>CM077643.1:199417604-202237604 GCA_039707465.1 Rhabdophis nuchalis | reverse complement strand
TGCCCAGTTCTATAGTCTGTCACTGATCTATGGTTGTTGTCTTCTGTAAACGGTTACCCTCATCTTCTTTTGGCTATTACAAATATGAGCTGTAGTATACTACAGTGGTGGAATTCAAATTTTTTTACTACCAGTTCTATGGGCGGGGCTTGGTGGGGGTGGCTTGGTGGGGGTGGCAGGGAAAGGATATGCAAAATCCCCATTTCCTCCCAATCATCTGGGACTCGGGAGGCAAAGAATAGATGGGGGTGGGGCCAGTCAGAGGTTGTATTTACCGGTTCTCCGAACTACTCAAAATTTCCGCTACCGGTTCTCCATAACTGGTCAGAACCTGCTGAAAACCATCTCTGCTTTACTCTCTCTTTACTAGTGCACAAGCTAAAGAAAGCTTATCAGCACTATTTGGTTGATATTCAATTGGTTGTTTTCAGATGTGGGCTCCCATTGTTGGTTCTGAAGGATAACCATCATCTTTGCATCAAAAAACCCCAAAACCCCAATGGAATATCCTTGTCTTCAGTGGTCTCATGCAGTGGGATTTATTTCTAGGAGAGGCTGGGGACAAATGCTCATTTAAGGTATAATTACACTTAAGTTTATATACAGCTTTATAATTAATCAATGGGATGGCAAGAAGTGTGTGGGTTTGGGGCGGAAAGCTGACCCACTCTTTCGAGATTTAGACACAGAAATCATCTTTTTGCAGCTCTGTAGGTGGAAAGGAAACGGGTGGCTGATTCTGACTCCCTTTGCAGCTGCAGAATCTCTGGCTTATTATCTTTGTGCACTGGAACAGAGTGAGCATCCCCGTGGTCCAGTAGGAGATGCCTGAAATGTCTTCCAAGTGACATTACCATAGAATTTTACACAGGTGACTTTCACGACGGAGCAACAGGGGACAATTCTGCCTTGAATTCATGCCTGACTGGCCCCAAACTCTGCCTTTCTATTTTGTAAACTTAGAGAAGATAAACTGGGAAAATAAGAGTTAAATAAATGAATGGGTATAGCAATTAGGTACTTCTGAAACATTCTTGATAAGCAGGTGTCTAAGTTTTTGAATACTGTAGGTTTAGATGCTACAGATACCATGTAATTTGGGGGGGAAATCCAAGTGCTGTTTTATTTAGTTATGGAGTGGCTGCAGAAAGATAATTTGAGCTCAAATGAATAGCTTTTCATCTGGACTACTGCAATACGTTCCTTTTAGGACCAAATTTGAAAGCTCTCAGAAAGTTTCAACTAGACTACAACTAGAGGGAGTGCAGCTTTATGGCACAACTCACTTTCCCACTGCTCAGAGAAGTTACTGATTTTCTTCCAGGAGCAAATGTGCTGGTTATCACCTTTAAAGTCCTACTTTAGAGAGTAAAGAGCAGTGGTTAGAATGCAGTACTGCAGATTATTTCTGCTGACAGCCGAAATTGCCTGCAATTTGGCAGATCGAATCTCACCAGGCTCAAGGTTGACTCAGCCTTCCATCCTTCTGAGATGGGTAAAATGAGAACCCAAAATTGTTGTGGGCAATATGCTGACTCTGTAAACTGCTTAGAGAGGGCTGGAAATCACTGTGAAGTGGTATATAAGTCTAAATGCTATTGCTATTTTGACGGACCTGGTTTTCTTCAGCCTGCCCATTAAGAGTTGGAGAACAAGGGTGTCTCCAGATCCTTGAGAGTATTATCTGCAGGGTTCACAAAATTGGGCCTTCTAAGTTACTTCCCTGGGTCTATGGAACAGCATCCATCTAGAACGCTAGAAACTTAAAACATTTACAAATATCTTTTCCATAAGAAACTGGATTGTTCATGTTTTGATTACCCTTAGAATCATTTGTGATTGTGTTTGATAACCATATATATTTAATAATAATAATAATAATAATAATAATAATAATAATAATAATAATAATAATAATAATAATAATATTTAATTTTGTATACCGCGTCCTCTCCCCAAGGGGACTCGGAGTGGTGCACAGGGAAATTAAAACATATAAAAATATATACAAACAATAAATACAATAAATAAAAGCAGATTAAATTGATCGTCCCTGCGCTAAAAACCCCATTAAAACTAAATTCCCTAAACACCCCAGTGGTAGAGACTAACCAAGGCCGGCCAGACAGAAAAAGTGTGTTTTCAGTTTTCGACGGAAGGAGCGGAGGTCCGTAGTTGTTCTAATGTCGGGGGGAAGGTCGTTCCAGAGGGCTGGGCCCGCCACAGAGAAGGCCCTTCCCCTGGGCATCGCCCGCTGACACAGTCTAGTGGACGGCACCCGGAGAAGTCCCTCTCTGTGGGAGCGGATCGGCCGTGAGGATGTATGGGGCAGGATCCGATCCCGCAGATAGCTAGGTCCCGAGCCATGGAGCGTTTTAAAGATGACAATCAACACCTTGAAGCGCACCCGAAAGACGACAGGCAGCCAGTGCAGCTCGCGCAAGAGCGGTGTTACATGGGCGTACCTTGCGGTCCCCATTATTGCTCGCGCGGCTGCATTCTGGACCAGCTGAAGTCTTCGGGTGCACCTCAAGGGGAGCCCCATGTAGAGAGAGTTACAATAGTCCAGTCGGGATGTCACGAGAGCATGAGTGACTGTGCAAAGGGCATCCCGATCCAATAGGGGGCGCAACTGGCGAACCAGGCGAACCTGGTAAAACGTCCTCCTAGCCACGGCTGTCACTTGATCTTCCATGGACAGCCGGGCATCCAGGAGGACACCCAAATTGTGCACCCCATCCACAGGGGCAAGATGTTCGCCCCCTATGGCCAGCGATGGAGTGAGCTGGTTGAATCGGGCGGCCGGAAACCACAGCCACTCGGTCTTGGTCGGGTTGAGCCTGAGTCCGTTACTTCCCATCCAGATCCGCACGGCTTCCAGGCACTGGCACATCACAGCTACGGCATCGTTGGGGTGGTTTGGGGTAGATATATACAGCTGAGTGTCATCAGCATAGAGATGGTACTCTACCCCAAAACCACGGATGATCTCACCCAGCGGCTTCATGTATGTGTTGAACAGGAGAGGCGAGAGGACCGACCCCTGAGGCACCCCACATGTGAGAGGTCTCGAGGTCGACCTCTGCTCTCCTGCCAACACAAATTGCAATCGGCCAGAGAGGTAGGAGGAGAACCACCGTAAAATGGTGCCTCCCACCCCCAACCCCCCCAGCCGATGCAATAGGATACCATGGTCGATGGTATCGAAAGCCGCCGAGAGGTCTAATAGGACCAGGATGGAGGAACAACCCCCATCTCTGGCCCTCCAGAGATCATCGACCAACGTGACCAATGCCGTCTCGGTGCTATGCCCGGGCCGAAAGCCGGACTGGCGCGGGTCTAGATAATCAACTTCCTCCAGGTGACGGGGAAACTGTTGTGCCACCACACTCTCAACAACCTTCGCCAAAAAGGGAAGGTTGGAGACTGGACGATAGTTGTTTAATAGAGCTGGATCCAAAGAGGGCTTCTTAAGGAGGGGCCTCACCATAGCCTCTTTTAGGGAAGCAGGCAAGGAACCCTCACTTAAGGATGCGTTGACAACCTCTTGGAGCCAGCCTCGTGTCACCTCCCAGGATGCCAGTACAAGCCAGGAGGGACACGGGTCCAATAAACATGTGGTGGCTCGCAATCGCCCACGTAACCTGTCCATATCCTCGGAAGTAACAGTTGTTATATTAAGTCAACTAAAATGTTGTAATGTGAATCATCTTTCCATGGTAAATCTTTAAAACACAGGAATTAAACATGTTTGCTGTTTACCTCAGATTTCCTGAAGTTTTCAGAGAGACGGAATACAATTTCATAGCAGAAAAACTACTAGGCAGGGATGCGATACAAAATTTAAACTAAGCATTGCAGGAAAAGTCTTTAATGTACAGGCAGAACTCTCAAATTAGTTTTTAATTTTACTTGAGATCTGATTAATTTCTTTGCGTATGAAAGTTGCATAGGGGAGAAGGAGTGATGGAAGTTGTAGTGCTAGAGGGCTACAATATGAAATTTGGAATCTCTGAATGGAACAGCAACAGTTCCCCCAATGCATTAGTTCCACAAAGTCAGTAATTTAAAACATAACTATCAGGAAAATGTTTTTTTTAAAAAAACTAGATGGATTTTGAAAGTGGAATAAAAATGCTCAGGATCTTTGCATGAAGACTAAGAACAAGGAGGGAACACAGGTTTCCCATTAGCTCTCTTCCCACTAAGCTCTGTCTTCTTAGCAGAAACACCTGGAGAATGATTCTATTGGTGCTTGCTTCAGTCATCCTTTTTCTACAGAAATATTGGCGAATAAAGGCTGGACTTCAGTGAATCCTCTCACAGGCTAACTGAATGCCTCCATAAAGCTTTCTTTAAAAATGGCACAGTTCTACAAAATAGAAGGGGCAGTATCAAGACAGAAACTCTACCTCATTTTAATAAGTGCCCATAACATTTAAAGCTTATTTATAAACAATAGTGCATTTTTCATCAAAGTAATATTTAAACTAACTTCATAAATGCCCATAATAAAGAAACACTTCTAATATCTTTTTATACTAGATCCCATTCTAGGTGTAACCCTTGAGGAAACTGATTCCAAAGTAGAGATGGGGAAAAACTCTCATTGGGGATATGGCTGTTTTATTAGCTATCAGTTGAGCTTGACTAGACTCCTGGATCAGGACCCAGACTAGTGGTGGGTTTCAAATTTTTTTAGAACCTATTCTGTAGGTGTGGCCTGTTTTGTGGGAGTGGCTCAGTGGTCATGTGATTGGGTGGGCATTTCCAACGTGACATCGCTCATGCACACTCAGTCACATGACCCCCCCAACCAAGCCATGTCCATGGTGGCAAAAAAAATTGTGACTCTGATGAAAGGAAGGGGGGGTGGGAACAGAGGGGGAAAACTCACAAAAATACTGCTAAAGGATTTAGGGCTGAAATTGCATGCTGGGGAAAGCAATTGGGTTGATTGGAGAAGGGACAAGGAGGAATCCAGCAGAAAACTATCACACGCTGGGGAAAGCAATTGGGTTGAACGGAGAAGGCAGGAGAGAGAGGAATCCAGCAGAAAACTATCACACCCTGGAGAAAGCAATTGGGTTGATCGGAGAGTAATCCAACAGAAAACTATCACACGCTGTGGAAAGAACTTTGGGAGATCTTTGGGTGATACTTTTCTGCTGGATTCCTCTCTGTCCCGCCTTCTCCGATCAACCCAATTACTTTCCCAGCATGTGATAGTTTTCTGTTGGATTCCTCTCTGTCCCGCCTTCTCTGATCAACCCAATTGCTTTCCCAGCATGTGATAGCTTTCTCCTGGATTCCTCTTTGTCGTGCCTCCTCCGATCTCCCAAAGTTCTTTCCCCAGCATTTGATAGCTTTCTCTGTCCTGCCTTCTCCAATCAACCTAATTGCTTTCCCAGTGTGTGATAACTTTCTCCTGGATTCCTCTCTGTCCTGCCTTCTCCTATCAACCCAATTGCTTTCCCCAGTGTGTGATAGTTTTGTCCCGTTTCAGGGAGGCGGCTGCCCGCAGCCTTGGAGCCTCAGCTGAGTGGGCAAAGGAAGTGGGTGGGCGGGGCAAGCATGGTGTGGATGAGTGGGGCAAGTGAGTGAGCAGGCTGTGACCAGGGGAGTGAGCGAGCTGTGATGGAAAGTCCAGGTGTTCCGGAAGTTATTTCCGGATCCACCGTCCAATCCCCTCTCACCGGATCGCTAAATTTCACCAACTGGTTCTCCCGAGCCAGGGAGAACTGGCAGAAACCCACCACTGACCTAGACACATGAGTTACAAACAGATGTTCCAAAATAACTAGACATGTTTGCATACAAGCCTCATGATTAACTTCTGATATTTTAATAGGGACCTTTTGTGAATGCCCAACTAAAGTAGGAATTCATAAAAGACGAAGATCCAGCGCAGTGTGAAATGCACTGTTCTGGACTCAAATGAGGGAAAATATCTTAGGTAATCAATCCAATAGACTACTGCAGACATGAGGTAATCAGATCATAGAACCAACTGCTTTGTCATCTCTGTGGAGAGAAACTGACAGATCCTACATAAATTTTACTGTTGAAATTACTTGCCACAGTAAAATTAACTTACATTTGGAATTTAAGGATTCAGTGCTAAAAGTACTGGATGTTTTCAATTGTGTACATAAATCAGTTACCAAATGAGATATAAACGAAGAAGAATATTTCTCAACAGCAGTAATGAAAGTAGAATTCAGTATAGTTGAATTGGCAGAACTCTGTCAAATACATGTTAAATACTAATAATAATATTATTTGCCTGATCTAAGAGGGAAAAATAAGGGGTCCTTGGTGTTCTCTGAGCTTGCTTGTATCTTGCAGGCTTTTCATTACGCTAACTAGGTAACATCATCCAAAGGGAAAAAATAATTAGGAAATGATTCCTACTTATTCCTTCTTATTAGCTGTTAGGTGTATTTAATTTGCTGTTTATATGCACATATCTAAATGAGGAGTTAAATAAGGTGGGGTTTATTTTTAGAAACCATTTCTTCCACAATTTGAGGCTAAACCATTTGGTGCTGCTTTTGTAGCAAAACTGATTCTGGTGCAAATGAAACTGAGGTAAAATGGTGAAGAGCTCAAGCAAGTTCTTGAAATGATCTATTAGACCTCTTACAGCCTGACCTGGTCCTAACATATCAACAATGGAAACGATTCACTTCAAAGAGTAAAATTAATAATATTGTGAACAAATTTCATTGCTAAATACAAGTAGGACCTCTTTTGTCCAGATTAAAGAATGTTTCTCTGGCAACAGGTAGATGGAGTCTCCAACAATTCTAAATCTTATAATAATAATAATAGTGAATATACTTCTTTACCAAAAAGGAAAACAAATTCTGGAATTTAGGCATGGGCATTCACAGGGCACAATCTAACACTCATATTGTGAACCCCTCCCCTCAGAGCTGTGCTTCACAAGATATGTAACTATGTAAGTCTTTCAAATAAATAAACAATCACAAGGGGCAATTTGCTTTGTGATGTCATTATTCTGACAAAACGTCAGATTCATGGTAAACTTGCCTAGCAATTCTTTTTTAATCTGTGCATAAAATAGAGAGTGCTCACATTTGTTGATTTAAATCCCCCCCCAGCTCCTAAGATTCCATGCTTGTAAAAATTATGCATTTGAAATCCACCAAGCTAAGCTTCACCTGCATTTTGTTTAAAACTTTGACTGCTGGGCTTCTACTAACGCTACAAGCATTTGATAGCACTAAATTCCTGTTAAGGAAAAAAAGTTAGCAATTTTTATAATAAATCAACTTTCTCTTGATATTAACACAAACAAACAAGATAACTTGCAGGACAGAGTTTTGGGCTACTAAGTGAACCATCACACACATGCGCTCCATATTATATATCTCTGGATTATGTCCAATTTGTGCAAGTAAATGGTACAGATGGCAACAACTCAGGCACTTATAATGCTCCCAAGGTCAACTGTGGCTTCTCAGCAGGACTGTTTCCACATCATCCCTCAATCCAACTAGGGTAACCTGCCTATGAAACAGAGTTCAATTATCCTCCCTGATATAATTTATGCAAGAGCTGCCCTTAAGGGAATAAAATCAAGAAATGGAGAACATTTATCCTTCGTCTGGCACCCGGACCATTTGCAGGGTATCTGTGCTAAAAGAGATCTGGCATCTGTTCCTGATCCATTCCTATAACTACACAATGTTGCATGATCACATGTATAGTGAAAGAGATGGGAGGGTTGAAATTTGGTTTCTTCAAAGATCTGGCACTGCTTTAGCCATACTGGAATTCTAAACATTTTGGGATGGATTGTTGTTGTTAATTACAAAGTCGTGTCCGACTCATCGCAACTCCATGGACAACATTCCTCTAGGCCTTCCTATCCTCTACCATCCTCTGGAGTCCATTTTAAGCTCACAACTACTGTTTCAGTGATTCCATCCAGCCACCTCATTCTCTGCCGTTCCCTTCTTCTTTTGCCCTCAGTCGTTCTCAGCATTAGGCTCTTCTGCAGTGAGTCCTTCCTCTCATTAGGTGGCCAAAGTATTTGAGTTTCATCTTCAGGATCTGGCCTTCTAAAGAGAAGTCAGGGTTGATCTCCTCTAGGATTGACCAGTTTGATCACCTTGCAGTCCAAGGGACTCGCAGGAGTCTTCTCCAGCACCATACTTCAAAGGCCTCAATTCTTTGGCGCTTAGCCTTTTTCATGGTGCAACTTTCACAGGCATTGTGAAATTGAGGGGATGAATGTGTAAAAAATAGAAGAAACCTCTTAGCCATCAAAAAGCTTATTAGATTCAACCTAACTTCAGTTTCTTCCCATTCACCATTTTTCCTGAAGAAAGACATGGCTAGTTGCAATTTATCTCACCCAGCAGCCAAGGTCCACTGGAAGTGAAATCCCAAAATTACTGTATATGGCAATTCCAATCAGAATTCATTTTAAGCCTTTAATCATATAAAAAAAGAAATATATATTTACTTGGTGTAATAAATAAAACTTTTCCTAATGAAACAAATATTTTTCATCTCCTGTTTAGCTGGTGCCTAATGTTCTTGAGAATTTTCTTTTTGTCTGGTCTATCTTCATACCTGGGAGAAAGCAATGCTGAAAAGGCAATTTTGCAATCTCATGTAACTTTCTTCTATTTATTTACACCTGATCAGGGTTGGGTTCCTGCCACTTCTAACCTCTTCTATTGAAGAGGTTTCACAAATCTACAGTGCCATTTAGAACTGGTTCCAACTCCCTTCCCCCACCCGTCCGCACATCATCAAGATGAAGAGCAAGAAGAGGAATTCTGGGAGTTGAAGTCCACAAGTCTTAAAGCTGTCACGTTTGAACACCCCTGAGGTTTTTTTTCCTAAAGGGTTAGGGGTGCAAGGGTCTGGTAACTGGACAGCTTTAAGACTTGTGTGCTTCAAATGCCAGAGTTTCTGAGCCAACATTTTGGTTGCTAAGCAAGAGCGTTGTTAAGTGAGTTTTCGCCACATTTTACAAGTTGGCTATGCCCACCCAGTCACATGACTGCCAAGCCACTCCCTCCCAGTTACATGGCTGGCAAGCCACTCCCACCCCATCACATGGCCAGCAAGCCACTCCCACAAAGCAGGCCACACCTACAGAAGAGGTTCTAAAAAAATTTGAAACCCACCACTGCACCTGACAGATGGGTCACATTGTTTTTCTCCATGCTGGCAATTCTTACAAAGTATGATGTGGCTGCTAAATATTCCCAGTAATAAAACAATGAGGGCAGAACATGGAAGTACAGACTTTTTTGACAATATGGGCGATGAAAAACATCAGTTTCATGTCTCAGGGGATATTACCACATGAAGATACTGGACTCTTCTAGTAAATATTAACTGGAAAAAGTGGTTGCTTACTGTACATATGTCTAAAATAAAATGCATGTACAATAACCTCAAACCTTAAGAATGCCATCCAAAGGCAAGATTCTGCCAAACTGATGTGGGATTAATATCCCCCACCATACTGTTGTTATATTAAATACCAGAGAATCCACAGTCCCAGCCAGTGAACAGTTTTGTTTATATTTTATTCTCTTGAAAACTAAGGGGAAAAAAGAAAAGCAAGCAAGAAAGAGTCTCAGCTGGTGAATTTGGAACACTACTTTGAAAAAAATTATAAATGATTTAAAATGCCTTGAAGGATGATTTCCAGTATTAAGAGAGATACATACCCTTTCATGTCCTACCCCCACCCAAGAGGTTCTCTTAATGCTTTTTCAAAATACATGTAAATCCATATTCAAATAAACAATTCCATGCCTATAAACTGAGAATCTTTCATTTATCTTAAAAAATCAGAGTGGATTGAGATGTATCTATTCATAGTTAACAAACTTTGCCTACCAAAAGGAAATTTTTGACTGATTAAAGGATGATGAAGCACAAATGCATAGGGATTTTAGGCTGTAATCCTCTAAATATTTTGTGGAAATAAACCCTGGTGAAGAAATTTGTACTTCTGAGTAATGTGGACAAGATTCCACTATAACTAGTTTCATTTGTTCTCTAAATCTATTTCTGACCAGTTTTGATCTTCTAATGGTGATGGTCCAAGACCTGGGGGGGAAAACCACGAGTTGCTATTTGGTGATGATGATGAAAACCAAAGTCAGCATATCTTGAGGAGAGCTGGAAGGGTCTATGGCAGCACTTGCCTGACATTAATTCTAAGGAGGTACCTGGATCATAGAGAAGGCAGAAAGTCATTCCACCTGCTCACAGCTTAGAAGGTTTTGGACAAAGATAGCACAGGGGGCATGGATTTTTAGAATACACTTTGAGGCCCAAGGTGGCATGTGTGTGCTAATAGATGCATGCTTTGTATCTGGCCCACCCAAAAATTAGACACCAAAAGTTTTTAGTTGGGGGTGGGGGGAGTTAGATCTGTCCAATATCTGTCCAATTATATTCCAAGAGGCAAAATGTACAGCACCTTCAAATGGACAATTTCAGTGGCTTCTGGCACATCAAATACATTTGGGTATAATGAAATAGCGGTTGGATCTGGCATTTGTTCTTCAGTACCTTGACTCCAACAAAATGGCCATGGAAGAAGACAAGCATCAACTGTTTGTCCTGGAATGCATTCACTTTGGAAAAACAAGCCAGTGTCTTATGCTTCCAGCTCTCTGGATTTGGTTAAAGAAGAATCATGGGCAGAGAAAGAACCTCTTGGAATCCTGTGTTTAAAGAGGAATTTTCATGAGGATGTACAGTACTTGGCAAACTTGTATTCATCCAGAATGCTCATAAGCCTCTGAAAACAATTTGAGGAGGGTGGGGGAAGAACCCTTATTAATTAAGCAGAAATTGAGCAGAAGGGCAAAATAAATGTATACATGTGATATATGGTTTAATGCTTTATCTGCAGATAAAGAGTAGTGAGAAGGATTGAGAGTATTTTAAGCATACGGTTGGTTGGCTATTGATAAGGGTGGAAAAGCTGCTAGGAAATGAGCTTCAGAAATTTGGGTTTTTGATGACATTTGTAAAAACTAGATTACTCCATTAAAATACTTATGATGTTGTCATAAAGGTATTTCTGTCTGGGGGATTTTTTTTTCTGTATCTGCATGGTGGTCTGGATAGCTTTTTTAACTTCACGAGTCTCATTAAATTATTCACAGAACCTATGGCTATGGCAAGAGGGAAGAATCCATTTGCTTTGGTACAAGTTTTTACATTACTTTTTTACAATGTGCACTTGGTATTCCTCTAGAAACAAAAAAGAAATAATATGACATTCGTAAGTGATATGGGGAAAGTTGAGTATAGATACTATTTGTGCGCTGTTCAGCTTGTTTTCTTTCCATCAGCATTTCCCTCTCCCAAGCCCCCCAAAATGTCGAGTCTTTCTAGTAAAAAAAAAAGTCCTGTAATCCTATGGTGTTTCATCAATTCAATCATGTTGCCATAATTTTTTGTTTTCACAAAAGTCACATTTTGTTGCCTGCAAGTTCTTTTCACCCCTGCTATTTTTAAACTTTAAAACCCACAAATCTCTCTCTATATATATTTACATGCGTGTCTCTTAATGTATCCATTTTTGTATGTACTTTTTGCAGACTATACATTTTTATATAAAGTTTCATGGCAAATGACAATTTTGTACATATTTTTATTTAATAAATGCTATTTGTTTGTTTTTTGTTCTCACGGCAATAAAACATGTAAGTTTGCATTCTCCTGCTTCTAATTCATGAATTATATGATAAAATCAGACTTAGAGTAAGATGTAACTGGGAAGGAGACCTTTCCGACAATATTCAGTCTGGCAAGAGGTGAAACAAGGATGCATCCTAGCACTGTTTCTTTTTAACATATATGCATGAATCAGAGGTGATATTCAGCAGATTCTGACCAGTTCTGGAAAACCGTAGCAGAAATTTTGAATAGTTCAGAGAACCGGTAAATACCACCTCTGACTGGCCCCACCCCCATCTATTCTCTGCCTCCCGAATCCCAGCTGATCAGGAGGGAATGGGGATTTTGCAGTAACCTTCCCCTGACATGCCCAATCAAGCCATGCCCACCAAGCCACACCATGCCCACCAAGCCACAGCCACAGAACCGGTAGTAAAAAAAATTGAATACCACCACTGATATGAATTCTCTGACTAAAACTCGCCAGAGAGTAGGTATCCATGCTCCTAAATTAGCCAATAGACATCTCCCATTTTTACTCTACCCTGATGATGCTGTTCTTCTCTCCTTGTCTTCCATGGGCATGAAGCTGGCACTAAGTGCTCTGGCCTACCGTAATGAGTAACAATTAATAATCAATTATGACAAATCCAAAGTCTTAATCTTTTCTAACAAAAGACCAAAACACAAAGGGATAATTGATTCCCATGAACTGGAACAGGTTAAATATTGGGTGTAGTATTTCAGTCCTCAAAGAAATTAACAGCCTAGATAAATTATGTCACTTTGACTGCATAAAAGAGTACACAAGCAATAATTAAATTTCATGGACAACAGGGGTAGATTACATCCCAGCAGCAATTACTTTTTTTACAGCTAAAATAATTGCCCAACTATTATATGGGATACAACTCTGTACATACACAACAACAATAGTAATAGCGCTTAGGTTTATATACCACCTTCACAGTGCTTTATAGCCCTCTCTAAGCAGTTTACAGAGTCAGCATATTGCCCCCAACAATCTGGGTCCTTATTTTATCAATCTCAGAAGGCTGGAAGGCTGAGTCAACTTTGAGCCAGTCAGTATTGAGCTGCTGGCAGTGGACAGACTCAGCCTATAATAGTGCATTCAAACCTCTGTGCCACCAGGGCTCATGAGGTTTATGGAGACATTCAAATGTTTTCAGGACCTTGCTTGGTGCCCCAAAACGCAATCTCCCCTCCCGAATGCAGTATTGAAGCTTGAAGCTAACCCACCAAGAATTAAGGCTCAACCTGGACTAGGATCCCAATGTCAGGCTTTATAATAATGTTTGCACCTACAGGCCTAATACCTCTGCTACTGTCAGATAATTGCCAATCGCATTGGCACTACACCTGCATAGGAAAACTCTGAGATATTCCCTTTCTCCTGAATACTTATGTCAGGCCTGCAGTCATATTCCTTTTAGAATTTTGGCCTGCCACACTTTCTCTTTCTTTCTTTACTGTGCTCTTTCATTAGTGGGTAATTGGGAGGGGGCAGTAGTAAGGAGTAGAATGTGTTTGTTTTCAAAATAAATAAAAAATCCTTTCTAGAAGCCCAAGGTCATCTTTTGTCTCTGCACCTCCGCACCTGCCTGGAACCAATTGGGTGGAGATGCTAGTGTGGACGAAGAAGTTTGGACCATGTGATGGATTTATGGGTGTGGGAACAAGATCATGAATCCCTGGAAGCTTTCAGATTCGGGATTCCACAGTTTGTGCCAACATGCCTGTTTCATTAAATTGGAACTTTAAGGATAGCTCTGCCTTGGACTCTGATTTAATTCTGCACAATATTTGGAATGCTGACATCTTAAGCCAATTAATCCAGGACAAGGCCAAATCAATAGTCAAAGAGAGACTCGGGAACAACTATCACTAAAATGATATTAATAATAATAATAATAGTTAAATTTATTAACCGCTCCCTCTCCCCACAGGGACTCGGGGCGGTGCACAGGGGAAATAAAAACAATAAATATACAAAATACATACCAATGTAAAAACAGATTAAATTAATTCCTGTGCTAAAAACCATTGACTAAAACCATTGACTAAAAATCCCCATTCCCCAAAAAACCCTAAAAAACCCTAAAAAACAGAGGAGAAGTTATCCCAGGCCGGCAAGGCAGAAAAAGTGTGTTTTCAATTTAAGACGGAAGGAGCGGAGATCCGTGGTGGTCCTAATATCGGGGGGGAGGTCGTTCCAGAGGGCTGGGCCCGCCACAGAGAGAGCCCTTCCCCTGGGTGTCGCCCGCTGACAAAGTCTAGTGGACGGCACCCGGAGAAGTCCCTCTCTGTGGGAGCGAATCGGTCGTGAGGATGTATGAGGCAGGATCCGATCCCGCAAGTAGCTAGGTCCCGAGCCATGGAGCGCTTTAAAGATGATAATTAATACCTTGAAGCGCACCCGGAAGACGACAGGCAGCCAGTGCAGCTCGCGCAAGAGCGGTGTTACATGGGTGTACCTTGTGGTACCCATAATTGCTCGCGCGGCTGCATTCTGGACCAGCTGAAGTCTCCGGGTGCACCTCAAGGGAAGCCCCATGTAGAGAGAGTTGCAATAGTCCAGTCGGGATGTCACGAGGGCATGAGTGACTGTGCGAAGGGCGTCCCGATCCAATAGGGGGCGCAATTGGCGTACCAGGCGAACCTGGTAAAACGCCCTCCTGGCCACGGCTGTCACCTGATCTTCCATTGACAGCCGGGTATCCAGGAGGACACCCAAATTGCGCGCCCCATCCACAGGGGCAAGATGTTCGCCCCCTATGGCCAGCGATGGAGTGAGCTGGTTGAATCGGGCAGCCGGAAACCACAGCCACTCGGTCTTGGTCGGGTTTAGCCTGAGTCCGTTACTTCCCATCCAGTTCCGCACGGCTTCCAGGCACTGGCACATCACCGCTACGGCATCGTTGGGGTGGTCTGGGGTAGATATATACAGCTGGGTGTCGTCAGCGTATAGATGGTACTCTACCCCAAAACCACGGATGATCTCACCCAGCGGCTTCATGTATGTGTTAAACAGGAGGGGCGAGAGGACCGACCCCTGAGGCACCCCACATATAAGGGGTCTCGCGGTTGACCTCTGCCCCCCTGCCAACACAAATTGCGATCGGCCAGAGAGGTAGGAGGAGAACCACCGCAGAACGGTGCCTCCCACCCCCAACCCCCCCAGCCGATGCAATAGGATACCATGGTCGATGGTATCGAAAGCCGCCGAGAGGTCTAATAGGACCAGGATGGAGGAACAACCCCCATCTCTGGCCCTCCAGAGATCATCCACCAACGCGACCAATGCCGTCTCGGTGCTATGCCCGGGCCGAAAGCCGGACTGGCGCGGATCTAGATAATCAATTTCATCCAGGTGACGGGGAAACTGTTCTGCCATATTATCAGTGTCCCAGAATTTTATCACCAAATGTTAGACCAGGGGTTCCCAAACTTGGCAACTTTAAGACTTGTGGACTTCAACTCCCTGGCTGGAGAATTCTGGGAGTTGAAGTCCACAAGTCTTAAAGTTGCCAAGTTTGGGAACCCCTGTGTTAGACAGTTGCAATCCCTCTATTGCAGGATATTTATTTAGCACTAAGCATACACAGATGGGCCTTTTCAAGAGCCCAATTTGATGCCTTCTCATCAGCTCTACTAAAGGGAAGATTTCATAGGACTCCTTATTCACAGAGACTTTGCCAATGTGGATGCAGGGAGAAATAAACTCTCATCCATGTCCTCATAGAGTACCCTTTCTTTGATGCCCCAGAACATGCTCTGATTGTCCCAATCATTTCCAAATATGAAGCCCATACAGATAAAATGTATGTTTATTATTGTTTAAGGGATGCTAACCCCTCATTCACCTATCAGGTGGCCAAATTAGATATGTCATTTTATTGCCCTATTATTATTATTTTCCCTTCCCAAATAATAACTTTCTGTATTACACTATTTCTCTATTCACTGTATTCTTTTATTGTAAAGACTGGTCAACAACCATAATAAATATACTTGATTTGAATTGCTTATTGTGACTTTCCTATTTACATCTCAAGGTTCTGTTCTTACACATAGCAGTTTTTTTGTGTGTGTTTTCCATTTTACTTTCTGATTCTCTATAATTTGGAGTTTAGGAAGGAGAGATGATCATTCAACAATTCTTCAAGCTCAAGGGTGCTAAGATCATTGCTGTTATTATTGTTATTAATGTCCTTCCTACACTCTATAGCACTAAGGCAAGAAGGCCTGCTTATTTCATTTCTGCACTCTATTTTTACAATCTTAGGTAACTGTATTATTAAATATGAAGTGATGTTGTGTATGAAACTTACTAAAGTGTTTTTAAAGCAACAACCAACCAAAAACTATTCAGCCTGAAGGGTAAAGCTGTTACTTTGAAGCTAACTAGGTCATCTTGTACATCATAGCAATTTTATAGTATATTATGAAGCATAATAAGTGTTTGCAATTAACAGGAAAGACAAAAGGACATTTCAGGGCAAGGTGGACTTGATTACATCACTGTGAACCAATATATTTTTGCTATAGGATCTTACCTTAGCTGAATGGATATATAAAACTACATTCTTAAATGTACCTAATGGTTCCATTTACTGGGTCTGTGAGAGGCCAATGGGGACCCTGAACCAAGATTCCTCAAAATTTGGATCTAGCATATTATTCCCTATAATGAAATCCTTGTGAGGCTGATTCTATCCACAATGATCATATGATACCTTAGTATTCTAGGTGAAGTACAAAAGTGAGAATAAATAAATAAGTAAATAAGTAAATAAGTAAATAAGTAAATAAGTAAATAAGTAAATAAGTAAATAAATAAATAAATAAATAAATAAATAAATAAATAAATAACAGCTCCCCTGTCCTGGTATTCTGGACCTTGAGGGGGGGGGGTCAGAATGAGGTGGCTAGCATATACATATAATGAACAAACAAACAAATATCTTTTGGCTTAGGCTCTCAAACACTAAATTAACTAAACCTGGGAAATCTTGCATATTTCTTACTTACATAAAATCCATAATGAGAATGCCAGAAGTATCAGAAACAAACTGATAAATTGTATTAAATCAGACCACGTGAACTTGAAGAAGAATAAATATATTCAAGGGGCATTTGGCACATTAATTAACTTGTCCCTGTCCATTAGCCTCCTAAACCTTTGTATAAATTCCTATCAGGATGAATAGCATTGCAGGATACTTATACAATTTATAAGTATCTCTAGTATAAGTTAGCTTCTGTGCTCCTACAGCTTCTGGATTCTTTGATTCTTAATTTATAACTTTACAATGAATAATAGTTCCCCTGTCCTGGTAATTTGGAACCTGAGTTCAATTTCTCCATCCAAGATGATTTCTTTCCACTCTAGTGCTTTGGGTCCTTTTGAAGGAAATGGAATAACAGCCACCTGACATGTCATAGTCCTATTCTAACCTTCTCAACTCTCTCTCTTTTTCAAATATTCCTGTAGTTCTCCTTCAGACACAGCTGAAATATATGAGAACTGTATCTAGGTCCTTAAGCAGTCAAGAGAAACACTACTAATCGTATCAGCAAACAACAAAACATTCCAGGCAAAATTCTGCTTGACAACCCACTCAGGAGAATGTCCTGTTATTTATGAACATGCTAAAGTAGCCTTCTGGGTTCACAGATTTAAAGATTCAAGTAAAAATGTTCAATAATCTCATCCATTATACGGATATAAAAATCTGAATATGTTATTTGAGAAAGTTACCAATCTGATAAGAATTCTGTTCCTCTTGAGTGAACGTCCTTCTTGTGAATAGCGTATGAGACTATTATTGTATCAGTGATGCCTGCAACTCATTAGTGAAAAAAAGGAGGGAAAAAATGCAATGCACATTTTCTAAGGCAATAGTCAGTATTGGGGCATTCCGTATAAGCTTTCTTTGCCTGCCTCAGGAGCACTATGTATTTTATTCAAATGCATTTTGACTTTAAAAGGATTCCTCAGTTTTAAATTGCAGCAAAAAAACCTTTAAAACATTGCTCTAATAGTATTGAGTTAAACTACATCTACTTTTGAGGAATTCTTTACTCCTGGAAAAATTGGAAAGAGAGAGGGAGAGAGAGAGAGAGATGTTTCTTTTATAGAATATGTAACATTTTGTTTTGAAAATATTCTCAACCACATGGGACATGGGATAGGTTTGGGCTGCAGCAGGGCCACTCAAAGAAATGTTCTGAATTTGGTGTGAAGATCCAAATGATATATCAAGGTAGACTCTCATAGAGAGTTTTCCTACCCTGCAGTGCTTCTTGAATGATCCTGCGACTTCCGCTGTGTGGTTAGCCAATCATTCTAGAAAGATCTCTTGAGTACATTTTTTGGAACAAGATGTTGTACAAAATGCATATTGAGGCATAATGTAAAGAAAGGCAGGGCAACGCTGAGAGACAAGGTCCAGACGGTCCTTCGTTTCTTGTCACTGCACACAACATAATTTGTTTTTTTTTTAATGTTGGCTCCTCAAATCCTGGATGACCAAACATTAAACTCCTGGAAGTCTATACAAGCAGAACATCATAAGAAAACCTATGCAGTTAAAGTTTACGGTCGGGTGGGTGGATGGAAGAATAAGCATAGAGTAAGATCTCCTGTTCGAATAAAGTTTAGTTTAGTTTAGTTTATTTCAAATTTATATATCGCCCTATCTCCCCGAGGGGACTCAGGGCAGTGCACAGAAATATAAAACAAATACAAAACAAAACAATTTAAAATGAATTAAATTAGGGTCTGTGCTAAAAATTTGGATTAGAAAAGATTAAAATCAATTAAAACTTTACCCATTAAAACTATGCCAGGCCGGCCTCTTGAAATAGATGTGTCTTTAATGCCTGGCGGAAGAGGCGTAGGTCCGTGATGGTACGAAGGTCGGGGGGGTAGGTCGTTCCAGAGGGCAGCCCCGCCACAGAGAAGGCTCTCCCCCTGGGGGCCACCCGTCGACATTGTCTGGCGGATGGCACCCTGAGGAGGCCCACTCTGTGGGAGCGGACAGGTCTAAGGGAGGTATGTGGTAGGAGGCGGTCCTGCAAGTAGTCAGGTCCCATGCCATGGAGCACTTTAAAGATGGTTACTAGCACCTTGAAGCACACCCGAAAGGCCACCGGCAGCCAGTGCAGCTCGCGCAGGAGAGGTGTTACATGGGAGTATCGAGAAACTCCCAGGATCCCCCATGCGGCCGCATTCTGGACTAGCTGGAGCCTCCGGGTGCACCTCAAGGGGAGCCCCATGTAGAGAGCATTGTATTTATAACTCAGGGTTGAAATGAAAGGTCTTTGGTGCTCTTTGAGCATGGCTGATTTTACCTACAGTAGTTTGTGTACTGAAATGTCAGTAAGAGAACAAACAAGTTCAGAAAGCATCGAAGACCTCTTATCTCCTGTTCTCCCCACTCATTTATCATCTAGAGTTGGTATCTGTAAAATGCTAAAGCTTATCAAAGTGGTAATTTCGACAGGTTACATTTTTCAACAGAAGGGCTTCAAGTCATAGTCTAATATTCCTGAAAGAAATGAAGGGGGACACTCTTCATTTATTTAAAGCTATAACAGGAACTGTAAGAAGTGGATGAATATTAAGCACTGAATTTCAAACATGGGTTTGAAACTTTTGTTCCCTCCACAGCAATTTTCTCAGTGATAATTGGTTAAAACATAACTATTTTAGAACATTCCATTTTTCTCTTTACATAACCAATAAAGTTCAATAAATTGTTGTTCATTGAACTCACAGCTATATCTGAATATGTTCATTTTGAGTGCTGTTTTTCTAATCCAGTCCGGATGACTGGGTGATAGAATTCAGGAAAGGGCTCTTATAAATATATTATGTAAAGTTAATTAATGTCCCAAATGCCCCTTAAATATATTTAATCTTCCTCAAGCTCATGTGGTATCATTTAAAACAATTTATCAGTTTGTTTCTGGTACTTCTGGTATTCTCTCATGATGGGGACCCTTTGTAGATTAGAAATATGCAAGATTTCCCAGGTTTAGTTAATCTAGTGCTATGGTTTTATTTAAGAATGCTAACAGTTTGCACCTCTAAAATATTTTAATTAAATGAGGCAAATGTGTTTTGTGTTTTGGAAATGTACCAAAAGCTATAGGCACATCAGGAGTTCATTTTCGAATGAAAATTCTTTAAGGCTTTTGACATAATATATTATAGAAGTTCTTAGCCTGGAAAGTAGAAAGGGCTATTTTTGCCTTTTTATGTATCTTTTCTTTAAACAGCAATAATAATCTAACTCAGCTTTTCCCAACCTGGTATTGTCCAGATGATTTGGCCACTAGCCAAGCTGGCTAGGGACTCGGGAACTGACCTCTAACACATCTGGAGGGCAGCAAGTTGGGAAAGGTTGAACTTCGTTATCATTTTCTAATCTTCAGGTGACAACTAATGTAATATTCAGAAGTAGGACTATTCAGAAGGAAAAGGCAAAACCAGTCCCTTTGACTTTTGCACTCCACTGAATTTTGCAATTCAGTTCTCATCTTAGCTTCCCCCCACCACCCAGTTAAATATGGAGAGAAATGTAGAGAAAAAGAAGTCCTGTAGAATAAAATACATGGATATGAAAAGGCTTTTCTAGTTTTTTAAAATGTTCTAATGTGGTTTTCACCGTGGTGGCAGATTGATGCTGAAATGAGATGCAAGGGACTCATGAATGGACCGGCAGGGGCTGGTTTAGATCATCCCTCCCATATCCAGAAGGCGAGAAAAGATATTCCTTCATCATCTTGACCCTCTTATCCAAAGGAAATCCAAGTGGAAAAAATAAAAATGTTGCTAATTCAAATAAGCAGTTGGGAAATGGCTGGCTCCAGCTTTAAGAACTGCAATTTGCTTTCAGGTCTGTAGCCTAATTCTTTCTTTTGGGTTAATTAAAAGATGTTTGAATGTGACAGGCACTGCAAGATCTCTCTGCAAATTGGGGGGGGGGGGAGTTTATCCCCACCCATTTCTACGCTCAGAAGAATTTTACTACAATGCAGCAAGGTTGTTTACCTTAGCTCCTTCACAAAAGATAATCCAACAAATTACATTAATTATAAACCAATATGTTCTGTTCAATTCCCTCATGAGCCAAACCTGGGTATGAGCATCTGCTCTTATTTTCTAAACTGGGTTTTGAGGACAAGATTCACAACAATGCTCAATCTATAATTAACACACACAAAAATTAAAGATGCAACATCCTTGAATCCGCCTTTGGAGGCAGCTTTGCTTCTGAAGATACACTGCATTGTCCTGGCAGATTTAACTCAGTTTTAAGAAAGGTTTAAACTATTTACATTTTTGTTGAGCTTAAAATAAACACGAAAATATTTTCCATATTTGGGGTGGAGGCTCATTAATTTCTCTGTGTGGTATATTTCCCTCCCTCTCCATCTTTAGTTGTGGTTCCCAGTATCCTCCTGTACTGCATCCTCTGGATGCCAAAATATGGTTTATTCAGTCATTATATATACAACTTGCTTTGTGAAGAAATGATCTGTTTGCAATATGCTTTTTAATAAAGCTGTCGATTTGTGAGGATTTTTTTTTTTTGCATTGATATTGTTTCATTTGGCTAATCAGATTCCTCTGTTCATTTGACCTGGTTACTAAAAGCAATACATGCAGGAGGAAATGCACTAGAACATTGCCAGACAAGTTACAATATGGGAGCGTAGCAGAAAAATCCAGGTTTTCTTGAGTTCTGGACACTGATTCATAAACATGAAAATTTATTTCTCCTTCCTTCAGTAGGTAGATTAAAGAAAAGCAGTCTACTGATATTCTATCAAGACAATGTGGGATGGAAACAGGCCCAATTTCCCTCAGACAACATAGCTCTGTTGTGATCTCAGGCATTGGGTAATCCGGACATGATAAAAACTCTTTAAAGTACTCCTCATTTACTGCTTCATTTAACAACAATTCAAAGTTACGATGGTATACAAAATCTTCAAGCAATGCAGCAGTCAAGTGATTGTCATTTGGGTCCTTTGCAACCAGCTTCCTACAAGCAGAGTTAATGGAGAACACAGAAGTAAAATCACAAGCCACAGCCCCGTGATACCTCATTTAATGACCAAGTGGGCAATAAGGTCACAAGTTTGTTGCGGTCATGTTGTTTTTCTATTTAGCAATCTCAGAACTTACTGAGAAAGTGGCCAATCCCAATTGCCATCGCTAAACAAGACCCATCTGTAGGGTTATGTACCAAAAATACATTTGGGCCTTCACATTTAAATGTCTGCATAAGGTAGCGGCAACATACAGGACCACAGATCCAAATAGGTAAGCAAGTTCTTTACCAGTGGCAAAGGACAATGAAACCTGTAGTGAATCTGGAAGTCCCTGTTTATCTTCCTACTACAGAGGCAGAATTTTTATTCTTCTCCCTGAACTGATTCATACACTGGGATTTTGAACTTCCCTAAAATTAAATAATTTTTTCTTGCAGATCTGAATCTGATACTTTCAGCATATGGGATACATTCTGGTCACACTGGCAAGAAGGAGCTGCTTTCCCCCATTCTGGGATGAAATCCTTGGCTTTGCAAGTCTTCTTTATGGCTCCCTAACATTATCAGAAGGAACTTTTCCCACTTAGTCCAAGACTCATTTGCTCTATGTTGTTAAGATGCAGAGGCATTATTTCTTTATTAATATAGAAACCAACTGAAAGCCTGTAGGGGGACTGCTAAGAAAACAAACAAGACAAAACAAGAAAGAGCATGATTATGAGAGAAAAGAGGAATGCACACAACAAAGATGTGTGTATTATCTAACTTTGCCTTTTGTTTGAGAAGAACCTAATACTGACGTGTGAATATGTTTCCATATAAAACACTGAAGCCAATGACCTGAGAAAATGCGGTACATGATTTATTTGCTTATGGGAAAGAGAGAGCGAGAGAGAGCGCATGACAGACAGAGAAGTTGGTATCTAGAGGCTGAGCTAAATGTCCATTTAGCCTCAGATGCAGTAGAGCAACAGAAGCTGCCTGATCAAATAGCTCCTTGGCTTGTCATACAGACCCACAAGGACCCCTCCACAGTTTTAGGCAATAGCCTTTTATCCCACTTCTCCAGACAAGAGCAGAAGTTTCAAACTGGGACTTCTCGCTATCAAGGCAAATAATTTACTACTTAGTAAAGGCCTTGGCAAATCATTGTCTTGCAGCCTTAACTTCTCAACTGATGTGGGATTCGTCAAAGGGGGCCAACCTCCCAGTTTTGCATGCAAATGTTGTATTAAATATTGTTGAACTCTGCAAGACATTTTTTTTAGATGTTATCCCACTTTTATTATTTTTATAAATAACTCAAGGGAGCAAACATACCTAATACCTAATACTCCACCACCACCACCTATTTTCCCTGCAAACCAAAGAAGAGGTGAGCTGGGCTGTGAGAAAGAGTGACTGGCATAAAGTTACTCAGCTGGCTTTCGTGCCTGTGGTGGGACTAGAACTCATGGTCTAGGTAGGGAATACAGTTTTAAACTTGTTGAGTTCTGGGACTGGCATATATGCATGGAATCAGTAAGAAGATTAGAGGTCAAAGAATTTAGTTTCTACAAGTACAGGTTTTGTGATTTAGGAACAAGGAAGAGAGATTGATAAAGAACCCAAAGGTTTACTTTTGTGGAATTGCAGAAAGGATTTGCAGATAGAAACACATCTTCTTGAGTCCATCTTAAAATCTGAGTATGTAACCAGTTGTTGCTGGGCATTGCCACACTATGCATATGATGTTCTTTCCTTTGAAGTAAGTTACACTAGTTAATAAGTTAGGACTTGGAAGAACATTTTTGCCTTCAGTTCAATCATATTTATTCTCAAAGACTACCTACAGTTTTCCTGGCAAGGTTTTTCAGAAGTGACTTGCCATTGCCTCCTTCGTAGGACTAAGAGAAAATGATTGGCCCAAGATCACCCAGCTGGGACTAGAATCTATGATCTCCCAATTTCTAGCCTTAACACTACATGAAACAGGCTCTCAGGTTGAACTATAGACTTCTGTATAAAGGGCATGAGTGCTATGAAATAAATCTGTGTATGGGTATTGAAGAAAGGGCATTAGAAGATGCAGACTTTGAAGAATGATGCAAGTCAACAAAGGCCTTGGAGTCAAGGCTAGGCTAAGACATTCTGCTGATTCTCTATATAAAAGTCCAGTGGACCAGCAACTGCAGCTTATCTTAAAACCTGAAGATGACACAACACATTAAGGAACAACAAGGTAACTTAAGGAACACAAAGAATAGCTAGGTAACAACATCTATTTTTCAACAGAGAATGACCCACTTATCATATACCACAGCAGGTAACTTCCTGCTGAGGTGATGGGCCAGGAGAACAAGCTATGAGGCATCTTCAAGAAGTCATTGATTTGGCCAGATCAAAACTAAGGAAGGTGTGGGAATCTTGGTACTGTTGTCCAAGGGTAGCCCCATTGACTTAGTCCAGCAATTGGGGTGCAGTAGGTAGATCAACCCTGACTGCTCTTTAGAAAGATTGAGGGCAAAAGAAGAAGGGGACGACAGAGAACGAGGTGGCTGGATGGAGTCACTGAAGCAGTTGGCATGAGCTTAAATGGACTCCGGGTGATGGTAGAGGACAGGAAGGCCTGGAGCAACGTTGTCCATGGGGTCACAATGGGTTGGACATGACGTCACAACTAACAACAGGTAGAGGACAGCTGGCTTCAGTCTATAGGGCTTCTATAAGTTGCCCAATTGCTGTCAAATCCTATGTGGTCCTCTTGTGAGTAACCATTTTTGAGATTTAAGTGAAAGCTGTCATCTGGAAGGAAAAATGAAAAAAATGTGTGGTGGGGTGGGGTGAGGGAGAGAAATTTCATTAAGACAATAACAGACAGCCTTATGGAGCCCCAGCACTATGGAAGTGATAGCACTATAAAGCATTTTTTATATTATTGGATTTTCGAGTCATTTTGGAGTATTAGGATATTAGATTTCTCTGTATTTACAGTTAGCTTTAGGGCTGCCAGTCTCAGCTTTTACACTGTCTGATCTTAATATTATAAATAGCATTCTTCTGATTAGATACCCCCCTTTTGGAGGGGGTAATGCTGCAAAGCCATGTATTAATTACACTGGAGGTTCCCCCTCCCACCTTTGGAGCAAGTTCAGTTTCTAGAGGATTAAATGGCATTTCTACATGTGTAAGGCATTCAATAAATCTGAGTGGCATTTATGGTATGATTTTGTTTTTATTTATTTGCAAAGTGCAATAGGGTATTTATCACCGAGACCAGAGTGGGATACTTGCTTGCTGGAAACACCAAGCCAAGAAATAACCAAAGGAATATTGAAATAAAAAGCGGAAAAATTCTGAAATCAGTGTGTATTTGTGAGTGTGTGTTGACTGGGTCAACACACACTCACACTTATAGAAGTCTGGGTTGACTTCTATAATTTTCTTGGCAAAGATAAAGAAAGGGTTAAGGTTAGCATTTGCAATTGTCTTCTGGGATTTTTTAAACTTCTCAATTTAATTTAAAGCTTGGGGATCTCTTCTTGGTTGTCTTCCCTCCAAGTGCTATAAAGATCTAATCCTGCTAAAATTACAAGAGCTATCCAGGTCAGTGGTGGGATTCAAAATGTTTTACTACTGGTTCTGTGGGCGTAGCTTTGTGGGAGTGGCATGGCTTGGTGGGCATGGCAGGGGAAGGATACTGTAAAATCTCCATTCCCACCCCACTCCAGGGGAAGGTTACTGCAAACAGTTACTGGCTACTGTTTTCAGTTGCCATATGCACCACATAAGAAGGCTAACCAAGCTATATGTTTCAGGTGGACTCAGTACCTAATGAATTTAATAGGGTTCCTCCAAGTAATACACATTGTAGTCAGTAGTGAATTGATAGAACCAAGAACTGGGATTATTAAAATATAAGTACAAAATCTGAATAGATTCACAAAATTTTGGCTAAGTTAAACATCATTTATCTATACTCAGAAGCAAACCTAAATTCAGTAGGTCTTGCTTGTTGGTAGATAAATATTGAATACACATTTCGAGATTTTGCAGATTCTCTAAATTAGTTGAGTTGTAGTGTTAGCACCAGGTTCTGAAGAATGTGGGGAAATGTACCCGTTTGCTGTTTAAGATTTTGGAGGAATGGGGTTTGATCATAAAGTTAAAACTAATCTCAGGAAGGAAATTAAGTGAAAAGGTCCAAAATCTTTCAATGCTGTGAATCTCATAATTACCACCTATGGCTCACAATGTTCCTTTTTTGGTATATAATTGTGAAACACAGGTAAAAACGAATACAAACTAATATGATTTTTTTTTAAAGCAAAAAGCAAACAAATAAAGGGAGAGCAAAGTGCAAGAAAGAAAGAAATGTATAAAACAAAATTCCATGACTTTTTCCCAACTGTTTGTCCATCAATCCCAAGAGGAAAGACTTCTGGTCTCAATTATATAACAGTCTTTAAAATCCTCTAAATCACAGTATGTATGTGAATACAAAATTTTCTACTTTTTTACATGTCCACCAAGCATGATAAAATAACACTTTTCTTCACATTTCCAATATAAATTTGAAGTGCCTTTATTCACGTACCAAATGTACATTGTTTTATAAAAGTTCTCTTTAACATCATAACAATATAAATATCAATATTTTCAATGCCATATTTTCCCATTGTTCAATCTTTATAATATAGTAACATTCTTTCTCGTGCTTGTAAGGAGGAAGGAAATAATAGCTATAAAGGGCACTTTCTGTATAATGATTAACCTTTCTCTGTCGGGATACATCTTTTAATGCAGCCCCCTTCCTCCAACACATATCTAAAATGTCATTATTCTAAAATGTACTTATGGAATAGTTTAATTCTATAAAACTAAACTGCCATTGTTACAATTCTGATATTAATATCTATACATTTTTGAAGATGTCAGTCCTAAACTCTATTTTACAGAAATGTCTATTGTTGTTTTTATTTATCAGAATACCTATCCAACGAAAATAATCCCTGATTGCTTATTTTAAAAATTGGGAGGGATACGCGGGGGGGACGGGGACGACTGGTTCTATTAAAAATATTATATTGCTTTGATTTTTTTTAAATGCTCAAGTACCTAGAGCAGCAAATGGTTAGAACTAGACCAATTTTGTTACAGTACTTCAATTGCAGAATAATTATCTCCCAACATTAGATTCTTGTCCAAGTTTACTCTCTATAGTCAATATTTCCAGGGGACAAGATTGTGCCAACCCTGAAACCAAATGCCTACATTTTTTAAACAGTCCCATCCTGCTGAAACTTGCTTCAGTTTCTATTAAGTCTTGGCAACATTAAAAAAAAAAAAGAATCATTGGAGCTGCACAACCGCTGAAATGTTAATCTAATAAGGGAAATAATACTCATTCTTTTCTAAATGTAAACTTTTGAAATAACATGCATGGAGAAAAATGCTTAGAAAGATCTGGAATATTTGTTTGAACTTGACATTTAATCACAGAGTAAATACCCTGCTAGCCTTCAACTCAGACTTCCTGATTTTACTATGATATCTTTTTCTATAGGTCTTCCTCCTAATTATGCACAAGAAATTTGGAGCACAAAATTTGTCATACAGGAAAGCAGTAGTGGGTATCTTGAGCTACAAATCTGATTTACATTCCTAAACATAATCATACATTCTAGAGAAGATCAGACAAAATTGACTAATGTGGAGAGTAGAGGATGGAGAATGAGAAAGAGAGATAGAGACAGTGGTGATTGTGTGTTTTGCGCGCACATGCACAGTTTTAACAAAACTTACCTTCCGTGTTACTTCTGGGGAGTAACACAGCTGAGGCACAGTAATCCGCTCTGCCACGTGAATCAGCTGAGAGGATATAGGTAAGTAAAGCACAGGGGCAGTGTGGGGGGGACCACCGGATTGTTGGAGTGAACCGGTTCGCTCTCCAGCTGATCATTGGAGCTACCGGTTCGCCCGAACTGGTCCGAATCAGCTGAATCCCACCCTGGATAGGGAGGGTGGGTGGCATTTCTCAAAGATGGAACTGTGGAGTCCTTGATACTCTGAGTTTGGTTGTTTGCTTGCAGACAATTTGTTACCACAACTAGATAATACTCCCATGCTACAGGGGAGTGAGGTTTGCTCTTTGCATTTGTCCGTCAGTATTGGTGGGAATATGGTTTTCTCCTTGGTATCCTCGATAAGGCTGTTGTTATTGCTTGATTGTCCCAAAGGTGCTTTTTTCTGGTTTTTCTTTGAAGACGTTTTGCTTCTCATCCAAGAAGCTTCTTCAATTCTGACTGGATGGTGGGGAATGGAAGGATTTATGCTCCTTGCAGACAGCTGGACATTTGCATTCTTTTTAGTGGGTTGTTAAGGTCACCTGGAAGTTTATCTGTGTCATCAGGGTCACCTGAGTGGTGCAAATTGGTATGGAGCCTTCTTGAAACTGTTGAAAGGACTGTGTTGTAGATTGAAGATAGTTGATGTCGTATCACTCCCCTTCTTTAACCCCTCTTTCAAACCAGTGGTCCTCTCTGTCCAAAATATGGACTTCGTTGTCTTCAGAAGAGTGGCTCGTGTCTTTTAAATTGAAGAGCAATTAAATTGCTCTTTAAAAAAGCACCTTTGGGACAACCATGACCTGGATGACTGAGAATCTCCATAGACATTTATTGCTTGATTGATTGTGTTGCTCCTGGGGTTAATTCATGCTTAAATAAATTGTGACTCTTGGGGTGTTCTTTTTACTTCCTTTTTAACTTTTAACTTGTTCTTTTAAATGGGGCATAAATATTGTTTATCTCTATATGCTTGTTGATGGCTGATTTGTCTGCATGCCAAGCTTGCAGGAATTCTCTAGCATTTTTGGATTTAGCTTCAAACTATGGTTAGGTCTGTCCACATGTTGTGGAATTAAGGAGTTTTCATCCTGTCTTCTAGATATGAAGTGCCAGGCAGAACAATTTAAAGCACTGAAGCTCCCTTTTCCAAACATTCAAGGGGAAAAAAACATTGTCTGAAGGCTGGACATTAAAGCTGAAAGCAACGGGGCCCAGAAGACTTGTTGGAATCCCAAGATAAGATATGGATTCATAATTTTGGTGTACCTGCTTCTGACCACTGCCCTTCTGAGTCCTTCATGCAGATACCTTAGAAAAATCTTGGAGCTTTTTGCAGGAAAAACAGTCAGCTGTTAAAGGTACAGTCTTCATTCAAATTTTCCTCAGTGGAATTGTAGACTTTATATAAGAGACTAGGTACTTACATCTTCACAATATTCAGATGCTGACACTGAGTTGAAGTTGCTTGAACCAGGCATTTGGAGGAAAAACCACAAAGGTTTTGGCATTCTAATTTGGCAAATCTTAAGATAGGCTGCTTTTATTAGATTGATTTTCTGGAGACCCCACTGTGGTGGCCTTGTACCTTGAGCATTTACTTTTCCTTATTAGAGTAGTCATTCCACCAGACAGGTGGTTGCAGTTGGCAGGATGGGAGAAAAAGATGATTGACAGAAAAATCAGATGTTTCCCAAGTCTGTTTGCTTTTTAGAACTGGAAAATTATTTACAAGGCCAACAAATCCTACTTGTTTTGGGTCCCCCCCCCTTTTCATTATGTTATATATGGTAACTGTTTTTGACAATTGTTGCTATTTTCGGGGGGGGGGGTCCCCTCTGTATTTTGGGAAAGGGAAGGTCTTTGGGCCTTCTTACTTTTCCAAAATCTTTTAGCAGCTATTTTAGGTTCATGGTTTTTGCATGTGACCTCTGGAAACTGCACAATCAATTTTCAACAATAATAATCAGAGGGGATCCATTCCAGGGGCTGGAAACAAATAAGGATTCCCTGGGAATAACAAGTATTTTCTGGTTTCCAGGGAGAAAAGATATACTTTCTTAGAAAAATAAATGTGTGCTTTATTTTCATATAAAAAGCCTCTGTCCCCTGGAGCTTCTGACTGCAAGGTGCCATCTTAAAAGTGCCAACTAAGAAGAGGGATACTTAAAAAAAAGCAGATGGCTCTGCCATCTATAAATCTTAATTTTCCATTCACCGCAATATTCTTGCATGTTCTTTAGCACAACAAAGCCCCAGGGGAGCATAGCACTGTCAATCTAATTAACACTGCTAATTGAAGATTACTGGATTCATTGACATAAAAAAAAACCTGTCATGACCAGGGCATAAGTTACTGGTTGCATAAAATAGGCATCTAAATACTGCACTGAAAGCTGTTTCAGATAGGTTATAGGATTAGGTCAGGTGTCACTCTAGAATCTCAGAAGACTTTCCCATCAGTTGCTCTTGCAGGTGTATCCAAACAACAGATCTAGGTGCCAAATTGCAGTAGAGTGGTGAAGGTTTCCTTAATTATTTGTTAATAACAACAATATAATGTCTTCCCTCCCTTCTCCAAATAAATTCTGATTATGGGAAAACGAAAGCTTGGGGTAAATGGGAAAATCTTTTCATGGAGAAAGTCTGTGAACAGTTTTGATATTTAACTCTTTAAAGAACATTCTGGAATTCTACAGGTGTGTCCTTTCCATCAGTTGGTGGAGCTTTTAGCAAACAAAAGCCCAATTGCCAATAGCACAGTTCCAAAGTCTGTGTGGTTCTTAGGCTAACAAACACTTTCTTAGCTTGGAATCCAGCGATGTCTACAGGATGTGGGAAAGTTCAAAATGGGAGGTAAAATGATGTTATAGAAGCACCATTTCACCTCTGCAGTACATATTTAAAATGGCCAGAATTTCAGTTGGAACTTTATAGCTTTAATCTTGACTTTTTTTTTAAACTCTGCCCTATGGACAACCCTTTTGGAATTCAACATGTAAAGCATCTATCCTCTGGTACCAGGCTATAGTACCTCTCAAGATGACAGGTTTCCATATCATCCCCTTCAGAAAAATTGCCCTCTCCTCCACCCCTATTCTGGAGCATGTACATACGTATCAGTGGTGGGATTCAGCCAGTTCGCACCTATTTGGGAAAACCGGTTGTTAACTTTCTAAGCAGTTCAGAGAACTGGTTATTGGAAGAAATCTCCTTTTGTTTTTTTCCACTTTACAGGGCTAATCCTGTAAGGAAGGCAGGAAGGAAACATTCTGGTGTTGTTTCTATCTTAATCTTTATTGCCCTGCTTACGGAAACTGTATCTCCAGTTAACCCTTATTACATTGTAACAGCTAAGGCGAAGTGCCCATCGACCTGAGTGGTGTTGAGTTGGCCATGCCCACCCAGTCACATGACCACTGAGCCACGCCTACCCAGCTGGTCATAAGGGCAGAGAACCGGTTATTAAATTATTTGAATCCCACCACTGGTACGCATGTGTGTACTTTAATGCTTTACGGGATTACTTGTACTTGTATGCTTAAGTTTGAAAGGGTAAAGAAGCTTGCCTAAATGAAAAAGTGCCAAGAAAATTTAAATAAATAAAGCCACAAAGTCTCAGTGTATCTGCATTCTAATACTGGAAATGCAGACCTACCCCCCCCCCTTTTTTTTTGCAACAAAAATCCTGTTAATGCTGGCTTTAGAGACTAGTTCCTTGTCAGGAACACCCTGTAAATTGTAAAATTTATGAAAATTAAAAAAAAGGGATGAATAGTTTATGCCACCTTGCTGAAACACAACTTAATTGACTGCTTATATTATTTATAAAACATGAAAAACAATGTATCACATTTTTCCTTAAACATGGCTTTACAGTTATGAAGGAATTGAGTCCTCTCTTTGTCCTGGGAGACCTCAACACTATTTCTCTGTCTCTTTCCTTGACTGCTGTCAGTGCCCTGACAATAATGTAAAAAAAAAAACACACCTTGCTTGTCATAATCTCTTACCATGGAGATTTGAAAAGAAGGAAACCAGCTGTGATGGGATGGGCTACTCCAGTCAAGTTGGATATGCCGTCCATCAGGCATTGGGCTCCTTGAGCTGAAATAAGCTTCAACAAAACAACCCCAAATGAATGATTCCAGAGAGAGCAAAGCATTGCTGAAATCTAGCTACTGGTCTCAACTGCCAACCTCATCGCAACGTGGGGGACAGCAGCTTGTGGGCTTCGTAGCTGCTGTATCTAAGGCAAGCAATTGTCATGGTTAAACTGGCTTGGCCTCCTAGGAAACACATTCACAGAAAGAGATATTTCCACGAAAGTGAACTACAGGTTCAGAAGTGAGATTCTGAGTTAATTCCTAACAAAACCATTAACAAAGAATAGTACTGATTATCATTCTTATTAAACAAAGGAATTTCTGAACCCCATTATTGCAGATATGAAGATCAATCTGCTCATTCCCTTAAAGGTGGTTTATGCAATTCCATCTCTTCCCAGTTTTATTTTTCTCAGAATTAGATCTAGAGACCTTCAACTATATATTGCGTAGGTGGAGAGACTGAATTTCTTCTTCCCTAGGTGAGAATCATTCCCCTTGCAGCAACTTTTTCTTTCCTTCTTCTCTTCTCTTCTCTTCTCTTCTCTTCTCTTCTCTTCTCTTCTCTTCTCTTCTCTTCTCTTCTTCTTTGCTTTTTCTTATGTTACTGGCAACACTTTTGTGAAGGCTGACCTGGAGAACTTACTACAGGAGAGGGAAGAATTTTATTTCTCCTCAGATGTCAGCCTTGGTTGGGGCACCCACACTTCTTTTTGAGTTAAATAAAAATGGAAAGTTGTCAATATGTTACACAATATGCAGTTTGACCCTGAGAGATTTATTATCATTGAATCCTCCTAGTACTATATAGGCAAAGGCGTAGGGAATGGCTGGCTGCCATAGCGACCTAGGCCTGGCAAGGTCATGATGTTCCAGATCAGGGGTCTGCAAAGTCGGCTCTTTTAAGACTGGTGGACTTCAACTCCCAGAATTCCCCAGCCAGCTATGCTGGCTGGGGAACTCTGGGAGTTGAAGTCCACCAGTCTTAAAAGAGCCGACTTTGCAGACCCCTGTTCCAGATCATCTTGAAATAACTGGTGGTGGGAGGGAGCAAAATGCTTCCTAGGTATCTATTTATTTATAATATTGTTAGCACCTCCAGTTTATATCTTTTGTAATCCCAACCAGAGTACAAAGTAGGATTAAAAGACTTAAAGTTACATCATCATAAACATAATATTTCTATGTCTTAAAATCATAAAAGAACAACTTCTTAAAATATAGCAGACATGGCACAGAATGGAACAAATCTCCATGGCAACTGACATCACTGGCATAATTCTGTAATCCCGCAAATGACATGTTAAATCATTTGCATAATTTGCAAATATTAAAATATTTGATAAAACTATTAAAACCACTCAAGGCAAATTATCCAAAGTTTTCTTTGATTTGATGGACAATTTTAGGGCTGGTTGATATATGGAGGCAGAAAACTTTAAGATAAGATTAAGATTTCAAAGAACTTGGCTACTAAAAATTTCTAAAGTAGAAAAATCTCCAATGACTTTTTTGGATCATAATCCTGTTAGATTGGTTTATAAAAGAAAACCTTGAGGTTTTTTTAGATGAAGATTAAATGAAATGTTGTTAGAGAAATAAGCAATAGAGGAGGATTGTAAAAAGATATTTTAAAAATAAAACTAATTTAGGAAAGGCACTCATTTGTGAATAGTTTGGGATGCAAGTAAAACTTTTATTTCAAATTATATAACATGATAATGAATTGATAAAGAGGGGTCAAGGGAAAACACAAGCTATTTTGGATAAAGAGAAAAGATTTAAAGAAATTTTCAATGAAGATAAGTATTTCTCAATAAATAAAGTTTTCCCATGATAATTATCTCTATTAACGATAAGAGAACCCTTTCACCCAGGATTGGAAGGGAAATGCTCCTAGCCTCTCACTTCAGAAAGGGGTGTCCCCTCTTTCTCCTCCATCTCACTGCCAAATCCAACAACCCCAGTCTTTATCACATTTCATTCAACTTCTTCAATCTTCTCAGATAAACAAAACTAATAATATTCTTAGAGTCAATCACCATCAATAGTCTCAAGTTTGCTCATCATCATCTCTCTAGACCCAGTTTTTCATTACTGATAGTAATTGCTGGAAATGTTTTTATTATACATCCATTAATTAAAGGCGGATTTGTGCTGGCATTATCCTTCTGGCTGGCAGGACTAGGACCATGAAGGTCTATTCACCATCATTCATGCCCTTCATAGTCAAAGTGACATTCATAAACCGCTTTCTGTTTGGACTGGTGTAAACTTCAACTTGCCCAGAATAAATTGGAATACAATTTTGGGTCCCTGCAGTTTGCTTCTACAGCACTGCTGCTGATTGAGTGGGGCAGGGATGTCCAAACTTGGGAACTTTAAGACTTGTGGACATCAACTCCCAGAATTCCCCAGCCAGCTATGCTGGCTGGGGAATTCTGGGAGTTGAAGTCCACAAGTCTTAAAAGTTCCCAAGTTTGGACATCCCTGGAGTGGGGCTAGTTTCTTCCAGGCCCAATTCAAGATGCTAATTATTCCCTTTAAAGCCCTTGGGGCATTGGGGCAGATTATTGGAGGGACTGCCTTATCCTGAGGATATCTATCTATCTCAACAGATCGAGCAAACATGTAGCAAATCCATGCAGCCAACTGAGAGTAGCACAACCCTAGGGAATTTTTATTTTTCATATCAAATACTGTGCAATTCATAGATCCAAAATCATGATAAATTTTCATCACATGACAAATCATAACCTAAAACCAGCCTAGCACACCAACTAGGATAATAGCCAAAGCAGATCAATAGAAAATTATCTGTAGGTTGGTATTCTAATTTGTCTTTTTTAATTATTTAAAAATAAACAATTAAAAATTGGTCTCTTTATATTTGGCATTGTCTTTTAATGTAAAGAGCTCCTCAGAAAGAACATGCATAGCTGCTTCATATGCCTATACAGTTACAGAGGATATGGTTATTTTAATATTATACTTCTAGCTGGATTCCTTTAAAAGCACCTCTTTGAAATGTTTTGGACTGCTACATATTTATAATTTCATTGGCAGTCTAAGAACTGGATTGGATAGGATAATAAAAGCATCTTTGTCTTTAATTAAAATGTATATAAAAGATGCTGTAGTATTACAATTATTAAAAGCAGGCCAGTGTTGCAGAAGTTAACACTTTCTTCACAAATTGTAATCCTGAGGAAAATGACTCTTCTAAAATGCTTGTTCGCATTAAAGAAAAATCTTCACTGGCATCTTTCTTTTCCAGATGCATTTTTTAAAAAAATGTCCACATCAGGGAAAGCTGTTTAATATCCTGTCTAGTTTGAGCCTACATGAAGTGATTTGCTTGCTAATTTAAATCATAACAGCAATGAAAGATCTCTTTCCAAATATGAAAGGTGGGAGGGCAAGACAACGCAGATTTGCATAACATGTTCCTTCCTATCCTATATATATGGAGAGATTTTTGAAACAAGCCCCACTGGGAAGTTAAAAAAAAAAAAAAGGAAGCAGGCAGTGGCAAATCCTTTCTATATATCTGGCAAGAAAACTAAATAAATGTGTCCAGGGGTGGGCACTTCAAAAATTGCAGCAACGTGTTGCTGCTCTGTTGCTGGGTGGGCATGGCCATGGCCATGGTGAGCGTGGCCTAGTCAGCCTCCTGCACCACAGCCGTTGTGTGTGTGTATTGTTTTTCACCCTCACCAGGCTCTGGAGGCTTTCGTCGAGCATCTGGGAGGGCAAAACCCGCTTCCCCTGGGCTCCGGAGGCCCTCCGGAGGCTCTCCAGAGGCTGGAAACAGGCCTGTTCGGGAACCTAACAGAATAACAGAGTTGGAAGGGACCTTGGAGGTCTTCTAGTCCAACCCCCTGCTCAAGCAAGAAACCCTGTACCATTTCAGAGAAACGGTTGTCCGTTCTCTTCACCCACAACTTAGAGCTGGGCTTTGGCCTCAGTGAGAACTAGATTCAAAGAGGTTGGACAACCATTTGTCTGAAATGGTACTGTAGGGTTTGAGGCGTGGTGGCGCGGTGGTTAGAACACTTTAATACAATAATAATACAATAGCAGAGTTGGAAGGGACCTTGTAGGTCTTCTAGTCCAACCCCCTGCATGGGCAGGAACCTTATACCATTTCAGACAAATGGCTGTCTAACATCTTTTTAAAGACTTCCAGGGTTGGGGCATTCACAACTGCTGGAGGCAAGCTGTTCCAGAGGTTAATTGTTCTTACTGTTAGGAAATTTCTCCTTAGTTCTAAGTTGCTTCTCTCCTTGGTTAGTTTCCACCCATTGCTCCTTGTCCTGCCCCCAGGTGCCTTGGAGAAAAGTTTGACTCCCTCTTCTTTGTGGCACCCTCTGAGATATCGGAACACTGCTATCATGTCTCCCCTGGTCCTTCTCTTCATCGAACTAGACATACCCAGCTCCTGCAGCCGTTCTTCATATGTCTTAGTCTCCAGTCCTCTAATCATCTTGGTTGCTCTTCTCTGCACTCTTTCCAGAGTCTCCACGTCTTTTCTACATCGTGGCGACCAAAACTGTATGCAGTATTCCAAGTGTGGCCTTGCCAAGGCACTATACAGTGGCATTAACACTTCACGCGATCTAGATTCTATCCCTCTGTTGATGCAGCCTAGAACTGTGTTGGCTTTTTTGGCAGCTGCTGCACACTGCTGGCTCATATTTAGATGGTTGTCCACTAGGATTCCGAGATCCCTCTCACAGTTGCTACTATCGAGCAAGGTACCACCTATACTGTACTTGTGCATTTGTTTTTTCTTGCCTATATGTAGGACCTTACTTTTTTCACAATTGAATTTCATTTTATTAGACAGTGCCCAATGTTCAAGTTTGTCTAGATCCTTCTGTATCTTAAGCCTATCTTCTGGAGTGTTGGCTATTCCTGCCAGCTTGGTGTCGTCTGCGAATTTGATGAGTTCCCCATTTATCCCCTCATCCAAATCATTGATGAAGATGTTAATAATAATAATAATAATAAATTTTATTTGTTACCCGCTCTCTCTCCCCAGGGGACTCGAGGCGGGGCACAGGAAAATTAAAAAAAACAGTAAACACAACAGAATACATAATTTAAAATCACAATTAAACAACAAATCCTGCGCTAAAAACATCTATAAAAAACTAAAAAACTGTCCCTAAAACCCCTAAGCACTAAAACCTAAAAACCCCAGGACAAGGAGGCTATCCCAAGCCGGCCAGACGGAAAAAGTAGGTTTTCAATTTAAGACGGAAGGAGCGGAGGTCCGTGGTCGTCCTAATATCGGGGGGAAGGTCGTTCCAGAGGGCCGGGCCCGCCACAGAGAGAGCCCTTCCCCTGGGTGTCGCCCGCTGACATAGTCTAGTGGACGGCACCCGGAGAAGCCCCGCTCTGTGGGAGCGAATCGGCCGTGAGGATGTATGGGGCAGGATCCGATCCTGCAGATAGCTAGGTCCCGAGCCATGGAGCGCTTTAAAGATGATAATTAACACCTTGAAGCGCACCCGGAAGACGACAGGTAGCCAGTGCAGCTCGCGCAAGAGCGGTGTTACATGGGTAGACCTAGCGGTCCCCATAATTGCTCGCGCGGCTGCATTCTGGACTAGCTGAAGCCTCCGGGTGCACCTCAAGGGCAGCCCCATGTAGAGAGAGTTACAATAGTCCAGTCGGGATGTCACGAGAGCATGAGTGACTGTGCAAAGGGCGTCCCGATCCAATAGGGGGCGCAATTGGCGAACCAGGCGAACCTGGTAAAACGCCCTCCTGGCCACGGCTGTCACTTGATCTTCCATGGACAGCCGGGCATCCAGGAGGACACCCAAATTGCGCGCCCCATCCACAGGGGCAAGATGTTCGCCCCCTATGGCCAGCGATGGAGTGAGCTGGTTGAATCGGGCTGCCGGAAACCACAGCCACTCGGTCTTGGTCGGGTTGAGCCTGAGTCCGTTACTTCCCATCCAGATCCGTACAGCTTCCAGGCACTGGCACATCACCGCTACGGCATCGTTGGGGTGGTTTGGGGTAGAAATGTACAGCTGTGTATCATCAGCGTACAGATGGTACTCTACCCCAAAACCACGGATGATCTCACCCAGCGGCTTCATGTATGTGTTGAACAGGAGGGGCGAGAGGACCGACCCCTGAGGCACCCCACATGCGAGGGGTCTCGCGGTCGATCTCTGCCCCCCTGCCAACACAAATTGCGATCGGCCAGAGAGGTAGGAGGAGAACCACCGTAAAACGGTGCCTCCCACCCCCAACCCCCCCAGCCGATGCAATAGGATACCATGGTCGATGGTATCGAAAGCCGCCGAGAGGTCTAATAGGACCAGGATGGAGGAACAACCCCCATCTCTGGCCCTCCAGAGATCATCGACCAACGCGACCAATGCCGTCTCGGTGCTATGCCCGGGCCGAAAGCCGGACTGGCGCGGATCTAGATAATCAACTTCCTCCAGGTGCCGGGGGAACTGTTGTGCCACCACACTCTCGACAACCTTCGCCAGAAAGGGAAGGTTGAAGACAGGACGGTAGTTGTTCAAAAGAGCTGGATCCAAAGAGGGCTTCTTAAGGAGGGGCCTCACCATCGCTTCTTTTAGGGAAGCAGGCAAGGCACCCTCACTCAAGGATGCGTTGACAACCTCTTGGAGCCAGCCTCGTGTCACCTCCCAGGATGCCAGTACAAGCCAGGAGGGACACGGGTCCAATAAACATGTGGTGGCTCGCAGTCGCCCACGTAGCCTGTCCATATCCTCGGAAGTAACGGAGTCAAACTCCTCCCAAACAAGATCTCTCTCGTGGCATCCCACTGGGCCATGAATGGGGGCTAGCTCGTTCTGTATCTGAGCGATTTTCTCCTGCAGAAAAGTCACAAATTCCTCTGCTCTACCCTGTAACGGGGCTTCCCGCACCCTCTGTTGAAGGAGGGAGCGGGTCACCCTAAACAGGGCGGCAGGGCGGTTTTCTGCGGATGCTATGAGAGTGGCACAATGATGACGTTTGGCCACTCTCAGCGCCACAATGTAAGTCCGTAAATGGGCTCTTACCTGTGTCCGGTCAGATTCAGTTCGAGTATACCTCCATCTTCTCTCTAGGCATCTCTTGCGGCATTTCATCACCCTCAGCTCCTCGGAAAACCAAGGAGCCAGGGTGTTTCGCCGCCGCAAGAGAGGCCGCAAGGGCGCGACCCGATCCAAGGCTCCCGTGGTCGCAGTATTCCATGCGGCCACGAGGTCCTCCATCGGGGCGCGGGCCAGGGGTACAGGAAGTGGCCCAAGCGCCGTCTGGAACCCATCCGGGTCCATCAGGCGCCTGGGGCGGAACCAGATTGGTGACTCAGGTTCCGCCTCCCCGCGGAGGGGAGCAGCGGTCGGAAAGTCGAGCCGGAGAAGTGAGTGGTCTGTCCATGACAAGGGTGTGATGACTATATCCCCTATACCCAGATCACTCTTCCATTGGCCTGAGACAAAGATGAGATCCGGTGTATGTCCACCCTCGTGAGTGGGGCCTTGAATTAGTTGGGTCAGGTCCATGGCCGTCATGGAAGCCATGAACTCCCGAGCTGCCTCGGATGATTCGCCCACCGATGGCAGATTAAAGTCCCCCATGACTAAAAGTCTGGGGGACTTTAAAGTTAAAGAGTACTGGGCCTAAAACAGAGCCTTGGGGGACTCCACTGCATACTTCCTTCCATGTAGATGCAGTTCCATTGAGGACTACACATTGAGGACTACACGTTGAGGTTCCATTGAGGCCTACCTCCTGTAGGCCTCTTCCCCTCCCCCTCCCTGAACCTCTGGGCAGACCCTGCACCTACCTGGCATGATGAACTGGTCATGTGGAGACTCCTGGGAGGGGAGGGATGGGCGTGGCCAGCCAGGAGTGGCATTTGGAGGTCCACCAAACTGGGCAGAATCCTGGCTAGGATTGTACGGTTCTTTAAATGAGTCTTGGATGGGGGACAAGGGAAGATCCTTTTCAAATAAAGAGCAGCAGTTTGCGAATTAAAAGATCCAGCCACTCTTAGTTACCGTTTGTTCCAGCTTGCTTTGATTTTTTCCTGCAACCAAATGAAATTTCCTTTTCAATAAACTCTGTTCACTTCATACTAAAATCCCAGTAAAAGGACAATAGCTACAGTAAGAAGCATTTCTCATAAGTGATTTAGATCTGGGAGGAGTATCTCACATTAATATCAATGTCTCTCACTGTGTGGTTAAATCCTTAAGGAGCATAGTGAAAACCAACCTATTTAGATTAATGATGTTATTGCAAAACACAGACTTGAAAGGCTGAGCTAAAGTTTTGTTTGCTTTGCATAATGCCCCCCCCCCAATGAATTTTGATTTTACTATATAAGCAAGAGAAGAACACAAAAATGTTGCTGTTTGAAATTATTCATCAAGAATATCAATGTGATAAGTATTGGTGATTTTACCTGAATACTTAAACAAATCCACATACATTTAATAATGTTTATAAAAATACTAGAAGGCGAACCACTTAAAATTACGGTCACTAGAATTTTGCATGCTGAGAGAAGAAAGGAAAGGGCTTTCTAAAATAAAACCTGATTAGGATTTGCTCAAGATTTTTGCATGTTAGGAAATAAGAATTGGAAGTACATAGTACAGATATCTGACATTAATGCTATATTACATTTAGTTGGTTCCTGAGGTGTGTGTGTGTGTGCATCAAAAATGATAATACCAACAGGGAAAAAACAGAGACTACTTTTTATTGAGCAACATACCCACATCCTCTGAAGCAACTTGATTGTTTTGTCAATGTATGTATTTCCAACATTGCCTTACTTTTCACTATAACCAAAATTTGAGGACAACTATAATTTTGAACCAATTAATCTTTCCTTCGAAAAGGTGAAAGCAACAAAGATTATATGTGATTTAGTCTGCAATCCCATTGATGTAGAAATAACTCAATGTGATTTTCTTCTACGTAGACATGCATAGCATTGCATTATCATGCACTTTAGAACTTATTAATTTACTGGCATTGGCATAGGTTACCACAATGGATTTAAAAGAGACCTCTGAAAGTGGGATCTTAGAATACAGAAGATCAATCAAATGATGTGGACATATGTATATACATGCATGCTTACCAAATACAGGACAACTGAATGAATTGTCAAATAATAAGGAATGGCAATAGCACTTAGACTTACATACTCCTTCACAGTGTTTTACAGCCGGTTTAAAGAGGCAGCCCATTTCCTGCAACAATCTGGGTTCTCTCATTTTACCAATCTTGGAAGGATGCAAGGCATAGGTAACATGTAAAAGTTCAGCAAGCAAGAAGCTGGATGATGATGGATGGATATATCCAATCATTTATTATTTTTTACTGATATTTCTATGCTGTATACAGTCATACAGCATTAGTCATGTGTTATTATGCTAGCTACCTGCACCCAGCACAAAACTGCCACTGGAGAAAAAGCTTATATTTGTCTAATTAATGGTTTAGGCTGTTGGGAAAGCTTTTTGATAGCCTTGAAATATTGTTGCATTAGAAATGACAAGACACCTTCTTGAATAATGCAGGCAAGAAAATTCCATGTTTTTATAAATCTTGAGAAATAGTTTCCCATAGTAATTTTGCCCTTTTTAAAAACTTGTAAACAAGGTGTTAAATGTTGATGAAGTAGTAACTTTTCAGCAAACACTATAATGCTGCACATGTTCAGATCTATTTGACACATAACCTTGGACATTTGAGTCTCTTTTATGAGAGACAATGTTGACCAGGACATATGGGGTTATCTCTTGTCTTTCCAGCATGTTCTGCAGAATTGCTATTCCATGCTTGGCACAAGGAGAGAGACCTTGGTTCAACACCTGCTCACAAAGAGTATTAATATAAAAGAGGTAAAGAGATTGTTATCTTTATGATATTGAACAAAGCCACATCCTTGAAGCTAAGGACACTAGTTAATATTTTAAATAAAGACTATGCAAAATGCATTCCATTTTTATGCATTAAGCCAGGCTATATTGACAGAGATTTAGACAAGTTGTAACTGCTACCACTTCAATGCTATTAAAACAATTAATTTAGGTATCTTTCTTCTTATTCTAAGCACTCTGTACCAAAAAAAAATACATCCTTGGTTCATTCTGATTTTATCCTAGTAACATGGGGGATCCTATATTATCTTATAGCAAATTGTATAAAACTTGCTTTACAATTATGTCTTTTTCTCTCTGTTTGCCCGACATTCATACTATAATATCCTTTGCTTGCTGGAGACCTACAGCAGATGAGGGGTGCATTGTTATTAACATGACAATTGTTCAAATAGAAGGGTTTTTATGAGAAATTCACCAACATTCTTGCCTCCCCAAAAACAAACATGATTACTCTGAAATTCTGAATAAAGTATTGCTTGACAATTCTGCACTGCATGTAGAATGAATATATATTATTTATTGATCAGCTCAAAAACATAACACACACACACACGCATATATGTATGTATGTATGTATGTATGTATGTATGTATGTATATGTATATGTATATGTATACATAAATACACACACACACACACTATATTATGTGACATGCTTATCACCATATGGAGAGAAAATATTTTATAGCATAGTATAATTGTATGGTATATAGTACAGTATATATAGTATAAATTATATACTATTGAGTATTTTTAACCTTCTCCTGGTGAAGTTGGATACAGGTACTCCTCAATTAAGAACAATTCATTGAGTGACCATTCAAAATTACAACAGCATTGAAAAAAGTGACTTATGACCATTTTTCCACACTTATCACTGTTGTAGCATTCCCATGGTGATCACAATTCAGACACTTGGCAACTGATTCATATTTATGACAGCTGCAGTGATTCACTTAACAGCGGTGGCAAAAAAGGGTGTTAAATGAAGCAAACTCACTTAACAACTGTCTTACTTAGCAACAGACATGTTGGGTTCAACTGTGGTTGAAAGTCTTGGACGACTTATATATGTTAACTCAGACATAAGTCCCATTTAATTAAACAAAGCTCACTCCCAGGTAAGTGTGGAAAAGATGGTGGTATTGTAAGATAACCCTGAAGAATTTTTGGTGCTCTTTATTTCACTGATATCAACAGATAGTTGCTGATGTCTGCTGGATCAGCTCTTGCTTCTATTTAAATGTCTTTGTTGACAGCTCCCTATTGTTTTATTCTGTGTCGGGTATCCCTCCCTGTCAACAAGGACATTTAAATAGAAGCAAGAGCAGATCCAGCAGACATCAGTGACTACCCCCTACCACAACTACCATTATAGCATTTCATATTTTCTGAAGCAGAGAATGGCAGCTGTCATTGACACCAATTGAAAGTTACCTGACCAGACATCCTGGGAATGGACAACTCCCACAGGGATTCATCCAGGCTTCAGTTCCTTCCCAGTTTCTTTATCTCTAGTATTGGGACCATTGGAGAAACTATTCCAAACTCTTATCTACATTACAATTCCAAGGATTGGTACAGGTTGGTGGTCAAACCAGTTTGTGACAAACACTTGGAAGAATTGAATGACATTTTGGAATAAGACTTTCACACACACACACACACAAACACATATACACATATAAGCATGTATGTATGTAAGAAGTGTTTGATTGTTCAGTGAGATGGGAAGTTAACAGAGTTAGGACATAATATTTAATGTTAAATTAATCTAATAATGTACTGAGCTGTCTGCAATCTCCTTAAAGGACTGAAGAACAGATCAGTATAATAGATTAGAGAAATACAATAATATTAAATTTTACAACCCTAATTGTTTTGTTTTAATCTGATTTCATTTGATTATCTGCATATAAGTAAGGCAAATATGTCTAAAGCCATTATGTCATGAATCACAGAGCTAATACCATTTAGCATTTACTACTGTACATGAAGTGCATCATGGTAGGAAATGCCGAGTAATCAGGCTATGCTTTCATTTCCTTGAAAGCTTGCAATGGATAAAACAAAGTATGGGCATGATTTAGTCCAAGTTAAGTATTCTAACAGCAGAATCTTGTATTTGTTTACTCAGAAGTATGACCAGTGTGTGTGTGTGTGTGTGTGTGTGTGTGATCTATCTGAAAGGAATACAGTCTACCCCCACACTCCATAATTCATCTTTAAAATAGGAAAGTTCTTTTAGATTCAAAATATTAATAGAGAGAAGCTTTGTTTTCTTTTGATTTCTATAGTCTTTCTTCCTTTCAAAGAGACTATCTTATTTTTATTCTTGGGTAAATACAAGTGTATAAATAGTTCTCACTAGTGTACATTGATTTGTAGCTTACATTTATGGAGCCAAAGGCTGCAGACAATCTTCAGGATTCTTCAAAATCATATGTCAGTCAGCAATGGCATGAGTTCCCGTTCACTTTTTTTTAAGAAAAGAAAAATTAATAGATGGTATATTAACTTGCCTATAAAACTAAAACTTTCGTTATATTCTCACCTTTCATTGGATCTTTATTATGGCCTTAAAGACACAAAATATAATGTACATCAAATATGTAAAATCTAGAAATGTAAATTTCTCACAAAAAGTGACTCTGGATGGTATACAACAATAGAAAATAAGGATAAAATACAGTAAATAAGAATACAAAATAGTGACCATCACTGAGAATTTTCAGAGTAAGTCTACAATAAACAGAGGCCCAGAATCTGGGAACTTGAAAAGATTAATCAGGATTCTGCTCAGATAGAAGAAGTGATAAATAAGCAACTTGCTCTCTCCCAGGCTGTTTCTTTAAAATTGGATCGCTGAATGTCATTTGAGATTCCCTATAAAAAAAGCAGGAGAGGATATGGTGAGTCAGGGATCCTATAGAGCCATCCTCTCTTGGGTATATGGACTGCTGTAAGGGATGTCTTTATACCAACCCTGCAGGATTGAAGAGGGCATTGCATCCAACCTGGGCATTATGAAATCTGAAAACTGCTCTGGTCTCTATTCAAATCATATAAATCTCTTGCCTTTTATCCACATCCTGTAGAAGAAAAATCACCTCCCAAACCAACTGACATACCCATTCTAACGCTTGGTGGCTAACTTAAAAATAAGACCCCTGCCGAAAGAAAGTTGTCTGCTTCTGTGTTAAATAAACTGAAGTCTTGATTCATAAATAATAATAATGTATCATTAACATGTGACACTTAGAAAGTTGATTGCAAACTTCTACACTGTTTCTTATTGAATTAGTATGCTACTTATTTTACTGATATTCTGCTTCCAACATCCAATTAATGAATTAGAAAGAGAGCATGCTTATTTAATAAACTCGAGTAAGGAGAGAGTTCTGCTTGAATTATGGGACATGGAGAACAGTGGAGAATTTAATATGTCTTTCATAGGGTTCTTAGTTATTGGTTTTGAAGATTACAAGAGGCATACTCTCTATAACATTGGGGAGAATCAGGAAATAGGGTTTATGGATTTCATAATTCAAGCCCTGGAGACATTTAATTCATGATTTAAGGTGCAGGCTTTGCATTGATGAATTTTTTGTTAGACTGCCAGATGCAAAGGATATCAAGCCTGCAAACTCTGGGACTTACAGCAATTTTCAAGGAACGTAAGCCTAGTGCCCTCCCTGCCCTATGGAAAAGTGTCCCCCATGGGGGTCTGGATGGCCCCCACCTTCTTGGCTTTTTCAAAGGCATTAAAGACTTGGATGTTCCTTTGGGCATTTGGGTTGGAAGGTTAAATCAACCCTATCGGTGAATTGTCTGTTCTGGTCTTTAATGATTGAAATGGCATGATTTATAAACACTGGGCATATGTTATATGATTGTTACTATTCTGGATTACCCATGTTAGGCAGTTGTTTATTTATTTATCTATCATATTTATATAGCTCCATCTCACAGAGCATCAGAATAGTGTTGTTTTTGTTGGTTGTAATCCTCTGCATGCCCTTCAGAGTCACTTCTGAGAGGTAGGTGGCTATATACATTGTTCAAATTTATAACTAATTAAAGTAAAGAAATCCACCTCTAAATCATCACCCCCATTATCAATCTCCCGCACTTCCCTGTGCTTCTTTCCCCCTCCCTCCACAATGGAAGCAGAAGCATTAGCAAGAGGAAGAACCTCCCCAAAGCAAGAAGTCCTCATTAGGGGATGACTGATGCTTAAGGACAATCGGGCTGACCCCATTTGCTGCTGGGAATTCCTTTTGAAAGGGGCTGCGTGCCTGCCTGGGGGGCATTCACGTGTCTCCCCATTAGCCTTAAACACACATACCAGCACGTGAGCCTTGACCTCTTAATGGCATCCTTACTGAAAAACACAGGCTGCTAAAATCAGTGGGCTTGACAGCTCCCCTAAGCTTGGCAATTTAACCTCCCTGAAAGATCTAGTTTCCTGTAATGAAAGGAGATAAGGGCCCAGATGCATAAACATTTTAAAAAATTACTGCAGGAAGCACAGCTTTGCTAGTGAAAGACAAATAAATTAAATGAGGATCTTATAACTAAACAATAGTTGGGTTCTTTTCTTATCTCAGTAGTGCTCTTCCTAATCAGGGCCATTAATTCATTTTGTTCAGATGCAAGCAGGCCTCTTCCCTCTTCTCCTTTCCTTTCAGTTGCAGGTTGAAGGCAAAAGAGATCTCCCTTGTCAGAAGAGGGTTCCCTCAGCAAATTGCCTCTGGAGCCCAGACTGGGCAAAGGGAGAAAGTGGTGGATTTAGAGGCCAGCAGAAGCTGGAAAACTGAAGCTCCTTCATCTCCACAAGCAGAGCCAGACCCTGGAAGAAGCCAAATATTGCAGATGCCAAGGCTCACAGCTGTACAGTAACTCGGCTGAAACCAGATCTCTCCTTCCATAGCTGGAACAGTGGAATAATGCCTGCAGGCCAATATTAAGAGTTATAAAAAATCTCCCTCCCTCCCTCCCTCTCTCCTCCCCCCCTCTCTCTCACGCTGTCTCCCCACTTCCTCCCTCCCCCCCCCTCTCTCACACAAGCACACAGAGGAAGATGCTCTAACAGTGATCTCTCCCTGAACTGAATGGCTTGCATGAAATCTTCAACTTTGATAACTATGAGATTAAGTCCCTTCTTCATAGAATTCATGCTGCACAGAACAAATCTTGCTAGAGAACATCCTTATCATGCTGGTAAGCTAAAGGTATTCTCCCATTTCTAGTCAAAAGCAGGTTCAGGCAAAGTTTCCCAAAGTTATAACTTGAAAGCCCTGTGATGGCGCTCTGACATTAATTCTAAAGTTTGTTTTTCTTTTTTGTTTCCCAGATCCCTCTCTTTCCCAATATTTTCCCCATAGTTAGTTTACTATAGGACAGTGATGGTGAACCTTTTTTGGCTCACGTGCCAAAAGCGGGGGGAGCGGGGGGGGTCGTGCACAGGCGTGCCACACCCATAATGCTATGTGCACGACCACAGCGAGCATGTGCGCACGACCAGCACCCCCCCCCCCCCATTTTTGGCATGCTATGTTTGCTCTCCCCAGGCTCCTATATAGCCTCTGGAGGGCGAAACAGTCTCTCCCCCCCCAGCCACCAAGGCTGTCCAGGAGCTTCCTTGAAGCCTCCAGAGCATGAAAAACTGGCCCTATGGGCAAACCAGAAGCTTGGGAACCGAACCGGGTTTTTTTGCGCTCCGGAGGCTTTAGGGAAGCTGCTGAAGCCTCCAGAGGGCAAAAAATGGCCTCAAAAGAAGGCCAAAGTGAGCTGGCCAGCATGCGCATGTGTGCTGATCAGCTGACAGGGCAAGCCTCATGTGCCCTGGCAAATGGCTCTATGTGCCATAGGTTCGCCATCACAGCTATAGGATATCTTTGTTTTCTTTCATCATACAGTTTTCCTAAGTGTATAGGAAAACATGTAGAAGAGGTTAGGGTTTTTTCTTGAAAGTATAGCTACGTATACAATATTTTGAGGTAATCCTCAATTAACTACCCCAGTTGGGCCCAGCATTTTGGTTGTAAGTCATTGCAGTCATTAAGCAGATCACTGTGTGATCTGACTCAATTTTGGGATCACTTTTATGATGGTCTTAAGGCAAGTCACTGAAAATATTAAGTAAGTCACATGATTGTTAAGTGAACCATGGGGTCATTATGCAAACCCATTCTAATGAATAGGCACTTTTTGCCAGAAACCAGCAAAATACCTAAAGAACTATTTAAAACAGTTTAAACTATTGAACTATGATTTTTTTATACAGTGAAGTTTTCCGTAAGATCTTAGAAAGGAAGAAAGAATGGGGGGGGGAGGGGGGATAGTTTAAAAAACATACAGAGAAACACACCAAATCAGATAGCTAACATAGGAAGGATAATGAAAAGAACATATATTAAGGTTTATTTCATTACTACAGCAAGGCTGACTGTGTGGATCATGCCAACATGTGGAACAGATTATGGTTAATGGGTGTGCCAGAACACTTGATCATTCTTCTGAGAATCTTTACAATGAACAAGAAGCTACTGTAAGAAGTGAGTTTGAAGAAACAAAGTAGCTGAAATAAAGTAATGAAACAAGGATGCATATTGTCTCCATACCTGCATGTTATAAGTACATCAGAATGAAAGAAAACGACAGCTGGAATCAAAACTGAAAGTTGAAAGGCACGTAGATGCTACTTTGAGACATGTAGATGCTACTTTTAAGTAGAAAGTCAAAAGGATTTACAAGAACATATTAGGGGGGAAACCAATGCAAAGTATAATAGTGAAGTTAATGTTAGTTAAGATATTAGACTGGATATCTTTGCATCCTCACTTTGCCCTTCTTTGTAGGAAGGCAGGATCTCTTGTGGCCATGAACTTTGCTCCCACTCACATGGAAACACATGGTGTTTGGAAGACAGCATATTCATTAACCCACAGGCTGCAATTTTCTTTAATAAATATGCTTCATTGGGTAGTGTGTGGGGGGGGGAGGGTAATTTTTTAAAAAAAAACCAATAAACCACCAAAACTAAAAGCTAATGGTAAACCACACTTTTAAAAAAAGAACAAAGAAAAGGAATGTGAAATGCTGGAGCAAAAGATGTTGAACTGAAGAAAGTGTTTTAAATTCAGTTCCGATGGTCCTGTTGCATTGGTTGTTGAAGGTAAACAAACTTGGTGTGGGTGAGAGAGTATTAGAAACGGGTGTGCTTTATTTGCACAGCATTCCAGTGATGTTCAAATGGGTTATACTCCTGCCATGTGTTTTGCAAGTGGATTTTTGTAACCATATAGCCATGTCCTATGTGGCACTTTTTGGAAGAACTGGTTTGAAAGAGCCAAGACAGGATTTTGACTGTCCATATTGTCTTTTAGTGTCAGTACCTATATGGGGGCAGGCAAAGTACAGCTGACTTGCCATCCATCCATCCAACCAACCATCCATCCAACCAACCCACATATTATGAATGGTGAAAGCAGCGCTGACACTCTTGGAGAAATTGCTCTTGCTGACTCCTGACAAAAGTCTTTTGTGGTTGAGAAGCTGCATGGAGTCATGTGCAGTTGCTTAAAGGGGAAGAAGCATTGGAGTAATTTTAAAGAAAGCATTCCAGGGCTTCCTTCTCTGAACTTTTTCTCAGGAAGATTCCACCCATAACTGTTGCACTGCACCTTGGTACTTGGTTTGTCCTTAAAAGGGCATTTATCCATCAACGTGTATTAAAGCTTTGGCAATAACTCCAGGCTGGAGCGCGTGAAATAATAAGCAATCCTCCATCCTCACTGGGTTGAGAATGGTGGCACTACCTCATTTCCCCCATGAGTTTGTCACTAGAGAACCTGGGTCCTAATGATCTCAGAAGTCCATGCTGTCAAGGAAGTCCAGGGAAAAAACTTTTCTTGGTAGGCTGCCTCAAGCTGCCCATTCCTCACTTCCACTTCTATTACCTTTTCCAGGTAAGAGTTAGGAAAGTAATGCTTAGATTGGGAAAGTATGCAAAAAAGTAAAACCAATACATTTTATTCTAGGAATATTCATGCCATGCATGTCAGCAACCCAAATTCCTTAGGATTTGAATAATGATGTTATTGTCCCAAAACGAACAGAGACTCTGACAGATATGGGGCTGTTCTCCTAGTGTGTGCATGCATTACACTTCAACAGGAAGGAGAATAACTATTGTGAATGATGAATTAGTTCAAGGGCAACTGTTAAGAATCAGAACTTAACATTTTTCTTTTAATAGCTGAAAGATTAGAAGAGGATATATACATGTGTGTGTGTGTATACACACAGACACTACTTCTAATCTAAAATAAAAATAAAAATGCAGATAAATTAATACTTATCAAGGTAAGAATGTGAATAGCACTATTGAAATAGATAAGTAGAAAATGAAAAGATGCACCTCAAGTGAAAATTCTGTGAAGTAGTATGAGGAAAGAGCCAACATAATAGAAAAATGAAAAGAAATCAAAACATAAACTGTTTAAGGGGAACATAAAGAATTTCACATCATATTTGATTGTAGATACTTGAAAACCTACAGTAGACAGGCCTTCTGGTTTGACTATGAATTCATCATGGAAAACTGCCCATAGTTATCATGATAGTCTTGAATGCCAAATTAACAAAAAAGTCCAAAAGAATGATATCTATTACTTGAATCTACTGCCCCTTATTATTATTATTATTATTATTATTATTATTATTATTATTATTATTATTATTATTATTATTATTATTATTATTATTATTATTATTATTATTATTATTATTATTATTATTATTATTATTATCATTATTATTATCATTATCATTATTATTATTTTGGACCCTGATTTACTTTGAAAATTAGAAGCAAGCATAAAAGGATGAGGAAATAACTACAATCCGACAAAGTTGGGGTCAGTATGTGGTAGCATTTGATTTGGAAATAAAAGTCTCACCAGAATGTCTTAAACTCTCTGCCTCAGCAGCATCCTTGGACTTTGACTCAGAGCCAGCAATATCAAACCAGTGAAACACCCCCAGTGAAACACCAAGAGAGAGATGGGGAACCTATTTAATGGCAGCTCCCACCAGGGAACTGTATTCTGCATTCTGTAACATCTGTCCACAATTATTTAAAGCAGTAGTGCCATCTTGTGAAAAGACACAGCTGCTTTAAATGTTTATGGGCAGGTGCTATATTCATATCCCAAAGCTTTCTTTTATAATTCAGTCCAAAGTGATATACAGTGTTTATCCATAGCTTGAAAAAGGAAAGTGAAAAGAGACTTCAGGAAGGCTTTTTGCTGCTTGACTGATTCAAAGCTGGCAGGTGAGCATTACCAAAGTGTTGGTAGTGGGAGATAAATTGGAAAAAGATCACAGAAAGCAAGACATAATGATGACTGTCCAGATAGTACTTCCATGAATTGGTCAATCTCATGGAGAAGGCACTTTAGGTTTGGCTGTGCTTCCTGCCAAAACTCTCACCTGGCCAATTTCCAGAGGCCACCATGCTGGGAAAGTGAATATTGTCATGAAAAGTGTTAAAGATAAAAAAAAACCTTCCTGGCAAACATCCCCACAATAGTATATCTTAGTAAATTAGAGCAGTTGTCCACAGTTAAGAAATCCACTCTCTGTATGTTCAGAGGAACTTACATTGTTATTATATATGCAATTTTACTTTCTTTTACAGCTGAGCTTTGAAAACTGAACTGTATTCTCAAGCAACATGTGTGAATTTTACATTTAGTGGTTTATATTTTACATGAAGAGGTGGGGGTGGGGGATACCCAGATCTAAGAAACCAGCCTTGCAGACAGGTTTTGTATCCCAGATTTCTCCCAAATGAAATCTGAAACACTACAACTTAAAAAGAATCACACTATGCATGATTTCAGCTTGATTTTGTCCTTTAGTGTATTGATGTATGAGTAGTGGTTTTATTTATCAGCACAAATCACATTTGTCCCCAAGAAAGGGTCCCCAAGACAGTTTACAATGTAATAAAAAAAATACAATATCTGAAATGATATTAAACTCAATAACTGCTAGAGATTAAGATAGGAAGTTAAGGCTTCAGAACTATAATTAAGCATAACTCAGGAGTCGGCATATTCTTATATAAGACACAGCGGCTTTTTAAAAGTCCACTCCCCACCAACCTTTCTCTCTGCCTTTTTCTCAGCAGTCAGGAAGGAACACTTTTTAATGTTTTCTTGGTTTCCTTGTGATTTGGCCCTAAGTAATCTGATGCCAAGCCATTAGATCACATTATAAGTCAGAGCCAGTTGTACATCATGCTCCTTCTTACTCATTGTACCCAAGCTCAGTTACTATTAAAATAATAGGAAATTGGTAATGAAATGGAGAAAATATTATTGGCAGTGGGCTCAGCCAAAGAACTTTGCAATATTGTGCGTGTTTTTCTTTATAGCATTGCAAAGTTTAGCTAAGACTGATGCCAATACAGCTTTCCCCCCATTATCAGCCTAATCCTATAATTCCGGTTTCCATGGTGATAATTTATGACTTTTTCACTCATTTCTAGCATGTGTTTACTTATTTTTTTTAATTAGGCAGTAACATATAGCAAGATGGAATATATTGCTTTTTTCCCCCTCAGCAACCTTCTCTTCCCCTTCTGCAACTGGGCAAATAATTATATTATATGACAGAATTAAGTCAGATGTGTTCTACTAATCTGGCTGAATCCTAGAGGAAATTAGGTTGATTCCATCAGATTGAAGAAATGGCCATATCAAAGCAATGCTTGACAAATATGGACCCAGTCTAAACCTCAATTTTTAGGAAGCTTTACAATTTTTCCAGAGTATTATAGGGATGGAGGAAGTGAGCCTCTTCATATAAGTAGCAAAAGAGGGGATATCAATAGGGTCGAACATGGGTCGAACCTACAGATGGTTTTTCCATCAGTACGGTCTTAGGGAGGGGTAGATGCGATAGGAGGCAGGGATTCCATCATCGGTTGGGGGAACGTGGCCGCTGGTTACAAGCGGTCACATGCCCCAATCCCTGAGCTCCCCCCGAGATCTAGGAGGTCAGGGTTCACAGCGCCGGGGCCCTAGACTGATGTTGTGCAATGCCAGGTCCGTGGCCAACAAAGCCCCCCTCATTAACGACCTTGTGTCGGAGGGGGAGCCAGACCTGGTGGGTATTACGCAGACCTGGTTGCGCCACGAAGGAGGATTACCCCTCGTGGAAATGTGCCCACCAGGTTACCGAGCATTTCATCAGCCGCAGGCCCTAGGCAGGGGTGGGGGGTGGCGGTCATTGTTAAGGAGGGTCTTGAGCCGAGAGAGACCACTGTGCCACAGACCACCGGTTGTGAGTCCCTCTACATGAAACGGGGCCTAGGGAGGCAGTTGGGCTTGCTAATTGTGTACCTGGCTCCCCGCTACGTATCAGCAGCCCTGCCCGAGCTCCTCAAGGTGATCGTCGAGGTGGGGGTTGGGACCCCCAGACTTTTAGTCATGGGGGATTTCAACCTGCCATCGGCAGGCGAGACGTCCGAGGTAGCTCGGGAATTCATGGCCTCCATGACAGCCATGGACCTGACCCAGGTAATTCAGGGCCCCACTCATGAGGGAGGACACACACTGGATTTAATTTTTGTCTCTGGCCAGTGGATGAGTGATCTTGGTGTAGGGGACTTAGCTACTATACCCCTGTCATGGTCAGATCACTCACTTCTCCGGCTCGACTTTCCCACCGCTACACCCCCACCGCGGCGAGGCGGAACCTGAAATACCTATATGGTTCCGCCCCAGGCGCCTGATGGAACCCAAAAGGTTCCAGATGGAGCTTGGGCCATTACCTGCGACCCTGACCTGCGCCCCGACTGAGGATCTAGTGGCTGCATCGTGTACTGTGGCCACGGTGGCCTTGGACCGGTTCGCGCCCTTGCGGCCTCTCACACGGCGTCGAGCCACCCAGGCGCCTTGGTTTTCCGAGGAGCTGAGGGTGATGAAATGCTGCAAGAGATGCCTAGAGAGGAGATGGAGGGCCACACGGTCTGAATCTGACCGAACACAGGTTAGATCCCATTTGAGGACATACCTAGTGGTGATAAGAGTGGCCAAATGTCATCACTGTGCCACTCTTATCGCATCCGCAGATAACCACCCTGCCTCCTTGTTTGGGGTGACCCGCTCCCTCCTTCAACAGAGGCCATGGGAAGCCCCTTTGCAGGGCAGAGCAGAGGAATTTGGAGAGTATCTGCAGGATAAAATCGATCAGATTCGGAGCGAGTTGGCCTCTACTGAGAGTAGTCCTGAGGGATTATCAGAGGCAGATCTTGAGACAGTTTTGTGGGATGAGTTCGACTCTGTTGCTTCCGAGGATATGGACAGATTACGAAGGCGACTGAGAGCCACCACATGTTTATTGGACCTGTGTCCCTCCTGGCTTGTACTGGCATCCTGGGAGGTCACACGAGGCTGGCTCCAGAAAGTAGTGAATGCTTCGCTGAGTGAGGGGTATTTGCCGGCCGCATTGAAAGAGGTGGTAGTGAGACCCCTCCTCAAGAAGCCTTCCCTGGACCCAGCATTGTTAGTAAATTATCGTCCGGTCTCCAACCTTCACTTCTTGGCGAAGGTTGTAGAGAGTGTGGTGGCACAACAGTTTCCCCGTCACCTGGAGGAAATTGATTATTTAGACCCACCCCAGTCCGGCTTCCGGCCCGGGCACAGCACCGAGACGGCATTGGTCGCGTTGGTGGATGATCTCTGGAGGACCAGAGATGGGGGTTGTTCCCCCATTCTGGTCCTATTAGACCTCTCAGCAGCTTTTGATACCATCGACCATGGTATCCTATTGCATCGACTGGAGGGGTTGGGGGTAGGGGGCACCATTTTATGGTGGTTCTCCTCCTACCTCTCTGGTCGGTCGCAATTTGTGTTGGCAGGAGGGCAGAGGTCGGCCTCGAGACCCCTCACATGTGGGGTGCCTCAGGGGTCAGTCCTCTCACCACTCCTGTTCAACATCTATATGAAGCCGCTGGGCGAGATCATCTGTGGTTTTGGGGTAGAGTACCATCTGTACGCTGATGACACTCAGCTGTACATATCTACCCCAAACCACCCCAACGATGCCGTCGAGGTGATGTCCCAGTGTGTGGAGGCCGTACGGATCTGGATGGGAAGTAACAAATTCCGACTCAACCCGTCCAAGACCGAGTGGCTGTGGTTTCCGGCATCCCGGTACAATCAGTTTATTCCATCACTGACCATTGGGGGTGAACATCAAGCCCCCGTGGATAAGGCACGCAACTTAGGTGTCCTCTTGGATTCCCGGCTGTCTATGGAAGATCATCTGACAGCTGTGGCCAGGGGGGCTTTCTTCCAGGTACGCCTGGTACGCCAGTTGTGTCCCCTTTTAGACCGGGACGCCCTTTGCACAGTCACTCATGCGCTCGTGACATCCCGTCTAGACTACTGCAACGCTCTCTACATGGGGCTTCCCTTGAGGTGCACCCAAAGACTACAGTTAGTTCAGAATGCGGCCGCACGGGGAATTTTGGGAGCCTCAAGCCATTCCCACATAACACTGCTCCTGCGCGAGCTACACTGGCTGCCTGTGGCCTTTCGGGTGTGCTTCAAGGTATTGATTACCATCTTTAAAGCGCTCGGGACCTAGCTATCTGTAGGATCGTATCCTACCTCACACATCCTTTCGGCCGATTCTCTCCCACAGACAGGGGCTTCTCTGGGTGCCGCCCACTAGGCAGTGCCAGCTGGTGATGCCCAGGGGAAGGGCCTTCTCTGTGGCGGGCCCAACCCTCTGGAACGACCTACCCCCCGAGCTTAGAACTAGCATGGACCTCCGCTCCTTCCGCTGAAGTTTGAAGACCCATTTTTTCCATCTCGCTGGCCTGGCCTAATCCACACCATTAGATATAGACTGAAATTTAAATTGTTTAATTCAGTTTTAAAGGGTAAAGTTTTAGGATTTTAAATGGTTTTAGGTTTTTTAGCACAGGGTATAGGGGTTTAATTTATTTTTAGTACTATTTATTGTCATGTTTGTCTTTTATTCTATTTTAATTTCCTGTGCACCGCCCCGAGTCCCCTTGGGGAGAGAGGGGCGGTTTATAAATTTAATAAATAAATAAATAAATAAATAGGAAGGGGAAGTGAAGGAACAAAAAAGCAATAGTAATAGCAATAGCACTTACACTTATATACCATTTCATTGTGCTCTACAGCATTCCCTATGTGGTTTACAATGATAACACATTTCCCCCAACAATATGAGTTCCCATTTTGCTGACTTTGGAAGGGTTGAAGGCCAAGTCAATCTTGATCCAATCAGGATCAAACTCCTGGCAGGGCCAGAGTTAGCCTACAATGAGTGCAATATTGCTTTCTAACCACTGCACCACCACAGCTCTTATGCTTAACTTGAAGTAACCAACAGTAGGTTACTTCAGTAGATATGATTAACTTAAAGTAACCAATAGTAGGAAGCATGGAGGAAAATCTCCATTTAAGTTGGTTTGAGATACTAAGGGAAACTAAAGCTGAGTGCATAACTAGAACTTAAAACCAAGTTTTAATCAAGCCAGAACAACATCAGTAGGGTTTCATGGCAGGAGAAAAATGGGGTTAATCAATTCCTATTTTCACGCTGCATTTCCCTGAAAAGGGGAAATGGATTCTACTAGGCAGTTATGAAGAATAAGATACAGATAGGCTTGGAACCATGAGGTTGAAAGATATGTGATCAAGGAATATTCCTTCACTTTGAATGAGTTTAAATCTCCAGTCCCAGATAAATAGGATCCTAGGATAGAACTGTACTCTCTGCTTGGCCCAGTGCCAGCATGGTTGACTCACCACTTCCTGAGTCTAGAAATCAGAAATGTCATCCTCTTCCGATTGCAAATATACCCTGTCCCTTAATTTTCCACCATTTTAAAAATATTTTTTAGAATGTTTGAATACAATAAAAAGTATAAAAATTAAATTGAAAATGAGAAAATTAAATTAAATTAAGAGGAAAATATAGAATTGTGACTTCCATCTTTCTTTCTATTAGATAGTTACCATCTTAACCTTTTCCCTACTTCTTTATCCCTTTTTAATCCCCAAATGCATATATGATCCATTTTTCACTTTTTTTCCAGCAGGTAAAAAGCAATTTGAATAGCTTATCACCATGTATAAATATAATATATCTCTTCCCCCCACCCCCAGTTTATTTCTTAACTAAGAAACACAAATCCAAAGGCTTTGTCAAATATTCCTTCAGATTCCAAACCTGACCTGTACCATCTTAAGTTCTTCAGAACTTAAGCCTTGAGCCTTCATCCCATTCAAGTAGCAGCTCCAACTATGGTTGGCTGCAGCATCTGGCATACCTTCAGGTGCCAATGGCTGCCTCACCTTGCCATTTTGTCCTGGGTGCCCAGATTGACAAGCTTTTTGTATTTTTAAAATAATTTTCTATTGATCCAATCATTGAGTCAATGAGCTGTCCTCAACTTCATGTTCATGATGTTCATGTTCCATTGAACCTTTGCATCTCTTTGAGGGCACTCTTTGATTTCTGGCAGATGTGTGAAGCATGCTCCTTCAGCTCTCACTCAATGTGCTGGAAAGCTTTCCTTCTTTTTCTTTTCTTTTTAAAGAATGTTTTCAGTTGCAGTATAGAATTGCTGCTTTCTTTCTATGAAATTTATTCTTTGTTATAATTTTCATGGATTACAAAAGAATATAAGAATGAAGCAACAACCTGTTTTTCATTTGATTATCATGGAGCATAAGTAGTGTCATAAGGGGAAAAACAGACCAAAGCTTGTTATTTTAAAGGAAATGTGTGGAAACATCTTGGAAAGCAAAGGAAAGACAAGGGGACATTTGAAAAAAGAATAATTCCTAAAAGAAAAGATAGGCATTGGTAGATTGATCCACACAGGGTTCACATACAGATTTGCTTTTCTTGAAGAATTAGGAAGGGTGAAAATCAGTGGAACAATCCCTCAGGTCTTCTGATGGCCATATTCCAAAATGAGCACCAGTCCAGATCTGTTGCCAAGAAGCTATAGACTGGATTTTCTGAAATTGGCTTAAGAAACAGTCAGAAACTGCGTGACAAGCAGCTTAAACTGAAATGAGAATTGTCTCAAGAGTCAGCATTGGGACATGGCTACTCAAAATCCAGTTCAATCCAAATGAAGTTTTTGAGATGTTTCCACAGAAATTTCATTTCCAAACCATAGCCAGCAGCAGTTCACCTTTATTCGGAGCTCAATTTGAACACTATGACCAGTTCTTGTCAACCTCATTCACAAATCTGGACAGATTCAGAGAAGGGCAGCAACAACAGTTAACAACTAAATTTCATGAGGAAATCAAAAAGACCCGAGTATATTCAGTTGTGAAAAAGGATGGCTGAGAAAGAATTAGACACTACTTTTCAAGTACACGAAGAGACGCTGCGCAGAAGAAGGTCATAGTCTATCATTCCAGAACCAAAATAACACTCTCCATTTATAGAAAGGCAGATGCCACTTGACTATGAGGGAGAAAAAGCAGGATAGTAAGAAAGAACAGTTCTACAGTGGAACCAAATGCTAAAGCAGGTGGGAAGCTCTTCTTCACTAAATTTATTAACACAGCATGGATCGTCATCTGCCAGGGATACTTTAATTTGGATTTGGGAATTAGACTCAGTGGCCTCAGTGGCCTTTCTAACTGTATCTCACTTGGATTCTCTGGTATTTCTTTGTGAAAGAAAGCTTGAGATTCTATTCATAGCATGTGAATCCACAAGGCTTTCTGGGCTTTGGTGGAAAGAGGTTTTCAATCTTGTGTCACTTTAGAAGTTTGCAAGTTTTTTCCCCCCTCTCTGCTGGGAGCAGGGAAATGAGGCTTGGTAGAATCCATGGAGTCAGAAAGGGCAAAGTACTAAATATTTGTTTGGAAAGACTTTGTTCCCAAGTCCTTATGTTTTTACTATGGTTTGCTCCATTTCACTTACGCCTGTAGGAAACTTTGAAGAGGTGATTCAAAACACAGCACTTGTGATATAGCTGCTTTCCTGTTTCACTGTTTAGCTAGAATTCATTTGGCCAGTTTGCTTGTAAGTGCAGAGACACGTAGCGACAGATTCCAATTTATTCTGCAATTCTTCTTTGATCTCATTCACACTTCTTATGTGATCCTCCATGTCTGCACAGATCCAGCCCTTTCAATCCTTGTCCTGTCTCAGACTCTTTTTTGACCATGAAATCAAGACATTGTATCAATATGGAGTTGAAGCGGAGTTACTGAAGGTGATATAATGGCAATACTTCATGCTAGTAAAACATATACAGGTAATCCTCCCTTAACAACCACAATTGGGATTGACAACCCCATCACTAAACAATGCAGCCATTATTTGAAACATCACATGGCCATGACAGGCTTAAAATGTCAGTTTTTCTGTGGTGTTAAGTCAGGGGTAGTCAACCTTTTTATACCTACCACCCACTTTTGTATCTCTGTTAATAGTAAAATTTTCTAACCGTCCACTGGTTCCACAGCCATAGTGATTTATAAAGTAGGGAAGTCAATTAAATTAAAAAAAGGAAAGTGCTTCAGTATTGGACAAAACCCCTACTGCCCATCGTGAAAGCTGAAACGCCCACTAGTGGGCGGTAGGGACTAGGTTGACTATCACTGTGTTAAGTGAATCACCCAGGTTGTTAATTGAGACACCACAGAACCATACCATATTATTTTACTGCCATCTTCTCCATTGGAGAAGCTTGTTAGAAGCTTGTTGGTTGTGAAATGGCTGAGTGGCGAACTCATGACTGTGGAGATATTGTGGCAGTTGTAATTCTGAGGACTGTTACTGTTTCAGCACATCATAATTTCAAATGGACACAAACCAGGGCACTAACTGAGGAAGAACTTCATTAGTATTGATAGAACAGTTAGAAAAATGTCAGCAGTCAGCAACATCAAAAAAGGCAAGAATATGTTTTCCTTGCACGTTTAATGTCGTTATAGGAAAATGCATGAGGAATACTAGTGGAAGATTTGAGCATATATGTACTTTTGTATGCAGATGATACTGTGTTGTTGGCTAAAAACCTGGACAATTTGTAGCAAGTATTAGACTATGTGATACAATGACAAACATAGATCTGAAAAGTAATACAGTAATCCCTCGTTTTCCGCGGTTAATGGGGACCGCAACCTTCCGCGAAAACCAGAAATCCGCGAAGTAGGATTCGCTAGGAAACTTGAATTGGTGGACATGTTTAAAGCAACCACTAGGGGGTGCTTGCCAATGCATTTTTTTCCTGTATTTTTTACAAATCTGCGAAGCACTGAAGCCGCAGAAAACGAAGCCGCGGAAAACGAGGGATTACTGTATATTAAAGACCAAGGCAGTTGCATTTGATGGGAAAACTGGAGTGAACTATCTATTTATTTATTTATTTATTAGTCAAATTTATATAACCGCACCCTCTCCCCGAAGGGACCCGGGGCGGTGCACAGGAAGTTAAAACAAACAATATAAAATATAAATAATTAATATCGAATTAAATAGGTTATCCCTGTGCTAAAATTTAAAAAGTTAAAACATGATCCATTAAAAACCCAATTAAAACAATTTATAATACAGACTGAAGGCTAGGTAAATAACTTGATGGAACAGGAGTGTCTTTAATTTCTGGCGGAAGGTGCGGAGGTCCGTGGTTGTTCTGAGGTCGGGGGGTAGGTCGTTCCAGAGGGTTGGGCCCACCACAGAGAAGGCCCTTCTCCTGGGCGTCGCCCGTTGGCATTGCCTGGTGGACGGCACCCGGAGAAGTCCCTCTCTGTGGGAGCGAATCGGCCGCAGGGATGTATGAGGTAGGATGCGGTCTCGCAGGTAGCTTGGTCCCGTGCCATGGAGCACTTTAAAGATGGTGATAAACACCTTGAAGCGCACTCAAAAGACCACAGGTAACCAGTGCAGCTCGCGCAGGAGCGGTGTTACATGGGAATATCTAGACGTTCCCAAGATCGCCCGCGCGGCCGCATTCTGGACCAGCTGCAGTCTTCGGGTGCACCCCAAGGGGAGCCCCATGTAGAGAGCATTACAGTAGTCTAGCCGGGATGTCACAAGCGTACCTGGTGGAAAGCCCCCCTGGCCATGGCTGTCACGTGATCTTGCATAGACAGCCGGGTATCCAGGAGGACACCTAGGTTGCATGCCCGATCCACGGGGGCCAGATGTTCGCCCCCTATGGCCAGTGATGGAATCAACTGGTTGAACCGGGACGCCGGAAACCACAGCCACTCGGTCTTGGACGGGTTGAGTTTGAGTCTTGCTTCCCATCCAGAGCAAGGAGATAAATTTTGTATATCTTGATTGAATCTATATATATCAAAGTGTAAGTGTGTGTGTGTGTGTGTGTGTGTGTGTTTCAGCATAACTCTGGAATGCCTTGAGCAATTTTGACCAAATTTGGTACACAGATGACTTACCCTCTATTTAAAAATAAATTAAATAGAATGAAAGGGGGTTCTTAAAATGTGCAGAAGGGAGTGCTGGATGATGATGATGATATCCATACAATTGTGTCCAACTCTTGGAAATTCAATGGGGCAAGTCTTTCCACATCTTCCAATTTGCAGTACTTCTTTGAGATTTTCTATGTTTTGACTGGTGTCAGCTTTGATGGTTTCCAACTAGGGTAAATTTTCATAGCCTAGTTATTGGTTTCTTATTACCACTAACTTTTTCAAATATAATTGCTTTATAGTGAATTCCCCCACATGATATGGCCAAAATAAGTGAGACACAGTCTTGTGAATTTGCCTTCCATTGACATGTCTGTTGTTATGCTCTCCTTAAAAAAAGAATAAAAGACCACTTAGGTGCTTTGATCACATAGAGAAAATGAATGAAGACTGATTCACAAAGTAGAGACATGAAGGAAGAATAAATGGAACGAGAGGAAGGGGAAGTCTTTTAAAAGTTTTTAATATTTCCCTTTCAAATTCATTCACAAATATACATTCTTATAATTGCTATTTAACATTTGTCTATCCATCATTAGTCTCTACGATTATTTTTACATATATATATGTGTGTGTGTGTGTGTTAGTTTTATGAGCTGATCAATAAATTAAATTAGAGAGAGACCAGGATAGATCTAGTTCGAGCTTATTAGCTCTCATCAGCTGGCCATACCCCTTACTGGGATTCGAACCGGGGCTATGTTGCATGCAAGGCAAGAAGCCTAGCCCTTAAGCCAAGCCAGTTCCCCTTATTGCATCAGCTTAGACAGGGTATATTAGTATAGGTAATTGTTTCACAACAACCTGTTATTATTAGGCCCCAATTAAGGGAGGAGACATACTGTTTCCCTTACTACCTATCGGCTCATCACTAGAGACCATCCAGACAGCAAGCCAAGAATTACGTTGTATAATATTTTAGATATGTGTGTTAGTTTTATGAGCTGATCAATAAATTTAATTAATTAATTAATTCTTGGCTTGCTGTCTGGATGGTCTCTAGTGATGAGCCGATAGGCAGTAAGAGAAACAGTATGTCTCCTCCCTTAATTGGGGCCTAATAATAACAGGTTGTTGTGAAACAATTATGTGTGTGTGTGTGTGTGTGTGTGTGTGTGTGTGTTAGGTTTTTAAGGGCTGATTAATAAATAGATTGTAAGAGACCAGGATGGATCCATTTCGGGCTTATTAGCCCTCTTCAGCTGGCCATACTCCTTCTACTGGGATTTGAACCAGCCCTCTCCAGCATATCAGGCAAGCCTTTTTATGCCTTGAGCTATCCGGCTTCCCATGATTACATCAGCCTTACAGGACTCTTTTAATGAGAGAATATTTCCACAACTCCTGTTCGGGGGCCCTTTAAGGGAGGAGACAAACTGTCTTCCTTCTCTGCCTTTCGGCTCAACCCAGAGACTATCTGGGCAGAGAGCCATGAGATTACTGTTGTGTGAATTTTTTAGATATGTGTTAGGTTTTTAAGGGCTGATTAATAAATAGATTGTAAGAGACCAGGATGGATCCATTTCCGGCTTATTAGCCCTCTTCAGCTGGCCATACTCCTTCTACTGGGATTTGAACCGGCATTCTCCAGCATATCAGGCAAGCCTTTTTATGCCTTGAGCTATCCGGCTTCCCATGATTACATCAGCCCAGATGGTCTCTGGGTTGAGCCGAAAGGCAGAGAAGGAAGACAGTTTGTCTCCTCCCTTAAAGGGGCCCTGAACAGGAGTTGTGGAAATATTCTCTCATTAAAAGAGTCCTGTAAGGCTGATGTAATCATGGGAAGCCGGATAGCTCAAGGCATAAAAAGGCTTGCCTGATATGCTGGAGAGGGCCGGTTCAACTCCCAATAGAAGGAGTATGGCCAGCTGAAGAGGGCTAATAAGCCCGAAATGGATCCATCCTGGTCTCTTACAATCTATTTATTAATCAGCCCTTAAAAACCTAACACATATCTAAAAAATTCACACAACAGTAATCTCATGGCTCTCTGCCCAGATGGTCTCTGGGTTGAGCCGAAAGGCAGAGAAGGAAGACAGTTTGTCTCCTCCCTTAAAGGGCCTCCCTTAAAGGGCCTCCCTTAAAGGACATATACAGTTTGGGTCACTTTCTTGCCTCCATCTTATTTTGCAACAACCTTGCTCCTTCCATCTTCTCAACTACCCTTCTCTGCCTTCTTCTTTCCTCTTCTCCAGGAAGGAGAAGTCTCAGGAAAACATTGTCGGAATGGAATTTATGAAATCCTCAACATGAGAAAAATTAGAAATTTAAAAAACAAAAACCTCTGAATGAGGTTGTGAACAGCTAATTTGAAACAAGGATGGTTTAAAAGTATTTTAAGAAAGATTTGCTGGTGTACAATGAATAATACTGACATAAATTCCATATACTTATATTTCTTTTCCTTTTCTTACCTTATGCTTTAATTTTTAAAATTATTTCTTATTTCTGGATTGTGCATAATGTTGTTTAACCAAAAGATATTGGTGAAATAAGTATGAAAGCATGTAAAAAAGTATTCTCTGGAGTGTTTGGGTTGGGTTTGGGGTTTTTTTGGTCCAATGTGTCTGTGGTTCTTCAGCACTTTCCTTCTTTACAATATCACCACCACCACTAACATGAAATAATTAAATTTCTGTTTCTGTCTGCAACTTATGTGTCTCAATTTTGTTTTCTATGAGCAAGTAAAACTCCATCCGTCATGAGTTGAGTGAAAGATAATGTTCTCACTGTTATACTTATACATGTAATACAGACTATTTTTTTCACACCACAGTTATAAGGTACATACTTCACCTATTTTTTAAATAATTGCATAAATAACCTATGCCATTCCTAGAAGAGGCTATGAATCTTGCCTATGAATCAGGTCAAAAAGATTGCCCATGTGCATCTCACTCAAGTGGGTACTATACTAAATCCTGGAGCTTATGGGAAATGCCAAAAGGTTGGAGAAAATCATGTGGTTTATTTCCTAATATTTAAGAAAGGGGCAGGAAACTGTCAATTTGGCATCAATTACCTGGAAAAATCCTAGACAAGATAATTAAGCAGTGAGTTTGCAAGCATTTGAAAATGAATAAGGTGATTCTCCCAGATTCCAGCAGAGATTTGTTAGAAACATATCTTGCTATTCAAATCTTTTTGCTTGCTTTGATGAAGTGACTAGATTAGTTGACCAAGGAAATGCTATGGATGCAGTGTACTGCAACTTCAGTGAGGCATTAGATAAGGTGGACCATAGTCATCTTCTTAATAGACTGGAAAAAATTAGGCTAGATAGTCCCACTGCCACATGGATTCATAGTTGGCTAAGCAACCTTAATGGTTCTGTATTCATGAGGAGACGCATAATGGGTTTACCCATGAAGTTGAGTATTTTGGGATTTTGTACTAGACCAGTACTGCTCATGAACTCCATAAATAAAGAAGAACAACAAAGATGGTAATGGGTTTGGAGCTCTGGTGGGATTCAAAAAAATATACTACCGGTTCTGTGGGTGTGGTTTGGTGGGTGGATATGGCTTGGTGGCCATGGCAGGGGAAGGATACTGTAAAATCTCCATTCCCTCCCTACTCCAGGGGAAGATAACTGCAAAATCCCCATTCCCTCCTGATCAGCTGGGACTTGGGAGGCAGAGAATAGATGGGGGCAGGGTCAATAAGAGATGGCATTTACCGGTTCTCCGAACCACTCAAAATTTCCACTACTGGTTCTCTAGAACTGGTCAGAACCTCAAGTTTGGAGTCTAAATTCTATGAAGAGTGGTTAAAGGAATTTGGTATGTTTAACTTAAAGAAGAGCAGGCTAAAGGAGATATGACAGCAGTCTTCAGATACAAGAACTTTACATTAAACAGAATGTTGTTGACTTCAAATCCCGAATTCAAATTGAATCTTGGCTAATTTGTACCCCACTAATATGTACCATTCATTCCTGCTTTCCAACTGAGCAGAAAATTCATATAAACGTAAGTGTTTTTATTAATACTAGCTCTAATCTCCACAATATTCTTTCTCAAATGTTGCAGATTTTTTGCCTATTAACGTCTATAATGTTGCTCATTTGTACAGTACTCCAAGCCAGCAAATTGTGGAAGGTTGATTTTATTGAATGAAAAGTATGTTCCAACTGAGTGTCCTGGGAGGGAAGAAGATTCATAATAAAAACATTAAATTTTGTTCTGATGCTTATGCCAAATTCTAAATTTTACAATCCAAATTTCCACTGTATAAATGGAAATGAGATATAATGAGCGTGTTAGTTCCCAGGGAGATGGTGCAAACATTTATAGTAAATTTGAATTGCTTGGAAAGTCCAGTTGTGGATATTAACTAATGTAATAAGCAGAAATGTCCTGTGTTTTGTCAACAATGAGAGAGAAGAAAAGCAAGGAAAGAGATGGGGATAAGCCAATTTAGAGATTAGACCTGTGTTAACAGAAAGACTGGGAGAACTAGAGGCACCCCCACCCAAAATGGAACTATGGGAGAGGAAAAGACATATTTGGACAGAGCAGAAAAAAAAAATCTATACATGCAAATAGCACAGAACACAGCAATCTTTACCTGCTATAAATTACCATCTCCTTCCCCCCCAAAATATATTTTCCTGGGCAGTTACAGCTACTGAATGAAGCTTTATATATGTGTCCCAGGATAATGTTGCAGGATCCAATCTGTGTCACTCACTAGGACCGGAGGTTTAGTCTTTCAAGCTTTTGAAATGTAATCCTTTCAAGCTTTCCATCCTCAGGGAACCTCTCTCTATCAGAGTGTGCGCTTTGAGCTATAGGTAGTCCTTAACTTACCACCCCAATTGAGTCCAAAATTTATGTTGTTAATTGAGAGGTTTTTTGAGTGAGTTTGCTCCATTTTATGACTTTTCTCATCACATTTGTTAAGTGAATCACCGTAGTTCTTAAATTAGTAACATGGTTGTTAAGTGAATTTGGTTTCCCCATTGACTTTGCTTGCCAGAAGTTTGCAAAAGGGGCTCATATGACTCCGGGACACTGCGACCATCATAAATCTGAGTTAGTTGTCAAACATCCGAATGTAAATCACGTGATCATGGGGCGGCTGCAACAGTTGTAAGTGTAAAAAATTCATCCTAAATCTCTTTTTTCAGTGCCGTTGTAACTTTGAATATTCATTAAATGAATTGTTGTAAATCGAGGGCCACCTTTATTCTGTGTGTGGTATTTATGTGGTGCCTGATTGTGTATGGGTTTTTTGTAGTTGTTGGTTGGGGTATTGTTGGCTGGCTATCTGCTCAGTACCTGCTCAGCCAACAATATTAGTAGCTGTAAAATTGGATGTATGTCCTTGTTCATTGCAATTTGAGGCTACCAATGAGTCATTAGCCTCCGCGGAAAGGGCTCACAACCTGGACGTCCTCCTGGACTCTCGGCTGTCCTTGGACGACCATGTGACGGCCGTGGCCAGGGGTGCTTTTTATCAGGTTTACCTGATACGCCAGTTGATACGTCCTTTCTAGATCGAGACACCTTATGCACGGTCACTCAAGCCCTCGTCACTTCCCGCCTAGATTACTGCAACGCTCTCTACATGGGGCTCCCCTTGAGGTGCACCCGGAGACTCCAGCTAGTGCAGAATGCAGCCGCGCAGGGGATTTTGGGAGTTTCACGTTACTCCCATGTAACACCCCTCCTGTGCGAGCTGCACTGGCTGCCTGTGGCCTTCCGAGTGCACTTCAAGGTGTTAGTAACCATCTTCAAAGCGCTCCACGGCACGGGACCTGGTTACTTGCGTGACCGCCTCCTACCACACACCTCCCTTCGACCTGTCTGCTCCCACAGGGAGGGCCTCCTCAGGGTGCCGTCCACCGGTCAATGCCGGCTGGCGACCCCCAAGGGGAGAGCCTTCTCTGTGGGGGGTCCGGCCCTCTGGAATGACTTGCCCCCTGATCTCCGCACCACCACAGACCTATGCCTCTTCCGCCGGGGGCTTAAAACACATCTTTTTCATCTGGCTGGGCTGGCATAGATTTAATGATTTAATTTAATTTTAATGGGACTTTTAAAAATGTTTTAATTGGTTTTTAGCACAGATCCATCAAATGTAATCCTATTTTATCTTGTTGTTTGTATATTATTGTGTTTTTTACTTCTTCTGTGCACCACCCTGAGTCCCACCAGGGAGATAGGGCGGTATAAAAATGTGATAAAATAAATAAAATAAATAAATGAGTTTGGGTTTCTTCATTTGACCATTCACTTGTGCCCTTGCAGTTTGGTGATTAGTCTATCCTACCTACTATCCTACTATCCTACTTTTTGGTTCCACCCCAGGCGCCTGATGAACCCCAATGGGTTCCAGGCAGCGCTTGGGCCACTTCCTGTACCCCTGACCCGCGCCCCGATGGAGGACCTCGTGGCCGCATGGAACACTGCGACCACGGGAGCCTTGGATCGGGTCGCGCCCTTGCGGCCTCTCTTGCGGCGGCGAGCCACCCTGGCTCCTTGGTTCACCGAGGAGCTAAGGGTGATGAAGCGCCACAAGAGATGCCCAGAGAGAAGATGGAGGTCTACTCGATCTGAATCCGACCGAACACAGGTAAGAGCCCATTTACGGACTTACATTGTGGCGCTGAGAGTGGCCAAACGCCATCATTGTGCCACTCTCATAGCATCCGCAGATAACCACCCTGCCGCCCTGTTTAGGGTGACCCGTTCCCTCCTTCAACAGAGGGTGCGGGAAGCCCCATTGCAGGGTAGAGCAGAGGAATTTGTGATTTATCTGCAGGAGAAAATCGCTCAGATCCATAACGAGTTAGTCTCCATTGATGGTCCAGTGGGAGGCCACGAGGCGGATCTTGGTTGGGAGGAGTTTGACTCTGTTACTTCCGAGGATATGGACAGGTTACGTGGGCGACTGCGAGCCACCACATGTTTATTGGACCCATGTCCCTCCTGGCATGTACTGGCATCCTGGGAGGTGACACGAGGCTGGCTCCAAGAGGTTGTCAACGCTTCTCTAAGTGAGGGTTTCTTGCCTGCCTCCCTTAAAGAGGCCATGGTGAGGCCCCTCCTGAAGAAGCCCTCTTTGGACCCAGCTTTATTAGTCAACTATCGTCCCGTCTCCAACCTTCCCTTTTTGGCAAAGGTTGTTGAGAGTGTGGTGGCACAACAGTTTCCCCATCACCTGGAGGAAGTTGATTATCTAGACCCGCGCCAGTCTGGCTTTCGGCCCAGGCATAGCACCGAGACGGCATTGGTCGCCTTGGTAGATGATCTCTGGAGGGCCAGAGATGGGGGTTGTTCCTCCATCCTGGTCCTATTAGACCTCTCAGCGGCTTTTGATACCATCGACCATGGTATCCTATTGCATCGGCTGGGGGGGTTGGGGGTGGGAGGCACCGTTTTACGGTGGTTCTCCTCCTACCTCTCCGGTCGATCGCAATTTGTGTTGGCAGGAGAGCAGAAGTCGATCTCGAGACCCCTCACATGTGGGGTGCCTCAGGGGTCGGTCCTCTCGCCTCTCCTGTTTAACACATATATGAAGCCGCTGGGTGAGATCATCCGTGGTTTTGGGGTAGAGTATCACCTCTACGCTGATGATACACAGCTGTATATATCTACCCCAAACCACCCCAACGATGCCGTAGCGGTGATGTGCCAGTGCCTGGAAGCCGTGCGGATCTGGATGGGAAGTAACAGACTCAGGCTCAACCCGGCCAAGACCGAGTGGCTGTGGTTTCCGGCCGCCCGATTCAACCAGTTGACTCCATCACTGGCCATAGGGGGCGAACACCTTGCCCCTGTGGATGGGGTGCGCAACTTGGGTGTCCTCCTGGATACCCGGCTGTCTATGGAAGATCAAGTGACAGCCGCGGCCAGGAGGGCGTTTTACCAGGTTCGCCTGGTACGCCAGCTGCGCCCTCTATTGGATCGGGATGCCCTTTGCACGGTCACTCACGCCCTCGTGACATCCCGACTGGACTATTGTAACTCTCTCTACATGGGGCTCCCCTTGAGGTGTACCCGAAGACTTCAGCTGGTCCAGAATGCAGCCGCGCGAGCTATAATGGGGACCGCAAGGTATACCCATGTAACACCGCTCTTGCGCGAGCTGCACTGGCTACCTGTCGTCTTTCGGGTGCGCTTCAAGGTGCTAGTTCTCATCTTTAAAGCGCTCCATGGCTCGGGACCTAGCTATCTGCAGGATCGGATTCTGCCACATACATCCTCCCGGCCGATTCGCTCCCACAGAGAGGGACTTCTCCGGGTGCCGTCCACTAGACTTTGTCAGCGGGCGACGCCCAGGGGAAGGGCCTTCTCTGTGGCGGGCCCAGCCCTCTGGAACGACCTTCCCCCCGACATTAGAACAACTACGGACCTCCGCTCCTTCCGTCAGAAATTAAAAACACAGTTTTTCTGCTTGGCCGGCCTAGGTTAGTCTCTACCTCAGGGGTTAGGGAATATTAATTTTAAAAATGGAGATTTTAGTGCAGGGACAATTAGATTTAATCTGTTTTTACTGTATTTATTTATGTATATATTTTATGTTGTTTTAATTTTTCCCTGTGCACCGCTCCGAGTCCCCCTGGGGAGAGGACGCGGTATAGAAAAATAAAATTATTATTATTATTATTATTATTATTATTATTATTATTATTATTATTATTATTATTATTACTTTCACTGAACATATGACCTTCTTTAATCTTGCAACTTGATGAAGGTCCTATGTTTCATAACAGAACCAAGTCTGTTTATCACCCGGTCTAACTCTTGTGCCCAGCCTGCCCAGTTCTTCTTCAAATGAGAAAACAGTCGACATGAGAGTCTGTATCCTTGACTACCTTATTATTTTTTGATTGCTATGGGATTCTGCAGTGGTAAGTCTGGGTTTTGTCCTTTAAAATGAACCCCCGATATTGAGAGGTTTTCCCATCCTTTTCTGAATTTCACATGCTTGGCTATTCTTGGGGAAGTTAGCAATAACTCTGTAGGAAGCTCTATTTTCAGGGTCTGAGCAACACTAGACAAAGAAGTATCAGTGGAATCCTCTCAGCTGGAGACAGTGGGTCTGTATTTGACTTGTCACTTTTTGAACATGCTCCCTGTTTGCTCTGAAATGAGGAAAAGGCGATCAGTAAAGTTTGATTGCTGAATCGATTTTTCCTGTATGGGCTTTGTTGTATGTTTTGGGTTTGGTCCTCTCATTTTACTCTCTCGGTCTCCCTCCCTTCCTCCCTTCTCATGATGTGAAATCATTCCATCCCCCTACTACTGTCTTTGGTTTAACTTGGAAATGAATTTAGGTTGCTAAAGATACAGTTGATGTATCTGCTGCTTCAAATGCCTGGGTTAAAGAGCAGTTTTGTTTCACGTGAGTAAGCAAGAAGGGTTTGGAAGTTCAGCAAGAATGTCTGAAAGGGAGTTCATAAAAGTAGAAGATTCCTCTTAAGCATATAAAGGGCCATTGACTAAGCAACTAGTGATTCCAAGGACAATTGTGGGGGAAGATCAAAAGGCAAGAATACGGATGGAAAGGGATAGGGTTTTGATATGTGGTTGTTGACACACATTTCTTAAATCGACCTTTATTGACCTTCTCCTTCCCTCCCAGATGCTACTGTGGTGCCATCCAGTTGTCTCAGACTACAACCCCAGTCAGCATGGGCAATGGCTAGGAATCATGGAAGTCATCACCCACAATAACCCATACATCTGTATGTTTCAGGCTTTGAGTGTACAGGATCACAATGTACTGAATTGCAAATGATACAATGTCTTTAAAAAATTAGAGTATTTTTTCCATTTCTAACATTTATATAGTTGCCCATCTTGCTCTAAACTCTGGGCAGCTCACAACCAGCAGATAAAACCACATCTATGTACAATGAAAAATTTTAAACCAAAAATATTAAAACTAAAAGACTTGGCATCATGACTAAACTTTCCTATGCAGCCCACACAAATTATATTTATATTTATATTCATATTCAGCTAAATTGACAGAAGCAGAGTAGCTAAATGACAGGAGAGATAACTGTTTGGTATTTCTTAGAGAGAGAGAGAGAATCCTGAGCCTTGGTGTGGCTGCTAAAATTTTAAATGAAGATTGAGAAATTGCTCATATCTAAGCATGCTTCAATCAGGATGATGACATTCAGGCTCTTTGAAGAATAGTTGAAAGAGCTGAAGAAGGAAAAAGGAAGACTCATCATTGTCATAATCAGCCATTCATTTGTGTCTGACCCTTAGCACACTCCATGCCCCTCTGTCTCGCACTGTGTCCTTCTTGTTCATCCCAATGCTATCTTTTACAGTGTCAACCCAGCAGGTGCTAAGGTGGCTTCTTCTCCTTTTTTGCTAATCATTCCCAGCCTGATTGACTTTTTGAATGAGTCAGCTCACGTGACATAACCAGAATATAACAGACTCAGTTTGGTGAACTTGGCTTCAAGTAATATTTTTTGGTGAGGTTCTGTCTAGGACTTCTTTGTTTGTTATTTTTGCAGTCCATAGGATGCGTAATAGTCAACTCTAGCACCATACTGTAGTTCAAAGGCGTTCACCCTCCTCCTATCTGCCTTTTTTAGAATCCAAGATTTGCAGCCATAAGTAGCAATTGGAAAAATGATTGTGCTAATTAATCTGCATTTGGTTGTGAGGCTGTTGTCTTTACTCTTGTAAATGTTATTCATGCCAGATATTGCAGTTATTCCAAGTGCTATACCACTTCAGGACTGCAGTTACCACGTTGGTTGATTTTAGAGCTCAGGAAGATGAATTCCTTTATTATTTCGATGGTCCCATTGTTGGTCCGCATTCTAACCTGTGTGTTCTCTGCCATTGTCATTATTTTTGTTTTCTTTATGTTAAGGTGCAGCCCAAATATATCACTTTCATCTTTGATTCTCAGGATTAACCACTCTAGATCCTCCTTGCTTTCCCCAAGTAATATTGTGTCATCTGCATATCGGAAGCTGTTGATATTCCTACCACCCAATGGTGGGTTCCTACTGGTTTGGACCAATTCAGCCGAACCAGTAGTGGTTTGGCGGCCTGGGTCACTGGAACCAGCAGTGACCCAGGCCTGCCATGCCCCTGAACTGGTTCTCCGGGCAGCGCAGTAGATGCCACCATCTTGTTTTTCGCTTCTGCACATGTGCAGAACAATTTTTATTGCACCGCACATGCGCACATATGCACGCATGAAGCATGCCCATGAGTGAACCTGGCAGCAGTACCTGCCGGAACCCACCCCTGCTACCATCGATTTAACCCTAATGGTAGTTTCCTCCAGGAAAAGGCAAAATCACAGCCTTCTAATTATTTGAAAGATTTTCGTATAAGGTGTTAGGTGATATCTCCGTTGGGAGACAGCAGAGGGTGTGCAGCAGAGTATGCAGCTAGAAGAATGTTGCTAATGTACATACAATTAGTATACCAGACACTGTTTAAGTAAAATAAAATAGCTTTACTGAAGTTGTAAAAACTACTACACTGAACTGCTTAACAAGCAGTGATGTTAAAGCGATTCAAAACAAAGTCTCAACAAATATCAAATTGCTTACAGTCAGCAAACACAATCTTCCTTCTTCTTCTTCAGTAATTCACAGTGCACGGGCAATTCAGTTATCGAGCAGCAAGTCCAGCAGAGAGACAGATATGCGCTCTCCTGGCTTCCTCTTATAGTTAGAGATAATTGCACTTACTAATTGCACTCTAACATTCCAACATCCTTAAAGCTACAATGACCATATGTCATTATGGTATTATATACTGTCTACCCAACTATAGGAGTCTACTCCTAACACAAGGCATGGAGCAGATTAATACCTTGCTGCTTCAGAAGGCAAAATTACAAATGAAGGGTGGACATTTCAGAAAAGCAAAATTAAGTTGAACTTTAAAAAGAATTCCCAATAATAAGAGCACTTCCTCTCAACAGGAAAGTCAGAGTTTGCTATTGTACGTCTTCCATGCAACATGCAATTGGACTGGGTTATATTTTCCAGACTCTGTGATATGCATAACATAACATATGTGTATAATTGTATGTACATATAAACTTAAATCAATTGGTTATATGAAAATACTGGTGGAGGTACTGTAAACCTGGATGTTTGAAGATGAAGATCACTGGTTAGAATTATTTTTAACCATAAATTAAGCCATAACCCTATTGATTCCAAAGGCAGTTAACCATTAGCCTAATTTAACTTAGAAGAATGTTGTGAGAAAAAAAAGATCAAAGGAAAGGCAGGAAAAAATGAGGAAATAATTGAGTAATATAAATATAATAAAATGGTTGAATATGAATTTGTTATTTAATGACTGCATGTACTTGGCAGGTCACCTGATTTTTTTTTAAAACAGAAATTCTTTTCCTTAATCTGTTATTTAAATCCTTAAATCTTGCATAATTAGTATCAAAATTCCTTCAATTAATGGTAGCAAGGCACCTTTGCAATAAAAAAGGATAGTTGTGAAGAAAAAATAATGCAACTGTAACAAGCTTTTGTAAATGGAACTATTGACAATATAAACAATATATTATTAATACATGTCAATATATGCAGCCTCAATAATTTCTGACATGCTGAAACATATATGCTTGTTTGGGTGTATTCCAGTCTTTTTGTTTCTCCTTTAGCTTTTTTAATTGTCTCTTTTGAATGTTACCATTTCCTCTGTCTCTGTCTCTCTCTGTGTGTGTCTGTCTCTGTCTCTCTCTCCAAAAGTGAGAGAGAGAGAGAGAGGGAGGGAGAGAGAGAGAATCTTTCAAGAATTTTTGGATCTATCATGCTGTTTTCCATTTATTTTTAATAAAATAAATTCCCCCCTTTCAGCCTTTCAATATAGGGTGCAAGTTGAACTGTAAGCCAGTGATATTTTCAGAATTTAAAAAATATCCTGGGCAAAATAACCTCAACATTTGCTGTTATGCCAGAATTTATTTTGTTTTATCCTCCCCATTTTCCATAATAGGAAAAAGATATCATCTGGGTTGTTGCTGGGTTTTTTGTTTTTTTTTACAAATAAAAGATTTCAGCATCTTCTAGACAGTCTAGAAGTCCAACCCTAGTGCTTCACTGGTTTAGGTATATAGTTTTTACATGATTAACTCACAGAACTTTTTAGAAACAAGAATACTTGAATATCTGTAAAATTGACAACAAAAATTGGAAAAAAAACCTCTCTTTTTTTTGCATTCTTCCTATAAATGAACCTTGTTTACAACAAGTGTAGCCATAATCTTTTAAAAACATGTTTTTGCCAGTGTAATTCGCCAAGGACCCTACACTTGTACAAAAGCAGACCGTCTTTTATTCAAGTGTAGTATTCAGTTATCCCCAGTCGTTCAAGTTGCTTTCCTCCCTGGCATTGTTCAGCCTCATTGTATTAAATAATAAAGATGTCCTTGATTTCCCTCATTTGACATGTTATTCTTTTATACAAATGACAAAGAAAGCTGGCTTTTGTGTCTTCAAATAATTCCTACAGTGGCGCATTGACTGATGTTCTAATAGACATTATTCCAAATTACCAGTTTTCAGTTTTCTTCCTAGGCTGAGAGAAAAGCATCCATGATATCACTATTATTTGATTAAGATCTGTTTGCCAACAGAATAAAGTTTTATCTGTCCGTGGGATGAAAACACAGGGGACTGCTTGAAACTATGTGGCCTAACCACCATTCTGCCACCAAACGTAATAAGGAAATAATATGTAGGCCTTGTCTTCTCATCTAGCAAATAAATGCTGAGGAAACTTAGAAGGTGGGGAAATGGAAAAAAAGACAGAAAGGACAAATGGACATAAACATAGACAGGAAGCCCTAGAAGAGCCTTCCTCAATCCTAGCTGTTTGACTACAAAGCCCATCATCACAGATCATTAGCCTTGCTAGCTAAATCTGAATGAAGTTGTGATGCAAAATTGCTGATGGAGAACAGGTGTACCCTGGGGTAAGGTAGTCTCAGAGAAACGTCTCCAAAAAGGTGAAAAAAGCCTGTCCATCTAGTTCTGAAAATGTTGTTATCCCCTTCATTGGTTCTGTGGCCACATTCTTCTAACTGTTTTCAGTTGATCCCATCTCTTGTTTACTCTTACAATTGTCGTGACCTCAGTTACTCTACTAGCTGATTAGCAAAGGTGGGTCTAGACCAGGGGTGTTAAACTGGCAGCCCATGGACCGGATGCGTCACGCACAGGCCACAGCCACCCCAAAAAGTGTTGTGATATATCATGTGACAGCAACGTGACACAGCGAGTTTGACACTATAGTCTAGACCAGCGGTTCTCAACCTGTGGGTCGTGACCCCTTTAGGGGTCGAATGACCCTTTCACAGGGGTCGCCTAAGACCATCGGAAAACACATATTTTCAATGGTCTTAGGAACTGAGACATCAATTTTATAGTTGAGGGTCCCCACAACATGAGGAACTGTATTAAAGGGTTAGGGAAGGTTGAGGACCACTGGTCTAGACAAACCTCCTCCTCTCTCTCTGCTGCTTTGCAGAGGTTGAAAATTTGGGAATGTCTTCCCTTTATTTCAACATATTTTTCATTTTACAGCATAGCATTGCTGACTCATGAGGGTGAGCTGATGAAATCTGGGAGATCCTGAATTCTAAGATTTCAGATTATTTGTGAAACATAATTGCTTTGTATCTAGCTTCCAAGTCACAGTGGCCCTTGAATGACATCTTGTTTGTACTGGCTGAACAATTCCAGTGCTTCTAAATGCAAACAGTCAGGAAATGCTTATTGCTTGTGTGCTGTAGTGAGATTGCATGCCTTGTGAAATAAAGTAGATAAAATGATACTTTTTACTATATCAATTTGATGCTGCTATTCAGTCACTACAGCACCTTCCTGCCTCAAAGTAAAGTTCAGAGCTTCATTTGAGGGCTTTGGGCAGCTTCAGGCATGAGGCTCACACTTGGATAATGAACTTTACACAGATTTTTTTTTAAAAAAATTATGGAGCAATCTGGAATGAACTGAAGTGCTATTCAATTGTTTTTCAGTTCTGGCTACCTGATATTATTTTGCAATTCCTGATTATACTTGAAATCTAAAAACTTTTTATCAGATTTAAGTTGGACATATTTAGGCCTGGCAGTAGCACTAGGCATGGTGGGGCAATCTCCAATGGCTGTCATCTCACTACAGCTGGTGGCCATAACATAACCACCCAATTTGGGCAATATCTGGGCTGGAACTGGCAGCTGAAGTGTACGCTTGATTTGACTTGTCAATAACGTTCATCCTGAACTGAGAACCCATACACAAGCCCCCACACTGAGCACTGGTGTGTCGATGTTGCAGAGGCGAGAACGTAATGTTAAAAGCAACAGTGAGCACAAGAGAAGGGAAGCAGCTTCTGCTTCTATGACTTTGCATGCTCTTTCCTGCCTAGCCCTCTTGCTGTTGCTATAGGAACTCTCAGCAATACTGACCATCACAACCTTGTGCAGCAGCCCAGGTGGTACAAGGAGAAACCACATGCAACATCTGCACTCCATGCTGGCCTTTGATCTCACTGCACACAGCTATGAAACCAAATAGTCAGATTGGTAGCTTCAGGAAGAGATAAAAAGAGACAACCACTGTTTGCTGGGTGTGGATTTGTTCACTGGTTGGTGTACAGAGCAACTAATTTTCCTGTCCTGCTTCCTGCTTCCTTTCCATTATTAGTCTGAGCGGGTGCTATTAAGCAAGTTGCACGTTGTCTGGGTAAGTGACCAAGACAGCTGACACTTATTACTACTGAGAAGCTGCTATTTCTGGTTTTGTTATCGTTTGCTGCAGGGCAGATACCTTTCCAATAAAAGGAAAGACCCAAGAAAGAACATGCACTATTGTAGCAAAACTGTTGTTTCGCGCAGACACCAAATGTTAACAAACAAAGGAAGAGTAGAATTCTGCAGAGATTTACTCATGAGTTCAGCCACCCCAAAAGAGCATCATCCCTGATGAATGGCAAAAGATGACAACTTTTCTACGCAGTCTTTTCAGTGTCTTCTCTGGAGTATAGATTGGAGATATACCCATTGTGCTGAATCAATATAGCAATAGCACTTAGACTTATATACTGCTTCTCAGTGCTTTTACAGCCCTCTCTAAGTGGGTTACTTAGAGTCAGCCTATTGCCCCCAACAATCTGGGTCCTCATTTTACCAACCTCAGAAGGAGTCAATCTTGAGCTGGCCAGGATTGAACTCCTGGCAATGTGAGCAGTGTTAGCCTGCAATACCGCACTCTAACACTGTGCCACCAGGGCTCTATGTGGCAGCTATGATGTTGTCTCAGTATAAAATGTGAATCCTGCTCTTGTGATGTGTACAGCTTGCTTTGAGGCTTCATATTATCTGCAAACTAAATTACTAAGGCTTCATAGGATGTATGAATTGAGCCTGTTATTCCCAGACTTGTGAATCTACTTCCTCAAGAATTTAAATAAATGTAAAGTTAGGCCAGTGTATATGCAAGCCAGGGCAGTATGTGATCCACATAATTGACTGAATTGTAAAATGCCAAGAAAGGAGTGAGTGTTACATCAAAATTTCATTAAAAAAAACACATTATTATGGTTGAGATAGTGAGATCTCACAAAATGTCTTGAACTGAAACAGTCATATATACAGCAAAGGTCACAATAATACAGGCACTCATCTTTGGGAGAACCAGATTATTGAATGGTAAGAATAGAACCTTTACTCAGAATAACTCAATTTATAAGCATCTGCTTTCCCATCATGATTATATGGATTTGTGTGAGTCATGATCACCTAGCTTTCCAGTCATAAAAAAAATCTGATTCTAACTGGAGTTGTAAAAACCCAAACAATTAAGGTATGAGTTCAGAAATACAGTCAAATCTCAGTTCAATAGAATCCTCTAATTGTATTTATATCCAACTTATCCTATGACTTCATCCTTAAAATTAAGGACAAGTCCATTGTGAAATAATAGAAAATTACCCCTGCCAAAAACAAGACCACTGTTTCCAAACCATATCTGGCTAATAGGCATAATTAACATTAAAATGATGGAAACTACATCAATTTATTTCATTTGTATATTTACTCAATTGACATGTTGTGCCATTGGTCAATTTTCATCATTTGTGTAACACAAATGATATTGAACATTACATAATTACAAAATGGATATCAGTTCAGACTCAACAGATATTCAGATTTAAAGAACATGTGGATTAAATCCCTCCTCCCTTACAGTATTTCCTGTATGGACAAATAGCACACTTTAGCTCTTTTTACACTAAATGTTTTTCAGCAATTTCCGAACATCTTTGCTTTTGTTTCTCTTCTAAATTGCAAATTGTAGAGAGATAAATTACTTTGATTTGATGGGCTTTCCAAGATCAGAGCATTGGAAAGATATGGCTATTCCCAACCAATAGCTGAAGAAAGCAATTTATTGTATGGATTTGTTTATTTATCTAAACAACGTTGCTAGCTGCCCATCTCTTCATAATGGCAGTAGCTGGCACTCACAGTATTAAAATCATCAAAATAGGATATATAGAAATCTTAAATATCATCATCATCATGATTACCGTATCTTGATCTATTCAGATAATACAATACAATAGCAGAGTTGGAAGGGACCTTGTAGGTCTTCTAGTCCAACCCCCTGCATGGGCAGGAATCTTACACCATTTCAGACAAATGGCTGTCCAACATCTTCTTAAAGACTTCCAGGGTTGGGGCATTCACAACTGCTGGAGGCAAGCTGTTCCAGAGGTTAATTGTTCTTACTGTTAGGAAATTTCTCCTTAGTTCTAAGTTGCTTCTCTCCTTGGTTAGTTTCCACCCATTGCTCCTTGTCCTGCCCCCAGGTGTCTTGGAGAAAAGTTTGACTCCCTCTTCTTTGTGGCACCCTCTGAGATATCGGAACACTGCTATCATGTCTCCCCTGGTCCTTCTCTTCATCAAACTAGACATACCCAGTTCCTGCAGCCGTTCTTCATATGTCTTAGTCTCCAGTCCTCTAATCATCTTGGTTGCTCTTCTTTGCACTCTTTCCAGAGTCTCCACGTCTTTTCTACATCGTGGCGACCAAAACTGTATGCAGTATTCCAAGTGTGGCCTTACCAAGGCACTATACAGTGGCATTAACACTTCACGCGATCTAGATTCTATCCCTCTGTTGATGCAGCCTAGAACTGTGTTGGCTTTTTTGGCAGCTGCTGCACACTGCTGGCTCATATTTAAATGGTTGTCCACTAGGATTCCGAGATCCCTCTCGCAGTTGCTACTATTGAGCAAGGTACCACCTATACTGTACTTGTGCATTTGGTTTTTCTTGCCTATATGTAGGACCTTACTTTTTTCACAATTGAATTTCATTTTATTAGACAGTGCCCAATGTTCAAGTTTGTCTAGATCCTTCTGTATCTTAAGCCTATCTTCTGGAGTGTTGGCTATTCCTGCCAGCTTGGTGTCGTCTGCGAATTTGATGAGTTCCCCATTTATCCCCTCATCCAAATCGTTGATGAAGATGTTAAAGAGTACTGGGCCTAAAACAGAGCCTTGGGGGACTCCACTGCATACTTCCTTCCATGTAGATGCAGTTCCATTGAGGACTACACGTTGAGTGCGGTTGGTCAGCCAGTTACGAATCCATTTGGTGGTGGTGCTGTCTAACCCACAATTTTCTACTTTATCTAATAGTAGGTTATGGTCTACTTTATCAAATGCCTTACTGAAGTCCAGGTAAATTATATCAACAGCATTCCTCTGGTCCACTGATTTTGTTACTTTGTCAAAGAATGCAATTAGATTCGTCTGGCATGATCTGTTTTTGACAAACCCATGTTGGCTTTTGGCTATTACTTTGTTTGCTTCTAGGTGTTCACTTATTTGTTGTTTAATTATCTTTTCCAGAATCTTTCCTGGTATTGAGGTCAGGCTGATGGGTCTATAGTTTCCTGGATCTGTTTTTTTTCCTTTTTTGAAGATGGGAACCACATCTGCTCTTTTCCAGTCTTCTGGCAGTTCCCCGGTGCTCCAGGATCTCTGAAAGATATAGTTCAGTGGTTCTGAGATCTCGTCTGCCAGTTCCTTCAGAACCCTGGGGTGTAATCCATCCGGTCCTGGTGATTTGAACTCGTCCAGGGCAGACAGGTGCTCACTTACCATTTTCTTCTCTATTTCAACTTGTGTTCCTAATCTGATATTTGTGGTGCTGTTTTTGATTGATTGGACTGTTTTATCCCTTTGTGTAAAGACAGATGCAAAGAAAGAGTTAAATAGTTCTGCTTTCTCCCTGTTGCTTATCATCTTCTTGCCATTTTCTCCCAGCAGTGGACCAATTGTTTCCTTAACTTTTTTCTTATTTTTAACATGTTGGAAGAAGCTTTTTTTGTTATTTTTTACTTTTTTGGCAAGCCTTTCTTCATTGTGAGCCTTAGCTTTCCTCACTTCATCTTTACAGGCTCGGGCTATTTGCTGATATTTTGCCTTGGTTATGTCCCCCTTTTTCCACTTTTTATATTTATCCTTTTTGTCTTTCAATTTGTCAGAGAGTTCTTTATGCAGCCATGCTGGTTTCTTTTGGGAACTGTTATTTTTCTTCTTCATTGGTATTGCGCTGGACTGGGCTTTTATAATCTCATTTTTCAAAATTTCCCAAGCTTCTTGAGTTGTTTTCCCCTTGAGGATTCTCATCCATGGAATCCTTCCCAAGCTCTCTCTGAGTTTGTTGAAGTTAGCTCTCTTGAAGTCTAAGACTCTAGTTTGACTTTGTTCAACTACTTTTGTTTGCATAATGTTGAATTCCAGTATTTCATGATCGCTTGCCCCCAAAGTTCCTGTAGCTTCTACACCTTCTATCATTTCCTCTCTGTTAGTGAGAATTAAGTCCAATATTGCTGATCCCCTTGTTCCCTTCTCTACCTTTTGGGAAACAAAGTTGTCTGCTAGGTTTGTTAGGAACCTGTTGGATCTTCCACTTGGTGCAGAGTTTGTTTCCCAATTGATGTCAGGGTAGTTAAAATCTCCCATTACTATTGCAGTGTGCTTCCTACATACCTTAGTTAGCTGGTTAGCAAAAAGTACATCCACTTCCTCTGCTTGGTTGGGTGGCCTGTAGTATAGACCTATGACAATATCATTCCCCCCCCAACCTTTAATATTGACCCAAATACATTCAAGATAGTTCTCATCATTGTTGTGCTCTATTTCTGTAGAGATGTAATTATTTCTTATATATAGTGCAACTCCACCTCCTCTTTTATTTGGTCTATTTCTTTTAAATAATTTAAATCCTTCTAGCTGTATGTTCCATTTGTGGGTTTCATCCCACCAAGTTTCTGTAATGGCAACAATATCGTATCTGCCCTCATTTACTTGAATTTCTAATTCACCCTGTTTATTCCTCATACTCTGTGCATTGGTGTATAGACATTTGAGTCCATTTTGATTGACCCTGTGTTTTCTGTCTACGAAACCTGTGTTATGCCTGACTATGGTTCTCTTTGCCCCTATTTCTTTGCCACTTGTATGGTTCATGTACATGGTATGGCACCCACTGTTAATTGTTTGGTTTTGCTTGACAGCAGTGTTGATAATATTACCTGCACAATTATCTATGTTACACGCACTGATAACCCTATGAATTTTAGTTTGCTGGGGACAGAAATATTCTTTATCTATTGATTCTCTGTCCCCACTGTTCAGTTTAAATGTTTAGCCAGGAAATCTGTGAATTTAGTGCCAAGTAACTCAGTCCCTTTCTTGGATGGGTGCAAACCATCTCTTTTGTACAGTTTATCATTGGACCAGCTGCAGGCATCATGACTAATAAGACCAAAGCCTTCCTTTTTACACCACTCCTTTAGCCACACATTAAACTCTGCTATGCGCTGGCCCTTTCCTTTTTGTTCCTTGTATACTGGTATAACCTCTGAGAAGATAAGCCTACAACCTGTACTACTAAGTTCGTACCCCAAACTCTGGAAATCATTCTGCACAGAAGCTACATCTTTTTGGGACAGATCATTTGTGCCAAGATGTATAATAGCATCAACTTCACAGTCCTTACTTGCATTCGTGACTATCTTAAGAATACGCCTCTTGTCTCTGCTGGCTGTAGCACCCGGTAAACATCTGACATCTTTCAAAACCTCCATATCCTTACCTAAGTTTACATCTCTTACGATTGAGTCACCAATCAGGAGGTGACTTCTCTTTTTGGGTACCTTGCTCTTGTTGTGTGACTGATGCATGATCCCTGGTTCACACTTTTGCATTTCTGAAGTAGGTTCTTCACTTTGGACCACAATCCGCTGCTTATTTGAGTCGTCATTATTACCTTGACCTGTCACTTTAGTGTCCCCATTAAGATCAGCAAGGGCGCTATATCTGTTATGCTGGGACACAGCGAAAGTTTTGTGTTTGTGGGTCACAGCTCTCACCCTGCCAGATCCCACAGTTGTCCAGGCTGCTCTTCTTCTGTGGGATCTTTGCGGTAGGGGAGGCTGGTAGTGTGGCATCTCCACAGGGTGGAGTGGCCGAATTGGACACTTAATTTCTGCCTGGAGATCACAAATTACAGATTCAAGATATGTTATGTGTCTATGTAATCTATTAATTTGTCTGCAAGGGGGACAGTATCCAAATTTGAAAAGAGTACTGCGGAAGACAGGTGCAAAACAGTTATTACATTGAACTAAGCCAGTCATTTTGAAATAAAATACAATCACGGTCTTAAGCGCACAAATCTAGAATGTATTATTTCTTTTACCTTTCTCTTTCCCCCCTGCACACAGCCAGAAACTCCTCCCTTTAGCCACAAGTAGTTCAAAATGGGGAAGTCTTTACCTTTCTTCCCCCCTGCACACAGCCAGAAACTCCTCCCTTTAGCCTCAAGTGGTTCAAAATGGGGAAATCTTTACCTTCCTTCCCCCCTGCACACAGCCAGAAACTCCTCCCTTTAGCCTCAAGTGGTTCAAAATGGGGAAGTCTTTACCTTTCTTCCCCCCTGCACACAGCCAGAAACTCCTCCCTTTAGCCTCAAGTGGTTCAAAATGGGGAAATCTTTACCTTCCTTCCCCCCTGCACACAGCCAGAAATCAGTTCCAGGAAAAGTTCAAATGAAACAGCCACTACTTACTGCTCCTTTTTGTGTCTTTAAATCCCCCCTCCAAAAGAGCCTCCAATCAGTTCCAGGAAAAGTTCAAATGAAACAGCCACTACTTACTGCTCCTTTTTGTGTCTTTAAATCCCCCCTCCAAAAGAGCCTCCAATCAGTTCCAGGAAAAGTTCAAATGAAACAGCCACTACTTACTGCTCCTTTTTGTGTCTTTAAATCCCCCCTCCAAAAGAGCCTCCAATCAGTTCCAGGAAAAGTTCAAATGAAACAGCCACTACTTACTGCTCCTTTTTGTGTCTTTAAATCCCCCCTCCAAAAGAGCCTCCAATCAGTTCCAGGAAAAGTTCAAATGAAACAGCCACTACTTACTGCTCCTTTTTGTGTCTTTAAATCCCCCCTCCAAAAGAGCCTCCAATCAGCTCCAGGAAAAGTTCAAATGAAACAGCCACTACTTACTGCTCCTTTTTGTGTCTTTAAATCCCCCCTCCAAAAGAGCCTCCAATCAGCTCCAGGAAAAGTTCAAATGAAACAGCCACTACTTACTGCTCCTTTTTGTGTCTTTAAATCCCCCCTCCAAAAGAGCCTCCAATCAGTTCCAGGAAAAGTTCAAATGAAACAGCCACTACTTACTGCTCCTTTTTGTGTCTTTAAATCCCCCCTCCAAAAGAGCCTCCAATCAGTTCCAGGAAAAGTTCAAATGAAACAGCCACTACTTACTGCTCCTTTTTGTGTCTTTAAATCCCCCCTCCAAAAGAGCCTCCAATCAGTTCCAGGAAAAGTTCAAAAAAAAAAAAAAAAAAGATTTTGGCCTTTTTTCTGGAAAAAGGGGTACAATTCAATAAATTGCTGCTCTCTGTCATTTTTATTTTTGGAGAGTGGTACTGAGCTGTGTACAGTATGTAAATCTCCTAAGTGTCACTGGAAACAGCACTGACACATGAGGTGGACACTTTACAGTATGCACTATTTCTTTTCCTAAAAAGAATTTCAACATAACGTTAGGTGAAGCAGATATCATGAAAAGCATTAAAGAAGAGCTCATGGGCAAGTCATCTCAGGCCCAGGTAATAGGAAGGAACATGCTGGACAAGATTTGCCTTTGGCCAAAATGGGGAGTAAATTGAGGGATGTTTTATCCAGGAAACTCCAAAATCCTGAAGTGAGACCTGTCCATGTTATGGTAGCCACATATTATTTGAGCCATAAACGGAATTATCCAAAACAGTCACATGATAGCAGTAATCACTTGGTCAATAACCAGCAAATTTAAAAGAACAATAAGATGAAGAAAATAAATAAGCACATACTAACACATGTAATGCGCTCGTGATATTATCTCTAAATAAATGGGGAAAAATAGTTTCTTAGCTCCGTCCAAGAATAATCTGGGTAACCACAGCATGCTGATGACTACCCTTCTCTAGAAGTGTGGGAGGAAGTAGATGCCATCACCTATCTTAGTTATCAGAATATATCATTGCCTATTCAGTGAGCATCTGCCCGAAAGACAGCTTACTTTCCCCAGTTCCTTTCCCAAGACTTTTAAAATTGAAAAATAAAGTGCACACTTGATCAACCTCCAGCTTTGCTGACCCAAGATGCGTCTGACTTACATTTGCAGTATAATGAGATAGTGGAGTAATAAAATGGAAGATGGATTATGCCACTTAACTCCACAGAAGTGGAGAGGATTCTACTTTGAATTTCTTTATTGTAAAATGCAGAAACCTCACCCTGCAAATAGAAAACATGCACAGAAAGTAAAAAGTTATGTCAAAGTTTTCTTTACCAAAACTCGAAGTGCTAACTTCAGGAAAAATAATTCTGGAGATTTAAAAAAAAAGCTTTCAAGAAACAGCCAACCATTAATAGAAAAGGAGAGAATTAGGACAAATAGAAGCAAAGGAGAGAAGGGGAAGGAAGGTTGAGGCTCAGTAACCCAGAAATAAAGTAATTACAGATGTTAAAAGCACAATCTGTGAATGCACATGTGTAGGGAGGCAATACATCCTTCCTCTTGTCTATTTAGAAAGCTTGAGTAGAGCTTCTGCCCATGCAGTAGGGAGAAGAGAGGTTTATCAAGGTTCTCCAGTTCTGTGTGGATATATTTCTCTGAGTGTTCAGTTACATAGATTAGATTAACTTGTCCTATCACCTCCCTCCTGCTGGAAGGAAGAATTTGGTTGGATGGAATAGTGCCCAGGAGGATGAAAAATCTGGCCACACAATCTTCACAGACAGGGAAGCTCAATATGATATGGGCAGGTCAAGGGCTCTCTTGTTAGGACCAGCATCGGCTAGTTGACCTTCCCAGTGACAACTTTCTTGCCAGTCATCCTGCTTCCAGATGCAGGGAAAATCTCCCCACCATGGTCCAGATATCTTGGTCCACCTTGGGGTGAAGGGAATTGACATATCAGACTTCTGGGGAGAACTTCAGTTCTTCCAGCAACTACTAATATGCATGCACATTTTATTTATTTTAATATACTTGTTTACCTAAATATCACAACTAATGTGCCTCCTCCTTCTAAGACTTGAGGTGACTCACAGGAAGGTCAAAACCATACGTAACAGTAAAACATTAAACATTAAAATCAACAAAATAAAACTCATCCGGTAGCATTTACTCTTCCCTTCCAACTAAACTGCACTTTCTACCCCAAAGGCCAAGGCTTGGCTTGATGGAGGAATTGTTGCACAGATATATTTATTAATTTAGTTTTGGTGGGGTCATGGCATCATGAAACTTGGCACTACATTTTAAAAAGCAGTCTGTGAGAAATGATCTTACAAACTAGCCTTCCCCGACTTGGTCCTATTCCAATGTATCTGTCTACGCTGCTTCTTTCAACCTGTATCTCCAATGGCTCTGTTTGCTAGGGAACATGGATATTATTGTCCAACATATCTGAAGGTATCAGGCCAAGGAAGGTTATGAGAACCTGTTGTAGCATTATTCATTGAAAAGACAAAAGAGCAGAATCAAAAGCAAACTTGGATGCAAAAATGTAGTCACCATAATGGTAACTATCTAGCGATAAGAGAAGTCACTACAGACTAAATCAGTAAATTAAAATTGGCTTTCACTTGCCACGAAACACAATTTGGTATTTTTCCTTCTTGAATCTATCATTCTTCAGTCATATTTCAGTAAATTATTTTACTGAAACTTTTTAATGGTGGCGGCTGAAGCTAGAACTGTTGTCAAAGGTCATCACTGTAATGGCAAACACGCTGAATGCTGGGATGGTGCCTGGGTGGGGTGCAACTGCCGATAAATTTAACACAAAGCCTACATATGCGTGTGTGGATGTGTTGGAAACTTGGTCATAAAAGTCTACTTGAAAACCCTGTCTGGTTCTTATATTTATTATTTGCTTGTTTTTTAAGAGAAGAATCAAAAGCAAACAGGGAAATGATGCAGAAAAGTTTTATTGATGTTTGATTGAATAGCAATGTGATGTTTTCTCAAATGGCTTATTTTCTTTTTTAGAAGAGAAACAGGAAATTTGTAAAAGAACCCCTGGATCAGAAGAAATCCGGGGGTTCTTTTTCAAATCCATGCATACTATTAAAGGCAGAAGCTTTCATTGGAGCTTATGCTTTGTAATAATACTGTCATGTTACTCCAAAAAGGAGATAAACAGACTCCACCTAATCTGGAACTATCATTGATTAACACAATTCTCTTTCTACAATTTCTTAAATGAAGCCAGGATCAATTTTGGCACTGTTTACATTTCTTTTGTCCTTTTAAATTTCAACCATTTAGAAAGAAAGCTCTAATCAGACTGAGGATATACTTTCTATCAACAAAGTTTAAAATGTGGAAGGAAGGAAGGAAGGAAGGAAGGAAGGAAGGAAGGAAGGAAGGAAGGAAGGAAGGTTGTTTTCTTAAATAACCCTGCTTAGTAAGTCAACACAACTCTCCTTGCCACTGATCAGATATAGACTAGCTCCCCAGGGACTCAATAAATCATTTGTTTGTTTGTCCATATATAATTTGCAAAATTGGCAGGGAGATTTTGCACCTTTGAAATCTTGCATATTTGATAGGTGCATTTGGCCCAGCCACATTCTGTTTTGCATCTGCAAGCTTTCAGGGTCAGATTTCTTTATTGAGGGTCAAACACACACACAAATTATAGTCATTTGATTGATAGGTCAAGTTATGAATACTATTGATCATTTCACTTTTTAGTTTAAACTTCTCGTCAGAAGCCATTATCTTCTGGAATATACCCTTGAGACTTTAAGATGCAGTTCCTGGCTGCAAGGTAAAATGCAAAAATGATTAGGAAAAATGCATGTTCCAGAGGCGGATATACAAGAAGCCAGTGAATGAAAATAGATGTCAATTTTCAGATAGACCACTTCAAACATCCCAAGATGAGATTGGCCCCTCCCCCATTATTCAACTCTCAAAGTGGGTTTTATGTTCTCTCTGCCCTTATTCTCCATAATGTTCTGCAAATATCACATGTTCTAGTAAATCGCAGGGTTTATTTTATATTTATACATTAGATTTAGAAACCATTTCCCTCACAGAGCAGCTCTGGACAGTCTACAAATAGACATGAGAATGTAAATGCTATATATAAATATTATAAAGGCAATTAAAAACAATAAAATAGCCAGGTTGAAAGGACCTTGTGCCTGGAAGAACTGTGGATTTCCTCTTTCTCTCTCACCTTTTCTCTATTGGAGAGGGAAGGATCTACACTGGATCACAATGTTTTGGAGACCTAAGCATTCTTATCAAACCATTTGGCAATGGCGATGCAGTAAAGGGGCAATTAAGTAACATGTTGCCAAGTCTATTGAATGTCATGTGTTTTGATGTCCCAGACCCTAAGTGAATTCTGGAATGAGGAGGAGATGAGGTTAACAATTTTGATCATAGTCTTACCTGTTAGAGTACAATAGGCTGCCATTTACTCATTTACTCATTCATTCTCCACTCCTTTCTTTGGGTCTCCTCCTCCCCCACCCACCTCTCCCCTCCTCCTCTTCCTGTCAAGGGAGATACGAAGTTTTAGTTCTTGCTCTTCTGGCAGTCTCGACCATTTTTTATAATGTTGTAATGTGTCTTTGATGTTGTCTCTCCATCTTCTTTGGGGTCTGCCTCATATCCTTTGATCTTCTCTTTTTGTAAATGCCTTGTAAGGTATGGAATCCCCAGATATAGTCTCCAAGTGAATAAACCACTTTATTTGCTGTTTTCATATGTAGTTTAAGATTGGTTTTATGCCAATTCTTTCTCTTATGATCTCATTTCCGATTTTATCTTCTCTGGTCACTCCAGCAGCTTTCCTTTAATTAATGGGTTCTCCATTAATTGAGGTAAAATAAACAATCCTTTACTACCCTATTGTAGCAGGAGCTCATATTTCCTGCTTTTATCAGTTCTTTGGTTTTGAATGGTGAAAATGAGAGGATACATTTTCTATGGTTTTATGTTTTCATCTGTTGTGTTTCATTGGCTTCCTTTTCTGCCAAATAGGATCATCTTGTTTTCCTTTAGATATCTCAGCCATCTCAGATATGAAGAAAACTGATTTTAAAATAATCTATCTCTTCATTTGCCCATTTATTTTTATGGACACTTCACTTGATATTCAAAAGGTTTAGACTGCCTCCCTTTTTCTTTTTTTAAATCATTCAAATTGCACTGTTTATATATTATTTTGTTTCACTCTATTCATTTACACATCACCACTGCTGCAGATGCCATATATTGTTAGTTGCCCAATTTTATAGTAGGGCTACAGTTATCACCAATCTAGGAATATTATCAGATTGGGATTGAGCCTGGTGACACAAAAGAGAAGTTACAAAGTTTCTTATGTGCTGCTTAAAAAGAGAGTTTCCCTTAAAATCTAGAGTGAGTCATTGAGGTAATGCCTCCTGGGACCTATTATGGTCCTTCAAGCCATTCCTGATACTTGTTACCTGCATGGAACAAATGCCTTGGCAACTTTTGGCACAAGTATCTTGCCAATCTCTTCTTAGGACAGAGAGAAAATGGTGGTCCAAAATTACCCCAGTGAGTTTTATGCCTAAGGAAAAAAATAGAACCCACAGAGATATCTCTAACCACTGCAACCAACAGGGTATCCTTTAGAGCAAAATCCAATAAATTCAGTGGAATTCTGCAGAGATATCTATCTATACATCTGGTGTTGGTGGACTAACAGATGGTAGCAGAAAGAAAATGCCTCTTGGAGATATTCAGGGATGGGGAAGTAATGTGAAGCAACTTGTTCCCTATAGGCCCCAGGCATGAGCCCATTTCAGCTGATTTACTAAAGGAGTTTGAGTTTTGAAGCAGGTGGAGAATGGGCCAGCTAAATTGTTCCTCTCTTCCCAGCTTCCAAATGCTACAAGGTAAGTCTGAAGGAGAGCATTTCTTACATTCTAGCAAACACATAAAGGCATAGAGATGGGAACAGGTTGAAGATAGTAAGATTCAACATCCTTCTCTTCCCTCTTTGAAGCTTTGCCATGTGGATAACTATGTTAGAAAAGAGGACATTAAAGTTTCTTTCATGCAACCACTATGTTTGCATGGTACTTCCTTTTCTCTCATGCTAACACCTGTCAATAAGTTGAAAAGTTATTTTCAGAGAGGGAAATAAGTTTTCTGTTTTGTTTTGGGAAGGGTTAGCAATTTCTGCAAATGGCCAGTAACATCACATTTTTGGTTAAGGACATAGCATTTTACTCCTATCCCCTTTTTGCCATCATTCTAGAGATTTTAGTCTGCATTTGTAAATGTTGCAAAAAAATCAGGAGTCTGGTAGCACTTTGTCTGAAATGGTATAGGGCTTCCTGTCTAGGCAGGGGGTTGGACTAGAAGACCTCCAAGGTCCCTTCCAACTCTGCTATTGTATTGTATAGTACTTAACACTTTTCTAACTGCAGCTCTCAAAAACTTGATGAAAGATATGAATTGGAAAAAGTGCTAGCAAACCCTTTCTGATTTTCAGATCTGTGCCTTTCACCTACTGATCAAGTCCTTTCATTGCTAGTTGTCATTGGTATGAGTTGTAAGCTGCATATTGGCAATGGTGCCTCAAGGCTTGGAATAAAAGGGTTTTCATGTAATTGGTTTCATTGATCCTGGTAGCCGAATAGGAGTGTAGAAGGGGGAGAAAGCCACTCATCATTTTTTTAAACACCAAAAGCAATTTCACCTGTAGCTGAAAATGTGATCTTGTTAGAATGAGAGATTCTTGACAAAGAAATTAACTAAGGAGTCCTAAGACCATGTGTTGTGCAACGGTATTAGGTTGGCAGAAAGAATGGCTTCAGTTCCCTTGACAAAACAAACCCGACAAGGTGTAACATTTCTTAACAACCTGGGGCTATGATAACCTCTCCTGAGGAAGCCATAATTTCTCCTGGTTCTGAACCTGGAGAACTGCTGGTTCTCTGAAGCATTCTCAACCCCAACAGCTTTAAGATGTGTGGATTTCAGTTTTCAGAATCTGCCAGTAAGCATGCTGTGGTTGAGTAAACTATTCTAAAGCAGTCAAACAAATAGGAAGAAGATGCCCTGCCAGGATTGCCTTCCTTTAGAACCTGGAATGTGGAAAGGCAAGAAGAAACACATTCAGAAACAATGAAGGGAAGGGCAGTCTTGATTTTCAAACTAAAATGCCAAATGTAGAATGGTGTGAATGTGTGTACCTTGGTTGCATTGTGTAGCTTTTTTCTTCTATTTACATCTTCACTTTCTTTGTTGATGTCCAAATATATTTGAGACACTCTTAAAAACATTTGTTTTCTTTCTTTGAAATTCTTCCATGTTTTGCTTGCATACCTTTTGGTTAAAGGGGTCATCTAACTTGCAAGGAGAATCATAGGGCTTACATGGACCCTAGATTTGTTTTTCCAAGAATCACAATAGATCACCATTTGTTTTTAATTTACAAAAAAAGAGAAGATAAACTGGATTAAGCAATCCTGAGTGTAAACTGTTGCTTAATTTTGAACAAATATTTATATAGTGCATCCAATTGTTAAAAACATTCTATGTGTATCACAGCTGCAATACTTCCCACAATTTTGTAAAGAGATTCCAAATTGTAATTCCCAGTGTTCCAGAATGATGGAAAGCTGGGTTTGAAGCTGATTGTGAAAGTAACAGATTACTCTATCCAGGCACAGATGCCTTTTTTTTTGTTAAAATTTATTTAGCTCAATCAATCTGATGCCATCCTGCACAACAATTTTCATAAGTCTCAGTCAATGTGGCCAAGAGCCAGGAATTGTGAGACATGAAGACCAAAATACCTAGTTGCCTATTTCTGACTGATACTTAAAAATCTGGATTTGAATCCCTGTGTTCTCAGCCAACATTGGAGATGTTGAATTAGGATTGTTACCACTTTTTATCACAAGTTTCCCTTCTTTAATAGTCATATAACAGACAGTTACAATATGGAGCTTTCCCTGGTGGGAATAACTTTTAACTTTTGAATGTATACAAAGAACCTCTGATTAAAATTTTTGTTTGTTTCAATTTTGTTCAAAACTAACCAAAATTTGTCAATTCTTTATAAACAAAAACATCAAAATAGAATGTGAGAGAAAGCAGAAGTAACACTTTAATCCGTTCACTGAACCACAATCTGTTTTCTGACCACCTCTTGATTGCAATATCTTCAAAATAAAGCTTTTAAATTATACACCGTAGGAAGAGAGCCATGTTAGTTTTTGATAGCCAAAAATCAGAAAGAGTCTGGTAGCACCTTTCTTACTCACAAATTTTATTAAAAGGCAGACATTTTTGTGAATTACAGCTTTCTTCACCCAATGCATAGAGAGGCTAGACCAATGTAATATTTTGCATAGTATCCAATGCATAGAGAGACTATACCAATGTATTTAAATCAGGGAGAGGAGAGAGAAGAGAAGGAGATACAGTTTGGCCAGATAGATGCAGCACAAGAAGGCTCCTTCCCTTTGAGCAGGAGCTGTGACTTCAAAAAAACCCTAGGTAATGCACCAGTTTTGCTTGTGGGAGTGTCAGCCAGACATCATCATCATCATCATCATCATCATCATCATCATCATCATCATCATAATATGTGAATGCAGCAAAATCGCGCAAACTGATTACAAAGCTAGACATGACCGAGTTGCTAAATTAATCCACTGGTCATTATGTAAAAAATATGGTTTACCTGTATCCAGAAAGTCATGGGAACACAAAGTAGAAAAGGTTATCGAGAATGAGAGGGTGAAGATCTTGTGGGACTTTTGAATACAAACAGACCGTCATTTGGAGCACAACACACCAGATATCACGGTTGTAGAGGGCCGAAGTGTACAGTTCATTGATATCGCTGTTCCTGGAGATGCCAGAGTCAAAGAAAAAGAACTAGAAAAAATCATGAAATATTGCGACCTGGCCATCGAAACCACACGGCTATGGATAAAGCATGTCACAGTGACACCCATTGTCATTGGGGCACTTGGCACCATGTCCAAGCATTTTAATAAATATCTCAGCAAATTGCAGCTTCCTGCAATAACACCAGCGGAACTGCAAAAAACGGCGCTACTTGGAACATCCTATATGCTACGAAGATACTTGGTTGATACCTAGGACGCTGGCAGCAAACTGTATCAACCATTAGCACCAGTCAATAGTATTTGTAATATGCATTTTTAAATGTTCCATTGGCTGAGTTTCATGTTTTATGAATAAAGATAATAATAACAATAATAATAATAATAATAATAATAATAATAATAATAATAATAATAATAATAATAATAATAATAATATAATCTTTATTGTCATTGTAATAATATTGTAATAAAATTACAATGAAATTGGTTTGAGCACCGTGCCAACACCTGCACCAGGTGAAATACAGGCAGCAGTGACAGCCACAACAGGAATCTCTCCAGGCAAATGAAAAGGCCGACAAATGACAGTTGAAATAAAATGGCCAACAAATGACAGTTGAAAAGGATCAATTGTACTTTGTCTTTTATTATCCATTTCTTCAAATCTTCAAATCTGTTTGGCATTTTAGGAGATGGTGGAAGAGGAGCACATCTCTTTTTCTTTTTTATTTCTTGTTGCAATGAACTTTGAGGAATCGCGCTTGGCATTTTTTCTTCTCTCTCAGCTTTCCCAACAGAAAAGAATGAAATTACTGGTAGGGGTGGTGCTCTCCACTACTTCATTTCAATTCTTGCAGTTGCCCCTTGTATATTCCCAAGAGATAATGATGGTGCCACTGTTACAGAACATAAACTTCGTGAAGAATCTGCGATCATTGTTTCATCAAGGCTTTGTTTACGATACAACATGGGTTTAAAAAATTCTCCACTACCCAGATCTAGGCTTCTTCTTGAGGATTTCTCTGCCTGAAACTTGTTTTTCTTACTTGTCCTAAAAAAATCCGAGTAATCCTTTTTTTTTTCTTTAACTGATGTGTCACAATCAGTTGATATGTTTGTTTCTCTATAATTCACAGTACGTTCAGAGCGAGTTTTTGATGAAAAAGTCTGCTGTGACACCAGGAGCTCAAAGCCGCTGCGCCTAAGCACGCCGCCATCTTGGAATAATGGTCAATTGCTTGACACTGGATATCCTAAATCCTACAGCCATCAGTCAAGGTTGAGTTGAAGCTAGTTCTTCTCCATCCAGACCCAGACAGTGGGAAAGCATCTTGATGCAAGTTTTTTGGAAATAAAAAAGAACCTATGACGTAGCTTGAGGTAGAGATATACAACTAAATATTATCAACATAATGAAGGTACCTAACCCTGTGCCAGCAGATGGACTCACCCAGCAGTTTTATGTAGGTATTACATCTTCATGTTCTGTGTCACACAAAGCAGAGGCTTAGGACTAGACCTCTCCCTCTCTCAACACTGACCAACACTGACTGAGCCAGCCCAGAAGTCTACACAATGAATGGTATCAAAAACTGCTGAGAACCAAGAAGAACCAGAATGGATTCCCCATCCCCTTTCTGGACCCTCACAGGCACAATCAATGCCATCTCATTACTATATTCCAGCCTGAAATGGGTCCAAACAATCTGTGCTGCATGGTGCCCTCTAGGCTTCCTATACAACATGGTATCCATTGTATAGTTTTATTATGACATCAAAAAGTGGACTTGTTTTTTGTAGATGAGCTTGGGTGTGGTTGATAATGGAGTTTGTTAAGATCCTGATGAAATTTGATGAGAAATTCTTTTCCATGGGTCCAGATGATGAAAATGTCATCACTGAATCTCAAATACATCTTTCAGGGGGTAAAAGTTGAGTATTGTTCTTGTTCAGTGATGAAGATGTTGGCATAATGTAGCAACATATGTGCGCGTATGGCTGTGCCACTACAAGTACACGATATTGCCAAAGTGAAATGCCTTGGGGTGAGTACAAAGTCATAATTTGGGGAAATTTGTGCTGTGTTTACATTAGTGAGGAGGGTCTTGAAGTCCATGTTTGGGGAAATGATGTTGTATAGTGCCTCAACATTGGTAGTAGCTAAAATTGTGTTCTTAGGAAGGTTGCCAATGGATTTCAGTTTTCAAAGCATACTTTGGTTCCTTTACATAGTTGGAATTACTGGTGGCATAGGGTCTGAATACAGAGTCAACAAAGCTAACTAGCCTCTTCACCAACTTAATGGACAGAACCCAGACAAAATTATATTTGCATATATGAAGATGAGTGACTTCTAGGCTTCCTATAGGAGAATTCAAAACAATCTCTCCCCAAATTATTTTGTCTGTGAAAGTTATTTTTCAGGTGATCCGTGCATAAAACAAAACATGTGTTTCAGGCATTTGTCTTCCAAGCGCCAACTGAAATGGAGTGGTTTTGTTCTGGCTGAGAACAAGCAAAGTAATCCTTTTGGATTTTATCAGATGGGGGATCCTTTTTTTGGTTCTGCTGTGTGGATCAGCTCATCCAGAAAGACCAGTTATGTTCACATTGCTATAGCCTTAAGTTGAGTGAAGCAGAAGCTATTTAAGGAATTTAAGGAAGAAGTTATCCTGGAGACTTGTCAATCAGAAAGATTGGCAGTTTGGCGGTTCGAATCCCTAGTACAGGTCTCCTGTGTGAACAGGGGGTTGGACTAGATGACCTCCAAAGTCCCTTCCAACTCTGTTACTATTAAAGTACTTACAATTTTACTGTCATTGGAGAAATATTGGTTGGAGAAGGCTGCTGCTGCTTGAACGTTGGAGACTCGTGTATCTGGTTGCCTGCTTGCTTCTAAAGCAACCTCCACAGCTTCAAATTCTTTTGATTTTACTTCATGGAGTTGTCTTGATTCGTTGTAATGTGGTGAACCCCTCCTCATTCCCTGGATTTTTAAATTAGCTACTCTCTGACTTTGCAAAAAGTCTATTGTCAAATAAGCTCTTCTTTCTTACATGGGGGAGTGAATATTTCCAATTAGTTTGGCTGTATATGTACAGTATGTGTGTGCACGCCACATTGAAAGTACTGCTATTTGCTAAATATATGTGCAAACACTTCAGAAAGAACCCATTTCTATTTTAAAATGCAGCTTGCCTTTAAGGCTACTTCTACAAAGTATTCCCTCACTCCTAAAAAAAAACAATTTTCCCCAAACAAACCAGGGAGGAAGAGCTAAGCCAGGTAGACCAAGAGGACAGTGGAAAGGGTAATTGATCAAGGGAGATTGATGGCTCTAAGGATGTTTGATTTTTAGTCCCATTCCTACTCGTAAAAGAATGATGGAGCCACCACTGGCATGGTGGTAAATGAGACTGGAGGAGGAGCTCTTCCTTCAGTACAAACAGAGAAGGTAGTGGCGTGGAAGAAGTCAGCCCTCTCTCCTTTTTAGCAACCCGGGGACTCAAAGGGCATCAGAAGGAGGAGGAGGAACTGGCCTCTTCTGAACTGGAGATCATGGCCAGGTGGTGGTGGTGGTGGCCAGATTTACCATATGATCTCCCACTACTGCTAAAATCGGTATGCTTGAGATTAAGGGCAGCTTGTTTTTGAAGATCCATAATATTCTGCCAGAAAATCTTAAAAGGCCCAAATCAGTTTGTTTATTTATTTATTTATTAAATTTATACCCCGCACCTTCTCCTAAAAAGGACCCAGGGCGGCTGATCTTGGGGCTGCTTAAACATCTGTTGAAATAAGTTTCAGGGGTGTGGCCCAGTGCAGTCTCCAGAACCACCTCCATCCAGTTGCTCTAACTACTTCTCCCATACAGTACTTTCAGGGGCAGATGATGTCCTCCCTGTTTCATCTATGGAGGGAGGGAATATTGCACCTGCAGTGAACAGTCAAAAGGAAATGCATATTTCTAACCTCTTCCTCATGATACATTTCCCATGATGCAGGATGAAGGTCCAGTGTATACTGTTTCGTGCTGAGGACCTGGAGGTGGCCTATGTGGAGAGATGACCATACGGAGCCAGAGTTTGTACTTTGTTCTTTTAGAAAACCTCTGGAGAAGCTGAGCTCTGAGGATGGCAACCCAATTCACAGAATGAATTGTGCTCTGGCTAAAGGCCTTGGTTTCTGAAAAAATGTTCGTACTTGTTCCTTATGTGAGACATGGGTGTAGGGATTATCATCAACACTGTATAGGAGATGCCCAGGCTGAGCCTGAGGGAGGGGTCAAGCATGTCATCAGTCTCGACTCTTGCACCCACAAGAGGTCTAAGTCCAGTCCACCTTCAATTATGTTGACTCTTATATACCACTTATTTAGCCTGCACCATTAATAATTCAGATTCTTATAGAGAGCATTAGGGTACAATAAACCTATATTCTTTTGAACTGCCTGGACTCCTGATTTCCTGTGCTTGACATACTATCCCCCCCCCCCCCCCCCGCCGCCCAATAGAGGAAGCTCCTGGCTGCAAAAGGGACCTAGATGAAGAACAAATATCTAGGCTACAGTTTGTGGCATAAGTTTCTTCTTGAATGGCTAACTTCAACTTAGGGCAGTGTGCTTGTCACATCACTATGAAGATAAGAACTCTTGTTGTTAGCTTTGTCAGCAGCACAAGATGACCTGTACCGTAATATCTGAGCAAGGGAGAAGAAAGTGAGGGTATAGGCCTTAAGCAACCAATGCAAAGACCAGACCAGAGTTGATAATGTTTAGGAGGTTCTCTCCCCACCCTGCCTTTCACTGCCTAATTCCAATTGGTACAAAACAGGTTGATAGAACTTCCAGGACAGAACTTGGTGCTTTGTGTCAAGTTCAAAGAAAATATATATGTATGTCCATTTAGACACTTCACCATAACATACTCTTTTAGAGTTTTGCCAAAACCTGACTCTTCATTGTGTGTGAGGATTTGAAAAGGCATGTTTTCGTATCAGGTTTGTTCAGTGGTATGAGTACTTTACTTTACTTTACTTAAATTTGTATACCACCCTTCTCCCTTGCGGGACTCAGGGCGGTGAACAGGCATAATAAAACAGTAAAAATACATTAAAATACATTAAAACTAATTAAATTTAAGGGCCCATTCTAAAAACCAGATAACCATATAAAAACAGTTAATAAAATCAATTAAAAAATTACAATCGATTAAAAGAAAACTACACCTGGCCAGCTGCACAAAATAGGTGCGTTTTCAGGGCCCGACGGAAGAGGCGCAGGTCGGTGATCGTACGAAGGTCGGGGGGCAGATCGTTCCAGAGGGCAGGGGCTGCCACAGAGATGGCTCTCCCCCTGGGGGTCGCCAGCCAACATTGTTTGGCTGATGGTACCCTGAGGAGGCCCGCTCTGTGGGAGCGGACTGGTCAGTGGGAGGTATTCAGTAGCAGGATGCGGTCCTGCAAGTAACCAGACCCCATGCCATGGAGCGCTTTAAAGGTGGTTACCAACACCTTGAAGCGCACCCGGAAAGCCACAGACAGCCAGTGCAGCTCGCGCAGGAGAGGTGTCACGTGGGAGCATCTTGAGGCTCCCAGAATCCCCCGCGCAGCCACATTCTGCACCAACTGGAGCCCCTGGGTGCACCTCAAGGGGAGCCCCATGTAGAGAGCATTGCAATAGTCCAGGTGGGAAGTGACGAGGGCTTGAGTGACCGTGCGTAGAGCATCACGATCCAGAAAGGGGCGCAATTGGCGAATTAAGTGAACCTGATAAAAAGCCCCCCTGGCCACGGCCATCAAATGATCATCTAATGACCTCCGGGAGTCCAGGAGGACACCCAAATTGCGCACCCTCTCTGTGGGGGCTAATAATTTGTCCCCAATGGCCAGCGATGGTACCAGCTGGCTATATCGCGACGCTGGAAGCCACAGCCACTCGGTCTTGGACGGGTTGAGTCGAAGCCTGTTTCTCCCCATCCAGACTCGCACGGCCTCCAGGCACCGGGACATCACTTCAACTGCATCGTTGGAGTGGTCTGGGGTAGAAATGTACTGCTGGGTGTCATCAGTATACTGGTGGAATTCTACCCCAAACCCATGGATGATCTCACCCAGCGGCTTCATATAAATGTTGAACAGGAGGGGCGAGAGGAACCAACCCCTGTGGCATCCCACATGTGAGGTGCCTTGACGTCGACCTCTGCCCCCCTGCCAACACAAATTGTGACCGGTCGGAGAGGTAGGAGGAGAACCACTGCAGGATGGTGCCCCCCAACCCCAACCCCTCCAACCGGCGCAATAGGATACCATGGTCGATGGTATCGAAAGCCGCTGAGAGATCTAACAGGACCAGGATAGAAGAACAACCCCTATCCCGGGCCCTCCAGAGATCATCCACCAACGCGACCAATGCCGTTTCCGTGCTGTACCCGGACCGGAATAAGGATTATTATAATGATGCGCAATGTCATTTTACCAGTCTTAATGAGTTTTTGCTTCCCTAAAGATTTTGTGGCTATTTTTGCTGTATCTCCAGAGCTATAGCAGAGGTGTTTTTTTTTCTGCAGACAAAACTGAGAAGTCTGTCTCATGGCTTTATGACCTTTGCTTGCTTTCACAGTTCAAAATTTCCAGTGAACCAAACAAGAATAGTGAGAAGCAGATGAAATTCATAGCAATACAACTGAAATAATGTTATATACATATTCCAAGTAGGTAAAGATGTGTAGAAATTACAAAAAATGCATTTGTATGGTGGCAACCATTTCCCCTAGAAATTCCTCAGTTGTTTTATTTTAAAAAGATGTTCTAAATTCATTTGAGATTTTCACTTGTCAGTTTTGGCATCATTTGGTGACAACTCTATGTCAAATTTGAGCTTTTTGTAGTAATGCTGCTGGAACAGAAACGAGTGTAAATAAACAAATATGTACAGCCCTAGAGATTTATCTGATCTGATGAAGATGCAGCTAGCAGAATAAAGGGGGGGGAAATGATCACTGGGGGTCAGAAAATAGTTTTCCCAATTTCAGTCCTCAGTATCTCAGAGCAAGAACCCACATGCATCAAGATCCTTAATTGACAGCTTCCCCAGATCAATTGGTCTGATGGACATATTGAGCATTTTAAGAACATGTTATGGGTGCTGTAACACACTGTGTGCCGTATTGGATATTAAAGGAACCCCACTGAGTTTTATTAAAGAATAGTTCTAGTATATAAAATAATACAAAATTGTATGCATTGTTTATAGACAAAGCTATAGTACATAATTTTTTTATAGATCCCAATTATATCACTCTTGGCACATTTCCTTTCATTTTAAAATAGCTGAGAATAGAGATACTTCATTTAAGGTATTTAAATATTTATGTGATTGACACATCTTTCCTTCATTACTATATCAATACAAAAAAAAACCCCATTTTATTCAAGCAGAAATATTTCATGTTGGAATTGTACCACAACTGAAGCATGTAGAATAACATGGTGATCTTAAATCTTGTCCCTCCCAATATTTTGAACTATAATTCTCTCCAGCACTTCAAACAGCCATTATTTAGAGATATTGAGAGTTGTAGCCCTAAGCCTATGGAGAATCTCAGGCTAATAGGAAATAAGAAATAACTATTAGGAGCTTATATGGAATATGAGTGGCACACTTAAGACATTATAATATATTTAAAAATGCAAAAGAAAATTAGACTGTACCCTAAAAATCAAACAAATATTTGGGTTTCCCCTTTTAAGCCTGCAGATGGCTCTGGCCTCAGAGATGTAAATCTGATGTTGATTCTCCGGTTATGTCCTGATAAGCCTCCACTGCTAGTTCTTTCTAAGAGTGGGAAAAGTAATTGGAATGGAGAACTGAAAGATTTAAGGGGCGCTGAGCAATACCTTATGCCTCTATCATGCATCTGAATCATCAAAGCTTGGGCTTGTCTAAAATGTCCCTTCAATTCCAAGTTAAAGGGGTTAAAGTTGATAGAAAAGTGGGAAAAAGATGGAGAAGTGACTCTCTCTCTCTCTCTTGCTCTATCTGCACTTTTACTTTCTGGTATGGGTAGAATGTTCCAAGATTGAACTACTTCAATAAGAGAAAAGAACATTATATAATGTTATGGAGAAGTTAACAACTTCAGGAAGTAAAATTTTTCAGCCCTGTACCATTTCACCTATCCTACTTCATTCCATTATTGCTCAATAAACACAACAAAATTGGAAAATAGGTTAAAGGGATTCCAATTGTTGGAAAACATTTATTAGGTCCATAAAGCATTTTAAGTGTTACAAATAAGCCAAGAAGGATATGGAGCAGAGTTTTGCAGATTCTAAATTGTTAACTATAATGAAGGATTTTCAAATTTACAGAATGTCATAAACATGTATTTAAATTAGGTGATAGGCTATACCATCTTTTTCATAAAGGTATATTTTCAAGAGTTGCCACAATCATTCTAGCGTCCCAAACGTCCAGTCTATATTTCAATGCAGAAGTTGTCAACTTAAATCTTTTAGATAATTTGGACAAAAAGCCTCATTACTTAAAGTAGATACATATTGTCATTCAAACTATCTATTAGGAAGCAGGATGTTTGTTACTGCTCGTGGGGTGTGTGTGTGTGTGTACATTTCAGATGGACGATTTTCCTAGTGGCAGTTCTGGAAGTAATATGTTCCAGAAATACTTCTCTAAGTTTGGTATTCAACAATGAAGAGACTCTGGAATTCCCAGTCATCTGAACTATGCCTGTAAAGAGAGTGGAAAAACATTTTTTAAAATTGAAAGAATGGTCACATTAGGTGGCATTTGGGGAAAAGTTCATCTGGAAAACTCATGTTATACCCCAGTTGGATGCATTTAGCATTGGCAGGAATGAGGCCACTGTATAGGGTCATTTAGCCTGAAAGTGAACCTTACCTGCAAAAAAGTAGAAACTTAGGCAGTGGTGGGTTGCAGACGGTACGCCCTGGTACGGGTGTACCAGAGCGAGCCTGGAACACCAGATACCATTCCAGTACGGTGCTCCGGAGGGCCCACCCACACACCCGCACTCCTTACAAGTGTTTAAAGGCTTCTGTGCTTTTGCACATGCGCATGGTGCGTATAGCGCCTATGCGACGCTCCGCGGAGCAGCTGGAAGATCATGGAGCATCGTGGAGGTGCTATGATGCATGCACACACTGCACGCATCCATGAGGACTCTGCTGGCCCTGTTCCAACCATACCAGTTGGAACAGGATTTGAAACCCACCACTGAACTTACCATGTTTCCCCAAAAATAAGACAAGGTCTGATTTTCATTTGAGTGCTTGGCCTTATTTTTGGGGAGGTCTTATTATTTTTGAGGTGCATGAGGTGGGGAGCATAATCACCTCATGGCTGCTGCTGTGTTACAATATTTTCAGGGGAGGGCTTATTTTCAGGGAAATAGAATAGGTGATGAAAAATTATCAAGACCAATTCAGAAAATAGAAGCTTTGGGGAATTTGGGTTATGGTTTACTCTGCATTTGTTTCTAGACCAAACATATCAATTTTGGTCCAAACATACCAATTTTAATAGTACTTTGGCAATTTTCATTTGATAAGACATACTGCATAAACAAGAGACAGTCTGGTATGGTGATTAAGGCATCAAGCTAGAAACCAGGGTGCTGTGAGTTCTAGTTCTATCTTAGGCACAAAGCCAGCTGAGTGATCTTGGGCCAGTCACTTTCTCTCAGCCCTAGGAAGGAGGCAATGGCAAATAACTTCTGAAAAACATGTCAAGAAAACCGTTAGGAACTTGTGCAAGCAATTTCTGAAAATTAGACATGACTGAATGGAAGAAAACAAAAAGACATATTAAGCCTCTAATGCTTTCTTATTATCCAGTATTTTATTTAAACAGTTGAGGGAAGGGACCCTAAGAGCTATATGATTTAGCCTGGCTGACAAATCAAAAGATTCTTTCCTACAATTTTTATTCTCACAATAGCCAGTAAAATAATTTAGGTGAAGAGCTTGTGAAGTTGTCAACGTTTATGACAGAACATAAAATTGTACATGAATCATCACAATTCTGCTTCAAGTGAATAACTATTACTTCAAAAACTGAATTGGACATTCCCTCTTTTGTCAGAAGTCCTCTTTTATTTATAGACCAGCTTGATCTTCTCCTGAATAGAAATCAATCCATGTAGGAGAGAGCTACTGCAGATCACAAGGAAATACTATCACTATAACTTTGTTTTTAAAAAAAATCTGATGTAAGGTTTTGTGAGATAAATATATGTCAGAACTTATCTACTTTATACTATTTATCTGACAATAGAATAGAATAGAATAGAATAGAATAGAAAATACAATACAATACAATACAATACAATACAATACAATTTGATTTTTCTTTGGGTGATATAAACCTTTCACATTTGTTTGTTTATAAGATTTGACTGGCCACCTAATTTGTAGAATGACTCTAAGTAGCTCACGACAACAATAAATCTACAAAACTTTTTAAAGCATATTATTTAGCATATATAGGATATATACATATAGACAAATAATTGAATGGTTGATTGATTGATTGATTGATTATGTGCCATCAAGTGATGTTTTTCTCCTAGCAACCCCATACATAGATCTTCTGCATGATAATCTATCCCTAACCTGTTTCTTCAAGTCTTCCAATGGTGCTCTAGGGAGGATTTTCTTATTTTTATTGATAAGAATAAAAGAACTGCCTAAAAACAAGGTATTTAGCATGCGATGCAAATAGCTACAGTTACAACTGCTATTATGGGTTACGCATAGATACAGCTACCCATAGATAGCCCAATCTACCCAAAATATTAGCTACTATGGGCTAATCTTTTGAAGATTAGCATGCAGATTAGTAGTAGCAGGAAAGAAACAAAGCAGGATTAGCACCACCACCTTGTTTTCAGATGAACTTCCAAGGAGCATCGGAATAGGCTAACAATCTTACACATCCCTGCATTTCATGATGAAGTTATAAACTATACAAATATGCATATTAATATGTATATTTTAGGATGAAACATGTTTAGAAACACATATTTGAGAGGCAATGTATTTAGAAATGTGTATTTTGTGAGAAAACACTTTTAAAATACATATTTAAATACAACATTTGTGTCTGTTTTAAAATAAAAAACAATGCAGATTTATGTGGAAATGTGACAGAAGGGATTTATGAACCTGTGAGATTGTCCCAGACTGACAATAGATTGAGCCACTCCTCCCTAAACCTGAGTTCATAAAAATCTGCTGGTATTGCTTCCATACTGTAGTGTAGTCCACTTGTTGGACAAGTCTGACATTACAAAGTGTGTGTATTTCTATGCAAGACGTCTTTAGTCAAAAGTCTAGTGTGACAAGCAGAGGACGAAAAGGTGCAAATGCACAGAGCCCAAACTGAGAAATGCAATTCAGCTTTTTTTTTTTAAATTAAATTTATATCCCGCCCTTCTCCAAATGAACCCAGGGCGGCGCACAGGAATGTTAAAATACATACAAAACATATAAAATTTAAAAAACTTATTCTAGTAAAACCCTGTGCTAAAAACCGAATTAAAAATCCCAAATTTAAAATTGTCTAATAGTCAATAATGGGGGTTACGCTAGGCCGGCTAGATGGAATAAATGTGTCTTCGGACACTTGCGGAAGAGGCGGAGGTCAGAGATGGTGCGGAGTTCAGGGGGTAAGTCGTTCCAGAGGGCTGGGCCCGCCACAGAGAAGGCTCTCCCCCTGGGTGTTGCCAGTCGGCATTGTCCAGCTGACGGCACCCTGAGGAGGCCCTCTCTGTGGGAGCGTATCGGTCTGAGTGATGTATGGGGCAGGAGGCGGTCTCGCATATAACTAGGCCCAGAGCCATGGAGCACTTTAAAGATGGTCATCAAGACCTTGAAGCGCACCCGAAAGACCACAGGAAGCCAGTGCAGCTCACGCAGGATAGGTGTTATGTGGGAGTGTCTAGGCACTCCCGTAATCACCCGCGCGGCTGTGTTCTGGACTAGCTGCAGCTTTCGGGTGCACCTCAAGGGAAGCCCCATGTAGAGAGCATTACAGTAGTCGAATCGAAAGGTGACGAGTGCTTGAGTCACTGTGCGTAAGGCACCCCGGTCCAGTAAGGGGCGCAATTGGCGCATCAGGCGTACCTGATGAAACGCCCCCCTGGCCACGGCTGCCACATGATCTTCCATAGACAGCCAGGAATCCAGGAGGACACCCAAATTGTGTGCCCTCTCCACGGGGGCCGGTGTTTCGCCCCCAATGGCCAGAGTTGGAATAATCTGGCTGAACCGGGGCGCCGGAAGCCACAGCCACTCAGTCTTGGACGGGTTGAGCTTGAGTTTGTTACCACCCATCCAGATCCGTATGGCCTCCAAGCACGGGGACATAACCTCGACGACATCGTTGGGGTGGTCTGGGGTGGATATGTACAACTGAGTATCATCAGCGTACAGATGATATCCCACCCCAAAACCACGGATGATCTCACCCAGCGGCTTCATATATGTGTTGAACAGTAGGGGCAAGAGGACCGACCCCTGAGGAACCCCACATATGAGGGGCCTCGAGGCCGACCTCTGCCCCCCTGCCAACACATATTGCGACCGACCAGAGAGGTAGGACGAGAACCACCGCAAAACGGTGCCTCCCAGCCTCAACCCCCCCAGTCGGTGCAATAGGATACCATGGTCGATGGTATCGAAAGCCACTGAGAGGTCTAATAGGACTAGGATAGAGGAAAATACTCTATCCCGCGCCCTCCAGAGATCATCAACCAACACGACCAATGCCGTCTCGGTGCTGTGCCCGGGTCGGAAGCCGGACTGGCGCGGGTCCAGATAATCAACTTTCTCCAAGTGTCGCGGAAACTGTTGAGCCACCACACTCTCAACAACCTTCACTAAAAAGTGGAGGTTGGAGATGGGACGATAGTTCTCTAATAATGCTGGATCCAGGGACGGCTTCTTGAGGAGGGGCCTTACTACTGCCTCTTTCAAGACAGCAGGCAAGGACCCCTCACTCAAAGATGCGTTGACAATGCCCTGGAGCCAGCCTCGTGTCGTCTCCCAGGATGCCAGTACAAGCCAGGAGGGACACGGGTCCAATAAAGGCATGATAGCCCTAAGTCTCTTTGACAACTTGTCCATATCCTCGGTGGTAACAAAATCAAACTCCTCCCAAGATGGTGTCACAAGAACAGCCTCGGCCCGCTCGACTGGACCACTGTCGATGGAGGGTAGCTCATTCCGAATCCGAGTGATTTTCTCCTGCAGATAAATCCCAAATTCCTCTGCTCGACCCTGTAAAGGGGCTTCCTGCGGCCTCTGTTGAAGGAGGGAGCGGGTCACCCCAAACAGGGAGGCAGGGTGGTTATCTGCGGATGCAATAAGAGTGGCACAATACTCACGTTTGGCCACTCTTATCGCCACTAAGTAAGTCCTAATATGGTCTCTCACTAGTGTTCGGTCGGCTTCGGAGTGAGAAGATCTCCATCTGCTCTCTAGGCATCTCTTGTGGTGCTTCATCTCCCTGAGACCCTCGGTAAACCAAGGAGCCCAGGTGGTTCATCGCCGCAAGAGAGGCCGCAATGGCGCGACTCGGTCCAAGGCCCCCGTGGCCGCACTTAACCATGCGGCCACTAGGTCCTCAGTCGAGTCGCGGGGCAAGTCCACAGGAATTGGCCCAAGCTCCCTTTGGAACCTTATCGGGTCCATCAGGAGCCTGGGGCGGAACCATATAGGAATGTCCGGTTCCGCCTCCCCACAGTGAGGTGCGGCGATCGGAAAGTCGAGCCGAAGGAGAGCGTGATCTGTCCATGACAGGGGCATGATGACTAGATCCCCTATTCCCAGATCACTACTCCACTGTCCCGAGACGAAGATTAGATCCAGGGTGTGTCCGCCCTCGTGGGTAGGGCCTACAACTACTTGGGTCAGGTCCATGGCTGTCATGGAAGCCATGAACTCCCGAGCTACCCCAGAGGTTTCGTCTGCTGACGGCAGGTTAAAGTCCCCCATGACTAACAGTCTGGGGGTCTCAACCGCCGCCTCGGCTATCACCTCTAGGAGCTCGGGCAGAGCTGTTGTTGTATAGCGAGGAGCCAGGTATACAACTAACATGCCCAACTGCCTCCCTAGGCCCCACTTCACAAGGAGGGACTCGCACCCAGTTGTCTGAAGGATCGTGGTCTCCTTTGGCTCAAGACCTTCCCTAACCATAATCGCCACACACCCCCACCTCTCCCTAGGGCCCTAGGCTGATGAAAGGCTCGGTATCCTGGTGGGCACATTTCTACGAGGGGATGACCTCCCTCGTGGCCCAACCAGGTTTGCGTAATACCTACCAGGTCCGGGTCCCCCTCTGACACAAGGTCATGGATGAGGGGGGCTTTTTGTACCACGGACCTGGCGTTGCACAACATCAGCCTAGGGCCCCGGGTCTGTGGTTCTTGCTCACCTAGTCTGCAATGGGAGCATGGAGGGTTGGAGCGCGTGACCGCCCGTAGCCAGCAGCCGCGGTCCTCCAACCGATAGTGTCCACCCCATCTCCCACCGCCCCTGCCCCTCCCCAAGACCGAACTGATGGACGATATCTCAGTGGAAACGACCCCCCCTTCCCCCTCCTCCGTTTCTCTGCTTCTGCCAGCCGGCCCTATAGATTGACGCCCCCCCCCCCACTTGACTATCCCTACCCTCCTCCCTGGAACCCTCTAAAATCCGAATTAAAAAGTTAAATAAACCCCCCCAAGTTTGCGCTTCACCCACCTCTCAGGAGCAATAAGTCCATCCTCGAGGTGGGCCCGTGTTAAACTAGGGGGCCAAGCCTGCGAGACGGTAGACTCCCACAGGTGAAGGAGAACTGACCTTGAATAAGATAAAAACATTAGACGGCATTGACACTAAAAAGGGGGGGAATCCCCGAAGATGATACACTGCAAGTCCATGGTTAAAACAGCGGGCATAAAGGCCCATTATACAATAGATGGTAAAAATGGTAAAAGATGATAAAGATGGTAAAATCGACAATTAATTGATTAAAGGGACAAGTACAAAATATAAAAGCGATGGGTAGTTCGGGTAGGTTGAAACGTTCTATCTGGAGGAGGGTGGTGGTGGTAGCAGATGGATCAAATTAGATCTGTGGACATCAGCCCATCCAATCGGAGAAAAAGTGGTATAAGTCTCCGCAAAGTCACTGTCTCTGTCTATAGGCTGTATCCACAGATTTTCTCTCCCCACTCCCGTTGGATCGGAGTACGCTTTGATTGCCATTCATGATCGATGCTTTCCTATGATTCTATCTCCAGGAATCACCCTATGAAACAATTCTGGGTTCATTGCATAGATAGTTTTAGAGGTGTCCATGAGATAATAAAATGTTATTTTTGCCCAACTGGTTAGGATGACTTGCAAGCCGCAGTGTCCATACACAGCCTTCTTGCCATAAAATACATGTAAATATATATTTTAAAAGTGTTTTCTCAAAAAATGCACCTTTCTAAAAAAGCAGGGCTCTTTTTGCATGGCTGAGTTTAGCCAGGAAAGTTTAGCCTACATGTAGTGTGACATCCTCTAAGTGAGATTTGCTAAGTGAGTATTCAGCTGTAATTTGTTCTGCTGAACTTTGGTTGACTTTTGATCTACGTGGCAAGAAAGTTATCATTCTTCTTATTGACAGGGGACTCAACCCTTTATTTTTGCCCAAGTGCTTAGGATGAGTTGCAAGCCACAGTGTCCACACAAAGCCTTCTTGCCATAACTTGGGCCAACTTGCATCAAAAGAAAAAGCACATCTTTACAAGGTATTTGCTATCATTCACCCTGTAACTATTATTCCTGGCAAAACATTGTAATTGTGGTTAAATGGCAGATTACAGATTTATACCAACTTCCTTCAGGCAACTCCTACCATTATGCTCCTAAATTTGCACATGTCCACATTGCCCCCTGGAAAGGCGCCACTGATTCATCGTTTACTGGAGAAATCGTATACTTTTTTTTTTGAAGATTCTTGTTTTCTCCATAAAAGTGGACTTGTACTATTTATAGAAGGATGAACATGTCTCTTTTTAAAGTCTGGCTTTCACCACAGCCTATAATTTAGGGTAATATAATAAGTAATTTAGAATTAAAGATTTGAGACAACAGTTCAGCATTAACGTCTTTAAGACAAAACATTCAAAATAAAACTGAAGCCACGGGAATGAACTCTGTCATTAGATGCCTACTTTGGGCTAAATTTGTATCCAGGGCTGTTCAAATCTCAAGTGGTTTCTTTGTGACTTCTTGAATAATAATTCTAACAACAATAACAATGAAAACAACAGCAGCATGTATATTCACTGCTATACATGTGTTACCACACAGCTTTTTCATTGTATTAATATTCATTCCACATTCCACACTTATTTATTCATTATAAATAAACAACTTATTTGGAAAAATAAATCAGCTTTTCATGGTGAAGTTTGTGCTCATTTTGTGTCATATTATAGTAAAGGTGTGATATTTTAGAACCACTTTGTTGGATATTTGTATTAATTTTCCAGAGCATCTCAGCAACAGGGTTAAAAATCATTGTTCAAAGGCTTTAAAAAGGCTACATAAATCAGTTGTGATAATTTTCTTTTCCTTCCAGGACTTAAAAGACACTGGCAGGAAGTTGACACTCAACCAAAATGTTTGAGGTGTTATAAATAATGCATGCTGAGTTATTTGGCTGAAACTATTAATGTATTAAGACAACTCTTTCCTCAGTCATCTTCCTAGCAGAGCACATGTTCTCTGGTAAATATGCAGTCACCAATTTAGCCTGATTCACAGCACAATTACAAGGTCTTTTGGTGAGCAGAGATAGTTAAGAAGACAAATTCCATTCTTGTCCTGTTATTTTTCTCAAGTTTTGTTCAGTGTAGGATTGAAACAGGGCTTCAGTGTGTCAGTGATCCTGAATTCTTTGCCTGGTACATTCACCCAAAAATCCCTTAAGAGGAGCTTAAGGAAATACCTGCAGCAACATGTATGAACAAGGTTTTTAAATGCGTGCAAAAGGAATAAAGCACTTCATGTCATCTTTGATATCTCTGACTTTGCTCACACCCAATTTCTGTGCAATTCAGGATGCAGATCTGATTGGAGGTAGAGTCTGTTGCTTTGCAAAGACATATGAGTAAAAACTCCTTTAGGACTTGGCTGCTGAAGATGATATGATCAGGAGCTGAGAAAGTAGGGCAGTTGTAAATGGATGAGTAGGCCATGAACATGATTTTTTTTTTCTAATCTGAAACAGCATCTTGCCCAAAAAATAGGGCTGTGTTTCAATTTTGTGACAGACTTGATTCCTGTGCTTGTGGGTTGGGTTGGTTGATTGCCCATAATAAACCAAAAGGTAATGGAAACTGCTTTGACCAAGAAGCATCCCTACACAATTACAGGAGGAACGGTGAACAGCATGTGGAGAACAGAGGCAGAAGAAGGTATTTATTGGAGAAGTGTGCTGGTTTCCCGCAGTAAGCAGAAGTCCTCAATTCAAGAATCTTGCCAGGAATAAGAATAGGTTTCTCTTCCATAGCTTTCTGGGTAGGGTTGTGTTCACACTTTTAAAGAAGGGAAGCATCCTGATTAAAAACCTAACCTGCGATATGAATGTCAGTGTATTAATTTGTTGAGTTTAAGTTTTACATAAATTAAAGGAATATTTCTGAAAAAGAAGCATTTTGGAGAGTGCGCTCACAATTGGCTGCAGACAGCTGAAGGAAGGGAAAGAAAAGGGTAAACACCTCTTCTAAGATGCTGCTAGTCATTTGCAATCTTTATCCCAACGTTGAGGTACTTGTTGACTCTCTTCTTTCAGAAATGTTTTTAAAACTTTCTGGACTATTACTTTGGTCCATCTCATCCACTTGTCAGTGGCCAGAGATGTGAACACAGATGTGGCCCCTGTTCCCCACAAGATTCGCGATGCCTCCAGAACTCAGCAGCATCTCCTTCTTCTGTTGATCCGCTATGGCATTTCTCCACAAGATACCAAGCACACTAGCAAGTTCTGGGAGGCGTCAATAAGTTGGGCCTCAAAAGAACTGAACCATCACACTTTCTTCTACATTGTAAGGAGGGGGAGGGTTACTCTGCAGATGAAAGGGGAGAAAAAGCAAACAACTGTTCTGCATTAAACTTCATACGCATTGTGGTGTTTTGGCATTTTAAAACACTGGGTGTGGCTACCACATCTTTATACATTCAGTTAAGCATCTGTAATTCCAAATACTAGTCCAAACTTTTCCTTTGGATGTCATGTGCTCCTTTCTCATTGATTTAAGTATTCTTCCAAAACCAGAATTAAGCTCATAATCAAGTAATTTTCTTTGGAATAATAAAGATGCCTGAAAACCAATGATCTTATTCTGTTATTCATAACAAAGTATTGTACATCAATATTTGTGATCTGCTTTAAGATCAAAAAAGGTAAGAGTCACATTTTCCATGTGGGTTAAATATAGATCTTAACAATGATAGGAGTTTTCTTCCCCTATCTTAAAGTTCTGTAGATCTTCAATTAAGAATTGAGGAGTTGTGATTTTTAATATTATTGTCTTTTTCTTTTTTCTCTCTCTTCACATATACCCCTAACTGCCTTCTGGACCTGAGGACCTGCTTTATATAGCCGGAAAAGACGGTGCCAGTTAAGAGTTTACCCAGGTGCTGCCGTTTTTCTTTTCTCTTCCCTGTGTTCAGATTTTAGATTTATTTCATCTTTCTATCCATTAAATCAAGCAAATTTGCATAGAGGATGGCCTTTCCAAAAAGAGGAAAACATAGATAATAGCTTTATGGAAAATGTATATATAATTTAAATAGAAGTCCAAAATATTACATCATGGTAGGGTTAGGTAGAGTTGACAATGGGCAAGAATTCAGTATAATTGCTGATAAAAAATTTAACATTTTTCTTACCTTCTCTTTAAAGTGAGCATGGATTATATGAACACTAAATTTTATTTGTATAGTAACTTCTTCAAATGGATTATCCTTGGTAAAGTTCCTCCAGTTAGGATTTGTAATAATCTAAAAGACCTACAAAACAGTGTCCCTTCATTTTATTCCCATAATAACCATCAGTAATTTCAGCTAGGGACAGAGTGATTGGCCCAAAGTCATGTGTTTTGGCTTCCTTGGCTGAAGACAGACTAAACACCAGGTCTTCCCAATCTTAATGTAATGTTTAATATATTACACTTTTTAATCCTGCATTTAAATGTATTGTATTAACCTTATTTTAACATTTAATACTTAATCACATTTTCATATTCTAAAGACTCTTACAAAACATTGCTGAAACAGTGTTCTGTATTTTTTTTTTTATATTATCATCCCAATTAATGAAAAAGACATTGCTCTTGGTATATAGCAGTGATAGCGAACCTTTTCGGCACCAGATGCCGAAAAGGGAGCGAGCCATTCATCTGGGCCACAACCTGGAAGAGAAGCTCTCCAGGGGGCATGCGCAAGCTGGTAAATAAACTTCTGGTTCCAGCATGCACATGCACACTGGACAGCTAGTCTTCCAGTTAATGGTGCGCATGCACTCGCAACCATCAGCTGGCTGGTGTGCATGCTCACACCAGAAAATGGAAGACCAGCTCTTCCAGTTTCCAGCACTGCTACACACAAAGAGCAACTGATTGTTGTGTGTGCATGTGTGCCAGAAACCCAGAAGAAGAACAGGTGATGCATGCGCCAGGTGACATGATTCTGTGTGCCACTTTGGGCACACATGCCATAGGTTTGCCATCGTGGGTATATGGTTTCAACAACAAACAAGAATAAATGATGGTGAAATGCTCATCATGGTGCTGGTGTTCTTCATCTTCTGGTAATTATAAGAGTCCATCATCCAAGAATCTCAGTATCATCAATTGTACAATTTTGTTGTTCAACTATCTTGTTAGCAGCCCCCTGTCTTTCTTCCCAAGTAACAATTATAAGGAAGTTCTTCCTATGGGCCTTTTCAAATGGCACTTAGAAAGAAAGAAAAAGAACCCTCAATAATAAAAGCCGGATCAAACCTTCTACTCCTCCTTCCATCATCCCAAAATCTAAAGAACGTCAACTACATCCTGAGAACAAGGTACAATAATAGAACTCTCTTTCAGAGGAGAAGTGGGACAAGATCAGTTTGGGTACAATATTGATTTTCCCTTTAAACCTCTGCCCAAGTTATCCTTACACTTTCTCTACCAACTATACATAACTAATTTAAATGAAAGCCTAAACATGCTAAAAAGCATACTGTTAGTTTGGGCTTTGAGGTAAAATGAATGACTGAAGCAGCTGCTGATAGGGAAATTTCATTCTATCATGTGGTGAGAATGAAACAAGCGACTGAACACCTCACAGGGGCAAGCGAACCAATTTAGATGGTCCATCATCAAAGATTAATGGAACAAAGAGATTCTGAAATGCTTTGATTGATTTTTCAGACACTATGGCATTCTTGGAAGAATCCTATTATCTCAAGCCATTGCACTCCGGTTTCAGATCTGAATATTATGGTAATGATGGGAATATGGTGGTTGTTCTAATCCAGGGGCGTCAAAATGGCGGCCCACAGGCCGGATGTATTATGTGCAGGCCACACCCATCCCAGTCCGTGAATGGGGAAAAAAAACATTGTGAAATGTCATGTGATGGCAACATTTATTTTATTTTATTTTATTACATTTCTATCCCACCCTTCTCCACGAAGGACCCAGGGCGGCGCACAGGAATTTAAAAACATATGGCAAAATACAAAATTTAAAAACATATTAAATTACGGTCCTATGCTAAAATCCAAATTAAAATCCCCAATTTAAAACTATCTAAAATAGCCCCGACGGGAGGTTACGCTAGGCCGGCTTGCTGAAAGAGATGTGTCTTTAGACACTGGCGGAAGAGGTGGAGGTCCGAGATGGTACGAAGTTCAGGGGGTAGGTCGTTCCAAAGGGCAGGGCCCGCCACAGAGAAGGCTCTTCCCCTAGGTGTCGCCAGTCGGCATTGCCCGGCTGACGGTACCCTGAGAAGGCCCTCTCTGTGGGAGCAGATCGGCCGAAGGGATGTATGGGGCAGGAGACGGTCTCGCATATAACTAGGCCCTGAGCCATGGAGTGCTTTGAAGATGGTCGTCAAGTTTTATACCCGTGCTCTAATCAATGATTTTAACAGGAGAAAGACAGGGGGGGGGGGCTACTGCTATATTGTTCTTTGTATCCCTCAGTGTTTTTTTATCCATTTATCCATGGTATATTAGTGGATTGGGATTTGGAGTCATAATAGCAATAGCACTCAGACTTACATACTGCTTCCCAGTGCTTTACAGCCCTCTCTAAATGATTTTACAGAGTCAGCATATTGTCCCCCACAATCTGGGTCCTCATTTTACCCACCTCGGAAGAATTGGAGGCTGAGTCAACATTGAACCTGGTGAGATTTGAACTGCCAAATTGCAGTCAGCCAGCAGAAGTATCCTGCAGTACTGCATTTTAACCACTGTCCCTGATCCTTGTGAGGCCAACCAGTCTTAATTCTTAATTCTTTTGAATAGAAGAGAATATAGTCCTTCTCTCCTTCTTCTCTAGATAACATGGAGCCACTATGGATAGCTGGTTCTTAGGCCTGGAATTGGGGGGAAAATTCAAACAACCATGACGACACTCCAGATAACAAATGTGTAGCCAGATATTTGCCTTAATTCCAGTCCATCACAGGTGATTTTTGTAGCAAGGAGGACCTATATCTAGGCTTATCATATTGTCAGATGATTTAAACAGGAGAATGATCATGATCAGTGGGCTTTCCTGGGCAAAGCCTAGGAAAGTGGGCTTTAGTGCTCGATCCAAATTCATTCTGCAGCTTGAGCAAGCAAAGAGGAAGTGTCTTTTGAAAATTAGTTAGATCTGGACTCTCACAAGCTGATGGCAAATCTTACTGCTTAAAGTTGTTCCCCTTTTGCAGCTCTGTCCAGTTCTGCACTAGAAATCCGTGTATTAACTTCCTGAGACACCCTGGACCAAATTAGATATTGCTGGTCAAATAATCCTAGGATATGTAGCATCCACTTATGCCCAACTCTGACTGATCTGTTAGCTGTATCCCAACCTGGATCTAAAAAAAGTTTAAGCTTAGTGATTCACATTTAATAGGGTTTTTTAATTTGACTACAGCAATGAGTCCTATATAGAGCTACTTTGAAAGATTGCCTGAAGCTGAAAGTGATACAAGTATAATATATATAATATACATTATATTGTAAAGTCCCAATGCTACTAAATATTATCACTTCCCAAATGGCTTCCAGCCTGTGTACTAAGATCACCCAGGAAAGCTCTGCTTAAAGTCTCTTTAATCCACACACACACACACATACACACACACAACATATAATTCTTACTTTACTCAAAAAATGAACTCTGCTCACACAGAGGAAGCCTAAAAGGCTATTTACTTGGTTTAAACAGGTTCAAATTGCCCCCATTAAAAATCAAATTGCTCCCTTGTGAGGCGTGGGTCCCACGTTGGGAGCCATTGCTTTAGAGGGATCAGGAACATCTGTGGGGCAGGAGGGGTAAAAATGGTGGCCACAACCAGGCAATTAAAGGAGTAAGGCTTTGATTCCACAGCCATAGGCAGCATCTCTATTTTTTTCCCCCATGCTCCCTGCAGATATCCTGAGTGGATTGACTGACATTGCAAGAGATGGGAGAAAGGTTTCTCAACGACTATGTCTGAATAATGGCACTCTCTCCTGAGAAAAGTTTGATTGACTCCCCACTGCTGGCCTTTTTCAGAAAACAATCAAAAAGTCTGTTCCTCCAGGCATCTATGTGATTTCAAGCTCAAACCACCTTTTAGATTGTCTGCTATTTATTTTGCTTTGAGGATTTTTAAAATAAACTCTCTAATTTTGCTTTATTTATTGTTTTTAAACATGATTGATTTTATCATGATGGTTTTATTTAAAATTAATCTCTTGTAAATTGCTCAGGGCTCTTCTTTGAGGAACAGATTTTTTTTTTAAAAAAAGGTATAGATGGAGACATGTACATATGTGTGTGGATGGATGGATGGATACAGTGGTGAGTTTCAAAATTTTTAGAACCTCTTCTGTAGGTGTGGCCTGCTTTGTGGGGATGGCTTGCTGGCCATGTGACCGGGTGGGCGTGGCTTGGCAGTCATGTGACTGGGTGGGCGTGGCCAACTTGTAAAATGTGGTGAAACTCACTTAACAACGCTCTTGCTTAGCAACCAAAATGTTGGCTTAGGAACTCTGGCATTTGAAGCACGCAAGTCTTAAAGCTGTCAAGTTACAAGACCCTTGCACCCCTAACCCTTTAGAGAGAAAGAAACCCAGAGGTGTTCAAACTTGACAGCTTTAAGACTTGTGGACTTCAACTCCCAGAATTCCTTTTCTCGCTCTTCATCTTGATGATGTGCGGACAGGCGGGGGAAGAGAGCTGGAACCGGTTCTAAACGGCACTGTAGATTTGTGGAACTGGCAGGAACCCACCCATGGATGGATGGATGGATGGATGGATGGATGGATCCAGCATGGTCAAAGGTGTACCTGAAGAAGACTGTATTTTCAGTCAATGTCATTTTCGAATAGATAGGCATATGTTAGCTGTTCTACATTCTAAAATTAGTCTCCATCGTTCAGCCAAAAGTATACATTTGACTAAGTAGAAAATAGCCAAGGCCTAACTGATTCATAAGAAACAAAATCCAAAATGTATGAGCAAGCATTTCTTCTCCTATTTCCATGTTTTTAAGTGACTGTTATTGGTATTGTCTTGCCATTTCAGCTTCCCCATTCCAAGGAAGAAGGGAAAGCTTTTTTTGGGGTCAAGTATAATTCCTAAAATAGAGGATGAAGTAGGAGTATAATAATGAAAACCTTCAATATACAGTCTATGAGCTGTGGTGGCGCAGTCGTTAGAATGAGTATTGCAGGCTAATTGTGCTGACTACCGACTGCCAGCATTTTGGCAACTCGAGTCTCACTGGCTTAAGGTTGACTCAGCCTTCTATCCTTCCGAGGTGGGTAAAATGAGGACCCAGATTGTTGGGGGCAATAGGCTGACTCTGTAAACTGCTTAGAGAGGACTGTAAAAGCACTGTGAAGCAGTCTATAAGTAAGTTAAAACCAATTTCATTGTAATTTTTACAATGACAATAAAGATTATTATTATTATTAGTAGTAGTAGTAGTAGTATTATTATTATTATTATTATTATAAAAAGTTGTAGAACTTTTTAAAGTCAAGGAACCTATATATTATAAAATTGCACGTGTCTAATAATCTTATATTATAATCCCAAAGCGAGGGGTAAAAAAGATAAAAGTGATAAAAATATAAACATTACATCCATTCATCCATTCTTCTCTTGGATTTAACTAATCTTCTACAGAAAATTACTGTCAACCTCAAAACTGTCCAGGAGTGGTGCTGTATGACTTCATACAGTATTTTTTTAAACAATAACGTCGACTGGGCTATATTCATTATTTTTAAAGTGGGGGGGGGGATCACATATAATTTGGTTCTAAATAATCGTGAACAAGATTATACTTTGAAATTTAAAATAAAATAATCTATGTCAGATATTTTCTGTTAGAATTTAAGCCTCCCTTTTAAAGTATTTTGTCAAACCTACAGAAGAATAAAAATGGAATCGAAAGATTGTGAGAAAACACAGGATGACTGGAGATAAATAGGATACAAGTATATAATGTGAAATAGTTGAAATATGTCTATTGCTCACATGGTATAGCAGATGCTTCCTTCCTGTTGGATGAATGAGTAAATTTGCAAAGAATTTAAATATGTTAAATCCTTCTGGCTTTGCCCATTCTCAATTTATGTAAACTCCCTAAATAATTTATGAGTGAAACTCTGAAAATTATTACTCCATTATGCAATGCCTGTTTGAAATGGTCGTAGCCCTTATAATATTTTCAAGTATTTTAAAACACTGTATTTTTTGGTGTATAACATGCACTCCCTGCCCCCCAAAAAGTGGGTGGAAAGGTCTGTGCATCTTATACAGTGGATGTTGCTGAATCCCCATTCACCCACCAGCCCCCATGCTTCTGCCTCCTAGCAATTTATTTGTATTTTTTGTATTTTATTAAATTTATACCCCGCCCTTCTCCAGACGGACCCAGGGCGGCGCACAGGGATGTTAAAACACATATAAAACATATAAAATTTTAAAAAACTTATTCTAATAGACCCTGTGCTAAAAACCGAATTTAAAAAACCCAAATTTAAAACTATCTAAGAGTCAGTAATGGGGGTTATGCTAGGCCGGCTAGATGGAATAGGTGTGTCTTCAGACACTTGCGGAAGAGGCGGAGGTCAGAGATGGTGCGGAGTTCAGGGGGTAGGTCATTCCAAAGGGAAGGGCCCGCCACAGAGAAGGCTCTTCCCCTGGGTGTCGCCAGTCGGCATTGTCCAGCCGATGGCACCCTGAGGAGGCCCTCTCTGTGGGAGCGTATCGGTCTGAGGGATGTATGGGGCAGGAGGCGGTCTCGCATATAACTAGGCCCCGAGCCATGGAGCGCTTTAAAGATGGTCGTTAAAACCTTGAAGCGCACCCGAAAGACCACAGGGAGCCAGTGCAGCTCGCGCAGGATAGGTGTTATGTGGGAGTGTCTAGGCGCTCCTGTAATCACCCGCGCGGCTGCGTTCTGGACTAGCTGCAGCTTTCGGGTGCACCTCAAGGGGAGCCCCATGTAGAGAGCATTACAGTAGTCGAGTCGAGAGGTGACGAGTGCTTGAGTGACTGTGCGTAAGGCACCCCGGTCCAGTAAGGGGCGCAATTGGCGCATCAGGCGTACCTGATGGAATGCCCCCCTGGCCACGGCTGCCACATGATCTTCCATAGACAGCCGGGAATCCAGGAGGACACCCAAATTGCGCGCCCTCTCCACGGGGGCCGGTGTTTCGCCCCCAATGGCCAGAGTTGGAATAATCTGGCTGAACCGGGGCGCCGGAAGCCACAGCCACTCAGTCTTGGACGGGTTGAGCTTGAGTTTGTTACCACCCATCCAGATCCATACGGCCTCCAAACACCGGGACATAACCTCGACGGCATCGTTGGGGTGGTCTGGGGTGGATATGTACAACTGAGTATCATTAGCGTACAGATGATATCCCACCCCAAAACCACGGATGATCTCAATTTGCCTCCTTGCAGCAAACAGCCTGTGTGTGTTAAAGCTAATATTCCAAATATTCTACCTGAAGGAGTGATATTACTCAGGGTTTGTGATACTTAGTTAAGTCTCACATCTAATGGAATGAAGAATGCCACCTAAAGCTTCTCCAAAAGTCCTATGACCTCTATTTACAATCTGGTGCAATCTGATCACTATGCATCAATTGTCTTTTTTTTTTTTTGAAGATGAGAGAAAGACCACTGGTTTATTCAGCTCAGTATTGTCTATAAATGGAGAAGAAATTAATAAGACCTAATTTGAATTTCCTGGATCAAGAGATATACCAAAACACAGATGTCTTTTAATAATCATATTTTTTTCTGCATTTTGAAATACATTTCTCCAGCTGGATTAAATGAAACTTGCACACAAATAGATATAGAATTGGAGAAAGTGTGCATAAAAAGACATATACTATTGAAAAATGTGCTACACTGAAGAAAATAGATTGCAAAAACATGCATATTGGGCCACAAATTGTACACATATCTGCATATTTTAGGAAAACAAGCAGGGAAATGCATACTGTGTTCACTTTCATTGGGATGGAGGAATCATAAACTGATAAAAAAAATTGGAAGAATGGAGCATACAATGAAAATGAAATATGTATTACACTTCCTCATCACTGACCTTTGCATTTGAAAAGGAATACTGAATAAACATGGGTTGAGTTGTAAACAGTGAGCAAAACATTTTTACTAATGATACAGAAAAAGAGAATTCTGGATCCAGGCTATTAGAACAAATGAATTCTCATGTTCTGTTTCTGCAACCTAAAATTTTCCATTACAGTAACCTTTAAGAGAATTGTTTCTTCCAGAGGGTACCCTATATCAGGGGTGTCAAACTTGATTTTATTGAGGGCTGCATCAGGGTTGTGTTTGAACTTGGGGTATGTGGCATGATGGGCATGGCCAAGGTGGTCATGGCAAGCTCAACATTATGTTGGGGCACCTCTGGTGGCTCAAGCACTCTGCCAGCAAAAATGGGCTTCCGAGTTCCATTTTCAGCTGCAACAGCCTCCTGCAACCCTCTGCCAGCAAAGATGGAGCTCTTAAGAGCCGCGCATGGCCCTCCTGAGCTCCTTTTCACTGGCAGAGGTACCACAGGCCAGTCCTTTGCTGTTTCTAGGGTGGCCCCATGGGCCAGATCTAAGCACCCCATGGGCTACACCTGTCCCCTGGGTCTTGAGTTTGACACCCTGCCTTATATTTACACTGGACAAGTGATGCTGAAGTCTTCTAATCATGAAGAATGAGAGAGAGAGAATCAATGGTGTTGTTATGAATATTTGGTTTCCCTTATAGTCTGCACTGCTAGGGCAATATGCCAGCTTGGGTTTTTGTTTTTTGTTTTTTAAAAGAGATTTCATTTTTTTTAAGTGGAACTTTTAAACCATTTTTTTGTGGGATGCATTTATGTTCCTTCAAAGCCTGACAGGAACTCAAGGCCCAAAATTTCCACTCATGAAACTTATGGTCAAATAACTTTTCATGTTTAACTTCCTCAGACATCTGATGAGAAGAGGTAGGATTTCTTTAAAAGATTTTAAACTAATTATTTTAATACCAAACATCTATTTCCCAGCACCTCCAGTGACAAGAAGTCCTCTTAACAACCACAATTAAAAAGATATTCTTGTTCTCAGGTGGCCTCAGATTGTCCATCCTTAGATTCTAACTCTTCAGGCCTCACAGAGTTCGCTTGGCTGCCCTTGTAACCCAAGGAAGAGAGAGGGTGGGGAGGAAAAGACCCTCCAGACTAGTTTTCTCCACTACAGTATTCCAGTTTTCCTCTGGGAAAAAGGAAACCCAGAAATTTGGCAAAACAGGGGTGTTCAGGGGTGGGATTCAATTTTTTTTTACTATCTGTTCTGTGGGCATGGCATGGTGGGCGTGGTGCGGCTTGGTGGGTGTAGCTTGGTGGGCGTGGCAGGGAAAGGATACTATAAAATCTCCCTTCCCTTCCCACTCCAGGGAAAGGATACTGCAAAATCCCATTTCCTCCCTATCAGCTGGGACTCAGGAGGCAAAGAATAGATGGGGGGCAGGGGAAATCAGAGGTGGTATTTGCCGGTTCTCCGAACTACCATATTTTTTGGAGTGTAAGGCACACCAAGGTTTTGAAGAGTCAAATTTTTTAAAAAAAGTTTTTGCATTCTGCAAACATCTCAAAAACGGCCCATTTTTCAAAAAATGGGCCCATTCCCCCCCCCCCCCAAAGGGCATGAATAGCGTTTAGGAGGCTTGTAGAGTGGTCCGGGGGGGAGGGAGGGTGGCCAAAAATGAGCAAAAAACAGCCCATTTTTTGCAAAAACATGCCCACTTTTTGTCCAAAAAAAGGGCATCGCTAGCCTTTAGAGGGCCTTTAGAGTGCTCCTGGGGGCTGGGGGGGGGCAAAATTAAGCAAAAAACGGCCTGTTTTTGCTCATCTCTGCCATCCCCAACCCCCAGGAGCACTCTGAAAGCCTCCTAAAAGCTGTTTTGGTGAAGGGAGTGGGGTTTCAGGAGGCAAAAAATGCTGTATTCAGTGTATAAGATGCACCCAGATTTTCAGCCTCTATTTTAACGGAAAAAAGGTGCATCTTATACTCTGAAAAATATGGTGCCAGTTCTCCAAAACTGGTCAGAATCTGCTGAATACAACTTCTGGCTGGGAGGGTTGCCTTTGCAGAGCAAGAGAGCTTGAAATGAATTGTGGAATCTCCATACTGGCTCATTTAGAGGACCTGAGATCTTCAAATAGTTTCAGAAGCTATTGTATTGTTTCTGTTTGAATCCAGCTGCTTGAGGGGTTAGGGGTGCGTGTAAAATAGATACTTTGCCCATCTCTCTTTATGATAATTAATAAAGTAACAGAAGTAGTCTAACATTAGCTCATATAACTAAGTGAACATTTGCACTGCTTGTCCTGTATGTACCCGAAAAGCTTAGAACGGTGCTACTTATGTTTCCTTGCACTTCTTCAAAGCAAGCATATCTATAAACATAGGCTTGGCACCTAGGTATTTGCAGAATTGCCTGCTACAGGGATAAAGAACCCAACTATTTAGTCCAGAATGGGAGGTTGAAAATATCCCCTCCCCGTAAGGTCACAGTTTTATGAGTTATGAACCTCTCCTGTGGAATACCTACCTTGCCTGCAGAAATCCAGATGATATCTTCTCTTATAGTATTTTGGAACCCAGTCAGGACAGACCTATTGATGTCTAAATAATATAGGAATTATTCTCACTTCAAGACTTGTGTTTGGGTTAGGTTGTTTCTGTTGAGGAAGAATGTTTTATGGATGCCATGTTTGCAAACCATTGTAAGTTTTTATTGAATCGAAAGTCAAGGTATAAATAATGAATATCAAAAATAAATACCAGAATTAGCTGCACCTGTAAGCATTGGTAGCTTCATGAAACGTCATCCACTTTTTATTGAATTATTATCAAATAGTTGGAGGGAGGAGGTTACATAACAGAGAATGTTTAGAGGTATTTATGAGGTTTTCTGACCGAGGATATGTGAATAACTTTCTTACCTCAAGGAGAGAGGGAAGGAAGGCAGACTCTGACTGCTGCTCTATTTAAAGGTAAAGGTAAAGGTTCCCCTTGCACATACGTTCCTGACTCTAGGGAGTGGTGCTCATCTCTGTTTCAAAGTCAAAGAGCCAGCGTTGTCCAAAGATGTCTCTGTCGTCATGTGGCCGGCATGACTAAATGCACTAAGCACACGGAACACAGTTACCTTCCCACCAAAGGTGGTCCCTATTTTTGTACTTGCATTTTTACGTGCTTTCGAACTGCTAAGTTGGCAGAAGCTGGGACAAGTAATGGGAGCTCACTCTGTTATGCGGGGCTAGGGATTTACACCGCCAAACTGCCGACTTTTCTGATCAACAAGCTCAGTGTCTTAGCCACTTAGCCACCACATCCCTATTATGTCCCTATCTATTTAAGGGGACAGAATGAAATGACCTGTTGCTGCTATTGAATGTCAGGTTTGTCTTAGGTACTACTTGAACTACAAAAACACAGACAGGATTCAAGGTCTCAGGTTTCAGGTAAGTCAGCTTATTGAAGGAGGGAAAACTACTAAGAAAAAAAAATCCAACCATTGCCAGGCTTCAAATGCAAGCCCTTTGTACATTAAATTATGGTTCCCTTCTGGTACTTCTTTTTCTTACCTGTGCAGTTTAGTAGACTGGAGGTCTTGTGCTTATCAAGAGGAGGAGCGATAACCGTGACCTTTGTTATTTTCATGGATTAGTCTGGCCTCAAACTGTTTACTTCTCATCTTGTAAAAAGTAGTTCTTAAACAAAGTGTGGGTGTTCTTATTTTAAACCCACTGATGCTAGCACCATCTCACTGTGGCTGAATCTATGAGCAACCATTAATTGACAGAAGTATCAATCATTTTCAAGGCATATAAATTCAAGGCATGATTCAAAAAGATTAGCTTCTCTGGGTCAGGAAGAATTTCAAGCCATTAAACACAAAATGTATCTATGAGGGATGGAACATGGAGACAGCTTTGTAGGAATATCAGTTTCATTTGTCTTCTCCTTACCCTTATGTAGAACTAGCCATTTCCTTCGGCTGCTACAAAGCAACTGAAAGGAATCACAACCCCAGCACGGATTCTGATGAAAGAGCAGCTTCATACAATTCTTCTTCCTTCATTATATTTTTTTAAAAAAACCCGGAACACCGGGGAACTACTAGAGGACTGGAAAAGAGCTTCAAAAAAGGAAAATATCCAGACCCAGGAAACTACAGACCAATCAGCCTAACATCAATACCTGGAAAGATACTAGAAAAGATAGTTTAAAAAACTGATCTAGAAACAAGTAAAGTGATAACTAGAAGTCAGCATGGGTTTGTTAAAAACAGATCATGCCAAACCAATCCTATTTCATTCTTCAACATAGTGACTAAATTAGTAGGCCAGCAAAATACTGTGGACATACTGAGTGCAGAGAAGAGCAACCAAGATGATTAAGGGACTTATATATGAAGAACAGTTACAGAAACTGGGCATGGCTAGTCTAGTGAAGAGAAGGACCAGAGGAGACATGATAGCAGTGTTCCAATATTTGTCCACATTATTGTGTACCTGCCCTTTCCAAATTCCAGTCAGTTGAGTTGTCCCAGAGAACAGAGAATTTGATTATCCCTATTATAAATAATTACTGAAAACAACCGAAAATTAGAAAAATTAAATAGTAGGTTGGTACAATTTCAGATATGCTGTCCCAATTTTGTTACAATAAACTACCCAATACTGTACCCTAAACTACAGTATTTAACCCTGCATAATGGCAGCAATTGCCTCTGCTGATCTTACAAACTGCTTAAGAAGTACATTGCTTTGGCAGAAACTGAACTAGATTTGCTGAAGCTTCAGACCTGTAATATTTTTTTCCTAGAGAAAACAGGTTCCTGGTGCTTCAGCATGTCTGTTGTCAGAAGGCCAGTTTCTCCCCAGCAAACCTCAAGCTGTCTCTCTCTCTCTCTCTCTCTCTCTCTCTCTCCCTCTCTCTCTCTCTCTCTCTCTCTCTCTCCTCCCTCTGTTTGTCAGTAAAAGGTGTCAGTTAACATCCTCTCCTCCTCCCCCTCCCGGAGGGGTGTCACTCATTCCGACTTTCTCTCTTATTAATGATTTTTTGCATGGATGTGTCATTACCGTTCTATACTTTTATGCAGATGGCACGACTGTGCATTTTAATGGCAAATCTGTTTCTCGCAGAACGACTGAACTGCAAAAAGATTTTGACAGACTGGATCCAAGAAAACAAACTGGATTTAAATGCAGCAAAACTAAAACAATGCCTTTTGGCTTTCCTAAACATCTGAGCTCAAATTGTAATTTGCTGCTGATGTCCCAAGGGTACAAAAAAACTCAAATTTGAAAATCAGGAAAGTTTTGCTATGTTCACAAATAAAACCAACAGATACACAGGAACACATTTCCTCAATTATTTTTGTAGTGGTTTTGTAGATATAAAAGTCACAGCGTGATCTTTATGAAGTTATAACCATATGATTTTAGGAATCATATTTGATCTAAAGCTAAGTCCACACCAAATTGCCATGCATACGCATCTCCTCCTTTGATCTGCATTTAAAAGTCGGTCTGTACTGATGTTCTCCCTAAAGTCAGACTTTATAATCACTCATTCTTTTCTATTGAAGGATGGCTCCCAAGTCCTACAATAACCAACTTAAGTGGCCATGCACCATTTGGTAATTTGGGTAACATACAAAATGAACTTTAGCTGTTCTCTTTGGAGTTGCCTATCTAATAGACAGTTATAATGGCAGGCATGTTGGTATGCAAGAAGAATTTGACATTTTCCTTGATTAACAGGACATAAAGAGATCCAATTTGTGAGGTCATGGAGATTTGCATTGTGAAAATATATTGTGAATATACCGTACATACAGTATGTAAATATCTCTGTATAAGGTATTTGCATTATATATTGCTAAACTAAGGAAATGGCTCAGGGTGATGGTCCTACTCATTTTCTAGAGAACTAAAGAAGACAGCATTTTTCTCATGCACAATGAAATCATAAACAAATACCCCATATTTTTCTTGAAAATGAATCATTTTTCTCCTGTCTTCTCAAAAAGTCGCTTGCTGGTATTCTTTCTCTCATTTTTACAGAGCATCCGTGGTCAACAAAAAGGTCTCTGTGTGAGGAGCTCTGTCAGGGTTGCTTCCCGCCCCCCACCCCCCGCTTAATTCTATTTTGGTGTTTAATTTATAGTTTGGCATTAGTATCTGCAACCAAATATATAGTAATAATCATCAATAATGGTTGCTTCAAAAAGAATTTTTTACACATTTATGAAAGATAATACAACCAATGGTACTTCCTTGATAACCCTGCCTCTCCCTGTCAGTAGAAACAAATAAAAAACAAAGAATTGGGTTAAGGTATAAAGCTTACTGGTGCAAAACATGAGGGCAATTACATTTTAGATGGTCACAACAGCTAAAGACCAATAGTGTAAAAACATCTTCTAAGATTATTATTCAGATGATTCCATACATTAATGTTAATTAAGGATATTTTGTATTTTCTAATAATAAAATGGAAATTTAAGAAAATAATTCTTGTAGCAGAGAAAAAGGAGTAGTTGAGGAACCCTTTGAAGTACAATACACTTTTATTTACGGTCACAGACCAAAACACAAGTACTACAGGAAGAAACGTTAAAAATAAAAATAAAAATTATTATTATTATTATCATAGTATCATAGCAATGGATCGCCAATAGCTTAACTAAGGAAGGTTACAGCGTTCTCCTCTAATGGTTGCAGCTCTTAAGAAGAATTTTGAGACCTGAAAAGTGATATATGGAGAGCCATCTCCTAGGCAGTGGCTCCTAGTAGAGTTATGCCGCTGTGGAAGGGCAGGGGATGGACTAGAAAGACCTAGAACTTGCAATAGTAGATTTCCCCCTTAAAATGTAATCCTGCACCTATCAATTCAGAAGTACATCTCATCGGATTTGGAAAGTGAATTTCCAATTGCTGCCTACCGTTCTAAATTTGTGAACCCTGTTAAACTAAACTGGACTTTTAAATAGGGCTGTATAAAATTGCACTGTTAGATTGCAATACTCCAGCTGCTTATCAGACAATAAGGCCTATTAAATGAACTGATAATTGACTAGACATATGTATACATCTGCACTTTAAAATGAGTACATAACAAGAATAATTACCACAATGATAATCCAAAAGGTGGAGATTAAAAATAAAATATTCTTCTGCAGGAAAGGGGCTTTTGGATGCTTTTACAAAAAACTTCAAATTTCTTTTGAAACAGTTTGCCTTTTAAATCATTCCTTGGTCTAATAGTTATATTCTGAAGTTTGTCTATTTATCTTAGAAGGTGTATTTTGAGTAGCACAGCAGGAACCTTTTATACTTCCTTATATGACTGAAGATCCATGCAAAACTATGGCGCTTACTTTCAAAAAATTTTACATGGACTGCATGATGTATTGACATGTTCAAGGTCTATAGGACATGAATAAAAATGGACATTAGGGAATACCCCAAAACTGTTGGGTAAAGGTAACATGTTAGTTCTCCCACTCCTTTCCCTATACCCACAGGCAAATGTAGGTCTTGGTTTCCTTTTAAAATGAAGTCAAAGAGGAAATACTAGCAGTCAATACACCAGAAGGGATTGTGAGCAAGAGTGCTGTATATGTCTAGTCTTGTGGTTGTTATATTGACTTTTGTGCAATAAAAATAGAGTTCTCTGTCCAAGTCCCTGAAGAAATAGGATGGGGTTTGCTGTGTAATTGCTTATCAGTCTTGACGTGGCTTTTTGGTGTTGAAAAAACAGTGAATCTGTTTCATATTTCCTTAAGCTTTATAAATATACCCTGTTTATATTAAAAGGATAGACTGTGTGTGTATATAGAAAATATGACCACAATGAGTTTTTTCTTTTGTCTATATTCGTGTGTATGTGTATATAGAAAATATGACCACAATGAGATTTTCCTTTCTCCTCGATTTGTGGAAAAATGTCTTAAGAACTTCTTTTGGTGTTGTTGCTAAACCTTTGCCCTTAATTTATAGATGTTCTTTATAGGGCAAAGGGACAGTGGTGGGATTCAAATAATTTAACAACCAGTTCTCTGCCCTAATGATTTCTTCCAACACCCAATTCACCAAATTGCTCAAAAAGTTAACAACCAGTTCTCCCGAAGTGGTGCGAACTGTCTGAATCCCACCACTGGAGATATGTGATGTATAACATCAGGATCAGTGGTGGGTTTCAAAAATTTTTAGAACCTATTCTGTACGTGTGGCCTGCTTTGTGGGAATGGCTTGCCAGCCATGTGACCGAGTGGACGTGGCCAACTTGTAAACGGTGGTGAAACTTACTTAACAACGCTCTTGCTTAGCAACCAAAATGTTGGCTCAGAAACTCTGGCATTTGAAACACGCAAGTCTTAAAGCTGTCAAGTTACAAGACCCTTGCACCCCTAACCCTTTAGAAAAAAAAACCCCAGGGGTGTTCAAACCTGACAGCTTTAAGACTTGTGGACTTCAACTCTCAGAATTCCTCCTCTCGCTCTTTGTCTTGATGATGTGCAGACAGGCAGGGGTGGGGAGCTGGAACTGGTTCTAAATGACACTGTAGATTTGTGGAACCTCTTCTATAGAAGAACTTAGAACTGGCAGGAACCCACCCCTGATCAGGATGGATGGATGGATACAATTTTAAAACTTAAAAATAACATGCCATGCTCTGACTTTTAATGTTATCCTCAAACATTGTCCCCCTCCCCATCCCATCAGAAAGAAAAATATGATAACTAGTTGGCTTTATTTTCTGTTTCTGAAGTTTGAGTAGTCAGCAAAACAACCTGTCTTGCAATTTTTATAAACACTGGTAAGAATATTACTAGTTTGTTGCTAGAAGAAAAGTAGGTATTTCCCTTGGGTGGAGCCCACAACTCCTTTCCTTTGAAGAAGAATTTGAATGATTATCTCCAGGCTGTTAGGGGAAATGTCGGGGACTGAGCTCACTATGGAGAGAAATTTCATTTCAACCTTTCCTCTCCTGCCCTCCCCTCCCTTTGCTTGGTGACAATCATTATTTAGAAGCAAAAAGTCGAACTGGAAGTCTTGTCAACACAGTCACACCCTTTTCATGGGAAGTTGCATGTTGGCTTTGGGAGTCTCTTTTTTTTTTAGCCATGCAATTTGTGCCAGTTGTGACATGCCCTTTTATTATCCCATGGCGACCTCTCAGCAGTAGTTCATGCCTTCGTAACCACAGAGAATTGATTACTATAATTCCCTGCGAGCAGGAGTCACCAATTTGGCATCTAAATTGCCCGCCTCCTATTCCAATGGCCATCGCTCGTTTCTTCACTGATGAGGATAGAATCAGCCATAATTATATTTCATCTTCCTGGCCCACTCAAACTTGGTATTTGGGGAGAAGAAGAAAACAGAAAGAATTTACTTGCTACTCTGGTGGGTCTGCAGACTGTCTTCTTTGGTTATTGTCAGCGTGACAAAAAGAGCAACCAAATGGGTTGTTTAAGAAAGTCAATTAAATTTAACAGTTGAACAGAAAGGAGGGTCTAAATCCAAGTATTTTGAAGTCAGCAGGACTGGGCTGGCTGCAGTTTTTGAATGACAGAAATGAATCTTATTATCACATCTAAGCAGATCTGCAAAGCCTAAGTATCTCTAATTGTATTTCTAAGTATTTATCGCCTCTCATCTGTACATTGCTCTCTTCCCCAAGCTTGCAATTCAGATGGTAAGGATTGGGGCAGCAGAGACTTTGCTTTTCTATTGGCATGACACTGACGATGCTACATTTTAGCTGAGTTCACAAATCCTGCCTCCTGTCATTCATTCCTCCTCCTCCATCATCATCATCATCATCATCATCATCATCATCATCATCATCATCATCATCATCATCATCTCAAATCATTCCATTGCAGGATGAAAGTCTTCTCAATGAAAGCTATGGATCATAATCTACTATATTGGTCTAGTGTGGGATGGTAGATAGAAGCTTTCCAACTTCTCAGTTTAGAGTTGAAAGAAAATGACTGGTCCAAATCACTCAACCAATCGGTTTCCGTGTCTAAACGAGTAATAGAACCTGTGTCTCCCAGTTCCCTTAACCGCTATACTACACCAGATTCTAATATAAACATAGATATTCTAACAAGTCTTATTATTCCAGACATTTAACCCTATAAACCACAATTTATGGTTTAACATTATCTAAGAAGTCATCCATTGTGGTTCATTTCAAACCAGAGTTGGAATATGGTTGTTTGAGTGAGGCATAGGGACTTAACCAACGACTAAATTATTATAATTAACAAAATAATTGTAGCATAATAAAATGCCTGTTTGTTAGAGCACTAATCCGCAACCTTTCCAGCTCTGTGAACCAGCAATGGCGGCAGCAGCAGTGGGGGAGAGGGGACAGTGTGTGCCCCCTGCTTGCACAAATGGAGCTTCACACGTCCACCCTCCACTTTCAAAGCCCAGATCCCAACAGGCTGTGATATAGGTTCTCGGAATGGGGAATGGGAACCGTGTCTTAGAGCAAAGTATAATATACAAATCTGCAGAAATATTATCTTATTATTTATTTAGTTTAATGTATTTTATTTATTCAGGGACATGGTGGCTCAGTGGTTAAGATGCTGAGCTTGTCGATCAGAAAGGTCGGCAGTTCGGCGGTTCGAATCCCTAGTGCCGCATAACAGAGTGAGCTCCCATTACTTGTCCCAGCTTCTGCCAACCTAGCATGTAAAATGCAAGTAGAAAAATAGGAACCACCTTTGGTGGGAAGGTAACAGCATTCTGTGCGTCTTCAGCATTTAGTCATGCCGGCCACATGACCATGGAGATGTCTTCGGACAGTGCTGGCTCTTCGGCTTTGAAATGGAGATGAGCACTGCTCCCTAGAGTTGGGAACGACTAGCACTTATGTGCGAGGGGAACCTTTACCTTTACCTTTATTTTATTTATTCAGCAGATTTATATGGTCACGTTTTTACCAATGGGACTCATTTCTTCTTAGTTCTGCTAACAATGAAATTAAGCTGATGGAGCTGCCATTCAGAACTGTTGACTGTGTGAAAGGCAACCAATAAACAGAACCTGTTCTTCAATTCATAAATGAGAACACATAATTAGTTTGCACTGACCATTCATTTTAGGACTACACACTGAAAATTTCAGGTGTTTTTGCTTGGCCCAGGAAATCTGTTGTAGTGTCAGTGTAGTACACCACATCTAGTAGCATCAGTGCTAACAGATCTTCAGGGCTTAGTCTTCCTAAGACTTACTTGGAGTTGCTGGCGATCACACTGAGATTTTCTATGTGCAAAGCACTTCTTCATGACTGAATTGTGGTCACTGAAGCTAATTAATGAAATTCTCCCAATCTTAATATTTCTCTAAAATTTCAGATTCATTTCCAAATTGGAAGTAGGATTTGAGAAATTATCTGATTTATATCTCTAAATTTACATAAACATTACTAAAGGGATACATTTCCCTCTGTTCATTTGCAGATTTTAAATTCTCCCTTCAACCTTTCCTATTCTGTGAGTCTCATGATGATTTCAGCTAAAACCTCTCATCAGCTCCAATTAACATGCTCATCTCAGATATGAGTTGTAGATCAAATCACTGAATGGGTCAAAGATTTGGGATAAGTGCTCAATATTACATGATTGTGAGAGGAAAGCATGCACGTTGCATCAATATTTTACTAATGTGCATTCATCATATGCTTATTGATCAAATAATTGCAAAGAACAAGTTGATATATACAGAGATAAAATTACATCATGATTTTTCTCTGGAGAATTTATCAGGCTGGAGATGTGTGTATATCTATATCTATATATCTATATCTATATCTATATCTATATCTATATCTATATCTATATCTATATCTATATCTATATCTATATCTATCTATCTATCTATCTATCTACTATCTATCTATCTATCTATCTATCTATCTATCTATCTATCTATCTATCTATCTATCTATCTATCTATCTATCTATCTATCTATCTATCTATCTATCTATCTATAACATTTTACCACAAGCAGTTTTTATGTAGTCAAATCATATATGCCAGTGAGTTTGTAGCCTCGTTCAAGTAGAAATCAAGATCCAAAACAATGAAACCCAGCCTGGAGAGATATCAGAGAGAAATACAGTTAAAATCTAGGATGGGGTAGGCAATGTTTGAGAGATCAGGGGTTCTCCTGACCTTGTGATGGGGTATGGAAGTCCTTCTTATATTATTGCGATTATCTGGAAGAGGCACCACCAATTTTTTTTTTAGCTTGTAAAGGAGAATTTGGGAGTTACCATCAAACAGAGAGGCATCCATAAAGCAAACAGCTTTATTTTCACCCTTAAAATATCTGTAAACCTGAAAAAGCTGGTCAAAGTAATACCACTGAAATTTGACAATTTAATTTCTGGATTTGTGGCAAGATCTTAGGAAGCTGCATACAGAGCTATATTTTGGAGATCCAAATTGTAGATTCTGCAAGTGGCAGCCTGAGAGAAGGGAATCAAGATGAATATCAATTTCTTCTGATTTGTTGGAAGTTGGCCATATGCAGAGCTAGAGGCTGTTGGGAATTGGGCGTTCTTTAAATCTATGAAAATAAATAAATTAGACAGACTGACAATGGTAGTTCAGGTAGCAGTGGGCTTTTTTGGTTGGGATGAAAATCATGTCTCCTGGCTCCCAAGTGATGACATTTAAAAAAAAACAACAACACAGCCACTAGTTCTATCAGTAAGTCTGTCTGAATATTTCCCTTCTGAGCCAAGCATCTCAGAAGCCTCAGCTTCCAGTAAGGTAACAAGCTAACTTAAGAAACTTTTTTCACTTTTCTACAGTTTGGCAATGCCAGTGTTAGCATATTTGCTACTCTCCTACAATGATTCAACAGGGACTTCAACCAATTGATTACCTGAATGTCATCAATGATATATGCATGAAGCACCACAACAAACTACAAACTCCTGTTTATTTCTGAATCTGTTATATTGAAATGAGTCCACTATATTTTAAACCAGTGTTTCTCAACTGTGGCAACTTAAAGACATGTGGTCTTCAACTCTGAGAATTTTCAGTCAGCATATGGCTGGGAATTCTGGGGATTGAAGTCCACACCTGTTAATGTTGCCAAGAAACACTGGTTTAAACCGATTTGCGAAAAACCTTGAAATGAATGGTTGTGTTACTAATTCAACCTTCTGTCCATAATCCACCACCGGCCCAATCCTGGCTGCAGGTATTTCTGCAGTCCAGTGACAAGCAAGCAAGCCAGCTCCACTCCAAAATCTTCCTGAATTCCTAGAACATCTTTGGATCTCTTCAAAATTAGAATTGAACTAGGATAGGGTGATAGCAAAAGTGACCTTAGATAAGCTGTTTTGTATCATAGCGTCTTGCCCCAGGGATGATTTCTCTTCAGACATTTGTGTGGTGTTCATATGGTTATCTTTTTGGCATCAGTTGAAGTTCTTTTAATTTGCCAGGCCTTTTAGCTGTTTTTATTATGTGTATGATCTCCCTGGCTCCAGCATTATGCGGTTTTTAATGTCTGCTCTTGTTTGTTAACATTTTGCTGCTTTAATATTTCTAAAACTGATCTCTTCTTGTTTTAAGCCTGCATCGCTCTGAGAACTCTTTGAGGTTGAAGTACAGGATGCAACAATGTAAAACAAACAAAAGAATGGATGAAATTAAAGTGCTGATCATGACACAAATATTTATCTTCAAGCGCAGCCCCTTCCCTCAACCCTCCAAAACTTCCTGCAATGATCTTTTCAAAATAATGCTCCCATTGGGAGAGACCTCTAACTCCGCAGTGCCCTGGTTATAGCGCAGCAAGAACAGAATTGATTCTCAGCAGTGCTCAGAAACTGACACTGTACAGCGCTCCTTGATGAAGTGCAACTCGCATCAAGCAGTTTACTTTTTTAATGCATGTGCACAGAACATTTATTTTTATTTCAGTCAGCAGGAAGTTTTTGGCACAGGCAAAGAATTGTCTCTAGGCTTTTTTTAAGCTTCTGGGGGGGGGGATGATTTTTAGCAATATGATTTCTGATTTGAAGCAAGTTGCTTGGGAAAAGTATTCCTGAAAGAATGGGGCATAATAGCAAGAGCAAGAGCACTTAGATTTATATACAGCTTCACAGTGTTTTTACAGCCCTCTCTAAGTAGTTTACAGAGCCAGCCTGTTGCCCCCAACAATCTGGGTCCTCATTTTTACCCACCTTGGAAGGATGGAAGACTGAGTCAACCTTGAGCCTGGTGAGATTCGACCTGCCAAAATGCAATCAACTGGTAGTCAGCAGAAAGTAGCCTTCAGTACCGCACTCTAACCACTGCGCCACCAGGGCTCAATAATATTTTAGCTGTCCAATTAGCATAATTAGCATGAATCAGGTTTGGACACAACTTTGAAAGGACCTGCATTTTCCAGGGCCGGCCCAAAATATTGTCTCAATACCTGGAACAAAAGACAAATGATACCCCTTCTGTTTCATAGGTGGCAGGTGAATGCTATTTCAGAACTGACAACTGGAACAGCCATCTCTTCCAACATGAAGATAGTGATCTGTTTTAGGGGACCCGGCATATCTTATGTATCCTCCATCAGCACTATACCCAAATGAGAATGGCCAAAAAATTTAAGAAAAGTGCTTTTCAGGCAGCTGCTCTGCCATTCCTGTGCATTGCTGCCTATAACTGTTGCCTCATTCAGCCTAGTGGGCCCTCTGTTTCAAGATGTTCTACAAGCATTTTATTGCTTCCTTGTAAAGTTGTACAGAATGATATTTCTATCATTCTCAGGATAAAAGTAGCTTTCCTCACGTGACACTCTTCAAATGTGCTAGGATTTCAGTTTCCTGGAAGATGCCAGGAAGAGAATCATCAAAGCTTGTGCTCTACCATACTGGGCTTTCTTTATGTCTATCTATGGAGATTCTTTTAGCAGTTTTTATTATGTGTATAATCTCCCTGGCTCCAGTATTATGTGGTTTTTAATCTCTATTCTTGTTTGTTAACATTTCTTTACTTGGGCTTTCTTTAATTTTTACTTGTTTCTTTTCCTTGACTTGAGTGAATTTTGAGCCAATACCTTTCTGCTAGTATACATCTCCCTCGCTCTATTTTTTCCCCAGCACCCAGCTGGACTTTGAATTCTAAAGAATTTCCTGAGAGAGGAGAGAGAGACTCAATCCTTTAGAAATTACAATCCCTCCCCTCCCCCCCCCCATGTATCAAAATCTTTCTTAGGAGAAGCTAAGCAAGGGTGCTTCTTCAGGAGAAATGAATAGCAACAGCAGTAGCACTCAGACTTATATACCAATTCATAGTGCTTTATAGCATGCTCTAAGTGGTTTACAGAGTCAGTATATTGCTCCCAACTATCTGGGTCCTCATTTTGCCCACTTTGGAAGGTCAGGCTGGAACTCCTGGCAGTGGGCAGAGTCAGGCTACAATACTGTATTCTAACCATTGTGCCACCACGGTTCAGTGAACATCCTCTAGACCAGTGTTTCTCAACCTTGTCAACTTGAAGATGTCTGGGGAATTCTGGGAGTTGAAGTCCAGACATCTTCAAGTTGACAAGGTTGAGAAACACTGCTCTAGACAAACCTTTGCTTAAGAGCCAGTTTTATGTAACAGTTAAAATGTACTGTATTTTTTGGAGTATAAGACGCACCTTTTTTCCTCTAAAAAGAGGCTGAAATGTTATTGGACTATGATCCACATATGGCTGGAGAAAATGACACATAAGCACGTAGACTTTAAACCTGAACTTTTTTTACTTGAAATCACACCAGAAACATTTGATAAAAACCTGAAATATTTAATTGTGAATGTTCTAACAGCAGCTAGAATTGTATTTGCAAAAAACTGGAGAAATGAGAAATTACCTTCTCAAGAGGAAATTATTCGTAAGATTATGGATTGTGCAGAAATGAGTAAACTGACATTTGAAATTAGAGAACAAGAAGATGAACAATTTTATAAAGTATGCAATATGTTTTATCAATGGTTAGACAAAAGAAATCAGGGGACATAATATATAAAAGAATTTTTAGAAATAGAAGCTAATTGTTAGGATTGGCAGATATTGTAATAAAGTGAGATTATGTTATTCTAGAAAGATATTTTGTATATCAGCTAGACCATTAATGAGATATAATGGAAAATTTGGATAAACTCTTGGTCTTATATAGAGAAAATATTATGGGTATGTATTTTATAGTAGTAATGTATTTTCCAAAGATAATTGAGAATAATGCTATAAAACAGGAATCTATGGAGAATCCTTACTTTTCTTTTTACCTGTTGAATAACTATAGAAAAAGATTGACTTTGATAAATACTAGTTGTTACTATGTGGAAGATAAGGTGATATGAAATGAAGGATTGGATGGGAAATTAATAACTATGTTTGTAATTCTAAAGTCCGATGCACAAAACTTATGACCGAACGACATGTTGTACAAAGCTGAAAATGATTAATGTTTTTACTTGTTTTTTATGTTGAAAATTAAAAAAAATTACCACAAAAAAATAAATAAATAAGAGGCTGAAAATCTGGGTGCGTCTTATACATCAAATACAGCATTTTTTGCCTCCTGGAACCCGGACCCCTTCACAAAACTGGCTGTGCTCCTGGGGGCTGGGGAGGGCAGAAATTAGCCTCAAACGGGCTTTTTGTCCCCTCAGCTCCCAGCAGCACTCTATAAGCCTCCATAGGGCTATGCATGCAATTTATTTGACACAAAAATGGCCTGTTTTCATGATAAATGGGCTGGTTTTTTGCTCATTTTTGACCCCCCCCCCCACTCCCCCAGGAACACTCTGCAAGCCCCCCCCCAAGGCTATTCATGCTTTTTATTTGGAAAAAAAGGCGCCATTTTCACGGAGAAACAGGCTGTTTGGGGAAGGTTTGCAGAGTACAAAAGGGTTTTCCCCCCTGCTCTTTAACTGTTTCTGTGCCAGCAGAAATTAAGTCTTAAGGTTTGTCAGCAATTTCCTTCTCCAGGACATGGATAAATACACCTGGAAACATCAACCTACCTACCTACCTACTCTCTCTCTCTCCCTACCTACCTACTGTATTTCTCTTTCTCTCTCTCTATTCTCTCTCTCTCTCTCTCTCTATTCCTTTATCTACCTACCTACCTACACACACTCTCTCCCTACCTACTGTATTTCTCTCTCTTTCTGTTTCTCTCTCTATCCTTCTACCTACCTACCTACACATTCTCTCTCTCTCTCCCTACTTACATACTGTATTTCTATTTCTCTCTCTCTATCCCTTTATCTACCTACCTACCTACCTACCTACCTACTCTCTCTACCTACTTACCTACTGTATTTCTCTCTCTTTCTCTCCCTCTCTGTCCCTCTATGTACCTACCTACTTATTTTTTGTAATTTGCCTCTTCAAAACCTTGGTGCATCTTATACTGCAATGCATCTTATACTCCCCCAAAAATGGTAAGCTTAGGAGTGGGGAAAGCTGAGTTCTCTGCCTCTTTTAGACATGGGACCCAATTGGTTGGCCTTGAGTAAATCCAGGGCCAGATTAAGGACAACTGATGCCCTAAGAACAGCCCAATAGTGGCACTCTCAAAAGAAGCAAGACTCTCACACCATGAGATGGAAACAAATGTGATAACTGAGAACGCCTGCAAATCAAACTGTTAAGCTTTAGTCACTCACAGAAGAAGAAAAAAGTTTTGAACAATACAAATAAAAGTGAAACATGGCAGATAACGACATTTGCAAAAAGAATAAATCAGCTAAAGTCAATTGAAAGTTAATGGAATAATAACTAGTTAAAAAAAAAACCCTCTGTGATGCCCCCTTTGTCTTGGTGCCCTACGTAGCATGCTTATTTTGCTTAATGGTTAATCCAGGGCTGAGCTAGTCATAGTCTCTCAGCTTTGACAGAAGACAATGGAAAACCCTTAAAAATAAAATGGGTTGAGAGCATTTGATGTTTCTCAGATCCCCCCCATTACCAGAAAGTTATCTTGCTTGCTTTTCTCTGTTCATGAATTGACAAGAACAAAAAGACCAATACATTGGCCTCTGTTATTTTCATACTTAGAACAAATGAAAACAAATTAATGAATGTGTTGCCAGAGAAATGGACAGAACTATAGAAATATAGTTTTTTAAAAAATAAAAAATAAATTATTAATAGCATGTATGAGAAGTCAGGTCAATGTTGGGAGGGCATATAGGAAAAGAAATAAGAATAATACAAAGTTTGATAGATCATGTGAGAGTAAGGCAAATAGAAGGGAATAATAATTATGAAAAATCAATCAGTTGAACAATTTTGTTTTTCACAAGAGAAATTGCTGCCATCACTCAAGACAAGAATCTGGTGGCAGTGAAAGATGACTGAGACTAAAAGCAAATGTGCTGTTCTCCCCCCACTCCACCCCCAATCAAAATACTCTAATTGAACTGACAGAGGTAGTAGTCTTATCACAAAACTCAGATTGGCAGATTATTCAATCCAATAATCAACCTCTGTGTCTCCTGCACCCGGGCAACACCAAAACATTTTTATTTTTTACTTTGTTTGATGTGATTGGGGTAGCAGTACATTTGCAGCACATTAAGAGTTCTAGAATTATCCATTAAAATCAGATTTTTGATGGTGTATTACAGGCATTCATACTGTTTGGGAAAATTTGAAATACTGCTCCAAATTTGTTGAATTAAGCTTTGCCATGAGGTGGCTCATACTTGTTATCTTTGAGAAACAGACTTTTGAAAAGGCCGAATCAGGGATATTTTCATAACAAAATGTAGCATCAAGGAAATGTGCATCAAAACAAAAGCCTTTTCCCTCTCACTTCCAGTATTAAATATGATGGAACAGGAGGGAAGGGGAAGGAGAGAAGAGGAGGGGAGGGAAGAGGATGGAAAAGGAGAGGAGGGGAAGAGGGAAGAAGAGAGAATGGAGGGAGGGAAGAGGAGAGGAGACCACAAAAGACAAATTAACAGTTTTGGAACAAAGCAAGTCGAAAGAATGAGACCTAAGAGAGGGAGGAAGAAAGAGCTAAGGACTTTTTTCATTCCCCCACACTACCTTGAGAATCTCAGCAGACAGAATGCAAATGACCGCTCCTAAAATCAAATGTATGCATAATAATTATTTTGAGGACATGCATTTCTTTGAATGGTTTGGGAAAACATTGAATCAAAGGTGAATGTATTTGTGCACCTGTGTGTGAGTGCACACATGTATATGAAGGGAACGTGAGATTCCCCATCCAGAGTTCACTAGCAAGGTTCCTTATTGTTGGTTTCTGCAAGAGAACATTTGGGGTATGTTGTCAAAAAAGATGTTTGTTCACTCTAGGCATTAAGGAGCCTCCAGAGCTTAGCCTCTGCTTCCTTGCTGCTGAGATGCCTGGTCAAGCCTTAAAAACTTTATAGATTCTGGCACAGCCTCAGAACAGAAGCTTTGAAGCCTGAGACTTGTGCCTGCCCAGAGCAAATATAAATTTTTATCAGCGTAGTAAATGTTTGTCATTTAGAATGTCAGTAAAGCCACCTTTATTAAATGGGAATGGAAGGAAAAAGATTTTACAGGCTATGGACTTTGCAGATTCGGCTCATGGGGCAGGCAGAAATGCCCTGGTATCTTAATGCCACTGTGAGATTTCAATCTTGATATTTCCCTTCATCAACCAGCTTCCGTGCACTACTTGCTGAGGCTTGAATAGGTAACGCTCTCTCATACAGAGCCTCTACACATAGGTTCCTCCTATAATAAATGTTGCAATATTAGTTTAAGTAAAATGGAAAGGTGTATAAGTAGAGCTGGGTTATTTTGGACTCCACTGTAGACTACATTGTCTAGTGGCTAGACCCATACTGGAAAGCAAAGATTAGACTTGGCTGCTGAGCTATAGAGCAATCTTAGATGTAGGACTGAGCAGTGTTTCAAGGTAGATCTCTGCATTCAGTGCCCATGACTACACTGACGGTTCATAGGGAGTTATTGGGAAGATTGGCCCTGGGGATGGGATAATGAAACCGATATATGGATTGTGGTCTTACTTTTTTTTTTCTGCCCAGAGAGCATCAACTGCAATCAGGTGGTTGGTGGAAAGATAGAATTTTTTTTTAAAGAATCATATGGAGAATAATGCAGAAACGTTAAACTTTCCTTAGTTGCTTTCAATATTTTCCCCAGAATCTTTGAAACCTTCAGACCAAGGTCTCAAAGATCTTCTTCTTTCCCCCATTTCCTTGGCCCAAAGCAATAGTGGAGCTAGTCTGCCTCTTTTTTGCCGTCTTGGGGAACAATCAACCTTTCTAGATCTCTTTGCTGAAGAGGGAAAGGCTGGGAAATGAATGGGGAGGGCAAGTAGGATGCCTGGATGAAAGGAAAGGGTCTAATCTAGGTTGCCTTGGCATCTTCTCAATTTCAATCCATCACATATTTAGCCAAACACTTGATTAAGGTTGTTGTTTATTTCAGATATTAATCCATAGCGTACAGCTTCACTTTACATACCTTCATAAGTGTGGCTTATGCAGTTTTGAAACCCTGCATGACCCATTCTTTGTAATACTAAAAACACTGGCTGGTGCAAATGACACTGAAAATGTTCCTCAACTAGATTGTCCACCCTGGTTGAGGTGGAGCACACAGCAGCCATTATTGTGTGGTGTGTATGTGTGTATCTATTTGTATATGCTTCCTTCCCATTCTCATCAAGAGATGAGGTTGAGCCATTTGTCATTCCTCAAATAAGTAGACACAGTAATGTTCCTTGTTGCTGGTGATATTCTAGCATATTGATTCTCTTCCTCTTGCATCATAATAATTGAATTTTAAATATTTATGTGTAAATAAATCATCTATAATCTATCCTATTCTACTCTACCCTATCCTATCCTTTCCCAATGTAGTTATTATGAATTCCCTGATTGAATTTTAACTTCTAAACTTTATTTTCTCCTTCTGTTCATGATCCAAGGTACATCAATTCTCTAATCCAGTGAAATTCTTTCATGCATTTTTTAGTAGAGACAATTATGAAGTTTCACAGCTAACATTTTCAAAAGCAAATTTTTCATAGTTTATTAAACACCATATAAACATAAATGTCCCATTTCATACAATGTTCCAAGCATGAGATATATACAACATATGGCAACATGTGATTTTATTTTCTCCCAACCATGTGATTGAACAAGAACTACATGATATTAATATTAGTAGACAAATGCCAACACTCAAGGTTTTGTCTTTTTTTTTAAGAAAAGAAATGTGGTCCTTAATTTCTAATTAATTTGTGTACAATAGTGTACTGATTGTGAAACTGGCAGTGAACACAAAGGTGGATAGCAAAAACCTACTGAGGTCTATTCTGCTTGTGACCACATTTTTGTGACAAAACACTTCCATTTATCTAGTGGAGGCTCGCTGGTGCCCGAAGCACTGACAAATCTTGGTGCCCCCTCCTTTGTACATACTATACAAATCTTCATTGGTTTCCCCCCCCCCTTTCTCTAGCTTTGTGGTGCCCCCTTGGGCCTGGTGCCCTAAGCACATGCTTAGTCTGCTTAATGGTTAATACACAACTGCATTCATCTCCAGTTAAGTGGACAGACAGTAGAAGAGATCCTGCATTCAAGATAAATCATACATTAGAAGTATTTATATAGTTTTATATAGAAATGTAATACATCTCACTATAGGAGCTATGCATTTGTCCAGACTGATAGTGGATGGAGAACGTTAAGACATTTGTTGCTTCACCTTCTTGTGATGCTTTGTCTTTGATGTGGTCTTAAATTGGGTAGTCCTTCTGACGGAGGCTGCTCCCAAAGGAAAGGCAACCCTTTAAACAATCCTTGGTCAAGTACAATTCCCAGCATACACCTGTGTTCTCTCTATATGTTGCTGGGAACCCTGCAAAATTGAAAGCCTGTGTCCTTGGGGACTTTCCAAATGTTCTAATTAATGAACCTAATGCACAGAGGGAGGAAACTACAAGAATGATCTCAATCTCCCCTACCTTATAAAACATTCATTTTGTGCTACATTGTCATTTGAAAAGAGCTGATGTATTTAACAGAGAGAAGCTCCTGTAGAAAGCTGAAAGAGGACAGTTCTGAGTAAGAGGAAGGAGAAGTTGACATGGCTGTAGAATCATAGTTTTATTCAGTTCTTACTTTAATTGATGAATATGATTTAAATTTCCCAAAACTGCTCATGACTTACTACACAAAGAAGACACCCATAACGCATTCTGATAAAACACAAAGTAATTATAGTTGTTTATGTATTTCCTATATTTGATAATAGGAGGTTTGAGCTCCTTTTTTCCAATCCATTCTCCCCAACTGGCAAGTCAAGTTAGCTACCCTCAGCTTAAGTCCTGGGTCCATTCAGCCATGAGGGTGTTTTAACAGTTCTGTTTCAGAAACTTGTATATCTTCTTTAAGCTGAGAGAGGTTGAATGGGGCAAAAGATCCAGCTTTAGTTATGTGGGGTAAAGCTCCTTTGCCATGATCAGTGGATGTGCTGGCTGGGAAAATAGTTATAATCAACATGTAAAAGGGTACCAACTCAATGAAAGCTAAGGGGTAGTGTAGGAAGTGATAAGTTTTAATCCCTCCCTCCCTTTCAATATTGTCTGAGTTTTGCTCCATGATGTGCTGGATGACTCCTGCAGGCTGGATTGAGGAAGTGCTATTGTTATCATTATTTATTTTTCTGAAACAGAATATTCACAAAAAATTAATAAAACATCATTTGGTGGAGGAAAGATCAGAGTAGGCAGGTCATTTGTCAAGCATTCAGAAAGAGGCCTGGAAGATAAGGAGAAAAAAAGGGGTGGAAGAGAAGAAACAATTGTTCAGTTTTAAGAACATTTTAGGAACATTTTAGTGACACTTTGAATGGGCTATTAAGAAACCATTCGCTAAAATCATTGAAAGTACTAGAATGTAATCCAGCCAAAGTTAAACACTTAGAACGTTTCTCACCTTCACTGACACAATCACAGTATATCCTTTTTCCCAGAATCAATTGATATGGGACCTACTCCTCAATACGTTAGTGTCATTAGTGACATCTGATCATGCCCATGTTTACCAGTAGAAACATAATGTTCATGACTTTTCTTTAATAAGTCTTTGTTTTCTGGAATTAGGAACATTTAATAATAACAGGACTTCTGTATGTCACAAAGTTTTATGCGATAATGGTGGAAACTGACATAAAATGGGGGATTTATAATGCTGAATTAGCCTTGTGAAACAGTCCTGTACCTTTCATAAAAAGTCCAAAGAGCAATTATTACGGGTGTTTGACTGGCACTGTAAAGTCGTTAGTTCAATCATCATTGACCAATTACTGTTTTATTATATTTTCTTTTTCTTTTTATGATCAGTGAATGGCATTTTTCCCACAATCAGTCCTTGAGCACAAAGACAATAACAATTAAAAAGAAATATTTAAAATCTGGGTTTTATCTGCATAAAGGGACCCATCCATCTCTATAAAGATCAGTTTTGCGTGCAGTTGCATCTCAATAAAATATTCTCAAACTATCTACTTTTTAATGCAAAGGGGGGGTTGGAGGACTGCATTGTTTAATTTGCGTCTGTTTTTTCAGCAGAATACTATGTTTTGCTGATTTGATTTAAAATATTGGGCAATCTTAACTTTTAGAAGTGTTTATAGAAATACAGGCCCATGATAAGGATACATGTAAGAGTGATAATGGTCTGTACGAAGGAGTAGGAACAATAGCACTAAGAACTATCGATTGTGAATTAACAATCTAAAGAAATAGAAGCATGGGATATTTTAATATGCAATTATTATAATTATTTTTTATAATAATTATTATAAAAACATGTTGTGCCTGGCCTGCAAACACGCAGGTTGAACCCATCAAACAAGACTATCTGCTTATTCCATGTCCTTGGGAAAGACTCGATAGGTGAATAAAAATGCCACATCCATTCTAAATATCTGGCTGACTAAGCAACCAACCATAATAATTGTTGAATAGTGCGTGGAACGGAAAAGATAGAGACAGATCCGATGCAATGCTCTTTCATTAGCAACAAGTAAACCCAGCGACAAGCCTATCTGACAGCTCGCCTTTTATAGCGAGCTGTGAACCGGCTCAGCCAATCAGGATTAACTATGGCGGACCTGAGTGAAGCCTTTATTCACTGGCTTCACTCCTTATTCAGCATACTTAACGATAATAATAAAGATAGGATAAAAAAAAGTCTAAAATGAAAACACCCTCTGTTTCTTTTTATTCTGGCTCTTAAGATCTGGTTGTTCAGTTGGGTGATCATCACCCTCTTCCTTTATGGAAATCTTTTGGAGTGAGCTACAGAGAAATTAGTGAAAGGAAGAAATACCGAGGAAACATAAAGACTGTGACATGTATGGCAACCTGAGCTCATGAGGTGCAACCATGTGCAGCTCCTTCAACCAGAGCAGACTCAACCTCCACACTTTCCTTTTCTTGGTGATGTTGTCAAGGATGTTTCTAGCAAGCTCATTTGAGGAGAAGAATGATGTCAGAAACTTCAGCTCCTGGCCATATGTGTGGAGAAGGTGCCTCTTGGCCCAACACTAAAGGACCAGTATGCCCAAGTTTGGTTATAATGGCAAGGGAATTGCCACCCACTGTTTGAGAACCTTGACTGTATCAATCCTAAATTTAATACCTACATGATACAGTATAAACATTTCCAATATGAGTGAAGGCAATTGCTATGCCTTATGTGAGTGTCCACATTTATAATCTGAAGAGAAAGATATATTCACAGGCTCAGAAAAGGACTCACGTAAAACTCATGAGGTCAGATATGGTTATCTGTACAGACATAGCTATCTGTAATTTCATAAAAAAATGCTGATGGTCTGAGGTTCTCCTGGACAATGTGAATCAAGAGAAATGGGCAGATCAAAGAGAGAGTTAACTCAGATCAAGATTGGATCAAAGAAGGAAAGTTTGCAGAATCTACAGCCTGTCCAGTACTTAGATATCCCAGGCGTGGTGGGAAGTTTAATATGAGCCCTGGGCCTCTTGTAATGGAGGAGAAAAATCTGTACAAGCTTGCTCAGGCCTTGGATATGTCTGAGGCTTTGACCTCTCACATTGCCTAATATAAACCCATGTTTTTTAATGGGAATATTCAATTTCCTTGCAAATAGTAACGAAGCTCTCTCTGGTCATTTCTTTCTCCAGAAAGAAATTGAGTTGAGTCAGAATTTGGTCCTTTTTTTTAACCATTCCCTACTGACAATTTCAATTCCACTATAAATAAGATTAAAAGAACTTGAGATTTATTTTTATTTTAAAAAATGGGAGAGGAGCAGAGAGAGAAATTGAAGTTGACAGATCTGTCCATCTTGTGCAATAGCCAAACAAGAAAAGAAAAGAAGAAAAGGAAAAGGAAAAAGAAAAAGAAAAAAGAAAAAATCCTGTTATGTAGCTATTTGGATGTAACTTGCCTGCCAGAGGCAAAAGATTTACTACATATGTTGCCACAAATAATGTTAATACATTATGAGCACTGTTTATGTCAAATTCTCTTTGGACACTTTTGGACATTTCAAAGAAGCAGACATCGTTGTATTTCAAAGAATATAGAAGTGCATCAAACCCTTGACGTTACTTGAAGTGGTATCATGTCTTAATTTATTTCAAGTTTTATAATGACAGAAAGTCATGAAATTGACACTCCTTCACTTAGTGGTTTCAGAAAAAAAGCTATCCCAAATCCCTCTGGGTTTTTTTCCAGCAACATTTTTTTTCCTGTCACTCTACACGTAATGAAGCAAAATAGGTAACATATTAGAAAAGACGGAATAATCATGAATTTCTCACTTGAGATCTAGAAAGTTATGACCAAATTTATGTCCAAAATTTCATGACATTTCTAAGAGGTTTTTAATTTCCTTTCCAGAAAGTACTGGTTAACAGTAAAAATATAAATCTTGGGTTTGACATTGAGTTCTGATATCATGCAAATGATGCACTGGAAATGAAATGAAATTTCCAATAGCTTCTATGTATTTATTTTTGTCATTTCTCATAAATCTGTGAGTCTCTCTCTCTCTCTTATTTCCAGTGATTAATGCAGTAAAGCACCTTTGCTAAACCCTCCTACTCTCACTAGATTTCCTTAAGTGACTTAATCAAAGGTAATTTGAGTTCATATTTTTCTATCAATGGTAGTATTTAAAGAGAGCTTATCTGATTTCCCCTGCCAATTAAAGGCTTATATTGCTTGTTTATATCCCTCTCCAATCTGAAAGGGTTCTCATTTGATTCTGATAGGAAGTTGGGCCTTTGTATAATCCTCACGCGTCTCAGTTGCACATTTTAAGGTGCAATTATACCCTAGCAATTCCTTTTACATCTGAAAAATAGAGGTTAGTAATTTGGGTGGCCCTGTTACTTTGATAGAAAAATATAGGACAAAATCTCAGGAGCAATAATTTCTTTGGAGACTATAGTTGGGAGAGGAGGGCACGTTCTGCTGAAAATGAGTAGGGTTATGTATGAAAAGTCTTTACAGGATCCATGCGATATTGCTATCAAGAGCCAGAAAGTGAGACTTTCATAGGACAAGAGTTAGTCTGGTCAGCATATGGATATACGTATGTGTATATGTATGTGTATGTATCTTGCTGATGCTTAACTCTTTTTGCCACAAATGTGCAATCAGCTCAATATTGAGTTTAACATCCCAAAGTAGAAGGAGAGTCATTCACTTTTATGTGTAGAGCAGGGGTCTCAAACTCAATTTACCTGGGGGCCGCTGGAGGCAGAGTCTGGGTGAGGCTGGGATTCATAAGGGATAAGGGATTCAATCCCCCTGCGGGCCGCACTAATATTATACTTTCATATCACGGTGGGGGCCACAAGATACCGTCCTGCGGGCCGCAATTGGCCCGTGGGCCGCCCGTTTCAGACCCCTGGTGTAGAGGATTGCAAAATACTCCACCGAGAAGCAGATAAAAGGAAATATTTCCTTACATAAATGGAATTCACTTCCTCAGGATGTGGTGGTAGTCATCAATTCATACACATTTAAAAGGTGATTAGACAAATTGTAGAGCTGTAATCATTGAATATTTTTACACTGCCAATAGCAAAGGTTCTTTAGATAGTATGCATCTAAAGTCTACAACCATAGATAGATAGATAGATAGATAGATAGATAGATAGATAGATAGATAGATAGATGGATGGATGGATGGATGGATGGATGGATGGATGGATGGATGGATGGATGGATGGATGGATGGATGGATGGATGGATGGATGGATGGACGATAGGCAGGTAGGCAGGCAAGCAGATAAATATATATATTACAGGATCCAATCTGGGTTAGTCACCTGGACCAGAGGTTTGTCTTCTGAGCTTTTGGACTCATGCCAGAGCCCATTCTCGGGGAACTGCTAGGGAGAAATTCCCTGAGGATGGGCTCCGCTCCAGCATGAGTTCGAAAACTCGGAAGACAAAAACGTCTGGTCCAGGTGACTGACCCACATTTGATCTTTCATCATTATCCTGGGACATGTATATCCGCTTTCATTTGTCATGCACATACACCCACACAAACACACACCTATATATAATAGTACAGCTGTAGAAGAAAAGCAAAAATAAAACCCAAAAGTAGAGAATAAAAGTTTAACAGATATTAACACATTTTTTTTAAAAAACTAAACTATTTGAGAGAATAGAAATAAATCTTTATTTATAATCCCCTATCTCCCCCCCCCCCCATCCCACCATGAGCATTAGGGACAGAGGAAACCCAAGCACAGGGTCATCCAGTCTTCTGTTATTCTACCACATCTTCTTCCCCTCAGATTTTCCACCCCAAAGATGCCTTTGGGGGAAATGCCATTTTTTTAATGACCTGCTTCACTTTCTTCTGCACAACATTCATTGAAAGGTTATTTAGATTGCCAAATTAAAATCCTCTGCAAATTTGTCATATATGACAAATTGAGGCAAAGTTAAATTTGCACTTCTTTGTTTGCTCATAGGTATGAACCCATCATGAAGCATTTACAGGTAGTTCTCATTCAGTGGCCACAGTTGGGACAAGCAATTAAGTCATTAAACAAAGAAGTCATTAAAGTGAAGCAGTGAGTTGCTTGTGATCTCACTTCAGCTTTCCTTTGCTTACAGATCCACGAAGGTCATAAATGTGAGGGTTGGTTACAAAGTTATTTTTTCATCATTGTTGTAACTATGAATGGTTGCTAAATGAGCCAATCACTAAACAAGGATTACTTGTACTGTACCATGGTAGTAGACATTCTGTAGTAATTTAACAAGTCAGGATATTTTCACGAAAAGTACTTTGAGGAAGGGTACCAAAAGATTAGCTAACTTGAGACCACTCAAATCCTATTCCAGTTTATCCTCCACCTTTGTCACCTTATTCTCTGCTACTCCTTTAATATTGTCACCTCCCCACATTGTTATAAGAGATTAGTAGAAAAGCTCGGTGAGAAAATTGATTGCTTTAATACAATGCTGAAAACATTAGCTTGCATTTAGAAAATTCAGAATTTTGTTGTTATATATCCATGATGGTGAACCTATGGCACGCATGCCACAGGTGGCACGTGGAGTCATTTGTTAGGGCAAGCAAGGTGTTGCCCTGTCAGGCTATTTTTTGCCCTCCAGAGTACGAAAAACTGGCCCTACGGGCAAACCAGAAGTTTGGGAACGGACTTCTTGTTTGCTCCTTGGGCTGTTTATCGCCCTCTGGAGCTTTCAGGGAAGCCTCTTAAAGGCGCCAAAGATCAAAAATCGGCCCTACAAACAAACCAGAAGTCGCCATTCCTGGACTTTCAGGTTCCCCGTAGGTCCATTTTTCACCCCCCCGGAGGCTTCAGGGAAGTTCCTGAAGCCTCTGGACGGCCTCAGGGGCGGGGGGGGTTGTTTTCATCCTCCCCAGGCTCCTAGAAAACTTCTGGAGCCTGGGGAGGGGGAAAAACCACGCCAAAAGCAGGGGGCACTGGTCACACATGCATGCGCGTGGAGGGTGGCATACATGCATAGCATTATGGGTGTGGCACACCCATCCACAACCTCCCTTAACTCTCCCTGCTTTTGGCATGGGAGCCAAAAAAAGGTTAGCCATCACTGTTATATATCATAGTGGTGAGAATCTTATATGCATAAAGGTAGAAAGATATATTACTTTCTACAATGGAAGGATGGTTTGCAAAGGTGATGGAATTGGCAGAGATGGCAAAATTATGTGTTCTAATTAAAGACAAGAATTTATCTACTTTTCTGATTTTGTACTCAAAACTAAAAAAAAATGAAACTTTGCTTTTAGTTTTTGACAACTAAAATGACTTTGCCATTATAGAAATGGCTTTAGAAATGCAAAACAAAAGGTTGCAACTTCTTTTGTGTTTTATTGCACTGAAAGAAGTCAGGTCACTATCTTTTTCCTCCCTTTCTTTCTGCACCTCTCTTCTTTCTTCTTTAATTTTCTCAATTTTTGTTTCTATTTGCATTTTATCTTATAATAAACTTAAATATAATATTTTTAAAAAGAGAGCATTGGCATGCAGCTGGAATTTTGAAGACCGAAAAGTTCCCCTCTTTGAGGTAGAGTTACTAATGCTTAGAACCCTTGTTTTAAGTAGTAGAATTGTGGTTCTACTTTAGGCAAATGCCTTCAACAGCTCTTGGAGAATATCTATCTATGTGGTTGCTAGAAGTTAAAACAACTTGATGGCATAGAATCAATCAATAATCTGAATGTAGCACAGGTAGTAAGACATCTTTAAATGCAATATAAAACTAGATTTGTTGTGTAGGGGAAAAGAGATGAAAACAAATTGAAGCAAGAACAGGGAAATCAGCTGCATGCATTGTGAGCTCTACAGATGACGTGAGATAGAAATTTAGAAAAAGCCCATGTATGCTGCATTTGGCCAGCAATGTTGGTGTTGTAGAAAACTGGATTACTTTCAAATGCTTGTGTGATGCCTTTCAGTCTCCTAGTGTCTGGAATACTCCCTGCACCTTTATTAGAAAGATTTCTGAACACCAATTGTCTACTTCCTAAAGCTGAGAAAGTGTGACTGGCCCAAAATCACTCAATCAGTCTAAGGAGGGAACAGAACTCATGGTCTCCTCATTTCTAGCCTGGTGCCTCATCTATCTATCTATCTATCTATCTATCTATCTATCTATCTATCTATCTATCTATCTATCTATCTATCTATCTATCTATCTATCTATCTACCATTGCACCAAAGTTGCTCTCACTTTCAGAATTACTTTGAAAAAAAGACAGGGAAGGGACACTGAGAGGCTACAGATTCCATAGACAGTGAGCAAGAAACATTTACCTGAGCCCCATCCTATCTCATTCAATCTATATCAAGAACTGCTCACCAATGGAATTTGTTTGCCACCATGTGGATGGACTGGCAATCTTTGAGATTTCAATAGGATCTTAAACACTTCATGTCACAGGAAAATCATTATAATGGCGAAGCCAAGTTGGGTTTTACATTAATAAACAACAACAACACTTCACAACTTTAATTAGAACAAATCATTGAGAACTAGTATGATATACTCCTGCCAGATCACACCTGTTAAAAGTATAAGATTGTGCACCATGTAGGTTCTTTAAGGTACAATTCCATTGTTCCATCTAGATGATAGTTGCTAGGTTTCATCAAGAGTGCTGAGAAAGGATGTTCTCAGATATTCCCACCTCCAACAAATTGAGGAACAGTGGTCACCCAAGGATTTCCCTAAATATTGGGAACTAGGGCATCATCCCATTGGGAAAACACAATTCCCAAATACATACTGGTAGTTTGGGCTGCTAGTTTCCTTTTCAACTTGTCTGCAATAGGCTTTATGTTTAGCACCTTCATTCAATCTTTGACTAATAACATTTTCTGAAGAAACACTAATATTGATATGATACCATGGATCCATAATAACAACTGAGCCAGGTCCCTGCCACTGTTCTGTGTTTACATAGAAAACGTATAACATAATCTACTATGTATAAAATGCTTTTAGGATAATGTAGTGGTTGTTATCGACATGACAACTGACTCTCTTTCAAGGTAATTGTTTTGCACCAACTATGGTATAGTTTCCAACCCTGCCATGAAGTTTGGTTGCAAATATAATGGATTATACTTTTCATTGAAATAAAAATCTAAATTTTGATGTCTCTCATCAAAGGAATCTAAATGGAAGTGAAGTTTAGTGGATCCTGCTGGGCGATAATTGAAGTGCAATCATTATTCCATCCCAGCTCTTTTAAACATAGTTTAGTTGGTAATTTATTTTGCCTGGAAGGGTCTAAAAATATCCCTCCGCCCTCTACCCCACCACAAATATTGGAGAAGATAGCCATCATAATTATTTACAAAATCAGACCAACTGCAATTAGGCTGATTAAACTTTTCTTTCCTGGGGCCCCATAAAATAAACAATAGCAGAAATGGGCTCCTACAGAAATAATAGATTGGAAAGCTCTGACATCAGTGTTTTATTGACTAATTAGATCGGTCTTCTGGGCCAAATGCAGATAAAGATTTGCAAGGCGCACATTAGAAAATGAGTGATTCTTTACGATATGACATGAAATTATTTTGTTCGTGATAAAACTCAAGCTAGCAAAATTCAAATGTCTGATTGCTCTAGGGATAATATTTCAAACTACGGATGATCCTGTTTTAGGGTACCTCAAATTTGAAGTGCTAAATCTTACTAAATCTAAATCTTGCACTAAAATCTTTACTCAATCAACTTTAGTTCTTGAAATGGCATCTGCCTTTGAGCTATAAAAATAACAGATGATTTTTTTTGATAGCTTATCAGTTAACAGACTGCTTGGTTAGGATAGCACATTTTTATGTTAATTTCCTGGTTGGGGAGGGGGCAGGCCGGGGAGATTTAATGTACTGTTGCATGTACTTTTAAGTGTCTTTTTTTCCCCCACAATAAGAGTATCAAGCATTCCAGGGCACTTCTGCTGGTGCAGCATTAAGAGAGGTATGGCAATGGAAAAGCTTTATTGGAAAAAAAAATCCTTCCCTTTGCATCTATCCAATTAAAATAATGTGTTTAGTAATATGTAAGCACAGTAACATATTAAACATATAATAATATTAATTTCTTCAATGAATTACAGCCACCGGGGCTCCGCTCCCCCTTGCTTCCATCATCGTATCAGCATTTCAATAGATCTGGCACTGTGGCTGGCCAGAACACAGGAAGTTAAAGTTAAAGCTTAATTTGATCAAAAGCTTCAGGGGGCAATCTCTAGATCACACTGCAGGCTTGTGTAAGGCAAAAGGGACTCAGGGAGGCCTCCTCCTCTCCAGTTGCACAATTTGTCCCTCAGATCTGGGAGGATGTTTTAGTGGGTGCCACTGACTTTCTCCGAAAAAGAAAAAAAATAAAGGAAAGTGCCTCAAAGCACGTACAAAATACAAAATTCTGCCCTACAGGGGGAAAAAACAACCCCTTTACTTCCATTTTAGGATTGCATCGTTTCTCAAGGTGTGTCTCTCTCTCCTCCTATTTCCCTCCTTGAGAAAAATTTTACGACACTGAGAGAGAGTAGCTGTTTGTCACCATTCCATGGCTGAAGGTGGACTCTTGTGACCCCAACAACAGCTGCATGGCAGAACAAAAATTCCTAGAATCGGTCCTTTATGGTGTCAATGAGGAGAGAGATAAGATTCCAGACAGGTTTTCATCACTCCAAAACCCTCATGGCAGCTTAAATATATTTATGATTAGTGTTTATAACTCAGACCATCAATGTTCATTTTGATCTAATTTAAACATTGAAGGAGAAAGAGCCAGAAGAAGAATGCTGGCTTGATTCGGGGGTTTTTAATTAACAAATTATTGTCTATTTTAGGGGGTACTAGGGAGGGGGGGTTTAGACAGGTAGAGACGGAGGGGGAAAGAGAGGGCCAGGCCAGCAGACGACGGAGGGAAGCGGAAGGATCCGTTAGGGGGGGGGATACGAGTCGTCCCGGCTGAGGGCACTTCCATTCAAAGGGTCGTGGGGAGAGGCAGGTCCGAGGGGAGACAAGTTCTATCCTCCCGGTTGGGGGCACAGAACCGTTGGCTGCAAACGGTGAAGTGCCTCAACCCCCGCAGGCTAGGTGGTCAGGGAGTACAGAGCCAGGGCCTACGGCTGATGTTCTGTAATGCCAGGTCCATGGTCAACAAGGCCCCCCTCATTTATGACCTTGTGTCGGAGGGGGAGCCGGACCTGGTAGGAATTGCGGAGACCTGGTTGGGCCACGAGGGTGGACTTCCCCTCGTTGAAATGTGCCCACCAGGCTACCGCGCTTTTCATCAGCCCCGGGCCCTAGGTAGGGGTGGTGGGGTAGCGGTCATTGTTAAGGAAGGTCTTGAGCCGAGAGAGACCATTGTGCCACAGACCACCGGTTGTGAGTCCCTCTGCGTGAAGTGGGGCCTAGGGAGGCAGTTGGGCTTGCTGGTTGTATACCTGGCTCCCCGCTATGTAGCAGCAGCCCTGCCCGAGCTCCTTGAGGTGATCGCTACGGTGGCAGTTGAGACCCCCAGGCTTGTAGTCATGGGGGACTTTAATCTGCCATCGGTGGGCGAATCATCCGAGGTAGTTCGGGAGTTCATAGCTTCCATGACGGCTATGGACCTGACCCAACTAATTCAGCGCCCCACCCACGAGGGTGGACATACACCGGACCTCATCTTTGTCTCAGGCCAATGGAAGAGTGATCTGGGTATAGGGGATATAGGCATTATGCCCTTGGCATGGTCAGACCACTCACTTCTCCGGCTCGACTTTCCAACCGCTGCCCCCCACCGCGGGGAGGCGGAACCTAGTTTACCTATCTGGTTCCGCCCCAGGCACCTGATGGACCCTGATGGGTTCCAGGCGGCGCTTGGGCCACTTCCTGTACCCCTGACCCGTGCCCCGATGGAGGACCTCATGGCCGCATGGAATATTGTGGCCATGGGAGCCTTGGATCGGGTCGCGCCCTTGCGGCCTCTCTTGCGGCAGCGAGCCACCCTGGCCCCTTGGTTCACCGAGGAGCTAAGGGTGATGAAGCGCCGCAAGAGATGCCTAGAGAGAAGATGGAGGTCTACTCGATCTGAATCTGACCGAATATAGGTAAGAGCCCATTTACGGACTTACATTGTGGCACTGAGAGTGGCCAAACGTCATCATTGTGCCACCCTCATAGCATCCGCAGATAACCGCCCTGCCGCCCTGTTTAGGGTAACCCGTTCCCTCCTTCAACAGAGGGTGCGAGAAGCCCCATTACAGGGTAGAGCAGAGGAATTTGTGATTTATCTGCAGGAGAAAATCGCTCAGATCCAGGACGAGTTAGTCTCCATTGATGGCCCAGTGGAATGCCACGAGACAGATCTTGGTTGGGAGGAGTTTGACTCTGTTACTTCCGATGATATGGACAGGTTACGTGGGCGATTGCGAGCCACCACATGTTTACTGGACCCGTGTCCTTCCTGGCTTGTACTGGCATCCTGGGAGGTGACACGAGGCTGGCTCCAAGAGGTTGTCAACGCTTCTTTAAGTGAGGGTTTCTTGCCTGCCTCCCTTAAAGAGGCCATGGTGAGGCCCCTCCTGAAGAAGCCCTCTTTGGACCCAGCTTTATTAGCCAACTATCGTCCCGTCTCCAACCTTCCCTTTCTGGCGAAGGTTGTAGAGAGTATGGTGGCACAACAGTTTCCCCGTCACCTGGAGGAAGTTGATTATCTAGACCCGCGCCAGTCCGGCTTTCGGCCCGGGCATAGCACCGAGACCGCATTGGTCGCGTTGGTTGATGATCTCTGGAGGGCTAGGGATGGGGGTTGCTCCTCCATCCTGGTCCTATTAGACCTCTCAGCGGCTTTCGATACCATCGACCATGGTATCCTATTGCGTCGGCTGGGGGGTTGGGGGTGGGAGGCACCGTTTTACGGTGGTTCTCCTCCTACCTCTCCGGCCGATCGCAATTTGTGTTGACAGGAGAGCAGAGGTCGACCTCGAGACCCCTCACATATGGGGTGCCTCAGGGGTCGGTCCTCTCGCCTCTCCTGTTCAACACATATATGAAGCCGCTGGGTGAGATCATCCGTGGTTTTGGGGTAGAGTATCATTTCTACGCTGGTGATACTCAGCTGTATATATCTACCCCAAACCACCCCAACGATGCCGTAGCAGTGATGTGCCAGTGCCTGGAAGCCGTGCAGATCTGGATGGGAAGTAACAGACTTACGCTCAACCCGGCCAAGACCGAGTGGCTGTGGTTTCCGGCCGCCCGATTCAACCAGTTGACTCCATCACTGGCCATAGGGGGCGAACATCTTGCCCCTGTGGATGGGGCGCGCAACTTGGGTGTCCTCCTGGATACCCGGCTGTCCATGGAAGATCAAGTGACAGCCGTGGCCAGGAGGGCGTTTTACCAGGTTTGCCTGGTACGCCAGTTGCGCCCCCTATTGGATCGGGATGCCCTTTGCACAGTCACTCATGCTCTCGTGACATCCCGACTGGACTATTGTAACTCTCTCTACATGGGGCTCCCCTTGAGGTGCACCCGAAGACTTCAGCTGGTCCAGAATGCAGCCGCGCGAGCAATAATGGGGACCGCAAGGTACGCCCATATAACACCGCTCTTGCGCGAGCTGCACTGGCTGCCTGTCGTCTTTCGGGTGCGCTTCAAGGTGTTGGTTGTCATCTTCAAAACGCTCCATGGCTCGGGACCTAGCTTTCTGCGGGATCGGATCCTGCCCCATACATCCTCACGGCTGATCCGCTCCCACAGAGAGGGATTTCTCCGGGTGCCGTCCACTAGACTGTGTCAGCGGGCGACGCCCAGGGGAAGGGCCTTCTCTGTGGCGGGCCCAGCCCTCTGGAACGACCTCCCCCCCGACATTAGAACAACTACGGACCTCCGCTCCTTCCGTCAAAAACTGAAAACACACTTTTTCTGCTTGGCCGGCCTTGGTTAGTCTCTACCTCTGGGGTGTTTAGGGAATTTAGTTTTAATGGGGTTTTTTAGCGCAGGGACGATCAATTTAATCTGCTTTTATCTATTGTATTTATTGTTTGTATATATTTTATATGTTTTAATTTCCCTGTGCACCGCTCCGAGTCCCCTTGGGGAGAGGACGCGGTATACAAAATTAAATATTATTATTATTATTATTATTATTCATACCCATTTTCATTTCCCCTGTGGTATTCAAATTGCCTTGGACTACTTGGTTGCCACGAAGTAAAAAAGATGTGGAGCCTCTAGAAAGAGTGCAGAGAAGAGCAACAAAGAGGATTAGGGGACTGGAGGCTAAACAATATAAAGAACGGTTGCAGGAACTGGGTATGTCTAGTTTGATGAAAAGAAGGACTAGGGGAGGCATGATAGCAGTCTTCCAGTATCTCAGGGGTTGCCACAAAGAAGAGGGAGTCAAACTATTCTCCACCTGAGGGTAGAACAAGAAGCAATGGGTAGAAACTAATCAAGGAGAGAAGCAACTTAGAACTGAGGAGAAATTTCCTTTTTCGTGTATGAAGCCAACTAGAACTGGGTTTTTTTGCAAGTTGGGGCCTGAGAAATCTCACCAAAAGTCATCATTAATCCATCATACATTATAAAATAAGTATGAAAGGCATTGCTAATTTTTAACTCACCCAAAACAAACATGCAAACAAAAGGTGGAACCAAACAAACAAAAACACTCATCCAAATAATATTCTCACGCAGAAACCACCACCCTTTTCCAGGAAACTGCTGTTTCAACCAATAGCTTGGTGCCAAAGTAATATCTTCATCCTTCCTTTCCTGAAAAAGCATGAACCCCCTCCTGCCACCCCACCCAGAAGATTTCTTTATCTTCTGATCTAAGAAAGCACCCATCCCTCACTATTGAGATTTAGTTAGCATCTCCACTTTTCTTTAGGGTTAAGTGCATCCTGGAGGAAGTATATGAAGAAAATACAACACAATAAATTTGGCAACATCCTGGGAGGCCACAGAGCTCTTCCTTGTGCAACTTCTAGCAGCAGTGTACATACCTTGTGATCTGAGATGGGCTTGGCTTGAACTGATTATGCAAAGTTCCCATAAACTCTCTCTAGTCAATACAAACTGAAGTTTTTGTATTTGGCTATGACTTCTTGGGATGTTGCATTGTCTTCAGCAGGGTCACCCAAGGTATCCATGGGAGGAGTATGTATCAGAAAGAATCCAGATGGTAACCACAATGACATGATTGAAGTATCAATGACCATGTGATCAAAACGACACATGTAAAGAAGGAGCAAGGACTTGTTTTGCTGTGTAAAACATCTTGACTCTTTTGATCTCCTCTTTGGATGTCCCAGGACCTAAAGGTGAACTTGGTTAAAGAATGGCAGAGCAAAGAGCAGAAAGAGAAAAGTAGAGATAAATGGATCTGAAGGGTTTGTTTGCATATGCCATGCAAAACTGCATTTTATAAGGGAAAGGTCATGTCTGCAGTTAATGATGGAAAGAATCCCAAAATGCTTAGAAGGCACATTTTGAAAAATACATGTGAGGCAACTGGAATTTCTGCCATATATAGGGAAACTGGTTCTCTATCAAGAGTTCGCTTCCATATTTTACACTTTGGCATGACCTACTTTTTGTGTGACATAATCTTCTGTTCCATGCTTCAGAAAATAAAAGGTTTGTAAGACAATTAACACATCTGTAACTCAAGCCTTGACAATGTGTAGCAAATGCATTCTGATTAATTTTGGACAGACGGTATTTTTGCCCTTTCATGTTAGTGTTCAAAATACTACATCCATCTATTAGCATTAGGGTGGAGTAGAAATGCTTGCTCAGCACACCAACAAATTGATATTTATTCATGTTATTTCAAACTAACCAATCTGGCTATACATTGGTCCTAAGCGAACAAAATCCACACACTCTATCCATAAAAGGAAAGTAAGCTAACATGAAATCCAGCTGTTTCTGTGTTGAGAACTGAACACAAGCTCTTGGGAAGCTAGTTAATCAGGGATGTGAAAGCCCAATTGCTTACAGAGTAGAAATGATATGATGGGGACTTATATAAGGGAATAAAGGAAATAGAGAACCATACTGCAACAGAAATAAGTAGAATAACATATCCTAACATTAGGACATTTGCAGGCCTAAGATGCAATACAAAAAAATATATAGATTTTTCCAGGGGGGAAATGCAACAGAATTGCAGCCCCACTCTTCAAAATGTAATTATTTTAGTCCCGATCACAGCATTGTGAAAATTGTAGTATGGACAATCTCAAAGGTGCTTTTTCAAGAGGCAACTGGACTTTCTTGTTTTTCTTTGAAGACATTTTGCTTCTCATCCAAAAAGCTTCTTCAGCTTTGACTGGATAGTGGAGAATAGAGTCAGTCAGAGCTGAAGTCAGAGCTGAAGAAGCTTCTTGGATGAGAAGCCTAATGTCTTCAAAGAAAAATCAGAACCCGGAAAGCTACAGATAGCCAGTGCAGCTCGCGCAGGAGAGGTGTTACATGGGAATGCCTTGAGGCTCCCAAGATCCCCTGCGCGGCCACATTCTGTACCAACTGCAGTCTCTGGGTGCACCTCAAGGGGAGCCCCATGTAGAGAGCATTACAGTAGTCTAGGCGGGACGTAATGAGTGCATGAGTGACAGTGCGGAGGGCGTCCCGGTCGAGAAAGGGGCGCAGCTGGCGTACCAGGTGGACCTGGTAAAAAGCCCCCCTGGCCACGGCCGTCACATGGTCATCCATGGACAGCCGAGAGTCCAGGAGGATGCCTAAGTTGCAGGCCCTTTCCCCGGGGGCTAGTGACTCGGCCCTGATGGCCAGTGATGGAATCAACTGGCTGTACTGGGATGTCGGAAACCACAGCCACTCGGTCTTGGACGGGTTGAGTCGAAGTTTGTTAGTCCCCATCCAGACCCGCACGGCCTCCAGGCACTGGCACATCACCTCTACGGCATAGTTGGGGTGGTTTGGGGTAGATATATACAGCTGCGTATCATCAGCGTAGAGGTGGTACTCTACCCCAAAACCACGGATGATCTCGCCCAGCGGCTTCATATATGTGTTGAACAGGAGTGGTGAGAGGACCGACCCCTGAGGCACCCCACAAGTGAGGGGTCTCGAGGTGCCCCTCACCCCCAACCCCTCCAGCCGATGCAATAGGATACCATGGTTGATGGTATCAAAAGCCGCTGAGAGGTCTAATAGGACCAGGATGGAGGAACAACCCCCATCTCTGGCCCTCCAGAGATCATCCACCAACGCGACCAATGCCGTCTCGGTGCTGTGCCTGGGCCGGAAGCCGGACTGGCGTGGGTCCAGATAATCAATTTCCTCCAGATGATGGGGGAACTGTTGTGCCACCACACTCTCTACAACCTTCGCCAAAAAAATGAAGGTTGGAGACCAGACAGTAATTTACCAACAATGCTGGGTCCAGAGAGGGCTTCTTTTTTTTTATATTGAAAAAGTTTTATTGGTTTTACATTTTTTCTATAGGGTAGGGTAAGGGATACAAAGAAATTTTGAGAGCATTCACGTCAGAGTCGTCGGCCCTTCCGAGACCTCAAAATACACAATAAAAAATAACCAAAAAAAAGCATTTTTCATAACACTACAAGGTAAAAGCAAGTACATATACCTAAATTCTCAGTTCCATGTTGTCAGACATTTACAAAAAATCCAGAAAATATTATGCAAAATTGTTCAGAAAAATCAAGGCAAAGTTATTTTTTCGATCTAAGTCTCTTGGCTATTGTATCTTCTTTTTCTCCTCCCTGGCCCCCAGCGGGCGGGGCCGTGGCCCCCTCCGTCCCCCCTGGATCTTCCCCCAGGGCAGAGGAATGTTTTTTAAGAAAGGCTTCCGCCTCAGCAACTGTTTTAATCCTCACTCTTCCTCCTTCCCAGAACACCAGCATCCCTTCGGGTGTCACCCACTTGAACCAAATCCCGTGATCAAACAATGTTTTAGACAAGAAGGAAAATTTCCTTCTTGCATCTCTAATCTTTCTAGGGATCTGCTTCAAGATAGCAACCGTTTTTTGTTGATAGATTAACGGACTTTCTCTCTGCACTTTCAGGATTTCCTCTCTGGTTGACCTTCTAACAAATTTCACATGTATCTCTCTAGGCACTTCATTTATCCTGGCATATGCTGAGTTAATTCTATAGGCTAGGTCAATGTCCCCCCTGATCTCATCTTTAGGTTTTTGTAAATAGTCTGCTAAAATTGTGCTCGTAAGATCAGGGAGGCATCCACCAGATTCCTCAAGAACGTTCTGAAATCTCAAAAAATATGTCATTCTTTCCATATCAATCCTAGACACATGCCCATCTGTTTCCCCAACCTCTTTAGTAACATTTTTAATCTCTCCCTTAACCCCCACCAACCCCCCTTCCAATTCTTCAGTCTTCTGTGTGTTTTCCAGCACTTGCTTCCGTGTCAGAGAGGACTTCTTGAGGAGGGGTCTCACCACCGCCTCTTTCAAGATGGTAGGCAAGAACCCCTCACTCAAAGAGGCGTTCACTATTTCCTGGAGCCAGCCTCGTGTAACCTCCCAGGATGCCAGTACAAGCCAGGAGGGACACGGGTCCAATAAACATGTGGTAGCTCGCAGTCGCCCACGTAACCTGTCCATATCTTCGGAAGTAACAGAGTCAAACTCTTCCCACAAAACTGTCTCAAGATCTGCCTCGGGGCATCCCACTGGACCACTTTCGATGGAGGCCAACTCGCTCCGAATCTGAGGGATTTTATCCTGCAGATATTCCCCAAATTCCTCTGCTCTACCCTGCAAAAGGGCTTCCCGCGTCCTCTGTTGAAGGAGGGAGCGGGTCACCCTAAACAGGGCGGCAGGGCGGTTATCTACGGATGCGATGAGAGTGGCACAATGATGACGTTTAGCCACTCTCAGCGCCACAAGGCAAGTCCGTAAATGGGCTCTCACCTGTGTTCGGTCAGATTCAGACCGTGTGGATCTACATCACCTCTCTAGGAGGAAGCTGCAATTTGCTGATATATCTTCGGTTGTCCAAGTTTTGCGCTTTGGTTCCAGTCGCTTTGCAGTTGCACACCCTGGTTCCCTGGCAGTAACAACTGAGCCCTGTAGCCCATTTTTCAACAGATTTCCAGGAGCCATAGCATCTGACGTGGTCCTTGTTGACTGGGGTAATGAAAGATCCAAAGTGGATTTTTGTTCGTTTCTCCTCATCATTAGTGATGGTAGGTGCCTGGGTTGGTTCTCAGTGCTAAGCCACTACTGATTCAAGGATGATATATTATTATTATTATTATTATTATTATTATTATTATTATTATTATTATTATTATTATTATTATTATTATTATTATTATTATTATTATTATTATTATTATGTTAATCTTTGGTGAGATTCACAGCCTTTGGGGCTGGTTGGTAGCTCAACAGCTCAAGTCCTAACCAAGGACCTAGGAACTGTTAAGGTAACATCGGAGGATATAAGCAGTTCCAAGCAGGGTGGCCCTTTGTAGAGTCAGAATGCTCAAGTCCGGCAAACCTAGAACCTCCACATAGCAAGGCAGTCCCCTAGGTATTGCTCCAAGGGCTCCAATCACAATCGGGATAACACACAACTTTCTCTTCCACAGTCGCTCAACTTCAATTTGCAAGTCCCGGTATTTTGTGATTTTTTCTTGCTGCTTATTTTCAATTCGTGCATCACCAGGTATTGCAGTGTCAACGAACCATACTTTTTTCTTTTCAGTTATTGTTATATCAGGTATCAGGTTGTAGGACAGGTGTCTGTCAGTCTGAATTCTAAAGTCCCACAAGATCTTGACTTTCTCATTCTCTAAAACTTTCTCAACCTGATGTTCCCAGTGATTTTTACTGTACTCAAATCCAAACCTCTGGCACAATTTCCAGTGAATGATCTTAGCAACAGGGTCATGGTTTTGTAGGTAGTCAGTTTGTGAAATTTTGCTGCGCCCACTGATCAGGTGGTCAACTGTCTCATCTTTCTCATTACAGAGGCGACATTTGCTGTTGGTGGTTAACATGTTGAATTTTTGCCTTCATGCAGTTGGTGGCTAAGGCTTGTTCTTGAGCAGCCAAAATAAAGCTTTCTGTTTCTTTTTTCAGTACTCCCGATCTTAACCAGTTCCAAGTTAGTTTTTGGTCAGCTTTGCCTTCAATACTTTTCAAGTATTGGCTATGCATAGCTTTGCTTTTCCAATTTTCAGCTCGTTTCTCAATTACTTCTTTCTTATATTCAGCTTTTCGCTTAGTTGTCTTTAAAAGGCCTCCTTTATTTACTTCCTTAATCATTGGTTCTTCACTTTTCTGGATGTAATCATTCAACCTGTGTCTTTCTTCTTCCACAGTCTGCTTTACTTGTAGGAGTCCTTGACCACCTTCTGCTCTTGGTAGATATAATCGGTCAACATCACTTTTAGGGTGCAAAGCATGATTCATTGTCATAAGCTTCCTCGTTTTTCTGCCCAAATTGTCCAATTCCACCTGGGTCCAGTCAATTATTCCTGCAGAGTATCGAATCACAGGTATAGCCCAGGCATTTATGGCTTTTATGATGTTTCCTCCACTCAATTTGGACTTTAATATCTTGCAGATTCGTCAAATGTATTTGGTTGAAGTTAATTCCTTGATTTTATTATGCATTAAGTCAGAGACCTCTAAAATCCCCAAGTACTTGTAGTACTTCTTCTGGTTTTACTGCCTTGATCATTTCTTCATTCTCAAGTTCTATTCCATCATCTTCTATGACCTTGCCTGCTTTGGTTGCCATTGTTGCACATTTGTCAATTCCAAACTGCATACCAATGTCTTGGCTAAATTCTTTTATGCTTTCAATTAATAAATTCAGTTCAGCTTTTGTTTTACCAAACAGCTTCAAATCATCCATGTACATCAAGTGCGAAATTTTCAGTCCTTTCTTTGCAAGAAATGATGATGATGATGATGATGATGATGATGATGATGATGATGATGATGATGATGATGATGATTATTCTGTGGTTAATCTTTGGTGAGATTCACAGCCTTTGGGGCTAGTTGGTAGCTCAACAGCTCGAGTCCTAACCAAGGACCTAGGAACTGTTAAGGTAATGTCGGAGGATATAAGCTGTTCCAAGTAGGGTGGTTTTTTGTAGAGTCAGAATGTTCAAGTCTGGTAAATTTAGAATTTCTACATAGCGAGGTCCCACAAGATCTTGACTTTCTCATTCTCTAAAACTTTCTCAACCTGATGTTCCCAGTGAAATTTTGCTGCACCCACTGATCAGGTTGTCGACTGTCTCATCTTTCTCATTACAGAGGCGACATTTGCAGTTGGTGGTAACATTTTGAATTTTTGCCTTCGTGCAGTTTGTGGCTAAAGCTTGTTCTTGAGCTGCCAAAATAAAGCCTTCTGTTTCTTTTTTCAGTACTCCCGATCTTAACCAGTCCCAAGTTAGTTTTTGGTCAGGTTTGCCTTCAATACTTTTCAAGTATTGGCCATGCATAGCTTTGTTCCTCCAATTTTCAGCTCACTTCTCAATTACTTATTTCTATTATTATTATTATTATTATTATTATTATTATTATTATTATTATTATTATTATTATTATTATTATTATTATTATTATTATTCTGTGGTTAATCTTTGGTGAGATTCACAGCCTTTGGGGCTGGTTGGTAGCTCAACAGCTCGAGTCCTAACTAAGGACCTAGGAACTGTCAAGGTAACGTTGGAGGATATAAGCTGTTCCAAGCAGGGTGGCCCTTTGAAGAGTCAGAATGCTCAAGTCCAGCAAACCTAGAATCTCCACATTCTTCTTCTTCTTCTTCTTCTTCTTCTTCTTCTTCTTCTTCTTCTTCTTATTATTATTATTATTATTATTATTATTATTATTATTATTATTATTATTATTAATCAAAAGCAGAAATAGATAAGCTGCTCCATGAGAAAGGGTAACCCCAAATCTAGTGTTAAGTAATCTTGCAGACAAAACATGTATTAGTTGTTTTACCAATGTATAACAGTTTCATTAATATACTGCACAAAAATATTGCAGCTGCACTATAACTAAATATGCTTAAAAAAATCACATGATTGAAAGACAGTAAAACAATTTTGGTACTACAAATTTGTCGTACTGTACATACTGTGTATACAAATAAAAGATGATGCAGGAAAACATGATGACATCCAAACTGCTTTATTGCAGAGTTTTATCACTACATATATCAACACGAGGGGTCTAAAACAAAAGAGTGGCAAATCAATAAAAGAAATGAAAACAATACAAAACCTTTATGAGAATAGTATTTGACATTAACATTAATTGTAATCTAAGAAAAGTAGAACAGATGCTAAAGCAAGTTCAAAAAATAAATAAATGAAATGAGAGACTAGGAAGAACTAAAAAATTTGTATTCCTTGTTTTCTGCTGGTTAATATCTAACTAGAAAATATAATAGGTAGCATCTTGAGCATATGCCAAAACATTGGCTATCCCTCCAGGATACAATAATAAATGACTGTGCAGTAAAAACCTACATATTAAGCATTAAGTTTAATAATAGAAAAAAAATCATGTTACAAAATAATTTAATCTCTCTTAAAGAGAGATTAGTTTTGTAATAAATTTGCACTTTTATGAGTAAATGCAATCCAGGAAAGATTTTTATATGCTTGGTGAAAAGACTAGATGGGTGGGGAGTGAGATCCTGGATTTTTTTTTAAAAAAGTTATTGACTCATTCAGAGAGGTAAGAATGAACGAGCATGTGACACTTTAGTGAATATTTTAGAAAAAAGCTTTGTTTGTTTCCAGTCATGTAGTATAAATATAAGTCTATTCAAGAAACTGAATATAAGAACATTTTCAATAAAAGATTGAAAAACACAAGAATGTTGAATGTGAAATATCAAGAGTGGATTTTTTTGGGGGGGGGGGAAGGTAAAAAATGAAAGAAGTGAAAGAAATAGGAGTAAAAGAGGAAGAAGTGCAGTAAGGAACAAAGTCCAATATGAAAAAAGTATTAGAAAACAGATCAATTTTTCAACAGAATGATTGAAACATAGAAGTTGTCTATTACTCGGAACCCTGATATGGAAGCTGCTTGAGTGAAAGGAATTATTACATATTTTATAGAAATGGGCTAAGTTACACTAGATAGAAATATGTGAAAGAATTCTTGCTGCAAAAAAATAAGGATGAAAGAAAATACTGTATAATACATATCTGGAGAAATGCAAGGAATAGTTAGAACTAAAGAGGCAGAAAAATACAGAGCAATTTTAATGGAAATGACTTGTTTTGAAAGTGGGTAAAGGCCAGGGGTGGGTTCCTGCCAGTTCTAACTTCTTCTATAGAAGAGGTTCCAAAAATCTACAGTGCCATTTGGAACCGGTTCCAGCTCCCTCCCCCCGCCCATCTACACATCATCAAGATGAAGAGTGAGAGGAGGAATTCTGGGAGTTGAAGTTCACAAGTCTTAAAGCTGTCAAGTTTGAACACCCCTAGGTTTTTTTTCTAAAGGGTTAGGGGTGCAAGGATCTTGTAACTTGACAGCTTTAAGACTTCAAATGCCAGAGTTTCTGAGCCAACATTTTGGTTGCTAAGCAAGAACATTGTTAAATGAGTTTCATCACATTTTACAAGTTGGCCCTGCCCACCCAGTCACATGACTGCCAAGCCACTCCCACTCAGTCACATGGCTGGCAAGCCACTCCTACCCAGTCACATGGCCGGCAAGCCACTCCCACAAAGCAGGCCATACCTACAGAAGAGGTTTTGAAACCCATCACTGGTAAAGGCTAAACAAAGAAGCAGAGTTAATAGTATTAATAGCAATAAAATTATTTGGAACAGAACTGGAGCAAGGGAATTCTGGAAGTAATAATACATACTTTTTTTAACAGAAAAAAATGGTATATTGAAGAATAAAATTGAAATAAATGCTATGCATGCCAATTTTAGAGAAATGATGTAAGAATGTTGAAAACAATAATGCTGCATGTATAGATGGTATAACTGGAGAAATGTTAAAATATAGATGAATGGTTCAATATAGAGCATGGAGTAAAATAAGTTGAGTTTTACTCCCTAGTGTCTTAAGGGTTTATGGTTAACAACATAAGTAATGCTTGAGGTGACAATGGAAGTATCTTACCTAGGAACATGAATAATATGAATAGACATACTTTTGTATATGCCAGATAATGACATGTTGGCTGAGAACATGGATAATTTACAGACAATGTTAGATTGTGTATTGCAACAGAAAAGATGGATCTGAAAAACAATGTCTCAAAGACTGGGTTAGTTGTATCTGACAGGAATATGAGCAGTTGCAAATTATACATAATGGTAAAAAAAACCAGAGCAAGCTTTTGCATTTGCATACCTCATTAGGATGTTTACTAAAGACAGGAATTAGATGGAGAAATGTTAAGACTTATGGTGTGCTATGAGGAATTAAACTTGTTTGGGAAAAAATTTAAATGGTTATGACTAAGAGCATGCCTATTTTGTTATATGGAAGTGAGTTTTCGATGTGTCACTAAAAACTTAAAAATAAGTTGAATGTAGTGGGACTTGAGATACTTAAGAAGCACTTATGAGAGAGAGAGAGAGAGAGAGAGAGAGAGAGAGAGAGAGAGAGAGAGAGAGAGAGAGAGAGAGAGAGAGAGAGAGAAGAATTGATGAGTGCTGAAAGTATGTTGCTTGAAGGAAAAAGAGAATGACCATTATACAAGATGTACATTGAGGCTAATTGGTCACATAAAGAAAATAAGTGGGAATCGAATTATAAAGAAAGACATGGAAGAAGACTTAAGGAATAGAGCAGGAGTGTCAAACTGATGGCCTGCAGGCCAGATGTGTCATACGCTTGCCACGTACACCCCAGCTCTGTGAAAGGAATAACCATCACATATCATCACATGACAGCATGTGACGCCGCGAGTTTGACACCCATGAGATAGAGGAAGGAGAAAGGAAGAATTCCATTCCCTACCATCCAGTCAGAGATGATGAAGCTTTTTGGATGAGAAGTGAAATATCTTCAAAGAAATACAAGAAAGTCCAGTTGATTCTTGAAAAACCACCTTTGGGACTATCACGGTCTAGATGACTGAGAATCTCCCCAGACATCTGAAATTGTTTATTTATTGCCTTGTTTATTTGCTTGTTTCTTTTTTTATTTATTAGACTTTTATCCCAACTACAATCTGCCCTATTTTTCTATAGGAAGAATACATTGTATATTTCTTTATGGGGTTTGATATGATTCTGTAAATTATGTAACATGGTAGTACAGGTAGTCCTTGACTTACAACAGTTCATTTAGTGACTGTTCAAAGTTACAATAGTACTGAACTAAAAAAAAGTGACATGATCTTTTTTCACACTTTCAAATGTTGCAGCATCCCTATGGTCACGTGATCAAAATTCAGATACTTGGCAGCTGACTCATATTTATGATGGTTGCAGTGTCCCTAAGATATGTGCTCACCTTTTGCAATTTTCTGACAAGCAAAGTGTCAGCATTCCTAGTAATGCACCCATAGAAAGAAAAAGTCTGAGGCAGATAGATTCTTCAAAGAACAATTTATTGGATACATCATATTGGCACAAATGGTGAAAACCAACTCTGAAAGTTCCCACGGTTTTCACCTGGTTTCCCTTTACCCCAAGTCATCAGTCACATTGTCCAATAGAGGTGCTGGCCAGTTGCTTGGTTACTCCATTCCTCCTCTTCCCAGTCACCTGTTGGAATGTCCTTGGTTCCCACAGAGAAACTTTTTGTTTTGACTACAAAACCCCCGCTATCTATCTATCTCCCATTCATTTAACAACTGTGGCAAGATAGGTTGTAAAACGGGGCAAAACTCACTTAACAAATGTCACTTAGCAACAGATATTTGGGGCTCAATTGTTGTCATACGTCGAGGACTATCTGCATATGCTTAGTATGTTCTTTGTGTGTTATATAGTCCACTAGTATATTCTTACAATTTGCAAGGTTTTCTGGTCCTTTAGTTAATAGAGATAGGGTAGCAGTAATTGTCTTTATTGGCAATGAGCAATCTTCTTTTTATTAGTCAATCCATTGCTAGAAGGGGCCATGAAAGAAGCAATTGGGAGTAGGACAAGCAAGAATGGAAGCAAAACACAGAGGCAGAGGATGGAATAAATACTGCCAGCAGCTCTGTGTATGGTAAACGCCTGTTGTAGATTCTCTGTGTCATGCGTCTAAGAGCGAAATCTAAAGAGTGGATTTACTTGCTTCAGTTTCATAAACATTGCTATGACCTATCTCAGTGGGCTCCAATCCACACAGTCCTTTCATAATAATACAATTTTATAAGTGCTTTCTCTGACTGGGGAGATGCTTACTGTGCCTACTTAATGGCCTGATTAATGAGCGTAAACAATGCTTTTAAGATACTGTTTACCTATATATAATCAAGGCACCAGGAACTGCAAATGTCACAGATTTCAAGGGTCTCTTGGGGATTTTTAATCTATTTGCTTTATGAAAAGAAGGTGATTTTATTTTTTACATTAAGGCAGCATTAACATCATTAAATGGGTTCCCACTTTATGATAACTGCAAATGTCACATTGATCCAAAAAGATAAGAAAATGTGCTCATCTTTGGAACAATATCCAAGGCAAGAGCAGGCAACCCACACTATTTGCATTAAAAAAACAAATTGTATAAATGTGGAAGATTGATATGCCATCTGTTCATGTCCTTCACTTTTCTGGCTCTTCTGTGTTCAGATATTTTTATGGAACAGTTACGTTTATTATTTTTGAAAGTGAGCCACAGGTTAAAAAAGTTTACAGTGGGTAATATGAGTCAAATATATTAGTTTAGTATCACTCAGGCACTGGGAAAAAAAACATCCTACTGTTAAGACTAAGTTTTGAGCTGCCAAATTACAATATTTTGTCGCTGACTGTAACCTGAGTCTTTGGATTCTAATGACTTAGCCATCACTGCCGATAAAGATGTAAGGAAATAAATATTTCTAGTAAACTTCTGAATTATTTATTTGTTGGATTTGATATGTTCCATTTTTTATCTTGAACCTTGGGGTCATTTACCTGAAAACCTTCCTTCTCTGTATCTCCTTGGCTGAGATAGAAGGGCTAACTGGAAGTATATTGCCAAATGAAATTCAATGGCGAAAAGAGTAAGGTTCTACATTTAGGCAACAAAAATGAAATGCACAGGTACAGTATAGGTGGTACCTTGCTCAATAGCAGTAACTGTGAAAGGGATCTTGGAGTCCTAGTAGACAACCATTTAAATATGAGCCAGCAGTGTGCAGCAGCTGCCAAAAAAGCCAACACAGTTCTAGGCTGCATAAACAGAGAGATAGAATCAAGATCACGTGAAGAGTTAATACCACTTTATAATGCCTTGGTAAGGCCACACTTGGAATACTGCATTCAGTTTTGGTCACCATGATGTAGAAAAGATGTGGAGACTCTAGAAAGAGTGCAGAGAAGAGCAACAAAGATGATTAGGGGACTGGAGACTAAAATATATGAAGAATGGTTGCAGGAACTGGATATGTCCAGTTTAATGAAAATAAAGACTAGGAGAGACATGATAGCAGTGTTCCAGTATCTCAGGGGTTGCCACAAAGAAGACGGAGTCAAACTATTCTCCAAAGCACCTGAGGGCAGAACAAGAAGCAATGGGTGGAAACTAATCAAGGAGAGAAGCAACTTAGAACTGAGGAGAAATTTCCTGACAGTTAGAACAATTAATCAGTGGAACAGCTTGTCTCCAGAAGTGGTGAATGTCCCAACACTGCAAGTCTTCAAGAACATGTTGGATAGCCACTTGTCTGAAATGGTATAGGGTTTCCTGCCTAGGTAGGGAGTTGGACTAGATGACCTTCAAGGTCCCTTCCAACTCTGCTATTGTATTGTATTGCATTGCCATAACATAGCTGGACTTGATTCTGGATGTCCCCACTTTTACTTGATACCATGATTTCCAGCACTTGTAGGCCACTGTGACATAGAAGGAATTGGATAAAAATAATCCAGATTCAGCTGTTCAAGTAGCAACTGAATCTGGATTACTTTTATGTCAAAATAGGAGTAACATGGTCATTTTAGGCAAGTCCGTTATCTCTTGTTGTTGATCATTTGGAATAGATTACTCTATTCTGTTACTCTGAAGAGCAGACCCTCAGTAAAAAAAAAAGGGGGGGGCAAAGGTTAAAATGATGTTGTATATTAAGGGTTTCTAACTATTTTTTTACAAAATTCGTTCTTTGCAAGTCTTGGTCTGTAAAATTCTGTTTCAATAATGCACATGACTTTCCTACCAACCAATATCTTGATTAGCATGTTCCATAGGGTAACTCTTCCCATTCTCTGCTTACTTTGAAGGACTTGGTGAAGAATGCAATTTTATCATTGCTGAAGAAATTTCACACATCAGATTGGCATTAGTCATGACAGATCATATCCACCTATTTCAAGCTCGTTTATTGAGTAGACCAGAGATCTTGATAGGTCAGGGAAAATGCAAAGCAATTTTTACTTGCCAATACCTTCTATAATAATACACTATTTTTAATGGGTGAGGCAGAAAAACGAGAGAATATATTGTGATGAATTTTTATAGTAATATCTCATCACAAATCTTGTTACCAGTACAGTCTAATACTTCCACTACCATCTCCTCATTCTCCACTTCTAATAAAAGAAGCATTTTATTGTTTTTAATATAAGCCAGTCTGTTGCCTTTAAGGTGGGAGAGCAGCGACTTGGGCAAAGATAAGGGAGTTTTCTGTCTTGTTTGATATATGGAATATGATCAGGGAGTTTTCTCCCATTAAATCTAATTGCAGTTGGATGTATATTTAACTTACGATGGTCACACAAATATGTCATTCCCCCATGACTTAAATTCTAATCTTACAGCCTGGAATAATACTTGGTTATGAATGCCTTTATTGACCTTTCTTGGTGACTAAATGAAGACTTTCTTCTCTTTTGCTCAAACCACACAAGAACTAGAATTTGTCATGGTGAATAGGGAGAGACACACACTCACACCGTTTCCCGCTCTCCTCAAGTATTTAAACGTGACCACACTTATCATTACCCAATGAATATTTGTTTCTGGGAAGCCTCACATCTACTATTAGAAAATGCTGGTGTGTGGTGATGTGATCTTTTAGGTTGTTGGTTTTTTTTTTTACTAAGAGGCACCATATTTATATGACACAAAGACCACAGCATTGGCTTCTTTCATTAACAGAATTTAAGACCAAGTCCTAATGGAGGGAAATCAGAGCTATTTAGTGCACTGTTATATAATGAACAGTTACATTGTTTATTTGTTCAAAGATTTTTTTCCCATGATACATTACATCTCAGATTCAAGAAGTTGGTATAGAATGCCTTGGGATTAATTATAGAAAGAGCTAAACACGGCCTCTGCCAATATTCCTTGATTCTTCCCTGACTTAGAAAAAATGAAGAAATAAAAAAGCCAACCAACAACCCTCAAGCTTTATAAAAGGATCATGGTGCAGAACGATGAGACACAAAAGAACTCAAGGATGCTAGCAACACCGATTTTAAATCAAGAGTCAAATCAGCATGGAGGTGTCTTTCCTCTTTACATCTACCATTTACCCTGCTTCAGCTTTCTCTCCCTGCTTCTGCTGCCACTCACCGTCACTGCTGTCCACCTCAGCTTCTTTGCCTGACTTCTCTTTCTGTTGCATTCTTTGAATGAAAGAAAGAGAGAGCCTGGCCAATAACAAGTGTAGCACTTCAGAAGTTTTCCTTGGATAGGGAAATATTGTGTTAAACCTTGATATCTGTTAGGTTCCTGGAGTTTTTCCTTCCAGGGTTAAGAGTAGAGGAGATAGGAGCTTTAGTCACAGCATCAGCTTTCCAGTTTGGAAAATGCAGAGCTAGGCTGGACAACACTGGTCAGGAGGGCAGATCAGGAGACCCAAAGTATCTTCTCTGCTGATTGGCTGGTGGCAATACTTGTCACAGGTGATCAAGAAACTGGCAAGATTCTTTTGTACAGATTTTAAATGCCAAAGAATGCAAGAACTTAATACCTGGAACAAGCTTTGCAAGGGAATTTTAATAAGACAGAGAATTATTATTACTTCAAGATGCAGTAAATGAGACAATACATTGCTGGTCTTCTATGGGTGTGGGCAACAGCAAGCCCCCTGTTGAAAATAACCCTGCAACAGAGAACAATGTGACTAATTAGCATATATATGCTTCATGCTATTAGCATAATTAGCATGCACAGTTCACAAACAGCATGAATGCTAAGCAACAGTTGGTGAATCTGCTGTTCTGATTCTACAATTACCTTCCAGAAGTTCTCATCCTCAGTTGTGAAAGATCGGAGCCAATGGTGATTGTCAGAGTGCGGTAAGGAGACTGAATGACCTGGTGCCTATTAGTTGTCCAATCTCTAGAGATGAGGAATCTGTTCCAAACAGTCGTCTAGACTGGGACATTGGCCACTTTCTGGGAGGACCATTTCCTTGATGAATTGGGACTAGTGTGAATGCTGAGAGCGTTTGCTGGAACCTGGCCCAGTGCAGCATTGTGGAGCTATAATCTTATACAACAAAAATGAACTGCTGTATATCTCATATGTCTCAATTTGCACTTAGTGGAATCTTGGCAAAGGTTAACAGCTCTGATCCAAAATCTCCCCAGAAATTGTTTAAATGTGTAAAGTGAAGTTTTGATTTATGGAGCGACAGAAATGTAAATTGGTAAGAACTTCAGATTGTACAAAAGAATTAACATACAGTTTGTACCCTCGTATGTGGCATGTGACAATATATTTGAGCTTTGAAGAGCACTGAAGCAAAAGTAGCACATTTTGGCACACTGTTATGCAAGCTTTGAAGAACTAACAAACGTTTATGCCACAATAATATTCTGGGGAGAAAAAAAAACCCAAGGCATTTCAAAAGAGAATGAGGTCTATGCAATTTCATTCAGTTACACTCTTATTTCCTAGAATTCATTGACTTAAAAGGGAGAGCAAGCCATCCCCACCCTCTTTGTGAAATGGCTGGGAGAAATCATTTGAGGATTTGGGATGCATTTAGACCAATCTGCAGATGACACACAGCTCTATTTCTTCTTTTCATCTATTACCAGGAAAGTTGTTGATGTTTTAAATTAGTGACTGGAGACAGTACTGGAATGGATAGAGGGTAATAAACGGAGACTCAGACAATCTAGACAAGATGGAGGTGCCTCAATCAGAAGACAAATAGGCAAAGAATCAGTCGTTCTTCCTTTGAAGCAGCAGATGTGTTTTAGAGAAGGCTCTTCAACCGCATGCTCAGAGGATTGCTGTTTCCAGGGATATCTTAACCTAATCATTAACTGTGTCCATACCTGGAAAGAGCACTCTTGGCCATGACAACAGATGGCACAGTTACATCAGGAGTGAATTATAGCAATAAGTTCTACTTGGGGCCATGTCTATAGCATCTGTGAAAATGGTTAGAGGTGCAGAAAGTGGCATCCGAAAGCTGGTAGGCAGTCACCGGAATGTTACTTTTCCCTATCAAGGTCTGCACTGCTTACCAATTTGTTTCTGGGCACAATTCAGAATGCTGGGCATTTGCTAAAGGATTTGGGCCAGGATTTGATAAATATTGTCTCCTACACCAGCTTGATGAATCCTCAGAGATGGTGAAGATGGTCTTTACACAATGAGAGGCATTCTTCTTCGTGGGCTTTTGTCCAATCCAGGGAGCTCATTTGGAACTCATTTTAATTGGGGAAGACCATAGTTGGGGGTCCTTATTTTAAGGTAAACACAAAGTTTATTTTAGCCTGTAAAATTACTTGTTTATTTAATGGCAGTTTTAAAAAAGTTTCTCCTTTGCCTTTTTTCATTCTGGAATTGTTTGTTGAGAATCTGGTGACATGTACATTTAATAAGTTATTTGTTCATAACAATTTTGTTAGCTGCATATGTATTAAGTTCATCCTAAGAACCTAGGAGATTGCAATGTATCATAATACAATAATAATACAATAATACAATAGCAGAGTTGGAAGGGACCTTGGAGGTCATCTAGTCCATCTCCCTGCCTAGGCAGGAAACCCTATACCGTTTCAGACAAATGGCTATCCAACATCTTCTTAAAGACTTCCAGTGTTGGGGCATTCACATCTCTGGTTTCTGAATCACTTTGAATTTAGGCACTTAAATAACTTTAATTATGCTCTTTCAGAAGGGAGTACATTCTTCTGAAGCCATGGGCTCATTAGGTAGGGATGGTCCCACAGAATCATTGATACATTGATCATTGATACAATAATTCAGTTTATATCCAGATGTAATTCCCTGACCAGAGTGCTGCGATGTTTCATGAAATTTATTGTAGGAATTCCTGAATGGTTTTCTTGTATCCCCAGGGGGTGTCTGTGTGTGTGTGTGTGTGTGTGTATATGTATATATCACAGCTCCTGTTCAGAGGTCCCTTTAAGGGGAGGAGACTCAACGTCATCCCTCTCTGCCCTTCGACTCATTATTTTCAGCCCTTAAAAATGTAACATATATATATATATATATATATATATATATATATATATATATATATATATATATATATATATATATATATATATATATATATATATATATATATATATATATATATATATATATATATATATATATATATATATATATATATATATATATGAATGAATTGGAAGATATCTTTAAGGGCACTTACTTTAACCCTCATCTCAGTGCCAGATCTACAATGATGTCTCATAGATTTACCCATCGTATGTTTGAGGAACTCTAGCAAAGTAGAACTTACCCTCTTGTCCCTGCTCATACAAAAAGCCACACGGTCTATTTCTATATGAAACTATGGGTTATCATCTTCTTGGGTTTTCAGTTTTATACCCATTAATATATCACAAGGGGGAGACACTGGATGTTAACTGCACAAGGGGGGAGACACTGGCAGGGTTAACTGCAACAAAATGAACATACTATGATGGTGTTCATATTTTTACAGTTATGGCAAAAGAATCAAGGAGTTTAGCTGAAATTCTGCAGCTAAACTTTAAGCATCATCTACAGGAAAAATAGAACTGCAGACTAAATATGCAGGACTACCACAATCATAAATTCTTCCTATAACAGTGTTTGCTTTTTGTTTCTCTTCTGTTTCTCCTGGCTGACTGTGAGATTGCAAGCCACTTGGCTTGTGGCCTAGTTGCAGTATATAGTCATAAAATATCAGATCTCTTCAATATTACAAATAATGACTCTGCAAACAGCTTTTCATCAAGGTTCGGGTTACCATTGTCGCTCAGTGGAGAGCACTGGGCTAAGAGTGACCACGGGCTTCTTTGTGAAGGAAACATTTATGCCTGTGTTTTTCACAAAGACTTTAAGCTCTTAAAAGCCTGTGACGAATAATTCTTCACATTTCTGCGTGAGCACAATGAAACTCAACTTTAAAAGAAAAATTAGTAGGTTTTCTCTCTGTAGACTTGTTTTAATTATAAGGGCAGGGCATCCAAGTCCTGATATAGCTTTATTGTATAGCAGCTTTTAAGGAAAACAGTGTTTATTGCGAAGGATGATTGCAGTTTCAATAACGACTCCCTCTTATTACTTTTTAAAAAACATATATTTAGTTTGATAGCGGGAACACTAATTTTAGTACTCCTGGCAATGTTTCAGCCCACTCTTTATAATCTTAGTGTTTAAATTCCCAGATAAGCCATAATTCGCTGGACATGCTGAGCCATGTCTATACATATCCTGTGTTTTAGCATAAAAGTATAAAATTACAGAGATATCATCAATTATTTCATGTGTGTGTGTGTGTGTTTATATGTAGTGTATATGTAATGTATATGTATATATGCATATTAATGGTTTAGAAGGGAGCCACACTCTTTTGCTTCGCAAGTGAAAATTTAAACCAGTGGCTACTAACCAAGAAACACTGTGTTTTTCTATCATGGATGCCAAAATAATTTGACAGTTTTAGGATATTATGCACCTAGACCTGGGGGAGTACTATGTTGTTTGCTCCTCAGTTGAATAGCAAAATGCCTTAAGCAGCTGATTTTGAGTAATTGATGCTGAATGCAACCCTTATGTTAAAATTCAGCTATGAATAATTTCTTTGTTTTGGGAACAATTTCATCTCTCTTTTTAAATCATTATCATTTTCCCGATGTATTTATTTAATACATTCACACCATTATGGCAGGTGGTAGCATTTAGTCAATGTTGGCTGAGCAGGATTGGACCTGGTTAGTACTTGGAAGGAGAACATTCGTGAAAGCCATGTGTGTGGAGTACACTGAAAAGTTGGAAAACACAATTCTCTATATGTCAGGGGCAAAGTGTGTCGTTGCCAAGAAAACTACATAAATACGTTAATGTATCCTGAGGATGAGTTCCTTCAGGGAGCCTTTACTATATGGTGATATCCTACCTGCCTGAGGGATGGGAGGATTAGTTGTTCTCCTGTGTTTACCTGGGTATAAGCATCCAAGATAAACATTTTAATTCCTGAACAAATTTCTGACAAATGGACACTTGAAGGCTCTTTCATATTTTAGATTGACTGCCTGCCAGCTGTGGTGATGAGTACAATGGGCAACCACAAGCAGAACGTTCTGATCACCTCTGTCTCAGAAGCTGCATTTTCTGCCTGAAGACATTGTGGGGGGGAATAGCTCTGAATCCCTAGTTTCCACTGTTCTGTTCCATATGACTTGTGAAGTAGGGAGCACTATGTAGCTACAGAGGTTTCTCATGGGATCAGTGGATCAGGTGATAAAACATGCAACTACTTCTAAGACCACAAGAGATCCCAAGCTCTGAAAGTTATCCAAATTACAGACGTTCTGGAGGCAATCCAAAGTACAGGGTGAGACTTGGGGAGAGAAACTTAGAGAACAATTGTTGAAAACCTACACTAAATAAGTTCTAAACTAAATAGGTTCTAAACTAAATACTCAGCTTCCCTCATTGGCCATTCGAAGTTCTTGGACTCCCCATTCCTGATTTAGAAAATTCTATTAAACCCGAGTTTAATCCATTGCTATGTAACTCCGAAATTTAGTATAGTTCCCTCTATATTGACATAAAAATAGAGAAGCTGAGAAAAAAGATCAGGGGTGGGTTCCAGCAGGCACTACTGCTGGTTTGCTCGTGTGCACGCTGTATGCGTGCGCTGAGCGTGCATGCGCCGTACAATTAAAATTGTTCTGCACATGTGCAGAACTTAAAAACAAAATGGCGGCACCTATGATGCCGCCCAGAAAACTGGTTCAGGGATGTGACAGGCCTGGGTTGCTGTTGGTTCCAGTGACCTAGGCCGCCAAACCACTACTGAACTGGGCCGAACTGATAGGAACTCACCACTGGAAAAGATAGTATTTTCAGGAAATACTTTTCAGGAAAAGGGTTAATTCTTTTCTGTCTCTTCCTTCCTAAAAGTCAGATCAAAATAGTTTTATCAATGCTCTTTAGGGAAGCTATTTCTCATTCTTATATCTGAATATATTGGAGTATTTCTTTATCCATATATACTGGCTGGGTTGAATCTAGGTGTAGAGAGCTATGCTTAATTAAAATAATGGGGCTTCATTAATCAGACTAATTTAAGCCCACTTATTTCAGTAGATTTGCTCTGACCATACCTGTCTAGATTCCAATGCTTGTTAAAAGCAAGGCACCATTTTATAGCTAAGTAATTGAACAGCAAAGACATTCAATGATTTAAATCTAAGTAAGGATAACTGCTGCTTTGAATGGAGTTCAGTTCTTTATGACTAGCTGGATAAGTCCAAATAGCTCTTTGATAATAATATAGAGGTAATTTGCATTACCGTATTGCTTACTTCTTGAATCTGCACAGAAGGTTTTTAAGGGCACCCTGCAGCCTGTCACAGAGTATCAGTTCCCAATGGATGTGCTGGAGGCTATGCACCATGCTCTTGTTCAAAGCATACTCGCAGAAGTTACTTAAAGGGCTTTTAAGTGGCCATTTTCATGTCAAGAAGCTTGTTGCTGAAACCAGAACTCCCTATTACTAATCAGAACTAGAAAGAGTGGCTTAATGATTCACCAGGATCATAAATTAAGTTCAAGTTTTAGTTTAAGAATTTGATTATTAAACTGACATTAAATCACAGACTCGCAGCTTGAGCAGGACAGAGAACTGTGGTACACGAAGAGAGGAAGAGAAAGTGAGGCACAAGGAGAAAAATGCACACCTCGTGATCATCCATGGATTAATAAATGGCATTTTTATTATAATTTATTAAACCAGGACTGTTAAAATGACCTAGATTCAAGCATCCAAGATTTCAGCTATGTTCACTGTTACTAGTGTAAAGAATCCTGTACAGCAGATGAAATTAGCTGACTTTTACAACTGATAATTCTCTTCTTTGATTATAAGATCGTTAGAGCTTTTGGTGTTCCTATCTTTCTGGTTTCTGTCTGACTGGCATATCCTTCCTCACTCTTCTCCATACTACTAGGTGGCTTTGACTGCTCAGTGACCTCTTTGACATGGTTTTCAGAAAGCTTTAAATCAAAGCCTTTTGCAGGAGGTGGGTGGAGAGGTGACAGCCAAGCCAAAAGAAATGTCCGCCTGGCTGCTGAAGCTTTTCTGCCTGCAGAAATAATGAAGTGAGACAAGGGTCAGCACCTTAAAGGAAATGGTTTCAAGCTGCCATTAGGAACCACCTTTACAGCAGGTGGATATTTTCCCTACTGCTTGTCAAACAGTAGGTTCATGGCTTAGTCAGGGACAAAGTTATTAAGGACATAAAATGCCATCTGGATGATGCTAATAAACATAAAATGTAACCTTCAGATACGCTGCTGCAATGGCCAGACTGTGCCAGACAACATTACCCTTTGTCTCTGTTAAAATCTGAATCCTTTCTAATCTTTTTTGAATAGATGAGCTTAACATATTTGTTCCAAACTGTTACAGATAGCAGATCTTACTGTGTCTGCCCTCTGAATTGTGTCCTCAAACCTTTGGAGACCATCGCCTTGCAAATATCAGTCTGGTCATCAGCTCGGGGATTTAAGCAGATAGTAGAGTTAACTTAAATATGTATCTGTATGCCACCATTGGTGTCAGTTTAACAGTGGGAGAAATAAAGAAATTTCACAAGGCTACACAATTTTCTTCAAAATATGAATGTTTATTAAAAGAGAACAATTCCAATCGAAGTATCTCACAAAGTCTTAATGTAATTCTATCATATGAACAAAATACCATGGGGAACTTCATATTAAATAAAAATAATAATTACAAACCTAACATTTCATAGCTGATCTCTCATGAGATTTGTTGTTTTGATTTAGGCCAGCTTAAAATAATGGTTATTTTTTTACTTTGGTCATCAGAATGTAGAAAGCAAAGAGCATTCTCACAGTTCACCCACCTACATCAGCTTGAGCCTGTAAGTAAGAATGACCCTTAACACCATTGGGTTGAGAAAGGTATAGTTTACTAGAAATGAAGTGAAATACAATATTGCAAAACCAGAACTGAAATTTGCATGCCAAAACTCCAGCCTTTCCTTGCTTAGACTCTTCCCATTGCTGATCCCCAATGGTGGGTTTAGTTTACTAGAAATGAAGTGAAATACAATATTGCAAAACCAGAACTGAAATTTGCATGCCAAAACTCCAGCCTTTCCTTGCTTAGACTCTTCCCATTGCTGATCCCCAATGGTGGGTTCTGGATCCCGTTCTAACTGGTACGGTTGGAACGGGCCCGGCATCGCCCATATGGACACATGTGGTGCATGCATGCTTTGTAGCTCCAAACAACGCCTCCGCAAGCCTCCACAACAGTCTAGCTGCTCAGCGGAGCATTGCGCAGGCGCTGTATGCACCATGCACAGAAGTGCTGAAAGCTTTAAAATACTGGTAAGGAGCTCGGGCAGGTGAGCGGGCCCTCTGGAGCACCGTACCTGAATGGTACCCATACCGAGTACCCATACTGGGGAGTACCACCCATACTGGGGAGTACCACCTGCAACCCACCACTGCTGGTCCCCCATCATCCAATCAATTTTGAAGATGTTTTGGAAATGTCCACTGATTGTAGGCTGGTTTGTAGCTGCATTCTTCTTGAAACACCATTTTGGGCAGGCACTTTCTTAACTTTTTCTCCCCCCCCCCCAAATGCTCCCCCTCCCTTTCAAGGTTCATAGCAGACTGGTACCAAAATGATTGTAGAGTGCAGGCATGAGGTGGCAGTTCTCATACATTCATTGAAAGATGGCAGTGTAACTCTCCCACCTTCCTATTGACATTAGAGCTCGTTTCACAACATGATAATGTAAATATCAACACTTGAGCCTCCATTCTTAGAGCTTTGCTGTCTGGTCTTATCAATCCAATGCCACATTAGGAATCAATGCCAGATAATCCATTGGAAGCTTGACATGCAGAGTTCCCAGAAAGTTATGAGTTTTGAACCTGGTTTCTCAGCACCTGGGACTGATCATGAGGTTACATACCTGTTATGTGAGTCCATGCTAGAAATTTGGAAGAAAAAGGAATCAGCTTGCAACTGCACCAAGAATCACTCTGCTTCGTTTCAACCATCGCAGGAGCAAGAGGAAGAACTCATTTGTAACCTGGAAAACTTCAGATGCAGTAGGGCTGCTTCCGTAACTACACTCTCTAAGAATAGGTTCTGGTTGGTTAAGATGGAAGGAAGTGGGTATTTTCCTTTCCTCCCATTGTTCCTTAATTCCTACTCTCTCTCCCCCCTATCTACTGTATTTCTCTCTCTCTCTCTATTTCTCTCTATTTTTCTCTCTCTATCCCTCTATCTACCTATCTACCTACTCTCTCTCCCCCTACCTACCTACTGTATTTCTCTCTCTATTTCTCTCTCTATCCCTCTACCTACTTATCTATCTACACACATTCTTTCTCTCTACTTACCTACCTACTGTATTTCTCTCTCTCTCTCTCTCTCTCCCTCCCTATCCCTTTATCTACCTACCTACCTACCTAAATACACACTGTCTCCCTACCTACCTACTGTATTTCTCTCTCTCCCCCCCCCCACCTACCTACCTACTCTCTCTCTCTCTCTCTCTCTCTCCCCTACCTACCTACTGTATTTCTCTCTCTTTCTCTCCCTCTCTATCCCTCTATCTATCTACCTACTTTTTTAAAAAATTGCCTCTTCAAAACCTGGGTGCATCTTATACTCCATAAAATACGGTATTTCCTTGTGCTGTTTGGGTGTTTTCTGACATTACACAAAGGATGGAAAGATGAAAGGTGCTAATAATACTTTTTATTACAACTGAATTGTGGTTTGACCTCTGGATTGCTTTCTTGGAGTAATAAATGCCTCAGTCTCCCACCCTTTACCTTCCACTGCTACTGTTCTGTTATTTTTTTTTATAGCAGCTCTCTCAAAATATACATTTATTATAAATTTCCAGATGCTTTATCTATGGTATAGTTCTCTCACGGGCTTTTTATATTGAAAAAGTTTTATTGGTTTTTACAATTTTCCAAAGGGGGTAGGGAATCCAGAAACATTTTAAGAACTTTCGCGTCGGGATCATTGGCCCTTCCAGGGCTTCATAATAAAATATTGAAAAAACATTTTTCCAAAAATACTACAAGGTGAAAATAAGTACGTTTCCTAAATTCTCAATTCTATGCTAGCAGTCGTGTGCAAACATCCAGATATAAAGGTTATACAATATTAATGATAATTAAAAAAAAGCAAAGTTATTTTTTCGATCTAAGTCTCTTGGCAATTGTATCTTCTTTTTCTCCTCCCTGGCCCCCAGAGGGCGGGGCCGTGGGCCCCTCCGTCCCCCCTGGATCTTCCCCCAGGATAGAGGAATGTTTTTTAAGAAAGGCTTCTGCCTCAACAACTGTTTTAATCCTTACTCTTCCTTCATCCCAGAACACCAACATCCCTTCCGGCATCGCCCACTTAAACCAGATCCCGTGGTCAAACAATTTTTTAGATAAGAAGGAATACTTCCTCCTCATCTCTCTAATCTTTTTTGGGATCTGCTTCAAGATGGCGACTTCCTTTTGTTGGTAAATTAACGGCCCCCCTCTCTGCGCCTTCAAAATTCCCTCTCTGGTTGACCTTCTGACAAATTTAATATGTATCTCTCTGGGTACTTCATTTATCCTGGCATATGTCGAATTTATTCTGTAGACTAGGTCAATGTCCCCCCTGATCTCATCTTTAGGTTTATGTAAATAGTCTGCTAAAATTGTACTCATGAGTTCAGGAAGACATTCACCAGATTCCTCAGAAATATTCTGAAATCTTAAAAAATATGACATCCTTTCAAAATCCATCCTAGACATATGACCAGACAAATCTGCAATTTCAGTGTTGACATTTTTAAGTTCTCCCTTTGCCCCAACCAGCCCCCCTTCCAGCTCCTCAGTCTTCTGTGTGTTCTCCAGCACTTGCTTCCGTGTTTCCAGAAGATCTTTCTTGAAGCTATTGTTATCTTCTCTCAAAGCTTTAATTTCCTGCACCAGAGCTTGTAACACTGATTCCAAAGATGACATTCTTTGTTCCAATCCTGCCAATTCTGATTTTGATGCCATGGTAAGCTGTTAAAGTCAGTGCCACTAAGATGGTGTTTTTTGGGTGGGGCCGTTGAAGCAGGTCAGGAGAAAAACAGTTCAAATGAAAGTTGTAAAAAGTTCAAGACCCAGCAGAGAAACACTTTTCACAGTCAATAATTATAGCAGAGAAGGCACTCCAGGGAAGGAATCAATTAATCCAGAAATTTCTTCATTAGTAGAGAGAGAGAGTCCAAATCACAAAGAGATGTTGGTAATTTTCCAAAAGTAAAAATAATCATTCAGGAACAAAGGGAGCCATACTCCACTGCCCAGTCTGAGAGCCAGCAGGAGAAAGTAACAAAAGAAAAATTGTTTCAAGCCAGCCGGACTTAGATACATTGTAAAGAAACAAGCCGCAAATCACTTTCACTTAGTTCAAAGCAGTCCGGACGCAAAATATCCACTTCCTCGCAACGAGGAGCCATTTCTAAACGCCGCTTTAAATCCGAGGGGGGGTTTAACAAACAAACATCCCCCTCTACGTTCTTTCAGTCCAGGCTGCCAGCACAGATAATGTTAAAGATCACTCACTCTTCACCTCGCTGTCAAAGCCCCGGGGAGCCTTCCGACCCGCACGCTCAGCTCTTTTTAAATCCGTTGTTCATTGCCGTCCTCCATTGGCGAAGGGAAAAACCCCCGCAGCATGTTTCCTCTCACCTAGGCCGAGGACAAGGGCCGTTTTCCCGCCGCCGCAGGGAGAAACAGACCCAGGCGAGCCAGCCCTACGGAAGGCCCCCCAAAAAGGGGGTGCCTCGCCCCCGTTGGGGGGCAGAAAAGAGAACAAAGCGGCGAGCGAGTCCAAGACTCACCCGTCGCCGCTGGAAGGCGGAACCGGAAGTCTCTCACGGGCTTTTTAAGTCATACAATCCAGCCTCTGAAAGACAAAACATGCATAAAGGTTTGGCTTTGACCCTTCTGCAGTCTGGCTCAAAACTTGGGTAAAAGACCTCAAAAAAACCTACCTGGAAAAAAACCCCTAAGACTGCCCTGACTTATTTGATAACAGGTTTGCCCTGGCAAAGTTTTGTTTTCAAGATTAAAAAAAAAAAGATTCAACCTATTCATATCCTGTTTAAGAGGGCTGCAGTATATGCAGATGTCCTGGGCTCCAGAAAGATGCCCCATAGCCCAATCTGGCAAGGCAGGGGTATCAAACTCATGGCATCATGGCATCATCATGTGATGTATCATGACTTTTTTCCCCTTCGCTAAACCAGGCTTGGGCGTGACCAGAGCGTGATACATTTTAGGTCCACCTGTAGGCTAACACAACTCCAAGTTAACCAAATGGAATGGAATGGAATGGAATGGAATATTTCATTGGCCAAGTGTGTTTGGACACACAAGGGATTTGTTTCCAGTGCATCAGCTGTCAGTGTACATACAAACAACAAGGAAATATAATCAGTGTACAGTCAAGCAACATGGACATACAAACAAGAGTACATACAAACATATTGGGCTTGTGTGGATTTCAAGTAGGTTGGAAGCTGATGGAATTACACCTTTCATCCACAGGTGGATTTTCAAACGGTGTGTTAACTAAGCTATTCCAGGCTGAACAGAGGGGATCTTTAAGAACCAGGTTTAAATGCAGGCTAACTTAAATCTCTGTTAGTCAATGTGTAAATCAGACCAAAACAGTGGTGGGTTTCTACTGGTTTGGACTGGTTCAGCGAAACCGTTAGCTCTGACTGCAAGCCGAGAGTGAACCGTTTCTGTGAAAGTGGGCTCACCTGCCTGCCCCTGACCTTTATTTCTGTTTCCAAAGCCCAACTGATCAGTGGCGACAGATTGAATGGCTGCCCCTCAGCTGTTTTCTTTGCTCTTTTCCTTGTTTGTAATGTGGAAGTTCAATTTTTGGTAAACTACGCACGCATGAAGCGCATGTGAAGCGGACTGATTGTTCAGCTGGTAGGAACCCACCCTGGTTTTCCTAACAGGATTCTATTGCGTGGTAATTTTGTATCCAAACTTTCCCCCTTAATCTTTAATTTTTAATTCCTGTTCTTTAGGTATTTCATATTGAGTCCACTTTAAGGAATTTATCTGAGAGTGCCATACTAACCTGATGTTCCATTTGACCCTCAATTCCTTAAAACAATCCTTTGTATAAATAAAAGGATTTCTGGTTTTGATTTGACTGCTCCCAATTCACTTCTTTGGCACTTTTCTTCACAATTAGAGATTGTGCAGCTATGGTGCTTTTTTATTCATGTAGAGTGTAGACGTTATTGGATAGCTTATAGTAAATCCATAAGCTACTGAACACTATTTATATTGTTTGCTTTGCTTCACTATCATTTGCTAAAAACTAGAGCTATGTGCCAAGATCTTCACTACAAGGAAGAATTTGTACTGAGATTCCATTTTGCATCCTTTTGTTTATTTTCTTTCTCTGTGACAATTCTTAGATTTGCAACATACACCAACAGTGATCAATGCTGTCTGAGCAGTTTTTACCTTCAGCAATGTTCTCTTGATGCGTTTATGCTTGTCATCTTGAAACCAACCTTGCTATTCCAACCTTCTGATTTTGCTGACTTTTCCATTTTGATATTTATGAGTCTAATAAGATTAGTAATTGGTAGATTCTCTCTCTGCCTTCTCCTTTCTATACACCCAAACATCTTTCACAATCCAGAATCCTTAACATTAGACATAAAAAATAACTTTAGCAATCTCCAGGAGTTCATTCATGAACACATAAAAGCACTCTGACAACAGGCAGGACTAGCTCCTGTTAGCAGCTGGAGAACAATTGGTTAAAATTCTGGCAACGTTTACTTGGTTCAGAAGTCAGCAGGTCCACTGTTTTTAAACTAGTCCTCAGCACATCTTGAAGGACTGAGAGCAGCATATATGACAACTAATGTGATATAGTAGTTAAATTATTAACTGGAACTAGAAAGATCTGGGTTCAATCCGCTTTTATCTGCACACAGGCTAAGCAACATTCTTTATATTGTTATAATGAAAGCTACAGAATATTTATGACAAAATGAAGAAAATCACCAAACCTTCTTCGGAGATGCTGCCTATTAACAGTTTAGCAGCAGCTGCCATGTGAAGTGACTAAAAGTGGCCGCCATGTGGCAGACATAATATGTAAACCAGCCTTCAATTTCCTATAAACATGTTTAAAATTTAACCGCAAGTATATTGCATTTCTCAAACAAAAAAAGAGAATACCTTAGAATATCCAGTGTTTAAACATGTAGGCATTCTTACTAGGAGTAATTCAAACCACAGATTGCAGGATTCAGGTAGACTAACAGCACAGGGACCTTGTCATACAATTGCCTCTAAACTGAGTGTCATCTACCTTTTGGTGTAACAATTAGTTGGCTTGTTATGACATCATGGAATGTGCATAAATATATAAACTGATTATAAGATTATTAAAAGTAATGATGGAACATAATCTGGAAGTATTTTTCATCTCAGAAAAAAGATGCTATTTTATGTTTTGATTTTCCTTTGCTTCAAAGCAAATAGATGGATCCCAACTATTGTTCAGATGGAGCTAAACAAAAATACACCGGTGGTATAAAGTGTTTAGAACTTGGATGAAAAACAGAAATACTTTCTGATATGTATATAATCTACAGGCCTGTTAGATGAATGTTTCTCCCCTGCTGAAATTGCAAATCAAAATTGATGAAAATGTGAAATGGTTCATATTTTGAGAAGCAGAGCAACATCTGTGAAGGAAGGAAGGTTTCAAGGGAATTTAACAGAAAAGGCTGGATACAATTTTGACAAAGGGAAGCTCAGGAAAGCAGGCAGGCATGTTTGGCTCTGAGAAAGTAATGGGAGAGCACTTGAACTCAAGAAGCCAAGGGAAAGAAGGGACAGGCAAAAGATTTCAAAGGAGGAGGAAGACCGCAGAAGTCAACCATTAGGTCTGGAACAAAAAAAAATGGAGGCCAAAGCATTTATAATTGGCAGAGAAGTCACAGAACTAATGAGAAACTAAGCAGAAAAGGAGCAGGAGATGATATCCAATAACCAAATTATATTGATTTGTATTGTCAAAATATGTAATTAAGAATGCATACTATTTACTAGCTTACCATGCACATTGGTAAATATCTGCATCCTGCCTTTTGAGATATAAGTAATTGATTATTACTGTTAGATCCATATATTATGCAGAGAGAAGTAGACCCAGTTAATTTATGAGAAATTTGCCAAGAAAAAATTCTTTGTTATCCCTAGAAAAGTCACAATTGAGCTTTAAAGTCAGGCCACTGCTCAAAGGATCAATAACAATTATGGATCATAATTGTTGCTTCAGTTTTATATTCTGCTAGGTAGGAATTCCCCACTTCCAAACAGAGAAGCACTCAGAGAGCTTCGCTTGAGGTTGAAGGGTGAACAAGAGGGTTTTTCAGGAGTTAAAGGGACACACAAGAGAATGGGAGTCCAGCTCAGCTGCCACAAGGGAACCTACTAATGAAAGAAACTCTTCTGTTGTCAGATATTTTTACTGTACTCATCTAATTAATTAGAACAAACCAGACAAATCTGGTTTGTGGAAGGTCTCTATACCTTAATTCCTTCTTAATTGTCCCTTGAGCTTTTTTTCCCTCCAGCAACTTTTTAAATTTCATAATGTTAAGTAATGTTAATTAAGTAACAATTTCTTCATTTCTTGTTAGCTGTTTTGTGTATTCACACAGAGTCCAAAGGCAGAATATAATCAAATTAACAAATAAGAAGGTACTATGGTTTGGAGAGAGGATGTATATGTGAGACACAATGCTGTGATAAAGAAAACTCCATACTATCAAAATGAAATATCCATTTTATGTTTGCATTATATAGCATGATAATAAAAAACATATGTAGTTCTTAAATTTTCAAACACTGCATTTACGAATGTATACTGTAATTCAAATAAACTGGTGAATAAATAGTAGTGCATGGCTCAAGGAAAACCACATAAACCAGTGAAGCTCCTCAAAATCCATCAGCAAAGAAAGTCAAGAAAAGACTGACCCATTGGCAATGTTAGCCCTAGTCATGGGAAACAAGGGGGAAAGTTTCATTGTTTGAAAGATTCCACTATAAGGTTAATGTTCTCACTGGAAATCACCTTCTTTGCCTCTCTTGTTTATATGTCTGATGCATGGGCAACAGTTGTAAAAAAGGAACCTGGTAACGAAGGTGGTTTTTTTTTTCCTTTTTCAGGCTCACTACTGGTGGTAAATTGAATTTTTCATGAGAGAAGAAAGAATATGGATAATGTACTCCCACCAACTATTGAAACATCTATCCTTTTGTGAATACACTAACAGTCTTTTTAATCCAATTTTTAGTATGCAATTGATTTACATTTGTGATTCAGTGTGACTGTTTTATTTATTTATTCGTTGATTCATTCATTCATTGGTATATATGACTCCCCCCACCTCAACAAATGGCTCTAAATGACTAAGGATGACACTTTTCTTTTAACGTGTTACCATCCTAAGGAAAAGGATGGAGACATGATAGCAGTGTTCCAATATCTCAGGGGTTGCCACAAAGAAGAGGGAGTCAAACTATTCTCCAAAGCACCTGAGGGCAGAAAAAGAAGCAATGGGTGGAAACTAATCAAGGAGAGAACTGAGGAGAAATTTCCTGACAGTTAGAACAATTAATCAGTGGAACAGCTTGCCTCCAGAAGTTGTGAATGCTCCAACACTGGAAGTCTTCAAGAAGATGTTGGATAGCCATTTGTCTGAAATGGTATAAGGCAGGGGTCCCCAACCTTTGCAACTTTAAGTCTGGCTGGAGCAGTCTGGGAGCTGAAGTCCTTCAGACTTAAAGTTGCAAAGGTTGGGGACCCCTGGTATAAGGTTTCCTGCCTAGGCAGGGAGTTGGACTAGATGACCTCCAAGGTCCCTTCCAACTCTGCTATTGTATTGTATTGTATAAAAGAACAATGAACTAAGCCAAGAGTTATTCATGAAAGATTAATAATAGTAATAAACTTTTAGAAATCCTTTACCTTTCTAGAGCATTAAGAATGTGGCCACATAATAGAAATGGCCATCTTAGTCAACCTTAATTGTAGTTGTTTGTCCATCCCTTCCTTTTAATATAAAATCAGTTAGCAGTTAGTGATGTATAAATAAGCATCTTATTTATAAACTACTAATATAGCAAGTTAATCAATAAAAATGTATTTAGGCAATAATGATTATAGCTAAACAATACATGGAGAAATAGCTTGTTTTATATGTACGTATGTATCTTTTATTTATTTATCAAATTTCTGCACAACCCTTTTAAACTACACACACACAAACACCACACACACATATAATCAATCAGAATACTTATATTTATTTACTAATTTACTAATTCCTTTCAAAAGTATTTTAAGATTTAAAATTTAAGGCTACCTTCAATATCTGCGGTTAGAAATCCTATATAATTTTAAAGTGATGAACGTTGGCATCCTTTTTAAATCAACCATGACTTGAAGCTGTGATCCTTATTTCCTAAAACAAAGACTCCTTACTCAAGTGATATTTTAATAATTATCTTCTTTTGTATGATACTGCAACACCGCAAAACAAATATTTAAAATTCTATTATATAGTCAACTTTAAAAATGCAAAACCAACACAATTTCTAAAAATCCAGCATGATAACATTTAAAAAGAGGACAATAAATGAAAGCATTAAGGCAGTGATAGGCCTTATTGAAGGAGAAACGTATTTACATGTATTTAAAGTTTTTACCCATATTTATATATGGATGCCTCTCCAATTCTAGATTGGTATGTTGTTACATTTATATAAATAGCATGCCACCAACTCTTGCCTTGTGAGATATAAAAATAAGTTTTCTTCAATTCTATGCAAATATGCAAAAGTAAAATTTTAGCACACCTTAACTTGTGTAACATCCTGAATGGTGCTATCCTGTAATTTAAAAATGTAAGGTAAGCAGTTTATGGCATTTATATGCATCTAGTTTGATCCTGATTATGTTGGAAGGCAGCCTTGCCCCTGCAATTTTCTTTCTTTCTTTCTTTCTTTCTTTCTTTCTTTCTTTCTTTCTTTCTTTCTTTCTTTCTTTCTTTCTTTCCTTCCTTCCTTCCTTCCTTCCTTTTTCTTATTTGCTCCATTTTTATCCTCTCATTCCCTTTATTTTATCCACAATCAGCCTACCTCACTTAAAAAAAGAAAATGCAGTTGCTGCCAATGAACTAAAATTACAAAAAAGCAAAGCAGGTGGAGACTACAGAGCTGCTAATATCCACAGACATACCAATGGAGGGATTGATTTTCTTAGGGGGGTGTTGTAGGTTTCATTCAATAGATCCCACTGGGTTTCCCATTTAGGCCTATCACACCTCCCCAATATAAAATGGGATCATCCCAAAATGAGAAAAAAATGTCTCACAGAGCTTGGTGGGGAATGGGAAATAAGAAGGGCCTCCCAGTTGGCTAAAGGTAAATATTTAGACTCAGGAGAAAGGAAGGGATTGAGTTAGCCATCTGATTGCCCAGCATAAAAAGTAAGGGGGAGTGGGGAAATGTGCAATTTTAGTAATTTGGGTTCCTTGTTCTCAGCAATTTACTTTACACTTGGGGACAGCCCGCCTTCCCTGGAAATCGTACCCAGGAGGTGGAATTTTCCTTCTCGTCAAGCAGAGCTCCTTCTATTAAACTTGTAACTATAGCTGTGAGACTCTTCTAGTGCAAAATGTATTCTCAGTAATGGATTTGTTGGCATCTGGCAGAGCTCAGGGACTGAATAAAGTCGCCTATGTATAGATCTGTTTTCCTTCATTTTGACTTTGTCCGTTGATTCTTAATCACAGGACATGGCAGGCAGATTTCTGTTCTCAGACCGGACAAGATGTCTGCAAATCTTTTGTCCCATGGTGTATATCAGTATGCAGAGATATCTTTGCAATTTTGGTTTTGTTTCTGTTGGAGTGCATTGCTTTCCTAAACGTTTAACGTTTGATTGATTGAACAATCATTTTCAATTGAAAACACCAGGATTGGGCAAATGTTTTGAAAATAGGGCTTTGCAGAGTGCTACAGCAGAGGTGGGTTGCTGCCTGTTCGGCCCAGATTGGTGAACCGGTAGTAGCAGCAGCAGCAGGAGGCTCTACCCATCCACCCAAATGCTTCTGCACAAGGGCAGAAGCTTCTGTGCATGCGCAGCTGAACCGGTAGTAAATAAAATTGGCAACCCACCACTGTGCTGCAGCATGTACAAAACACTTCTGCTCAAACAATTAAAATAGCCACATATTTTTCCAGATGCATATGAATGCTTCAGAAACTGCGCTGACATGTAGCTGCATGTGTGAACTTGGCAAACCACCTATGGTGGCACGCATATGTGAAGCAAAATGGCTGTGCGAGCAGGCACAAGTGAGACCACAGACAATACTTGTTGCAGCTGCTTTATTGCTTCAAGTGGAGGGATTCCCCCACTTTCCTTTCAAAAGACTTGCAAAGCCCTAATAGAAGTGCATCTGTCCAGCTGGGTAGGTGATAGGACTCCATGGACCATATTCCTTCATAAAACAAACACTACGTGCAAACCTATTAAGCTTGTATCCATATTGATTAATCTTAATTTTAAGTTATATCAAACATAAATATCTGTTCAAAATGCTGGACTTCGTTATGTCTAGTTTAATGAAAAGAGGGACTAGAGAGTGACTTGATATCAGTGTTTCAATATCTCAGAGGCTGCCACAAAGAAGAGGGAGTCAAGCTATTCTCCAAAGCACCTGAGGGCAGGACAAGAAGCAATAGGTGGAAACTAATCAAGGAGAGAAGCAACCTAGAATTAGGAAGAAATTTCCTGACAGTTTCATTAATTTCATTAATGTTCCATTAATCAGTGGAACAACTTTCCTCCAGAAGTTGTACATGCTCTAGGACTGTAGATTGGATAACCATTTGTCTGAAATAGCACAGGGTTTCTTGCTTAGGTAGGGAGTTGGACTTGAAGACCTTCAAGGTCTTGTCCAACTCTATTATTCCATTCCATTCCATTCCATTCTAAATAGTAGGAAGAAATCATTCCATTCTAATCTGCTTCAGTTAGAATCTCAAACGCTGTATCCAGTTATGGGCCCTATATTTTAAAGAGACATTGATATAAAATTGAACAGTTTCAGAGAAAGGCAACAAAAATGATAAGCAGATGAGAAATTAAGTCCAAAGCAGACATTGCAAGAAAAAAAATATAGTATCCTTCACATATCTGAAAGTATGTTATATGGAAGAAGGTTTAGATCTATTGTCTTACATTTTTAGAGTGCAATATGTCCAAGAATAAGTTAGGGGGAGTCATATTCCAAATCAGCATAGAAAAGACTTTCTCAGTATAAGAACCGTTTCAAGATGAAGCCAATTATCCAGAGAATTGGGGGTTTCTCTTTCACTGAATGAGTTCAAGCACAGACTAAGGAGCATCTGGCTTGGGCAGTTAATCTATACTTGCGTGGGGTTGTAGCAGGATCTTATAGCTTAAAATTCCCCTTCCAACACTATGATTCTATGATTCTTGCTTGTTCGCTTTCTGTAAGCAGTCAATTGAGTGCTAGGAAAACAATGCTGGATTAAATCTGGTCTTATCTAAAACTATTATGGCATCACTGTCTGGAATTAAAGTGGGGGAGTTATTTGGAACTTTGAGAAGATGAAGAGATGGAAGATCATGATCCAGAGTATTGGCAATTCCTCAGTGATATCAGAGGTGGGTTCCTAACCAGTTTACTACCAGTTCTCTGCATGTGCATGTGCAACTGAACAAAAAATAGTTAAAAAAAGGAAAACAGCTGAGGAGCAGCAATTCAAGCTGCCGTCCCAGATCAGCTGGGCTTTGGAAATTGGAATAAATGTAAGTATACCACAGAGGCAGGCGGGTGGGCCCACTTTTTAAAAAAACAGAACCAAGTCACTCTCTATTTTTTTTATTTTATTAAATTTATATCCCGCCCTTCTCCAAGCGGACCCAGGGCGGCGCACAGGAATGTTAAAATACATACAAACATATAAAATTTAAAAAACTTATTCTAGTAAAACCCTGTGCTAAAAACCGAATTAAAAATCCGAAATTTAAAACTGTCTAATAGTCAATAAAGGAGGTTACGCTAGGCCGGCTAGATGGAATAAATGTGTCTTCAGACACTTGCGGAAGAGGCGGAGGTCGGAGATGGTGCGGAGTTCAGGGGGTAGGTCGTTCCAGAGGGCTGGCCCCGCCGCAGAGAAGGCTCTTCCCCTGGGTGTCGCCAGTCGGCATTGTCCAGCTGACAGCACCCTGAGGAGGCCCTCTCTGTGGGAGCGTATCGGTCTGAGGGATGTATGGGGCAGGAGGCGGTCTCGCATATAACTAGGCCCCGAGCCATGGAGCGCTTTAAAGATGGTCGTCAAGACCTTGAAGCGCACCCGAAAGACCACAGGAAGCCAGTGCAGCTCGCGCAGGATAGGTGTTATGTGGGAGTGTCAAGGCGCTCCCGTAATCACTCGCGCGGCTGCGTTCTGGACTAGCTGCAGCTTTTGGGTGCACCTCAAGGGGAGCCCCATGTAGAGAGCATTACAGTAGTCAAGTCGAGAGGTGACGAGTGCTTGAGTGACTGTGCGTAAGGCACCCCGGTCCAGTAAGGGGCGCAATTGGCGCATCAGGCATACCTGATGGAACGCCCCCCTGGCCATGGCTGCCACATGATCTTCCATAGACAGCCGGGAATCCAGGAGGACACCCAAATTTGAAGTCAGCACTACCAGTTCAGGAGAACCAGTCGGAACCCACCTCTGATGTAAACTGGTGTACAAAGAAGTAGCAGGAAAATGCAACCATTGTTTTTAGAGATCCAATTTCCAGAGCCCCTGGAGAAAGTGATTAATATTTGGCAAGTTATTCCAAGATTTCACATACCACTCCTGAGAATACCAGACAGCCCAGAAAACAAATAAATGAATCATCAAAGAAATCAGCCAAGAGTTTTCACTCAAAACACAAATGACCATGTCAAATTACCAGGCTTTGGTGCATATTAACCGAAGTCCTAGATCTCTAGATAAACCTGCAATGCTGGTGGAAGGAAAAAGAAGGAAAAGATGACCATTAGCAAGGTGGATGGATTCAACTTCAGAGGCAACAGTTACACTGTTTGAAGATCTTAAAGACCTCGCTTGGGACAGATTGTTATGGATAAATTCTTTTTATGATTAAGAAACAACAATGATTTGATAGCACAAAATCAATCAATCGGTCAGTCAAAAAAAGTCCAGGGTATGGACTCGGCTACAACCAGGAATGGTATATATGAGGTCCTGAAATCCAGCCTGGAAACCAGCCTATATTTTTTTCTGGAGCTTCTCCGGGAAGTCCAAGAAAGAAAGAAAGAGATACATGTTATCTTTATCGGAAACTGCCACAGCTTAAGTGTTAAAATATTGGTTATCATTTTTAGCAAGCATAAAAACAGAATTCTGTTTTAAACAACTCACGGGTTGTGAAGAAGGCTGGAAGAGAATGAAAGAGTATCAAATATTCTCATCTAGTTCCGTATCTGAAGGATCTCAAGGAGCCTCTGAACAGTTGTTGGTTTTTTTTAAAAGCAAAATTACTGTTTACCTGGAAAGGAAAGCCAAATATCTATCTTGGTTCTTGGGATGTCCTTGCCAATCCAGATATATTTTATTGCTTAGCCTTCCACTTCCAACCCTGGAATCGTAAATAACTGCTGTACATACCCACCTCTACAAACCTCCCAATCAACAGAAAACTCAGTGCCACTCTGCAGCAGCAGCAACATCAGCAGCAGACTTGGGGGCTATAAGGTTGGAGAGTTTGAGTTTGTACAGCACAAATGATGTGGGATGCTCCACTGACCAACATTGATCAGAGGATGTAATGGTGCATACTAGTAATAATATGTATCCAGCCATCCAGACTTAAACCAATAAATGTATTTGAAGTGTAGCTCAATAAATGCTTATTTGTATCAAACTGTTGTGAGACTGAAGTGGTCACAAATGATTTGTTTTGCTTTTACTAACTCATTCAATTTATTTTGAAATTATTGTTTACTATTGTACATTGTAACTGTTGACTGTTTCATTGGCTCATAATCCTATGACTGTGTTTGTCACAGTTGGAAAGCCATAGAATATTTTTTTTAAAGTTTTTATTTTTAAAAAATCTAAAAATTAGACTTTTTTTTAAAAATGTAGAAAACAGCCAGCTATCCTACAGACAAGTGCTGTTTGTGCAATCACTTCTAGATACTGTTGCTTCTGCGGGCAAAAGGAGAGAAATATATACCTGTTTTATCCTTTTGATTTCCAGTAAAGGCTATGCATACCTGGAGTTTTTACCAAAATAGGAAAAGATGCATTGTAAAGTCATGATGCAAAATCTATTCCTTACATGATAATAGAAAAGGAGCAAAATTTGTAGATTTTGTCATTTCCCTCTTCCCTGCCAATACTGCAGACATCCCACACATATTTTGTAAATTGGCCAGAGCCACTGGGATAGATGGTGTAAAAATAGGAAGGGAGGGAGAGAGGGGGGGCATATATGAGTATAGGTGTGTTTGTCTGTTTCTCTATGGTAGTAACTTAGCAATAGAGGTGGTATTCAGCAGGTTCTGACCTGTTCTGGAGAACCGGTAGCAGAAATTTTGAGTAGTTTGGAGAACCAGTAAATGCCACCTCTGACTGGCTCCACCCCCATCTATCCTCTGCCTCGTGAGTCCCAACTGATCAGGGGGAAATGGAGAATTTACAGTATCCTTCCCCTGCCACGCCCACCAAGCCATGCCCACAGAACCGATAGTGAAAAAGTTTTGAATCCCACCACTGCTTAGCAACCTTAGCAACCTTAAGATGTGTGGCCTTCAATTCACAGAATTCTGACTGGAGAATTTTAGAAGTTGAAGTCCCCACATCTTAAAGCTGCCAAAGTTGAGAAACACTACTCTATGGGGTAGGTAACACAATAGTATGATATTTTCTTGAATCTTGGAAGATTCCTTATCCTTCTGGGGGGGGGGGGAGAAAGAAATGTGACATACCTCAAAGAACACCATTATTTGAATGATTCAGCATATAAACGAGTCCTATTGGCACAGTTAAAAATGTAGCTTCTAATTTTGGGGAGGTGGGATGATGACAACAGTAACCTCAGCTGCATATTGTAGCTTGGGAAGAGGACTGGAAGTGGGGGGGGGGGAATAAATGATGCTGGCTTGTCTTATAGTTTACATTGCAGTACATCTAAGAATATCCAAGTGGGTGTTTGATAATTGGTCCCACCTACTACTACAGGCCTTTGTAGAAAAGCTGAGCTCCCACAATGCCACCAACATTTTGAGAGTTGTGACAATATGCTTTCCAAATGTGAAACATGGCCACTGCTGTTCTATTGAAAAGAAGACCAAAAATAAAATAAAATAAAATCCAACCCCCATTCCTCACTCTTACAGAGCTCCAGTACTGAGTCATTGCCTTTATAGTAAATAAAATAATAAAGATACTCACCAGTATCTTTCACCAAAGCTCTCTTCTAGTAGCATTGAATCCTGGTTTTAAAAATCTGGCCTCCTATAAGAAACAGGCCATATACAAGAAGGGTTTTGAAAATATTTATAGGAATATGCATTTTCTATTCACACTATTGAAGTTTTTTCTTCTAATAACAGTCTTTTGGGACAGAAACGATCACTATTCTATTATTATGATGGTGATCTTCATCATCACACAATAATTTTAACTTTGCATCAAGCCATCTGTCATTTTATAATCTTTATCCATCTCCCAAAGAAGACAACTGTGCTTGAAAGTTAATCGTCTGTATTACTTTATAGAAAAGAACATTAACCTAACGTTGCTTCTGTCTTTTCATTTCATTCTGTATTCTTGAAAAAATACTCTTTCTGTAATTTTAATATTCATAGAAACTTGTCATTAAATATAAATCAAGGGATTGGCCACTTCTATAGCTTATAATATTCTAAATTATACTTTCTATTCTAATTTCCCATTTGATGTTTTCCTATTTTATCTTTTCACCAATACAGATTTTAGATCATTTTAAACATGAAATATAGTAAACTAATCATTTGAAATCAATGTAAAATGTATATGTAAAAGAATGAAAAGGAGAAAGGAGAAAGGAAAGGGAAAGGGAGAATGTGTGAGTGAACAACTGAATGAATAGCAGGCAACAGCTGGAATTTAATTTAATAAGTGAATGTACAGAATGGAGAACTGACTAGGGGAAGTGAATTACTGACTTTTCATCACTGCAGTAGTGTTTATATCCAACTCTCCTGATGAGGAGAAGTGAAAATCCTTCTGATTAAATAAATTTTAGGAGTCCTGGAGGGGAAACTATTTAAATCAGGTCTGCTCTATTTCTGGATATTATATGCAAAGTCTTCCAATTCTTTTGGCACTTCAGTGTGAGGTTAATTTAGTGAGGTAACTAAGTAGTGAGAAAAATAATATTGCTTTTTCTTCCAAAATAAAATAAAGCACTTTTTATCTTCTGTGATGAAGGGCCTGGGTCTATTAATATACGAATAGTAATTACATATACCAGTAATTAGTATACCAGAATATGTATTAGTGTACAAATTTGTTACATAGTATGACTTTTATTCCTTAACAATAATGTCTGTATTGAGATGACTATGCACTAAATGGGGAAGAAGTATTAGATTCCCATAATATCCCTCATTGTATGAAATTAAAATGGCAGTTTCTTATTTGCGCCCTGCTAAGATATTATAAGAACTAGAGTAGACATTTGGTAGGTTCCTCCATCAATATAATCTGGAAGGGAAGATCAGTTTTCCTAACAATAGCTTGTCTTCCATAACTTAAAGTTTACTAGGAAGTTGCCCTTTATTTTAAATGATTAAGATGAAATTAATTAAATACCATTTGTGCCCTTAGTTGCACATATTCAATAGTTTACACTTTCGATGATATCACTGTATTAGAAATTACAATTTGGAGGTAACATTAGAAATGCACAGTTCTTGAGGCGTTGCTGAAAACTTTTTAAGAATTGTGTGAACCTTTGGGATTCTAGACTTAGTGCCCTGAAGTCACACAGCTGGTCAAAATCAGAGAAGCAAAAACTGGACAGATTTCAGTAAGGCCCCTTTAATGGTAATTCTGGAAACTGCAAGAGGAATGTCTCATCATCATTCATCATTGTCTATAGTGGGTTAATTAAGATGGAGTCTCCTAAAATAGTTTGAAATGCTTCCTTCCATTTTCTTGCCACCTGGACTGAATTGCCTTTTGTAAAATCAGCTATTAGTTGGACTTGTCTTTTATCTCTTCTTCATGACTAACTTCCCTTCCATCACCTTTCCATCCCCACCATAATATCTCACTCATTTTAACAAGTCAATACAACATCAATACATGAATGATGACGCTTTTCAATGGTTAGATGGCCTAGGCATTGGCATTTGAACATAGATCTTTTTAACATTTGTATTTTATTGGTTCTTAGATGAAATGTTGATATATATTGCTAGTCCGTGTATAATATGCCATATGCTAAATAAATAATAAACAGCATCAATAAGGAAGAGGAATTATTTTATTCATGAGTTATTACAACATTTGAATTTGAATTTGAATTTATTTGACTTTTATACCGCACCTATCTCCCCGAAGGGACTCAGGGTGGTGCACAGGAAATTAAAACAAGTATAAATATATAAATAAATAGAAACGCCATAAATAATACAACACAATAAAAACTGATTAAATTTAGAATACCCTGTGCTAAAATTCACTAAAATCCCACTAATTAAAACGTTATATCAATTTAAAACACAGTCTTATAGGATGGTCTCAGGGACTAGGCTAGGCCGGCTTGATGGAAAAAGTGCATCTTCAGACGCTGGCGGAAGAGGCGGAGGTCCGTGATGGTCCGGAGTTCGGGGGGAAGGTCATTCCAGAAGGCTGGGCCCGCCACAGAGAAGGCCCTTCCCCTGGGGGTCGCCAACTGGCATTGCCCGGTTGATGGCACCCGGAGAAGACCCTCTCTATGGGAGCGAATCGGTCAAAGGGATGTGTGAGGTAGGAGACGGTCTCGCACATAATTAGGTCCCATGCCATGGAGCGCTTTGAAGATGATTATCAACACCTTGAAGCGCACCCGAAAGGCCACAGGCAGCCAGTGCAGCTCGCGCAGGAGAGGTGTTACATGGGAATGCCGTGAGGCTCCCATAATCCCCGCACGGCCGCATTCTGTACTAGCTGTAACCTTCGGGTGCACCTCAAGGGGAGCCCCATGTAGAGAGCGTTGCAGTAGTCCAGATGGGATGTCACAAGTGCTTGAGTGACTGTGAGTAGGGTGCCCCGGTCAAGTAAGGGGTGCAACTGGCAGACCAGGCGAACCTGGTAGAAAGCCCCCCTCGCCACAGCTGTTACATGGTCATCCATGGTCAGCCGGGAGTCCAGGAGGAGGCCTAGATTGCGCGCCCTCTCCATGGGGGCTAACAATTCGCCCCCGATGGCCAGTGTTGGAGTCAACTGGCTAAACCGGGACGTCGGAAACCACAGCCACTCGGTCTTGGACAGGTTGAGTTTGAGTTTGTTACTCCCCATCCAGACCCGTACGGCCTCCAGACATCGGGACAGCACTTCAATGGCATCGTTGGGGTGGTTTGGTGTAGATATGTACAGCTGAGTGTCATCAGCGTACAGGTGGTACTCTACCCCAAAACCACGGATGATCTCACCCAGGGGCTTCATGTAGGTGTTGAACAGGAGTGGCGAGAGGAGTGACCCCTGAGGTACCCCACACATGAGGGGCCTCGAGGTCAACCTCTGCCCCCCTGCCAACACGAATTGCGACCGACCGGAGAGGTAGGAGGAGAACCACCGTAAAATGGTGCCTCTCACCCCAGTCCCTCTAGTCGGTGCAATAGGATACCATGGTCGATGGTATCGAAAGCCGATGAGAGGTCTAATAGGACCAGGATAGAGGAGCAACCTCTATCCCGAGCCCTCCAGAGATTATCCACCAACGCGACCAATGCCTTCTCGGTGCTGTGCCCAGGTCGGAAGCTGGACTGGTGCGGGTCCAGATAATCAATTTCCTCCAGGTGATGGGGGAACTGCTGTGCCACCACACTCTCTACAACATTCGCTAAAAAGTGAAGATTGGAGACCAGACGGTAATTTACCAACAACGCTGGGTCCAGGGAAGGCTTCTTGAGGAGGGGCCTCACCACCGCCTCTTTCAAAGCGGCCGGCAAGAACCCCTCACTCAAAGAGGCGTTCACTATTTCCTGGAGCCAGCCTTGTGTGACCTCCCAGGATGTCAGTACAAGCCAGGAGGGACACGGGTCCAATAAACATGTGGTGGCCTTTAGTCTCCTTGACAACCTATCCATATCATCGGAAGGGATAAAGTCAAACTCCTCCCATAATACTGTCTCAAGACCTGCCTCGGATGGTCCCTCCAGACTACTTTCTGTGGAGGGCAACTCGTTCCGAATCTGCACGATTTTATCCTGCAGATACTCTCCAAATTCCTCTGCTCTGCTCTGCCCTGCAAAGGGGCTTCCCACAGCCTCTGTTGGAGGAGGGAGCGGGTCACCCCAAACAGGGCGGCAGGGCGGTTATCTGCGGATGCGATAAGAGTGGCACAATAATTGCGTTTGGCCACTCTTATCGCCACTAGGTACGTCCTCAAGTGGGATCTTACCTATATTTGGTCAGATTCTGACCGTGTGGATCTCCACCTACTCTCTAGGCATCTCTTGCGGCGTTTCATCCCCCTCAGCTCCTCGGAGAACCAGGCAGCCTGGGTGGATCGGCGCCACATGAGAGGCCTCAAGGGCACGACTCGGTCCAAGGCCCCCATGGCCGCACTATGCCATGCGGACACTAGGTCCTCAGTCGAGTCGCAGGTCAAGGTCACAGGTAATGGCCCAAGCTCCATCTGGAACCTCTCTGGGTCCATCAGGCGTCTGGGGCGGAACCATCTTGGAATCTCTGGTTCCGCCTCCCCGCGGTGGGGTGTAACGGATGGAAAATTCAGCCGAAGGAGAGAGTGACAGGGGTATGGTGACTAAATCCCCTACTCCCAGATCACTCATCCACTGGCCAGAGACAAAAATTAAATCCAGTGTGTGTCCCCCCTCATGCATGGGGCCCTGAATTATTTGGGTCAGGTCCATGGCGGTCATGGAGGCCATGAACTCCCGAGCTACCTTGGATGTCTCGCCTACCGATGGCAGGTTGAAATCCCCCATGACTAGCAGTCTGGGGGTATCAGCCGCCACCTCGGCAATCATCTCAAGGAGCTCGGGCAGGGCTGCTGATACGTAGCGGGGAGCCAGGTACACAATCAGCAAGCCCAACTGCCTCCCTAGGCTCCACTTCACGCAGAAGGACTCACAACCGGCAGTCTGAGGCACAGTGGTCTCTCTCGGCTCAAGACCTTCCCTAACAATAACAGCTACCCCCCACCCCTACCTAGGGCCCTTGGCTGATGAAATGCTCAGTAACCTGGTGGGCACATTTCAACGAGAGGAATTCCTCCCTCGTGGCCCAACCAGGTCTCCATAATACCTGCCAGGTCCGGCTCCCCCTCAGACACAAGGTCATTAATGAGGGGAGCTTTGTTGACCACGGACCTGGCGTTGCATAACATCAGCCTGGGGCCCCGGCTCTGTGATCCTTGACCTCCTAGCTTGCGGGGGTAGCTCAGGGAGTTGGGGCGTGCGACCGCTTGTAACCAGTGGCCACATTCCCCCAACGGATAGTGTAATCTCTGTCTCCCACCACCCCTCTCCCTCCCCAGGACCATTCTGATAGATAAGCCCTCTGTAGGATCGACCCTTATTCCCCCCCCCCTTATCGGACTTACTCGCCTCCCTATGTACGCTGATGATACTCAGCTGTACATATCCACCCCAGACCACCCCAACGATGCCGCCGAGGTGTTATCCCAGTGTTTGGAGGCCGTACGGATCTGGTTCGGTAGTAACAAACTCAAGCTCAACCCCTCCAAGACCGAGTGGCTGTGGTTTCCGGCACCCCGGTTCAGCCAGATAACTCCAACTCTGGCCATTGGGGGTGAAACACTGGCCCCCGTGGAGAGGGCGTGCAATTTGGGTGTCCTCCTGGATTCCCGGCTGTCCATGGAGGACCATGTAGCGGCCATGGCCAGGGGGACGTTTCATCAGGTACGCCTGATGCACCAATTGCGCCCCTTACTGGACCGGGCTGCCCTTCGCACAGTCACTCAAGCACTCGTGACATCCCGACTCGACTACTGTAATGCTCTCTACATGGGGCTTCCCTTGAGGTGCACTCAAAAGCTACAGCTAGTCCAGAATGCAGCCGTGTGGGTGATTACGGCAACCCCTAGATACTCCCACGTAACACCGCTCCTGCGCGAGCTGCACTGGCTACCTGTGGTCTTTCGGGTGCGCTTCAAGGTTTTGACCACCATCTTTAAAGCGCTCCATGTATGTTTTAAATTCCTGTGCGCCACCCTGGGTCCTTTTTGGAGAAGGACGGGATATAAATTTAATAAAAATAAAAATATCGGCTCCGCCGGCCAGCTTAGCAGTGTATCCGCAAACAGACTGAGTAAACCCTCCCACCACCCTGGAACCCCCTAAAATCTGAATTAAAAATTTGGTTAAAAACCCCCTTAGTTTGCGCTTCACCCACCTCTCTTGATTAATCAATCCATCCTTGAAGTGGGCCCTTGTTAGACTTAAGGGGCAAACCTGCGAGAGGGGGGACTCCCGCAGGGAGAAGAGATCTATCCTTGAGTACATATTGGATAATTAATGATTACATACGGGCCATGCTGGCCATAAAGGGAGGATCGCATCCGATATTTACAACAAGACATAGTTAAAAACTCAAAGGCTAAAACCTCAAGGGTTCGGAGAGGTAAAGATTTAAATAAGGCAGGAGAGGTCTATCGGGTGGGGGGGATAAGGTGGGTGAGGTGGAGGAGAAGCATTGAAATAGAGATTGTCCTGGCAGTTCAGCTGGTGGGGAGTGTGATCCAGGCCTCCTTCGGATCTCTGCCAGATGGTTCCCCATGCGCCAGACAGTTCACTGTTCAGGTCAGGTGATTCGCCGTCCCGGCCTGATCTCTCCCTCTCTCTTAAACATGTAAAGGTTTTAATTTAAACACACAGTGAAGATTTGATGCATGCAACATTTTTTCATACTCAGGTTGCTTTCTATAGAGAGCAACTGAAAAAGTCAGCAGATTAACCATCATGCCTGGTGAGCTGAGCGTGGGCCATCCCACAGGGTAATCTATGTGCAGTGATTCTCTGGCTGTGGCAGGCAAGTCTGTTTCTCAATCAACAAATTCATGTCAAGAGTTCCTGGTGATGGAAAATTCTGAATGAGTGCAGCAGAGTATGTGTGTATTATTCTACTAAAGGAACAGAAGTGCCGGTGAACATAGAAATAGCATGGAAAGATTCATACATTTCCTTCATTAAGACATCTTCATGAGCAATCCTTACTGTATCTTTTTCTGGATTTAACTTTCTCAGATGTCTACATTTTTTTAATGCAATTTTTTTCAAATGCACAAATTTTCTGGATAGGATTTCTAAACCAAAGAATATTGTGAGAAAAACATAAATGGATGCTATGAATTATGCCCCCTATCCCTACTGCAGGAGAAATAGTTTTGGCGAGTGCACCATTTGTTCATCTCTAGAGGGCACGCCTTATTTCAGTATGATTACTACGAGATACAAGACTTCCAGGTTGATGTAAAGACCATTTGTGTGAATGAAAGTTGGTCAAGTAAAAATAACCTATTATCCAATGCTCCCTGCTTGCAGGGGTACATGTGTATGGATGCAGCTTCCACATGTTAGGGGATATAACATGAGGATGACTTCTCAGGTTACATTATAAATCTCTGCAATTTTAGTTTGGAGATACCTCTTATAAAGTCAAAGTACTCTATTTCTTTTCAATTTTATAAACAGACAAAATATTATTTTCTTTCTTCCATGCTTGCAAAGCCAGAATATATACAGTATTCTTTTTTGTTGATTTCATTTCACAGTAGTAAAGGAGTTGGAACTGTATTCAGTCAACAACCTTAAGCTCCTTTGCTGACATTTCAGCATTTGTATAAGCTGCATGTTCCCATGCAAATCCATCTGAGGGCACATTTAGACCTCACAACTGTAAACCAACAGAATTCTACTGGGGCAAAACTAGAATTTATTACAATATTACTGAGAGCACAGTTCATAAGTCGGTCCATCACAGAAACCTGTCTGGATTTAATTTAGAAAAAATTAAAATATTTAGCGCACAACGATCCCAAAAGAGAATCTCATTGGGACGCATTTGTTTGGAGCTGTGATGATGATGATTTGAATTTTAAAATAAGAAACAAGTTATTTTCAGCAACAGGCAGTCTTGAATCTGAAACCGGTACAATCTAGTTTGGGATGTTGGGAGTAGGGGAGTGTGGAATTCTGTGACTTTGTTTCTGACCATTTGAAATACCAAAAAATTCCCATTCGGTTTGTATTTCCCCAATCAACAGCATGATGCGGTAGCTAAGGAAAGCATATGGCCCTAATAGATATGCAGTCCAGATGTTAGTTGCCTTTACTGTATCCGAACAGCGTGTCTAGCAGTGAAGAGGGAAAGATGGTGAAATAGTTAAATGAAGAACATGCACATTCCATTATTCTCACCCATTTGCTGAACTTAAGAGTTCCAGATTGTGATACCTCCGGTTCTGTCATATTGAATTTCTGCAAAATAGTAGCAGCATGAAATGCAGTGTACATGGGGAGAAAACATAGAAAAACAGAGTCCCCAGAAGAGTTTAAGAAAAAAACTGCAAACATAGCCATGATCTTGTTTGTTTGTTTGTTTGTTTGTTTGTTTGTTTATCAAATTTAGGTACCGTACATGTCACTTGGTTATTTATTTATTAAGCAGTTGCCAGTTCACACATGATAACCTGGGTGGTTTACAACGTTAAACTCTAAACTTCCTAATGTGCAATGTAATGCACGGCTCATGCTCCTTGAATCACTGTGAAGATCTTTTTAGAATGCCAGTTGTGTTACAAGAAGAGTTACAGTATTTTTCTGAGTATAAGACCTTTTTCCCTCAAAAAAGAGGCTGAAAATCTGGATGTGTCTTATACACTGAATACAGCATTTTTGGCCTCTTGAAACCCTGCTCCCTTTGCAAAAATGGCTGTGCATAACCTTTAGGAAGTTTGTAGAGTGCTCCTGGGGGCTGGGAATGGCAGAAATGAGTGAAAAACAGCCCCCCCCCAGCCCCCAGGAGCACTCTACAAGCCTCCTAAAGGCTATGCATGCCCTTTGTCTGACAAAAAAACGGGCCCATTTTCATGAAAAATGGGTCATTTTTGGGAGGTCTGCAGAGTGCAAAAACGTTTTTGTTTTTTTAAAAAAATGCCTCTTGGTGTGTCTTATACTCTGAAAAATACTGTAAATAAAACCTTGCGAAACAAGGAAAGGATTATTTTAATGCGGACATTAAAATGTGGACATCTATTTTCAATGGGGAAGCATGCAAGGATATTTACCTCATAGGAAAATCCCCATTGTAACAATGAGCAACCTTTGGAAAGAGTGAGACTTCCTTTGAGTACCGATCAGTAGCTGGTCTTTAGACAAACTCAACTTTGGATCAGAAAATAACATCTGATCAAGCATAACTAAAATAATATCTGCCACTTGTCCAAAACAAGCATGTTAGCATGTTTGCACAATTGTTACTCATCAGGCTTTAGATGGTCATTCATGCTAAGTGAGATGTAACTTCTAAGCAACTGTAGCCATGGAGATGTTCCATATGAAAGTATCAAAACAACTAAGTTTGTAATTGAAGTGAATTCTCACCAAGGCTTAGTTATGTCACAAATCTCATTGTTGCATCAGCTTCTATATGGTATTAAAAGGTTTTTTTAAGTTTTAGTGGCCCCTCATCAATCTCTATTGCAAATCTAAATATCTGAATGTTACAGAATCCTGTGAAATGACCAGAGCAAAATTTATTAAAATTGATTAATTTTAAAGACCATGATTTTCAGTCAATGGAAAAAACCATGAGCTCTTGATTGGTAAAATTGAAACTCTCCATTTTTCTCTTCCTTTGAAAAAAAAGGTGATGTAAAAAAATGAAATATGATGTAAGACAAAATTTTGCGTTTTATGTGCCTGTGTTTATATTCATATATTTATATGAAGGCAGGATAAGAAACAATGGATGGAAACCATTATCCAGGAAAAATCAAGGAGAAAACCACCTAGAAGGAGAAATTTCCTGATAGTGAAAACAAGTAATCAATGGAACGACTTGCTTTCAAAAATCATGGATGCACCATTACTGGGTTTTTTAAAGAGGCTATTGGACAGCCATTTATCTGAAATGGTGTAGAGCAGGGGTGGCATGCACCTCTGGAGGCCTGCGGGCTGGATGCATCACACGCAGGCCACACCCAACCTGGCTCCGCAAAGGCAAAAAATGTTGTAATACATCACGTGACCTCACGTGACATAATCGACACCCATGGTGTAGGGTCTCCTGCTAGAACAAAAGATTTGACTGGAAGACTCCAAGGTCCTTCCTAACTCTGTTATTCTGTTACAACATACAAACTCATAAATCCTTATCATGTTAAAATTCCAGTTAAAACTAGAATCTCCTTGCATAAAAGTGTTGGAGAACTGGACAATCACAAGACAAAATATGAAAGGATGCATAAATCTCTAGCAAACCCTACAGTAGAGTCAACAAATAGAATAATTTATCTGTTTCCTCTGAGTTGATGTGTTTCTCTGTTATACACCAAGGTGCATCTAAGTAACAATTTTTGATGTACAAATGTATAGAAAACATGTACAAATGTACATTTCAAAAACTTGATCTTTATAGGGATCCCAGAAGATTTTTATGGGAATTTTGCTACTGAACTGGACATTACACCACTAACATTAGAGAGCTGTTGCTGGGAAGAGAAATGGCTGTGATTCAGCAAGAGTGAATGCAAATATTTACCCATTTGAAACAATTGTGAGGGTCACCTTTGGTCAAGGTGAAATTGGCTTACTAAAAACTCCTGGTCAACCAAAGAGAATGCTTAATTCATTTAAGGCTCTAGGATTAACCCCTTTCATACATAAAGTTACCTTCTCAGGGCAGCTCTTCAAATAAACAAGTCCCTTTGTTGCACTGGCAATAAAAACTGAGAGATACATTCCAGACAGGGAATGCATAGAATTTACTATCATTCAGTTTGCAGCTGGGTAACAAAAGGAATGCAAGATGGGCACCAGGAGGCAGGGCAAATAATTAGAAGCCCCAGACATTGACTTCCTGCATTTTTACAAAAATCTTTTATCCATATTATTTTTCAGTATGATTGGAAATGACTCTCCTATTACCTTTGTTAGCCGGAATAAAATGACTTGAATTTCTTTTGCTTCCATTTTAACAAAGGAGCCATAAATATAGATATCCTCCCATCCCTACTTTCCCCCAACACTTTAGTAACAATCCATGTGGTTCTGATATCCTCAGTTCAGCTGCACACAATCTCCTCTATTAACATGCTTTTTTTAAATGGTGCTTTGAGGCAGATAAACAAAAATAAGTAGGGCACTTTGCCAGTTAAAAAACAACTACAACCCAGATCATCATAGGCGTGCTTGCTTCATTCTGTGCTTTCTTTTATTGACCCTATGATCTAAACATCCATTTCTGCTGATATGGCAGCTATTTGTTTATACTTTTGGTGGATTATTGTTCTGATCATAGATGATCCATTTAGCTGACAACCCAAACTGTTGCATAAAGTGCTTAAAATGCCATGTTGTCCAGGAATCTTTCCCCCCTTTTAAATTGGAAAGTGTAACTTTGAGGCAACAGACAATCGTACATTCACAATGGCCTATGAATCTGTTAGCTCTTTGAGATAGTCTAGACCAGGAGTATCAAAGTCATATCATCATGGTGGCGTCACATGACATATCAGTACTTTTTTCCCCCTTCGCTAAACTGGGTGTGGGCGTGGTCAGAACATGACGCATCCGACCCATGGGCCAGGAGTTTGACAGCCTTAGACAAAAAGTGCCACGATGAATGCCAGCTCCTTCTTTATTGTATGGTTATATTTTAACGGAGTCTGGAAGCATTGTCCCCTTCTCACTCTCTTTTTTCCTCTCTGGAAAATTAGGGAGGGTATCTTCTGATAGATTTCCCATGCTCCCCCTCCTTAGGTTGATGAAGACATCTTTTGCTTGATGTTATCCCATCTGTGGCTTTCCCTCCTGTCTCCTAGTTTCATCCCCACATATTATTAGAGAACCACAGATAAATTGATGCTATGAGTTAATTGTATCTCCATGAATACAGTGTTTCTTATTTTGCATACTGTCCCTGGCCAAATGACAATTTCCCCTTCTTACACAGACATTGAACGTTGCTATTTAAGTAACTGAATATTTTTGGCTTCATTCCATACAGGGGAGGTGCGGGTGCCATTAATCATGTCTCCTTTTAGATTATCAGTTTTCAAACACTCTCTGCCTAGGTAAGGACCATTGGTATAGGTATAGATCCAAAATAATAACCTTCTGTACAATTAAAAAGTTACGGTCAATGGATGGTGAACGCGTCTTATTAAGATGTTTTTGCAGACAGGCAATGATGTTCCCAGCTCATTAATGTTAAATGCAAATCTTAAAACATTAAAAACAAAAGCAAGAATGATTAACATGGAACAACAAGGTGTGTCTGAGATAGAAAGATTTATACAGCTTTTTCTTGTACTCACTACTAAAACCTTCCAGATCCTATGAAAACCACTAACAAATTGAGAGAAAATTAGCAAAGGACACTGAAGTTATAGCATAATGTTACTATAAATCAGTTTTCCTAAGTTTTGTAATAAGAAAACCTTGGTTCATGCATTGACTATTGGTAAAATCTGCCCTAATAGTCACCAAACCCTTCTCCTTTATCCTCGCTTGTTCTTTTTCTATGACAAGTGCTGGAAAAAGGAAACATTTTTAAAAGCACATGATCTGGATCTCTGTGCTGAAATCCCTGACACACTTTCAGGAGCTTTAGTTTTGCTTTGGTCTGCTCCGAAAAAGCCTCAATTCATTTCAGACATCTCCCAAATCAGTGTAATTGGGTTGGGAGTTTGGCTGAATCAAAGCATACTCTCAGTTTTATTATTCCAATTCTGCCTCCAGCAGTTTGACATCACTGTAATATATGAAAACCCTGAGAGCGTTTTCTTTTCTAGCTTTCGTTCTTTGTCAGGAGGGAACCTGTAGTTCTAATCATTATTTTATGATACTTACATTGCTTCAGGTTGCCTGGCTTTTCCTTCTCAATTACAAAGGGCATGTAGATCACAATAACTCACTTCAAAAGTGGGATTTAAAAGCTGCTAAAAACAGGTGAGAGGCTGATTCACAAAATCACCCAGGCTTTATTGTCAACTTTGTCCCATCTATGATAATGAAATTGAAGATAAGCTACATTTACAATTCCTGCCAACCCTCCTTCATTCAAGAGAATGGAAAACTTTCCAGAGATTAACTTCTCTTAAAATCAATGACTTCTGAAATAAATAATAAACCACTCTTATGATTTATTATTTGTGTGCCCCTTTTAGCTATTAAAATATCAACTGGTTTCAATTTTAAATCCTGTACTGTGTTAATATCTTTGTCAGTATTATTCTTGTATCCTTTCAGTTTTAAATCCACATCCAAACAGCCTGATTCTGAGTTGTATCTTCTTTTCAACCTATTTTTATAATAATGGAAAATCTGAAAAGAAAGTTCTGGTACATTGTTGTCAATTATCCTTGAATTCTTCCACAGTTAAAAATACTTTCCTCTATTCTGTATCAGTGGTTTTCTCCTTTTATTATAATATTATTCTTTTTGTTTGCCTTTAGTAACCAGCCTTCAAGGTCTCCTCTTACTCTGTTTTTCTCTAATCCACAACTTTTTCCCAGCAAAAGATTTATTACACTTACATTCAAAATCTTCATATATATTTTAATAGGATTTTAAACAAGCCACAGGAAGTGTTCTTATAATTATTTCATAATCTTATTTCCAGTCAATCTTGCCCCCTAGTCCATTTTGAAACTTTCCAAAATCAACATTCTCATCACCCTTTTGCTGCTTATTTCCAAATAACATTTATTCTTTAAGTTCTTAAACTTACATGCAACTTCCTTTACTGAGAATTGAAGGAAAATCACCCAGTGTAATAAAATGTGTGGTTCAGAAAGTTCTTAATGTCAAAAAAGCAATTTGCAAGCCATTTCCACTGAAAGTGATTAAGAAAGGAAATGAACAGATCCAGGGTCTCTTTGAGGGCTCTGAACCATGGCTTGTACAAAGCTGATTCTCCTAACTCCCAAAGCTCTAAAAGCTGTCAGAGGCTGCTGTTTTACAGTCTTGTCCCTGGGAGCATCTGTATGAAGTACTGTGGATGATTCCAGGTTCTCTCCTTAATCCAGAGGAGTTCAGATAGCCAATTCATTCACCAGCTCCTCTTTCTGCCATGATGGTTGGTCCTAGTCATAATATGGAGCCATATTCAATTTCCTGGAAGTCCAGCAATAATATATTTGAATGAGATGTCAAATAAAAGCAAATTAATATCACCCTTTTCATTAAAAAGAGTGTTGTATTATATTAAATTCTTGTCTTTCATTCACCTTGTGTAAAGAAAGTAAGATGAACATTTGTGTCCCAGAACACTCATTGTTTCCCATTCAACCGTGAGAAAGTTAGATATTTGAAGTGTCTTGCAAATGAGCTGGGGGTTTTTTACAGTCAAGTTTGCAAAGCAAAGTTAACATCAGTATAGAGCAGAGGTTCCCAAACTTGGCAACTTTAAGACTTGTGGACTTCAACTCCCAGAAATCTCCAGCCAGCAGAGATTTCTGGGAGTTGAAGTCCACAAGTCTTAAAGTTGCCAAGTTTGGGAACATCTGGTATAGAGAATGCTGAACAAGGCAAGGAACAACAATGATTTAGAAGTGTACTGTACAGCATATCTGATTCCAAACGGAAAATGTGATGCTCACATAGCAAAGTTAATAATGCATATGTTTCAGTCCAATACACCCAGCATTAAGTTGGGAACGATTTCCTTAGATTGTAATAGAGACTACAAATATAGAGTTCAGTTCTTCTGCCATGCAAGTACTGATTTGTGAGCTGAAGGAAAGAAGAAAACGCAGAAGGCCAAGAAATCAAGGTTTTGTCTAGTTCATTAATACTGGCAATTAAATTATAACTAAGCCAAAACTCACTTTGTTCCTGCTCTGCTTGGACAAGCTGACTTTTCCAAACAGAGGAGAGAGAGAAAAGAGCAGAATCTGTCAGACAGAGACCAGGCTTGACGTGCCAAGTCAAAGCCACAATCCTTCCTGAATCATTTTCTCAATCATCTTCTCCATGCAAAATGGGGAAAATGTGAATATATATCTTGGCTGTAATAATATTAGAAATACTGGGATGTAAGCAACAATGAAAAATTTAACTTTGATTCTTTTTAATGATTCAGATAGTCTTTGCTTACTTACTTATTTATTTATTTATTTATTTTATTGGATTTATCAACCGCCCCCTCTCCCCGAAGGAAGGGAAATTAAAAAACATATAAATATAACAATTATAAATATTTAAAACCACATTAAATAACTATCGCCCTATGCTAAAATGTAACTCATTAAAACTATTCCCCTTAAAATCCCGATTAAACAATTTATCTCCCAGACTACAGGCTAGGTGCGGTAGGTTAGGCCAGGCCGGCCTGATGGAAAAGATAGGTCTTTAACTGCCTGCCTTGTGCAGCGACTGTTTAAAAAAAAAAAAGCCCTTACCAATGATTTCAACAGCTCTTTCTCTAACTTTTTATAATATTGGACTGTTGGTCCATCTGGGCCTAGTGTTTGTCATTTTTTAAAAATTGAGGGTTGTTGTTTATTTTGGTTTCTTGAATTTGCTTAGCGCTTGTCTATATTGTTCACTAGTTGCATACCCATTCTTCGCAATACAGGAGAAATCCAGTTCACTCCAGTTCAGTTCATTCTCCAGTTCACTCCAGTTCACTCCAGTTCAGTTCACTCCAGTTCAGTGGTGGTCAGTGATTGAAACACATAAAGGAATATCTCTCCCACCGCCTTGAGTCTGGAAGCAGTTCTATAGGTGGAAGGCATAGACATTTTGGTGAGGTACCGATGTTTAGTACTGTAAGGAGCCCCAGACCGCTCCTGAGTGAAGGACTGGAACATCTGCCAGTTCGAATTGAGGTAGCGGAACGTGAGGCAACTGGCAGTTGGAACAGAGTTCTTTTCAGGTGGAGAGAGGAAGTAGAATGTCTAACTCCTTAGCATCCGCGTGTGTTAATTATTGCATAAGAATTACTAATGATCTGATGGTCATTTCGAAAAATCCTTTCTTAGCGACCCAGAAGCCAAGCGGAACATAAGTTCCAAATTTCAAGTTTGTAGGCTTTACAGTTCTGGAGATTTTGTGATGAGTGACCAGTATTTGGCTTATATATATATATACATTAAATGTTTTGCCCACTGAGTCACCAAACTATATGTTTAGATCCTCCACTTAGAATATATATATACATACATACATACATACATACATACATACATACATACATACATACTGAAAACCTCCGTAAATTCTCCTATGATTTCCAATCTCATATATAACAATTTCTTTCCTTTCTTAATTGCTATTATTGTCCATCTTTTCTAATTTGATATACCACGTTTCTCCTGGTTACTTTGCATCTTCAGAATGATTTTGTTTGAAATATTTTAAACTCTTTTGGAGTTCATCCATTTATAATAAATCTAATTGTTTAACTTTATTCAGTTCTTTCAATACCTGTCGCTTTGGATTAATTTTGTAGATTTGTTTTAGTTCTTTTCTTTTTTTCCCTTCTAATTGTGATTTCCATCTGCTGTATTCTTTCTTCTGAATTGTTGCAAATCTCATAAGAATTCCTCTCATACAAGCTTTGCTTGTTTCCCATATGGTGATTTTCTGACATACCTGAAGTTATAATTTTTTTTTAAAAAAAATATTCTTTATATTTCTGTAATAAAACTTCTTGGAGCAACAACCTCTCATTCATCCTTAATTTGAAGAATGATTTTTCTCCTTGGAATCATGTTATTGGAATTGGATTATGATCCACATCTATCCCTTATCTATGTCTTCCCCTTATCCTCTATTATAGAAAGGGACGAGATCTTTTTCCACATGTTTAATGTGCGCTCCTTTCTGGATCGTGATGCCCTATGCACGGTCACTCAAGCTCTCATCATTTCCCGCCTGGACTATTGTAACGCTCTCTACATGGGGCTCCCCTTGAGGTGCACCCAGAGGCTCCAGTTAGTACAGAATGTGGCCGCACAGGGGATTTTGGGAGTCTCAAGACACTCCCATGTAACATCTCTCCTGCGCAAGCTGCACTGGCTGCCTGTGGCCTTCCGGGTGCGTTTCAAAGTCTTAGTGACCATCTTCAAAGCGCTCCATGGCATGGGACCTGGTTACTTGCAGGACCGCCTCCTACCAAATACCTCCATTCGACCTGTCCGCTCCCACAGGGAGGGCCTCCTTAGGGTGCCGTCCGCCGGACAATGCCGGCTGGCGACTCCCAGGGGAAGAGCCTTCTCTGTGGCAGGCCCCGCCCTCTGGAACGACCTGCCCCCCAACCTCCGTACAATCATGGACCTTCACCTCTTTCGTCGGGCACTAAAAACATACTTCTTTCATACGGCCGGCCTGGCATAGCTGTTTTATGGCTGATTTTAGTTGGGTTTTAATTATGTTTTTAGCACGGGTCCAAATTTTATTTAATTCAGTTTTAACTACTTGATTGTCTATATATTTTTATATTTTTATTGTTCCTGTGCACCGCCCTGAGTCCCATCTGGGAGAGAGGGCGGTATAGAAATACAATAAAGATTAAAGATTAAAGTACAGTATGTGCAGGAGTGGGCTTCAAATATTGCAACAACGGGTTCACTGCCTTGTTGCTGGGTGATCATGACCATTATGGTCATGGTCTAGTTGATCTCCTGCATCATGCCAGGGGGGGGGGGCATTTTTTGTCCTCCCCAGGCTCCGGAGGCTTTCCTCAAGCCCTAGGGAGGGCGAAATCTGCTTCCCCCAGGCTCTGGAGGCCCTCCAGAGGCCAGAAACAGACCTGTTTCCAGACTTCTGGAACTTCTGGTAGGCCCATTTTTTACCCTCCCCAGGCTGCGGAGGTTTTCCTCAATCCTCCGGGAGTGCAAAAACTGCTTCTCCGGGGCTCCAGGGGCCCTCCAGAGGCCAGAAGCAGGCCTCTTTCCAGACTTCTGGAATCTCCAGTAAGCCTGTTTTCCCCCCTTGAGCCTCTGTGTGTGCCCTGCACTTACCTGGCATGATGCATGGGCCATGTGAAGATTCTTGGGAGGGGCAGGGTGGGGTGAGGTAGGTCTGGCCAGCCAGGGGTGGCATTTGGGCATTTGCCGAACTGGGCAGAATCCTAGCTAGGGGATTGCCCAAACCCATGCAAACCCCCAGCAGTCCACCCCTGAGTAAGTGTATGGACATCTTCCTTACCATCTGAGGCTGCAACAGCTGGGCCTCTTCACTCTAGAACGACGGCACCTGAGAGGTGACCTGATTGAAGTCTATAAAATCATGCACGGTGTGGACAAAGTAGAAAAGGAAAAACTGTTTTCCCTATCGCACAACACTAGAACTAGGGGGCACTCCATGAAACTTTTGGAAGCTAGACCGCAAACAAATAAGAGGAAGTACTTTTTCACCCAGAGGATCACTAGTCTATGGAACTCCCTGCCAGAAGAAGTGGTGACAGCTGTCAGCCTCGACACCTTTAAGAAAGGATTAGATGAGTTCATGGAGAACAAGGGTATCCATGGCTGTCACTATGGATGCCTAAGGACACCCTCCAGGTTGGAGAGATAGGCAGGATATTTCTCAATGCCATTTGCAGGGAATCATAAGCAGGTGAAGACATCTGCTTGGGAAGACCCTGAAGCAAATGGTGAGCCACTGTGTGAGACAGAATGCTGGACTGGATGGGCTGTGGCCTGTTCCAGCAAGGCTATTCTTATGTTCTTATGAAGAGAACAGTTAAAAAGGGATTGACCTTGATAACACAAATTCAGTATTTTGCTCTAAATAACAATTTAATTAACATTATATTGAAATCATTGTGAAGTTTAAGAATTTTGGAATGTAAGACTGACAGGGAAAAATATTTCCACTACACCAGGAATGAAAAATGGAGTCAAGGCACAAGAAACCAATCCCATTTACTGTACATGTATGCAGTCTTCACATGCTTTTCAGTCTCTGATCCTGCTGATTTGTAAAAAGCATGTTTTACTTTCAATCTGGAGCACATCAAGTAGCTCAGACTTCCTGTCACAGAAAAGAAGCATCAGTTATTACAGTCTACTACCTTTTTCAGTCTAGAACGTGGATGATGGCTTAGATCAAGAGCACATGATCCAATCTAATTAAAATTTTATAGCTGTAGCTGCATGCTTGTGACTTATACATATAGGTTTATACCACCGCATGTTCCATTGATTTCACTGAGACCAAATTCCAAATTATTATCACAGGGAAGATGGATCCTGTGTCATTAAGACTTCAACATACTTAAATTTGGTGGTCGGGGGAGGCTTGATGCCATTTTCTGAGATAATGAATAATAGACAAGAGCTAGGAAAGCTTGTGCTTGTCCTTTCAAGCCTAAATAAAACTTATTATCAGTGGTGGGTTTCAAAAAAATTTAGAGCCTATTCTGTAGGTATGGCCTGTTTTGTGGGAGTGGCTCGGCGGTCATGTGACCAGGTGGGTGTGGCCAACTTGGAAAATGTGGTGAAACTCACTTAACAACACTCTTGCTTAGCAACCCAAACTTTGGGCTAAATTGTGGTCATAAGTTCTCTCTCTCTCTCTCTTTCTTTTTCTTTCTCTCTCTCTCTCCTTCCTTCCTTCCTTCCTTTTGTTTCTCTTTTTCTTTCTTCTTTCTTTCTTTCATCTCTCTCCCACTTTCTTTTTCTTTCTTTTTTCTTTCTTTCTCTTTCTCTCTTTCTCTTTCTCTTTCTGTCTGTCTCTGTCTCTGTCCCTGTGTGTGTGTCTGTCTCTCCCTCCCTCCCTCTGTGTCTTTCTCTGTCATTCTCTCTGTGTCTGTCTGTCTCTCTCTGTGTGTGTATCTTCTCGCTCCCTCTGTGTGTGTGTCTGTCTCTCTCTCTCATTCTCTCTGTGTGTCTCTCTCTGTCTCTCTTCCTCTGTGTGTGTATGCGTGTGTGCGTGTGTGCCTCTGTCTGTCTGTCTGTCTGTCTCCCTCACTCACACGCAGACACAGACACACAAACACACACACACACATACTGTGGTCACCTTGTTGAGTGTTCCAATCACATTTGAAACACTCAACAACGGGCCTGTATTTATGGTTTTTTGCAGCATTCTGCAGTCATAGGACCAAAATATATGGTTAAAAGTACCTGGCAGTGGCATTTTTCCCTGGGGGGCTCCGCAGAATATCCCAAGACCGATGCCACCCCATCTACCCTCTTTAGGGATAGGTCCTCTTTAGAATGACGAGGCCCCGCTGGCCACCTCAGATTCCTCGTCTTCCGCTTCCCACACCATGGAAAAGTTAGGCATGCGCATGCCCCACACAATTACAGCCTTGGAAAATGGAGACTCTTGGAGGGAAGCCAGAGACTCTTGGAGGGAAGCCAGAGGCAGCGGGGCAGCCGGGTCCCTCACCCTCATCCTGGAACCTTCATAATGGCAGGAACTTGTTCTCATTCACCCAGGCTTGTGCAGAGGCTTCCCTCTCCGGGCCTGTAATTGTGCGGGGCATATGAATGCCTATCTTTTCCATGGTGTGGGGCTGCAGCCAGAAGACAAGGAATGTGAGGGGGATCATGGAGGCCTCGTCCTTCTGAAGAGGACCTTTCCCTGAAGTGGACAGATGTGGTGGCATCGGTCTTGGGATGTTCTGGGGAAAAATGCCATGGGGAAAATGCCATGGGGGATGACTTTTTAACCAGGCAGCTGTCAAAGAGAAGAGGGCACCACGCGCCCATGGGCTTGTGCAACAACCGAATGCTCACCTCCTGTTCCTTCTTCCGCTGCTGCACAAGCCCACTTGGCGTGTGCTGCCCTCTTCTTCTTGACAGCCACCTCATTTCCAATTGGGGGGGGGGGAGAAATCAATCTTTTCTGTCCCTCTCCATGGATCCCTGCCCCAATTGGAAATGAGGCGGCTGTGAAAGACAAGGCAGTGTGACCCATACAGCGAAGAAGGAACAGGAGAGGAAAAGCCCCACGTGGAACTCCTCTCATATTCCTTCTTTTGCTATTTGCACATGCCACATGGGTCGCACTGCCTTTTCTTTCACAGCTGCCTCATTTCCAATTGGAGCAGGGATCCATGGAGAGGGACATAAAAGATGGATTTTTTCTCCTCCCCCCCCCCCCATTGGAAACGAGGCGGCTGCCAAAGGCAAGGGAGCGCAACCCGCATGGCTTGTTCAAACAGCAAAAGAAGGAACAGGGGGGGAATTTGGCTGTTTGAAAAGCCCTGCATGGAACTCCTGTCGCATTCCTTCTTTTGCTTTTTGTACACACCACGTGGGGCGCACTGCCTTGTCTTTCACAGCTGCCTTGTTTCCAACTGGGCCATGGATCCATGGAGAGGGATGGGAAAGATGGATTTCTTTCCCCCCCCCCTCTAAATTGGAAACGAGGTGGCTGTCAAAGACAAGGGAGCGCGACCCGCGTGGCTTATTCAAACAGCAGAAGAAAGAACAGAAGGGGAGGATTCGTTGGACAAGCCCACAGGCACGCGCTGCTCTCTCCTCTGACAGCCGCCTTGTTTCCAATGAAGGGGGTGGTGAATCCCTGCGATTTCCTCCCTCTGCGATTCCCCAGCCTCCCTCCCCACGCACGCCAGCCAAAACCTCCCAGAAGGCTTCTGCTGGCGGATGAGCAGGGGAGGACAGGCCAGGGGAGGGACCATTCTGGTCCCGGATCCCCGGAAGCCCCGGTTTGGGAAGGCATGCTAAATTCTTTCAACCAGTACACACGTACTAGACAGGACTGGCTGAAACCCACCTCTGGTTATTATAGTTATTCTAGCAACTATGAGAGTTATTATAGTGATTCTTAAATTCTCATTCATCAATATACAGTAATAACATTGAAATTGAAAGATGCAAGAGGTGGAGGAAAACAGAGAATTATAGAATGGTAGCAATCTAAGAGAAGTTTATATCCTGATCAGAGCTTAAAACAAATAAACACGTTTTGGGATTGTCTATGGAGATTCTCAATCATCCAGGTCATGGTTGTCCCAAAGGTGCTTTTTATACCTTTTGCTTCTTTTGCTTCTTGGATGAGAAGTGAAACGTCTTCAAAGAAAAACCTGAAAGTCCAGTTGCCGCTTGAAAAAGAGCACCTTTCAGATGTCTTGGGATCTGATCATTTCAGTACTGGATGTGCTAATAACTGTTTACCAAAGCATTTTGATACATCGATTAGTGATATATTTTTGTTTTCTGTGCATCTATTTTACTATATACCTCCCAAATTCCCAAAAGATAAAAGGTGATGTTAAAAAAAAGTTTTACAAAAATACCCAGTCCCTTCTGTGTGTTTGCTGTTTGTTTTACTTCACAGCGTAAAAAATATTAAAAGAACTGAAGAAATATCTTGAGCCCGGGATTTTATCTTGAGGGTGAAGTGAACAGCCTACAAACAGCATGTGAGAGCAAGATTTTCAAATCCCAAATGGTCGCCATTTGTCCCCCAAATACAAGATGCCACTTAATATGCATTGATTCCATATTGATCCTGATTAAGCAACTGGCCTTATGTGCTCATTTGCAGGCTTCCAAGCTGGCTACGATCAAAACCGGTTCCAGTGGGTATAAAACAATGCAGCTCCCTATGAGGAGACATATTAAGAACATGATTTCTGCAACTATACTGTAAGTATTTATAGTAGACAGTTATCCAACGCAAGCTCAGGGGGTTTTTAAATAAATTTTTAATTAGGCTTTTAAGGGGTTCTGGGGTGGGGGAGGGGTCTAAAAAAAGATATAGACAGATGGAGACGGAAGCAACGATCAATAGTAAGGGCCAGGATAGCAGTCGACGGCGGGAAGCGGAAGGCGAAAGGAAGGGGGATACCCGAGTCGTTCCTCGGGAGGGCTTACCAATTCAGAGGGTCGTGGGGAGGGGCAGGACCGAGGGGAGACAATTCTCATCCTCCCGGTTGGTGGCACGCAGCCGTTGGTTACAAACGGTCGGGTGCCACAACCCCCGCAGGCTAGGTGGCCAGGGAATACAGAGCCAGGGTCTGCGGCTGATGTTCTGCAACGCCAGGTCCGTTGTCAACAAAGCCCCCCTCATTAGTGACCTTGTGTCAGAGGGGGAGCCGGACCTGGTAGGAATTGCGGAGACCTGGTTGGGCCCCGAGGGAGGTCATCCCCTCGTTGAAATGTGCCCACCAGGCTACCGCGCATTTCATCAGCCGCGGGCCCTAGGCAGGGGTGGCGGGGTAGCGGTCATTATTAAGGAAGGCCTGGAGCCGAGAGAGACCATTGTGCCTCAGACCTCCGGCTGTGAGTCCCTCTGCATGAAGTGGGGCCTAGGGAGGCAGTTGGGCTTGCTGGTTGTATACCTGGCTCCCCGCTATGTAGCAGCAGCCCTGCCCGAGCTCCTCGAGGTGATCGCTACGATGGCAGTGGAGACCCCCAGACTTATAGTCATGGGGGACTTTAATCTGCCATCGTTGGGCGAATCATCCGTGGTAGCTCGGGAGTTCATGGCTTCCATGACGGCCATGGACCTGACCCAAGTAATTCAAGGCCCCACCCATGAGGGTGGACATACGCCGGACCTCATCTTTGTCTCGGGCCAATGGAAGAGTGATCTGGGTACAGGGGATATAGTCATCACACCCTTGTCATGGTCAGACCACTCACTTCTCCGACTCGACTTTCCGACCGCTGCTCCCCTCCGCGGGGAGGCGGAACCAGAGTTACCAATCTGGTACCGCCCCAGGCGCTTGATGGACCCGGACGGGTTCCAGACAGCGCTTGGGCCATTTCCTGTATCCCTGACCCGCGCCCCGATGGAGGACCTCACGGCCGCATGGAATAATGCGGCCGTGGGAGCCTTAGATCGGGTCGCGCCCTTGCGGCCTCTCTCGCGGCGGCGAACCACCCTGGCTCCTTGGTTTACTGAGGGGCTGCGGGTGATGAAACGCCGCAAGAGATGCCTAGAGAGAAGGTGGAGGGCTAGCCGCTCTGAATCTGACCGGACACAGGTAAGAGCCCATTTACGGACTTACATTGTGGCGCTGAGGGTGGCCAAACGTCACCATTGTGCTACCCTCATAGCATCCGCAGAAAACCGCCCTGCCGCCCTGTTTAGGGTGACCCGTTCTCTCCTTCATCAGAGGGAGCGGGAAGCCCCGCTACAGGGTAGAGCAGAGGAATTTGTGATTTTTCTGCAGGAGAAAACCGCCCAGATACAGAGTGAGCTAGCCCCCATTCATGGCCCAGTGGGATGCCACGAGAGAGATCTTGTTTGGGAGGAGTTTGACCCCGTTACTTCCGAGGATATGGACAGGCTACGTGGGCGACTGCGAGCCACCACATGTTCATTGGACCCGTGCCCCTCCTGGCTTGTACTGGCATCCTGGGAGGTGACACGAGGCTGGCTCCAAGAGGTTATCAACGCATCCTTGAGTGAGGGTTCCTTGCCTGCCTCCCTAAAAGAGGCTATGGTGAGGCCCCTCCTCAAGAAGCCCTCTTTGGACCCAGCTCTTTTGAACAACTACCGTCCAGTCTCCAACCTTCCCTTCTTGGCGAAGGTTGTTGAGAGTGTGGTGGCACAACAGTTTCCCCGTCACCTGGAGGAAGTTGACTATCTAGATCCGCGCCAGTCCGGCTTTCGGCCCGGGCATAGCACCGAGACGGCATTGGTCGCGTTGGTAGATGATCTCTGGAGGGCCAGAGATGGGGGATGTTCCTCCATCCTGGTCCTATTAGACCTCTCGGCGGCTTTCGATACCATCGACCATGGTATCCTATTGCATCGGCTGGGGGGGTTGGGGGTGGGAGGCACCGTTTTGCGGTGGTTCTCCTCCTACCTCTCTGGCCGATCGCAATTTGTGCGGGCAGGAGAGCAGAGGTCGACCCCGAGACCCCTCACATGCGGGGTGCCTCAGGGGTCGGTCCTCTCGCCTCTCCTGTTTAATGCATACATGAAGCCGCTGGGTGAGATCATCCGTGGTTTTGGGGTAGAGTACCACCTGTACGCTGATGACACCCAGCTGTACATATCTACCCCAGACCACCCCAACGATGCCGTAGCGGTGATGTGCCAGTGCCTGGAAGCCGTGCGGATCTGGATGGGAAGTAACGGACTTAGGCTCAACCCGACCAAGACCGAGTGGCTGTGGTTTCCGGCTGCCCGATTCAACCAGCTTTCTCCAACGCTGGCCATAGGGGGCGAACATCTTGCCCCTGTGGATGGGGCGCGCAATTTGGGTGTCCTCCTGGATACCCGGCTGTCTATGGAAGAGCAAGTGACAGCCGTGGCCAGGAGGGCGTTTTACCAGGTTCGCCTGGTTCGCCAATTGCGCCCCCTATTGGATCGGGACGCCCTTCGCACAGTCACCCATGCCCTCGTGACATCCCGACTGGACTATTGCAACTCTCTCTACATGGGGCTCCCCTTGAGGTGCACCCGGAGGCTTCAGTTAGTTCAGAATGCGGCCGCGCGAGCAATTATGGGCACCTCCAGGTTTGCCCATGTAACACCGCTCCTGCGCGAGCTGCACTGGCTACCTGTCGTCTTCCGGGTGCGCTTCAAGGTGTTAGTTATCATCTTCAAAGCGCTCCATGGCTCGGGACCTAGCTATCTGCGAGATCGGATCCTGCCCCACACATCCTCACGACCGATTCGCTCCCACAGAGAGGGGCTTCTCCGGGTGCCGTCCACTAGACTTTGTCAGCGGGCGACGCCCAGGGGAAGGGCGCTCTCTGTGGCGGGCCCGGCCCTCTGGAACGACCTTCCCCCTGATATTAGAACGACCACCGACCTCCGCTCCTTCCGGGTAAAATTGAAGACCCATCTCTTTCGACTGGCCGGCCTTGAATAGTTCTCTCTGTCTTTTAATTACAAATTTTAATGGGTTTTAATTATATATTTTTAGCATAGGTAGATTTATTTAATTTTATTTTAAGTAATGTTTGTATTTTGTATATTGTTTTTAATTATGCCTGTGCACAGCCCCGGGTCCCTGTGGGGAGAGGGTGCGGTTAATAAATCTTAATTTGAATTTGAATTGAATACTAGCAGTTGCATTGGACAACGTATTGCACTATAATACTTATAGTTGCATAAATGGTTTGCATTGGATTTCTCCCTTCTCAATCTTTCTTATGTTTTGGTACTGAAATGGGAATTGCCAACACCTTCAACAACATTGGCATGGTCAAGAGAGCTATTCTATATGAAGATGAGGCTTATACTGATGAAGTTTCTCTGACATCCCAGCATCTTTGATGGGATTTGGAGAATCCCCCAGCCAAGAAATAATTCAGCTCCAGCCTCAATCTGTCTTGAGGAGGATCTCCTCTTGTCAACTGAAACACAAGCTATTTCCAAGTAAAACTTTATTCACAGAGACCTTTGAACTATCAGTCACCACAAAAATGAAACTCACCACTGTTCTCACAATTTCAAGAAAGAAATGCCAACATAAAATCAGTTGGCATTTCAGATTGCAAAGAGGCACTCACCCAAACCAAGTTGCCTTGTGGACTTTCTGATATGCCACTACACATCAAACTATAACAACAGCTTAGGTTTAGATTAAACCCGGTGATTTGTTTGTGAAATGTCGATTTGAAAATTATGATCGAGTTCGAAAATGCTCAGGCCTTTTAAGATGGACTTTCTGATAACTGCACTTTATAATAGAGAATTGAGCTGTTCTAATTAACTAAATTATTAATTTATGCCTACTCATATCTTCATGATAAGATTTGTCTTTACCTAAGCCTACTAGTGTAAACCATAAAGCAATTTAAAGATACAGGGTCGCCTTAAGATTAAAAAAAAGAGCTATGAATTTGTTTAAATGCTATTCAAGTCTCACCAATTGCTGGAAGCCATTCCCATGCTGTAGCTTCACTCTGTGCTTTGGAGAAGCACACTTTTTAATCCACATGGGTCTTCCACGTTCAGCTCCATTGGATAATTGCGGGTTCTATCAATGCTGTATGGACATGGGTGGGAGGAATCTCTCTGTCTGCTTTTTTATCTGTGTAACATGCATACATTTATAAACCTTTCATCTTCCTTACTCTTTTTCTGAACAAAAGTGTTATAGACAGCTTGCTTCAGGCACTTGTGTCACCCTGTTGATCATTTTTATTCTACTTTCTGTGTTTTTGGTAGCAAGAGAATCAGGCATGAAATGAACTCCCAGTTCTAAACTACCGGTTCAGAAGTGAGAGCATGCGCATGGCATGGCTTCTTTGCATGCACAGAACCTTCTGTGCATGTGCAGATCATCTGGGATGAAGTCTGGGCAGGGGGTGGAGCCTCCCACCGCCGCCACTACTGATTCGCTTGAACTGGGGCGAACCAGCAGAATACCACCTCTGAAGAGAAAATATCCTGGGGGGGGGGGGGTTGTTTGGTTGTGGGTTGTTGTTGTTTTACTATGGTGACTGAATCCGTGCATAACACTCAAAGGCAATAAAATGAATGTCTCTTATGATACCGTTTCATTTTTTACTCTTTCCTAATGATCCCTAGTATAGAACTAGCCCTTCTTACTTCACCCAGAGAGTAAGGCTGACATTTTCACCATTTTGTCCTTCACTATGTGGTGAATAAAAATATATCTGGGTGTGAAAGCTCCTCATCTAACTCCTATAAGATGAACACAGATATACAGTGCTGCAACATGGAAGTTCATTTCCTCTAATTTAAAAAGGGTCACTTACTCATTACTTTCGAAATCAAAACACAAACAGAAAATCTACCCCAAATAAAAAGACAGTGCAGATCTCTGTCCTTTCTTTTTAGAAATTCACCTTCAATAATCATGAAAAGACTGCAGTATGTGCTGTCTGAGTGTCACTAAGGGCCAATTGGACCAATGTCTATGGGCAACTTTAAGGACCTCTTCTGCTTCCCGCTCCCCCCCCCCCCTGAATTTCTACATCTTTAATATTTGGAGTAGTCAACGCTTCATAGCCCTTTTCTGGAACCATTCAAGTTTATGTCAAAATTGGCTACAAAGCACCAAAACATTCCCAATTTTTCTAAAATAGAAAATAGGGAAACAAAAACAAAATTTCCTTCTCCACCATACCTCATAGATTTTAGCAGCATTGTCTCTTTCTGGTATGCAAATCAGTGGAATTCAGCACATCCGATGCTCAAAGTTGTAGGTCAAGCAGCAGCAAGAAGTTTCTGAGGTGGCTTTGCTGGGAGGTATTAAGGTCAGCAAGTCATATGGCAAACAGGAATGGATGCCATTCCTCAAGATCTGTGGGTCCTTGACCCACGTTTCTGTGTTCCAAAGTGCTGAGGCTCCTCTCCTGAGTCAGGCTTGCGGAGTCTCTCCAGTGAAGAGAGTGAATAGAAAACTTCTCCTTACCCTCTGCCTAAGCCTGAGAAACCACTGTTCTGTGCATAAGGTGTCAGGCTGTGAGGAACTATCCAGGGGTGGGCTGCTGGGGGTTTGCAGAGGTTCAGGAGAACCTCTAGCTAAGATTCTTTGCAGTTTGGAGAACCCCCAAATCCCACTCCTGACTGGCTCTGCCCGCCCCACCTTGGCCCCCCCCCTAGGTGTCCCCACATGGCTCATTTTGGATACAGGTAACTGCAGGGCACGCACAGGGGCTCAGGGAGGGTGAAAGGCAGGCCTACTGGAAGTGTGTAAAGGCTGGAAACAGGCCCATTTCTGGCCTCCAGAGGGCCTCCAGAGCCTGGGGAGGCCATTTTTGCCCTCCTGGAAACTCAAGGAAATCCTCCAGAGCCCGGGGAGGGCAAAAGCGTCCCCCCACTGTGGTGCAGGAGGCCAACTAGGCCATGCCCACCATGGCTACACCCACCCAGCAACCGGGCAGAGAACCCCTTGTTAAAACTTTTGAAGCCCACCCCTGGAACTATCTGAGCAAGATTTTTGGAAGCCTTGTTCAGAGAGAGGTGGACATAGTGGACTAGCACATGTGATCCTTGCCTCAAATGAAGTGATACGCCTCTGAAAGTTAAGCTAATCAGGACTTTCCAGGAAGTTCACAACTGGAGGCAGACAATAATGGAAAGGAATGCTTCATTTTTGCCAGGAGCAGCCCTGCTAACAAACTCTCTTAGCATCATTCTGGCCACTGCTGTCACTGCCAAAAGAAAGCAAATTCCTTTAAGCAGCAGCCCAAAGACTGTAGCACAATTCTGAACGGTTGTGGTGGCACCCTTATTTGGGGATTCAAGCCACTCAGTCAAGGATGATGGACAACCCAGGGGCAATGCAGTAAGGCCTAGCTCACTGAATATGCAGAAAAATTATTCAGCCACTCTCTGTAGTAACTGAATACTCAAACCCAAGGATGGCAGAATTTGAGTTGCTCAGAAAGTCTGGGAAGTGGGGAGTAGGGAATGATGCGAGATTCAAAATGTTTTGGTTTCAGAACAGGGTTGTGGAAGAGGTACAGAACTTTATTTAATTATTGTGTTCCCAAAACAAAACAGGGTAATCAAGTCTACTCTGTGTTGGATATTGCCGCAGGCCAGGTATGAAAACAATGCCATATATGATGCACTACATTTCTTGTTATTAAAGAACTGGTAGAAAAATTGATTGCTTAACAGTCTTCTCTCTTTCAAGCAGGACCTACAGTTCAAGACATTATGTTCTCTACTTACATTTGTTGATACTTCGTGCATCTGATGGTTTTCCTTTCCTTCCCAGATTCCTCAGGAATCTGATGTTTGGTGGAGGCCTTATATCCCATTTTGCTAAAAGTTTATATAATTCTTGAACTCCCTGTTTAATCTTGTCCATGGACTGGAGGCAAGTTATTCTTGATTTATTCATTTATTTACAACATTTCTAGGCCATTGCCTAACTCGAATAAACTGATGCTAGTTTAGCCACATAAACCTTCCCCTCAACACCATTAAGGACAATCAACATAGAAGTAGTATCATCATGCATCAAATAAAGCTGGGATATTTAAGGCAGAGGTGGTATTCAACAGGTTCTGACTAGTGCTGGAGAACCGGTAGCAGACAATTTGAGTAATTCAGAGAACCAGTAAATGCCACCTCTGACTGGCTCCGCCCCCATCTATTCTCTGCCTCTCGAGTCCCAGCTGATCAGGAGGAAATGGGGATTTTGCAGTAATCCTCCCCTGGAGTGGGGAGGGAATGGAGATTTTACAGTATCCTTCCCCTGCCACGCCCACCAAGCCACGCCCATCAAACCACACCATGCCCAGTAAGCCACGCCCACAGAACTGGTAGTAAAAAATCTGAATCCCACCACTGATTTAAGGTCACTCTCAACTGCCCTCCAACAGTCAGGGAAGGTGCCAATTCTCTAGAGCGAGGTACGCCATTAAGGTTTGGGAGGGAGGCATAACACAAGAAAGTGTGGTGAGACAGACAGACAGAGAGACAATTTATTTTATGCTTTCATCATTTTCCTAACAGCACTGTATCCTTAGAATTTTCCATTCATTGCTCCTGCTTCAATGATTTGTGTAAATCCAGGCCTCTTACCATAACTGGCATATATGCATTGCATACATTGTAGGCCTGCAATGCATATATGCATATATAAGTGGCCTCATACTCCTAACAATTGGATCTTGAACATAGGAATGTCTCCAAACGAGAGCAGCCCTGCCCACTATTCAGCTGTTCCATCTTCCAGCCAACCTCCCCTGCTGTCTCCAACAAAGGAGGTAATAAATCTGACTTTGGGGGAAGTAGAAGATGGCACAACAGGCAGACTGTTCCAACAGAAGGCCTCCCCCCAAGTTGGGTGAGGTATTAAGAAAATAGCAGAATTCCCCAATTTCAGTTGTTTTCCAGCATTGAGAGAGCCTTGGTGGTGCAGTGGTTAGAATGCAGTACTGCAAGCTACTTTTGCTGACTGCCAGCTGACTGCAATTTGGCAGTTCAAATCCCACCAGGCTAAGGTTGACTCAACCTTCCATCCTTCTGAGGTCGGTAAAATGAGTACCCAGATTGTTGGGGACAATAGGATGACTCTGTAAACCACTTAGAGAGGGCTATAAAGCAGGGGTCCCCAACCTTTGCAACTTTAAGTCTGAAGGACTTCAGGTCCCAGAATTCTCCAGCCAGCAAAGCTGACTGGAGAAGTCTGGGAGCTGAAGTCTTTCAGACTTAAAGTTGCAAAGGTTGGGGACCCCTGCTATAAAGCACTGTGAAGCAGTATATAAGTCTAAATGCTGTTGCTATTGCTGACACACTCAGGCTGGAAATCCCAAAAGATTATTTGGTTAAAGATGTGAGAGATTTTTCAAGGCTTTCAATACAGGGACACTACTTGATGTTCCCATGGACAAGGAGCCGGTAGGTTGGGTGAATCCATCATTGGATGGGGTGGGGGATGGATTCTGATGTGCCTGGGATTGTGTGTTCTGAATTCGACTGCCCTTGGAGGCCTTTATGCTATCATAGTATCATTGTTTGTTATTATTTGTTCGTGTTCTGTGAGTTTTTAATCTTGTGTATGCTGTCTAGAGCCATAATTGGGGATGGATGGCTACATAAATTCATTAAATAAACAAATAAGCACACACCTCATTAAATACTTCATTCAAGATTGCAACAACTTTCTTTTATGCCTCACATAAAAGGCCTGTCATTTCTGCTGACCCGAAGTTCCTCCCAAGCCCTATATAACACTCAGCTTAGGTAGCAAATCTTTGCTTTGGAGTCAAAAAAGACCTTTTGCTCCATATCTATACATATGTACACATATATTTTATTTATTTAGCATATGGCATACAATACTAGCAGTATAAATTAACATTTCCACTAGTTTATTTATTTATTATTTATTTATTTATTGGACTTCTAGACCGCCCCCTCTCCCCGAAGGGACTCGGGGCGGTGTACAGGTACAAATTAAAACCATGACAATCAACAATACATATAACTAAAATCGAATTAAATAAACCCCTGTACAAATTTATAAAAATTAAAAACTTAACCTTAAAACCAAATCACAGAATTTAAAAATACAAACTGAGGTGGGAAAGATGGAATTAGGCCAGGCCGGCCAGATGAAACAGGTGGGTTTTGAGTTTCTGGTGGAAGGAGCGGAGGTCCGTGGTCGTTCTAATGTCAGGGGGAAGGTCATTCCAGAGGGTCGGGCCCGCCACAGAGAAGGCCCTTCCCCTGGGCGTCGCCCGCTGGCACAGCCTAGTGGACGGCACCCGGAGAAGTCCTTCTCTGTGTGAGCGAATCGGCCGAAGGGATGTATGGGGCAGGATATGATCCCGCAAATAACTAGATCCTGTGCCATGGAGCGCTTTAAAGATAATAACCAACACCTTGAAATGCACCCGAAAAGCCACAGGCAGCCAGTGCAGCCCGCACAGGAGAGGTGTTACGTGGGAGTATCTAGAGACTCCCGAAACTGCCCACGCGGCCGCATTCTGGACCAACTGCAGCCTTCGGGTGCATCTCAAGGGGAGCCCCATGTAGAGAGCGTTACAGTAGTCCAGACGGGACATCACAAGCGCATGAATGACTGTGCGAAGGGCGTCCCGGTCCAATAGGGGACGCAACTGGCGCACCAGGCGAACCTGGTGAAACGCCCCCCTTGCCACGGCTGTCACATGGTCGTCCATTGACAGCCGGGCATCTAGTAGGACGCCCAAGTTGCATACCCGATCCACGGGGGCCAGATGTTCGCCCCCAATGGCCAGTGATGGAATCAACTGGTTGAACCGGGGCGCCGGTAGCCACAGCCACTCCGTCTTTGACGGGTTGAGCTTGAGTCTGTTACTTCCCATCCAGATCCATACGGCTTCCAGACACCGGGACATCACTTCGACGGCATCGTTGGAGTGGTTTGGGGTAGAGATGTACAGCTGGGTGTCATCCGCGTACAGATGGTAATCTACCCCAAACCCACGTATGATCTCGCCCAGCGGCTTCATATATGCATTGAACAGGAGAGGCGAGAGGACCGACCCCTGTGGCACCCCACAAATGAGCGGCCTCGAGGTCGACCTCTGCCCCCCTGCCAATACAAATTGCGCTCGACCAGAGAGGTAGGAGGAGAACCACTGCAAAACAGTGCCCCTCACCCCCAACCCCTCCAGTCGATGCAATAGGATACCATGGTCGATGGTATCAAAAGCCGCCGAGAGGTGTAATAGGACCAGGATGGAGGAGCAACCCCCATCTCTGGCTCTCCAGAGATCATCCACCAACGCGACCAATGCCGTCTCTGTGCTGTGGCCGGGCCGGAAGCCGGACTGGCGCGAGTCCAGATAATCAATTTCCTCCAAGTGGCGTGGAAACTGTTGTGCCACCACACTCTCTACAATCTTTGCCAGAAAGCAAAGGTTGGAGACGGGACGGTAGTTAGCTAACAAAGCTGGGTCCAGGGAAGGCTTCTTGAGGAGGGGCCTCACCACCGCCTCTTTCAAGATGGCCGGCAAGAACCCCTCACTCAAAGAAGCGTTGACTAACTCCTGGAGCCAGCCTCGTGTGACCTCCCACGATGCCAGTACAAGCCAGGAGGGACACGGGTCCAGTAAACATGTGGTAGCTCGCAGTCACCTACGCAACCTGTCCATATCGTCGGAAGTAATAGAGTCAAACTCCTCCCAGAATGGAACCTCAAGACCCATCTCCGACGTCCCCTCCAGACCACTTCTAGTGGGGACCAACTCGCTCCGTTTAGTAGAACCCAACAAAATATAAATATTAAAAAGCATTGAGCTTTTCGATTAGAAAGCTTGGCAGTTTGGCAATTCAAATCCCTAGCACTGCGTAATGGAGTGAGCTCCCATTACTTATCCCAGCTTCTGCCAACCTAGCAGTTCGAAAGCATGTAAAAATGCAAGTAGAAAAATAGGAACCACCTTTGGTGGGAAGGTAGCAGCATTCCGTGCACCTTTAGTGTTTAGTCATGCCAGCCTCATGACCACAGAGACATCTTCAGACAGCGCTGGCTCTTCAGCTTTGAAATGGAGATGAGCACTGCCCCCTAGAGCTGAAAACCTTTACCTTTATTTTCGAAAAGCAATATCTAGACCATCTAAACATTGAAGCGCAGCATAGGTGCATAGGTGTGCAAAGGTCCATGCACACATATGCATAGATACATAGATGCACTGAGTGCCATTTCTCCCAATGAACTAATATGTTGGGAAGAATTTTGACCTCACTAACCCAATATCTCCAAAGGAAACACAGAAATTGGAGGCAATCATTCACATCTATGGAAAAACATAGATGGGAGTCTTCACAGACACAATACAGCCAGAATAAACATAGTGTCTATCTTCATAAGTCTGCTTTTGCATCCTCATAACTTTACTCTCAAAAGATTAAAAATGCGGGCTTCCGGTTCCGGCTCCTGCGGCGACGGGCGAGCCTAGCGCTCGCTCGCCGCTTTGTTTCTTCTTCTGCCCCCCAACGGGGGCGAGACTCCTCTTGTTTGAGGGTCTCCCGTAGGGCCGGCTCGTCGGGGGGCACCCCCCCCCCACGGCGGTGGAGGAAGTGGCTCCCGGCGCGGCTCAGGTGAGGGAGAACATGCTAGCAGGGGGTTCTCCCTTCGCCTAAGGAAGACGGCGCCATTCACAATAATGAAGAGGGCTGATCGGCTCAGTCGGAAGGACTCCCGAGGCTTCAGCTGCGAGGAGAGAGTGAGTTTTTAAAAAACTTTTTTTTCTGCTGCCAGCCAGGCTGAACGGACTGGGAGGGGGGTGTTTATTTTTTAAAAAAAAAACCCTCGGATTTAAGCGGCACGTTAAAATGGCTTCTCTGCAAAGAGAAAGCGGAAACTTTCACTCCGGACGGTCTTTAACAAGGGAAAGTGGAATGAGACTCTGCAACATTGTTTCTAGGTCTGGCTGAGTAAAAAAAATTCTTATTTTGCTACTCTCTCCCTCTGGCTCTGAGATGGGCGGTGGAAGTGGCTTCTCTTTGTCCCTGCCTGATTATTTCAACTAAGGAAAATTTCCAGCGTCTCTTTGAAAGCAGGACTCTCTCTGGATTTTTGAAAAAAAATTTCTCTTGATGGATTTGTGATTTCTTCTTTGGAATACCTTCGTTATTACTATTTGCTGATTTGGGAAATTGTGTCTCTTTTGGTTTCTGAACTGGTTGCAAATTCACAGCCCTGAACTGAACTGAGCTCCTGATCTGCCCCACCAGCTCCACCCGGAAAATGCCATCTTGGTGGCAGTGACTCTAACTTTTAACCATGGCACAAGAAGCAGCACTTGTAAATTTGGAACAAAGGATGGCTTCTCTTGAAACCTCTATGCAAACTTTGATATCAGAAATAAAGGCCCAGAGGGCTGAAAATAGTACTTTCAAAAAGGAGCTATTGGATACCCGGAAGCAAGTGTTGGAGAACACACAGAAGAATGAAGAATTGGAAGGAGGGTTGGAGGGGGCTAAGGGAGAGATTAAAAATGTTTCTAATGAGGTGGGGGAAATAAATGGGCATGTGTCTAGGATAGATATGGAAAGAATGACATATTTTTTGAGATTTCAGAATGTTCTTGAGGAATCTGGTGAATGCCTGCCTGATCTTATGAGTACAATTTTAGCAGACTATTTACAAAAACCTAAGGATGAGATCAGGGGGGACATTGACCTAGCCTATAGAATTAATTCTGCATATGCCAGGATGAATGAAGTGCCTAGAGAGATACATGTGAAATTTGTTAGAAGGTCAACCAGAGAGGAAATCCTGAAAGCGCAGAGAGAGAAACCTTTAACTTATCAACGAAAAACGGTCACTATCTTGAAGCAGATCCCTAGAAAAATTAGAGATTCAAGAAGGAAATTTTCCTTCTTGTCTAAAACCTTGTTTGATCACGGGATTTGGTTCAAGTGGATGACACCTGAAGGGATGCTGGTGTTCTGGGAAGGAGGAAGAGTGAGGATTAAAACAGTTGCTGAGGCGGAAGCCTTTTTAAAAAAACATTCCTCTGTCCTGGGGGAAGATCCAGGGGGGACGGAGGGGGCCACGGCCCCGCCTACGGGGGGCCAGGGAGGAGAGAAAGAAGATACAATAGCCAAAAGACTTAGATCAAAAAAATAACTTTGCCTTGATTTTTCTTGAACAATTTTGCATAATATTTCTATCCGGACTTTTTGTAAATGTCTGACAGCATGGAAGGGAGAATTTAGGTAAATGTACTTGCTTTCATCTTGTAGTGGTATGGAAAATGTTTTCTATGTTAACTTTTTTAATGTGTATTTTGAGGTCTCGGAAGGTCCGACGACTCTGACGTGAATGCTCTCAAAATTTCTTTGTAACCATTACCCTACCCTGTTAAAAAATGTAAAACCAATAAAACTTTTTCAATATAAAAAAAAAGATTAAAAATGCCTTTCTGGATATTAGATACAAAGCTCTTCAAAATAGGTTCTAGCTTTAAATTTGGCTTTATTAACCCAAGGTCATTTTTCCAAGTGGTTTGGAGGGACTAGCACCAATTTGGTCAGCCAGATTTTTTCCAAAGAATAAAGAAGGTATGTGTGGTTGCAATGTACCTGAGTTTTCCCCAAGCTTTCTGGAGAAATGTTGAATCTCTAGTTAGATATACTGGCTCTTATCATTCAGTGCTAGAGATGAAAGCATTTTATTATTCCCCAAAGAATTCCTTGTGTGTGTGTGTGTGTGTGTGTGTGTGTGTGTGTGTGTGTGTGTGTGTGTGTGTGTGTTTTACTATCTAGGTGAGTGGTATTATCCAGACTGTAATATGTGCCTTGTTTGCCTCTTCAGAGTCCCCTTTCCTGTATCTCCCTATTTTGCACTGCAGTCTCTTGTGGAAGAGAGTGGGAGGGAGGGAGCTGGACTGAAACATAGCCTGAGAGTTCAGAAGTTACATCAAACACAGTCTTGCAAGTCTAATTCTAGCAGTAAAGAAACTTTAATATTCCACTGAAGTCCCAGGGATCCCATTGAAGGATTATTGGAAGCAACAACCAAAAAATGAGTTTTTTGCATCTCAGTCAATAAAGTAGCATCAGATTCATAAGGACTAAATATATAATTCTCTGCAGGATAAAACTTGCAATAGAGTCAGTCACGTCTTGGTTTGGGTTAGTACCTTATTAATCTCTTGGGCTATTCATTATTCCTCTCTGCAAAGCCACATGCTTCCATTTTCTGTTTGCCTCTCAATTGTCTGCCTTGTTTGACACATTTGCAGAATACCTGTCATACAGCTTGTCTAGTCACCTCTTACATATTGCAACTTTCACACCTCAAGGAATTGTAATGGTATCAATAAACAAATCTGTTCTGTCTGTAAAGTCTGGTAAAATATAAGTATTTTGGGTTGCTGTTTTGATTGTACTGTGCTTAGTAAATTGAAAGGCACTTGGGCACCTGTTAATTCTTCGCTGATCCTCCAAAACTGTTACTAAAGAATACAGGTTTCTGTAATAAATATATTCTTTATTCCAAGAGGGTTATTATTCTGCACACCAGATCTGCAATAACTGTGTTTCCTAGCAATGAAATTAATCTTCTGGTGCTCCGAGGCATGTAACGCTAAAGATTTTCTAACAATTCACCTGCGATAGTCATTCATAATTTTCTATGAGAAAACAGAAAAAGAACTGGAGCTTTTCTAGTCTGGAAACCTTCCAGTTTCTTATAAAGGACACTGCTATTTATTTCTTTATCTGTCTGTCTGTCTGTCTGTCTGTCTGTCTGTCTGTCTGTCTGTCTGTCTGTCTGTCTGTCTGTCTGTCTGTCTGTCTATCAGATTTGTTACGGTTAACTCTAGAAGGCATACAGTAAGTCCTATAGATAAAGATAAAGGTTCCCCCGTGCATGCATGCTAGTCATTTCCGGCTCTAGGGGGCGGTGCTCATCTCTGTTTCAAAGCCGAAGAGCCAGCACTATCCAAAGACGTCTCTGTGGTCATGTGGCTGGCATGACTAAACACTGAAGGTGCACGAACACTGTTACCTTCCCACCAAAGTGGTCCCTATTTTTCTACTTACATTTTTTACATGCTTTCGAACTGCTAGGTTGGCAGAAGCTGGGACAAGTAATGGGAGCTTACTCTGTTACGGAGCACTAGGGATTCGAACTGCTGAACTGCCAACCTTTTGATCGACAAGCTCAGCATCTTAGCCACTGAGCCACTGCGTCCCATATAAGTCCTATACATATATACAATATTAAAAGCACAACTAAAACTCACATGATTACCCAGATCAAAATAAAACTCCCCAACATGCAAAAATACAATGCAATGCAATGCAATGCAATGCAATGCAATGCAATGCAATGCAATGCAATGCAATGCAATGCAATACAATACAATACAATACAATACAATACAATACAATACAATGATTACCCAGATCAAAATAAAAGTCCCCAATATGAAAAAAAAATTAAATTGGCATACAACAGATTCCAAAATAGTTTTCAAATCACATTATTTAGACAGAAAATACAAGGATAGTGCACTTTGGTACATAGGTACTCCAAAATAAATATTCCTATCAATGGAGATTACATCTAGATTTATAGTAGTTGGATATAGCTTTATAAATTCATGTTTTGGAAGGTAATAACTTTAATTTGCATTCAAGGACATATGTGTTTTTTTAACCATTTAATTTGGAAATTGGAGAGAAAGGAATAGAGTTAAACTGACCAGCTTCCAAAAATGAAACAAATATTGTCCCATTGCTTGCTAGAGTAAATAAATCAGGTCTACCTCCTAAACCATGATTTGTATGTGGCTTCCATATCACTACTACAACCGGTCTTATTTTGAACCTGATGTCATTTCTTGATCCAGCTGTCTTTTACAATAAAATCCTAGTTTCTGAAAGTTTGAAGTTTGATTTCTCCTTCTCACCCTTTTATTTTTAATATTTCTGAGAAAGAGGGAAATGGGGTGGGTGGGTTGCAAAATTATGCTGTAATGATGATTTGTCACATGCCAAAATGATCTGGACATCTTCCAGCTCAAAAATAAATGAAGTTCTTCATTTTTGCATCCAACCATATTCTGTACTTAAAATTTGCCAGACTAGCCAATTTCTGAGATAAGGAATCTATAAAGAGAGGAAACAATATGAATCTGGGTACAGCTGACACAGCTCTATAAAGTCAGTTAAGTCCCTGAAGGTAATTAAATATGAATTATATGACTTCATGACATTTTTGGTAGCATCTCAGGTTGAGTTATCTAAAGAGAAGAATTTTCACTGGAGGCAACTTCTCTCACACAAAGAGGAGGAAAGTCTGTTAATGCTCTTTCGGTGGTGTGCGTAAAGTTATACAGGTGTCTTGCCTTTATACATAGGAATGTAAAAAACTAGTTTAGACCTCTGGATTCATAACTGCCTGCATTTAATTATAAATCCATTTTGGTTTTAAAGGAAGAAGAAATACATTTCATCTGACTAACATATCTAACATATTTATATTCACCTTTTCCTAAGGTATTAGTGAAAGCCAGTTTGTTGTAAGGGTCAGCAGGCCTGTCAAACTGGCATCCCACGGGCCTGATGCATCACGCACAGGCCACACCCATCCTGGCTCTGCAAAGGGATACATCACAATACGTCATGTGGCTCAATTCTAGCACCAGATTGTGGTTTACAAAAAAAGCAGGGTCACTAATTAATCAGACCCAAAGATAGTTCCATAAAAGATAAAGCACTTAGCAGAGCATCCATAAATATGAAGGGCATATATGTTGCTTTTTTCAAGTAGAAAAGGTGACCCACAAATATATTCTCATTATATTTTGCTAGCATATTTCCCCCCCACTCTCACCTTTTTCATTCAAGTGGAAACATTTTAGGCAATAGCTCTCATTTCCGCTATAAACATGCATATGTTTGTTTAAAAAACTGAAAAACACTTTTTAAAACGTGACGGTCCAAAGGGAAATCAGGTACTTTATTACTTTCAGTATTTGAAATGCCCACTCTTAGCTTTGCCCCTGTTTGTTTATCATTTTCATGCAATGCAAAAACAAAGTGTGCTCCATGGAGAGTCCTAATGGTGAAACCAAGACAATCTTGGTTTCCTGAGAAATGTTAGAATTAGTTCATTTAAAAATGAACGAAAAAAGCAGACGTGGAAGCTGCTGTTTACATCATTTCCCAGAGAGCAAGGGAAGGGATCGGTTGCGATGGCCCTGTTGGAACTTGGTTCGGAGGAGGAGGAGTTGGAACAGGAACCATCCAACAGTGATGGCACATCTCCCCTGTAACATCCAGAGAGTCTAGGGTCTGAGGGCGATGCTGTCCCAGCCCCCACTGGTATTGGAGGAAGTGGTCAACTGGATGGGGAGTTGCCTGCCTTCACAAATGCAGGTGAGGATCTGGGTAGCGGGGATGAGAGACAAGAGATTCCCTCTAATGAGGGACAGGTGCCTGCCCCAATCAATCCAAAGGCATAGAGAGTGGAGCAAAGGGAAGCTCAGAGGATGTCTGTGAGGCTGCTTGTGAGGAGGCTAGGGTCCGTCCTCACAAGGAACACCTGGCCCACTGTGATTTAACCAGAGGCCAGGGGAGGGTGTGTTCATCAGAAACAACCGTTTAACTTAACACTCACTCCACTGAGCTGAGCTGAAAAGCTTGACTTCTGGACTTTGACTTGTGTTTCTGCCTTTGGGTTTGCGTACCTTGTTTTGTGGACTCTGACTCTGGATTGTGACTTACCAACATTGTTTTTCAACCTCCACATTGCGGTTTGGACGTCTTCTTTCTTCCTGTTTGGGGGACTTGGTTCTGGTGTGTAATAGATCTAGCTGGTAGGACTGGGTTACCTTGACTCTTGGTGGTTGTTTTGTGGGGAAAAGTGGGGTGAAGTTTTACCAACACCCATGAAGGCCTATCTGCCGTGGTTTAACAATGCAATAAAATACTTTATTGGTGCCTGCATCTGCCTACGTGACTTGAGTCAGAACATCGGGTTTTTTCCCCTTTCTTTTGATCTAAACCAGTTTTCTTTTTTGTCTAATGCGATCATTTAATTATATTTCTATTTGTAGCAAGTTTTAATATGTTCAACACTTTTATCAGCACACAGAATATCTAAAAAGAAAAGAGAGAAAAGAAAGAAAAAGAAAAAAGGAAGGAAAGAAACATATACATTATAGCCTTTAGGAGATTTTTTTTTCTATCTATCTTTTTAAAGAGCACGCTGGAAGAAATGTCCTTCTGGGTTCAGTTCCAAGTGGGGGAAAAGACACTGGAGACATGGAGGTTGCTTGGAAAGATGGTTTAATGGTGGACAGGATCACATGACTTGAGCTCCTGAACAGAAAAAGGGGGGGTGCCACATGCTTCCAGATGTTCAGTGAAGAAGAGAAAGAAGGGCTGAAAGTTCCTGGCTTTATATTCTCTGTTGGGCTCCACCTCTCTATTTCCTGTTCCTGTGTAAGAAATGTATTCTGATTGGTTGTCAGACTCCGATGGGGCCATGCAGGGGCAACTCTCTAGGCTGTCTTTTGGATCTAAGTTTGGCTGAGTTCCCAGATGCCATGTGGTGAGTTGGGTAAAGGCTAATACTAACATGCCTTAATCCCATCACCCTGAAGCTGAAGGGGGAACTCTTTATTATGCAGAATAGACTGTCCTCAGGTATTTTAATGTCCCATTAAGAAAGTGGGGGTTATTAAGAGTGAGTCTGTTTCCTGCCTAAAAACATGTTTCTCAATTTCTGATCCAGGGAAATATAATATTCTGCCTTTTCAATATTTCCCAGGATATTTCAGTTTTCTAGCAGAAGGGTGGGTTTTAACTTCTTACAAGCAGTAGTATTTCCAAGAACCTCTTGTATGTCTCACATAAAAGTCTTGATTTCCTGAAAGACCGTTCTATTTCTCAGCTTATTTTCTGGCTTAGAAATCACAAACTATTATGTTTTGAAGCTGCTAAGGTATTATTTTTGAGATGGCTACTAAAAAGTCTGCCTCTTAAGAACTAGGAGCAACATCAAAAAAAACAGCAGTAACATTTTATATTTCATGTTTTATGAAATATGAAGAGTTTACAGTAGTCATCAACTTACCACTGCAACCGGAACTGAAATTTTGGTCATAAATTGTGACAGTAATAATCAAGGCACCCACATGATCAGTCCTGATGTTACACAGTCATTAAGTGAATCATGTCGTTTGTAAGTCCAAATCATGCAATTAAGCAAATCACATATTCATAAACACGAACCCATTCTCTATAAACAACATTTTTAACCAGGGAAACCCCCTGCACAAATCAGTCATGTGACCCAGGCCATTGCAACCAGTGATAAACATGGACCAGTTGTCAAGCAGTCAAAATGCAGTCACGTGACCGAAGGAGGGTGTTGTGACATTTTATGACTGCTGGAAGTGCTTTACAGGCTACACAATAAATGACAGGTAAAGGACTACCTATAGGTCTCTGTAGATATACATCAAGATATAAAATTGACTGCTATTTCTCTGTTATGAAAACAATAGCAATCACAACAGACTGGAAATTTGCCCTACTAAAGGGTTCAATTTATACTAATCTACAGATTCCCAGCCATTTGTTGTCACAAGAGCTACTGGGTTTCTTTAGTCTAATAAGAATCTTAAACCTGGTATAAGATGCCAATGTGGCGCTTTCCATAATCTTTTATGACTTGAATGCAACTCCAAGTTCAATTTTTAAGCTAAGGTAAAATAAAGTAGACATCCAGTACACAGCAGGGTCTGTAGCAAATGTGTACAGTGGCGACACCTAAATGACAAAGTATGCATGATGACGAAATCCCAGAAATACCTCAACTGCACTCTTACACTAGTGGCATTTGCATAACATCATAATATGTGCAATTCTTCCTTGCCCATTCCTGATTCTAAGAAATGTTGAAAAGGACTTGAGAGACTTTGTTTTATTTTCAGCAAAATAAGGCTCAATATTTTTATTTATTCTTTCTCCACATATTAGGTGTCTTTTTTTCTCAAAAGTTTTTTATTTTCTTTTTGTTACATAATAAAAAAATTCTTTTGTGAACAGAGTGTTGTACGGATTCCCCCTTTAACATTTCTACAATACATATTAGATGTCTTTTACTGTGGATTGTGCTAGGCGTATGAAATATTAAAGTTTTGATCTAGATTTTGTTTTCTAAATATGGATAATATTTTTGCTGGCATCCATTGAACCAGAAATGCTTTCAGGCAGAACCTAATAATGATGGTGGTTAGAGAAAAAAAATAGGTTCTAAATTTGTATCATTTTTCAAAGAGCTCAGAATGGCTTACCTCTCATCTTTATATATCATCATAATCAATACTACATTTCTCTAAAGTACTTGGTAAAGGGAGAAGGTAAAAGAATCCCAGTGGACTTAACTCCACTAGCCATGGTTGATTATAGGGGGTAGTGTTCATCTCCGTTTCAAAGGCCATTGAGTCAGCGCTATCTGAAGAGGTTTCCATGATCATGTGGCCAGCATGATATCACGGAGCACTATTTTAAGGCAGCAGATTCCACCTTTCTGGCTCTGTGAACTGGTAGTGGTGGTGTGGGAATGGTTTTGCATGTGCGCACATCGCTTGCACAAATGCAGCTTTACATGCATATATGCTCACCCACTGCTTGTGTTCCCACCAGGTCCTGCACCAGGGGTTGGGGACCCCTGTTCTAAGGTGGTTGGGACACTGTAGTACTGCTTCACTGCTTCATTTTACTTTCACAAAATTGTTGGGAATGCATGAATCCGTTCCACACATACCCAGCTTCAAATTCCACAGTGAATTTCATCATCAAGTGACAACTTGAACTCAGTTCTGTCTAAGCTCGTTGATGCCCTAACCACCATGGTATGTGAGCCACATTAGTTTGTATCCTTCCAAGTGCCCATTTTGATTTGATTTGATTTATTTAGATTTATAAAACCGCGCCTCTCTCCCCAAAGGGACTCGGGGCGGTGCACAGGAATTAAAAGACATATAAAACATAACCATCAATAAATATTAAAACCAAATTAAATAATGTTCATCCTGTGCTAAAAATCTTAAAATCTTAAAAACTATTTCCCCTTAAGATCCAAGTAAAACAGATTAGGCTTCAGACTACAGGCTAGGTGAGATGGATTAGGCCAGGCCGGCCTGATGGAAAAAGTAGGTCAACTTTTGGCAGAAGGAGCGGAGGTCCGTGGTAGTTCCAAGTTCCCATGATGAGGGCTAACTTCTCTTCCCTTACTGACCCATAGTTTGGACTAATAAATGAGCCAGCTCTTATGACTTGATATGCATTTGTATGTATCTGCATCTGTCTGCTCCAAAAACATGAAGCTCTCAGAACTCTGATATGGCCTTGATATAGTAGCAGATCTATTTACTTAGAAGAACCACAATTTCCGTATTCTGAACAATTATCTCTCTTGGTAATTCTCCAATGAAACAGTGGGTATAGAAGAATACAATTCAGAAGTGTCTTACATTAATATATTGCTAATGTACAGATCAGTCGTGGTAAGAACGTGTCTATGTAAACATTTGTTTTCTGCAATTCTTCAATTGAAGCGGACAAAACCCTGTTAACCTATTTGAGTATCCGCACAATAATTGCAAGAGGAGTACAACTAATCCATATTTTGAACCATTCGCAAGTGAAGCTCCAGTCCCCATATGGCTAAGAGCCACCCAGTTTTGGCAAAGATGCGGGATGTTTATTACAAAAAGTAGAAAAATACAGAATGCGCACTTATTGTAAAGGTCACTTGGAAGCCAAACTCCGAGCTGTTTTCATCAGTTTTCAACCTGTTGCAAAAGCAAACACAGCCAGCCAGTGTACATTGATGGCACTCCATTTCCTTCTGTGGAGCTCCATATGATTATTGTGCCAAAGTAAATTTTAATCAAGGCTCTCAGCATGTCTTAATGTGACATATTGCATCAGCAGTAGGATGTGTCATGTTGGACCAGCGCCTCCCTCCCACTCGATGGGTAGAAGCATATACAGTGAAACTTTATTCAGGAGAGACATCTACTGCTAAGTGTTCTTTCTTGTGCTGTAAGGAAAAGCCAACCAAATCAACACATCTAATTCAGCAAAGATCTTCGAGAGAACTCAAAGGAAACATTCGTTCTGCAATAACAAAAAGCCTTTACTTACTGGTTGATGGATTCAAGTTGTTAAGCAAGAATTTGCCTTATACAAGAGACTTCTATGTTGTGGCAGAAGGTTAGTTCAACAATAAACATACAGAAGAATTTGAGAGTGGGGTGTTTTACCATTAATATTATCCTCATATTTCATAAACCAAGTAAACATATTGCACGTAAGTTGCAGAGAAACCTAATTCCCACTCACAATGTGACCATAAGAATTTATTTATGGATCCTACTTGTTACTGGTTTGAGATTGTTGCTTCCTCTGAATGAATAGCAGGACAACATCAACAGGAAGAAAGCCTGACTATCTTTTTAAAATCTGGTCATTTAATTATTCACTTTTTCTTCCTTTTTCAAGCAAAATAGATATCCTGAGTGTTCTCTGCAGCATGTACCGGTAGAAACATTTCCTGGATTAATACAGTACAATACCAATACCAATACCAATACCAATACCAATACAAATACCAGAGTTAGAAGGGACCTTGGAGGTCTTCTAGTCCAACCCCCTGCCTAGGCAGGAACATTATACCATTTCAGACAAATGGCTATCCAACATCTTCTTAAAGACTTCCAGTGTTGGGGCATTCCCAACTTCTGGAGGCAAGCTGTTCAACTGATTAATTGTTCTAACTGTCAGGAAATTTCTCCCCAGTTCTAAGTTGCTTCTCTGGCTGGCTGGAGAATTCTGGGAGCTGAAGTCCTTCAGACTTAAAGTTGCAACGGTTGGGGACCTCTGACGTAAAGGATACTCCTGTCCAGTCATGTATGACTCTAGGGCAGTGGTTCCCAATGTGGACCCCATGCCGCACAGGGGGGCAATTTGATTTTTAATGGGAGAAATTTGAATCTTGTTTAAACCAAGTTAATGGCATTTTAGGTTTCCTCCGTGTGAGTAGAGTTCATTTTTGAGTCAAGTAAGAATTTATGTCACAGGGATGGGGGGGGGGCATAAAGGTTTTAAATGATTTTAGAGATGCTTAGGTGGAACATGGCCAAAAAAAGGTTGGGAACCACTGCTCTAGAGATGGGTGCTTATTCCTGTTTCTTAGCCAAGGGAGCCAGCATTATCCAAAGATGCTTCCATGGTCATGTGTCCAGCATAACTATATGCTAAGGTGCATGGAAAGCTGTTACCTTCCCAACAAAGTGTAACTTATTTATCTACTTGCATTTGTATGCTGTCAAACTGCTAGATTTGCAGGAATTGAGGCAGGAACAGGAACTCACCCGGTCATGTGGTACTTCAGTCTTGAATTGCCACTCTTCCATTTGACAAGCCCAATGTCTTAACTGCTAGGCCACTGCACCCTCTTCCTGCCCTTAATATGCTATATATTTGGATATCAATTTGCCAAAATTGACAAACTGCAGGATAACACATGATTGTTACATGTTTATAATAGAACAGAGAGCCAGTTTGGTGCAGTGGCATCAGGCTGGAAATCAGGAGATCATATGTTCTAATCCCACCTGAGGCACAAAACCAGGTAGCAGATCTTGGGTGAGCCACTCTCTCTCAGCCCCAGGAAGCAGGCAAGGACAAACCACTTCCAAGAAACCTTGCCAAGAAAACTGCAGGTAGATGCCAGGAGTCAACACTGATGCAAAGAAACGCCAAAAAAAAGTTATATAACAGAATAACAGAAGAGTTAGAAGGGACCTTGGAGGTCTTCTAGTCCAACTCCCTGCTCAGGCAGGAAACCCTATACCATTTCAGACAAATGGTTGTCCAATCTCTTCTTTGGGTATCAATTTTCCAGGAGGGCAATCTGAATGGTAACATATGTATATTTCTATATATAAAAGCAAAATATAATTCACACATCATCATGAAATCTCCAGAACTGTAAAGCCTACAAACTTGAAATTTGGCATGTATATTCCTCTTGGCTTCTAGGTGCATGCTAAGAAATGACTTTTCGAAATGACAATCAGATCATTAGTACTTCTTATATTATTATTTACATGCTCTGATGCTAAGGAGTTAGACGTTCTACTCTCCCACCCCACCTGAAAGAATTCTGTTCCAACTGCCAGTTTGGAATGGGTGTGGCTAGTGTGTGACTCATCAGGCCTAAGGGCTGGGAGTTTAGACATAGGACAGGATCAACGGGGTCAGCCTGAGGGAGAGAAAGGGGAGAAGAGAGGTACCTGTGGGGCAAGCCTGAGGGAGAGAAGGTGAAGGGAGAGGCCGATCATAACTTCACATTCATTTTCAAGCTGTAAGTGTCGATTTATGAAGCCCGATCACATAGTTTTATAGCGGAGCATGGGTATCCAGCTAGTTACATATAAAAATAATATAACACTCTTTATAATACATTATGATACATACATTATATTTAGCCCATATCAAATCACTGCAGGATGATGATGATGATGGTCCATAATTCACCCCGCTTAAGTCAGTATGGATTGACAGCTAGACACATTTCAACCTCCCAGTTTGAAATGGTTGTCACTGACTCAATGTTGATGCCTAAGGGAACCCTAGAATCTCCGGTTCCCTGCTTTATTATTAACCCCTATGCCAACTGGTGCACACAGGCTCTCTCTTGCTTTTTTTCTTAATATTTTTTTTCATGATCATGTCAGTGATCAGTGATAGGATGACATGCCCTCCAACTCTAATGGTCTTTTGCAATCAGGATCTATAACTATGCTCTACAGTATAAAGTTGAACTATAAGCAAAATGTAAGCCCTACAGAGTCTAAGCAGTAGGCTTCTTCTCTGCCAACACCATCAGGATAAGGCAATCCCACCCTGCCACTTGGCCTCTGATGGCAATCCTCCCTTTACTGATCTTGTGCATAAAGCTCACTGACTTCATTTTAATTTAGGGGTCATATTTAAAAGCCTTTGACAGGATGGTAAACTTCTAAAAGCCATTAGCTTTTATTTCTACCATTCTCTAATTATCTGGAATACAGCTGTTGTATCTTTGGCAAATTTTTTAAATATGTCACGTCATTGGGAACTGGTTTGTGGTTGAAATAGGCGCCTTATAAAAGAGAAATCAAGTTCTCTGGATAATTCACTTTCCTTTTTAAAATAAAAATAAAAATAATATGATGGCTTAAACCTTTAATGATCTATTTTTATAGCCAGCTTGGTTCCAGTTTACACATATGGTTCAGACTAGAATCCCACAGTATTAAATATAAAAATAAAACTTTCCCTTAGGGGAATCCGCAATATATCATTGGGAGAGAGGTGGGGGGGGGGAATATAAAACCACTGCGTAGCTAAAATACATTAAATGGCTATGAATAGCCAATTACTATTTTTGCAGTCTTCTATCTACATATTTTTAGAAGGGAATACACACAAACACGTGTATGCATATTTGTGCTTTTGTAGGCAGCCCTATAGGTATTCGTGTAAGCACATTTACTTTTTGATAGCTACAAATATTTGGACAGGCATTTAAAAAAAGCTGCGGGGTCCAAAACAATGCCCCATGTTGTTGGGGGAAAAGAAAATGCCTCTCCCTTTCCCAGCACTTGGCAAGAAAAGAAAGAACAGGGGTGCACATCTGTAAATAAATGCATCATTAGATTCTCATCAATTTGTAAGCTTCACTTGATGTATGGCTAAAATACATCCCAGAAGGAGAAGGAAGCTTCGAAGTGCATGCAGGCATACAAGATGACACGTCAGGGGGTGAAGAGGAATCTGGCTTAATGGAGGTTGTTGGGGGTTTTTTTTGCAGATGGGGGGAAATATCATTGTTACAACTGTCCACAATGAAGAAGTATTTAAAGTACATAGTCACCAATATACTCATTAGCCAAGGAGCTCTGGACATATTAAAAGAACATAGTAAAACAACTAATGAGGCACTTGAGTAGTAACAGGTTGTCATTAGAGCAGCATCTGCTCTCATCAGAGTTAATTATTCAGTTGCTTTGTTTTCCAAGTAGGTGTCTGATAAAATTTAGCAGAATCTTAATTAAAACACATTTTCAAACTCCTTAGATGCTCATCTCATCTAAAGAAATCGAGACAATATCCACCATAAACATCAAGCTTCAGTTGAGCCATCAAATGGAAGAAGGAACTCAGCCAATGTAAGGTTTTTTTTTAGACTTTAACCATCAGTGTGCTAAAAGAGTGCAGATAGCAGCTTAGCATTGCAGCAGCAAAGTAACTTGTCTCTGAGAAATTATGTTGTGAAAAGATGCCCGTGTGCTGGAAATTCAGGCCAGAAACCTGCAGCCTGATGGACAGATTTGCATGAAGCATATGCACAAAAGGCATGACAGTTCCCTAAGTCATGGCCTCCCTCTCCTGTATTGCTAATCCCAGGGCTGATGAACCAAATCTACTTCTTGGCATATTGCTCATGTTATATACGTATACTGTATTTGTGCTGTTACAATTAATATGATGACTTTCTGCTCCAAGTGATACAGAATCAAACAGTAATGCTCAAAAGCAAATAAAATAGAAATAAAGAGGAGAGGGGAGAGGGGAGGGGAGGAGACTTTATTTGGGCAAGTGTGATTAGACACACTTAGGAATTTGTCTCCGGTACAGAATCTCTCAGTGTACATTCAAAATAACAGAGTAATAATCATAATAATGTTACCAATCAGAGAAGATAGCAGAAAAGATGAGGATGATAATAATAATAATAATACAGCCATACCACATGGGTAAATGTACTTAGTTACAAGATAGTACTATGGGAATTAGGTGTTCGGCAGAGTGATGGTTCAAGGGAAAAAGCTGTCTCTAGTTGTTTTGGCATGCAAGAGGAGGAGGAGGATGTAGATATTTTTTCAGCCCTCTTTCTGAACTGTGCACTGTACAGGTCCTGTACAGGCAATTGTGGGTTTTTTCCCTGCAGTCCTAACTATCTGTTGAAGTCTGCACCTGTTCTGTTTGATTGCTGTACCAAACCAGACAGTTATAGAAGCACAAATGACAGATTCAATAATTTCTCTGTAAAACTTTATCAACAGCTCCTGGGGCAGTGTGAATTTTCTGAGTTGATGCAGGAAGAGCATTCTTTGTTGTGTCTTTTTAATGATGGTTCTAATGTTAGGAGTCCACTTCAAATCCCAGGAGATTATAGAACCCAGAAACGTGAAGCTCTCTACTTTTGATATTGTGTTGTCTCATATAGATAGAGGTGGCAGAGTAGGGGGGCTCCTCCTAAAATCCACTGTCATCTCTAAGTGTTAAGCTGTACAACTGTGACTCAAACTCATAAAGCCTGGGTTGATTCCATACATTGAAATAAAATGTCTTGTGGGCCTGACAGAAGTATGCTGGACGATGACCTTACATTCAGGCACATCCTTACAAAGTAGGTGACTCTTAATTGCTCAAAACTTCCTTCAAAAGATGGAAGCCCAAATCTTCAATTGTAACTGGAATCTCTTCGTGGTTGTTCTAAAAGAACCTGGGTACTGGTAGAATATGAGTGAGTGGAAGAGTCTTTAATAAGGTGAAGGGCAGGAAGCTTTGACTAATGTACAGGGTGTGCCAAGATACTGGCTGGGAGGGAGAATCCCTCTGATTCAGAGGTGGGTTCCTACCAGCTCCTACTGAACTGGTAGTGGTTTGCCAGCCTGGGTCACTGGAACCGGCAGCAAACCAGTCCTGCCACCCCTCTGAACCGGTTCTTTAGTCAGCGCAGCATGGTTTTTTTCATTTTAAAATGTTCTGCGCATGCGAGGACCTATTTATGGACAACTGTGCTTGTGTGGAGCACACATCAGGCATGTGCACGAGCATAACCCAGCGCATGCACACAAAATTGCACGTGCATCAAACCGGCAGTAATCCATCCCTGCTCTGGTTCCTTTTCTTACTTCATTCAAGATGCAGAATGGCTAGCAATTTTCTTTCTTTCTTTCTTTCTTTCTTTCTTTCTTTCTTTCTTTCTTTCTTTCTTTCTTTCTTTCTTTCTTTTTTCCTTCTCCTTTCATTTCCTACTATATTTTATTATTTCCCCTATATATTTTCCCTATTATGTACAGCATTGCCATTATTTCTTGTTTTAGCATTATTTCATAATATTTATAAGACGTTCCTATTTGAGTCACTTTAGCACAACGCTTGTCTCCCTTCACTTGTCCTAAAGAAACAATAAAATACTTATCACATGTATTTGCTTCCCTGAACTCCTTTGTAATGTTATTTTATCTAGGTGTGTTCCTTTATTATTTCTTACTCCTTTCACAAGTGCAGAAAAAAAGCACACAATCTTGCCAGGTATCAGAAATCTATGAGGATAAACAACACCAGAGCCCATTTCTTGTTTGAATGGGTGGATATCATTTTCTCCATTTTCATTGCTTCTACAGTTAGAAGCAATTTTGTCATGCTGATACCCCAGCATATCCACTCCTTCTTCATGATACTTCTTTAGTTTTGTCAGTCTCACAACAGACCATCATGCTGATACCAATTGTTCTCTTTTTTTATTTGCAGAAGTGAAAAGTAGGCATTAATCTGGGAGGAGGTATAAGATTACACCAGGTCTGACCAGGAGCTAATCCATGGTTCCATTTATCTTAGGTTTGGGTCTTGCCATGCCTCATCTGTGGCACTATACCAAAGCCTGACTTCAGATGGTTCTACTTCAAGGCAGTCATAGAAACCAACTAACAGTTAAATGTGTTCTCTCTATAGATCAGTGTTTCTCAACCTTGGCAACTTGAAAATGTCCGGACTTCAACTCCCAGAATTCCCCAGCCAGCATTCGCTGGCTGGGGAATTCTGGGAGATGAAGTCCGGACATCTTCAAGTTGCCAAGGTTGAGAAACACTGCTATACATCCTTCCTTTCATCATCTCAGGCCCTTCTGTCCCACTGTATGTCCCACTCCTTTTATTGCATGACCTATTCTATTAACAGTATAGCCTTACCTTTGATTTATTTCTTGCATATTGTGTGTGCGCGTGTGTGCGCGCGTGTGCAATATATTTTTCTCATGAAGAATGTGTTGCTCACCAGACCCATGTCACAGTTTACAGAGTTCCAAATGCAAATTCCAGTAGGAGAAATCTTTAATAAAGTGCCTGGTTTTACTCTCCGATCTACAGACTGTAGTCCAATGTGATTTTCTATATAATAATAATAATCTTTATTGTCATTGTACTAAAATTACAATGAAATATACTATATATACTATAAATATACTATATATATACTAGTTATTAAATGTAAAAATGGAGCAGGAAACAGTTCAGATATATGACATATAAAGAGTCTTCCTTCATGAACATGGGAATGGCAGAACCTCTGGCTACAGTCTTGGCACTTATGAGTCAACAGAAATGTCAGTGATATGTACTGTCCCTTCAGAAAAGATAGAAGCAAGAATTTGCAGCAACAGAAGGAACCTCAGTTCTCACAAACCCCATCAGTACATGAATCATAATTAGTATAACTATGAATAACTAGCTAGACCGCATTAGCTACAAGTCATCACCTAATCCTTATCTGGTTTCTGACATAATTCCATGCTGTCCATCAGATGAGGGTTGTGTCCAGAATAAATTAAGTCTCCACTTGGATCCAGGCTTCATAATCTAATTTTCCCCCCAGAGTCCCTTTGAAAGTTTTTATCACATTCTAATTGTTAACTGGACAACAGGAGGAATTTACATAATACCCAGAGAAGAATGTGTTTCATGAAATTAAACCTGCACCTGAGGGCAGGACAAGGAGCAATGGGTGGAAACTAATCAAGGAGAGAAGCAACTTAGAACTGAGGAGAAATTTCCTGACAGTTAGAAAAGTTAATCAGTGGAACAACTTGCCTCCAGAAGTTGTGAATGCCCCAACACTGGAAGTTTTTAAGATGTTGGATAATAACCATTTTTCTGAAGTGGTGTAGGGTTTCCTGCCCAAGCAGGGGATTAGATTAGAAGACCTCCAAGGTCCCTTCCAACTCTGTTATTCTATTCTATTCTATTCTATTCTAAGTTTGGGAGATAGACAAATACATTTCAAATGGCCCCAATTTCTTACTAACCTCAAATATATTTCTCAGAGGTTAAGTACAGTGCGTGCTACACAGAAAGCTATGTGTTCTTGATCTTCAGCATTTTGGTCTAAGATGCACCCCATGCAATGCCAACATTACAGACATCTTTCACGCTTATATCCAAATATGTACTGATCATACATTTCAGGTGCTCTCAGCAAACTAATATTTGAGTCCCTTCCCCCATTCCATCAAGCCAGCAAAAAGCTCCTGAGAGAAACAATCATTCATTCTCTTTCCAAATCATCTGGTCAGATGCTTTGCTCCAGGAGAACAAAAACAAAAAGAGAGTGGTTCAAGTTTACCCTATGTTATTTTTCCTAAGAAACTGAGCTGGCAATCTTTCCGAGAGATGTAAATGCTCCTCTTTTTCTTTTGTCCTAGAGCAACACACTTGATTATTACAGCATCCATAAATATGTATTTGATCATATAAAAGGCAGCTTTAAAAGCAGCAAGAGCTGTTTTCCTAAGAAGAAGCCAAATCCAAAATGGCACCAACCATCTGTTAAAGCTAGGCTCCCAGGCTTCCTTCATGCTAAAATCCACAATTTTCAAGTGACAGGAGTGAAAGCCACTCTCGAGCAATGCAGGCAATGTAATTAATGAGGACGACATGCATTTCATCCCATCGCTTTCTCCGTCTGGCCTCCCGTTTTATCCATCACACAGAGGGAACATACGATGGCGTTGCTTGGAGTACTCGTTATCGCTAAGATGAGCCAACTGTTTTTGCAAACTACCACGAAGTGAGTGTAGCGCGAGGGAGCTTCAATGAATGAGTGTGTTGCGGGCAGAGGGAGACACACATCACATCTCCAAGCCAAGTAGCTTAGTGATCAGGCTCCAAATATTATGATTGCTGCCCAGAGATGCAGACAAGGAAATTGGTTTCCGTAAGCCCATTTGAATCCACGCTCAGAGTTTCGGAGGAAAAGTTTCACTGTGATACTTTGCATTGCTGAGAAACAAACTTCAGAATACAAACAGTTTCACTAATACAGGTAGTCCTTGGCTCACAACCGCAAATGAGCCCAAAGTTTCTGGTGCTAAGTGAGACATTTGTTACGTGAGTTTGGCCCCATTTTATGACCTTTCTTGCCCCAGTTGTTAAATGAATCACTGCAGTTGTTCAATTAGCAACATGGTTTTAAGTGAATCTGGCTTCCCCATTGACTTTGCTTGTCAGAAGGTCACAAAAGGGGATCATTGGGATGCTGCAACTGTCATTAATATTCAGTGGTGGGATTCAATTAATTTAACAACCAGTTCTCTGTCCCAATGACCAGCTGGGTAGGGATGGCTGGGTGACTGGGTGGGCCTGGCCAACTCGACACCCCTCACATCGAAGGGTGCTTCTCCTCACCTGGCTTCTCATGACCAGGGGATGCTGCAACAGTCATAAGTGTGAAAAGGGTCGTAAGTCACTTTTTTCAGTGCCATTGTAACTTCGAATGTCACTAAATTAACTGTTGTAAATCAAGGATTACCTGTACAAAAATACGAAAAGCTTTTTTTTTGCTTGCAAAAAGCAAATGCCCTGAATACCAATCGTTAGATGAGAAAAATCTGCAACCCGCAGTTACAAATCAGGCAGGGTTCCAGAGCACCTTAAGGAATTAAAATGGTTAAAAAGATTTCTTCTAGCAACCGGTTCTCCAAGCTGCTTAGAAAGTTAACAACTGGCTCTAGCAAATACATGCAAACCTGTTGAATCCCACCACTGTTAATGTGAGTCAGTTGCCAAGCTTCTGAATTTTGATCACGTAACCAATGGTCATAAGTGTGAAAAATGTTCATAAGTCACCTTTTTCAGGGCCATTGTAACTTTGAATAGTCACTGAATGAACCATTGTAAGTCAAAGACAGTAAGCTGCATAGGCAGCTTCATCTACACAATGATTTAAGTAACAGCAGAGAAGAGGAAGTTAAAATTTGCAAAGCAATTTCCTCCCACTTCTCCCACAAAAGTACGCCTTTTGGGGGGGGGGGTGATTCTTTTCACGGTAACCCCCAGAAGCTGTTGAAATGTTTGTGCAAGTGGTAGAATTATCAGATCATGGCATAATCTAACCAGTTAAGTTTGACAATGAGATGTGGAGCTGAGAACAAGAAGCCCTCATGCTGTCTAATTAAGAGTGGAGACAAGGAAGGAAGAACTACAGAAGTATGTGGCTTATTCAGACAATCAGGTTGTTGCTCTCTATGCTTGCTACTCTGGTCAACAATATGCTGTTGCAGAGGCGGGCAACTTTAGGGCAGGGGTCCCCAACCTTTGCAACTTTAAGTCTGAAGGACTTCAGACTTAAAGTTGCAAAGGTTGGGGACCCCTGCTTTAGGGAATAAAAGACTACACCTAATGTTTGGGAAAGCTAAGGCTGCAAAGTGGGAGGGCAGCAGTTTGGAGAGTGACAGTAAAAGGTCTATTTCAGGGCTACAGTTTTCATCTGGCCCTTCCTGAAAACTGGTAAGAAACTATTTCCACCAAGGGGTCTGGAAAGCTTTGAGGGCTCCAAAGAGGGAAGTTGAGCCCCAGACTGCCATATTGAATTGTTCCAAAGCAGGGAAGGACCTTCTGGATGTGTTGTTTAGTGCCGTCATATATTTCTGGATAGAATCAGGAATAGTGAAGACAAATATCATTTTGCTCCATCACCATGCCTATCAATACACATAAAATGGAAATATAACTTCGGCATCAAGGATATTTCTTCTCTTTTGCTCTCTCTGTATGTGATTTTGAAACTGAGAACATCATATTGGGGGGGGGGGTGTCCTATGGAATGGATTCTAGACAGGTTAGTCCTCGGCTTACAATCAGTTGCTTAGTAAACCTTCAAAATTACGATACCCCACTCCCCAAGATCCTTACAATCCACATTCTAAGTTTGCATTCTGGGCAATTGGCAACTGGCCACGTTTGCAGCAACCTACAGTCTTGGGGTCACAATGTACAACATGTTTGCTAGAATTTAGCCTTTACTTTCAGTTTCTGGCAAAAAAGCACCCATTGGGGACAATGGGTTCACTTAACAGGTGCCATGTTTACTTAACCCCTGCAAAAAAAACAACAGTAAAATTAGGCACAGTCATGTGATGACCCATTTAATGTCCTTCACAACTTACTATCGTAATTCTGGGCTCAGTGATGATTGTAAGTCAAGGACTGCTTGCAATTATTGGACAGAAATTTCTGCTGTGAAAACAAAGAGGGGCTGTATGTATGCCACTTGCAGTGAGCAATACCTTAAATATTGCTATTATATAAAATTAGCATATCTTAACACATTTATAATACTGTTATTATATCTAGAAATTTGTTTAATGACATGGTGTGTTTATATCACCTGATAAACACTGATTGTTTCGTATAGCTAACAAGAAAAAACTTGTTTTAGAAAATGATACCAAAGTGAAGAACAGAAAGGGATTGCAGTTCAGATGTAAACAGATATAAATAATCTTAACTTTTGAAAGTGTGTGTGTGTGTGTGTGTGTGTGTTGGGGAATATTAAAATGTTTGTTTCTCCTCCCAACTGTTTGGCACTATTATTAATTATTTACAATATTATGGTTTTAAATGTGTCTTTTAAGTAATGAAATGCAAAATAACTGTGTGCACTTGAATAGATGGATCTACTAATCCATGGATATCAACCTTCTTCAATTTGGTGTCTTTGAGATAAATTAAGAATATGTGTATCTGGCTATGGTGGCTGAGAAATTTCAGGAAATGTAGATTTCACACATCTAAAAGATAGCTGGTAGGGGGGAAAGGATTCCATACTTATTGTAAGAAATCTAATACTTTTCCTTAAAATAATAATTACAGATTGATTAAAAGGTGGACTGGAGGTGGAATGGACATAGAGATATTAGAGACGAGAGACGAGTTCATGGAGAACAAGGGTATCCATGGCTATCATTATGGATGCCTAAGGACACCCTCCGGGTTGGAGAGATAAGCAGGATATTTCTCAATGCCATTTGCAGGGAATCATAAGCAGGTGAAGACATCTGCTTGGGAAGATCCTGAAGCAAATGGGGAGCCACTGTGTGAGACAGAATGCTGGACTGGATGGGCTGTGGCCTGTTCCAGAAAGGCTATTCTTATGTTCTTATGTTCTTATATTATCTCAGAAAATGCTTTTTTCTCCCCCATGGATTAAGAATCTGGTGCAAAATTTTAATTAATGCTCATAAGAATCTACAGAGGCGGGGTGGTGGCTCAATGGTTAAGGCAATAGGCCTGTCAGTTAGAAAGCTGGCAGGTTCAAGGTGAAAGCGTCACACGATGGGGCGACCTCCCATTCTTGCGCCAGCTCCTGCCAACCTAGCAGTTAGAAAGCATGCAAATATGAGTAGATGAATACGTACCACTTCGGTGGGAAGGTAACAGCGCCCCCTGACATCATGCTGGCCACATGACTGTGAAAATGTCTTTGGACAATGCTAGCTCAATGACCTTGAAACAGAGATGAGCATCGCCCCCTATAGTTGGCAAATCCATAGGGACTCCTTTACTTTAACAATCTACATGAATTTTTAAAAATGTTGTTATCCAATCATACAATACAATAGCAGAGTTGGAAGGGACCTTGTAGGTCTTCTAGTTCAAACCCCTGTGTGGGCAGGAACCTTATACCATTTCAGACAAATGGCTATCTAACATCTTTTTAAAGACTTCCAGGGTTGGGGCATTCACAACTTCTGGAGGCAAGCTGTTCCAGAGGTTAGTTGTTCTGACTGTCAGGAAATTTCTCCTTAGTTCTAAGTTGCTTCTCTCCTTGATTAGTTTTCACCCATTGCTTCTTGTCCTGCCCCCAGGTGCCTTGATGAATAGTTTGACTCCCTCTTCTTTGTGGCGCCCTCTGAGATATCGGAACACTGCTATCATGTCTCCCCTGGTCCTTCTCTTCATCTCTTCATTTTCATATATTTCTCTAAAGGATGTCAAATATATACAGAACCCACTAGATATTCCCTTCTCTTTCATCTTCTGTTGCTAACAGTATAGTCGTGCAAATAATATCTACCGCCTGTGATATGCAGAACAGAAATTTTTAAAAATCTCCTTGATGACATTTTATTGTGTGGGAAAGCTTGCATTTTTGGAAACCACTTTGATTGTACAATATGGAAAGCATGCTATCTTAGCTGTTTCCTACACAGAGTTGGAATGAATATCGTTTTGGAGAAAATCCACTGGCAAAAGTTCCAAGTCTTGAGCAGTTAGTTTTAATGTAACAAAAAAAAAATTGTATTCTCTGCGCATATACTGAGCAGTTATTTTGAGATGCTGCCTTCTGGGATGATTACTGTCTGATAGCAGATAGGAGGAGGAATGTCATCCTTCATAAACGTGGGCGTGTAGTTTTGGGAAGTCGCAAATTGGGCCAATTTGGATTTGTTGTAAACTACTGGCTTTACTTTTCTGAAAAAGCACTTCTAGATGTGTAAATAGATCTTTGAACTGTCAGCTGTCAGGCAATTAAAAACATCTGAACATGAATTTCACTGATGTTAATTTGACAAATGTATTTTAAAAGATCTGGAGGAGAAAACGGCAACTTGATCTCACCTGCCCAGAGCTGTAACTTCCCCTTCTCCAAAGCAGACAGGTTGTTCCCCCCACTTTTTTTTTTCAGGAGCAGACTTTATGATTGCAACATGCGATCGTCTTTTCAGATCTCTACAGAAGTCAGGAGTTCATCCTGGAACACTTTGCAAAACTCCATCCCGGATATAATTTACTTGAGATCCCACCCCATCCTTCTCATAACATCCTGCAAAGGGCTCTAAGTGTTGAGAGCTCAGCTTTTAAGACTAAGAAAGAAAAATAGAAGCTTTCTGTTAGTCTCTTCAACCTATGAGAGCAAAACAAATTATTTTTTTTACCCAAAGTGCTCTTTTCAAGAGTTGCATTGGCAGCAAAGCAGGATGGTAATTAATGAATTAAAGGAGGCGGGCATGCAACTCTTTCATTCTAAAGAAAAATCTTGCTTTAGATTGCCATTTTTAAGGAGACAGAAATCATGTCAGCGGTAATAATATCAAATGGTTTTGTTTGACCTTTTTCTTTAAAGTAAATTTGGTTTAAATTGTACAGTGAAATTAAGTACAACAATAATTTTGGCTCTCTCACTTCTTTCTTTTGTGCCTGTTTGGAACTAGACCCATGTGCCATTTAAAGGTGAAGGACAATCTTTGTGATGGAGATGGTTATAAAGGAAGGCACAAGTCTCTGAGGAACTTAAAAGAGTAAGAGCTTGAATGGTCCTCACTCCTCTTAAACTGAAAACAAGAATCAAACAGGATTGGCTTCAGATTTATTCCTCTGGGCAGTGTTCCATTTCTGACTTCATGTTTTAGTATTTCCTCTCAAGGTCATCTTGGAAACTGTATGGAAAATACTGTTGGCTTTATGGTACCCTTGTCTCAAATCTGCTAAATCTATCAAGGGAGCTCAATTAGGTTTCCTTGATTCTCAATTCAGAGGCAGTTCTTGTCTGCCTAAAGACCAGTGATGGCTAACCTTTTTTGGCTCACGTGCCAAAAGCAGAGGGGAGCGCAGGGGGGTCGTGCGTGGGCGTGTCACACCCTTAATGCTATGTGCGCAACGCTCTGCTTTTGGCATGCTTTTTTCACCCTTCCCAGGCTCCAGAGGCTTTCTAGGAGCCTGGGGAGGGTGAAAACACCCTCCCCCCCCCACCTCCAGAGGCTTCAGGAGCTTCCCTGAAGCCTCCAGAGGGCGAAAAATGGCCTCAAAAGAAGGCCTAAATTAGCTGGCCAGTGCACACATGCGTGCTGAAGCTGACAGGGCAACTCCTCGCGTGCCCTAAGAAATGGTTCCGCGTGCCACCTGTGGCACCCGTGCCATAGTTTCACCATCACAACTATAGAAGGACTATCTTCTCCGATTCCTTTTGTACTTAACCTCAGATATAATAGTTTCCTCTCTCAGCCTGAGTAATCCCAACATGAAGCAAACGCAAAGGTTTCCCAGAGCTTTTAAATGATTGTCTCAAAGGGAATGGCACTCCTCCTTTCTCCAATCTGTCATTCTGCCATTCCTTGTTGGTGTTGACTACATTACTTGTATACATACAAACTAGATAGAGGTTGTAATGTCACTTTCGTTTACAATGTAGCTTCTGGGTTTGTTGTTTGTTTTGTGTATTGGGTAAACAAAGGTAGGTAGATTCCTAGCAAGTATTTTACCTTTCAAAAACATGTTTTTTCTCTGTTGAAGATCAATTTGCTTTCACCCAAGAAGTGCAAGATATGTAAAGTAAGAGAGCACATTGATGTCTATTCATAACCATATCAAAACCAAAATGGCAAAATATTATTAGGGTCCAAGTATTCTCTGAGCTTTTTAAAAAAAACAACCATGTTCAGAGGACATCAAGAATCCAACTGTTCCATCCTTGAGCTACACATATTTTTTATATTATCTTTTATTGACAATATATATATGGGATGTTGTCCAGGCATAAGCTCCATCATTTTTACTTGTATTGTGACATTATGTCAGCTTTGTGAAGTAGTCCAGACAAGAAGCATATCCAGGAGTATTAGCTCTATTTGTACTGTAAAGTTACATTAACAGAATCTTGTAAGTCTGGAAGTATATATCCCCCTCCCACCATACACACACACATACACACACACATCGTTTTTACAGTCAAAGAAACCATGGAGGGTTGCTTAGCAATAGCAATAACACAAAGATATATATACAGGTGAAAACTCAGAAAATTAGAATATTACATGCAATCAATAAAACAAGGATTGTACATAGCACAATATCGGACCTCTGAAAAGTATAAGCATGCATATGTACTCGGTACTTGGTTTGGGCCCCTTTTGCAGCAATTACTGCCTCAATGCAGCGTGGCATGGAAGCTATCAGCTTGTGGCACTGCTGAGGTGTTATGGAAGACCAGAATGCTTCAATAGCGGCCTTCAGCTCTTCTTCATTTTTTGGTCTCATGTCTCTCATCTTTCTCTTGGCAATGCCCCATAGATTCTCTATGGGGTTTAGGTCAGGCGAGTTTGCTGGCCAATCAAGCACAGTAATCCCATGGTCATTGATCCAGGTTTTGGTGCTTTTGGCAGTGTGGGCATCTGGAAAATGAAGTCAGCATCCCCAGAAAGCTCATCTTCGGAAGGAAGTATGAAGTGCTCCAAAATCTCCTGGTAGACAGCTACGTTGACCCTGGTCTTAATGAAGCACAGTTATCCAAAGTCTCGTTGCTCAGTGGTCCAAAGTCCTCTTTTCTGATGAGAGCAACTTTTGCATCTCATTTGGAAACCAAGGACCCAGAGTATGGAGGAAGAATGGAGAGGCACACACTGCAAAATGCTAGAAGTCCAGTGTGAAGTTTCCAGTCTGTGTTGATTTGGGGAGCCGTGTCATCTGCTGGTGTCGGTCCACTGTGCTTCATTAAGTCCAGGGCCAATGCAGCCACCTACCAGGAGATTTTGGAACACTTCATGCTTCCTTCCAAAGACGAGCTTTATGGGGATGCTGACTTCATTTTTCAGCTGCCCACACTGCCAAAAGCACCAAAATCTGGTTCAATGACTGTGGGATTACTGTGCTTGATTGGCCAGCAAACTCGCCTGACCAAGAGAAAGATGAGAGATGAGACCGAACAATGCAGATGAGGTGAAGGCCACTATTGAAGCATCCTGTTCTTCTGAGCCTGTGACCTTTGATCTGGTGAGAATTGAACTGCTGGAAGTCAGCAGAATTAATTTGCAATATTGCATTCTAACTATTTTTTTTAGTCATTTCCACCCATCACTCCACATTACTTGCAATACATAAGAAATGGGTGCATGTTGTGATGCATATTTCATCACTTGCCTCCTCCCCTACAAGGTCTCGAGAAAGCAAAGTTCTATCAAGTGTTTCTACTACTGTTGAATCCAATTTGCCATACCTCGTCACTTCCCAATTATGAACTCATCAGCATAAATGCAGACCAGATCTTCTTGGAAGTGGTAATCTGGCCTTCAGTTGCCAATATATGGTGGTTCTGCACAAATTGAAAGACCATATTTGGATTTCATGCAAGTACATCAACTCCCTACTATTCATTGATTACAGTAGGCTGAGGTTTTTCAGGCTTCCACATGGGTCTGATAAAAAAGAAATAAACTTTTAGGGAATAGTAGAGAGCTTCTAACTTGGGGGGAAGGGAGAGAGAGGCTGAAGTTTTTCTTCCAAAATATTTTGGAAACATGCACTGTCCTAATATATGGCTTTTATTTGATTTTTCAGTACATACTTCACATCTTCTGTTTCACAGAGATCATCTAAACACTGAATGTTTGATAATAAAACAGAATTGTAAGCAAATCAATTCTTGGAGTTCCACTTTTTTTAAAGGCCAGCAGATGTGGGCTGCCAAAATCCAGATGTCAGCAAAGCGATATAGAAAACTCTTCCTCTTTGCTACCACCTAGAGAATATCCATGTATCTGCTGCCCACATCAGATGATGTTTGATAGATACCAGATGATAGATAGATAGATAGATAGATAGATAGATAGATAGATAGATAGATAGATAGATAGATGTATTGATAGATAGATAGATAGATAGATAGATAGATAGATAGATAGATAGATAGATAGATAGATAGATAGATAGATAGATAGATAGATAGATAGATAGATAGAGAAATTGAAGGGCTCACCTTCATCAAATTCTTTCAAAACAAAAATTATTCTCCATCATTTGCTATGGCAATGACACTGCAAGTAGTAGCTATATGCAGTAGGCCACCATTTTGCATCCCTCATTGTGCCCTAAAAGGACTGGGGAGGCATGGGTGCGAAATAGTCCATGGACACAATCAAAGAAAATTCTGCAAAGTTGTCTGTGGAAAAAAGAAAAAGGAAAAAAAACCTAAGAAATTTTCTCAGAAACGTTTCTGCTGCAAAATATCAGCTCAACTCTCGATGACATACTCATTTATAGATTAGAGACATAAGGCTGAAAAATAATGAGTTACTCAAGGGCAGCCAAGAAGACTACATTCTCTAATTATACTTGTCTAACAGATATAACACCCATTTTTCTCAAATGGTCAGGATCCAAAGAAAGAAGCTTATGCAGAAAGCTGAGACTTTGTTTCTCAATTTCACTTCTGCAAATCTCAAATTGTTGAAAAATTTCAAAAGAGGTGAGTTTCTTTGTTCATGAAACTTGCTATACTAAGATGAAGATGAAAGAGCTGCTTGCTAATTCTATGCAACATTCCTCAGGTAATCCTGAATTCACATTTCACCCTAATATTTACCTCACATATTCTACTACAGACTTCTTTACTGAGGAGCTATATCTTAGCCTCTGTGTTCATGGGTGAACGTAACACTTTCAAAAGACATCAGTTCAAGGAAGAGGATGATGGGCAGAGTAATCTTGGATGGCAGCACTACTGAGGCAGATCTTCTTCATCATCAGGTATCATTTAATGCCATGGAAAATGTTATCCTGCACTGTTTGCTATTTGTTCTCTCCCACCCCCAAAGCTCCTCGGTTTCAAAATTATTGTCAAAGAAGAAGAAATTTCAATAAAAATTCTCATGGTGGACTTTTTTTTCTCTTTTGTTAATTAGTTGGGTGTGTCAGAGAGAGAGAGAGAGAAAGAGAGAGTTGTGTTTGAACATCCCATTTTTCACTGTATAATAATGCCCTTCAATCTCCCTGGCTTCCCATCCTTCTATTAAATCCCCAAGGAAGAATCCATGAGGAAACACTTTTCGTTGTGTTTGGAAATATAGTAGATAGGGAGACTGTTGAGGGATGGAAAGATACATAACAGACACAGGACTAGCAATAACAGGCAAAATCACAACCAAGAGAAATTTGAAAGAAGTTCTGAAAAGCATTTAGAGACTAAGATAGAAAAACAAATGCGTTTTGCTAGGGAAGACCACTTTGTAAAGGTAATTTCAAGTCTTGAGTTCATTCATTTTTTTCCAGCCTGATTAAGCCATAGATTTTTCATTCTAGCCCTGTGGAGGCCATTAAGTGCAAATTTCCAAAACCAGAAATACTTCACCTGGGCTAGAGAAAGGGAGTGGCACTGGATTCAATTCTCTCCTCATGCTTGTCAGGAAGGCTCTGGTTGAGCCTTCAACTTTCTTTTTCAACAGGAAGAAGCATATGAGTAAACAGCCATCCCTCTCTTTTAATGAACTGCCAGTTTCTTCTGATGGTCCCCCTGCTCCTTTCAGAGACTGGGATAGCAGATGCAACAAATGTAACTTTAGATGCACTCTGTAAAAAAAATATTTGAAGATTATGGGAGACCATTCATTTCTGAAAGTAAGACTTCTGGGACAGAGCAAAAGCTCATTCTCTACTACTTTATGGGTACCCTGTTAAGGAGTAAAACAACAACAAATCCAAACACACTTTTTCCAATCCCAATTCCACTTGAAAATACTAACCAAGTGTTTAGTTGTTGCAATTAAAAATTGAAGCCAATGAAAAAAGAATGCCTCATCAACCCTCATTTCAATAACCCTTCTATTTACCTATGTCTATAATCATCTTTCTTGTCCAGATTAGGGTTGGATTCATTGCTAGGCTAATCAAGTTATTGGGCAAGAGTTTTTGGTCACTCTGACGGTTCTTGTCTTTTGCTTTACTTGTAACCTTTCACAATTATGAACAATATAATTGCTCCATGATGCACTCTATGGTGCATTAGACCTCCTGAAGCTGGCTGAGTATTGACAATTGTTATCAATTTTCTTTTCATTTTACCTCAGAACATATCCACTTTCATTACACTCATTGTGGCCAAACAGATAATGCACTTTTGCATGTCCTGATCTTACAAAAGCACATACAGGAGGCTTTATGAATGGAAATATCATTTCCCATATAAAATATGACTAAAGGATATGGCATACTGACTAAAATTGACACTTGGCATGAAAACCACATTGTTGAAATACTTGTAGTATTATCAAATTCTATTTGCTTTTTCCAACCATACAACCAATAATTTGGCAGGAAGGAAAATCAATTTCTTTTTATAGGAAGAGGAAGTACCTATTTCAGGTGGATGGACAGACAGACAGACAGACAGACAGACAAGACAGACAGACAGACAAGACAGGCAGACAGAAAGATATAACCAGCCCATCCAATATTCCCCAGATACGTTGAAATTCAGCTCCTATTATACCAGCCAGCAAGGGGCATGATGGAAGTTGGAGTCCAAGACGAGACCAGTTTCTTTACTTTAAAATGGAATGTTTTGTTACAGTTTTTTACACACACACACACACACACACACACACACACACACAATATCTGGCATTCTTTTATTTTGTTTCCTAAAATGTATTTTCAGTAATTTAATGCATATGTTCAGAGGTTTACTGTACAGACAAATTGTTTAATTCCATAACGTAATGTGTTATGCAATTGTTGGAAAATAAAATGATTTGTTTGGACCCTGCTCTATTATTGATGTTTCCTGGATGTTTTTTCACTATGTAAGATAGGCATATAAATAATTTTATTTAATATATTAAAAGCTTTTTTATGCTCATGGTTTTGTTTCTATGGGACTGGATGCTAATTTGAGAGATCTGGATTAAAATCCATATTCTGCCACAAGGTTTATTTCGTGATTTGGAGCCTGAATCATATTGCAGCTTAGCCTTTCTTTTGAGGTTATTGTGAGGAAAAAATGATGTTAAACCCCATGTACATAGTGCTTATAGCACTGTGAAAGATATTATGTTGGATTCCGATAAACAATAAGGCTGAAATATGCCTATCTTTAAAAATATTTGCTTTATTCAAAATAGCAAATACCTGGCTCACTTTGACTGATTTTAAAGGTTGAAGCAGGATCATCTCTAGGTAAAGTTTAGATGAGGATTAAAGGGAAATCTGGTAGCATTCCACTTCTACACAGTGGTGGGATTCAGCCAGTTCGCACCAGTTCAGGAGAACCATTGGTTAATTTTTTGTGCAGTTCTGCAAACTGGCTGAACCTTGCCATGCCCGGTCACGCCCCTCCCCTCCCAGCCGCTCCTTATTTCATGCTTGCATGAGTGGCTAATTCGTGGCTTGGACAGTTCCTCCCCAAATCAAACTTCTACCTTGTCCAGGACACAATTGTCTCCCCCTCCTTGCTCTCTCCATCCTCCCACTCTGAGGTGAAGATTCAACTGAATGACCCCAGATTGAATTCTTGGAAAGTTGCAAGGTCCTGGAAAGTTGCAAAAAGGAAGAGGGGTGTTGGTGGTAATGGTAGTGGCAGTGGCATGGTTTTAGGAAAGCAGTACAAGCAGCTGGTAGGTGACAGCACCACTTCCTCCATCAGTGGCAACATCTCCCCCCACCCCGTCCACACACACACCCGTGCCCGAGAGTCTGAATGGTCCATTCCAGCTGAAGAGGGAAAGCAAATGTGCCATTGAGGAGTGGCACTGTGCTCCTCGTGCCTCAGCTCCAGCCACGAAGCTTGTGATACAAGGCTGTGGGGTACAGCTGACATGGGACAAGAAACACATGCTTGGACTTCCCACGTCCTTTCTTTTTCTTCCTGCTTCCTCTGAGGGATGCACTTCTCCTGGGATTCTCTTCCCACAGCTGGTGCCCATCTGAGCCCACCACTGCTCTTGAGGGCACCCACACTGCAGTAATGCCAGAGTGTGCCTGCATGGGGAGCCTTTCCGAGTCTCAAGTGGCTGCCGGCTTCAGGTTGCCATATGGTCATTAATCGAAGCTATCCAGCCTTTTCAATAGTTCCTTTCTCTCCCCCCCCCCCCAAGTTGCTACCGCCTGAGGAAGTAGCCTGGCAACTGTGGCACAGGCTGGTCCTGTTCCCATCTCTGCCAGGTGGGTGATTCTTCACTGCCTGCTTTGCCTCCAAGTTGCTCGCACCTTACGCTTTGCTCATGCTGGCAACGTGTCATGTAACAACAACCGAGGGATGGGACTCTCCTCCTGCAGGGCCAGCCATCAAAGGAAGTGCCATTCCCCCCCTCAGAAGGTCAGGCAACCGAGTGGCTGGGAGACAAGGCAAGGTTAAAATGCCAGGTATCTCCAGATATTTTGCTGATAAACACACAGAGTCCCTCCCTGTTAATTTAAAACTTTAGTACTTCCCAACCTTGACAACTTTAAGCTGTGTCAATTTCAACTCCCAGAATTCCCCAGCCAACATACTAGGGATAATTCTGGGAGTTGAAGTCCACATAGCTTAAAGTGGCCAAGTCTGAGAAAAGCTGCTCTATCTGTCTCTCTGGATTGAGGCTAACAAGCCATCTCAGCTCAATCGCATGACCACCCAGCCACACCTGCCCAGCCAGTCCTTAGGGCAGAGAACTGGTTGTTAAATTATTTGAATCTCACCTGCTTCTATACCATTGTTAAGAAACGTTCAAAGTTACCTCTGTGTACTCATCAGGCATCAAAACAAATCATTAGCATTTTTATCTATTTAATTTTTGCTTTTTTAACAAACATTTCTATGCAAACTGATAAGTTTGGTATCAATCTTTAAAAAAAAAACAATTGGAAAATATTATCAAATAGTCTTCGTTTAAAGCAGGGTTTATGTCATAAAACCATTCCACAAATTTTCTCTGCTTGTTTAAAAAAAAATTGGACTAACGTTTTGTGGCAAGTCATTCAACATAATGCAATTCTGAGCACCAGCAAGCAGCCAGAAAAGAACAGACCAATTCCTAGCCAAGAAATAAGGAACTTCATGTTTCTTTTTTTTTTTTTTTTTATTGAAAAAGTTTTATTGAGTTTACATTTTTATGGGGTAGGGTAAGGGATACATAGAAATTTTGAGAGTGGTCACGTCAAAGTCGTCGGCTCCTCCGGTACCTCAAGTTACATTATAAAGAAGAAAAGAAACATTTCACATAACACTACAAGCTGGGAGCAAGTACATATTCCTAAATTTTTCAGTTATATACTGTCAGTCAATTACAAAAATCCAGATTACAAATATCATACAATATTACTCATAAAAAAAAAACCAGGGCAAAGTTATTTTTTAGATCTAAGTCTCTTGGCAATTGTATCTTCCACCTTCTCCCCCGGGCCCCCAGCGGGCGGGGCCATGGCTCCCCCTGCCCCCCCTGGATCTTCTCCCAGGACAGAGGAATGTTTTTTAAGAAAGGCTTCCGCCTCAGCAACTGTTTTAATCTTCACTCTACCTCCTTCCCAGAACACCAGCATCCCTTCGGGTATCACCCACTTGAACCAGATCCCACGATCAAACAATGTTTTAGACAAGAAGGAAAATTTCCTTCTGGCTTCTCTAATCTTTCTTGGAATCTGCTTCAAGATGGTAACCTCCTTTTGTTGGTAAATCATAGGACTCCCTCTTTGCGCCTTCAAGATCTCCTCTCTGGTTGACCTTCTAACAAATTTTACATGTATCTCTCTGGGTACTTCATTCATCCTGGCATATGCAGAATTTATTCTGTAGACTAGGTCAATGTCCCCTCTGATCTCATCTTTAGGTTTATGTAAATAGTCTGCAATAATTGTACTCATAAGATCAGGGAGACATTCACCCTCCATCTCAGAAACATTCTGAAATCTCAAAAAGTATGTCATCCTTTCCATATCTATCCTAGTCACATGCCCATTTATTTCCACAACCTCATTAGAAACATTTTTAATCTCTCCCTTAGCCCCCTCCAGCCCCCCTTTCAATTCTTCATTCTTCTGTGTATTCTCAAGCACTTGTTTTCGAGTGTCCAGTAGTTCCTGTTTAAAATTAACATTTTCTGCCCTCTGGGCCTTAATTTCTAATACCAAATTTTGTATAACAGATTCAAGGGCAGTCATTCTTTGTTCAAGGCTTGCCAGCGTTGCTTCTTGTGCCATGTTTAGCTATTAAAATCCGTGCCAGTAAAATGGCGTTTTTGGGGTGGGGCTGGTGAGGCAAATCAGGAGTCCAAAGTTCTCAAAGTTGTAGAGCTGAATTCAGAAACCAGTAGAGAAACACTTTTCCAACTCCATAGGTATAATAACGAAGGCAATCCAGAAAGGAAAACACAAATCCAAAAGAAAAAAATTCTTCATCAATAATTAGAGAAAGTCCAAATCACAAAGAGACACTGGTAATTTTCCATATCATAGTCAGTCGGGGACAAAGAGAAGCCATTTTCCGCCCAAACTCAGAGCCCGAGGGAGAAAGTGGTTAAAAAGCAAAAAAGAAACTGTTTCAGCCAGACCTAGAGACATAATTGCAAACAAGCCTCAAAGTACTTTCCCTTGTTAGAGACCATCCGGGTTCAAAGTTTCCGATTCCTCGCAACGAGGCATTTCCAAGTGCCGCTTTTAGTCCAAGGGGGGGTTTTGGGGAACAAACACCCCCCTCCTGTCCCTTTCAGCCCGGCTGACAGTACAAAAAAAAAGGTTTTAATAGCTCACTCTCCGCTCGCAGCTGAGGTCCCGAAAAGCCTCCCGACTCTTCCGATCTTCTCTCTCCATAGCATTAAATGGTGCCGCCAACCATTGGCGAAGGGAAAGCCCCCCGCAGCATGTCCTCTTCCGCCTAAGCCGAGGATCGGGGTCGCTTCCCCCACTGCCGTGAGGGGGGGCTTCCCCGTCGAGCCGGCTTTACGGGAGAAACCCCAAACAAGGAGCTTCTCGCCCCCGTGGGGGGGCAGGAAAAGAGACAAAGCGGCGAGCGAACCCTAAGTTCGCCCGTCGCCGCCGGAGCCGGAAGCGGAAGCGGAACTTCATGTTTCTTAATAATCTCAAGAGTTGTGAGATGGCCCGGGAATTTTAAAAAACCCTCTAATCAATACATATATACAATTATAAAAAGTATTATTTATAGTAAACAATAGCAAAATGGTTCAAAACAACCAATTTTACAAATCATCCAAAAGAATGAATTCTTAGGCTTTTTTTAAATAAAGAAAAGGAATAATAAAGACCAGAGGGAATTTGGAAAAAAAGATCACTGATCCCTAGATTGTTGCCTCCAACAACTTAGAAGGTCTTTCCTTTCTCTTCCTAATAAGGTAAAGTTTCCCCCGCACATACGGGCTAGTCGTTTCCGGCTCTAGGGGGTGGTGCTTATCTCCATTTCTAAGCTGAAGAGACAGCGTTGTCCAAAGACATCTCCGTGGTCATGTGGCATGATTAAATGCCGAAGGCACACAGAGTGCTGTTACCTTCCCACCAAAGTGGTTACTATTTTTTCTACTTGTATTTTTTACATGCTTTCAAACTGCTAGTTTGGCAGGAGCTGGGACAAGTAACAGGCGCTCACTCCATTACGCGACACTAGGGATTCGAGCCGCTGAACTGCTGACCTTCTGATTGACAAGCTCAGCATCTCAGCCACTGAGCCACCATGTTTCCTCTCTTCCTTATACTTTGGTTACATGTATGTGTAACCGGAAACTTCATAAAGTCTCTCCCACCCAATAATCAACTTCCCATATTTGGAGAGAAATTGCTCTTTAGGACAAATTGAAGTTGTATGGGAATAACTCAGGGGGAATTGGCCAGAGTGGGAATCAAACATATAACGTACATCTGGCAAGATATCTTGAGAGATGGCATCAGAATCATGATAGTAGGACAGTTTGGTGGTAGCAACTGAATTTCTTCAAAAATATGATAGACATTAAATAACCTTTTAAAAATTGGGACTTATATACTGTAATCACTTCCCTTCCCTTCTCAGGCCAAAGCTGTGCCTTAGTTGTGCTTTCCAAATGTCAAATCAGTTCTGAGAGGATTTCTAAAGATACATTATCATATAATATTTCAGCCGTGGATCCTCATCTTTGAAGATATACTAAACCTGATTATCATCTTTAAAAAAAAGATCCCAAGAAATTGCATTATATTTACACATATTGTATAACATGTATTTCGAATATATCTGCCATGTATTTCCAACATACCTAAAGACAGAAATCATAAAGACTACCAATGGCATGAAAATATACTGAAATCAGTACAATATCTAAAAGTGCCCAACTTGTGTAATTTGATGGCGGAAAGAATCTGGAAGTCATGCACACTGCTTCATACTATAAAGGTAAGAAAAAAGTAGAGAAGGTGTAAAAGTGTGCATCTTTCCATCGTTTTCTTTCTACCACAATTCACCTAATGTCCTTGGGGAATGCTGTAGAAAAGATTGTGGGAGTTTGCTTCACCCCTACAAATCATATTTCCCTATAAAACTAAGAAACAATCATCCCAGCACAGGGGTCTGCAAAGTCGGCTCTTTTAAGACTGGTGGACTTCAACTCCCAGAGTTCCCCAGCCAGCATAGCTGGCTGGGGAATTCTGGGAGTTGAAGTCCACCAGTCTTAAAAGAGCCGACTTTGCAGACCCCTGTCCCAGCATATACATTTCAGTAACCATGTTTTTAGAAACTCCAGAGAAACAAATCAAAAGATTTGCTGTGGGCCCCTAGGAGCCTCATGAGGACCCCAAACTGAACCCTCCACATTGCAAATCGTGCTAAGTATCTTAACCACAAGCCTGTTTTCACATGTGCAGATCCCCAATATCCCCTCTTTTTTTAAAAGCACATTGGAGAAAGATAATGCACAGTACAGAGCAGCTTATCAATGAAAATGAGATAATATTACCAAATAATAGTCTGCACATATGTTATTTATTCTAGAGGCAAAACTTCTTTTCTCCAGAATGTATAAAATAATCATAAACATGCATCAAAACAAGTGGGGGGAAAGGTTAACAAAAAGTCAACATGGAGCATGCAACTAAATAGAAAAAGTGGGGGAGAGAGACTGTGAATCTGAGAAATTAATATGCGTAGTCAACACTGGTATAGAGAAATTGGTATGATCAATTGTGCACTGATCTAAAGAAAGCCTTGGGGTTTTTTTTATTGTGACAATAGCCCCAAATCTGCAACATTCACTTCTATCTCAACAAAAGAAACATTGGAGGATGCCAAAATGCAAAACAAAGCATGAATTCAAAACAAGCCAACAATCTCTGCTCCCCTTCCCCATTTTTAATATTAAATTACAGAAAAGGAGAATAAAAACAGTAACAGTGTTAAATTATACTTTATTAATACATTCAGATAGACCGAGCCCTTTGCTGTAACATACAAGTATGTGAATTTTGCATTTTGTAATGCCAAAATGGATGAAGATGCAAGGGAGAGGCTCCCACACAAGCGTTCTCCAGTTTAATGTTGGGTTCTTAATCCAGATCGTATTGGGCAGCTCATTCTGTGACTGTGGGCAGAGGAAAGAAAGATTGACTTGAATGTAGAGCCAAATCTGTCAAGGATTCAGAGCAAGAGAAAGCTGTCTATCCTCAAGCTGTGATTGCCTGGGGCAGTTCTGAAAACAAAATGAGCCAATGAGTGCTGAGTGATCAGCGTGGAAGTTTAGAGGGAATAAGTTTCATTTCTTAATTAACTCTAAGTAAAGCTGGACAACAATGTTGCTTTTCTCCTGAGAAGTCCTAAAAAGACCCTCCTTCTCTGAAAGCTCTAGAAGGCAAATTCAGTTTGACACATGATGGGCCCACCCATGAAGAAGCAAATAACAAACAGTTTCTGGCTGCATCAGGACCCAAGCGATAAACACGAGTCCTAGTATTGGACAAGAAATAATATGAGATGTTAGAGAAGAAGCAGAGCTGTGAGTATTATATGGGCAGAAAGAAGAAGTTCCTTCCTTCAGCAGTAACTTATTTTGCAGCCGTTTTGCACCTGACAGGGCATAAATATATTCAAAGACCCATAAATTGCATCTTGTTTTCATAGAATATTGCAGAGTGAAAATTAGTTTTAAAAAAGTTTTTAAAATCCACAACTTTTCTCTTTGCTTAGTACTTCATATTACTATTTGCAACCTGTTTGCCATTCGACATCTTCATTTAAAGATGGGATCCTTCTTTCTCACACTGGCCTCATTCTAAAATGATTCCTGGGAAAGAGAATTCTTCATTATATAATGGCTTTACAAACCAGTTCCTCTCCTCAATTCTGAATTTTGCAAATCCTGATTGTTTACCGGCAGAAATGGAAAAACATATCTGTAGGGCTGGTAACGCTATCCTTCTGCCTTTAGCTCTAATCTTCTTCCCTAATATATACACTCAGTTTTCAGGAATATTTAAATGGGAAACCAGATTGTCACAACTGTCACATCTATTCAGGTAAAGTGAACAAACTAACCAGCTTGGGCTGGAGAAATTGATATCTGCCTCTCTATTCAAATTTAAAATCCAGGTGGAGGCTAAGGAGTCTTACTCTTGGTTTAACATTTTTCTGCAAATTATTGGCCAAAATAGGAAAAACCTGAAGTGTGTGTTCATTTTACTGAATAGGATAACAGATCAATTTCCAAGTGCAATATAGGAGAACTTAATTTACAACCATAACTGTGATCACAATTTCCATCATAAGTCAGTATGGCTGTAGAGTGAACCATCATGTGATGGGACCCAATTTTACAATCATTTTTATCATAGCTATTAAGCAAATCACCATGGTAACATGAATCATAAGGTCATTAAATAAATCTCATGGATGTTAAGCAAATCTAGCTTCCCCAATTGACTTGTTTGATCGAAACTGGCTTGGAAGGTTGCAAATCATGATCACTTGACTGCAGGACAATACAACCTATCATAAATGGGAACCGGTTGCCAGTGCTCCATTTGTGATCACATGACTGTGGAAGTGATGTAATGGTCCTACGTGCAAGGACAGGTCATAAATCACTTTTCCAGAGTCCATCCTAACTTTGAACCATCATCAAACAAATGGACATAAGTCGAAGACCACTTGTAATGAATTGGAGGATTAAAAGGTGGAGAATAGCTGCCATTTCAATGACAATTATTCACACCTCCCAATGGGCCCTATCTAGCTGTATTATATGCAGTGGTGGGATATGACTAGTACGCCCCAGTACAGGCGTACCGGTGCCTGCTGGGAGCACCAGATACCATTCAGGTAATGTGCTCCGGAGGGCCCACCTGCCTGCTAATACTCCTTACCTGTATTTGAGCTGATTGGGGCTTCCACGCACGCACATGGAGCATGCGGCACCTGCACAACGCTCCGCTGAGCAGCTGGAGCACCACAAGCAGTAAGTACACATGTGCACGCTGTGCGTGTGCTGCGTGCGTGCATGTGGTGGACGCCTGGCCCGGTTGCACCATACCATTTGCAATGGGATCCGGAACCTACCACTGGTTATATGCTGACATCATTACTTCAACAGTTAAGTTCTTCCCACAGCATTTATTGTCCCAAAGGTGTTTTTCCAAGAGGCAACTGGACTTTCTGGTTTTTCTTTGAAGACATTTTTAAAGAAAAACCAGAAAGCACTTTTGGGACAACTATGACCTGGATGACTGAGAATCTCCATAGACACTGCATTCATTGTTTCATTCACACTTGTTTTGGAGACTATAAAAGCAACCACCACCACTACTGAGCAGCAGTAAACACAGAACTAATTGACAACTTAAGAGCAGCTCTCTTTTTCTGTGTTTGGTGCAGGGGTGGGTTCCTGCCAGTTCTAACCTCTTCTATAGAAGAGGTTCCACAAATCTACAGTGCCGTTTAGAACAGGTTCCAGCTCCCTCCCCCCTCCCCCTCCCCCCCGCTCCTGCACATCATCAAGATGAAGAGCGAGAGGAGGAATTCTGGGAGTTGAAGTCCACACGTCTTAAAGCTATCAAGTTTGAACATCTCTGGGGGTTTTTTTCTAAAGGGTTAGGGGTGCAAGGGTCTTGTAACTTTAAGACTTGTGTGCTTCAAATGCCAGAGTTTCTGAGCCAACATTTTGGTTGCTAAACAAGAGCGTTGTTAAGTGAGTTTCACCACATTTTACAAGTTGGCCACACCCAACCAGTCACATGCCTGGCAAACCACTCCCACCCGGTCACATGCCTGACAAGCCATTCCTACCTGGTCACATGGCCGGCAAGCCACTCGCCCAAAGCAGACCACACCTATAGAAGAGGTTCTAAAAAAATTTGAAATCCACCACTTGTCTGGTGCTACTAATTGGCACTAGCAGCAAGTGAGAGTTCTGTGGCTCTTCATTCCCATCCTGTGTTCCTGGAGAAAGTAGTAAAAGTCTCTTGGGAAGCAGATGCTCAAGCACCCTATTCACAGCATTATCCCTTAGGCCAAAATATGTTTGCTAGTAACAGAAGCATTAAACATTACCAGCAGTGATGAAAGATAACTTTTACCACAGTGGTTTGCATATTTTGCACTTAATTTGTCAATGCCTTAGAAGTGCAGATAAGGAGTAGCCTTTATGTAGACTGCCAATATCCCCAGTATTGTGTGTTGTACCCTCTGGCCATAGAACTCGAATCTTGTGAGCAGGAAGATGAGAGAGTGGAGATTATTTCACAAACAACACATATTAGCACAGTTAGTTGCCACATCTGCAAACAAAAATTGTCTTACCATGAAGCAATGTGAAACATGTGCTTCCACCAGCAGTCTAGAAATAAGGTTGTTGTTTTTTTCCTGCTTCTTTACTTTCAACAGTGATCATCTCCTGTCTCTACAGCTATGAACAGAAAAAGGATCCATGTTTTTCAGTTTAGACTTGTTTTGTTTTCAGGCATATAGCTGTCTTAAGCTAGGACTGGTTCTCTCTTTCAATTTCTGTGTGTGTGTGTTTGTGTGTGTGTTTGTGTGATGTGCCCATCTCTGAATTTTCAAGGTTTTTTTTTAATGAAGCTCCTCTCTGAAATCCATTCAGTTTCTACTCAAAGCTGGATCTTTTCAGTAGCAGTCCAGTAGGTAGGATTTTCCCTTCTTCCCTTACAACTTTTCCAAAAGTACCTAATGCTATTTTGGGGGGGGGGGGAGTGGAGGGAACTGAATAGCTTTCAACCTGTTTTTTTCCCCCCATTTTCTCAAATCATCTTTAAAAAAATATATATGCTGCTTTGTGCTCTCACTATGGTAAGTGGTATGATCCAGAGGTGGATTGCTCTCAGATTGGCTGAACCAGTAGTGGTGGTGGCGGGAGGCTCCACCCACCCACCCGGACGAGCATGAGCAAACCGGTAGCACCATGATTTGAAACGCATCTCTGGTATGATCTTAATTTGTTCTGCTTCCTTTTTAAAAAAATATTGTCTATATGGTGCTTGGATGGCACCATATAGACAATTAGTAGATAGATTATTAGTAGAAATGGGCAAATCATTTTTAAAAGAATATGACAAACAACCGTATCAAGGGTCCCGTCCCCCCGACATATACTTCCATAAAATATAGTGAAGGGATGATAGATTTGCACATTCAAATTTGGCTTTGTTGCTTCACTGCTGTAGGATGATGTGTAGTCAATATTTAAAAAATAAATGAATATATTCAATCTAGGTGATGTCATCAGGATCTACAATATTCAGTTTGCACACATGTTCCATGTAACTAGTTTTATGGAGACCAAGATGATACATTTTGCAGTATATTAGAAGCACAGTAATTTGTGTCCACTTTAGCGCAATTGCAATACAGTAAGAATAAAAAGGTTCAAAATTGGCCTAGGAAAAAAGCAATTGTAAACTTGCTTTTTCTCTCTCTCTCTTTTCTATTTACTAACTAAAACCATTAGTTTTCATTTGCCAGGAACATTGTTTACACTTAATAAGGTAAAAATATTTACAGAACTATCACATATGTAAAACTTGTAAAATCCTAGGTTTGGCATACTGACATCAGATGCGTTTTCAGAATTCTCATTGGAAGTTTTTCTTGTAATTTGGAGTTCTGACTACAGAACTTCCCATGCTACAGTATTTTGAAAATGGAACCAATATGCTAGAAATATTATTTTTTTTTCATTTTCTTAAGATGCAAATTTTATGGGATCTTTTTTTCCAGGAGATAATTGAGGGACTTAGCTGAATTCTGGAGATGTAGCACTCCAAATGTAATATTGGTTCCTTTGAATTATAAGTTATCTCATATGTACCTTTTAGTTTGGAACACTCATGAATTTTTTTAAAATACTCAGGTTTCATTTTATCAATTATAATTAAACTAACAAGAAGAGAAAGGAAACAGTGATTGTATACTCTTGTGTGGAAGAAGGTTGGAAAGACACCCATTTTTCCTTAATTATACAATGTCTTGAAGAACTTTTCTGAACAACAATTCTACTGCCAGGTATCTCAACTGCAGGTTTATTTAGAAATTTGGTTTGCATTTACTATTCTTTGTTTAATATTCCATATGTTTTTCCTCTTCATGTTAAACTGTTTTAAATGTAAACAAATTAATTGCTCAGTGTGATATGAACACATAAAAAGATTAATTCTATACTGCATGAATGATGAATATTAAAATAAAATTTTCCCCTTTCTATTTATTTTTTTACAAATAATAAAACATATTTAAAAATAGTTTATGTATATATTTTTAAAAGTAGTGGAGATATGCCATGTTCCAGTTTTCAATTCTTGCACCCTCCCTACTTTATGAATGTCTGTAAGTCTACTAAAATAGCAAAAAGCAATATTAAAGCAATTAATATATAACTTAGCATACTTATTAATGATTAATAATTGAAATTAATTAAATTAATGCATGTTTATTAACAGAGACGAATGCATTTAAATATCAGTAAAACTATGTATTCTAAAGAATTTTGATAAAATTTCACAGCTGATGCTCTCAAAATGTTTTTTTAACTATTTTACCAATTCACAGCCCCCAGTTTGATTATTTGTATAGAGAAAATGCAAACGACTTGAAAGCTATGGCAAATTGTGTATAATCCAATTCTGGGATTAAGCTTCAGAAATGTATCCCTTTTTTGTTTGCTTCAGTTATATTTCAGGAAAAAAGAAATGTATGAGAGACAAGCTACAGAATCAGGAGGAGCATCTGCTAATCTTGAACTGTGATGAATTATGCAGCTAGGAGTATCTTCCTGTATTCACTCAAGCAAACGAGATAGAGTGCGTACTTATCATTCATACATAGTGGTCCAAGGAGTTTCTTTTAACTCCTTTGACTCGGCAATTTGCCACAAATGACTGTATGTATTTATCAAGTGATCAGCTTGAGTGGAAGAGCAAATGTTTCTCCCAGCACTGGAAAAAATAAGAAGGGTGAGCCTAAATGGCAAAGAGTACTCCAGTATATACAGTTGTCACTGATATAATGTAAAGTCAGCTTGGGTTCTTTGATGTTCCATAAACATGTCATTTTGAGCCGAGTCAGTTTTGCCAGCATTTCATCAGCAAAGGCACAACAAACAGCTCCAATTATGCTTCATCGCTGTTTATCCGTTGCCTCTTTAAAATGCCCCTCTATTACCAGCAGGGTGGTTTACAATGTTTAGTCTCTCATGAAGATGATATTTAAAGACCCCTAAAGCCCTCGGGCAAATTCACTCCCTCTTTCTCAGTTTAATATGCTGCTTTAAAAAGTGCAGGGTGCTAAAAAAATTGAAATTTTGCCTTTAGAAAGAGAGCATGTTTAGACAAAATCATGTTAAAAGACCCCGGAGAAAGTACAAAAGTCATCAGTAAATTAAAACATAATTTATTGCTTACACTGCAATTTATACTGGGCAGTTTTCAAAGGACATAAAGGCAACTGCTGGCATCGGTTCAGTTCCTTTGTCCCTATAGCTCAGCCTTTTGAAAGCTAAGCAGCCTTAAGATATGTAGACTTCAACTCCCACAATCCTCCAGCCAGATTGGCCAGTGCTTTGAATTCTGGGATGTGGGTGACTCTCAGGTGAAGTTAGGGAAAGCTATTCTAGTCCAATGCAGTCTTTACCAGCTTTGTCCAACAGATGGCAGTCCTCCAAAATTTCAAACCAAACTTTTTTCCAACCGTATCTGTAGAGCCCAGAAAATGAATCAGGAACCTCTCCATGCAATCTTAGCACTGACTTACTTCAGCCATCTGAGTATGTAAATATTTGTTGAAAAACACATCTAAATAGGGATGGTTTTTTTTTTTTTTTTGCTTGAGGTGTTTTTATACAAGCTTTATTTCTGAATCTATCAAAGAAACAACCGTAGTTTTATTGTTTAGTATTCACCACATTAGGGCTTCAGAATGTTGGTCCACCAAATCAGATCTAATCACCAACCACTTGGTGTAGCCTAGCAGATGTTTGTTAACCCCATCTATTTTCATACTTAGAAGTAACTGGCTAAATTGTACTGCTTGGTCATGCATAAAATCAGGTCTTTCTCCAGTATTTGATAGTTTACAGATTTTGTTAGATGCATTGTTGATAAGAAAATTTTGGTGCTAATGGAAGAGGAAGGATGTATTATTATTCACAAGAAATCTTTTCCGTGCATAATGAAAGTATAAAGCAGGAACATCTGTAGCATTGAATAACAGAGTTGGAGGGAGTTGTTCTACTCCAACCCCTCTGCTTGAGCAGGAGATCCTATACATTTCACATAAGTGGCTGTCCAGACTCTTCTTAAAAGTCTCCAGTTATAGGGCACCTACAACTTCTGAAGGCAAAGCAATCTGTTATTTTTATAAATAATAGTATATATATGTAGGCCCGTTTATGTCATACCTGTCACAACTAAACAATACTTGATAAATAATATTTAATGCCTGGCCATTGGTCTAAACAGTTGTCAGCATTTATCTTGCCCATTTCTTTTATTGTTCAAATAGAGGCAAGTGATTTTTATAAGCTTGATTCTCTAGGGCTCAATAAGTAGCAGAAATATTTTTACTCTTTATTTTTATACAAACTTATACAGGCAGAGGTACTGAATCTACATATATAAAATGTGGGAAATTATTACACAATAAAGTCTTAATATTTCAAAATGTTGCGATGCAGATTGCACCGTTAAAAAATCCAAACTAGGCCAGATTCTGCTCAATTTTAAGATCAAAACAAGTTTAGTCCAGTGTAGTCACATTGTACAGAGACATAGAAAAGAACTAAAATGACATTTTCTTTTCATTTTTTTTTTCAGAAGAATTCCCTATGTTGGCCAGGTGATTGGGAATAATATAGTCCAAGATACTTGGAAGGCACACAATCGGGAATACAGTATCATATCAAAGCTGGCCTATAATCCCCTTGTTTAATCCCCTTGTCAAAAATAGGGTGTTGTTAAAAGTTGGGACTCCTCTTCCATACAAACTGTGTTTTTGAAAGATAAGGCCTAAGTTCCATAACCTCTTGGCTGCTTTTAATAACTCCACAGCCAGGGTGAAGGGAACATCTTATCCTAACCTACTTCAAAGCAAAATGCAAAACAAAGCTGGGAATTTATGGCACAATGTTCCTTGAGTTAGGAGAGCAAACAAAGTCGGTCTCTTTTTATTGGTTGTGTTAACTACGGTAACTGGCTCAATTTCATCTTTTGTACATTTCATTTGGGGATTTCCATTTTATTTTGTTGACTAAATTATATCCCATTTTCTGACTGAGGCTTATTATGTAAAGAAAGCATAAAAGACTCATTACTTTTTAACTAGCAACAGACAAGGCGAGAACCTGCCTATCCTTACTGGAAACATACACTGGGGAACATTTCAGGCAACAGATATTATGGATTCTAGACATGTGACGTCTTCCAAAATAACACTAACCAGTATAACCATCTAAGGCCACATTGATGGGAGAATATAGTTGTTATTAAAAGTCAACTTGGAAAACAAAGTGATTGAACTGTCAGACCTGGACATAGGAAGTTAAGCTTTTCCCAGGCCTTTCTGATGTCTGCTTGGGCTCTGCTGTCCAAAAATTTCATCCACTGTGGGGAGCAAGTTGGATGAAGTAGGCTAATGAGCTAAAGAAATATTTTATAGAAATGGATATAACATTTTCTTCTGATGACAAATAACAAATATGATCTTGCTTCAATAAGGTTTCTTTTATTTATCCTACCTTATCCTAATCCTTATTATATTGTTTTTGCTTGGGTATATCAACACCCATCAGAATAGTGGTCTTACATTCACCAAATGAACTCTCCAGTTGAGATTGAAGTTCTGCTGTAAATGATAGTGCCACCTAGTGTCAGAATTAGAGACACAGCGTTTCATACATCCACATTGCTTCTGTTGATGGTGACTGCAAGTTAAATGGCCAAAGGAGAGGGGGAAGATCATCATTTATTTGTCTGGGTTCCTTAAATTCCCAGTGTTTGTGACCTTCATTGCCATTTAATAACATATCAAGTATGGTACTTCACTCAATTAAACACATAAATAAATCATATGTAATTTTGTCTGGAATAATTTGGATTCTCTTTTTGTAACACAATATGCGATGTATGACGTGGATTCGTAATAATATTAAATCTATGACACACCCCCCCCCCAATTACCAGAAAATAAGATCAAAATTCTACGCATTCTTCTGAGAATATAGTACATTGAACTAGATGGAATTCATTTCTGAGCACACACATGCAAAACTATTGTCAATAAAATATATATGTTGTGAACATTTTTCAAGGAATTACTTGGTGTTTACAGAGAGTTTAAAAAAAAAATACAGTAATTTCAGTATTAGGACAAAATGATAAGCAACCCTCCCATTCCCCTCAGGGCTTTTACAAGATCAACATTACAACTATTTTTTAAAGGCCAATAAGTTAAAAAAGAGAAAGCTAAGAAATATTTGAAATGTGTAAACCTTAAAATGAAGTGTAGGCTATGTAAACCAGTTTTATTAAGGTTAGATCATCCTGGCAAGAAAACTGATTTCAGATGTCACCAAAATTTATCACAGTAGTTCCTCTCAAACATTCTTGAATTATTTCCCAGGGTCCCTAACCATTTGTGAGCGGTGGGGAGCGGGGTCCTGGGAGTTGTAGTTCAACAACCCAAGAGAGACCATAGGTTTCCCAATCCATCTACTCTAAAAGAAGCCATGTCTTTTCAGCAAGGGGCGGAGGAATCTTGCAAGCGTTCATTGTTTTTTAAAGAATAAATAAACATAAATATGCTTAGATATTTATGCAACTACCTTATTATCCAGAGATGCTAGCAATGCTATTGTGTCTAATTTTCCTCAACACGAGGAGCGGGGAGGAACTGTAACTTGGAATCATTCCTGTCTCTGGAAAAGAACTGGAGAATGTACATAATTGAAAGAATGTCTCTGTTTCCATAACCTACTCTGACATCCACAGGATAAGAGCGAGCCACAGTTTGCATGTTTGCTTATTCTCAATAAGGGTGGAGATAGCATCCATGTATGGGTTGAACCTATCCACGCTCTGATTGGACTGAGTCAGATTACTAATTAATTAGCCAAGGTGTATAACCCCCCTTAGGAGCTGCCATACCCAGTTTCCGACTCAGTCCAGCTGTGGGACTGTCCAACTTCTATCTTTGATTAGTGGAATTTTTCAGATTAATATTGGCGCTGTAAGTAGACAGGGGACCCCCTCCTTCAGCAGCAGCCCAGGGCTCAGGTTACTCTGTTGCTTCCCAGCCACAGGCCCCGGCCTTCGGCTGCCCTTACCGCCCCCGTTAGCCTCCTACCTGAGCCCTCCTCGCTGAGGTCCGAGCACACTGAGGCTGCTGCTGTCAAGATCGGGAGGGCGAGGTCGTTGCACTATTTGGAGGCGGGCTGCACACACAGCTTGGCTGTGAGGCCTTAACCTGCTCCCCGTTGCTGAGGCAGGTGCGCGTTCTGTCCCCCGACCGGCTCTGGCTGGCCGCACAGACGCAATCGCTCCCGGGGCCTTATCGGGCCGATCGGAGCGAATTTGACAGAAATCAGCTGGGCGGCGGCAGATTCGGCTTGTGGAGCCGCGCGGAGCGAGGCGAAGGTCTCAGAGGCCGATCGGGCTTGCGCCCTGCTATAGAGGCTCTCTGACGGTTGCGGCGGCCATTTTACACACCCGGGCGCTGTCAGGGACTGGAATTTCACGCCCTTTTCTCCCGGCCGCCATTTTGTTTTGCCAACTGTCACCGGAGAAGATATGGCTGACAGCGTCAGCGCGGGGCCTAGCAGAGAATCTCATGAGCAGGCACAGGGTCTGTCTCCAGCTGTGAACACCCCTCCGGCCTCCTCAGCGGACAAGGGCCGGCTCCCAGACCAGGTCCCAGTCTAAATCATGCCTGAAGGATCCTTCCTCTGCCTCCTCATCTAAAGGTGGGTCCTCCAGGGCCGAAGCCTCCCAGGCACCAACCCCAGCCTCCGGGGAGGCCCCTTCCATTCCCAGGCCCCAGCCTGAGGGGGCCCCGGCCCCAGCTCCGCCCACCCCACCTGTGGCGCCCCTTCGCCTGGATCTGGCCCAGGGGCCCTTCAGCCCCTTTATGCCCATCGACACCTCTGCAGTCTGGGGCCAGCCGGCCGCGAGGATTCCATCCCTGCGAACTGAGGCGACTTTCACACCCGCGGCTGCTGGACTGCGCCAGGACGGACCCTGGGCCGCTGGACTTCCACCTTCGCTGGCGGCCTGGCAGGCCCCACCAGCTGCTCCCTCTGCGGTCCAGGAACTCATTTCGGAGGCTATATGACAAGGGATCGTGGCTGGCATGCAAGGGAGGTCGCAGGGGGCCCTCCTGACGGCAGCCCCTCCTTCCACACCCCCACTCCAGGCGGTGGCTCCCGGCCCTCACCTCTCACCTGTGGTGGCGGAGGAGGATTCCCCCCCGTCTCTGAGGACGGTGACTTCCGAGAGGCAAACCTCTCGGAGGATGAAGACCAGGGCCCAGAGAAGCCGGTCAGCACCGGCCTTTTCCCTCAGGTCCTATTCAAGCCTCTTCTGGCTAAGGCCAAAGCCACTACTTGCTTTACCCTGGAACCACCGAGGATGGCCCCGGACCAGACTTCACGTTCCTGGTTCTCGGAGCCCACATTGGAGACGGAGGCCATCCCCACACCTCAAATGTTCGTGGATGCCATCCGGTGCCCTTGGTCCTCCTCCCTAGAGAAGCGCCACCTCCCTAGAGAAGCGTTTTTATAACGTGGAGCCACTTCTGGAAGACGCTCTGGCCTGCCGTAGGTGGACACCCCCATAGCCGCGCTGTATTCATCCATGACGCTCCCCGGGGGTCAGGAGGATCTTCTCAAGCCTGAAGACAGACGGGCCGAACAAGTCCTCCGCAAGGCACATCAGTCGGCTGCATGGTCGGTGAGGGCCTCTACGGCGGCCTCCTTTTTCACCAGGTCCAGTTTAACCTGGCTCCAACAACTCCAGGAACGGATCCCAGTGGCGGATGCAAGAGCCCACCAGGATCTGAACAAGATTGTGGCCTCCATCCAGTTCACCGCCGACGCCACCCTGAGCGCCGCCCGGTTCTCCTCCCGTGCCTTGGCCTCTGCGGTCACTTCCAGACGCCTGTTGTGGCTGCGCCAATGGCAGACTGAACTCTGCCATAAGTGGAAGCTGGCGTCCGAGCCCTATGCCGGGGTCAATTTGTTCGGAGACTCCCTCAAGCCCCTCCTTGTCGAGGGTAAAGACAAAAAACAGACTTTGCCCAACAACCCCAGACGGGGAGCGGGTAGGCCTGGCCCGTACCCCCGATGCCAGCAATCCAGGGGTCAGCCGTTCGGGGGAAATTTCTACACGGAACCCCCTGCCCAGGGGTTTCGGTCCCAGGGGGGCTATGGCCAGCGCCCATGGGCGCAGCAACAGCAGTACAGGCAGCAGAGGGGCGAGGGTTCCAATCGGCCCTTTCGGGGGGGCGGTAGCCGTCCCTACCGCAGATCCTAATTCCTCTCTGACTTCTCCGCCCATTGGGGGCAGGCTGCGTCTGTACGCTTCCCAGTGGGAGAGGTCCACTTCAGATGCCTGGGTCCTGTCCACTGTCAGGGACGGTCTGACACTGGATTTTGAGGCCTTGCCACCCCCCTACCTTTGTCTCCTGCCCCATCTCCGGCAACCTGGAGTCTAGGGCTCTGATGGATCAGGCTATATCACACCTCCTGGGGATAGGGCCCATTCGGCCAGTCCCTGCTGACCAGGCGGGACAGGGATTCTATTCCCGACTGTTCATGATCCCCAAGCCCTCCGGAGGGTGGCAGGCTATCTTAGATTTAAAACAGTTAAATTTTTACGTTCATTATAAAAGGTTTAAGATGCACTCACTGTTCTCTATTTTAGAAGGTATTCGTTGTGGGGATTTCCTCACCTCTATTGACCTCACTGAGGCTTATTTACATGTTCCAGTTTGTGCCGATTACCAGCCGTATTTACACTTTTGTTATGAATCAGTTCATTACCAATACACTTCTCTACCGTTTGGCCTTTCGTCCGCTCCCCGCGTGTTCACTAAAATTATGGCCGCTCTGGCGGCACATTTGCACTCGATACCCATCAGGGCCCAGTTTTACCTAGATGATATTCTGCTCCAATCCTCTTCATACGAGGCGGCCCTAGCAGATTTGGCCACCACTATAAGGGTTCTTGAGGCCCATGGGTTTTCGATCAACGAGGCCAAAAGCCACTTTACCCCTTCCACCAGGATACTTCACCTGGGTACCTGGATAGACTCCTTGGCTGGGCAAGTGTTCCTTTCAGAGGAGAGGGTCGCTAACATCGACCAGGTGGTGAGACTGGTCGAGTCCGAACGCAGACCCTCTCTGGCAACACTGTCCAAACTTCTGGGTATGATGGTCTCCGCCATCTCTATCGTGCCCTGGGCCTGACTTCACTCTAGGGATCTCCAATGGTTTCTGCTCCCCTTCCAAAAGAGGAGGGTGGCCCACTCCCACCTTCGGGTCTCTCTCCCCCCTGGAGGCCTTTGGGGTGGTGGAGATCCTTGGCGATCGGCCGCGGTTGCCACTTCAGGGTGTCGGACAGGGTCACGGTCACCACTGATGCCAGCCTCCAAGGGTGGGGCGCCCATATGGAGGACAGGGCGGCTCAGGGGAGGTGGTCCCAGGAAGAGCCGGCCCTACCCATCAACTTGCTGGAGCTCAGAGCTATCAGGCTGGGATTGCTGGAGTTTGCTGAGGTACTAGCCGGACAGCATGTCCTGGTCTTGACAGATAACATCACTGCCAAGGCCCACGTCAACCGGCAGGGGGGCACAAGGTCCAAGGACCTCATGGCAGAAGCAGACCTGTTGGGGGTCTGGGCGGAGCACAATCTGTTATCTGTGGTGGCAGACCACATTTCCGGGGTGGACAACACCTGGGCGGATTGGCTCAGTAGGGTGGAGATCGATCAGGCAGAATGGAGCTTACACCCTTCTGTTTTTCAGGAGGCCTGTCGGAGGTTCGGGAGGCCCCTAGTCGACCTCTTCGCTTCCCCAGAGAATGCTCAGCTGCCGAGGTTTTTCTCCAGGTTCCCAACGCCAGGGGCGGAAGGGGTGGATGCCCTTCGGGCACTGTGGCCTCAGGGCCTTATGTATGCCTTTCCACCTACCCCTCTTATTCCTAGGGTGATTCGACGGACGATCGCACCGCGAGCGGAAGTCATACTGGTGGCCCCGTACTGGCCGAGGTACCCGTGGTTCGCGGATCTGCGGACGTTGTCCTTGAGGGAGCCTTGGCGGATACCAGCAGACAGGGTGACCCTGGTCCAGGGGTCGCTGGAACATCTGGAGGCCCGGTGGCTCCAACTGGCCGTCTGGAGGTTGAGCGGCTTGCTCTGAGGAGTGGCCGATTCTCGGATAGGGTCATCGGGACCATCCAGGCCTCCAGACGGGCATCCACCACGCGTATCTACGATGCTACCTGGACCATTTTTTGCAGGTGGTGTGCGGGGCGTCAATTGTCTCCTCAGGTGGCCACGATACCGCAGGTTCTGGAGTTCCTCCAGGATGGGCTGGAGAAGGGCCTATCTCCTAACACGATCAAGAGACAGGTGGCAGCTATTGGGTCGGTCCTCACTTGGGGCAGTGCAGCCTCCCTGGCTCAACATCCGACTGTTCGACGTTTCCTCAGGGGGGCGATGAACTTGAGACCTCCCCCTGTACACAGATACCCCACGTGGGATCTGGCTAAAGTGTTAAACGCTCTCACCCTGGCTCCCTTCGAGCCTTTGGAGGAGGTACCCTGGCAGTACCTTACGTGGAAGGTGGTTTTCTTGGTTGCCATCACCTCTGCCAGGCGTATTTCTGAACTGAACGCGTTGTCTTTCAGGGAGACCTTTGCAGGTTCCATGAGGACAGGGTGGTCCTCCGGCTGGACCCTTCCTTTGTACCAAAAGTGGGGTCCTGATTCCACCGCGCCCAGGAGGTGGTCCTTCCAGCTTTCCCGGGGGACTCGGAGCAGGCTCCTGGTAGACGGTGGCATTTCCTTGACGTTCGGCGTGCCCTACAGGTATACATTGAGCGCATGGCCCCCATCTGCAGATCGGAGTCTCTTTTTGTTTCCTTTTCACCAGGTTCCCTGGGAAAGAAGGTTTCAGTTGCCTGTATTGGTCGTTGGGTGCGTCTCTGCATTGAGAAGGCATACGTCGCTTGTGCAGAAGTCGCTCCTCGAGGAATAACGGCCCATTCGACTCGTAGTGCGGCTACTACTTCTGCCTCGGCCACGCGGGCGTCCTTGGATGAAATCTGCATGGCTGCGGCCTGGTCCTCTCCGTCCCCATTCGTGTGCCACTACAAACTGGACAAGTTTGCGGCTGCGGAGGCTGATTTTGGTCGCCGGGTGCTGCAGTCGGCCGTTTCCCAATCATTGGTGCAGGCATGATCTCGTCCCTCCCGTGGGTGGTGCAGGGGCTTTGGTATGTCCCATACATGGATGCTATCTCCACCCTTATTGAGAAAGGGCGTTGGTACTTACCTGATACGCCTCTTCTAATAAGGGGGGAGATAGCATCCGGCCCACCCCTATCTCGTTCAGCCTGCTTTTAGTTCTGTATTTTCCTGTAGTTGGTGTTGGAATCTTTTGGTTACTAAAGGAGTTGGCGTTACACCGGTGAGTCAGTGTCTTTTCTTCATCGTAAACTGGGTATGGCAGCTCCTAAGGGGGGTTATATACCTTGGCTAATTAATTAGTAATCTGATTCAGTCCAATCAGAGCATGGATAGGTTCAAGCCATACATGGATGCTATCTCCCCCCTTATTAGAAGAGGCGTATCAGGTAAGTACCAACGCCCTTTTTCTCCTTTGTGTTTCACCTTCCTACTAGATCAGTGTTTCTCAACCTTGGCAACTTTAAGTCCTGTGGACTTCAACTCCCAGAATTCCCCAGCCAATTATGCTGGCTGGGAGATCCTGGAAGTTGAAGTCCACAGGACTTAAAGTCGCTAAGGTTGAGAAACACTGATCTAGTAGGAAGGCAACCTCGAATTTAAATTCTCTCTTTCCCTGACTACAAACACAGCTTAGGCAGAGGAAAAATTCTCATCCCTCCCCATTTAAAGGATAAATTATTGGGGGGTGGGGGGGTGGGGAGGTAACCAAACCTTCCTGTTGGATCAAGGCCGTTCAACCATGCAATAAAAGAGCCTGAACGCATCTGCTCTTTTCATTGTCCTGGAAACTGATTTCTACAGGTTTGTTGCTCCAAAGAGTAGCAAGGAATCCGTGGTCTCTCCAGCCTAATCCCAGACTCCTGCCAAGCTGTGCTGAACTCCTTTCAGGGAGAAACTTACAGCTGTTGAGCTTGGTTTACAATCTTCTGAAATGTACAAAAATACTTCAAGAAGAGACCCAGTTCGGTGGTTTAGCCTTGTTGAGATTGCAATCCTAGACATACTTAACTGGAAGTAAGTTCTGTTGAACTTAATCAAGCTTATTTCCATGTAGGCAAATGCAGGATTGTAATGTAAACTTCTGAAGCATTAAGAAACTCAGCATCAGGACTTCTGATTCTTCTCAATTATACAGATGTCCCTTCCAATATTAAAGATCTACCTAAAGCACATCAGACATTCTATATATTTACTTGGAAGAGGGAATAATTGATTGTGTGCCAGATGATTTGCTTTCCATTATTGGCATCTTCCCGAAAAAAAGGCTCTTTTTTGATGTTGGTGAACAAGGAGGGGGACAAAGTGTGGGAGTATACATCAATTGCATTGAGGTTTTTTTTTTAATTTGCAGCATACATGTGAACATATGGCTCTGCGTCTCAATTTTTGTTTGTTTGTTTAGTTTATCTTTTCTTTCTATTTTGGTTTACTGTCACAAATGTTTTAATTATCTTCTGCATCGCCTTTTCAGTTCTAAATTGTCTCTGTTCCTTTTTGACTTGGGAGCAATTGCTGAGTTCTTCTGATTTAGAGTTCAGATCTGCTCATTAGTATGGGTGGCCACATTGGCATGCATGGCTTTTAACATAACCCTTTCTTCCCTTGAAATGCAAAGTACACGGATGATATGGTGGGCATTGTGCGGACTTTCTATAATGCAAACTGTTTCTTTCAGTGGAACAGGAAGAACTAATATTCTCGGGGGCCCTGTAGCTCCCTTCCCAAAATATCTGGTCTGAAAAATCTCCCCAAATCTCAAGTCTTTAGGATTTTGGGAAAAAAGGAAAAAGAGCGATTATCAGAAATTTACACATTAATAGATATCATCATGTCTGGTTGTGTCTTCAGCATCTCAATACTCATGGTTATCACTGAGTTTATAGTCATTTGTGTTTGCTTTGGTGGATAATTCTGACTTTATTGCATTAGCAGTACTGACTATGAAAAAAAAGGAACTGTCAGTATGCATACACTAATGGGTTAAGAGAGGAGGGGCAATCTGGGATCCTACCCCAGGTGTCAAAATGCCTGGTTACTGCCCCACCTCCAAATTCTGCAGAGATCCAAACCACCAGTTCCCTCCTAATAAGTCTTCTTTTTCAACTCGGGATCTGGCCAATCTTGTGTCTACCACAAAGGAGAAGAAAACAAAATCCCAAATTATGCAGGCATTTGTAAGTATCCAGCTGTTTCTCTTTTTAATTTAGAATAATATCAACCCCATAAAGAGTATGGCTGGTTGTTTCTACAAATAAAAGTCCTCAGCTCAAAGGCAAAATATTTCCAAGACAATGTACAATAAGAGTTGGGCTCCCACCCCTTCCTCAAGCCATGTAAAAGCTGTTTTGTGAAATTAAGCTGGAAATATCATAAGTGGGAAATGACCACAGAATAAATAGGAACCTTTCAGAGCGGCAGAAAACATGTGTTATTTATTTTCCTTGTAAACAGAAGTGGCAGATTCAATCAGCAAGAAATATCAGATCATTATGACTATTTTAATCATATAAAAAGAGGGTTCATACATTTTGTTTATGGTGCATTTAACAGCATTTTCAGTTTATCGTTAAGGGAAGTCAATAACCCTTATTTACTGATATGCAAGAGATAAGCTGAAGCATTCCTTTGACTCATGAAAGAAATTGAACTCAAGGTGGAACAATTAAGTGTCTGTTCCATTACCTTTTGCACTCTTTGTAGGCATCTGGGAATAATTAAAATGCAAGGCATCAGAAAGATTTACAAACAGAGGTCATAATTCAAGATAGAATTAGGCACATGGGCCCAAAGAGTCCTAGGGCAAGGCCACTCCCTCTGGCTCCAGTCTGTACTGTAGGTGATCTAGCAGCTTTTCTACTTCTGGCCTTCTTCCTGGTTTTAATGACTGAACTCCAGTTGTTACAAACAACTTGTTAGGATATTCAGCCTTATATTGGGTTGCCAATATATATGAGTCTATGTTATTGAGAACTTATGTAGCTTTAAGAACTGTCTTTGAATTCTGATTGGCTGTGCTGCTCAGCTTTACCATATAAGCAAGGCAGGAACACAGTCAATTCCTTTTTCGATTCCCTGTGCTGAGGAGCTGAAACTGTGAAGAAGGAGGAGTATTTGTTTTGCATCACTGTGAGATAACTGAGTGTTTGGTGTTGGACTGTTATTTGTTTGAGAAGTTAGTCAGAAGAAGCATTTTAGTTGCTACAGTGAAGACTATTTATTTTCTTAATATCACTGTTTTAGAGTTTGTTTGTGGTTTACAGCAACGTATCTCTTTACTGTCTGGTGAATTACACTATTCCGCATTTATTTTGCTAACACTAGTTAAGGGACCAGAGTTGTGACACTGGTTCTGAACCCAGAGTTGCTAACACAACTATATCACCTCATCTCTATCATTACCACCTAAAAGAGGTGGTTTCTCTTACGGATAAGAATCATTGAGAAATTTCTCATGAACCACCCTGATCATGCAAGGAACAGAGCAGAACCGGAGTTAACCATGGGTGGTTGGGGTTTCCACCGTGATGTATTCAAAAGCACTGATAAGGAAATGAAAATTAACTGCACATATAAACATGCATTTAAACATGCCCCATTTTAGAGAGTGTGCCTCAGCTTAAATGTTCCTACTTTAAATCTTAAAACAAGGTTAATATGGAATTGAGATAGATTTATAATTGAACAAATACAAAGGTGATATTAGTGAAAATAGACTGATTTTGCACATCTCCATTTGCTCAATTTCTTATATTTTTATTTATTTGTTTGTTTGTTTATTTATTTATTTAAGAACAATGAAACCCCAATCCAGCTAACATGTTTGCAAAAGCGTGATCTTACCTATATAAGCAATGTGGTCAACTAATAATATCTAAATTATAGTTTACAGGTTAAATCAAAGTGCCTAGATTCATAGGACATTTTAAAACATAAATGAACCACATATGGGTTGACTTATACAGCATCCTACTCTAAAATATAGTTTATTAATTTGGGTCAGAGTAATGTATAAACAATGATGCTACTGATATTAACGTTTTGGTCAAGGCTAGCAAGATAGCTGACTGAGTCTGCAGGATCAAATCCAGGAAGGAACGGCAACAACAGCTCCTGTTTGCATGTAGACAACTCAGCACCCTCATCATAAAACCTGCTTTGGGCCTATGTATATCCAAGACCAAGCTTCAGAAAGTAATGTAGATCTTGGTTCTCACCTGCTTCTCCTTCTCACTGGAAAACTAAGTCTCCCTGACCCAGTCTTCTGCCATGAGCACTGTAATAGAGGATGTTCTGCCTATAGAAGATAGAATTTTCTTTCATTCTTTCTTCTGTAGGCAAGCTGTTCACTGAACTTTCAGACATCAAGTTTTGCTGAAACAGGAAAGCATGAAATGTACTCCAAAATGATAACAGCAAGAGTTTAATTTTAGAGAAGGTACAAAGCAATGGTTATAAAAAGGGGTGAGATTCAAAAATGTTAGCAACCGGTTCTCTGCCCTGTTGCTGGGTGGATGTGGCCATAGTGGGCGTGGCCTACTCAGCCTCCTGCAGGCTCCAGAGGCTTTCTTGAGCCTCCAGGGGGGTGAAAATGGCCCTCCAGAGGCCAGAAATGGGCCTGTTTCTGGACTTCCAGAACTTCAGTGAGGTCCATTTTTCGCCTTCCCAGAGCCTCTGTGCTGGCCCTGCACTTACCTGGCATCCAAAATATGCGCTATGTGGAGACTTGTGGGAGGGGAGGGGTGGGTGGGGCCAGTCAGTCCTTGCAACTAGTGGTTCAGTGAACCAGATGTAAAATTAGCATCTGGTTCACCCAAACCGGTCCAAACTGGCTGAATCCCACCCCTGGTTATAAAGTAGCCAGCCCAGGTCAAAAGCTGACCTAATGATCACTGTTTTTTAAAAGTCTTTTTAAATTTGCTTTTACAAGAATATGGACTGGACATTGGTAACTGGAGATATCTTGCACTGTGGCAAGTCTTCCATTGTGATAAATTCTCTTATCATTTGCAAAGCAAGCAGTCCAAAATATTTCTTTTTTATTAGGCTGGTGGATTTTTCTCTTCTATTCTGGTTCCTCTATATTCATTATAATGTCTTCTTGTGGCATCCTATAGGAAAACAAATCCAATCTTAAGCAGATTTCATCTTTTAAGGCGCATGATATAGCCCAGGGAATGCTCAGAAGATTTTGTTTTTGGTGGCGGTGTTCCTCAGAAGTCAAACAGTGAAGTCCCCTCATAGCAACTTTCAACACTGTGTGTGTGTGTGCGTGCGTGTGTGTGCGTGTGTGTGGTCTCCTTAAGTATTTTACCGATAAGGGTAATTTCTCCCAGCAGTGGAACATTTCATTATTGAAAATGAGGAACCCTTTTAAGAAAACCACACAAACCATACAAATCAGCCAAGGGAAAACTATCTGTTGAGAATATATTATAAGAAGGGGTGGGGGAAATACTTCTCGTTTTATGGTCACTAATCCACATATCCAAGTTCATTATTTTATTTTGATACATTTAAAAAAATCTCTAGCACAAAAATCCATCCCAGCATCCTTTTCACCCAGGAAGAGCCCAAAGATTTCTGAAGCAGAATTTCTGCATGCTTGTATGAATGATCTGAGTAGCCCCATGGGGAAATAGACAGCAAATAAATTTAACAAATACATAAATAAATAAACTGTCTCTTATATTCTATGATTGAGAACTGTGGTCTCTGGCTGGAATTTTGGAGGGTTTTGTTTGCTTGCTTGCTTATTTTCCTTAGGACCAAAAGAGGAGGAGGGGTGGTAAGTGGTCTGCAGAAATTTTCAAATCCAATCAACTTTTGAATCCTCTTTGATTAAGAGACTTTCATGGGACAATCAGTTGGGCATCAAGCTGGAAGGTTACTGTCTGTTCTTAAGAAACCCATGACAAATGCAAGCCATCTTCACAAATGCCAATCAAGTATCCTACAAATTCAGGTGAACTCTAGGGTACTTTGTGGAAATAGCCTCCTTGTTAGTAGTATGTTTTGCCACTGCTTTCTTCCAGAATGTTTGTCCTATTTCCTAACCTAGCCAAATGCCCTAGGATATTTTGGTAATTTCCTATTCAAGTAGGAACCAGGTATAACCCTTATTTTTTTAAGATAAACCAAGTTGTCAAGCTACAATGTTGTCACTTAGTGCCCATCCTAGTACTCTGCTGGAATGAAAAGGTGCTAGTAGCCCACCACCAATGGCATTATCAGTTGGTTTCAGTTTTTTGGTTTTGATAGTCAAAACATTTTTCGGGTGGTTATACTGGATGAGTTGAGATCATTGTTAATAATGTATGAGTTGAAAGGAGTTAAAACATAAGGAAGAGTACAAAAAAAAAGGGAGAAAGAGACCTTGAAGCTTTCCAGTGAAAGTTTAAACCTGCCTTTCAGTTCTTTTATAAACTTAAGAGAGTGACCTTTTCAGAAACACAAATCTTTATCAAATTATCTTGATCTTCAGTAGGCTTTTAAAATTATTTTGTTTTGCTCTAGGGCTGGGATAGGGTGACATTTGTTATGTCTCACAGGCTGATTTGCCCACTAGCAAATTTCATCAGAGTTTGGGGGGGGGGGGGAATGACCTCCAAAATTACCTGCTGTTAAATGACTGATGAAGCAAAAACAGAACAGTAGGCAAAGAGGGCCTAATAGAGGAGGTTTATATTTTCAATGTATCTGGATAATGTCTCTTGGCCAGGAGATACAAGTTCTCATGTTAGAACTCTCCGTGGTCAGAAGTATAAGAGCTGAATAATACACAGTTGGCATGTGCTGGGCAGTCAATATAAAATACTTTATATTCGCTATTAACTTCAGAATTGTTTCTATATGTTGTTAAACTTAGGCACAGAACTGTTCTGATCTACCTGGTCTCTTGCAAGGCCACCTTTTTAGCCCATAGAAATCAAGCTACGGTTTATTTTAAGGGAGTTTTGTTGGCTAGAGTTCTACAGGATTAGGCTATCATCATGACTTCCTGGAATGAATGAATGAATGAATGAATGAATGAATGAATGAATGAATGAATGAATGAACGAATGTATGTATATATGTATGTACATTATATATGTATTGCTCTGGTGTTTAGGGGTTATTTCTATCAAGTTCATGGAGTGGGAGCTCTTCAGAACAAAAAAGCCCATCTTCTCTATTCTATTCTATTTCTGTTTCATTACCAGGATTCTGGGACAATGTCAAAATTTCTTTAAAAAATTCTAAAAATGAAGAGTCCTCAAGTCTCCACAGTCCCACGGGATATATGATCACATGGAGCATGTCTTGTTTTTAATTTTTTTTTTTGTTTATTGGTTTATAATATAAAAATACAAAAGAAAATAGGAAGAAAACAAAGAAAGGGAAAAGTCTGGGGCAAAGGGGAAAAAAGAAAGAAAAGGTGTTGACTTCCAACTCCCTTTGGTGCAGTAGAATAAGATAACAACATCAAACCTCAACTTTTTACTTTTACATAATAATATAAACTAGCCATTTCTATAACAACAAACCTATTAATTGGTAAAACCCAAAGTTTCATATATTTCTTTCAAGCACAAAGCCCAGAAGCAGTTTCCAAGTAGAAATAAAAGTAATTGTACTTTTTTTCTTTCATCATTTTTTCTTTCAGTCAATTTGGCCATCTCTGGTAACTCTATCAACGTTTGCAACCATTCATCATTGATGAAAAGATTCTCTCAAAATGGAACACAACCAGTCATTTCATTTTAATCTCTAAGTTACCAATAAGATGACAAGTCCAGACTGGAACAATATTGTGAAATGGAAAAGGAAGAAAAAGACGGAATATATTTCTCAGAAGCAGAAATAGAGCCAATACTTGATACTGTACACCCATGGTCATCAGTCTCACTAATTGTCCGCTAAAAAGGTTCTGCTAAAAAAGGAGCTTTGCGGTTCCTTGTGGTACCTACTGAAGATACCATCTCAAATTGTTGAAGCAGCTACTAAAATCTTTCTGAATAATGCTGTAAAATAAATCAGATATGAGATTATCAACATTTTATGAAACACCCATTGTCCCAGCAGCAACCTGACAATGAAAGAGACATGATTTTAAGGAATCTCAATGCAGAACATCTTTATTCTACTAGCAAATAAAGGGGTGTTGCAGTCATTATGAAAATGGAGGATGATCAGAATAAAATCCAGGGCTTTCAAAATCTTGCAATGTACAAGAAAATCAAACATGATCTGACAATAAATATCTTACAGAAAACTAATCATCTTATTAAAACCTCATCAATCTTACCTGATTTCTACAAAAGCCTCTGTGTTTGAAGCCTTACCACCTTATGTGTACAGCTTAGCTAAAATCCATAAGGCATCTAATTGTGTGTGCCATTGGCTCACCTATAATACTACCCTGCCAAACATTTAATAGCTCTCTTGCAAACAAACATTGGATTAATTCTAATGCACATCACAGATTCAATTTACATGATTGAGAAAGAAACACGGTAAGGCCAATCTTGAGTTTTGATGTAGCCTCACCCTTCACCAAAATTTTGATCAAGGAATCATTGCTATACTGTATATTAAGAACATTTTTCTTAAAGACAATAATTAGCCTCTTCCATCATTGCCTCCCAACTAGTTACTTCCAATGGAATTATGAATATCATAAGCAAACTGAAGGAGTTACAATAGGGAGCCCACTGAGCCCAATCATAGCCAATGTCTACATGAAGAAATGAGAAAAAAGGGCACTGGATGCTGCACCTTTAAAGCCATCCACATGATTCCACTATGTGGAGGACACCTTCATGATCAGATTCATGGTGAAGAAGAACTGGAATACCTGGAATACCTGAACAGCATTCACCCTAATGTTCAATTTCTGATGGAAAGGAGAAAAATGGCAAACTTACATTCATGGATGCCCTGATAATTTGAAAAGGAAATCAACAACTAGGACATAAAGGGCATTGAAAGCCAACATACAGCGATCACTAGTTGCATAATAATTTCAACCCTCTTTCTCAAAAGAGAAACGTAATAAAAATTATCAGCAACTGTGCAAGATACATTTGTGAGCCTGAAAGATTAGCAGGTAACTTGAGATATCTTGATAGTGTCTACAAGCTAAAATGTACACTACTACTGGTAAAATCAGGCAGGCAATGCAATCCAACAACAATCCAAAAACAAATCATTTCCTATAAGAAATCTTCGGCATGCCAAGAAAGTCACAGATCATATTGGCAAACTATTAGAGAAACACAACCTAAAAGCAATTACAAAATATCATTCAGTCTTCCAAAGCTGGCATAAAATATTTTTCATCATAAATGATCTACTGCTGATGGAGGGAAGATACAGAATTCTTTCTTCACTGACCATCATACCTGACCATAAGTCAGACCAGAATACATAGGACAGGTATTGATCTGGATACATTTGCACTGTATATGTATATTTATTGTCTTTTATCTTCCATGTGCACCGCTCCGAGTCCCCTGGGGGAGAGGGAGCGGTCTACAAATTAAATTTTATTATTATTATTATTATTTAAGGAGCATTACACATTCCTAAAGCTTTGCCTGCCAGTGGCTAATATTGTCTCCAGTATCGGAAACTATAAAATGCTAGTTATCAGAATGACAGAATAACAGAGTTGGAAGCGACCTTGGAGGTCTTCTACTGCAACCCCCTCCTCAGGCAGGAGACCCTATACCAGTAATAACTAACCTTTTTGCCATTGTGTGCCAAAAATGGGGAAAACCTCTGGAGGGTGAAAAACAGCCCAACATGCAAACCAGAAGTTTGGGAACAGACTTTGGGTTTCCCGTTGGGCTGTTTTTCTCCTTCCTGAGGCTTCAGGAGGCTTCCCCAAAGCCTCCGGGGGATGAAAAATAGCCAAATGCACAAACTGAAAGTCTGTTTCCAAACTTCCAGTTTGTATGTTGGGCTGTTTTTCACCCCCCGGAAGCTTCAGGGAGTTTCCCTGAAGCCTGTGGAGGGAGAAAAACACAGAAAATCAAGGCCGAAATCAGCTGGCCAGTGCACGCATGTGCACTGAAGCTGAGAGGGCAACGCCTTGCATGCCCTCAGAAATGGCTCCGTGTGCCACCTGTGGCACATGTGCCATAGGTTCGTCATCACAACCCTATACCACTTCAGACAAATGATTGTCTAACCTCTTCTTAAAAACTTCCAGTGTTGAAGCACCCACAACTTCTAGAGGCAAGTTGTTCCACTGGTTAATTGTTCTATTGTCAGGAAATTCCTCCTTAGTTCTAGGTTCGTTCTATCCTTGATTAGTTTCCTTCCATTGTTTTCTGTCCTGCCTTCAGGTACTTTGGAGAATAGGTTGGTCCCCTTCTTCTTTGTGGCAGCTCCTTAGATATTGGAACACTGCTATCATGTCTCCCCATGTCCTTCTTTTCATTAAGCTAGACAAACTCAGTTCCTGCAACCGTTCTTCATATGTTTTAGCCTCCTGTCCCCTAATCATCTTTGTTGCTGTTCTCTGCATTCTTTTCAGAGTTTCAACTTTTTTATATCATGGCAACCAAAACTGGATGCAATATTCCAAGTATGGCATTACCAAGTAACTGGTAGATTGTCTCAAGGGGGTAGATGCAGCTTCATTCAGGTTTTGCTCATGGTTTTCCAGAGATATCTATTTAAAGATATCTATAGTCTCTCTGTCTTTGGGGTTTTATTGGGGTTTTGTAATTATTGCTTAGTTTTAATGGGAATTTTAGCGCAGGTTTGGATTTAATTTATTTTTAATGAAATGTTTATATGTATTTATTGTTTTACTGTGCCTGTGCACCGCCCCGAGTCCCTGTGGGGAGAGGGCGCGGTTTAGAAATATTAAAATTATTATTATTATTATTATTATTAAAAATAATAGAAACAAAATGCTGGACTAAACGGGCCTTTAACCTGATCCAGTAAAGCTTCTGCATTTTTAAAGACAACAATAGACATATTTCATAAAGGAGATATCATTGTATATATTCTATTTTTGGAAACTACTGGGAGCTGTGACAAGTTCAGTGGCATATAAAGTCAGTGAATAAATTCAATAAATAAATTAAATTAGCAATAGAACTAAATTCTATAAATTGCCTTAAGATCTTTAATTCCTGCCTGTCGCCAGGACTTAAATGAAACTAAGCTTATAAACAAGCAGATGATTAATACCGGCAATGCAGTCTTCCAGTCCCAGTGACTTCATATTGAGACAACCTTCTGGTTTTAATATTTGGCATGTATGCGTGAAATAATTTATTACTATTTCAAAGCTATTTTAACTGTTCAACATTTGTTGGTTTTCTGAATGAGGGGGAGGGGGGGAAGTGTTTCATGGGAACATTAGTTCTTAATTTTAACATTTCCTTATTTTTAAGAAATTGGAATTTGATGTGGCATTAAACTTTAGAAACATTACTAAGTGGAGAAATATTATAAGCAGGTGAAGATTTGTTTATTTCTTTAACTTGATTTCAAAACTTCTGGAAAGTCCTGGATTCATGTGACTAAGGAGTAACTTATATCCTCACTATTTTTCAATGGCAAAAAACCTCCACATATTATTGTGTAAAAGGATTAAGTAGGTATTTAGGGTTAGGCCAAGCAGGAACTTGGGATACTTTTCCATGGCTGTTCTTGACTTTAAAAAATCCATATATTTTGTACTTCTAGGCATCCACCTTAAGATGTCGACACATCACTCAATTCATTTCTGGACAGCTGGATGAAAGAAAGGCCATCTGTGGGCTAACTGGCTGCTGAATAACTCTAATCTACCTCCAACACTGAACTGACTCATTCATGTGTAGACATTCATTAATGTAAGTTGTGTTCACAAAACACACATCGACAGTATTATATCTGCATTTGCACAAAACATTAAGCTTGTCTAGTATTTTTTGCTTATAATTTTATGGCTAGTTGATGCTTATGCATTGGGCCAATCTAGAAAATGTCTTCATTCACTAGTTTGATTAAGTGTAGTATGACTGCAGCCATAATACAAAGAAAAAATGGAATTGTCATTTAACAAAATTAATGAACAAGACTTCCAGGACTGCCAGATAAATTCACAAATATGAGCTTCTCATTTCATGGCTTTTCAACACTCGGTATTATTCTTATTTGTTTCATTTGTTCAACTGCAAGGGTCAGGAGTGCTGAAAGCACCCTTGATTTCTTATGTGTACATAATTTGTATTATAACTTTTAAACAAAAAAATAAAAAGCTAATACTGTACAATCTAAATAAAGGAAGAAAAAATAAAAATGAAAGAAAATGCAGAAAGTGCAATAAAAGAAAACAAGTTGAAGAAGAAATCTAGTAAAAGATGGATTCTGTATTATCCTCCCCTAAAATTGAATTACATTTTACATGTTGTGGAATTATATATGAGTGATTGACAGAATAGGATCCCAATATGAAAGTAGTGAAATAGTCATAGTTACACAACTTCCCAGAGATATTCTATTGATAGCAATGTTTTTAAATGAAGCTTTTAAATTTGTCAAGAATACATACAATAGGTATAAAATTATTACAAAATGTAAAATTTGTCTTTTTTTTTTTACAAATTTAAATTTATGGTTGCTTTTCAAATACAGTGATTTATGTTCTTTCTGAATATTCTTTGAATGTATAATACTAGGTGGTTCAGTGTGTTAAAGATCTTTTTAAAAATACCTAAAATAAAAGTGTTATTGCTGAGGAGAATTGCTGTGATAAAAATGAATGTTTTGCCAAGAATGATGTTTCTGTTTCAGACAATACCTGTTTTGACAACAGATGTACCACTCAAACAACAGCAAAAAGATATCTAAATTTATATGACAAGGGAAAAAACATGAGTTAAATATAAAGTGTTACAAGATGCAAAGGAAAGAGGATTGTGTTTACCAGACTTGAAATTGTATTTTGCTGCTGGTTATTTAGCCTGGATGAAAGAACGGATGTTGCTGAGAAATAAGAAACTTTTACAGCTAGTTTATTTAGAATTCAGTGAAGTCTCCACACTTGAATAGAAAGGGACTCTTAAGGCAGAATTTAGTTGAAGACATAATAAGGAAAATGCTTCTTTAAAATACATTTTTTTGCAATGTTCTATATTTATTAGGTTTTGGGAGAAACCAGTAGACATAAATATGACAGCCACAAAAGTTAAAATTTTCAAAGGATAATATTCTCATGATTAGTACATGGAATATATTTGGACAATATCAATAGAATCTGACTGATATTTCACCATTGGAAACATAAATGTACTGCCTCTTTCACTCAGTGAATTGAGAACCTGATTGCACTTACCACCTATAAGCAGATTGCCAATAGAAGTAGACTTTGTATGGATAAATATAATGACGTGTGAGACTCACTTGTACAAAATACAGTAGGTTAACAAAGCATAACTGTGTTAGAAATACATACATGTCTGAATAATATTTGCATTACATGAGCATACATAAAATTATAACTGTTTCCTCTAATGATATAGCACACTATACTTTGTTCCTTTTTTCTTGTATTTTTTCACTTCTGTTTTAAAGCATTTTGTGTGCTTTTTTGACAATGCATATATTGCTATAATTAACTCTGTGTTTTGTTGCTTTTCTTTTATTAGTTTAAAAGTAACAAATAAAGTAAAGAGAGAGAGAACTGTTAAGAAAATAAGAGTTGTTTTAGTTCACTGGCCTTATTTACGATCAGAGAAACTGAGGGAACAGTGTTATTCTTCAATTAATAATTATATTTAGCCCATAAAAGATCCTAGTGCAGCTAAAATATATAGGTGCATGTATTAAAATTTATAGAATCGTGATTTTTTTTTTTACAATTTTAGAAAAATAAATGCAGTGATTTGGGCTTTCTGTACAATTTGGCTTTTTTACAAAAAAGAAAATTTGTAATTTATAATTTTGGACAGGTGTAGACTAATATAATATTCCTCCTAAAAACATTGTGAAAAGGTCCTGAGAAACTGCCTTCTGTGATTTGGATTCACCCCTGTCAACATTTGGCTTTATTTCTTTGCTTCCACCTCTTTTCATCTTAGTGTTATATCTATGAAAATTAGTTTTATATAAAGTATGCCTATCAACTTTCTGGAGACTGAGCATTTGCCATACTCAGAACACCAGAATTTCAAATACTTCTGTTTCAGAACATTTTGCAAGGAATCTACTTTGCCTTGTGGAATCATAGAAGCATCCAAATTCGCCTCAAAATACTTGACAGATGTATATCCCTAAATTAAGCATTGGTGTTTTGAGTGATACTTGGAAATTATCTTGAAGTTAGTGCACCTATTTAAGTCTGAAGGGATAGAACCTCTTTCCAATCTCTATAAGGAATCTTTTATCAGCTATAATTTCTAGAAGCTCTTCTGAGCCAATTCCATGTACAGAGCATTACACTTGTTCAAAAATATTTATAAAGATTAGGATAATTGTGGTCAGATTATCTGTGTAGGACTGGCTGTAAGTACCAAGCAAAGCTGGTAAAGTGTACTCCATGCCATAAAAACCTCCAAACTCTAAAGATAAGAATTATCAAATGTTACTGGTATAATCAAGTCAAATAATATCCATAAACTGCAAATCTGATCCTTTAAGAGGAGTACAACATCATTTTAACCTGACACTTTGCAACAACCACTGATTACAGATAGCTACTAACAACATCTGTGGAGTATCTGAACTAAGCTTTAGTTGATTGGCTTTCCTGCTGCTCTGCATTGGTTCCAGGAACGCATGCACCATTTACAATTCCAACTGAATTAGTTAACATTGCTAAACACTGATCATTTCTCACCTGAAATCCTAACATGGCTTCATTCAGAAACTTGATATAAATTCTAAAAAATGTGGTGGGGTAAAAATAAAGTCATGGAGAAGATCATAGCAGAGCTTCCATGGGGAAGAGCTGTAGTATCCCAGCACCACCTTCTGGAAATGGTCAGATTAAACACCGCATATTTTCTTAGTTTCATTCTTCTTTCCACTGAATATAATAACTCTGATTTCATCACTGGAAACTTAAAAGCAAATATTCCCTTTTCAAAAGGCCTATCATGATGTAGAGTCCAAGAATCAGGGGGTGGGTGGGGGTGGAAGGTGGCTTCATTTCTACCAGATTAATTTTCTAGGAGGATCATTGCTGAGCAGCAGAAAAAAAATAAGCAGCTTTTAATTGTGAAACCATTCTTTGTCTCTACTGTCACCTATTGAACATTGAAAAATACTTAGTACATTGATTCCAAATTTTGTACTGGTAAAATCAGTAATAATTTAGTTTGCATAGCTTAGCAAGATTTGTCATGGGATTTTATCAGCCTTTAATTCCCAAACCCCAAGATATAAACTGATCAGTTGCCATTGACTTATTTAAGGCTAGGATAGTTGTGGGAGAAAGAAGAGTTTGGTATAAAATCAAACCAGAATTTTATTTCTTAATAGCCTTTATATACCAAGCATAATATAGCATTCTCATCAATTGTAATAATAATAATAATAATAATAATAATAATAATAATAATAATAATAATAATAATAATAATAATAATAATAATAATAATCTTTACTGTCATTGTAATAATACTGTAATAAAATTACAATGAAATTGGTTTGAGCGCCGTGCCAACACCACCAGGTGGGATACAGACAGCAGTGACAGCCGACAAATGACTGTTGAAACAAAATGGCTGACAAATGACAGTTGAAAAGGATCAACTGCACCCTGTCTTCTGTTATCCATTTCTTCAAATCTGTTTGGCATCCCAGGAGTTGGTGGAAGAGGAAAATGCACGTCTCTTTTTTTTCTTTTTTTTCTTTTACAGTAGGTTCAGAGCGAGTTTTGATGGAAAAGTCTGCTGTGACACCAGGAGCTCAAAGCCGCTGCGCCTAAGCGCGCCGCCATCTTGGATGCATCATATCATAAATAGATATTGCAAAACAATACCCACATATTCTAAAATAGAAAGGAAACAGAGTAGGTTTTCTGAGCTAGATTTAGCTATAGGTACCTTGGACTAAGTATAAGCCCATGGAAAGTTTATAGCGAACAATAGTTATCTAACTTCACCCTGTATAGAGATAATTTCCTACAGGTTTGCCAAATTGTTTACTTCTATTTCTGGGCATTACTGGAAATCATCGAGATATTAAAGATGTCAGGAACAGGGAATGGACAGTTAACCAAACCTTTCATGTCAATTTACAATATATCTCCTAGGGCCTGTGAGTCTCTGGTCATCTCCATCCCTTAGGAAAGAATGATTCCTGAAATGGATGGACAAAATGCCTCATAAGCTTGTTCCTGTCACTCTCAGTGGCTGAGGCAAAGTGTGGAACCTCTGACAGGCAACACAAGGAAATGAATACAGGTTGTTATCAAAGTTGAGGGGGCTGTTACATAGCTTAGCTATACAGATCTCAGATACAATAGAGGAGCTGTCATTTAAGCAGTGTAAAAGTAGGTTTCAAATATCACTTCTGCTGGTTTCTGTGATGGTACAATATATGTATTTATCCATAGCCTTGGGCACCAAACGTTCTTGAACAAAACTTGCATATGGTCATTGGAAGGGCAAGATCTTCCTCCTTAAAGTAGAGAGTTCCAGAGTCTGGGGATAGCCTGAAGAATATCTCCTTCACCCAAACACATGGGGATGATGATGGTGGTAATGGTAGTGGTGGTGATTTATTAAAGTGGTGTACTCCTTGACTTTCAGTGACTCTGGTGGTTCACAAGTAAACAACATTAAAAGAAACAAAACAATATAAATCGTAGACAAGAATAAAAGACAGCAAACTAGACAGGAACAAAAACAAACCCACACAACCTGAAAGGGCTTTGCGTGAAGAGCGTGAAGAGGTTCAAGACCATCTGAATCACCAGCAAGGTGAGGGCCATCTGGATCTCAGAGGGAATCTTGTTCCAGGAGACAAGTGCTTCATTGGAGAAAGTGCACTTCTGGGGATCCAACAGATAACGTTGTTTACTCAAAGGAATCAAAGGAAGACACCAACCCTGTCAGATCGAATTGGCTAGGCAGATGCTATGGGAGTCAGCTGGTCCTTCAAGTATCAGGCCCACAGGAGGCTTTATAAGTAACAATTAGCACCTTGCATCTGGAAGGAAAATGAATTGTACGAATCGATCTATGTATTATATTGATGTGTCAGATTTATAACCTATTTTCCTCCAGGTGCTCAATGACCATGCTCTCCATTTAGTCTACTTCCACAATATGAGCCTATGAGACATGTAGATCTATGAGAGTGAGTTCATGGCTGAGGGAAAACGTCTACAAGGGTTTCTCCAGTCCTAACCCAATACCTAGATCATGTATTAGAATGTTCTCAAGCCACAAACATTTTGGTCTGATATTTCATACCCATGGTATCTGTTTCTAATCAGTAATCTGACCATCATATTGGCAACATTTTTTAATACCGGTAGCCAAATACATTTTAAATAGCATGGATTAACAGGTAACAATAGTTTGGCTGCATTATAAATAAGGCGTGCATCTCCATAGCTCTATATGTCTTCTGCTGGCCTTGGTTATGGCCATCTTTCAGCTTTTGTCTACCTTATAAAATAGGTCAGAGAGCTTCCAGCAATAAATGGGTTTGGTTACACAAATAGCAATAGTAGTTTTATACCACTTCACAGTGCTTTACAGCCCACTCTAAACAGTTTACAGAATCAGCATAATACCCCCAACCGTCTGGATCCTCATTTTACCAACCTTGGAAGGATGGAAGGCTGAGTCAACCACTAAAAAGAAAAGCTTGATTATTACAAAATGCACCATCACTGTTGATTGACTCCTTCTCTTGACAGTAGTTAGTGGGGGGTTTTCTTCTTTCTTTTGACTAAAATCTCCTGTGAAAGCTTTATGTAAAATCTAGCTGGCATCTAATGGGAAGGTGAACATCCATCAAACTGCAGCTGGAGCAAGAAGGAGGGTTTTTCCCCAAATCTAATTGACACTCCAAGGTATTTTCATGAAAGTGTGTGCACATGTATAAATAGATAATATCTGGATAAACTTTTTAGAGATAAGTATACTGCCATTAGAGTTTACAAAAAGTTACTAAAAGTGGACACCTAGCATAAGAACTCTGAGGCACCTGGGATAGAAGCTTTTTTCTCCTTGAAGTCCTCTGAGCCTTCCTTCACTATTTTGACTCCTGCTTCTTGGTATTGTGAGACTAGGGTGAAGAACCACATAAAAAGGAGGGACAAAAACTAGCAATTTCCTTTCAATAATCTCTTTAGGGAGAAGATAAGAAGGAAACAAGTAATTAAGGAAGACAAAAAATGTCATCCAAACCAGACAAAAGAAGTTGGCCCTGAGCACATAGGACTCCCAATCCCCCATGACCTATCAAGCTTCCAGTCTTGTGAAATAACAAGCTTGTTATGAATCAACAAAGCAAGGACTTTGGGGAATAAAAGGGATCTGAAGCCAGCTCCTTCTTTGAATTGACTTTGTCCCTAAATATTTGTCCCTAAATATTTCCCGGCTGCTGAGCAGGGATGTGAGTACAAGTGAGTGAGTGATCAATCACAAGCCAAAGCTTGAAGTGTATGCAACATCTTATTCACTAATGCCAAGATTGGACCTGTTGAATTTATTATCTCAGCAATTGATTTTTCCTTTGTGGAAATCTGGAGATAGTCAGCAAAAGTTAACCTGTCTCCCCCATAGCAGCTCCACTGAAGGAAATGGATTTAATACATTGTGAAGTGATAAAGAAACTTGCTAAGAAATGAGGACTTGCAAAAGAAAATTAAGTCAGTATGTTCAGGGAGGGATGTTAAGATAGAATTTGGGAAACTGTACAAATTAAGAGAGAAAGAAACAAAGATTTGCCTGGAGTATTGGCTGAGGTGTTCTTCTAGAGAACGAGAAATCATTGAGCTTTGTATGCAGGACTGAATTACTGTATATTTTTAGAACTCAACAAGGATCATGAAATCTAAAAAATTGTAACAGAAATAAGTTCCTGTCATTACCATATCTTATTGGAAATAATTGATGATCTGTTAATAACAGTAGCTAAGGAGCATATTGAACTGCTATAGAGGATCAGTGTATAATCCTAGAATAGGAAGATCAATGTAACAGAAATATTTTTTTGCTTTTTAGGGCCATGACAATACCTGGTTTAAAACTTCATACAAACTGAAGAATCATTCATCTATATCTAAGTGAAAATGACATTCCATATTTTCTATGATTTATTAGTAAACTACTAAGCAGTAACATCAGCTTTTAGGAAAAGATTAACATTATGCTGAAATAACCTGTCATTTTCATTTAAGTTAAAGCTGTTGAAAAGGCTCATTCTTTGCAATGGAACAGGCAAAATTCTTTGCCTAATGGATGTAGCAATCACATTCTCTGCCTTTTGCACCACTACACTAACAACACATTATTTGCAAGTGTATCTGTGTCATATCTGCACATACACACTGTTGCTCAACAAACAAAGCTTTCTGAGGATCTGCTTTTCTGGATTTACTTCTTTCATTCAGATGGCAATGCTAAACAAGTGAGGTGTTTTCTGTGTGGCCTATAGGCAAATTAGTTCTCCCCCTTGAACCAAGGGCAAAACATTAAAGTTTATGTTCAAATAGCAGCTTGTCTTTTGTTCATTTTTACAAATAATTAAGAGAAATTATTTCTCATTTCTTATTTCTCACACATAAGAAGGCCTAGCACTCCACTTGGCAAATCCTACTTTCTGTTTAAGGCTTTAAAAAGATAACATACTTATATACATTTCTTCTAATGTATTCATATTCATTCATACATAAAGATTATATATTATAGTGGTTAAAGTAGGAATGGGGAGACCAAGGTTCTAATCATTTTCATAGGCACACAAACTAATTGGGTGACTTTAGTCTAGCCACTCATTTTGAACCCCAAAATAGGAGGTTGAAAAAGATCTACCTATCAACCCACATTAGCCCAAGCATGGGCTAAAAGACAAACATTTTGGCCTGGATTTTTTTTAAAAAACTTGAAATGGGCAGGATTACAAGACAACACTGAGGCACTGATCATAGCAGCACAAGAACAAGCATTAAGCACCAGATCCATAAAAACAAGGGTCTACTACCCTAGACTGGACCCAAGGTGCAGCCTCAGAGACAGTCCAACCAGGCATCAGTAGAGAAGACCAGCAGATGTAGAAGTAGCAGTGCCAAGAGATAGCAACATCAGGAAGAAGTATGAGAAGCTGGAGAAGTACCAGGACCTAAAGGAGGAATGAGAGAAGATATGACAAGTAAAGACCAAAGTGGTCCCAGTAGTGGTAGCTGTGGCCAATCAGGGCTGTGGCCCTTAAGCCAGGAGAGCAATTTCAAAAATCTCAGGAATGATATCAGAGGTCTCTGTCTGGAAAAGTGCAATGTTAGGAATAGCTAAAATACCATGCAGAACCCTCAGACTGCCTGGTAAAGAACTGAGACTGAGGAAGTCACATTACTACCCATAAGGGTAAGAAGAGGGTTTTTTATTATTGTTATTGCAGGAACGTATTATATAATAGTTAAAATGGGAATAAGGGAGATCCAGGTTCTAATCCTTCCATAGACAGAGGTTAGCTGGTGACTTTGGGCCAATCATTCTGAGTCCTAAACTAGGAGGCCAAAAAACATCTACCTATCAACCCACACTGGCTCAGGCATGGTAGCTTATGGTGGAATAACCTTCAATGAAGAGCCTTTCATCCTGCAGATTTGGGCTGAGAATTATACTGTATTTGTTGTCCACATTTTTATTTTCTTGTCACATTTTCACTACTATAAATTTTGAAGGTAAAAAATGAGTAAATACATATTTTTAAACACGAGAAAGATATTGCATTCATCCTGGTAGCCCTAGTATGTCCATCCCTGTGCATGAAGTGAAATGTCCAAATCCTTTCCTAGGTCAATCTCCTTTTGGCACCAAAGAGCGTGTCAGTTCCTCCTTTCCTCAAATATGTATATTCTTTTCTGTATTTAATTCTGAACAAGTTTGCATTGTAGATTTTTCTCCTTCTTAATGTTTCTGTGAGTCTGCAAGTATGTTTGAAGAACTGGTTTTGGCAAGAAATAGTTGTAGACCATGAAATTAATGAGAAAAGAAGTGTTAGAATCCATGGATTCAACCTACATGTATCATCTTCTAAAAAATTGTTCTTTCTACTATTATCCCATCCCATCTTCCAGCTCCCGAAATAACTCTGTACTTTTTGCCCATGCTAAATAGGATGCTCAGTGTTTCTTGGCTACTCTTTCTAATAAATAAGAGCTTTCTGTTTCATTCCCAGTGCCTTTGTAGTTTAATCAATTGGTAAGACAACTCAAGGAAAAACAGTAACTGCTGGATCTAGCAGGTAAAGGCACTGAAGGAAGTTTCTTTGAAAACAATAGAAATGTCCTTATTTTTTAATGTCCTTTGTGCTTGGTCTTTATTATAAATGATTCTATAAAAGTGTGCCAGCATAAACTACTAACCAGCACAGGTTTTATGTTGCAGATAGCATGAAGTCAGCATTACAATTTTCTAATGCAATAACAGAACATCTGGAAAAATAAATTTGTTTAGGTTGAATAGCAGATCTATTTATTGAGCCCTTCTTCAAGAATATGCACACATCAACATTGGGATTAGATTCTCAAAATGTGGGAAGAGGGAGGGGTGGAGGGGTCTGGTGAATTCAAATTGATGCACTACTTATTCTGCAATAGTAATTCAATTAATGATTTTATAGACCCTATCAGTCAAATGGAATATAGAATCAAAGCAATTAACTTGGTTTGCCAATGCATCAGACTCTCAATCTCTTCAAAGTGCATCGCACAAATTTACCTTTTGCTATGTGACAGACAGAGCAAATTGCTTTTGAGATTTGAAACTTCTGTTTTCCATGCTGAATTCTTTGAAATAATATTGGACTATTTCTTGCTGTGACCTTAGGCATTTTCAGAATGGGATTTCATCCAGAATGGTCTTAAGCAATTCCACATATATCATTATTAGTATTGTTAAAACATCCCACATAATTTCCTCTCTGCTTTTTTTTTTTAAGTATTCCTCTGTAACAATACACCCATCTGCATTTTACTCCTATGCCCATGCAAGACGACAGTAATATGCTGCTTGTAATAAAGCCCCCAGTTTTATCAGAAAACCTGGTTCCTTCAGCCTATATAAAATGGTTGATATTGGGAAAGATACAAGGTTATTAGAAGGCAATCTTTGTCAGGAATTCTTTTACCCTCTCCAATTCAAAAAGATATATATCACCCCCTATATAATGTACTTCAAAGAAATGGAACTCAACTGCCAAAAAATATACCTGCTTTTACTGGTGTGCTTGCTGTATGCTCCCTCATATACTTTCCCATTACATCCATGGATTGTGGTATGGAAGGTTATATGTAGAATGCTGAGAGGTCAGTCATCTGGAAACCGGGGAGGTGGGGTGTCAGATGGCCCAAATGATCAGATTTGTATCAGGCCTTCCATTAGGTTGATCCATTAGGTTTGTTAGTTAGTCCAAATGTCTCTTTCTTTCTAAAAGCCTCAGATCCTATGTAAAATGTTAAACAGAAGCTACTGGTAGTATTTTGCTTTTTCAGCAAAGGGTATAACTACCATTGAATTCATCATTAAGAATGGGGAAAATGACATTTACAGCTGATATTTAGGGATGTAGTTGTATCTCTGGAGACACAAAACAAACAAGAAATGGTTGTTGATAATATACACCCATTATTAGGTATTTCTGCCTTATTAAAAATTCTGTCATGGGCATTTATGAGTCAGAAAGAAAAGTATCCTGGAAAACACTGGAAAATATATTTCAGATTTTAATGTAACTGGATTATCTTTCTATCCAGTGGATATTATTAGATAGTTGTATTGTCATTCAGAAATAAATATAAAGATGCAAAGAGAGACATTCATGCTCTACATAATATTATATTACATCTCTGTGTCTGAAGAAATATATTTATTTATTCATTATATTTTTTTTAGCCTTCTTAAAATCAGGATTGGTATGCTGGATTATTTACAGGTGATCCTCTTCTTATGACCAGTCACTTAGCAACCATTCAAAGTTATGATAGACCTTCCCAGGGCTACTTACAACCTGGATTCAAAGTTCCTACCACCATAGTCACATAATCACATTTTGGACACTTGGCAACTGCCCCACATTTATGGCTGTTTGTAGCATCACACAGTCACATGACTGGAATTTATAATGTTTTATGCTGAAAACTGGTATTTATTTCCAGTTTCCAGCAAAAAATGCCCATTGCAGATGATGGATTCACTTAAAGACTTTATCATTCACTTTACAACTGCGACATTCATTTTATGAGTGCTATGTTCACTTTACAACCACATTTGTTTAATAACTGCTGCAAGAAAGTTGTAATGTTGGGGGGCGGGGGTAACCTGGTGATCCACTTAACAATCAGCATGTCTTACGACTGTAATTGCAGGCTCCATTATGGTCACAAATTGAGGACTACCTGTAAATTTGGTTTATATACTGTAGGAATGATTCAAACTCACTGTGGCCAACTCACCACAGCCAACTTGCCACGGGACAACTGATTGTGGGATAAAAGTCACATAATATTGAAGAAATAGTATAACAGAATCATTAAAGGAAGAATGCAAAGGGAAAGACAAAAGTGAATTTTGTGAATTACAAAAATTAAAATATGGTTAAATCATTTTAAATAATTAAATTAAATTATTAAATTGTCTTGTGGCAAGTTGTCCCACGGCGAATTAGCCATGTTGAATTATCCTATAGTGAGCTGACCATGATGAATTGGCAGTGGTGAGTTGGCCACAGCAAGTTGATTGTGGCAAGTTGTCCCATTCTGTATTCAATGTGGTTGTAGCTTGTTATCCAGTTTCATAGCTTTTCATAGCACAAGATTTTAAGATTGCACAATACCATTTTTTAAAGAGTGCAATAATATGATTGGCTGTTGGAGCAGTTGGACTCACAAGTCCAGTATGAATTTTGGTAAAACTACCCCTCTTTCCTGCTCCACTCTGTCTGACTATGCTGCACATAGTACTACTGCCACAACTAATTAGATTGTATGAACGTGGCTTTTGTGTCTCTGCACTTTCAAATAACTGAATTTCTCTAACGCTTCTGGAATTTCCCATTTATTCCTAACAGATTCATTTTGGATTCCCATATCTATTCAAAATAGCTTACTTCAGTTCCAGAACAAGGATTTGCCAAGAATGAATGCGTACTTACAATACAATACAATAGCAGAGTTGGAAGGGACCTTGTAGGTCTTCTAGTCCAACCCCCTGCGTGGGCAGGAACCTTATACCATTTCAGACAAATGGCTATCTAACATCTTCTTAAAGACTTCCAGGGTTGGGGCATTCACAACTTCTGGAGGCAAGCTGTTCCAGAGGTTAATTGTTCTAACTGTCAGGAAATTTCTCCTTAGTTCTAAGTTGCTTCTCTCCTTGGTTAGTTTCCACCCATTGCTTCTTGTTCTGCCCTCAGGTGCCTTGGAGAATAGTTTGACTCCCTCTTCTTTCTGGCACCCTCTGAGATATCGGAACACTGCTATCATGTCTCCCCTGGTCCTTCTCTTCATCAAACTAGACATACCCAGCTCCTGCAGCCGTTCTTCATATGTTTTAGTCTCCAGTTCCCTAATCATCTTGGTTGCTCTTCTCTGCACTCTTTCCAGAGTCTCCACGTCTTTTCTACATCGTGGCGACCAAAACTGGATGCAGTATTCCAAGTGTGGCCTTACCAAGGCACTATACAGTACCATTAACACTTCACGTGATCTAGATTCTATCCCTCTGTTTATGCAGCCTAGAACTGTGTTGGCTTTTTTGGCAGCTGCTGCACACTGCTGGCTCATATTTAAATGGTTGTCCACTAGGATTCCTAGATCCCTCTCACAGTTGCTACTATTGAGCAAGGTATCACCTATACGGTACTTGTGCATCTGGTTTTTCTTGCCTATATGTAGGACCTTACTTTTTTCACAATTGAATTTCATTTTATTAGATAGTGCCCAATGTTCAAGTTTGTCTAGATCCTTCTGTATCTTAAGCCTATCTTCTGGAATGTTGGCTATTCCTGCCAGCTTGGTGTCATCTGCAAATTTGATGAGTTCCCCATTTATCCCCTCATCCAAATCGTTGATGAAGATATTAAAGAGTACTGGGCCTAATGCAGTATATTATTTGTAACTAATGCAGTATATTATTTGTAACTATAACCATAATTATATATAATGTGTTTTATAATATAATGAATTTCCTAAGAAGGATTTGAATAAGTCAGGAGAACAAATTTCTTACTGTTTGGTTTTACACCTTCCCTTGGCATCACAAACGTTAACCCTTCTTGGTCAGCATATGGATGAGTCAAACTGCCTCCAAGGCACATGCTATGTTATGTTTATTCATGGTTTGCTGTCTTCTCGACTATTGTGTCTTCCAAAGGTTATTGTTACCCTGCTGATTATAATTGGTAGTTTTGCTAGAAATGTAGAATAACTCTAATCCTTGATCTTGAAAACCCCCAAGGACAATACATGCCAATGAATTGAATTCTTACATTAATGCAAGTTCTTGTTTCATTGTTGAGAATATTTCTAACCACTTAGATATAAAGATAGTCCTCAATGTCCAACCATTCATTTAGTGACGGTTTTAAGTTACAATGGCACTGAAAAGTGACATATAACAGGTCCTCACTATCTGACTATCACAGCATTCCTATAGTCACACGATCAAAATTCAGGCAGCATCCTCTGATTATGTGATTGCCATTTGTGACTTTCCCTGACAAACAAATTAAATGGGGGAAGCCTGGTTCACTTAATGACCACATGATTCATTTACCAACTCCAATGATTTCTTTAACAACCATGGCAAAAAGGTCATGAAATCAGGCACTTAACAACTTCCTTGCTTAGCAATGGAAATTTTAGTCCCAATTGTGGTTGCATATGAAGGAGTACCTGTATCAGAATAAAGTTCAAAGCTTACTTCTGTAAAATAAATATAAATTTTCACTGGAATAATCTCTTCATGCATTTGGGTGTTTTCTTTTAGGATAAAGATATAAGATGCATTTGTTCATTTTTACCTACAACAGTCCGATCAGTGTCATGTTCACTTTTTCAGTGCAGTTGATTATTTTCTTTCTTTTGATTTGATTTTGAAGAGGTGACAGTTCTCTAGACAATGTTCACATAACCCAGACTTTTGGTGTCAGTGCCTGAAATGAATTACTGTTTATATTAGAAACTTCATTTAATAAATTAGGTCTGGTCTATGAACTGTCAAAGTTCCCCTAGGTCTGTAATTCATATATAACAGATGCCTTTTCCAAGACTCTTTAACTAGCAAGTAGCCACATGATTGCTTCCTCTTTGCCATTACTAAATTCTGTAGGTTTCGCTATCTATTGCCTACAGAGAATTCAAAACAATTTAAAAGGGCATCTGGTAGAAGGCACTCTAAGGCACAAAAAGGCCATTCCATATACAATGCGCTTCTGTTTAGGCCAGAGAATTATTCAGTAATTGGCACTTGTTTAAATAGACCATTCAGAATCAGTTTGCCTTTGGTTTTCCAATTGCAGATTGAGTTACTGAACTTACTTCTTTCCAAACAAGAAACTTGGGGAGTCCTGATTTTTTCAGCATATTCGTGGCACCACAGTGATTAAGAGCAATACCTATTTTTTTTCAAAAGAACAAACACATTTTTCAAAAAGTGACATAAATAATTCAGACATTTTCCCCCAGATTGTTTATAAATTATATATATTTAGTTTACTCTGGCCTAGTTTGTGTAAAACTGATGTAAAAAGAGAGAGAGAAAAAGAGAGAAATGGAACAGCAGTAAAAATTTTAATTGAACATTGAAAATGGTAAGAGGAGATGTTGATATGTTATTCTTTGTGGCTGGTTTTTTTTATTAGAATCCATCATTCCTACACTTAGACTGATTCTAGCAAGTTCACAATGCCATTTCTTATATTTTGCAAAGCTCTCTTAGTGTGGGAACAGTTGTCCCATGAAAAGTTAATAATGAAGTTTATCTATAAGGATATAAAATAATGTTGTGGAAACATCAGTTCATATCAACCATTATCAGTTCAGACACTTGGAAAATTTCCTTCTATACCTTTAGGTGCTAACATTGTGTTTATTTTTTGTTTGTTTGTTTGTTTCTTTTAAGTTTGATTTGTGCATTCTAATTTTTATAGTGTCTACCCTCCTAGAATGTTTGTCTTGCACAAAACATTTTGAAGAGAACAGCTGTCCCATGAAAATTTCATTGTTCTTTCTGCTAACACATTAAGAGTTCAGTCAACACTATATCCACGCCAGAGAAAATTAAGAGTTAGCCTTCTGTGCTCCATACCTATGAAAATAAAAAGGTAACTAATGGCAAATGTGATAACTGGATCATAATTAGCCAGTGATCAGGAAAGAGGCTGATAGCAAACATCATATATTTAGTGACTAAGATCACTTTAGAAATGCAACACACTTCCTGTTCATATCTCTAACCAGGAAAGTGATGGTTTGGCTCAATAGCTTGCCCTGTGTATTAATTTCCTATGCTCTTTGCAATTATTCTCTCCTCTCCTCTTTCCTCCCCTCTTCCTTCACCTATTCTGTTTTGTTCCATATAGAGGAAGGGAGATAAGTGGTTAAGAAATACTACAATACTTGATAATTTTCTTTAAAAATCAAGATATGTATATCTTATACTGTAAGATATAAGCAATTTCATTGTAATTTTAGTACAATGACAATAAAGATTATTATTATACTAATGTAACAGTGGCATATCGCTAGCTTTTTAACGAACAATAACATACAATAATGCATTTATCCACATATTTTGCATGTCCTGCCACCGAGATGGACTGCTTACAGTTTGTGGTGAACATGTTCCAACAATGGAAGTGTCATTTTAACGGAAAACTAGTTCCTATTGGAAAATAGAACTAGTCCTCTCCGTAGCACATTCTATGTCACTTGGAGGAGAAGCCTGACGGAATTAGTACCCTCAAAACTCCAATTGTCCTGCTGAAGGGCTGACCCCTCCTATCCAGCTGTGAGACTGTGTGCCTCTATGACCATTTCTGATTGTGCTGCTCAAGAGATTGATTTTTAGGGGATTGTTTGGAGGTGGGGCAAAGGGGAAGCCAGAGCTCCTCTGAAAAGCTCCTTTGTAATAAAACATCAGAACCCCCACAAAACAACAATGTGTCCATGAAGGCAGGACCATCTGCCAGAACACAGGCAATCTAAATGCCTACTCCTGCCCAACACAGTGAACTTCTGGCCTGAAGTTCTGATGGGGAAAATCAAGGAGGAGCAAAAGCAAATACCAACGCCCCCAGAGTGTCTGGGTTTATTTCAGGTACTAAGGTTGACAGTGAAAAGAATGCCATAGTGAAGAGTCAACAGCAACCATTGCCACCCTCACCCTTGCCCTCTCTTCCTCTTATTTCTCCTATATGCCTTCTGATGAAGGAGCCCTGCTCTAACTCAACTTGTACATGAAAAATGAAGCATGGCATGATGAATATTATGTGAGGAATAATTTTCTGGCCAAAAGGCTTGAGAAAGTATACTGTGGATATACCCAGACCCTCACATTTAGCCAGCTTCTTAGTATTAAGAAGCTGGCTAAATGTGCCTTTTAAGGGTCAAGATACAAGTGAGGGGTCATGCCCAAGCAACATATTGCTAGAGGTTTTATGGGTTAAAGGGTACTATTAAAGGCTGCATTGGATCCACAAGTATGGATGGCAGCTTTTGAAGGAATGAGGATTATTCGGGGAATCTAAAATAGAGAACTGACCTAAAAATTGCGTAATAGGAAAGACTGGGCTTTTCTTTTGCAATCATAGATTAAGAGATGACATGGTAATTGTACTTACTGGTATATGTGCTGTAAAGGAAACCAGAAGCTTTCATTTCTTTTCTTTTCTTTCTTTCTTTCTTTCTGCACTTTTGCTTTTTTTCATCCCTTTTCTTTTCATTCTTTTCTGCATTTACTTTTTATTAGTTCATGTTAGTTTTTGTGCACTTTGGGAAACTTTCAGTAAAAATTGAGAGAGAGAGAAAAGAGAACATAAACCAAAATTTCACTTGTATGAAATATTTTGTTGTTTTTGCATTCTTATTGCCCTGCAAGGATACTCCTTTTTTTCTGGTCCCCTTCAATCAGTCTTGACTCCTGCCTGGCCTAGTCCTCAAAGTTTTCTTGGCAAGATTTCAGAAATGGTTTGTTAGTGTCTGTTTCCTAGGGTTAAGAAGGAATGACTAGTCCAAAGTTACCTAGTTGGCTTTGTGCCTTGGATGGGACAAGAACCTTTCCACTTTCTAGCCTGGTGCCTTAACCACTGCAGTAACCACTGCAGTAACCACTGCATTTCATCTGCATGCTTAAAAAAATTGTTCAGTGTAACACATCATAGAATACAACCAATTGCAAAAAAATAGTTTTTCCCACAAATTCTGCCTTCAATTCTGGCTTGAAGGAAGCAGTGAACATATCCCATTAGAGACTTTGGATGCTGTTTCATATCCAAAGGGAAATAGTATGCTGCCATAATTTACTTCTCACAGAATGTGAGATTGGGTGCAATTCCATCTGCCGAAGTTCCTCTTCCTGATATTTTCCTTTCACAAAGAGGCCCATGCCTTTTTGTGAGAAGATGCAAATGTTATAAATCAGGGGTGTCAAACTGGTGGCCCACGGGCCAGATACATCATGTGCAGACCACGTCCCCCCTCCTTTTTTTCTGCAAAGGAAAAACAAAATCACGTAACATCACATGATGACAACGTGATGCCATGAGTTTGACACCCGTGCTATAAATGCTTAAACTATTTGAGAAATATATGCCCATCTAGAACAACAGTGGCACAGTGGTTAGAATGCAGCACTGCAGACTATTTCTGCTGATCACCAGCTGCCAGCAGTTTGGCAGTTCGGATCTTACCAGCTCAGGTTGACTCAGCCTGCCATCTTTCCGAGGTAGGTAAAATGAGGACTCAGAGACAATATGCTGACTCTGTAAACAGCTTAGAGAGGGATGTAAACCACTGTGAAATAGTATATAGATCTAAGTGCTATTGCTATCCTACCTAGAATAAAGAGAGAAACTTTGACTTTTCTAGCTTAGCTACCTGCACAGGGAAACAGAGAAGTAGAATCTTCAATCAATCAGTCTTCAGTTCAAGAGGAATCTGGATGATGTCCCTTCTTTTTTTTAGTTATTTATATGCTACATACAAATTTAAGATAGGATTGATCTCTAAGGCAGTACTTAAAATGAAAGATTTAAAAGTTTCATTCATTTTACTTAGTCCTGTCTCTCCAAACCCCTTACAATCCAAAAAATTGGGATGTTCATTTCAAAAGGCACTTTGCTGAATTGACATATCTGCTGCCTTCATAGTATTCATATTAGGGCAGGGACGGTAGGCACACTGGTGCGCTTATGTACGCCCCTTAAAGACCTCTTAGGAATGGGGTGAGGTCGACAGTAGACAGTCTAAGATTAAAGTTTACAAAGCCTTACAAACACCAAATTAACTGCTCAGTTCCACATTCCAATTAACTGAAAATACAATCTTACATCTATATAATTATATATTGAATTATTCTTATAGAATAAGAAAATGATTTGTTTTGAATTCGGTGGAATCTTTTGCTTCCCTTTCCAAGATGGACCATAATGAGCCTAATAGCTATAACCTATTGATCGGACTAAGACTGAATCATCAGCCTATGGGGTTCATCACATCTTCCTACCCTGGATTGGAATCGTTTTTGTTTTTTTTAATTAAATTTATATCCCGCCCTTCTCCAAACGGACCCAGGGCGGCGCACAGGAATGTTAAAATACATACAAAACATATAAAATTTAAAAAACTTATTCTAGTAAAACCTGTGCTAAAAACCGAATTAAAATCCCAAATTTAAAACTCTCTAATGGTCAATACAGGGGGTTACGCTAGGCCGGCTAGATGGAATAAATGTGTCTTCAGACACTTGCGGAAGAGGCGGAGGTCAGAGATGGTGCGGAGTTCAGGGGGTAGGTCGTTCCAGAGGGCTGGCCCAGCCACAGAGAAGGCTCTTCCCCTGGGTGTCGCCAGTCGGCATTGTCCAGCCGACGGCACCCTGAGGAGGCCCTCTCTGTGGGAGCGTATCGGTCTGAGGGATGTATGGGGCAGGAGGCGGTCTCGCATATAATCTATCACTAAGAACATTGTTTTCTCAGTGAAAAAATAACAAAAGTTTTGCCACTCATTTCTCTTGGAGTACAGTTTATGCAAAATTACATAATGTTAAATATTATTCCCTTGTTCTTTCCATAACCATAAAAACCCATTTCTGTCTAGATCAATTATAGTCTAAGATACAGCCTGGCATTTAAGCTCAGGAGAGCTATTCATTAATGGCATTACTATATATTGTACCATATGGATTCATCAACATCATCAATTGTTTACTTTATTTAAAAAGAACCAACACTTTCTGTCCAAAGATCCCTGAGGCAATCTGTACATTTTTGAAACAATATGGATATTTTCCTAAATCTGGGGAATTAACTTAGTATCTTGATGATTTCTTTAGTTAGCCACAGGATTACACACATTTCTGGTTTCATGTGAAACCAAATGAGATTAGCTTAAACCATGGAAAATACAAAATGATACTCTTGCTTATGGAAAGAACACCCTCCATTTTTTCAGCTCCATAATCAAATTATGTCTCCTTACTAGTGTCCTGGCAGCATATGACCACAGTAACTGAATAAAAACCAACAATTTAGAAATGTGGAGTCTTTCCCAATTTCTCAAGCTACTTCCTCCTTTCTCATCACTCCCTCATCTAAGAAAGTAGTGGTAACATTTCAATATCACCAATACCTTCTCCTTGGACAGGCAGGAAGCAACGAGATTGGCTTGAATTCAGTAGCCAATCAGTGCTTGGGCTGTACATTTCTACATTCTGACAGGGTGTAGAATGACTACCATGAATTGCAACCATTCACTATAGAAAAGTATTCAGCCGTCTCTGATACAGAAATATCCTTTGGCCCAGGGATAATATAATCCATTCCAGAGTCCCATCATTTTTAATTTAATCTTTTATTGCTTTTAAAATAATGACACACACACACACACCCAAAAAAAAACCAGAAAAAAGGGCAAGCATAAAAATTGGCAAAAATTAACAAGTTCCATGGCCAATCAATTGGCAAAAAAAAATCCCATCTGCAGACATAGAAAAATACTGCAAAGGAAAACCAATATATCATTTTAACAATCAATAGTTACAATTCTAAAGTACCTTTTTACTAAAGGCATCTATAGTTTGCACCAACTCTGGAATAGTAGTACGAGGTTTAGAAATAAATAAAAGAATGTCATCTGCAAATAAAATCAATTTGCATTCAATTGAGTTATATGCTACTCTGTAAATCTCTCTAAGTTGTTTAATAGCATGTCAAGAATGCCACACAGATATTAAAAAACAAAGGTGAAAGTGGACATCCTTGTCTAGTTCCTCTAAATAGTTGGAAAGTGGGAGATAACAAGCCATTAACATTTATTCTAGATGCGGGTAACTCATATAATATCTTAATCCATGTGATGAATTCTAAAGGAAATCCAAATCTATTTAATACGCAAACATGCATTTTTATGTTTTTTGCTAAAGGCTTTTTCAGCATCCAATTATAATATTATACCAAACTGATCTTTATTTTTATTCAAATCTATTAGATCTACAGCTAATCTGATATCTACTCCTTGCCCAATTTTTATAAACCCTGCTTGAACATTCTTCATAGGAAACAATATCACTTGCTGTAATCAATTTACTAATACTGCTGTTAAAATCTTTGTATCAACATGAATCAATGAAATTGGATGGTAATTAGCACACTGAGTGGGATCTTTACCTACTTTTGATATAAGTATAATATAAATACATAAATATAAATGTGAAGGGTTCTTGGTGCCCTCTGAACTTGGTTATTTTCCTGCAGACATTTCATTATCCAAACTATGTAACATCATCAGTGCTAGTAAGGAATGGAGTTTGCTCTCAGTTTACAGTATATGCTAGTGGCTTGCCTTGTCAGTGTTAGTGAGGGTGGTCTTGAAGAATATTACAATATTTTTATTAGAGTATGTTCTTCATCACAGATAGGCAAAAATAATATATTAGACCCAAACAGAAGGTCTGCAGAACAAATTCTGTGACTGGTTTTCTCCAGAATGTAGTATGTTGTGGTTTTTTTTAAATGGTTCCCCCAATTTATATTTTGGCTCCTCACTATTCTGCCTTGGATTCTGCAGAGAAGAACCAAAAAACTACTGCTGCCTCGTAAATTCCCTCTGAGCTGATGAAATTTCACATTGATTCATGTGTTAAACGGATTAAGCTAGTTATATTGTGAAGAGCTTTAGTTAATGGGATTTGTACTGTTGTCAGATGGAGTTTGCTATTCATTCAAGCCAGGCAAATTATTAGAGAATATTCATTCAGAACAATATCCATGATTTCACACTGTGAGTATTTGCAAAACATGAGGTTGCTGCACTTTGGTGAGGATCTCTGCCAGCAAGAGTGGATTAAATAGAAAGAATTAATAACGTGAACACATGGTGGATACTCCCTGAACAAGAGAGTTATTTTGAAGATAATTTAAATTGTACTTATAGGTAGTCCTCAATTTACACCCAATCACTTAATGGCCATTCGAAGTTAAGTTGCCCCCTCCCCCTGCCCCAGAGATATTTATTGCCCAGTTACAAAGTGCCCCTGCCATTGTTCATTCTTATGACTGAAATGGCCACACACATAGACAGTGCAATGACCAGACACCCCTTAGACACACACACACGTACAATCTTTCCCATCCCACAGGCCTCAGTCTGCTCCCAACCTAGATACTCAGCCATGCATGGATGTCTAAAGCTAATCAGCAGAAGCTACTATTGTCCTCAAAACTGGCTCTTGTTTGGTGTCGAAGCCGATAAGTCACAGGACACAAGGTGTGATACAGAATTATACTTTTATTTTGGTACCAAGATATAAGGACCCCGGTTTGAAAAGCTAACCAAGGCCAAGATTAGGATCTTTACAGCAGTTCTTATAGTCAAGGGATGGTTGCATTCAACCCTTTGCCCTTCCCCTAATAATGCATGCATAACAGATAATATTGATTGGTTATTTGGATTTCAGCCCCCCTAAATGCTTACGCTTGTTCTGTTAATTAGCTAAATGTCATTTAGCCTGGTTTTTTTACCTCAGGTCACGGGTATCTTGGAAAGTATACCAGCTTTGTGGGTTTGGTTTTTCTTCTTCTTCTAAATGAGCTATTCTTGTTCCTAATATCCTGGCTAGTGGTTTTAAGGTGCTAACTTCTGTCTTGCTTTAAATGTGCACCTCCCCCCCTTCCTATTGCAGAGCAGAATAAAAGAACGAACAGGTTTTTTTTCTGAGGCAGCCCCCCCTCTCCTTCCTCAGTGAGAGAGAGAGAGAGAGAGAGAGAGGAAAGGAGCAAAGCTCTTAGTTGTCAAGGCAAAGAAATGAAAACAAGAGAAAATGTTTTATCAGAATTCATATTCCTCACTCTCATGTCCATTCCCTCCATACCCGACTCCTATCTCCTCTAATCCCCAGGGCCTCATCTGCACATACTTTCCATCATCTGATCATCCATTATCACACGGGGCTGTTACAGCCTGTAGATGGAGGCCTGTTTCCCATCCAATCCCAAAGCCTTCCCTGCCTCTTGAGTTTCGCCTAGGCCTCAGCTTACTCCCAACCCAGCCATTCAACCACCCAAAGGAGTTTAAAGTTGGCAGAACTACTGTTATAGCTTAGCATGTTATACCTCAGCATGCTTCCTACCATATTAGCCACCCAAGGGACTAGTAGGACTCAGCCTCCCCCTCACCCAGCTCCAGGCCCTAGCAGCACCCGACTTTCCTTTCTGTTTATTTTGCAGAGGAGCCAAACTGATACGATGCGATGCGAGTCTCAGCTTTCTTATGGAAAACAGAAGGCCGGGCTCATCTGCCTGGGTCTGTACTAAGCCTCCCAGGGCCTTCACCACCCCTGAAGCACACAGTGCTCTACTTAACAACTTACACACTCATTTAACCGGCACATCAAGGAAGAGCAAAGTTTAAACTTCCTATGGATGCAGTTTTATTTATTTGTATTCCCCTTTACAAGTGGTCATTAATGTTAGAGAAATACAAAGATTGGGATTCTTCAAATTATGACAAGTTCAAAACAGGGATGCTCTTTTCATCTGTTTCATTTCTTTGTATGATAGTAGTATTAGTAATATTATTAGGAATAATAAGAATGATCAAGGGACTTCATATAGCAACCCATTATAATATAATTAATTTGTTCCCAAATGATATGTTTATTTCCTTAAGAACTCAAATAGAGAGAGATTCCAATTGCAGACTGAATTGGATGAATTCTAAAAAGTGCAAGATTTAGAAGAAAACAGAAAGTCATCTGCTATAATAATTAACACAGTGAAAGTGTCACACAAGTAACTTCAAGAAAGTATAGGATTATATCTCAGCCCTCATGGATTTGAACACTTTGGAGGAATGATTACAAAGGACTGGCATTAATTAAAAAGATAATTATGAATCTTTATTATGTAAAATCAAGATGGAATTAAAAACTTGGCAATGTGATTATTATCATTCTTAGGAAGGATAGCAACTGTTAAAATGATTATCCTTCCAAAAATTCTGTTTTTCTTTTAAACCTTCCCAATATCAGTGCCCTCTAATTGGTTCAATAATTACAGGAATTATATCTTCATTTATTCATAATTACTTTTTTAAAGAACTAGAATCAGACAAGCTGTCCAGTATAAACAACAGCAAAATGGAAGTTTAGAAACACCAATTTGAAATAAGATGCAGACTATGCAGAAGGGCCTGAGAGACAGCCCAACATATAATAGCAAGGTATAAGATACAGACAGGAAGAGCATACACTGACCGGTACAACCAAGTAGCTGGCATTATATACAGGAAAATCTGTGCAGAATATGGTTTAGACCCTCCTACGTTTAGTTGGAAGATCCCACAAAAAGTTGTGGAAAATAAGAGGACTAAGATCCTGTGGCATTTCCAGTTCCAGGCAGACAGGCCAGACATTTTGGTAGTAGACAAAGTCCAAAAGACTGCAGTAATGATAGATGTAGCCAAGTGACAGAAAAATCAGGAAGGACTATGAGAAACTGGACAAGTATCAGGGCCTGAAGGAAGAACTGGAATGGATGTGGAAAGCAAAGACCAAAGTATTCTGAGTAGTGGTAGAAGTACTCAGGCTGTCCTCAAACTCCTAGGCCCCTGCTAAAGGACCCAAGAGTGAGGAAGACACAGCCCACACATAAGTATATTTTTATATGGTACAAATACAAATTGGGTACACATTGAAGATATATTTGATTCTTCATCTGTTACAGCAATGCTGTTTAATTTGAGGGGAAAGAAATTAGTAAAAATTGCCATAAACCCAGATTTAAAAGTATTTTAAATCGTATAAAATGAAAATCTAAACATCCACAGTTTAAGAGTGAGGATAAATTTACCTAATTCAAACAATGGGAGGATCAAGGCCTTCACTGAGCTATTTAACTACAGATAAGAAACCTACCCCCACCAAACATATATTGCCAAAGGACTGGAAGCAAACTCCAACTTGGTTTTAAAAGAACCCAAATTATATCCTTTCTTCATAAAATGTATAGGCAGTATATTATTTTAGCAGTTGTGTATCTCTGAAAGGGATCTATATCTGCATTTGTGTGTGTGTGTGTGTGTGTGTGTGTGTGTGTGTGTGTTCTCTGTGTATATGTATATGTATACATATTTGTGTGTGTGTGATTATGTTTATGTAGATATCCATCACAAATGATTCTTAACCAAATCTTTAAACAAAACCTTGGGAACAAGAGGTACACTTTGATCTTACCGAAACACAGTACAGTTTTAGCATTCCTTTAAAATTTATTTCAGTAAGAATCAGGGAATGACTGCAAAGATAATCTATGGATGACATACTCCATTAAAATCACAGTTTCCACTAGAATGAATATTTCTAAAGTATGATATGTGGTAAGAAAGTTTACCTGTACAGTTAGTAAGTTCCCCACTGAAAGCTTTTTTGACAAAATTAAGAGAATTGCACAGTATTTTAAAATGAATTTTGCTATTTAAACACCTTAAACAGTGACTACATATGAAAGGTACTGGAAAATAAAATTTTACTTCTCATAGGAAATATGCAGGAAATACAGAAGCAGTAACATAAACATTAGTTCAACATTTAAGAATGTTTAAAAAACTGCTATGAAGAAATTATTTATATCACTTATTAGCTATGTGGATAAGATACATTTCCATTAAAATAAATATCACTTTGGATCAACATATTAAATATTCTGTTCAAATATATATGCATTAATATGCTCATATTCCAAAAGTTGTACTCGTTTACTTTATTCTCAAATGTGTTAATATTTCTCACGCTTACTAAATTTAGTTATGCATAAACAATTCTTTAATTGTACACAACATACTAATAAAAAGAAAATATGGACATCAATTTTTTACTTTGATTTGCAGATCTTATAATATGGATTCTTGAAAGAAAATAAATTATTTTAGCATTTTTAGAAAATGCAATTCAGTATTGTTTGGAGATTAGAGATCTGAACTGTGAAATCAGAAAGCATACTAGAGATTGAAATAAGTAAAGGAATTCACCTACAGATTCTGAATATATATTTGTCTACTTTATATTGACAATTTCAGTAAGATTTATTTGTGATTATATGTATAATGTGTTAATTACTGTTGTATATCACTGATTGCATGACCTCTATAAATGCCATATACTAAAAAATAAATAAGATTTATCTGATTGGATAAAGGATAGGTTGATTTTTACTGGGGGATAGAGAAGAAGATAGAAGATTGTACACTGCAGGCAGGGACAATCACCCAAGAGAAATTAAGATGTCCATTCCAAGTATTACTGATACCTGGAGTTTGTAAACAGCTCCGTCAACTCCATCCTATTTCTCTGAAGACCTTAAATCAAAAGTGGATAAATTACTTCTGAGGAAGAAGGATTAATTTGGGAAATTTGGGCTCACATTTCTATTAATGTGATAATGTATCGCTAATAGTGATTAAGGCACCATGCTAGAAACTGGGAGACCATAAGTTCTAGTTCTGCCTTAAGTGTGAAGGGTGACTGGATGGCTCACTCTCTCTCAGCCCAATCCACCTATAGGGCTGTTGTTGTTGAGAAAAGAGGACAAGAAAAGAGTTTTGTGTACATTTGTCACCTTGAGTTACTTATAAAAATAATAAAGGTGGGATATAAATTAAATAAAACATTTCTAACTAGGGATTCAATACTAGCTTGCCATCTTCTAAGCAAAACCTTCTAATTCTTTGTTCAACTAGTTGTTGAGCCCTCTTTTGTATGAGTCTTTCCTTTCCTGAATTGCTCTATGGTCACTTATTTTCTGATTATAGTTTTGTCTTACATATTTTCAACTGTCCATGTCTGTCTTCTAAATTCAACTTCTGGCAATTTTTTGTTTTAGCAAAGATTGCCAAAATCTTGAATGTTAGCTTGCTAGTAAATGAGGTGCCCTTTTTTAAGCATGACCTTTTTTTGGCCTTTACTTACCTCTTGTCCCCTATCCAGATGCTTCTGACCACTACTTCAGATAAATATCACATTCATTAGGTCCAAGTAATGTCAGTTTGCAAGATATCCTAGCTAAGTGTCAAAGCTACAACCTGTCAGCTAGTCTATATAAGAGACATTTATGATCAACTTATGGAGTGCTTGTGGTCAACCTCTATAGCTCTTTCCAAAAGATGTTAAAGAAATTTTACTTTTAGCATGCAAAGGCACAGAAAACCTAATAATTCAGTTTACAAAAGCACTTAATTGCTTAATAAATTGTTAAATCACCACGCCCTCAATTTGGAGAAGTATCATAGTAAACTATTTTCCTACATTTTCCCTTCAGTATTTTAGTCATCTTTTAAAGTTCTTTAGCACTTTTCCTTGATCTTTTTAAATGCATCTGACAACTACTATCCTTGTTTCCTGTGTAAAAATTCAACATCATGGCCTTGATATTTGGTTGTCACTTCACAACTAGATTCTTTATCATGAAGGTGCACAGTGGATAAATAATACATAGAACAACAAACAGAAATCCTTATTATAATAACAGCAACCATAATATTAAAAAAGGATCTGACTGAGCCATCCTATTTGGGTAACCATGAAATAATATAATTCCAAATGTTAAAGAAAGAAGGAGAAGAGCAATCAATATGTGTTACAGTATGAAAAATAGCTAATTGGTTCAAGATGAGTTGTACATTTGTGAAAATCTGTGTTGGTCAACATAGGTGCAGCGGCTAGATTTGATATCACAACCCCCCTTTTGTTGACTAAAAATCCAAGGCCATGCAATTCTGAATAGCAATTTGAGACATAGTAGTTACCTTCGCTTGCAGTCTCCTTATGGTATCTGTCATGGCCTGGTATAGATTCCAAGAGAAGCTGAAATATTGAGCAAGGCAAATTCTAAATCAACAACCTGAAATCTGGCAGATATCAATGAAACAGGAAATGCAATGGGAACAGCCATCCACAAGGGAGTTATTATGGAATATCTAATGCAAGGAAGTCAACTTGCCTTGAGCAAAGGATGAGGTTGTAACCTTGCAGTCAGAACCAGAACTCCCAAAGTGCATAAGTCATACCTTAGGTAGGAGGCACCTAACAGTTTCACACATCCAAAACCACATTGACTTTGAGGTTTGTCTAGATTCCAGTTCAGCAAAAATCTCAAAAGTCCAAATATAGTTATGTTTCCCACAAAAATTACCTCAGTCTGAAGGAACTGTTTAGAAATACACTACATGTTTTCCCTGCCAAATAATTTAGCGAACACTCACATGTTTATCTGTGTATTTCTCTCATTAATGAAAGAGTTATATGCTGCCAGGAGAGTGGTGTAATTAAATGTTAAGGGAGCCTCAAATGAGGATGAACTGGTATATAGGTACGCACCCAACTTCAACTGCAAATTAATAGCGATGTTTGAAGACATGCTCATGATAAGATTATCCTTCCAACTAAGTTGATGGTTGTGATGGAAGAATTTCTACTCAGTCTTCTTTACAGCCAAGTGATATGCATCCTGTATAATGGTTTCATATAAGGTTTTTAGGGGAATTTGCTTGAATCTAGGGTGGTTATGAAAGTCCATTTTTTGTACTATCTTTGTGGAGTATGAAATAGCTTCTTCCATCTGTTGTATTAGCCACTAGCACTTTATGGGAGGAACCCTTACATTTCCTATGGTAGAAATAAGAAATAGTTTTAAACCTGGGGTGGGTGCAAAAGGATTCAATGGACAAATAAATTTGACATTGTTAGAAGGAAGGCTTGTCATGAGCAACAAAATACAGGCACAAGTTTCCAAGCATATAAAATCCTGCTTTCAAAAACTCCACTCAGAATGAAAAAGTCAAGTATTTAATAATAATAGTAATCTTTATTGTCATTGTAAAAATTACAATGAAATTGGTTATGAAATTTCTTATGCTTTTTAAGGGAAGCTTTGCTCTATCTGGGGTGTAAAAAATTTGATGTTATCTTCCAAAAATTGTTCAGCTCTTTTGACTCAGGTATGATCCCTTCTACCTTCATTAAAGTATAGGTTGATATGGTATCATATAGTATTTGATGTAGGCTGCAAAGGGTCATCTCATCTGGCAACCAAAATTTCACCTGCAACCCATGGAAGGGGAATCATTGCTTATACTAAGCCCTGTTATATTTTGTCTTGCATCCCCAAAGCAGAGTTGAAGGTTTGGGAAAGTTAAATTGAGTCATTCTTCCAGAGATATTTTCTTACAAGAATCTTCAATGCCTTCAACAATGGCAGAGCTTCAAATGTTCTGAAAATAGTTTCTAAAATTCATGGAGATATTCAGAGGTGTATCTACCTTGAAAGAAGCCCACGTTGAACTATATATGCAGTATAATAATATCTGTATTTTATTATTTTTTTCTGTTATTATTTTAAAAACAAATAAACATAAAAAATACATGGTTATAAAAATGGGGAGGTGAAATATTTTGTATGAAACAAATACAGAGGAAGGAGGAAGGGAGGAAAAGTCTCAAACAATCTCTCAGTTTCAGTCCTTAATTCAAAGGAAGAACGAATTGCAATTTAGATCCACATTTCTTGACTTTCTGTCTCTCAGATCAGAACTCAATAGCCTTTTGACGGCAAACTGGAACATATATGAGGTACACACATAGTTGTGGTATATTTAGGACAAGGTGGAACAAGGAAGAATAGAGGCTGATGGATTTGTCTGTTGCTATAGAAGTTATGTCCATGATCCATTCTTCTGTATGTTGTAAAAGAAAGTAGCAGCAGGAACTTAACAGAGTCTATGGTACCATTGGACCTTTGGAGGGCTGTTAAGAGATGATTGTATGGAGATAGGTTGTCACAAAAGGAGCTTTGCTGTATCATAATATTCCCCCTCAGATTGGATAGTAGGTTGTTCTCAAGATCTAGAAGGATCTGGCTGCATGCTGTCCAGTTGAATCACTGATACAAATCAGGTCATCATATCATTATACTCAATAAGCAAAGAGTTGTATAGTCAAGAGTCCTAGTCAAGAGAAAGGAGAGAATCAAAATCATTCCATGTCATTTTGCTGTTTGAGTCTAACCAGCAATTGTCTTGCAATTTCTTGGAAGTTCTTGATGTCCTTTCTTTCAGGATTTCTTCCAATATTTTAGTCAATTAACTTCCCTGCCCTGCAGAGCAATCAGCTCTTTTATACTATTATCTGTTCTTCTGAGTTACATTTTATTTTTGTGTTGTGGCATTCAGGCAGAATCTGGCAAGTAAATATTCTTGCACAAATGCTTAATGGGTTACATTCAATGGTGACCGTTGAGCAGGACAGCACTGAAGCAGATGTGTGATGTGGGTGAAGCATTTATGTCACCTGCTAGAAGAAATCAAGGAGCAAAACAAAATGTGACTTAATTATTCACATGCTATGAGATTTCTCACTTTTCTTCAAGCCTCATCATTTTAGCTGTGTTTCTTTCAGCAGCTGTCTCTCCACAGATATCCTTAAATAAGAGATATATTACCAAGGAGAAAATTATGCGAATGTTATGTTTTTACTACATAGTCCACTTCCCTCAAATTTTGAAGGAATACTTTCCCAGAGGTAAGTCCTTGAGTTTCATGTCCAATAATTAGTTGCCACTGGATTTGGGGTGCTTTAGCTCACTCACAATTACTTCTGCTAGATGGGCAGCCTCCAATTGCATTTACAGGGAAGAGTACATTAACCTGGAGTTTTCTGGTTCTTTCCCAAATTAGTGGCCATCCAGCAATATATAGAGTTTGTTTCAAAAAATGGTCTCCCCTGCATTCTGCATTCTATCACCTTCTAGGCTTTTTAGTTTTTCCTTGACTCTAGGGTGGTTATGAAAGTCCATCTTTCGTCCTATCTTTTTGGAGTATGAAATGCCTTCTTCCACCTGTTGCACTAGCCACTAGCACTTTGTGGGAGGAACCCTTACATTTCCTATGGTAGAAATAAGAAATGGTTTTAAACCTGGGGTGGGTGCAAAAGGATTCAACGGACAAATAAATTTGACATTGTTAGAAGGAAACAAAATACAGGCACAAGTTTCCAAGCATATAAAATCCTGCTTTCAAAAACTCCACTCAGAATGAAAAAGTCAAATATTTCTTATGCTTTTTAAGGGAAGCTTTAAGCTGTTCAATGGGCTGCCTTTGCTGTCTGTCTGGGATGTACAAATCTTTGATGTTATCTTCCAAAGATGGTTCAGCTCTTTTGGCTTAGGTATGATCCCCTCTACCTTCTGTAAAGTATAGGTTGATATGGTATCCTAAAGTATTTGATATGGACCCCTCTACTTAGGCTGCAAAGGGTCATCTAATCTGGCATCCACGATTTCATCCACAACCCAGCTCCTAAATCCTCAAGGTAAAGAAACATTATATCTATAAGTAAGAACTCGGCAAATTTCTACTAATCCTACACTCTCTAGGACATCTCCAAATACTTTAGATCCTCCAGCACTTCTATCTTCTGAAGGAGGAAAAGAGATAGAAATTCCATTATATGTTTCCTTATGACTGTGATTCCTACTATCCTAACAGTTTCTATACCACCTTCCGCTGGCTAAGTAATACTGTAAAAATTTGAAAAGAAGCTGCTTTGACACTTCCAGAGGCCTCATCAAAAAGTGCCAAGTTTGTCCCATGGAAGGATAGGCAATTTCATGGCCAGGGAAAACACATTTTAAAACTACTCCCTCTTTTCTCCTTCCTTTTTTACTCATGGAGTAGAGGAAAGTAAGCTAGTGGTCTCAGGAGTTGTGAAAATCAGTTGGAGAAGATTTGTTTCACAGTAAAGTTAAAACTTTTAACGTTTAACTTAAAGAAACCTAAAAATGGGTAGGGATACAGCTTCTTATTATACAGTTATACACATTAGAATGAACATTCTTGTATCTCAGTGCGTGAAGACTGAACCAGCAATTTGATTTGCTCTAGGAAAAGTAAGAATGGAAGGGGAATCATTGCTTATGCTAAGCACTGTCGTATTTTGTCTTGCATCCCCAAAGTTGGGAAAGTTAAATGAATCGTTTTTTCAGAGATATTTCCTTGCAAGAATCTTCAATGCCTTCAACAATGGCAGAATTTCTAATGTTCTGAAAATATTCTTTTAAATTCATTGAGATATTCAGAGGTGTATCTGCCTTGAAAAAAGCCCACGTTGAACTATACAGTATATGCAGTATAATAATATCTGTATTTTATTATTTTTTCTGTTAATATTTTGAAAGCAAATAAAGAAAAAGTACATGGTTATAATAATGGGGAGGTGAAATATTCTGTATGAAACAAATACAGAGAGGAAAAGTCCTGGGATCTGGCTACATGAGGTCCAGTTGAATCACTGATACAAATTAGGTCATCATATTATACTCAATAAGCGAAGAGTTGTACAGTCAAGTGTCCAATTAACTTCTCAGTCCAGTTCACTGCAATTTTCAATAGCGATGATGCATCAATGCTGATATTCCATTTCCAATAGCAGTGATGTCTCAGTTTGGAGGAGATCCTGCCCCTCTTGGACTTCCTCTTGCACTAACGTCAAAAGCGCCCCAGCCTTCAGTGAGAACCCTTCAAGTACTTCTTGGAGGAATTTCCAAGAGGCTGCATGGGTTGGATTCTGTTGCTCTTATTGAGGATGATGAGGATGCAGGGCCTTTTCTTCGCCACAACTTCTGGGGCTACTTTTTTATTCTTTCTAAAAAAGAATCGTATTATTTTGGACAACCTGCGATAGAGAGAAAAAGATGAGAGAAATTATTTACAGAGATATCTCTTGTGCAGGAACAGGTAGAAGATAGCAACAATAAGGGAGGCAAAATAACTCCTCACAGGGAATATTCTATTATGTTTCCCCTTTCCTGACTGTGGATAAATTATTCTTGAATAAACTGAAGCATCTTGATGAAGAACAAATTCCTCATAAAGACTGAAATAGGCAAGTTTGGAGAACTAATTCAGGTGATCTACATTTTGGCACACTGAATGCATGGTTATGATGGGACAGCAGAGAGGTTCAGGATGACAAGGCTAATGTCTGCAATGGGATCTTTTCATTGGGGAGAGCAGCAAAAGAGAGCACAGTGATTTTCATCATCTTCTCAGTTTAAATTATGAGCCTTTTTCAATCCCAGCTGTTCCCAGAACTGCTGAACTGGGAGGAAAATTTAAAGGGTATTAAACATATCCATTTCTGGAGTGGATTGGCAGAGAGCCTTTTCAGACTGTCTTACAGAATGAAGACTGATATGGATTCTTAGTTATGTTATTATCCCTTTTCTACTTTTCAAGTCAGGAACAATGACACACACACACACACCCCAAAAAAAAATCCCTAGGAAAATTCTATCTTCTCTCCCGAGGACTGCTCCCATTTTAGGATATGACCTTAGTTGCTGAGACTAAGCTGCTGAGGGGCATGATGTCACAATGGAAGGGCATGATGTCACAGTGATCCTTTTGGCCTTCCAGCTAATTACTGTGGCTTTTAAGAAGCTTTTAATCCAAGCTAAAGCCTTTTCTGATTGATGTCACTCTTATTTCAGATTGATATGTATGCGCATTTAGTTACAAGTTACAACAGTGCAGATTTGTTTTTAAAATCTTAGGTGCCATCCCAATGTAAGCTTGTACTGTGCAAGAATATGATGGAGAAGTGAAGGAGGGAGGGAGGAAGATCAAACTATGGTTCCTCAGTCAATTAATTTATGAATGTCTTTTCATTGCCAGTTGACCAGTAAAAACTCTTTCCAGAACCACAAGTGGGGAGAAAAAAATGAAAAAGTATTAAAAATACCCTTTCTTGAATTTGGGTTGGCAGAGAGGAGCTTTGCTGTATCATAATATTCCCGAGAGTCTGGAAAGTAGGTTGTTCTCAAGACCTAGAAGGATCTGGCTGCATGCTGTCCAATTCAATCACTGATACAAATCAGGTCATCATATCATTGTACTCAATAAGCGAAGAGTTGTATAGTTAAGAGTCCAATTAACGTCTCAGCCCAGCTCACTGCAATTTTCAATAGCAATGATGTGCCAGCACTGATGTTCCATTTCTAATAGTGTTGATGTCTCAGTTTGGAGGAGATCCTTCTGGGATCAAAAGTGTCCCATCCTTCAGCGAGAACCCTTCGAGTACTTCTTGGAGGAATTTCCAAGAGGCTGCATGGGTTGAATTCTGTTGGTCTTAGTGAGGTTGATGAGGATGCAGGGCCTTTTCTTCACCACAACTTCTGGGCAACTTTGTTATTCTTTCTAAGAAAGAATCGTATTATTTTGGACAACCTGCAATAGAGAGAAAAAGATGAGAGAAATTATTTTCTCTTTTAAACTCTTTCCAGAACCACAAGTGGGGCGAAAAAAAATGAAAAAGTTTTTTAAAATACCCCTTCTTGAACTTGGGTTGGCAGAGTGCTTTCTAGAAGCATGTTGGAAAATCGATCTTACTTACATTATTATCCTGTTTTCTTTCTTTCAACTCAAAGCAAGAAACTAGGAAAGAGGGCCTTCTCTCCTGAGTAACCCCACTAATGTGACCTAGGAGCTGAGTTGCTGAGAATTTAAGCTGCTGAAAGTTGTGGTGTCACAATGGAAGATGACAAAAGCCTCTTTAACAAAAGGCTTTTTATGGTGATGGCTTTTAATCGAAGCCAAAATTTATTTTACTTTTGAATAAGGATTCAATTGCACATTTAACTATAAGGATCAGCAATACAAATTTGTTCGTATATCATTGGTGCTGTACCACTATTTAAACTCCAGTTTAACAACAATCGTTCTCAATGATGAAGAGCGGGAAGTGCTACCATTGGGACATATCCAAGCTACGATCCTTAGGGAGGGAGATAAATTATGAATCTGTAGCGGCTGTGGGAGCCACTACCTGCTGCAACACTCTATGTCCAAATGATGCTTCAGCAGACACATAAGCATCCAATCTGTAGTGTCGAATAAATGAAGTAGGGAACACCCATGAAGCTGCCCTACACATGTCTTCAAATGGCACTCTAGTTGCCCATGGTGGCTGCACTGTGAGTAGAATGCACGATAATACCCTGAGGTGGAACCTTGCCTCTGGCTTTGTAACCCAAGGAAATAGCTTTCCTCAACTACCTACCTATTGTGTTGGAGGTTACCCTAGCTCCCTGTGTGGATGACTGGAATGACACTAGTAGAGCTTCTGACTTATGAAACTCAGCAGCTTGAGATTCAATTCAAATTCAAATTCAAATTTATTAACCGCTCCCTCTCCCCACAGGGACCCGGGGCGGTGCACAGGAGGAACTAAAAACAGTATAAACAATAAATACAAAAATACATACTTTAAAACACAATTAAACAATATTATCCCGTGCTAAAAATAATTAAAAACCCATTAAAATACATTTAAAATCTATAGACAGAGAGACTATCCAAGGCCGGCCAGTCGAAAGAAATGGGTCTTCAATTTCGTACGGAAGGAGCGGAGGTCAGTGGTCGTTCTGATATCGGGGGGAAGGTCGTTCCAGAGGGCCGGGCCCGCCACAGAGAGAGCCCTTCCCCTGGGCGTCGCCCGCTGACAAAGTCTAGTGGACGGCACCCGGAGAAGTCCCTCTCTGTGGGAGCGAATCGGCCGTGAGGATGTATGGGGCAGGATCCGATCCCGCAGATAGATAGGTCCCGAGCCATGGAGCGCCTTGAAGATGATAATTAGCACCTTGAAGCGCACCCGGAAGACGACAGGCAGCCAGTGCAGCTCGCGCAAGAGCGGTGTAACGTGGGTGAACCTAGTGGTCCCCATAATTGCTCGCGCGGCCGCATTCTGAACTAACTGAAGCCTCCAGGTGCACCTCAAGGGAAGCCCCATGTAGAGAGAGTTACAATAGTCCAGATAAATTCTCAGTGCCCTAGGACATCCAGCCTGTGCCAGAGACATTTCCTAACATAGGAGGGAGCTGGACAAAAATTGGGCAACACCCCCTCCTGCGCCCTGTGGAAGGGAGTATTAACTTTAGGTAGGAAGCCCGTGTCTAACCATAAGGTTACCCTGTCCTGATGGAAAACGCATAAGTTGTCATGAGATGATGGAGCCCTGAGCTCCTAAATGTGTCTAGCCGACGTAATGGCTATTAAGAATGTCACTTTTAGTGTCAGGAGCTAAAAAGAAACACTTGGTTGTAGATGGGAGAACCTTCTTTTTTTCCTTGTTTTCAACCAAAATTGGATCCAAGGACTCACCAAAAGGTTCCCGCCTACGTATGGTGTAGATGCCAGATGAAATTTCTATTTGTTATCTACCTGCCAGTTTTTCAGCCACAGGAGACATCTGGAAGCTACAGAGGCAGACAAAGCTTGAGAAGTTAATTTAACAGAGTCAAGTGTGGCACCTGCCAAATATTGGGTTGCCACAATGACTTTACTGAGGTCCTTCATTGTGTGGGCATCCTCAGGGGGAATACACTCGTGCAATTACTGTAGCCACAGCAAAGTAGTTCTGTTAAAGAAAGGCAGCAGCCACCACCTTTATGGCCCAAACTGAAGCCTGAAACCCTTCCCTCAGAATGAGTTCAGCTTTCTTATCCTCAGGCTTCAGCTTGTCCGCCACGTCTCCTGCCATTACCACGGCTGAAGATAAGGCCACGACTGGGGTGTCAACTGTGGGTACCTGAAGTGCCTGGGGAAAGGCCTGGTCTAAATTATAAAACCACCTGTGATTCACCCCAGGATTTGAAGTGGGTGGGTCCATTGACTTTTAACTACTTCAAGAAAGAGAGGTGGAGCTGGGACTTCCTCCTTGTTTAAGGTGGTCTTAGCAAACATAGTTTGCATTAAGTCCTTTCAAGAATCCAAAGCGGGAATTGCTGTGCTTCTGCCGAGCTTAATCATAGATTTGGCCTTGCCTAAAAGCTGCTTAAACAGAGAGGACTGAAAAAGACCAGTAAAGGCCGGGGTGTCTGGCTTCCCTGAATCCTCATCATCTGACATCCCCAGCCCGCGCACAGGCTGCTCCCCAATCACTGACTCCTCACTAGCTAAGGAAGGTGACTCAGGTACATCACATTCATCTGGTTGGGGGGGCTACACCTGATGTTTTATCTACCACAGTGACTAGACTTGGGTGAGGTTGAGATTTTTTAGGAACCTGATCTTTTTTATCTTGATGCTTCATGCCTGAGGCAATGCCATGGTTAAGCAATTAACCTTTGAATATTAGGAGGCAAATTTTGTAAGGCCTCATAATCCTCATCCATGTCCTCTGTGCCAGGTAGGTCAGATTGAGGAGCCAAGGTTGGGTGAGGAATCAGAAAATCTTGTGAGGAGCCCTCAAGCGGGTCCCTCATCATACCCCTAATGGCCCTAGGCAAGGCAGAGGGAGAGGGGGAAACATCCATCCTAAAACTTCTGCCCTCCCTGACAGGCGATGGGGCTAGGGAGGAGCCAGGACTGGAAGCTCTGAAGGGAGAGCTGCCTACACACTCCTGTTGATCCTGGAGCAAGCGTTCAGCTTGGGCCACCCGTTTCTCCAGAGCTTGTTTTCTGCGCTGCTCGTCTCGCAGCATGGCCCTAGAAAGTCTCTGTGCCACTGCAGTCTTCATGGCCTTGGCCCTGGAAATAGCCCCAGAAGCCGAAGCCTCAGAGCCCTGAGCTCTTCCTCGGCTCTGGATGCCATTCCTGTGATGTCCCTATCAGGCGTGCTCCACTGCTAACCCTGCAGAGGAATCGACTCAATGGGTTATCCTTCCCCTAATCAACTTGCAGCCCTAAGCCTAAATTAATGTCCAATTCTGCATTGTTCTCACTTTCCGACTCTCGTGGCTAGGACAAAATGGCTGCCAATACTCTTTTGAAATTCAAAATGGCCATTCCGCTCAATTAATGGCCACCTGTTCCATTAGAAATTGCGGGGGCTAGTGTAATTGTGTGAGGGCAACAGTGACAAAAACTGCACTCAGGCCAAACCTTGCAGGGAGCCCCCTAACAAGATTGACACCAGCGTAACAACTGGCATCCAGCAAACCATGATGCAGTTGGGCAGTGGCTGCTGGCTTGCTGAAAGGGAAGGAGAAAGGCTTTTCAGAAAAACTTTTCAAACGAACCACAGCTTTTCCCAATATACAGGGCTACAGCCGTGAGAGCCAGTCAATTAACTAATTTTTCAGTCACCCTCCTACCTCAGTTTCTGCAGTGGAGCCTTTAATTTTAAAACCGCTGGATCAAGCCAATCGCAATCCGGCGCCCTGCGAGGCAGCGATGATGCCCGACACCCCTTTCACTCACAGCAACCTAGAATTAAAATTTTGAGGTGTGATTTAGTATAAAAGTTCAAATTAGCCAAATTGTTTTGTCAATTTAAGGAATAATTCCAATAACTACCAACACCTAAGAAACTACCAGCCCATTTGGACCATACACTGAGAGGAACTGGGCAGAAGAGCAATGGCATGGCTGCAACAATTTCTCTCAGTCTATGGACCAATCAAGATTGACAATAGCCGATGGTAGCAACTCCCACTCTTCATCATTGAGAATATCTTGATTTCATAATTGCTGTACACTAATAACCCTAAATGGAAAATACAATTTTGTAGGAAAATGTTCCTCCATCTGCTAAGTTTATATATAAACTAGGCAACCCATGACCCATTAAGTCTTCATTTCAAAGATTATATCTTTAACAGGTACCTCAATGCCTTCAACTATGGTAGAGCCTCTAAGCTTTATTGCAAGAAGCTCTTAAAAATTCAGGAAGATATTCAGAGATGTATCTGCCAAGTTGAACTGTATAGCACAGTAAAGCATTTCATAATTATTGTACACGAATATTAATCCTAGGAGGAAGATTTTTTTTAAATATTGCAGGAAAATGCTCCTCCATCCTCTGATGTTTATTTATAAGTATACATTATATACTTATTTAGCAGTATGAACAGTGTTCCTCTCCAAAGAACTGGGAGGCAGAGTGAAATATATTCTGCCAATGTGTCTTGAAAAGGGTTGGCCTTCCAGTCTTATACAAGTGATTCTTAACTTCAAGATGAAGTGCTCAAGACCTAACAACCACTACTAGCTAATATTCACGGTGTTATTTAAGGAAAATCCTCCATGGGGAGAAATTTGGAGGATTGGCTCTTTAGAGACCCTCCCCACCATATTCCTGTTGTTGATGAAATCCTCCAAAAACGGTGCAAAATGGCCCACACAGCAAAACGGCAGTAATGCCAGCAGAAACCCACCCCTGCGCCACTCGCTGATCTGCCAAAATAGAGACGTTCTGGGTTGTGTGGAATTTTGAAGCCCCATGGAGGCCAATGGGTCCTTCTCTTTAAATCTGAGCTCTTATCTTGACAGAATTTTACTTCTACTTTTATACTACAAGCCATTGAATTTTGTAAAATGATGAAAACCTCCCCTGGCTGCTTGATAAAATTGTATTTGTGTTGTGCCAATCCTATATCTGACCCACTGCTGCTCCTGATTATAGGGCTGCCTGTTCTGTAATGAAAAACAAGCATATTTATAAAGACAGGTTTCCTATTATCCTGAGAGGCAGCTGTTACTCTGCTGCAATCTTTTATTTTTTTTAATTAGTTTAGTAGAGTACTGCCTGTTAATTCCACACTTGACAGTGATCTTTGGCCCTAGTTTTTGAAGCCTTAAATGATATTGTCCTTAAAAAAAACCTCAAGGCCCTCCACCATTAAATATTTGATTTGATTTGTTCTATTATACAGCATATTAAATGTTATTCTGCCAGCTAAGTATATATGGGTGTGATCCAAGGGCAATTGAAGTTAATGGCCCTCTTTCAATTAGCATCAATGGACTTTTTTTTTAATTAAGCACCATATATGTGCTTTCCAAACAGCACTAATAACATTCTGACTATACTAATAAGGAATTTTCTTAGGAGCTCTACATATGAGATTCGTATGGTTCACCAAACAGGAGAACAATAGGAAGGAGGGGAGGGGCCGAAGGTCCCTTTTATCATGCTGAATAGCTGCTGTTCCACTAATTCTTAAGATGTCAAAAATATGCTGGGCATCATCATCCAGGCATTTGAAATAAGCCTTTATGTGCAAAGCGGGTAAATAGCGTGAAAACAAGCATTTTAAATAAGCTGTTTCTTGCTTCTCTTTTCCTGAAATCTTAAGCACAGGAAAAAATAATCAAGTTCTCACTTGGTCAAAGTCCAGCTTCCATTTTTCCAGAATATCCCAGTTCATGTTTCTTGGAAATCCCCAAATCCAGGAAGAAAACAAGACTTCCTTTATTATTCCTCAACAGCAAATGTCCTTCAAATAGGTTGCTACTCTATGGCCACTATCCCAACAATATAGTCACTGATCAATCTGTTATAGGAAGTTCCATGCTTTTAAAGCCCCTAACTGCATTAATTAACACTGTTTTGCAATTTCTAGGAAGGGCAGGGGAGGGAAATCACTGATGCACTCACTCATTGTGGGAGCCAGCTTGGTCTAGTGGTTAAGGCACTAGGCTAGAAAGCAAAGGATTGTGAGTTCAAGTCCAGCCTTAGCCCTGAAAGCCAGCTGAGCGACCTTGAGGCAGTTTCTCTCTGCCCAACTCATCCCATAGAGTTGTTGTTTTGGAGAAAATAGGAGGAGGAAGGTGTGTTGGATAGGTTGGCTACCTTGGATTATTTATAAAAATAATAAAAGGTGTGATATAAATAAATTCTTCAGGCTTAGCATAATAGATCTATACTGAAAATTCCAACTCAGAATTTGCTTTCTTCTACTGTGCGCCCTGAGACTGATATGACAAAGCAATGCAGGCTTGCAGCTATCTGCCAATGGTGGTGGATGTAACCTTTTTGCCTAGGGAAACTGGCTGAAAAGAAATGAACAAAGCCTCCGACTTTCTATTTGGCAATGTCCTATTTAGGTAGATTTTTAGGGCCCTCCTTATGTACAAGGTGTGCCATTTTCTCTCTAATAGATGTGCTGAATCTGGACAGAAATTTGGAAGAACCAATTCTTGGACTCAGTGAAAACAGGAGCATACGTTGGGTATAAAGGAGGGGTCCACCCATAACACCACCCGGTCATAGTGAAATGTACACAGATCGTCCCTGGTTGACAGAGCCTGCAATTCAGATATCTTCCTGGCAGAGGTTATGGCCACCAGGAAGGCCATCTTGAGGGTAAGAAAACTGAATGACACCATACGTAACGGCTCTAAGGGGGGCCCCATGAGAGCGTCCAGCACCTTGTGCAAGTCCCAGGATGGGTACCTATGTGCCATGGGTGGTTTGAGGCTCCTTTAAGAAAGCGTTCCACAGTGGGATGCTGAGTTAAAGACTGTGACCTCCCACAAACCAAAAACAAAGATATTGCTGATACTTGCTGGTATTAGGAGCCAACCCTTTATCCAGTCCTGCCTGGAGAAAGTCCAAGACCTGTGGAATAGTCGCACGGGTAGGTTCAAGATTCTTACCAGCACACCAGGAGCAGAACGAATTCCAGGTTGAATTGTATATCCGCTCTGTGGATGGCCTAGGGGCTGCTTATATCAGTTGTATGACCCTGGAGGAGGAGGAATCCTCCCTCAGGACGCTCTGCTCAAGCGCCAGATGGTCAACTGGAGCCACTGAGGGTCTGGATGCCCCTGGCTGAAGGAGATCATGTCCCGAGGGATCCTCCAGGGTCTGTCCACCAAGAGCAACCAATGGTTGGCGAACCAAGGCCTCCAGGGTCAATAGGGGAAACCATCACAACCTCTGCCCCCTCCCCTATGATCTTCTGTATGACCCTCAGTATCAAGGGTAACAGGAAGGCGTAAAGGAGTCCCCAGGGCCAGCTGCAGCGAAGGGCGTCCACTCCCTCCACATTCTGCTACGGAAATGGAGTAGAACCGCGGAAGCTGTGCATTGAGTGGCGTAGCGAATAAGTCAACCAATTGCCCGAAAGATCGATGGATGTAGTTGCCACTCCGCATTGTCCATCACATTCCAGCTGAGCCAATCAGTCCTTACATTCGCCACCCCTGCTATATACTATGTGGAGATTGACAGCAAATTCCTCTTGTCCCACAGCCCCAGCCTCTTGGTCTCCAACATGAGGGACTTTGACCTGGTCCCTCCCTGTCTGTTTATGTGGGCCTTGGTTGCTATATTGCCTGTGAGAATGAGAATATATCTGCCATTGACAGAGTGGCAAAACTGCCGGAGAGTCAGGCAGACTGCCCTGAGTTCCAATCAGTTGATATTGTGATCCTGTTCCACCTGTTCCATTCTCCCTGTGCCATCTGTGCCTGGAGATGAGCCCCCCAGCCAAACAGACTGGCATCCACCATTACCCTCACTCGGTCTGAAGTATTGAAATATTCCCCCTCCACCATAATAGGGAGCAGGATACTTCCACTGGTAAGGTGACCCTTGCCTGGGAGCAGCTCATGAGCCTTCGCTGAAATGGTAAAAGAAACCATTGAAGGTCTCTGGTATGCAGGTGAGCCCAGGGGGTAGGTCATTCCAGAGGGCAGGGGCTGCCACAGAGAAGGCTCTCCCCCTAGGGGTCACCAGCTGACATTGCCTGGCCGACGGCACCCTGAGGAGGCCCTCTCTGTGGAAGCGAACTGGACGGTGGGAGGTATTTGGTAGCAGGAGGCGGTCTTGCAGATAACCAGGTCCCTTGCCAAGGAGCGCTTTAAAGGTGGTTACTAATACCTTGAAGCGCACCCGGAAAACCACAGGCAGCCAGTGCAGCTCGTGCAGGAGAGGTGTCACGTGGGAGCATCTAGACACCCCCGAATCCCCCGCGCGGCCGCATTCTGAACTAGCTGGAGCCTCCGGGTGCACCTCAAGGGAAACCCCATGTAGAGAGCATTACAGTAGTCCAGGCGGGAGATTACGAGGGCTTGAGTGACTGTGCGTAAAGCGTCACGATCCAGAAAGGGACGCAACTGGCATATCAGGCGAACCTGATAAAAAGCCCCCCTGGCCACGGCTGTCATATGGTCTTCTAGAGACAGCTGAGAATCCAGGAGGACACCCAAGTTGCGAGCCCTCTCTGTAGGGGCCAATGACTCGCCCCCAATAGCCAGAAATGGTACCAACTGGCTATATTGTGACGCTGGAAGCCACAACCACTCGGTCTTGGATGGGTTGAGTCGGAGCCTGTTTCTCCCCATCCAGACTCGCACGGCCTCCAGACACCGGGACATCACTTCCACGGCATCGTTGGGGTGGTCCGGGGTAGAGATGTACAGCTGAGTATCATCAACGTACTGATGGAACTCTACCCCGAAACCACAGATGATCTCGCCCAACGGCTTCATGTAGATGTTAAACAGGAGAGGCGAGAGGACCGACCCCTGTGGTACCCCACAAGAGAGGCACCTCGACGTCGACCTCTGTCCCCCTGCCAACACAAATAGTGACCAGTCGGAGAGGAAGGATGAGAACCACCGTAGAATGGTGCGCCCCAGCCCCTCCAGCCGGTGCAACAAGATACCATGGTCAAAGGTATCGAAAGCCACTGAGAAATCTAACAGGACCAGGATAGAGGAACAACCCCTATCCCGAGCCCTCCAGAGATCATCCACCAACGCGACCAATGCCATCTCTGTGCTGTGCCCAGGCTGGAAGCCAGACTGGCGTGAGTCCAGATAGACAGTTTCCTCCAGGTGCTGAGGGAGCTGCCGCGCCACCACACTCTCGACAACCTTCGCAAGAAAGCGGACGTTGGAGACAGGACGGTAGTTGGCCAACACAGCCGGGTCCAGGGAGGGCTTCCTGAGGAGGGGCCTCACCACCGCCTCTTTCAAGGCGGCCGGTAGGAACCCCTCACTCAAAGAAGCGTTGACAATTCCCTGGAGCCAGCCTCGTGTAACCTCCGGGGAGGCCAGTACCAACCAGGAGGGACATGGGTCCAATAAACATGTGGTGGCGTTCAGCCGCCCCAGCATCCTGTCCATGTCCTCGGGAGTCACAGGATCAAACTCTTCCCAGATGGCTGACTCAAGATCTGCCCATTCGAGGCAGATTGATTCAAAAAATGTGTTTTCCTATGATACTGTTTTGTCCAATTAAAAGTTACAATAGAGAATCAAGAGAGTTTTAGTACCCATAGATTTATCCACGAAAAGTAGTTGGTTAGTATTCCATGGTTTTTTTGATATAAAACATAGCAGCTAACAATTCTTAAAGAATCAATTTCTTCTGCTCATATTATATTTGGAAAAAGAAACAATAAATCAACAATATTGTTCATTATCAAAGAGTTGATTTTCTCAATTTCTTCCAAAACTCTTGATCAGAAAATATCACCAACAGTGATATATGTACAATATTGCTTTCAAATAAGATTAGACAGTCTAACAATATGAGTGTAACTACTTTAGTTTCAGTAAAATATCTATGGATTATCTTTATGGCTGGTGATTTACAAAAATAAATATAAAAGCAATTCTATGCCACAAAGAGTTCCAGTGAGATATTTTAAATTTAACTCCTACATTTCTCTTTCAAAAGAACATCATATGCATTATGTTTTATATAATACTGAGATTGCCTTGATTTTAAGTGCAATAGATATAAAGCATTCTTCAAGTGATGTTAATGGTAGAAATTGCACAGTTGTTGAAAGATGCTTTTAATATAGAAGAAGCAACAACAATAAATTAAATAAAGATGAAATCCATAAAACTGATGCTTTAAGAAGCCCACTTAATTCTGTTACATGTACAATAAAGTTTTCCCCCCTTTTTAGTTAAAACTGAGAGGAAGAAGGAAAAGAATAGAGAATTTTAAAATGAAGGATGCATTTGGATTCTATCTACCCTTAAAAATACTACTCAAATTGAAAAAGAAACCTTTCCTTTAATAAAATATTAAAGGCAACCATTCAGATATTACTATACTTCAACCAAGGTTTGTTGTATTTTAATAATTCTTTATTATAGTGCTTCAGACAATTCAATACATTCGCTGAGTACAAGATTAACAAAATGTTTCAGGAACACTTCAAAAAAAGCATTCTCCAGCAGGAATCAAATACAGTTTTTACTAAGAGTTCATTTAACTATTCAGAAAACAATTACCAATATGTCAAATCCTTGAAACTCAAGCATTGAAAAAGTAACAACAAGACACTTATTGTGTAAAAGCAAGGGAATTAGGATTTTATCTACCTTTTATATTTCCTAACACTACTGTGCTTTTCACCATATTGTCTTCTTTTTCAAAAGAAAAATCAGGTCTATAGAATTGTATATATTGAATTTTCTCAGACTCTAAAATACAATTGCAACAATATTCACAATGATGATCATGTCCTTATCAATTCAGTGGCAACTCTGTTCAATTAACTTAGAGAGTTTCATAAGTAGTGACTTTGTTTTCAGTGGCATTCCATGATGTGGAAGAATCCAATTCTCTTTCTGTCTACCAAACATTAATAATGAACATCTTACAAAAATGAAATAATCTTAGATGGTGTGTTTTAGCCCTGGCATTTTGACCTTAGAAAAATGAAGGGAAAACAGCCAGCTTTTGTTAGAGAAATGCATCAAGTAGTCCTCTTACTGTCCTCCAATTGTATCTTTCAAAACAGAATTAAGTTGAAGCAATTGGTCTTTAGCATTTTTGAGGAGTTTTCTACATCTTACACATTTGTAGAGTTTTGTCTTTTCTGTCTTACCTGCTTCCTAGAAACTGCTTGTAACTGTTTCCAGAAGCTGGAAAACATAGCATGTAAAGCTCTTATATTCTTTCAGTGATCCAAATTTCAAGGGAGCGGACTGGCCTTGGGAACAACACATTGTGCTGTCTATCAGACAACAATTGAGTTTGAATGTGCTTTTCAGTCTTTCTGAGCCAAAGCTGAAATCTTGCAATGTCTCTGTCAGAGCAGAAGTGGAGAAAGGACAGGATTAGGCTTGTCAGAATGAAAACTTTTCTGAATTTTCCTCCATCAACTAATAAAAAAACTGGATTTCCCAGTGTGTCCTTTAATAAAAAGACATTTAGATACCTCCTGCAATACTTAGTACTTGACCATTGATGTCATGTGAAAAATATATTCAAGTCTTATATGGGTCTTGGACAAAATAATTATTCTTTGAGAAATTAGTCATTAGAAGACAATGAAAAATAGTATCATTTATTGTCTTAGGTTGGTCTTTGTAAGCTTTTTGGAAAAGTTTTGTAAGTCACCCATAGTCTTCTAGAGGAGGCAACCATTACAACTCAATTTAATTAATAATTTAAATTAAATTACTTTCTTGAGAATTTCCTTGAAGAGGTTATATTTTTCCATCACTGTACAATGAATGAAATGTTTGAAATCAACTTCTTTCTTTCTAATTTCATTTATATCTCACTTTACCATCACAGGTGATGCTCAGAGGCTAAAAGTTAACAGCAGTAAAATATATTTAAAAAGCGCATTGGTTCTTACCTGAGACGCATCTTCTCATAGGGTGGAGGCAGCATCTAGGTTAGGTTGGGTTAAACCTTCATCCACTCATTGGACAACTGAGTTTGGAACAAAGTTTAAGTCCCGCCCTCGTCACTAGGCAGACCCAGTTTTCGACGAAGTTGATGCGTTTTGCTCAGAAAGAAGTACAGTACAGTCTGGTTAAACATGTTGAATAATCCATGTAGTAATGGCTAACAAAGAAGACAGTCAATTCGGCACAAGAGACATACAAATAAAACTGCAGTCAATATAATCCAACCAGTCACAAAGGGAGGGACTAGATGCTGCCTCCACCCTATGAAAAGATGCGTCTCAGGTAAGAACCAACGCTCTTTCTCCATAGTGGTGGAGGCAGCATCTAGGTTGGGACGTATCAAAGATGGAGGTGTCCCAGGGAGGGAATCATGACTGGTTCGAGACTGGCTTGGCTCTTACAACCGATTGGAGAACTCTGCGGCCAAAGGCCGCTTCTGCAGAGGCAAAGGAGTCCAACTTATAGTGGCGAATGAAAGGCAATGGCTAGCCCAAGTGGCCGCCCTACAGATTTCTTGGAGAAAAGCCTGTGCCGCCCAAGCAGCCAAAGTAGCCACACTTCTGTTGGAATGTGCAGTCAATCGCCCTGGTGCCACTGTAAAGTGGGACTGGTAAGCCAGAGCAATGCATGCTCTTAGCCAACGACCTATAATGACTGAGGAAACCTTTTCCTGAGACGAAGGCTGGAAAGACACAAAAAGTGATTCCAAAGCTCTAAAGGGCAATGTCCTTATGAGATAGATTCTGAGAGCCCTCCTCACATCCAAGGTGTGCCACCTATGCTCCAAAGGATGAGTGGGGAATGGACAGAAATTTGGCAAAACCAGTTCTTGAGTCCGGTGGAAACAGGAGCGCACCTTGGGTATGAAGGAGGGGACCAACCTCAAAACGACCCGATCCTTGTGGAACACACAGAGGTCGTCTTTCACAGATAAAGCCTGGAGCTTGGAGATTCTCCACGCAGAGGTGATGGCCACAAGGAACGAGACTTTCAAGGTAAGGAATCTTAGGGATACCTCCCGCAGCGGTTCAAAGGTAAGGGAGTCGAGGACCTTGGGCAAATCCCAAGAGGGATACCTATGTACTGCCAGTGGTCTAAGATTGGACACTTCCTTAAGGAAGCAACGCAGCATAGGCACTTGTGACAAGAAGGGGGAACCCCTGCAGGTTAAAATGGATAAGACAGCAGCCAGTTGCATCAGGATGGTGTTGGGAGTCAATCCCTTGTCGAGGCCCTCCTGGAGAAAATCTAGAACCTGAGGAATTGTGGCCTTGGAAGGGTTCAAAGTCTTACCAGTACACCAGGAGCAAAAGGACCGCCAGATGGAATTGTAGATACGCTCAGTGGAGGGCTGTCTACAGGCCTGAATCGTCTGTATGACCTTGGAGGAATAGCTGTCCTCCCTCAGGACGCTCCGCTCAAGCACCAGGCGGTCGACTGGAACCACTGTGGGTCTGGGTGACCCCTGGTGGAGGGAGATCCTATCCCGAGGGATCCTCCAAGGCCTGACCACCAAGAGAGCCCTCAAGTCTGCAAACCAAGATCTGCGTGGCCAATGGGGGGCTAGACAGACGACCATCTTCTCCACAATGATTCTTTGAATGACATGAGGTAAGCCCCTTGAATGACAAGGAGAAGCGGAGGGAAGGGATAGAGGAGGCCGGCCAGCCATCTGCACCGCAGGGCGTCCACCCCTTCCAACCCCTGCACTGGGAAGCAGGAGAAGAACCACAGGAGCTGCGTGTTGAGGGGGGTGGCGAAGAGGTTGATCACCGGCATGCCGAAACGGACCACAATGTCCTGGAAGATCAATGGGTGCAGGCACCACTCGGCATTGTCCACCACCTCGCGGCTGAACCAATCCGCCTGCACGTTCAACACCCCCAAGATATGTTCCATAGTCAAAAAGAGTGGTGGTAGCTAGGTCTCTGCGTGCCTGGCTCGGGGATGTGGATTGGATAAGGATGTCATCCAAAAAAGCATTTAGCCTAATGGGCACTTCTCGCAAATTGGCCAACAAGGCCGCCAACACCTTAGTAAATACCCTGGGTGCTGACGAAAGCCCAAAGGGAATGCAGTGTACTGGAAGTGCTGTCCTAAATAAGAAAAATGGAGAAACTGCCTATGGCAGGGCGAAATGGGAACATGGAGATAAGCCTCAGTCAAATCTATGAACGTTAAAAGGTCGCCATGTCGTGACTTCCGGTTGGCTCCGCGAGCCTCGCAGACGCTCTTTTACAGCTGTCTGGCGGTTTGAAAACCCTCTCCCCATATAAAGGAGAGGGGGAAGAGCAGACAGGCGAAGGTAGAGTCCCCGTGGTGTCCCAGGAATAATCCTGGAGCACGGAAGGTGTGAACTCCCTAAAAATAAAAAAATAAAAAAAAAAAAACCAAAGTCGCCATGTCAAATACCAACTAAAATAGACTGCAAAGAATACATCTTGAAAAGTTTATAACAAATAAACTTATTTAATTTTTTAAGATCCAAAATGGTTCCCCAGCTCCCCGAGGCCTTGGGAATAACGAGAATAATATACCACCAGACCGTGTTGGTCTGGTGGTATAAGTTCCATGGCCCATATGTCCAGCAGATGTTGGATTGCCTCCTGCATGAAGCGCCAATGCCTCAGATTGGATGATACTGGACAGGCCCTGAAAAGCCTAGGGGGGTTGGAGAAAAACTCTAACGTGAGCCCTGTCACAACAATGGACCTAACCCATGCATCAGAAGTAGTCCTATCCCATTAATCAGCGAAATGGGCTAACTTACCTCCAATGGAATAGCTAATGACCAGGATGTTAATTCCAGCGGTATGATCAGTTTCTGCCCCTCCCCCGAAAGGGACACTTGGACTGCTTGCCCCACCGATAATGGTCGAGGTTACCCCTACTCCTGGGGAAATAGCCACCCTGTTGCCTGTATCCCTGGGCCCCATAGTCCGCCCCCCGAAAGAATGAACCATAATCCTGGGATCGAAAGGATGATCCAAGGTCCTGTCCGTGAAAGGAAGGACGTCTGGGATAAGGAGCTGAGCGGTTAAAGCCCTTCTTGGGGACTTTAGGAAGGACTTTCCTCTTGTCTTTATTCTCTACTAAATAGGGGTCTAGGGCATCTCCAAAGAGGGAGCTACCTTTAAAGGGGGCAAAGGCCAGACGCCACTTGTGACGCGCATCTACTTGCCACTGCTTGAGCCACAGAAGTCTGCACAACAACACCAACGAAGCCATAGCCCTGGAAGCAAATCTGGCAGACGCGAGAGTGGCATCCGATGTGAATTGGACTGCCACTACAAGTTTGGGTATGTCCTGGTGCGCACGCAGATCAGAGACGGGAATGCGTTGCTACAAGTCCTGAAGCCAGAGGAGGCACAGGTGGGTGAAGAAGGCCATGGTGGTGGTGCAGCCCCTCCACACCATGGCCTGGTGACCTCTCTGCAAAGTTAGGTTGGCTTTCTTCTCCTCCAGCTTCAGGACATCCTCCAGAGCCCCTAGCATATTGGCCGAAGTGTAGAGGGCAATCACAGGGGTATCCACTGATGGAAAAGAGAGAAATTTGGACATTTCGTTGTCCACATTAAAATATTTTTTATCTGAGGCCGAAGGTCCTGGTCCAGAAGTGGCCGCCTCCCACTGACACTGAACTAAGTCAATAAAGATCTTCGGCATCAGTATGGTTTCAGATGGTAGGGCCTGCTCTGCGAATAAGGTCTCGGCCAAGACCGTTGTTGGACGTGGGGCAGTAGTAGCCGGTGCAGGAGGTCCTATCATTGAGGAAGCCTTTGCCTTATAGAGTAAAGATGGGAAAAGAGATGGAGGGAAAAGGCTAAAAGACGCCTTTTGTTCTGGTTCTGTCCCTTCATCATCGGAAAGGCCTGCTTCTTTAATTTCACCTTCTTCCGAATCAGAGGATTGATCCAGATCCTCCTCCCCTTCTGGATTCAAGTTTCTGCCATGGAGACAGGTACCAAGAGTACAGAGAGCACAGCAGGTAGCTGTTGTTGAGGTAGGGCACCCCATTGCTGTAAACCTGCTGCAATTCCCTGTGAAATGGTGCTGGCAATAATGTCCTGAAAATTTGTCATGCACAGCGCAGGCTGGGCTGGAGGAATAGCGGCAGAAGTGGAAGGAATAATGTCCAGGCATTGAATAGCAGGGGGAAGAATATCCCCTTGGGAAGGCAGGAGGGGCTGAGACTCTTGAGCCTGGCCCCAGATGCCTGAGACATCATGGGAAACAAAGGGTTAAGGGGAAATCCCCTGCCCTGCCTATCTCCCAGTGACATCATTAAAGACAGTTGAACCTGGGTTTGCTGTGGTGACTGGATGACCCCTGCCTTGCTAGCCACTTTCTTATGCAAGTGCTCCAAGGCCTTGTTCTTCTGCCTCTCATAATGAGAGGAAGGCTTTTTAGCCTTCTTAGACTTGCCAGTCTTTGGAGAAGTCTTATCAGATTTTTTTTAGGGCTTTGCCCTTCCTCAGGGTGCCAGATGTAGAAGGCAGGGGCTGCGACTGAGGAGCCGAGCTCTCTGCGGTGTCCAGGGAGTTAGGTGGCTCAGAGGTGCCGCTGTGTTCAGGGGTGCCTCAGACAAAGGTGCGGCCACCATTTGCAACAGGGAGTGACTAGCGATCCCAAAATGGTGATTCGCGCCTTGCGGGTTCAGCGGCGGTGATTCGCGCCTTTTTGAAATGGCCGAGAAGCACGCTGGCTGCAGGGTGGCCGTGTGAGAGAGCATCTGTCAAATACCGCTTCAAGGATTTTTAAGGCTGTCGGCAGTCGGGTCGCTCCGCGGCAGGCAGTGAAAGTGAAGAAAGCCTTCGTTTAAAGGTGCGCTGCCGCGGCTCGCCCCTCTACTGTCTGGGGAGCGGCAGAACATTCTTCCAACAGATGATCATTGTATTAGGCAATTGCAAGGCTGCTGGTCACGTATCTAAAAGGAGGCTCCCCGGGAGGCTCAAGGCGATAAGCGAAAGGATTTGTGTCTCCCTGTTCCCAATCCAGCCTCCGGAGACCACAGAAGCCTTTATGCCCTGCATAAGAGAGAAGGAGAAGGAAGTCAGCCAGGCAGAGTCAGACACAATTGGGAGGGAGCCCAAACAATTCGAAATATCCTCTTACTCACAAATAACCACAAATTAATCTTAGAAGGTACTGGAGAGAAGGAACATGCATCCGTCCTTGTTGAGGGACTAAGTCTGAAAACTGGGTCTGCCTAGTGATGAGGGCGGGACTTAAACTTTGTTCCAGGCTCAGTCCTCCAATGAGTGGATGAAGGTTCAACCCAACCTAACCTAGATGCTGCCTCCACCACTATGGAGAATAGAATTATGTATGAAAGAACTTTAAAAGAACTGAGAAACACCTCCCCTCCTTAGTTACAATCTACTTCAATCAAAAGGTTAACTTACTCTCTAAAGGCCTAGCTTGTATTGTAAGCTGCCCAGAGTCACTTAGGTGAAATGGGCAGTGTAAAAATAGCTGAGAAATAGGTGATAGAGATAGATAGATGATAATGGTAGATGATAGATAGATAGATAGATAGATAGATAGATAGATAGATAGATAGATAGATAGATAGATAGATAGATAGATAGATAGATAGATAGATAGATATAAATACTGATAGATACTGATAGTTACATGATCGCTTTCATGGATCACTGTCTTGTAGCCCAATAAAGCTATGAGCTATACCATGCAGGGCCACCCAAGATGGACAGGTCATAGCAAAGAGCTGTGACAAAATGTGATCCACTGGAGAAGAAAATAGCAATCTATTCCAGTATCTTTGTCATGAAAACCCCATGGACAGTACCAAAAGGCAAAAAGATATGACACTGGAAGATGAGCCCCTCAGGTCGGAAGGTGTCCAATATGTTACTGGGGAAGAGCAGAGGGCTAGTACTAGTAGCACCAGAAAGAATGAAGTGACTGGGTCAAAGCCGAAAGAACACTCAGCTATGGATATATCTGGTGGTGAAAGGAAAGTCTGATGCTGTAAAGATCCTGGAATATAACCTGGAATATAAGATCCATGAATCAAGGCAAGCTGGATGTGGTCAAACAAGAGATGACAAAACTGAACATCAACATTTTAGGTATCAGCAAACTAAAATGGACAGAAATGGGTGAATTTAATTCAGATGACCATCAGGTATTCTACTGCAAGCAAGAATCCCTCAGAAGAAATTGAGTAGCCCTCATAGTCAATAAAAGAGTAGGAAAAGCAGTACTGGGATACAATCCACAAAATGACAGAATGATCTCAATTTGAATCCAAGGCAAACATTTCAACATCACAATAGTCCAATCTATGCCCCAATCACTGGTACTGAAGAGGATGGAGTTGACTGGTTCTATGAAACCCTACAATACCTTATAGAATTAACAACAAAAATGATGTCCTTATCCTCACGGGGGATTGGAATGCTAAAGTAGGAAGCCAAACGATAATAACAGGCAAGTTTGGCCTTGGAGTAAAAAATGAAACAGAGCACAGGCTGGTAGAATTTTGTCAAGAAAATACGATGGCCATAGCAAACTCTTTTCCAACAACCCAAAAGACAATTCTATACATGGACATCACCAGACTGTCAACACAGACATCAAATTCACTATGTGCTCTATAGTGAAAGATGTAGAGAAGCTCTATACCAGTGATCTATACCTATGGCACGGAGCCATTTGGCAGGGCACCCAAGGCGTTGCCCTGTCAGCTGGCCAGCGTGTATGTACGCGCTGGCCAGCTGATTCAGCCATTTTTAAAGCCATTTAGAGAAAGAGAAAGATATACCCAACTGAATGTAGAATTGCAGAGAATAGCTAGAAAATATAAGAATGCCTTCTTAAATGAACAGTGCAAAGAAATAGAAGAAAACAGTAGAATAGGGAGGACCAGAGATCTCTTCAAGAAAATTGGAGATATGAAGGGAACGTTTCATGCAAAGATGGGCACGATAAAGGACCAAAATGACAGGGCTCTAACAGGAAGGAGAGATTAAGAAGAGGTGGCAAAATTACACAGAAGAACTATACAAGAACCAGTTTAACATCCCTGATAACCATGATGGGATGGTCATTGGCCTTGAGCCAGACATCCTAGAATGTAAAGCAAATAGACCTTAGGAAGTCTGAGCAACAGCAAAGCTAGTGGTGGTGACAGTATTCCAGCTGAGCTATTCAAAATCTTAAAAATTGATGCAGTAAAAATGCTAAACTCAATTTGCCAGCAAATCTGGAAAATTCAACAGTGGCCACAGAATTGGAAAAGATCAGTTTACATTCCAATTCCAAAAAAGGGCAATGCCAAAGAATGTGCAAACTATCGCACCATTGCACTCATTTCACATGCTAGCAAAGTTATGCTCAAAATTCTACAAACTAGGCTCCAGCAGAATGTGGACCAAGAACTATCAGAAGTACAGGCAGGATTTTGAAGAAGCAGAGGAACTAGAGATCAAATTGCTAACATAGGCTAGATCATGGAGAAAGCTAGGGAGTTCCAGAAAAATATCTCCTTCTGCTTCGTTGACTGTGCTAAAGCCTTTGATTGTGTGGATAACAACAAATTGTGACAAGTTCTTAAAGAGATGTATTCGTAACTGGCTGACCAACCGCACTCAACGTGTAGTCCTCAATAGAACTGATCTACATGGAGGGAAGTATGCAGTGGAGTACCCCAAGGCTCTGTTTTAGGCCCAATACTTTTCAACATCTTCATCAATGATTTGGATGAGGGGATAAATGGGGAACTCATCAAATTTGCAGATGACACCAAGCTGGCAGAAATAGCCAACACTCCAGAAGATAGGCTTAAGATACAGAAGGATCTTGACAAACTTGAACATTGGGTACTATCTAACAAAATGAAATTCAATGGTGAAAAGAGTAAGGTTCTACATTTAGGCAACAAAAATGAAATGCACAGGTACACTATAGGCGGTACCTTGCTCAATAATAGTAACTGTGAAAGGGATCTTGGAGTCCTAGTGGACAACCATTTAAATATGAGCCAGCAGTGTGCAGCAGCTGCCAAAAAAGCCATCTCAATGCTAGGCTGCATAAACAGAGGGATAGAATCAAGATCACGTGAAGTGTTAATACCACTTTATAATGCCTTGGTAAAGCCACACTTGGAATACGGCATCCAATTTTGGTCGCCACGATGTAGAAAAGATGTGAAGACTCTAGAAAGAGTGCAGAGAAGAGCAACAAAGATGATTAAGGGACTAGAGACTAAAACATATGAAGAACGGTTGCAGGAACTGGATATAGCTAGTTTAATAAAAAGAAGGACTGGGGAGACATAACAGTGTTCCAATATCTCAGCGGCTGCCACAAAGAAGAGGGAGTCAAACTATTCTCCAAAGCACCTGAGGGCAGAACAAGAAGCAATGGGTGGAAACTAATCAAGGAGAGAAGCAACTTAGAACAGAGGAGAAATTTCCTGACAGTTAGAACAATTAATCAGTGGAACAGCTTGCCTCCAGAAGTTGTGAATGCCCCAACACTGCAAGTCTTTAAGAAGATGTTGGATAGCCATTTGTCTGAAATGTATAGGGCTTCCTGCCTAGGCAGGGAGTTGGACTAGATGACCTCCAAGGTCCCTTTCAACTCTGCTATTGTATTGTATTGTATTGTATAGATGAGTGTACAAGACCATCTTATTTGTCTTTTGAGAAACCTATATGTGGGTCAAGAAGCAACATGAAAACTGGACACGGAACTACTGATTGGTTCAAAATTGAAAAAGGAGTTCAGCAAGGCTGAATACTGTCACCCTGTCTATTTAACTTATATGCATAGCACATCATGAGAAAAATGGGGCTAGATAAATCACAAATTGGAATTAAGATTGCCGGGAGAAATATCAACAACCTCAGATGTGCAGATAATACCACTCTAACGGCATTCAATTTTGAATTTCTGATTACAGCATCCATTTTAAAAACTAATTGTGGGTCTTTCAAATGGTTACTGTGCTTTCAGTAATCCTTAAATACAATTGAACTTTTTTTTTTTAAGTGTATTCCTTACAAAATGTAGAGCTATCTCTAGCACCTTCTATAAAAATCCAGGCAAAGATCAATAAATACAATAGTTTGTTGTGTTGATCGGTGCTTTCTATCCAAAATTTCCCCATGGTATTCTATCATGAAATTTGCTATAGAAGGAAAGCATTTTATGTACCTACTCCACCCTCTTTTAAAACAAAGACATTTTCAAGCAAATCTGTTCTTCTGAACAGGAAGTGTACATAATGGACATTAAAAAATAATTGCCATGGTCTTTATGCAAAAGAGATGTAGAAGCTCATGAGTGCCCCCTGAAGTTCTAGAGAAATAAAATGGGAAATATGATATTGAACAAGAGTAGAAAAATATCCTTCTCAATCTAAAAGCTGGCAAAAGCCCAGCTAGAAAAACACTTTTATGCTAAAACTGATATCTTAAAAAACAAGCTTAAAAATGTCAAATAGCAATAGTTATTTTAAAAAAAACTCAGTATACATTTAAAAAAAACAATATACCAAAAAGCTTGAATGTAATAATAAAGGACCTTGATGCTTACAATAGCATGACTTTCCTACAAACTTCTGTGACATAAATTTCTGAGAAATTAAATATGGGTAGAATTTATATATTTTAACAGTTTGTATTTTTATAACATGTTGTTGGAAAAAGACATAACATTGGATTAATCATAGCAGAATTTAGATTTGTCCTTTGCAGCAATTGCTCTTTGCCACAATCCAAACATTACGGTAAGAGTTAAAATTCAGAATTATAACTAATGTTGGGATTTATGTTCATACAAAAATAAATATACAAACTGGGAAAGAAAATGTGGAGGGGTGAATTTGAGTATTCAAAAATTCTTTAGTTCTTTCAAGATTCAGCTCTCAGATGAAATGTGATCATGCTATGGAAGTTTTGAAGGAAAAGTAAAATTCAGATTCTCTTCCCTTACACTCTCACGTCCTCAACTTTATGAAGGAATAAAGTTCCTATTCCTTTTTTTGCAACCTAAAATCTCATACTACTTTTCAATTTATCACAGTTCTGACTATTTTGTAGCCTTCCATAAATAGAGAGATCCAAGAATCACAATCCCCTCAAGTGATCAGTGCTAGAAACTCTTTTTATAAAATAAGAAAAAATCTCACAATGTTTATACATTCGTTCGTTAATTCATTCATTCAATTTATATAAATACCCACGCACAAAACAGTTAAAACACAGTTGAAAAAAAGAATTAAATGCAAATAGTAACCAAGAGATATTATAATCAGTTGATGTCAACATCATCAGGAAACTGGGCTCTTTACACACTTAGGATCTCAGGCCCCAGCATATAGTCAGGTCTTCAAGGCCTTCCAAAAGGCCAGGAGGGTCAATGTCATCCTAGTCTCTAGAGCGAGAATCTTCCCCAGCACACTGGCAAGCAATGTTGCCCCTGAAACAGTAATGTTACATTATGCCAAAAACTAATACTATTTATACCTGTGCAGCTGCATTCTATACCAGCTGAAGCTTCTGAAGCTTCAAGGGAAGCCTTATGTAGATCACATTGAAGTCGTTCAAATGGGAGGTCGCAGGTGACAGTGAACAGAGTTTCCTTGGCCAGGAATAGATGCAACTGTTGTGCAATCTGAACGTGTTTATGTTTATTGAATTTGTATACCGCCCTTCTCCCTTGCGGGACTCAGAGCAGTGAACAGGCATAATAAAAACAACAAAGACATGAATATATAAAATACTTTAAAATGTCAATTAAAATGTCAATTAAATTTGGGGCCTGTTCTAAAACCAAATAAAATTACTAAATAAAATAGATTAAAATCGATTAAAAACTATACTAGGCCGGCGCACGAAATAAATGCGTTTTCAAGGCCTGGCGGAAGAGGCATAGGTCAGTGATCGTACATAGATCGGGGGGTAGGTCGTTCCAGAGGGCAGGAGCTGCCACAGAGAAGGCTCTCCCCCTGGGGGTCGCCAGCCGACATTGTTTGGCCAGCAGTACCCTGAGGAGGCCCTCTCTGTGGGAGCGAACTGGTCGGTGGGAGGTATTTGGTAGCAGGATGTGGTCTTGCAAGTAGCCAGGTCCCGTGCCATGGAGTGCTTTAAAGATGGTTACCAGCACCTTGAAGCGCACCCGGAAAGCCACAGGCAGCCAGTGCAGCTCGCGCAGGAGAGGTGTCATGTGGGAGCATCTTGAGGCTCCCAGAATCCCCCGCGCAGCCGCATTCTGCACCAACTGGAGCCTCCGGGTGCACCTCAAGGGCAGCCTCATGTAGAGAGCGTTGCAATAGTCCAGGCGGGAGCAAAGGCCCTCTTAGCCACAGCTACCACCTGCCTCCAGCAGAAGTTACTACCCTCAATGGAGGAATGAACAGTGAAAATGTTAGAATTTTCTGAGATGGTTAAATTGACTTTTTTGATTCAAGAAAAGACATTATGTATGTTTGTTGCTTCCTGGAAATTCCTTATAGGCTTTTTGCGTGAAATAGAAAAAAATGAACTAACAATGTATGGCTTTATTAGAAAACTAGACTATAAAAAAAATTGAGTTATATTGTAATATAGAGTTACTCTATATATTGAATAGAGTAAGAAGTAAATTTATATTTTTACTTATCACTGCTGTAAGGAAAATCAGAAGTTAATCTAGACCCGCGCCAGTCCGGCTTCCGGCCCGGTCACAGCATCGAGACGGCATTGGTCGCGTTGGTTGATGATCTCTGGAGGGCACGGGATAGAGGTTGCTCCTCTATCCTGGTCCAATTAGACCTCTCAGCGGCTTTTGATACCATCGACCATGGTATCTTATTGCACCGATTGGGGGGGTTGGGGCTGAGAGGTACCGTTTGACGGTGGTTCTCGTCCTACCTCTCTGGTCAGTCGCAATGGGTGTTGGCAGGAGGGCAGAGGTCGTCCCCGAGGCCCCTCATATGTGGGGTCCCTCAGGGGTCGGTCCTCTCGCCACTTCTGTTCAACACCTACATGAAGCCGCTGGGCAAGATCATCCGTGGTTTTGGGGTGGAATACCATCTGTACGCTGATGACACCCAGCTGTACATATCCACCCCAAACCACCCCAACGATGCCGTCGAGGTGCTGTCCCGGTGTTTGGAGGCCGTACGGGTCTGGATGGGTAGTAACAAACTCAAACTCAACCTGTCCAAGACCGAGTGGCTGTGGTTTCCGGCACCCCGGTTCAGCCAGATAAGTCCAACACTGGCCATTGGGGCGAACAACTGGCTCCCGTGGAGAGGGCGCGCAACTTGGGCATCCTCCTGGATTCCCGGCTGTCCATGGAGGACCATGTGGCGGCCGTGGCCAGGGGGACGTTTTATCAGGTACGCCTGATACGCCAGTTGCGCCCCTTACTGGACCGGGGAGCCCTTCGCACAGTCACTCAAGCGCTTGTGACATCCTGGCTGGATTACTGTAACGCTCTCTACATGGGGCTCCCCTTGAGGTGCACTCGAAGGCTACAGTTAGTACAGAATGCGGCCGCGCGGGTGATTATGGGTGCCTCAAGGCAAGCCCACGTAACAGCTCTCCAGCGCGAGCTGCACTGGCTGCCTGTGGCCTTTCGAGTGCGCTTCAAGGTGTTGACGACCATCTTTAAATCGCTCCATGGCTTGGGGCCTAGCTATATACGAGACCGCCTCCTGCCCCATACATCCCTTCGGCCGCTCCGCTCCCACAGAGAGGGTCTTCTCCGGGTGCCGTCGGCTGGGCAATGCCGGTTGCCGACACCCAGGGGAAGGGTCTTCTCTGTGGCGGGCCCGGCCCTCTGGAACGACCTACCCCCCAACCTTCGTACTACCTCGGACCTCCGCCTCTTCCGCCAACGTCTTAAGATGCATTTATTCCAACAAGCCGGTCTAGGATAGCCCCCCGTTTCTGACTTTTTATACATAAATTATAATTTGGTAGGGTTTTTAAATATGGGTTTTAGCACAGGTTTAAATAATTTAATATATTTTAATGATGTATATTGTATTTATTGTGGTTTTAAATAATGCCTGTGTGCCGCCCTGGGTCCTAACAAGGAGAAGGGCGGGGTATAAATTCGAATAAAAAAAATAAAAAACATGGCATGGGACCTAGCTATCTGCGGGATCGCATCCTGCCCCATACATCCCTGCGGCCGATTCGCTCCCACAGAGAGGGACTTCTCTGGGTGCTGTCCACTAGGCTATGCCAGCGGGCGACACCCAGGGGAAGGGCCTTCTCTGTGGCGGACCTGACCCTCTGGAACGACCTTCCCCCCGAAATTAGAACAACCACGGACCTCCGCTCCTTCCGTCAAAAATTAAAAACACACTTCTTCTGCTTGGCCGGCCTGGGGTAATAAAACTGTTTTTAGGGTTTTTAGGGGCCTAGTTTTAGTTTTAATATGGGATTTTAGCGCAGAGTTTTAGTTTAATTCGTTTTAATATTGTATTATGTTTGTGGTTTTGATTTGTATTTTTAAATTCCCTGTGCCCCGCCTCGAGTCCCTTTGGGGAGAGAGAGCGGGTTATAAATTAAAATTATTCTTATTCTTATTATTACTTTATATTACTTTTCTCTGCACTTAGCTTTCTTTTTTCCTCTTTTCTTTTTCTCATCTACGTATTAATTTTTATTAGTTTAATCTTTCTTTTAAAAAACTTTAATAAATTTATGATAGATAGATAGATAGATAGATAGATAGATAGATAGATAGATAGATAGATAGATAGATAGATAGATAGATAGACAGACAGACAGACAGACAGACAGACAGACAGATAGATAGAGAGATAGAGAGATAGATAGATAGATAGATAGATAGACAGAGAGATGATATAGATATAGATATATTTTAAAATTGCATCTAAATTTTAAATACTGGAATCCAGTATACCTTACAAAACTGAATGCACCATGAGTAAAGTAGTGGAGTGCAGTTGCAGAAGCACTAAGTATGTTTAGCTACTATTGATTTAGCTGCTATTGACGTCAAATAAGATTACAATCTCATTTTGATTGTAGTAAGGAAGAAAAATAATTAAAGGATTGCTTTCAAGTTGATGTTTTCCATTATAGGAAAAATTGTAATGATCCCTTTTTTCTACTGTTGGAAAATGGAATAAAATAATGATAAAAATAAAACAAAAAATGTAACTTTCAGGAACAAATCATGTACATTGTCTTTCTGTATCAAAAGCAAAGCTTTCTACAACCGACAACAGAAACTTTTTGTTGTTGCTGCTGTTAACCAGAATGTCATGTGACCTATAGATATGTTTCACTTATGTCCTAAGCTATCCACAGTTTTCTTATTAAATATTAAATATTTTAGATTTTAGATTTTGTTTATCATGATTTGCAGATGTGATTGGTAATTACCTTAAACAGCCATATGAGAATTATGGGAAAGAAGGGAAGATGACTTAATGGATTACAAATAGTATCAGTGTTATTTGTTCTTCTAAAGAACAAACTTAGCTATGTTCATTAAAAGAATACAGATATTTTCATCGTAGCAGGCATATTCTTAAATATAACGTAATGAAAAACACTATGTGAAAGAAAAAAAAGTGGAAATATAAAATCAGATTCATGCATTTGTCACTTAATACTTGCAACATCGTCAACCTGCATTCATGAAACAATCTTCACAGTTCAAGCTTCAGCATCCCTTTCTAGCATCTCATAAGCCAGGGCTGTCAGGTTGCGGCCTTTGGGCTGGATGGCTCATGTGCTGGCCATGCCCACGCCCAGTTTAACAAAATTGGGGGAGTCCTCATACATCACATGGCAACAACATGGCGATACAAGTTTGACACCCCTGTGATAACCAATCATATTTAAAAGCAATTCACCTACAGACACAGCTATCAATCAAGAAATAATTCAGTTCCAAGGAACCATTTTGAGTCCATCTTTTATTTTATTTTCAAAACATAAGGAACCACTGGAAAGAAAATCTTTACATAATTCCATATTACATTGTTGAACATTCCCCATAAGATGTGTGATAAACTATGGATTGTACTGCAGCTGTTCCCAGCAGGAAAGGACAAGAGAGAACTGACTAACACTAACCAGCATTCCCCAGCCAGAATTCCCCAGCCAGCATTCGCTAGCTGGGGAATTCTGGGAGTTGAAGTCCAGACATCTTCAAGTTGACAAGATTGAGAAACACTGTCCTTACACCCAAGCTACAGATATTCACCACTATTGCAAATAGAGTTTTCTGAGTCATCAAAACTTTCAGCAGTTACAGTAGAAATATTTGTTACAGAAGTAAAGTAAAACAACAAGATGCAATATTTCTACTTTGGGGGGGGGGGGGGGAAGGATTTTGTGGTTATTGACAAATGATCTTTTTTTTTAAAAAAAATCAACCTTTTCTTAATCTAGTTTCTGAAACCCTTGTTTTAAAAAATTGACCCTCCACTGAAAAGAATTTAGAAAACAGGGAGTTAAATAAAGTTGCTGGTCCTCTTCCCCAACCCCATGAAACAATTGGAATCAGCACTTTGCATTATTTTAAAAATGAATGCTGAGAATCAGCAATTTTCCTTTTTTTTCTTTTTTCAGATCTTGTGTTGTTTTGTGTGTATGTGTGTGTGTTTATTTAAAGTGGAAAACTACATTAAGTGCAAGGCACTCAACAAAGAAGCAGTCATAAAGCCTAAGTAGTCTTGGAGTTATAAAATATGTCCGTTGTGGCAATTCTACTGCCAACAATGAAGTTTTAAGCATTAATATGCCTTCATTGCAGTTTTAATGCCTTAATATTGACTCTACAGCTCTTTTGGGTAATTTTGCTTTCTCTGGTACTTGAAAGGTGATGATGTCAGCGTTCTTCATACTGATTCATATGCAGGTTGATGAAGCTGAGTTATTTATTGAGTTCCATTATATTTTCTATAAACATTAGTTCTCAATAAACAGAGACATTTAGCTGAGGGTTTATTTATTAAATAGGTACTGTACAGATGGTTTTGCCACACATGATGTGCTGCAGAGGATATTACTCAGGAATAATCAGCTGTGTTATAGCTTGGCTAAATTAATAAGATGATAATGATGAAATTGATGCTTTTGAGCTAGGCTTGGTAAATGGTTTTTGCATAAACAAACTGATAAATTTGAGAAGCAATTACTTGCTTGTCAAAGATAAAAACACAACAGGGCCCATTTATAGTTAGTTCCTATTTATTTTTAAAGATTGTATCAGATTTGATGTTTAATATGCTGCAATTAAAAATAATACTTAAATGAAAAAGAATAAAAAACCCTAAGTTTTTTAATTTCTCCTTCAAATTTGAAGATGCAGCACTGCTTGGTTACACATCAAGTAAACTTTTTCAAGGCTTTCAGGCTATGCATGGAGGTAGAAAGGAATCAACCATGACTGAGATGTAAAAATATCTCCATTTCCTCATTACATACAGATACAGGCTTTGTAAATATAAAAGAGATGAGATGAAGGTGTTTTAATGATTCTGTACAAGAATATAGATAAGAACAGAGATATACATGGGTTTACCCAATACACACACAATCATAGCAGGCTAGTTCAAGTTGGTGCACATTAATATGGAACACAAGGGAAGATCCTTGTATACAATATTTTCATACAGCAAACTCTTCTCTCCACCTGCAAGTGAATTACAGCAAAGCTGCACCTCAGATGATGATAAACTAAAAAAGAATTCATTAATTCACCCTGCTTTTCTTGGCAAGTGTACAATGAGATATATAGTTATTTTTAAATAATGACTGGTTTTGATATGTTTATTGTTTTCATTAATGCATGACTTACACATGATATATAATTTATGTACTATGTAATTTATATATTTATCAAATTTATATGGCCACATTTCTCAAATCATAAAAATTATATATAGATAGATACACACACGCGCACACATACACATTCGAACTTGGGCTGTTTTTGCATATTGCCTTTCAGTCTCATTCCAGGAGCCTTCCAGGCAGAAAAAAATGCAACACAAAATGATTTTTCTGCCTTGAAGGCTCCTGTAGTGGGGCTGAAAGGCAAAAGGGAAACAGTATGCTCCCTCCCATCTTTGGGCATACCAGGTGCTTTGACAAAAGAACACACACACACATATCTGTGGTGGGTTACAACCGGTACGCCATACTGGTGCGTACCGGTGCCTGACAGGAGCACCTAGTACCGTTCCGGTAAGGTGCTCCGGAGGGCCCACCCGCCTGCCCACTTGCACTCCTTACCTGTATTTGTGCTGTCTGGGGCTTCCACGCATGCACACAGAGCGTACGGCACCTGCGCAATACTCCGCCAAGCAGCTGAAGTGTTGCGGAGCGTTGTGGGTGGTAAGTACTCACATGCGCATGTTCATGCATGCTCCGCGCATTCATGTGGTAGTTATTTTTTTTTATTATTAAATTTATACCCCGCCCTTCTCCAAACGGACCCAGGGCGGTGCACAGGGATGTTAAAACACATATAAAACATATAAAATTTTTAAAAACTTATTCTAATAGACCCTGCGCTAAAAACCGAATTTAAAAAACCCAAATTTAAAACTATCTAAGAGTCAGTAATGGGGGTTATGCTAGGCCGGCTAGATGGAATAGGTGTGTCTTCAGACACTTGCGGAAGAGGCGGAGGTCAGAGATGGTGCGGAGTTCAGGGGGTAGGTTGTTCCAAAGGGCAGGGCCCGCCACAGAGAAGGCTCTTCCCCTGGGTGTTGCCAGTCGGCATTGTCCAGCCGACGGCACCCTGAGGAGGCCCTCTCTGTGGGAGCGTATTGGTCTGAGGGATGTATGGGGCAGGAGGCGGTCTCGCATATAACTAGGCCCCGAGCCATGGAGCACTTTAAAGATGGTCGTTAAAACCTTGAAGCGCACCCGAAAGACCACAGGGAGCCAGTGCAGCTCGCGCAGGATAGGTGTTATGTGGGAGTGTCTAGGCGCTCCCGTAATCACCCGCGCGGCTGCGTTCTGGACTAGCTGCAGCTTTCGGGTGCACCTCAAGGGAAGCCCCATGTAGAGAGCATTACAGTAGTCAAGTCGAGAGGTGACGAGTGCTTGAGTGACTGTGCGTAAGGCACCCCGGTCCAGTAAGGGGCGCAATTGGCGCATCAGGCGTACCTGATGGAATGCCCCCCTGGCCACGGCTGCCACATGATCTTCCATAGACAGCCGGGAATCCAGGAGGACACCCAAATTGCGCGCCCTCTCCACGGGGGCCGGTGTTTCGCCCCCAATGGCCAGAGTTGGAATAATCTGGCTGAACCGGGGTGCCGGAAGCCACAGCCACTCAGTCTTGGACGGGTTGAGCCTGAGTTTGTTACCACCCATCCAGATCCGTACGGCCTCCAAACACCGGGACATAACCTCGACGGCATCGTTGGGGTGGTCTGGGGTGGATATGTACAACTGAGTATCATCAGCGTACAGATGATATCCCACCCCGAAACCACGGATGATCTCACCCAGCGGCTTCATATATGTGTTGAACAGTAAGGGCGAGAGGACCGACCCCTGAGGAACCCCACATATGAGGGACCTCGAGGCCGACCTCTGCCCCCCTGCCAACACATATTGCGACCGACCAGAGAGGTAGGATGAGAACCACCGCAGAACGGTGCCTCCCAACCCCAACCTCCCCAGTCGGTGCAATAGGATACCATGGTCGATGGTATCAAAAGCCGCTGAGAGGTCTAATAGGACTAGGATAGAGGAATATCCTCTATCCCGCGCCCTCCAGAGATCATCAACCAACGCGACCAATGCCGTCTCGGTGCTGTGCCCGGGTCGGAAGCCGGACTGGCGCGGGTCTAGATAATCAACTTCCTCCAAGTGTCGCGGAAACTGTTGGGCCACCACACTCTCAACAACCTTCACTAAAAAGTGGAGGTTGGAGACGGGACGATAGTTCTCTAATAATGCTGGATCCAGGGACGGCTTCTTGAGGAGGGGCCTCACCACCGCCTCTTTCAGGACGGCAGGCAAGGACCCCTCACTCAAAGATGCGTTGACAATGCCCTGGAGCCAGCCTCGTGTCGTCTCCCAGGATGCCAGTACAAGCCAGGAGGGACACGGGTCCAATAAACATGTGGTAGCCCTAAGTCTCTTTGACAACTTGTCCATATCCTCGGTGGTAACAAAATCAAACTCCTCCCAGGATGGTGTCACAAGAACAGCCTCGGCCTGCTCGACTGGACCACTGTCGATGGAGGGTAGCTCGTTCCGAATCCGAGTGATTTTCTCCTGCAGATAAATCCCAAATTCCTCTGCTCGACCCTGTAAAGGGGCTTCCCGCGGCCTCTGTTGAAGGAGGGAGCGGGTCACCCCAAACAGGGCGGCAGGGCGGTTATCTGCGGATGCAATAAGAGTGGCGCAATACTCACGTTTGGCCACTTTTATCGCCACTAAGTAAGTCCTAATATGGTCTCTCACTAGTGTTCGGTCGGCTTCGGAGTGAGAAGATCTCCATCTGCTCTCTAGGCGTCTCTTATGGCGCTTCATCTCCCTAAGCCCCTCGGTAAACCAAGGAGCCCAGGTGGTTTGTCGCTGCAAGAGAGGCCGCAAGGGCGCAACTCGGTCCAAGGCCCCCGTGGCCGCACTTAACCATGCAGCCACTAGGTCCTCAGTCGAGTCGCGGGGCAAGTCCACAGGAATTGGCCCAAGCTCCCTCTGGAACCTTATCGGGTCCATCAGGAGCCTGGGGCGGAACCATACTGGTTGCAACGGGATCCGGAACCCACCACTGATATATATGGATGGTGTGGGTGGGTGTATGAGTATGTATATGTATGTTATGAGCACATTTTGTACACTGTAACATAAATAATGATAATTATTCATAATATGAATAATGATATGTGCAAATGCTTTATTACTAGCTATTTGACATGATCATTTACAGCTAAGAGTCCTACTGTAATTTGAAATTAGTTTGTATGTCACAGATTTTCAGTTCTCAAATCTGAGAAGCTCCCTTGGTTCCAACAAATTTTAATATTTTCATAACTCAAGCTTAGATTGAGTGTGAGTTAATTTATATTTCATTTGCACATTGCAATACATATTTCATTTGCCCCATCTGTATGACTAAACAGCCACATGCCACCGTTTCCTCCTTAACAGTGTCAGCAACATGCTCAATACAGCCACAGACAGGTTCTTAAACTGCTCATCCCATATGCTCTCCTTCTATAGGCACAGTCTCCCCCTATGGTTCCCTGTCAAGTTATGATGGGATGCAAATCCCTGACCCCGGGAGGGGGGGGAGTAGATATTTCATAAACTTTACAGAACAAAAATAAGCTAAACATTTTATAGATGTGATAAGTGATCCCCTTAAACCAAGTGGCAGTTAGAAAGAGGATAATGGAAATAAGAATAAATAAAGGTGAAGGTACCTGTATAACTTTTCAAGTCTTTTTAATCAAACCTCCATATTCCTTGAAGGAAACATGCCTACTAATAAACTATGTGGGAATCACACTTTCCTGGTTGTGAGCTACAGTAATAGGCTCCGTATACAGGAGCCAAATTTGGACTACCATTCCCAATTTTTTCAGTCAATTGGTCACAAGCAACAAATCTCCATCAAAAGATGCATTCTCTAATAAAAAAAATTCAAAACTCAGGAAAGAACATCCAATCTTAGGTCATCTCTTTCCTTATAACAGTGGGACAGAAACTCAAACCACTGATGCAGGTTTAATAACCAGCATGTTAACACACACTGATCATTTGTCTCCTTGGCCATTTACCTGTCAGAGGTTATAGGCCTTATGTCAGTATGTAATATATTTTAATTAGTATGTTAATTCAATATAATTCATAGCAGAGAGTGGATAATCTTTTGTGTAGGTCAACCATTATGTTTTTGAGGCATACGAGGGCTAAAAAAATAGAGCCACATCATAGCTGTAGGTACAGCTGGACTCACATTCTTTGAGGGGTCTTTGATTTTTAAATTATGTGCCCATTTCAGGGCTTACATTACAGATTTTATGTTTTTCTACCTCTAAATGAAAGAACAGTGATATCAATTTTCAATAGTCATAGCCACTCAAAGTGGCACAAAAATGGGACCTGGAACCATTTGTGTCTATACTGTAGTTCCTCGGTTGCTGACTTCAGATTAAAATGCTAGCATGCTAAAATTTGATTTTCATTATTCTCATATACTGATTGTACATAAATCAAAACAGGTTCTTAAAAGTATCATGGCAATTTTTGGAACACTGAGTAAAGTGCATAGGTTCAGTCAGATGATAAGGAGGTTTAGATGCTTATTGGGGATCTAGAGCAAATATCTTCAAGAAGTGGGATTGATGAAAATTGCATGCTCTTATAAAATCTTCTAATTAAAAAAAAAAATTGCATGCTCATCTTATGCAAATAAAAGTGGTTTCCATTAGTACAAAATCACTATTGGATAAAACCTATTCCAATGAATTTTAGGTGAATAAAAATGGGCTTTAATGAAGGCCCAGACTCACGCAACCATGTATATGTAAAAACATAAAAAAGCTGCAAAAATAAATAACTTATTTGCTGAGAATGTGTCTTGTTTTCTCTTCTGCCCTCTTCAACATCTGCCACCTTGCTCCTCTTTCATTCCCGAGCAAAGTGATTTTATTGCTTACTGTAGTGGAATGCAAAATGACACTTTAAGATTGACGGAAGTTTCTTTTTCTTTTTTTAATGAACACAAAGAAAGGAAGAAATGGACGAAATCATTGTGTATCTCCCTCCCTCCCTCCCTCCCTCCCTCCCTCCCTCCCTCTCTCTCTCTCTCTCTCTCTCTTCCACTCTGGCAGATAGAGTGAAACCTCTTCAGAATCAGAGGCCAATATATATCTTATCTGCATGAAGTAAAAATAAAGTTCCTTTACCATTAAAAAGGTGCCCACTGGGCAGGCTAGGTAATAGAACTGTCCTAGGAGAATTCACTTGCATCTTTGATAAGCAAATGTTAAAAGTTTTTAAGAAGAACTGTCCCATTTTTATGCTAAATAAATGCATGAAGTTTAAAATGTAAAGTGTTATTAATAATTGCTATGCATATCTTGCAGTATGAAGCTCAGTGATAACACTTGACTGAATCCTAACCAGGTCAGAAGTTTCAGTCATGGCTGATTTCAGTCTTTACAACTTACTGAGAAAAATAAAAAAAAGCTGTAATAAAAGTTTACAAGACTAGAGTGAGTGACATTGTGAACCACTTAAGACAGACAACTTCAGGTAATTCTGTATAAGCTAACAAAGTTCCCAGCTATACTGTATTAATATATGGCATATAATGTCTATTTATGAGCGAAGACGAAAGGGGGACTCTGGGTAAATCGAAGTGAGGGAGGTTGGGAATCTATTGACAATTCTTTCCATTCTTTCCATTCTTCACTATTGCCAATAGAATGGATTTCAAGTGGCTCAAAATAAACCTGCAGTAGACAATATGGAGCCCTTCAGAGGATGTGTGTTTCAAGTCTCCTCATCTCAATCAGAATGATAAGGACTTATTGCTTATTCCTGAAATAAACTGAAATATTATCTAAAGACATAGTCTTTCAATTCAATGTGGTAAACATAGCATGTTTTTTAAAAATTATGATTACATAGCAATCATAAAGGAGAGGGAGGGAGGAAGATACTCTAAACTTCTGACAAAAAGAAAGAGGGACATTAATCTTAAATCGTATTCCCTTAATTCTGACCTAGAACCACAACATTGGTGGAGCCCCTCAAAACCTGCCAGTGGTGCCAATCCAAATTGAGACTATAGTTAAAGCAACAGCTCTGCCTCCCTCCTAACAATTGAAAATAGGGATGATCTGCAATTAATTTTTCTATATCCAGAATATTTTGTGATGGTTTTGTAGATATTCTCAAAAGGTAGCTGAACCCTGAATTTAGGTGAGCAATCATTTGAATTTCCAAGACAACTGTGCAACTGCCTGGACACTTTTATCCCATCAATAAAGAATAATTTAACCACTGCTGGCCAAAATGAGTGACCAGGTATAAACCTAACTTAGTCTAATTTACTGCCTACTTTTGTAGTAAAAGATAATTCTTTATTTTCCTTGAAACTTACTGCTTTGCAGATAGAGAATATGGTGTCTGGGGGAGAGACAGAAAGATAACATGGAGTATCATAAAGAGGGGAAAAACAATGGGGTTGTCTCCACCTATTTTCAATCTGTTCTCTTCACCTTGCTTGCTTTAGCATTCCTATTATAAAGCCATTCCTATTATATGGTCATCCAAAAAATCTCCTCCTTGGCAGGAAAAAAAGCTAACCATCCCTGCTTTGTTATGTAGGGAAAAGTTCCCCTGAAGCATCTGAACTGTGTTATCAGAATCCTTCTAATTAAAACTATGATCCAAACCCATCCCATGTCAACCCGATTAGGCAAATATTATAGGTCTGGGCTCTTCCAACAGAGGTGTGTTTCTTTCAAGTTGCTGATAGATGCTAATGTTGGTTTTCAGCACAATGAACATGAATTCATTATGCTACTTTCCTTTAAAATCTTTGACATATGATAATTCCTCTGATGCCTACCTAAAGTATTGGAGGAATTCAAGCTGCCAGAAGCCATTTTATTTGACAAACTTGCCCAGTAGCAAGAGAAAGAATGTATATTAAGCCTTGTGAAGGAATTTATTGACCAAAGTTCTGGGGTTTGTATTCACAGGCCAGTTATGGATGCCCCACACCATCCTCAATCCTGTCCAGAGGTTCCGTATATACTGTATTTATATCTCATGTAGAGGCTTTAAAAAACCACCTATCTCTCAGAGCAGGACTGAAGTCTTATAGTTCAGCTGCCTCTACACTCTCTGCAAGGCCTGAAGAGCCCTCAGAAATCTTCATAATGGCTTCTGAAAATTCCCAACCACCTCAAAAGGTTGTTTGGAAAACTTCAATTAATTTTTCATAGTTTCTTTGAAAAAAATGTCTGAGGGTTTCTTGTTTCTCAGTTTTAGTTTCCCCTAACTTTAAGAGCTCTTCTTTCTGAATGGGATGCCCAACGCAAAGGGAAGGAGGTCATTATGGGATACATAGGGCTCTGTTCTTGGTGTATGGTTTTTGAAAGCCTGGTTTTTCTGGTTTTCCGTGTTTACTCCAGGTCATTTCAAGAAAAACAAATCTTTGTATATGCTTCATCAACATTCCTTTACTTCCTTTGGGAAGTAACGGACTCAGGCTCAACCCGACCAAGACCGAGTGGCTGTGGTTTCTGGCTGCCCGATTCAACCAGCTAATTCCATCGCTGGCCATAGGGGGCGAACATCTTGCCCCTGTGGATGGGGCGCGCAACTTGGGTGTCCTCCTAGATGCCCGGCTGTCCATGGAAGATCAAGTGACAGCCGTGGCTAGGAGGGCGTTTTACCAGGTTCGCCTGGTTCGCCAGTTGCGCCCCCTATTGGATCGGGACGCCCTTCGCACAGTCACTCATGCTCTCGTGACATCCCGACTGGACTATTGTAACTCTCTCTACATGGGGCTCCCCTTGAGGTGCACCCGGAGACTGCAGATGGTCCCGAACGCAGCCGCGCAGGCAATCCTGGGTACCTCTAGGTTTACCCATGTAACACCTCTCCTGCGCGAGCTGCACTGGCTGCCTGTCGTCTTCCGGGTGCACTTCAAGGTATTAATCATCATCTTTAAAGCGCTCCATGGCTCGGGACCTAGCTATTTGCGGGATCGGATCCTGCCTCATACATCCTCACGGCCGATCCGCTCCCACAGAGAGGGACTTCTCCGGGTGCCGTCCACTAGACTTTGTCAGCGGGCGACGCCCAGGGGAAGGGCTCTCTCTGTGGCGGGCCCGGCCCTCTGGAATGACCTTCCCCCCGACATTAGAACGACCACGGACCTCCGCTCCTTCCGTCTAAAATTAAAAACATATCTTTTCTGCTTGGCCGGCCTAGGGTAGTCTCTCTCTATGGGGTTTTAGTTGTTTAGTGGGAATTTTAGTCTAAAATGGGTATTTTAGCACAGGTATGGTTTAATTTGTTTTTAAGATGTTGTATATTGATTGCATATTTATAGTTTTTTAGTTTCCCTGTGCACCGCTCCGAGTCCCTACGGGGAGAGGGAGCGGTCAAGAAATTAAATTTATTATTATTATTATTATTATTATTATTATTATTATTATTATTATTATTATTATTATTATTATTATTATTATTATTATTATTATTATTACTATATGTTCAATCCTATATTATGACCCTGTGGAATCAAATCAGTGTTTGAGACTGAACCTAAAAAGCTTTTTCCTCTCTTTCACCATTCCCCCTCCCCCATCTCATGCAACCAATATGTCTCTTTCTGGCATATCTCAGGAGGCCTCCCTCTGTTGCTGAGATCTATTGCTGTTGCTCCTCTATGTAGTTGTGACCCATAACTGTCTCCTCTTCCCCACAGCATGAAAGAGCCTCAAGGTAAAATAGATTTGAACGAAAGCAGTGTGGCTGCACAACTGGGCCCTTAATAAACACTTTGTTCTTCTTCACATCCGAATAGGCAGCCTTCCTTATCTGTGACTGATGGAGTGTTCTTTTTCCATCTGTGTCTTCAACTCATCTCTCCTTCACCGGAGAGAGTTAACATGCTGCTCTGACTTTCGTCTCTTCTTTATAGTTGGTTTGGCTCTGTAGGTAGAATCTATTTTTTCAAAGCCTCCCAGAGGGGAGAAGAAAATGAGGGTGGCGTTAATGATTGATGCATTATGTAATGGCAGGGTACACCATCTCAAGTGAAACGTAATTCAATTTGGGAAGGGACCTTGGAATGGCCCCTTGGAAGTAGAATCCACTTTCTATAGATCCTGAAGTTAGTACAGCTGAAAAGATGACTGTCCGAGATGCAAATGGAAATATATATGTTCCTCACCCTATATATTTAATGTCCCATTGTTATCATGGGTGAATCTCTAATCTTTGGCTCTTATAATATATCCTCTTTCCATTAAGAGACTTTATTTATTTATTTATTTATTTATTTATTTATTTATTTATTTATTTATTTATTTATTTATTTATTTATTTATTTATTTATTTATTTATTTATTTATTACATTTGTATACTGCCCTATCTCCCTGACGGGACTCAGGGCGGTGCACAGGAAGTAGTAAAAGCAATAACAATAAATACAGTAAAAATAGAATAAAAATAGATTAAATTTAACACCCCGTGCTAAAATTAGATTTAAAACCCTTACTAAAAACTAAAAACTATGCCAGGCCGGCCGCATGAAACAAGTGTGTTTTTAATGTCCGGCGGAAGAGGCGCAGGTCCATGATTGTACGAAGGTCGGGGGCCAGGTCATTCCAGAGGGCGGGGCCTGCCACAGAGAAGGCTCTTCCCCTGGGGGTCGCCAGCCGGCATTGTCCGGCAGACGGCACCCTGAGGAGGCCCTCCCTGTGGGAGCAGACAGGTCGAAGGGAGGTATGTGGTAGGAGGCGGTCCCGCAAGTAATCAGGACCTATGCCATGGAGCGCTTTAAAGATGGTTACTAACACCTTGAAGCGCACCCGGAAAGCCACAGGCAGCCAGTGCAGCTGCGCAGGAGAGGAGTTACATGGGAGTATCTTGAGACTCCCAAGATCCCCCGCGCGGCCGCATTCTGGACTAGCTGGAGCCTCCAGGTGCACCTCAAGGGAAGCCCCATGTAGAGAGCATTACAGTAATCCAGGCGGGAGATGACGAGGGCTTGAGTGACCGTGCGTAGGGCGTCATAATCTAGAAAGGGGCGCAACTGGCGTTTCAGGTAGACTTGATAAAACACCCCAAGAATGAAAGAGATCAAATCCTGTCAGGGAATTGCACAACTGGCGTCCAAATAGAGTCAGAAATGCTGACAAGAACTTATGGTTTTATATAAGGAAATATATTTACAATAAATAAGAGAGGCAAATAGTAGCATTGTCAGGTAAATCACTGGGAAGCACACAGGGCACACAGAAGAAAAAAGGCGAGAAACAAGGAAAGTCCCCATTTATTCTCACAGCAATCAATTACAGCTCAGATTCTTTCATGCAGCAGCCAGCTCACTTTAACCAATTAGTTATAACTGTGTGTTCTTATTCATTGTCCAATCTTTCAGTGCCCCAGCAATTAACTTTTAAACATTTTAACAAATCCATATCAATCTAACTGAGTAGGTGAACTTGGACAAATCACTAATTTTAAGCTTAACTTGTCTATTGGGAGATCTGGGGATAAAACTGGTTTTGGGAAAGAACCATTACCCCAACACCTGGCCTTCAATTTCACCCAAAATGGCTTGGATTATTCTATTGCCTCTTAGATTTTTTTTTCTGTGCTCTTTTCCAGTATCACATGCTCTATTACCTGGTCTTTTCCTCCCATCCATCCACACTGCTTCCTGACCTGGAAAGCCCCTGGCAGAGTTCCCTTCTGATGTCTTCCCACAGGGTTTCATGAAAATATGGAAACCCAGGAATTTGCTCAGGACATGACTGAATTATGAAAATTGGAACACTCGTGTAGACTCTTCAGTAATAACTAAGATAAGTTCAGGAACCACACATTATTCAAGTTCATCTAACAGGTTTCACCCAACTGGCAAGATTGAAATTGATTAGCCAAGGCCACAAGAATCCAAGACCTTTGGGGGGGGGGGGGATATTTGCTGAAAATAAATAACCATAACAGAAGATATAATGAACCTTCTAGCAATTGCTGTGTTTCAAGAGTCCATACAGAAAGAAAAGCAACACCCTGTCTTACATGCCAGACTGCTCAGCCCTGTCTATTGCATGGGTGAAAGTATTTTCCATCTGTCCCTTTCATACCGGTTATCATATTGCTTTTTATCCACTGTGTAAGAATTATGTCTCACTGAGAATTTCTCTGAGCTTTTTCTTGCAGGATTGGGTTGGAGGAGGAGGAGATGAAGACCAATTTTTATGAAATTGAATGGAAATGCAGAGAATAAAAAACACAGAATACCTCTATAGGTATAGTGCAAACAGTAAGTCCCACAAGAGGAGTGCAATTTAGCATTCTGAGATCTTTGCAATGAAAATGTAAACTGTAAATGGCCCAGTAACTTTATTTACAGTGGTACCTCGGTTCACAAACTTAATTCGTGAAATGACTCTGGTCGCGAACCGAATTGGTCGTGAACCGAGGCACAATTTCCCATAGGGTTTAATGTAAATCCGGTTAATCCATTCTGACCTTGTTTTTTGGTCGTAATTCTTGAACTGACTCTGTTCGCGAACCGAATTGGTCGTGAACAGAGGCACAGTTTCCCATAGGGTTTAATGTAAATCCAATTAATCCGTTCTGATCTTTCTTTTGGTTTTAATTCTTGAACTGACTCTGGTCGCGAACCAAATTGGTTGTGAACCGAGGCGGAGTTCGTGAACCGAGGCAGAGTTCGTGAACAGAAGCGGAGTTCGTGAACCAGACCATATTTTTATGAACTTTTCCGTTCGTGAACCGAAACGGAGTTCGTGAACCGGAGGACATTTTGAGGAACTTTTCTGTTCGTAAACCGAATTGGTCGTGAACAGAGGCGTTCGTGAACCGAGGTACCACTGTATATTACAAACTCCTTCCATTGATTAATGTTTTCTTCTTTTTCTCTTCTGCATTAAGAATATAAAACTTCCATGTTTCAGGAGGGGGGAAGGGGGAACCTGAGATTCCAATTCAGATGTTTACATTGGTGGGATTCAAATAATTTAACAACCGGTTCTCTGTCCTAATGATCAGCTTGGTTGGCGTGGCTCGGTGGTCATGTGACTGGGTGGGCATGGCCAACTCAACATCATTCACATCAATGGGTGCTTTGCCATTGATTACCTGTTGATTACCTTTGCCATTGATTACCTGTTATAATGTAATAAGGGTTAACAAGAGAGGCAGTTTCTGTAAGCAAGGCAATAAAGATTAGGCTGGAAACAACACCAGAATGTTTCCTTCCTGCCTTCCATACAGAATTAGCCCTGTAAAGTGGAAAAAAGCAAACAGAGATTTCTTCCAACAACTGGTTCTCCTGAATAGGTGCAAACTGGCTGAATCCCACCACTGGGTGTTTAGTAACAGCAAATGTTAAGTGTATAAATTCGACAAATAAATTCGACAAATATATTAGGTTACAATATGCTAGATAATGGCAGCTTCCTCAATGATTTGCCATCATTGTTACATCTTGAATAATGACGTTCCTGGAAAAACAATAAATTATTATTTACAAGAAATATCAGTAGTATCTCATTAGAGCTTGGCAAGAGATATCACAAAATTTTGGTCCTCTTGTTCAGTGTCTCATAAGATCCCTGATATCTCAAAATGTAATATCGGGGAATATTCCAAGATTTCAAATAATTTATAATTATTTGAAGGAGGGAGAATATTACTAAAGTTTAATGGGTATGCATTCATTTCTATAATCTTCTCATATTAGGGAATGAGTTTCATTGAACTTAATTGGTCTCACCTATGACTAAATATGTATAAGATTACATTATTGGAATAAGTATAAATATAAAGGTAATGGGTAAAGCAGTCCTAATATCTGTGCTTGAATAAACATTTCTATTTTCCCCCTTTGGACTTGAATACATAGAGAGGAAAAATATAATTGATCTTCATCTTGACGCTAATAGATCTCTGTGCAGAAAATCAAAATTTTTCTGCAAACCAGAATGTGTGTCTGAACATATTTTCACATCTCAGGTTCTAATACATAATCAGAGCTTCTCTTCCATGGCTTGCACATTCAAATTAATTAGAAATTGATATGGCCAGAAGTTCAGTTCCGCCTGCATTTAAGACAGAGGCCATTACTGCTTCAGTATATGCTTGGTTCATCATGGAATAATTATCTGCCCATTTAGAAAATGCAAAATTTGTTTCCATTTCAATAGTTGTTTTAACCCATAAAAATATTATTCAAGTGAACTGCGCAACTTTAAAAGCTCTCTCTGGAAAGCAAATGGCTGTTCTAGATACACTCTGGATGAGACCACCAGTAAAGGTTAAGTGGCTATTTGACTTTTATTTATTTGATAATATAGTCTAGATGGATATAGTCAGCTGGTTTCTTTTGATGTTCATTGTAGCATGTTTTTCCATATCATTCTTATAGCCTATCCTTTTTAAATCCACTTTTGGTTCAGTCTAATTTTTTTCAGATAAAACCAATTCTTTCATAACTTAAACAGTCTAGCTATAAAAGCAGACACTCTTAAAATTCACTTCTAGGTGCATTGTTCAAAAACTCCTTCAATATGTCTGATGTTAAAATATTTTGCTTCATTCTGTGTTAGAAAGTCAAATTTAAGTGTTTCTCCCCTTTAACGGTCACCTTTAGTTCCTACTGATTAACTCTAGCATTCAACTGTCAACATCTCATTCTGTCATGTTTTTTTAAAAGAGAATTCAAAATAAAAGCATTTTCCTATGGAAAGGATTCTTATAATTAATTCCAAAATTTTAATTCAAATCCATCTGGACTCTTACTCCTTTTGTAACTTTTCAAAATCAAAGTTCTAATCAATCTTTTTCTGTTTGTTCTTCCCCAAAATATTTTCCCCAGGGAAGGACAGACTTTCAGGGAGGAAATGGTGAACTGAAGAAGTTTCACTTTGACCGCAGAGGAATGAAGAGTTGGAAAGTGGACTGGCCCTTCATAATTTCTCTCTGGACAAGAAGTGGAGTGCCCACAAGTGCTCCATACAGTTGGGTCTCACAAGGACACTGTACAACAGTGGTCTCCAGAAGGCTTAGCAAGTATCCAAAAAGGCTGGAGAACAGAGGAGCTTCATCACAATTCACAATTTTATGGAAAAAAATAGTTTAGTAACAAATTTGCTGAAGGATCTAATAAAACAGAGCCTAGTCAAAAACAGACAGTCCCCACTCTCCTGAGCAAACAGCTCTCTGTGAATATATAGAGACAATCCTGAAATTGCTGTAGAATTTATTGTTTCTCCTCAGAGAGAAACTCTAAAAAATGAAAAATAGACCAGACTTAGTTGTAGAGAAAGCAGAGTTGAAGGGGACAGTGGAACAAACCAGGAAAAGTAATGATCAGCCAGCTGAAGGAAAATATCTAGCTAATCTCTTAAAAATTATAATGTAGACAAGGATATATATTGACATGTAAATCTAAACTGCAAACTGCACCTATTTTTCCCCTTCTAATGCAGGTTAGAAGTCAAGAGGCTATCAGTTAGATATTCTCCAGGGTGCATCTAAAAATCGAATGGCTGGATGTGAATGTGAAACCATATTTCTTAGATCTGACAGTCAGTTATGTTAAGTTTAATTTGCTTTGACTTAGTTATGTTTTAAACATTAAGTGAAGTCATTTTGAACACAATTAACAGGCTAATGGAGAGAGCAGCATCTTTATGATTTATGAAGATAGAGAGAAAACTTAGAAGGAATTTTGAGGAGAATCAAGTATCTGGCAAAATGGGGCTTGTTCATGTGATATAATTTTTTTCTGCTGTGCAGACTATAGACAAAACTGAAGTTCATATTCCTTGGATAGGAATAAGAATAGAGCATGTTAAATAAAATAAATACATATTAATGTCCAGCTCTAACCCATGTTTGCTGTGGATTTATAAGGTTGATTTTTGCTAAGATTGCCACATGCACTATTTTGCAAATAATCTGCGTATTGAAGGACTCTCAGAAAACAGACAATTCTGTATTTTCAAGATGCAGAAACATCTTCCAACCAATGGCACCTTCCTGTATGGGAACCTTCCACGAACCCTATATCTATTATAGTGTGAGCAATTCTAAACCTGGTCAAACGAATCCACATACATACGTATCAATGAAAATTCTCAATCATCCAGGTAGAATTATAATACAACTCTACTCGGATGATTGAGAATCTTCATCAACATTTCGCAATGCACTTAGAAGAGGAAATCTCTGAGGGTTAGTGGGGTGGGAGTTGGTACATTCCAACAACTCTGCCTAACTGCCTTGCTCTGACTGAGGAAGTCTGGTTGAGCAGTGAAACATTTCTTAAAGAGCAACAAAATTAGTCCAGTTGCAGTGATTCAACTTTAAGCAACCTTCAGATATACACGTATCCTTTTTCACAATTAAAGCAGGAGGAGAGGAACAAAGCAAAGAACCTGCCTTGATATCATCTCTGTCTAAATGGCTGCCCAATCCAAGATTGTTTTCGAATAAGGACTCACGAAAAGACAGGCAAGGGGCAAGACGTTGATCGTCAATGATTAACAAACTGAACAGCACGCAAGTCTCCTGAATGTGGGCATGACATATTCAACTTCTATTAAATTATTGAAAGTATGTCTACATTTATGTCTATGCATATAAATTACAGAATTTCTTCTATTAATGCATTCTTTCTTGTTTGATGATGATTCTAAGCAGGAAGAATGGATTTCCTTGCCTGATGGCATCTATGCAAGTTTAGGAAAGTCAAAGTAGACATTATGACTATATAAACCTTACCCTCTTTTATGTGCCTAAGATGTGGATGCATATACTGTAATAAAAGGGGATTTTATCAAATTATTTTTGCCACATTTAATTTTTGTGTCTCCCCATACAAATGCCCCTTCCCTTGCCAGGATAGAACTAAAATTATTTTTCTTTGTATCTCTAAAAGTGGATTTGGGAGTGTTTGTATTGTCATTATATTGAAAAGCTGCCTGGCATTGTTGTAGCTGAATTGGGCTGGGCAGTACAGAACAACAGTTCTATCAAAAGAAGCAAACTATTATTTCTAAAGATTTCAATATTTCCAGGAAGAGAAAGAGAGTTATAAATTTTTCAATTCAGTGCAAAAATGATCCAGTCAATAATTGATAGTTTCATAGACATGTGAACCACATGACCATCTGCTTATATCATTCTACAAAAAAAGAATTGTGTGATTGTGTTGTAATTTGAAATGTGATCTTCCCATACATTCTAGAAATAATAACTAAAACCCTCTATTAAACGATGAAGGAATCAACCTCAGATTTGGCAAGACATTACAGAGAATACAAATTCTGTGACCACAATGACTATATAGTGTGTTTGATTTTACTCAGTGGACAGAAAAATTAATGGTAAAAGATATGCCAAGAGAAGAAAAATGAATAGGCAAAGTATAGCTGAGATGAAAATAGACAAACAAAAGAGCTGAAAGATTTATCTTCAGCTTCAGACAGAAAATAGCTTCAATTTGTAAAAACAAAAACAAAAAAAACACAGCATTGCTGAAGAGGGTGAGTCACATTTATATACAAGTATAGCTGGGAAACATCAAACTGCTATTTCTAAAATACAGAAAAATAACTATAGTCATATCTGGGACAAAATATTCCATTTGTTTTTCTTAGTTTCTCATCATACTTACTTACCACTAAGTTGTATGAATTCAGTGAACCTATTATATCCCAAAAACATTTACAGGAATTAGTTGTATTTCTTTTGTTATTACAAAATATTGGAAATGGTTGCTATTCTTGTTTATAAAGCTACAATTTGAAAACCATCTAACATGCAGTTATGAACTTTTATTCAAATGTATTTTAATCACTAAGCACATATCAACACTAAGCTCCATAAAGGAAGAAAAACACAGTCTTCTTATAGATTTAGTAATGAAATCTAAGTCTTAAGATAAGCTCTCCCATGGCAGAGTTTATCAATTATAGCTGAAGACAGAAAATTTGACACATCCAAAATGATACCAAGCCAATTCTACACACCCGTAGAGTAAACTTGTAGGAAACCAACTTCACAGCTTTGTTCTTGTGTTAACCTTCTGTCAGAGTTCCTTCCAAGCAATTACTACCAAAGTGACTGAAAGGGAAATCTGGCAGGGTATATTTCTGCCAAATTTGTCTCACAGCAAAATACAGCAAAAATATGATTTTGGATTGCTCATTTTGGGCCTAATCCCACCATCCACAAAAAAAAGCCCTTTGTTGCTCTTAACTACACAGTGTCACAAAACAAGAATGGTTTTGTTCTCCGAAAAGGTTTCAGTAGTCATCACTGTAATTTCTTTTGTTTGGAGGAGAAGGTGGCCATCACAGAGAAGAATCACAGGCAGAAAGCCATGCTTACAATTGTATTGATTTCAGTCCAATTTTGTGGGTTGCACTACACTAAGATTATTTTCTGATCTTTAGAATGGCTCAGTTTGGAGATAAATAATTCAGACAGTGTATTAATTTGCTTGCTTATTATTACAATTAATACTCGGTTTTTCAAATAACAGTGAATTCCAATAAAAACATTAAAACATTAATCTCTGTGTCAAGAAGCCTCTTTTTTAAAGTTGGACATAATTTTATTATTTTTTATTTTGACTGTGAAAGAAAAGTTAAAAATAAAAGTTGTTTTACATACATTGGCTGTGAAACAATGGAATCAGGACTAAGACGTCCTCGTGACCATTCAGCATCTCTCTGATTACATTTTCCACAGAATTAGGAGACAAAGGGTTTGTGAAATGCACAAAGAATGGTAAAACAGAACATTAACAAAGGGATAGCCCAAACACAGGCATTTATTAACATGTAAATAAACCGAGTCAGCAATTAGTCAACACTTATTATAATTGAAGAGACCATAGCAATTAAGCTGCCATTGATTTAATTGTTCCCATTCAATTTAAGGTAAATATTTACTATAACCATGCTTTCGTCTTGATTTCTGCATGGAACAGAAGTATATTGACACAGGCTTCAGATCAAACCTTTACAGCAGCTTTAAAAGTGCATGTTCCAACCAACTGTCATCCCCGGGTGTTTGTCATGACTGAACAAGTGGCTCAGCCAAGGCAGCCCTCCCTGGCTGACAGATCTCTTTAAGCTATGCAAATCAGGAGGCATGCTTGACTCCAAATGGAGGCTCATTAAAAGTCATTGCGTATATTCAAAATAGGGGTTTTTTTAACCACAAATTTCATCTAACATTCCTGAGGTCTCTCTCCTAGCAAATATCCAAATATTCTAAGACCATGTGATATTACCCTGTTGCCCCTTGGTCTACTTTAACATTTTGAACATAAAATCTAAATGTAGCAATTTGGATGCATCTCTTGCAGGTCCATGCGCCATTTAATAATGATCCAACCTAGATGTGGAAGTTAGGGTCAAATTGGATCCGAGCAGCAATTTAAACATGTCTGTTCCTTCCACTGTAGTCCATTATGACATAACTTTATGACAGTCAAGAGGACAAGATATATATATTGCACTTAATGGAGGGCAGCCCTCAAGAAGACGATCTAATGGAAGCCTATTCCTCTAATCCATTTTAAAGATAAAGAGCCAGAGAAGGAAGGACAGTATCCTTGAAACTGCCAATCCATCGTGAACATTTGGTCAACCTAAGCAAGCTGGCTGCTCTTTCAAGACAACTGTTTAAGGGAGTTTTTTTAATGTTTCTCAAGATTTATTGTATGTGGTAAGCAAATAGAGAGGAGATATGATTCTGTTCCAATCACAGATTTCTAAATATGTGAAATTTCCCTATTGTAATATTACTTGAATTGATGAGGGGTGAAGGGGAGGGGAGAAAACTGGCCCGTTCAAATTAATGTCGCTCCTGTGAAGTTGATCTGAATTATATCTCATCTTGCGTACCTTCCCAGTGGAGTTGGGAACCACGACCTTATTTCCTGATTTTTGATAGGATATTAGCAACCATATTGACAACCATAAAGCAATCATACAAGACAACCATCCATCCTTTTGCACTGAATGACACTGAATTCTGGGCATCAACAAAAGAGACCGAAAACTATCTCCATGCCACGCAAATGCAAATGCTCTGTTGGATATTGGGCATTTCCCTCCTTGACCACATCACAAATGACACCATTTGACAACAATTTGGTGTGGCACCAATTATAGAGAAGATGAAAGAAGGCCGGCTCCACTAGTATGGACATGTCCTGAGAGCAGCACCTTACCCCATTGCCAAGATTGCCTACCAAGTAGAAGTCAATGGCTAGAGACCTTGCGGGTGCCCTTGCAGGCCTGCACCCTGGAGATGCAACTCATTGTGTGAAGTGGCGCTCAATGACTCAAAAAGCAGACCCTGCACTTGCGGGAATACACTAGGAAGATATTAGCAGCCAGTTTGAGGTTGATGCACAAGGCTAGAAACCATAAGAGTATGAGTTCTAATTCCAGTTTAGACACAAGACTAGCTGGATGACCTTGAGCCAATCACTTTTTCTCAACCCTAGGAAGCAGGCAAAGGCAAACCATTGAAATCTTACCAAGAAACTTCTGGGACTAGTCCAGACAGTGGCCAGGATTCAGTGGTGACTCAAACAAAAAAGGAGCATATTATTCATGAAAAAGGAGCACAATACTCTAGGCATGAACAACTACTTTCACAGAGCCATGCAAACACTTTTGGTGGCCTGGGTGCCTGCTTTTCTCGTTCCGACCACCAGACTAAACATATGGATAACCATAACATACAAGATGCCCTGTAATTAAACCAAAGTCTTTACAGACACTTCAATCTATTTTACTTGTGAATAATTCAGCAATGGTCTCCTATGGGTTTTTTTTCCAGGATGCCAATGACTCTTGGGATGCCCAAAGAACATTTGAATTAAGGGGAACAGTGCAATAATTGGGAAATGCTTCCTTTGCAAGAGCAGAGGGTTGGACTCAGTGGTGGATTGCCAATTTTTTTACTACTGGTTCGGGCATGCTTGTGCGTGTGATTCTTTTGCGCATGCGTAGAACTTTCTGCACATGCACAGAAGCATCCGGGCAGGTGGGCAGAGCCTCCCGCCACTGCTACTACCGGTTCACCTGATCCGGGTCAAATCAGGAGCAACCCACCTCTGGTTGGACTAGATGACTTCCAAGGTCTCTTCCAACTCTGTTACTGTTACTGCACAAGCTGTCAAGACAAGAGAATGATTGTCATAAGAATAACTTGTGACACAGAAGTTATTTGCCAGCAAGCAAGGAAGTTTCTTTGGTAGAAAGAGACTGATATCCTTTCTTTCATCCAAGCCACTCTTCCTATATAGTGTCTCTCCCGTAAATTTTATCCCCATTGTCTTGTGAAGTAGGTTGGATGAAAGGATTGCAACTGATTTGAGTTCTTCCAATTCATGGCGGCAGGTAAACTTGAATGCAGCTCTTCCCAGTCTTAATCCAAGACTTCAAGCTCTGTAGTACATTGACATTATTCTCATGTCCTGCTTCTCTGTTGCTCAAGTTGGCTGGCTGCTTCGCTCCTGAGCAAGCAATCCTTCCTTCTGCCCACACCCTGTTTTACTGACCGTGAAGATTACTCTTGGTTTTTGCTGATTAAGCAATTCACTCAAAGGGCTGACTAAAGTGACTATGCCTATACCTGGTTACATGCATTTATCAGGCAAGCATATTCATTGTTGCCTGAAGGAAGAAATTGTGTGCGCGCGCATGCACATGCACATGCGTAGGAGAGACAGAGAAAGACTATGCTCAAGTGTGTTAAAGTTATTAAAGTGAAATTTAACAATAGGACATCAAAAATAATTATATAAAATCAACATCTGAAAACCCAGTAATTCCCAGTAATTCCTTTTAAATAAAAACAAAAATGACTGTTAGAAAATCCCACCTGGTGCTTTTTCTGTGTTAATGATGCTTCTTAAATTGCATGCGGGTAAATGGTAATTTTGTCTCACACCATTAAAAACTAATGAAACCCTTGATGATAAGAAATGCCATAGTTAGCTTGTTGGAGGACGTTTAATTAATAAAGTAATAAAATTATTGTAAACTGGTGCAGTTTCACAGAGAATTCAATGGGATATAAAACAGAAAAAAACATCCAAGAGAGTTGAAAGAAGAAATAAATGCTACTTATACTGTAAGACAGAGTATAAAATGAAGCTAAACTCAAATCAGCTGCTGGGCTAATAAAACGGTATTACGCTTTCATTCAGATGCTGAAAAAAAATAATCTCACAATCCAATCTACAATCCAGTTAAACTAAAATACTTTCATTTAAATAAAACTGTCTAATTACTAAGATTCCTCACTGCTAATTCACAGAACTATTGGGTTCCAGAAGAAAGGAAAGTTAGCAGTGGCTAAAGCTTTAAGAACAAGAGACAAGATCACTTATGGACCGAATGTCCAAGCATGTGTTTACTGATCCCTGAATTAATCAGACCTAAAATGTAGTCAAGCTTTGACTTCATGTCAAATTTATTTCGCATTTTTGTCAGCTTGCCTGCTTGTTTGGTCTACACTTGCAATGTCACAAATATTAGCTAAAGAGTCCTTATCGATAATTGTTTGAGATTTCCCCCATCAACATAGTAAAGTGCGCCCTTGTTTACCTTTTTCAATCAATGCCAACTGCCACTACATTTTATAATACCAAGTGCCATCCTTTTGTGTATACAGTATGTTCCTTCTCTCCCTGAATATCCCACATAGATATCATCATTCTTTGTACATTTTAGATGTTGTCATATTTTTTTTGTCATTTTAGAGGTTATTACGTTTTATTTAAGTTTAGATACTACCTTGCTTGCAATCTTATTCATGGGTTCTAGTCAAGTTTTTTTATAGATTTGTTGTAATTTTGTCTCAAATGTTATTTATTGATAAGAAATCAATAAATATTTGAGACAAAATTATAAATCTATAAATGCTAAATTTAAAAGATAAATTTATAAATGGTCACTGATTACTCACGAACACAGTTTTGTACTGTCTAAGGCTGGCTAGCTGGCTGACTTTTGTTAGCTCCTTCATTGATGCCATTGGAGAAACAGTATTTTTTTATAATTCCAGGAAAGCATCTGATGCATGTGGAATTAATTTTTATCATCATTTTATTGAGAGGAACCAAGATAGACTTCTTTGAGAAAAGTTCTGTAAGATTTTGTAGAGTTAGGTAGATGGAATCAATACATCTTTCCATATCTTAAGTAATTCCGTTTCATCATTTTCATTTTTCTGAATCTTCTTTCTCCAGTATCTGGTAAGAACTCAGAACATCTTACTTCTCACTCAGTCACATATTTCTTTTCAACTGAAACTTGACAAAGCTTCTCCATAAATATAATCTTTTTTGATGCAATAATTTTTTCATAACAATATCATTTCCTCTTTTCACAAATGGTAGAACCTGATAGAGATCACCACAGCAAATGGTTAAAATTCCCCCAAAAGCCTAATGTCAGGGTTCCGAGTAATGATCCCAACCAATGATTCCAAATTTCGTTTTGAAAGTTGACACCTAATTCATATCAAAGTTCTGTCTTTTAATCATAGGGCTAATCTTGATGAAACAAACATGCATTATTGGAGTTTTCATCAGTGTTACATTGCTTCAAATAGCATTTTCAGTCACTTTGAGGTTTATCCTCAATTCTGAATGTGCTATTGTACCAGGTGTGAATGTTGCTATAATATCAATTAATGCTACCGCAATAGCAACATCTTTCCTGTTCCTCTTGGCCCATCAATGAAATTACTAAAAAAACATTGTTCTGTAAGCATTTAGATACATATTGCTTTTTGGCCATTATTCAATAGGGACTAGTTCTGTAGTACAAATCCCTGCTATTCAAATCTGTTGTATTGTAATAATTCAGATTGGCACCATTTTCATTAATCGTACTCTTTGTTGATGTCAGCAAATTATATTCTTTAAAGGTTTTGGCCAAGTTCCCAAGTGTACCATGAAAATATAGAAGAGCTTGTTCATGATGTCTCTCATTGATCATGATATTGGGATGATTGATAGGCCTTTCAATTTGAAGGAAATCTTCAGATATTTTATTTTCAAAAATCTTCCATAATTGCTATGAATTGTCGATTTGTTAGCAAAATGGTAAACAAATCTCTTATTATTCTGAGAATTTTTGTTTTTTTCAGCATCTTTCATAATGTGTTTCCAATCGTCATTAACTTACAAGAGTCTTCTCTCTCTGCAGATATCTTTGAATGATAGAAAGATATATCTATCACATGTATTCAATGATTTGAAAGATTCTAGCTGCTTTATGTGATGGAAATTCAATCTCAGATAGTAAAGGTTACCACTTTGTGGGGAAATGGTATAAACTCAGTTCAGAACACTGGCTTCAAAAATCCCATAGTACTCCTCTACTCCTTCCCCAATCTTCCTTCTTTCCCATCTCTTATTAATGCATATGTAGAATGTTGGGATATCTGCACAGAACAGGATATTTGCAAATAGATTGCGCGTACAAAGATCCATGAATTCAGTGTTTCTTGTCATATCATTATTCAGTTGCATAGCAGCATTATCTCAAAAGAATACTTGATGCTGTTGTTGAAGGTGTTTTTAATGGTGAACATTGATTGGTTCCGTTTCATGAATTTGAAATCCAGGTATTGATTCAGACTATTCAGTATATCTGCCTGTCCAGTTCTGTGTAATTTCATCTTCTCCGTTCACTGCAAAAGTTGCCCAATCATTACCATTCATGGTGTACTTGATGATATATTTGATAGATGAGCATATTTCTACATTGATATGACAATTGAACACCTCCCATGGCTGAATTACTTATGTTTTTGCTGTGCTTGGGATCTTGGAAAATGGGATAAATATAAAAAGTTTACAATTATTAAATAACTATCCAAACAAGGGTGGTTGAACTGAGCTTATAATGTTATTATATGAGCAGTGGACAAGGCCTCTTATTCCACCAGACATTTTCTGATTTGTTTACTATAGCTCATATAGTTGTATCTTCTGCCTTTGTTGTGATTTATTTTGTTGTATTTCTTCGCATGTTTGAATGTTGCTATGAATGCCTCTGGAGTTTAAATAATTAAATGCCACATATATAAACATTTCAACAAAGTCAATATTTTCATATACCAATTAATAGACTTGGGGCAAAGTGCACAAGAATCCAAGATTATTATATGCATGTGATGCTGGCAGAACACAAACTTCAATGCCTGCATTCCAGGATCTGGCAAAAGTGTAAATTATAGTTTGTTTTTTTTATCATGACAAACATTTAATGGCCTCTCTCCCTGCTAATTGTCTCCCTGCAAAAACCAGTTGGCAAGGTAAAATACTCAGTGGGATACTCCTGAATTATGAGATCTTTAAAACCTCAAGGAAAATTCGTGTTTGTTTTCTACCATATTTGGTTTTGAGGATAAGTACCAAATCTCTTAATTTTCTGTCAGTTGAACATCATATCCATTTAATCATGTACATTTCCTGGGTCTCAGCAAGGAGCAATTTACATTCTTTCAGTCCTCTAATTTTTGTAATGTCTTTTTTGAATTAAATCACATTGGATGGTCTCATCAAAACATGCATACCTGAAATGTTCTGCTTAAGAATTAAACATTAAAAATACAAAGAATAAGATTGTAATGCAATTTAGTTATAACTGCTTAAAACCAATAAAGGAAATCTTAGAGACACACGAAACAGAAACAGTTGAAATTTCAATGAAAAGATAGCATTTCTCAGGAAATCCACTGTTTCTATCTAAAAACACAATTTAATAAAGAAATTCTAAAGAAATTTCAAATGTTGTGTTCCACTTTACGTGTGTGCATATCCTAAAGTGGTTATCTTTACTACCGGTATATGATATACCATTGATCATGGTATCCTGTTGCGCCGGTTGGAGGGGTTGGGGCTGGGAGGCACCGTCTTACGGTGGTTCTCCTCCTATCTCTCTGACCGGTCACAATTCGTGTTGGCAGGAGGGCAGAGGTCGACCTCGAGACGCCTCACCTGTGGGGTGCCACAGGGGTCGGTCCTCTCGCCTCTCCTGTTCAACATCTATATGAAGCCGCTGGGTGAGATCATCCGTGGTTTCGGGGTGGAATTCCATCAGTACGCGGATGACACCCAGCTGTACATTTCCACCCCGGACCACCCCAATGATGCCGCGGAAGTGATGTCCCGGTGCCTGGAGGCCGTGCGAGTCTGGATGGGGAGGAACAGACTTCGACTCAACCCGTCCTAGACCGAGTGGCTGTGGTTTCCGACGTCACGGCATAGCCAGCTGGCTCCATCCCTGGCTATCGGGGGCGTACCATTAGCCCCCGCGGAGAGGGCCCACAACTTGGGCGTCCTCCTGGATACTTGGCTGTCTTTAGACGATCATGGGACAGCCGTAGCCAGGGGGGCTTTTTATCAGGTCCATCTGATTTGTTGCACCCCTTTCTGGACCGTGACGCTTTATGCACGGTCACTCAAGCCTTCGTCATCTCCCGCCTGGACTATTGTATCACTCTCTACATGGGGCTTCCCTTGAGGTGCACCCGGAGGCTCCAGCTAGTTCAGAATGCAGCCGCGCGGGGGATTCTGAGAGCCTCTAGATGCTCCCATGTAACACCTCTCCTGCGTGAGCTGCACTGGTTGCCTGTGGCTTTCCAGGTGCGCTTCAAGGTGCTAGTAACAACCTTTAAAGCGCTCCATGGCAAGAGACCTAGGTACCTGCAAGACCACCTCCTACCAAATACTTCCCTTCGACCAGTCCGCTCCCACAGAGAGGGCCTCCTCAGAGTGCCGTCAGCCAGTCAATGTCGGCTGGCGACCCCCAGGGGGAGAGCCTTCTCTGTGGCAGCTCCTGCCCTCTGGAATGACCTGCCCCCTGACCTCCGCACAACTACGGACCTGCATCTGTTCCGCCGAGCCCTGAAGACCCATCTTTTTCATGCGGCCGGCCTGGTGTAGCTTTTAATCTGGTTTTATTGGGGTTTTATTGTACATTTTAGAGCAGGCTTAGAATTTAATTTATTTTAGCATAGGTATTTATATTGATGTTTTTACTGTTGTTTTTATCATTGCCTGTTCACCACCCTGAGTCCCGCAAGGGAGAAAGGGCGGTATACAAATTCGAATAAATTGAAATTAAATTGAAATTGAAAATGAGAATCTAAGAACAACGGTAACTCTACACTGTTGTTCAGGAAAATGCAAATAAGAATCTTTGCCAATTTTAAATATTGAAGCGTTTTCGAGAATCTCAAGAAGGCAGAGAGAACACATCTCATTCAAAACATGAAATAATTTCCTCAAATATTTTGTTGCACATCGATATCAGTAGATGATGCATAGTTTGCAAAAGCCTCTGAATATTACAAGCTTAGAATAACCAGGACCAGCTGAGGCAATATAAGCTCCTCTAGATTTTGCACAGAAATAACATAAAAAGGAGAAGCTGAACAGATTAATTGAACTATGGAATGTTGTATTATACAAGATATCAGAGAATAATTAGGAAAATCCTTGCAACATGATAAGTGGCTTGCTCTATAGGTCAGAGTTCAGTTCAAAGTGATATTAAAAAAATAGTATCAGATCATCTCTTGCATGCTTTCCTTTCTGTGTATGAACAACATACCTGTCCCCAACATGTCCTGCTTAACTTGCCTTGTTGGAAGTGAAGGTTATGATCCAGGCTGGGTTGCTTTCTGAAAAGTCTGATCGCTTCTCTTTATAATTGTTCCTCTCCAAGGTAACAGCAGTTGTGATATTGTGGTTGTTGTGGTACACTCTGGTTCTGACATTAGTTCATGTATCTACTCAACAATTCCTCCTCCAAAGATTTCAGCAATGTTACAGAAGGAAACAGAAGTAGAGGATCCTAAGTCACCAAGCCCTCAGCCATTAAACGTAGAGGAGATGTTTCAAAGAATAATGAATGAAATGCAACAAATCCGGAAAGACAATTTAAGCACAAGATTGGAATTATTGGAGGCGCAAAGAGAAATAACAAATAATAAACAAAAAATTGTGGGGTTGGAAGGGGGGGCGGTTGAGATGAAGGAAGAGATAAAAGACTTTAAGAAAGAACTTACAGATATTACTGGTCAAATGTCTAAAATTGATTTTGAACGCATGTCTTTTTTTTAAAGATTTCAGAATGTTCCAGAATTACCCAATGAGAATCTGAGAGAGCTGATGGCTACTATGTTAGCGGATTATATTAAGAAAGATAAGGAATTTATTTGGGGGGACATTGATTTGATTTATAGAATTAATTCAGCATTTGCCAGAATAAATGAGGTACCCAGGAGATACATATTAAATTTATAAGAAGGTCAACGAGAGAGGAGATACTGAGAGCGCAAAGAGGGGGCCCTTTGATGTATCAGCAAAAGGAGGTAGCCATATTGAAGCAGATCGCAAAGAAAATAAGAGATATAAGAAGGAATTATTCCTTCTTAACTAAAAAATTATTCAAAAAGGGGGTGTGGTTCAAGTGGTTGATGCCTGAAGGGATGCTGGTATTCTGGGAGGGAGGAAGAGTCAGAATCAAAACAGTTGAAGAGGCGCATAATTTTTAAAAAAAACATTCCTCAATCCTGGATGATGATGAGATGGGAACGGGAGGGGCCACGGGTCCGCTTGCTGGTGGGGAGGAGGAGGAAGAGACCATAGCAAAGAGGCTCAGATCGCAAAAATAACTTGTTATATTTCTTTAGTAATTCCTGTACGGATGTCAATAGTATAAAGTAATTGAATGTATAAAATAATATGAAAATTTATGATTTTAAAATGTTTGTACCCCTTCCCTTTAATAATTTCTTTTTAATTAAATATGTATGAAGACTCGGAGGCGGTCATCAGACCTGATGTGGAAGCTTCAAATATTATCTATCACCTTATCTATCCCTTCCCCAATATAAATTGTTAAAACCAATAAAACTTTTTTAAAACAAAACAATTCCTCCTGACATACCTACTACACCTGAAGCCACTCTCAGATTACCTAAGAGTGGAGCTTTTAAAGCTACAATCTTTGACAAATCTTCAATGAAATCTAAATTTACTTTAAGGGTCCTGTGCTTCTTAGCTCTTCCACTATTGCTTTTTTCATTTTTTCAAAGATTGCATGTCTTTTATCTTTGAAACTGTAAAGTTTAATAAAATTATTATTTAAAAATCCCAGGAAAAAGAACAATAAATAAAATAATTTTAGAAGTACTGTGCTACTACTGCTACTATTACATTCGTGTCAGAAGCACCTTTTTTCCAAGATGCTTCCCAGGTTAAAAGAATTAGCCGGTGACATCACTGTTGCCCAAGGGATGCCCAAGAAGGCTCCTTTCATGTCCCTGGCATTTTTTCACCAAAGTGATACCTGTTTATCTGCTTGCATTTGCATGCTTTCAAACTGCTAGATGGGCAGGAGCTGCGACAAGTAACAAAAGTTTATTCCGTCATGCAGCTCATCTTCTCAGGTTTTTGAACTGCTGAGCTGTCAACTTCTCAATAGTCTTCTAATTCAGCCTTCCAACCACATGAGCCTCCACGGCCCATTAGCATTGTGTTAAAGAGAGTAGATTGTGCTGCCTTTTTATGCCACCCCACCCTAAATAGGAAAGGAACACCCATATTTTTCCCATGGATCTATCTGGGACAAGAAAAGAAAGTATTGACTTTGCCACTTTTCGTGAGACGCCGTATTCTGAATCACGTGAATGGCAGGCAAAGAGTTTTATCCACAAATGCACTTCTCCCTGTCAGTGTTAAGTGACATGTTTTCATTTGGCAAAAAGAAACGAGATTTTGATAACATTTTTTTGAAGCAGATAAACTAGCTGCTTTGACAACTTTTGAAGAACTTGTCAAGTATCTGTGTTTGTGAGTGAAACCCAAAGTGGCATGCTGTTACCTCTCCTTGTCAAAGAGTTTCTTAAGTTAGTTAATATGCAAGCCTTGCTCTGGGAATGGCAGGATTGTTTGCCCAAAACAGCTATTCCGATCAAAGGTCTGAGTCAATATTTATTGTCCCTGAGCCTTAATTTTCCTAAGGGAATATCTTCCAAATTACTTGCTTGCTTTATTAAGGAATCAACATCATTTGAACCCTGATAAATTATCTCGGGTGAAAAAGAATCTTCCTTTTCACATATAATTGTTCAACTCACATGGAACAGAGACTGGGACAAGTTTGGCTTGCGACCAATGAACTATAAATGCCAAACATTCTGCAGCAGGAGAAGAAAAGCAGCTGAACTACTGGCAAAGATGGCATCAACAGCATTGCATTTGGAAGGGATAGATTCCTTTTAAAAAAATTCTGCAGAGTCAGCCATAGCGGAGATACAGAAGTAGTTTTTTAAAATGAAGCTATGAAGAAAATGGCTTCCATACCTTCATTTCTTAATATTTTATTCATTTTCAAATAAGGATGCAGACAATCTGGTTTTATAAGAGATGCCCAGAAAGATTCTGTCAGAAAAAGCACTTCTGCCAGAAAAATGCACTACCTATTTTTTCATGTGACTGGATTATTCCATATTTTTCAAATCCATTTCTTCTTTTTCCCCAAGTCGATTTGGTTTTTCATACAAGCTTCTTTTAATAGTCCTAGTTAACATGGGAGGTCATGACAGAGGAGACCATCCAATTTTGCTTCTCAATCCATCTTAAAAAATGTTCATTTTTTGGCTAGCAAAGAAACTATGTTTTGAGATAAAGTCTCAAAATCATAATCTGTAATTTGGCATTAATCTATCTAAATTTGGAGAATGATAACTAAAAGAAGCCATGATTTGTGAGATAGCAAAAAACATGTATTTTTGATATATTAGTTTTCTTGGCATTCATGGGCCATAGATCATTTTTAAACTAACATGATAAGATGCCCAAGCTTTCAATGATGAAAATATACTGCAGGAGACATAGTGGAGCAATGGCTTAATGACACTAGAACTGCCAGCAAGAAATGGTCTGACCTCCGGTTCAAGCCCATCTCTACGAGACAGAGTGACTCCCGTTGCTCAATCCCTAGCTCCTGTCCACTCAGCAGTTCAAAAATCAGACAATATTGCAAGTAGATGAATTGGTATCACTTCTGTGGTGGAAAATCTAGCTGCATTCATGTGTGTGTAGAGTAGAAGCTGGCACTGGATCTGACTTGATGCAAGGCATCATGACACAGAGCAATCTGGGCAAGGCAAGACTGGTGAAGTAGCCCAGAAGAGCCAGCAACTTGAGGTCGCTAGCTAAGTGATGCAAAGCTAGTTTGTCCCCACACACATACAATGCATCAGGCTGGCTCCAAGAGGTTGTCAACGCATCCTTAAGTGAGGGTTCCTTGCCTGCTTCCCTAAAAGAAGCGATGGTGAGGCCCCTCCTTAAGAAGCCCTCTTTGGATCCAGCTCTTTTAAACAACTATTGTCCAGTCTCCAACCTTCCCTTTCTGGCGAAGGTTGTTGAGAGTGTGGTGGCACAACAGTTTCCCCGTCACCTGGAGGAAGTTGACTATCTAGATCCGCGCCAGTCCGGCTTTCGGCCTGGGCACAGCACTGAGACGGCATTGGTCGCGTTGATTGATGATCTCTGGAGGGCCAGAGATGGGGGTTGTTCCTCCATCCTGGTCCTATTAGACCTCTCGGCGGCTTTCGATACCATCGACCATGGTATCCTATTGCATCGGCTGGGGGGGTTGGGAGTGGGAGGTGCCGTTTTATGGTGGTTCTCCTCCTACCTCTCTGGCCGATTGCAATTTGTGTTGACAGGGGGGCAGAGGTCGACCTCGAGACCACTCACTTGTGGGGTGCCTCAGGGGTCGGTCCTCTCGCCTCTCCTGTTTAACACATACATGAAGCCGCTGGGTGAGATCATCCGTGGTTTTGGGGTAGAATACCATCTATACGCTGATGATACTCAGTTGTATATATCTACCCCAAACCACCCCAACGATGCCGTAGCGGTGATGTGCCAGTGCCTGGAAGCCATGCGGATCTGGATGGGAAGTAACGGACTTAGGCTCAACCCGACCAAGACCGAGTGACTGTGGTTTCCGGCTGCCCGATTCAACCAGCTCACTCCATCGCTGGCCATAGGGGGCGAACATCTTGCCCCTGTGGATGGGGCGCGCAATTTGGGTGTCCTCCTGGATTCCCGGCTGTCCATGGAAGATCAAGTGACGGCCGTGGCCAGGAGGGCGTTTTACCAGGTTCGCCTGGTTCGCCAATTGCGCCCCCTATTGGATCGGGACGCCCTGCGCACAGTCACTCATGCGCTCGTGACATCCCGACTGGACTATTGTAACTCCCTCTACATGGGGCTCCCCTTGAGGTGCACCCGGAGACTTCAGCTAGTCCAGAACGCAGCCGCGCGAGCAATTATGGGAACCGCTAGGTTTACCCATGTAACACCGCTCTTGCGCGAGCTGCACTGGCTACCTGTCGTCTTCCGGGTGCGCTTCAAAGTGTTAATTATCATTTTTAAAGCGCTCCATGGCTCGGGACCTAGCTATCTGCGGGATCGGATCCTGCCTCATACATCCTCACGGCCGATTCGCTCCCACAGAGAGGGACTTCTCCGGGTGCCGTCCACTAGACATTGTCAGCGGGCGACACCCAGGGGAAGGGCTATCTCTGTGGCAGGCCCGGCCCTCTGGAACGACCTTCCCCCCGATATCAGGACGACCACGGACCTCCGCTCCTTCCGTCTTAAATTAAAAACTCACTTTTTCTGTCTGGCCGGCCTAGGATAAGTCTCTCTGTCTTTGGGGTTTTTACTGGGAAATTAGGACTGTTTAGTTTTAATGGGGAATTTTAGCGCAGGTTATGTTTAATTTGTTTTTAGAATTGTTTGTATGTATTTATTGTTTTTATTCTACCTGTGCACCGCCCCGAGTCCCTGTGGGGAGAGGGTGCGGTTTTATAAATATTAATATATTATTATTATTATTATTATTATTATTATTATTATTATTATTATTATTATTATTATTATTATTATTATTATTATTATTATTGTTATCAAGGAGAGGCACACAAGCCCTGAACAGAACGAACTAGAAATATAGGCTATCATGACTGCATTGTGTCTAGCATGTGTAGATTTCCTTGACACTGTATACCATATGCTAAATAAATAAATAACTGCAAATGAGTAAATACACATGAAAACGCTTTGCCTTTTTAAAAAAGTACAGATATAAAAAAACGTAATAAAGTAAAATGAAAAGTTAGTGATTCATATTTAGGCCAAAGAACTTGGCAAGATCTTATCACAACGCTTGTGATTCATTCCTAGTTATTATTGAGAATGATAGGACACAGCAGTGACTACACTACAATAAATGAATTCATGTTGAAGAACACTAAACATTGGTATGAACAGGGATGGATGAAATATGCAGTTTGGTTCTTTTATAAAATAAGAATGTTAAAAAACATGAATCATTTAATATATTTCCATTCATTTTGTGAAATAAAGCAAATTTTAAAGTGGGAGAAGATAAAATTAACAAGTTCCTCAGCAAGGCATATTGCTGATTATGGATGGAAACTATTCAAGGAGGGAAGCAACCTTGAACTAAGTACAATGAGAACAATGTTGGTGGAGATTTTCAGCCATCCAGGTCATTGTTGTCTCAAATGTGCTTTTTCAAAAACCAATTGGACTGTTTGTTTGTTTTTCCTTGAGGAAGAAGAAAAAAAATGCTTTGTTTCTCATCCAAGAAACGTTATCACTTGTGATGGCACGGGGGATGGAAGGATAAATACTGACAGTTGATGCCTTCTCTGAACAGAGGGGGAGGGATAAGACACCACCTATCTCCAGTTGACAACACAAGTTTTGCAACAGTTCCAAGAATATCCCACACCAGTTGATTCAAGTGACCCTGAGGGCAAGTGGCCTCAAGAACTCTCAGAGAGAGTGCTAACAATCAGATGATACAAAGAAATATAATCCTTCCATTTCCACTACCACCATCACCACCTATCCATCCATCCTCCCGCCATCACAACTGATGAGGTTTCTTGGATGAGAAGTGAAACGTTTCGTTTTTCTTCCTGGAGGAAAAAGCGGCCCAGTTGCCTTTTGAAAAAGCACCTTTGAGACAACAATGAGAACAATTAACCAGTGGAATGGCTTGCTTTCAGAAGTTGTGGTGCTCCATCACTGGAGGCTTTTAAGAAGACTGGATGGTCATTCGTCTGGAATGGTATAAGATCTATGGAGATTGGACTAGAAGACCTCCAGAGTCCCTTCCAACTCTGTAATTCTGTTATCAGTTATAGGTGTGCTGAATTACACATTTGTAATTCACCTGTAAGACTTTAATACAGGCAGTGCTATATGGGGTTCTTCATACCTGTTTTAACTGAATTTAGCTCTCCCATGATCAAAATCTGCTCTTATTTTTTTGAGGAATACATTCCCAACATAAATATCTTGATTTATATTGCTGTAGTATTGTACAGATACCGTTTTTTAAAAGAGCCAGTTTGGCATAGAGATTTAAAACATCAGACTAGATACTAAGCGATTGTGTGTTCTAGTCCTGCCTTAGGCATGAAGATGGCTGGGCGATCTTGAGCCACTCATTCTTTCTTAGCCTTAGGAAGCACGCAAAGGCAAACTGCTCTCAAAATCTTGCCAAAAAAATTGCAAGGGGCATGTCCCAGAAGTTATCAGGAGTCAACACTGACTTAAAAGCATACATACAAATTAAATTGGATTTAAGAATAAAAAATATTGGGAACAGAGAAAATAACTGATCCATCTAACATTCATTGCTAGTGGCCTATTTTACTGTGCCTGAGTCCAAGTCGAAGTTGGCCATCCACCATGAACTTAAAAGAACAGGGTACAACCAGAAATAGATACTTAATTTAGTGTTGATAATCAGCCAAAATGCAGACTTTGGCAATGTGTTCAAATATGTGAAACTTCACACAGCTCAGGCAGATCTAATTAATCTTGGAGATCATGCCCCATTACATTCAACATTTTAACTGTCAATCAAGAAAGGAAAATAACAAAACAGTTATTTCATTTCTTGTGTGCCAGACATCTGTGAAAATCTAAGGACCTGCTACAATTCCAAAAGAACAGCAACAAAGCCACAGGCGATCACATATCCTGCTTCCATTTTCTGCAGTTTTGTGAGAAATAATATGGCATGTGTTGTGTGTTATAAGCTACATGATACATATAGCAAAAGTGTGGAGAAGAACAGGAAGCAAATTGTTCTTTGTTTCGGAAGTTAAAGTAAAAAACATTTAATTTATGTGTGGGTATTGCAAAGACCCCTTTGCTATACTGCCTCACAGAATCATAGGGCTGGAAGGGATTTTGGAGGTCATCTAGTCCAATCAACTGCTCAGTGCAGGAATCTTCAAACCATCCCAGATAAACACCTCTCCACTCTTTTCTTGAAAACTCCAGTGATGGAGCACCCACCCCTTCAGAAGGCAGGCTGTTTTCCTGCTGAATAGTTCTCGCATTCAGGATATTCTTACTTACAGTACTGTATCTATTTCTGCTAAGTTTTAATCCACTGATTCATCTACTTGTCTTACCCTTGGATGAAGATAAATCCATACCCTCTGCCCAGGGGTGAGTTGCTGCCAGCATTACTGCTGGTTCACTTCACCCATACCGCACATTGCTTGCACATGCGCAGTTGCCTGTAAACTGTTCTGCGCATGCGTAGCACATTAAAAAATGACTAAACAAACAGGCATGGGTGACTGGGGAACCGGTTCGGGGGCTGAACAAGCCTGCCGTCCCTACTGGTTCAGTGACCCAGTCCAAAGTTCCACTACTGGTTTGCCCGAACCGGTGCAAACCGGTAGCAACCCACCTCTGCGGTGTAACCTCTCTCCCAGGGTCTACTAAGAGGGATAAACAAAGAATACTGTGAGTGTATGTCCAGAGTATATCTGAATTCAGATGGAGATTTCAACCTTGAATTGATATGCTAAACTGGAAAATATACTGAAATACGTATAATTTGCCATCCAATACCTAGCAGAATGACTGGAGGAAAAATATTCACAACGATCAAAAAAATTTTCAGTGGAAAATATGGAATATTATAGACTTGGAGTGTAGCAATTTGTTCCAATAGTGCAGCAGCTATTAAAGGAAAAGTTTCAGGTGTGGTAACACAGGGTAAGTCAAGAAACATTTCCATTGTTGCAAATCATTGCATTTTGCATAGACATGCACTTGCCTCTAAACAGATGAACCCATTCTTATATGAGATTTTGGAGGCTGCTGCAAAAATAATAAATTTCATCCAAAGCTGGCCATTGAATGGACGTTTATTCCAACAACTATGCAAGGATTTGGATTCTGAGCACAGCATTCTTCTCTTTCATACAGAAGTATGTTGGTGATTGAGAGGTGAAATATTATCAAGATTATTCGATCTACGAGATGAAATGCACCTGTTCCTGATGAATGTTTCATCACCCCTAGCAGAAAAGTTTGAAAATGTCTTCTGGGTGCCCGGCCTTGGCTATTTGGCGAACATATTTAAAAATTAAATTAAATGAACTTTAATTGGTCGCTGCAGGGCCACAATCATAACATGTTTATTATGGAAGACAAAGTTTGTGAGTTCTACAAGAAAATACCCCTGTGGATAGGCCAAGTAAAGAAAGGAAATATTGTTATCAAATTTTTAACACCTTGCTAAGCCACTGGCGATACTCAAACACTATAATCTGTTTAATGTGTAAAAAGATTGAAAAGCACAGTGCTAAAGGATGGCAATGGACATATCATAATTACGGTAATTCAAAGATTGAACAAAAATGGGAGACTATGGAAATACTGCACAATACAACTGTCAACATCTATGATTCCTTATAAGATATTCCTGTTTACAAGAATCTCTAACATTGGAAGATGAAGATAGATGAGCACTTCAGTCATTATTAAGTCAGAAGGTTACAGGAACTGATCTATATCTATAGAAATATGACAAATAGTAGAAGAAGAATCAGCAAAGATTGTAATTGAATTATGCCATGAAATTTGAAGGACACAGTGGCCAACAGACTGAATGAGATATCTTTATGTACCAATGCCAAGAAAGTAAACTTCAGAGAATCCGGAAATTAACATAAATATTCTTAATTTCACATGGTTGTAAAAGAATGTTTGGGATCATACATCACAATTTAGAACCCTATATGGAAATATGCCAGATGCTCAAGCTAGTTTTAGAAAAAGCTGAAGAATAAGAGATATTACTGCTAATGTATACTGGATAATTGGGGGGGGGGGGGAACCCAAAGAATATAAAAATAGATCAATATATACTTCACATTTAATAGGAATATCCTAAGGAAAATAAAATTGCAAAACATCTCATCATTCTCATGCGAAATTTATAACAGGATAGGAAGCCACTGTCTGGACAAAAATAGTTTGGCTCCAATGCAACAAAAAAGGGCACTGTTATTTATTCTTTTATTTATTCTGTTTAAATGTTGAATTTATACTTAGAGAAGGTGGACTAGAGAAAGAGGGAAATTGTTTTAAATCTAGGGAAAGAAACATCAGTTGCCAAAGTACCATTAATATGGAAATATAAGCAGGCTAGAATGTATATTTTCCTGACAAGAGAGGGAGAAAGAGAGAGAGAGAGAGAGAGAGAGAGAGAGAGAGATGGCTATATATATATATATGCTTTCGTAGTCACAGACCAATAGCCTGACGATGACAAGTGAGATCTTGTCGAAACGTTGCAATAACATTTCCATGCCTTATACACGGGAAAATACCTGAAGCAAGCAATGCCAGCATATATATATATGTATGTATATATACAAAGATGATGCATGGAATATGTGCCTTAAAGTTTAAGTGACATGTTAGTGGCTCTAGATTTACACATGTCCACGTAGTTGACCTCCTACAAGATGGAGAGATGGACCATGAAAAGATAAGAACCAACTAGAACATTGCAGTGAAAGATAAAACAAAATATGTTGAAGTCAACACATGGTTTATCAACGCAATTTGGATGAATATGGCACATATGAAAATAAAGTAACATGAAACTCAATAATCTGACTAAGCTGATGGTGCAACTCTGCTAGCTGAAATTCAAGGACCAATTATTTAACAAAGGAACCAGCAGTCAAGGTAAACACTACAAACTAATACTTGATAGTATAGCAATGGGAGTCTTGTATAAAGTATGTGGATACTGTATCTACAGATATCAGGATCATGCAGGCAATGGTTTTCCGATGATGCTATATGGAAGTAAATGATTCATCACTACTTAGAAAGTTGGGCTGGGGGTAGGAAGATCTCCATTCAATTATAATGATCAGTGGATGACCTGAGCTATCTCTCAGATCAACATAACTTATAGTGTTGTTGCAAAAATAAAAATGAGGGACAATCACCCATGAATAGAGCTTCTTAGCAGAAAAAATAGGCTATAAATTTGGTAAACAATTAAATTAAATTCAGTTTTTGCCCAGTGTGTTTTTTGACTTTGTCTCATCCACGTTTTGAGTTTACGTGCAGCAGTGTTGAAGAAGAATATCACCAAACAATCTTTGTAGTTAGCTCAACTCTACAGTTAACTTTCTAAGTCAATAGAGAGTGTTATCAGACAGGCCCCCTGTCACCATAATTGAAGTAGAAAAGCTTATGGGACAGCTTAAAAGAGGGAAAGCAGATGGTAGCGATTTGATTCCACACAATTTATTTAAATTACACACTGGTGAGCTCTAGTATCACCCATACTCTTTATTCACATAGTTCAAATAACGTAGATCCCTAAAGATAGGGGACATTCCATCACAGTCCAATTATTGCCCAACTACCAAACTCAACATCGCAAGAAAACTCTGTGCAAGGTAAATTTTTTAAGGAAGGTGCTGGATTACTTCTAGCCAATAAATAAATTGACTTTGAGAGAAGAACAATACTACAGTAGAACCTTTGGTCACAGCCATAGTTCATTCCATAACTTTGGTTGCAAACCAACTTGGTCGTGAAGAAAAGCCCAAATATATGGTGGATTGATCCCCAGTAATATGCTATGCAAGGAAACAATCTTGCAATTCTCAAATCAAGCAATACTCTCTTACGAAGCTATGTGATAATATCTCAGTGAAGATTAGATACAAAAGTCCAGACAGGGTATCCGATCAGATTCCTAATTCAAAAGGAGAAAAGCATGGCTATATATTTGCTCCCCTCTCATTTTATTTCCACATAAACTTATTTACAAGCTGTTCCTGAAAGAGAATTTCAATTTTACAAATTAGTTGAAAAGCCAATATATTCTCAGGTAGGGATAATGCAACAATTATTTTAACAGCATTAGTAGGTAAGAAGAAGATTTGAAGGCCTTCACTTCATACCCTGGCAGGGAAAATGTAACAGTAAATTACCACGAAGAGACCATCAAGCTATAAGCATAAATGGGAAATTAATGGAAATTAAACTGAACAGGTTAAGTTATTTATATATCTTGGGATCATTTTTCATGCTTCATGCTCCTGGAGCATACAAACACAATTAGTCCCAGAAAGTGCAACTGATGTTCTAGGGCCATCTTTAACTTCTTTTTCATTGCTGGCACTAACTATATTCTAGCCAATCCTAAAATGCTAAGAGCTAACCCAAATGCTATATAGATCCCAAGTCTGTATTTATAGACTATTGGCCTCTGTTACTGTCCAGCCAAAATTTATATTTAATGGCCTACTTTAACCTGCCACATTGAGTCTAAATATCTTCCTTTCTATGCTGTTTAGTATAACCAGGATCTGGCTTTACCATTTAAATTACTAATTGTTTGTTTCCAATACATCTTTACTATCTCAAACTTTTCAGGATGGTATTAAAGCAGCTGGGGGAGCAAGGCGCAAGAATAAAAGAGGATGTGCATAATATATTTATTTGTGTGTTTGTTTAGTCAATTGTTATACCATCCACTCTCAGCAACTCCGGATGCTGTAACAATGTAAAGTGTTCTTTTTTTAACAATTTAAATGTTTTTTTCCAATATGGGACCATAGTAGGAGCTGAGAGAGCTAAAGTAGGCTTAAAGAATAGTTTCAGATATTGACCTTTATAAAGACAAGGATAAGATGTGGCTCTCCATTCAATATCATTTGTGTAGCTGAACAAAAAAGCATTTTCCTCAGTTCTATTCAACATTGTCTTTCTAAAGGGAAAATGGTAACATCCTTGTACTTTAAGTTTCCCCACTTTCTTTATGTAATTCCTTTCATGATGAATTGGTAGGAAAGGACCGAAGAAACATATACCAGCTACCTCTGTATTGAACTAATCAACAATTGGGAAATTTTGCTCAAGGGCCATGAATATAGGATGTAAATTTCTCAATGCTCATTATATCCTGAGTGGCAATGCTGTTTGAGTGGAGACTGGAGATTGCAAGGGTCTAGATGGGGAGAAACAAGTTTCTACTGAATTCTGGCAAGATGGAATGGCTATGCCCCCACTTCCCCCAGCCCAGCTGACTCTTTATCTTTGACTCTGGATGGGGTGGCACTTCCCAGAACTGAGCTGGTGTGCAATTGGGGAATCTTTCTGGACTCACAGCATCTGCTTGAGGCAACAGCCATGGCCTGTGGGAGGGAGAGCTTTGCACAGATTAATCTGGTGTACCAATTGTGCCCTTTCCTGGACCAGGGAGACTTGTTCACAATCGCCCATATCTTGCTTACTTCCGTCTGGATTACTGCACTGTGCGCCACATGGAGCTGCCCACTGGAAACTTCAACTGGTCCAGACTGCAGTAGCCTGCACCGTAATAGGGACTCGCAGGTTTGCCCATGTAACAACTCTGATGCTTGAGCTGCACTGGCTTCCAGTTTCTTTCCAGGTACAATTCAAGATGCTGGTTATCACCTTCAAAGTCCTATACTATACGGCACAGGACCAGGCTATCTGCAGGACTGCCTCCCCCAAGGGCATCTATCCATCCGGCTAGGTCAGATAAGGTGGTCATGCTCCTGGCCGCTTCACCAAAACATAGCCATCTAATAGGAGCGCAGAAGTGTGCCTTTTCCATGGCAGCCCCTTCCCATCCTGCAGCCTGAAATTTGGCAACCCCCCCCCTTTTAGTCTTCCATAAAGCCCTAAAAACCTGAGTTTTTCCCCATGCATCAGGAAATTAGATGATGGTCTGATAGCATGGATTGGCATCAGGTTTTTGTTCTTTTTATATTTTTACTAGTTGTTTGTAAAATGATTTTATATGGTGTTTTTTTTTAAAAATATTTGATTGGGAACCACCTAGATTTGGCTAAAAGATAGGAGGCTGGGTTTTTTTTCTTTAAATGACCCTGTAATCCCTTGAATCGGGAGTGGAGATGGGTTGACTGAATGGAGCTGAGCATTTACTGACCAGATGCCCTTCCTGATGCCTGTGTGGAGCTCACAGCAGATATTTTCTCTTTGCACCCTGAGAGAGAAATATCTGCGACTACCTAGGATCAAACTCACAGCCTCCTGATTGTGAGATGAGAGCTCAGTAGGCCACCACACCACTTTATTGGAGGCTATATAAATGTTTTAAATAAATAAAAGATAAAATGCTATGTTACAGTTTGTGTGTGGATCATCTTGGGTAATTCTTATTCTCTTAGTGTATCTTGAATTGCCATATACTGTTGCTTAATATTTACTACTTGAAAATGCAGTATTTGAACCCCAAAATGAATTATCCCTTTGGTCTATGGATCATTTGATTATTTATATTATTATATAACCTTTTAATCATTCAATTTTCTGATATATACTGCATGTTAAAATTCAGTTATACATGTGTATCATTTGTGATTTAATTTTCAGTCTAAATATTTTTCACAAATATATCATCCTCATCTTTCCTGGTAGCTGCTGAAGAGTGTCAAATCTTAGTTAAAAATAGCAGCCTTTCTTTTCTTTTTCCCATCATGGATTTTTTTAAAGTTATCTTTTCACCGATTTTATGTGTTTCAGAGTATATTTCTATGGAAATGAAAGACAAATGTTAGACAATATTTAAAGATCAAAAAATATTCCTATGAAGTTGCAAAGTATCTAACCCCACAATTCTTTAATAGTTAAAACTATGCATTTATTCTCATATTTGTCCCAATGGAAAAAGAAAAATGGCAGGCCTCCAAAGCAAACCACTAAGAATGGAGCAATAAAACAGGCAGAGAGGGAAAATCTACTTTGGCATTTAAAGAAAGAGGAGAAGAAGCAAGAAGTGCTGCCTGAGATGATAAAAAAATGAACCACAAAATTCTTTTTCTATTAAGACCCCCAAAGCCCAATATGAAAATAATATTAATCCCCAAAGTTCAAAGAGTTGGATAACACTTAGCTTTTCAACTTCTTCCAGTCTTTCAGAGCTCGAGATCTCAGTTTTCATTATATAGATTTTAATATATGCACAGATACATACTCATACACATACACACATACCGCACACAATATATAGCTAAGCCAGGAAATATAGAGTTTCTGCACCCAAAATCCTTTAAAAAATAATCGAGGTCAGTTTCTTTTAAATCAGAATGAAAACAGTAAAATTATTGTTGAAGAATGAAAAACAAACAGTTGTGCAATTGCAGACCTATTTAATCAGGAGCACTGGTTATCTGTAAACAATTCTGGAATTCTATCTATATTGTTCTATATTGTGCAACCTTTATCATTTGTCAAACTTTTCTCCAAGGCACCTGGGGGCAGGACAAGAAGCAATGGGTGGAAACTAACCAAGGAGAGAAGCAACTTAGAACTAAGGAGAAATTTCCTGACAGTAAGAACAATTAACCTCTGGAACAGCTTGCCTCCAGCAGTTGTGAATGCCCCAACCCTGGAAGTCTTTAAAAAGATGTTAGACAGCCATTTGTCTGAAATGGTATAAGGTTCCTGCCCATGCAGGGGGTTGGACTAGAAGACCTACAAGGTCCCTTCCAACTCTGCTATTGTATTATTGTATTGTATTTGAAGCAGTCATCAGTAGTTGAGATCAAAAAAGGGGAATATGTCATTAAAGGGGACAGGAGATGAAATAGGTGTGCATGCACGCTAGAAATATACCAATTTATATATGCCAATTCAGAAATATTATAATGGGTAGAAATAAAGTACAACTTACCCCAGTTTAAAAGACTATGATCATCTGATTTGAATGTCTACTCAGTCATTATGTGCCGATGCACTTCTTTAACTTTCTTGCTCTCCTTTCGTGTGGATCATTATTCTACAACAAGACGCATCTATTTAAGTAAAGAACACCATTAAGTAAAGGCCATTTACTACCCACTGACAGTCTTTTTATTTAAAGCCAGGATAGGTGGTCATCCTAATTAATATGCAATGTACAAGTAGGATAATAATGTTTGTTCCATGTTTGGAACAATTCACATTTAAGACAAATCAAGGATAATGCATTTTCTACGTTCTACCACTTTAGAACAAGGGCTACGGACAATTTCATGCCTAAGAATCTTCAAAGATATTTGGGGTGTGTATTTTATTCCATGTGCTGTTTTTCTACTTTTACAGTAGAAAACCCCATCCAAGGTGCCGTTCTATGCAAAACAAATTGTAATGAATCAGCCGTACACAAGCACTGGTGGCTTGCAATAAGTATCATTCAATTGCAGAAGTTAGGGCCAATCATTGTATGGCAGGGCTTTGGTTTCCTACAATCTGAGTTCAGATTTTCTTAGCAAACACGGAGGAAATATTCAAATGTAGTCAGCTTTAATTACTCTATATTGGCATACACGTTTTCTCAAGAATAACCACTTAACTTCTAAGGCAGTGTTTCTCAACCTTGGCCACTTGAAGATATCCGGACTTCAACTCCCAGAATTCCCCAGCCAGCATTCGCTGGCTGGGGAATTCTGGGAGTTGAAGTCCGGACATCTTCAAGTGGCCAAGGTTGAGAAACACTGTTCTAAGGGTTAGAGTCACTGCAAAGGAGCCCAATCATACCATTCTTTTCTTGATCTATTGTTCTTCTTGCTGGTCCTCATTCTACCAACACTCATGCCGTAGCTGACTTGGAGGTGGTGAGGTGATTGTGGGAATAAAGACCTGAATTACAGAGACTAAATAGGTATTCCATTCCAGTTCTGGTTCTAGAGTAAGATTTTGCATCTGGATGATATATACCTACAGATCGGAGAGAGGGAGGGAGGGGGAGGGAGTATTTTAATTGTGAGTTTTATACTTTTGAGTAGAGTATTACTGCATTTTTCAGAGAATGAAAGGAAGGAGGACAGGAACAGTTGTGAAGAGCACAATCAAAAGCTTGTCAGTATTCCCCATCCACTGCATCTAAAGCACAGTCACACATGTCCAGAATTCTTCTCTCTATGACTAAGGAATAGTATAATCTATATAATCTGCTTTACCCTATTTGATTAAAGTGTAACAAATTGTGTTTTGCACTTTATTTACATTCAGCAAACCTTTTGCAGATGCCTGATATGTTTGTATCACAATACTTATACAATCAAAGCTAAGAGAAACTTAAAGAACATGTCTTCAAAGGCTCAAGGCGTTAGACAGAAAAATAACTATTATTAGTTGCATGGTGAAATGAAAACAGAAATGATGTTTAGTCATATGTACAATTTTTAAAAGTATTATTATTATCATCAAATGCCACCAGAATAACAAAACAATTACCTAACAGCAGCATGGCATCAGACAGATGCTGGTTTATGACTATAATAAAGATGTGATGTAATATTGTAAGCATCCCAGAGTCTCTTCAAAACAAAGGGCAGTGGATAAAGTTAATAAATAAAATAAATAGATTTGATTTGACACCACACAAATGCTTCTCTATCTGTATACTACTAAAACCCATTCCTGTAATCTTTAACCCGGTGAAACAGTGAATTGTAGGTCAACAATTTTTGAACCAAGGTATCTCAAATGGACTAACTTATGGAATGCATCCAAAATCGGGGATCCGTGACTCCCATAAAACTGGAATTTGGCAAATTTTGTAAAACAGTTTATGGCATAAATATTATCAGAAAATAGTTTATGGCATAATGCAAAATGTCGCAAACCATTGGCTGTGCTGATGTTTGACTGTGATATACAGTTCAACATAAGCTATTTTCAAGGCAAATACATCTCTGAATGTATCCCACTCTTTGCAATCAAAGCATTACATTAGAGGCTGTCACTGTTGAAGGCACTGGGGAATCTAGTAAGGAAATATCTCTGAAAGGATGGACTAAATGAGTCATATGTAAAGTAAAGTTTTAATGGGCAAATAGAAATAGGAAACAACTAAAAGAATTTCATTCTTATAAAATGACACATTAACTAATTGATCCTTTTAAGTACTCTTCTCTGTAATTGCTCCCCTTACACATATACAAATATGCAACAGCCATTTCTTCAATTTTCACACAGCATCTGTACAAAAATGTCTCTTCTTATTCATCAGGCCTCTCTCTATTGTAGTAAAGATATTATTCCATAACTTAATAGACATAAACTCTGACTGCAAGGGAAGTAACGAAATCCCCTTGGTAGAAAGCATTGATCTTTCATTGATCTATCTAGGTTTCTTGCCAGATTTTTCATGACAGGCATCCCCAGCCTTTGCCAAGAGTGCCACAGACAGGATGACACATTTGTTGTCATCAAAAGAAATGAGTTGGAAGACTTTCGTACCCTACTGAACTCCATCTTCCCAAACATACAGTGGATGGGAAAAAAGCTCAACGATTGCCATTTTTAGACATGCATACAACGAACAAGAAAATAGAAAGCAAAGTATATCTCAAGACTACCAACACTCCACGTATTCTGAGCTCCAACAGTAACCATCAACGGTCACATAAAAAGTGTTTCATCAGAACACTGTATGGCAGGGTGAGAACAGACTATAGTATGCCAGCAAGCGAAACAACTGGAGAACAAATACCTACATGAACAATTCAGGCAGAATGAGTACCCACAAGTGTTTATCACAAGATGCCTGAACAACATGCAGACAGAGAAAAGAAGAAAGAAGATAAAGATCAACTGTATGGCACACTCTGCCATACATCAAAAATATTTCAGAAGCAGTAGAATACAACTTCCGAGACCTGCAAGTGGGCATCACCCACAGTCCAGAGACTACAGCATGAGGACAAATCATGCACTATAAAGATCATTTGGAAGTGGGAGAAACTTCTAATGAAATTTATTGGATTCCTTGTGTGGATTGCCCCTTTGACTATGTAGGACGGATAGAAAGGAAGCTAACCACCAGACTGCGAGACTAAGCAGTTAAATGAAGAGACCCGAACTCATTGGTAGCCTCATATTGCAATGAACAAAGGCATGCAGTCAATTTTGCAGCTACTAAGATTGTTGGCCTAGCAGGGACAAAAATAGCCAGAGAAATGATTGAAGTCTGGGAAGTGGGCCCCTTTTCAGTCAACAGGAGTCCTACTTTATCCCCAGTTTATCAGTCACTTAGGAACTATATAATTTTGACATTAATAGGTTTAAAACATATATTTGCAAAGAGAATGCCTTTAAACATTAGAACAGACTTGAAATGTTTTTTAGTCTGAAGAGGAAAGCCATAAAATATTTATAGGCTTAAGGTGTTGGGGAAGGAGGGAAATGTTGATGCATTTCGGGCTTTAAACAACTCTTCCTATCATGAGTTCATGGGGAAATAGGACAAATTCCCATCAATAGCCTCTTCCTATTACTAAAGAAGCCAAATGCTACAGTGGAAACATGAATGTTGCATGTCATTTTGATCTGCCGCATTTTCTTTTTTTTTTTTCATTAAAGCTTTAATGTCGCAATTATGGCCGTGTTGCCCTATTAAAAAAAAGGAGGAGGAGGAAAAGGCAGTTTACTTTAAAAAGTGAAATTACATAGACTACTATTTAATTATACACAAATGTAAATGGGCCATTTTTTCCATAACTGGTTATTACAGCACTGTTTTACTTTCTGAGTTTCCACAATCTCAAAAACCTACAATGCTTCCTGCTATATAATTGTTTTGTTACATTATTGTTTTCATCTTATTTTTTTTCCCTTTTAATGCAAGTGCAGCAGGAGAATAAATCTTGGTTTTAAGCCAGCCGGTACTTCATCTACTTAAGCTTTTATAGATGAAGATTGCTGTAATTATCAGAATACCCGCTTATTTCTGAAGTATTATCTTGGCAACCTGCTGGCATTTACAACCAATTAACAAGCGCTGCCCATTAGTTGCATAAGGGGTATCGCGGAGTAAACCTATTGTGTGCTAATTTTCTATTTTAGATAATCAGTTTGGCCATCCAAAATGGAAAGAGGAAGAAAAGAAAGGTTTGACACGCAGTGGCAAGCGTGTAAAAATTACTACGTGCTTCTAAGAGACAAAGGTATCCAACAACTCAGTGATTACTTCACTGTCGTCACTTAAGTATTTATTCCTTTATCTCTTCTGGAAGATAAATTATAAAGTAGAGCTTCAGCAAAGTAATCATGTGTCTTTTTTCTTTTCTTTTTTTTTTTTTAACTGACTGGCTTCTCCTGTCTCCTCCTGTCTATAATTACATCAAATTGTACTCGTGTTAAACATTATTTGAAAAGATTCTTTAAAAAAGAAAAGAAAAGGACAAGAAAACGGCAACTGTTAAGAAAAAAAAAACATGCAGCCTCTTCCCATTACAATTGGAAACGGGGAGGCAATTAGGGCCTCTTCAAAGATATCTGTGGTACAATGCACTGTCTGCCTACACCGTTCCAAGGATCTTACTCTCTCGCAGCAAATGAGCAAAAAAGTGTGACTCAGCCTGTTTGAAAAGTAAGGTGTATCTGTGTACAGAGAGACAAACAGAAGGAGTAAGGGTAAAAGTCACAAATCTTGCATAGAAGCCCCTACTCACCGGCACAAGCTCTCGGCCAAGCAGGGCTGAGACCCTGATAAGTTAAAAGAAAGAAAATGGCCTGCTGCTTGCCCCTTTTATGGGAATTGATGGTTTCCCTCCCCCAAATCCATAAAGAATACTTTCGACAGCAGAGTGGAATTATTTGCTCTTAAAATGCTAAATGTTTTCCTTTTGTTTGCCACATTATTTTTGGTTGATACTAACATTTTCATGGACTTGTCTCCTAAAATGGCAGGAAAATTATCTGGCAGAGGCTAGTCAGGAGGAAAAACCTTCTGCTGAGAAACATTCAAGGCCAAGGCCAAGGCAAGCCACCTTCCCCCAGATTTCCAGGCCCGGAATTAGGCTCTACAGAGATTCCCAAGCCAGATTCTGTCCTCCAGAGTGTCTTCACAGCACTAAAATGAATCTTTTTCCACAAGAGAAATGGGAGGTGTGTCCCCCATACCCTGCCCCTCAATAAATACATGCCTAGAGCCAAATGTCTATGGAGATTCTGTCATCCAGGTCATGGCTGTCCCATAGATGCTTTTTGAAACAACCACTTCATAAATGCATAGCACAACATAGGAGAACAAACCCATCAGTATTCAGCAGTCCATCTGCATTTGAAAGACACAAGCCGCTCTTCTGAAGACAACAAGGTCCATATTTGGGACAGAGAGTATCAGTGCTTTGAAAGAGGGGTTAAAGAAGCCATCTATGTCAAAACTGAACAGCCCTCTCTCAAGGGGGGGGGGGGGATATGACATCATCTATCTCCAATCTACAACACAGTCATTTCAACAGTACCAAGAAGGCTCCACACCAATTTGCACCACTCAGGTGGACCTAATGACACAGATAAACCTCCAGGTGATAACAACCGGCTAAAAGAATGCGAATAACCAGCTGTCTGCATAAATCCTTCCATTCCCCACCATCTGATCAGAGCTGAAGAAGCTTCTTGGAGGAGAAGCGAAACGTCTTCAAAGAAAAACCAGGAAGTCCAGTTGCCTCTTGAAAAAAGCACCTTTGAGATACCTACAGCCAGTTATTCAGAAGACTGCACTCCCCAGTAAAAGGCACTAGCACTAAAGGCTGAGAAAGGACAGGAAACAATTATACTGTATTGATGGAATTGCAAAGGAAAGAGAAGATACAGTAATCCAGGCTGATTCAGGCCTAGCTCTAACCAGAATGTATCATGGCCTCCAAGTTAGCTCCAAAGTATAAGCTTACACAAATGCAACTGCTGGGTAACTCAGCTTTCTTCTCTCTATGAGCACTTCCCTTCATGCTGCTCTAAAGTTGATCCTTAACCATCCCATGCCAGTCTGTTATTTTGTCGCAATTTAGATATATGCAATTGATATAAAATGCCTGTCTCAATTTCTAAACTCACAGCAGTCTGGAAAAGCAGAGTGGACTGGGTGAAAAAGTACTTCCTTCTTTCACCAGTCATAGGAAAGGGGATAACCTAGCAGCTTACAGCCACTCCAATGAGTTAAGGGTGGAAAATAATGAGGGGCAATGAGGGGCAAAACCCAAATGTTATTATCCTTTTGTCCCTTTCCCACTTACCTCATAGCTACACTCCAAACTTACTGGGTAGATGTGTAACTTCCAACATCAGCATTTTTTAAAAGAGCTGCTGTCAGAGACACAGTCTGAAGTCTGCTTTGAGTGTTTTGAATTGTTATGTACTGACACCCGTTTGAATTCCCCGGCAACAGCCAGTCGCGTCTGATTGGCCAAGACGCGACTGGCTGCAGCCGAAGCGGGAGACGCGCGGATTGGCCGGCTCAATGACAGCTCCATATAAAAGGAGCTGTCAGAGAGAAGGTGCGCGCTTTTTGGTTACTTCAACTTACTGTTGCTGTTCTTGTTGAACTGTGTTAATGAAGAGCCGTTGGATCAACCGGGTCTGGACCCTCTCTCTCAATACACAACTCTGGCGACAAGGACTGGGGCCCGGCATCGATCCTCCTAACCGACCTCTTCACACTGCGGATCGAAGAGATTTAACGTTTCACCGGCAAGTCATATTTTGCCTCACGATCATGGCCACTCTGCCTCCCTTCGCAACATACGACCCGTCGGCGGAGTCCTGGGAGGCCTTCCTGGCGCGCTTTGATTGTTTTCTCCTCACCGATGTGACCGGAGACATCACCCCCGCGAGGCGCCTGGGCCTATTCCTCGGCTGCGGCGGCCGAACTGTTTTTGCGGTCGCGCGCAAAATAGCCGCCCCGGCAGCGGTCCAAGACCTAGAGTGGGGCGTCCTACAGGCCCGCCTCAAGGCCCATTTCGCCCCGGCGCCCTCTAAGATTTCGCGCCGCTGCGCGTACAGGCAATGCCGCCAGCTGCCAACGCAGTCGGTGACCGACTTCCTGCAGGCCTTGCGCGCGGCCGCCCTCCTCTGTGAATTTCCAGCCCCGTTCCTAGATGAATCCCTGCTCGAGCAGTTCGTGGCGGGGCTCCGGGACATCAAGCTCCGCCGCCGGCTCCTGGCCCGCTCGGACATTACTTTGGAGCAGGCCATCGAGGATGCAAGGGCCGCGGAGCTAGCGGACGCCACGTCCGACCTCTTCCTGGGCCAGCCGGCGCAGCCACTGCCTTCCCCGCGGGCCTGCCTCGTGAACGAACTTGCACCGCTCGACCCCCTGGAGGACGGCTCGCCGTTCGAAAGCGTTGCCCGCCTGCAGGCCTCCGGCCGCGGCAACGCCAGGCCTAGCGCCTCCCGAAAAGGGGCCTCCGCTTGTGCCGGGTGCGGCGGTGCCCACGCGAGGAGCGACTGCCCCTATAAAGATACCATCTGCCGCCGGTGCGATAGACGGGGCCACATCGCCCGCGCGTGCCGCGCTGTCCTCTCCCGCCAGGCGGACCAGGCCCCCCACCGCCCCGCGGCGGCAGCTCCGCCACCCGCTCCGGCCTACGGAAGACGGCCCCCGAACCGACGCTCGGCTCCGGATGCGGCCTGCTACGCCATGACGGACTTCAGGGACACCATTCCCATCGCTGCCGATGACCGTAGGCGAATTTCCACCTCCCTGACCCTTGAGGGACGCCCCTTATCTATGGAGGTTGACTCGGGGTCGTCCCGGTCCCTCATTTCGTGGGGACAGCTGAAAGCCTTGTGCCCCAACCTGTCACCCGGGGACCTCTCCCGCCCAGACGCCATGCTCCGGGACTACCAGAGCAACCCCATCGCTGTCATGGGCCTACGCCGAGTCCGCGTCGCATACGGACGCTTCTCTGGGGCCCTCCCCATCCTTGTGGTCGAGCGCCCCCTTCCCGCGCTCATAGGCCTCGATTGGTTTGACGCCCTGGGCCTCTCCATCCAGCGGGTCCACCGAGTGCCCGCAGTCTCGGCCGTTGAGGCGGTCCTGGCCGAGTTCAAGGATATTTTTGACGGCTCGCTGGGCTCCTATCGGGGCACCCCTGTCTCCCTCAATCTCGACCCCCAGGTTGCCCCAATTCAGCTCAAGGCCCGCAGGCTGCCGTTCGCCTTGAAGCCGCGAGTTGACGCGGAGCTTGATCGTCTCGTGGCGCAGGGCGTATTGGAGCCCGTCGACCAGGCGAAATGGGAGACCCCCATTGTGGTCCCCATCAAGCCCGACGGGTCCATACGCATCTGCGCCGACTATAAGTCGACGATCAACCGCGGGCTTCAGGTGAACCCATATCCAGTTCCCGTAGTGCAGCACCTGCTCCACTCCTTGGGGCAGGGGCGCATCTTCGCGAAGCTGGATATGGCTCAGGCCTACCAGCAGCTACCGGTGGATGACGATGCGGCTGATGCCCAGACCATCGTCACTCACCGAGGAGCTTTTCGCTGTCGTCGCCTCCAATTCGGCGTATCCGTTGCCCCGGGGATCTTCCAGAGCCTCATGGAGCGGCTGCTCCACGGGCTCCCGGGCGTCGTTCCGTACTTCGACGACGTCTTGATAGCTGCGGCCAGCCTGTCAGACCTCGCCGAAGTACTCCGGAAGGTCCTCCACGTTTTTAGGGGCGCGGGTCTTAAATTAAAGCTCAGCAAATGCAAATTTGCTGTGCCGAGGGTGGAGTTCCTGGGTTTCGTAGTCGACGCCCACGGCATCCACCCCGCTCCTGCCAAGGTCGAGGCCATCCACAAGGCCCCTGTGCCAAGCTCCAAAACGGAGCTGCAGGCATTCCTCGGCCTGGTTAACTTCTACGCGCCCTTCATACCCCACAAGGCGTCGCTAGCCGAGCCGCTGCATCGATTGCTCGATCGCTCGGCGGTTTGGTGCTGGGGCAGCCGCGAGGCGCATGCGTTCGCGGCTGTCAAAGAGCTGCTGACGTCACAGGCCGTGCTAGTGCAATATTCTGCAAGCCAGCCCCTGACACTAGCGGCGGACGCCTCCCCCTTCGGATTGGGGGCGGTCCTGAGCCATGTCCTGTCCGATGGCTCGGAGGCCCCCATCGCCTTTTACTCCCGGACGCTGACTCCAGCGGAGCGGAACTACAGCCAGATCGATAAGGAGGCTCTGGCTGTGGTCTCCGGGATTAAAAGATTTCACGAGTACCTGTACGGCCGCTCGTTCACCGTGTTCACGGACCACAAGCCGCTCCTTGGGCTTCTGGCCGGTGACCGGCCCACCCCCCCCATCCTCTCGCCCAGGATGACACGGTGGACGGAGTTCCTGGCCGCGTACGAGTACGCGCTGCTTTACCGTCCGGGCAAGCACCTGGGGCACGCGGATGCCCTCAGTCGCTGCCCCCTTCCTCAGGCGGACCAGGAGCCGGTGCCGGCCCTCTCCGTCCTGTCTGTCGCCTACGCCGGCCTCCCCCTCACGTCTTCGGCCGTGGCAGCCCGGACCAGATCCGACCCCATCCTCTCTCGGGTCGCCACATGGGTCCTGCGGGGGTGGCCATCGGCCGCCGTGCCCGCCGAGTTCAGGCCTTTCAAGGCCCGCCAGCTGGAGCTGTCGCTCCACAGCGGGTGCTTGCTCTGGGGGGACCGTGTCATTCTTCCACTGCCCCTGCGCCATCAGGTACTCGAAGCCCTCCATGCCACCCACCCGGGCATAGCTCGCATGAAGGCCCTCGCCCGGAGCTATGTCTGGTGGCCGGGCATGGACGAGGAGGTGGCCGCCTTCGTTGGCGCTTGCCAAGCGTGCCAGTCCTCCCGCCCAACCCCTTCCGCTGCTCCCTCCCGCTCCTGGGATGTCCCCAAGTCACCGTGGGCCCGCATCCACATCGACTTCGCGGGCCCGTTCCATGGCCGGTCCTTCCTGGTGGTGGTGGACGCTTACTCCCGCTGGGTGGAGGTCATTCTCATGGCCTCCACCACGGCCGAGAGTACCGTGCGTGCGGTCCGACGCCTCTTTTCCACGCACGGGTTGCCGGACACCCTGGTCTCCGACAACGGCCCCCAATTTCACTCCTCCACCTTCCAGGAATTCCTGGCCTCCCTGGGGATCCGTCACGCGCCTACCGCCCCCTACCACCCTGCCGCCAACGGCCGGGCGGAACGGGCCGTTCGCTCGGCCAAGGAGGCCCTCGGCAGGATGGCCGGGGGGGACTGGCAGGCAAGGGTAGATGCTTACCTCCTCGGTCAGCATTCTACGCCTTGCCCGGCGTCAGGGAAAAGCCCCGTGGAGCTGCTGATGGGCCGCCGCCTGAGAACCGAGTTGGACCGACTGCACCCCCTCTACAACGAAGTGCAGCCGTGCAACCTGGGGGTTCCCCCTCCCCGCCTTTTCACCTCGGGCGAGGACGTATATGCCCGGAACTTTGCCGGAGACCCCCGATGGGTCCTCGCAACCATAGACGCACTAACCGGGCCGTGCTCTTATAGGGTTCGGAGACCCGATGGATCCGAGTGGCGGCGCCATGTGGACCAACTAAGGCGCCGCCACCCAGTGCAGGACGTCCCGTGCCCCCGACCAACAACCGCGGACCAAGCGACCGACATCCCGCTCGACGACCTGGCACAGCCGGCCGAGCCCTGGCCCGCAGCGGGCTCCAACTCCAATGCAGGACCATCCCCGGGGCTGACGGCGAAGGAACAGCCCTGCCTGGGGGGGCCCCGGGACGCCGCCTGCCAACGACAACCAGCTCGGCCCCCTGTTCGATCCGAATCGCTAGGCCCGACAGGCCCGGCCTACCCGTCCCCACCGCACCGGGGACTTGACTTTGACTCAAACCCGATCGCCACGCCCCCTCGCCCCATCCTACCTGTTCCGGAGGCTTCCGGCTTTTCGCAAGGCCGCTCTGACGTAGTCCGGGACTACACCCCCGGCAGGGAGGAGCCCGCTCGGACACGTCCTCCTCCTCCACCTCCCGAGGGCGATCTGAGGCGCTCGGGGCGGAGTCGACGTAGCCCCGCCTATCTCAGCGAGTACGTATGCTAATGGGCCCGCATGCGTACTCGCTGGGGGGGAAGGAGTGTTATGTACTGACACCCGTTTGAATTCCCCGGCAACAGCCAGTCGCGTCTGATTGGCCAAGACGCGACTGGCTGCAGCCGAAGCGGGAGACGCGCGGATTGGCCGGCTCAATGACAGCTCCATATAAAAGGAGCTGTCAGAGAGAAGGCGCGCGCTTTTTGGTTACTTCAACTTACTGTTGCTGTTCTTGTTGAACTGTGTTAATAAAGAGCCGTTGGATCAACCGGATCTGGACCCTCTCTCTCAATACACAACAGGTGGAGCAATCTTTTCTATTAAAAGCTGCAAAGCTAATATTAAAATTGAAGCCCAAATCTGGAGTTCTCCACTGATTGTTGAGGTTGTTGACCTCAGTGGCCAAAACTCAAGGGAGAATAAAATGCCATCATGTAGGATACAGTGAGAAGAAAGTAGCGCTGACTGAAACATTCAACCACAGGTGTCCCAAAACTAGGTCAGATATTTTGTGTTAATTTTGTTATGTGAATGCAACCTCTATGCACAAATTTGGGGATTATATCTTAGCCACCTTTAATTCAGATATCACACAATGCAAATGATCCAAAAGACTAGCTAGGCACCTACACACTTCACTGGGGTGAAATCAAACTATCTTTTACTGGAAATATACAAATTGTTGTTCGTGGGTAATTATTTGCTTTGATTTCTTTCTGCTTTTTCTATTGGTGCAGGTGGTTGATCCAAATAATGATGCTCCCATCTTCCCTATGTCTCAGCATCTTGTTTATTTGTTAATCTGTTTATTTATATCCCACCTTTATTACATTGTCAAAGATAAATGTAAAAGATACAATATTGAAATAACTGAAAATATATAATTTTCAATAATATAAATTATACATTATATTATGTAAATGGAAAATATAATTCCTAGATATACTGAGATTTCTGCGACTTTTAGCATGTTGGTTTTCTAAAAAAATATGATGATTATTAGCATCAGCATTAATATGTGTGACAATTATGTTTCTGAATGTAATAATTTACAAAATGTGATGCATGATCTTTCTTCAGACTGTCCTCGTGCCAAATGCAACTCAAATGTTTAAATCTGAGCAGAATTTTAAAATCTGATTGGATTCCTATTATTCCACAGATGGGAATAGTTGAATGGTTCCTGCTACAAAATGATAGGGAAGGCATTTTATTAAATGAAGTGAGCAATAATATGATGCCTTTTATTTCTCCCATATGTATTGGTTTCATACTTTGCTTCACTATAAGTTAGACAAAATTAAGACTATGATTATGCTAAACTGATAGAGCCTATTAAAGGTAAAGGGGGTAGGCCGAATTCAAACAAAGTCATAAAGAATGATCAACCATGCCATTAGTAAAAAAAAAATGAGCAGACAAAATAAATATATATTAAGTCATAAATAAAAGAGAAAATGTTGTATTTGGTAAAGTGATGAGTTGATATGGTTTAATTATTTTGAATTAATTGCTACTGGCTACAAGAACTGTAAATGTAAAAAGAAAAGGTAAGGCCATAAAAATATTCCCATAAAATGACATGAATTAATAGAAAGCACTTACTATAAGAAAAGTTAAGGAATAATCAAAAGGATCAGCCATTGCCCACTTAATGCAATTAGCTTTTCCAAACCTGACACCTTCCAGAAGATCTTTTAGTTATGATTATCCACATCCAGTGTTAACATTGACCTTCTACTGCAGATAAGGGAAAGAGTAGCAATGAAACCATAGTCACCCTTATCCTAGAATAAACCCAACTGAATGAATGAAACTGACTTCTAGGATCTCATCCACACACAATGCACAACTTGTGCATTGTGCAATAGTCCTTCTACTCATTCATTCCTATTTTTACACTATTGGTGTTTGTTTAACAGCAGCCTAGTTCTGTTTCACGAGAATAGGCCGAACCTTGCAGAAGACCCTGCTGAAGATCTGGCAGAGTTAGGCTTTAGAAAGGGATGTCCATGCTTCTGTGGATGCTTACTCCTGGGAGCCAGATGTGATGTCAGTCCAGCAGCACCAGCCAAACTGGAGGACAGCTCAGCAGCTGGAGGGGAGGCGTACTTATACTGCAGTGCAAGCGCTGAAGGAGCTGGGAGATCCCAACCCCTGGCCATGCCATCACTGCAGCTAGACTAAAACAGCAATAGTTCAGCTCAGTGTAATGTTAGGAGGTCTCCAATAAGGACTGGGGAAACAACAAAGGCAGCATTGTGAGCTGATGTCCTTAAAGAATTGTCAGGCCTGGAAGCCATCTTTTACATTGGGCCTTCAGGCCTGCCACATTTTCTGCTGCACTCTAAATAACATTCCTTTCTCAGAGAGTCAAGGACATCTTGCCCTGCACCTGGACTGGTGTGACTGAGAGGCATCTCCTGTTTTGGATGGTGCCTGATTGAATCATGTGATGGACATGTGGGTGCTAGGCAGGGACTTGAACCTTCACTTGGGTGTGGAAAACCTGGAAGCTTTCAGATTCAGGTTTTCCCAGATGTGCCAATATGACACCTCGAATAAAATGGAACTTTGAGGAAACTCAAACTTCTGAGTCTTCTTTCAGTAACAAATAGCCAAATGTTCACCTTTGCCAATCATCTTGTCACCTGAAGTGTTTTTCCAGTCAGGGTTGGGTGTTCTAAAGGCAAATGTAAATAATTGTAAATTATGCAAAGATTCAGGGGCGTCCCAGGGATCTCTCCTTTCATTAATGTTTCCACTTCCAAAGTCTACAAAATGTGGTTGGCAAGATCATGGCAACTATTTTTCAACTCCAGCAAAAGGACATCCCTATTAAAGCAGGCAGGTGTGTTTCTCCTTGTAAGGGCTGATGCTGCAACATAATCCAAATCAAGAGCCTGAGACTAAACATGGTGCATGGAGATACCCTCCACCTACAAGGCTGAGAAATGAGTAGCAATGTATTTGCTACCTCACAAAGGTGGGGGAAGAAGCAGAAGTGTTACACTCCGGGGCTGTTAAATACTGAGGGCTGGACTGCTAGTTTCGATACAAACTGAACTTTTTCATTGTTAGAGCTTCTTCTGTTTGCTATAAAAACAACTTATCCATTTGAGCTCTGGTTGTTAGCTTCTGAGTGCTGCTTGAGTTTCTAAAGAGAGTTTTAATGCCAGGAGCAGGTTGAAGCTAGTGAACACAAGGATGGAAAAGGATGTAGTAGAAGTTGTATTTGAATTTGAATTTTGAATTTGAATTTATTAACCGCTCCCTCTCCCCACAGGGACCCGGGGCGGTGCACAGGAGGACTAAAAACAATATAAACAATAGATACAAAAATATATACTTTAAAACACAATTAAACAATGTTATCCCGTGCTAAAAAATTAAAACCCATTAAAATACATTTAAAATCTATAGACAGAGAGACTATCCAAGGCCGGCCAGTCGAAAGAAATGGGTCTTTAATTTCGTACGGAAGGAGCGGAGGTCCGTGGTCGTTCTGATATCGGGGGGAAGGTCGTTCCAGAGGGCCGGGCCCGCCACAGAGAGAGCCCTTCCCCTGGGCGTCGCCCGCTGACAAAGTCTAGTGGACGGCACCCGGAGAAGTCCCTCTCTGTGGGAGCGAATCGGTCGTGAGGATGTATGGGGCAGGATCCGATCCCGCAGATAGCTAGGTCCCGAGCCATGGAGCGCCTTAAAGATGATAGTTAGCACCTTGAAGCGCACCCGGAAGACGACAGGCAGCCAGTGCAGCTCGCGCAAGAGCGGTGTAACATGGGTGAACCTGGTGGTCCCCATAATAGCTCGCGCGGCTGCATTCTGAACTAACTGAAGCCTCCGGGTGCACCTCAAGGGAAGCCCCATGTAGAGAGAGTTACAATAGTCCAGTCGGGATGTCACGAGGGCATGAGTGGCTGTGCGAAGGGCGTCCCGATCCAATAGGGGGCGCAATTGGCGAACCAGGCGAACCTGGTAAAACGCCCTCCTGGCCACGGCTGTCACTTGCTCTTCCATAGACAGCCGGGTATCCAGGAGGACACCCAAATTGCGCGCCCCATCCACAGGGGCAAGATGTTCGCCCCCTATGGCCAGCGTTGGAGAAAGCTGGTTGAATCGGGCAGCCGGAAACCACAGCCACTCGGTCTTGGTCGGGTTGAGCCTGAGTCCGTTACTTCCCATCCAGATCCGCACGGCTTCCAGGCACTGGCACATCACCGCTACGGCATCGTTGGGGTGGTTTGGGGTAGATATGTACAGCCGGACTGGCGCGGATCTAGATACTTGTTTACCATAAGCTCTTCCTTCCTGTGTCCCACCTGAAGAGACGTAATTTAAGATGCCAAAGGGGCTGATCAGAGTCTCTGTTCTAATTGGGGATGGAGGGGTGGGAGTGCAAGTCCGAGATTATGAAACATATGGTTCCAGATAATTAGGGTTGCAATCTTTGGTCTGCTAAGATCCAGAAAATGACTAGATAGAAGCAAAGAACTTGGAATTTTCTGTACGTCTTTATGGCCTTCTGCTGTTTATCTGGACAGTTGCAGCTGAGATATGAAAGCCCTAATATTACACCTATAGGTAAACCTGGGATTTCCCGTTTGGAGCCTTTGAAGCCTGCATGGCTGCTCTCAAAGAAAACTTTTATTTGTTTTTTTTAAACTTAGGCAAGATTATTTATTTTATGGTTTATCCTGGAAAATACATTCAGTAGAAAATTATTTTGTTAAATTTCAATTCAGCTCAAGAATGGAAGGAAGAAATCCAAATTTTACACCAACTAAAAGTCTATAACTGTATAATCTAATTGTAAGTGGGATGTATACATGCTTCCAACACAGAGTAAAGAGAAGGACATAGATAAGCAAAATCTCCCCAAGATGGAATAGGTGGGTAAAGCAACCCTTTTGCCATTTCACTCGGAAGGATGTTTTGCTTTCTCTCCCGTTCATGATTATGTGCCATGAAGTCATTTTCAACTTCTAGTAATTACATAGACTTTATCCATAATGATCTGCCTCTAACCTGGTTCCTCAGCATTTCCAAGTGGCACCCTCATTGCCACTGTAATTGAGCGAATCCACCTGACACTGGTCGTTCTATTCTTCTCTATTCTTTCAACTTTCCCACCATTAGAGCCTTCCCCAGAGGGCCATGTGCAGTGATTGGATTCACCTAGTTTGCACCACTTCGGGAGAACCAGTTGAGTGGTGGATTCCGGATCCTGTTCCAACCGGTACGGTTGGAACAGGCCTGGCATCACCCACACGGACGCGCGCAGTGCGCACATGCATCATACCTACCTGCGACACTTCCGCAGGCCTCTGCGATGCTCCAGCTGCTCAGCAGAGCGTCGTGCAGGTGCTGTATGGGCCATTTGCAGAAGCGCCAAAAGCTTAAAGCACAGGTAAGGAGCAAGGGCAGGCAGGTGGGCACTCTGGAGCACCGTACCAGAACAGTATCCGGTGCTCCAGGCAGGCTCCGGTACGCTTGTACCGGGGTGTACTGCCTGCAACCCACCATTGAACTAGTTGTTAACTTTCTGAGCAGTTTGATGAACTGGTTGTTGGAAGAAATCATTAGGTCAGAGAACTGGTTGTTAAATTATTTGACACGCCAGTACTTGATTGCTACTGGCCTCCCGGGAGGTTACACGAGGCTGGCTCCAGGGAACTGTCAACGCTTCTTTGAGTGAGGGGTTTCTGCCGGCTGCCTTGAAAGAGGTGGTGGTGAAGCCCCTCCTCAAGAAGCCCTCCCTGGACCCGGCTGTGTTGGCCAACTATCATCCTGTCTCCAACCTTCAATTTCTTGTGAAGGTGGTTGAGAGTGTGGTGGCGCGGCAGCTCCCTCAGCACCTGGAGGAAACTGTCTATCTGGACTCACGCCAGTCCGGCTTCTGACCTGGGTACAGCACAGTGACATCATTGGTCGCATTGGTGGATGATCTCTGGAGGGATCGGGATAGGGGTTGTTCCTCTATCCTGGTCCTGTTAGATCTCTCAGCGGCTTTTGATACCATTGACCATGATATCATGTTGCGCTGGCTGGAGGGGCTGGAGGTGGGGGGCACCATGTTACAGTAGTTCTCCTCCTACCTCTCCAACCGGTCGCAATTTGTGTTGGCAGGAGGGCAGAGGTCAACGTTGAGGTGCCTCACTTGTGGGGTACCACAGGGGTCGGTCCTCTTGCCTCTCCTGTTCAACATTTATATGAAGCCGCTGGGTGAGATCATCCATGGTTTCGGGGTAGAGTTCCATCAGCACGCTGACGACACTCAGCTGTACATCTCTACCCCGGACCACTCCAACGATGCCATGGAAGTGATGTCCCGGTGTCTGGAGCCGTGCGAGTCTGGATGGGAAGAAACAGGCTCCGACTCAACCCCTCCAAGAACTGAGTGGCTGTGGCTTCCAGCGTCACGATATAGCCAGTTGGTACCATCACTGGCTATTGGGGGCGAGTCATTGGCCCCTATAGAGAGGGCTCACAACTTGGGCGTCCTCCTGGACTCGCGGCTGTCTTTAGAAGATCATATGACAGCCGTGGCCAGGGGGGCTTTTTATCAGGTTCGCCTGATACGCCAGATACGCCCTTCTGGATCATGACGCTCTACGCACGGTCACTCAAGCCCTCGTCACCTCCTGTCTGGACTATTGCAACACTCTCTACATGGGGCTGCCCTTGAGGTGCACCCAGAGGCTCCAGTTAGTTCAGAATGTGGCCGCATGTGAGATTCTGGGAGCTTCCAAATGCTCTCACGTGACACCTCTCCTGCGCGAGCTGCACTGGCTGCCTATGGCTTTCTGGGTGCGCTTCAAGGTACTAGTAACCACCTTTAAAGCGCTCCATGGCAAGGGACCTGGTTATCTTCAAGACCGCTTCCTGCTACCAAATACCTCCCACTGACCAGTTCGCTCCCACAGAGAGGGCCTCCTCAGGGTGCTGTCGGCTAAACAATGTCGGCTGGCGACCCCCAGGGGGAGAGCCTTCTCTGTAGCAGCCCCTGCCCTCTGGAATGACCTACCCCCTGACCTACGGATGATCACCGACCTACACCTTTTCCGTCAGGCCTTGAAGACCTATCTATTTCATGCGGCCGGCCTGGCGTAGTTTTTAATTTGTTTTAGCAGGGGTTTTAATAGGGGTTTTATGACAGGCCAATTATTTAATGTATTTTTAATGTATTTTATGTTTTATATTGTCGATTTTACCTGCCTGTACACCGCCCTGAGTCCTAGTAGGGAGAAGGTGCGGTATATAAATTTAATAAATGCAAATACAAATACACCACTGGGGCTGGGTTTTGTCCAAAGAAGGCTAATTTGACATGTCCAAAGTAGGCTAATTTGAGTCTGGTTGTTTGTGTCTTGAGTGAGAACCCTGAGTTGATTTGTTCAACAATCGATCGGGTTTTTTTCTTAGCTGTTCCACCATATCCACAAGATGGCCCAAGTAACTGAAGGAGTGTTTTCTTTTTTCATTTAGGTCTCCCAATGAGTGAAGATTAGCAGAGGAAACCTTTTTCACATTCCACCTATGTAAGGAAAGAATATCTCTGGCTGGTTTTAGAAGGCCCTTTATAGAAAATAATTCTGATGCCAACACTGAACACTGCTATTTATTTAACTGGTGTAGGCTTAAATATTTATATACATGTAGGGATTTAAGGGTATGCTTTTTTGTGGGCTGAAATATCTTGTATTGTCTTCCTCCTTAATTATAGCTATGTTTAAGTATTACTTTTCTAGTGTAATATACATCTGCTTTTTGTGCATGTTGGTCTTTTGTTGATGTAATCTATAGTTCTGTTAAAAATAAAATAATAATATTTAAAAGAATGCATGTGATTTCATTTTGAGTCTATGTATCTGTATAATCACAGACAACAAGAATTGGTCCATTTCCATGGAACAGCTGTCAAACAAACCAATATCTTATATTGGAAAACTGCTTCTTATAATTGGCACATGGAAATGATTGAGGTCATTTTCTATCAAGTCCTCAACATTTGGGTACATTTTTCCTCAGTTATCATTCAGAGGTGTTGTTGTTTTATTTCAAAATTGAAACCATTTCCTTTTTCATTTTGCATATGTTAGCAATATGCAGCCCAAATATTTGAAAATGGGAAATCCCAAGCTCTTAGAGCAAAGTTTTGACACACAGCTCCTCTGCCATATTTTCCCACTGGGAAAAAGTTAATTTTTTGCTGGAATTTTTTTCAACTTCCATCAGAAATTTCAGTAGTTTTATTGAAACATTTGGTATCACTCAACTTTAGAAGCTTTGTCCAAGAAAGGGGCTTTCAAATTTCATGCTGCATTCAATTTAAATGTAATCCCATGACAAGTTGGAGAAAATGACACATATTCCTAGGGTATGCAAACATCAGGAATTATGTCAAACAACCTACGGGATTTTTTTTTAAGTTATGCTATCCATCCACTTCTACTGTCTGGCACACTCACCTATGTCTGCTTCTCTGTCCCTTTGATAGGTCTGCTATATTTGGAGGTAGGGTTTTTTCTCCCTTGGTTATCTAATGACCACCTGTCCATTCACAACCACAGTATGCTAGTCCTGCTCTCCTAAAATCTAATTCTAGTGATTTATAATAACTTACTTTCATTATCATTTCCAAAATAGCAATAGTGTGGGTCAGCTTTCTATTACTTCAGTGATGCGTAATGGAACCAAATGGGGTATCATATCTTCTTGCTGCAACCTGAAATATTGAATTAATGGCAATACTTTAAATGATATTTTTTGTTGCCTAGAATGGAAAATATGCATTCATATAACTCACTAACAGTCTATGCACAATATGGCAGGATATACAGTATATGCAGTGTATTAATAAATATTGATCACTTGGGTCATTTCAAATATTGAATTATATGCCCCCTCCAGGACCTTTCTTTATAGAAGCCCTGTGGCCAATCTGTCACTGCCCCTAATAAGCATATTGCGCAAACTGAATATGTTAATCAAACCTGTGTAAGTAGCTCATTCCAACCCGAAGCAAAAGGGGAATTTTCTGCTGATTTTGTTAGAAGCTACAGTACGCTGAAGAGCCCTGTGCCATCTAAGCCCCAATTTGAGATGCCAAGCAAAAGCCCTGCTGAGAGACTCACCTGGTCATTAGTACTTTGGCCTCAGGTTGTTTTTTTTAGGTTGTTTTTTCTAAAAAGAGAGCTTTTTTCAAGTTGACTTGAAGAACTGAGCTTGGGGGAGACTCAGCTGGGTGGAGGGCAAAGGGACATTCCACCAGTGGGCTTCAGATCTTTAGCAATCTCATAATTGAACCTGAAGGAGAATTCACCATTTAAAGTCCATCTTTCTTCTGGAAGAAGTGGGGGAGGGGAAATTCTGTTTGATCCCAACATAAAACCAAGACCATAAAACAAAAAAGAAAATATTATCTCCATTTAGTTAAAGCTAGTGATAATCTTACATTAACAAAGATAGCTCTAGGGAAGGCAAATGGAATGGAATGGAATGGAATGGAATGGAATGGAATGGAATGGAATGGAATGGAATAGAATAGAATAGAATAGAATAGAATAGAATAGAATAGAATAGAATAGAATAGAATAGAATAGAACAGTTGGAAGGGACCTTGGAGATCTTCTAGTCCAACCCCCTACTTAGGCAGGAAACCCTACACCACTTCAGACAAATGATTATCCAAACACCTCTTTAAAATTTCCAGTGTTGGAGGATTCACAACTTCTGGAGGCAAGTTGTTCCACTGATTAATTGTTCTAACTATCAGGAAATTTCTCCTTAGTTCTATCTTGTTTCCCTGAAAATAAAACCTTCCCAGATAATAAGCCCAATCGGGCTTTTGAGTGAATGCACTAAAATAAGCCCTTCCCTGAAATTAAGCCCTCCCTGAAGATATTGCAACACAGCAGCAGCAATGAGGTGACCACACTCGCTGCCTCCTGCACTTCAAAAATAACAAGACCTTCCTGAAAATAAGGCCAAGTGCTTATTTTGGTGGGGGTCAAAAGAAAATAAGACCCTATCTTATTTTCAGGGAAACACGGTAGGTTGCTTCTCTCCTTGATTAATTTCCCCCCATTTCTTCTTGTCCTGCACTCAGGTGCTTTGGAGAATAGTTTGACTCCCTCTTCTTTGTGGCAACCCCTGAGATATTGGAACACTGCTATCATGTCTCCCCTAGTCCTTCTTTTCATCAAACTAGACTTACCCAGTTCCTGCAACTGTTCTTCATATGTTTTAGTTTCCAGTCCCCTAATCATCTTTGTTGCTATTCTCTGCACTCTTTCTAGAGTCTCAACATCTTTTTTACATCGTGGCAACCAAAACTGAATGCAGTATTCCAAATGTGCCCTTATCAAGGCATTATAAAGTGGTATATGATCTTCATGTGATCTTGATTCTATCCCTCTGTTTATGCAGCCTAGAACTGTTTTGGGGGTTTTGGCAGCTGCTGCACACTGCTGGCTCATATTGATTGTCCAATCTATCTATCTAAATATTTGCTAGATTGCCTAACTGGCGTTCTTTCTGGTGTGGGCATCCTCCTTGTCTTCAGCAGAAGGTGCAGGAGGCCCTCACAAGCTCAGCCACACTCTGGAGATGATATTATTTTGCCATAAAGCTTACTTGAAACTTACAGGTAAATCAGGTTAAACAATCCCTGTCCAATATGCAGACCATTCTGAGTGTCTCAAGCCGTAATTAATATCTGTAAAGAGCTTTCTAACTCTCAGGAAAGCACTTATCCAGCCCAAAGTATAGCTTTTCATTAGCTACCAAAATTGAGGTGAAAAGGGACAGCCACTCCTTCATACACAACCCACCACTGATCTCCATTCTTTAGTTCAAAAGAATTACGTGTTAAGCAGAAAAGACTGATGGCCATGACCCTACTTCTCTCATCTCCTCTTGCAATTTTCCTCTATTTGATTTCTGCTTGACTGAAATAATAAAGTACCGTATTGCAGCATCCTCTTTGTAAGTAGCTTTGACTACGACAAGCAAGTTCAGTGCCAGCAGCTACTCTACTTATTCTTTTAAATGGAAATTTACCGTCTGCTGCATCACATGGGGAGAATACAGAACTATTTTTTGCAGCTTGTTCACTGAACAGATTATTGGAAGAGAAAAATACATTTCTTTTACTTCTTTTCCTTTTTTTGTAGATTTCCAAATTTCAGTGAAAAACCATCTTGGCAACTTAAATCAGGGAGGAGGGAGGAAAAACACTTTTACGTTTAGACTGCTGTACTTCATTTAGAAACAGTAAGCCTATCCAGCTCTGCACTCCAAGGAAATTACCTGTTTCAGTTTCTTTCTTCAGGTAAATGTGACAGATGCTTCCAAGCTGATTTTCTATCACCTGCCTGCTTTTCAAAGCAAACACAGGGATTCCTGAATCTTTCACCCAGATAGCTGAAAACACATCAGTAAACTCCCATCAATGCAGTGGGACTTTCTGTTGTTATTTTGTTCCTACAGTTTTACTCCCCAGACCGTTTCTAGAATATCCCCTAGATTTTAGGGGGAGGTAGTGGGAAATCACAAACACTGCTGGTAAAGTTCACAGCAATCCTTTGTTTGCACAGTGGCTACGATTCTTACCAACATTTCTCCAAAATTGCTACACAGCACTGGCTCTCTGCTCACATCTATTATATCCACTTCTGCATTATCCAAACCCATCAATGTTAAGAGTTGCCTTCAGTGCCTGCTATCTTGCTTACAAAATGCAGTTAGAAGATGGAATCTAATCTAATGTTATTGATCCAACATTGGTAGATTTGGCAGAAATTGGAAGAGTTCACCTTCACTGGGTAATGGCACTTTCCTCATATTCAGTACCACTATACCTGAAACTAGCCAGTAAGTGTTTCTTACAGATAAATAATCAAAAGATTGTTAATTACACACACACACACACACACACCCCTCAACCAAGAAGAAATATTTACTTAAGGGTCACATGCTGAATATATTTGCAGGTCAAAAAAGATAGACAGGATCTGCCCATTGAAATCAGTTGCCCAGAATTTTTATAAAATGTTTTATAGATGGCATTTAGACCCAAAAAAGTTATCTTGCATGTACCCAAGTGTACAACCTAAATGCTGGAGATGTGAATGTGAAGATGCCACATATTTTCACATATGGTGGATGTGTAAAAAAATTAAGGCTTTTTGGATTAAGATATGGTGGATTATTCAAAATATCTTAAGGGAAAAAATTAAATTTACACCACAGTTTTTCCTGTTGGGAATTGTTACGGATTGTACAGCAATAGAAACTAAGTTGATTTTGAACTTGATAACAGCTGCCAGGTTGCTGGTGGCACAGTATTGGAAGAAGCAAGATCCACCTACCACAGAAGAATGGACTTTAAAAGTTGTGCACCTGGTTGAGATGGCAAAAATTTCATCGTATCTTAAAGATCATTCAAATGAAAGATATATATTAGAATGGAGAAGATGGATCGATTATATGCAAAAAAAATATCCAAATAAGAAGGTTTATATAGCATATGAATGAAATATTTTTTTAAGTAGTTTATGTTTATGATGTCTTGAGTTATAGTTAAAGAATTAGGGATAATATGTATGTATCTTAGTTTCATGTTCATGAAAGTTATACCCTGTGCTTGTTCTGGGAAGTCTGGGGAGGGGGGAGGGGGGAAGAGGTTGGGGGGAGGGGGGAGAAACTGTTTGTAATCTTTATAAAATCTTCTAATAAAAAAAAAAAGAAATCAGTTGCCCAGAAAACAATACTCTATGGGGAAATCTACAAAATGGAAACAATTTTCTAATTACATTTTCACTTATTATTTTTACTATCTTGAATTAAAATAATCCATCATACGGTCATTTGGGTATTTTAAATACTCAGTCATATTTTGGATGGGGCTTCTTCAATATGCAGATTTTTAAAAATTGCCCAGACTTGAAACTTAGAAATTGAAACTCTTTCAATTTCAGGCCCAAAACTGTTTACACATAGTAGCACCAGTGATGGGTTCCTACCGGTTCAGACCAGTTCGGACGAGTACGTAGTAACTTGGGCTGCCACACCCCCAAACCAGTACTCTTGGTGGTGCTAAAGGTGCCGCCAATCCTGTCCAGATTTTTCACCATTGTCCATTCTTTTCTCCTCCTTGCATCTGAAAAGAGGCATCTGAAGGCAATGCCTTCCCAGGGTCTTTAGGAATGTGACTAATTTTGCTTTCAATTACTCCAAAACAATGGCCTGGCCCTGCAACCTTTCTCCTTAATGTACTGCTTTTATTCCAGCTGGCTCTCCTGTCTAGTAATTTGCCTTGTAATACTACTGTATTGAAGGAGGCAAGATGGAGGGAGGTGCGATCCTGATTTGCAACTTTGTCCTTGGATGCTGCCTGAATAACACAAAGAAGAAAGATTTCTCCTAATCGCATTCTGCCATAATACTATTTTTTTTAAATGTTCTCGATGAAAGAGAGATGGGAGCAAAAGGAGGCCAAGCACATGTACTGATGAATGCTTGTCTTCATTCAAGATGCTGTTGAAATTCTTCAAGAACCCTTCAGACACCCACCACTCTCCTGCCAATCAAGTGAGACCTTGGGGTAACTATACTCTCACTTTGGCATATTAAATGTGCTCAGCTGCATATTTACTAGATTCTTCTATCTTTTGTTCCTCTCTTAATATAGTGAATAATATTCCTAATGGAAAGTCTAATTCCGTGAATGGCTTCTGAATGGAGGTCGGAAAAAATGAAGTGTATGAAGTCAAGTTTTTTTTTTTCATTTGTTGCCCTGGTTAGTATGTTGGCAGTATAAGTTTCAGCTTCTTAAAAAATACTTCGTTACTGAAATTTTTAAAGCAACATTGCAAATAAAAATAGACACATTTTTATCATCTGCATTCTTTACTTGGCAAGGCTTGGGGAGGTTCAAATGTTCCATATGACAGCTTCCTTCTTGGTTAGTTTTAAAAACTGTTCAAATAACAGAATTAAATGTATTAATAATATTCATCGGTGTCTGGTGCAGTCCTTACTGATATCAAAATGACAACATACTGTATGTATTATGATGTCATCCCCATGGAACCATGCAACTTCCCAAATGGATCATAATGTCTGGCATCAGTCACCTCATTTGCATGATGATGCATCTCTGTCATCTATGCACGGATATCATACTTCCTTGTCCTTCTCTGAAGGTCCCTTTGTATCATTAGCCATTGAAGAGCACACTGAATTTCATTTAAAAAAACCAAAAATCTCTTTAATTCTTAGAAAGCTATTTTTTGATTCCAGTAATGTTTCACCCTTGGCCTTTGAACAATGTGCTATTCCAAAAAGTATATGTGACAAGAGGGGGGTGAGGGAAAGAGGAGGGAGATAATTTAAGGGAATCGGATTCTATCACGTTAAAAATTTCCATTTGGGCAAGTTTGGGAGTGGCTCGAGGTTTATCTTCAAAGGTTTTTGGGGAGGGCGGGGGGGAATGTACACTGGGAACATTTTCCTTCTTTTGCCACCATATAAGAAATTTTAAAAGTGGAATTCTAAAACAGCATCACAAAGGCACTTATTAAAATGTAAGCATAATAGCCACATTATAATACTGATGGTGAATTACTTAGAAATCTTAAATAATACATCACTTAATTAAAAATGGACATAATAACTACAACCTATTAAGTATTTTGGTGTATTTTACTTGAAAATGGACCACTAATTTTTTAAATGATGAAATACTAGGATTTTACATGTAGTAAGTAGGCTGCTCCAAACATGATGTACACCAAGGATGCAGAGTCAACATACCCCATTCTTGAATTCTGGAACCTGTCAACTCCAAGAAATAATAAGTCAACAGGTATAGAAAAAAAAAAGAATCTCCAAATCCCACCCAGTGGCATTCTAGGAATTTCATCAATTTACCTTTAAGCCAAAGTAACCCATAACTCTCCAAAGCATCACAATGGGAGCATTAGAAGTATCACAATGGGGGACAAAATAGGGAAGCAGGAGACAGAAAAAATCCTGAGATGGTTTTGTCAAGCATTATCTCAGATCTCTAGAGTTGCCATCAGTAATGATATGGACAGTATATATAAACTGAATAAATAAAATAAATAAATAATCTGAAACAGGAGATTATACCAATTCAAGTTGCAAATTTCATCCAAGAGATATTTTCTTTTAATGCACTTAATGAAAAGGCATTTAATCAATGTTCAAGTAATTCCTGCCATTTTATTAATCAGGAACCTCAATTAAATCATATTTCTAATTTGCCTACAAATGCTATTTCTCGTAGACACACAGGTTTGAAGATGCACTGAAATATTTCAGAACCAAAACTCTTATTAACTCAAAGTATAAAGGTCTGAATCAAGCATTTAAAAAGGCTTTTTCTTTTGAAGCCAGTTAACTCATCATAATTGTATAGCGGTGTAAATGTCTTGAATTAAGCAAGCACATTTTTAAAAGTGAACAAAAATTATTGGTTTAAAAAAATAACGAGACAATTCAAGACAAATGTACTATTACTGTTGCTGTTTTACAACGTCGAAGCAAAGCCCGGTGAAACACAGAGATATTTCTTTGCAGACATGCACTGAATACTTCAGTAAATTAATATCCAAATATACTTAACTGTACTAAAGGCTCAGTGTCAGAAAATACAATGGATTTAGCTCTGAGCAAACTCACTTTTAGGGAATGTTATGTAAAATATTTAGGAAGAACAATGTCATCATTTTAAAAATTAGTGCTCCATTTTCAAGTAAAACAAGAGTCCAATGCAGCTACACGATGCACTGAAACTGATGTAATTTTTTTTAAAGCTTGAGTAGATTGAGATTAATGTAATTTAATATGGCCAAGGCAATTGAGGGCTAAGGGTTCAGAGAGGGCCAGATGAAGATTAGCTCTGAAAGGACAAGATCACAAGACTCCTAACTTACTGCCCATTTTAGCAAACTTTTCAATTAGTGGCCTCTCACTGATGCTATTTTAATATGTTTAAAGAAATGATTTTCTGTAATTTCTCTCCCATTTTCCCCCTCCCTCCTCTTGGAAACATACCGTGCTATTGTCAGCTTTAAAAAGAAGCAATTTTCTGACTTTTGAGATTGAGCAGGTCAAAGAAAAATTACTACTTAGGGAACCCTGTAATTAAATAGACCAGGCAGCTGCACTTATGAAGAACTAAATTTAAGTTTTATGCTATTAATACTTGATCGGGATGATTCGCTTGAGTTTTAAGATGAACTTTAATGTGCGCTCCTCTTCACCCTGAAAAAATGTTTTCTTTTCGGGGGTGGGGGAGCCTCTATGTGTTTATGTGTGTGCATGCAAGTGCATGTGTTCATATGTATATTGTGCAATCTTTTTTAAAAAATATTGATTAGGTAATACTGGGATAATCAAGTACTATTGTTAATAAATATGTGTTCAGCGCCACCTTCCACATTTTTACCACTCTGTTTCATAGAATTATAAATTGGTGTAAAAATTGAAAAAAGGTGAAAGCTCTATAATATCTATGTTAATTGTAAAAAGAATACACATTGCAAGCATGATATATCAGCCTGACCATGGATTCCTATGGAGATATAAGTGGCCTGCAGTGTTACACATTAATCAGCACTAAAGTTTACCTAGAAAAATATTGAAACAATATAAAAAATGAACAGAGCATTTTCAAATGTCATTTTAATGTTTACAAATCAGCAGGGCTACATCAATTTTGCTTTGTGTGGGTTCTCCTTGCATGTTTGTAAATAAAAAACATTGCCCAATTAAGATAAATAAAGGAATGGTTATCAACAGTTCACAATATGCAGTAGGATAGAATGAAAGTAGAATTAGCAATAATAGCAATATTAGGTAGTAATCCAGGCCTTGTTTTAAGTCAGTTTGTAATATTACTCTCAGCAATAACTATTTTGATGCTAGAAATATTCTAAACGCCTGAAATTGTTGACAAGAAAAGAAAAAGATATGGTTTTTTATATTACGTATTATTTTTCCCCATTGTCCTTTTGTTACAAGCATGCAAATCTATTGGTCCATTGTATGTGTGTGTGTGTGTGTGTGTGTGTGTGTGTGTGTGTGTGTGTATTTCAAAGCACCACTTGGAATTGACTCTGTTTTGCCTTAATGGGGTCCTAAATACTATAGACACACAAAGATATACGAGTTAGATAAGGCCTTCATAGCTAGTTTTTTTAAATCTACATACATGGGAGAAAAAGCAAAAACAAAATATAAATGCATAATTTTAGTCCATCTTGGTTGTGTGATGTTTTTAGAAATACTTTGCTTTAAATGTTACCTTTGTCATTCCCCCATCCCCACGCCTTCTTTAATTCAGATCGGCTAGGCAGGGGTTACCAATCAATTTCGTTGTATTTAAGTACAATGATAATAAAGATTATACTTATACTTTAAAAGGCTTTAAAAGTGAATCCAGTTTTTCAAGGCTAAACAAAGTCTTAGAAATGCGACATTAAATGTGTGTGTACAATTTTAATTATAAGTGTGTGTGTTTATGCACACACACCACAAATATCCATCGCAGAATCTCATGATACTTTCTGTTTTACTTTATAAGCAGCTCAGTAACTTAATAATTTTTTTCAACACATGTGGTGCTGGAATTCTACCTTCCAGCTGCATTGATTCCATGGAGTAAAGAAAAACTGATCCATGAAGCTTCTATTTGCATAAAAGACAGAAACATCTGTTGCCAGCTTCTTGCTGGTAGATGTAGGCACCAGGGATCCTACAGTTGTTAATCTACCTTAATAATATTAGATTCCCATGCTGTCACACAGCCATCCACCGTGAGGATTTTTTCCAAGGGTGGCCCACGGATAAATTCATTCAGAGAAAGCCTATTTTCCAGATGACTCTAGAGACCACGTTGGTCTCCTTCTTAAAAATATAGCCATTGCAAGAGTGATGACAATTTAAATCATAATTATGCACTGCCGTCAGTGCAGAGAAGGCATTTGTTTTTAACTATGGTCTAAAAGGGAGTGCTACTTTGCAAAAGAGCTATAAGGCATACTCACGTTTGAGCCATGGTTCAATCAATTTTTCTCAATAGGGTTGCATATTTTGGGTTCAAGAATGAAGCCAATTTCCAAACATGTTTATTAAGCAAATGACCTGTTATAGGAATCAAGAGAAGTAGCAAAGTAGCATCTTAGTCTCTCTGTTACTATCTTCTGCTCCATGAAATACAGTTTTGTGGTGGTGTTACAGAAATCGTTTGTGGGCTCAGCTTCGGGTATATAGATCCGTCTAAATCTGGATTGTGTCACTGTCACAGGAACGGATGTAATATTTCATTCAATAACATTCTTTGCACATTTAAGCAACTACCACCACGACCACCACAGGAGTGGAAGATCATGTTTGCAATTTTTCTAAATTTCAGGTACATTTTTCAAAAATATGTTGCTCCGTATGAATTTTTCTACAGAACAGAACTGCTAATGAAATGTATATGTTACACATTTCTATGCACAACATTGCCACTTCTTTGTGCACAACAGGTTTCATTTCAGTGTTTCCCACTGTTTTCATTTTTTAAAAACCTGTCATGGTTTACTTCTATATTTCTAAATTCAGCTTTTAATTTTAGTTGTAACTCGAAGTCACATTTTGGTTTTTTTATTGTCTTTCCTCCCCGTTCTTCATCATGAGCTTTTAAAAATAATGCATTTAATCGATCCTTTAGTTTGCTGATGAACTAGACTAGAAGAGACAGTGGTCAAATCCTATGGCCAAAAAGAAATCTTTTAAATTCTAATGCATACTTTGTATTTCATAGAGTATCATCTATAAAACTATCTTCAATGAGAATTGGACTTGGATCTTCTCTTTTTTAATTTAATTTAATCTAATTTTCAGGGGGATGTGTTTTGGGTCTTGAATGGTGCTTATTTTGGCTTACTTTTTTTTGTGGCTACCAAATCTGAACTGCAAAAATATGGAAGGCTATTAAAAGATAACAACAAGATATGGAAAGCTCTAACTATTTGTAGCATTCCTATATTTGTGTTTTCAAATTTCTGCTTACAAAATAAATAACATTCAAAAAGAATAATAATATAAATAATGCGAACTGTAAGATCAAAAAAAGACAAAAGAAGGAGGCAGAGTTAAACTATTCATTAATTCACGTTTAAAACACTGTTCTCTTATCCAGGCAGCTAAAAAAAAGAAGAAAGAAGAAAGAAAGAAGAAAGAAATTCAAGACTGATCAATTTTTTTAGTTCAATTGGTATTTCAGATTGGTCTGTGTTCCTGGCTAAATTCATTACTTCTGTCTGAGGAAAATACATTTTCCTAAAATACATTTTCTAATACCATGTTAGATTGGTATCATATTAGGAAATAAACAATAAAACTAATTGTTTTAGTGCTTACATGTTTGAGTTATACCAGACTATGAGACTAACTTTTAAGGAAGCTACATTATGAATATAGACAGTCCTTCTGCATTCACAAGATAAAGAATACTAAATGTATGAACATATCCACCACTTATATCACAGGCAACATTCAAGTGTTAAGAAATAGTAAGATCTCTGGTTCAATGTATGTTTGCCATGCATGAACAAAGTCCACTGCAGAATCAACCTTTTACATACAAACAGGAATTAATAGACATTCCAACATCCACAGCTTTATTCTATCAATGTGAAATATTAAGACTTCTTTTACACTTTTTGACTTAGAGGAAAAGAAAGAGCAACATTACCTTATTCTATTAACAAACTATAGATTCACCACCATTAATGAGTACAGTACAAACCAATATTCCATTCTATTACCACATACAGTATGCATTGCAATGTCTTTAATGTTATTTTGTCCTCTGGTTATAAGCAACTTTTAGTCTGTATTTTGTATCTTGTGAAACCTTTAATAAAACAATGCAATAAAGAAACAAATGATCTTGTTTTGATAGCTTTTTTAAAAAAATAGAGCTTTTCTGGCATTGATTCATCAGTAAGCAGTAATCAGCTGGGAGGCTCCTTTGTAATTTTTCTGTTTCAGAAATAATATAGGAGTTTACTAACAGGAAGTTTGTGGGTAGAAACAGTAAACAGTCTCAAGGTCCATCTGTTATTATGGGATCCAGGAAAGTTGACACAGGATATTTGAAATAGAGAAAGTCTATTCCTGTTATTTAGGGATCAGAGAACTTTGAAGACAAAATAGTTTAAATATCAGTAATCAGCAACAATAACAGCAAAATACAGAATCAGGATCTCCTTTTGCATTTTAGGGATGTTTTTTGTTTGTTTTGTCTTGCTTTAGAGTTTTGTTTACTGAATTAAATAATATGACTTTATTAGATAAGCAATATATTTTTTAAAGAAAACAATTCTATTCATTTCTTCTCAATGACAATTTCAGAGATTTCTCCCCAACTTAAAATAAAGTCTCAAGGAACTACCTGAACGATGGCTTTTAAACAAATGCTTCCTTTTGGAAGAAGCAGCTCATATGGCCGCAAGCACATTGTGAGTTACAATCTGTGAGTATAATTTTCAGGAGAATGTTATGATTTAAAGGTGAGAAATTCCTTTTGGGCTGGGTATCAAAAAGGTCCCATGCAGTCAGTTGAATAAGAAAAACGTTTAAAGGAAAAAACAGTGTCACCGCCACAACTATCCTTTCTTAGCTACTGTGTCAGCAAACACGGACAAATCACGGCATATAAATACAACTTCTTTCCAGGACAGTTTCAGAGAATATTGTGCTAGAATATTAGAGGAAATTAAAACCTTAGGAATCCCTTCTCAAAATTACACTTTGTCATCTTTTAGTCATTTGTGGTTTAATTTTTGCTTCAGAGCAGAACTGAAATCTAGAAAAGGAACACAAGCATATGTCTTGTCAAAGCAAAAGGTTTGGCGTAACTTCCCACCTTTTGCCCATAAAATAAATCTTTACACTGAAAAAGAAGAATGAATGACATACTTCTTTATAACTCAATAAATCATCAGATGTCAAATCTATGAGCATACCACAGTCAACTCGTATCTGAAAAATAGCTGTCTTTTTCATATAAGCAAAATAATAACTTTCCAAATGTATTAAGTAAATTGGATTCTATTGTATTAAACTATGTTTTCCCACTATAAAGGAATTAGCCTAGAAACACAGCTTGTTGTCAGAAAAGTGAGATGGGCCATATTTCAGTCAGTTTAGCATTCTTCAAAAGGAAAAACCTATAGCCACACAAATGCTTTTTAAGTGTTAGAAGCATTGAAAATAAGATGCCAATTTATTAATCATTCTAGGACTTCATTTAAGTCATATTCAACTATACAATGTCTAAAATCAATAGAATTTATGTAGCTAGTTCTAGCAGCATTGTTTATTTTAAATAATAAATGTTCCAGGTTTATTGTATAGAGATACAATTTTAATAATTATTTCATTACAATAAAAGGCTTATATAGTATTGTAAATGCATACTCCTAGGGTAAAATAGTTGACAAAAATAAGAACATGTGAAGAAAATAATGATATATATGCATGTGTATAATACACTTTTACAGCTTAAATCCAGAATTTAAGCTTCATTGGAAAGCTTTAAACTATTATCCTCTCTGGGAATAGGCTGAACTCCAGAGATCTTGCTTACAAGTAAACTTGAATAGGTACAAGAATATTAGTCCAGCATACATACTTTTTCATAATATTTCTCAAAGCCCTGGCTGTTTGACTTGTTTTACTGTGAAATATTTTGCTCTATTCCTTTCAAGGGTGCCATCTCCTGGTTTTCATATGAACTTCAGAACTGTTTCTAAAATCCTACACTAATTTTACCTCAGTGAAAGTAAAAAAATAAAATATACTGTTTAGTATTACAATGACAATTATATATCACCGAATTAAGTTACAAGCCTGTGGCAAGCTTGGGTCAGTCTCCTAGCTGCACAGTTTATTTTCTTTGTATCCATGTAAAAATACCTACACTGGCCACAAAAACACACGATGACAAAAACCATTTTAATTTCCTAGAATACTTCCAGTGTAGCTTTACTCAGGATACTGAGAGAATGGCTGCCGGCATTCTCTCAGCAATGTAACTAAGAGGACCCTTGCTTCTAGATCTCTAAAGCTGCTGTGGAAACAATTGATGGACATTAGATATGACTGAATGCATCAACACCTATTTTCTTCTACTTCTCTGTTTTGCAATCTCTTCTTCTCTTTTCATTCAAACACATATCTTTGAACAACAATACGCATTTGCTTTCCTCTTCTGACATTGAAGCAGATTTTGGCTATCAGCATATTTGGGGGAAATATTTTGTATTTATTGATTTAATTCTATGTTCGCCGCCCCGAGTCCCTTGTTGTGAGATGGGAGCGGGTTATAAATATGAAAAAATAAATAAATAAATAAATATATTTGGTTAAAAGATTCTATCATTCTTAATGTCATCAGTTTAAAGATAAGCATATAATGAACTGAGGCAGGGTCCTTCAGTAACTGAGAGGAAAGGAAATGTTCATATTTTTATCCCTTGTAATTAAGCTACCCTTAATTTCTAGATCAATGACTAATGTGGAATGCTCAATTTTTCAGCAAGTCAATTAAGTTTTCAGACAGCGCCACAAAATATGTGCTGATGGTGCAAATGAAGTAGCCACCAGCCACATACCAGCGGCTCTTAATTGTCCTTTGTGGGAAATAAGAAAGGGGATTTTCTTTGTGGCAACACTGAACCAAACCAGAAATGAACTTGGTATGGTATCATGACTAATCCCAGGTCTATACTAGTAGTGACTCATCAATCTGAATGCAGGCCACCCAAGTCTTAAGAAGTTTTCTTTTGTTGTCTGTCTGAAATAGAAAAACAAGGATTCTGAAATTATGCAGCAAATCTATGAAGATTACATGAAACAACTTTGCACTATATCTGATGGTTAAATCTTACTTTTGGTTCTATCAACACCAATTTTCAGTCTTCCTAAATTTCTCCTCTATCATCGCTTAGTTTAAGGAGCTGTGGCCTTTTCCATGGAAACCATGTGGTTCTTCACTGATAATGTTGACATACCAGAATGCCTGTTGTAGTAGTCTTTCTACAAAGACTACAAAGAGTCTTTCCCAATACTGTGGGAAAAGGCTGTATGAGGCAGACGTTCTTAGGATTTTCATACATGGAAAATAAATGAGCTCTTTGAAGTTCCATACAGTTCAGTCTGGTCCATCCTGCTGCTCTCCTGATAGGATGGGATTATAAACTGCCAAATTCACCATAGTGTGGGGAGGAGTATCCAGACTGGGTTAACTTCATCCACTCTGGATACTCCTCCCCAACTATGAGAAGAGGCGTATCAGGTAAGAACCAACACCCTTTCTAGACAGTTCAGCATGGTTGGCAATTGCAGCTCCAACACATTTGGATGCTGCCACATTAGAGAAAGTTGGTGTGCTCTATCACTGCAAAGCCTTGGTCCTGATCAGAACCTCCTTAAACAAAAGCAGAATTCTTATTTATTAGATCTCTATCTTGTATTTCCTTCAGGAGTTCAAGGCAGCGTATCTATCATTCTTTCCTCTCATATTTTCTGCATCAAGATGAGTCATTGGCCCAAAGTCAGCCAAAGGAGTTTCACAAGATGGGCTTCATTAGTCCCAATCTAACATTTAATCGCTACATCATATTGGCACTCTTCTTTCCCAATACCAATTATAGAATATGATGTTATTTTGTCCTCTATTGAAAATTGTTAACAATAAGATTCAATTGGTGTAGAAGCACAGCCAACATAGGGATACCTGAATGGGACCCACACCTGGGCCACAAAAACGAATCAAGAGGCTGCTATTAGCAATAAGGCAGAGGATGGTCCAGGCGAGTCAGCTGACTGAATCAATCTGTAATATGTTTTCCTTTAACTCTGTCCTTCATTACGTCTTTTTAAAATAATATAGAAAATCGTATTTAAATCTATTTTGTTTTCAGTTGAAAAGTACATTGGTGTTTCCCTAAAGTTCATATATACTTGTGAATCTAAACACTGGAATCACATCTATCAGAATTCCCAATGCTTAGATACCCTCAGCAATTTAATTTGGGGCAGGGGTGAAATTCAGCAGGTTCTGAAAGGTTCTGGAGAACCAGTAGGAGAAATTTTGAGTAGTTTGGAGAACTGGCAAACACCACCTCAGGCTGGCCCACCTCAGGCTGGCCCCAGAGTGGGGTGGGAATGGAGATTTTGCAGTATCCTTCCTCTGCCAGGCTCACCCACAGAACGAGTAGTAAAAAAATATGAATTTCACCACTGATTTTGGGGGTGGGGGTGGAGAGATTCCATCTATAAGAACTGGGGAGTGCTATTTATTTCTCAGGGGCATTTAAGCTATGATGATTGACTAAAAAATATCCCCGTACTATTTCCTCTTCATACTTTTCCTGCAAGAATACCCCTGTGAGGTAAGTTGGGCTGAGAGAAAGTCAGTGGTCTAAAGTCACCTGGTGAGCTTTACATAGCTGAGGGGTGGGTTTTAAACCTAGGTCTCCCAGCTCCTACTTGTGTGTTTTTCCATAACTACAGAGAAATAACCAACCTAAGTGCTGTTTATTAGTTATTCATCAGACTTTATCTGGCAGCCATCTTCACGTTTGATAACGTTTAAAAGATGCTATATCCTTGGCTGTATTTCTTCCAAGGTTTTAGGAAGGAGGTCATTCCCATGGCTGCTACCTGATCCCCTTCAGCAGAGATTGCAGCCATTATTAAAATTAAGCCATGCACCTTCAGCAAGTAAAGTATGTGCTCCATCCTGAATTCTAAACTCTTTTCTGATTGTCCTTTTTTGAACTAGTCAAATATATTCTAGTCAAATATATTTATCATCAACTATCGTCACTGGCCACCAACTTTCTTTTACTTGCCTTTTCAGAAAATCAGTTTTTTCTAATGGAGGTTTGGTGCGCCCTAGTGGCTATAGAATAGCATTGCATGTATATTATTGCCTGAGCCAGGAAAATTATCAGCGGTCCCTTTTCCAAGTATTCGTGTGGCAATGGCAGCGGTTTCACTTAAATTTGGTGAACAGAATGATATTTTATTCACACACTCGAGTATCACAGTTGTCTGGCTCCAAGGTCATTGTTAAAGATACCCTCTGAAAAGAAATGACCATTTTGTTCATTTAATTTCAATAAAGCCAATCTAAGAATGATTAAATCAAGAGTGTGTATGTGTGTTGGGTTTTGAGTGTGATTCGAACTAGGGAAGCATTACATGTGAGGCAGTTGTAATTGCCACTAGACAACACTAGGGTGTTGTGACACAAGCATATATACACATACATACATACATACATATGATTTAATAAATTTATTCCTTGAAGTGACACCACACGAAATCATCTACTCCATATTTCTGAAGGAGTCTGTAAATCACTAAGTCACAATTTCTATTCAGTCTGTCTGGGCATCACATTTACTCACTAATCTCTCCCTCAAAAGTAGAGACAGACCTGACTTTTTTACTATTGGCCATAGAAATGTAACTTCATGTTTTCACATGAATCTAGATTCTAAAGCAGGGGGTCGGGAACCTTTTTGGCTGAGAGAGCCAGGAACGCCACATATTTTAAAATGTAATTACATGAGAGCCATACAATATGTTTTTTCTGGGGGGTCGGTGAAGGCGCCAGGAGCGGCGGGCATGGTGACAGTATTGTTGAGGAGGCGTGGAGGCGTAAGCTTCCCCCCTGCCCCACCCCCAGGAGATGCCGGGCGCGGCGTCCCACAAGGCTACCAGGTATCTGCGACTGTCAGCCTGACCCAGGGAAGCGCATGTGCAGATTCCCGCATTGCCCTTGGCAACACGCCACCTCAAGGCCGTTCACTGACGCAGCAGCTGGGTGGGAAGAGTTACAGGGAGGTGAAAACCTCACAAGTGGGTACATTTTGCGTTTCTGAGATTAGCGGCTTTGCACAAACTATTTTACATTTTTATTTATATAGATTTGTCTGCAAGCCAGATGCAGCCATCAAAAGAGCAATATCTGGCTCCCGAACCATAGGTTCCCTACCCCTGTTCTAAAGAGTGCACACATCATCAACATCATGAATAGCTTCCTTGCCATGCTCAGTGCTTTTCCCCCCAAAATGATTATTTTTAAAATTATAGTCACAAGTGAAATTTAAAAGAAAAAAAAATGAGCAACAGACTCCAGTCCTGCTTACACTAAGAGGATCGTGCTCAGTCTGTAACTTGTAGAAATACTTCCATTTTTGGGGGGGGAGGGAATGTCAGGGAGGGGTGTTTTTTTTAAAGATGTCTTTTCTCAACCAACCATGACAGAAGAGCTCAAATTTGGGGAGAGAGTGATATTCCTAGGCCAAAGGTGAAGCATTTTATTTCTATATAATAAAGAAGTAGAATTGTATTGTGGTGCAAGATATTTTCTTTTCTTCCTCTCTAAACCTCCTCTAATACTGCAAGGAGGTGGGTGGTGCTTTTTTTTTCAGATTTCTTTATTTTATTTATTTATTTATTTTATTTATTTATACTCCGCCCTTCTCCAAACGGACCCAGGGCGGCGCAAAGGAACACTAAAATACATACAAAATACATTAAAAATTTAAAAAACTTATTCGATAAAAACCCTGTGCTATATTCTGAATATTCACCTGTGAGAATTTAAATAAATCAATTCAACAATTACGGCATTCACTTAATGAGCGTGGTGACTTGCTTAATAATTGCAAAACTGAATTTGTCACATGACTATCTGCTTAACGATCAATGCAATTTATTATCATAATTCTTCTTGTAAGTTGAGGACTACCTGTAATAGTCTCTAAAGGGGTGCCAAGGAATAACCTATTAAATGCAAACAAGTCCCACAAAGAAAAACATACAAATGAATAAACAGAGTGCCCATTGGGTGGTTAAAGCATCAGGCTAGAAACCAGGAGACTATGAGGTCTAGTCCTACCCTGGGCACAAAGTCATCTCTGTGACCTTGAGCCAGCCACTCTCTTTCTCAGCGAAGGACATAAGAGCAAATGTCTAAAAAACATTGCCAAGAAAATGTCCAGACAATCAAAGGCATAATAAATAAGACTGACTCGAAGGACTATTTGGCACTGGTTAGGCCTATTGCAATCTGATGTAGTTTAGCCAAAGTTTTTTCCTTCCCTTCTGGCCCACATTGCAAATACCAAAACCAATCTCCTCTTTTTCTCTTAATTTGCTCATAAAACAGCAGTAGTGCAAATCATTTTAGCAACTTGCTTAGAATAAGTGTCAGCCTCATACTTCCCCCATCTAGGAATCAATAAAAGAATGGGCTTTTTCCCAATAAATAGAACCCTGACATTGATTCCAACAGGAATAGATCTGTTTTTCAAATATCCATATGTTTTTTTAAAATCCAGATGAAGAGACCCATTGATCATGAGCCCAATGTTACTGTGATAGGCAATACCTTTTATAACCGAAAATTTGTCTAGAATTCATGGTGACTACAAAAAGAATTTTAAGATGTTAATTTAAAACATAATCCAATTGGATTAATTCTCCATCAAATAAAATAGTCTTGACATGTTTTGTTTCTTTTTTCCTCTTAAGTTATATAATTCAAAAACTCTAATTTTGCCTCCCTTCCTTTCAGCAAATACCAGGCCCTGTTCCAATTCACAATACTACTATTAGAGATGTTTATTGCATATCTGGGCTGGCAACTTACTGTTGCTGACCCTACCTGAGTGAGTCGGTAGCAGGAAAAAGTTTAGAAGAGTAGCTGGCAAGGTGGGTTGTAGTCTGTTCAGTGTCTTACCCTGCCTTTAGGCCTTCACCAAAGGCAGTTTAGTTGTGCCTGAGAATGCTGATTTATCTTTTAGCTTCTCATGCTTGTTTTATTCCGTAATTGCAGTAGCCCTGTTTCTGCACCATATCAATTTCACCTTGTCTTCTTCACTTGCAGAAAACTAATCCCCATCTTTCTCACGGCCACATGTTCACTTGGATCCCAGTTAGGTTCCTTTTCATCTCAAACATACAAAACCCCTTGAGTTGTGCTTGCAATCTGAGGATCACAAAGAGTTTGTCATTGCCTTCCCTCTGGGATTTTCTTGACGTCCCAGTTTAGCCTGATGCCCTGGGATTTCCCCCTGTGACTTTCCATCAACCAGTTGCTTTCTCAGTAGAGGCTTACTTATTGCTTCCTTTGGATGGTGTATAGTTCTGGCCTCAAGCACAGAAGAGCTTTCAACACATATATCCAGTAACAGAATACAAATTAAGGCAAGATTGTCCTTTTATCCCCAGTACAGTTGCCAATCATATCACAAAGCCCAAACGTAATAACTTGCCTTGTTTATCTATTCTACATCGCTCCTCTCTCTGCCGCCCTGTCTCTCCCTCTGTCTCTCTCTTCATTTTCACTAATTGAATAGCCTCTCTCTAATATCTGGCAAAGTTGGCCCCAGATCATGAAAACTACCATAATAAATTTTATTAGAATTGTTTATGATACAGGCTCGAAGATTTAAAAAAGCGTATCTGCATTACAGCTGATGCAAGAGGAAGAGGCTATCGATAGTTGTCAGGAAGGCAATATATCCACCTTAAGGTTCCAATTCTCTCAAAAAAATTGTCATTGCAATTATTTGTTTTTTATCCTGCCTTTATTATTTTTATAAATAACTCAAGGAGACAAACATAGCTCCCTCCTCCTATTTTCCCCACCACAACAACCCTGTCAGGTGGTGCTGAGAAGAAGTGACTGGTCCAAAATCACCAGGATGGATTTCATGCATAAGTCAGGACAAGAATTCACATTCTCCAGGTTTCTAGCATGGTCTCTTAACCATCATCTTTTAATGACCCCATAATGACTCCACTGGGTGGAGTCTGGGCAAGTGAATGGAACATGGTCTCTTAATCACTAGACCAAACTGGTCTTTTCATGTATTAATTAGCAAATATTATTTATAGGATGAATTGTTGGTAGGTTTTTCAATAAACTGAACACATTCAAAGTATTTTTCTTTCCTAAACATTATGTTCATATCTCCAACCATTAAGCAAGATATACACTAAAACAACATTGAGACACCTTAAAAAAATAACAGCTAATATACGAGCAATAAGACTACATCATTATGTATTTATTATATGGAATTATCCTGTTCACTCTTGTCAGTACAATTATTCTCCATATACTCGAAATCCATAGATACATGTGTAGTTTGGATGATGCCAATTCGTCAAGATCTTCAAGAGCATATATTTATATTTATCTAAAGGTGCTCCCTGAAAACAAAATAAAAGGATCAGGAACTGTGGAATACAAATACCAAAGTTACTAACCACCATTTATGCAATGTAGATCTTTGCAATTCTGCTTCTCTTCCCCACTCCACTATATTAAGTCAAAATACATTAGCAAAGTGACATGGAAGTGGCTTAAATACAACAATTGGAAATATTTTCCTACCAGCTCTTCAAGAAAGATTTGAAAAGAGTTAGTAATATGATCATCTTAATCAGTTTCCTTTTGTTAGTTTGGATTTGAGTAAAAAACGACATCCAACTCTAGAGACATATCAAAGCCAGGTTGTAATTCATATACTCATGCTCAAAGAGAGAGAACAAATCAATTTCTTTTAGAATGTATCTGGTTCTAAATTTGTAAAATTATACTGTTAGCAGTGACTTTCAGTCTTGATGACCCAGTGAACTCAAGCCTCAAAGAAGATAGATCTTTGTAAGTACAATATACCTACCCAGAGGTATTTCATAGACTAAGAATGGCGTGGTACAAATTTGACAAAAATTATGGCCATCTACTTCTCTGGCTAGTATGGAAGTTTGAGCAGTTACCACGAAAAAAGATGTTGAGGCTCTAGAAAGAGTGCAGAGAAGAGCAACAAAGGTGATTAGGGGACTGGAGGCTTAAACATGTGAAGAACAGTTGGGGGAATTGGGTATGTCTTGTCCAATATTTGAGAGGTTGTCACACAAAGGAAGTGGTTGACCTATTCTCCAAAGCACCTGAGGTTAGGCAAGAAGTAATAAAAAGAAACTTATCAAGAGATACAACCTAGAACTAAGGAGAAATTTCCTAAGTGAGAACAATTAACCAGTGGAATGTCTTGCTTTCAGAAGTTGTGGGTGCTCCATCACTGGAGATTTGAAGAAGAGATTGGAAAGGCATTTATCTAGAATGTTATAGGGCAGTGATGGCAAGCCTTTTTTGGCTCGTGTGCCTTAAGGCGGAGAGCAGAGGGGGGTCGTGCATGGGTGTGCCACACCCATAATACAATGTGCCCCCCCCAGCACGCATGCGCGCATGACAGGCACTCCCGTCCCTATTTTTACATGCTTTTTTCACTCTCCCCCAGGCTCCAGAGGCTTTATAGGAGCCTGGGGAGGGCAAAAACAGCCCCCCCTCCCCCCCCCCTGGAGGCCCTCCGGAGCTTCAGGAGCTTCCTTTTTAGTGGTCCGTTTGCTCATAGGGCCCAGTTTAAGCCCTCTGGAGGCTTCAGGGACCTTCAGGAGGCTTCCCTGAAGGCTCCGGAGGACTAAAAAGGACGCTACAAGCATACTGGAAGTGACTTTCAGTTTGCTCATAGCATTCTTTTTAGTCCTGCGGAGCCTTCAGGGAAGCCTCCTGAAGGCCCCTGAAGCCTCCAGAGGGCTTAAACTGGGCCCTACGAGCAAACAGGTTCACCATCCTGGTTATAGGGTCTCCTGCTTAAGCAGGGGGGTGAACTAGAAGACCTACAAGGTCCCTTCTAACTCTGTTGCTCTGTATTCTTTTGATTTAATTTCCTAGATCATTTGACGCTTCTGTCATTCGTGATATTTAAAATTATTGATGAATAAGCTAGGTTGAGCCTATGACTCAGTAGAGATTTAAGTACCAAATCAGGTTTCTAAATAATTTAGAAATTATAAACCTCAAACCCAACTCAGTCTTTTCTCTCTTTAAAACTGCAGTCTGTCTCCTTTGGTCCTTTTACAACCCATTCAGGAAACATAATATTTCATCATTGCAATGTTTCTTCATTTTTCCTTTTCAGAATAGATCCAAGTGGGACGCTCTGATCTTTTTAATGCTAAACATTAGCATCCTAGAAAAGGTTTTTAGCCTGCAAAATATGTTCTATTAATGCTCATTTGTCATGTTCAAAATACAGATATTGCCCTAAACAAAATCCATGGTGATTTTCTACTATTCCCAAAATGTTATAGTAAACAAGATACACACAAACAGAAGATCTTAGAGGACTCTGCTAACATTTCTGAGTGTTTGTAAATAATCCATGAATCTGGGTTTACTTATACTATATATTTTCCGTATATACTACTATAAGCAATCTAATTTTGCTGAGAGGATGTAGAGTAACTCTGAACAACTAAAATATATTTTATATTGAGATGTCATATTTATTTCATTGGCTGAATCATTTTGTTTCATTTTTTTTATTACAAATTTGCATATTAGTTGCATTATATTTTTAATATATGCTGCTATATATTTGAAAGGGCACCTTCAGTGAGATACAAATGCCTGCTAAATTAAATAGATAATAACATTTTGACTTTTTTAACCTCTCGATTTTCCAGACTGCTACTTGCCAGAATAAAGAGTTGCTTGTCAATTAAGTATAAATGTATAGTGATTTGCAATCTAAATTTGAACTATCTACAAATGGTATTTTTAAAATGTTGGTAATGTTTTTTCTAAATCAATACCAGCTTCATAAAAGAGTGCAATGATTATAGCTTTTACCCAGACATTTATAAAAGTGACATTACGCAAATGTGTGATAAAATGATTGTAAGACTCTCATTCTCAAATTTCTTTGGCTGTAGCCTTTTCCCCTGTATATTCTGCAACCTACCTCTAATTTAAATGTTTGCAAAGGAAATCTATCCACTCTATAGACGAATGATCCTAAAAATTGTCCTTCTTCCTTCTCAAAATCATTTTTGAATCCCTGAGAAAAGGCAAAAAAGAAAAGGTAATGCAGAATCCAAGCAGCAGCATCTGTTAAAATTGACAATATGACAGACAGAAGCTCACAGTGCACCTCTTGCCTCTTCTGAATGTCTATTCAAAAGGGTCAGAGTTTGCTTCCTGGGAGCCTGACACTCTACTGTACACAGGGAGCCTGATACCCCTGAATCCAAACTCTAAGTGAAAAAGCAAAGACTATTAGCTAAACACCCGTGCACTCTCAAAATGGCTCTATAGAGGGAGGCAGATATATAAAGAAGGAGGGAGGAGGGACAGAGGCTTGCATTCAGATATGCGCTGCGTAAGCTGGAAATAATTTTAAGAACACTAAGGTTAGGAGTGAAAAGTTTGAGATTGGTGTTGTGTGAAAGAAAGTACATGTAGCCCTTGATTTATGACCACAATTGAGCCCAAAGGTTCTGTTGCTAAGCAAGATATCTGGCCCTCTTTACAACCTTCCTTGCCATAGTTGTTAAGTTAGTAACACAGTTGTTAAGCAAATCTGGCTTCGCAATGGACTTTGCTTGTCAGAAAGGTGATCGCATGACCCTGACACACTAACTATCATAAAAATAAGTCAGTTGCCAAGTATCTGAATTTTGATCATGTGACCATGGGGATTCTGCAAGGGTCATAAGTATGTAAACTGGTCATAAATCACTTTTTTCAGTGCCATTGTAACCTCGAACAAAGAACTACCTGTAAAGATAAATTTTAGGTTTTGGATGATGATAGGAAAACCTCGGTGGTTTACATTTATGTACAGCTATTACAGAGAGAGTTAGTGAGTTAAGTAATACCATCAACTACATTGTTCCAGAGCCAGAAGAGAAAATAAAGTCAACTCAGAGAGGAAGTGATGAAAGCCCTGAGAATATCAGTCTCATTAATAGGTTTACTCCACAGAATCATGTTTTTGGGATAAGGAGATTAAACATTCCTCTGGTAATTATATCTTGAACTATTGCCCCTCAAGGACAATTGATTTGCAGCTACTGTGTGCATAGTTGAATTCCAACATTATAGACTGGTATGACACCACTTCTCAACCCAGGAAAGAGGAAACTTTCTAATAAATATAAATACTCACATAGACAGAAAAATTCCGTGGTGCACTAGATATTTCTTCTGTATGAGAAACTGTCTTTGAAATATGGTCCAGGGCTACTGAAGTCGGACGGACAGCTTGAGACAATTTGATGATTACATAACCTTGAGATCCCTTCATGGCCCAGCAATTCCCAGGGGTATTATCCCGCTGAAAACAAAACAGTCTGTGGCTATCAAAAAGCAGTAAAAGCAGGTCTTTTGATTTCTGAAAACTGTGTTTTGGTATTAACTAATTTTACAATCAAGTCATTATTGATTTTTATAATCAAGGCTTTGTTGATTAAGCCACCTAAACTCAATGTCATAGTATTAGTTCCAGACTAAATTGATTGAACTTATTCAACTGTAATTCAGAAATTTCAAGGGAAGATTTGCAAAACTGATTTCAACGGAACATAAATTCAACTTAATTAATCCAGCTTAAAACTGAGCAGACATTTTAACAATTTTTCATTGATTTTATCGAATGTATATAATATATTTATTGGAAACTGTCTCCAGCTAGAAATTCTGCATATCTACTTAGAAGTAAGTCTATTGAGCAGAATTTAGCACCAGCAAGGGTGCTTAGGACAAAAGAAGGGAAAGGGGAAATGGGAGAGGAGAGGGGGGAAGGGAGGAGGGAGAGGAGAAGGAAGGAAGGAAGGAAGGAAGGAAGGAAGGAAGGAAGGAAGGAAGGAAGGAAGGAAGGTTTTCACATGCATGCATAGAAATTAATACAGAAATTAATATAGGGACAAGTATTCAAAGATATAAAGAAAAGGTCTGTTTTCTTTAGAGAAGGATGTGCATTCACAAAAAAAGAATGGAGCATAGTTTTGAATAATGCAAGACCAGATGTGGGATGAGGCACTAATTGTCCCAGTTTTTCTTGATACTATTATGCAATTTAAAGTGGGACCCCATGTAACAAAATTTAAAGGCAAAAGTCCTACCTCCTTGAAACAAATAATGATTAGAAAATGAGTGGATCAACCTATTCACCCTTGTGCCCAAAACGTGCATACAGTTGATAGCTCAGACTGCATAATTCTGATTCATTCATTTGCTATCACTCAGCAATGTTTTATCTGACAATTGCCATTTGGAGACCCATGAACTAAACTTCTTCAGGAGGTTTGAAAGGTAGTGGAGAGAAACACAAAAGCTTTCAGAGAGATGGAAGAGAAAATATTGTTATTAAGGAACCCTTCCTACCTCTAAAATCATATTTGGTGACCGCATATAATCCCAGCAGAACCCCATCATACAGACTTGTGCTCTTGTGTTAAAGTTGTTGCTGAATTTCACGACATGGGCACCTACATAAAAGAGCAAAGATTCATCATCAAGAATTAAAAGGAGTCACAAAGACTGAACCAAAAAGGGATGCTAATCAGAGCAAGCCAAATCAGCTGAAAGTAAAGTATTGAAGCTATGTATTACAGCTTCAAGAAGTTTCAGATATGTATTGGTTCTCAACTTCCCATACTTCATACTTTCCAGCCATAACATGAATCTATTGATCTGTTCCATGCCAAACAACAATCCAGTCCCAATAGTGGGACAACATAACTTATTGCACAATGACATTTGTGAGGGTGAGGGTGGTGGTAGAATTAAATTCATATTCTATCCTTCTGTCAAAACAGAATTAATCAGAAAATGCTATTGCATTCATGCAAATGGAGCTTTAGAAAGAACACACATTTTTGCCTATTTTTGAAGGTCCAATCTGTGCTCCCATTATGCAGATTCTTGCCTCTCACAATTTTTTACACTTTAATCACAGTGATGTTTTACTGTGATTAACATGTCACTGTATTACAAAAAAGGGACATAAATTGCAGAATTTGGGAAGCAGCAGATAGCTTTTAATAGTTTTCCTTTGATTCGTTCTGCAAACAGTTGACAAATTTTCCCAAATATATTTGCAGAAAGATAAAGTCCCTCAGAGAGGGTAAATACTAACATTATTTATTTTATATTTTATTTTATATTTTTGTGGAGGGACCACTTATTGTGGCACCTGAAGGAGCAACAGAAGCCAATCAGTTATATCCACGTTTAGCACTGAGTTATTCACAAAATGAGCAAGCACTGATTGGCCAGTGGATCTTTATAAACTCTAAACTCATCATAGATAGATATGCTTGCGCTCATATAATCTTGCTCTATAATCTGTAAGAAGTTAATACATCCTCTTTTTTGCTGTGTTGGCTGGTTAAAGCCTATATTTTTTCTAAGTCAGTTGGAAGTTGCTGTGAAACACAAAGCCAGTATGGTGTAGTGGTTAAGACATTGGACTAGCATGAAGGAGACCCACTTTCTAGCCCATCATCTGCCACAGGGGTTCATTAGATCAGGGGTCTCCAACCTTTGCAACTTTAAGTCTGAAGGACTTCAGCTCCCAGAATTCTCCTTAAGTCTGAAGGAGCTGAAGTCCTTCAGACTTAAAGTTGCAAAGCTTGCATTAGATGACTTGGAACCAGCCATCTTCTCTCATCCCAGATTACCTAAAAGGATTCTTATTATTGGGGGGGGGGGGGGGGGAGCTCTGTGTAAGGCAGATGTGACTCTTGCAAAGAAATAGTAAATGCACATCTTAAAGCAAATTCCATAAGATTAAGGACAATAAATGGCAGGATAGTTGTCCTCAATCCGATGACCTTCAAGCATGCTGCTCCACAACTCCCATCATCCATTAAATACCATCTGGCATGTTTGTTGATCATGACAGTGGGCATTGGTGGGATTCAACCGGTGTAATAACCGGTTTGCTGAGCGTGCTTCGCAGAAAAAGTTAGAAGGGTGTATTACAGAAATATTGTCATATGTTCGGCTTACCGTCAGAGCTCAGTGCATAGTCTTTCTTCCAAAAATGGCTGCTTTCATTTTGTGTGCTGGTTCCTTGCTCAAATATATGCTGTTGTGGGATGGAAAGGGAGGACAAATAGGAGAAAAGTCAACTTGCTGGGTCATATTTTGTGGGGGTTAGGGAAGGGGATGGGAACTCAACTTGGGACCTAATCTAGTAATGGGAAGGGCATTTGCAGTCCCTTTAGACCAGCTCCCGATAGCTTTTGCCAGCATAACTGGGATCTTTTTATGTTATAGCCCTGAATGGGAGAGGAGCAATCCAGTTGTCAACATATTATGTTCTATTGCCATAGATCTGGAAATATTCCAAAAAAAGTAAGAAGATATAGATTCAAGTAATATTTATGTATGCAAGTAAGCACACAGATTGTCAGGCCTGCAGCCATATTCCTTTTAGAATCTTTGGCCCTCCACACTTTCTCTCTCTTTCTTTACTATGCTGTTTCATTAGTGGGGAATTGGGAGCGGGGAGTAGTAAGGAGTAGAATGTGTTTATTTTCAAAATAAAAAAATTCCTTTCTAGAAGCCCAAGGTCATCTCTTGTCTCCGCGCTTGTCCACCTGACTGGAACTAGATGGGTGGAAATGCCACTGTGGCAGAAGAACATTGGACCATGTGATGGATTTATGGGTGTGGGGACAAGATCATGAACTTTCAACTGGGTGGGAATCCCAGGAAGCTTTCAGATTCGGGATTCCCACAGATGTATCAACATGTCTCTCTTATTAAATTGGAAGTTTAAAGATAGTTCTGTCTTGGACTCTGATTTGTTTCTGGATGATATTTGGAATGCTGACACAGATATATGCTAACTTAGATAATAACAATGCCTCTAGAAAAACGTTATAATGAGGAAAACATGGCCAAAACATTTATGGGCCTGCTTAATTCTGCAACCAAAGTGCTGATGCTTTGCAGGACAAATTCAAGCTCCTCCTTTGCTTTTTTCATTGTTTTTTTTTTCTTTCACTTTTAAATCAAACATGTACCTTCCTATACATGGCGCTTTCAAACGGATAAATATCTCTCTAGCCAGAGCCCAGGCTAATTCTGTTAGCCCTTCCATCATGACTGTGGGGAAGACAGTTTGAAATGCAAACTGTTATATGTCAGTTGAAAAAAGAACAAAACCAAATAAAAACCTGAGCCAAAGCAAGACAAGGAAAACCGAGCCTAGAGCATGAAAACTGATTTGCTCAAGCATCTGAAAGATTACAAACCAGTACAAGAAGGAAGGTTTAGGATTATATAGAGGGCATGATTGGTATTGGCTAGACAGCATATGATTTCAAATAGGAAGTCCTTAGAAATGGTAGGATTTCTATTGAAGTTCCTAATCGGGGGGTGGGGGGGGGTCTGATAAAATATCATATTTATAAATATCAATTTATCAAGGTCTGATAAAAAATAGTATATCATATTGATTTATGCTGGTACGTTTTTGATCTATGGACTACATTGCAGTAATTATTTCAGTGATTGCTAGGCCCGAAAAAAAGTGGAAAACAGTATTGGGCAGAAGCAGGATTGTATTACTAATAAAACCAAAAATGTATTTGGCAAATTGCATAAACTAACCTTCTGGGTCTCCCAGTGTCCATGGATATGTTCAAGGGCATCCACGAGAGTCTGGAGTCCTGCAACTTTTTGACGAAAAGATCCAATCTGTTTGTGGAGATGCTGCTGAAGGGCCTCATTCTGGCGACTAAGCAGAAAAGAACAGATACTCAAAGTAAATTATCTATCAACTAGGCTAGATTAAACCTAGATTAAACTTCAATTGTGGGGTGAGCCTGTTGCTTGGAGTTACACTTTAGACTTCAGAGGAAGGATTGCATGGCTGCTTGGAAACTGAATCATTTTTTTTTTGAGAGAGGAAGAGATGGTCATGAAGAACACTGGGTTTTAATTTCAATTCTCTGACACCTATGTTTTACCATTCCCCCGACTGTGTGTGTAATATGTGCATCTGTGTTTGTGTGTGTATAGCTGCTCCCCATCTGAGCTCGTTCAAAACACTAGTCGGTGCAAGGAAATTTAAACAAAATTGCTTATGCTTTATCGTATCTCCACTCTAGTCATGATCCAGGCAGAAATATCTGTTCCTGTTACTCCAGTTATACGGATTATAAGCAAACCTACCATTAAAAATCTTAAGCACAATTGCTAAGAGTAGCTGCTGCTGAAAAACTGAATGGTCTTAGATTTAGAAGGACACCACCAGAGATGTGGGTGGCATGGATATTTGTGGTACAAGAAAGTCAAGGTTATCATTGTGTTAGACATGCCACATTGAGAATATAGAATAGATGCCAACCCAGGTTAGGTCTGAAAACACCTTTGTGGCTATCAGTACAAAAAGCATTTCATAAATGAGGAATAATAGGCCAACACAAATAGCCTATCATGCATTATTAGAATTTTGTCAAGGAAAATGTAAAATAAAATCAAGAGAAGAACAGGTGGCAGAATATATAGTTTGCAAAGACTCCTTATTTATAGTTATTTGAAAGATTTAAAGTAGACAAAAGAATTTGTGGTTCTGAATATTGTAAGACTCAAATAGAATTGTATACAAATGATGAAAATATTACTGGTAAAATGTACTAACTTTAAATGAAAAGTGAAACAGAAGAACATATAAAAGAACGTGTGATAAAGTGGACTAAAATTTTGGTTATAAGGTACAGATGGAACAATGGAAAATGTGGTTGAAAGGATTGACAATTTACACTGCTGTACATTTAAAGGGTATTTTATAAATTTATAACCACAATTGCTTATTATACCAATGTTATGATGTTTTCATATGTAAGCTAAGGATGTATTGATTGGCATATTGGCCTACTTAGGACAAAATTATAGGAGGCAGTACACCTAAAATCATTCTATTAAAAATTACATTTAGTCCAAAATTCCAAAAATATGAGACTTCATCAAAGATTGATAGTATATATTGTACATTCCCTGCTGAGCACCCAATTTTCTACAACTTTCTGACATTTTGTTGAGAGAACATTTACGGCTTCTTCCACAAAGCAAAAGAAACCGGTTTGTACTTCTGATTCTTTTCATTCCCAACAAAAAGAGGTCACTGTTAAAATATTCTTTTATTCTATGTAGAACCTGCCACACATAAGAGACTCATCCATTTCTCTTTCATCTCTAATTTAGCAAGCGGCTGTTGACGATATCCAGAAGTTTATGACGTTTACATCTCATTCAAGGACCTGAAGAACATCTATAATAGAACTTTTTTTTTAAAAATAGAAAATAAATCACCAGCATTTAACACTGGAAGGCTACTATCAGTATAAATCACCTTTTTTTTAAGCTTAAGAAAAACTTAAAGTCAGCCCACATTCCGTTAAGTTCAAAGTCGCTTAGAGAATTACAGCAGCCTTGCTGGGCAGGCATTTTAGGAATTCCTGACATGTGAAAAAGTGGAAGAGATCAGACTGGGGAAAACTGAGTAACCAATTCTGGTTTTTCCCTCTGGTAACTCTTCTCCATGGATAGGATAGCTTTATTAAATACTTTTATAGAGGGTAGGGCTCTTCACTATTATTTTTTTCATCACTTTTGTTTCACCATTTAAAAAAAGATTTTGGCTGATGCTGAATGATTAAAGCATTCCCATTAGCATGTTTCCAAAACTTTATGGGCAGTTCATTATTAAAAACATCTTTTTACCTTAATTGCATCTTCATGATCTGCTTGAATATATCAGAGGAAGTGCATAGGCCAGACATAAAACCTAGAAAGAAACATGAATTTCATTAAGCCCCTTTTCAGAATTATTGAGTATTCAGTAACATTAGGTCACTTAACAACTGCAAATATGACATGTTTTGAGTCCTATTTCAAATGAGATACAGGTAATCCTTGACTTATGACCACAAATGACCCCGAAATTTCCTAAGCAAGACAGTTAAGAGAGTTTTGAGCAATTTTATGACCCAAAGAAGATTGAAGGCAATTTCCTTTCTATTTTCTTACGGTTGGGTAGAAGAAAGAAGTCTTTAGTAAGAGAGCTAGGAACAGATTGGCAAGATTATTGGGCATAATTAACTTTTAATGGGAATTCTTTGGAAGAAAGACTCAGCCAGTGAGTTTGCTAAAGTATCTCTCCTCCCAGCTTTTAACAAATATCACGAAATTGAATTCAGTTGCTTATATTCTATAGAGAAACATCCAGAAAATGAAATAGGTATGTGTGTCTGTGACTTCTCAGGATCTCAAAGGCTTCCTGATGTACAGTGGAGATAGCCACAAGGCATACATACAGTACACAATTCATACACACACATCATCATCGTCATCATCGTATTAGCCATTGACTATCCACTGCAGGATGAAGGCCTCTTATACAGAACAATTAATCAGTGAAACAGCTTGCCTCCAGAAGTTGTGAATGCCCCATCACTGCAAGTCTTTTAGAAGATGTTGGATAGCCATTTGTCTGAAACGGTATAGGGCTTCCTGCCTAGGCAGGGAGTTGGACTAGATGACCTCCAAGATCTCTTCCAACTCTGCTATTGTATAATGGTGTTGCTGATAACACCAGGTTATCGGCTAGTATTAAATAAAGTATGTCCTATCACTGCAGTAGTTCCACATCAATATGAAAATTAGTCCACTTTTCCCCAAAGATATAAAGACTTGGTCTATTTACTATTTAAATATGACCTACCCCAAAAGGAAGTCCTACTTTGATTTTTACATGTGCGTCCAAGATAAATCCTACCACCCCCCAAAATAAGCCCTAATTAAGACCCCACCCACTCAAGGGTGCACGGGTAAAAATTAAGCTAGACTGGGGATGTAGGAGATGGAGCTGCTCTACTACTTACTTTTGAACAGTTGCAGCCAGGCCTCGCACACACCGACTCCTGCCTTGCCAGCCCATTTTGTCTGCAGCCAGCAAGACCTGCAAGATTTTCCTAAAGGCCTCTACAGTTGATAATACAGCACGGGATGGATTTGCAGAGGCCTTCAGGAAAGCCTTGTGGGTCTAAGAAGAAGTTCCTGAAGGCTTCCACTTTCTCTGACAAATACTATCATTGTACTGGAAACTTTAATTTTAAAATCCAAACTTCAAAGTACAATCTACCCAACCTTTGGTATAAATCAGTGTGGCATTTTCCATATAGAAAAGTGTATGTGTGTGTATGTGTGTATTCCTGTCCCTGATCAATACACCTATAGTGTCACTGAAGTGTTCCTTACACCTAAATCCATAAATATAGGAAATAAGCAAGGGGCTGTCACACATTGTTATCAAAATAAAGGTCCTGCTAGACTAGAGGAAGATTGGTAAGTAACACCAACTCAGTTTAGTTATACAGGTACAAGCAGGAAATAGCCCATCCCAACGTAGAACCTGAACTATGCTTCCATTTCCAATGTTGGCAATGGGAGGGGGGAAGCTCAGACTAATGAAAGCAGCCTTGCAACATCACTGTGCAGCTATGTGTGTGCGCGCATTGTGATGTCAACATGCATGCCCCAAAGGATTGTCTCCAGTACAATACTGCAACACTGTTTTGGCCATTCTATTTCTGTTGCTATTGCAGTCTTTTTCCTTTCCTTCTGCACAATCAGGTAAAGGAATCAACCAGAATTCAGTCTTACTTTTCTCCATTTTAGGATTATCATTTATTCCTAGTTTGGTGTGATAAACAAGCTAGGGATCATGATCTAAAATAAAAACTTGCTTCATTTTCAAACAAGCAAACTACAAACCTGGGATCATTTAGCTAGTTTCTTTAACCAACTAGAATTCATGTTAAATTACAGATCCTCCTGTTTCATTCATAATAACAGGACAGGGATTGTGAAAGCATCATGAACTTCTGGTTTATATCTCTTCCCAGTTATGGAGAAAGAGGAGAAGGAGGAAGAGTGCTTTAGATGAATTCCTTTCCTTTCTAGGTTTGCATGGAATTGCTATTTATTATCCTGTGCTGATAAAGCTCAGTTTACACATGGCATACTACTCAGAGGATCAGGGATCTGGGTCATCAGGGTCATCTAATGCAAGATCTTGCTCAGTACAACGTCCACTGGAAATTTTCTGATAGATGACCATTCCACCTTTGTTTGAAGATACCATTAAGCATTGGATCCATTGTCTACAAATCTCAATGGTTTCATGCAACATGGTCAAACCAACTAAATCCCATGATTTCCTAATATGTTGGATGAACCAGATCCCCAAGTTATTCCATACTAAGATCTATCGGGCTCCCAAAATACAGTATATGAGTCCATCTGGTTATTTAAAACATCATGACATTTCTTTAAGTGAGTTTCTCTAGTGCAGAGGAAAATTAGAAGAAGTCAATTCCATGTTCAGGATTGATTTTAAGACAGTCAACGCAAGAGGCACCATTGAAGAGACAAGGTCCTCGAAGCATTTCTTTTTTTCCAGTAGTCTTAATATCATCTACATTTTTCACATGCATGGGAAAAAATCTTTCTGAAATTGTCAACAAAACAAAAATGTAATTAGACTTAAAGCACTCACCCCAAAAGAGGCCCACGATGAATATTAGCGTTATACAAGCCAACACCTTCACGAAAGGCCTCCAATGTGTCTCTGAGGAAAGGAAAGCAGAGCGAAAGGGACATTAATACAAGGTGAGGAATTGCTCTGTACTGCAAATGAAGATTATCCACAATCAAAGGTACAAAGATTTACAGACAATAGATATGCAGCTCCCCGGGTGAACTGCCTACCTACCAACAACAATTGTAGAATTTGGAAATAAACAGGAAAGTCATTATTCTACAGACGTGGGAGGAGGGGTGTGTGGTTTTTTTTTTTTTTAAGAATTAGGAGCACCAGAGGTACTCTGGATTAATTCTCACATAGCTGTGATCACCTTAATCTTAATAATCACTATCAGTTTATAGGTATTGCAGCTTTGCAATGTTTTTCAATAATCCAACTAAATTGTAGTTTTTGAAACCAACGATAAATCCAGAAAAGAAAATTCAGCAAATGAACTAGGCATGAAGAAATACACGGCAATTAGTGGGTGTGAAAGGTTTGATAGGAAAAGGTTTCGGAACATGTGAGAGGGCTCACAGAACTCCTGAAAGTAGCCATTGCCTGGCTGTTCTGCATAGCTGCTGCCCAACCCTGCCATGGATTCCGAAGCTTCCCTTAGAATCTGATGCACTGCACAGCCCTGCTAGTTCAATTTACTGCACATTCTTCCACAAGCCAACCCCACTATATTCATTGAGAATGAGGATAGGATCCCAGCCTCATGAAGTAAGCTTAGGCACATCTAGTCAGAGCTTCAGTGAGATCTTCTTTTCTAAAGAAGCACAAAATACAGCTAGTCCTTGACTCATGACCACAGTTGAGCCCAAACTTTCTGTTGCTAAGCGAGATATTTGCTAAGTGAGTCATGCCCTATTTTACAACTTTTCTTGCCACGGTTATAAAGTGAACCACTGCAGTTGTCAAGTTAATCATATGGTTGTAAGTGAATCTGGCTTTCCCATTGACTTTGCTTGTCAAGTCACAAAAAAGTATCGCAGGATCCTGGGACACTGTAATCATCATAAATAGGAGTCAGTTGTCAAGCATCTGGATTTTGACGTGATCATGAGGATGCTGAAATGGTCGTAAGTGTGACAAAATGGTTAAAAGTCACTTTTTTCAGTGCTATTGTAACTTTAAATGAACTCCTGTAAGTTGAGGACTACCTGTAAAGAAGTGAAGAGAGGTTTGCCAGAGAGAGTTCTTTGGCATCACGGTCACTTTTTGATCATGATTTAATGAATTCCCCAACCTCACTGCATTTACTATCATTAGCAAAGCATTACTAAAGGCAGCCACCCAGCTTCTGAGCAGCTGACAGTTCTCTAAGCTCTTGGCGAATCCCATAAATAGCAGAGGTAATTTTCCCCAGGGTTCCAACAGACTCCTGTACATTTAGAACCACCATTAAAATTCCTATCCAAGACTGAGGTTACATCAGGATGGCTCCAGAGTAATCTAGAGGAATGCAGGTTCTATTCATGGCACTGCTAAGTATATTGGAAGTTGATGATGGATGGAGGTCCACCAAGAAGCCATCATGTTGAGATATCAGCCCCAATTGCAGTGCTAGGAATTTTGTGCCATGAGGAAAGTGCTTCTAAGGATATAGTCCCTTCAATGATGGCTAACCTTTTTTTGCTCGCATGCCAAAAGCGGGGGGAGGGCAGGGGGGGTCGTACGTGGGTGTGCCACACCCATAATGCTATGTGCACGACCCCCTGCTTTTGGTATGCTTTTTTTGCCCTCCCCAGGCTCCAGAGGCTTTCTAGGAGTCTGAGGAGGGTGAAAACAGCCTCCCCCCCCCCACCTCCAGAGGCTTCAGGAGCTTCCCTGAAGCCTCCAGAGGGCAAAAAACGGCCTCAAAAGAAGGCCTAAATTAGCTGGCCAGCGCACATATGCACGCTGGAGCTGACAGGGCAATGCCTCGCGTGCCCTAAGAAATGGCTCCGCATACCACCTGTGGCACCCGTGCCATAGGTTCACCATCACTGGTTTAGTTCATTACCTGTGTCTATATTCAGCAGAGCATAAACGTATGAGAAGAACTAGAGTCAGGTTCAAAAAAAGACAATTAATGCTTATTAAAGAAACACATACAGTACTCCAAGAAAACAGTTGAATGTTTGAGTTTTCTATTCTTATGATGGGAAAAAGGAGAACACGGTTTTCTTCCTACAGAAGCTAAGCTAAAAGTGAGAGCCTGGCAGTCTTCCAATATAAGAAAAGCAAAGAAGAGGCAATAAAAGGAAGAGAGAGGGAGTCACTTCTTGCTATTCCTATTGCTAACTACTCTAAAGTTGGCCAAAAAGATTTTTAAAAGTGTAAAGAGAAGATGCTTCTGGAGTGTTGTGGAATATTTTCTTTATCCCAGGAATATTTTGTTCCTTCTAAAGAAGCATTCTACTCCCTTCCCAGATGATTTTTAGCCAAAGCTGTTTCTACCATTAGATAGAATGAGGGGCAACCATCTACATTGGTTAATTTGGAATACAGGCAGGGATTGGCTTCAAAACCTTCATGGGGTCCTCTGCCAAGTTGCTGTGTGGGTGTGGCCATGGTGGGCATGGCCTAGTCGGTCTCCTACACATGGTGGTGGGGCGTTTTTTCCCTCACTGGGCTCCAGAGGCTTTCCTTGAGCTTCTGGGAGGACGAAAACAGTCTCCCCATACTCCGGAGGCCCTCTGGAGGCTGGAAATGGGCCTGTTGGTGGCCTTCCCAAACTTCCAGTTCGCCCATTTTTCACCCTCCCCAAGCCACCATGCACACCCTGCACTTATCTGCATCCAAAATGGGCCCCATGGGGACTCCTGGGAGAGGCAGGGGTGGGTGGGGTGGGGCCAGCCAGGAGTTTCGATTTGGGGGTTCTCTGAACTGCACAGAATCTTAGCTAGAGGTTCTCCCCAATCCTTGTGAACCCCCAGCAGCCCACCCCAATAGAGGTAGTCCTCAAGAGGAAGAGGAAGTTTTAAATAGGTTTTGAGCGCCCTTTGATGGGGAGAGAACCCTATTTCCCTCATTTTAAGCAGCCAAAGATCTTGGGCCAATCCTTTTTTAAAGATACACTGCTGGCCCCACCTGAAAGGAAAATGAGTTCACGTCTATCATACCTAGAATAAGTGGCTGCTGAACCTGGTACACTGTGATGTTAGCAATAGGTTCCACCAAGCGGGGAGTTTCAAAACAATGCTGGATAATGAAAGAACTCTGATCCAACAGGTCTTTACCTATGGGAGACAAATTACATGGTTAACATAGGTTTGGTACAGGGGTCTCCAACCTAGGCCACTTTAAGACTTGTGGACTTCAACTCCCAGAATTCCCCAGCCAGCATGTGCTTAAAGTGCATGTCTTAAAGTGGCCTAGGTTGGAGATCCCTGGTCTGGTACATTGCTTGCCAGCACAGCAATCAAATAAGGGAGTGATCGTTGATTTCTACATAGAGTGGTATAGAGTTAGGAAAGGACTCAGTAAACCAGTTTCAGAGTCCCATTGGATGATAACAGAGTTAACCCCATTCCTGGCTGCTGTCTCCACCAACAATGGAGATGGTGCAATGTTCTTTCTTGGTCCACTTTGTTAGCATATTGTGGCAGTAAAGGCAATACACAAAGGTTATTGCAATTGGCAAAGTTATTTGCCACAAAGGTTATTGCCACAAAGGACTTGCTACCAGGCTAACTACTGTTTGGGCACTGGAGCTCTCTCAAATACCTTTATGTGAGATGTGCATGAAAGTACCTTACATGTTGCCAGGCTCTGAAAATTATCAGCAATCACCATCCTGCAACGATGGAGTGAAAAGGCTACAGAATACCAGTGTCAAAAATCAGAACGGCAGCCAGGTCTTCATGATCAAAGACTGCTCTTTTATAGATGTCAGTCATTAAAAAGGCACAAGGGCTTCTTTCACTCAGTAACTGCCTTCTTCTTTGCCTTTTTGGACCCCTCCTCCTTATCTATGGGTTCCCCTCTGCAGAGAAACTTTCTCGTCCCTTCTGAAAGGCGTGATCTCCATTTCCTAATCTCCAAGACTGGATTGGCAGGCAGCTGTCTAGTGCACTGTTGATTGAGAGGAAACATGCCTGCACATTTATGCAGGATGAAAGATTGAGAATACTTTGCCAAATTCAGAAAGGTTGAAGCCAAAAGTTTGACCTTCTCCCATTCAAAGTGATGGGGATTTGCACATGTTTAAATTGGGGCACAAGAAAATTTGGTCTACCTTAAATGCACATGACCACATGAACATGGAGAAGTCACAATGGAAAGCTTACTCTTTCGTGCATGTCCCAATGTCAAACACAACGGTTTGAGTCATGGAATTGCATGTTTTGTTACTTGCAGCTACCACCACCCCACCTGCTCCCTTCCACAAATATCTCCGGTCAACCTTATAGTTTTCCTGGTCCTTTACAAGTGAACTGCTTTGTAAGTATACTTAGTCATTATTACAATATATCTTACATACATTTTCCCAGTGAAAAATCAGGATAAATTTTGAGCTGATCCTGAACACAAATATAATATTTCAGTGTTTAAAGAAGACAGAATGATGCCCTTATTATTATGATCTTAGCTGAGAGATCTCTGCAAGGAGGGCTGGAGAGCCAGGTGAGAAGCCAGCATTCCTATCATCTGACTCCTCCTGGCTTTAGTGACTTGCTGAGCTGCTTTCTTTTTTGCCTTGATGGAAGCCAGAAGGTCCGCTTTCCACTGCTTCTGCATTGTTCTGAGGGTGCTGGCAACCTGCAGCTGGGAGGAGCTGCTCTATAAGCCCAAACCAAGCTGACATGAGATGTGAAGTCCTGAGCACTTGGGTACAAAGGACCAAGGCATAGCCACTGACACAGCTGCTGATGGACCAATTGCATCCATTGCTAGATCCTATTGCCTTTAAACAGTGCTATAACCCCTGATCATTTCCAACCTTGGTTGGGTAACATGCTGTCCAAAGGGCCTTTATTCCCTTTGGAAACTTTAGATGGTACAAAATGGGGCGGTCCCTAGAATAAAGTATCCTGTAGGGACCATGGGATGCCAGTTTTGAAAAATCTACACTAGTTGTAGTTTTAAGTACAATAAGCTTACTATTTTTAATGTCTTAAATTGCTTGGCCTGGAGTCCCTGAGTCCTTTCTTCCAATGCCCACTTGGATCAACTGGAAGACGCCAACCATGTCAGTCATCCTGTTTGATCTCCAGGAGATGGAGGTTAACCCACAGCTGCCCCACATACATGGGACTCCCTTCCAAACACAATCCAGGGACTACATCAATACTGCCCTTTAATGGGGTTCCAAAAACATCCCTGTCATTGCTATTTCCCCCCCCCCCAAAATAATATGTTAATTCTATTTTTAACATAAGATTGCATATTTATGTTTGTCTTTAAGATTTTAGGCATATTGTATGCTACTCGGGGATTTCAAAGATAAATGATCTATAAATTATATCAGTAATTGAATGCATTTGTCTGCACTTGACATTATTACAAATCCAGAGGTAGCTAGGGAAAGAGAGAAACCAAGGACTCGCTTCACTTAGTCAATGAACACACTCACTACAGCAAGGCTGTGATGGGTCTTCAGATCCGCTGCTTTTTGTGTCCCAACTACTCTGGCTCCAGGCCTCCTGCCATGTTTTCTTCTCCAGCTCTTCTTGTAGAACAAGAGAACGGCGCTTCCTGCGGATTTTTTTGAAAACCCTGACAAAGAGAGAACATTCAGATCAATATTCATTAGAGAGCAGCCAGATGTTTCCTCCTGTGCAATTCTGGGGCATGGCCACCAAGAGAAAGCTGGAGAAATTTTCAAAATTACTTTAAGATGCATAAGTGAAGATTAAAAACATCAGTTGTCGGGTGCAATTTGACATCTCGGTCAGAGGTGGGTTCCTAATGGTTCAGACCGGTATGACCGAACCGGTAGTGGTATGCCGGCCTGGGTCGCAGAACCGGCAGCAACTCAGGCTGGACATGCCTCCAAACCGGTTTCCCGGTCACCGCCATCGCCACCCTGAGCATGCGCAAAACAATTTCCATTGAACTGCGCATGCATGTGCAGCGCACATCCTGCACGCATCCAGTGTGCACCCGAGCAAATCAGCAGTAACGCCGGCCAGAACCCACCCCTGATCTTGGTTGAATCTTATGAGAAGCAAATCCAAGCTTCTGTGCAGGGAGAACGCCACACAACTCCACACAAAGTACTTTATTGTGGCTTCAAAAAGAAAGAGTATGTGGCAAGTGTTCTAAATTATCTTAGCTAGGTATAAAGACCTGGAAATGAGGAGTATGAGGCCCTGGCATGTGGCAATCAGCCAAGGAAGATCCAACCTAATATATTTATTCTAGGGCTGCCCATCCAGAAAGAAAATGACCTTTTGCAAAATATTGTATATAAGTTTAATAACTCAACAGTATGAATTGATATGGGAAATATCCAGAAACTGTAGTAAAACTTTAGGTTTAATAATGGAAAATAAAAGGAAGGGGGGAGAGGAGAGGAGGGAAGGGAAGGGATCCACCCAAAATTAAGGGTGAGGAGCAAAAAATTCCAGTCTCACTAAAATGCATGAACAGCCTTGTTCACCATATATCATTACCCCAGCCTGCAGTCCTGATTTTCCCTCAAGAAAGTTATGCCATTCCAGGCCATCAAACTATAGCTCAATCCTGCTCTGAAGGTATTATTAGAAGAAGCTGATTAGACTCCAGAAACTTTACAGCGATTGTGTTTGAAGCAACCTTCATTTCTGCCAGCTCCCCAGTTTCAAAGAATAATTTCCATGATATTTTGAAGGATTCAGTTAGGGGGACCATGAAGTAATAGTTACTGTCAAGAACTGAATTTATACAAAAGAAAAACATGTGCATTGGTTCTAAATACCCTGAAATGAAATTTGGCAAGCACCGCTATATTCTTATACCGTGTTTCTCTGAAAATACAACCTACCCCAAAAATAAGGCCTGTCCTGATTTTTGTGGTGGGCCTAATAAGCCCTACCCCAAAAATAAATTCTATTGAAGGAGATGGGCATGGCCAGCACAGGAAGCAGCCCTTACCTTTCCCGGTTACCTCATGGTGGCTCGGGCCCTCGGCAATAAATTAAAAGAACTCCCATGTACCTTTTCACTGCTGTTTCCCGGTATGAAATGGGTTTCAGCTTTTGGAGGATGGCCAGTCTTTCACTCCGTCGTTGCATTGGAATTCTCCCAAAGAACCTTAACATATGAGGAAGCCTATTCAATACCATCAACAGAATCCATTGTGCACATAACAATTTTGAAAAAGTTGATAAAGTACTACTTTTAACGTATACATTTTGTATAAGGAGGACCAGTGCACCTGGTACAGAATTGATATAATAAAGTCCATCCAACTTGCCTCAACAAGGACAATCATGCAATATAGGTTGTCCTCGACTTACAACAGTCCATTTACTGACCATTCAAAGTTACAATGGCACGGAAAACAGTGATTTATGATCGTTTTTTGCAGCATCTCAATGATCATACGATCAAAATTCAGATGCATGGCAACCAACTCATATCTATGATGATTGCAGTGTCCTGGGATCACCTTATGTGAACTTCTGACACGCAAAGTCATTGGGGAAGCTAGATTCGCTTAACAAACATGTTAACAACTGAAGTGATTCACTTAACAACTATGGCAAGAAAGGTCATAAAATGTGGTAAATTACACTTAACAACTATCTTACTTTTTTGGTTCCACTGTGGTCATAGGTTGGGGACTTCATATGGCAGTATGTATAGATTAGTGCAATATGTCTGTGGCAATGCATAAGTGGAGCTAGGCAGATTTTCCTGAGATAAGACTGTGGTTGAGATAGCAACAAAATTGGTACAAGGCATTTTTGGCTCTTATCACTCCAACTAGATCTCCACAGCCAATACAGCAGACTATCCAAAAGTCATCTTTCCAATAGCCTCTTTAGAAGGAACTGTGCTACCTAATCATAGCTGAATTCTTCTAAGCACTTCCTCAGACTCTCCAAGTACTTGTGACATGCCTTGTTTGCTTTTTGCCTTTACTCAACTCTAAAAATTTAACCAAGGGACTGTTCCTCAACCTCCTATGATTAATAACTACAAAGCAAAAGAAGAGTTGGGCAGACTTTACTGCCTCTTTTAGCAATACAGTGAGATCCTATTCCCTCTCTAAAGCAAGTGCTTTGGAACTTCTAAACTCTGAAATTCAATCTTGGCAAAACACAGAAGCTAAAGGGGCCACATGGATTAGCCTTTCTTTACCTCTTCCTGCCTCCAACCCACACTAAGACCTGCTTCTTCTACCAAGAAGATTAATCTGCCACAGTTCTTTCCTTTATGTATTAGGGCTAGAGGTGGTATTCAGCAGGTTCTGACCAGTTCTGGAGAACTGGTAGTGGAAATTTTGAGTGGTTTGGAGAACCGGTAAATACCATCTGTGACTGGCCCCACCCCCATTCTCTGCCTCCCGAGTCCCAGGTGATCGGGAAGAAATGGGGATTTTGCAGTATCCTTCCCCTGGAATGGGGAGGGAATGGAGATTTTATAGTATCCTTCCCCTGACACCAAGCCAAGCCAAGCCAAGCCCACCAAGCCACACCCACAGAGCTGGTAGCAAAAAAAAATGGAATCCCATCACTGATTAGGGCATGTGGAATAATATTCCCCATTGCTTTCTGGCCCATTAATCATGTATCTGTCCAATAAGGATGCACGAATTTTTTTTTTTTTAAAAAAGAGTTCTACACCAACCTTACAGTGGCCTAATCCTGCTTCTCCTGACTTGGTAATATTTCTTGGAATGTTTCTTGGAATGAATCACATTTTTCAGTGATACCTCAGCCCAACCCAAAGGCAAAGGGATGTTAATAAGGGAAATAAGCTGCATGTATTTAAACCTCCCAGGACAAATAGCCTAAAACAGGATGACCTCATAAATGAATTCACTAAGATAACACTGCACAAGGTGTGAGGTCATGCATGAGGTTGCTGAGTGTCTCTCAGATAGGAAATATTTCTCAATGTCCTGGGGGGAAAAACCTCTTCTGTTTTTGGCTCCCTTACAATTCATCACAGGGCTACATTCCAAAGCTATTAATAATTGTTTTAATAGATTACTTCTATACAGTTAATTCCTATTAATACCCTGCCCAATTATTGAGATAGTTAGCAACAAATTGTTAATTAAATATATGGCTAGGAATGCTCTGTCCAAGATTCATTCACATATTAGAAGTATGCCTACACATAGGACTATTTCAATTCATCAGGAAGCTTTGTATGGACATATTACTTAGTGAGTGAACCAGGGGTGAAATTCAGCAGGTTCTGACAGGTTCTGGAGAACAGGTAGCGGAAATTTTGAGTAGTTCAGAGAATGTGCAAATACCACCTCTGGCTGGCCCCAGAGTGGGGTGAGAATGGAGATTTTCCAATATCCTTCCCCCAGGAGTGGGGAGGGAAAGGGGATTTTGCAGTATCCTTCCCTTGCCATGCCCACCAAGCCATACCCACAGAACCAGTAGGGGAAAAAATGAATTTCACCACTGGGGTGAACCTCTTCATGTTCTGTGAACATGTAAAAGGTCTCATGTAGTAACCACCTTTAAAGCACTCCATGGCAAGGGACCTGGTTATCTTCAAGACCGCCTCCTGCTACCAAATACCTCCCACCGACCGTTCACTCCCACAGAGAGGGCCTCCTCAGGGTGCCGTCGGCTAAACAATGTCGGCTGGCAACCCCCAGGGAGAGAGCCTTCTCTGTGGCAGCCTCTGCCCTCTGGAATGACCTACCCCCTGACCTATGTACGATCACCGATCTACGCCTTTTCCGTCGGGCCCTGAAGACCCATTTATTTCGTGCTGCCGGCCTGTCATAGTTTTTAAATTGATTTTAGTAGGGGGTTTTAATTTGGCAGGCCAATTTATTTAATTATACAATACAATGCAATAGCAGAGTTGGAAGGGACCTTGTAGGTCTTCTAGTCCAACCCCCTGCGTGGGCAGGAACCTTATACCATTTCAGACAAATGGCTATCTAACATCTTTTTAAAGACTTCCAGGGTTGGGGCATTCACAACTTCTGGAGGCAAGCTGTTCCAGAGGTTAATTGTTCTAACTGTCAGGAAATTTCTCCTTAGTTCTAAGTTGCTTCTCTCCTTGATTAGTTTCCACCCATTGCTTCTTATCCTTTAAATTCAATAAATCAAATCAAATCAAATCTTATCCTGCTCCCAGGTGCCTTGGAGAATAGTTTGACTCCCTCTTCTTTTTGGCACCCTCTGAGATATCGGAACACTGCTATCATGTCTCCCCTGATCCTTCTCTTCATCAAACTAGACATACCCAGCTCCTGCAACCGTTCCTCATATGTTTTAGTCTCCAGTCCCCTAATCATCTTGGTTGCTCTTCTCTGCACTCTTTCCAGAGTCTCCACGTCTTTTCTACATCGTGGCGACCAAAATTGTATGCAGTATTCCAAGTGTGGCCTTACCAAGGCACTATACAGTGGCATTAACACTTCACGTGATCTAGATTCTATCTCTCTGTTTATGCAGCCTAGAACTGTGTTGGCTTTTTTGGCAGCTGCTGCACACTGCTGGCTCATATTTAAATGGTTGTCCACTAGGATTCCAAGATCCCTCTCACAGTTGCTACTATTGAGCAAGGTACCACCTATACTGTACCTGTGCATTTTGTTTTTCTTGCCTAAATGTAGAACCTTACTTTTTTCACAATTGAATTTCATTTTATTAGATAGTGCCCAATGTTCAAGTTTGTCAAGATCCTTCTGTATCTTAAGCCTATCTTCTGGAGTGTTGGCTATTCCTGCCAGCTTGGTATCGTCTGCAAATTTGATGAGTTCCCCATTTATCCCCTCATCCAAATCATTGATGAAGATGTTGAAGAGTACTGGGCCTAAAACAGAGCCTTGGGGGACTCCACTGCATACTTCCTTCCATGTAGATGCAGTTCCATTGAGGACTACACGTTGAGTGCGGTTGGTCAGCCAGTTGAGAATCCATTTGGTGGTGATGCTGTCTAACCCACATTTTTCTACTTTATCTAATAGTAGGTTATGGTCTACTTTATCAAATGCCTTAATGAAGTCCAAGTAAATTATATCGACAGCATTCCTCTGGTCCACTAATTTTGTCACTTTGTCAAAGAATGCAATTAGATTAGTCTGGCATGTTGGCTTTTGGTTATTACTTTGTTTGCTTCTAGGTGTTCACTTATTTGTTGCTTAATTATCTTTTCCAGAATCTTTCCTGGTATTGAGGTCAGGCTGATGGGTCTATGGTTTCCTGGATCTATTTTTTTCCCTTTTTTGAAGATGGGAACCACATCAGCTCTTTTCCAGTCTTCTGGCAGTTCCCCGGTGCTCCAGGATCTCTGAAAGATATAGTTCAGTGGTTCTGAGATCTCGTCTGCCAGTTCCTTCAGAACCCTGGGGTGTAATCCATCCGGTCCTGGTGATTTGAACTCGTCCAGGGCAGACAGATGCTCACTTACCATTTTCTTCCCTATTTCAACTTGTGTTCCTAATCTGATTTTTGTGGTGCTGTTTTTGATTGGTTGGACTGTTTTATCCCTTTGTGTAAAAACAGATGCAAAAAGAGAGTTAAATAGTTCTGCTTTCTCCCTGTTGCTTATCATCTTCTTGCCATTTTCTCCCAGCAGTGGACCAATTGTTTCCTTAACTTTTTTCTTGTTTTTAACATGTTGGAAGAAGCTTTTTTTGTTATTTTTTACTTTTTTGGCAAGCCTTTCTTCATTGCGAGCCTTAGCTTTCCTCACTTCATCTTTACAGGCTCGGGCTATTTGTTGATATTTTGCCTTAGTTATGTCCCCCTCTTTCCACTTTTTATATTTATCCTTTTTGTCTTTAAATTTGTCAGAGAGTTCTTTATGCAGCCATGCTGGTTTCTTTTGGGAACTGTTATTTTTCTTCTTCATTGGTATTGCGCTGGACTGGGCTTTTATAATCTCATTTTTCAAAATTTCCCAGGTTTCTTGAGTTGTTTTCCCCTTGAGGATTCTCATCCATGGAATCCTTCCCAAGCTCTCTCTAAGTTTATTGAAATTAGCTCTCTTAAAGTCTAAGACTCTAGTTTGACTTTGTTCTACTACTTTTGTTTGCATAATGTTGAATTCCAGTATTTCATGATCGCTTGCCCCCAAAGTTCCTGTAGCTTCTTCACCTTCTATCATTTCCTCTCTGTTAGTGAGAATTAAGTCCAATATTGCTGATCCCCTTGTTCCCTTCTCTACCTTTTGGGAAACAAAGTTGTCTGCTAGGTTTGTTGGGAACCTGTTGGATCTTCCACTTGGTGCAGAGTTTGTTTCCCAATTGATGTCAGGGTAGTTAAAATCTCCCATTACTATTGTAGTGTGCTTCCTACATACCCTATAAAAATGAGGACTAGAACTTTGTGACGAAACTGATAAATCTGACAGATGAAACCAATCCAAAACAAAGAATCTAACAATGAAATTTGTGTAAGAGAAATATTGCAGGCCTAAACAAGAAAATAACATAATTATAAGATTATGAAAGGAAAAAGACTCAAAAATATGTCTCATGAGTTTGCTATATCTGCAACAGTATCAAAGTCAATTCTTTCTTTTTTTAATTGTAGTTTAGTGTTTTAAAAATGTCAGGAGAACTATTACCTCCACAGGGGTTCTTACAGCATGTCAGTGATTAATTTTCGGTGTAATAATGTTTTTCAAACAATGCATTTTCAGACTATCACAGGTGGAACCAAAACTATAAATATTAAACTACTCTCTTTAATTATACTTTTGTTTCCAACAGCTGTGGCTCAAGGTAATGAAAGTAGCAATATATAGGGAGAAAAAGAAATACCTAAAAAATAATCTGCAGTATTTTCCTCCAAAGCCAGTATCACCTTTTAATTCTGGTATTCTTAGTGGAGGTTTAGTGGCATGAAATACTGAGATTCTGGCAGTTTAAGAAGAAACTTTCTTGTAGAGAAAGAGAGAATATAAGGGAATATCAGTATTAATTTGGCTTCAAGAAAAAAATAATCTGATCCTCATTCAGACCTAGAATCTTGACTCAATCTCACAACCCATTAACTGCAGCATGAAGGTTTTCTGCTAATTGTTATAAAAGAAGATACCCTTGTTATCTTCTTAGACTCAGTTTACCATGAAAAAAGTTGGTATTAGTAGTGTTTTCCCTTGTTTACAAACCGAAGTCTTAAACAACTATAAACAATCTATAATATTTCACTCATGAGCAAATGAAAACTATTTTATAAGGAAGTAAAAGTCAAAATAAAAATGTTAGTTATATATCTGAATTGTGGACTGAAGAACTGGACTATCTGGATCTGAGGATTAGGAAATATAAAGTGTACTTCTTATGGGTTAAAAATGAGATTAATTCATCAGAAAATATTCTTAATACGATCTTGAACTTTATTCCTAAAACAGGTAATCAGTCATCTTCTGAAGTGTATATAAATGGAAATCTTATAGGGCATTTGGACAATAAAAATAAATAGGTTTGTTGATGATATATTGATACAGGTGTATGCATATATACATGTATGTTTGGAATAGACAATGGATGCCATTATGTGGTTATGTTTAAGTAAGACATGTTTGAAAAAGAAGATAGACCAAATATGGAATATTACAGGAGAATTCTGGTGCAATGATATTAAGATATATAATGAATCTTTTGATTTAAAATTTATAAAGTGAGATTATTCATGATATAATGATTCTAGAAATGCTCAAGAGTTATGTGTAACCAGTTGACATACTTTCCAAAGGATATAATGCAGAATGATGACTTTTCCTTTTTGTATTTTTGTTTTACTAAAAAATAAATATTTTTTTTCAATAAATAAATAAATACGTGTGCATGTATTGAGTATTATGTGCCTGCGCTTATCAAGGTCTCTTGAAACCAAGTCAGTCAGAAAGATTCTTGTTTAACAAGATTTATTAACAGGGTAAAGGATAAAGTTACAAAAATTAGATTAACTGAATTATTTTCTTTAGAACCCTAATGGTATGTGAGGAAAAAAAACCTTGAGAAATGGAGGTCTGTAGAGATTCTCAGTCATCCAGGTCATGGTTGTTCAGGAGGGAAGTGGACTTTCTTGTTTTTTCTTTGAAGATATTTCACTTCTCATCCAAGAAGCTTCCTCAGCTCTGACTGGATGGTGGGGAATGGAAGAATTTATATTCCTTGAAGACAGCTCGCCATTTGCATCCTTTTATATTAAAAGAGTTTTATTGAGTTTTAGAATTTTTTACAGGTAGGGTGAAGGTAAGGTGTGAAAAAGATATTTTGAGAACTTTCACGTCGAGATCGTTGGCCCCATCCGGGGATTCATGACAAAATATAGATAATACATAATTTTCAATAGTACTACAAAGTGAAGAGAAGTGCATACATCATTGTAAAATCTGTGCTAGCAATCATATACAAACATCCAAACAAAAGTTATACTATATTAAAAAAGTCATTTTTTAAATCTAAGTCTCTTAGCAATTGTATCTTCTTGTTCTCCTCCCTGGCCCCCAGTGGGCAGGGCCGCGGCCCCCTCTGCTCTTCCATTTTCATCCTCCAGGATTGAGGAATGTTTTTTAAGAAAGGCTTCCGCCTCTGCAACTGTTTTAATCCTTACTCTCCCTCCTTCCCAGAACACCAACATCCCTTCTGGCATCACCCACTTAAACCAGATCCCCTGCTTAAATAATTTTTTAGATAAGAAGGAGTACTTCCTTCTTACCTCTCTAATCTTTTTCGGGATCTACTTCAAGATAGCGACTTCTTTTTGTTGGTAAATTAAAGGACCGTCTCTCTGCACCCTCAAAATTCCTTCCCTTGTCGACCTTCTAACAAATTTAATATGTATCTCTCTGGGTACTTCATTTATCCTGGCATATGCTGAATTTATTCTATATACCAAATCAATATCCCCCCTGATCTCCTCTTTGGGTTTATGTAAATAGTCTGCTAAAATTGTACTCATGAGATCAGCTAGGCTTTCACCAGGTTCTTCAGGAATATTTTGAAACCTTAAAAAATATGACATCCTTTCAAAATCCATCCTAGACATATGACCAGTTAAATCTCCAATTTCAGAATTAACATTTTTAAGCTCTCCCCTTGCCCCAGCCAACCCCACCTCCAGCTCTTCAGTCTTTTGTGTATTCTGCATTAATTTCTTCTGTGTCTCCAAAAGTTCTAACTTGCAACTGCAGTGGTCTTTTCTAAGTTCTTTAATCGCCATTACCAAGGTTTGTAATACTTCTTCCATAGCTGTTAATCTTGCATCCATATCTGGTTTTTCTGTCTGCTTTTTTGAAGCCATGGTGGATGGTTTAAATCAGTGTCAATAAAATGGCGTTTATTGGGTGCGGTCGGTGAAGCAAGTCCAAGAGCGAAATCCAATAAGCAAAGTCAAACTTGTAAAATCCAGAGAGAAAACCAAATTTTACACTCAAATATAAAAAAAGAAGGCACTCCAGGGAAGGAATCAATTAATCAATTACAGCAAATCAACCATTAAGAGAGAAAGGCAGTCCAAATCGCAAAGGGATGTCGGAAATTTTCCATGAAGAATAAGTCTCCTAAGAACAAAGGAATGCCATCTTCCCCCGCCCAATCTGGAAGCCACCGGGAGAGAGCAGTAGAGGAAATTGTTTCATTGTTGCAAGACTTCGATACTAAGTATCTAGAAACAATCCACAAAGACTTTCACTTCTTTAGCAAAGTTCGGATGTAGAATATTCCGCATCCTCAAGCCTGAGGAGCCAATTCAAATCGCCGCTTTTCTTAAATCCGAGGGGGGGTTAACAAACTCCCCCCTCCATCGTCTTTTAAAGTCAAAGCTGCCAGCAGAAAAAGACAGAGTCACTTACAATCCACATCGCAGCCAGAGTCCCGGCATTGCCTCCCGACTCGACCGATCCAGCTCTCTCCAAATTAATTATCTGCTCCTGTCCTCCGTTGGCGAAGGGAACCAAGCCCCCCGCAGCATGTCCTTTCACTCCTAGGTCGAAGACAAGGACCCCCCCCCCCGACCGCCGTCGGGATAGGAAAGGTCCCAGCAAGCCTACCTTACGGGGGGGGGTTCCTTCAAAAGAAGCACCCCGCCCCATTTGGGGCCGCAAAAGTGACAAAACGGCGGACGAGTCCCAGGACTCGACCGTCGCCGCCGGCAGACCGGAAGGAAGCCATTTGCATCCTTTTGAGGGTCTTTGAAGTACTTGAATGTTTATCTGTGTCCTCAGAGTCACCTGAGTAGTGCTAATGGTTTTGTAGTCTGCAATTTTTTCTGGAAATCCATGCATACTCCCACACCATTCGAGAAATGGAGGAGGGCAAAGAGATGCTGCCTAGGGAAAAGTCAGATAAGAAAGATCAGATAGAACACAGGTGTAAAATGGGGAGAGGCCTACCAGGGACACACACACCCCATTTCTTGGATTGTAAAAGAGATAGCAGGAGATTTATAGTTTCAGACTTGCAAGGTCCTGTTAAAATAGCCTTATAATAAGGTAAAATTAGATCATTCAGTTGTGCGTCCTGACTGCTCTATCTGGAAAGGCTGAAGAACTAATTCATTTTCCATTTTGGTACAGAGGAGACTTTTCCAGTTTTTTTCCTGAAAAATCACTTGTGAACTAGAAAACTGTCTGCTCTTCTGTGATAAAACTAGACTGGCCATTATAATCAGCCCTGGATAGTAATCATTTCCATTTATATTATATATTATCTGCTAAAAGCCATAATGAAGTCATTGCTTTTTCGACTGAATGAAAAAAAACCAAAACTAGGTTCAAAGTGTTTGGGAGCATAGAACAGTTATTATGGATTCAAAAAGGTCTTAGAAATTTAGTAAAGAAATAAGAAAATAAATATAAATACTTAGAGACTGTCTCTAATGACTTTTGGATGTGCTGTTTTCCTGATGAACTATGAATTTGACAGGAAACCCATTGAAGGCTGCCAATACTCAGAGAAATCTTGTTAGTGTAGCATATTTCACAAGTCTCTTGTGAGCTTGCTTACTATTGGTAATTGTCCCACAAACATCTTTACCATTTTTAGGAAAGGAACTTCTTTATATTTTGGTTCATGACGCTATTTTGCCATAGCAATCATTTCACACAATAAACTAAGTGGTAATGAAGTTTATTTGGGTTTGCCTTGGATGTTTGTCAACTCTGCAAATCAAAGGTAGGAGAGCATCAAACAGTGCCAACGAATCAGTTGAGTTGTTTCTTTGAAAGATAGTTACATAGCTTTTGATAAAGCATTCAACCACTGTAGAACCGCAGGGGAAATATTACGTTAGATACAGGCCTCTAAATAAAACAAATACATCATCATTTAAAAAATGAATCAGCTTTCATAATCTTATAATAATGGCTTGAGTTTTAGATGAACTCAGCTGCTTCTTTTTTAAACGTGGTTAATCATCTTCAGGCCTGGGTCATCTCCCAGTTAGAGTACACGTAACAGAGAAGTATCTCTTTTCCCTTAAGGAGGGGGAAAAAATGTAACGTGCAATATATGTGATATCAATCTTTTATTGGAAATTGAAAACGGCCAACCTGAAATTTTCATTACTTCTTCGCTTTAAGGAAAGCAGAGCTTACAAAAGCAGTGGCATAGCCACAGATGTCTCCAGGGGTTAAGCATTACGTTGCCTTTGACAGGAGCAAAACTTCAATAAGGTTTTTGAAAAAAAGAAAATGAAAATAAACCTATCAAATTAGGGTAAGCAAAAGGAATTTGCTTATAATAGTTATGCCATTTTTTTAGTAAGAGCATCATGATGGTGCTAACTTGCAACCATAATTTTTTAAATCGCTTATATGATGCCATAGTGAGGAATTTGTCTCTACACATATTGTTTTAGAGCAGGTGTCAAACTCAAGGCCAATGTGGTCGGATCCAACCCGGGTTCTGTCCTGGCCTACCCAATGCAAAGAGGAAAGATTGGGCCAGCATAGCTTCGGCCCAGTCTACCCAATGCAAAGAAGAAACAAGGCAGCAGTTTGGGGAGTGGCATTAAGCTGGTCTTGCCCAGCCAGTCGGCTAAGACCGCCCGGAGCCCGAGGTCAATCACAGCCCTGATGTGGTCCTCAATAAAATTAAATTTGACACCCCTGTTTTACAATCATGAGAACAGCTGACGTCTCAGCCCAAACAATATTTTTCATGCTCTGTAGAAGGGAAATTGAGCTCTGCTCCTCCACAGTTGGAGATGTTCAAAGGGTAACCATTAAAAAAAAACAGTTGTTGGTTGTTGTTTTTAAATCACTTGCTCACGTGGGGATTTGGCTTATCTGTCTCAGGCATCAAAATGCTTGGAAGTAACTGTAGAGCACAGTAAAGATGATTTTAAACAGATCTAAAATAAACTAGATATCTGGTTGATGACTTAGGGAGATGCTGGTCAGTTTCTGCAATGACCACAATGCCACCCTTCTTACACAAAATCTGGGAATTCACAAAAAGCTGAAGGAGCCACACTCGGTGCAATGCTATGTATGGTAGATGAAGGGGAGGATCAGAGAGAAGAAGGCCTTTGTTTTCTGGATGTTGAGAAGCAATGGTGAGCAGGATGAGGAAGGGCTGCCTACTGAACCTCTCCCTGCCTGAGGCTAAGGAGAGAGAAAAATCCAGGCAGGACAAAGGCCAGAATTTAGCCCCACCCCCAATCCATGGATGAAATAGATGAAATACTGTAGTTCAAGATGCTATATCATTTCTCATGAAGATTTGGCCCAGAACTAATTTATGTTGCCTGGCATTACTTTTGAAATTGGGCGCCAAAATTATGAAGGCAATCATGATTTTAAATGTGTGAAGTGTGCTTTCCCTATTATTCATTATTATTATTTATAAAATGTATTGGCCACCCATTGGTAACTCTGGAAGTTAAACAGTCATAAAAATATGTCTATACATATACTATTAAAACTTATATAAATTAAAATATTCTTGTATTGTATTTGTGCTGATAAATAAACAAAGGGAGACTAGTACAGATCTATTTCAAGCTATTTAGCTCTCATCAGCTAGCCATATCTTTACTGGGATTTGAACCTGGGCTGTTTTTATATATTAGGCAATTGTATTAGCCTCTAAGCCACAAGCTCTCCTCCCTTATCAGCTGAACCAAGGAAATGAAATGGTTTTCTGCCTGGAAGACTCCTAGGGTGGAGCTGAAAGGCAAAAGGGAAGCAGTATGTTCCCCCATATTTGGGCATACCAGGTGCTTTGACATAACACTTAATCATTTCCTTGGCTCAGCTGATATGGGAGGAGAGCGTGTGGCTTAGAGGCTAATACAACTGCCTAATATGTAAAAACAGCCCAGGTTCGAATCCTTGTAAGGGTATGGCTAGCTGATGAGAGCTAAATAGCTTGAAATAGATCTATACTAGTCTCCCTTTATTTATTTATCAGCACAAATGCAACACAAAAAATGGTTTCCTGCCTGGAGGCTCCTAGGGTGGAGCTGAAAGGGAAAAGGAAAGCAGTATTCTCCCTCCCATATTTGGGCATACCAGGTGCTTTGACATAACACTTAATTAAAATATTCAAATCTAAGAACACATGGGGAGGGGGGGGGATCTGTTGTTACTCAATCCACCACCTCCACTGTGCTGTTCTCCCACTGGGGAACCTCGTAATTAAGCTGCAGGCAGCTCATCGAATTTCAAAAAAAGTCTGAGCCATTTTACATATGCATGTTGCAAGATTTCAATTCAGTGGTGCACATTGGATTATAGGGCTGGTCAACCTGAGGTGTGCAAAATGGACATTCATATGCGAACACTGACAGTCTGAAGTGAAGGCTAAAGATTCAGAATTTGATATACTGTATATTTCCCTTTCTCTTTTGTTCTACAAAATAGTTATAGTGACTTTCCCTGAGAAAAGTATTTCTAAGGATGGGGTGGGGGTTTTTTTTCTCACTTAGTAGGTGGCTTTGATGAAGTGTGGAAACAAGGGAATAGCTGCATTCCACTTCACTGATAAGTTTGGGAAATGCAAATGAGATGAGATCTCATTAAAACGCAAGCCAAATTAATTTTTTCTTCCATCTCAGCATGTAAGAGATTCCTACTGAAAGATTTAAACATAGTTATACAAAACTCGCCTATAATATTTGGCAGCATGGTAAGATTAAGATTTTTGACGCTATGAGGCAGAAGACACAAGGAGCTGCCAAAAGAGAAATTGAGGTTGACCTCCCGGCTTGGACAGATACATGTGATTAATACAGTATTGTCATACCCTGTGGAGCTATTTATGTAGGGATAGCCTGAATAAATTGTACTATGGAACTTGTATAGTCCTGGTAACTAGTAACAATCATCCCTACAAAAACAATGTTGATACTTACGACAGTTTGTTTAGTGACTGTACGAAGTTATAAAGGCACTGAAAAAAGTAACGTATAACTATTTTCCACACTTACGACTGCTCTAATATCCCCATGGTCACGTGACAAAATTCACATGGCCCATAGTTGTTATAGTTGCCAAGTCTCTGGATTATGTGATCACCTTTTGCACCTTTCTGATAAGCCAGTCAACGGAGTAGCCAAATTCACTTAACAACAATGTTACTAACTTAACAATAGTGGTGATTCATTTAACAACTGTGGCAAGAAAAATGATAAACTTCACTTAACAACTGTCTCACTTGGCAACAAAAATTTGGGGCTCAGTTTGGTCATGAGTGAAGGACCTCCTGTATTAATTCAAACCAGGGGACTATCGATCTCAGTACATGGGCAGATCTATAGATGAATGTTTGGATATACTGTATGTCTTATATATCTGTTTTCTTGTCATTTGCTAGGACAGTTGTAACAGCCCACATACACAATCTAGGAGGAATTCTAGAACGTAGATGTCTCGTTCATCTTAAGCTCTTGTGTTGCCATATACATACATGCCCCATACATCCCTTTGACCGATCCGCTCCCACAGAGAGGGTCTTCTCCGGGTACCGTCGGCCGGACAATGCCGTTTGGCGACGCCCAGGGGAAGGGCCTTCTATGTGGCAGACCCAGCCCTCTGGAACGACCTACCCCCCGATCTACGCACCACCTCGGACCTCCGCCTCTTCCGCCAGCGTCTCAAAACATATTTATTCCAACAAGCTGGCCTAGCATAACCCCCCGTTTGTGACTTTTATTCATATAAATTTTAATTCTTAGGGTTTTATAAGTGTTTTTAGCACGGGATATAATTTAATAGTTTTTAATAATGTATTTTTGTAATTATGTATGGTTTTTTAATATTGCCTGTGCACCGCCCTGGGTCCTTGTAAGGAGAAGGGCGGGGTATAAATTTGAAAACTAAAATAAATAAAATAAATATTTGGCTATCAATGCTGAAACACATCTATTATATATTAGGCTATATATTATATATTCAGTTTACGAAAATGGTTTGCAACCTCAAAGTATTAGGTAATCACCCTCTAAACCTGCTTTCCAGTGACATGTTGAAGAATAACCACACATTATTTAGATGTGCAGCAAAAAAACAAAAAGCTAAATTAACTCTGGATAAAGGATTTAAGCACACTACACGCTTATTATCTTGACATACTTCTTCATAGAACAGGAGGGCTGTGGTATTTCACATATTGCTGAAGTACGTTTCCCAGAATCCCAGTTTGGGAACTGCAGTTCAGTTCTTCTGGAAGGCAACAGATTCCATTCTTGCTCTGTGAATTGTTCCGTTCTTTAACCATGATAATATTTAAAGGCAATCCATCTGTTCATACAGTGGTGCAAAAGATATTTCACACTGATATTACAAAACCAGAATGATACCTATTAGGTTTTATGGACCAGAACATCAGAAAATTAATATGGGAAAGCAACATTGCATGTGGCGATTGCAGCAAATTATTGTATGCAAAAAGCTGGAGAAACAATGAAAAACCTGCAATGGAAGACTGGTTTATAAAATTAATTGAACTTGCTGAAATGGTGAAGCTGACCAACTTAGAGAAAAAAATGATAAAGATCTTTTTAAAAGTCTGGAACCTTGGACGGACTTTTTGTTGAAAGAAGAAAAAATTGAACTAACCATTTTGGGATCTGGGGTCTAAAAAGGCACGAAGAGGGTGGGGAATCAGGGCAGAGTGTTTAAAATAGAGACAAGAAGGGAAGGCATCACTCTACGTTATCTCTGTTTTAATTGTTTTCTATATTCTTTCTATTTTTGTTGTTCATGTTTACTATGTTGAACATGCTGCAGCATTATAATTTCAGATACAGTATGTTTCAAATGAACTCTGAAGACATCTTCAGTTTGACTGCTACACTTATGCCCGTACATTTTTGTCCCACAACCATAAGATAGTAATGTGCCATTACAATCTTTCAGGATGTTTTTATGACTTCCCAGTCTAACTAACCACATTGTAATTCCCAGGAGATCCCCTGTTAAGAACGCCTGAAGACTGTCCTTGCTAGGTTCCTGAATTTATTTTATTTATTTATTTATTTATTTTATTCGATTTATATACCGCGCCTTCTCCATCGAAACGGACCCAGGGCGGTGTAGAGGAAATTAAAACCAATAAATAGTATACAATACAATAAATATAAATAAAAAGAATTAAATTTGGGGATCTGTGCTAAAATTCCCACTAAAAACCCAACGTCCATTTACGAATGTGGCAGGAGTTATATAACAATCCGATCTAAGCGTTAAGCAAGACCAGGTTGCTGAAAAAAGTAAGTCTTGAGTGAACGGCGAAAGAGGGGAAGGTCCATGATAGTGCGAAGTTCGGGGAGTAGGTCGTTCCAGAATTGGCTCAGTGACCAAACATAGACAGCATAACGGGAAACCACAGCTCTGAGATTCAGTCTGGAGTGACTGCAGAACAGAACAGAACAGAACAGAACAGAACAGAATAACAGAGTTGGAAGGGACCTTGGAGGTCTTTCGGTCCAACTCCTTGCTTAGAAGAACCCTCCATTTATGGGGCTGGTATTAGAAGAAAATAGTTCTCAGTCCCCTTTATCCTCCATATCAGAGGTGGTGTTCAGCTGGTTCTCTCTGGTTCGTGCAAACCAGTAGCAGGGGCGGCGGGAGGTTCTGCCCCCATCTCCACCCCAACGTAATGCGCAAGCACTGTGCATGTGTGCACACTCACATTTGCGAACCAGTAGGGAAGGGAAGGGAATCCCACCACTGCTCCACATCTTTGTTTCAGACGATATTGGGAAAATGTCAGCCCTACTAGAAAGACGCGACCAGGAAATATGTCTAAAGTAATCCTTGACCTACAACCACAATTGAGTCCAAAATTGCTAAGTGGGACATTGGTTAAGTGAGGTTTGCCCCATTCTATGACCTTTCTTGTCACGGTTGCTAAGTGAATCACAGCAGTTGTTAAGTTAGTAACACAGTTGTTAAATGAATCTGGCTTCCCCATTGACTTTGCTTGCCAGAAGGTTACAAAAGGGGATACAGCAACCTTCATGAAGATGAGTCAGTTGCCAAGCGTCTGAATTTTGATCACGTGACCATGGGGACGCTGCAATAGTCCTAAGGTTGAAAAATAGTCATGTCACTTTTTTCAGTGCCGTTGTAACTTCGAACAGTCACTAAATGAACTGTTGTAAGTCGAGGACTACCTGTAAAGCAGTTGCTCTGATGCATATAATCTGGCTCATCAGCAGGGCACTGGCCCCACATCAGCACATTGTTTACTCCGAAGTCCTGTTGCTATTTCCCATCTAAATTGCAAAACAGCCCAACCACTGAGAGCAAAATCATTAGATGCAAAGTACCTTCTAACTTAACACTGTTTTATCAATTCACATTTTATGCATTTCAGCATTTACTCAGCTGGTAAGAACAGAAGTGTCTCCAAATCTAATACCCTGTTTACGCTATACATTGTAATCTAATTATTTGTAATTTAGGTATCTGACTGTTCAAATCTAGCAATCATTTCATTTGTATCTGTCCGGGTAGGAAGGGAAATGGATGATGTGTGACAAGTGAGCACAGTTGGTGTTGAAACAGCACGGCTCTCTCTTGAGTCAACAGGAATAAGTAAGGTCTCCCTGGGAGCAGAACTCAACATAGATTAATTTCATTTTAAAAAATATGTGAGAGAACCTCTATTATTTAATGATTTAGTCTTTAAAAAAGAAACCCAGTAGCAGATGGTGGGGAAAACCACTGCCTCTTTTAGATCCCGGGGAGCTGCTATCAATCAGATTTACAATTTCTTAAAATGTATTTTCCTTCTGGTCAGCTTCCCTGCCAGTTCTTTGATCCCTACGGACCCCGTGTTTTTACTCCCCCTTCAGAAATGGGGGGGGGAGCAATAGCTTTCTCCTATTAGCCATTTTTCCCCCATGGATCCAGCAGGTGGGGAGGGCAACTTGAAAGAACCACCCTCTCCTGTTGAGAGAAGCAAGAAGGACCCTGAAAAACAGTGTTCAGGAACCAGCCGACGTTTTTGGAATGCCCCTATGCTTACTTCTGGATTAGTGTGATGTATAACATCAGCCCATGAGTTGACCAAGCCTACTCTGGGGAAGGGCTAATGCCCATGCAAGCCCGAAGAGTGAGCAGTTGTGAAAAAATGTAAACCTGACCTTTAAACGAATTTGAAAAAAGTTTACTTGATCCTGAGAAAGAGGAAAGCACAATAAATTCAAAATAAATCCACCTCAATTTTGTTTGGTATAAGATGGGGCAGAAAAACTTCAGACAGCATTTCAAGGTACTATCATTCTAGCCTGCTACAAGAAAGACCATCACTGGAATCCCTGTTGGGACCGTTTCTTGACCCACCTCTCTCAAAAGACTGACAACTGGCCTACTACATGTGTGATTAACAGGACATGAGTATGAATCCTTAAACTCTGCATTCAAAAGAAAGAATTCAAAACTTTGGATCCTTATCTGTAGTCACACAACTTGGAGTTGTAATCTTAGGAAACTAGAGCTCCCCAGAATGATTACTATGAATCGAGCATTTTCTTAGATAACAAAGGTTGAAATCGGACCTAAATACTTTGCCGTGCAAATAACCTTTGCTCTGTGAGCAACTGGAGTTTGAAAATTAAGGGAAAGGCTGGATAGGCTGATCTTGGTGATATCTGCCACAAGATGGCAGGCACACTTCAATTCCCTAAAGGACAGAACCTATTATCTTGCAGGATAAGGGATAACTCCCATTATTTTCTGCTGGGGTTCAGTTTAATGAGAATATCTAGCTTCAAATATCATATAGGTGTTATGAGCCACTAAAAATCCCAGCACTTCCCATGGCATTTATTTCCAGGGACTTTCATGGTAAGAAGCTCCACGAAAATTCAACAGGAACGGAGTTTTTTTCTCTCTCCCTTCTGTTGATGGACATAAAGCGTCTTCTGACACATCACTCTTTCTTGTTTATGCTTGTTCTCTTTATGCTGCTGCTAAAAGCACAGAGTGGAACCAATATAAATGGTTGCTAGTATATTTATCCTTTCCAATAAGAACAAGGGTGATTCTATAATACAACCAGTCATCTGGAAAAGAACCAAAGCAATTGTGTTCCTGTCTTTTGCCCTTTATATCTGCACCATTTTAGCTCCCTGAATCTCTAGCACAGTGTTTCTCAACTTTGGTGACCTTAAGTCCTGTGCACTTCAACTCCCAGAATTCCCCAGCCAGCTGTGCTCTAGCATGACTAGGAAACAAACATACCAGTTGTGTTTGATACGACCTATGGAATGGAAATCTGTTTCCATTCCTTATGTCGTACCTCTCAGACGTGCTCTTACCTGCTCCTTCTACATTAACAGCTTGTGCCCAGGGTCCTCTGTATTCAAAACAGTGATCTTCCTGGGAAGGGTTGCTCCTCCAAAGTAGCACAATGGTGGGAAATAGACACTTCTATTCTGTGGGAACAGAATCTATTATTCTATGGGAATTGAATCTTCTATTCTACAGGAACTGAAGGAGTGCATTTTCCCTAATCTGGGGATTAGCCCATGAGTATGTTTCTCTGGAGCTCTACTACTTCCTGTGATTGCAATGTGATCAATGCAACCCACCAACTCCAGGCTAAACCCAAAGGAGCAGCTGATCCATGTTTCTTGAGAAGCCAATCCTTGGCCCAGGGTGTGATGAACGTTTTTGCCCGAACTGATGAAAACTGGTCTATTCTCTGGATTTTTCTGTTTTTTGTTTGCTTTAGAACAGTGGTAGTCAACCTGGTCCCTACTGCCCACTAGTGGGCGTTCCAGATTTCATGGTGGGCGGTAGAGGTTTTGTCCAATACTGAAGCACTTTCCTTTTTTTAATGTAATTGATTCCCCTACTTTATAAATCACCATTACTGTGGAACCGGTGGGCGGTTAGAAAATTTTACTACTAACAGAGATACAAAAGTGGGCGGTAGGTATAAAAAGGTTGACTACCCCTGCTTTAGAGGCATGCCTAAATTTAGCAAAGACTCTGAATACTTCCTAATAGTCTGAAGGGTAAGGAGGACAAACAGCTGGTAGAAACTTAAGCAGACTTGGTGCCTCTGCTGGTTTCATGGAGAAGCAGCATTGGGAGAAAAGGCAAGGAGAAAGAAGGAGCATCGGCTGGCCCTGGCATCAGCGACTTTTCTACTACAAATAATGCCCATCTTGTTGCCAGGAAACTCACCAGGTACTGAGCTCAAGTCAAAGGAGACTTTATTTTGATATTATGCTTTAGTATTTATAAATACAGGGGAAATGGGTGGTTAAGAAATATGAAATGTAAAAAAACACAGCAAATATTGCAAGCTTTTCCTGCAACCTTTCCTCTAACACGGAAGAATGACCCACAGTTCATATGTAGTTAAAAGTAAGTCCCGGAAAGTTCACCTATTCCCCAAAGCAAAACAACTTCTTATAAGGGTAGCAAATCAGAGAGGGACACAGATGGGGAGGTTGTTAGCATATGGTTAACATATTGGTTAACAATATGGAACAAGCATTTACAAGAATGCAGTGTGATGGTTAACCACGGAAAAAGTGATGCAATTTGTTTTTAAAGAGAATCACAATTTTAAAAAATTAATAAAATGACACAGTGATGCCGTCTGATTTATTAGAATGTATCCCAATGCTGTTCAAATGTTCCTGTCCTTGAGGCTGATCTGTAAGCACCACAGTTTTGCTAATCTGATGGGTTAAATTTTATTACTTTAGCTCATGAAGAAACAGTTGCTATTTGCACAAACTGGCCTGCAGGAACATCCAAACAGTTGCACATGCTCAGAGAATTCACACTTGGTGAAACTCCTTGGATCACACCAGGCATGTTCTGAGCTGCTCATAACAGCATAAGAACAAGGCATGGAAAAGGGTTTTTCACCTGAGGAATCAGTGAGGTCTGTACTATGCATACCAATAGTAGAAAGATTCAAGCAAGAGTAGGCATCCACCCAGTGCAGCACACAAATCGATTGTGAGCAAAAGAAGGAAAAGACAAATGAAGTATCTTGGAAGCCGACTAGAATCTTGGACTGGGATATTCCACACTGCAACCTTCGATGACTCTGTCTTGTTGCGACTTATCATTTACCTAGGGTGGAAATTATTTCTAGACATCTATAATCTGGGCCTTCTAGATCTTTACCATTTTGGTACATTGGAGTGATTGATCAATCCATTGATTTATAGAACATATATGGCCTTCTATCTGATATAATGACTCTAGGCAACTCATAACACCTAAAAACATGCCTAAAAACAAACGGACTCCTCCTCCCCAGGCATGAGCCAAACAATTTCCCAGCTTAACTCCTATCCTAGTGCAATGCTTGGGATAGCAGTGAGGTATTCACAGTCCTTTGGAAGCTAAAAGAGAAGGGACGCCTTAGATCAGAGGTCCCCAACCTTTGCAACTTTAAGTCTGAAGGACTTCAGCTCCCAGAATTCTCCAGCCAGCTTTGCTGGCTGGAGAAGTCTGGAAGTTGAAGTCCTTCAGACTTAAAGTTGCAAAGGTTGGGGACCTCTGCCTTAGATCACAGGTGGAAGGCTGTTTCAAATGGAATGTGGAGGCACATTTCCAAGGTCCAATCACATGGCAACTTTTAAGGGAGGGAACCTGGAGAAATCCATGCTGTCTAACCCAATGAGATGGGTAGATAACTTTAGGGATAGGTGGTCCCAGAAGTAACTGGACCTGTGCAATGTACCATGTAGAGTCTCTGCTTGCTTCTTGGAAATATCTTTCAGGCATTCAACAGGCCTTGTGTCTCAAATTTTCAGGCTGAAATTCCCAGTGTTTGACAAAACCTAAGGATACCCACATCCACAATAATGTTTCTTGTATTGGTATAATAATAATAATAGTAATAATAATAGTAATAGTAATAGTAATAATAATTTTAAATTTATAACCCGCTCTCTCTCCCCGAAGGGACTCGAGGCGGGACACAGGGAATTAAAAATACAAATAAAAACCACAAACAAAATACAATGTTAAAACTAATTAAACTAAACCTGTGCTAAAATCCCATATAAAAACTAAAACTAAGCCCTAAAAACCCCTAAAAACTTGTCAGATCAGATGCTTTTACTTTGAACATCCAGAGTCGTGGTGGCACAGTGATTAGAGTGCACTATGGCAGGCTGATTCTGCTGACTGCCAGCTGCAAGCAGTTCAACAGTTTGCTTCTCACTGGCTCCAGGTTGACTCAGCCTTCCGTTCTACTGAGGTGGGCAAAATGAGGATCCAAATTGTTGGGGGCAATGTGCTGACTCTGTAAAACCATTTAGAGAGGTCTGTAAAGCAGTGAAGCAATATATAAGTCTAAGTGCTATTGCTATTGAAGAGAGGAAGAAGAAAGTACTAAATTCAATTTTCCAGACTCTTCCTTAAATATTAGAAACTAGCTATACCCGGCCATGTGTTGCTGTGGCCCAGTCTGGTTAAATTGCCAACCAATCTGTGTGTAGATCTACACCTGCACACATACACACAACCACCATATAACCCCCAACCTAGCTACCTACTGTATTTCTCCCTCTCTATCTATCCCTCTAACTACCTACCTACTGTATTTCTTCCTTTCTCCCTCTATCTACCTACCTACCCACTGTATTTCCCCCTCTCTATCCCTCTACCTACCTACTGTCAAGCTCCCAAGAGAAACTTCAAATGATTCATGGCCTCACGTAAAAGTTCAAAGCAATGTCCGTTTATTGAATATATCATCATGGCGAGCTTCGGTTGTAGCCAGGTCTGGCAATAATTGGATGGCTTCTGCACTTTACCCCCTTATGCCCCCTCCCCTCTGCCTGTCACAATCCACGTTCTCCAATCAGCATTGAAAATAATTGCATGCATGCGCAGTCACAGGCTGTCCTGAGATTCCTTTCCTGCCACAGGAATGTCAAGAATTTTCAGTTTGTTAAGGCAAAACAGATAAAATCCCATGGCAACATCGGGATGTTGACACCTACCTTCTGTATTTCTCCCACTCTATCTATCCCTCTACCTACCTACCGACTGTATTTCTCCCTATCTATCCACCTACCTATCTATCTACTATATTTCTTCCTTTCTCCCTCTACCTACCTACCTACCTACTGTATTTTTCCCTCTCTATCTATCACCCTATCTACCTACCTACCGTGTTTCTCCATATCTATCTATCTATCCACCTACCTACCTACCTACCTTATTTCTCCCTCTCTATCTATCCCTCTAACTACCTACCTACTGTAATACAATAATACAATAGCAGAGTTGGAAGGGACCTTGGAGGTCATCTAGTCCAACTCCCTGCCTAGGCAGGAAGCCCTATACCCAAGATGGCAAACCTATGGCATGGGTGCCACAGGTGGCACACGGAACCATTTCTTAGGCCACGCAAGGCATTGCCCTGTCAGCTTCAGTGTGTATGTGTGCCCTGGCCAGCTGATTTAGGCCTTCTTTTGAGGCAATTTTTTGCCCTCTGGAGGTAGGGGAAGGCTGTTTTCACCCTCCCCAGGCTCCTATAAAGCCTCTGGAGCCTGGGGAAGACGTAAAAAGCATGCCAAATGCAGGGGGTCATGCACATAGCATTATGCATGTGGCACACCTGTGCACATCGCCCCTGCACTCCCCCTGCTTTTGGCACACAAGCCAAAAAAGGTTAGCCATCACTGCCCTATACCATTTCAGACAAATGGCTATCCAACATCTTCTTGAAGACTTGCAGTGTTGGGGCATTCACAACTTCTGGAGGCAAGCTGTTCCACTGGTTAATTGTTCTGTCAGGAAATTTCTCCTCAGTTCTAAGCTGCTTCTCTCCTTGATTAGTTTCCACCCATTGCTTCTTGTTCTGCCCTCAGGTGCTTTGGAGAATAGTTTGACTCCCTCTTCCTTGTGGCAACCCCTGAGATATTGGAAGGCTGCTATCCTGTCTCCCCTAGTCCTTCTTTTATTAAACTGTATTTCTCCCTCTCTCTCTATTCCCCTATCTACCTACCTACTGTAATATAATAATACAATAGCAGAGTTGGAAGGGACCTTGGAGGTCATTTAGTCCAACTCCCTGCCTAGGCAGGAAGCCCTATACCATTTCAGACAAATGGCTATCCAACATCTTCTTGAAGACCTGCAGTGTTGGGGCATTCACAACTTCTGGAGGCAAGGTGTTCCACTGGTTAATTGTTCTGTCAGGAAATTTCTCCTCAGTTCTAAGCTGCTTCTCTCCTTGATTAGTTTCCACCCATTGCTTCTTGTTCTGCCCTCAGGTGCTTTGGAGAATAGTTTGACTCCCTCTTCCTTGTGGCAACCCCTGAGATATTGGAAGGCTGCTATCCTGTCTCCCCTAGTCCCTCTTTTATTAAACTGTATTTCTCCCTCTCTCTCTATTCCCCTATCTACCTACCTACTGTAATATAATAATACAATAGCAGAGTTGGAAGGGACCTTGGAGGTCATTTAGTCCAACTCCCTGCCTAGGCAGGAAGCCCTATACCATTTCAGACAAATGGCTATCCAACATCTTCTTGAAGACCTGCAGTGTTGGGGCATTCACAACTTCTGGAGGCAAGGTGTTCCACTGGTTAATTTTTCTCACTGTCAGAAAATTTCTCCTCAGTTCTAAGTTGCTTCTCTCCTTGATTAGTTTCCACCCATTGCTTCTTGTTCTGCCCTCAGGTACTTTGGAGAATAGCTTGACTTCCTCTTCTTTGTGGCAACCCCTGAAATATTGGAAGGCTGCTATCCTGTCTCCCCTAGTCCCTCTTTTATTAATTTCCTCCCCCTCTCTCTCTATGGGCCACCTGGGAGTTTGCTATCCCGGTGCCTTTTTGACTCTAAGAGGCCTCCATATGTGGCTGAGGAAATGACTGTTGGTGGGAGGAGTTACAGGGAGGTGAAAACCTGATCAGTGGGTACATTTTACATTTGTGTACCTTGCACATGACACACGTGTGCTAGGCACAAAATGAGTAGGTATTCTATTATCGGAAGTCCTTGTGAACATTGTGTGAAAAATTGAGGTAAATCGGTCCAGTAGTTTTTGAGATTAGTGGATTTATACAAACTATTTTACATTTTTATTTATATAGATATTTGCAGCTTATTGGATAATTGTACATGCTCACAGAAAGCTTTTGCATGTGTGATTGTTCTACCATGTAAAGGCTTTTTCTCCATATGTTCTCATTGAATTATAATACAGATATCTTTGTTAAAACCCATGTCTTTCAGGGGCAAAGGCTGTCCAGAGATGGAACTGAAGGCAAGAAAATATCTCAGAAAGGGCATAACATTTCCTATGGAAACTGCGAAGATATAGCTATTTCAAAGCTTCTGCGTTTCTTAAGCAAGAAATAAGCTTCTTCTGACACATCACTCTTTCTTAGGCTGCTGGTTTTTTCCTACTTATAGTAAAAGTTCTGGAAAGACTTAACTATAAGTAGCTATGGGAATGGCTTTAATACACTGAAGCTATTGACTTCAATATAACAGAGAAAATGTGACAGACTTATGTTTTGGGTTCTGCCTTTCCCTTTCTTAGCTCTCTGAGTTGATTTCATTTCTCTGTTCTGCATATTTTGTTCTCTCTGTGACTCATTAAGGTCACAACATTGCCATTTCCACATCTGTCTCTAAAGAAACTCACTTTGATTCAACAGTCATCATGCTTGTCTGAAAAGCCTTACCACTACAACTGCGGAAACCTTTGCCAGACATTTTCAAGACAAACTTATAAAACATTTAGTGAATATATTCTTGCCAAACACCAGTGATGAACTGCTTAATGTAGCTTCCCTCTATTCCCCAGCCAAGAAGCATATGAAATGTGAACGATTACATCTTTATAGTTAAAGACTTGAAATAATTCCATCACAATTAGGCAAATATCATATCAAAGTGAATCAACTTGTGGAAGGGGAAAAGAATAGGAATGAAACACATTTTTTTGCCAGCTCACATGCTGCAAGCATATTCCTAATATTAGAAAGCCAAGAGGTATAATTATTTAGAAGATAAATTTTACATAGCATATTATGTATCAATTACATTAAGAATACATGGTACCTATGTATTAATCTCCCATGTCGACTAACCCGTCTTCCAAAGAATAGCATCTGTTGGCAGTGAACAAGGTTATATTACACCTGAGATTACAGCCACATCTAAGCAGTAATGGAAACTTTTTGTGCAGACCAGGTAAGAAACAGCAACTGGCAGGTCCAAAGAGAAAGTTAGGGAAGGGCAGGAAATTGATAGATATAAGAACCAGAAGATGTAGGACCAACATTTTTCCAGTGATCAGATTTGGGATGGTAGATGTGGTTCCTATTTGTCCATTATTTTATGATGGTGGTGGTGGTGGTGATGATGATGACCCATCAAGCAGATTTCAACCCCTAGAGACTATAGATTTTTCTCCATGCTTTCTATTGTATACTAGTATTCTCTGCGTTGCTATCTTGAGCTACAAGTCAAAGTTTCAGAGTGTGATTTTACAAGTATCTGCAGTCCTGAAAGCACCCAGTAAGTGGTAGAAGAGAGCATCTTCCCTCACCTGGTACACTCCCAATGGCCACAATTGTCTGAATTCTTTACCCAAACTAGTCGAGAATCACTTCCAGAGGTAGAGATTTTCTACTCCATTCCTTTGCCCAGAACAGGATCAAGCCAGACTAATGGCTTTCTACCCTTTGCTTCAAAGTCTCCTGTGACCTTCTGTTGTACAGGGTGCTGTATTGTCCAATAGCAATATAATCCTGGCGTGTTCCCAATCACTTTTAGCATTTAAAAAAGGGACTGTTATTTGGAAGCAACCTTGGATGTGAGCCCAACAGAGCAACATAGGGAATACTAATTTAATGTAATTTAAGTGGAATTGCAATTCAGCTGCACTTTGCAAGAGAAAAAGTTTCAAAGAAAAACATCGTAATGCAACTTCATTAGCCTGGGCTATATCAACAGAATTATAATGTCAAGATCAAGAGATCTGTGTTAGCCAGATAACACCAATAATGCTATGCTCCGTTTGGGCTACTAAAGTTTAACAATACCAATAGCACTTAGGCTTATATACTGTTTCACAGTGCTTTGCAGCCCTCTCTATGTGGTTTACAAAGTAAGCATATTGCCCTCAACTATCTAGCTCCTCATTTTACTGACCTCAAAAGGATCAACCTTGAGCCGGTGAGATTCGAACTGCCAATTGCTGGCACCAACAAACTAGAGCATGTCCACAGGAGAGCAACTAAAATGATAAGAACTAGGACAGAAAAAACTTATAAGAAAAAAAATATTAACGTTGTTGGTGATGGATAGTTTTAACCCACCTGAAGACTGCAGAATACATGATAGCTGTTTTCAAGTAGCTGAAGGGTTGTCATGCAGAAGATAACGTAGACTTGTTCTTAGTTATTCCAGAAGAAACAGTTGATATAAATTACAGATAGTTTTCAGTAAAAGATATTCAAAAGTAAATCAAGTGTCAGGAGGTAATGGATTTTCCTTCACCAGAAGTCTTTAAGTAGAGGTTGGAGGGTCAGCTGTCAGTGATACTCTAGTAGACACCTGCATTGGGCAAGAGGTTGGGCTAGAATATGTTTGCTAAGGTCACATCCAAACATTATATTGTGTGAATCTATTTTCTTTCATTGCATTCCAAAAGATTCCTATCATTCAACATTCACCATGGCACTTTATACAGTTTGAACCTGCTGCCTTCAATTTTGCAAAGTGATTGATTTTAACATGATTCTGCTTAATAATATCTATGGGACAAATCAAAATTGTTGGCTCTGATTTATAATTCTGTAATTTGTATTCAGATGTCGGAAGAAAATGCTATCTCTTTAAAAAAAGAATTATGTAATGGAATAGCTATAAATCTTATAAATTAATGGTTCAGTAATAATTTGGTATCCTTTGAAAACACCAGGAGTCAAGAAAGTGTCACCAAGAGGTCTTTGAATAGGATGGAAGCTTTCTGAATTATTCACTACCTACCCCAGGCTTTGGATTTTCAGAAACCTATGCAGTAAAATAACTGTGCTGATCAGCAAATATGATGTTATCAGGCTTAATGTTCCTCTTGCATGTTGAAAATAGAAGATGCTTCCTTTATGTTATCATTAACAATCAAGGTCCCCCATATTGTAATATTGGAATTTCCAACATGAGCGCCAGTGTGCCTCCAAATCATTTCCCTCTGCATGTGCCCAGCTGAGTTTTTTTTTTTTTTGCTGAGATTTTTTTTATCCACTTAAGGACATAAGGCACCAAATTCTGGCCCTATTTTTATGTGCAAGATAGCCCTGGAGCCCCCTAAGGCATTTAAAAAAAATAAAATCAATGGGTGGCAGCATTTCAGTGCTTTGTTTAGAAATGTGCCATCTGTACAAGAAAAAAAGATAAATTGGGAATGGTATAGAGCTTCCTGATTGCCTCAATGAATGGAAGAGAATGAGAAATAAGCTCCTAAATTTGTTTTGGGAGTTTTATTTTGTTTGTTGGTAAATGGATGTTTTATGACTAGCAACAATGAAAAATGACGGCCATTTTGAGAAAATTAAGCTTCCCCATTCCGTCCTATTCAAAGACCTCTTGGTGACACTTTCTTGACTCCTGGTGTATTCAAAGGATACACAATTGTCACTGAACCATTAATTTATAAGATTTATAGCTCTTTCATTACATAATTCTTTTTTTAAAAGAGATAGCAAATTGGGTGAGTGTCTTCCAAATTTAAAATATGCCCAGGGACCTCCAAAATTGAGATACTTGATTAGTTTTATTTGGGACAAAGTAAACTCCACAGTTAATGTGCATGGCCATCAACTACTGTATACACTGTGAATGTTTCTTAGTCAAGGTCCTTGTTTCCCTCATCTTTGGAATATGCACTTAAACTTTGCTTGGGCAATGTGCTTATTCATTAGCCAGTGTGCATAATCTCCCAGAAACACGTCCGTGACTTCATAATGGCTCACTGCAATTCTTTGCCTGTGTAAAGAGTGTGTAGTTATCGTCCCCTTTTTTGCTGTTACTCAGCTAAATTAACACAATTGAGCATGCAGATAGAGATCAATCACAAATGGGAGAAAGTATAACTTTTTCTTATCCTCTCATGGAAATATCAAAGGCCTATTGGCACTGAACATCACCACTCAGCAAAATGTTCAAAACACAGTCAAGAAATGACATATACTAAAGCCTGCTGGTAACCAATCCTGGAAAATGTACCAAACCTTAGCATGTATAAATATCATTAAAACTGTTTTGGGAAATATAGGAATTGATAAGGAGATATGTACATTTCTTTCTTCAGTGCCAGATTATAACGCACATCCTGATTGGCCTAATGTTGAATCAATTAGTTCTTCAGTTGACATAACTCCTAAATTGAATCTGTAGATAAATTCATTCACTACTCATGCACACAAACACATTCATAAGATGGTTTATGCAAAGTGATATATTGTATACAGGCCATTCTCAATTGGAGGCAGAAGTTCCATTCCTAAGTGATGCAGGTGTAAAGTGAATCATGTGTTTTTAGGACCTTTTCCTGTGGTCATTAATAAAATCACATAGTTAAGTGAATCCATCTTCCAACATTGACTTTGCTTGTTAGAAGTCCTCTTGGAAGATTGCAAATGGTGATCCCATGTAATCTCGGGATGCTGCCTAAATACACATTAGTTATCAAGCACATGACTGTGGAGATGGCTGTGACAGTTGCAAGTGTGAAGATTGGTCATAAGCCACTGTTTTTAATATCTTCATAACTTTGAATGTGATGGGTCCTTATTGCTCTTTGCGCTTGGTTGCTTTTTCTCATCTCGACTAGTAACATCATCAATACAAATATTCTCCTTTATTGATAACTCTGAACAGTTGTTAAATGAATAATTCTAAGTCAAGGACCTGCTATGTCATTTCATGTGATAGTGAAGACTTAATTCTAAATGAATGTTATATCAGTGGGCAGTAACCTTTTACTGTTTTTTTAAACAATTTTTATTGTCTTGAAAACTGGCCAGAGTTGTGGTTACAGTATGGGTGGTTATATAAAGTCTTTGAAATAAAAATAATAATAAATAAACTCAGTTTTAAACATTGGTCATTTGCCCCCCAATCTTTACTCTTTCAGAAATGTGCAACATGAACATTGTAGTGTGTTAAGAAATTTAAAAAAAAATAACTTAATGTATATAATAGTTTTAGACAAACTTCCAACAATTGGCCTTTTGTTATATTGAGAAAAGTCAGCACATTTGCTAATCAAATTAATTAAAAGGCAGCTTTTCAAAATAAAAGCAATGCTTCAAATAAATACAGTGTCTTATATTCATAGAACTCTTGCTTCTAATTGAGGAAATGCAAATATATACTGAAGCTTTGAGAAATCTGAAATACACAACCATTGCTAAAGTATTTGAGCCAGGCACTGTGAAGGATGGGAACATGGAGGCATTTTCACTTGTCTTCCAGTTTTACTGGGGAACAAAACAACAGAACCCACATGTCTTCTTCTCAACATTGAAATATTTTTTTTTAATGGAACATGCTGAGAATTTATAATAACCATTGAGTTTTTTTAAGCTCTTACTCTCTGTGTTGCTTCACATTTCCAGTCTATCAAATCTGTGGTAAAATTCACACAATGAAATCGATGTCACCAAAGTAAGATTTGGGCAAACAGGAAAGAATAATGGGGGTCATCACCATGTGCCTTACTCACTAGAAGCACAGCTAGCAATTCACTCCTCTATGCTGCATGACCATTCACTTCTCTATGCTGCATGACCCATGTGACTTATTTTTAGCTTTGTGATATAAATGTTAAATATTGTATAACAACATCAATGCACCTGGTGCTCTGCTTAGAAACAGGGTAGATATGATCACGTAGTCAAATGGCAGCTTCATTTCACCTACTCAATTTGAAACTGCTTATCCCATGTTAATCAGTTCGGTTGCATTAATTTCTGCTGGAGTTGATAAAAGAAAACTATCATGTGCCTATCGTAGCATTATCTCTCATGATGTATACTTCAAAGATGTGAAAGTATTCTCACAATAATGTAACTAAGGAAACATGGCAAATGTTGAAAAAAACTACATACGCCTAAGCATAAAGGTTCAACAATTAATTGCATGATGGTGCTTAGAAAATATGCAAGGTCTTGTAATTCACATTTCATGTCTCATAGTGAACCAAGAGGCTGCCATTCCATATGCTTTACCTGATATGCAAAGCTAGAGGAAGAACTTCTGTGAATTAAGTGTATGCTTTGGCATCAACCATGAGATAGACCTTTGCTCATCTGACCTGTTCAGATTTGTTTATATGAATGAAAAAATCAAAGTTAAGATATCTTTTACAAACATGAATTGTTTATATTACCTTTGTTCAGCTAATGGCTGTGAGAAATATTTCAGCATTACTAAATTATCTTTGAATTTTCTGTTCCATTCTATAAACTTGCAATTCATAACCAAAGTCCGGAATCATTTTGTCCAGACCTACAACATGTTTAGTAGAGCTCAGACTGAACCTCTGCCACTTTTCCGAAATAAAAAGTGACCAATTTCTTCCATTAATAGGCATGAGATTAATGCATTTCAAATCGTGATTAGCAAAAGTCAATGGAATGTACATTGGAAATCCTACTGACTTCCATTAAAAAAGAGAAAGTGTTTAATAACTTATTAACTTAATTTAATGAAAAAGTTAATAATTTATTCTTCTATGTTGAGGGATCCATTATTAATTCATATTAATAAAAGACTGAGTTCTTTTTCTGTCTTTTGTTTGTTTTGCTGGTAAAACCTAGATTAGACTTGAAAAAGTGCACTGTCAAAAGCTGGTAGAGCAAAGTATAAACCCAAAGTGTGAGGTATTGCCTCTCCCTCTCCACATAGCTCTTCAAAATTACAAAATAATAAATAAGGAAAAGGGCAATAATGTAATTCATGGAAAAAACGTTAAAGGATCTCCCCACACAAAACTGGAAATTATTAGAATGTCACTACCAGAGAGTTTAAATTTAAGCAGATGACAGCAGTAAAACACTGGCACAATGAGAATTTTAATACTGCTGATGCCCTGTAGAGGGTGCTAGTGTGATCTTTCTTTCTCTCTCTTTTTTAATGTGTTAAAAAAATAATTTTGGACTATTGAAATATATGACACCGTTGGCTTTGTTCAGAGCCTGGCATTCTCGCTGCTTGTCTCTTTTTTTTCGATTGGCTCAGGACCTGGCTTAGCCTTGGCATCCGAGTTCCCACTTCCACTTTTGCTCAGTCCACATGATAAACAAGCCAGCTGGATCTGCTTCATATTTTCTATGGCTTCGTTTTTGGCGTTCCTCAGTAGATCCCCTTGTCCCTAAGAATACACAAGAAATATAGGGAAACAACATAAAACACAAAGCCATAAACAATCAAGGTTTCGCATCTGGCTTTCCTTCCCTTGCAGTGACAGTGTTTTGGATAGAGAACAAAGTGGCTCTGTCTGTATGCATCTGGTCTGAGGCCTGCTTTGAGAGGCAGCTGCTTCATGATAGCAGTTCCTTTTGAGCTGACATCAGGGTCTTCCCAGGCCAGGATGAAGCTGGGAGGGCAAATCTAATATCTGATTGAGCATATCAGCCACCCAGAACCACTGGGAATCACTAGAGGGAGGACAACGGATCTTTACGTCCTTTGGAAACAGCTCTACTGAAGCCAGGATAGCTTGGTTTAGGTGGGAAATTCTGCTGACAGCAGATTTTTATAAAATGCCTTGAACCAATCAAGAAGTAGTTCAAAGTACAGAATGGTTAATCATGGACACATTGAGCTAGCATCCCTGTTGTAGAAATGTTTTCACAGGTCAGTTGGGAGAGATCTCTGAACTTAACCTGTTGACAGAAAAACAGCTTTGGTTTGCACTCCTTTTTGACTCATTTCGGCTCTGAGGGGCTGAATTTCTAAAATTAATTTGGGAAGACTGGCACATAGACACAGTAGTTTGTTTGGGTGGATAAGTATCAGGGCCTAAGCTTGTCTAGCAAATCATAGTACAGAAAGGAAATCATGGTGCAATCATACAATCACCTGGGGAGCATGGCAATATCCGTCCTTATTGTAAGGACACCAAGAGGTACAAAGTTCATGAGGAAAAACCTAAGTAGGAGAGGGTTTCCACCACGTAGAGGCCCTTCGTGCACACCAATACCCATGAAAACCTTCTCAAGGTAAGGCCATGGGAAGGAGCAGAGATGTGACATGGGCTTGGTATGGATGTGCAGCCAACTGAGGCAATTCCACAAACTCTTCAGGTAAGCCTGGACTGCTTGAGGGAAATCAGATACATCTTTTCACCCATATTCCTCTCTGTGCTATGTTTTATTCAGAAGACATATTCCCTGAGGTACCAAGTAGCTAGTTAGCAAAAACACAAACTGAAAATAATGATGAATCTGCACACGTAGCCCTCAACTTACAACCACAATTGAGCCCAAAATTTCCATTGCAAACTTGTCCCCATTTTACAACCATTCTCTCCACCGTTGTTAAGTGAATTACTGCAGTTGTTAAGTTAGCAACAAGGTTGCTAAATGAATCTGGTTTCCCTATAGACTTTGCATGTCAGAAGGTCACAAAAAGTGATCACATGATCCCAGGACACTGCAAATGTCATAAATGCATGCCAATTGCCAAGCGGCTGAATTTTGATCATGTGACCATGGGGATGCTGCAACCGTTGTAAATGTAACAAATGCTCATAAGTTCCTTTTTTCAGGGTCATTGTAACTTCGAATGGTCATTTTAAGAACAGTTGTAAGTTGAAGACTACCTGTAGTTCAAAACCAGAAAAGCAGCAAGCAAGTTATGCATTGGTATTGGTTTGGAGGGGAAATCATATCATTTGAAACTCCAAAATCCAAGGAAAAAATCATGTCAGCAGAAAGTTTGTAAACATCTTCACCAACAGAAAATTCATTGTTAGGAGAATTCTCAATACCTTACAGCAGGCCTGTCAAACTGGTGGCCCGCAGGGCGGATACAGCCCATGCAGGCCACGCCCACCCAGGTTCTGCAAAGGCAAGAAACATCCCGATATGTCAAACCCGAGCGCCTTGCGATCGGGTTTGACACCCCTTCCTTACAGGCTCAGAGGATGAAGCTGAAAAGGACTTTTAATAAGCCTTGCTAAAGTGTAATGAAGGCATTTTTAACATGCAATATTTAGAAATATATATGTAAAATGACTGTTGAACATAAAACCTAAAATATTTCCCTCTTAAAATATTCCTCATATTCATAATGTGTGAACTAATAAATGTTTAAATACCTTAAAAAAAATAAATGAAACAATGTTGATATTTCCTCCGGGCCAAATCTTTGTTTTCTACTCTCCATTCATCCTCAATTTCCTCCCAATGCAATTTGACATGGGAAGATAATCTATGATTTAATCAACTGACACATGCCAAGTAATTTTGCATTCACTATAGTATTCCACCCATCCTGGTAAACAACTTTAGAGAGACAATGGTAGCTGGCTAGGTACAGCACCAGTCAACAACGTTTGGGAACAAAAGCATCTGGGAACACCAGTGTCAATGAGAATTGCGTCACAAATCGACAACATCTGGGATAATTCAACCATTCTGCTGGATGACTTAATGACACAATGGAGCCTTTGTTCAACCTGAGGTCTTGGTAGGATCACTACGTCAACCTTTTTCATCTGACTCTTAGAGTAGTTTTACAATGTGAATGTCAAAATTGCTTCGTAAACCCTATAGAAATAGGAGTACAGCAATTACACAAAATCTGAAAATACTTTCCAGAAGGGTAATTGGATCAATCTCTAAATACAAAAGTGATGTAGAATACGGAAGATTAATCCATTTATCATTACATTGACTTTTGTGAATTTTTATGCATTCAATAAACTAGGTTATGGTCTATGAAAGTTTATGCCAGGATAAACACTAATCTTTAAGAAATTATAAAACTACTATCTTTAGTTAGTTTTTTTAAAACAACAACATAATCCTGGACTTCACTTCCGGTTTCTGAAGGCAACGGACGTCCGAGGGGGGAGTTTTTCTTTTTAACCCCCCCTCGGACGAAGCAGCATTTAAACGATCTCTCTCCATACTGGAATGGAGAGAGCAAAGGGTCTAACTTGCTATTTGAACTGACTAACTATGGGAAAGAATTGTATCGTATCGCAGTTGCACCCTACTAGCCAAAATGGGGCACGGGCCCTCTGTGCCCTGTTTTGGCTGCCAGAGACATTGCGGACTGGTCCTTTGCTGGCCAGCCTCACGTGCCAGATTTAAGTATCCCTCGGTCTGGATCTGACCTGCAAGCCTTGAGTTTGATACCCCTTCTCTAGCATATCATCCTTTTCCAGTGCTGCCAACCACAGAGTGTGTTATAAAACTAACTGACAAATACGTATGCCAATCTTTCAAACTTTCCTCATGAAATAGCATGAATAGATAGAATGAATTACATTCTATTTTCATTCATTACATAAACATTTTCTTTGTTTCTTTCTTTTTCTTTCTTTCTTTCTTTCTTTCTTTCTTTCTTTCTTTCTTTCTCAAGGACAACACTACAAGAAGGAATGTTCCATCTTTGAACACTATAAAATTAGTAGAGCTATACTTTTTGCAAAAAATTTAAAATGTAGTAGATTTTTTTACACTGGGACAAAAGGCATTTATTTTTCTGTAATCTGCAGTACTTAGAGTGATGTTTATAGTCAGGATCTGCTGAAATGTAAAACATTATGTAGAGCAGGGTAATACAAATTAATTTTTAATTTATTCTGTGTAAGGCAGACACATTTGAACTCTGTCCTAATTTTGTGTTTCCATGAAACTCTATCCTGACTTTTTTTTTCAGAATTGCACTGTATTGCAAAGGGATATACAGTAGCAGTTGTTTTCATACAGAGAGAGAAAAGAAGAAAGAACAAGCTCAGATAATGTGTAGAAAAGGTGAATATAGGATTCAGTAATAGACAGATCTTCAAGTCCTTACATTTGAGCCACTGTTGGTTGCATCAATCACAGCATTCTAGGGACTGAAGGAGATTGCACTGTTTTTCAGTCTCTACTCTTGAATAGTTGTGTGATGGTATTTTGTGAGGTAGTTAACCCAGTCTAGTAACCAGTAACATCAACCTTTATATACAGACCTCAACTTCCAACAATCAACTGCATTTAGGAATGAACGACATCATGTTTACAATAATCCTTTCCTTTGAATAAAACCTTCTCCAGATAATGGGTTGAACTTTTATAAGAATGCTCCCAGATCTAGGTTTATCATCCCATTCTGATTTATGAGTACTTTAAAAAAAAAAGCCAGATTCTAAAGGATTACAATTCCCCCTACCTGTCCCATTTCTAAGAAATTAGAAAACTCTAACCTGGGTATATACAATAGCATAATGGGATATTCTGGTGAAGAACAAAAGAAGGAACAGCCTATTTCAGGACTTTTCCTTATACTTTATTATAGGAAAACTGAGTTCTATTTTTCTGACTCTTGTTCTAGTTCCAGACATCAAGACAAATTGGCCTATATCTTTTGAGTACTTGATACTTTACTGAGTCTCCGAATTAGATCAGATAGTGTGGGTCTAGGCTGAAGATGAAGATGAAGCAGGCACATAAGCAGGGTGGACAAAGACCAGGAAAAGGACCCTTAGGGGAAGTAGTTAAGAAGGAACCAACTCATTAAGGAAACAAAGAAAAAAAATGTCACCGAAAACAGAAAAAAGTAATTTGGCCTGAGCATATAGAAAACCACTCCCTCAGTGCCATCAACAACTACCAGGCATAAGAATCAACAAAGGAATTGGGGGGGGGGGGGGGGGAGGGAGTCCTGAAGCCTGCCCGTTCTTTGAGTCATCCTTGGATCTGGACTTCTGTCCTTCTTACTAGTGTCTGGTTGAGAGCGATCTGGATAAGTGTGTGTTTGTGTGTCCATAAATGCATATTTTTTTCATTTTTTTCATTTTATTACATTTATATCCCGCCCTTCTCCACAGAGGACCCAGGGCGGCGCACAGGAAATTTAAAAAACATACACAATAGAAGATAGACAAATAATTTAAAATATATATTAAATAATCCCCAATCCTGTGCTAAAAACCAATTATTAAAAACCCAATTTAAAACTTTTCTAAAAGTCCCCATGGGAGGTTAGGCTAGGCCGGCTTGATGGAAAAAATATGTCTTTAAACATTTGCGGAAGAGGCGGAGGTCGGTGATGGTCCGGAGTTGAGAAAGAGCACATATGAGAAAGAGCACATTGATATGTGGCAACCAGTAAAGTGTTGCTGTTATTTTAAATGTAATGGATCTCTGTGTATTCTAAAGCAGTGTTTCCCAACCTTGACAACTTGAAGATGTCTGGACTTCAAATCCCAGAATTCCCCAGCCAGCATTCCCTGGCTGGGGAATTCTGGGAGTTGAAGTCCAGATTTCTTTAAGTTGCCAAGGTTGGGAAACACTGTTCTAAAGAATAGATCATGCTTCAGTGTTTGGTTGAAAGTAATTTGACTGTGGCTATTTTCCAGGACTGTGAGGGTGTGAATAAGTGACCATAAACTGAATTTAGGAGCGTGTGTAACAATAGTCTCAACACACTAATTTTTGAAGGGAATATTAGTTAATATTCTAATTCTCAGGTAAATCTTATTTTGGAATGTGAATATGCTTTATTATAGATTTGCCAGATAGTCACCCTAATGATGGTGAACCTATGGCACACATGCCAGGGTGGCACGCAGAGCCCTTTCTGCTGGCACGTGTGCCATCGCCCCAGGTCAGATATTCGTGGTATTTCTTTTGTGAGCTTCTGTTTCCCTACAAATGACGAAACGTAAGCTCACGAAAGAAAAAGATCTTACCTCTTGCCGCACTGCTGGTGTTGGGATGTTCCTCCTCCCGCTGGCCAGCTTGGTCTTCGGGTCTCTGCTGTGCATGTGCACATGTCTGCACATGTGCAGTATGTATGTTTGCACCTGTGTATGTTCACACACAAGCTTGCACGTTTTAGTTTGGGCATGCACATGTGCATAGTTTGGGCACTCTAAAAGTGTCTAAAAGGTTCGCCATCACTGCCCTACCTCATGAAAGTCTCCTGAGCGTCCTTCCCCCACAAATCACAAATACAAAAAAATGTTCCTCAAAGCTCATGAGAGAAAGTGAGAAGGTTTGCAATGTTACCAGACTCTCTTCGCTGCCCTTGTCCATGAACAAGCAGTTCTAGATATAAGTTAGCCCCCAAATATTCCCATTCTCCTTTCCCTCTTTTTAGTAACAATATGAGAGCAACAAAAGAAACAGGGAAAAGACTCCCCTTTGTCTCTGTCTCCCTCTCCCACCTGCCCCAACAATGTGGTATCCTATGGTGAGGAGATAATGATGCAGGATATTCCTTCCCACGGGAAACTATGACTTGTTACATCATTAACATCAATTTATTTCTATTGTAGCTCATGTGAAAACTTTTACATTTTCCTTCCAGGGTCTTGGCCTTTAAAAAAAGAAAAAAGAAGAAACCCTCACTGTTGTTTCCTATGAACAAGATGAGCCTGCAAAGAACAGTTTTGAGAAGCACCGCCCAGGAATAGCAAACTAGGTCCCTTGTGGCAGGACTGTCAGACTGCTAGAACGAATCTGCAAGTAAACATTTCTGTACCCATACGGCTGTTCAGAAGCCATCTGCTGGCAATGAACAAAATCCACTTAAAAGAAAAATGCTGATGAAATTATATCGATGCCTTAAAAAAATTAAACCTAGAAATAACACAGTGCCAAATCATTCTTGGAAAACCAGTCAGTTGCAGCAATAAGCTGAGAGCACCAAATCATTTTCCTGGCCCGCATGTACAAATAGGCTTTGTAACCAAGAAGAAGAAAAAAAGCATATTTCTATCTTTTTGTCTTCTAACATTGCTGCTTACTTCCTTCTGTTATGACTGTTATCACTGACTCTAGAAATAAATATCAAATCAACACAGGAAAGGTCAGGTCAGCTTTTGGTGGGATGCCATGTAAGCCTGGAAGCTATTAATCAGGCCTTCCAGTAGAATATTAAAGAGCTTAGCTGAAAGCAGAGTGCATTCCATAAGCGTCTTCACAAAATGCTTTCTCCTTTACTTTCGCAGGACTTTCTCTGGAGCACAGGGAGATGAATGGACTTGGTAATGTAGAAACTTTTGCACCACTTTTGTTGCGTAAATACGGGGTATTTTTTCCTGTTAAGAGATAGATAGTTATATGGCAATCCAATCTGACTACATGAAGGCTGTGCCAAGGTCATAATTTGTAAGTACTATCAACACGTAGAAAAAAAATTAAAAGGATGAGGGAATCCTGTCATCTTGGAGCCTATCAAATTTAGTCTATCAAAACTAAATATGGATATAGGTATGACCATCCATCCATCCATCCATCCATCCATCCATCCATCCATCCAATTTGTATAGCTGCTCATCTCAAACCAGTGACTCTGGGTGGCAAACAAGTATACAAACAATTGAAACAGTTAAGCAATACAAAAAAAAGAAGAAGAAATTAAATACAATTAACAATCAAAAGCTATTATAATCCATTTGGAATCAACATAACTAAGAACACCCCAGAGCTAAACACTTAGCCAGGTCTAAAAGGCCAGCAGGGTTGGGGTCATCTTAATCTCTGGAGAGAAAATGGTCCACAGCAGAGGGGCTACAGCAGAGAAGACATATCTCCTAGCAGGTGGGTTGGATGGGTAAAAGCAACTGGAAGATAATGGTCTCTTAGGAAATTGAGTCCCAAGCCATGAAGGGCTTTAAAGGTGACAACCAACACCTTGATTTGTACATGGAAACACACTGGCAACCAAGGCAGCCCTTGAAGCAGTATTGTTCCATATGCCAAATAGCTGATACCATTTACAGTTTACACTGCTGCATTTTGTACCAGCTGAAGCTTCCAGATGTTCAAGGGCAGCCCATGTAGAGTATTGTTATTGTTGTTAGTTGTGAAGTTGTGTCCAACCTATCATGATCCCATGGACAACATTCCTCCAGGCCTTCCTGTCCTATATCATTCCCTGGAGTCCATTTAAGCTCACGCCAATTGCTTCAGTGACTCCATCTAGCCATCTCAGCAGTCAGGGTTGATCTCCTCTAGGTCTGACTGGTTTGATCGCCTTGCAGTCCAAAGGACTCTTCTTCACCCGCATCAAGAGGCTCTTTAATTCCTCTTCACTTTCTGCCATTAGAGTGGTATCATCTGCATTTCTGAGGTTGTTGATATTTCTCCTGGCAATCTTAATTCCAATTTGTGAGTCAACTAGCCCCACCTTTCTCATGATGTGCTCTGCATTTAAGTTAAATAGGCAGGGTGACAGTATACAGCCTTGCCAAACTCCTTTCTCAATTTTGAACCAATAAGTGGTTCCGTGTCCAGTTCTCACTGTTGCTTCTTGGCCCGCATATAGGTATCTCAAGAGACAAATAAGATGGTCTGGTACTCCCATCTCTTTAAGAACTTGCCACAAGTTGTTGTGATCCACAGAACCCCCCCAAGCTTTCTCCATGATCCAGCGTATGTTGCCAATTTGATCTCTAGTTCCTCTGACTCTTCAAAATCCTGCCTTTACTTCTGGTAAAGAGTATTGCAGTAGTCCAAATGGGAAGTCACAAATATTACATTACAACACCACACAGAAGACTGATATTACTGGTCTTTCCAATTTTTGCAATATTGTTATTGCAATATTATCACATATTGCAAAGGCTGTAATATCAATAAAACATGGCTTATCCTGGCTGAGGTAAATATTGAAAGCAGGAGAATCAGGGAAGAGCACAAGCACTGTACAGATTTTTCAGATGGCTGCACCTGGATCATAATACATATTTGATATTTTCTGCTGCCTGGGTTCCTTCAGGTATAGCATTACAGGCAATCTGGGAGATACACATGGGGAGAAGGAGGGAAATTACAACTCTGAAATTTGGGGTGGGAGGAAGAGAATTGGTTGCTTATATTTCTAGGTTAATCTGTCATACAAATCATCCCATCCAGAGATGCTGGTGAAACTCATGATCCTAAGTGTGTGTGGGGGTTGTGGGGGTGGTTTATACTGTCCCCCTTCAAACAAGGGGTGAACATTGAACTCTGGATCCTTTTCCATTTAAGAGCAAAATTTATGGTAAAGATAAATTCTTGGCTCAATCCTCTCTTATTAATAACGAAGCTTGGCCAATATCGTCAAGGGCATATCTTTAATGACAAAAGACTACAAACAAACAGCACAGTAGAAGAACAGGTCAGGGAGTTCCTTTATCAACTTGAAGATTGGGTTCTCAACATCATAATCCCATGTAATCTTTTTCTCTACTGGAAAACAATTCTAACCAGTTTTCAGATAAGTATTAGTAAGGTCACTGCAATAAATACAAAGCTAGTCAATGGCTAATTTGATGAAGCCAATTTGAAATAAAGTTGGGAATGTTTCTCCTTCTACATACATATGAATTTACATGTCAGATATCATTTCGTCTGCACCATATCGTAGAGCATATTTGGAACTGTACCATGAACTGTACTGTGACACGATCAACCACTTGAAAGGTTGCTGCCTCAAAAATATGCATCTCCTCATCTTTATATTGTTAAAAGTACTTTTCACTTATTCATGTAGGATTCATGATAAATGATGGCAGTAAGCTATCACTGCTCTGCAATCCTTAATGTTATTTAATGTGTATGTGCATACAGTCAACATTTTCCATCAGTTTATTTATTCATTAGATTTACATCCCCTCTCTCCTCCATGGGCTCAAGTAATGTGCGTAAGATTCATCCTTCGTATTTCCCCCCACAACACAATTCTATGAGATAAGCAGGGTTGAGAGGGAGTTGCCCAAAGGCACCTAGTGAGAAGGCACCCAATGAGTTTAAACCTCATTACAAACAAAAACACAGACATTTTTTAAACTTTCCCTGGAAGCATGACCTGCCAACATCCATTCAAAGAGCTACGCTGATGTTAAAGGACAGCTATGTAGAGCAAATTTTTCTAATCTTCAGTGTATTATGTATAGAGTCCATTGGAACATACAGTAGCTATTTAAATCCTTTCATATCTATCACCAGAAGAATAAGCAGTAGCATTTTACTTCATCACCTGGCACTTTTTCTCAAGGTAACATGTGTCAAATCTTAGATTGCAGGACTTGGCATTTAAAAGTCTGAGTATATCCTGCATACATAGTTATGTTATCAATTGGAAGCAGACCGAAAAGTTGGTTCTGGCTTTCTTTAAAATAAGACTGAATAAGCATGACGATTTCTATGCACCTGGATTAACAGGCAGAAAATTCATCTTTTAAAATAAAGGATAGCCCCTCAAACCTTGTTATGTTTTTGACAACATGGAATGACTACTGGTAATTCACAGATTCTTTTCAAGTATTTAAATTAAATCATATAACTCGGCAGGTCCTAGATAGAAATTTTAAAAATGGAAAGTCTTCTTGAGTTTGATGACTTCAGAGACATATCTCTGTCCTTTTCCTGACAACGGTATCAAAGTGGTTTGTCACTGCCTTCTTTTTTTCCAACTTCTCCCCAACCCCTTGTCCATGGACTGGCACCCGGGAACATCATATAAGAAACCATGCCATGCAAAAACTCAAAGCCATATCCACGTGATGCAGGCAACATACAAAACCACACAACCTCTGGTCTATGGAAAAAACTCTCCCCATTGAAATAGTCCGTCATGCCCAAAAGGTTTGGCACCCCTGTTATAATCTACGGTCTTGGTACCCCCTGGGAATCTTCCATCCAACTGCTCACCAGGACCAATAGTGCTTAGCTTTGAAGGGAGGACATCTGCTGAGGTCTCGCTCTCCCATTCATTCATTCATTCATTCATTCATTCATTCATTCATTCTCTCATTCATCCATTCATTATTTATTTATGTATTTATTTACGTATTTATTTATGTATTTATTTACGTATTTATTTATGTATTTATTTATTTAATCACATTTGTATAGCCACCCATCTCACACAGTGACTCTCTTCTTACATTTCTGTGTAGGAACCTTCAAATCATACTGGGCTGTCAGTGACTCAGGAATATTTCAGTATGTAGAACTGTCTCCAAAATATTGGGAAGGTTTCAAAGAATTTGATCCCCTTCTTTCATATTGCCACTGTACAGAAACACTGGCATTACTTATAAGATGAAGCAATTAGAAAGTTTAAATTCATACATATTTTTCATCCTGTATATGCCACTCCTCCCTAGCATATAAAGATAGCAATAATTAATAGTAGGAGTAGGAGTACAACACATAATACTATAAATACCCACTTTCCCACCCAGACATCCTCCAGATGGATAAACTACAACTGCCATCTTCCCCTTATTATCTGGATGACATCAAGCTGAGAAAATATAATCCTATTCCCATAGATTACAATTTTCTTCCGGTTAAGGTTGGCATTTACTTCTTGTGTGAAACAAGTAGAAACTAAGTAAAACCCAGAGACATTTTCTTCAATCTGCTCATTTTGGAGCAAATAACATTTACTAAAAGCATCCATCATTCTGCTTCTGTGCTTTTTGGCTGCTACCTATCCACCGCTATGACTATCTTCTATTAAACGAAACATGGCGAACTTCAACAGGAGAAGAGACTAGTGAATGGTTAAATCAGTCCTTCCTGAGAGCAAGGTTTCTAGGCCTGTTTTGTTTTGATGTAAATGGTGTCAGTTTTACTTACAAAGAAGCACCAATTAGAAAAAGGAATGAAGAGAGGTTTCGTGTCTCTGTGCTCCACCCTGTCTTCTCGAGCGCACTTGGCCTAATTTAAAGGTAGTTTTAAGTTGTCAAGGATACAAGCTCAGTTCATTGGAGATTCATGCATTGTTTTTATTGCAAAGTCTAATTCATGTTGAGAGCGCTGTAATCCTTTGAGCAGTTCGGCTCTTCCACCAGCTCTTGTACAAATCCTCTTCAACACCTTAAGAGCTCAGCGAAGCAGCCTACCTAGCAGTGCCTGTAGAAATAGCAGCTGCAAAACAAACAGCTCTTCTCTCCTGAGCCGCTTTGGTTTCACAATTCCTACCTACACACATAATTAGCTGTGCCCATTTTCAAATGGGGAATCCACAGCCATGGTGAGTCCCATAAGCCACAACAGTTGAACATCTCCGAGGGTCTGGTAATGACAATAAGCAATCTAAAATGAAGGGTTTATCCAGGATCAGAGATTAAAAATGAAAAATGTGGCAGGCTCTGGTTTAATTAAATCCAGGGATGATAGATAGCACCTAGACAGGTTCCCCCCCCAGGAATGATTGATGAGATCGTGAGAGTGAGAGCAAAGTTAATGCTAACAGAATCTGTCAATATGAGAAAAGGTAAATAAGAGGGGGGAGACACTAGCCTAAAACATTTTGCTGCATGGAACAAAATACACACCAAACCAAGAATAATGTGTACAAAATCAGCCAAGGGATTTGAAATGTGAGGCTAAAAACCTTGTTACCAAAAGAAAAAAATGAAAGGCGCTTTCTTGGAAAAAAGGACAAGCTTTCCTTTAGAAGAGTGGGAAGCATGGTTACTATTGTAAAAAGTAAGATCTGCTGCTAATCAAGCATAAGTTATAGTGGATACAGTACATAGACACATCTTTGCAGTTTTCTTGGCAACAGGAAATCAGGAATTGCCACAGCCTTCTTTGGGGACTGTTTTCCTCATCTAGTCTACAGCCCTGAGATTTCTGGTGGCTCTCCATCTAAGCCAGGGGTGTCAAACTCGCAGTGTCACATTGTCATCACGTGATGTATCGTGACTTTTCCCCCTTCGCTAAAATGGGGGTGGGCGTGGCCAGCACATGACGCATCCGGCTCACAGGCTGCGAGATTGACACCCTTGATTTAAGCACTTATCAACCCAATTCTGCTTAACTTCAAAGCCCAGACAAGGACTACCTGCAGAGGCTACATTTGTTGGAACATAAGAAAAAAAAGTAACAGCTTTATAATGCCCTTAAAATAGCAAAAATATTTTTAAAAGAATAAAAACAATACACAATTTGAAAGAGAAAAGTAAGGAAAGTAAAGAGAAGTAATAAGTGAAAAATGTGAAAGAGAGAAAGATAAGCCAAGACAAAGCAGGACAAAACTTTTTTTTAAATTGCATTCTTCAGCCAATGCACTCTGATACTTAGCATATTCACTAGGAAATTATATCCTATTGATTTCAACATCTGTTGCTTCCAGGTTCTCACATAATATATCTTTTATTATGGTGTTTTAAAGGTAATCAATCTATGTAAGAGGAGTAATAGAAGATACACATCTTCTCAGAAATAAGATAAATCAGCAACAAAGCAATAAAATAGAAGTATACTAGCAGAGAAAAATGTCTACTACATTTCTCTGTCACTCAGCCCACTCCTCTCACAGTTGATGTTGTGGGAAAAATAGGAGGAGGAAGATTTGCTTGATATGTTTCCCACCTTCAGCTGTTTTTAAAAATAATAAAAGTGGGATACAAATAAATAAATATATTTCTAGCAGCAAATACTTTTATTTAATTATGAGAACAGAAGGAATGTTGTGGCTGTTTCTTAAGCTTAATTTTTTTTAGTTTTAGCTGTAGGGAACCAAGGAATCTTCTTAACTTGGCTTCTTTAGACCCCATAAAACACAATCTCTATTCTTTTCCATCAGAGCTGTGCCACAGCTTGTTTCTGATATAATTTTTAGTGCCAGAAGTAGCTAGTTGTTTAACATGGAGTGAAGAAACATTTTAATATATACTTGGGTTAATTTAGCTTTAATGAAAATGCAACTATATTTATTTCTGCTGGCCCCCTTACAATTTATATGGCAGCCCCTAAAATAATCCTTGAAGGCAAAAAGGCTACTGACCCATGACATAATTTATCTTAAACTGCAAAGCTGAGGAATTAAAAGATCTATTATTTTTCTTTTTCCTTGTTTTACTTCGGTGTTCAACTCAGGATGGCAGGTCTGTGTGGATCAATCTCAATCCCATCTTTTGCATAGCAATTGTGGATTCAAGTCTGCTCTGTCTATTGCAGTATGGATCTCTTCTCCTCATCTTTCAAACTTTTATTTTTCTCCAGACACCTTTCTGAGGCTCCATTCTTTTTAATTTCCTGTTTATTCTTGGATTCTTTTTCCTACACTTTCGCTCAAAAAAAAATGTCCCATGGTGGCTTATTTTCAGTCTTATAATCTAAAAGGAATGAGACAAGATAAAAATGATAGGAAGGGAAAAGAAAAACTGTTTATTTTTACTAAAACACTGACTTGACAAATTATCCTTCTAAAAGTTTTGAGGTCAAAGTTCTTCTTTAAAAATTGTGGCTATCAAGGTTCATCTAATCGCCTATAAAGAGACATGCTTCTTCCTAAAGTATAGAATTCAATGTGACCTTTGATGTTGTGTAAGATAACATAAGGTTATTTGCTACTATTGGTTTGCCTCTCTAAAATAGCATGTGAAATGAAATTGAAATGAAAATGAAATTTATTGATTAAAAAAAGAGAGGTCTAGCTAGAATAAAGTGTCTGAACAATGCAGCAAACAGGGTTTTTTTTTTCCTTTTCAAAACAATGGGAAAATAAGAAGCAGCTGATGCAACTTCCTTTATTTTCTTCCTTGAGAACTGGAAGGATTTGTTTTAGATCTGGCACATAGATAAAAGCTACATGCTGAATGAAGTGGAGAGTGCAACATCCACTAACTATAATAACATTAGAAGAGCCCTGCTTGGTCGAATTTTAGAGTAGTCCTTGATTTGCAACCATTCATTCAGCAACCATTTGATATCAAAACAGCACCGAAAAAATGGACTTACAACCCAAGGCCGTTGCAGTATTCCCATAGTCCTGTGATCAAAAATAGGGTATTTATCAGCCTACAAGTATTTATGACTACAAAACTGCTGTAACTCTCCCCGCCATGCTTTTTTGTCACCCTGCATATTAGTATGCGGTGGCGGCAATGCCAGGGCTGGAGCTGAAGTAGAGGTCCGAGGTTCCCAGCTGGCTGCCACTTCCCCAGGCCTCTGCTTTAGCCCCAGTGCCACTGCTATCATTGATCAATATTGCCTCCAGCCTCATACCAAGGCCAACAATGCCACACCATTCTGCAAAGCCCCCCCCCCAAATTGCCTCAACACCCTGAGCTCCACATGCTCCGCTCTGCTCATCTTCACTGCCTAGTGTCATTCTTTAACTTAGTATCCCCATTCTTTCTGCAATCCGGCCCCCCATTTTCACAATCCTTTGGAAACCTGGCCTTTCCCTAGATCACACAAGAATGGGATATTGGCTTAGGGATGGTAAAAATCCCTTTCTCGAGGGGCTTCAGAATCCTCATTATTCAAATCATACATGCCATTCCTTTTCCAAATTCAACTGTGAAAGGGTGATGGTGTGGCTGGCTGGGGTGTGAGCTTCAGGTGGCATTTCTCAGCAGCAGCAGTGGCGCTGGGGCTGAAGTAGAGGCTTGGGGCTATTGGCTGAGGCTGCTAATGACCCCGGGCCTCTATTTTAGCCCAAGTGCATTGTGCAGAGCTGCTGAAATGTCATAGAGCAGGCGGGAAATAAGCAGTGGGAGAGTTGTTGTATTGACCCTGCAGTCATAAATGCTGTTGGGCCAGATAAGTGGCTGAGGCTTCCTGGGGCATGGCAGCTTTAAGAAGAACTGCTGAACCTAGCTGGGGCTTCCAACAGCAGTTGTGTCTTTGCATTGCAGTGCAGTAATCCCCAACTCACACAGGGCCTCTGCCAGGCCTCCCAGGGAAGCCACCATTCCCCTGTGGTACTCTCATAGTCCTGGCTTTGGATTCCATCTGCTTAATGACCCATAATTCTACTTATAACGGCAACTGGGAGGGCTGTCACGTGACATCTTGCTTAACTATTGCTTTACTTAGTGATCAAGTTACCTGTCCCAATTGCGGTCCTAAGTCAAGGACTACCCTGAAAGGCTTATCTACTTTGTCATTCTTTTCCTATATTAGCCAATTCCTGCCAATGGGAATCTTACAAGACACTATAAATTCAAATATGCCTAGCTATAGAATAGAATATTCTTTATTGACCAAGTGTGATTGGACACACAAGGAATTTGTCTCGGGTGCATAAGCCCTCAGCGCACATACAAACAACAAAGTGATAAATCATAAATCAGAAGATACAAACAACGAAGTGATAAATTATAAGATACCAAATGGAAGAAAGTAATAGGAAAGATGAGAAGGATATTTATTTTGAACCTAAGCAGCATCATGCAAAAAGTGAGCTGATATTATATGCTAGTAAATATGAAGGGGGCTATATTGGATTTACAATTCTATAATTCACAAGCACTTTTGCAAACTCAGATTCCTGAGTATGACTACAGCAACTTCTAGATCAAGATATTTCCCAGCAGGATTCCAAACCCCCAACCACAACAACTGTCTCAGATAATTTTCACAAGTATGAAAGGTAGGAGAGATACTATTATGTCCTTTTGATTATTTCATGGATTCACATTTTTAATATATTCATTTATCACAAACAGCATTATCTGAGGCTAACTTTCCTAATCTAGGGTCCTCCAATGTGCCAGAGACTATAACTTCAGCAGTTCCTGGTGTATGTGGATAACATTAATTGGAATTCTGAGATCAGCAGTCCCATTCTCCTCTGGATTTGGAAACAAATCAACTTGTTTGTTTTATAAAGAAGCATTTTGCAGAGCAAATAGTATTTCTTTCAAAATAACTGAAAGTTCTGTCCTGTGAACTCCTTTGGTTTGGGGATTTTGAGGCACAAATAAATCCCCTTATGGCTTGGGATCGATCTCATTATCTCTGGGGCCACTTCTTAAGGCAGAATCTATATCACCCCAACTGATCTAGTAGGATGAGGATCTTCCACATACCCACTTAGAAAAAGACTGGGGCATTGAGACCCAGAGAATGATGTTCTTACATATGGAAGAGAGCCCCTTCTCTTTGGAACAGCTTGCTCCGAAGCCAAATGTGCCCCCTTCTAATGGCATTTTATTTATTTATTTATTTTATTACATTTATATCCCGCCCTTCTCCGCAGAGGACCCAGGGCGGCGTAAAACAGTAAAACCAATCCACTTCAGAATGAGCCTTGGGGTATGACTGGCAGTAGCAGCATTTCTGGTAATTTTATCCCTAGAATTAATTGGTTTGAATAGTTTGGTTTTATGAATAGCGTTGTGTTTTTGCTATTCTTGGAAACGCCAAATAAATGACAAGCTATGTAAATGTGTGTCCTCCAATGAGATGCTGATACACCTGTGACAAGATCAAGCGATGGTGACTCTTAAACAAAGAATTCTTGACATGGATTTACAAATAAAATATAGCTAGAGATTGGTTGGGACATAGGAGATTCCCTTTGAAACCACCATATCTAGCTCAATTCAAAAATAATAAACTTTAAAGTGTGCTTACAGGTAGTCCTTGACTTATGATGAGTCACTTAGCAACCAAAGTTTTAACAGACACCCCCCACCCCCCACCCCAATGGGACTTATGTCCTGGTTTTGAAGTTCTGATGTTCAGTCCTCCCCCGCTGCAGTGACAGGACTACATTTGGGGGCTTGGCAACTGGCCTGTATTATGACCATTTGCAGCATCCTGCAGCCATAACAATGATTTATGACATTTTGCAGGAAACAGTGTTTATTTCCAGTTTCCAACAAAGACCACCCCATAGCAAATATTGGATTTGATCCCTGTCCTGTTCATATTGGAGGCACAGTTGAAGGCACTTCCATGTTGAAAAGATTAATGGGTGACATCATCATTGTCTGGGGGGATGCCTGGGGGGGGGGCTCCTTTCATGTCCCTGTCAAGGAGTTGGAGTGAATGATGGGAGCTCACCCCACCATGCAGCAGCACTCGGGTCTCAAATACAGGCTTGCAAACCCAGAATCCTAATGATGTCAGCCACTGAGCTACTCTATGACTTTGATTAATGATTATGGATTACCTTAACCACCACCACAAAAAAAAAATCATGTCTAGTCACGTGATTTATGACTGAAATTGTGGTCTTAACTACAGTCATAACTCAAGGACTATCTGTATGCTACTGAAATCCTAATAATTTATCATCAGTGGTGCTGAAGAGAAAACCCACCACAAAAACCCCTCTCCTGAAGTGCTTTGTCCCTGCTAGGATGGGAGCACTGTATCATGAGATCTTGTCCTTTTGTACCAAGACATCCACAATGATCTACCTAACACCAGTGGTGGGTTGCAGGCAGTACGAGCATGCCGGAGCCTGTCCGGAGCACCGGATACTGTTCTGGTACAGTGTTCCGGAGGACCCACCTGCCCGCCTTCGCTCCTTACCTCTGCTTTAAGCTTTTGGCACTTCCGTGGACGCGCATGGCGCATACAGCGCCTGCGCAATGCTCTGGCAAGCAGCTGGAGCATCACGGAGGCTTGCGGAAGCATTGCAAGCAGGTATGACACATGCGCGCACTGCACGTGTGTGGGTGACACCAGACCCATTCCAACTGTACCGGTTGGAACAGGATCCGGAACCCACCACTGCCTAACACCCTTAGCTCTAGTTTGGAAATAATGCTATATGCAACTTCTTTAGGCAGATAAAGGTCCCAAGATAAATGTTGCAGTTGCAAAGCCTGTACCTGTAGCTTTGAACTGTCAAAAGCAAAATAGGCTGTGCACAACTACTGAACTTTTTCATTATGCAAGTTGCATTGCAATTCCTACTATGTTCATAAGTTTCTTTTGAAGCCTGGGTCAGTGATATGCAATAAAGTTTGATGGACTGATGTTATTTGAAGCAGAAGTGACACCTGCTTTCTAATACAATAACGGGCACTGGAAGCCTGGAGACGTTGTGGGGGGAGGGGAATGACTCAGGTTTATTAACTACCGCCTTGAGGAAACCAATACTACCTTGAAATTATTGTGAGGAATTAATCCACAATTTCCCGCAGCTAGAAAATAATCAACTCAAAGACCGTTGAGAACACTGTCTTGCACATTAATAAAACCATGCAGGCACATGCTTATTTTTAGCCTTCTAAATGATAGGCTGGTGCCGTGAACAAACAAAATGAAGCACTCATGAAGATGTTTGTAAATCTGTCAACAAAAAGCTATGTAATATAATCTATTAAGTATCTATGTTTGCAGCTCTTTAAAAGGTGCATGTCAAGAGCCACAGTTAAAATCTGTTCCAGTGCAGGAATAGATTCTTTTGCTCTTTAACCCCATTCTGGTGAGTTGCAGAGACATCATGGCCACCACTTCAACATGCAGAATAAAGCTAATATTTTAGCTCAATTTCCTGTAGCCTGCTCTGGAAGCCACCAAAAAGGTGATAGGATATATAGCTTTGGATCATGGGATGACAGCCTGCCCTTTCAAGTCCATCCAATGCAGACAAAACTGCTTGAATTCTGATCATTCCTTTATAATACAACTAGCTGTACCCAGCCACGTGTTGCTGTGGCCCAGTCTGGTTAAATGGCCAACCAATCTGTGTGTAGATGTACATCTGCACACACAAACACGTACACACAACCACCGTATAACCCCCAACCTACCTACCTACTGTATTTCTTCCTCTCTCCCTCTACCTACCTACCTACTGTATTTTTCCTCCCTTTCTCTATCCCTCTACCTATCTACCTTCCGAATTTCTCCCTCTGTCTCTCTATCCCTCTACCTACCTACCTACCTACCTACCTACCTACCTACCTACCTACCTACCTACTGTATTTTTTCCTATCTCTCTCTATCCCTCTACCTAACTACCTACTGTATTTCTCCCTCTCTCTTTATCCCTCTACCTACCTACCAACCTACCTACCTACTGTATTTCCCACCCCCCTCTCTCTATCCCTCTACTTACCTATCTACTATGCAGCCTCCTGGGACCAAAAATGGGCCACCTGGGAGTGTGTCACCCCCCCATGCCTAGTTTTCGGCCTAGTAGGCCTCCATGCAGTGTGGGAGCATTGGAAGCTTATTCGGTTGCTGAGGAAATGACTGTTGGGAATGTGAGGGGTGTGTGCGTGACGCATCATAAGAAGCAGCCGGATGGGAGGAGCTACAGGGAGGTGAAAACCTGAGAAGTGAGTACCTTTTACGTTTGTGCTGCTTGCACATGACACATATGTGCCAGCCACACAAAATGTACATATGATTGCATCGGAAGTCCTTGGGAACATTGTGTGAAAATTTGGTGTCGATCGGTACAGTACTTTCTGAGATTAGTGGCTTTGCACAAACTATTTTACATTTTTATTTATATAGATAAGATTAAATCAGTTTACCTTTTAAACCAGTTTATTAAACAGTTTATTACTCTTGGACTAATCCCAGCTTTCCGAATGGAAGCAATATTTCTGTAAACAGTTGCAAATCAGATCTTATTTGAGCGGAGGGATCAATCATCAACCCCTTTTTTGTATATATGCAATCAACTTTTTGTTAGGATGTGTCTGGTTATGATAAATAATTCAAAGTTCATTATCAGATGTGACCTTTTATTCTTGCAAGAAAAAATTCTGCTACAGGTTTCTGTTGAGTATAAAATAAATGAAGTCAGTGATTGTCTGAGAGTTTGAATTTTTTTTCTTTCTGAAGCGAAGAAAACAAATAGGTTTTACTTTATCTCCCCAAGGTAAGATGCATTACCTCAGCAAGCCTTCTTTATCATAAACAACATGGAAAATCAATATTAAGTTTGTAAATCTAAGGGAATATTCTGTGAGGCTATATTTAGCGCTTACAATAAAACACAATGTACTACTTTACACAGTGATAGTAACTGACTTGCTAATTCTTATATTAGGCAGCTGAAATCCAAGGTATGTTTTTTCCCCCTGTGCCCAGCAAACGTTATCTCATGAATTGTTGTGATTCACTAAAGGTCCGTGTTACTAGAATATTGAGTGTCCCCCACTCCTGTTCCCCCATTGGTGGTGGTGGTTGTTAGCATCAAAGCACAGCTCCTTTTCCTTGAGAGAAAATCTATATCGATAGATATCTGAAAATGGATATTCTCGTATATTTGAGGTCTCTGAGATGAGGGAGCCCTCCCTATCTCTTCATTAATTTAAAATAGGTATTTTTTTCATTTATTGGCCTAGCGTACAGTAAGAAAAGAAAGGACATATTACATAATTTTTTATTTACAGACAGCTTGGATCTTATTTTTTGTTGAAGGCAACATTCTGTCCAGGATAATCTACAAGGAACTAAAGGTAACCATTAGCAAAATCTTGCTTTCTCTCTCTCACCTCGTACACTTTCAAGATTCCATTATCTCTTTTTCTTACTCCTTCTCTCCATTCTGATTGGTTCACCAGAGGAAGGATTATTCTTAGCTTGGCCTGATCTTGAATATTTGTAGAAGAGATTTGAACTTAGCCTCAGGACAGGATAAAACAAACTTCAGGCACAAGTCTGTTCCACTTTCAAGTTCTACAATTCCAAAATTCACTTGTCATCTTGAAAACTATGACCTTGCTCAAAGGGACACTAATAAGCAATGTTGGGCAGGTGTGGCTTGAAATAGACCTTTGCCACTTTTTAAGAAAATATGCCTATTACAATAAATAAGCAATTTGTTATTTGCTGAGTCCATGATTCCCACTGCTCAGTGGTAATCACCCAAAGATTCTGACATTTCTTATTTCTGAAAAGTATTCAGACTAATGAATACTTTACTAAACTAGTTTTAAATGTGCATGAGAAGATATTGTCCACCAAATGCAAATCATGATAACTGTCATATTAGGACTACTTCCTTAGCTTCAGGGCTGTAATACAGATAGTCCTAGACTCACAACTGTTCATTTAGTGACCGTTCAAAGCTACAACGGTATTGAAAAATGCGACTGATGACCATTTTTCACACTTATAGCTGATGCAGCATCTCCATGGTCACGTGATTTACATTCAGACGTTTGACAACTGGCTCATATTTATGACGGTTGTAATGCCTTGGGATCATGTGATCCCCTTTTGACAAGCAAAATCTATAGGGAAACCAGATTCACTAAACACCCATGTTACTAATTTAACAACTGCAGTGATTCACTTAACAAATGTGGCAAGAAAAGCCGTAAAATGGGGCAAGACTCACTTAACAAATTTCTCACTTAGCAACATAAATTCCAGACTCAATTGAGGTTGTAACTCAAGGACCAGCTGTACTGAAGTTTTATGCACTGATTCAAAAGTCTCTAGTGATTTGAAAATGAATAGCATGGCAGGCCATGAAGTATAAAGAATAAAACAGCTGCATGCAAAACACAGTTGCAAAAGAGCATTTTACTTTGATGACTCAGGCGGAAGCATTTTTCATCAGCGCTTTTCATTTCATCAATATTTTTATTACTGAGCTGATATGTAATATTTTGAAGACATCAAAATATAGCCAACCGAACAAATAGGTTTAAAGATAGTTTCTATCCTTGGGCTGTCAGACTTTTAAACACAACCGCAATCACTCCATGCTCATGCTAGATTTTTTCTTTCTTTCTTTTTTCATTTCTGCTATAATTTTGCACCAGTGAGGTTAAAACCAATTTCGTTGTATTTAAGTACAGTGACAATAAAGATTATAGTTATATACTTATACTTTCTTCTTGGACCCCCTGTAAGCCTAGCATTTTATTACACATTTCTGGAAATAAAATGCTACTTTGTCACTGTTATTGTTGTTGCTTTTTAAAGAGAATGTTTCAAAGTCTTGACTCAATTCTTTTAACATGGTACAGAATTATTCTACTAAACATGTCATTCTTCTTAGAGTGAATAGGTTCATTGAATCATCTCTAAGTATTTATTTTGGTCATGGGAACCTCTGCCCAGTGTCTCCCAGCTCATACTGTACCTCCCCACGACCAGCACCTTCATCTCTTCAAAATCTACCTCACTGTTTTCATCTTCATATTTGAGATCTATCTCCAAGAAATTAGGTTCTTCTTTATTTTCAGGGATGAGAATATGGAGGCCATATGGATGTGGAAAAATATTTATGAATAGGAAAACTATGGAGATAGATGCACACAAGTGTGAAAGTATGAATAGGACAATGGTGGAAAAGTGCACTGGCAGATACAAATGTGTTTGCAGAAATAACGAGGGGAAATGTTGTATGATGTTAAGAGATACATGCATACACTTATCCCTCCTTTCCCAGTATAGGGCTCCCCAGAAGCTATCAAGATGAGCTAGTGGTTCTTTGAAAACAATTCCCCATCTGGAAGCATTCATACTGGCTGTTGCATTCCGAAGAAAAGTCATTTCCTAATCTTTTTTTCCCTAGAAACTGTTATGAATCCAGAAGATGAATGGGGAAAACAATAACTAATTATGGTGCAATCGTATGCATACTTACTCTGAAACAAATTTGATTTTTTTTTCTCCTCAGAAAGCATATCGCTCCACTGAGGTAACTGGATATTTAAAGGAGACAGTCTATATACTGTATGATCAAAAACAGAAATGCGTTTTCCTCATAAAATCTGACGCTTGGATATTAGGAAAATATATTGCCATTTGGGGGCTCCATTCTCTCTAATGAATGCTAGACAAAGCACAGATCATCTACAACAACAGTTTTTTTCAATTGTAATAGAGAGTAAAAACCACAAAACTAGTTAAATTTTAAAAACTGGATACTTTGACCTTTAATGAGTTACAGTCTTGAGCAATAACTCACAATCCAATCAAGTAATTTTGTCCGCACTCAGCAAAGTAATTAATAATAGTAAGAACCAAACAAAAAAAGTGAGCTGTATAAACATTTTTGTCTTATCTGAAAGTTCTCCTCCCTGGAGTGGAATGGAGTTCAGAAACATACCAATGATGACAGGAATGTATTCCTTTTTCTACTGGATAGTGGAGTGATGCAGATTGGTGTATCCATCTGCATTCCGTGATATGATATTACTGTTACATCTGAAGTCTACACAGGTTGAAATAATATATTTGTTGTGGCTCCCTATTGGTTGTACACCAAACGGGGGAGCCAAAATAAATGGCTTCAAAGAGGCAGTCTCTCTGCTATTTTCTAAGAGCAAAACTTTAGCAGGTGATGTCATGAAATGCATGGACATTACATGTCCTGATCATGGGTAGGTTCCAGAAGTCATTACTGCCGGTTTGCTCCTGGGTGCAGTGCACACGCTTGATGCGTGCTGCACACACATGCACAATGCAATAAAAATTGTTCTGTACATGCACAGAAGCAAAAAAACAAACAAAAAAACTCCTGGTAGATGGCTGCGTTGACAGTGGACCAACACAGTGGACCAACAGCAGCAGATGACATGGCTCCCCAAATCAACACAGACTGTGGAAACTTCACACTGAACTTCAACTATCTCTCCATTCTTCCTCCATACTCTGGGAGGAGATGCAAAAGTTGCTCTCATCAGAAAAGAGGACTTTGGACCACTGTGCTTCATTAAATCCAGGGTCAACGCAGCCATCTACCAGGAGATTTCGGAGCATTTCATGCTTCCTTCCGCAGATGAGCTTTATGGGGGTGCTGACTCCATTTTCCAGCAGGACTTGGCACCTGCCCACACTGCCAAAAGCACCAAAACCTGGTTCAATAACTGTGGGATTACTGTGCTTGATTGGCCAGCAAACTCACCTGACCTGAATCTCATAGAGAATCTATGGGGCATTGCCAAGAGAAAGATGAGAGACATGTAATTTTTACAATGACAATAAAGATTATTATTATTATTATTATTATTATTATTATTATTATTATTATTATTATTATTATTATTATTATTATTATTATTATGAGACTGAACAATGCAGAAGAGCTGAAGGCCGCTATTGAAGCTGATAGCTTCCATGCCACGCCACATTGAGGCAGTAATTGCTGCAAAAGGGGCCCAAACCAAGTACTGATCACGCTCTCCTTCGGCTCGACTTTCCGATCGCTACACCCCATCGCGGGGAGGCGGAACCGGATATTCCTATATGGTTCCGCCCCAGGCTTCTGATGGACCCGGTAAGGTTCCAAAGGGAGCTTGGGCCAATTCCTGTGGACTTGCCCCGAGACTCGACTGAGGACCTAGTGGCCGCATGGTTAAGTGCGGCCACGGGGGCCTTGGACCGAGTCGCGCCCGAGCGGCCTCTCTTGCGGCGACGATCCACCCGGGCTCCTTGGTTCACCGAGGAGCTTAGGGAGATGAAGCGCCACAAGAGACACCTAGAGAGCAGATGGAGATCCTCTCGCTCCGAAGCCGACCGAACACTAGTGAGAACCTACATTAGGACTTACCTGGTGGCGATAAGAGTGGCCAAACAGGAGTATTGTGCCACTCTTATTGCATCCGCAGATAACCGCCCTGCCGCCCTGTTTGGGGTGACCCGCTCCCTCCTTCAACAGAGGCCGCGGGAAGCTCCTCTACAGGGTCGAGCAGAGGAATTTGGGATTTATCTGCAGGAGAAAATCACTCGGATTCGGAGCGAGCTGCCCTCCATCGACAGTGGTCCAGCTGAGCGGTCCGAGGTTGCTCTTGAGACACCATCTTGGGAGGAGTTTGATTTTGTTACTACCGAGGATATGGACAAGTTGTCAAAGAGACTTAGGGCTACCACATGTTTATTGGACCCGTGTCCCTCCTGGCTTGTACTGGCATCCTGGGAGACGACACGAGGCTGGCTCCAGGGCATTGTCAACGCATCTTTGAGTGAGGGGTCCTTGCCTGCCGTCTTGAAAGAGGCGGTAGTAAGGCCCCTCCTCAAGAAGCCGTCCCTGGATCCAGCATTACTAGAGAACTATCATCCCGTCTCCAACCTTCACTTTTTAGTGAAGGTTGTTGAGAGTGTGGTGGCCCAACAGTTTCCGCGACACTTGGAGGAAGTTGATTATCTAGACCCGCGCCAGTCCGGCTTCCGACCCGGGCATAGCACCGAGACGGCATTGGTCGCGTTGGTTGATGATCTCTGGAGGGCGCGGGATAGAGGATATTCCTCTATCCTAGTCCTATTAGACCTCTCAGCGGCTTTTGATACCATCGACCATGGTATCCTATTGCGCCGACTGGGGGGGTTGGGGCTGGGAGGCACCGTTCTACGGTGGTTCTCTTCCTACCTCTCTGGTCGGTCGCAATATGTGTTGGCAGGGGGGCAGAGGTCGGCCTCGAGGCCCCTCGTATGTGGGGTACCTCAAGGGTCGGTCCTCTCGCCCCTACTGTTCAACACATACATGAAGCCGCTGGGCGAGATCATCCGTGGTTTTGGGGTGGGATATCATCTGTACGCTGATGATACTCAGTTGTACATATCCACCCCAGACCACCCCAACGATGCCGTCGAGGTCATGTCCCGGTGTTTGGAGGCCGTACGGATCTGGATGGGTAGTAACAAACTCAGGCTCAACCCGTCCAAGACTGAGTGGCTGTGGCTTCCGGCACCCTGGTTCAGCCAGATTATTCCAACTCTGGCCATTGGGGGCGAAACACCGGCCCCCGTGGAGAGGGCGCGCAATTTGGGTGTCCTCCTGGATTCCCGGCTGTCCATGGAGGACCATGTGGCGGCCGTGGCCAGGGGGGCTTTCCATCAGGTACGCCTGATGCGCCAATTGCGGCCCTTACTGGACCGGGCTGCCCTTCGCACAGTCACTCAGGCCCTCGTGACCTCTCGACTCGACTACTGTAATGCTCTCTACATGGGGCTTCCCTTGAGGTGCACTCGAAAGCTGCAGTTAGTCCAGAATGCAGCCGCGCGGGTGATTACGGGAGCGCCTAGACACTCCCACATAACACCTATCCTGCGCGAGCTGCACTGGCTTCCTGTGGTCTTTCGGGTGCGCTTCAAGGTTCTGACGACCATCTTTAAAGCGCTCCATGGCTCGGGGCCTAGTTATATGCGAGACCGCCTCCTGCCCCATACATCCCTCAGACCAATACGCTCCCACAGAGAGGGCCTCCTCAGGGTGCCGTCGGCCGGACAATGCCGACTGGCGACACCCAGGGGGAGAGCCTTCTCTGTGGCAGGTCCAGCCCTTTGGAACGACTTACCCCCTGAACTTCGCACCATCTCTGACCTCCGCCTCTTCCGCAAGTGTCTTAAGACACATTTGTTCCATCTAGCCGGCCTAGCGTAGCCTCCTATACTGACTTTTAGATAGTTTTTAAATTTGGGGATTTTAATCTGGTTTTAGCACAGGTTCTATTGAATTAGTTTTTTAAATTTTATATGATGTTTTGTATGTATTTTAATTTTCCTGTGCGCCGCCCTGGGTCCGTTTGGAGAAGGGCGGGGTATAAATTGAATAAATATAATATAATATACTGAGTACATATGCATGCTTATACTTTTCAGAGGTCCGATATTGTTCTATGTACAATCCTTGTTTTATTGATTGCATGTAATATTCTAATTTTCTGAGATTGTGGATTTAGAGTTTTCATGAACTGTATGCCATAATCATCACAATTATGACAAATCACAGCTTGAACTATCTTGCTTTGCGTGTAATGAGTCTTATCTCATATATTAGTTTAATCTTTTAAGTTGCATTACTGAAATAAATGAACTTTTGCACAATATTCTAATTTTTCAAGTTTCAGCTGTATAGAAAGGCAAAGCAGGGGAGAAACACCACTGAATAATACATTCCTCAAAGAATGTATTACAATTACAAACAAGCAGTTTACATCTGCTTGTGTGAGCCATAGATAGATTGCTAGTGGTGGCATGAAAGCACTGGGGATGTCTTTAGCAACAAAGAATATCATTTCCTAGGTACTGGATGGTAGACCTCAGAGAGGAAGAGAATCTCTCAAGTAATTTTGTTGCACAAAAAACAGAAGCCTACTCCTTGGGTATCCATAGAAGCAAAACATCGAATCATCAGCTCGGGAGTTCATGGCCTCCATGACGGCCATGGACCTGACCCAAGTAATTCGGGGCCCCACGTACGAGGGAGGACACACGCTGGATTTAATTTTTGTTTCTGGTCAGTGGAAGAGTGATCTGGGTATAGGGGACGTAGCCATCATACCCCTGTCATGTTCAGATCACTCACTTCTCCGGCTCGACTTTCCAATTGCTACACCCCACCGCAGGGAGGTGGAACCTGACTTACCTATATGGTTCCGCCCCAGGCGCCTGATGGACCCGGATAGGTTCCAGACGAAGCTTGGGCCACTACCTGTGTCCTTGACCCGCACCCCGATGGAGGACCTGGTGGCCGCATGGAATACCGCGGCCACGGGGGCCTTGGATCAGGTCGCGCCCTTGCGGCCTCTCCTGCGGCGATGAGCCACCCAGGCTCCTTGGTTTACCAAGGAGCTGAGGGTGATGAAACGCCACAAGAGACACCTAGAGAGGAGATGGAGATCCAAACGGTCTGAATCTGACCGAACACAGGTGAGAGCCCATTTAAGGACTTACCTTGTGGCGTTGAGAGTGGCTAAACATCATCATTGTGCCACTCTCATCGCATCTGCAGATAACCGCCCTGCTGCCCTGTTTAGGGTGACCCGCTCCCTCCTTCAACAGAGGACGCGGGAAGGAATTTGGGAGATATCTGCAGGATAAAATCGCTCAGATTCGGAGCAAGTTGGCCTCCATCGAAAGTGGTCCAGTGGGATGCCCCGAGGCAGATCTTGAGACAGTTTTGTGGGAAGTGTTTGACTCTGTTACTTCCGAAGATATGGACAGGTTACGTGGGCGACTGCGAGCTACCACATGTTTATTGGACCCGTGTCCCTCCTGGCTTGTACTGGCATCCTGGGAGGTTACACGAGGCTGGCTCCAGGAGGTAGTGAATGCTTCCTTGGGTGAGGGGTTCTTGCCTACCTTCTTGAAAGAGGCGGTGGTGAGACCCCTCCTCAAGAAGCCCTCTCTGGACCCAGCATTGTTGGTAAATTACCGTCCGGCCTCCAACCTTCACTTTCTGGCGAAGGTTGTAGAGAGTGTGGTGGCACAACAGTTCCCCCGTCATCTGGAGGAAATTGATTATCTGGACCCGCGCTAGTCCGGCTTCCAGCCCGGGCACAGCACCGAGACGGCATTGGTCGCGTTGGTGGATGATCTCTGGAGGGCCAGAGATAGGGGTTGTTCCTCCATCCTGGTCCTATTAGACCTCTCAGCGGCTTTTGATACCATCGACCATGGTATCCTATTGCATCGGCTGGAGGGGTTGGGGGTGAGGGGCACCGTGTTGCGGTGGTTCTCCTCCTACCTCTCCGGTCGATCGCAATTTGTGTTGGCAGGAGGGCAGAGGTCGACCTCAAGACCCCTCACTTGTGGGGTGGCTCAGGGGTCGGTCCTCTCGCCACTCCTGTTCAACACATATGTGAAGCCGCTGGGTGAGATCATCCGTGGTTTTGGGGTAGAGTGCTACATCTACGCTGATGATACGCAGCTGTATATATCTACCCCAAACCACCCCAACGATGCCGTAGAGGTGATGTGCCAGTGTCTGGAAGCCATGCGGGCCTGGATGGGAAGTAACAGACTCAGACTCAACCCGTCCAAGACCGAGTGGCTGTGGTTTCCGGCAGCCCGGTACAACCAGTTGACTCCATCACTGGCCATAGGGGACGAACATCTAACCCCTGTGGATGGGGCTCGCAACTTGGGCATCCTCCTTGATGCACGGCTGTCCATGGAAGATCAAGTGACGGCCGTAGCCAGGAGGGCGTTTTACCAGGTCCGCCTGGTCCGCCAGTTGCGTCCCCTATTGGACCGGGATACCCTCTGCACAGTCACTCATGCACTCGTGACATCCCGACTGGACTACTGCAATGCTGTCTACATGGGGCTCCCTTGAGGTGCACCCGAAGACTTCAGCTTGTCCAGAATGCAGCCGCGCGGGCAGTTATGGGAACCTCCAGGTTTTCCCATGTAACAATGCGCGAGCTGCATTGGCTGCCTGTCGTCTTTCGGGTGCGCTTTAAGGTGTTGGTTATCATCTTCAAAGCGCTCCATGGCACGGGACCTACCTATCTGTGGGATCGCATCCTGCCCCATACATCCCTGCGGCCGATTCGCTCCCACAGAGAGGGACTTCTCCGGGTGCCGTCCACTAGGCTATGCCAGCAGACGACGCCCAGGGGATGGGCCTTCTCTGTGGAGGGCCCGACCCTCTGGAACAACCTTCCCCCCAAAATTAGAACAACCACGGACCTCCGCTCCTTCCGTCAAAAACTAAAAACTCATTTCTTCTGCCTGGCCGGCTTGGGATAATCGAATTATTTTATTAGGGACTTTTTGGGGTCCAGTTTTAGTCAGTTTGGGATTTTAGCACAGGGTCTAGTTTAATTTATTTTAATTGTATTTATGCTTGTTGGTTTTATGTATGTATTTTTAAATTCCCTGTGCACCGCCTCAAGTCCCTTCGGGGAGAGAGAGCGGTTTTATAAATTAAAATTATTATTATTATTATTATTATTATTATTATTATTATTATTATTATTATTATTATTATTATTATTATTATTATTATTATTATTATTATTATTATTATTATTATTATTACTACTACTACAACTGATTCTGCTTTGAACTGTACTATACCAGTCAATTTTTTTTTATTTGACTAAGAATTACTTTAATAGGTTGTTATCTGTAAATAAGTTCTTGTTATCTGCTCAATACTCCTGATTTGTTTGCGGGGAGAAAAAAAAATACTGTGTCAGTATCTCACATAGCCAAAACAGATTTTTTCAGAAGGAAAACTGTTCAGTTTGCATTTACCTTCAGCACAGTGATATTCCACGCAAAACTCTCGATTGCTTTGCTGAGTTTTCTTCCTTTCAAGCCTTCCTTTGTTCCTAAGTTGTGTAGTTCTTCATGGAGCTCCATTCCTAACAAAATAATTACTGGCAGTTATTGAAGGAAAGTAAATTTTTGAAAAGTTGCAACTGTTTATTATGATCCAGAAGTTTTACAAGCAATAGGTAACCAATCTGGTGCTGGCAAAACTTGCATGCTTTCAAACATCACTCTTGATGATCAACAGTTTCCTTGCCTAAAAGCATGTTTTAATAAAACAATAATTAATTTATAACCACTATGCTCCAAAATACCAAAAAACTAGCACCATTTATGTGCAGAAATACTTTAGGTCCCACAACCTTGTAAGTAAGCAACTTACAAAGATTGAATGGAAAGTAATGGCTCCAGTTCCATAACTTTAGTTTAAATGGGAATACTTGTATAAATGAAACAAGAAAATAATCCTTGGAACGAGCGTTCTTGTTGCCAATATTTACAGTACTTCTCCACATAATCATCTCCATTCTGTACTTGATTCTGCCAACAATGGACAGTATTCTTAAAACTATAACAAAAGTTATGCCGTCGAAGTGATGTCCCGGTGTCTGGAAGCTGTGCGGATCTGGATGGGAAGGAACAGACTCAAGCTCAACCTGTCCAAGACCAAGTGGCTGTGGTTCCCAGCGCCCCGGTTCAACCAGTTGATTCCATCACTGGCCATAGGGGGTGAACATCGGGCACGCAACTTGGGCGTCCTCCTGGATACCCGGCTGTCTTTAGAAGATCATGTGACAGCCGTGGCCAGGGGGGCATTTTACCAGGTTCGCCTGGTACGCCAGTTGTGTCCCCTATTGGACCGGGACGCCCTTCACACAGTCACTCATGCGCTCGTGACATCCCGGCTGGACTACTGTATTGCTCTCTACATGGGGCTCCCCTTGAGGTGCACCCGAAGACTACAGCTAGTTCAGAATGCAGCCGCGCGGGCAATATTGGGTACCTCTAGGTATTCCCACGTAACACCGCTCCTGCGCAAGCTGCACTGGCTGCCTGTGGTCTTTCGGGTGCGCTTCAAGGGGCTGGTCACCATCTTCAAAGCGCTCCATGGCACGGTTATCTGCGGGATCGCATCCTACCCCATACATCCCTTCGGCCGATTCGCTCCCACAGAGAGGGACTTTCCGGGTGCCGTCCACTAGGCAATGCCAGCGGGTGACGCCCAGGGGAAGGGCCTTCTCTGTGGTGGGCCCGACCCTCTGGAACGACCTACCCCCCGAACTTAGATCTATTACGGACCTCCGCTCCTTCCGCCAGCAACTAAAAGCCTACTTTTTCCAACAGGCCGGCCTGGCCTAACCTACTGTACTTAGCCTTAGTTTTTTAGCAGAGAAATTCTACCTTGGGCTTCAGGGATTAGTTTTAATGGGGTAGATTTTAGCACAGGGTGTAAATTTAATATAGTTTTAAGTATTTATGTAGTTATCTTGTGATATACAGTATTGTGTTTTTATATTTCCTGTGCACCGCCCCGAGTCCCTTTGGGGAGAGGGGGCGGTTAATAAGTCGAATAAATGAAATGAAATGAAATGAAAATAACTTTCTTCAACTAGGTCCTAATGGTCTTTTCCACCTCTTCATTTGAGCTGATGTTTGCAAAGGTATTCTTTGAATTTTGGGGAATGTAGAAGTTGTATCATGCCAAGTCTGAGCTATTTGGTGGCTGGGATAACACAATGAGATCCACTTGGCAACTGAAATGGCCTTTTGAGTGAGACCTAGAATTATCACATTTCCTCCTTATAGTTCCAAATTTGAGTTCTTTTCAATTGTACCAAGGTTTTGTGTGTTGCAGTACAACACTGAGTTGATAAGTGGTGTTAGGTTCAAGAAAATCCATGTGAATTATACATCTGCATCCCCAAAAGACTATGACCATGAATTTTCCTGGGTTTTAATTTCCCCACCTCCACCTCCAGGTAAAGCTTTGTGATGATATTCCAGGGGCTGAAGCTTCATTTCTGGGTCATTATAATGAGCCTCTGTTTTATGACTGTCACAATACTTTGAAGCAATTCTTCACCTTCCTTATCACAGGATGACAGTAATTGCTGGCAAATTTCAATTTTTGAAACTTTTATCTCTACTGTTGGCATGCCAAGAACACATCTTGTTACTAACTTTCTAACTGAAACACCTCTGTTTTGAGACTCATACTTTTCTGTGAAATGTCAAGCTGGACAGTAATTTCCCTTTGAGTGATATGTTGTATATCCTTAATCAGACTTAGTTGTATGAAATGTAATGGTTAATATCACAGGTTGTTTCCTTTTTTTTTCTTAATCACATGAAACTGCTCTTCTTTTTATCTTCTTGTATTTTTTTGGACCAGCAATACAGCAGTACTGTCAATACAGTCATCATTATAAACAGGCATGCATTCAGTGATAAATTTCAGTTGGAGGAACTTTTTCAGCAGCCAAAAATTCAATTATGGACCACTACTTAAAGAATACTGAAGATTCATTTCATTAATAGTGACCTTTTTTTTAACAGTAGTTTCCCATCAACTGAAGCAAAGAAGAAGATTCTAAAGAATATGTCAAAGTTTTTAGGATATTAATTGAGCCATGTGTTGGAAACTTAAAACACTGGACACATTCCTTTCAATTCAACCCAACATAGTTTGTTTTCTGTTCATGTGACTGGCCATGCTTTCTGAATTGGAAGGGAAAAAGCTGATTTGAGGTTTGCATCTGTCAAGCATACCTTAAAGCAACAGCACTGATGTCTCTGGTTTAAAGATATTTCTAAGAAGTGCACATGTCTGCCATGCTTCAAATCATCTCTTTCCTTCTGCATCCCTAACTTCTATTTGGCTTACTGTTTTATCCTAATCAAACACTGAGTTTCACAAAAGATATGAGAATTATCCCAAAGCTTCATGAAGAATCATAGTCTCGATTTGCAGATCTGCAAGTCTCCCACATAATTATTTATTCTTGTTTATTTCCTTCTGAAAAAAATTAGAAGCTTAATTGCTGAGAACAAAATGAAACCAAACAGTAGTGCAAGCAATTACTTTTATCCAGTGCATGCAGGGGTATGCTAAATACTGGATTCACTAAAATCAATTCAAACCATAGTTATACTGTATGACCTGGGTCTTTTTAAACTGTTACAGTGATATTAATCTAGTTGATAAAATGTAATTAAGTCAATTTAAGCATTTTTCTAACAAAGTAATCAGGCTTGTTACAGACACTTGTAAAGCTTAAATGAATGAAAATCTATTTAATTAAACACATGCTACTTTTTAATTAGAGTAATCTCTAACCCAGTTATGTGACTCAAAATGCACACACACATACATAGCTTTTAGGAAGGGAAAGGGCCATTACCATTTTAAAGAGGCAGTCATATTTCTTGAGTAGCACATTGCAGATAAAAATGAAACTATTTAAAATGCTAATTCTCTAGAGACTAATTTTTCAGAATGACAATTGAGGATTCCACAAATTACACTAAGCAAAAATTTAGTTTATTTGGGTTCCCTTAACATTTCAATCCCCAACCTAGCCCCTTCCAGATGTGTTGGGACTACAATTCCCAGAATTCCCAAATTAGTGTGCAGTAGTGAACAGAACCACTGTCATTTTAATTGCTCTTGGTTTAGCATGTTTTATGAACTTGATAAAGTATTCATAAAACATGGCTTAATGAAGTCAGTTGTATTATTTATTATCTCTGTATATTTTTATCCGAATAAAATCAGGTGCTACTCGTGAAAGCTGTTTCATTTCTGCTTGTTTGATCAGAAAGAGAATGCTAAGGGTGGACCATGGGAAGAATATAAACCATAGCCTAATTCCCTTCAAGATTTAGGAATTATGTCTCCACTATTATTACACTTCACCATCTGATTCTACTAATTACTGCACAATATCCTACATGAGATCTTGTAATGAAATTTCACCACCTACAGTTATTTAGAGAGTAGTAAAGGGATGTTTAAACAACAGTTTAGTGTAGCACACATGAGTCCAGTACAATATGTTTCAGCAAGCTATTAGGATGTGTTCTATGTTCTTCTTTTTATTACCTGCATGGGCAGAACTAAGACTTCAGAAGCGTTACCATATGTTGTAATTAAATGGAGTAGGCTTGTTTGGTGCAACAAAAAAGGATTAATATTAACCACAAGCAATTTTAAAGAAACTCATTCCAAATGAGTGCTAGCTACAATTCCAGATCACGATTGACTAAAACTGAAAGGGAAAGAATCTGGTAATTTCCTCTTGGCAACTGGAGAAGAGAGGAAGAAGTCTGCATGTCCAAGGTTTAATGTTGTTTTTTCTTCCATCCAGGAGTAGCAATGTGTACAGGACACCAGCAGATGATGTTTAACCCAAACTTCAATCAATCAGTCAAAATCACATGTGGGATCTTAAGAAGTAAGAAGCAATTATTTTTTGAATTACTAATCTTTAAAAATGTTATGCTGAAGTATGACTTTAAATGTCAGATGAAGATGGCCAAGGTAATATCTTCCATTTAATACAGGTAAACAAATTCATTTACCAATACAGGGATCATACTAATATTATGCCCATCCTTAAGAAAAGTTTAGCTTTTATGTAAATTGTGCATTAATTGAAAAGCTCACTACTGAACTTTCAATCAGTATTTATTGATTATTGTGCCTGTGATGCAGAAAAACACAACATTTTGTCACTCGGAATGTATAATTCCACTTTTTACTCACCTGACCTTAGATTTCAAATAGGAGTCACCAGTTGAACTTCAATCATGATAGAGCTGGAAGGGACCTTGTAGGTCTTCTACTCCAACTCCCTGCTCAAGCAGGAGACTGTATACCATTTCAGACATGTGACTTTCCAGTCTGTTCTTAAAAATCTCCAGTGATGAAGCACAACAACTTTTGAAGGCAAGCTTTTCCACTGGTTAATTGTCCACACTGTGAGGAAGTTTTTCCTTAATTCAATTCAAATCAAGGTTGCTTCTCTACTTGATTAGTTTCCATCCACTGTTTCTTGTCCTGGCCTTTGGTGCTTTGAAAAATAAACTGACCCCTTCCTTATTTATTTTATTTATTTATTTTATTAAATTTATACCCCGCCCTTCTCCAAACGGACTCAGGGCGGCGCACAGGAATTCTAAAATACATACAAAAACATATAAAATTTTAAAAAACTTATTCCAATAAAATCCTGCGCTAAAAACCAAATTAAAATCCCCAAATTTAAAACTATCTAAAAGTCAGTAATGGAGGTTACGCTAGGCCGGCTAGATGGAACAGATGTATCTTTAGACACTTGCGGAAGAGGCGGAGGTCGGAGATGGTGCGAAGTTCAGGGGGTAAGTCGTTCCAAAGGGCTGGGCCCGCCACAGAGAAGGCTCTTCCCCTGGGTGTCGCCAGTCGGCATTGTCCAGCCGACGGCACCCTGAGGAGGCCCTCTCTGTGGGAGCGTATCAGTCTGAGGGATGTATGGGGCAGGAGGCGGTCTCGCATATAACTAGGCCCCGAGCCATGGAGCGCTTTAAAGATGTTCGTCAGAACCTTGAAGCGCACCCGAAAGACCACAGGAAGCCAGTGCAGCTCGCGCAGGATTGGTGTTATGTGGGAGTGTCTGGGCGCTCCCGTAATCACCCGCGCGGCTGCATTCTGGACTAACTGCAGCTTTCGGATGCACCTCAAGGGAAGCCCCATGTAGAGAGCATTACAGTAGTCGAGTCGAGAGGTGACGAGTGCTTGAGTGACTGTGCGTAAGGCATCCCGGTCCAGTAAGGGGCACAATTGGCGCATCAGGCGTACCTGATGGAACGCCCCCCTGGCCACGGCTGCCACATGGTCCTCCATAGACAGCCGGGAATCCAGGAGGACACCCAAATTGCGCGCCCTCTCCACGGGGGCCGGTGTTTCGCCCCCAATGGCCAGAGTTGGAATAATCTGGCTGAACCTGTTTGTGGCAACCTCTCAAGTATTGGAATAACTGTTATCATACTCCTTCCTTTCTCTAGACTAGACAAATCCAAATCCTGCAACCCTTCTTCATATGTTTTAGTCTCCAGGCCTTTACTAATCTTTGCACTTAGCATTACTTCTTCTTTGTACTTTTTCCAAAGTCTCAACATCTTTTTTGTAATGTGACCAAAATTGGATGCAGTATTCCGGGTGTGGTTTTACTAAGGCTTTATAAAGCAGTACTAATACTACGTGATTTTGATCCTATACAACCATCGTATTAGCCTTTTTGGCTGCTGCTGCACACTGCTGCTTCATATTTAAGTGAGCTTCTTAACTTCGCAGGACAAATTATAAAAACATACACTTTTTGAGAAAATGTCCACCCCACCTCACCTCCAATTCTTTAACTAGTACCATTGTAAAAAAAAAAAAAAAAAATGTGCTAAGAAAACTGATATAGAAATCAAATAAATAAATAAATTTTCAAATCCAAGTTGTAAAAATGTAATGCCCTGTGGTAGTGCAAATCTATTATGAAATGTTGGGCTCCTTATGATACATACAGTTTCTTGGACATAGATAAAATGTATTATAATACACATTAATCTAAGAGTGTTACCTGCTTTCTGACACTGAATGATTTTGTCGTAAACAGTATCTGCTGTTTCTACAAGAAGCTTGCTCTCTTGAATCATCTGTTAGAGGAAATCAAACAAGGACATGTCAGTTTGATCATCTCTGTCACAACTATTTGATGTTCAACATAACACAGCATGTCAAAAAGATTGGTTTTTTCCGTTCTGTAAAATGTTTGCCATTCAATAACCAAAAGATGTTGGTGAGGGAAATACAATGAACCTTTGTTTATGTCAAGTAGACATTATCTTGACAATTAGGAGGTGATGCAACAAGTAATAGCAGTAGGCTGGAGATAATTACAAAGATATCTATCACCTACACAATTCTAAACAAGTTGTACATCAAGCTACATGGAGAATGGAATACTCCATTCATGGTGAGCCCTCAATATGATCCCCATATTAATATTCTCCATATTAAGTAATCCTTCACATAAAATTTGAGAGGTGTTGTGCATCTCCAGCAAGGAAAAGACAACTCCTCTTCAGTAACAATCATCCATATGAGGATAAACGTAACACTTTGGGATTTGTTTCATCCAAATACATGGGACTTGAAAGTAAATCTTCGTAATATTTAGCAAAAAAAAAAGTATATCAACCAGTGCTCATGTAATGTAACAAAGTCAGTATCACACAAAACTGTTTCTATCTTGCCCCCATTTTAAACAGAGCAGGGGCACTGATTCCCACCAGCTTCTCCGCTGAATCTGTGGGAATCTGGCAGAGAACACTGGAAACCTCCCCTCCCAAACAGGCATGTAAGTGGCTGGTGTGTGTGTGTGTGTGTGTGTGTGTGTGTGTGTGTGTGAGAGAGAGAGAGAGAGAGAGAGAGAGAGAGAGAGAGAGAGAGAGAGAGAGAGAGAGAGAGAGAGAGAGAGAGAGAGAGAGAGAGAGAGAGAGAGAGAGACTGGATGGGAAACTGTGGTGGAATGTGGTCTGAAGGTCTGGATTCTCAGGAGGGAGGGACTGCATTGCATTATCAAGGAGACAGTAAAGCTTAAACAGTGTGGTTGGGTGAAAGAGTTAGGGATCCTCCCTAGCAATTCTTAGTATATATCTAAAGTGGTTCAAATCGTTGCTTTATAGTTTGGCAAGGTTTCTGACTATTTCTGACTAAATGTCTGACTAAAATTTGTTGCCCAATGAGGCACAGTTTTGGCCAATTAAAGGTCATGACAATGAGAGTTTTAGGAGGAGGAGGAGGAGGAAGAGAGGAAGAGGAGAAGGGAAAGAGAGAGAGAATGAATCTTCTTTAGGAGAAAGGAGGGAATCTTGTAACAGTTTGTCACTTTAAAAAAAGATACTGAATGGATGACAAAATATTGTGATTTAATAGGCGAGCATATGGCCTCCAATAATTGTTATCATAACATAAAAGAAAGGAAGACAAAATAAAAGGGCAAAAATCAAGAGAGATAGCAGTGTCCTGTTAGAAACTTTAATAGGCACCGAGATTCTTGCTCAATCACATTCCATGCAACATTCTAGCAAGCACAAAAACAGTGTACACTCCCTGGGACTGTTTAAAAGGCATTTGTACTACAATATTTTTAAAAAGTATACATTTGAGTAGTAAGAAAATGCAGTATTTTTACAACATAACTGCAGCTTCCATGGGAAAAATTTGCAGATTCTGTTCTTTGGTACATATACAGGACAGCTGAAAAAAAACGGGAAATAGCATTTATTTCTTGGCATTGAGCCCCTGAAATGTGAATGCATAATTTCTGAGAGTTTGGGGAGCTATAAAAAAGGGTTTCCAGAGGCCAGTGGGCCCAGGCTACATGCCTGTATTTTCACAGAGCTCTGGTACAGTACAGTGTTGATCATGTTTATAACACAGTCCAATGATCTACACAATACATAATGTTGCAATAAAGAGAGAAATATTGCATCGTATCAACACATTTGTCTTTATATCAGGATGATGTGCCATTTCTGCACAGCCCCCAAATCTGTGAGAGAAAGAGGAGATCATATTATAGAGCATTTCAGATTCCCTCTTTTGTAAAGCCTGTTTTAAATATTCATGCACGAATTTATTTAATTTGAAATAGATGATAGCATCATTCAGGAACTTTCATGGCAGAGTATAACCACCACTTCACTGTTATAATACATTATTTCTACTTTTAAAATGTACATGCTGTCCTTTAAAACAATATTTTTCCAGAGCTGAATCCAAACACTATGTTAAGTTAAAAATAATGGATAAATTATATTCTGGCTTAAACATTAATGTATTAAATAAATATTACTGGTATATATTAAATAAATAACAGATTAATAGAGTTGGAAAAGACCTTGGAGGTCTTCTAGTCCAATCCCCCTGCTAGATAAGCAAATCTTAAAATAAAAATGTTGCCCAATCATTTCCAAATAACCCCATATCTTCTACAATGATTTCAAAAAACATAAAAATGAAAAATGAGTGTCTTGCCTACAAATTTTCTTCTCTCCATTTTGGAATAAAAAGGCAAATGGGAGTATGGTGATTGGATTTTTAACCCCCCTATTCTTTCTTTCTTTCTTTCTTTCTTTCTTTCTTTCTTTCTTTCTTTCTTTCTTTCTTTCTTTCTTTCTTTCTGTGTTTGTGTGTGTGTTTGTGTGCCTGGTGAGTAGATCTAATATTCCTGCCACCTATTTTCCACACAATAGCAACCCTATGAGGTAGGAAGACAAATAATTCTACAGCATTGAGAATATTCTCACTAATGCAAGTTGCATTACTATATTGGAATAGACATAATTTTGGAAATTGCAATGAAACAATAATTATTTTAAAAAATCCAACCAATTCTAATCCAACCAATATAGGGAGAAACTAGAGGACAAGTGACAGAGCAATTATGGTCCCGATATTGTCGTGCTGGGACACAGACACTATAAATTCTTTGCTTTCCATAAAAAGAATGAAATTAATTATGGGTCCTTGCTGCCAGCCACTTCCTCAGACTACACAATAAAAGAGATGACTGCATAGTCTGAGAAATTGGAATGCAAATGAATCCAGAGTCATGTGAAGAACCTCACATGGAAGCTAAAGGAAAGAAGATAATGTTAAAAGAACCCAAAGCATAAGATAAAAAATATGTTAGAGTTCAATGTCTACATATATGTGTGTAGAGGTCATAAAAGGAAAAATAATATGTTCAATTTGAAACAAAGTATTTAATCTGAATCCAGATTCTAAGGAATATTTTTAAAAATAGATTGTTTACAATTCACATTTTTCTTGGATGTTCATATTGCCCATGTAGCAAAATGCTGGACCGAAGTATGCCAGGGTGAAAAAATACCCCCCCCCCCCAAAATGAAAAGCTGGTCAAACACACAAACCACCTGTTAACTGGCCCATTCTGGATTGTAAAGTTGGTTACCTTTCCAGAATACTTTTAAAGCATGGAAAGGTTGCCTCACAAGCTATTTTATACTATTTTTCATAAGTATAATGTTTAAATGTAATAGCTCTAACAAGAACAGAAGTGTGGCTAAGGGGTAAAGTCCTTATTTCATACGTGTTTTCATTGATCTGTTATGATACTTCTTAAAATTCTGTATCTATTTTTATTTTGTCCCAGTATGTGTTGTGTCTTCTGTAAAGCATGAGACTGCTATTCTCATTTTAACCCAGCAGCCTATCCCAAGGGCAGTCTGAGGTAAAAGAGGGCAAATGGCCTAAAATCCCCTAGCAAACTTCCATAGCTTGAAAGTAGACTTGGGCCTCTGCCTGCATGATCTTAGCTCTGCAGTCCAATCACAACCCCAAACTGGTGAGGAGGACAATTTGCATCATAGAGAGGTGAGGGGGTTTTTTTGGTTGATGTCCATCCTAAAATCATTTCCTCATCCCAATGCTGAATAGGGTTTTGGAGCAAAGAATTTTTAAAAGTCTACCATATCAGCAACTGAAGTTCAGTTTTTCTTTATTCTCCTACCATCTGGAAGGAGATATAGAAGCAGAGGCAGCCGCACAAACAGGCTGAAGAACACTTTTTATCTGTGGGCTGTCAGACTCCTGAATGAAAAATAACCTTACAACAACATAGTACAATCGACTTGTGGGGCGCAATAAGTTCACAGGGTGCAATAGGACTAAGTGTTTATTAGTAGGATTCTAGGGATTTTAGTAGGACTAGGGCAGTGATGGCGAACCTTTTTCGCCTCAAGTGCCAAAAGGATGTGCGTGCATGCTATCGCGCGCGCTTGTGTGCCCACCCCAATAATTTAATGTCCCCTCCTCACCATGCCCCCTGCGCATGTACCTGTGACCCTCCCCCTGCTGCCCCGCACATGTGTGCATGGCTTTCTAGGAGCCTGGGGAGGGTGAAAATGACACACACACCCCTCGGAGGCCCTACAGAGGCCCGAAATGGCCTGTTTTCCAACTTCCAGGTTGCCTGTTGGACCGTTTTTGTCCCTCTGGAGGCTTCAGGAGGCTTCCATGAAGCCTCCAGAGGGCGAAAAACAGCCCAGCACACAAACTGGAAGTTTGGAAATGGACTTCCATATTAGACTTCCAGGAAGCCAGGACTAGGGCTAGGGTTAGTAGGGGTAGGGATTTTTTGTCTTTCACTGTGAGTTGTATTGTGTGTGGGGGGGAGCACAAAGAGAAGCTCTGTCAATCTCATTGTACACATATTGTACTCTGACAGCAGAGGTTTGAATTGGATCGAATTGAACTGAACTCTTCAGAACCAAGGAAAGATTGAAGATAGAATGTAACTGGGATTGGAACAATGAACCCTCTGCCTCTTATTCACTATGATCCAAGCATTTGACATTTACTTCCAATAGGAATAAGGGTTTTTTAACCCCATCTTGACATGTTTGCAATTTGTGAAATTTTATTAATCAACCATTCAGGCTTTTTAAAATGTTTGTACTAAAATTATCTTGCAGTATACAATATATTTCTCAATACGTATATATGCATTTCTCAGTTTAAAAAATGCCTAGTTTATGCAATTTTATAAAGAACAGTCTCTAACAATATTTTGTACATTCTGAGTGCATGCATCTTTAATTTGTTGATAAACTGCCTTGTAAAATTCAGGGAAGTGGGAATTTTCAATATTAATTTTTACATTGTAAAAAAAAATTAAAAGTAGATAGGGTCACCTTCAAATATGAATTAAGTGAGTTCCCCCACCCTTTTTTTAAACGTGTTTTTCTGATAAATATGGAAGCTCCGATTTTAAAAGCTATTTTCCAATGTATTACAGGTTATTCTTCTCACTATACTGCACAATAAGATTGTATTTATATGCAGCCATCAATAGCAGATTTTTAACTGATGTTCTTGCTGCAACTCAAATCAGGCAAGACCTAGCAGCTATAATTTCAGAGGCTGTCAAGTAAGCTTTAAAATAGCCTCTTGGCAGTTTCTGAAATAAGTTGTGATTTATTTTGGGTTTATTTTGAAGGGTTTTATATTTTGGATTGATGTATTTCAGTCAGTTCCTAAATGACACGCGATTATTAATCACATGCTTTTTCATTTCATTTAAATTGAGACATGCATTAAGGATGCATTTCTTTGCCTTTTATTTAAATTTGATTTTATGATCTAAATTCTGGAAATATCAGAGGACTTTCTGGGCGGGGGGGAGAACATGACATTTTATTATGTACCAATATTTAGTTATAAATAAATGAGAAGTATTTTTTCTAGTTCCATTGATTTGTAAGCTTGGGGTGCTCTCTATTACCTATAAATCAGACTGTAGATCACTGGTTTAGAAAAAAAATTAAGCTCTGGTGATTTATTTATCTATCATATTTCTATCCTGCTTGCTTCTGGTTAAGTTTGTCTGTGGCAATTTGGAATATAAATTCAAGACAACAATAAAATCAAAATCACTTCTACATTCTAAAACATCAGATCTCTGCAAATAACAACAATATGCCAATTATTATGTAAAAAACCCAACAGTTCTATTCTAAAATATCCGAGCAACTAACTTAACATTATTTTTTTAAGATGAGAGCTTGGATAAAATGATAGGAATAATTGTGGAGTGATCATCATTCATTGTTGAGGTGAGGGCTTGGATAAAACAATTGGAAATACTGTGTCTTGGATTAACCTCATCACTTGTGACATTGTCCCTACACTAAAGCTTTTTTGTTCTGTTTTATTATTTTAGTTGTGCTTTTTTTCAGACTTCTAGGGTATTCTTCTAGACTTCTATACTATTCAGCTTTTTATTATCTGCAAATTTCATAAACATTTCTACCACCTCTTCATCCAAAAGCACCAATAAAAATACTAAAACCTAAAGGGACCCAAGTCTGATCCTTGCTGTAACATTTTCTGAATGTAGGTAGTCCTCAACTTACATCAATTCATTTAGTGACTATTTAAAGTTACAATGGCCCTGAAAAAAGTGGCTTACAATCAGTCCTCACACTTATGACTGTCACAGTATCACCATAGTCATGTGATTAAAATTTGGCTTGGCAATCAGTAGGTTTTTACAATGATTGCAGCATCCCAGCGTCATGTCATGGTCAATAGTGACCTTCCTAGCCAGCTTTGTCAAGTAAAGTGAATGGCAGAAGTCAGATTCACTTAATGACTGCATGATTCGCTTAATAACGACAGCAATTTGCTTTAACAAGCATGGTAAAAAAATGGTTGTAAAATCCGCCACAACTTACTTATCAACCATATTGCTTAGCAGCATACATTCATGACCCAATTGTGGTTGTAAGGTGAGGACTATATGTACTTGTATAAGAATCACTTCAATAGTAAGAGAGCAGCAGCATATAAATTTAATAAATAAATATATGGCATGGGTCTAGGGAATCTGAGGAGATGCCTTGCTTGTCCCACTCCCTCCAGCAGAAGGGGCTATGGACTGTTAATTTCAGCTAACAATGTTGAGGAAAAAAGACTTATTTGCTGTGGCCCCACCCTGTGAAACATTCTACTGTCCGATGTGATATCTGCTCCCACCCTTCTGGCCTTCAGACTCTCTCTCTCTCTCTCTCTCTCTCTCTCTCTCTCTCTCTCTCTCTCTCTCTCTCTCCCCCTCCCTCTCTCTCTCTCTCTCTCTCTCTCTCTCCCCCTCCCTCCCTCCCTCCCTCCCTCCCGTGTGTGTGTGTGTGTGTGTGTTAAAATCTAGTTTTGCCAGTTGGCTTGGGACCCCAATGGAGGCCTTCCTTGCTGGACATGGTTGATAGGATAAAAAGAAGATCTCAGCCTCATGCAATCCATCTGCTTGATATTAGCTCTTACGTAACTTTTTAAAAATTTAATTGTTTCTATATTCACCACTTTATCATCTGTAAGCCACCCAGAATCACCTCATCTTTGAGATGAGCAGCATATAAATGTAATAAATAAACATAATAATGATTGTCATGGTGTCTAGCCCACATTTAACTAATTTGCTAATAAGCACATTTATGAGGCAATGTGAAAGATATACATTACTGTGAAATAATCATTAACAATGAGGCAACACATGCAAAAATCTACATTACTGTGGAGTCCTGGGTATTCTCTGAGCTCAGCTGTTTGGCTGCCGACATTTCATTACCAACTGGGTAACATCCTCAATGTGAGTCAGTGTGGGGCTCTGCCATTTGTGGGAGTGTGATTTTCATCTACATAGGCAGTTCTTTAATTAGGGTATCATTTTCTGATTGATTCTATGCCTGGTATTAATACATGCTTATATGAGTGGTGGGTGATGGATAGGATGTGTTCTGGTCTTTTGGGTTCATTCTTAGCTTTTTAAAATTATCGCTTTTGAATGGTCTGTAAATGTGGTTTATTTCCATGTGCCTACCAATGTCTAATTCGTCTGAATGCCAAGCTTGATGGCATTTTTGAATTTAGCACAGTCTAGGATTCTCATAATTTCCCAGCTGGGACTATGATTGAGATTGTCAATGGGTTGTGACATTTAACTTTTCATTCAATCCTCTGACAGTTATCTTCTTTTCTGTCATGTTCTCATCAAATCCTAAATAAATAAATAATGAACTGCTAGCTGGTGTTCATGGATCTCCTAGGCATATCTCTCTCTCTTCCTTTGTCACAATTTCTCCACTGCTTTCTATTAGCCTTCCCCGCCAACTCCCCAAATTTCCCTTCTTATCAATAGGGGGTGTGTTTTTTGGTAGAACTAATATCAATTCTTCTCTTAAATCTGCTGACAGTTCCATTTCGGTCCTAACGTCGTAATCTCAGTGACAATTTAAATCACAGAATTTTAAACAATGGATCTTGATGTCAAGATCAACTATTCCAATTCTCATTCAGTGCAAAATATAATTAAAGCATCAAATACTTAAATATTTCTGGAAAAAAGCATCAGTATTTAAAATAGTCTATTCCACTGGGGGTGGGGGGGGGAATCTCATCGTGTTAAAAACTATTTCTAAATGTTCTGTGAAAATATGCTTCCTGAAATCTCCATTTACTGGGTTTGATCTTGTTTAACCTTGTCTCTTTTCATATCTTCTGCACAACAGCACTTCCAATATTTGAACATGCCTATCAAGTCTTCTTTAACCTTCTCTTTGGTGAGCTAAATATATCTAGCTCTTTAAAACATTTGTTGATCGGTTGTTAAAACCCTTATTAAAATGTGACTGAGAATTGGACTTCTTCTGCCAAAAAGCTTATTTTTCGCCACATTAATAGAAAATCTAATAGAGCATACTCTTGTTCTGTACTGTGCATGGCAGATGGAATGGCCTGCTTCCATCTTTTGAATTCAAATATTTTTTTTCATAATATAAACACCCAAAAACTCAAACCTGGTCATAAGCCGCTAGAACCTTCTTCTGCACATCTGTCAAAGTTCCCAATGGTTCTAGATAAGGGAAGTTGTCCTTCATGCAGAGAGTCACTGAAGGGACACTGTCGCTGTTCACAAGCCGTGAAACCAAGGTCAAAATGCATTGCTTCAGACTGGTAATTGGTGGGAGGCCACAAAGTTCTTTCACAGACAGAATGGAATTCTAATGAAAATATAGGGGGGAAACAGTTATTCTCACTGCAATCACCATGTACAGTATTTTTACAGATTGTTGAGACTCAGAATCAGTATTATATTATGAGTGTCTCCATGATTGGACAACAGTGCTATAGTAAGTAGCAGCAGAGATGGATGTCACTGTTGCCTTCAGTTATCTTAATTTCCACATAGCATAATTTATAAATTAAGAAGACAGGTGTAGCTACCACATTCAGTACTGATAGGATCTCTAGAGCAGTGATGGCAAACCTTTCCAGCACCAAGTGCAGAAAAGGGAGCATTTCTCGTGCGCGCTCGCTCTCATCTGGGCTGCGACCATGAAGAGGAGCTGCCCAGGGGGCATGCCTGTGCTGGAAAATATACTTCTGGTTTCTGCCACGCATGTGCACATGCCAACCAGCTGGCTGGCGCGCATGCTCAAGCTGGAAAACAGAAGTCCAGCTATTCTGGTTTCCAGCACTTCTGCATGGACAAAGGACAGCTGATTGCCGCATGCACATGTGTGCCAGAAACCCAGAAGAGGAATGGGCAATGCTGCACATGTGCCATAGGTTCACCATCATGGCTCTAGAGGGTCATACCTCATATAGGACTCACAAACTGCAAGAGCAAATTTTCACAGAGAAATACATGAGACTGATACAAATGCATTTTCTTTTTGACAGCTTTGAAGAGAACTATGTCTTACCATAAGTAACATACCCTTTTCTATAAAGCTCAAAATACCTCTGTCCATTTCTTTTCAAACCAAAATAGCACACTTAAAAAGGCTTGAGTACTTTGAAATACCCAAAATCAGAACTGGAGTGTATTCATTATCACGCTAAAGTGAAAGAAATGGTATGCACAGTATCTTAAATTAATATTTTTAGCTTTGATTTAAAGTTAAAGATTAATTTGGGCTGTAGCCCTGAAGGCATAAACCCTCCGTGGTTAGAGAGCAAGAGAAGGCAAATCACGAAATCATGAGTGACAACATCAACACACATACAGTATGTCATGATTTGCATAAGTTGCGCCAGAAACTAGGATGCAAGTATATAACAGCAGCATGTGTGTGATGACATCACCATGCAGGTATCATTATGCTAATATTACTGTGGTTTTTTGAAAATTCCACTGCCATCCTCTAGTGCAAGGGTGTCAAACTGGATTTCTTCAAAAGCCGGATCAACATTGTAGTTCTCCGCAGGCTGGGGGGTGAGAGACAGGATTGGCTGGGGGTGGGTGGGTGGAGAGACAGGATTGACGCCTCCTGCAGCACCCTGCCAGCCAAAATGAGTGGTGATGGTGCAAAGCCCTCCCATGTCCCATTTTGGCTGCCAGGGGCACCATGGACGGTCCTTTGCTATTTCCGGGCCGGTGCAGCTGGCCAGATTTTAGCACCCCTGATCTAGTACACAGATAATATCCAATATTCACTCCCCAAAATGTTTTTGTTTGCTTTCTTGCATATTTATTTCTTGAAAATGACAACAGTCCTAAACACACTATCATTCGTATTCAAAATACTTATATATTATTATTTATTCATCATCATTTTAGCCACTATCAATCCACTGCAGGATGAAGGTCTCTTCCACATGTTTCCAACCTCCCATACATTATTTTTCTATACATTATTATTAAATTATTATATTTATTGGTCCCCATCTCACAGTTCAAGGAGACTGGGCAGCTCTTGCTTTTGGGGAGGAAAAAGGCACTCAGTAAATGGGGCTCTTTTCTGACATGGTACATCTAATAAGTCAGAAGCCATTTCTATGAGACGTGCTGCGGCACTGATGTAAATGGGTACCCAGCTGATTCTGAGCTTAGATTGACTTTGTTAACCCAGGGAAATTGTACCCAGTGCCATAATGAATGATTAATCACAAAACTCAAACAAATGTGAACTGCATTTATGATTGGGCCTTAGTAATTAATCACATATTCACTTTTATCATATCCATTTGTAATTCAGACCCAGCCTGCTGATATCAACCCCCCATCCAGTTCACAAGGATTTTATTTTTAATTGTATGTCAGAGGATACAAATGCAGGGATGATCTTTAGTAACTGGCTAATAGGCTTTTGCTGATGGGTGATTTGCTTAACAGGTTTCAAATTGCACAAACCCTTCCAGATCCAGGTCTACCAAAGAAAGAACTGAAGACATTTGCACAGAACCATCATCTATTACAAGCTTTAACCCCTATCTAACCCCTAACTCTGAGGTACACTTTTCCTTGCTTATCACTATTCAGCAGTAGGGGATTTCCAAGATGCAACATTCCTTTACAGACATGAGTCCTGAAAAGGACACCTGAATTGTAGGCCAACTTGGCTCCGAACCGACATTTGGCTGCTATAGTTGTAATCCAAATAGAACAGAAATTGAATGGAACATCTGTGTGTATGGAACTGATTACAGCCTATAATAGTAAAAGAGCCGAATTTCCGTTGTTTGGCAATATTAACATTTATTTTTAGTTTACAATAGGCTTTCTTTGTATAAAGAAATCCAACAATTTCCCAATAAGAACTTAAGCAAATCTCAACTTCATGGCTAAATAAAAAGAATGCTTACAAGCCATTCTCTTCATTGACTTACAAATATTAACAGAACATTGCTGTTTAAATGCAAATTTTACAAGCTCATTCATTTTACATTAATTACAACTGATGTTTTGCTGAACACAGCTTTTCCCAACTTGGATTTTGAGGAATTGCAATTCTCAGAATTTTCCAGACCAGCCAAGAGACCCAATGCATTTGGAAAGCACCAGCTTGAGATTCTTTAATCACATTATAATACATCATATAAAAAATATTCTCTTTAATCATATCATAACAGCCATTGCTCTATCAACGTGATGGCGAACCTAGGGCACGCGAATAAATGTTGGAGATGTAACATGGAATTGGGAACTTATGAACATATGTGGTATAAATGTGAAAAAATTAAAAAGTTTTGGCAACAATTGGAGAAAACGATGTTTGAAATGATGAAGAAAAGAATAACATTGAGATCAGAAACTATATTATTATTGATAATTAAGGAATTAGAATTAACAAAATATGAGAAAGAATTGATTAGAATTATGATTATAATGGGTAGAATTATAATAGCAAGATACTGGAAAATAGAGGTAAATATTAAAATAGAAGAGTGGTATTGTGAAATGTGGAAATTAGCTTTAAATGATAAAATGACATGTGATATTAAATTTAGAGAGGGGGTCTATAAAAAAGACATTTTCTGGAAGACTTGGAAGCCATTTATGGACTATGCACTTGGAACTTTGGATGCCTCGATACCTGTACCCAGAGAACGTGGATTTTGGAGATCCTAAAGATAATTGAAGATATCCGAAGAACCAACTCTTCCTTTCGTTTTGTATAGCACTGGGTGGAATATTGTAAAATATAAAAATTAATAATAATAAAAAAAAAGGGGGAAAAAAGAACCTAGGGCACGCGGAGCCATATTTGCCAGCACGTGAGCCATCAGCTCCGGTGCACATGCGCATGCCAGCCAGCTGATTTTCAGCCTTCCAGAGAGCAGGGGGAGGCCGTTTCTGCCCTCCCCTGGCTTTAGGAAAGCCTCTGGAGGCTGGGGAGGGCAAAAAACAAGCCCAATGGGCCACTTCCGGTTGGCCCATTGGGCCTGTGTTTCATTCTCCCCAGGCTTCAGGAAAGCCTCCGGTCATGCACACATGTGCGGTGTGTGTGTGTGTGTGTGTGTGTGTGTGTGTGTGTGTGTGTGTGTGTGATGCACACATGCACAGGTGGGCGGGACACATTGCAATGTGATTATGGGCACGCACATGTGTGCGATAGGGTGCATGTGCACAATTTTGGCACGCCTTAATAAAAAGGTTCACTATCATTGCTCTATCAAGATATAAGTTAAAACTGAAGAAGAAATGCCTCAAAAGAAAATAATGGCTGAATTTTTTTTTCCAAACAGAAATAAATGTTTCAAAAATCAGCTGAGCCAGCCAAACACTCTGAAAGTATTGTCATAGTCAATAGGTTGCAGATTCTTTTAATCCTGTCCAAAGTATTGGAAATAGAACAAAACAATTACAATAGAATCTTAATACATTTAAATCTCATCATTTCAGAGTGAGAGAGGTCAGAATCAATGCAAAACTGAACAGCAAAACCTCAAAACTTAGCATTAATTTGCAACAGGAACTGAAGCATTCGCACTGCATCTGGCAAATGTACTAATTGTGTCTGCAGCCTTTTGAACCAGGGCTCTTGCCTCATGGGTCCCTGTGTCCCAGAAGAAGGGCTGCAAGAAACTACTTGAATACTGGAACAGCTTTACTTGCTCAATTTGAAAATCACCACTTTACTATTTCTGCTGCTGTTGCTTCTCAGTGAAAAGGAACACTTTCATTTTGGAATGATTTCTTTCCAAATCCTCATCCAGAGAGCATTTGATGAACAGCACAGGGAACAAAAAAAGCCATCTTTGGTCCAAGAAAAATTTCTCTGTTATCAGTATAAAGAAGCACAGAAAGGTGCTTTAGTGGACATAAAGATTCATGTTTGGAAATGGTCTATATAACACCATTAACATAGAAATGAAATAAGAGGGGGCAGGCATAATCCTTGTTTAACTCCTACTTGCATGCAAATTAAGGGGGTGAGAGTGGCAGAGTATGACTTTTGACTGGCATAAGGTATCTTCATAAAACATAATGATTAGCTGTCACTCATGATTTTCAATAGAGGAAGAAGCTGGCTTTGTCTCAGGAAAAATCAAATAGAAATCTGTTTTCAGGTGAATAAAAGTTGTTCCACACACCCCCCAACCCCCATGTTGATGCATTTCTCCCAAATCAAAATGTCTGACTTAAAATTAGTTTCTCTCACAATTAAAAAAAATTTCATAAAAAATTCCTGGCATCTTGGGTTAGATGTCACCCTTTCTAATGACTGTGATGGTTACAGATCATTTCCAGTCTGGATCTGCAGAACAATACATTTTCTACCCAGAAGAGCACTTCATGCTTGCATGATTTAATCCCTTTACCTTCCATATTGGTAATGAAAAGCTTTAAGTGCATCCATTTTTGTATTTGCTCGGATGTCATTATAACTACTAAATCAGGAACATTTGTCATACTCCACTGTCTCCTCCTGTGTACTTGGTGTGCAGAGTTTAAATTCCCATCTTTCCTAGTGTATGAATTGATCAAATATGGAAATTACCCGCTTCTTACTTTCAAATCTCTCACCAGAAATTTCCAGAAATGTAGCAATGTTACCACCAGGAAGTATGGTGCCGGGTTACCACTTAGCAGAGGGGCTGCCCAGAACAGTCTTAACATTTTTGTCACAAATCTATCTTGCTGTTTGTTTTATATTATCTGTCACATTGCTATTTTTTATTTGGTCTCCAATCATAAATCACTAAAGTTTACATACTGTGGGAGAAAAAATTATATATCAGTAACTGAACATATTACTAATATATTTGCTCCTGTGGTGGGAAATGTTCCATGACTCTTTTAAAAGTAAATCCTTGTTTTCTAAATATCTTGAAATGAAAAATTAAGAGGAAACAGCTTATCTAAACAATTGAATTGATGCTTTAAAAATACATTTATACGTGCAAGTCCATGTATAACTAGGAACTAGCTTGAGAAGAAGATAAGAGCTCAGAAGAGTTTAATATTACAAACTTGATTATACAAAAGTAATCTCACTGTATTTAAAGGGATTTACTCTTAAAGTACAGGTTTATAATTGTTTTATGGATTTGTAAGTATAATAATATTCTCTGAATAATAGTATTCTGCAATTAGTAATATGTTCTAGTTTCTAGAATTCTGTATTCATGGGACAGCACCCAAAGTATGAATGTCTCTTCCTCCCTCCCTCTCCCTCCCCCTCTCTCTCATACACACAATTGTATTATCCAGTACTGTGCATGTGCATCCTCCCTTGCAGAAAAATGGGAAGGATATTATAAGAATTATATAAAGACGTGTATAAACAATGCCTCTCAAATAATAGTTCAGATACATTGTAATCCAATTTCTTGTCCATAGAGAAGCACTTTAAAAAAATGAACTAGTTCATTGTTGCAGAAAAATTCAGGAGAGTAAGAATTATATGGAGAAATTGAAAGCCTCTAACTTCAAGGCGAACAAAAAAAACCTTAAGGTTCAGTTTTTTGACGACATAAAGATTAAAATTGCAGACAAATTTTACTAATGGTGATTGTAATCCTAGCTATTAAAAAAAAAACCTAATAACCAGGAATGGCAACAATATGTGTATTTCATATGATACTTTGTTAAACCAAGCTTTCAGTTTTGAAAGTAAAAAAAGACTCAGTTTTCCTTACCTGCATGTTCTCCCTCAGGTCAGTTGCTTCCCTCAATGGGTGTACGGCTAGCTTAAAGATGTCATCTATAATCTTAAGGCTTGTGTTCCTCAGCATAGTATAGTCTCTGGTTTTCCTTCCCATTCTAGCCGTCAGGCTACGCTTTTGGGGCTTCCCTCCACCGCTCCGGTTAGTTATTGCAATGTGCACAAAAAGTGTAACATGCTCCATAATGTCCCCTACGAAGGAGCGCAGAGGTATGTGTCGATAGCCTGACTGTAAACATTCCAGGGGGATTGTATATTGGCCTATGAATTCATCACCAATATAATCATCATCCAAGACTACAAAACGGATCATGGCAAGCTCTGGCAAGTTGATCTCAAACTCAAAACTCTCATCAAAAATAGGATTATCACTGTTCTGTTGAACAGTTTTAGTCCTCTGTTCTGTACAGTCTGCGGGGATGCCATGGATTTCTAGACACACATAAGGATCTATGACATCCCCTTTGGCACAGGCTCCTTTGGGCTTTGGAAAGTTTTGTCCACTGATGATTTTGACATGTAAAACTTGTGGGGAAGCCCCCGGGACGATGCCTTTTGTGTTTGCACTGAAGTAAGACACCTCTTCTCGCATAACAGAAGGTCGAAGGACGTAACCACAACCCCCATTCTGTAGAAACCATCCAGTATGTAAATCCATCATTGGCCCAGGCGTTTGATAATTCATTGCCACTATCTGGCAACCACAGTTCCAAAAGTCTTGTGGGTTTACATTACTGGAATCTATTCTCATGGCACTTGGATATATTCGAGACAGAAATCTCTTATTATAATTGACAAAGTCTTCTGGACATTCATTTGCAATTTTACTGGCTTCTCCTTCACTGAAGGAACACATTTCCCAATAATTCTGATTTTTCATTGAGTTCTCAAAGTCCTTGAATTGGACTGATTTACATATAGTTACAAGATCAGAAAGCTCTTTGCATAGCCACGACATTTTTGGGTCCCCTAAACATTCTTCAGACTTTCTGCGAGATATTTCAGCTTCTTCATCTTCGTCTGTGACTTCTCCTTCTAATAAATCTTTACCATAAGGCAGTTTCTTTCCTTTGATTATAATCTTCATTTTCAGTTTCTCTGGAGATGGCAGATACATTTCTGATGGTAGTGGTGCATCTGTGTAGAGTTTGGTCCCAAAAGTCTTCTTCATTTGTTCAGCCATAGTTTTCTGCTGCTGTATGGAGCAGTGGTTTTGCAAGCAGAGAATAAGAGGATACTCTGAAGAAACAAAGGCTAATTTGTTGATTACTTCTATTACATATTTAAAGGACAGAGGTGATGCCCTATTATTACAGTTACAAATAATGGGCTCATTATCTGGCCCATCACAAACATCCAGTTCGATACTTCTACAGTTCATCTTTAGTGCCCTGATATAGCCATTGATATCTGCTGGGCCTCGGACCTGGTCTTCTATCAGATAGGTATTGTGAGATGAGTTAATATAATAGTGTGATAAAGACTGGGTCATGTCTTGAACAACTTTTATATGTGTGGTATCGAAAATATCACATTCTGGAGACAACAAATATTGTGTAAATCCATCGATTGCAAGGAAACCTTTCAACTGCCCTTCCTGTGAAAATTCATATCTACGAATGATGTCAAGGCAAATGTCCTCGGTGATACCTGCAACCCCTTGCTCAGCTTCTAAAAAAAGCATGAGGTCCTTGGCATCTACAAACTCTTTGTTTTTAGATATTTGTACTAGCAAAAAATAAACTTCAGGTCTTGTACAAAGCTCTGTGTATGCTTCACAAAATTCTTCTGTTGTTACACGAGTTGTTAGTTTCTCTTTGCTCCTTTGAATCTCCTTAAATTTTAATCTGATTTTGGACTCTTTTAAGGCTGGGTTCAGCTGTTTTATTAATTCTACAACTGTGTCCTCCAACATAATCCCATTGCCTTCAACATCTGCAGCTTCAAATACAGATGTAAGCCAAGCAAACCGTGGAGTATTTTGACTACTCTCTATCAAATCCAAACATTGCTTAGTACGAGAAACTAGGTACTGTAAACCTGACACCCATATGTTGGCCACATCTGCTGAATTGGCAACTAAGTCTAGAGATTCATAATTTTCTCCATGAATAATGGAGAAGGCACAGTCTTCAGAAATCTGATCTACAAGTCCATTGTTTCTGAATGTTTCTGTGTTCTTCCCTAATCTGATCTCTTTAATTGCAGAAATATCAAGTTTTGCCTTCTCTGAATCCTTTTTAGAGGGTTCCCAGCGCAGTGCCTGCAAATCAGAGTCAAGAGTAAAAAATCTATTATAAATACGAGAGTTTTGCCGGACTTTCTTCAGTTCACAGCCAGCTTGCATGAAGCTAATGCAGTCACTTGCACTACTTATTTTCTTTTCTGAGGGCATGCTGCTGAAGGAGACTGTTTTCTTGCGTCCACATTTTGAAGGATCCTGTCAAGGAAAAGAAAAAGAAAGTCAGTGCTTTCTGGTCATGTGACAAACTATAAATAAATTACAAAATATAAAGGTGACAATTATAGTTAAAAAAAAATCCTGGTAGCAACTGGTATATAAATTACAATTCATGTTTATGCTAAGCATTTTACTGTACTATAATCATTATTGTAGTATCATATAGGTAGTCCTCAGGTTATGTGATTGCATGTCTTAGCAACAGCAATCCCATTCAGTCCCGGCTATCAAAATAATTCCAAATCATTAAGTGGAAAGAGGCAGGAGCTCCAGGTAAGGTGACATGGAGGGGAATGCCAGGGGTAGAGGAAGCCCTGGGAGAGCCAGCACATGCCTTGTCCAGATAGGAGGATGCTGTGGGAAGGAGAAGAAGCAGGAAAGTAGAAAAGACTGGAAGAGGGCCAGCCCAGGCTACATGCCAGCAGGAGGCTGCTTTAGGTAGAAGGAAAAAGTAGGAGAAAATTGTCAGAGTTACTTGCAACCTTCCTCGTTGGCTTCCCTATTGACTTTGCTTGTGGGAAGCTGGCATTGGAGGTCACTAATGGTGATCATGTGGTTCCCTGCAATGGCATAATAGTGAGCTGGGTTCCCAAGTATCCAGATCATGATCAAGTGACCTTGGAGGTGCTACAATGGCCAGAACGTCAAGAACCAGTGATACCTCCATTTTTTCAGCATCACTGTAACCCTCAATGCTCACCGATAATAAACATAAGCCAAGAACTACCTGTACTGAAATTAATGGGACCTGTGGATTCAAAATATATGTGTGTGTGTGTGTTACGTTTTTGAGCTGATCAATAAATAAGTCAGGGAGACTAGTATAGATCTATTTCGAGCTTTTTAGCTCTCATCAGCTAGCCATACCCTTACTGGGATTTGAACCAGGGCTGTATTGCATGCTAGGCAGGAGCCTTAGCCATTAGGTCACCAGGTTCTCTTCCTGATCATCTGAGACAGGAGGATAAGTATAACATGTTAAGCCCCAATTAAGGGAGGAAGCATACTGCTCTCCTTTTCTATCTAGAATCTAGATAGAAAAGGAGAGCAGTATGCTTCCTCCCTTAATTGGGGCTTAACAGGGTGTTGTCACACACACACACACACACACACACACACACACATACATATATTATACAAAGAGAAAGAGTTAACACTAAAGCACAAATGAAATGACTGACAAATGGCGGGTTTAGGAACGGAAGTGTCTCATCATAACAATTGTAGTACACCTTGCTCTATGGTTATCTGTATTTCTAATACTAAGTATTCAGAGAAGTAATTTGTTAACCAGCTATTCTACTGCCTGAATAGCTGATTCACAATTTCTAACTCCTAATCAATGGAAACCTGGACAGCATGAATAAATACTGCATTTTAAGAAATGCAGTTCAATGAATTTGAATTAGGCCTAACTTTTTTTTTATACCTTTCCGGCATTTCCCATGGAATAAGAGTTACTTGGCATCTGCTTTAGGAAAGCACTATGCAGTTCTTGAAATGTAACATTTTGCTTTCCCTCATCTGATTGTCTTTCTTGTGTGCTTCCTGCTTTAAAATAAAATGCCAAGGAAATAGAGTGGCACCCATCTTTAATTTGCTACATTTTGTTATAGAAGACATCAGCATCATAAAACTGCTTACATTAAAAGGAAGAGAGCAAGAAAGAAACACCTCTGATATTCTTTCCCAAAATATAAAGCCTTGGCCCCAGGAGATGCCAAAGAAATTCTTCAGATCTTTTGAGAGTGAGAAAAAAAATGACCTTGGGATATATCTGAGAAAAAGGGAACTTCAACTGTGGAGCACTTCAGTAGGTGGGTGAGGCTGTGTGTTGAACATTAGAGGAATGCCATCTGCTCTGAAGCTTTTGGAAAGCAAGACACTGGCACAGCTCCTCTAGGTACTGCACCTGTAATGGTATAAGGCTTCCCACATAAGACTTGGAAGGCAGGTGGAAGAGCAGAAACTACACAATAGCCAGACCAGGGAAGGGGGGGGGGAATTCCCAGTTACTTATGAGCAAGGTAATTCACCACATCTCTTGTAACATGGGGTGAAGCTGGAGAATCCATAAGATCATCCAGTGTATAGCAGGATGAAGCGCTGTTTTTCAAATGGCTTTAGATAGTCCAAAGCACCATCTTTTAAAGAAAAAGAAGTAACCAATGGGGAAAAGCAGAGGAACTTGATTGTAAGTTTCTCTTTGGGTTATAATAGAATTCCTCATGAGGATAAAGAGGAAACATTGCATGAGAATAGATGAAGTTTTTTTTTTTAAAAAAAAACCTTACAATTGTTTCTTTGTGTTCATTTTGATAATCACTGTATAAGTAGTGCAAGATTGACAATCCAGTGTTCATTTAAAAAAAATGCCAAGATGCAAAGTACATAAATGTACTTTAAAGTTATTTATATTTCTGCCAGCTCAGTAAACATTTGCCCAACAGAAAACAAAGAAAAGCTCAAGATATTTATATATGAAATGCAAATATGTGAACACAACTTCTTCCACACAAAATATAGAATAGCAGTACTTTACATCTATTGTAAAGAACCAAGGGGAGGAAGGGAGAATATAGAAGTGGTTGATATATATATACATAGCAGTATTTTTATTTTGTTAATTGGGACATATAGCCTATTTACATACTCAGTCCCTAGTGAAATTGATAAGATTTATTTTATACTTAAGCAAATTATATATACTACTTAAATAAATTTACGATTGGTGCTTTATGTATTCCTGAAATGTTTCTTGGGACTGGGCAGATTATAAAAGAGCTACTAATCAAAAGGCATTGGATAGGTATCTGTCTTTATTTTTCTCATTTGATTTTTTTTTAACATTGATAGGAAAAGTAGCCATCAAATTGTAAGGGAATGTGACATCCTGTAAAAATAGCGAGTGAGGCAAGATGATTCAGATAATGCAGTCAGATAATGAATTGGTGACTCAGCAATGAAGAGGTTCTTAATTATTTGAATAACCACATTTTTGGCTAAAGGGTAGCATAAGCTCAATCAATGGAAACACAGTTAATATAAGTGAAAAACTAATAAGCATCATTCGTTACTTTGCTTCCACATCTAATAAATCAGTAATATTATTAGAAACTTTAGTCCTCTCTTCAAGAAAGCATTCCTTCTAACCAAACTACTGCTGCTACAGGAATTAATGTAAAGTCAATTTTCCTGAAACAAATTCATAAATTCATGCAAATGCAATATGCAACCGTAATTCCATTTTCATTACCATGCCGAAAGATGTCAGATTTTAATTAAAACATTTTAACTGAAAATTAAATGTCAACAGTGATACAGAGTTGCTGTTAAAAGGATATATCAAGTCAATAACAGTCATTTTGAAAAGGAGCAGAAAATGCAGCAAGTGCTAACAAAAATGGTGAATAGAGGAACACAGTCTATAAAAGACCAGATTTTAACTACGAGTTGTAGACTTTGAACATAAAATAAGAAAGCATATTGGTCTGGACATACTGGTGTTTTATAACACTTCTATCACCAGCAAAACTCATCCTTTAAAAAAAACATGCTAAGAGATCAGAAACTTTCCAGGGCAGCACCTAAATGAACAAAGGGATATCTTTTCAATAGATGCATATCTGTCTGGTTATGTGTATACAGGTAAGTTGCTCATGTGGATAGAATTACAGTGGGAGTTGGGCCATATACCTCAGTGGGAAGACACATGGATCAAGACAGCATTAAAGCCGTTTCTTTTATGATGTAGAAATATTAAAGTAGAAATTGGAAGTAAACCTCACACTTAATAAATGTTATGTATGGTGGATCTGGGCATCTTTTCCTTTGAATTCTAGGCAGGTGAAAGACACTCTTCTAACTACAGCACTTATGACACTGCACACAATTTTAAGTGGGGAGGAGGAGCAGCTCTGGCAACCAAAGAATGAATGTTAGATACACTCCATTTTTCCAAGATTACCTTGAAGTGCATCATGTTTAATAATAGAGGAACAACTTTATACGTTTTTCAAAAAATCACTTTATTTAAGAAAGAAAATATTTGCCCATTTATTTTGGAACCAGGAAGAATTTTTACAAGGGATTAGCTACATCTTCTGGTTCTTCCATAGATCAATAATCAATAATTTCAATAATCAATAATTTAATTTGTTGACCGCTCCCTCTCCCCAAAGGGACTCGGAGCGGTGCACAGGGCAAATAAAACAATAAATACACATACACATAATAAAAACAAATTAAATATATCCCTGCGCTAAAAATTACCAATTAAAATACTAAAATCCCTATCTAAAATTATTGACAATCCCATAGACGAGAGACTATCCTAGGCCGGCCAAGCAGAACAAATATGTTTTTAATTTTAGACGGAAGGAGCGGAGGTCCGTAGTTGTTCTAATGTCGGGGGGAAGGTCGTTCCAGAGGGCTGGGCCCGCCACAGAGAGAGCCCTTCCCCTGGGCGTCACCCGCTGACAAAGCCTAGTGGACGGCACCCGGAGAAGTCCCTCTCTGTGGGAGCGAATTGGCCATGTGGATGTATGAGGCAGGATCCGATCCTGCAAATAGCTAGGTCCCGAGCCATGGAGCGCTTTGAAGATGATGACTAAAACCTTGAAGCGCACCCGGAAGACGACAGGTAGCCAGTGCAGCTCGCGCAAGAGCGGTGTTACATGGGTAAACCTTAAGGTTCCCATAATTGCTCGCGCGGCTGCATTCTGGACTAGCTGAAGTCTCCGAGTGCACCTCAAGGGGAGCCCCATGTAGAGAGAGTTACAATAGTCCAGTCGGGATGTCACGAGAGCATGAGTGACTGTGCAAAGGGGGCGCAACTGGCGAACCAGGCGAACCTGGTAGAACACCCTCCTGGCCACGGCTGTCACTTGATCTTCCATGGACAGCCGGGTATCCAGGAGGACACCCAAGTTGCGCGCCCCATCCACTGGGGCAAGATGTTCGCCCCCAATGGCCAGCGATGGAATCAGCTGGTTGAATCGGGCAGCCGGAAACCACAGCCACTCGGTCTTGGTTGGGTTGAGCTTGAGTCCGTTTCTTCCCATCCAGACCCGTACGGCTTCCAGGCACTGGCACATCACCGCTACGGCATCGTTGGGGTGGTTTGGGGTAGATATATACAGCTGAGTGTCATCAGCGTAGAGATGGTACTCTACCCCAAAACCACGGATGATCTCACCCAGCGGCTTCATATATGTGTTAAACAGGAGAGGCGAGAGGACCGACCCCTGAGGCACCCCACATGCGAGGGGTCTCGAGGTCGACCTCTGCTCTCCTGTCAACACAAATTGCGATCGGCCAGAGAGGTAGGAGGAGAACCACCGTAAAACGGTGCCTCCCACCCCCACCCCCCCAGCCGATGCAATAGGATACCATGGTCGATGGTATCAAAAGCCGCCGAGAGGTCTAATAGGACCAGGATGGAGGAACAACCCCCATCTCTGGCCCTCCAGAGATCATCAACCAACGCGACCAATGCCGTCTCGGTGCTATGCCCGGGCCGAAAGCCGGACTGGCGCGGGTCTAGATAATCAACTTCCTCCAGGTGACGGGGAAACTGTTGTGCCACCACACTCTCAACAACCTTCGCCAAGAAGGGAAGGTTGGAGACTGGACGATAGTTGGTTAATAAAGCTGGATCCAAAGAGGGCTTCTTAAGGAGGGGCCTCACCATAGCCCCTTTTAGGGAAGCAGGCAAGGAACCCTCACTTAAGGAAGCGTTGACAACCTCTTGGAGCCAGCCTCGTGTCACCTCCCAGGATGCCAGTACAAGCCAGGAGGGACACGGGTCCAATAAACATGTGGTGGCTCGCAGTCGACCACGTAACCTGTCCATATCCTCGGAAGTAACGGAGTCAAACTCCTCCCAAACAAGATCTGTCTCGTGGCATCCCACTGGGCCATCAATGGGGGCTAACTCGTTCTGTATCTGAGCGATTTTCTCCTGCAGAAAAATCACAAATTCCTCTGCTCTACCCTGTAGCGGGGCTTCCCGCACCCTCTGATGAAGGAGGGAGCGGGTCACCCTAAACAGGGCGGCAGGGCGGTTTTCTGCGGATGCTATGAGAGTGGCACAATGATGACGTTTGGCCACTCTCAGCGCCACAATGTAAGTCCGTAAGATACTGCTTGTTCCATCCACTTTATGTACACTGATGGATAATAAGTATTATTAATGCATGCCTGCTCCTGGAATGCATTTTGATGACAATCTAATCAACGGCTAATCAAAAAGTAGGTTCTAGAAATAATATCATCTCATTTCATGTTTATCCAGAGTACAGTAGCCAAAATTCTTGAACAAACTTTTTTTAGAGTTTCCACTGAAGCTGGCTTTGTGTAGTATTTATCATTATTATCATGATTCCTTTTACTATTGTACAATTTTAATCTCCAAGAGACCACAAAGTATATATTTTGAGAACTCTACGTTTAACTTCTCAGGCAAATCTCAGCATTAAAACAGATGCAACAGGGATTTTCCACAGCTTAGTACTTGCTTTGTTCATGTCAAACTCTGCTGGCACCATCAGTAAATTATTCCCAAAGGATAAGCCTATACATTTACTGTGGTTCTCGGTACTGTATTTATTAGTGAATCAACTTTTCCTTCTTTTAATCACATCTAAGGATGAAGTAACTTAAAAAAAATCTAGACAGATGCAATCCTATTCCCATTTTCATGATGGGCCTGAATTCCAAATAGTCAAAGAATTGTGCTATTATTTTATTTATAAAGTAATAGTACACAGGGTGGGATCCACGCCAAAGACCTGTCCGGTGTATGTTTTCTAAATATAGTTGTTGTTCTAAGAACCTAGATTAACAAATATGTAATAGTCCTCTCTGAGAAAACAATTCCATCTTGAAGCAGTGGTGGAAGAAATTTAGAAGTTATTGGTACTTCATCACTGGAGGTTTTTAAGATGACTGTTTATCTCTTAATCTTTCTTATCTTCGTGAAAACAATAATGACTATTCTAGCTTGTGCTGAAGATGTGGAATAACTCTTTGGCTTATTTAGCAAGAAATACTGACAAATTATGTAAGGCTATTAAGAGTTTCATAACAGGAAATATTTTTAAATGTGTTGATTAAATTATGGGAAATGACTTTGAGTGATCAATATATATCTCTAATCTCATCAAAGATTTCCTGCAGAATAAATGCATTTTATTTTCTAGTGTTAATTATCAGTGCATCAGACTAATCTTAAAGACAAAACAGATGATGAAAGTAGAGTAAGAATCAATTTTTCAAAGTGGGTGCCATGCAGAAATGCCACAAAAAATATAGATCATTTCCATAATTGCATTATTTCTGATATGGTTATATCACAAATTTGGCTGAGCTAGTTGAGCATGGATGTTATGAACAGATCTTCAATATCCATACTCTATAGGCTACCAAATACTCTATAGGCTACCAAACCTTTTAACAATACTGATAAGCAGGGGCGGGAGGAAATCTATCTATCTATCTATCTATCTATCTATCTATCTATCTATCTATCTATCTATCTATCTATCTATCTATCTATCTAACCCTTTAAGATTTAAGGAAGGGCGACGCCTTCGCAATCACAGACCGAAGCCTGAGGATGGCAAATGAGATCTTGCCAAAATGTTGCAATAACAATTCCATGCTATATACCCGGGAAAACACCCGAGGATGGCAATACCAGCATACCTACACCCGTGAAAATCTACGAAAGCATGCATATATTGATTAGAAGCAAAGGTTAGTTATTTATACAGAATTAACGTAACTTCACTACAAATACATTATTTGTATGTGATTAATCATCCCAAGTGAACCGACTAATTATGAGGAAATAAATGTTATTCAACAAAGAAGTTTTTGTAGAGAAAAAAAGCTACATCTCTGAGTTTCTATATTGAATCCCGTTCCCTGTTCCTTGATGATAGTGATGGTGAAAAAATAAATTAGATACAACAATATTATGCAATATTTATTATTAACTCTAGTGAGTTTAGCAACACAGACTATCTATTATTTAATTGGTTGCTTTATTTAATAATTGCAAACCACATTTAGCCTTCTTTTTGTTGTGAAACTCTCAAGGCAATGTATATAAATCTGTGATCCTTTCTTCTACTTTCTCCATGTTAACCTTTCGCAATCCTAGTTAACATGAAATCTATGAAGTGCTCCAAGGTCAACTACTGATTTTTATAGTTGAATGAGAGGTGATCCAAGTAATTTCCTGTCCTGTCACAGGGTCTCTGTTTATTTGTGGTTTTAAATCAAAGGAGAAAGATTGTGTTGAGATTCTCATTCCTTTCCCAGGATGTATTTGAGACTTAAATTGTGCCTTCTGGAGATCATCTGATGCTGCTTTTCCTGGATTGCACTAAGAGAAGGTTATGGAAAATGTAAAGGCCTTCCTGCATATAGACAAAGGGAAATAGCTTGTCCTTTAAAAAAAATTACCATTCTAGGAATTCTATCTTAATACTCACTAGATTGTTCCATAAATAATGTTTTTTTAAGTTCCAATATCCAGTTTCCGCTCTAGAAATGTAAGTATACAGCACAACAGCAGGTATATCACATCATTTCATCATATCACTATCTTGAATGTATTTGGGTCAATATTAAAGGTTGGGGGGGGAATGATATTGTCATAGGTCTATACTACAGGCCACCCAACCAAGCAGAGGAAGTGGATGAACTTTTTGCTAACCAGCTAACTAAGGTATGTAGGAAGCACACTACAATAGTAATGGGAGATTTTAACTACCCTGACATCAATTGGGAAACAAACTCTGCACCAAGTGGAAGATCCAACAGGTTCATAATAATAATAATAATAATAATAATAATAATAATAATAATAATAATAATAATAATAATAATAATAATAATAATAATAATAATAATAATAATAATAATAATAATAATAATAATAATTTAAGCCTCCCTCTCCCCGGGGGGACCTAACAAACCTAGCAGACAACTTTGTTTCCCAAAAGGTAGAGAAGGGAACAAGGGTGTCAGCAATATTGGACTTAATTCTCACTAACAGAGAGGAAATGATAGAAGGTGCAGAAGCTACAGGAACTTTGGGGGCAAGCGATCATGAAATACTGGAATTCAACATTATGCAAACAAAAGTAGTAGAACAAAGTCAAACTAGAGTCTTAGACTTTAAGAGAGCTAATTTCAATAAACTCAGAGAGAGCTTGGGAAGGATTCCATGGATGAGAATCCTCAAGGGGAAAACAACTCAAGAAGCTTGGGAAATTTTAAAAAATGAGATTATAAAAGCCCAGTCCAGCGCAATACCAATGAAGAAGAAAAATAACAGTTCCCAAAAGAAACCAGCATGGCTGCATAAAGAACTCTCTGACAAATTGAAAGACAAAAAGGATAAATATAAAAAGTGGAAAAAGGGGGACATACCTAAGGCAAAATATCAGCAAATAGCCCGAGCCTGTAAAGATGAAGTGAGGAAAGCTAAGGCTCGCAATGAAGAAAGGCTTGCCAAAAAAGTAAAAAATAACAAAAAAAGCTTCTTCCAACATGTTAAAAACAAGAAAAAAGTTAAGGAAACAATTGGTCCACTGCTGGGAGAAAATGGCAAGAAGATGATAAGCAACAGGGAGAAAGCAGAACTATTTAACTCTTTTTTTGCATCCGTCTTTACACAAAGGGATAAAACAGTCCAACCAATCAAAAACAGCACCACAAAAATCAGATTAGGAACACAAGTTGAAATAGGGAAGAAAATGGTAAGTGAGCATCTGTCTGCCCTGGACGAGTTCAAATCACCAGGACCGGATGGATTACACCCCAGGGTTCTGAAGGAACTGGCAGACGAGATCTCAGAACCACTGAACTATATCTTTCAGAGATCCTGGAGCACCGGGGAACTGCCAGAAGACTGGAAAAGAGCTGATGTGGTTCCCATCTTCAAAAAAGGGAAAAAAAACAGATCCAGGAAACTATAGACCCATCAGCCTGACCTCGATACCAGGAAAGATTCTGGAAAAGATAATTAAACAATAAATAAGTGAACACCTAGAAGCAAACAAAGTAATAGCCAAAAGCCAACATGGGTTTGTCAAAAACAGATCATGCCAGACTAATCTAATTGCATTCTTTGACAAAGTGACAAAATTAGTGGACCAGAGGAATGCTGTCGATATAATTTACTTGGACTTCAGTAAGGCATTTGGTAAAGTAGACCATAACCTACTACTAGATAAAGTAGAAAATTGTGGGTTAGACAGCACCACCAAATGGATTCGCAACTGGCTGACCAACCGCACTCAACGTGTAGTCCTCAATGGAACTGCATCTACATGGAAGGAAGTATGCAGTGGAGTCCCCCAAGGCTCTGTTTTAGGCCCAGTACTCTTTAACATCTTCATCAATGATTTGGATGAGGGGATAAATGGGGAACTCATCAAATTTGCAGACGACACCAAGCTGGCAGGAATAGCCAACACTCCAGAAGATAGGCTTAAGATACAGAAGGATCTAGACAAACTTGAACATTGGGCACTATCTAATAAAATGAAATTAAATTGTGAAAAAAGTAAGGTTCTACATTTAGGCAAGAAAAACAAAATGCACAAGTACAGTATAGGTGGTACCTTGCTCAATAGTAGCAACTGTGAGAGGGATCTAGGAATCCTAGTGGACAACCACTTAAATATGAGCCAGCAGTGTGCAGCAGCTGCCAAAAAAGCCAACACAGTTCTAGGCTGCATAAACAGAGGGATAGAATCTAGATCACGTGAAGTGTTAATGCCACTGTATAGTGCCTTAGTAAGGCCACACTTGGAATACTGCATACAGTTTTGGTCGCCACGATATAGAAAAGACGTGGAGACTCTGGAAAGAGTGCAGAGAAGAGCAACCAAGATGATTAGGGGACTGGAGACTAAAACATATGAAGAACGGTTGCAGGAGCTGGGTATGTCTAGTTTGATGAAAAGAAGGACCAGGGGAGACATGATAGCAGTGTTCCGATATCTCAGAGGGTGCCACAAAGAAGAGGGAGTCAAACTATTCTCCAAGGCACCTGGGGGCAGAACAAGAAGCAATGGGTGGAAACTAATCAAGGAGAGAAGCAACTTAGAACTAAGGAGAAATTTCCTGACAGTTAGAACAATTAACCTCTGGAACAGCTTGCCTCCAGAAGTTGTGAATGCCCCAACCCTGGAAGTCTTTAAGAAGATGTTAGATAGCCATTTGTCTGAAATGGTATAAGGTTCCTGCCCACGCAGGGGGTTGGACTAGAAGACCTACCAGGTCCCTTCCAACTCTGCTATTGTATTATTTTCCATATTGTACTTTGCTAGTCAATGATATGCTATTGCTTACACTGAAGTATTGTATCTATTTATCCAAAGTAAAGTTAACACAGTATAATAAATCAAGGTTAATTGAGAACAGCATTCCAATATAACATCCCTAATCAGATAGAGAAAAGTAATCCCCAAACATGTAAAAATCTTAAAATTGAAAAAGGGGAATAAACATATTTAAGGTATCTTTTAACAACAGTTTTTGGGAGGGCCTCATTGGAATATAACCACATATATCTTCAACCCAGTAATGGGCTATTAATTAGTTTGAGCCAATTAGCAAGGATACCACTCAAGTGCTTTCTAGAAGAGATGATTTGAATGTATTTTATTATAATAAAGCATTATAAATAATTTGATGTCAACACACAAGAAACCCATTAGTGCAAATAACCGCTAATTAATTAAAACTATGCTTTGAAATTTGAGCAATACTGTCTTCTTCAATTTCAGCTGCTTGAAATCACAAGAAATCTAAACTAAAGCCAACACAAAACTTATTAACCTATTATTTGCAATAAATTTTACATCAACAAATAATCAAAAATAACATTTTATTGTGCAAATCTGGAAGGAAGGAAGGGAGGGAAGGAGGGAGGGAATTCAGAGTATTTTTCTGCCAAATAATAAGCATGTTGTCTATCAAATAAATTTAGCTGAAATCCAAGTTAAAGGTATAAAAAACAAGTATGTATTAGGTACTTTAGCTTTTCTGTCCTTTTTTGGAGGGGATTATGGTTTCTACATTAATATAAGCTCTGTGAGATTTTAAATACATAAAATATGTGTATCTATTTAAAGGATGGGCAGCACACAGATTACATGAAGTCTCTAACACCTTTGTTATGAAGTCCAGAGGCCAAAAGACCATACCATCAATTTCTCAAAATGACAGAATAACTTTTTGCTAATGCTCAGTAAGAAATAAAGAGAAATGCATGTGTTTAGTTCTAATGAACTAATACCATAAATATTACTCATCATTATGACTTCTCTAAACCAGAGGCGTAGCGTGGGGGGTGCAGGGGGGGCCAGCCGCACCGGGCGCAACATCTGGGGGGGCGCGCTCACACCGCGCACCCCGCCTGCCTCAGGCCGGCCTCCCGCCTCAGCCCCGTCCCGCCGCCTGACGCCGCCCCGACAAAGTTTTGACACTCGCGGGAAGGGAGGCGGAGGCGCCACGGAGCTTCCCCTCCTGCGGCGTCGAGGGAGCGCGGAGAGGCGGGAAAAGGCCAGGCGGCGCCGAACGGGGAAGCCTGGGCGGAGGCGGAGGAGAGAGCCCGGGTGGAAGTCGCTAGCTCCGGCGGCTGGAGGGGTCCCCTGCTCAGCCCACCCGGGGAGGGTCGAGAATGCGAGCGAGGGGCCGGGAAGGAGGAGGAGGTGGAGGAGGAGCTCCCGCTGCAAATTGACACCGCGGCCGAGCAGGAGGAGGGGGGAGGAGGAACGCCCCCCCCCGCCAGACACCCCCTTCCGCTCCTCATCCCCCTCCGCCCCCACCCTTTTCCCCCGGGACCCCCCAGCGCCGCGCCCCCTCCCCGCGCAGGGCGTCCCCTCCCGCTCCCCCCCGCCCCCGATGCGCGCACTTTTCCGTCTCTTCCCATTTTTATTGTGGTTTGAAAGCGGAGCGAGGGACTATCTGGGGGAGGGTTAGGGAGCGCAAATTACTTGCCTTGCCCCGGGTGCTGACAACCCACGCTACGCCACTGCTCTAAACCTTCTTCACCAATTGTGAATATGTTTTTTTCTAAGTTAAAGGATTCACTTAAGTAATAAAGTCTTCTAAAGAGCCCATATCTTGAAATAGTTTCCTGAACCACACAACCGAGTACCCTTTGAAATTTGTAAGATAAAAGATGTGGAAAGCTAGTCTCAATGAATACACTAATATTTAAGAAAAAGACAAAGGAACTAAATTTGATTTCTGTTTTTCACAATCCATATTATCCATATTCATGGAGATTGCACCTATGGAGTGCAACTGACTCATATTCATGGTGGTTGCAGTGTCCTGGGGTCATGTTCACTTAACAACCATGTTACTAACTTAACAACTGCAGTCATACACTTAAGAACTGTGGCAAGAAAGTCATAAAACTGGGGCAAAACTCACTCAACAACTGTCTTGCTTAGCAACTGAAATGTTGGGCTCTATTGACGACCTCATGCCCAGTTCAGTTGCTCAGTGAACTATGGATCCATCTGGTGGTAGTACTATTTATCCCATATTGTTCTACCTTATCAAGAAATAAGCTGTGGTCTACTTTGTCAAATGACTTACTGGCGGCCAAGTAAATATATCCGTATCATTTTCCTCATCCACTAATTTAGTCACTTTATCAAATGGCAATAAGATTTCTTTGGCACAGTCTACTTTTAACAAACCCATGCTCGCTTCTAGTGATCGTTTTAGATGCTCACAAATCTTCTGTTTTCATTATCTTTTCCAGAATTTCCATAGATATTGATGTCAAGCTGACTGAGTTGTAGTTTCCTAGATCCATCTTTTCCCCCTTCTTGAAGATTTTAATCACATCAGCTCTTTTCCAGTCCTCCCGTAGTTCCCCTGTGCTTCAGGAGCTCTGAAAGATTTTGTTCAATGGTTTTGAGATCACATCTGCTAGCTCTTTCAGTAGCCTGAGATATAAACATCTGGTCCTGATGATTTGAAGTTGGCTAAAGCGGATGTGTTGTTTTACCAATTCCTTATCTATTTTGACCTGCATTCCTCTTCTGTCTGCCACTGTATTGCTTGTGATAGGTTGGACTGTTCTTTGCTTTTCCATAAAGACAGATGCAAGGAAGTCATTAAACAGTTCTGTTTTCTCCTTGCTGCCTGTTACCTTTTTGCCATCTCCTATTAGTGATTGATTATTTCCTTGACTTTTTTCCTTGTTCTTCACACATTGAAAGAAACCCTTTTTGTTATTTTTGGCATTTGTTGCAAGCATTTGTTGCAATTCATTCAGTATCTTGGCCTTCCTGATACCATCCCTGCAGATTCTGCATATTCTATTTTAGTTATACGTCCCTGTTTCCATTTTTTGTACTTGTCTTTTTTGTCCCTCAGTTTGTCAGAAAGTTCTCTGTGCAACCATGTTGATCTCCTCTGGTGTCTTTTGAGATGTATGAGATGTAGCTTGCACTCAGTTCAATCTGATGTAAAAAGTAAACATCTTTATTGGGTTTAGAATTATATACAATATTATTTCAATATTCATCTCTGATGGAGTTACATTACAAAGAACAGTTTCTGAGAGCTGTGGGGGAGAAGCTTCTATCATGTTGAAATATACATGTTATTCTGGGAGGAACAGCAAGCGAATGGCTCTTCCGTTCCCTCAGTTCATGTATAGTGAAAATTCAAGTTTAAGCACAACAGATTTGTTTAAAATAAACTAAATGTTCTTTCTGCTCCTTCCACTCTTTGAAAGAACTAATAACTTTTTGTTTCTATATTTACTTCTGCCTCTCTATCTTACATCCTCTAAACAAAAGGTTCAGAGTTCCTGTGCAAAAAGTAACAATCCCACTAGAAGTCAGTTAGAGCACATCACACGTTTTCCCATGAACTATTTTTATTATTTCATACATGCTGTCTTATGGGCATTTTCTATGGGAGCTAAATGTCTGTATAAGATTCCATTGAAATTTAGAAGGGCGGTTTATTTGATGAGGAATATGCTTATTAATTTTGTCATTCTCGGCAGTCTCTGTACACAGTGCTTAACATCTGGGCTAAAGTTCAGATCAGTCACAGATTATCTAGAAACCTTTTGAAATGTCAACCACCATTTGCATTAATTTGAAAGTTAAAACAATACTATTTTCCCATAAACCTCTCACAATATTTTGGAAGTGAATGCTAAAAAACCAACATAGAAGAGCTGGGAAGCCCCTTTCTAGCATAATATTGATTTCATTGGAAGGTGACTAGTCTATACTTCCACGAGTTTATCCAGGTCCCATGTACAGATAAAACAAAACAAAGATTTTATCCCTTGAGGTGCACTCAAAAGCTACAGCTAGTCCAAAACGCAGCCGCGTGGGTAATTACGGGAGCCACCAGATGCTCCCACATAACACCGATCCTGCGCGAGCTGCATTGGCTTCCTGGGGCCTTTCGGGTGTGCTTCAAGGTTCTGACGACCATCTTTAAAGCGCTCCATGGCTCGGGGCCTAGTTATATGCGGGACCACCTCCTGCCCCATACATCCCTCAGACCGATACGCTCCCACAGAGAGGGCCTTCTCAGGGTGCCGTCGGCCGGACAATGCCGACTGGCGACACCCAGGGGAAGAGCCTTCTCTGTGGCGGGCCCAGCCCTTTGGAACGACCTACCCCCTGAATTACGCACCATCACCGACTTCCGCCTCTTCCGCCAATGTCTGAAGACATACCTTTTCCAACAAGCCGGCCTAGCCTAACCTCCCACGGGGACTTTTAGAAAGTTTTAAATTGGGTATTTTAATAATTTGGCTTTTAGCACAGGATCAGGATAATTTAATATTTATTTTAAATTATGTATTTATTTTGTGTACTTTTGTATATTTTTAAATTTCCTGTGCGCCGCCCTGGGTCCTCTGTGGAGAAGGGTGGGATATAAATATAAATAAAAAAATATATATGCATGTTTCATGTATATGTACGGCTGACTCTTTTAAAATAATTACAACTCAAGTAAAACTATAATTACCACAGAAAAGAAAAACGTGCCTAAATGACCAATGTGCTTAAAACTTCAGGTCCCAGCTCTCTATTTTTTCTGTCTTTATATAGCCATCCATCTTACTAACCAGGATTCTGCACTGTGTAAAAGTATCTACACATCCCTGTAATAAAGACCAAGAAATAGTAAACAAAACTTCAGAAGTTAATTGCTCTTTATAAAAACAGAATGTTCCTAAATTGAGCCTATGCCATAAATATTGCTTCATTATGTTGTTACATTTCATGAGTACTAAAAACTTAACAAATTTGTTGTAACTTTTATTCTGGAGGCCTTGGTATTCTCTAAGTTAGAATGTTTGCCTGCAGACCAGTAGTGGGTTGCAAGTGGTACGCCCTGGTACGGGCGTATCGGAGCCTCCCTGGAGCACTGGATACCATTCCGGTACGGTGCTCCGGAGACCTTTTCGCCCGCCCTCGCTTACCTCTCCTTCATGCCTTTGGCGCTTCCACACCCGCGCATGGGGCATACGGTGCCTGCACGATGCTCCGCCAAGCAGGTGGAGTGTCATGGAGGCTTGTGGAAGCATCGCAGGCCACTATGACGCATGCACGCATCACACGCATGTGCATATGGGTGACATCGGGGCTGTTCCAACCATAACGGTTGGGACGGAATCTGGAACCCACCACCTGCTGCAAACATTTCATTCCCCAACTAGGTTACATCAGTGCTAGTGAGTGTGGGCTTGCTCCACAAGTGTTGGTGTGTTTGTGGTTTTCTCCTTGATAGTTTGTTGATTGTGATTTGTTTTCTCCTGGATTATGTGTTTGAAGTTAATCCTTGCTTTTCTGGGTGTAGGCTAGAGAGAGTATTTTCTGGTCTTCTTGTTCCCTTACCTTTTTTACTGCCTCTTTTGAATGGTGTGTAAATATGTTTTATCTTTATGTGTACTAATGGAGCATTTATCTGAATGCCAAACTTCCAGGAATGCCCTAGTGTTTTGGATTTAGCTTGGTCTGGAATGCTCACAAATTCCCAGTTTCCCTTGAAACTATGGTTGAGTCTGTCCATGACATTGAGTTTTTATCACATCTTCTGATTGGTAATTGATATTCATCGATGCATTGGACTGGGTCTTCTGTCTGTCTGTCTTTTCTACATAAGGCTATTACAATCTTGCTGGTAATTGCTTGGGGGGGGTGTTCTTTGACTACTGGGTCTTTCAATTTATTTACAATATTTTGAAGGTCTTTATTTAGCTTGTGTGCTACAGTGATGTGTATAGTTATCAGTTTGTGACATCTGAGATTTTTTTGATGTATCATACTGTTATTATTTTCATAGCACGTGTTGGTTACGATGTAGTGATTTGAATAGTCAGAGACTATTTGATAAAGTTGTATGTGTATTCATTTTGTTGAAAGATGTTGTATTGGCAACATCTTTCCCAGTGGTAGCATTCTGGGAAAGAGGCTTATTTTTTAGCACTCAGCTTTCTCCTAGGTCAAGATAATGAAGGAATAGCATTATCATCTACTTTCTCCAGTGTAAACTAGCAACATCAATAACTTTGTAGTCAGTAAAATAGCTGGTAGTAGTCTGCCTAGCCAGCTCTTCTCAGGAGGATGTAGTGAGGATGTGGGAACTGATTTAGGACCTCTCCTGGGGTGGAAGGTGGGCAAGCCATCACATCCTATACCTGTTAATGTACACCACGTTACATCTCTGAAACTAGGTGAGATCAGAAATGGATGAAAAACTTTTGGGAGAGAAGCCATAGGAACTCCTTCATACTCCCCACTGGCATCCCCCATGCTGTAAAATAAATAATTCAGAACCTCCAGATCTGCTATCTAGGTGACAGATCCTGATATAGAGATGCAAAAGCAGTTACTTTAAATATTTGATACTCTTTTGAAAGTATAAGGTGGGGGGAACCGTTTTTGCAGCTGTAGACTCTCTGCACAGAATATTAGTTGTCATGATGTTATAATTCCAAGAGACATATGTTTCCTCTATTTCAAAATGCTTCATAAATTCCCATTCTACTGAAAATCATTGAGCCAATGTCCTTCTATTGTAAGAATATAATCTGCAACCTTAGTGAATGGTAACCATGGGAGTTCTCTTACAGCACAAATGCTAAAAATAGAAGGTAAGAGACTCACGGCTGAGCAACTTTCACACAAGATACTAATGCTAGAAGTGATTTACACAGTAGCTGCAATGATATAGAGAAAATAGGAATGCTGTCAGGTTAATTCAAAGACACAAGGAACTTCTACCCTGTAGGTTGAATAACACAACCTACTCACAAGGTCTCCTTACGTAGCTTTAAATAAAGTCTCTCGTTGAATGGAAGAGCTGAGAAGCCTTATGTCATCCTCCTCTGACTGTTCCACCTGTCCACATGGTATTTGTTTTTGATCAGCCTCATGTGACTCTTGGCTTGGTGTCTCCTGACATTCCGCAGGTTCAGCTGGAGTAGCTTTTTCAGATTTAACATCTGAGTTCTGAGTAACGACTGCCCAGCCTAAATGATCAGTCAAAATTGGCATGCTACTGAACATCTGATGAGACTTAGGAAGGATGGCTTGTCCTCTGGAACAACATCCCCCCCCCCCCCAAGATTGTTACAGACCTTGTTCAAATGAGCTCTTTAAACAGACCTTGTTCAAATGAGCTCTTTAAACAGACCTTGTTCAAATGAGCTCTTTAAACCTGGCTCATTCCCAGGCTTTTGCTAGAATGAGTGGTGGAATGAGTCTTATGCATTATATATCTCTTTTTAGAGCTCGTGAATTTTTTCTGGAGTGTTTTTTATATTTTTAAATTAATATTGGATGTCCACAAAGTCATAGTGAAGTCAGGTGGCCTTACAAATTAAATAAAACAAGTAACATGCTTAACTAAGTCAGCCTAGTCCCATAACATGCTTAGCCAAGTCAGCCACTAAGTCAGTCAAATCTTCTGTGAATCATAACAATCAAGTTGATTGTTTGGGGAAATGGACACAATCTTGGGGCTACTGTTTGTATCTCCGCTGAAGGTTCAACTAGATTGTAGGGCTGCATGTCCCTTGGAAGGCTTGATACAGAATCTGGCACAAGTTCCTCGCCCTTCACATGATTGGGCCCAGATATTTGCTAAAATCTTAAAGAAGTGTTGATGCACACATGTGTGCAAACAACTTGGTTACTAAAACTGGGAAATACAGCTAGTCCTTGACTTACAACCACAATTGAGCCCAAACTTTCTTTTGCTAAGTGAGAGTTGTTAAATGAATGTTGCCCCATTTTATGATCTTACTTGCCAGGGTGTTAAGTGAATCACTGTACTTGTCAAATTAGTCACACAGTTGTTAAGTGAATCTGGCTTCCCCATGGTCCTTGCTTGTTAGAAGGTCGCAAAAGTGATCACTTGACTCTAGAACAATGTAACTGTCATAAATATAAGCTAGTTGCCAAGCATCAGAATTTTGATCACATGGCCATGTAATGGTCATAAGTGTGAAAAACAGTCATAACTCACTTTTTTCAGTGCAGTTGTAACTTTGAACAGTCATTAAATGAACTGTTATAAGTCGAGGACTACCTATATGGCTATTTTAGCAGCTTGAGAACAAGTCTTTTCTCACATTAAGATCCACTGTTAAGTGCCCTTCTAAATGCTTTGCACAGCCATTCTGAAGACTTTAAAAATAGAGTCCTATACATCTTGATCTTGAGTAAACTCAGTCAAATTCACGGAGGCCAATTTTCATAAAAGTGATGTTTAAGAACTTGTTTCAGTATATTTTCATATATTATAACTCCTTCCTCCAGTTTTTTTCCCCTCAGTTCTAAAATATTCAAACAAGTGATGCAATATTAAGTGTCTACAAGGAAAATCAGGTACACTAAGTCCTTAACAAATTATTTCTTTGGAAATATACAAGCTTACCCTCTTATGACTTCTGTATGAATTTGTTACTGAAATTCATTGAACAGTGCTGCCTGGGTTTTTTGTTTTTTTTAAAGCTCAATATCTTATATATCAAAGAGCAAAGAATGATGGATTTTGGAAACTAGACACTTTATTCTTGATAACCTCATATAAAGTCATACCTTGAAGGAATGTACAAGCTAAAATGTGCTCTAAAAGAACCTATTTATAAAATGATGTTTTTTCTGCTACTGGGTACTTGCAAGAGCCCAGTAATGATAGCAAAATCTAAGAAGTCATAAATCAAAACAGGAATAGCTTTCTTTAGCAGGAACACCTTCAGACATTCAAGCTTTTTGGGACGATGAGTACAGTACTATTGATTAGATTGGATCCTCGGAGGAAGGCAGTAACAAAAGGCCTCATCTCCACAACAACGGGGGACTCTATTAGGTGTGTGTGTGTGTGTGCGTGTGTGTGTGTGTGTGCATGTGAAAAAGTAGATGTCCCAGAAACACATGGAGAGAACAGTTATCCAGTAAAAACTACCTTATGATACAATACGAAACGGTTCTGCTCCTTAATCATTATACCAAGTAAAACAGCTAAAAGGTTTCTTCTTGAAAGGGATTGCAAAATTGAGGCTAAGATGGAGAAAATACAACCAGGATTATTGAGTGTTAAAGTCTAGTCAAAAAAGGGGACAATGAGGACTCTTTAAATGTACCCTTGCCTCTTGCCCAGATCTATTTACAGACCAGGAGAGGAACAATTCAACATTGGGGAGTGCACCAGGCCTTGCTGAGCAAGTCAAGGGCAATACTCAATGAGTGGATGGGACTGTAAAACCAAAGGCCCCATTTTGTTTCTTAACTTCTAATTATAGTATTTCAAAATATAAGTCCTGCCTCAGTAGCAGCACAAGACACTCTTTACTCTAGTTAGTCCTGTACTTCGAGATGATGAAAAAAATCTAGGGTTTTATTTCCCAGGCCAGCTGAGAAAAGGATTACTTTTTATTATTAATTTATTTTTCCAGTGTCTACATCAGCTTCCCCTGACCTAGTGCCTCCTGATGTGTGGGAATTAAATTCCCATTTCCTCTTAGCCAGCATGGCCTTTTCCCGCCTTTTTGCTACCTAACTCTCTTTTCCTTAACGTCTATGGCCAAGTCACATGCCTTATGTTGACTTCATGAGACAAAGAGAATCAAATTATGTTTTTCTTTACTATGGTAATGTTTTAGGACTCTGGGACCTTTATTTAAAAAAAAAATCCCTTGAGCCTGCATCACATCCTTTGGGTCAAAGAGAAGGCATGAAAGAAAATTGAATTTTTTTAAATTAACTCTGTTAATTAAGGGGGGGAGCAGGAGAGTTCTACTCTGAGGGCTGCTTCCAATTTCCATTTGAAATGATCTAAAGCAGGTAACTGAAGCACAACTCTATGCTTTACTCTTAGTCTTATTCTTATCTAAGGCTGCTTTTTGCAGTCTCGTGGCAAATATATTTTCCAAACATTTTTAGTAATCTCAAAAACACAGTACATGAAAACAAAATGATATATTAGATACAGCCTAATAATAATAATTATTATTATTAATAATAATAATAATAACAACAACAATAACAACAACAACCACAGAATAATAATAATAAAAACTACCCTACATGGAACAGCTTATATCCTCTGACGTTACCTTAACAGTTCCTAGGTCCTTGGTAAGGACTCGAGCTGTTGAGCTACCAACCAGCCCCAAAGGCTGTGAATCTCACCAAAGATCATCATCATCATTATCATCATCATCATCATCATAACAAGGAAGCTTATGACAATGAATCATGCTTTGCACCCTAAAAGTGATGTTAACCGATTATATCCACCAAGAGCAGAAGGTGGTCGAGGACTCCTACAAGTAAAGCAGACTGTGGAAGAAGGAAGGCACAGCTTGAATGATTACATCCAGAAAAGTGAAGAACCAATGATTAAGGAAGTAAATAAAGGAGCCTTTTGAAGACAACTAAATAAAAAGCTGAATATAAGAAAGAAGTAATTGAGAAGCGAGCTGAAAATTGGAAAAGCAAAGCTATGCTTGGCCAATACTTGAAAAGTATTGAAGCCAAAGCTGACCAAAAACTATATTGGAACTGGTTAAGATCAGGAGTACTGAAAAAAGAAACAGAAAGCTTTATTTTGGCAGCTCAAGAACAAGCCTTAGCCACAAATGTCATGAAGGCAAAAATTCAACATGTTACCACCAACAGCAAATATTGCCTCTGTAATGAGAAAGATGAGACAGTCGACAACTTAATCAGTGGGTGCAGCAAAATTTCACAAACTGACTACCTACAACGCCATGACCAGTTGCTAAGATCATTCACTGGACATTGTGCCAAAAATTTAGATTTGAGTACAGCAAAAACCACTGGGACCATCAGGTTGAGAAGGTTTTAGAGAATGAGAAAGTCAAGATCTTGTGGGACTTCAAAATTCAGACTGACAGGCACTTGGCCTACAACACACCTGACATAACAGTAGTTGAAAAGCAAAAAGTATGGTTCATTGGCAGTGCAATATCTGGTGATGCATGAATTGAAAATAAGCAGCAAGAAAAAAATCACAAAGTACTGGGACTTGTAAATTGAAATTGAGCGACTGAAGAAAAAGAAATCGTGTGTTGTCCCGATTGTAATTGAAGCCTTGGAGCAATACCTAAAGGGCTACCTTGCTATTTAGAAATTCTAAATTTACCGGACTTGAATATTCTGATTCTACAAAAAAACCACCCTACTTGGAACAGCTTATATCCTCCAACTGTTACCTTAACAGTTCCTAGGTCCTTGGTTAGGACTCGAGCTGTTGAGCTACCAACCAGCCCCAAAGGCTGTGAATCTCACCAAAGATTAACCACAGAATAATAATAATACTGAGGAGAGGAACTCTTTCAAGAAAATCTCTTGGGATCCCTTTTTCTAGTTTCCCATTGTCCTTAATAACCTTCAATCTCATGTCCAAAACATCTTTCTACATTGCAAATTAATGTTATTTAATTTATGCAGTCCTGGTAACTGCAAATGCAGACAGAAGTAAAAAAATAATATCTCATCTGCAACTTTCTACCTACTTATTATTGACATCTCTGTAATCTCTTAGTTCTGTTTTTGCACTCAGGTTCTGGGAGTGACTATTTATATCTTTATTTTTACACTTGGCTGCATTCTGTCATTAGCATGATGCAAAACTAAGCTAAGCATTGCTTTTTATTGGAAGAGAAGCAAAATGATCTTTGCTTACTGGGGTTATAATCTTTTCACAAGAAAACAAGGACAGTGCTCTCTAACCTGAATTACCTAGATAATTGCCTGGTTGATTTCCCCCAGCTATCTCTGAGAAGTGTGCAAAAGACAGTACAAATACTATGAGGTGAAGTAATATAAAGAGTGCTCTAAAGCAGAAAGGCAAATAGGAGGCAAATATATGGAAAACTGTTCTAGTTTATCAGAAGTTTGTTGGCTCTCACAAAATCATTCATGCAGGGGCCTAGGATTTCAGCTGACACTTTGTTAGATTAATAGACAAAAGGGCATGTAAATCACAATTTGCACAAACAAGGCAGCAGGGGTGAAGAGGGAGAGGAACAGTGTAGAAGCAGGAAGCATATTTTTTTCATATCCAGTAAAGCTGAACAAGCTTGGATTCAAGCACATATGTAATTCTGAACCTCCTTTTTCTGAGCCATGATATGATCCTGATCATTATCATAACAGAATACTGTAACTGGGTTTCCATCACTTGTGGCTGCCCTCCATGCAAGTATCATCTGACAGTTGTGTGCCCCAGAATGTGCCTTCATGTCATTTTCAACCTTTGCAGTGGGCTGGACTAATGTTAAAGCTATGTTTCCTCCATATGCCAACAGCTACCAACTACAAGTACATAATGTTGTACATGTTTCATTGCCAATGCTGATGACAGAACAATCAAATAACTCATAGGAGGTGAATCAGCCTAGGACCTCCTGATCATTATTGGCACTTTGGTCCTTTCATCCTGGACTTCCATTACAGTTCTATTTTTCTCCTTGCTAAACTTGCTGGATGTGATTCCATATCTCTAGATTGCTATTGTTCAACCTTGGTAACTTTAACATGTGTGGACCAACTCCCAGAATTCCCCAGCCAGTATATATTTTAAAGTTTGTAAGGTTGAGAAAAACTTGTTAGAGTTACTAAAGGAAAATGAAGATTTATAAGAGATACCCTTCCAGTTCTAAGTTGTTTCAAGAATGCTGCCTTATGGTTACAGACAGGCACAGTTTTTGTGGCTGCCAAGGTTTAGTATGCTGTGATTAATTTTTAACAAGAACTATCAGCAAACTTTAGTCTTTAGGTCCCTTTTTGCAGATCTTCTGCCCAATAGCCTCTAAAAATGCCAGAAGTCATCTTAAAAGCAGTATATCTGGGATATTTCCAAACCAGTCTGAGTATATTATCCAGTGCTGTGGATTTCTTTTCAAATGGGCAAGTGCCTTTATGCCATCCCTCCTTTATTCTACCTCTGAAATACTGCATGAATTACATCATGGCCAAGTTGGATGCAATGCCCTCTTCAGTCCTACAGGATTGTTATAAAAACATCCCTCACAGCAGCACATATTCCCATGAGAGAACAGCTCTGTAGTTTCTGACCCACCTGATCCTCTCTTGCTTTCTTTATAGGGATTCTCAAATGACATTTACCTCTGCTACTTTAAAGAAATACCCTGGCAGAGATCAAGATGCTTATTTGTCACATCTTTTATCTGACCAGAACCTTGAGAAATCTTTCCAAGTTGTCAGATTCTCTCTCTTCTATTTTATTCATCTCACCTTTCACTGAAGATTAATGCTAATCTTAGTGATTGCCATTATTATTTGGATTCTATTAATACTGTTATGTTATATTATGTGATTGTGCTTTATGTCTCTTTACTGATACCTAAAATTTTAGGTTATTTCCCCCATTGAAAGAACTAAGCACAGCTATGAGACTGCTGGTATATTCAGCTGATATATGAATGTAAAAGTAACTAGATTCATATTCTTCTGAGATAAGGCAAAGGAGGACACAGACAAACAACAGAGAACACATATAGGGGAGAGCATACACTAACTTGTTAAATTTCTTGATGTTCAAGACAAAAGTTACACTGAAAAACTACAAAAAAGTACTTAGAACTACATGGGTATGAAATTATATTTCCCTCATTAGAAATTATTTTTCCCATCATTAGAAAATTGCAGCACAGATAATCCTCAATTTACAACAGTTCATTTACTGACCATTCAAAGTTACAATGGCACATTTTTCACACTTACGACTGCTGCAGCATCCCCATGATCATGTGGTCAAAATTCAGATGCTTGACATTTGACTCATATTCATGATGGTTGCGATGTCCCAGCATCATGTGATCATCTTTGCAACTTTCTGACAAGCAAACTCAATGGAGAAGCCAGAGTCACATAACAACAATGTTACTAACTTAAGAACAGCAGTGATGCACTTAACAACTGTGGGAAGAAAAGTCAAAAAATGCAGCAAAACTCACTTAACGAATGTGTTGTTTAGCAATATAAATTTTGAGATCAATTATGGCCATGCGTTGAGGACTACCTCTATTTTTCAACAAATCATTATTTTCAATAACATAGGCTAGCATGATCAACAACGCTCCTTTCAAGTTTCACCAGATGTATGACAAGTCATGTGATCTAGAGGTTACGGTGATCATAGACTTGAAGGGGCTAGATTAAAGCTGATTGCAGGAATCAGGAAATAAATTAGGTAAATTTAGGCTGGAGAGTTTTTTGATGTATGAGGGAAAGAAAGAAGGAGATAATTCACAATGTCACAACACATAAAAATTTCATTTACTACTGTTGCAAATACAGTCCCTAGAGACTCAAGAAGCAGACAATATTTGATCCTAGGACTAGCTATACCTGCTGGACAGAAGACATGAGAACATAAAGGAGGAGATGTCTTTCTTTTACCAGATGTCTGGTAACCTTACCAGAGAGTGCAATAAATGGAGTAGTGCGGGTCTAGCCATCTTTCTCAACCCTGTATTCTTTACAAGTCCACTGAAAAAAGTGTCACCACCAGATCAATTTTCAGGAAGCCGGGGCTTGTTAAAGCTTAACTTGGCATCATATTTAATATTAAAGTCCATTATTCATGAAGGAAACCCCATTTAAAAGATATGCAGAGTGCCTTTTCCTCATTGTTGGATACTGGGCGCCCCACATGCAATCATGACATGAGCTTGTATCCTATGTCCCATCAACTCAGCAGAAATGGAAGATGTTTTTATTTTTATGCAATATATAAAAAGTAATTTCCCTACTTTCCCTAATTTCCCTATCATATATTAAAGGTTAATTGATTTTTTTTAACAACAGTCTTCCCCAAACTCAAAGGGTATTTAAATTATAACTTCCATAGCTGTGGATAAATTTACTCAAAGTTCCAACAATCCGGGATATTCTGCCATAACCATCAGATCTCTTCTCATCCATACATGGCTATTGCAATTCGCAAATATTTTCCCACCAACTGATGACATGGTAAACTAGGAAACAGAGTTAGGATGGATCAGTGGTGGGTTTCAAATTTTTTTAGAACCTCTTCTGTAGGTGTGGCCTTCTTTGCGGGAGTGGCTTGCCAGCTATGTGACTGGGTGGCAGTGGCTTGCCAGCCATGTGACCAGGTGGGAGTGGCTGGCAGGGGTGTTCAAATTTGACAGCTTTAAGACTTATGGGCTTCAACTCCCAGAATTCCTCCTCTCGCTCTTCATCTTGATGATGTGCAGACAGGCAGGGGGAGGGAGCTGGGACCTGTTCTAAATGGCACTGTAGATTTGTGGAACCTCTTCTATAGAAGAGGTTAGAACTTGCAGGAACCCACCTCTGGGATGGACCCACCAAGAGCTTCATCTAACAAGAAGTGCACATGATAAAAAAACAAACAAAACTTGGAGGCAAGTCAGCACAGACAATACAATACAGGCAGGATAGGAATTGATGCAGGGGCAGCAAATGTTATGCTGACATACTTTTCCACTAACTCAAAGACAAGGGATAGCACTTTAATTCAGTGGCGAGAAGCGTTCACAAGCAGCGGGATGGGAGAATACCAAAAGAACAATGAAAATACTGAAAAAGACCACATGGAGGCAAAGAAAAGGAGGGATATCACAAACAAGCAAATAAAAGGATTTTACGCTTGAAGAGAATAGTCTATAATTTGGAAAAAAATATTGAAATGTACCTAAGAAAGGGCTGTCTCTTCGCTTGATCCTACAAACATTTACAAACTAGTTTCCTTCCTATTGAATTTGCACATTATCCCCTTCCCAGGGAATTTTTTTTTACTCACAGCAGACAGTCCATGTTACCTAAGATTGAATACACTGTGCAAATCATGGACGTACCTCCACAAAAGATATTTTCTTCCCAAATTTAGTTGTAGAATTTCACTGAACATACAATAATGAAGGCAATTTGTTTTCTGTTTAAACCTCATTTAAGGGAGGGAAGGAGGGAGGGGATTATTATGACATTTTCTTTTGGAGTAATGGACTGCTACAGGGTTTAAAAATATAAAATAATTTACGGAGAACATGTAAGGTGAGTTTGTGAACTTTTTCTTATTATGCCATGATTTCTCAAACCAAGAGGCTTGAGGGTCTGTGGGTCTATGAAAGAGCCATTTTCACCATCCAACACAGAAAGAAAAGAATATCTCAGCCTTTTCATACATAGCGTTTAAGGCGAGACTAAAATCATTCAGGCTACTTGGAAGAAAGACCCCTAGGAAATCCCAAGGGAAGTTGAAAAAACACCAGCGAAGAAGACAATGTCAACCCACTTTCATTTTATGCTATGAAAACTAAGAAATTAAGAACTAAAGGTCTGGTTCAAATTAGAGTCGTCACTTCTATTTAAAAAGAAACCAGTGGTACTTATAGTGGCCTGTTTAGTGTCACAGATAAAGTGTAGCCTCAATATCAACAGCAATAATTCAATTCAGTTTTTGTTGATAACTAAAATTACATTTAAATGTGTTTCATGTTATAACTAAATTGTACTTTGATAACTCCACAATTCAAGAATATATAATACATATTTATTATATATAAATATATAATTATTTTATCCCAGATAATATTTATTAATGGTTGTTTAAATTAAATAAACCATCAAAGCATTCTAGACATTGCAGAGCTTCCTGGCTGGTCAGTTTGGAATTCTTCAACTGAAAGAGATTGTGAGAACTAACATTTCCTGTTGCCCATTCCTAGAATCTGATAATAAAATTAGATAAGAATTTGGCAGTGTTTTGACTAGCACATTTAATAGGAGTCTCCAAGTCCCTCTTGATCCAATTAGACTATTTTGGTGTTTTTTTTAAATCAATTAAATTCAAATTATTTATTAATGCAAAGTGTCAAGACTATGTTACTCATATACTTGATTTGAATTATAAGATCAAATCAAATCTCACCTCCACAAATCTATATGTGCCTATGTACAAACATCCAATTGCAAAACTGATTCAACTTATCCAAATAATCTGGTGACTCTTGAAAAATTCCATTCTAAGGGCTGTTTGATAAAATTGCCTTTGATCTGTAGCTTCACACAGACTATACTAGCTAAAAGTAATTTTTTTGCTGAATCCTTCTTGAAGACATTTCAAATTAAGTAACCATTACCACTTCTTCAGAAATGAGTTCATCAGGTTCTTTATACATATACACAGGCAGGGGAATAATATAACGATGCTGAGAATACACAGCGAGAGAATACATTGTCTTATTTGTTTATAATTTACTTTTCTTTCTTTCCCATGGGTCATGTTTTACTTCATTTAATTAGATTTATGGCATATAGGTCTCTAAACTGGGGGTCACTCTTTTATCATCATGCAACAAATAAATGTCATATTGGCATCTTCAGTAAGAGGACTAAGAACATCCCACTAGTTAGAATAAGAAAGATCAATTGTAAGCAGGATGTATTGTATAAATAGGCAGACAGTATGGTGTAATGGTTAAATATTCGATCAGGACAAGGAAGACCAGATTCAAATTTACTCCTAGACATGGAAGCTTATTGAGTGACTTTAGGCCAGTCAGTTTTTCCAAATTTTTCCAAGTTCTAACTGTAAATGTGTCATGTTTTGGAGATAAAATGAAAGAAGCTCCCCATATAAGCTATCTTGAGGTCCCAAGAAAAGCCATGGATTTAAATCTAACAATGCAATGCAAAGTCTAAAAACCTGGCTCAACTTTCAAGTCATTGTTTCAACATAACCTTGTTAACAATATTGAGGTGATTCAACCACTGCCTTCTTGCAGGATGTTTTTTCTCAAATTCCCAATTCCCTATTGATCTTGGTGATCTCCCATTCAATTACTGAACAAGTCTGCTTACATCTGTTGACATGGTAGCAGTTATGAAATGATTGTGCTATCGTTTCCATTTGAAGGGAACCAAACCCCTTATATTTGTAAACACAATCACTGGCATTTTTCCCTAAGAATTGATTAGACAGAACAAAATTTACTAAAGCTAAATAACAATATATTCCATTGCACTTTAATTTTTTTCAAGCAATAATCATATGAGCATGGAAATAAAAATGGCCAAGTGACAGTAACAGTGGTATAACTGATGCCAGAATCAGTATTATGTCCCTTTTGCTACTGATGTGGCAGAGGTTGTCTGAACAATTAATACATAAATTAATGCATAACATCCCCATAAAGAGGTCTTTCTTCAAAGAATAAAAGGGAACAAAACTGCAGTCCAAATAATTGGAATGTCCGAATATTATTCTGCATCTAGAATAATACAATAAGCTTGAGAATTATTTAATGGCATCTTGAGAACATACTGACTTTTGCTCTTCCTTTTGTCATCTGGAATTTTTCCAATGTCTATTCAACTATTCAGCAATATATTTATCCAGAACATTAACTTGATAAGGGATGCTATCAAGCTGTAAGAATACTAGTATGATTCAACACTCTGCCACTCTCCAAACAGAATGTCCTCAGAGCTTCAACGCTATACAGAGTTGGATAGATGGGCAGCACTGAACAGCCAAAAATTTGCCTAGAGCAGGAATGAAGTTTGACACCCCTGGCCTAGAGGCTATTCACAGAGCTGTGGTGGTGCAATGGTTAGAATGCAGTCTAGCTCTACCCACACACAAGGAGTTTGATTCTGACAGACTCCAGTTTAGCTCAGCCTTCCATCCTTCTGAAGTCGGGAAAATGAAGACCCAGATTGCTAAGGGCAATATGCTGACTTTGTAAACTACTCAGAGAGGCTTTAAAGCACTTTGAATGTGTGTGTGTGTGTGTGTGTTTTGCCAGAACCAAGACAAAGAACAGGACAACGGCATTGCCCTCCTCCCTTACATCAAAGGCACCACAGATAAAATCAACAAAATTCTCCACAAGCACAATATCAAGACAGCATTCATCACTGACCAAAAAATAGCCAACATCTTAAGAAACCCCAAAGACAAGATCCAGCTAGAAAACCAAGGAGTCTATGAAATACCATGCAAAATCTGCCCTGCCACATACATTGGACAAACTAATGGAATAAATGCACGCATCGCAGAACACAAAAATGCAGTCAGAAAAAAAGAAAAAAACTTCTTCCCTTAAAGCTACAGAACATGAAATTGATTTTGAAGGAACCAAATTAATCTCCAAAACTGAACACTTCAACAAGAGAATAATTATGGAAGCCATCAAAATAGAGAAACACCCCCACAACATGAATAAACGTGACAATACTTCCCACCTACCAGACCTCTGGAAACCAGCCCCAGTCAACAAACGAGCCCCACCCACCACCCAGGTCATTATAACACAAAAGAACAACGGACACACAGGCAGCACCTCAGTCACACAGGATGATACGAAACAGCTACAAACATCAACTCCATCTACCAATCATGATGCAACTACACAGCCAATCCACCCACTTACTGCAACAAAGCCAGCACTCCACACCCACCCACCAAGATTTATAGAAAGACAGCCGCTCCAACCATGCTTTACTTGCACAAGCATGAAGCCAAAAACACCAGCATGAAGATGGCGAGTGGGACCTCGCCGAAATGTTGCCAAGACAATCTCAATCTTACATGGGAAAAGACCCGAATACAACAAGACCACACACACACATATATTTACATACATGCATACATACATACATACATACATACATACATATACATACGTTTGTGTGTGCTATTGCTAGTGCTATTACGTATGATTTGGCAAGCCCAAAGCCATTATTAGATGGATCCAGAGAATCCCTCAAGTGTTAAGGCTAATTCTTAAGCAGAAAAGTATTGAAGAAAACAAGTTATTATTCAGTTCTTGTGAAATACATGTAACCCAAGCTGTGGCCAATTTTTCCATGTTTTTGGATCATCATCATCTTTCATATTTCTATAGTTACCAAAGTGCATCAGTCCTAAAAGATGGACTAGTTTTGTTATATGAATATTGTTGTTGGGAAACTGAAATAAAGAGAGCGATTTGCCTCCCATGAATTTGTGGTTCTAAATTTCAGTCAGCAACTATACCTCCCATATGTTACTTAACTTTTAGTTGTAATATTTTCAACATACAATAGGGAATGTAGCGACAGTAACTTACAATATATTGGGAGAATTCACTGCAAGATTTTAACTGATTTTTCTAACTCAGTTTTGTGACATGGTAGTTAATAATCTTCTACAATTAGTTTTCCTAAGCCTTTACATTTAATAATTTATTGATTATTAATTTCTGGCCAAACAATCTATGCATTCAGGCAATACATTCTGAAAGAGTTTCATGTCCTCGTAGGCAATTATTTTTCTCCTCCCTTCAGAAAAATGAGCAAGAAAACTAGAAACACTTCTCTTTAAATTTCCCATTTCATATGAACCACAAAATTAGAGTTAACAATGTCTGAAACTGGCAGAATATTAAGCAAAACTTAAATTGCTACATATCTTAGCAATACAGATAATTACACAGATATAATAGATGAATAAATTTTCCTTTTTAAAAAAAGTCCCCACTCATTTACAGTATGGGAATACCAAGTGCTAGATATTGGAATTTATTCATAAAAGCTACAGCAATCTTGAACTCGGATTGTAGCTGTCAAAAGGGGGAAAGAAGGATGGCCAGTTGAATAACCAGAAAAAGAAGTAAAAATAAGGTTAAGAGAAGTAGGCAAAAATTAGAAATTACTATTACACACATCAGCAATTGTGTGATATTACAAATGGTAAGCTGGCTTAATGGCACATGAGAATATATGAAAAAATAAGGACAACTAATGTATTCTAAGATGTATCTGCACAAAAATATTCAAATCAAATGGGATGATTAATGAAGCAGATGCAAAGGCTTTCTAACAGATCAGAAGAAAAGAGGTATTCAGCCTAGAAAAGTTGGAGTTAACAAAATGCTATAGCTTAGTCCTAGCTGCACATTCTAGTGCTTTTCACATAATTAATTCTGAAGTTTAATTAAGCTATTAATTATTGATTTATTGAGTGACAAAGTTCACAATGCATCTTCTCAAAAACCAATATGGAAGAGTTGATGGTCCATTCATCTGAGGCTTGCTTTTCAAAGAAACCAAAAAAGGATAATGTTTTGAAGAGTTCCAAAAAATAAACAGAAATGCAGGAAAATGGTAGATAGGTTAAAACATTGAGCCTATCTTGATTGACAGTTCTTCAACATTTCAAGTATAAGCTTTAATATTAACTGCTGTTGACTTCTCTTTTAAATGGGTATGTTCAGGAGTTGTTTTTGACCTTTTCTGTACATGTATTCTTCCAGTGGTAGAATTCAAAAAAATTTACAATACAATAGCAGAGTTGGAAAGGACCTTGGAGGTCTTCTAGTCCAAACCCCTGCCTAGGCAGGAGCCCTATGCCATTTCAGACAAATGGCTATCCAACATCTTCTTAAAGACTTCCAGTGTTGGGGCATTCACAACTTCTGGAGGCGAGCTGTTCCACTGGTTAATTGTTCTAACTGTCAGGAAATTTCTCCTCAGTTCTAAGTTGCTTCTCTCCTTGATTAGTTTCCACCCATTGCTTCTTGTTCTGCCCTCAGATGCTTTGGAGAATAGTTTGACTCCCTCTTCTTTGTGGCAGTCCGTGAGATATTGGAACACTGCTATCAGTGTTATCACTGCTAGTCCTTCTTTTCATTAAACTAGACATACCTGCAACCGTTCCTCATATGTTTTTGCCTCCAGTACCCTACTCATCTTTGTTGCTCTTCTCTGCACTCTTTCTAGAGTCTCCACATCTTTTCTACATCGTGGCGACCAAAACTGAATGCAGTATTCCAAGTGTGGCCTTACCAAGGCATTATAAAGTGGCATTAACACTTCACATGATCTTGATTCTATCCCTCTGTTTATGCAGCCTAGAACTGTGTTGGCTTTTTTGGCAGCTGCTGCACACTGCTGGCTCATATTTAAATGGTTGTCATTTTGAATTTAATTTTGTTAGATAGTGCCCAATGTTCAAGTTTGTCAAGATCCTTCTGTATCTTAAGCCTATCTTCTGGAATGTTGGCTATTCCTGCATCTTGGTGTCATCTGCAAATTTGATGAGTTCCCAATTTATCTCCTCATCCAGATCATTGATGAAGACGTTGAAGAGTACTGGGCCTAAAACTGGGCCTATAACAGAGCCTTGGGGGACTCCACTACATACTTCCCTCCATGTAGATGTAGTTCCATTGAGGACTACCGTTGAGTGCGGTTGGTCAGCCAGTTACGAATCCATCTGGTGGTGATGCTGTCTAACCCACATTTTTCTACTTTATCTAGTAGTAGGTTATGGTTCTATGGGCATGGCTTGATGGCCGTGGCTTGGTGGGCATGGCAGGGAAAGGATACTGTAAAATCTCCATTCCCACCCCACTCGAGGGGAAAGTTACTGCAAAATCCCCATTCCCTCCCGATCAGCTAGAACTTGGGAGGCAGAGGATAGATGGGGGCGGGGCCAGTCAGAGGTGGTATTTACCAGTTCTCTGAACTACTCAAAATGTTCGCTACCATTTCTCCAGAAATGGTTAGAACCTGCTGAATACCACCTCTGTATTCTACCCCTGAATATAAGTTCCTCCTCTCTTCCAAAATGAATTTGAAGAGGTATTAATCTTGGCACCGGATTGTTCCATAAGAATCAACCCACATTTGTTTTAAGCACTCCCTGGTCTCTCTGATAGTTGCAGAGATTCAAAGGAGATGAAATGATTGGTAAATGCTCTGATCTTTTTTTGAATGTCTAATTTACTGTTTTCTTGTTTCAGTGATCTGTTCTTTGTTCAGCTTCACTCCCACCAAAAACTTTTTTTTTTTTTTTAAATCCATATATATGATTAAGCTGTACATGCAGGAAGTTTGGCCCTTTGCAGCAAAACTGCAAAGTGAAAGAAAATTGTTTTTAATTCTGGTCGAAAGAGGATGACAAGATATACATAAAACATCATAAGAATAGCCTCAGCATACAGTATCCTTTTTAAAGTTATGATCCCCCCCGCCCAACAATTCTATTCGTTTCAGAGAAAGGTACATATTTAAAACTTCAATGTATTCTGTTATAGTACTGTACAACCTCATCAGCTGCACGACTTGAAAGCCTAAAATAAGTTGACAGCTTATTATTTACTTATTCCTTGTAAAAAGGCTTCACCTTATACAGCACAAATCCCAATTCCGTTTCAATCAAGAATGTAAACCAAACCGTTCCATGAAATGATTTGCCAAATAGTTTCCCTGTGTCTGGCTAGCTCCATCCCCCCCAAAAGCTAATGATGTTTTGTTTTTCTGACCTTTTATTCATCAGTAACGACTCTAATGGGCAGGTTATGATTCTTACAGTCATAAGTATATTACTTATGGCAAAAGGGCAAAACAAAAAAGCCATTCTGTAACCTTGCCTGTGCAGTTGAGAAATCCCTGTGATTTCTGTTTATTCATACAGTGCTAGGCTTGAAGATAAAATTAAAAACTGTGTTCAATAAAACAACCAATTATTCAAAATAACAGCCTGGAGTAAATAAGTGGTAACTTGTTATTGCCATTGAAAAAAGCTGGAACACGTTCAAGCCGCTATTTCAGCCTCTATGGCTCCAGTTTAGGCCATATACTGGTACTCTTAAGGAAAAAAATATGGGACTTCCACATCCTGAAATGATGATATGTATGTATCAGTGGTGGGTTCCGGACCATCGCACAGGTGCTGTATGCGCTTTGCACGTGCGCAGAAGTGCTGAAGACATAAAAGAATGGTAAGAAACTTGAGCGGGCGGGTGGGCCCTCTGGAGCACCATACTGGAATGGTATCCAGTGCTCAGGACAGGCTCCAGTACGCCCGTATTGGGGCGTACCGCCCTCAACCCTCCACTAGTATGTATGTATGTGTATACGCACACACACACACACACGCTCCACAAAGGGATGTCCTCAAGGCATATTACATTTCAACCCCGATGATATTTGCAGGATCGTATCCTGCCCCATACATCCCTTCGGCCGATTCGCTCGCACAGAGAGGGACTTCTCCGGGTGCCGTCCACTAGGCAATGCCAGCGGGCGATGCCCAGGGGAAGGGCCTTCTCTGTGGCGGGCCCGACCCTCTGGAATGACCTTCCCCCTGACATTAGAACGACCACGGACCTCCGCTCCTTCCGTCAGAAACTCAAAACCCACCTGTTTCATCTAGCCGGCCTGGCCTAATTCCATCCTTCCCGCCTCAGTTTGTAATTTTAAATTATGTGATTAGGTTTTAAGGTTAAGTTTTTAATTTTTATAAATTTGTACAGGGGATTATTTAATTCGATTTTAGTTTATATGTATTGTTGATTGTCATAGTTTTAATTTTTACCTGTACACTGCCCCGAGTCCCTTCGGGGAGAGGGGGCGGTCTAGAAATCCAATAAATAATAAAAATAAAATAATAATAATCTCCATGATTTTGACGATGAACAATTTTCAAAATTTTCAAAATTCCTGTCAAATGGATAGAGTTCCAAATGTGGAATATTTTTTTTTTAATTCTGAGCTATCTACTGAAACAGCTTTTCCACACTTAAGTATACTATTTTATGAGCCCACCCCTCAAGAAAAAAGTATTTTTTGAGAAATAGTGCAAAAGAAATGACTCATATTTATCTTTTCACTTAAGTATCTTCAGCACCGAGTTAGGAAATAAGTTAACATACTGCATGTTCACTGTTCAGGCTTTTAGTGTTTTCATAAAACATTATATCTTTTTTCTTAAGTACAGATACATGCCAGCTCCAAATTTTCTGTCCTCTCTTGATGTTCCTGATATGTATTCTTCCTTTGACTAAAGATCAGGTACATCAGGATGAAGAGGCTAAGTAAAAAAGTTGGAATAAAGCCAGGGGGGGGGGAAGGAAATTGAGGAGGCGAAGAGGAAGAGGGAGAGAGAAACTTAGTTGCGTCTTCTTTGAACCATTCATATTGGGTTTTAGCTAGACCTTGGAAGAACTAAGTAATCAATGTTTTTAAAGAGCAGCTTATTTCTTGACGTGATACTTTTTAATAAATCCCAACAGACTTCAGAGACTGTCCGTTATCTTGAGAAATAAGGCTGTCCGTTTTTTGTTTTTTTTTAACTGGACTTCCACCGAGTCTCCTGCATGTGAATTTTTGACCTGGCATCCTCAGCAACAACCAAATGAGAACATATTGCACTGGCATACCAGAAAAGGGTATATTGTTCCCAGTCTCCTTCTCTCCAGTAAGCAGGAACCTCATATGACCGCAGAGAGGGACCGTCTTTGGAGAGGCATTAGGTCTAAGTTAGGAGCAATACTGAGCAGCTGCCAAAGCAATAGAGTCTAGTTTTTTTCCCCCCAATCCCTGCCAAAATTACACAGCCCTTCGGTGCCAATAAGGGAAGGCAGGGAAGGTGGGTTAACAAATGCCCTTTTCCTCAAACATTCTTTGCGTAATTTCATTGTGAACATTATCAGAGGAAGGTCTAAATCTTTCATATACACTAGCAGCATGGAATGTGGATAGGTGCAATGGTGTTTCTCTGCATTCAGGCACAGATATAAAAATAATAATAACTTGGACCAGTTAAGTCACTTATAGAAAGTTAGGAAAAACAGAATATAAAAGGAAAAGAATGGAAACAGTGGGACATTTGCTGTTTATAATAACTGTACGGCAGGTCAGATTCTTAAACAAAACAATGGAGAACAGGATATTAACTATATAAGAAAGCATTTATAAATTAAGCAAGAGTCTTGGAGTTCTTTGTTTATGGCTATGCAATTATTCATGCACAATTCTTATTCAGACTCAATGAAACTTAACCGCTGTGGAGTAAATCACTGACATTTTGTTCTTTAAAATCTAGCTGCACAGTGATAACATTGTACGAAGCTAAGATACATCAAGAACAAAAACCACAACTTCCAATAGTTTAATTATGTAACCAAACTTCTGGTGGTTCACATCCACAAAACACCTTTTAATGCTGTAGACATGACCATGTTTGCTTAATCTTCTTATCTATCACCCTTATATTTTGCTGAAGGGAGAACAGTAGTATTTAAGCAAGAGGCATAATGCCTGTTCTTAACTTTTGCTGACATTTTGGGAGTCCATCTAGAGCAGTGGTTACCAACCTGTGGTCCATGAGAAAATTTTGGTGGTCCACAGAAAAATTATTTGTATTTGTTATATTGCACTAAATACTGTTTATCTTTAAAAAAATTATTAGTGGTCCGTGGGATTTAAAATTATGAATTTAGTTGTCCCTGGGGTCTGAAAGCTTGGTGACCCTTGATCTAGAGAATCCACCTAAAGATTAAGCTGCAAATACCATTTATATACAATTATAAATAATTTCAGAAATGAAATGTATTTATTTATACAACTGTGATAGCAACACATTAATTCAAGCAATTACATATTAGAAGACAACGGTATTTACCAAAAACTTTAAACAATTTTAAAGGTTTTATTATGACTATGTCCAATAGAATTCCCTTTTAAAAAGTCATATTTAAAACCACAAAAGTGCCAAATTACAAGAGAATACAAGTACTTTCAAAAGAAATTTGACCAAAGTAATAGCAGCACAGGTTGATTAACACCAATAGTGTGTACAGATCCTTCTTAAGTTGGCACTAGTCACAATTAGGGTGCTTTTTTAGAGCATGCCTTCTTTCATCACTCCCAGAAGGGCACCCTCAATAAACTGTAGTTGGACAAATGCGGCAGTAGATCCTCCATTAGACATCTAAATCCTAAACTTTTTTATACTGCATCATTACATGTATATTGAATTCAATCCAACAGAAACTAACCACAATACTTTCAAAACCGATATCATGGTTTAATGGTTGTCTGTATATTTGAGCCATCTACATTTTAAAATAAGTTAAATACATTTTTGCATGAAGTACAGATTCCAGGGTGGAATTCCATACAAAACAATGTTGCAATGATGGTGAATGCTTGGATCATAAGTGGCCAGGTTATCTCTATCCAAGAATGGCTATACAGTAGTTGGCATGTCAGATCAAACTAGGAAAAGGTTCTTGCTTCCGCGGAGACCAAATGTGCTTCCAGTGCTATGATGGCTCTAGGAGTACCATCCAAATTCTACACCTGCTCCTTCAGGAAGGAGTACAACAGTCTTGAGATGATGTAGCCTTCCTAATTCTGTGTCAGGAAAATTGCCTGTCCATAATGCCTTTGCTTTGTTGGGATTTAACATCAGCTTACTGTCCCCCAACCAACTCACCATTGCTTCCAGATACTGGCTCAGAGTATCACCTGACTTAGTTGATACAAATAAATAGAATAAAATAGTATTAGCATAGTACTGATACTTCACTCAAATCTGCTGATGACTGGTACCAGCCACTTTATATTCAGATCCCTAGTACTTCTGAGGAATTCCACGGCTTTACTGCTATGAAGCCAAAATGTAAATTCTTTGAACATGGGCCTGCAGATACAAGCAGGTTCACTTTAATACTGCTCTTCCAATTCTCAATTTATGGAACCTCTCTAGAATACTAGAGTTCAGCGATACTGGACCTGCTGAGAAATCAAAAAGAATCAAGATCATTTACAGGTAGGTAAAGTGGCGTTCTGGAACTGACTTACACCAGCTCATAAGCACCAATTGTTACATTTTCTGGAATACTGTGAGTCAGCTGGCAGTAGAGATAAGTTTAGACCGCCTAGTCTAGTACAATCAACTGTTCCACAGCTAAGGGCAAGGCACAGCTGCAGCAATGGAACAGGCAACGCCAATTGCTAAACATTAAGTAGCGTACCACTGAGTAACAATGATTCTCAGAATTGACCTCAGTAAGAAATTATTACCATCCCCTTCACTTTCAAATGTCATCTTCACACCATAGTGCAAATATAAAATCAAGAGTATGCCCTGATTCATGGTCTGGCTCTTCACCCAGGCCTTCAGTTAGAGAATGGGAGACCTTTCATTTTATCATGCTTGTCATTTTTTACTTTAATCTGTATGTTTTACTGAAATTTATTTGCCTGCTTGTTGTTGAGCTGCTAGAGTCATTGCGAATGAGGCAGCATACACATTTATTATTTTTATAGTTGGTCTTACAGTCAGCCAGATGTTTAGGCTAGAATTTGCATTTTTATCATCCAACAATTCCATCCCAAGGGACAGGGACAGGTAGATGTTATTTGATAGCATTAAAGGTATCATCCTATACATACATACATACATACATACATACATACATACATACATACACCCATACCATCCATACACACACACACACACACACACACACACACACACACACCATAGATGGATGGATGGATGGATGGATGGATGGATGGATGGATGGATGGATGGATGGATGGATGGATAGATAGATAGATAGATAGATAGATAGATAGATAGATAGATAGATAGATAGATAGATAGATAGATAGATAGATAGATAGATAGATAGATAGATAGATAGATAGTTTCCCCAAAAATATGTCAGGGCCTTATTTTTGGGGACGTCTTATTATTTTTGAGGTGCAGGAGGTGGCGAGTATGGTCACCTCATGGCTACTGCTGTGTTACAATATTTTTGGGGAAGGCTTATTTTCGGGGGATGGTTTATTTTAGTGCATGCACTCAAAAGCCCAATTGGGCTTATTTTCCGGGAGGTCTTATTTTCGGGAAAACAGAATGGACAAATAGATAGATATAGATATAGATATAGATATAGATATAGATATGGTATGTAACATAACATGACATGACATGACATGATATTTATTATTATTACAGCTTACAGTTAGTGCTTGCTAGTACTAATAAGAAAGTCCTATTTGGCTATGGAAGTCTTTAGGTATGCCAGAGTACCCTATTCTAAAGATAACATATATATTTGTACAAACTAGTGAATTTCAGTATATAACTTTGATTTTTAAAAGTGCTTTCGGTTGTAAAAAAGCAGTTAAAAGGTGAAAAAACATTCTAACCTACTTCAAAGAATCAAGAGATGTATTTTAACGTAAAGAGTATCATCTTGTTATCATTTCTAAAGAAATGTTTCAATGTTCTTTCTGGGAAAGGAAGTAATAAACCTAAATTTAATTTCTGCATGTTGCTGATGCAAATACACCTTCAGGGCAGCACCTAGAAGCTCATTAGATCCACCTTACTACTATCCCTAGTCATATCTTAATGTAGTTAAGAGTAGGTTTCCCAGCTAATCAATTAAGATTAAATATGAAAGATATTTAACTTTTACCATAATGATCTCCTCCCCCAATGCCTTTCTGTGTTTTGTGGGAGTTAAATCCAATCAATGTGCATCCCAGCTCCCCATTTCTTCTTACTTTGCAGTATTTCAAGATCAATTACCTGACATTTACCCATTTACTGTATGTAACTATCCATTCTATCCCCATTCTTTCCCAGAAACCCTGTAAGCTAGAGCATGACATTCCAAACCACTGCAGTGAGGAAGCTTTGATGGCCATAGAGAGATAGATACTGTATGTGTAAAACATGTGTTTATTTCTCCCAAATAGAGTAATATGTGCCTCCTGCTCCAAAAGGTTAACTCTCTTTCCTTCTCCCAGTAGAAGTACAACATGGCATCTCTCTTGTCTTACAGCTTCTTGCTGTTCTGCCATTTTGTAATTTATGATAGACAACACTTTTAAAACCAAGGCTGAATTTTTCATATCCAAGTACATGGCTGGACCATCATTTAATAATAAATAACAGGGGAACAGGAGCAGGAGAAGACATTTATGCAGTACTTCCATATTATCAAAGTGTTACACATGACAGTATTAATCCCTACTTTTAAAATGGAAATTAAAATGAGACAAATTTGGGCAAGATTGTCTACTGATTGACAGGAAAGGCAAGATCCAAAAAAGAGGATTCTGTGTCTTATAGCCACTAAGCAATACAAGTCTTTGGTGTCACAAATGAAAAGCTAGAAATGTTTGGCCAAGTAATTAAACCAAACCAACCTCACACTCACAGAATCATTACAATTTTGTATGCCTCTGAACATAAGGATATCTGAGGCATTCAATTATTTTTTGTTTTTCATTATGAATAGGCCTAATTTAATTATGCAGGTTAAGAATAAAATATGTAGGAAAACAGTTCTTGACCCCAGAACTACATCAAATATGTTAAAATGAAAATGCCTTTGAAAGAAAATACACTTAGAAATATAAATGTTGAGGTTATAATGTCTCAACTTGATCTACCTACTTTCCCAAATCAGAGTCAGTTGATTAGCTCAGAGTACATACCACATCTTCATTAAGGACGTAGACATTCCATCCAAGAATGATACCTGCACTTACACATTTTAAATATTCCCAATTATTGTGGTCCTTTGAAAATGTATACATATTACAAGTATTTTAAAGGCAATTTTAAGAAGACCTTTCATTTGATGAATTATCTGAAGGGCACAGAAGAGAAAGAAAACTGCACTAGTGGTTTACAGGTCACATGCTAGAAACCACCATCGTAGGAAATACAGTCCTTGACATAATAAAATATGCTAGGCATGCTATAAATGTGAACCTCCAAAATAGCAATAGATTACAGGACCTGTTTCAACCTGACCCACATAACTGGTACTGGGCATCTGAATGTTGAAGCCCACAGCTGGGCTTTCAGATGTGAAGGAGATAATAAAGGAAGGTCAATTACAGGGCGGATTGCCATCCACCCTTTTTTCCTCCAAAGGGAAAAGATTTCTTCAAGCAAAATGATTTTTTCATCTACAGAGAATGCCACACTCCTGGTGGCCAACAAGAGTTGGCACAGAATACATGTGGTCAAAAAAATATTGAATGGTCTATTCAAAGCATACCTTATATGGCAAGACTTACCGTATGCCATCTAAAATATATGTTAATTAATGGCTCCAATATATGGTCAGAGTCACTATTCCAGACTTATAATTAGGCTAGTTATTTCTGGCAAATAGAAGTTCTTCCCAAAAGGTCAGTAGAATTCAAGGCACAATGTTGCGTGTAAAGCTGAGATAGTACATAGACACCTCCTTCCATTCAACTTCACATCTAACTTTAAAAATGTGAACCTCTTCATTTTCTGTAATTCTCCCTCTCCTCCCACACCCACCCCCAAAAAAGTACTGTACAACGAGTTCACTTCTTGGAGCCTTAGAGTCTACTTTTAAAAGTAGATTTTAAAAGAAATTCAATCTGAGAAGATGGCTAAATTGGCTAGATCCCACACTTTGGTCAGTTCAAATCTGCTACCTCATTTAATAATGATTACTGCCACAGGCATTTAACATTTAATTATATGGAATGTTTCTAGAATTTGCTTTCCCAGAGTAAATCTTCATTAAAGTACTAGTTCACTACTAATAAGATTATCATTATCTCTTGCAGAGACTGCCAACCTGTGGCCCCAAGGCCAAAATTGGCTGAAGCCTCTTCTTTGAAGATGGTTATAATTTTTCTGTCACTTCTGCTGCTGAAAATTACAGTTTCTGGTAATTGTGAGGCACGTCCTACAAAAATAATAATAATAATAATAATAATTTTAATTTGTTGACCGCTCCTCTCCCCATAGGGACTCGGAGCGGTGCACAGGGAAAACTAAAACAATAAATATACAAACACATTAAAAACAAATTAAACATATACCTGTGCTAAAATACCCCATTGACATACTAAAATTCCCAGTTAAAACAACTAAAGCTTAACAGAACTTTTTTTTAAAAAAAGTAAGAACCTCCTTCCCACAACTCCACTCAAAAATCAGAGAAAAAATTACCCCCCCCTTGTTGTATAATATGGGGGGGGGGGGGTTAAGCTCAATAGTTAAAGATGCTGAGCTTTTCAGCTGCAGCTTATAGCCTGTGTTTGAGACCATGTTTGGGCGCCGTGCAAAAGGGTAAGCTCCCATCCTCGCCCAGCACCTGCCCATCTAGCAGTTCAAAACCATGCAAATGTGAGTAGATAAATAGATACCACTTTGGTGGAATGGTAAGAGCATTCCATGTGATTATGGCATATAGCCATGCTGGCCACATGACCACAGAAATGTTTTTGAACAACAAGGGCTCCCTCTGCCAAGGAAAAGAGATGCATTCTAGAACACCATGCCCTAGAGTCGGACACAACTGGGCAGGGAAATCTTTACTTTTTACCTTTTGCACACAGTATATACCCTGCCCTGTGTGGCCCTCACTTCCCTCAACAAATTAGCTAATGGCACCACAACTGACAAAAATGGTACCAAACAAGCCATTCTGCAAGAATTTGAAAAAAGGTAGAAGGCTATATATTTGTGGTATAAAAAATAGTTGAATGAAAAAACAATCTGAAACTTCTATGTACTATATAATTTTAAAAGTGATACTGGACTCTCTCCTTTACATATAAAAGCTGTATATATTATTTTTGAAGAACAAAAAGAGTATATACCCCATATCTGCTTCTTGAGCAGCCACACAGGCAATTAGATGCTTAGATGATCAACAGGAAAGGAGGAAAGTTCAAGGATTCTGCAAAAAATGCTACCTAGCCTGGACTTATGATTTAATGACTCCGTGGCTCCATCAGAATCACAATTCTTCATGTATGTTCATAAAAATGGGGAACAGGCTTGCTTTCCATATTCTATATTCCTGGGCTGAAATTTTGCACACGACAAGTTTTCAAGCCATTCAGTGTAATAACCTTTAATTTTCCGCCAGTGTCTAAAGACACACCTTTTCCATCAAGCCGGCCTAGCGTAACCTTCCGCTGTGACTGCTTTTAGACAGTTTTAAATTGGGGATTTTAATTGATTTTAGCACAGGTTGGGAGTTTAATATCTTTTTAAATTTTATATTGTTATATTCGTATGTTTTTAATTCCTGTGTGCCGCCCTGGGTCCTTCTGGAGAAGGGCGGGATATAAATTTAATATAAATAAATAAATAAATAAATAAATAAATAAATAAATAAATAAATAAATGAATGAATGAATGAATGAATGAATGAATGAATGAATGATTGAATGAATGAATGAATGAATGAATAAATAAATAAATAAATTTGTGATGAACTCTGTTTTACTTTATTTCTTTTATTTAATTTATTTTGTTGTGACAGTGGAACTTGTTGCTCTTTACAGGTTTGGAAAAATCCCAGAAGACACAGTGAGTCATATCACATTGCATTGACAGCAAAATTGGGGTGTGGTTAGAGTGGGGAAAACTATAATGATACAGCTAAAGGTGACTTAAGGCTTCCTCAAAAGTATCAAATGAAGGGACGCTTATAAAAATCCTATTAAACGTATTAGGATTAATTCTCTATATCTATGGATCAGAGACAATCACAGCCTCCCTTTCAAAATCTATATATACTCTTACCAGAAAAGAAATGGTAAAGAAGCCAATAATGACAATCCCAAGTGTTATCGTCAAATCAAGTCAACTAGTAAATGTTTTTAACATCTCACATAGCTCCACAACTGTGCTTTTTATCACCTCCTCCTTTTTCATCCTAAGAACTGTGGAAATCCCATTATTTTCATAATATCCAAAAGGCTAAACACCTACTTAACTTTTATCTGATCAAGACTAATAAGGATCAGAATTATAATTATCAGTAAAACTAGTACTACTACTACAATCGCAAAAAAAATCCAAACTACCCCCAAACAATGAATCATGAAGAATACATACCGGTACATTAAAAGATTTTTTCAAAGACGTTTAGTATGAAGAAATTAGAACTAGCTTTCCTTTAAATCAATGGGGTTCGTCTGTTACAACAATTATCTTATTTGCCACAGTTCAGGTTCACTAAAATGATAATGCAGCATAAACATAATTTAAACATAAATTGTTTTTGTTATCTTGTATTATCTTCCCTTAACCTACTGTTCTCCAGTTATATTATATCATATTTTTCGGAATGTAAGACGCACCGATGCATAAGACGCACCAGGATTTCGAAGAGGTAAGTAAGAAAAAAAAAGTGTTTGTCCTCCCCAGCCCCCAGGAGCACTCTGCAGGACTGAGAGAAGGCAAAAATGCCCCCGTTTTTGTGAAAAACGCTCCATTTTTCACAAAAATAGGATGTGGGGCGGGGCTTCTATATTCAGTGTATAAAATGCACCAACATTTCCGTGCTCTTTTGGGGGGGGAGGTGCAACTTATACGCCAAAAAATACGGCAAGTAGCTCTCAACTTACGCCCATTGGTTTAGTGATCATTCACAGTTTATTTATTTATTTATTTATTTATTTAATTTGATTTGTATACCGCCCTTTCTCCCATAGGGACTCAGGGCGGTGCACAGGGAAAATAAAAGGTACATTTAAATACAGTCAATAGATAAATTTAAAGTTAAATTAAATAAATTTAACCTGAGTTAGAATAAACTTAAGAAACCCTATTAAAATGATAGTAAAAACAAACTATGCAAGGCCGGCCGCATGAAAAAAGTAAGTCTTCAATGCTTTACGGAAGAGGCGAAGGTCCGTGGTAGTCCTCGGTCGGGGGGCAGGTCGTTCCAGAGGGCTGGACCCGCCACAGAGAAGGCCCTTCCCCTGGGAGCCGCTAGTCGGCATTGTCCAGTGGACGGCACCCTTAGGAGGCCCTCCCCTTGGGAGCGGCTTCGGAAACTGGCTTTCATGGCTAGCTCCCACGGGCTTCCAAATTAGTTTAGGAAGCCGCGGAGCCACGCTGGGTGCCAAGCCTCAGGTCTTCAGCCAAGCCTTCAGCGTTCTTTGGCAGCAGCGGAAATCGGCTCCTACGGCTGGCTCCCACGGGTTTACGGGCTTCCAATTTAACCAGTCTGTCCCGTCTGTTCAGCTCAGCCCCCTCCGATGGAACCAGGGGCTGGGGACCCCCCTTAGAAAAGCCAAGGAGGCAAATTTCCCTTCCCCCCTTGGCGTATCTCGTCTTTAGCCCTCCTCCATCTTGAGCCGGAACATGGAGAAAAAAGGGGGGGAAAGAAAAAAAGAAAAAAGAAAAAAAAGTGACTTATGACCATTTTTCACACTTACAACCGCTGCAGCATCTCTGTGGTCATGTAATCAAAAATCAGACACTTGGCACCTGCAGTGTCCTAGGTTCATGTGCCACCTTTTGCAACCTTCTGACAATCAAAGTCAGTGGGCAAGCCAGATCCACTTAACAGCCATGTAACTAACTTAACAATTGTAGTGATTTATTTAACAACAGTGGCAAGAAAGCTTGTAAAATGGCACAAAACTCACTTAACAATGGTCTCATTTGGCAACATAAATTTGGGGGTCAATTGTGGTCATAAATTGTATTTACACTTTGCTTCCCAGTATGCATTATGGAGAGTGATAAGTGCTGGGAATTAAGAGAACAACAACCTGTTACCTCTGGAGGTCATCAGGTTTTAAAAGTTAATACTATATTTAAAAAAAAACTAGAATCAACATACAATCATTTGAAAACTCATTCACACTTCTTTCTGTAGTTTCTCAGGATTCAATACTCCCCCAAGCTAAGTGAAGGGGAAATGACACCAAACTGTGATTTGCCTCAGTCTCTGCTACAGAAATAATTAAGTTTTAAAGGCTTAACTGTCCCAAAGGTGTTTTTTTTCGAGATGCAACTGGATTTTATGTTTTTTCTTTGAAGACGTTTCGCTTCTCATCCAAGACACTTCTTCAGCTCAGAGCTGAAGAAGCTTCTTGGATGAGAAGCAGAATGTCTGGGTCATGTCCTTTGCTTATTTTGTTCCCTAGTAGCCAGAGGAGTATGTACCAACATCTTTACAGCCTTCTAACTTTATTATTTTGTCTGATAAGCTTGTGAGACTCAAAAGCATAGCTGTGAGCCAAGAACTCCCCAGCTTATTGAGATTAGGGAGATAATAAATATACAGCAGTTTGAACACTTATGTTCCAATCTCCTGTACTCTTATGAAAATCATGGTGATTATTTAAAGCTGGCCAGCGTAGAGGTCAGCATGTTCTTTGATGAGTGCTGCCTTTGAAGTTCACTGTTGGGAGGAGGAAAAGAAAAAGGTGACAGAATAAAATGAACTTTTGCAGGTACACTGGGCTCCGTAATAGATCTTAGGGGCAGCTGCAGTACATCTGCAAGGCTTTCTGACTGCTGCTGTCTTTTTTCTTTTCTTTGCTTTTAATAGCTTTAAATTAATCTGATGAAAGCAAAGAAAGCTGAGAGGAGAATACCAGAAGGGATTTTATATACAAAGGGCTGGTAGATCATTATATTAAATTCAATTTCATGGGCTGAATATATGCGAAACGCTTAGTTTTCTAATTCTGAATGTATTATGTCCCAAACATTATTGCAATTTCTAGATAAAACCAAATAACTCTCATAACTCCATGTTTTTTCTCATCTTTTCTGTCAGAAATTCTACTGCACAATGCACCCATTTTTTCCTCTCAATTCAATTTTATCTGAAGCAGGTAAAGCAGGTAAAGTTACAGAACTAAAATTTCCTGAAGTTATTTTCAAGGATTTTTTTCGTTTGAATGGATTTTAGGTAATCCCATATTATAACCTACAGAAATGTCATAAATAGTATGCAAATATTTCCATTCTTCACAACACTTCATAAAAGTGTGATTAAAATAGTCCACGTTTTGGTTATTATTTGGACCTAGAATGAAAATGACATTTGCATGTTTTTAGTTCCTTCCATTCTATTTGTCATCCTATCTAGCCTGCTGAAGAATTCTACACACTATTTTGTAGTACAAGTAGTCTTCGACTTACAACAGTTCATTTAGTGACTGTTTAAAGTTACAACAGCAGTGAAAAAAGTTGTCAGGCCTGGAAGCTATCTTTTACATTGGGCCTTCAGGCCTGCCACATTTTTCTGCTGTGGGAAAATGGAAGGGGGGATTGTATGGAGTAGGAAAGATATATAGTCTAAATAACATTCCTTTCTCAGAGAGTCCAGGACATCTTGCCCTGCACCTGGAGCAGTGTGACTGGGAGGCATCTCTAGTTGGGACAGTGCCTTATTGAATCATGTGACGGACATGTGGATGCTGGGCAGGGACTTGAACTTTCACTTGGGTGGGAAAAACCTGGAAGCTTTCAGATTTGGGTTTTTCCAGATGTGCCAATATGACATCTTGAATAAAACGGAATTTTGAGGAATCTCAAGCCTTGAAGTCTTCTTTGGTTAGGGGTGTTACTTGGAACCCTGACATTAACCAGAATCCCCTTTAAAAACTCAACAACTCCCCCGAACTCCGGGGTGCTTTCCGGGATCCTGAGCCACAAGCGTCGACCTGAACCCGGACGGCTTCCCCGACTCAGGGAAGATGACAAAAGTGAGTTATGACCATTTTTCACACTTACGACCACTGCAGCATCCTTATCGTCGTGTATTCAAATTCAGACACTTGACAACTGGCTTGTATTTATGATGGAAGTCAGATTCACTTTAACAACAGTTATTAACTTAACTAAAGAACTTAGAAAAGACCACTGCAGTTCTAAATTAGAGCTCTTGGAGACACAGAAGAAATTGATGCAGAATACACAGAAGACTGAAGAGTTGGAAGTGGGGCTGGCTGGGGCAAAGGGAGAACTTAAAAATGTTAATACTGAAATTGGAGATTTAACTGGTCATATGTCTAGGATGGATTTTGAAAGGATGTCATATTTTTTAAGATTTCAGCACATTCCGGAAGAATCTGGTAAATGCCTTCCTGATCTTATGAGCACAATTTTAGCAGACTACTTACACAAACCTAAGGAAGAGATCAGGGGGGACATTGACCTGGTTTATAGAATAAATTCAGCATATGCCAGGATAAATGAATTACCCAGAGAGATACATATTAAATTTGTTAGAAGGTCTACCAGGGAGGGAATATTGAGGGCGCAGAGAGAGGGTCCGTTAACGTACCAACAAAAGGAAGTCACTATCTTGAAGCAGATCCCGAAAAAGATTAGAGAGGTGAGGAGGAAATATTCCTTTTTATCTAAAAAATTGTTCAACCAGGGGATTTGGTTCAAGTGGGTGATGCCAGAAGGGATGTTGGTGTTCTGGGAAGGAGGAAGAGTAAGGATTAAAACAGTTGCTAAGGCGGAAGCCTTTCTTAAAAAATATTCCTCTATCCTGGGGGATGAAACTGGAAGAGCGAAGGGGGGCACGGCCCCGCCCCCTGGGGGTCAGGGAGGAGAGCAAGAAGACACAATTGCCAAGAGACTTAGATCTAAAAAATGACTTTTTTAATACAGTATAACTTTTGTTTGGATGTTTGTACACGATTGCTAGCATAGAATTTGGAATTTACAATGATGTATGCATTTCTCTTCACCTTGTAGTACTATTGAAATATGTATTATATATGTTTTGTTAAGAAGCCCCGGAGGGGGCCAATGATCTCGACGTGAAAGTTCTCAAAATATTTTTTCAACTCACCTTACCCTACCCTACCTAAAAAAATTGTAAAACTCAATAAAACTTTTTCAATATAAAAAAAACAGTTACTAACTTAACGACTGTAGGGTTTACTTAACGACGGTGGCAAGAAAGGTCATAAAACTCACTGGGGCAAAACTCACTTAACAAATGTCTCACTCAGCAACATAAAGTTTGGGCTCCATTGTGATTGTAAGTTTAGGACTACCTGTATTCTGCCTTCTCCTAATGCCTATGGAGATTCTCAATCATCCAAGTTATGGTTGTCCCAAAAGTGCTTTTTCAAAAGGCAACTAGACCTTGTTTTTCCTTGAAGACATTTTGCTTCTCATCTAAGAACCTTCTTCAGTTCTTCATAGCTCTAATAATGATTTAGCCAATCTGTGGATTTTGCATTTTTATCATGGATCAGAATGACTATTTTTATTTTGTTTATTTTTCTGCATGATGTTATTGTTGAGTTACGATATAAGGAGCCACCTCTTCTTTAAGGGCAAATTTCTAGCCGCTACACAAGAGGTGGCATGCAGCCAGTTCTCTCTGGTTCAGGTGAATCGGTATCGACGGCTGCAGAAGGTTCCACCCACCTGCCCCAAAGTAATGTGAGACCTTCTGCGCATGCACAGAAGGTGGTGCATGCACGCTCCTTTTGCAAATAGGTAGGGAAGGTAAGTCCGTTACACCAGAGTTTCTCACTTGTATGTTTGTGTGAAACATCTTTTAAATCAAAACAGATGCTACTGTAATATGAATACGAAAAGGATGTACACGGAAGTGCTATGATTTTTGTATTAAAATCTTTTCCCTCTTCCAAATCTAATTCTAAAATGTTAATTAAGCCAACTTATTTGCCAAGGGTCACTATATCACTGAATCAAATACTATATTAATATATCAGCACTAGTACTAGTCCTTCCAGAGATAGGACTGTGAGGCGGGGAGGAGTGTGGGAGTATCTGTACATTTTTACAGCTTTTTACTACTGTAAATGTTCTGAGATTTTTGCCTCCAGCCTTCGGTGTCTTCAAGAGGCAGTCTGATCTTTTCCAACTCTTCAACATTTTATTGCGGTTGGAGAGGGGCATGCTTGTTAACATTTCAAGTGAAAGGAAGGCTACAAAATGATAAACCCAAGGACAGCAGTAACATTTCTCACAGGGAAGTTCTCATTTGAACCTGAAACCCCCACTGAAAAGTCTAGGGACAAAATATGTTCAAACTGTTCCATCTTACTGTAAATGATTTTGAACTATATTGACAACAACAGTTCTTAGGGCTGCAGTGTTTCTCAAAATATACAAGTCACCCCTTGAATTCTCATAATTCAAATTTTTTTTTTGTTTCAATTTCCATTCTTAACTTGTCTGGACATTTTTGAATTGTTTGTTACAAATCATTTACCCATAATCAAGGGAGATTGTGCTAGACTAAACAAGCATTGGAGTGATCCATAATAAAGTATATAGTGTTAGAATCAGGAGTACCTCAAAGTCCCAACCATATATTCTAAATTGCTCTTGTCATTGTTGTATGTCGAGTACAGTAGATTCATGGTTTAAAATCCTACAAGACATCTTGGAATTATTACTTTTCTTTCCTTCCAGAGTAATATTCTCTCTATCGCAAACTAGAAAGGATCTGGAAGGATCATGATTTGTATTATCTGGCAAAAAAAATCTAAACTCCCAAATATTTAGTGCATAAAGCACAGCTAGATACTTGTCTGCTTTTCCCTGCCATCTGTTCAGAATTAGGACACTAAGGTTTGTATATTATTTGTAAATTCCGACATAACCACAAAGCTGTTAGAAAGGTGGCGGTAGCCACCTCTACACTGTGGTTTCAGAACCTGGTTTGTGGGAAGACAGGTCCAGACATAAAACAAACAAGCTCTATTCCTTAATACATCTGAATCCAACCAGAGGCATCATGGGACGGGGTGTTAGGATGATTTAACAGAACTGGATGGATTCCAGTGACTATTCCTGACACCACTGCAGTATGAGTTTCCATCAACTCACCAGTCTGGAACTGAATTATTGGAAGAGAGGAAAGATACTCCAAAAGCTTGGTTTTAAGCCAGCCTGACTCGTCTTTTCTAGTTCTCAGGAAAAAAAACACCTAACCTTAAAATTCCATGAAAGAAACAATGGAATGACTATATTAATTATACAAAGCTTGCATCAAAGACACATCTTGAGTCTGGAAATCAACTGGTATAATGAACAATGCATTTTTTTTAAAAAAAATCAGACTGATTGCTTTCATGCTTATTCACACCCCAAAGATGTATAAACTCTTCAGAGCTTTAAAGCTAAACTGCATAATAGCAGACAGGCTTCTTCTGCTGACTGCTGATTGCCAACAGTTTGGTCGTTCAGCAGTTTGAATCTCAACAGGCTCAAGGTTGACTCAGCGTTCCATCCTTTCAAGGTGTGTAAAATGGGGACCCAGATTGTTGGGGGCAATAGGCTGAGTCTGTAAACTGCTTAGAAAGGGCTGTAAAGCACTGTGAAGAGGTATGTAGGTCTAAGTGCTATTGCTATACATCTATCTATCAGTGGTGGGTTGCCAATTTTTTCAATACCAGTTCAGGTGCACTCCCATGTGAGCTTGCATGCGCAGAAGCGTCTGGGAAGGTGGGCAGAGCTACCTATGCTACCTATGCATTATTTGGGACATCTCATTAAGGTGTTGATTATCATCTTCAAAGCGCTCCATGGCTCAGGACCTAGCTATCTGCGGGATTGCATCCTGCCCCATACATCCCTGCGGCCGATTCGCTCCCACAGAGAGGGACTTCTCCGGGTGCCGTCCACTAGGCTATGCCAGCGGGCGACGCCCAGGGGAAGGGCCTTCTCTGTGGCGGGCCCAACCCTCTGGAACAACCTTCCCCCCGAAATTAGAACAACTACGGACCTCCGCTCCTTCCGTCAAAAACTAAAAACTCACTTCTTCTGCCTAGCCGGCTTGGCTTAATCGACCATTTACCTCAAGCTGAATATTCAAAGTGTTTTATTAGGGATTTTTAGGGGTATTAGTTTTTAGATAGTCTGGGATTTTAGCGCAGGGTCTAGGTTTAATTCATTTTAAATTTGTATTACAATGTCTGTTGGTTTTATATATGTATTTTTAATTCCCTGTGCACCGCCTCGAGTCCCTTCGGGGAGAGAGAGCGGTTCACAAATTAAATTAAATTAAATTATTATTATTATTATTAATATTATTATTATTATTATTAATATTATTATTATTATTAATATTATTAATATTATTATTATTATTAAAATTATTATTAAAATTATTAAAATTATTATTATTATTAAGGGAGTATACCCAATACCAATGTGTCAAAATAAAAAAGGATGATGACAATTATCATGCTTTTGAAATAACATACTAGTTGTGCAGAATGAAGAGGTTAAAAAGAAGCATGACCAAAATCAGAAGCCTAAATTAGCTGCACAAATCTAAAGCATATTTTTAGCTTATCCCTTTTTACAGCTTGCCATTCCTCAGGTGCCATTTAGTCTGCTAAAAACAGTGACATGCTGAATTTTTTTCAAGGACTTTTCACCAAAGCTTTTCCTTTCTTTTCTCAGTGTAGCAAGTAGCAAGATTTCTCAGTTACAGTGTGCTTTTTATGTTCAAAGCTGTTAACAGATATGGAGCCATAGGTTTTTTAAAAAAACCATGGTAATCCAGCCTGAATTTTCTATGTAAAACATGTTATTTCTAGTCTATTTACTACTTTGTTTTCTTCGGGTATATGTAGGAACCAGAAATCATCGGATAGAACAATTCTCTTACCATATAGTGGCACAGCTTTCTCATTCAATGAAATATGTGCATTTGCTACTGGTTTGGTGTATATCAGTGAGCAATATATTTTAAAGTTCCAGAGATCATTATGTTTCTAGAGTCCCAGCATCTTTTTTATATCGTAGTGACCAGAACTGGATGCAATATTCCAAGTGTGGTCTTACCAAGATATTATAAAGTGGTACTAACACTTCACATGATCTTGAGTCTATCTGTTGTGGCCTGTCGGCCTCCGGCCCCTCCAGAAGCTGAATCAGTTGAGGAAGAGGCATGGGAGTCAGGGTCAGCATCAAGGCAACCTGAGAGCTCCAAAGGTAAGGTGACCAGACGTCCCGTTTTTGGTGGGACAGTTCCGGTTTTTAACAATTTGTCCCGCATCCCGTGGCGTTTTACAAAAGTCTCGATTTTTGGCCGAGCCCTCAAAATGGCGCCCTAAGCAGGCCCTGAAGTGATCTCCGCCGCTGGCCGCTAAACAGCCCGATCGCTGCCTTCGGGAAAACTGCCTTTGAGGGAAGGCACGCCCCGATGCCTCTGAGCCTCCGACGAGCCAGATGGGACGGGCGCTCAAAGATCTTTGCGTGGCGTTCGATGCCTTCGCACCACGCGTGCGCCCTTCTCTGCAGGCCCCGGGCGCCTGAGACAAGCAGCAGGAGCCGCGCGGCGCTTCAAAGAGCCTCAGAGAGGTGTCAGAAACTGTGCGGCGCTTCAAAGAACTGTAGTCAGCCACGCCACTCAGAATTCTCAAGTGGTCTTCCGCGGCGCGGCGAGATGGTTGGAGGCGCTCCAGGACGAAGACAGCTCCTAACAAAGTTATTTATTTATTTATTTATTTCATAGACCAAATTTTTAATCAAGAAACACACACACACCCCATCAATGGTGTTCTGCTTTACCAGTGTTAAAATTTGGTCACCTTATCCAAGGGGAAAGAGGGAATGGAGCTGTCAGAGAGAGAGAGAGAGAGAGAGAGAGAGACAGAGACAGAGACAGAGAGAGGGGGGGCGGAGCCTAGGCTGTCTGTCAGCCCTCAGAAGTAGAGTCAACAGCCCCCAGATCTGGAGGTGGCTTATGAGGAAGTGGAGGAACAGCTGGGTCCAGTGCCTGATGCGCGGATGTGCCTGATGTTCAGAAGGCAGAAGAGAGGAGAGTAGTGGAAATCTGTGGGCCGATTCTTGGAACAGAAGAGCCACCGCTGCTAGCGAAGCCCCACCCTAGGTCTGGGGATAAAAGGCGATAAAAGGTAGATGAATAGATGTGCCAGACAAATTCATCTCCCTGCCGGACAGACTTGTTAGCCTGCTGTAAGAGAGAAACATTGTGCCTGGGCTGCTGGCACTCCTAATAAAGGAATCATTGCTTCAACTACAAAGGGTTTGTCATGTTTGGGGAACTGGGTCAGAACATGATCTCTCTGATAATGGAGCCTAGGACTGCATTGGCTTTTTTGGCAGCTGCAGCATGCAACTGGTTCATATTTAAATGATTGTCCAAGATCCCTCTCGTAGTTATTACTATTGAGCCAGGTAGCAACTACTCTATACCTGGTATATTAGAAATATATTTCACATTTTTAATGCTTGGGCTCTTTGAAATTTCAAAATTGGATATTCCTTTTTTTAAATTAAATTCTAATTAATTTAATTAAATTCAAAAGACAATATCTTCAAATATTTAAAGCAACCATGATTTCAAATAGTGACACCTTGTTTGTTGAGGCATTCCAATAAAACATCTTCCCTGTCATTTTCAAGTCAGGAGTTACTTCAAAAATGTCAATTTTTCTCATAATACAGGATTAAAGCATAAGCCCATGCCCACCGCTAGATTCATAACATAAGAAAATATTTGTCAAGCTTGGAAGCCATCGGGGGATAGGGCCTCAATGAGCCTGCGCCATAATCACAGATAGTTACTATGGGAAACTGGAAAGGGGTGGGGGGATCATATGGAGCTTGGGAGATGTGTAGCCATAATAACATTCCTTCTCAGAAAGTCAAGGTCGCCTTATCCCTGCACCTGGAGGGAGGAATCTTCATCTACGGCAGTAACTGATTGGACCTTTTGATGGATTTGAGGATGTTGGGGCAGGGTCTTGAACTTTCAACTGGTTGTGGAAAACCTGGAAACTTTCAGATTTGGGTTTTCCCAGATGTGCCATCATGGCTCTTCTAATAAATTCCTTTAGATGCATTTTATTGGCTGCTATTTTTAACAGTTATCCTCTTATTAAACATAGTCTCTGGGAATATTTTTTCAAATCAAAAGGAAAACATATTTTAAAAATCTTAATAATTTCATGTTTGTGACTATGCTCATATTAAATTTTTTTTTAAGTTTAAGATGTGTTGTGGATTGGGAATTCTTAATTCTGAGTAGCCTGTTAACTAGTTAAGGGGCTTTTAAATAATCTCAAAATAAAGATATTGCCCTCTCTAAGGAGGTTTGGAGGAGAGGGAATTTCTTTACTTGTTCTCTTAAAGAGCCTTCTCTGGAACTCTTGTGGAAAGCAGGCATCCAAGAAAATAAATGTCATGCAACTGTACTGGTAAATCAAGCACAATTCCTTAAAAAAAAGAATAATAAAGCAAACAAATGAACATTCTTGTTTTTTCTATAATGGTTAATTTTCTATTTGTTATTTACCTTGTAGCTTCTAGAAACATACTTCGCTTCAAATTTTCCAATAAAATGCCTGTCCAATCCCATTTTGCTCTTGTGGATGTGATCAAGCCAAAACACAACAGATTTGTCATATTTTACCAGAATGAACCAGGGAAATTTCATGGAGAGAGTTACTAGTTTTTGGCAGGATACCTCTCATTTTGTAAGGGTATGCAAACATTTGGCTACAGAATCATGCATTAGAGGAAAATATTGTATAATTTACACTTGATTGCTATTAAGCAGAGAAAGAAGGAACAACCAACGAAGCAACAAAGATTATGTTTCCCAAGAAGCATATTACGATGCTCTAACTCTGAGGAATTTCATACTTTTTGGAAACGAAGATAAATCACCTGAACTGGTAGGATATTTTTTTCCAATGATAAATTAACATGTATAAATAATGTTACCAGGTAATCTTTTAAGATACAAATGTTATGTTAAATTATAACATAAGCTTTGGGTTTTGACCATTTTGAAGAGTCATGTTTTAGGAAGAATTATTTTGAGAAAATGAAAAGGTAGTGTTATTCCTGATATTAAGGATTAGAGAAAAGGCAATTCTATTTCTTAATCAATAAGTGACATAATGTGACATAGGTTTTATGATATTTTGTAACAATGGAGAATTTCTCATACTTTTAAGTAGTTTTTGATAGTTGATTAATATCTGCTATATATATTTCCCCTTGTTTTAGTTTAGTTTAGGTTGTTTAGTTTTTTGAAGGGGATTTTTTGGTCTTAAATTTGTTATAATGTTTTCTCTTTTCTTTCTTTTTTCAGTTCTGTTTATTTCTATTTGCAAAACTTGCCAAGATAAATAACATTAATTTAAAAAAATGAAATGGTGGGAACTGGAAGTCGTTGTTATCATTCCATTAGATGTGGTTTTGAATTATTTTTTTTTTTGCATAATTAGAAATTAATACTAAGGCATTCTCAGACGAGTTTCTCTTGGCCTGGTACATGAACAGATACGGTATTATTGAATTCAGAAGACATGTTACGGAAAAGAACAAAAAGTGGTTCAAAAGTATATCTCTTATAGAGTTATGTCATTCAAAACAAAGGTACTTGGAAGTCTTTTTTTTTTTGCTTGCTGATACAGTTATTATTTTCATAAGGAAATTTTTACAGTGCACTAGTTGTAAAACTAGAGACCTTATCCTAACTGTACGCTGTGGATGTCCTGTTAAAATAATATCATCATTAATGTAGTCTATATTCATATAACCCAAAATGAAACAAACATTAGCTAATGTTCTAAATAATCCTAATATTAAACATCTAACATTTTAATTACTTTTTCCCCCAAGAACCTCATGTTTTCCGCATGAAATAGCATTGACCTATAGGTTATTCATTTTTAATGCCATATCTACCGGTATATTTATATTTATATCTACAATCTATATCTACACACACACACACACACACACACACACACACAAAAATACATACAGATAAACAGAGAGATGATAGGTAAATAGGTAAATAGATATGTACGTATGTACTGAAAACTCTTTTGACTTAACTTTTGATGCTTGATATGACATAGAGAAGATGCAGACTAGACTGGTCTACCATATGCAGACCTCCCAATTCAGTCATATTTTTGTTCCTATGTCACAAATACAACGCCAGGTTTTTACGCCGAGTTTAATCCCTAGTTGCCAGGTTCCTTCCAGGTTCAAACTCAAGGTGCTGGTTTTGTCCCTTAAAGCATGGCTACATGGCTTCAGACCAGATTATCTGAGGGACTCTCTCTCCTGGTTACATCTGCCACCCAGAGTTACATTCATGAGAAATGAGTTGCTATATAAATTGGATAAATAAATAAAAGTACAGAATTCTGTTGGTGTAAATTAGATTTAACTATATATAATTTAATGTTTCCTATCACAGACCTTTAATTTCTTTGGTTTACTATTCCTTATTCTTTTTCTGTGCTCTGTTGGCAATCCCACACAGGAAAAGTATGTGGAATATATAAGTAACAACCTTTATTTCACAGATTACTAGCTATCTAGAATTTGGGAGTATCTCATTCCATGCTCCCATCTATATGCCCTACTTGTTCAATGGTAGCATATGGATCAGTGGTGGGTTGCAGGTGGTACACCCTGGTACAGGCGTACCGGAGCCAGCCCGGAGCACTGGATACTGTTCCAGTACGGTGCTCCGGAGGGCCCACCCACCCTTGCTCCTTACCTGTGTTTTAAAGCTTCTGTGCTACCGCACAGGCGCATGGCATGTACAGCGCCTGCGCGACACTCCGTGGAGCAGCTGGAGCATCATGGAGTGTCACAGAGGCGCTAAGATGCATGCGCACACTGCACATGTGTGCATGCACATGCTACACACGTCCACGAGGACGACGCCAGCCCCGTTCCAACCGTACCAGTTGGAATAGGATTTGAAACCCACCACTGATATGGACTGATCAGGAAGTATTTCTTTTCCCAGCCCATCCTTTGTCTATGTAACCTAGTGCAGGGGTCCCCAACCTTTTTTTCACCAGGGACCGGTTTCATTTTAAAGAAAATTCTGCGGACCGGCTGAGTGGCTCAGCAGTCATGTGACTGGGTGGGCGTGGCCAACTTGGAAAATGTGAAACTCACTTAACAATGATCTTGGTTAGCAACCAAACTTTTAGCCTCAACTGTGGTCATAAGTTCTTTCTTTCTTTCTTTCTTTCTTTTCTTTTTCTTTCTTTCTTTCTCTCTCTCTCTCTTTCTCTTTCTTTGTCTCTGTCTCTTTCTTTCTCTTGCTATTTCTTTCTTTCTCTCTTTCCCTTTCTCTATTTCTTTCTCTTCCTTTTTCTCTTTCCCTCTTTCTCTCTCTTTTTCTTTCTCTCTCTTTCTCTCTTTCTGTATCTTTTTCTGTCTTTCTTTCCTTTCTGTCTCTTTCTCTCTGTCTATCTTTCTCTCCCTCCCTCCCTCTCTCTGTCTCTCTATGTGTGTCTGTCGTCCCCCCCCCAGCCTCCTCAGCCCGTCCGCCGTGCTTGGTCACTCGTTTGCTCGGTCAGGCTCCGTGGCTGGGTAGGAGCCAGGCTGCAGGGCTGGAGAGGAGGAGGAGGGGGTAGCCCATTGGGCAGAGCACGCGGGAGAACGCAGGAGGATGGTGGGGGCTCTTCCTCCACCCTCGTCGACGGAGGGACTCCTGTGCGCCGCCGGAGCAACCTCCCTACGGCCGCCAGTTCCCTCCCCCGTCCGCGGAGCCTCCGCAGCCCCTGGAAGAAAACGAGTGGCCGGCATGCCAGCAGGGGAGGGAATCGGAGTCCCTCCGTCGACGAGGGAGGAGGAAGAGCCACACTCCAACGGCGCGAACAGGGCATGCCAGCAGGGGAGGGAATCGGAGTCCCTCCGTCGACGAGGGAGGAGGAAGAGCCACACTCCAACGGCGCGAACAGCCGCGCCTGCGTTCTCCCGTGTGCTCTGCTCAGGGGGCTGCCCCCTCCTCCCTCCCTCCTCCTCTCCAGCCCTGCGGCCTGGCTCCCATCCAGCCACGGATCGGCACCGGTCCGCGGCCCGGGGGTTGGGGACCCCTGACCTAGTGCATAGGATCCCTTTTCTGTGAAGCCTCCTTTCCATTTCAATTCCAATTGCAATTCTTATAATTGCATTTATATTCATGTATTGAGCTACCCTCACCTTTAGTCCCTTCGGGGAGAGGGGGCGGTCTAGAAATCTAATTAAATAAATAAATAATACATTTACTCTCCCTCTGTTAATGTCTCCATTTCTAACATAATTTATCTTCTAGTTGTGGCTAGGTCTTTTCTATTTTGGTCCCGTGCTCGCTGATTCTATTGGGTAATAAATAAAAAAGATATAGAAAGAGGCAATTGGAGCTACTGAATTGGGATTTATATTCTCTGCTGCCCTTTCACAAGCAGCTGCTTCCAGAATGGAAAGGAAAGATGCCTTGGCAACATTTTTCACCTGAAGAGTCAAATTCCCTGGGGGGGTGACTATGCAATAACTGACAGCAGTGACAGGGAGAACCAGGAGCATCTCTCTTTCATCCAAACCAGGTGCACAAAAAAGGCAGATGAAGCATCACCTTTTGCAGCAAATTTAAATCTTATGCAAATTTATTTTGGATTTATACCACCAAACTTGCTGAGTAAAAATGATTGATCCCAAAATAGCTTCTACAAAGCATAGAGCTTTGGTTACTTTTGAGACTATCTGCTCCACTGATTCAATCTTGCGGGGTTGATATGCTCTGGTACCTTCAATTAAACAATGTCCTTTATTGCAGGGGTCCCCAAACCCTGGTCCATGAACTGGCACCAGGCTGTGGCATGCCAGTAACCAGGCCATGCAAAGAAGCAAAGTCCCATCCATAGGATGCAGGCAGCACACAAAACCATATGTGCTGCTCCACTCACTCACTCACACACACACAAGTAAGTGTGGTTTATAGAGAATTTATTGATGTTCCCCAGCAGTTTATTTCAGCCAGCCTCAGAACTGTCCCAAATGAATCCAGCCACAAGCAGACCAGGTTTAGTCCACACAAAAAATGGAAAATTGCTCCAACAAATCCACTAAACAAACTTAATTCCACCAGGCAAAACTGAAAGTACATCCCAGCAGTGGGATTCGCTTACCTTCCCTACTGGTTTGTAAATGTGAACTCATCTGTGCATGTGCACCACCTTATGCGCATGCGCAGTGCTCGCACATTACATCAGAGAGGGTGGGCTAGAGCTTCCCAGAGCTGCCGCTACTGGTTCACCCGAACTGGAGAGAACAGGCTGAATACTACCTCTGGTACATCTACAAGAGCTCACTTGGCAAGAGAAATTCAAAGCCTCCAAGGCAGGAAGCACACAGAACAAACACACACAGCCATAAACCCAGCACGTTGTTCCCAGCAATGCCTCTGCCTGCCTTGATAAATAGCTTTCCAGTGCAGCTCATCAAGACAGGCAAGGCCTTCTCCCGAGTACTCTGGCAGATCTCCGTTGCTGTTGTCTTTTCTCTGCCTTGCGTGCTTCCAGATCCACCACGGAAGGCAAGTCCTCCCCCTCCTCTTCACTGACCTGCAAGCTGTCCCCAGCCGAAGCCTGTAAATCTCTTTTGGACAGCAGTTCAGAATCATTAATTAACACAGTTCCTGATGTTCCAGGAATGAGCTCGTTCTCCCTCGAACCGGCTTCTGAAGAAGAGTCAGAGGAGTCATCCAAGGGAGACATCACAACACGCCCCCTCCAGTCCATGGAAAAACTTTTATTCCATGGAACTGATTCCTGGTGCCCAAAAGGTTGGGGGCTGGTGCTCTATCGGGAGCCCCCAAACCATGTCTTTTCTATAGTAGGATCTGCCCTCTAGAAAAAGATTACCCCCCAAATTTGGATGCCTCCAACAGCCAGGCCATTGATAGGGAGAGTGAAATCCCTTGCTTTGTTTCACCTGGTCCGTGGTGCTTGTCATTTATCTGTATGCCCTATTGATATGATTGCAATTTCTTTGTTCAATTGTTGTGAGCCACCTAGAAACATTGGGAGTTAGATGGCATACATGCTTAATAAATTATTATTACTACTATTGTTGCTATTTACTAAAAAGAAAAGTCAAAGAAAGGGTTTTTTTTCCAATTTATTCAGAATATAGCATAAGGCTGTAAAAACTTCCACCAAAAAATCAGAGCATGTCAAATAGATTCTGCAAATATTAAAATGAATTAAAAGCCTCATTTTTCAAAGCCAAAATATTCTTTCTCCTCTTTCTGAAGGAGTTTGATTAGAGAGAGCTAATTTAGTAGTCAAGGAGAAGGTCTTATATGGAGTTTTTTTTAATCAGCCTAAGCATTTATTATTCACTGCTAAGTTAGAAAACCATCAGTGCACACACATTGAGTATTTTTCACCCAAACAAAAGAAAATTACAGCAAAAATCAACTTTTGTTCTCTACAGTTCCACAAGCAGAGGGAAGAAAATATGCTCTTAGCTCTTAGAAACATTTCCTGTGGGGGGTTTTTTAACTCAAAACACAAGCTATTTTTGTACTTCAACTAACATAATTAAAACTACAAAATACAGACTTCTTTGCAGAGTTATTCTCTTTACTCCAATTTGGAGACTGATCAAAATTTCCCTGGGTGGGTGGGGTGGGGGGGTTAAGATGTCCCTTATTTCTGATCACAACATTCTCCTCCTATTCTCAATCTCATACATGTGCATTCAAAAGAGGGGGAGTTTGATTTTAATTGTTCCACGTGAACCTGAAGAATCAGCTGCAGAGAAAGTGAACCTCTTCCTCCCCAGACTGGAGGTGGGAGATCCAAAAGGTTATTCTGCAGTGCAATTACCCTGCAGCTACTTTGCAGGCCATTAGTATCCCATCATTGTCTATGGAATGCCCTCAGCAATCAATGCAGTATTCTAATCCTGATTACCCTTTTCCTTACTACTCCTACAAGGTTCTCAAAAGGGGGAAAGAGCCATTCTTGAATATGCAGGTGCTGTTTACTTTTAGCAACTCTTTAGTCTCCCACGTCCTAGTTGAGATATACTTGCAACTCTGTCATTAACAAAATGGCAATCAAGGTACTCCTACAGGCATCATTAATGTGCATCTGTTCCTTTCAACACACAGTGCCCTTTTCTTTTCTTCTCATCTGCTCTAATGCCCACTTTTAGCATACTGAAAGGCAGCCATTCATATGTCATTCATATGTTTTGTTTGGGGTTCTAGTTAAAATCCACTAGTTCTTTTAAGGCAGAAACATTCAATCATCCCCATGATCAAGTGGATCACTCTGATTACTGAGATTTTCATTCTTTAGCACAGGGGTGTCAAACTCACGCCATCATGGCGGTGTCACGTGACATATCAGGACTTTCCCCCCCCCCCCCGTTAAACCAGGCGTGGGCGTGGCCAACGCATGACACATCCAGCCTGCAGGTCGGGAGATTAACAGCCCTGCTTTAGCACTTTGCTTTTCTTGTCAGGTAGCAAAAAACTTTAAATAAAAACCTACTCTCATATACCAATCCAAACCAACAGGGAAAAAAGATTTCTAGTGCCTCATCTCCAAAATTCTCATATAACAATGGCTTCAGGAGGAAGGTTCTCCACATTCCAGAGTGATGGGGCGTTTACAGGAGCAATAATCATCTTTATGGTCAAAAAGACACTTTTTGAGCCAGCTTTGAGACAATGCTACTCTTGTGCTGCCCAGAAAGTCAAGTCAAACCTGAAAGTGTAGCCATCTTCACTAGCTTGTATCTTGTTAGTTTTGCTGCCAATGGGTATATGAGAAATAAAATAATACATAAAATGTTGTTTTATGTGCTAAAGTGCTAAAGGGAAATGAAGTGAGGAACCAAGATTTGAAATCTTTCCAGAGAGTAGCTGTTGTGGCCTGCCAGCAGCCAGCAGAGCTGGCAGCAGGTTCGGACAATGAGAAGGTTGGGGAGGAACATGGGCTAGTCCTTGAGTATGTGAAAGGATCTGATGAGGGCTCTGTGTCGGAAGCAGAGCGGGGGCCAGGACCGTATGCCAGTTATCAGCTGCCTTCAGAGTCAGACTTCAATGAGGCAGACAAACAGCTGGAGCCTGTTCCCAGTGTGCGCATGCCTAGAGTTGCCAGACAAAGGGAATAGCTAAAGAATAAGGTTTGACTTGGGTGTAAGGCCACAGGTTGGTGATGAATGGCCCCTCCCAGAGGAAATAAAAGAGCGAAAGGGGAGTGGGGTTTGCAAGAGACAATTAGATCGTTTAATTGATTTGTGACTCTCCGAGACTCCTTGCCATGTTTTGCAGATATCGGCCTGTCAGCTCTCCAAGACAGATAAGGTCTGTGACTATAAATCCTCCTTTGAAAGACTTGGCTAGATGTGAATGAGCAGAATTCACAATAAATTAATAAAAGGGATTTTTGTCAGCACGAAGCCTCGGTCAGAACAGTAGCCAACTATCTTTTTGTAGCATTCCAGATACCAACCCCTTTCTTAGGAATCGGTTTACTGGCAGTAGTCCATACATAGGTTTTCTTCATTACAGACAGGATGAAATCATGTATACAGAGAAAAATTGCCTACTGCAACATGCAGGAATCAAAACCTATCTATGGCTCTATGTTCCAAAAGTTACATTTTGGACCTTTTTCTCCTTTTTTTCTGAGTCAAGGTCCACTCACTTGCTGAGCATGACATGTCCCCAGTCTACATTTATACAACAGTTCTCTCTACTATTTAAATTAACCATCCTTACGGAATGTGCTAGAACAATTGCATGATCTCTCTGGTATCCTTCGTAATTCATACCTGTTGGCTGGTTTATTTTTAGTGCACTTCCAAAGCAGGAGCAGTAAGAGTTCTTCCTCAAATTTCATTCCGCACAATCTTCCAATGTCTATTCTCTCTAAGTCATGCAACATGATAGGGGGCTAAAACTATCCATCTATACCAGTGATGGCGAACCTTTTTAGGCTCGCGTACCATAAGGGGGGGGAGCGCAGGGGGGGTCATGCATTGCATTATGGGTGCGGCACGCCCGCACACGACCCCCCCTGCGCACTACTACAGATTCCCCCCCCCCCCATTTTTTACATGCTCTTTTCGCTCTCCCCAGGCTCCAGAGGCTTTATAGGAGCCTGGGGAGGGTGAAAATAGCCTCCCTCATCCCCCCCAGGCCCTCCGGAGGCTTCATGAACTTCCCTGAAGCCTCAGGAGCACTCAAAATGGCAATCGGAGGTCACTTCCGAATCATTTTGAGTGCTCCGGAAGCTTTAGGGAAACCCCCTGAAGGTCGCTGAAGCCTCCGGAGGGCCTCCGGAGGGACTGGGAAGCCTCCAAAGCACTCAAAATGATGTGCCGCCAAAACCGGAAGTGACCTCCGATTTGCTTGCAGCATCATTTTGAGTGGTCCAGAGGCTTAAGGGAAGCCTCCTGAAGGTTGCTGAAGCCTCCGGAGCACTCAAAATGACGCTGCAAGCAAATCGGAAGTCACTTCCGGTTTTGGCAATTTTGAGTGCTCCAGACGCTTCCCAGGCCCTCCGGAGGCCTTCTGGAGGCTTCAGCAACCTTCAGGAGGCTTCCCTGAAGCCTCTGGAGCGCTCAAAATGACGCACCACCGAAACTGGAAGTGACCTCCGATTGTTTGCAGCGTCATTTTGAGCGCTCCAGAGACTTCAGGGAAGCCTCCTGAATGTTGCTGAAGCCTCCGGAGGGCCTCCGGAGGGCCTGGGAAGCCTCCAGAGCACTCAAAATGATGCACCGCCAAAACCGGAAGTGACCTCCGATTGCTTGCAGCGTCATTTTGAGCACTCCGGAGACTTCAGGGAAGTTCATGAAGCCTCTGGAGGGCCTTTGGGGGGCCAGGGGGGGTTCTTTTCGCCCTCCCCAGGCTCCAAAGGCTTCGTAGGGTGAAAAAAGCATGAAAAAATTCAGCTGGCCAGCGCGAGCATGCGCGTTGGCCAGCTGACAGGGCATCGCCTCGCGTGCCCTGACAAATGGCTACGCGTGCCACCTGTGGCACGTGTGCCATAGGTTCGCCATCACTGATCTATACTCATCCAACCTCCCCCCACCCTTCAAACATTAAGGAGAATAGTGATTTTTTTAGCCAGCAGGTGACATCCAGGAGGAAAATAAATGAAGCAGGAGATTTCACCCATCCCTTCCTTCAACTTGGTCTTCTTTTGAACAACAATTTTTTATTGGTTTTTACAAATTTTATAAAGAGGAAAGGGGTATGTAGGATATAAAAGAAATATTTTAGGGCTTCCATGTCAGAGGTGGTGGCCGCCTCCGAGGTTTCATACAAAAAGTATTTTTTTTCAGTATAAGGTGGAAAGAGATACATACATATCATATAATAAATTTCATGCATTCAATCATTTGTTTCTATTGACATTCGTTTAGGAATTACTATATATAAAGAAAAATCATTTTTGTGATCTGAGTCTTTTAGCTATTGTGTCTTCTTCTTCCTTCCTGCCAGTGGGCGGAGCCATGGCCCCTCCCACTCCCCCATTTTCATTCTCCAGGATTGAGGAATGTTTTTTAAGAAAGGCTTCCGCCTCTTCAATTGTTTTAATTCTTACTCTCCCCCCCTCCCAGAACACCAACATTCCTTCAGGCATTGACCACTTGAACCACAACCTTTTTTTATACAATTTTTTTGATAAGAAGAAATATTTCCTTCTTATCTCTCGAATCTTTTTCGGGATCTGTTTCAAAATAGCAATCTCTTTCTGCTGATATATCAAAGGGCCATCTCGCTGTGCCCTCAGAATCTCATCCCTTGTTGACCTTCTTACAAATTTAACATGTATCTCTCTGGGTACATCATTTATTCTGGCATATGCTGAATTAATTCTGTAAATCAGGTCTATGTCCCCCCAGATGTATTCTTTACTCTTTTTAGTATAATCTGCTAAAATTGTGCACATTAAATCTTTTAAATTTTCTTGAATCTGATTCAGGAACGTTTTGAAACCTTAAAAAGTAAGACATTCTTTCAAAATCCATTCTAGACATATGACCAGCAAGATCCACTATTTCTTTTTGAGAATCCCTTATCTCTCCCCTCATCTCAACTGCCCCACCCTCCAATCCATCAATTTTTTGTTTATTTTCCATTAGTATTCTCTGTGTCTCCAAAAGTTCCAATCTTGAGCTTATCATATCTTTCCGGATTTCTTTTATTTCTTTCATTATATCTTGAAGCATTTCCTCTATTGATGGTTGTTGAGTGTCTTCTCCAGCTGCTTCTTTTTGTATCATTGAAGTGATTATTGCTTGCTGTAGAGTTGGACTGGCTTTCCCAGAAGCAGGGGCAGAAAGAGATTTCCCATATGGAGGCTTTCTTGCTGCCATAGTAAAAGTTTTAGGTTCTTGTAAGTAAGATGGCGTCTGGTGGGCGAGCAGAGAGAAAAATTTTTACAATCTAATCCAGTAAAAAAAGAAAGCACACAATGGGAGAAATCCCAAGAGTCACTTGAGTTGGCTTGTGTATAAATTTTAGAGTCCTGTAAAAATGAAGGAATGCTCACACATCATAAAGAAAAGTTTCTTGCTGAGAACAAAGAAGCGCCATTTTTCCACCTCTTTGGCGGTCTTGAAGAATTAATAACTTGGTCTTCTTTAAACCAGTAAGGACTATCAATTGGCCTTGTTATTATGATAAAACAGGGATCTCTCCTCTGTAGCACAACACCCCCCACCAGCCTATCTGTCCTCACCACCTCTCCCCATTTAGCCATCTTGCACCAGCACCTCTGCCTACCCCTGCCCAGCAGAATAGAAGCTGGCAAAGGAAGCTGGGAGGCAGAGTGGATGGCTACCATGTGCCAGTTCTGACAGCCACCACCCTTGCCCAGGACGCCACCACTTACACCGCCACCCTGATACTCTGCTGGCGTCATCCTGTTGCCTCCTCCCTAGCAGGGTGTAGCCACCTCCCTTTACCACCCTACTGTACTCAATGCATGCATCCCAGGGTCACCTCCTTAACCAGCACCTGTGCCAGAAGCAAGAGGAAGAAAACAGAAAGTCAGCTGTTGTGGGGGGTAGGGGAGCAGCAAGGGAGATGGTGACAACAGAGTGCAGGGCAACCAAAAGGATGGAGATGGAGGGACAGATAGGCAGCTGAGCAGAGTTAAAGTGCACACTGCTATCAGAAATGCAGTCCAACTGCCAACTGCCTGAATTGTGATCACTTTACATGGGTGCTGTAATGGTCGTAACTTTGAGGACTGTTGTTAACAACCATTTGTTCAATGCCTCGTAACTTTGAACGATTGCTCAACAAATTATTGTTAAGCAAAGACTACTTGTATATTTTTCCTAAAATACACATGAGTACAAGCCGCGTTGACGTGAATCAAAAGCCAGACGGGGCTGCCCCCATTACAAAGTTTATTATTTTAGTCCATATTTTAGTGCAGTTCAAGTTCAGATGGGCCATGTGTAATCCTGCTTACAACATTGCTGATAGATGAATGTCCAGCCATGGCTTCACTACTTCAAGCGAAAAAGAACTCACCAATTCTGAGATTGCCTGCTCCTGCTTACTATTTTGCCAAAATAAGTTGCAATTTCTTATAAAGAATGTGTTTTGTATTCCATATATGGATTAATAAGAGTATGTCCTATTGTTTGGCTGGAACATTCTCAAATAAAATAAAAATCACTGTAAACTGACCAACGGTACAAGGAAAACAAATATTTTCATGAACTGCTCTCTACCCTTAATTATATTTTCTTTGATATACTAGAGGGTATAAAAATAGAGGAAAACCTAGGTTTCTCTGCTTTTGTAATCAGGGGAACTAAACTGTGATGGATTATCTCTCAGTATCCAATTCCTTTTAAGAAAGATTTGTATTAATGCATCCCACTTAAAGTCTTATTGTAAGAACAGAATATGGTCATTTCTTTTATAGAAATCTAGTTCCATGTTTATCATAGCTTTCTATATGGAACTCCAAGCTTTTTAAGTGTCAATTTCTTTTTGGATTCGGAAGCACACAAGTTGGTAATGCTCTGTATATTAAACTGTTAATTTGTAAATATACAAATTAAATAGGTAACAACAAGTAAATGCACAGAAAAGCTAAAATGGATTAGCCCTAAATGAAACAATTCCAATAACATCAACAGCACCTCTTCATTTAAAAAGGGACGCCTCCCTCCCTCCCTCTCTCTTCTTCTCTGTTTCTCCAGCTCTGCTGTGCAAATATGTGTAGCTTCAACTATTTTTCTTGATGCTCTTTAATAAAATAATACTGTTGATCATCATACAGATTATAGAAAATCATTGCAAGATCTCTCTCTCTCTCTCTCTCTCTCTCTCTCTCTCTCCTTTAGTCACGGCAAGAAAAAAGCTTCCCTCACTCAGTGCACTCCAAATGAATTGGATCAACTACTGTAATCATCTGTCTAAAGATTATGAGAGCTGAAAAACACATCTGGCAAGCACTAGGAGATTATAAAAAAAAATCACTTCATTAACAATATGTTATTGTTATATCTTAAGAATTTTCAAACATTACCCTGACAATAGCATATCTCTTGATATATCTCTTGCAGATTTATCTCCCAAGCCACCTGGAAAATAGTCTGTTCTCATACTTTATGGCATCATTTGCACTCCTTGAAAGATCAGACATTAAGCATGCAGCATAAATTGTTATCATGCTTTTGTCTGTAAACACATATAGCCAAGACATAATACATAATACTTTCCACAGACAGGAAGTAAGAGAGCAGACTACGTTTCCCCCCCCCCCCTTCTCAAAAACAACTTGAATGGGCTGCTCTAGCAAGTTTGGATGTGGTAGTATTCAAATCACTGTAATAAATAAAACAAAGTTATCCCCTCCGGTTCTGTACCCACAAACTATAGGTGTAATTTATTCTCACTGTATGCCTATATTCTTTCTGAACAAAGTTCATCTGTATGAACCAAGTCCTTGCAAAATTCCTTCTTGAATCACATATTATTTATATTAACATTTTAAAGTTATTGTTCAACAAGCAAGTGGGTTTCTTATTTTCAGTCATGCAAGTAGTTAAAGAAAGTGGGGGGAAATAGGTGAGCTGAACTTTTGATATAGTAAATACTAATGATAATAGTTCATAGAACAAATAATGGGAATCTTTCCATCTAAATAGAGCAATTAGGGGAAGAGAGTTGCAAATTTAATGGATGAATAAAATGAAGTGTTTTGACCAGATCAAAATTTCTACAGCACCAGATAAAGGCTTATAGTAGCACAGTATGTTGTGATGCATCATCAGAGAAGGCAAAAGAAATCACAAAAATAGATGTAAATAGGTAGATGAATAATCCACGGAGAATACTTTCAGTGTTTTTCTTTTCACTTTATTCGCTAGTGAAGGAGAAAATCCATTTAGTTTTAACTGAGTAAACCCCCAATGACTTTTCTTTAAATCTATCAAAATAATGTGTGTTTATTCCATTAGCACACAGAAACAACACCGTTAAAACTTGATCAATATTGTTTTGCACTTCCGACTTTCCTAATAAGCAGGTGGCTCATTGGGGGGAGAGAATGCTGGAGACTTGCATAACAAACTTGTTTATTTATTAATGTACAGGTAGAACAGGTGGGGATGATAGAAGCACTGATGTTGGAAATATGGTTTCAAAAGCAGCATTAATCTTCCCAAAGAAGTGGTGCCCCAATTCTTCTTTCTAGCAAAAGACTTTCCACTCAGTTCTAGATTGCTTTCCTTTGCTTGATTCAAATTCAAATAGCCTCAGTAATGGGGGGAAATTGTGACCAACATTCAGCTTTTTGGTAATCATGATGTCTCTACCATGCAGAGACAGACAAACATGCTTCTTCAACAGCCTTCCAAATATGGAGAGCAACATGTCATGTGCATATGTAACAGTTTGCAAGGATGTGGAGATCTCTGCTCCCCAATCAAACATCTGTGTGCCTGCAAAGGTCATTTAGTTATGCTCTAGGGAAATAATAATTCAAGGCAAGTAACGAGGAAACAAAAATAGTTGTAAAACTTACAAAAATTATATAAGAAAGGCAGCCAAGAAGAAGCAAACATCTTTTTTCCCCAGAACTTTTGGGAAAAAAATATTTTTCGATGGATATTTTATCAATAACTAATAAAAAATATACTTCAAAATAACATTAATGAGGCAAACTGTTTTATCGTGAAAACATTCCTTTTTAATATTTATTTTCCTTCTATCTCACCTTTCCCTACATAGGTGTTTTCTTATCAGTTGACTTCACAGTGAACTTCACAAAGTTTGAATAGCCTCTTACTGCACTACATTTCTAGAGTATTTTCCAGCTCCTGGATATATTTTATTGATACTGGAATCAAAAAGGCTGTAACAAAATATAACACCTTGATAAACACATGAACCTTTAGTGTCGTTATTCTGTCCAAAAGAGAATAAATTAAAGTAAAGCATTTGCCCAATCTTTAACTTTCCAGTTGAAGGCAATCTTTTTAAAATAATGCTTCTTATCTATTCATGAACATCTCATGGATCTTTTTGAAACACACAAAGGTCAAAAGGTCAACCACTCCTCCTTGAATTTCCATACTCAGTTCTGCATTTGATCCAAGAAACTGATTTTGATGAAGCTTGTAAAGAGATAGTTCACCATTGTTGGATTCAAAACTCGAGCCAATTCCAGAGCTTAAAGGAATGCTCAGGCAACTTGATTCATGATTTATTTCCCCCGGAAATGGCAAACAGACAGATCCAGTAATTCTCAGGACAGAATAATGATTCTTAGTGTCAATGAATTTCAGTGTCTCCTTTGACTGAGTTCCAACAGCACATGAACATATGAAGCTGCTACATAGCAAGCAAATAATCAGGAGCATAATCTCCTGCTCAGCTTTGTTTTTCAGAGGGCTTCCTTCCTTTGAGTGCTGGCAAACAGCCACTCCTGAAGCTATCGTTCAAAAGGTCCTGCCCAAGTATTCTCTTGCTGCCTCCTAAATTAAGTTTCTTTTTATATATTTCTGGTAAGAAAAACACACATACAAGCATAGGGGGGAAATCCAGGAGGATTGTGAAGAGAAGCTGTTATAAGTTATAAAATTCCATGAATTAGATAAAGAAATGGAAAAAGAAAAACTGACTCTGGAAGCATGTGTTTTAAAAGTTGTGTTGAGTTAGCCCAGTGTTGTTAATTGTGGTTAGCAATATATTACACCCCTCCTCCTCACAAGAACTCCAGAGCATTTGGATGCTAGGAAAGCCTAGGGCCAACCAAGAGAACCTGGTATTCTCAAGAAAATGTCTTAGATCTGTGACTTTGAGAAATCGGGCTTCCTCTCTTTACTTTGAGGAAGTAGGCTGACTCTCCACCCTAACTTCAGAGAGATGTAAGAAGGGAAGAACTTTTCTGAGAAACAGTTGTAAGCTATCTGATAGCAAAACATCTGTCCTCCACATTTTGATCTTGTTGTTGGGGTGATCCTTTGTGAACTGGCCCTACTGGTTTTATGAGAAATGAAAAAGTGCCAGCCAATTCCACACCAGGTGCAATCGGTTTACAGAGGCTCATGAAGGAAATTTGCCAGCCTGCACATCATGAAATGGCTCTTTATTAAGGATTGAGTGTCAAACATAAGTGCAAGCAAGTGCCTTGTTACTGACCTACAATCCTGTCATCTAAATGATCAGAGTGCAGGTAGTGGTATTATGAACAAATAGTAAGAATGTACAGAAATAACAACACAGGAACAAAGAGGACCAGCCTCCTCTATTGATGAGGTTAAAGGGAAGCAGAAATCTAACCAGTCATTTTTAAGGAAGAAATCATGTTGGCAATAAGCTGGCTGCCAAACAACAAGGACCCAGATCCCAAAGAATTGCCAAAGTCTGTACCACTCATAACTCACAGCCTTACACCCAAAAATTTGGGAACAAACATGTGACCACAGGATTGAAAATGATTGTGTTCATTCCATTGCCAAAAAGTTGTGACTCCAAGAATTGTTCTGGTTACCATAAGCCCTTATCCCCTAGGCTAGGAGGATATTTGTTACAAATATATGAAGTCTGGCCCTGACCATTGAAAGGAAATATTCTTTTCTACAAGCCTGTGTTAAAAAGGCTTGTTCTTACTTATATATTCTGTGATGGCTGAAGTGCTCAGATGCCATAATTACCAGTCAGTGTGAGCTTGAACTCTTTCCTCAGATGTCCCATACATGAGAATTACATAGCCTCTAAATGACAAATTCAAATGTATTCAGTCAAAAGTACTATTATATAATGTGTACATTGTGTAATAAACTTGATTGGAGCAATCGGTCAGGATCTGATATGCACTTATTAACTTGGAAAAAAATGCTTCTTGTTCTAAAATGACTGCTTAGGGATCAGAATATTACTAAGCATCACACAATAGATTCTGCAATTATCTATCATTAGATTCCGAACAGAATCAACTGGAGGGCTGTTGTTGTTTTCTATTGTTCAACTGTTCATAAACAAATCAGTTGTTTAATTATACTTCAGGCAGGGTGCAAATAATTCAGATTTACATCTGAAATAAAATGACATGAATTAAAAGGGGGTAAACAAGTGTCAAGAAGGAGAACATCAAAGGTTCAAAATAGATGTAAAGCTAGGGGTATAGAATACTATTAACATCCTTAGTAATTGCACCAGAAATATCTGTTGCGAGATAACAAGATAAGATTAAACCTTTCTCTAAATAACATTATCTGATGAAAATTACATGCCAAAAGATACTAGCCCCAATAAAGGAACTTCTGTTGGCAAAGGGGAAATTTCTTTAATAAAATTTCTAATAATTTGTAAGTATGTCTTCCTTTGAGAAATCTACTGTCTATTTGAAACAGGTTGTTAAAACACTCTAGAATCCTAAAAGCTTTGTGGTTCTTAGTGCTCTCTGAGCGTGGAAATTTTCTTGCAGACATTTCATTACCAAACTAAGTAACAGCATCAGTGCATTGGTGATGTTACCTAGCTTGATAATGAAATGTCTGCAAGAAAATCACCAAGCTCAGAGAGCACTAAGGATCCGAAAGTTCAATCCTGAGCTACAAATATTCTGTTCTATCTTAAAATCTTCTCTATCAATTGAGTTGCCAAAATCTTTGGTCCCCATCCAACATAATCAGCTCATTGTGGCACTGCAAAGGTTTGCTAACTCGGGGCCTAGCTACATGCGAGACCATCTCCTGCCCCATACATCCCTTCGACCGATCCCATAGAGAGGGCCTTCTCCGGGTGCCGTCGGCCGGGCAATGCCTGTTGGCGACACCGAGGGGAAGGGCCTTCTCTGTGGCGGGCCCTACCCTCTGGAACGACCTGCCCTCCGAATTACGCACCATCTCGGACCTCCGCCTTTTCCGCCAGCATCTCAAAACGCATCTATTTCAACAAGTTGGCCTAGCATAACCTCCCGATACTGACTTTTATTAGCTGTAAATTTTAATTAGGGGAATTTTAAAATGTTTTAGCACAGGGTTATAGTTTAATAGGTTTTTAATAATCGTATAATAAGGCATTTTTAAGATGTATATTTATGTATATGTATAGTTTTTTTAATTTCCTGTGCGCCGCCCTGGGTCCTTTTTTAGGAGAAGGTGCAGGTTATAAATGTGAATAAAATAAAAAAAATAACTTCCATCCTTCCAATAATCTCCAGTTCTTCTAGCAACTAACAACTCTCTATTGTACTTAAGTTGGCAAATGGAACTCTTCCCATACCAGAATAAACAATAGGTTCCCATAGTAAAACATGACCTAGCCACTTTCTGAGACTAAACAACTTGTTCAGTCTTGATAAGAAACCCAGTAGGTAGCTCCCAGGAGCTCCCTCGGCTTTCCTTTCCTGGGTAAAAGCCAGAAGAAAAATGTATTTTTAAAAAATGGAACCAACTGTCAAAAAAACTTCAAAATGGTAGGTATGACATCAATCGCACAAGAGGGGCAGGGCTAGTCACAATGTCAAGATCACCAGCTTCCAGGATACCAGCCCCTTCAGGTTGCCGCTAGTTAGGGAACAGGAAAAATATGCTGAGACAATGAGATGGTGGGTTAGTTTTATGGAAAGAGAAAGAGCTCTGCATGAGATTCAGCTATGATATAAATAATTATGATAATTTAAATAGGTAAAACTATGCATTTCATTAATATAGGGAAAAGTATGGCTGATGATTTATATTTCTGCTTATATCCAACTGGGAAATTTGTATACTCTTCCTACAGGGAGTCTTTGTCTTTGTTCCATTTTTCAATTGTCACAGCATCCCCTCTGACATAGAATCAGAATTTGGGTACTTGGCAATTGGCATGTAATTACAATGCTTGCAGTGTCCCAGGGTCATGGGATTGCCCTTTGTGAGCTTCCCAGTCAGCCGGATTCGCTTAACCTCAATACAATACAATACAATAGCAGAGTTGGAAGGGACCTTGTAGGTCTTCTAGTCCAGGGGTCCCCAACCTTTTTTGCACCAGGGACCGGTTTCATTTTAAAGAAAATTCTGTGGACCGGCTTGCGTAGAGGAGGAGCAGGGGGGAGGGGGAACAGGCGGCGCATGCGGGGGGAGTCGGCTCACTCGGCCCTCTAGGGCCTCCAACGGCGCGAACGGCCACGCCTGCGCTCTCCCGCATCTGATGCGCGCTCTGCCCAGGGGGCTGCCCCCTCCTCCCTCCTCCTCCTCTCCAGCCCTGCGGCCCGGTTCCTATCAAGCCACGGACCGGCACCGGTCCACGGACCGGGGGTTGGGGACTCCTGTTCTAGTCCAACCCCCTGCGTGGGCAGGAACCTTATACCATTTCAGACAAATGGCTATCTAACATCTTTTTAAAGGCTTCCAGGGTTGGGGCATTCACAACTTCTGGAGGCAAGCTGTTCCAGAGGTTAATTGTTCTAACTGTCAGGAAATTTCTCCTTAGTTCTAAGTTGCTTCTCTCCTTGATTAGTTTCCACCCATTGCTTCTTGTCCTACCCCCAGGTGCCTTGGAGAATAGTTTGGCTCCCTCTTCTTTGTGGCACCCTCTGAGATATCGGAACACTGCTATCATGTCTCCCCTGGTCCTTCTCTTCATCAAACTAGACATACCCAGCTCCTGCAGCCGTTCTTCATATGTTTTAGTCTCCAGTTCCCTAATCATCTTGGTTGCTCTTCTCTGCACTCTTTCCAGAGTCTCCACGTCTTTTCTACATCGTGGCGACCAAAACTGTATGCAGTATTCCAAGTGTGGCCTTACCAAGGCACTATACAGTGGCATTAACACTTCACGTGATCTAGATTCTATCCCTCTGTTTATGCAGCCTAGAACTGTGTTGGCTTTTTTGGCAGCTGCTGCACACTGCTGGCTCATATTCAAATGCTGGCTCATATTCAACCTTCACTTAACTGCAGTAATATGCTTAGCAAACACAGGCAAAAGAGATTATAAAAATGGGTGCAACTCACTTAACAACCACCTTACTTAGCAACAGAAGCCTAGTCTCAGTTGGTAGTAAGTCAAGGGCTACTTGTACTTATGTTTATTACCAATTATTGTTAAATTGGACTTGAATTGGGCTTTCCCCTAATAAGTAAGGTTGCAGTGCCTGACTTTTAGTGGTTAGCCCTGGGTTTTCTATGGGAAACTATTATAGGCCTTAATGAAGGATAACATAAGGGGATAGAGAAATACAATTTTTGGACAAGCACTGGGAAACTCATATTTTTGCTTTGCCATGCCCACCACACTTGACAATTATATAGTTACAAAGGAAATGTTCTCTGATATTCCAAGGTGAGCCATAAATCCAGAACAACAGCAAAAATAGAAAAATAATGATTGACCTCAAAAATCCCTTCTTTTAAATAAAGACTGCCCAGGAACTAAAACTTTCACTAAATCACAAAGAAGAATCTGGAGGTAACCAACAATATTTACATCAATTTATGTAACACGGCTTCTAAACCCTTTTTATTATTTGTTTTTAACTGTTTACCTATTTGTAGATAGCTACTTGATGTGGGCTACTATAAAATGGTGTTTATAAAATCAGCCAGCTAGGAATTGAGCTATCATTCTGTGAAAATTGAAGAAGAAAGTGGATTAAAGGAGATAGAGAAAAATTAGAACAGTCATCTAATACTAAGGAATACATTTGCATTCTTTGGGCATGCTTGTGAAAGTCCTCTGACTTGACATTCTAGTCACCTAGTGTAACTATATTCACATTTTTCTGATGGGGTGGAAAGAAAGTCACTGTCTTAAATTGGGATTTAAAAAAATCTTTCTTTTCTGACATCTGTTACAAAGTGTTACAAAAGCAATGAGGAACATCCAGTCTACCACAATACCTGAGTGGACCTTGGGGCCTAAGCGAGCTTTCCTCTTTAAATGTTTCCTAGGTCAAGAAGTCTATTTATTCCAGCACCATAAATTTAAATAGTTTAACTTAGACTTCCTTGACCTTGTATGCTCCACTGTATTAAGACTACAGTTCCCATCAAATAATGCGGAATGGCATTTAATCAGGTTGAAAAAAGTTGATTTAGAGTGCCAAGAATCAGCCATGTTTCTAGCTCTGTGTGAAGTTGTAATCTGCTAACATGCGCTAATCCTTTTTGAACAAGAACTTGCATGAACCTATCAATTAATCAATCAATCAGATCTTTAGTTGGGTAATATACATCACGGGAATCCACACTATTATCAATCAATTAGATTAGGGTTGTCAAACTCACAACCCGCGAGACAGATGCATCACATGCTGGCCACGCACACACCTGGCTTACCAAGGGGGGGAAGTCCAGATACATCACGTGATGCCGCCATGATGGCACGAATTTGACAGCCATAAAAAAGAAAATCAGATATGTTTGTTCTGGACCTGCAGGCTGCCTACTACACATAAGTTTTGTTTTGTTTTGTTTTCCTTTTCTTTTCTCTTTTTTTTTTTAAAGCAGATGACCTTTTCCAGTTACCATTTTATTGGTTAAGCTGTTGAAGCTGCCACTGATAATTCATCTGTCTTAAAATTAAAATAAAATGAGTCTCACAGTTTTGCTTTCATCAGTATTTATTGAAGAAAAGTTCATGCCCTATTAAGTCAGTATGTATTTTTCATCCTAGGCATTAAATTTGTATTTTCTTTTTTCACTCTGGTTCCTCCATCCCCTCCTCTCCTTTTTAGGTTTTTGTTACTATTGTTTAAGCAACTTGTTTTGTTTCAGAATACCAGAAATAATTGATTATTTTAGGTTATCTTAATACTTATCTTGTAAAGGAAACAGTTTATTTCAAAAATCAGATTTGGGCAACTGAGAAACAAAATAAAATAAATTGATCATTCCAATAGCAACTGAAAGAAAGTTTGCTGACCCTTTCCCAGTTAACTAAGACATTTTGCCATACAATGTAAAAAAAAAACTTTCTAAAGATAGGTGCAGTATCAGTGAGTGAAAAATTAAGTATTTTTTTTCCATTTTCCTACCCATTTACAGTTTATTTCAAAAACCACTTCCCCCTTCACATAAATTCTTAGATGAATACTTAAACATTTTAATATCCATTTTATCCTAACGATTACTGCCGTATGCATTTTATCCTAAATAGCAAAGAACTATATTACAAACTTTGGAATAATGCATATACTAAGACGACTCCATATTCCGACCGATATATTGGTGCAAAATGTGTCAGTTTCATTGGTTTACTGAGAAAGGGAAGGAGCAATATGAACAGCAATCCTATTTCTAATGCAGATATTTTGTTTGGAAATAAACCTCAATCCCTTCATACATCAATAGGGGAAAAAAAGAAAAGAAAAGCAGCATATGTGAACTTGTTTTTGACCTCAATACACAAAAAGGTAGGAACATTATATCATCTAAACTGTTCCAATGTTTGGATTTTGACAGAGAATAATAAATATCCCATGTCCCAGACTACTTGCATACCAATTTCTGATAAGCTGTAAATAAGAACTGAAGTAGACATAACATTAAAGGCATATTTGCATTTAGTAAGATTTTTTTTTAAATACAAAGAATATCAATTTTACAAATTGCAGGGGAAACTTGAAGAGAAATTTAACTCTTTCTTTCCCTGCACATTCCTGAGAAGAACATCTCCTATAAATGTATTACTGTATCTGTTTAAGAAAGATCCCTTATTTATGAAAACTTGCTTCAGATTACAAGTGGCAAAATTTGCCTACCTATCTATTGCATCTCTTCCAACCAATATTTTAGAAGAAAAAATGTGAAGAATTATTGGCAAAGAGAGGGATCTAGTTCAGTTCTGTGTGAATCAATCAACCTTACTTACCTCGTCCATGCTAAAGAAGTGGCACCAAGATGTGCAAAAGCTGACCTTATCCCAAAGAATGTCTGCCAAAGCTCAGGATACTGAATTTGGCCTGTTACTGCTAGAAAGTTCCTATTTCCATACAAATGTAGTACAAGGGAGCTGTGGCCTTGAGACAGCAGACCACCTCAAATCCTTTTTCATCCATGATCCGGTTGCTAAAATTAGTAGCGAAGTATTTGGTGATTAACTTCCTTTGTCTTAGCCAAAAGGCCTTTCCTTTTGTAGTGTCACTTGTTTAGGGACATTTGGTGAAGTCTGAAGTCCTGTTTCCCTCTCCTATCCCTACCCCATAGCTTGGGATTGTATGTGTGTCAAATACTTGTTTGCAGAGAATAAGCTTAAAATAATGTAGCAATAGTGAAATTTGGTCCAGCAACATGTTAAAGCTGACTATAAGGAGATTAATGAGATACGGTTAATTGGATTTAGCATATTACACTGATAATAGTTTAAATATCATTGCTGGTGTGTAATTAAGTGATTTATTAATGGTTAACAGGGTCATGGCATAAGCATTTTAATATTTCAGCAGTTTATCAAGCCAGTATTTTGGTGTTATGTGACTCAATGCACTAATAGCACAGTAATTTAACAGTTTCTTATTTTATTCCAAATAGTTTTTAATGATTTAGTTTTGAGGATTTTTGTCAGTATTCTCATACTTGCATTGAGAATACATTTTATTTTGCTCTCTTTTATTTCTCCTAATGCCCTGTTTCCCAGAAAATAAGACCTCCCTGGATAATAAGCTCAATCGGCCTTTTGAGCGCATGCGCTAAAATAAGCCCTTCCCTGAAAATAAGCCCTCCCCGAAAAATTTTGCAACACAGCAGCAGCCATGAGGTGACCACACTCACTGCTTCCTGGACTTCAAAAATAATAAGACCTCCCTGAAAATAAGGCCAAGTGCTTATTTCCGGGGGGGGGGGGAATAAGACCTTGTCTTATTTTCGGGGAAACACGGTATATGTAAAAGTAGATGTGTACATATTAATAATCTAATGTTAACTATGTTTTATCTTGTGATAAAACTACAGCATTTAAATCAGAATTCCAAATAATGGTATTTAATTGAACTAGATTTCTTGTTCATTTTTCTAAATGAAACATGTATGCTAAGGCTTCCAGAAGAATACATGTTTTCATAAAGTAACTTTAATTCATGCTTTCATAAAAATCCAAACTCTCCAAATTGGGAGAAAGGTTCTCCAAATCTTGCCCTATTCCCTGTGATACAATTATATCACAATAATTTCCCTTGATCACCAAATTATGTGTACAATTATCACCCTCAGTCCCCAACTGAGGTAGATTTCCTGCTTTTGATCGGGATAGTCTATTTAAGGAAGAAGTGAGATGTAAGGCAGCATTCTCGACATTATCTAGAGGGGCCTGGAGGGCATTTTTGAATCTTTTTTTTTTAATGAAAAAAAATACAGCCAGCTCTGCAAATTCATTTAAGCAATTTGAAATCTAATCATAGTGGGCAAATTGGCAGCAGAATCTAATCTGTTAATCAAAGAAATCATCTTGCTCATAGAGGCTTCTTGTGGCAGAGGGCTGATAATGAGCATCTTTCTCTGTGAGTCATTAAGCAACATGAAGTGGTACAGAGCTGCAGATGTTTATTTTTCTCTAAAGCAGGATTCAGCAGCCATTTCTGACAACAGGCATCATCACACATCATTGAAGGGTACCTTGTTAAAAAAAGATAGACATTACTTAGCCATTATAGCTAAGTATTAGGTATGATGTAATAAACATTGCATATATAGATTTAATATAGATATTATATATAGAGACATATAATTATTGTTAGAATATTTTAGACATGTGATGCAACACCCAGAAAAATATGGCACACTTCACTTAATCCTCCAGGGAAAAACTGAAGGCAAACGAGATCCAGGCAGAAGAAGACATCATGGTTTCAAAACCTAAGGGACTGGTTTGGACAAAACTCAGCAGCACTTTTTCATGCGGCTGTTGACAAAAATAGGATTGCCAACATGATTGCCAACGTCCGATGATGGATATGGCACAAGAAGTAGTACATAGACATTAGCTATTATGTAATAGACATTACAAAAAAGCTAATGCAATCCTAGGTTGCATTAACAGAGGAATGGGAATCAAGATCACATGAAGTATTAATACTGCTTTACAAAGCCTTGATAAGAACACACTTGGAATAGTGCATCCAGTTTTGGTCACCACAATATAAAAAAGATGCTGAGACTCTGGAAAGAGTGCAAAGAAGAGCAACAAGAATAATTAGAGGGCTGGAGGCTACAACGTAGCCTGAAAAAATCTGAAGAATCGTTGCAGGAATTGGGTATGTCTAGTCTAGTGAAAAGAAGGACTAGGAGAGACATGATAGCATTCTTCCAGTATTTGAGAGGCTGCCACAAAGATGAGGGAGTCAAAGTATTTTCCAAAGCACCAGAAGGCAAGACAACAAACAATGGATTGAAACTATTCAAGGAGAGAAGCAACCTAAGGAGAAATTTCCTAATGATAAGAACAATCAACCAGTGGAATGGCTTGCCTTCAGATGTTGTGGGTGTCCCATCACTGGAGGCTTTCAAGAACAAACTGGACAGGCATTTGTCTGAAATGGTATATGGTCTCCTATTCAAGCAGAGGGTTGGACTAGATGGCCTCCAAGCTCCTTCCCAATTCTGTAATTCTATGTCTTCTAGTTTGGAAATTTCATGCCAGGAAACTCAGATAAAATCTCATAAGAGCTATACAAAAGATTAGCCAAAATTGTATGATTTGTTTTTGTTTTTTACATTTAATGTTGAAGCTCTCTGAGTGCCATCTAAGATTATTGTGTGTTAGTAAACTATGGGTGCTATAATGCCAATCAGGCTCTTTAATTTCTGGAATGTCTGTTTATTTTAAAGCTTCCATGGTTATAATGCAAAGAATTTTCTAAAATGGCAAATACTGCAATCGGCTGTGAAATAAAAAAAAGAAAAAGAAATAAAAGGGAGAGGGAGGAGGAAAAGGAGGAGAATATGGGACCAATGTTCAAAAATTTAATAATTTCAACATAGTGAAATATTAATTTGAGTGTGTGGTAGTTAATGTAAAACACATTTAGGCTAGAACTATTTCAGAATATAAATAATGTTTTCTTCAAGACTGCCTTTGGCAGCCTTTACAGTCCAGTATTGTTTATTAACACACTGTTTCCAAAGTCTGAAGCAGAGACTCAGATGGGGAATTCAGATGAAGAGACAATGACCAGACATAACCAAAACAGGACTTCTGCTCCAATCTTTTTTTTAAAAATACACCTTTTTAAAGTTTATGCTATCAGTCTGTGAAGCTTCATAGTCTCTCAGGATATAGACTCAAGATTAGCATGAGTGTGCACAACATTTTCATGACTAATGAAAGAGATTGCATTTGGCCTATGACCTATGGCCATTATACAAACTGTATAGCACTAATGGTGGAACAAAATACTTTTAGAATCACAGTGAAAGTTAGATAATCATCACAAATAGAGAGGGTAACAGAAAATAAAGAGGTGAAAGGGAAAGCACTGTAACTTTATTTTCACATTGGATCAACAGGCTGTCTCCATTCTGAGGAAATTATTCATATTAAAATATCAGAATGGAGGCAGAGGAACACTCCCTTCCTGTTATCACCGAATCTCATGACAGCATCCTGGACTTGCAAACTATTTCCTTTTCAGCCCTGCCAAATTATGTTGATGGATCATAGACTTATTCAAATGAGATAGACAGATACCTGTAGAATAATTTTTGATGCCACCTGTAATTGGAATATTTTTTTCTACAACCAGGAAGGAAATGTAAATTTAACCAGCGATGCAATGATACTATTCAGGAAGGGGAAGAATTTTCAGACCTTTTCCTTTTTTTATGGGTTCAAAGGATTGAAGCATAACTACGTGTGCTATACTTCATCTTTTAGGTGTTTAAAATAGCAGAAAAAGATCTACAAATATGATTTATGTCTATATGGAAGATGCTATCTGGAATGTTCAGCATTTGGAAATTGTTTTCCCCCCCATTATTAACTTGCATCATTCTGGTAGGTAATTTCATCCCCACTACCATACTAAAAACAAGCCCTTTAAATATGTTTGCTTATAATATATGCTATTCAAAATATATCAGCCCATCTTAAATACACTCGCACTTTAGAATTGGTTTATGTAACCCTATACATCAATTGGTTTTTATCGCCTTCATTTCTCACTGGCAAACTACATTGCCTCTAAAGCAATAAAAGAGTGATGATGTGGCAGTTTTATACCCATGACAATTCATTCACAAGTAGAAATTGTAATTGTTACTGCAGTCACTAAGTTATAAACATGCATAAATAAAGCAAACCTTGAAAACCATGTTCATAAAATACCCTTCAAGGCTTTCATTGCTCCGGTAGCCAAGCATTGATTGTTTGGTGAACTGTTTACAAGTTTCCAAGGCCACAATGCATCTCTTGAATATTGGGCTCAAACAAAGGAAGTTATATGAAAGGTTTGGAATATGGTACTTTTATTCCCTCCTCCTCCCCCACCTTTTTTTTTAAGTCATGCTTTCGAATATCTGCCAGAATGATCTATGCTTCACTAGAACACTTTGAAAACAAGGGCTAAACAGTGGTGCATTTAGACTGTTAGAGCCAAAAGTAATGTTCTAGTCATGAAAGGAACTAAACAAAAATATAGAAACATACAAGAGTCAGAACAATACAAAGAAAGTTCTTAAATAAACTGTTTAACTGAGGATCTACATCCATCATGTGGATGTTGCTTTTAAGAAGCCAACCCTGTAAGAGAAGTACATATATTCCTGTCTGCGTTGCTTGCAGTTGCTGAAAAATACATGGCAATTTAAAAACTCATGCCAAGTTTTATGCAGGAAATCCTCTACATGCCCCTGACTGCTCGTCAGAAAGGATCTTTATTCAAGGACATCCCATTGGCAAACAATAATACAAGTAGTTCTCCACTTATGATCCCAACATTTATGTTGCTAACTGTTAAGTGAGATTTGCCCCATTTTATGACTTTTCTTGCCCCATTTGTTAAGTGAATCACTGAAGCTGTTAAAACTAGTAACATGGTTGTTAAGTGAATCTGGCTTTCCCATTGACTTTGCTTGTCAGAAAGTCACAAAAGGGGATCACATGACCTCGGGACCCTGCAACTGTCATAAATATGAACTAGTTGACAAGTATCCGAATGTAAATCACATGGCCATGGGAATGCTACAATGGTCATAAGAGTGAAAAATGGTCATTAGTCACTTTTTTCAGTGCCATTGTAACTTTGAAAGGTCACTAAACGAACTGTTGTAAGTCGAGGATTACATGTATATGTCTTTCTTGAATGCTACAATTCTAGATCACTCTAGAGGAAATATTGCTTCTAAAATAGATTTAAATAAGAATTATATTGAAATATGTCATGTTCTTTCCAAATTAATTTTTTTTCTCCTGATCTTTTGGAGGGCTAAGCAGGACACAAGACAACTCAGCTCATCTTTGCTTCACTTGTTCGGTCCAAAGAACAATCAATCTCTGACATGTTTTAAGCATCTTGGGAGAATTTCATTAACAGAACAATCTGTTTAAGAACATGACCCAACTGTTCACATATGTAGATAATTACGATCCTCTATAAGTTACAACAACATCAGAGCTGCAGTGCAGTAGATGGACTTGTTTAGCTGAAGCTCACTGCCCTTAGCAACTGTCTTTCATCGATACCCACACAATTTAGATGCGTTGTTGCATCTCTTATGGTAAAACCTGGCCCCTGACTTTTCCTGCATGTCTTTAGGAAGCATTTAATGTATACATGGCATATTAATTTCACTGTTTAACTCCCTTCTGTTTCTGTAGTCTTCACTGGCACTGCAAGCCTATCCCTGGTATCGAAGACAGCTCTTCAAAACCTCTAAAATGGAGACGGTTAAAAAGATGACAAATTTAAAAGTCATCTATACTAATTATATATGTACACTTGTAAATTACTAAATGTTTATTATAATTTGAATAGAAATATGCTTATCTCACATCAGGAAAAATGGATCATTGTGGGAGAGACACTCTTTGTTTGGCTCTTCTGATGAGACCCGTTCAGTATGGTTGAGTTCCTGGTATAGCTCTTACCTTCCTAAGAGTGCCCAAATCCCATAACATATCAAAGTAGTGCTTCTCTGAGAGGCTATTATTATTAAATTAATTTGGTATGGTTTTAACATGGGTTTTTAGCACAGGTCTAGTAATTTAATATATTTTAAATTGATATTGTATTTTGTGGTTTTAATAATGCCTGTGTGCCGCCCTGGGTCCTAACAAGGAGAAGGGCGGGGTATAAATTTAATAAAATAAAAAAAATTGATGTTGGTTTTGTTTGATTATGTTGTTTTTATAATTATGGTAAGTGAATGCCATCTAGTAGTGCAGTAATTGTTGATTCCCAAACTAACACAAAATAGTTTTGTTTTTCCTTATCTGGGTAAAGAAATCCTTTGAAGTATAGTACGTGTTGCTTCCAGGCTTGATGCAATTACCAGCCGCATTCATGGAACTGAACAAAACAAGTACCTCCAACCAAATGATACCCATATCTTAACTACTTTTTCCATCAGCTTTGCGTCTAGACAAAAACCATTTAAAAGAAAAAGACAAAAGAGCTACACCGTACCTAAAAAAAGTTCATACATCTTGCTGCAATGGATAAAAATTCCAAGGATCCTAGAAGGTGACCTATATTTAGACCTCCCACGCCTGTACAAGAGTACACAGGAAATGAGAGTCAAAGCTGACCCACGATACTTCTCTGTATCATTCTCATCAATTCCTAAGAGAAGACTGCCAGTAAAACATTTTGCACTATGTTAGTCTTGCTATCTTACAGTGTGTCCTGCATTTAAATTGCACTGTTAAATAGAAACAGATAAGCAGCAAACTTTCCATCTGTTATTATTCCTCTCCTCCTTAAACATTAAGCAAATGAGAAATGGCTTTTGTTCCAAGAACGGTTCGGTATTAGAATGCCAGTAGGTTTTAGTCCAGGTTTTCATGGCCAATTTGCACAGGTGAACATCCAAGCAATTCCTTGGATTCATTCCAGGAAGAAACTGCAGGCAGAGAGAGCTCTGATGGCCAAAACCTATTCTTAAACATCTCCCCATCTTTGGCTTCAACATGTCTCAATAACCATTTCATATGATAACTGCCTTCATCTTACAGATGACACGATGTAAAGGCTGATGTTTTCCATTGTCTCCTGACCTCTCTTCTCCAGACAGGTTTTTTTCATGTACATAATTTACAGTACTCTATTTTTACAAAAATGTGATTGTTGCTTAGGTCAGGGATGAGTTCTGTCTAACTCTTACTCTACAGTTTCTTGGAATTGCCCTCCATGGCCAATTTGGCTTGGGCTGTAGAAATTATCAGGAACACAGCCTATTCAGAAATAGAGAAGGCTTAACTAACATCCTTAATTTGCACATGATGGACCCAGTTCAGATCTGTACATCTTGAAAAAAATCTACATCAGCATTATGGATTGATTAAAAAAGATATGGATAAGATGAATTCAAGAAAGTGATTGGAAAACAAGCATCTTTAGCAATGCTTATAACACTATATATGTTCTAGCTTTGAGTCAAACTGTACAGAAATGACTACAACTTCCCTAAAACATCTATCTACTTTTCTTGGCAACAATATGAAGTGTCACTGCTTCTTCTGAAATATTCTTTTAACTTCCCAATCTAATTTACAATCTTGAGATTTCCTGGAAGTCTCCTATCCAAATACTAATCAGGCCTGGCTCTATTTAGTTTAGTTATTTGAAATCAACCATGGAAATTAGTTGCAAACCACTAGCTATGTGCTACAGAACTGCGTAAAGCTTCAAAAGAGTGCTTCCCTTTCAAGCAAAACACACACAGAGTAACTTCATGGAGAAATAACCGTTCTTCTCTTCTGATATGAAATTTAATTTCACTTGGATATGTTTCAGAACCAAAGTTTGCATTGCAGGAAAAGGCTGAAAGCATTTTTTCTTCAGGAGATGCTGCAGAAAAAAATGGAAAGGAACTTTCTGCAGTACTGGCCAAGGGGTCTCCTGGCCTGTCCAGTTCTGGAGCAGAATAATGAAAACCTTCCCCTAAAGTATTTGTCCAATTAAGAGAAGACAATGAATGACCAAAAGAATCCAGTGGTGGGAAAGGATGTGCCCTTGCACATGGCTTGCCTTCTTACCACCACTGTAGAAAATGAGAGGTCACAAGCATGAAAAAGTTTTTGTTTTCCAACAATTGTCCATGATGGAGGGATTTTTTTAAAAAAGCGATCTTGTTGGGAGAGCAATGGGAGAGGAAGTTAATCCCATTATAAATAAATGTGAGTTATAACTTAAAGTTTTCTTGAATTAAGGGTTGCAGCAAGAACACTTCTAGAAGAGCATCTGCACCACTTAAATCAATAAACTTCAGTAATAAAATCTACAATGAAAAAAGAACAAAACTATATATTTTTCCTTTCCTGGATCTCATCAAATAACAACTTTACAAAAGCCAATCTTCACTGATTAATAGCTCAATTACCAAAACTGGTCAATTACCTTAAATATCTAGAAAGGTGACTGAGATAAGAAGTAGTAGTAAGCTAAAAGCAAATACCATACATATTATAATGGAAGATGAGGCTTGGGAAAATAAAAATACCAAAGAAGACTTCAGGAACAATCCCAAAAGGGAATGAAAGTACAAAAATCCCAAAATAACAAGTAAGTCAGAGATGGGTTGCTGCCAGTTCAGCCCGGTTTGACCGAACCAGTAGTGGAAGTCAAGCCTGGGTTGTAGAACCGGCAGTGACCCAGGCCTACCACGCCCCCAAACCGGGGTTTTAGGTGTGTCTTACCTCCATACTATTTTATACCAAAGAGTAAGTTATCTGTGTACCAAATTTGGTAGAAATTGCTGAAGGCATTCCAGAGTTATGCTCGAAAACACACACACACACACATACATTGCCATATTTATATATAGAGAAAATACATTGCCAAATTGCAAAACAGATACATAGGACATTTGCAAGACTGCCTTTCCAGTTATTTTTACCTATCCTACTAGGTACTATGAAAGGGACATAGTCCAAGTCCCATCTGTCAGGAAATGGCATCTGATAGGATCTAAGAAACAAACTTTCTGATGGAACATCTGTCCTCTGAAATACCATATATCATAAAATCCACCCATCCCACCTCTGATGGTGTCTGGAAAGACTTAAAAACATAACTCTTTGCTTAGATCTAAGATTTGGGGGTTAACGGGTCCTATAAGATGGGTACTATTTTTGGGACTGTTTCGGGCCTCCACTGCCATTATATGTATGTTTGTTATTGTTGTTCTTGGTTGTTTTATTCAATTTAGCTTTAATAAGGAACGGAAGAGTGTAATACAACCACATAGTTTCCCTGTTTTCCCCCTCTCTTTTTTTCGTATATCAATACCTTTTCCTTTGCTTTTCTCTTTTACTTTTTAGCCATGGTATTTATAGTTACCTTTCAAAGAATTAAAATAAATAATTAAAAACTTTCTTTGGCACTCAGGTCTACTGTTGTGAGATGGGCAGCAATTTATTGTAAGTAAATAATAAATTAAAATAATTTATTAAAATAATATGGGAATGTATTTTAAAAATAGTACTAAAAACTACTGAACTATGCATAAATTGCTGCAGCACATCACACTGGGAAAACACAAAAAACAGCCCTTGAAGACAACAAAAAAATTATAACTATAACTACCAGGTAACCCTTATGCTTTGTTAATGAAATAAATTTCTCTTACAAAATTTTTGGGAATTATTGTTTCCCATTTAATTAAGGCAGTTTTAAACTTTCTTTTTCATCAAGAGTGAAACTTTCAATATTAGTTTATAACTTCAAAGTCATTTTAATTTGAAACACAAAAGTACATAATATATTGTACATTAAAAGAATGTCTTGTTTTTGTATTTTCAGATTATATATCCACTCTTAAAAATAAAACAAGACTCTGTGCAATAGTCCTTTGACTTGGAATAAAATGTCAAGAGAGAGGAGGACGCATATTTCTTTGTCTATATTATTTCCTAATTGCTTTTGCAAACAAGGCTACCATATGGATGTAATTTATTAAACCTGAGTCATTCCATTGTTACACAATTAATCAGAATCTATCATTACTCATAAGGGACCAATTCTAAATAAATGTGAATTAGTCCTTTGATCTGAAAAAAGTCCAGACATATAAATGCTGAGATGGTACTTCATAAAGTTGGTCAAAAATAGTAGTTTTTTTTTTAAACTGTGCTTTTTGACTTCTTACTCCATTGCTTACTTTTACATTTCTTATGAAAGAAAAATCTATCCAGATTATATACATATCCAAGCTAAATACATATAAAACATACTCGGCTGAAACAAGAAGTTATCCAAACAAAGGAGGCACATTTTGATCCAAAATTTTGGGGAAATAAATATCATTTAATATTTGTTAGTACACCCTCCCCATCCCAAAAAAGAGATGAGGATAACATTAAAATACACTGGAGCCTGGAGGTAAACATTTCACTCCAATTTAGCAGATTATTCCAATTTTTAAGCAATACATAATATCAGAGGGCATTTACTGTCATCCAGTATGATGCCTCACTTTCTACTACAAAAGGAGGAAGATTAAAAACAATTCTGTATACAGAGATTCATTACCCTTCGGTTGTGAAAGTAGCAGGAAATATAATGCCTGTTCTATTGCATTGCAATTTTTATATTATAAAGACCTAAAGTTTTCCTATTGTTCCTGGACAAAAAGAATAGAACATTTATTACCCATTTACAATATTACTCTCATTCAAAAGTTATCTAGGAGGCAGTTAAGGATCTGTTGGATCTGTTTTATTCTTTTACGTTTCTATCTATATTGACAGTACTGGCGAATTCCTACAAATGAACTGAATTAATTTTTCATTGAGACAAGTAAAATGTGGGACAATTAATCAGCTTTATGATAAAAGGATCTTGGCAGATGTTCATAGAAACGTTTCTTTCACTGGGACAAACCCACAGAAATAAATCTGTAAAAGTTGATGGATCATTTCTGCTATCTAAACATCTATAACTTTCTTTGTCTCATTTTCCCAAAATGCACTGCACTAGAATGCATCACAAAAATACACATGAGGTTGATTTTACATCCTACAGGAGATAGGAACATAGTCACATTTGTGTGACTTTTTTTCTTTTCTTTCACTTTTTTCAACCTTAAAAATATAATCTTCCTTCATAGTTTGCCTACATTTCACTAAAACCATTGTCAAGCTGCATTCAGGCATGAGAATGAGGTTATTAATGATGTCAACATGAACATGCTTTCCTGTTTGTTTTGGTTTTGTCCAAGAACCAGAGAAAAATCATTTCCCTTTCTTCCAGCTTCAGTAAATTCAGCAACTTCTGCTCTTTTTCTCCTTCAAGTATAAATATGCACATATCATCACTAAAAAACAACCCTCACAAATATATAAATATATCAATGACATTCTATCATTAAAAATATTATTCCAGTTACACAAAATTGCACTAGGTCTCTCTAATTTTCTCTCATGCATATGCAAATCTATGCTCTTTGTTGATATTCAGCAATGCTTTGCATTAGCAAGTGCATTAAATGCTAATATATTTTAAATAATATCATTCAGGAGTCATTTTGCTTATAATCGTGTTATTTTTAATTAAAATCTTTCCAAAAGGAGGAAAATCTCTGCACATGCCTAGAATAAACAGACAGTGAGAAAAGGATAATCCCTTTCTGGGAAAGGATATTAAGCTGTAGATGCCAATATTTTTTAAAATGCAAAATTGCCATCTTTAGTAGCAACTGGAGACCAATCAGAGTATCTGTTTTACTATCAAAAACATAAAAGAGAAATCTTTACAGTTAACTAAACATTAAGACTTAATACATAAAAAGATATAAAATTTATGAATAGAATAGTAACTTATACTATTGCATCTTAAACAGTGGTTAAGGAAACGTTTGCAACCTTTTTAAACTTCATAAATGACTTGTTGGAAGAATATTCTGCTCTGAACTAGCATGACTGTAAATTACAAGGGGTATTCATTTAGTCTGTTTACCAAGACAAAATAATAATAACTACAACTACTACCACTACTACTACTGCATCATTAAAATACATGCGAGATTGATTTTATATCCTACAGTAGATAGGAACATAGTCACATATTTGTATCTCTGAAAATCAGGCAGCAGACAAGTTTAATAAGTAAAAACAAATAAATTTGCAAGGAATATTGTTAAATCCAAAGATTTAACCCCTAAAAAGGGGGAGGTTTTTCAGCTTTTTTGATGTCATCTTCAAGGATCAGCTGTTTCGGTGCTATCAAGCCTCTCTTCTACTCAAGGGAGGTCATGTACTCAAATGCTAAGACATAATATTTTAAGTCCTAATTTATACAGTAGGCACCCTTTATAATAATTTCAGATTGTTCTAAAAGCTCAGCTTTTAGAAACAGAAAATAGTTCACTCCGTGGACAAAGTGTCCTTCTGTACCAGATAAAAGGCCAGTACAGGAATTCCAAGAAGTTCTGTATACTTAATTCATCTTATAATAAACGTTTTTTAATCTTTTAATCTTTCTAAATAGTCTTGAGAATATGCAGTAAAAATTCTCATCAAATAAACTTCAGTCCCACATGCTTGTCATTGTCATGTCATTATAGTGGCTACTGCTACTGTAAAGCATCTTTTATCACTGGAGCTCTGTCACATACTGACAGACAGCATGGTAGGTTCCACCAAGCATGGTAGGTCCTCTGATCTGGCGGGAAAATACTCAAAGGTGATTGGTTAAGATGTCTGACAGCTCCCTATAAAAGGGCTGCTGCCAGACAGAGTCTTTGCTGGATTGTACATAGTTGTGACCAATAAAGAACTGTTGTTACTGTTAGCCTGAGTCTGCCTTTTCCATTCACCCGATCTAACTCAATTCCTGGTGATTCTCCCTGGGCACACCAATGCTGGTTGGTTCTGGCAACAATACCAAGGTGATTTGCTGTTATTTTCTTCCTGGGACTTTATACTTTTTTAAAAAAACACCAGGCTTTCTCTGACTTGGCCCCATTTTACAGAAGGTATTTCCAAACTACAGCTTTCTTATATACATCAGCAAAGAAATGCCTGTTTATGTCTAGCCATGCTGTTTGAAGATAATTATTTTATTTTTATTTTATTTTATTAAATTTTATTAAATCTTGCAAGGACCCAGGGCGGCGCATAGGCAATATTAAAAACCATACAAAATACAAAAATATATCATTGAAAAACTATTAAATTATATCCCGTGCTAAAACCCATTATAAAACCCTAAGAATTTAAAATTTATCCACATTTAAAAGTCAGAAAACGGGGGTTATGCTAGGCCGGCTTGTTGGAATAAATAAGTCTTCTTATTTATAATGAGGGTTGTAGCTGAATATCTGAAGAGAGAGAGACTTACACCTCCGTTCTGAGGCAGTATATCTCTATACTACAAACATGACCCAAACTATGGATTAATTCCAAGTCCAAAGCCCAAAATTATTCTGCCAACAGTAATGGGTATTATTATGATTCATTTACTAAAAGGATAATGGCCTTGGGGAGTAGGGGAGAGAAAGAGAAGCAAACAGCCCTCTTGAAATAAGGGAAGAATAATTACCCACTAAACATGTTAACAGTACTATAAATTGCCTATTTGGCAATAACATCAGCATGCATGCGCAGCACCTTTCCAACTAATGAAGAGCATCCAATTCTCAGACCCAATTTAGCACACTGTTTACACTTCTTTATTCTTTTCTCTTTCCCCCCTCTTTTCCTGATTAATGAGGTCAGGAAAAAATGCTTCATGCCAATAATAGTTTGTATTAACCACAGGAAGCACAACTCAGTACTTTTCCTCACAATGCCTGTTAGCAAGGGGGGGGGGGGGGGAAGAATAGGAGAAAAACCTGAACAACTAAATTCACACACAAACTGCCCAAGAAAGAGCACTCAGCCTGCCAAGAGCGCTGCAGAAAGATTCATAAGTGACAGCGTCATTTAAAGCAAAATACTCATTTCAACTTAAAGGAATCAAGACTTTTTTTACTGGCAACTTGGCGTTCAGTCTATAAATAGCAATAATACATATTATCAACAACTACTCCTTTTACTACAAGTATTATAAAATGAATTAGCAATGCCCTAGAAAATGATGGTTGCTATTTATTTGCATCTGTGAAAAAAACCAACCATCCACACGATTATAACAGATGCCAAAACTTGGAGACAAAACTTGGATGGGCTCCTTGTGACTCACATACTGCAAAAATAAAAACTACATATCACAGACATATTCAAATTATGGAGATTTGGGAAAGGGAAGCTACAGCATGAGGCTTTACTTTATATGACTTCTGAACTCTAAATCATGAGAATATACCGCTTTCGGCCACAGAACAGGAAGAAACAGTATGTTTTTATTAAGTTCTAAAACTGCAGTGGCCCAAAAGTATTTGAGCCTAGTTCATGAGGCTTGCAATACAAGGATAGCTGTCTGTTTTTCCAAATTTCAGCATTTTTTTTCTTTGTCTGTCTCATTTCTGAAGTTAGAGAAAGAAGAGGAAATATTGTTTTAAAATGCCTCTAAGAATAAAGTTGAGAAAGTACCCAGTGTTTTTCCAACTATTTGCTAGTACGTGCATACTGTATGGGTGTGTTATGGGTAGGTTCTGACCAGTTCTGGAGAAGCAGTGGTGGAAACTTTGAGTAGTTCGGAAAACTGGTAAATACCACCTCTGACTGACGCCACCTCCATCTATTCTCTGCCTCCCGAGCCCGAGCTGATCGGGAGGGAATGGGGATTTTGCAGTAACCTTCCCCTGGAGTGGGGCGGGAATGGAGATTTTACAATATCCTTCCCCTGCTATGCCAACAAAGCCACGGCACACCCACCACGCCATGCCCACAGAACCAGTAGTAAAAAAATGTGAATCCCACTGGTTATGAAGTACAGGATGGATTATGTATGCTATATACCTTGTTCATGTTCAGAAAGAGAGAGAGAGAGAGAGAGAGAGAGAGAGAGAGAGAGAGAGAGAGAGAGAGAGAGAGAAAGAAAGAAAGAAAGAAAGAAAGAAAGAAAGAAAGAAAGAAAGAAAGAAAGAAAGAAAGAAAGAAAGAAAGGTGAGTATAGCACTGTCACCAACTTTTCAAGATGCTGCCCAAATGCTTCTTCTGAAGAAAAGTACCACAAGAATTCTTCATATTTTTTTCTCTTCTGGCAGAGAAGAGAATCTGATCCCAATTACATAATTCCCATCAAGGTATCAAGTTTGGTTGAAAAATAAAACGGGATGGTAATGTCTACAGTTTTATTTATACCCCCCCCCCCACATGCGCACACGTACACACAGAGCTATATAAAATCATATTAAAAGAAATCACATAAATGTTGAGCACATCACAGCAGGAAAATCTGACCTGAAAAACCAACAAAACCAAATGCATGTAATTTAATAAATTATAAACCTATTTACTGCCATCAGCAGGACATGTGTATAGGGACCAGATAAGAAGAGCGGAAAGGTAGTCATAGATGAATCATTTTTGTTTCTCTTAGTTTATTATGTTTGTGAATCAGTCAAGCTTTTTTCAATTCATTTTTAAAGTTACCTTTGTCAGTTCAGTTTAAAATCATCTATTTCAAGATTTTTCTCATGGGTGTTATTGATAAATTATCTCTATTTTTCTTGCATTTAAGCCCATTTCTGTAACTTACCAAGACTATCTTGAATTTTAATTCTATCTTTAAAGTCTCCAATCAATGTTGTGTTATGCTCAGATTTGATAAGTAGTTATTCATCATTTTATCTGGTCCATCAATAAAACTATTGAAGAATACAGAATGTAAGTATAAACCATGTTTAGATATCACTTAATACCTCATTGGGTATTATGTAATATACAATTCATGTTGAACATAGATTTGATGAAGAATCATGGAGTCCTCTGAGTATGAAAATATTATATCCATTTATTATTACATAGCCTATATTTCACTAACTTTGTAATTATAATGTCACAGTGTGTTTTATATAATGTTGGTTAATATTTAATCTAAAGGATTCCTACAATCTACTAAAGATGTCCAATCACAAAATATGAGCAGATTGGTCTGACAAAACTTTTATTGTCAAATCTATGTTGGCTTCTAATACTTACTACCCTACTTTACAAACTGCTTTATTATCTACTCAAAAATCAAGATGTTGTTAGCCATACAGGTTCTGGATATTCATGTTCCACTCCAGAATTTTTGAAAACAGGGACAATGTTTGCCTCCTTCCATTCACCTGGCACTGGGATTTTTCAAAGATAATACATATAAAGGTTCATCTAGCTCATCTGCAAGTTTCTTCAGTACCCTAGAATGCATTTCATAAACTTCATTTATGAATTTAAATAGTTAAATTAATAATTACATATTTGCTAAATCAAGTGTGTCCATCCTGCAGTTCACATGCAGCCCTGGAAAGCTAATAATCAAGATTATAAACTTTTAAAATTATAATTATATACATTAACTATATTACATATATTATATGGCGCCCAAGACAATTCCTTATCATTCAAGGGTGGCCCACGCTAGTCAAAAAATTGGACACCCATGCTCTAAATCAGTGTTGTCGAACGTTTTCAGCACTTAGTGCCAAAATGGGAGTATGTGCACACGAGGATGCCAGAAACCAGAAGAGCAACTCCACGGGGCACACGTGCAGGAGTGCAAAAAACCGGAAGAGCAGTTCCCCAGCACGCATGCGTACACCAGGAAGCAGAGCTTCCGGTTTCCAGCATTTGCATATACGTCGGTCACCTAATTTTCTGGTTTCTGGTGCACATGTGTGCAAAGACCAGCTGGCCAGTGCGCATGCACCCATCGGAAACCAGGGCTCAGCTTCTCAGCATGTGTGTGTGCAACAGGGAGATGCTTTTTTGGTTTCCGCCATTCCCCCACATGCAAAGACCATCTGGTTGGCGTGAATGTGCATGCCGGAACCCAGAAGCACAATAGGCAACAGTTGGTGTGCCTGGAGTTTGCCATCATGGCTCTAAATAATGTATTATCAATGGCCTTAATTCTTGAACCCCTTAATTTCAATAGCCTGATGAATACATGTACTCCCTGTTGGAGAAGACTGAAGAGGTGAATCACTCTGGATGTTTTATCTTTCCATATTATGCTATATTTATTAAATTAGTAGAGATGTAATTCCTATTAAGTATATATTCTTCATTTCTATAATCAGTAACTTGTTTAGATATATAAGGTTCAAAGGCATTTAGAAGATGCTACCTACAAGTGCATTTCAGGTTTTTTTTATTGCTTTTAAACCACTTAAAATACTTGAGCAAGTACTAAAGTAGATCCAAAACAGTAGCTTAGACACAGAAAATTAGGAAATTTAATTTATTTTCACACCAACATCGCCTTCAGATCTGTCATACCTTATATTATCTTTCTGAATCTTCTCAAAATAGTTCATTATAGGCTTCATTCAAAATGCACTGTGCATAAATCTTCTAATGCATAAAACAAATAATATGGGGTTTTTTGGATGCTAGCCAATATTTATTATGTGCCTTAACAAGTAGCAGCTGTTCCATTGATAATTTTTTAATGATTTGTTTTTCAATCTTAAAGAGTCACATAACTTGGCTAATTTTGTTGTTTTCGGAGTATTTCACAGCACCACCTCCACTATATTATGCAGTCATTTTACAAGTGTGAATGTCTTCATGTTGTAGTTAAGCGTGATATAGAATGTAGTTTAATTTTTAAAATAACAAGAGAACAATGTTAGAATTTAGAGATTTACCCAGAGAACATTTAGAAAAAAATACAAGTACATTTGATGAAGTTTAAAAATGATTGTTTGGTTTAAATACCTCAAAAAACCTGAATTTTTACTTATTTCTCCCAGAGGAATGATTAGGTAAATATTTAATTGGTTTGCTTATCAACCAACCAGAGCCGTTAGTGGCGTAGTGGTTAAAAAGCAGTACTGCAGGTTAATTCTGCTGACTGTCACCTGTCACTGGAAGCAGCAGAAATACATTAATGCATTAAATACATTAAAGTATTGGCTACAGTCCCACTGACAAGTTACAAATTTTCATTAAGAAATTTGTGAAGACAATAAGGTTAAGGCTAGTTGCAGCTGATTTACAAAACTACTCCCACTTCTTAGCACCATACTGACCAGAAGGGCATAGATTAGAACAGTGTAACATCAGCCTTGAATTGCTTAATTCAGGGGTCCACAAGCTGCAGCCCACTACTGGGCTGTGACCATTCAGAACCGGGCCACAGAAGGGGTGGGCAAGTGCACATGCATGCCTCCCCACTTGTGCAAGTTACAGACAAACTCCCCTCTGTCCTCATCCCTGTCTTCAAAGCCGGAAAGGTTGGGGAACTCTGGCTTAAATAACTAAAAGCTGGTGTCCTTTGTTGGCTATCTTTCTAATCCAGCTATGCACTTATGGTGTAAGTTGCTCTATCTTTCTACTAAATGCAGATAGCCAATACTATTCAGTCATGAAGTTTACATTTAGCAAAATAGTTTACATATTGACATTAAATTTTACTCTGGATTAAACTGCAACAATTCTGATATGAATTTGGCCTATTGGCCTATTGGCCTGTTCCAACTGATTCAATCCAAATAGATAAAACTATAACTTTCAGAAACGCAATCCCAATACTTTAAGCATGCTGGTTGGTATTCTGGAAATTGCAGTTATCTGAATGACATCAGGTTGAGAAAGGTTAACGTATTGTCATGTACTCGTTTACTATCTCTTCCCACATAAAGCCATGTCATGATTAATGCCACCATCAAAACCTCAACTTGAAAAATAAATTAATGAGATACCCAGTTCTTTTCAGAACAGCAGCATTGTTGAGAAATTTATCACTGGGGGGAAAAAAACAAGACAGACATTTACTAAAGAAAAGAATTATGGGTGATGGCCAATCTACATGCTTATAGTTGCATTTTAGTTCTTTTTTGTGACAGAATGAAGAATTACTCAAAGAGCAACTAAGTTAAGAATAAATCATGTTTACAGGAGAACGGTAAGCAAACCCTCCCACTTTATTACACAGAGGAAGACAAATAATTATTTTCCACTAATTGTATAAAATCTACAATTTAAATGGTTGAATAGCCAAAATTGCCTCACTTTTATAACTCAGGAGTAGCTACTGTTTTCTTTTTAGTGGTAATTTTCCTTTAGTCAGCTTTTGCCGCTTCCTGATTGAACTAATGTAACATGCTGCACATGCAATTACCATTAAAGAGTATTCCTGAAGTTACAATTATTCCAGAACGTGGCAGCTTGTGCAGTATTGGATACCCCTGGTTTGTCATGGCTTCCAGTTTCTTTCAGGGTGGAATTCATGGTTCTAGTTACATCTCTCCCTGAGGTGTCTGTCCATTCCACTTAATTGGATGGAGTGAGAACACTCCGGATCTTTTCCTTTAAATGCTGCCATCTAGTGCAGGTGTGTCAAACTCTATTTCATTGAGGACCGCATCAGGGTTGTGTTTGACCTCGGAGGACTGGGTGGGCATGGCCAGAGTGGGTGCGGCCAGCTCAACGTCACTCGTGTCAGGGGTCCTGGTGGTGGCCCGAGCGCTCACAGCCCTCCTGAGCACCATTTTCACTGTCAGAGCGTTGCAGGAGGCTGTCACAGCCAAAAATTGAGCTTGGGCAGGGCTGCCTTGGAAACATCACTGTTTCCAAGGCAGTCCCGCGGGCCACATCTGGGCCCTGGGACTTGAGTTTGACAACCCTGATCTAGTAGGGCTTAGGAAGTGTGCCTTTTCTACAAAAGCCCCTGTCTGTGGAATATTCCCTTGAAATTCAGCTGGCCCCAAACCCTCTTAACTCTTTGGAAAGCCGTCAAGACCTGGCCTTTCCCAAGGTTTTAGAAGAGTAATAGGTAGTCCTCAATTTACATGGGACCAGAATTTTCATTGCTAAGCAAAATGGTTGTTTAAGTGAGTTGCACTCCATTTTATGACATTTTTTGCCATGATTGTTAAGTAAATCACTGCAGTTATTAAGTGAATCATGAAGTCATTAAGAAAATCTGGCTGTGCCCATTAACTTTACTTGTAGCAAAGTGTATGTTTTCAAACTAAAAGACCCTACATGTACCCCAAATCTCAAGGAATTGTGCATTACTGGTACAGCTCATTCTGAAAGCAGATCTCAAGCAGATGCAAGGAGCCCCTTTGAAAAAAAACAAAAACCTAGCTATATTTTTTTTTAAAAATTCCTGGATCATGGCCACTGCTTTAGAATGGAAACATCTGAATAATTGCCTTTTCCTTTATTAGATTATAAAGCATATGCTTTGAATAACAGACTTCAAGGTATGTTTCACATGACAAACTAGTTGGCCTTTGTATATGGTGAAACACTCCCTTCTACCATTACAAAAATGCAGATCTTGAAAGTCTGAAATAATATGATCCAGAACAACGTTTATTTTAGATTTTTCCATCAAAAGTCTGTTGAGAATACTATCTACAGGCAATGAGGACAGGCAGGTTCCCTCTTTTGAATAGGTAATTTTCCCCAATCTTCCTCCTGTAGCAATATGTCAAAAGATTAGCTGCTTAGAACTCAAAATTCTATTCTTAAAATAGCTGTCTCTTAAGGGTCTCTTAAAATGGCGCAGAAGGGGGGAATTGGCCACAGGGGAAAAATGTGCATTTTTTGGTCGGAACCCAATTTGGTCGTGGTCAGAAGCGTTTGTGACCAGAAGTTCTACTGTATGTGAATTTTCTTTCTGAGGGCAATGCCTCAACCGTCCTTTAACAACTAGAATTCTCCCCACTATTTAGAGGAAAATGGCATGTTCCTCTGTTTCATTGTACAGATTTACAATATAATGGAACCTCGGGCAATTAATAACTGTTGCTTGAGCATTGTGGGGGAAAGGGAAGGTCTTAGGAGATTATCTTCAAAACTTCTGTGGTTAAACTGGTTACATCTTTCATGCCAGGACAAATACAAAATATGCATTCCAAGATAGATCTTCTGTCACTTGATTGTTTATCATCCAGTTATTTTATCTCCAGGTATTCTGTTTAAAAAGGGATGGATTCATGAGACCAATAAAAGATGGCTCTCAGCCAACTGTTCAGGGATCGTTGAAGTATTTCACTGCTTCAGGATGTTTCAGATATTTTAAGGCAAATGCCCAAACTACTAACGGATCTACTGAACAAAGGCACAGGTGTTTAAATTCCACAGCTTCACTTCCTATGCTGTACTCATATTTCTAGCAGTCAGTATTTATATTGCAACTGAATTTTCAATTAACATTAGTCAACCAACTATGTTACCTTCAAAATGAAAGTCACACATCAGAAAAAAATAGTTGTTATATGGTTAGGGATTATCACTACTATATATTAGTATAAACTGCCAATTTTACACCCTCTAAATATTCCAGCATTTTCAGCAAAGATCAAGGAATACTGGGAGCTGACCCACATATTTGGTAGGCACCCATTTGAGGAAGGCTTGTTTAACAGAATGAAGTTTAAGAAAACAGCTAGCAATGAAATTAACACTGATAGGAAGGAAGGCTACTAACCTACTAAAGGTGCTAGGTACTTTTGCTTTCATGGAAAAATTACAACAAAGATATTCAAGTCATTCCATTTTATTTAACTAGAAACATTTTCATAAGCAGACTTTATTTAAAGTATTCTCCCCACTCCCAAAATTGAGCTACCATTAATCATTTCAGGTAGGGTGCCCCTTAGAAAAATAAGCCCTAAGTCCATATATAACAAACCATAATGTAAAAAAAAAATCAGGGCTTTGCCAAACAGTGTAGAAGAAGAAGTTGAAAATATATGTTTATTGATATTTCACATTGTTTAACCACCTTAAAATATAAATGAAAAGATATCACTTGTTGTATTATTTAACAAGAGAGTATTAATGTCACTTTGAATTAGGTCAGAAAATGTCAGTGATATATATTTCAGCACATATAATATTGTGAAACACTCTGAAAATGGACTTGTAATAATATAGGACTCTCTCATTCAGATACTCAGTATTCAGTGTTATTTTCTCTGTTCCTTAGGAATTAGCCAGATCTTCAGGAACCTACCAAATATTAGCAGGTTTAGGGCCCTATAAGTCTCAGAATTCCAGAAGGTGCATTGGGGCTGGGGGGAGGAGACTCGAATACAGTATGAATACACACCACTGGGAACAATATCATAAGAGTGAAGAAAGGCTACACTGTGATATTAACAAATTGTAGAATAACAGATTTGACTAATAACAAAAGAATGTGTGTGTGTGTGTGTGTGTAATAATAATAATAATAATAATATATTTAATTTCTAGACCGCTCCCTCTCCCCAAGGGGACTCGGAGCGGTGCACAGGGAAATTAAGACAATAAATATATACAAAACAGTTAAAAACAGATTAAACATAAGACCCTGCGCTAAAATTCCCCAAAACCAATCACTAAAACCCTAAACCCTATAATACTGTAATAAGAGGCTACCCTAGGCCGGCCAAGCAGAAAAAGTGCGTCTTCAATTTCAGACGGAAGGAACGGAGGTCCGTGGTAGTTCTAATATCGGGGGGGAGGTCGTTCCAGAGGGCAGGGCCCGCCACAGAGAGAGCCCTTCCCCTGGGCGTCGCCCGCTGACAAAGTCTAGTGGACGGCACCCGGAGAAGTCCCTCTCTGTGGGAGCGAATCGGCCGTGAGGAAGTATGGGGCAGAATCCGATCCCGCAGATAGCTAGGTAATACAATACAATACAATAGCAGAGTTGGAAGGGACCTTGTAGGTCTTCTAGTCCAACCCCCTGCATGGGCAGGAATCTTATACCATTTCAGACAAATGGCTGTCTAACATCTTTTTAAAGACTTCCAGGGTTGGGGCATTCACAACTGCTGGAGGCAAGCTGTTCCAGAGGTTAATTGTTCTTACTGTTAGGAAATTTCTCCTTAGTTCTAAGTTGCTTCTCTCCTTGGTTAGTTTCCACCCATTGCTCCTTGTCCTGCCCCCAGGTGTCTTGGAGAAAAGTTTGACTCCCTCTTCTTTGTGGCACCCTCTGAGATATCGGAACACTGCTATCATGTCTCCCCTGGTCCTTCTCTTCATCAAACTAGACATACCCAGTTCCTGCAGCCGTTCTTCATATGTCTTAGTCTCTAGTCCTCTAATCATCTTGGTTGCTCTTCTTTGCACTCTTTCCAGAGTCTCCACGTCTTTTCTACATCGTGGCGACCAAAACTGTATGCAGTATTCCAAGTGTGGCCTTACCAAGGCACTATACAGTGGCATTAACACTTCACGCGATCTAGATTCTATCCCTCTGTTGATGCAGCCTAGAACTGTGTTGGCTTTTTTGGCAGCTGCTGCACACTGCTGGCTCATATTTAAATGGTTGTCCACTAGGATTCCGAGATCCCTCTCACAGTTGCTACTATTGAGCAAGGTACCACCTATACTGTACTTGTGCATTTGGTTTTTCTTGCCTATATGTAGGACCTTACTTTTTTCACAATTGAATTTCATTTTATTAGACAGTGCCCAATGTTCAAGTTTGTCTAGATCCTTCTGTATCTTAAGCCTATCTTCTGGAGTGTTGGCTATTCCTGCCAGCTTGGTGTCGTCTGCGAATTTGATGAGTTCCCCATTTATCCCCTCATCCAAATCGTTGATGAAGATGTTAAAGAGTACTGGGCCTAAAACAGAGCCTTGGGGGACTCCACTGCATACTTCCTTCCATGTAGATGCAGTTCCATTGAGGACTACACGTTGAGTGCGGTTGGTCAGCCAGTTACGAATCCATTTGGTGGTGGTGCTGTCTAACCCACAATTTTCTACTTTATCTAATAGTAGGTTATGGTCTACTTTATCAAATGCCTTACTGAAGTCCAGGTAAATTATATCAACAGCATTCCTCTGGTCCACTGATTTTGTTACTTTGTCAAAGAATGCAATTAGATTTGTCTGGCATGATCTGTTTTTGACAAACCCATGTTGGCTTTTGGCTATTACTTTGTTTGCTTCTAGGTGTTCACTTATTTGTTGTTTAATTATCTTTTCCAGAATCTTTCCTGGTATTGAGGTCAGGCTGATGGGTCTATAGTTTCCTGGATCTGTTTTTTTTCCTTTTTTGAAAATGGGAACCACATCTGCTCTTTTCCAGTCTTCTGGCAGTTCCCCGGTGCTCCAGGATCTCTGAAAGATATAGTTCAGTGGTTCTGAGATCTCGTCTGCCAGTTCCTTCAGAACCCTGGGGTGTAATCCATCCGGTCCTGGTGATTTGAACTCGTCCAGGGCAGACAGGTGCTCACTTACCATTTTCTTCTCTATTTCAACTTGTGTTCCTAATCTGATATTTGTGGTGCTGTTTTTGATTGATTGGACTGTTTTATCCCTTTGTGTAAAGACAGATGCAAAGAAAGAGTTAAATAGTTCTGCTTTCTCCCTGTTGCTTATCATCTTCTTGCCATTTTCTCCCAGCAGTGGACCAATTGTTTCCTTAACTTTTTTCTTATTTTTAACATGTTGGAAGAAGCTTTTTTTGTTATTTTTTACTTTTTTGGCAAGCCTTTCTTCATTGTGAGCCTTAGCTTTCCTCACTTCATCTTTACAGGCTCGGGCTATTTGCTGATATTTTGCCTTGGTTATGTCCCCCTTTTTCCACTTTTTATATTTATCCTTTTTGTCTTTCAATTTGTCAGAGAGTTCTTTATGCAGCCATGCTGGTTTCTTTTGGGAACTGTTATTTTTCTTCTTCATTGGTATTGCGCTGGACTGGGCTTTTATAATCTCATTTTTCAAAATTTCCCAAGCTTCTTGAGTTGTTTTCCCCTTGAGGATTCTCATCCATGGAATCCTTCCCAAGCTCTCTCTGAGTTTGTTGAAATTAGCTCTCTTGAAGTCTAAGACTCTAGTTTGACTTTGTTCAACTACTTTTGTTTGCATAATGTTGAATTCCAGTATTTCATGATCGCTTGCCCCCAAAGTTCCTGTAGCTTCTACACCTTCTATCATTTCCTCTCTGTTAGTGAGAATTAAGTCCAATATTGCTGATCCCCTTGTTCCCTTCTCTACCTTTTGGGAAACAAAGTTGTCTGCTAGGTTTGTTAGGAACCTGTTGGATCTTCCACTTGGTGCAGAGTTTGTTTCCCAATTGATGTCGGGGTAGTTAAAATCTCCCATTACTATTGCAGTGTGCTTCCTACATACCTTAGTTAGCTGGTTAGCAAAAAGTACATCCACTTCCTCTGCTTGGTTGGGTGGCCTGTAGTATAGACCTATGACAATATCATTCCCCCCCCCAACCTTTAATATTGACCCAAATACATTCAAGATAGTTCTCATCATTGTTGTGCTCTATTTCTGTAGAGATGTAATTATTTCTTATATATAGTGCAACTCCACCTCCTCTTTTATTTGGTCTATTTCTTTTAAATAATTTAAATCCTTCTAGCTGTATGTTCCATTTGTGGGTTTCATCCCACCAAGTTTCTGTAATGGCAACAATATCGTATCTGCCCTCATTTACTTGAATTTCTAATTCACCCTGTTTATTCCTCATACTCTGTGCATTGGTGTATAGACATTTGAGTCCATTTTGATTGACCCTGTGTTTTCTGTCTACGAAACCTGTGTTATGCCTGACTATGGTTCTCTTTGCCCCTATTTCTTTGCCACTTGTATGGTTCATGTACATGGTATGGCACCCACTGTTAATTGTTTGGTTTTGCTTGACAGCAGTGTTGATAATATTACCTGCACAATTATCTATGTTACACGCACTGATAACCCTATGAATTTTAGTTTGCTGGGGACAGAAATATTCTTTATCTATTGATTCTCTGTCCCCACTATTCAGTTTAAATGTTTAGCCAGGAAATCTGTGAATTTAGTGCCAAGTAACTCAGTCCCTTTCTTGGATGGGTGCAAACCATCTCTTTTGTACAGTTTATCATTGGACCAGCTGCAGGCATCATGACTAATAAGACCAAAGCCTTCCTTTTTACACCACTCCTTTAGCCACACATTAAACTCTGCTATGCGCTGGCCCTTTCCTTTTTGTTCCTTGTATACTGGTATAACCTCTGAGAAGATAAGCCTACAACCTGTACTACTAAGTTCGTACCCCAAACTCTGGAAATCATTCTGTAGTGTATTAGGTTTTTGAGCTGATCAATAAATAAATCAGGGAGACTAGGATAGATTTATTTATTGATCAGCTCAAAAACCTAACACACATATTTAAAAAAGTACACAACGGAACTCATAGCTTTCTGTCTAGATGGTCTCTGGTGATGAGCTGAAAGGCAGAAAAGGAAAGCAGTATGCTTCCTCCCTTAATTGGGGTGTAACAGGGTGTTGTCACACACACACACACACACACACACACACATGTTAGTTTTATGAGCTGATCAATAAATAAATCAAATAAATAAATAAATAAATATAATTGTGGAATTTATAAATATATAAATATATATATTTATTATATATATATCCATTGTAAATCAAGGTATGTCCTTATTGTGAGACAATAGCTTTAAATAGGCCATGTGTTCTTGTCCATAACGATCTCATGTTTTTAAAGGAAACACCGCTAACTATCGGCCAGATAATGTTCATGAGAAACATGAACAGAACCATAAAATATTTTCCCAAACATCAAGAATACCACTAATAAACTGATAAATATAGGGTAATTGTATACTAAGGTTATACTAGCATTAGGAGAACACACAAAATTCCCAATCCTGCAATACTGAAAGTAATATTGGATATAGATACATATGAACAATATGTTTACTGCTTTCAGATGGTATATTTTAAGTAAGCTAAGTCTGTGTATATTGTGAGTAACCATGCAAGAAAGAATCTCAGGGGAACAATAAACAAGGAAAGCCCAGCCAGGTAATTGAAAAACAAATTTCAACAGCAGGAAGCAACCCTTTTGCAGCTGCAGACTGTGCTTTTACTTCTAGGCGAAGAAAAAGCCTTTTTCTCTGTTTTAATTTTTGGCCATGAGCTGCAGGTGATGTGGCCAATGACCTCATTCAAGTAGGGGCTGTGGAGGGAAGCTTAACATTCCCAGTTTTGTACACTGCACGGAGGGGGTCTTTTTCTTTTCTTCCAACCTCGAATGGACACATTAAAAGTAGGAGGCATTTTATATACCTATTTTATGCAATGATACCAAGTAAGGAAATAAATTATGAGGGGGGGGGGGGGGGAATCACTCAACTGAAAATCAGCATTTGCAATTACCATATTAACACTGCAATTTTGACAATTCTTCGGAGTTCTGCCTCCAAAAAAGGGGGGGGGGGAAGGGAAGAGTGCCATATAATTTTGCAGCCACAGACTATAAAGACTTTTTACAAAAAAATAGTAGTCTTTCAAATACTGATTTGAAATAATCAGTAGAAAATACAGTTGTAAGCCTTGCATGGACATAATGGTTTCTATTAGCAGAAAGGATTTGCTTAGCAATGGCAATTCCAGCAGTTCCAGTTGCCACCATTAAATGAGGACTGCATGGGTCATTAAGTGAGGCCCTCACATGATGACCATGACTTCCAAGTTCCTGACACTTCCTCAATGTACTTGTAGGGAGCAAGCAGGTAATTGCTATCATGTGGTCTGTAATCATTACCTTCACTTACTGAGTTATTCTGCTAACTCACATCAGCATTGGAACTTGGTCTGGGCAACTATTTTCACCTTAAACCTGAAATGTCAACTATAGTATAAGCAGATAGTCTTGGACTTATGAACCACAATTGAACCCAAAATTTATGTTGCTAAATGAGACATTTTTAAAGTGAGTTTTGACCCATTTTACGACCTTTCTTGTCACAGTTATTAAGTGAATCACTGCAATTCTTAAGTTAGTAACATGGTTGCTAAGTAAATCTGGCTTCCCTATTAACTTCGCTTGTCAGAAAGTCACAAAAGGTGATCACATGACTCTGGGATGTTGCTACCATCATAAATATGAGTCAGTTCACAAGTTTTGATCACGTGACCATGGAGATGGTACAACAGTGTAAAAAATGGTTGTCGCTTTTTTCAATGCCATTGTACTTTGAACGGTCACTAAATGAACTGTTGTAAGTCAAGGACTACCTGTATGTTATAGAGCATTGTACTAGACAGCAAGATGCAGACAAATTGCATGTATCCTATTTTAATCAAATTAATATACAATGGCCTCCCTATTAATTAAGAATAGCTATATTCTGTCACTGTATATCTACTTAAACATTTTTTTCTGATACTTTATAATCTTCATTTAGACTGAAACACTGCATCATAGTGCAAAGCTTTTTCAACAAAGGTACCTCAAATGGGCTAATTTGGGCTAACTACGCACGATCGCAGACCTACGTCTCTTCCATCGGGCCCTGAAGACACATCTATTTCGTGCACCCGGCCTGTCATAGTTTTTTAATTGGGTTTTAGTATTGGTTTTATAATAATAGGCCAAACTATTTAATATTTACTAATTTGCTATTTTAACTTTTGTATTTCCTCTTTTTATTGTGGCTGTTCATCGCCCTGAGTCCCGAGAGGGAGAAGGGTGGTATATAAATTAATTAAATAAATAAATAAATAAATAAATAATGTATGGAATGCCTTTTGAACCCAGGACTCTCAAAGGAATAAAACGTGGGAAAAATTTGCCACTTTAATGTTATTGGGCTGCAGCTATTCAACATCACTGCTGGCGTTGTGCAGCCATGGGATCCTCTTTTTTAGCATATCTTGACCGTTTCTCACAAATCAATGAAAGCCCCAGAAAGAACTGATATGATTTCTGATACAGTGATACCTCAGTACTCATCGTTAATTGATTCTGGGAGATGCAATGAGCATCAAAAATGATGTGCACAAAACAAATCATTCCCATAAGGGATAATGCAGGAAGTTACAAGGCTGTCGATGTTGACAAGTTCTAGCTTGTGTGTTGAGTACCAAAGAACTGATGAGCACTGGGTCAAAACTTTTGCATCAAAATGTGTCAAGTAGCAAAATTGATAAATTTCAAAGCAGTTGATATACCTCAGATGATGAGGCAGATCCTCACCTTGCAATCGGCACTTATTCCACATTTTTACAGTCATGTATAGAAAAATAACTCACATGAAGCCAGAGCTTTTAACATAGTTTGAAATCTTGCAGCTGTGAAAATAGGTAATATGTTTTTCTCTGGTCTTCACTTTTAGCTTAACCTGCCATGAAATTCCAAATTTTATAAATTAAGAGAAGATGCGTCTTTTAAATTTTCTATCATAACTACCAGCTTAGATTTTTTTTTTCCCTCCGAGAGGAGTGCATTTTCTTCCAAGCAACAGTTGGAGACAATCAGCAAGGTGGAGAACATCTGAAGAATTTAAGGACATTACTACAGTAGTATGGAGGAGGGAACCCAACTTGTGAGACTGGTTTACAGTTGTCAAAAGCAGCAGCTTCTCCCAATCCCATTCATGTTTATCCTATTATTTTTGGCTTCCCTGTATTGTCATCTATAGTAATGAACAAAATTCCAAATTTGTTAACACTAGACTAGTCAATTGTCGGCAATTAAAGCTTGCAAAAAGATCCACAACTCTCTGAGGAAAAAAAATACACCAAAAGGATTTGAGATGATAAAAGAACACTATCAAAGGTGTTTAAGCACATGGCAACCATCTCCTGGACCTTGTCAATAGCAATGAAACCCACTGATTCTGTTAGAGAAGTAGTTGAGTATCTGGATTAAATAGGCCATTGGTGCTTAGAGAGTAGATGCTCAGTAATACCCATGCAGTCTAAGCTAAGGCCTAAGCAAAAAAGAATACTTTTGCTATTAGAAATGTTACGTTCTGCCCCTTTTTTGTTGAAAGACAGGCCACAGTAGCCATTCTCTAACATTTGCACAGTATGCTCACATAATTATTGGGCTATAAACTTTAATTAAAATGAATAGTGCTTGACTTGTAGAACTTCAGGTAAGTTGTATTGTTGAGTGGCGATAAATATTAAATGGCATCAGCTCAAGCATTTTAACTTAACATAAAGTGCACAGCAAGCCCTCTCGAATTATCTTTCTCATCTTTAACAAGTTGATATCCTAAGAGTTATTGAATGGAGAATAATATTTAATTAAACATGGAAAACAAAGTATTTTGACACAGCATTTTAAGTGCACACACAATAACATGAAATTTACTGTACATACTGTATGTCTCTATCTAAAACTGGTGTATTCAGTATAAAATATATTCAACAAAAGTTTATACCTTTATTATAAAAGAAGAGACAACTGAAAGATCATTTTAAAAAATAGCCAAAAAAAGAGCATTAAAAGAAACAATATTAATTTAAGATAGTCACCAAAACTCAAGAGTATTCCAGAAAAAAGGAATTCTGGTTTGATAGCAAAAAAGGAGAGACTTAATAAAATTCTCCTGAAGGATGTAGCTTCAGTAACAGCACATATCATCTTTTCCCTATTAATTCCCCTGCTGCTTAAAGCTGAATCAGCTATATTTTATATATATTGTTTGAGACCAAAATTTAAAACTGGATCATTTCTATTTTTCTCTGCAGAGATAAGACTCATGGGCAGCCCATTTTTTACTGGTTTTGTACAGTACTCGTTCCACTGCTTCTCCCAGCTCCTGATTACAAGCCAGCCATTATGGCTAAGTCTGCCAGGAATACAGTCACAACTTTAGCAACCATTTGTAATCAGTGATGGGATGCTGCCAGTTCAGTAAGCACATGCTTTGTGCACGGGCGCACCGCTGAAAATGAAACATTTAGAAGCTCAGCTGCTTACCTTCCAAGTCAGGTACAGTAAGTCAGGGGTCTCCAACCTTTGCAACTTTAAGTCTGAAGGACTTCAGCTCCCAGACTTCTCCAGCCAGCAAAGCTGGCTGGAGAATTCTGGGACCTGAAGTCCTTCAGACTTAAAGTTGCAAAGGTTGGAGACCCCTGCAGTAAGTAAAACACCTGGAGGGGAATTGGATGTGCTGTGCGATTGAGATGAGCTAGAAAGCAGGAAATAAAGGACAACATAGAGCAGGAACGGGTGGGCAGAGCCAGCTGATCGTCGGAGCTACCGGTTTACCCAAACTGGTCCGAACCAGCTAAATACCACCTGTTGCTAACTCTAGCTCTAGCAAAATTAGACCCCTTTAACCTTGCTCCAATGCTGATAAGAACTAGGTTTTATTCTCTCAATGGGGCTTTACTATAAGAAGAGTGGCAACAAAACACCCAGGATGAGAGGAAGGGAGGGAGATGCAAGTTTTTCCTCCACTTCATCCTTGACCTTGTTCAGTTAATCAGTTCAGGTCAATGGGACATTAAAACAAGAAGAGTAACAATATTACATGCAAGCATTTTAATTATACCACATAAATATATATCTATTCAAAAACATGCATTTGTATTGTAATCATAAATTTATTGTTAAATTTACGTACAGCATTGTGATGTTTTAACAGAGAGATTATTATTATGGAAGAGCTGCATCAATTCAAGAGGTAGTGCTAAATTATAGGTGGAGGAGTGGTTTGCATTCCTCTGTTGGTCCTTTGAAGGAAAAAACTGATTGGTTCATGCTGATCTCTTCGTGCCCACTGTATTTCCAAGCTAGTAGGAGTCAAGATGATATATGTAGCAAACTTTAAAATGGCTTGGAGGGATTGGAGAATAGAGCTGAATAGTGCTGTAAGACAGGATTGCTCAGGTTTTTTAAAAGAGAAACCTAATGCCTGAGCGTTAATCACCTGTCATTTAAAGTATTAGAAAATCAGAATGTTCTAATAGCTTCAGAAACCAGCTGGACATTATATTTCAGACAGGTTACCCAAATTAAAAAAAAATCATATTCACCTTCTGACCCTATTATAATTTCTAGATATTTTGCAAAAGCAGCTTGATATAGAACACATGTTAATAGTAATGTTTGAATAAAAGTTAGACTGAAGACTGAAGAGCTTTCAGCTTAAGTGTAACAGTTCAGGATACACGTGACAGAAATTCAGTCATGCTGGTAACTAGGCCAGTGGTAAACAATACAGCCAATTAAGGCACCCCAAGTAACTTAGAATTTCTTTCAGCTCAGCCCCTTTTTCTCTAACACAAAAACTAAAAAAAGCAGGAAAAATAAAACTAGACCAAAAACTTAACAATGTGCATGCCAGGTTCCTTGCTTTTTCTTTTCAACAGAAATTAATGTCAGCTGGACTCAGTTCCACAACTCTGCACAACTGATTTTAAAAATAAAAATAAAAATGACTATCATTCAACTACATACAGTGCAGTATGATTAGTGCAGTGGCTCCTCATTTCCTTTGCTTTTAATAGAAATAATCAAGTGTATTCTAGAAGCAGAACTTAAAACAATAACTTATAAAAGCAATGCATATCAGCTACACTGGAAGAGGAAAAGCATAGTGCCCGTTCCTTTTACCCATTAGGAAAAATGAACAAACTAAAATACTTTTTTAAATGCATGGCAGCTTTAATATCCACTGGCACACTACAATTTAGTGTGCCAGTATTCAGTTGTAATGATAGTTTTTTTTATAAGTAATCAATAGAAATTATAATAAAACTTGATACGGGCATGTTATTTCTGTCCTGTTATGGAAAAAAAGTTTATGTTCTAAGTTTGGAGTAGATTTACAAAACTTGACAAATATGTATAAATTCCGTATACCACATATGATGACATACATCTTTTCCTAAGAGAAGCAGGAGTTCCTGCTTCAAACTTATAACAAATTTTTGAATGGCTTTGGCAAGTAGACTACAAGATCTTGACAGCTCCAGATATAACATTTGCTCCAGCAAAATCTTTCTTTCCTTAAGAATACAGGTACTTAAAGAGTACAAAATTTATAACCTGAGCATAGCACTTGTTACCTCTCACTCAGCTTACTACTTGAACACTGATGAATAGATGCTTAGAAAAAGAAACTACCTGGTATAAAAAGATTGCCTTCCAAAAAAGAATCTAGCCCAGGATTAAGGTTGTAAGAGTTCCCAGGTGAGGAGCAAGCTTTAATTGACAGGTTTCCGTGGAAGCTTGGAGTTCAGCAATTCTGCTAAATGTACAATTGGTTTACTTAATCCATTTGATTATTCCTACTCTAGATAACAAAACAGGCAGCTGCTAAGAACCTTTAGAAAAGCACACATTCATTAACAGACTATAAATCCTACCTATCAACCTATCCATCTACCTAAAATGAATTACATGAGTTAATAAATTAGCAAACTTTGAACAGCCAATAAACACTCATCTTCTTTGCATTGAGTGGAGACTTAAATAGCTTAAGAGTTTTACATTCCTTATGCTGTCCTAGAACTCATGTAATGAAATGCAGAATAAATTGAAAAGATGGAAGATGTCATTTGCAACTTGTTAATTATTGAATATTTTTATGTCAGCACCGTATTTTCAAGCTGTTATTTATTACAGAAGATAAACCAGCACTTGGCATTTGGCATACCAAGAGGTATTCAGCAGAATATTATGTATCATAACTAAAGCCAAGAAACACATTTAAAATTAGACTCAATTTGGGGAGATTTTAAACTTTAAATTTTCTAAAATGCTCTGTTATGTGTTTTGATAAATTGTCCAGAATTCGAAGCTTCATAACACTCAGTATCTCAAATCTCAGGAAGAAGCTGACTAAACAATGTATGTTAATTTCTGAAAAGCACAGATTAGCATATAGAGACTTAGTTAAAAGAGTAATAATATCCATGGATATTGAAAATAATAAAATCAATGGAAAAGATTAAAAATCAAGGATTGAACTAACAAGGCTCCAGTGAATTTAGTGTAATATACAAATGGAAGCTGAAGTGGGCTTACAAAAACAGAATTGGTTTCCGCATTCTTCTTTCTTTAATTATAATGTTGATTGTATATCTTCTTTAATACTGTTGTGATGTATTCTATTCACTAAAGCTTATTTTCCACATGTTACTATTTCTGTTAAAAAACAAAGGGATTCAGTCCTCTTTTTTATGACATGCAATATACCAGAATAAATGTTCAGATCTAATTATTGTTATTTATTTATTTCAGACACTAGAACAGTTCAGATAAACAAAACCAATATGGCTACAGTATGAACATTATATACAAAATAAATAAAATGGATATCTGCAGCAGGCTTATACCTTAGATCCAAGGAAAAGACAAAACTCACAGAAACCATTATCTACATACACATACTTAGCAAGTTACTTGACAAACCGTTATTGCTTCACTCCAGAGAAACTAGTGAAACTGTGGTATAATAATTGCAAACCTCAGAGCGAAATAGATACTATACATGTCAGAAATTGGATTTTCTATTTGGCATATCATTCTAAAATACATTATACACCAAGTACATTAAGCTGGAAGCATAAGTTTAAAAAAAAACCTCCCTATAATCTTATAACCAGAATTATTAACATTTATACCATTTTAAATGCTTGAAACCAAGAAGCAGTGAGGTGAATCTTATGCACTATTGTAATGCTCCTAAGATATCCTTTAGAGAAGGACAGATTCATTCTAAAAGAAAGCTGCACCGCCTAACTTATTACACCACCATGAAGCAAAACTCTCATTCCATTTACACAACTGCATTAACAAAGGAGAAGGAGTGCTTGATTTTAAGAAGGCTGTCTCCTCCTAAAAAATTCACTGCTTAAATTTATTGTTATTGGATATATAAAGAGAAATGCACAGAAAAATCTATTCAGAAGTAAAATGGTGAATTTGGATGTGTTTTTAGTGTATTTGGAGAATTTATAGACAGAGGTTTATCCCCACCTCACCCCAATCTGCTATGGACAGTATGTAACACTTCTTTCTACTTCACTATGAATACATAGGAACAGAGGTGGTAGTCTGCTGGTTCAGACTGGTTCACCCAAACCAGTAGCGGAAATCACGGGTGGCCCCGCCCATCCACCCCGGCTGTATGGCATCCTATTTAGGCTCTTTTTTAGCCAAAAGCACATGCGTGGAAGGCTGAGCGCATGCACAGAGGTCACATTTGCGAACTGGTAGGAAAGGTAAGTGAATACCACCCCTGGGTAGGAAATACCTGGGTGAAGAGATGAAAAAGGAAAGAGAGGAAAGGTGCTGCATTTTGTTTTTGTCTCATACCTTTAGACTGTTTTGCAAGCAAGTTCTGTAGAAGAAAAACTACTGTTTACATCAGTAGAAAAAGGAGAGTTAGTTAGTACTGACCAGGTTGACTGGGGGCAGTGGTGGGTTCTGGATTCCATTCCAACCAGTATCAGTGGCGGGTTCTGGATTCCATTCCAACCAGTATGGTTGGAACGGCCCCAGCATCACCCACAGGCATAAACGCGGTGCGCAGATGCGTCGTATTTGCCTGCGATGCTTCCGCAAGCCTCTGCGACGCTCCATCTGCTTGGCAGCATGTCGCACAGGCGCTGTATGCACCATGCACGTACGCAGAAGCGCCAAAAGCATAAAGGACAGGTAAGGAGCGAGGACGGGCAGGTGAGCCCTCCAGAGCACCGTACCGGCATGGTGTTGGTACCATACCAGGGCATACCGGCTGCAACCCAAAGACTGGAGGGAGGAAAAGGGTTTCTTGGCTCCCACAGTACTTCATTCTTTTCTCAAAAGGAAGCTGGGTTCAAATAGCCCTGAGCAAAACTAATGATAAAAGAAGGAAGTGGCAATCCAAGCCAAGTAAAGAAATGGCTAGGGAAAGATTGACTACCCTGAATGAGGTGAAGTCTCCAGGACCAACCTCTGAAAGACTATGGAGCTCTGAATTCCTCTCTATAAGAAATAATGGAGCAATAGGGCAGGAGGGATTTTGTTTTCCAAATAAAATTCCTACAGAGTTAACTATGTGTACTGTAATTAAAATAGTATAAATGGATACAAGAATTTCAGCAAATGAACCAATGTAATGTACTAATGTGATTAGGGCAGACAGAAGGATACTTCTTTCACAGATTTTCTATGAACTGACAATGAAATAACAGGGAAGCTTGTTCTTGAACCATTTTATCGATCTGGGAATCAGCTCTTACAAAAGATTGGGAAAGGGCAAATGCTGCCTCTATCTTCCTAATTTAAAAATAGTGCATTGTTTTGCTCTAACCAGCATTTCCTAAATATGTAATATGCCAAACCAAACTGATCTCCTAACAGAATGATTAGTTTGGTTGTCCATGTGGTAGACATAATGTACCATGAATTCGACAAACATTTTACAAAGTCTCCAATGTGATTATAGTACAGAAGATGGTAGATTTAGATTTAGATTTTATTCAATTTGTATCCCGCCCTTCTCCAAAAGGATCCAGGGCGGCGCACAGGAATTTAAAATAACATACAAAAATAATATAAAATACACAAATTTAAAAACCTATTTAATAACAAAAACCTGCGCTAAAACCAATTAAAAAACCCCATTTTAAAACTATCTAATACTAGTCACAGCGGAGGCTATGTTAGGCCGGCTTGAAGAAACAGGTGTGTTTTTAAACACTGGTGGAAGAGGCGGAGGTCGGTGATGGTACGTAGTTCAGGGGGTAGGTTGTTCCACAGGGCAGGGCCCGCCACAGAGAAGGCCCTTCCCCTGGGTGTCGCCAGTCGGCATTGTCCGGCCGACAGCACCCTGAGAAGGCCCTCTCTGTGGGAGCGTATCGGCCTAAGGGATGTATGGGGCAGGAGACAGTCTCGCATGTAACTAGGTCCCGAGCCATGGAGCGCTTTGAAGATGGTCGTCAAGACCTTGAAGCGCACACGAAAGACCACAGGAAGCCAGTGCAGCTCGCGCAGGATCGGTGTTATATGGGAGCATCTAGATGCTCCCGTAATCACCCGCGCGGCTGCATTCTGCACTAACTGTAGCTTTCGAGTGCACCTCAAGGGAAGCCCCATGTAGAGAGCATTGCAGTAGTCGAGTCGGGATGTCACGAGGGCCTGAGTGACTGTGCGAAGGGCAGCCCGGTCCAGTAAGGGGCGCAATTGGCACATCAGGCATACCTGATGAAACGCCCCCCTGGCCACGGCCGCCACATGGTCTTCCATGGACAGCCGGGAATCCAGGAGGACACCCGAATTGCTTGCCCTCTCCACGGGGGCCGGTGTTTCACCCCCAATGGCCAGAGTTGGAGTAATCTGGCTGAACCGGGGTGCCGGAAACCACAGCCACTCAGTCTTGGATGGGTTGAGCTTGAATTTGTTACTACCCATCCAGATCCGTACGGGACATCACCTCAACGGCATCGTTGGGGTGGTCTGGGGTGGAAATGTACAGCTGAGTATCATCAGCGTACAGATGGTATCCCACCATAAAACCACGGATGATCTCACCCAGCGGCTTCATATATGTGTTGAATAGGAGGGGCGAGAGGACTGACCCCTGAGGAACCCCGCATACGAGGGGCCTCGAGGCCGACCTCTGCCCCCCTGCCAACACATATTGCGACCGACCAGAGACCAGAGAGGTAGGACGAGAACCACCGTAAAACGGTGCCTCCCAGCCCCAACCCCCCCTGTGATGTAGCTGCCAAAAAAAAGTCCAAATATCCTGCTAGGCTATATCAACAGAAGCATGATGTCAAGATTAATTCTTTTCTATTCTGAATTTTGTATGTTTGCTGTATATTGAATATTGCACCCAGTCTTGGTTATCACATTTTAGAAAGGACATTTTTTGTTCAGTGTGGCCAGAGGGAAGCAACTAAAATGATAAGGGACATGGAACAAAAATTGTATGGCTGGAAATACTGAGTATCTCTGGTTTGAAGAAAGATTTTACAGGGAGATGTGATAACTGTTCAAGTCACTGAAGGGCTGTCATGAAGAAGATGGGGAAGAACTGAGCAAGTTGTTCCAACAATGCAGGATTTCTTTACAATGGGTTTTCTTTACAAAGTCAGTTTTGTTGTATAGCCTGAAAAATTTTCAACTGGTAAAAGTTGTCCAACAATGAAACAGACTGGAGTAGATTCTCCCTAATTGGAAGCATTTTAGAAGAGCCTTGATTGTCACCTCTCAGGGATGCTACAGTATTGGATATCCATATTTGGGGAAAGGAGAAGGAGGATTGGACTAGATCAGGAGTGTCAAACTCGATTTCATTGAGGGCCACATCAGAGTTGTATTTGACCTTGGGGAGCTGGGATGGGCGTGACCAGGGTGGGCGTGGTCAGCTCAATATGACTCATATCAGGGGTGCCTGTGGAGGCCCAAGTGCTCTGCCAGAGAAAACGGGCTCCCAACCTCCGTTTTCAAATGTGATGGCCTCCTGCAACCCTCTGCCAGTGAAAATGGAGCTCGGGAGGACTGCATGGAGCCTTCCCAAGCTCCATTTTCGCTGGCAGGCACTGCAGGCTGGTCCTTCACTGCTTCCAGGGTGGTCCCGCAGGTCAGATAAGCACCCCGCAGGCTGGATCCAGCCCCTGGTCCTTAAGTTTGACACCCCTGGACTAGATCATCTTGAAGAAGCTTGCATTCTATGATGAAATGTTTCTTATACTCAGTTATATAATCATAGAAAATGAGAAACATGTGCACTACAATATCTAAATCATAATCCCTTAAATGATTTGTTTAAATGAATCATTACTAGTTTAAAAAATCAAGTTAGAATGATCCCCAAAATTGATGCTCTGTTGAGAAAGCCCCAACATCATTTTCAGGAATCTGGGCATTAAAATCAGTTTTTTAATTGTAACAAAACTATGCATGCTAACATATTTCCCATGTGCTCAGAGCTCTGTGGAGATCTGCTTTAAGCAGCAATCTAACAATTTGTGTTAGAATAGAACATGGAAATCTACTTAGACAGACTTCAGATGCTTCTCTCGGTCATAAAAGACAAAGTGTCATGACCAGATGGAATGAAGTGAGGTGTCTCAACCTTCCTCACCAAAGGCTTTGTGTGAAGAATCAGATCTTTATCATTCTTTTGAACAGCAGCAGAGAGGAGGCCAGCCAGATCTCAGGGATAACCTCATTCCAGAGACCAGGCACTGCTATAGACAATGTGTGCTGTCACAATTGTTTAAATAAAGGAATCCAGAGTATCCAACCCTGCAAGATCAAAGTGGTCAGGCAGATACTATGGGAGATAAGCATTTCCTCAAGTAACCAAGCTCTGTGTCAGGTAGGGCTTTATAGATAACAATTAGCACATTCAGTTGCACCTGAAAGCAACTGAATGCAGATCGAGGAGTGGAGGTGTCACATGGGCTTAACAAGCCATGCCCATCAATTCTTGTTCCACTGCATTTGGGACCATCTGAAGCTTCCAGGGGCGTTCAAGGGCAATTCCATATAGAAAATGTTGCAGTAGTCAAGTCACCAGATGACTAGAGCATGAGTAGCTGTATGAAGGGACTCTAGTCTAAAAAAGGAAAAAAACTGGTGCATCAAGGTATAATTGTGCAGTGACCCTCCTGGCCACAGTTGCTACCTGCTCTTCGACCAGGAGTCGCAAGTCCAGGAAGACCCACACAGATTGCACACCAACCTTGAAGGAGAAGTGCTATCCCATGCAAGGTCAAAGATGGAACATCCTCAGATCTGAGTTTATTATCAACTAACATAAACTGAAGGAAGGATATACACACAACCTTGATCAATATTTTTTTTTCTTTTTATGAACCTGTAGTTCCTTAATTTGGGATAGAATCAGGGTGAATGGAGCTGATCATTTACTAACTGGATGCCCTTCCTGACCTATCTGAAGTTCACAGCAGATATTTTCTCTTTGTGCCCTGAGAGAGAAACATCTGTCGTTCCCTATGATTGAATTTTCAACCTTCTGAAAAGGGGGTGAGCATCTTCACCACTATGCCACACCAGTCAACCTTGATTAACTCTACATAATTATATATCAGCCTTCCCCAATATGCAGATTGGAAAATAAAATGAGCTGTGGTCTAACTGCCTAACATATATAGTCTAACATATCTGCTCCTTCGATGTCCCAAGTATCAAGACGGGTAAATCTGGAATATCAATAAATATAACTTACTTCAGTGATGCTTAGAATTTGTAAGGTAGTTCTGAAAAGAAGACCCCAACAACCTCTCACAATATTGTTGTTGTGAGCCACCCAGAGTTGTGCTCTTAAGATAGGCATCCATACAACAATTTTAAATAAACAAACCTAATGCATTTGAGATCAATTGAAATATGAGCCAGTGACTTGCAACATATAACCTTGCAATCAACAAACACAAGGGGGGAAAGACACAGCAATTCAGATGAACCTGCTAAAATATGCACAACAGAATGAATATTATCAATCAGCATTTCATTTCCTTCACACTCCACCTGCAGAAAGAGATAAAGCAGTAGGAGGCAAGAGAGTAGTACATCTTCAAGGACAGGCACTGAACCAAAAAGCACTGTCATTCTCATATATGCCTGATGAACAGAAGCCCTGATGCCAGCTTATCTGCTTGCTGTTCCCACATATTGCAACCTTTATCAAGCTTTGCAGTCTGCGTTAAAATGTCAAGGCAAATAACTACTATTGTGAATACCTTGCAGTTCACAAGAGAAACCTTGCCTTTTTACGGCTGATTTTAAACAATGTATTAACAAAAAGAAGGGGTGAGGGGAGAAGTGACCTTACTGGAAAATAGTATGTTTTTAAAATATATTAGAGTCAATCTCTTACTGTTGGTTCTAAGAACACAACATGATTTCAATATAAAAGACAGACACCGATTTAGATTCCCCACCCCCCCAGTTTATTTCCACAAAAGGAAATCCCTCTGAAATCAATCCCATTCATTTGTAAGATACAAACTATCTATACAAACTTAGAGCCCACAGATTCATACCTTGCTTTGACTTCATTTGTTTAGTTATAGTTGAAGTTACAACAGCACTGAAAAAAGTGACTTACATCTAGTCCTGACACTTACCACCTTTGCAACATCCCAACAGTTATATGAACAAAAAATGCGAAAAATGACAACCGGACTAACACAAACAAAGGACAAAGCCCACAACTTCTCAGTTCAAAAATGTTCATGTATTGGCTCCGCAACTTCGACATTAGCGAGTTGAAATCTCAAGTATGAATGAGAAATCACCACTACATTAACTGGATTCCCAAAGTTTGATAAACAACACATGTATCTGCTATAAACCACAGTAATGGAAACGTAATGCAATGTGCATCATCACTTCACAATGTAAACCTCAGCGCTTTGTATTTGCTTTCCAGTTTGCTTTGCAACTTACTCCCTTAGCCCATCGCCAGATTTCTGAATTAGATGATGCAGAATTACCATATGAATATTTAGGTTGTTAATAACACAAAAACAGTATCAATGATTTCCACATTTGAAACAGCTGTCTTATTTAACCATTTCATTAATTATTCCACTACAGAGAATTTAACTCCATGTTAAATTCTGCATCTAACTGTACATACAAAAGCAGTTATAGTACGCTAAGAAAGTATGTGCTAAGCACCTGAGCACTTACACATACACACCCAGAGACTTGGATTTTGTCTTTCTCAAGTAACTTAATTCAAAATCAATTATTAAAAACACAGGTTGATTCAAACGGCTATTTTTTTAAATTAAAGCTTAGTTTTAAAACTAGAATTCACCAAGACCTACTCTATTTGAAATCAATAATATTGGTTATTTTGGAATTCCAGAAGTTACCAGCAGTAACACTAGGTTAAGAGTACAGTGATCAATCACATATTTCAGCTCCATGATGAAAAGAAAAGAAATGGTGATGCTAAATAAAAACAGGGCTGATTGATTTTACAAACGCTTGTAAAAAAAATTGACAAACCCTTCCAGATAGAGTTCAAATGGAAATTTTGCTGTCTGATAAAGATAAATATATATTTGAAACTATTTGAATACAAGTTGTTTAGAAATAATATATAGTCCTCCCAAAGAGAGACAGAAAAAGAAATCCTGAGGAAAATATTTTTTAATTCAGATCACAATTGGCCAGACCCATCTTAAAATATTATTGCTGCTATTGTCATACATAATGTTTATAATTTTAACTTTTGTAATCTTGTGTGACTTCAATGGTTTTATTGTTCCTGGCCTAGGAACAATAATGTTTTTAACAAAAAACAGGTTAAGTGGTTTTAAAGATTCAATAGTGGTGAAACAGAAAAGCAAAATCTTTGGTTAGGACAATCATCCAGTTAATTTAACTTATGCAAATTATTTCTCACTTCAGCATATTCATTCTATAAATATCAGATAGACTATTGTGGTAAGAATAGAGTATTATCCATGCTAATTGCTTGGTATGTTAAGTATAAAATCTCTTGCACAGCCACATGGGGGGATAGTTCAAATTCTCACTTATCATCAGTCGTTTATAAGCCACCAGTTTCAGAGAGGAAAGACAATGTCTACTGAGAAATACAAAAATGAACATCACAGACTTGCCCCTAGCAAAGGGAAAGAGTAGGATGAAATGTAGGTTTTTTAGTACATGTGATCCTTGATTTATGACTGGTCCCTTAGCAACAGGTCAAAGTTATGGCTGACTCACAATAAGGGGCTTACGATCCTGTTTAGAAGTCCCAACAGTTTTCCCTCTCCCCACAGTCACATGATCATATTTTGGACATTTGCAGGATCCTGCAATCACGTGACCATGATTTCCAACATTTGCAACAGAAAGTTGGATTTTATTCCTGGTTTCCGGCAAAAATTGCTCCATAGTGAATAATAGGTTTGCCACAGCATTTGCTTTATGACCATCACAAAGTTGTGTGTGTGAGAGAGACGGGGGGGGGGGGGAGGAAGAGAGAGAGGGAGGAACATTGCTGTCCTCTTATATTGTGTTTTGTGTGTTTTTTAATGTATATGCAGACTGGTAATGTAAGGTGAAGTACATTACGTTTCAAATATCAGAGGGAGAGATGGAGCACTTAGAATGAGGATTTGGCAGCAGTCTGAGCCACTGCCTGAATGTACCTCCCTTATGGGTGCACTGAGGAATCTGTTCTCTTTATTGAAGGAATTACATAAAAGCATTTAAAACATGCAACATAATGATCTTGCAACAGAAGGATTGAAACCTTCTGTTCAAACTCCTGTGTACCCAGGCTGTATTTTTCACACTCAGATGCAATTGGTGTCTGAATAGCATGTTAGGAAATGCAATCTGAAACATGGACAAACAAATTAATTTTAACCATCTTTTGTCACACTGAAACTTTCAATTCGCCACCATCCCAATTTTTATTTATTTATTTTTGCATTAACTAGTTAGGTTTCTGTGCCAACTGAGGATAATCAATCCTTTTTAAGATAGGGGAATGGGAGGTAGATTTTTCTGTCAGTCTATACCAGTGGTGGGATTCAATTTTATTTACTACCGGTTCTGTGGGAATGGCTTGGTGAGCATGACACAGCTTGGGGGGGGGGGTTGCTTGGGGGGGGGGGTGGCAGGAGAAGGTTACTGCAAAATCCCCATTCCCTCCTGATCAGCTGAGACTTGGGAAGCAGAGAATAGATGGGGGCAGGGCCAGTCAGAGGTGCTATTTATCGGTTCTCCAAACTACTCAAAATTTCCGCTACCGGTTCTCCAGAACAGGTCAGAGCCTGCTGAAAACCACTTCTGGTCTACACCCCCCATTCCCCATGAACAGATTGTATAGTTGCAGAGGTTGAGGATCTGATATTCCTTCCCAATTGTGAATGAATGGCTGGCTTGTGTATGATCAGAGATGATTTCAGAAAGGGGAGTTTGATACTGGATTTGTTTGGAGCAACTATTAACACATTTTAGAACTGGAAAATTCCAATGTATAAGCTGCTTCAGTCAAGAGTGTATATTTTTAGCCCACAATTTCTAATTATCTAGGTTGCAAACATCTGGCATTTCTCCTCCTCTTCCTCTTGCTGATCTTGTGTGCTATGAGCCATGGTGGCGCAGTGGTTAGAATGCTGTATTGCAGGGCTAACTCACTGTTTACTCCAGGAGATCGATCCTGACTAGCTCAAGGTTGCTTTAGCCTTCCATCTTTCTGAGGTCAGTAAAATGAGGTTCCAGATTGTTGAGGGGCAATATGCTGACATTGTAAATTGCTTAGAGATGGCTGTAAAGTACTGTGAAGTGACATATAAGTCTAAGTGCTACTGTTATTGCTAACAGGAAAATAATACAAGCATATGGACGGAAGGGCAAAACTAGGGATAAAGTGCCCTTCAGCAGACTTGTACAGGTCTAGTCTTTCTATCAATTATAAATGGAACTACTAACACCAAAGTTTAGACCTCCCTGCTCCTTCTAGCCAGCAGGGCTGAGGAAGCCAAATAGGGAGATGTATATGGACTGAACTAATATGAGTGAGTTAGTTTAGTTCAAGTTACATAGACATATTTTTAAATATTCAGACATGCAAAGGCAATCCTAGTAAGCACTGATATATTATCAGCTTTTGAAAATGACCACTAGATTTTATAAACGTCTCCTTTCCTTCTGTTTGAAAAACACTTTCTTCTATTAATTAAAAAAATGGTTATCTGGATTTTGTAGATGATCAGTACCGATAACAGGAAGGCATTAAATATTGGCTTACTATCCAATGTGTGGTAGATCCTATGGGCTACAAATTATACCTGGGTATTTTGTGTGGTACTTAATAGAACAGTTCCTCTGGATGTTTCAACTGCTTCTGGAGTGTTTACTGCTGTAGTCATGCTTGAGCCATAAACATGCCCATTAATTTGCGTGTGTTTTTCCTCCTGTGGCAAGTTGAAAGAAATTTATGTATACACTTCCAGCACTCATATTCATTCATACACTCATACACACTTGTAAAAAAAAGCAGTCTAGCACTGATGCGGAAGGAAAATTTCAGCATTCTATACGTAGTGACATTAAAATAAGATGATATCATCTGGCTTTTCCCCTTTGATCTAATAATCATCAGCTCTTTCAGGTTTTACTAAAAAAATCAGATTTATGGATAAAAGTGCCATGCCAGGAGAGAATATATGAAGGACATAGAAGTTATTCTAATACTTCCATTTCATGGTTTATAAATTGCCCTCATAAATGTTTGGCTCTGTTGCTATTTTATTCATTTTATGCAAAGTAAAAGCAACTTTGCTATTCCATGCCAAATTTCTAGTTTCAACAGATTGAAACCCACACCAGAGGGAGAAGGAGGAAGATTGCCAATAGATGATTGGAAGCTGGTGCGAGAATCGATGCCATAGCTTAAGGTAAAGGACCACTCAGAAATAACAATCCAATTATGTCATCTACTCTGCTTGTATAATCAGGGCTACTTCAAAGCAACTTACCATGGAGCAATTCATTTCTGAATAGCAGGTTAGTAATTTGCTTTGAATTGCAGACAGCTATTGAGGAATGAATTTAGAACCTAATATCACGGATCAACTGTGCAGTGTAATTACAGTCTAATGAGTAAGACAGGCATGGCACAGTGCCCACAAAGTTGAGAACCGAGAAAGTGTTCTAGATACACAACAAATCAAATATATGGTGTGTGTGTGTGTGTGTGTGTGTGTGTGTGTGTGTGTTCCGGAGATCGCAATCTCTCTCTCTCTATCTCTCTGTTTGTGTGTACATATACATATATACATATATACATACATACATACATACATATAAAGAAGAGACAGACATTGCAATCTCCAAAACTTAAAATATATTACCCACTTAACTTTTGTTAGCCTCTGCTAACATCATCAGAGTGTAGAAACTACCATTGAAGAGATATTTGCCTTTATACATACATCATTAATCAATTTGGCCATTGCGCATGTGATAGGCTCATTCGCCCACCTCTGACCTGTAATTAGCTTTGTCATTTTTACTTCAGACATGTTAATTGATGGAGGTAAGTAAATCTACACTTTTCTTTCTTCATAACTAAATAAATAATTTGTTTCTGACAAGCTGGAATGGCAAATACCAAAACATTTTGAAAGAGCAGAAACCATTTACCACAGCCAAGGCAATGGACTAAGCCAGGCTGCCTCACCTTGCTATATTCATGTCAAAAAATGGCTAGTTTTGCATAGTTTAGTGTTTATATATTTGCTTAAGCACACATAGGGCTCAAAATGGGTAAATTCAAAGGGTACCTTCCAAGCTTTACGGGGTTCAGTCTGTTCTGGATGGGGTCACACTTGCCCTTAAAGAAGGCAGTGATCCAATTGAGAGGGATTGCAGCTAATCCTACTGAGAGTCCTGCCTGCTTCCTCAGGATTCACAGACTCAAATTGATCCCAGGTTATTTCACAGTCTGAAGCCCTAGTTATCTTTATTGGCAGTGTCCAGTGAGCAGTTTTATCCATCAAATACTGCAAACATTCTTCACAGTAGCCTTTCAGATTTTTTGCTGATTGTTTGCCTTAAAAGGGCAAACAGCACTCAGCACAAACATGGCTCGGGGCCTAGTTATTTGCGAGACCGTCTCCTGCCCCATACATCCCTTTGTCCGATCCGCTCCCACAGAGAGGGTCTTCTCCGGGTGCTGTCAGCCGGGCAATGCCGGTTGGCGACGCCCAGGGGAAGGGCCTTCTCTGTGGCAGGCCCAGCCTCTGGAACGACCTACCTCCCGATCTCCGTACCACTTCGGACCTCCGCCTATTCCGCCAGCGTTTAAAAATGCATCTGTTTCAGCAAGCCGGCTTAGGGTAAATCCACCTGATAAACAACTGAGGGTTAGATATACAAATTTTTAAACTATATTTTAGCACAGGAGTATTTAATTTAATAAGGTTTTAGGATGTTTGTATATTTTTGTACTGTATATTGTGTTTTTAAATGCCTGTGCGCTGCCCTGGGTCCTATTGAAGATAGGTGCGGGATACAAATTTAATAAAATCTAAATCTAAAAAAAAAAATAACAGCAGCAAAGTATTTTCCTTATGCCCTTGAATCAACAGCGTGAGGGCTCAAATATAACCCGTTTCAGTCAGACGTGAGACAGTTTCCCTTCCAGGCATCTCTTTTGCCACCTCATGTCCTGAGCTCATCAGCAATGTTATCTTCCCGACAGCAGAGTGCAACTGGAGAATCCATGGCCCAAAACATGCCCCATGCTGGCAACACGACTCTGAACTCTTATTATCAACACCCAACTTCATTGGGTTTTTTTTAATAATGTATTTTTGTGTATTTTGTTCCTTTTGGGTTTTACTCTTTTTCTGTTATTGTTTTGTAGATAGTTAGCATCTACCCCTCCCAGAAGAATGAAGTATTCTGAGAAATATTTTAAAAAGGGAGAATATTATATTTCCCTAAAGGAGAAACATGTTTCTAAAGATAGAAACTTAGAACTTCAGCTCCCTGCCCCCAAGCAGATAGTAAACCGAGGCCAGCCTTTAGAAATGCAGATTTGATAATCCATTACTCCCAGCAGCAAGGTCTGAACAAAGATAGGATTAGCTCTCAGCCCCTTCATTGCATCAGCACACTTCAACCAAACTTGACTTCAAGACAAACATGTTTGTCATGTTTGTCTTGAAGTCAAGTTTGGTTGAAGTGTGCTGATGCAATGGAGGGGCTTGGCCCATGGAAGTCTGACTACAGTCAATATGATATATTTCTTGCACAGGAACAGAAAGCTCAAGGGTAAGGCCCAAGAGAGAGTATCAATACCTCTCTCTCTCCACTCCATGTGGTCAGTTGGCTAGGACCTCCAACTCATGTGGTCCTGTCCATCAATAAACCATCTTTTCAATCAGCCTCCATGTTTCCAGTGTCTTTCTCTCCACTTGGAATGAACCAGATGGATATTTCTTCCAACTGTTTTAAAAGCAGTAAAACAAACTTTTTAGAGGTTCTGTTGGCTTTCAGCCTCTATAGTTCAGAGGTGGTATTCAGCCAGTTCTGACAGGTTCTGGAGAACCGGTAGCAGACATTTTGAGTAGTTCGGAGAACCTGCAAATAGGCTGGCCCTGATCCCGCTGCCTCCCAGCCAATTTTCTTTTGTTGCCCTGAACAGGAGAACAGAGCTGGAAAGCAGGTTAGTGGGGTGGGGAGGGAATGGGGATTTTGCAGTAACCTTCCCCTGTCACACCCACAAAGCCATGCCCACAGAACCAGTAGTAAAAAAATTTGAATACCACCACTGCTATAGTTGCATGGTAAGCTAGGGTGCTAGAGACAAACATGGAGACAGACAAAACCATGGCCACAAATCCAAAGCTATCTGTACATCCAGTGCTAACCATCTACTGTAATACCTGGGAAGATATCTCAAGGTCTATGGGGAATGCCCTAAATCTACACTACAGATTTATTTTTTGTAAGTCCTTTAATAAAGGGGTCTCCAACCTTTGCAACTTTAAGTCTGAAGGACTTCAGCTCCCAGAATTCTCCAGCCAGCTTTGCTGGCTTTGCTGGCTGGAGAATTCTGGGAGCTGAAGTCCTTCAGACTTAAAGTTGCAAAGGTTGGAGACCCCTGCTTTAATATATATCTAGCTGACTTGATATGTATTTTGTCTTGTATTTTAAAATGTCTTCATGGATGTTTTAATTTGTTTTAACCCACTGTTTTTAACTATAACTTTTGATGGTTAACCTCTCTGAAGGTTCTTTCAATGGTAAGCAATATGGATATATTATTAATAAATTAATGAATTTAACTGAAGGTACATTAGGTTTTCAATGCACAATTCAGAGGTTCCTTAATTTGATACTGTATAGAAACATAGCTAGGAAATCCTGACCTGTCTTGTAGAAAATGTTTTTTTTAATCAATGGCAGTGTAACCTAATTTGTTTTTATCTTCCTGTCTATATTGATTGGTGACTTGCTTCAGCTTCCTAAGAAAAGCTACAAAACAGAAAGATGACTATTTTTATCCTGTGAAGAACCTTTCTCCTAGAATAATAAAATTAAGTTTAAAGTCATAGAAGCAAAAAGATTAAAACAAGATTTCTCAAGAAATGCTAAATGATTCCAAGTGGTCTTAACTTTATAGTTTCAGAAAAAGTAAAATACCCCATCAGTCTGTTGGTAAGTTGGAGGCCCAAGTTTATTGGTTTGCAAAGAAATGCTTTTGCATTTACAAATATCTCTTCAAGAAGAAAATGTTTCTTCCTAAGATAGGACATGACAATATTGAAACAAGCAAAAGAAAAACTCAGAAAAAGCACAATTAAGAGCGGGAAAGAAGGTAAATGTGCATCTGACCAATTCAAGTGAATGAGCCAAATTGCTTCCAAATTACATTACAATGGCTTGTCTTGTAGAAAATATTGTGTGGGGTTTTTTGAAAATGCAAATCTCCCTCCTAAAGGGTCATATATAATTTGCTTGCATGAGAAGACATGAAAACAGTATAATTGCTGCCAAAATATGCTTTCTTACAGGTGCCACAGCAATATCAGGTGATAAGCCTTGTCTTATCAAAAGCCACCACACCAGTGTCACAATAGAATTGTTCATACAATAGTTTCTGTAAGCAAGTGCACCTGCATGGTATCCCTGGTATCCTTTTGGAGAAGGGCGGGATATAAATCAAATAAATAAAATAAAAAATAAAATATGGAAAGGAACTTCAGTATCAGGAGCACCATCTATATAAGAAAGAAAACCTGCCCTTTTTCTAGACTATCACTAGACACCACAAGTACATAATACTACAAAGTTAATGATGTTAACCAGAGGTGGTATTCAGCCAGTTTGTATCGGTTCGCCCAAATCTGTAGCAGGCATTGCAGGTGGCTGCGCCCACTCACTCTGGCTTTATGTTGTCCTATTTAGGGACATTTTTTTGAGCAAAGCACATGCGTGGAAGGAACATTTACAAACTGGTAGGGAAGGTAAGTGAAAACCTCCCCTGGTGTCAACCATGATTGGTTAAAGCAAAGATTTAGCTAAAGAGAAAGCAACACCAGGATCAGTTACATGTCATAACCCTGACATTACACAGGTCTGAAAGATTTCAGATTTTCCTTATTTCTTATCCTGACCTTGCAGAAATTTAAATCTGGAATCTCACTATTCAATCAGCATTAATTCATGCCATTCCAGTATATTTTTAGAGACCAAAAACAAATTAGGAAATGTTATAGCTATAGGAAATTCAAGGTGAAGCATTAAGCCTTTTAGTAAAATAGAAAGAGTCATTAGCTTTTGGTAAAACAGAAATGTAAAATAAAGATCCTTTCAATTTGAAAGCAGGTTATGGAGAAAATTGAAGTGGAAAAGTGAATGAATTGTAAGAATGTACAGAATAGCAATGCAAAAAGACTGTTCAGGTAACACAGGCTCATCTCTGGTGACCATTTGCTCATCTCTGGTGACCATATCTAAATTATCACTACCACAGCATCTGCCTCTAGAACCCCATCCCCAAGTGATTCCCATTCTGATGACATTATGAAAATCTTTGAAGACCTGGCTTTTCTTCTTTTCTGTGGCTAGGATGGGTTCCAAGCCGTTGTTCATCGTTTTCATTGTCTTATATGTTTTCTGGATACGTATTGTTCTTTTTGCTTGGTTTTATCATCGTTATATGTTAAGTGTAAGATGCATGGAGTTAGTTGAATGGCCTCTAAAATAAATAAATATGTAGCAGGGTGTCTGGTACAATATTCTGAGATAATTTCTGGATCAGAACACATCCAAAATTAATTGGGAGGGTTTAGGGATTTAACAGCTAACAGCAAGGATTGGGGCTGTCTATGCTTGGCTGGGTAGTGTGAGGTGACACAGAAATAAACATACGTTTGGAAGTAGAACTTTCCTAATAATGATTTCCTTGGAAAGAAGATTACATGAATTGTTTACTGCATATTTTGGAACTATAATCTCCTTAGATTAGACTATAAATATTATGGCTTTGCTTTATGAGGAATGGCACTTATTAGAAGAAAAAATGTTCCTGTATAACTTCTGATGACATACATGTTTGTAAATTTAGGGAAAAGAGGCGAATGATTATTGCCAGTTGTGAGTTTTCAGGACAACATTTTCTCAAAAGCAGATTGATCATCATTTTACATTCTAAAAATAAGGAACAAAAATCATTGCCATAGTTTGAACTGCATTCAGTGATACTTAGAAACGTGTGAACCTTTATGAACGTTCGGTATTTCTGCATAAATATGAACTAAATGATCCATTCTCCACACGAGTCTTAAAATTAAAAAAAGGATACACAATTTAAACAAATGAATCAAAACACAATTTTTGTTCATTTATTCATTGAGGGATATGATCCAAAACTACATATTGGTATGGGACAAAAAGTATTTGCATATTATATTTTCAAAGCAAAACCAGCTTTTGGAATTGCTTTACCATCAGAAATACTCTAATACTCTTTCACTGCAAAATTTAAATGGGAGAACAAAGTATGCCAGGTTGTGCTTATTTTGATCATAAAAATAAGCTGGACTTAGTGTATCTTTTTAAAAGTATTGTAATAATCACTATTTTTTAAATCGATACAGATTTTTATGAGACCAAGGTGGCTATAATCAGATTTCTCATAATCTTAGTGAAGCCTCTTCAATAATTGAAGCCCAGACAGACACGGAAGTCTAAGAAGAAAAAGAAAATCCAAGTAATGTTCTGCAAAAATTGTGCTTTTATAATAGTTGGATTTTTAAAGAGTTGTGCTTCTGCCAAATACCATACCAATCCATCTTCAAGTAGACTTTTGATGAAATGCCTTTTGTAGATCCACAGTACTATGAAAATGCTATCATCCAAAGCAATATCATAAGAAAATCCAGCTGAAAGGACTAAGATGGATGTTTTCAAGGATGGTTAAACAACCAATTTCTCTACACAAAAAAGTGCAATTGAATCCAATAATTGAATAATCCATTCAAGAATCAGTTCCATGACAACCACAAACATACCTAGACAAAGGCTTATACCAGGTTGCAAGGTGGATATTGTAACTCTAACATTTGAGGGAACAAATTGAGATAGATGATCAATTCCTGTTATAAAATTTTTTAGCAGTGGGATAAATCCATAATACTCTGAAATCATGCAACCAGCACTACTACTTATGGTAGTTAAAAATCCTTTAAAGAAAGGTAGAAACTCGTAACTTGTAATCTTCATCCAGTGAGATGCTCCAAGTCTCAAACCATTCTACAATCTTGCTAAATCATACTAAAAATTATCTCCCAGTTCTTCAACAATATCTTCACTTAATCCATACCCACAAAATATTCCTACCATTTGAAATAGGAACTAAATATATCTTGGGATATAAAGAAGGGAAAGGAATATACATACATACATACATACATACATACATACATACATACATACGAGAGGGAAACTATATAAAGGAAATTAATAGCCTACAGGAAGCTTGCATCCCACCCACTATCAGATTCAGCTCTGCCCACTCAGGAAATGCAATTGGGCTACAAGATGACTAAATTCTGAATACATTTTGAAGAGGTGTTTCAGAGTGTGTGGGAGGAATTCAGCACCTTCTTAAAACAGCCACATCTTTTTTTTTTTCCAGGTTACCTTGAAAAACTCATAGTTGAGATCCTGAACACTCTTAAGCAATTCTTTGGAATTATTTTCAAAGCACAGCTTTAGTATAAATACCCCATGTAATTTCACCCCATTGCAGGATATATGTCTTTAAAGTACACATTATTATTCCTAAATTAACAGTTTGTTATTTCATTCTGCTGTTTGAGATGCAGTTGTGTCTAGCATAACACTAGATTCTGATACCTGGCACGGAATGTGAGAAAAAGCTCACATATCTTCTAATGTACCTAAGTTTATAGTCATTAAATGCATGCTTTTTAAAGCATAGTGCTCCTACCTATTATAGTGCTCCTCCTATTATAAAAGTTTGTGCTTTTATAATTCCCGTGAACTGTTGGGCTTTGCGCCTTAAGGGTAAAAGTCACCATTCCAAAAAAAAAAACCACTTGGAGAGAAAAGTTATTTTGCTGAGAAACTGATGGTTAGAAGCTGTGTGATATTTATCTTATCACCCTAAATAAGGTAAACTAAATAAACAGATATGTATAAACTGTTAACAGAAATAAATTAGAAAACAAAAAAAGCTTTATTTGTATTGTAAATGTCAAATCTTTTTTTATTGTGGCTTAATAGTTGTATTGTCACTATCTTTTTTATTTGAAACTCAATTGAACAATGCACAGAACAACAAGAGCAGCAACTTTTTTTCCTTTGTTCACAAGAGGGCTTTTGCTTTGAACTATTTAGAGTACTTTAAATCACATGTGCCGAACTCTGGTTGCTGACTTCTTATATATTGGAGTTGTGACCAAACAAAAAACAAAAAACCGTCAAAACCTTGACAGTTTTTATTCAAGCCACATAGGAGGAAGTTACATATGCATCTAGCACAAACCACAGTGAAAAACTGACAGTGAAATGAGCATGGTTTCATAATTGTTTAATGGTGTTGTATAAAAATATCTAAGTGAAGTGTCTTACGGCGGGACACATTTCATCGTTTGATTCCCCTCCACAGATACTTATGACCATAAGGCATTAGTGTCATAATCTACAAACATGCTAAAAATATGTGCTAAAAAAAGCAGCAAAAGGAGACTGAGAGGAGACTGAGAGTGATAGGATTAGGAAAGAGAGGAAGGAGCAGGAACACAATAGGAGACAAGGATAGAAAGACAGACTGTAAGAATTTGAAACATACGCATAGAAAACTAAATATTGGAGAACATCCTTTCCCAGTTGCAGAATCTTATTTTATTTTAGCTAGTATCAAGAAGATCATTACGCTAATTTTCTTCCTGCATTTCATCTTAAGCGTTAGTGTCACAAAATGTATTTAATTGCTATGCTGTACAATAATATGGCTTCCAGACCAATAGTTGAAGAAACATTGCATTATGCAGCTATTTTCTAGAGCGTTTTTTGTGCTTAGTGTTGGGTTCTCAATATAAAAAAAGGAGAAAAATGCATTGCTTACCTAATATTATGTGAGGTGCTCATCGCCAACCTTTCCATTTATTTCTAACAACAAAGTCTATTTCTACTTTTAACAGCAATTAATACAACAAATGGAAGCATCCATAAATTTCATCCAACTTCTTTTCTTGTGATGGTATCTGTTCTCATTCTCCATAGCATCTACATATTGGTTGTCTGATCTGACTAAAACCGTTAATTATGATTGCTCTCTGAGTGAATTTGTGCAGTTCAAAAGAGTGGCAAATACAGCTATATTCAATTTTGTACTATCTAAATATGGACATCTAACTCTTCAGAAAAATGAAATTTGCCTTGAACTATGTAACACATGAACATATTGACAGAATCCTAATCAATGTCAAAACAGATCTCATCTAGACTGAGGAGATGCAAAAAAACTTCTTTCAGAACAAGATTACATAATGCATAAACATACACTGATGATTTGGCCATAGCAGAACAAGAAAAAACACATGGGAGCGGCAGACAATCTCTTGTCCAAAAATCTTTAAATCTTGGGAAAATTCTTCACTGAGTGGAGGCTCACTCCTAGCACTAGTAAAATGGTAACTATATGAATCTACAATAAACTAGCATATAAAGCCTCGAAGGTCTACTTAAACAACTTATTCCCCTATAACCCCATCCAAAGAACCTTGAAGTAACATTGGACCAGACTCTCTCCTATAAGAAACACCTAGAGCAGTGATGGCGAACCTTTTTCACCTCAGGTGCTAAAAGCACACACGCGGTACTACGTGGCCACACCAATGGTGGGATTCAGCCAGTTCGCACCTATTCGGGAGAACCAGTCGTTTACTTTCTAAGCAGTTCAGAGAACCAATTGTTGGAAGAAATCTCATTTTGGTTTTTTCCACTTTACAGGCCTAATCTTGTAAGGAACGCACGAGGAAAACATTCTGGTGTTGTTTCTAGCCTAATCTTTATTGCCCTGCTTACAGAAACTGCCTCTCCGGTTAACCCTTATTACATTGTAACAGCTAAGGTGAAGCGCCCATCAATGTGAGTGACGTTGAGTTGGCCACGCCCATCCAGTCACATGATCACTGAGCCCTGCCTATCCAGCTGGTCATTAGGGCAGAGAACCAGTTGTTAAATTATTTGAATCCCACCACTGGGACTTTGAATCCCACCACTGGCCTACACCGATAATTTAATGCCCCCCCAAGCCATACGCCCTGTGCAAGCACACATGACCTCCCCCGCTGCCCCACACATGGCTTTCTTGGAGCCTGAGGAGGGTGAAAGCAGCCTCCTCCCTCCAGAAGCCCTCCAAAGGCTGGAAATAGCCCATTTTCCAACTTCTGGTGGGCCCGGTAGGTCTGTTTTTTCACCTTTCCCAGGCTCCAGAGGCTTTCTAGGAGTCTGAGGAGGGCAAAAAAAGCCTCCCCTGCCCCCCGAGGCCCTCCAGAGGCCAGAAACAGCCCATTTTCCGACTTTCAGTAGGCTCGGTAGGTCTGTTTTTTGCCCTCCCCAGGCGCCAAAAGGTTTCTTGGAGCCTGGGGAAGGTGAAAAACAGGCTCAACAGCCCAACCGGAAGTTTGGGAACAAACTTCCAGTTGGCCAGTTGGGCCTGTTTTTCACTCTTCCCAGACTCCAAAGGCTTTTCTGAAGCCTGGGGAGGCCGAAAACACCCTCCCCTGGCCCTCTGGAAGGCCGAAAAATCAGCTGGCCGGCATGCACATGCGCACCAGAGCGGAGGGCTGCAGTGCAGGTTAATATAGCTCCATGTGCCACCTGTGGCACATGTGCCATAGGTTCACCATCATGGACCTAGAGAATACTGTCACAAAAACCAATACTAGGAGCAACATATTCCAGAAACTATATGAAGCAAAATGTGGAGCTTCAGCTACTACCCTCAGGTAATCAGCACTAGAGTTGGTCTATTCCGAAACAGAACACTGTGCCCCTGTATGGCTTAAGAATAAGGATTGCCAGTTTTCTTTCTTTGAAGTTGGGTTTCTGTTACTTATTGTCAAGGCAAATAAACATTATGGCATCTGGAATTTAAACCCCATCTCTGTGCTGGGTTCAGTGTGGAGTTGAAGAAGAGTTGAAGAAGAGTGTTGCTTACAGAACTGAAAGATATTTGGAGAGAAGAGAAAAACAAATGGGCACAACTTAGTTTGAGAAGAAATATTTAAACTATTTATATGAATTGGATAATAATAATAATAATAATAATAATAATAATAATAATAATTTAATTTTTTTATTAAATTATTATTATTTAATAAATAATAGGATCATCACAGGGTACAGAAACAAAGCTCAGGTTACATATTCAGTCATATCAATACAACTAAAGCAAGTCAGGATTCAAAGATCACCTGATTTAAAAAAACCTTGGTATCTGATATCGTAAATAAACTAGGGTTTCTCAACTGGTGAGGATTCAAAAATTCAAAACTAAACTACACAAGTTAGTTAAAATACACAAGTAGTAGATTAACATTGTATGATAATGGAGCCAATAGGCAAGCTAGGTGTCAAACCAGACTACTACATCCAATATTCTGGCTGAGGAATTTTCGGAGGAAAATGCCTAAGACTCCTCCAATTTAAAATCATCATCTCAGAAACGTTATGAGAAGAACTGAAGGTCTGTATAACGTTCAACTTATTTCCCAAAATGGACAAAAATTGGCAGGGGACAGCATGACACTTCTCCAGTTATAACCTTATTAAGTGCGCCGTGCAGTCTTAGTTACTGCAATTCGTACCTAAAGAGCCATATGCCTTGAAGTAAAAGCATAAAATTGAGGCTAAATTATTCTTAGATCCTGTACAGGCCATCAATCTGTTTGTGATAACTATGCCCCAATATTATTTTGCTATTTTCATCGCCCTGAAAGACCCTGGGTCCTCTGTGGAGAAGGGCGGGATATAAATTTAAATAAAATAAATCGTTCAGTTGTTAAATAATATAATCTACCTTTGGTACACTGAATAGTAGCTGAAAATGCAAGCTACAATACAAAGCTACCTTAATTATTATACGAAGGGAAAGATGTATAAAAAGGAAGAAATAATTGGGTAGGCGTGTACAAAATGAAACAAACTGAAATAACCTTTGCAGCCTTTATATACTCAAAATGATCTCTTATTTCCGTGTCCTAAAATGAGTTTTAGTTAAATACTGTAGATTACTTTAGGTTTGGAGATTTTTAAGTACATTACTTGCATAGTAAGCTGAAAGAACTAGCTCACAGTTCATCTACAGCAAAACAATGTTCTTTACTAGTTGCTAAATGGTTTAAATTACTTTACTGCCCCAGATGGCACTATATAAAACCTAAATGGAACTTGATCACCTATCAGAATTAACTACTCATTAAACAGACACTTAACTTGCATCAAATTGCAGCACAAACCTCCTCCTTTTTCCCCCTGTTGCTTCCTTGGGGACGTTGCCTTCCCCAGTTCTGCAGTCCTTACCTGAGGGAGCCTTTCATCATCTTTAGTTACACTGATGTTAATGTAATATTTCCTCACTTATCAAAAAACAAGCTTTGTCTTGGATACAACCTAATAGACTTCACCAACTCTTCTCTCATTGGTGCAATCGGATGACTTCTGGGATGGGGGTGCAAGCAACCTGGCACCTATTGGCCAGTTTAGGCTGCTATGCACATGCCCCTCCCTTCTGGATCCCTAGGCATGGTACTGAGTCATTCTGTTTTGTGTAGTAGGGGAGTAGCAGGGGGCTGCAATGGGAAAAGCAGGCAGCATCTGCTCGCTGTTGTTCTCTTTCTGTTCCTCACTCTCTGTCATGGCACAATCCTCTCCGTGCCTGCCAGCTATTGTCCCAGCCCCAGGCCATATTAAGAAAGATGTTTTCCCACTGATTCGTGACATCTAATTCGGAGAGAAGGGAAACAAAGGTCCGAGGCATGAGAGGGATTGCCAGTGGAGGACAGGACAGTTATCTTCCAATTCAAGGACTGGTGTATAGCCCTTTAATGTAGCCATGAGAAAAAAAGCCCTTAGTAATAGTTGCCTAATTTGGCTATTCAAACTCTGGAAAACATAATGCCCCCATTACAATCCTGAAGACAATTATACCAGTCAAAAAGAATGTTCTATAATTAACATTTCAAAAGTGTAAATGTGCAATTAATGTAATAATTAATCATATCACTGATGAATGGATCATTTGAGCCATAAGCAACAAGCTCACATTTTATGAGACTGAAGAAGCAACAACAGGCTTTAGATATGGGCTTCAATTGAATGTTGTAGTGAAAGGATCCAATCTTTTGCATCCTGCTCTCATTTAATGTAATCAACATTCATGTTCATTTAAACAAGGAATCCTCTTAAAGATGAGATATGCTATTTTGTATTCTTCCCAGAAGTAGTTCCTCTTGGGAATGTTCTTTTATTAGAAAGAGAAATGACTGAAGGTAGGCAGGTGCATAATATTTTGTCATATTATTTTCTCAGAATCATAGCAAAACTATGGTGGAAAGATAATAACAGATTCAAGATGTTGAACCACACTTCTGCTTCTTCTTAGACTTTGGCAAATGTTCAGCTGTGCCAGCATTTCTACCATGTAAGCAAATAAGACGTACATTGTGCATCCCTAAATCTTGGGAGATAATCCACTTGCAAAATAATACACCCTTCCTTTCTTTCTTTACACATTCTCTTGTGCATGAAGAAGGCTATCACTGAAGGAGGATACAAAGCCAGGCAGAGCTATACCTCAGTTTATATACCGTAATTCTGAGGAATACATTCAGTTACTAAACCAAGTTTATTAAACCTTCAGATCATTTCATTTTATTTGTTATTTTACTAGGCAACAGAAGACAAGCAATAGATCGGGCCATCTCATTTTATGTCAATTTACATTATACAAGCAACAGAATTTGTAAGAGCATTGCTGAGGACAGATTACATCACCATGAGTGGACTTCATAAGTCAAGCATTTGTAGTTAGATTATGTTAAACATACACTTGGCTTACACAAAGTGTTTTGTCAGTAGCAGCATAAAAAATACAATATAGTTCAGAAGAGACTCAATAAAGCACTAACAGAGAGCCAGTTTGGTTTAATGGTTAAGCAACAGGCTAGAAATCAGAAGACCGTGAGTTGTAGTCTTGTCATAGGCATGAAAGCTGGCTGGGTTACTTTGGGTCAGTCTCTCTCTCAACCCAACTAACTTCACAGGCTTGTTGCTGTGGGGAAAATAAGAGTAGGAAGAAGTATTGGTGTATGTTCACAACCCTGAGTTATTTATTTTAAAAATGATTTTAAAAAATCTAACATATCTATACAGCCCTGGGTGTATAAAACTGAGCCATTGAATGTTGGTAGAATGGTGATGCATTTTGTGTCAAAAAGAAAGAGTAGGCAGTACCAGGTACTTCTTTTCTGCATATGCCCTTTAGTTTCTTTTTTCTACATCATTTTTGGAAGTGAGGATTTGCATATGCTAGCAATTTCAGTAGGAACATTTTCTGATTTCAAATATTAAAAGCCAGTCAGTTATTTTCTCACCAAGCACTGTTATTCATAGAAAGCCAGTTTGGTGTAGTGGTTAAGGCATCAGGCTGGACATCATGAGAGCATGAGTTACAGTCCTGCCTTAGGCACAAAACCAGCTGGGTAACTTTGAGCCAGTCAAATTCTTTCAGCCCTGAGAAAGCATCAATTGGTACAGAAAATAAGCAATGTATACTGTATATTCTGCAAGCCTAGGACTTAAATCTATAAGAGAAAGCAGCTGAATCATGAAATACTGAAGTTACAGAAAAGGAAAACAAAGTATCTGTGCAAAGAATAGAAGAGGGGCATTCTGGAGCCATGAGGACTATTTGTCCCTATTTATTATACGAATGGATGCGGTGGCTCAGTGGCTAAGACATTGAACCTGTCAATCAGAAAGATCAGCAGTTCGCCGGTTCAAATCTCTAGCGCCGCATAACGGAGTGAGCTCCCGTTACTTGTCCCAGCTTCTGCCAACATAGCAGTTTGAAAGCAAGTAAAAAATGCAAGTAGAAAAATAGGAACCACTTTGGTGGGACGGTAACAGCGTTCCGTTTGTCTTCAGCATTTAGTCATGCTGGCCACATGACCACGGAGACATCTTCGGACAGCACTGGCTCTTCAGCTTTGAAATGGAGATGAGCACTGCCCCCTACAGTGGGGAATCTTTACCTTTATTATACGAAGAATGTCAGACGTCTTGTGGGTGAAGATGGCACACTTAAGGATGTTTGCTTGAAATTAGAGTTCAAAATTTATATGTGCAAATTGAAAGTATTCGCCACTGGTTATTTTACACTTATATTTATATTCCACATTTCAACCAGAATCTCAAGATAGCATATACAGCACTCCCCATTTTTCTAGCAATAACAAACCTGTGAATAAGATGGTGTAAAAGACAGGTATTAGTTCAGTTTCATGCAATGAACTTCGGTGGCTGAGGTCTTCAACCCAGATCTCGTCACCATGTGGCTGAGGACCATTATACCACATTGATTCTCAATCAGTGCACTATTGCTTAAATGTCCAGTAATAACTACCCTGTTTCCCCAAAAATAAGGCCTCCCCAGATAATAAGCCCAATTGGGCTTTTGAGCGCATGCACTAAAAATAAGCCCCCCCCCCAAAATAAGCCCTCCCCAAAAATATTGCAACACAGCAGCAGCCATGAGGTGACCACGCACACTGCCTCCTGCATCTCAAAAATAATAAGACCTCCCCGAAAATAAAGCCAAGTGCTTGTTTTGGGGATCCAAAGAAAATAAGTCCCTGTCTCATTTTCGGGGAAACACAGTAATTGAAAATCATTGGGAGGGGGAAAATATTTTGGTTAACTTTCCATAGGTATATGTGATGAAGCTTAGTTGTTTCAGTAGAACTAGGTAGTCATGTTTGAGCACAGAAGCCCATCTCAGATTTCTATTGCCAAGTAATACAGATTTCTTACAATAAAATGTCTATCAGTGGGAATTTGTACATCTTACTTCCCCTTGTTTAATGCCAGAAAATAATCAATTTAAGCACAATGTATGATTTACTCCAGTTCTACTGAAACACATACAGTAATGACATTTGCCAAATGTACTCAGTCAACAGGCCTGTATTTTTAAAGCAATATTTCATGATTGAAGCTTTCGTTACCATTCTTTTTAATACCATGAGGATTCAAGACAGAAATGTCTGAAGAATTTTACTGTCTGTATCATACTGGCAAAGATACTGCTTTTCTGGCCTTTGTTAAAATCATAATAGCTGGCTATGAAAACAAAAGTAAAGACATAGAGCAGCTTTTTTCACTTGTGTCCCATTTTAGACATTTGTTAGAGATGCATGACAAACAACTGGTAAACAGAATTAGCAGTGGAATGGAGAAAACAAACACACCCTGACGGAAACCAGGCATGCCCATTCAAAAGCCACCAACCTGAACTTAGTCCAGACTACACCAAATTTAAGAGCACGGCCATTCTATGTCTGCTCCCCCTCTGTGCATGCAATATTTTGCTAGAACCAAATTCAGACATAGGCATTAATCCAGGTGCTAACATTTCCTCCAAGCCAACTATTTTCTCATTCCTTTTTTTGCACCTAACTGCATGAATAGAGCCCAGTCATATACCACTGAGTCAGATTAAAATCCTGCATAGCAAAACTGCATACAAAACTGAGAATTGTGTTCACTCCAGTAGCATAAAGAAGCTATTTGAGTAGAGCATGTACTGTCTTAGCCTGACAGGAAATCAGAATGCGAAAACAAGCATGTTAGTGAATAAAACTGGTTGGGGACTTTCTAGATAATAATACTGTTAAAGTAAAACGAATGTGAATGACTTTCAACTTCTCACAAGTAAAGGACCCATCAGATTCAAAAAGACTAACTATGCAATCCTAAAACATTTATTAGATCACCTATATTAAACACAGACAGAAATGCAGGATCCGATCTGGGTTGGTTACTGGAACCAGAGATTTAGTCTTCCAAGTTTTCGGATTCCTGCTGAAGCCTATCCTCAGGGAACTTCTCTCTAGAAGAGTGTGTACTTTGGGCTATTCTATGTCTAGTATTTATGTGGTGCCTGCCTGTGTGTGGCTTTTTAGTTGTTGACTGAGGTGTTGATGGCCTATTAAGTTGTGAGTATTGTTTCCATGTGCTGCCAACCCCTGGATTCCTAAGTATTTGATAAGCTGGTGGTAAATCAGCACTGTTTCTCAGGCTTTAATCATTTCCCTGGCTATTTTTATCCCTGCTCAGCCAACAACCTTAGCAGCTGCAAAACGGTATGTATGTCCTTGGTCATTGCAATGTGAGGCTACCAATGATTTTGGGTCTCTTCCTCTGACTGCTTGCTTCTTGTAAGGTGATGGTTAGCTTCCTCCCCATCTGTCCTACACAGTCACAGGGGCAATCCTTGCAGTAGATCTGGTAGATTACATTAGAAGTATCTCCCATCTCCAAGCAGTATTTGCAATGCATGATTTGTCTTTGTATGGCAGCCTCTGGGTAGTGTGCGATGCCCATTTGCAGATCTAGGAAGCTATGTTCTCTACTGCTTCCAAAATGTTTTTGATGTATGGTAGGGTGTGCCATAGAGTTGATCCTGTACCTTCTTTCTTCCTTTCTCTCCCATGCATGTTGCCTTCATTCGTGACAGATAGGAATCTTCTAACTTCTGTCTTATCTAGATCTAATTTCAGCTGACTATTTCTCAGTATCTACGAAGTTTCAAAGAGTTCAAATAGAAAAAACGAGTTATCTTATTGGCACATTGAAGACAATTTGCTCCAAAATGATCTTAACTGTTTGATAAAGGTATTAAAAAATACTGGGAACAAGATGAAACCTTAATGATCATAGAGCCAAACTGCCATAAGATCAAGTAAAGTTCCTGAACATATTTTTAAATCTCCCCACGTTTGAAATTATCTGATCACGTTAGCCCATACAGTCAGCACAGCAAGATACCATAATTTAAATATATCAAAAGCAGCTAAGTGATATCATCAGGCTTATCATCTTCCAACAGTTCACATTTCATTGTAATACCTCAGATGAAATCCCAAATAAATTGGAACTAGACAGCTGATATTATTTGGAAGTGGCCAAGTTAAACTGAAACTATTCTCCCAAATACTTGGCTGAAAAAAGGGGATGCTATGCCACTGAGGAATACTCTCAGAAATCAGTATTTGTTTGTTAGTTTGTTTGTATGTTTGGTGACTTTATATGTCACTCATCTCACCCTGAAAAGAAACCGTGAAATTAGTATTTGTTTCACTGATTGTAGAAAGACCTTGGGCTATGTCAATCATACCAAACTATGAAACGTGCTTAGAAAAATAGGGATTCCAGAACATCTCATTGTTCTTATCTAAAACCTATACAGATATCTATAGTCTGGATAGAACACGACAAAACAGATTGGCTCCAGATTGGCAAGATAGTGACACAAGGTTTTATATTCTCTCCTTATTTATTTAACCTGCATGCTGAATATAGGTGATGAAAACTAATTTTAAAACAGTGGTTTTAAAACTGGAAGATGAAACATCAACATGCGATGTGAATAACACTATCCCATTTGCTGAAAATAAGAAAATCTGCAAGCTCTAACAATAAAAGTTAAGGAGCGCAGTGAAAAAACCAGAACTATAAGTAAATATAAAGAAGACCACACGAATGACAATTATAGCAACCAGCTTTAGAATTGTCAATGAAACTACTGAAGCTTTTGCCTTTTAAGATCAGCAATCAATAGGGAGGAAACCAGCAGTCAAGAAATACGTGCAAATTAGCTCTTGGTAGAGTAGCCCTCTAGAAAAGTCTCTATGCTGGAAAGATAGAAGGAAAGAGAAGAAGAGGATGACCAGCAGCAAGGTGGATGGGTTCAATGACAGTGAAGATGGATGCACCATTGATTGGATGACTTGAAGGATCAGATTGGGGGCAGATCATTCTGAAGAATACCTATATGGTAGTTAAGACTTGACACCAACCTGAAGGCAAATAATCAGTCAATGCTACCCTTTTGAATGCTATGCCGTCTGGATTCAGCAAAAAGTTTAAAATAAGTTCTTTTTGTTCTTTCAAAGAGGCACAGACATTTTCTAAAAACAATCATTATCTTGATTTAAAATAGATAGTAGAAAAGAATTCAAGCTTGGTCAGAGCTCTCTAGCCATTTATCTACATTCTCAGGTAAGAACTGAAATGTATCTGATAATAACTGAACCAGACAATAGCTAGCTCCTCTGCATCTGTATGGTTCACCAAATCTCTCTGTAGCCAGACGAGATATGAATACTCCTTGAAAAGTCTAGAAAATTTGTCATATAGATAGATAGGAGTATCTCAATTTATCTTTCTTTCAGTCAATTTAGTCTCATTTGCTAACTGTATATATGCACAAATTATTCCTACTTATATATGCAGATTATATCAGAGTGGGCTGCTCCCGGTTCTGCCTGGATCAGGAGAACCTGTAGTAGCAGTGGAGGGAGGCTCCGCATGCACAGAAGTGTTGTGCACAAACAAGCACGGGAGCATACCCGAACCAGTAGTAAAAAAATTGGCAACTGGAATATTTTATTTTATTTTATTTTTATACCGCAACCTATCTCCCCGAAGGGATTCAGGGTGCCGCATATGTAAGTTAGCAATATGATCCTTATTCTTCAGCTCTACTCCATATCTCTACTCCAGCCCTCAAATAGTCATGCATAATATTTTATTTATTTGTATCCCTCCTTTATTATTTTTACAAATAACTCAAAGTGGTGAATATAGCCATCATGCCTTCTTTCTCCTATTTCTCCCACAACAACCCTGAGAGAGAGTGATCCGCCCAAAGTCACCCTGCTGGCTTTCATGGCTAAGGCAGAAGTCGTGATCTCCAGCTTTCTAGGCTAGTGCCTTAACCGCTATCTTGCTGGACAACAGGCAATAATTAATATTATATCAAATGTATAGTTCAATACAGTAATTCTGACAAATAAACAGAACGATAGTCTTTTTGTCTTTATGGGAAAAAGAACACATCAGCTATTGTTCAGGGGTTTTCCTTGTTCTGCAAAAATCAAGGTTATTGGCATTGAAGAAACTCATAGGGGACAATCATTGTATTCCATTAGCTGAACTGTCATTTTAATCAAGGGAACACTAAAGCACATATTACTGAATATAGTACAGGCTGGCTCGGGAATATTTTGTTTAGAAACCGCAGGGGAAATACCAGAATATTGCACAAAATTAACATCAGAATCTATATAATGCCCATGATCTATTGGGTCATCCATTCAGAGATATTTACTTACCTATCTCTCACACATCCCCATGTACAGTACCTATCCTGACACTTGCTGCACCTTCTTTGCACCAATGTGCCCCCCTTTCCACCCTCCTGAACCCCCAAAAATTATTCAAAAATTGTTGCACTATAATGCATCATTTTGGCTAAATGAAAGTTACAAACATACAAGACAAGTTAGTGTCAAATAGATAGATAGCTGCGATGCATATCACAGCCAGTTATCACATTGGGTCTGATCCAGTCCTCATCATCACCAACAGTCTAAGTTTCCATATAGTGTTGGCAGAGAAACCTAGAGGATGCAGCTGAAGTTTGAGAAGGCTGTAAAAAAACCTCCATCTTAAAATATAATCTAATATAATCTTACACATTTCTACTTGGAATTAATCCCTGGAGCTCACATCCAGTTTAATGGGGATGGGACTGCAGCTTTAAATATCTGATCCCTGTAATGCCAATCAAATAAATACATCTCTAGGCAGGAAACTACAAAATGTACAAAAACAGCAAAACACATACCAAATTTTAGTCATATTTCGGATCAACATATTTTGTACATGTCATTTAGTGCAACAAATATATAATAAAAGTTTATATGGATAAATTGGATAATCCAAATCAAGAGGCAATGTACATATTAAAACATATATTAATATACTTAATTTTGGAGCTATACATTTTCCGACCTTTGGCTTGTGAGAAGCCAGACTGTCCCAGGTTACAGTTGAAGGATTCCAATTGTTGATGAGATATAATCTCAACATTCTTTATAACAGGTCATATAGTGGTCAAGCACATCTAGAAGTTTGGAGATTCTTCAGGCTGCCCTGCATTATTAGAATCATGTAGAGATTAGCTGTCTTAAAAACTACCTTTATTTGCATGTCATATCCATTTCTAGGTTTGCTAATATAAACCAGAGCTCAGCCTCGATAACATTTATATTATTTGTTTTAGCATAAATTCATCCAGATGCTCTGGGACACTGCATCGCTTAGTAGAAATTCATGCTTTGTAAGACTTTGTTACAGCAAATGAGTACAATGACTGTTAATCTTCCTAGCAAATTTCAAAAGGCTTTCCAGTTCCTTTACATAGTTAATAAATTCTGTGCTGAAAGAAAAAAAGGCAAGTTTCTAAGAAAGATTTTGCGTTAGCAATAAATTAATTTGCAAGAGAAAAATGAAACCTGCAAAAAATAATTGCTGGATACAGAAAGAGCTTATGGGAAGGCAAGTTATAATGGACCCCCCCACCCCACCCAAGAACTCACGACCTGATTGTGGGCACACGCACATGCACATGCACATGCACACACGATCTTATGACTTCATACAGGTCCTTGGCAAACAGCTCATTTTTATGACCAGCTGCAGCATTCCACAGTCACATGACTGCAATTTGTGATGTTTCAGATGGTTTTCAGGAAAAAAACACTCATAGGAATGCATTAACTTGCTTTATGACTGGTGTGTTTGCTTTAGGATTGCTGTGCTTGCTTTATGACCACAACAAAAAAAGGTAATAAAATTGGGTGCCTCGACTTACAACCAGCATAGAAAGTCCGGGCTTCATTATTGTTGTAAGTTGAGAAATACCTGAGCTGATATACCAATATTGATACAATATACTAGTTCCAGATGTATTAGTTTTAACACTTTCCTGACCTACTTCATAACTTAACTGATTGTAGGCTCCATATTGAAGTTAGTCATCAACTTTTTTCTTTTTGATTTTTTTTGATTTTATTGAATTTATACCCCGCCCTTCTCCAAACGGACCCAGGGCGGCGCACAGGCATATTAAAAAACATACAAACATGTAAAACTTTTTTTTTAAAAAAACTTATTCAACTAAAAAACCTGTGCTAAAACCGAATTAAAATCCCCATTTTAAAACTATCTATGAGTCAGAATTGGAGGCTACGCTAGGCCGGCTAGTTGGAATAGTTGGTCTTCAGACACTTGCGGAAGAGGCGGAGGTCGGAGATTGTACGGAGTTCAGGGGGTAAGTCGTTCCAAAGGGCTGGTCCCGCCACAGAGAAGGCTCTTCCCCTGGGTGTCGCCAGTCGGCACTGACCGGCTGACGGCACCCTGAGGAGGCCCTCTCTGTGGGAGCGTATCGGTCTGAGGGATGTATGGGGCAGGAGGCGGTCTCGCATATAACTAGGCCCCGAGCCATGGAGCGCTTTAAAGATGGTCGTTAGAACCTTGAAGTGCACCCGAAAGACCACAGGAAGCCAGTGCAGCTCGCTCAGGATCGGTGTTATGTGTGAGTGTCTAGGCGCTCCCGTAATCACCCACGCGGCTGCATTCTGGACTAGCTGTAGCTTTCGGGTGCACCTCAAGGGAAGCCCCATGTAGAGAGCATTACAGTAGTCGAGTCGAGACGTGACGAGTGCTTGAGTGACTGTGCGTAAGGCACCCCGGTCCAGTAAGGGGCGCAATTGGCGCATCAGGCGTACCTGATGAAACGCCCCCCTGGCCACAGCTGCCACATGGTCATCCATAGACACCCGGGAGTCCAGGAGGACACCCAAATTGCGCGCCCTCTCCACGGGGGCCAGTGTTTCGCCCCCAATGGCCAGAGTTGGAATAATCTGGCTGAATCGGGGCGCCGGAAGCCACAGCCACTCAGTCTTGGACGGGTTGAGCTTGAGTTTGTTGCTACCTATCCAGATCCGTAAGGCCCCCAAACACCGGGACATAACCTCGACGGCATCATTGGGGTGGTCTGGGGTGGATATGTACAACTGAGTATCATCAGCGTACAGATGATATCCCACCCCAAAACCACGGATGATCTCACCCAGCGGCTTCATATATGTGTTGAACAGTAGGAGCGAGAGGACCGACCCCTGAGGTACCCCACATATGAGGGGCCTCGAGGCCGACCTCTGCCCCCCTGCCAACACACATTGCGACCGACCAGAGAGGTAGGACGAGAACCACCGCAAAACGGTGCCTCCCAGCCCCAACCCCCCCCAGTCGGCGCAATAGGATACCATGGTCGATGGTATCAAAAGCCGCTGAGAGGTCTAATAGGACTAGGATAGAGGAAAATCCTCTATCCCGCGCCCTCCAGAGATCATCAACCAATGCGACCAATGCCGTCTCGGTGCTGTGCCCGGGTCGGAAGCCGGACTGGCGCGGGTCTAGATAATCAACTTCCTCCAAGTGTCGCGGAAACTGTTGAGCCACCACACTCTCAACAACCTTCACTAAAAAGTGAAGGTTGGAGACGGGACGATAGTTCTCTAATAATGCTGGATCTAGGGACGGCTTCTTGAGGAGGGGCCTTACTACCGCCTCTTTCAAGACGGCGGGCAAGGACCCCTCACTCAGAGATGCGTTGACAATGCCCTGGAGCCAGCCTCGTGTCGTCTCCCAGGATGCCAGTACAAGCCAGGAGGGACACGGGTCCAATAAACATGTGGTGGCCCTAAGTCTCTTTGACAACTTGTCCATATCCTCGGTAGTAACAAAATCAAACTCCTCCCATGATGGTGTCACAAGAACAGCCTCGGTACGCTCGACTGGGCCACTGTCGATGGAGGGTAACTCGCTCCGAATCCGAGTGATTTTCTCCTGCAGATAAGTCCCAAATTCCTCTGCTCGACCCTGTAAAGGGGCTTCCCGCAGCCTCTGTTGGAGGAGGGAGCGGGTCACCCCAAACAGGGCGGCAGGGCGGTTATCTGCGGATGCAATAAGAGTGGCACAATACTCACGTTTGGCCACTCTTATCGCCACTAAGTAAGTCCTAATATGGTCTCTCACTAGTGTTCGGTCGGCTTCGGAGTGAGATGATCTCCATCTGCTCTCTAGGCATCTCTTGTGGCGCTTCATCTCCCTGAGCCCCTCGGTAAACCAAGGAGCCCAGGTGGTTCGTCGCCGCAAGAGAGGCCGCAAGGGCGCGACTCGGTCCAAGGCCCCCGTGGCCGCACTTAGCCATGCGGCCACTAGGTCCTCAGTCGAGTCGCAGGGCAAGTCCACAGGAATTGGCCCAAGCTCCCTTTGGAACCTTATCGGGTCCATCAGGAGCCTGGGGCGGAACCATATAGGAATGTCCGGTTCCGCCTCCCCGCAGTGAGGTGCAGCGATCGGAAAGTCGAGCCGAAGGAGAGCGTGATCTGTCCATTACAGGGGTGTGATGGCTAAATCCCCTATTCCCTTTTGTTCTCCCTTCCTTCATAATATTTCCTACATCTACTCCAAAGTATTAGTAAATACTCCAAAGTAAATCAGAAGAGGATATGAGGAAGAGGGGGGGGGAAGGGGGGTATTCTTTTAGCAGAGTCCCTTCTACTAACTAGAAGGCTACAACTGGATTTCTGCCTCAGCATTCTTATTCCATTATAAAAAAAGCTATGAAAAACTTACTAAGCCCAGAGAAGTGTTTAATATTGTTTATGGGGAACAGAAATCTTGCTCATTCTAAATCTGTGCACGCCTTCCATGAATCCCATAGATATTCTAAAATAAAAGTCCTTGTACTCTAGCATACACACTATTTTAGTGTGATTGCAAATATTTGAATTAAACCTATATAAAGCAACCAATAAGTTACAACTCTGATTGCAGGTCATAACAACATAGTATGGCATAAAAAGAAAAGTAAGAATAGTAATGAAAATAAATGTGACATGCATAAAAAGAATGCTAAATAGAAAGAAATTTAGTTGAACTAACCCAGTACTACAATTTAATTTCTGAGTTCTAAAAATAATTTCTGAGTTCCAAGAGAGCATAGCAAAAACAGTGACTGAATAAATGGAGTCAGGTCCACAAGAAGACCATTCAATATTCCTGTACAGGTAGTCCTCAACTTACCACCACAACTGAGCCTAATTTTTTTGCTGCTAAGCAAGGTAGTTGTTAAGTTAATTTTGCCCATTTTATAACCTTTCCTGCCACATTTTGTTATATTAATAAAACTGTTGTTAAGTGAATCTCACTTCACCATTGACTTTGCTTGTCAAAATGCCGCAAAAGGTGACCACATGACCCTGGGACACTGCAGCCATAATAACTATGAATCAGTTGCCAAGCATCTGAATTTTGATCACATGACCATTGGAATTCTGCAACGGTCGTAAATGTGAAAAAATGATCATAAATCACTCTTTTCTGTGCTGTTGTAACTTTGAACAATCACTAAACAGTTATAAGTTGAGATCTACCTGAATTGACTTCTCAAGTTTGTCAATCATTAATGTGTTCATCCCAATTTCATCATAGATAGGGCAGTAATGAACAATGTCATTTCTACACAGTGGCAAAGGCTCTGTTTCACTGGACATTTGCAAAATCTCCTTTGAGATATGCTAAAATTTAAATAAATAGCATATACTGTAAGTAGAAAGATGTAAAAGCCTTCCTCAATGGAGTATGGTGATATTAAGCAAATACTGGAGGCAGGTTTGCTTCTTATAATGACATATTTGATTACTGTACCATAGTGATGTCTCTACTGGCATCCAATTGAAGAAGACAATCTCAAAATGTGAAGAAATGGGGAATGCAGTTGTAGGACATGAGACAAATATTTGGGCCATGTATTCCCATACTTCACAGAACAGAATTGAACTATGTGAGTTATACTACCTTGGAAATGATAAATGGTCCTTATCAGAGAAGAAAAGTAACCCTAACTTCATCCTTAAATGAGCAGAAGGATACCCAAAAGATGGCCAACAATCTTCCTTAGGAAATTGTTCTGCACTAATTTTAGCTGCCTTGGATCTAGGATATTTTCATCTTTAGTAAAACCGTTTAGGAAAAAAATTGACAATTTTTGGATATTGGTGTTCTTGCATTTAGTGTTTTAATTTTAATTTCAATATTAATCTCTTGGATGTAGGAGGTTGTATCACATCTTAATTTCTTATGATTATGAATTGCTTAATTTGGACAATTGGCAAATACCAGAGATAAATAAATATAAATACCAAACTGATTTATACTAAGCCAGACCAATGGTGTGTTTAACTCAGTATTGTCCATGCTGAATGACAGAGGCATTACAGGTGTTCAGAAAGGAGTTCCTGGCTATTCTTGGAGATGCCAGGGATTGAAAATAGAGTTTTCTGCATCGAAAGCACATATTCTGCCACTGAGCTACAATCCTCTGAAAATAGAGGATACATGTTGCACACTTCGCACAACAGCTCTCACAGCAGCTTTTAAACAAACCATAGTTTAAGGTACTCTGTGAATCCAATTCTCTTTACCTCAAAACTTCAGAATTAGTTTGCCATAACCATTCTATGCCAAAACAACATTCCAAACAAAAAGTGAAATAGGGCAGGGATCCTGAATAATGTCAAAGAAGACATCTGTGAGAACAGTGGGACCCAGGAGCATCATTTTTTAGATTTCTACATTGATGAAAATGTTTCAGAGTTACACATAAATTATTGGAATCCTTCAGTGGATAGAACTAAAGTTATATGATAGGAGTTTAAAGTCATATACAGTACATGATATCATCTGTGTTTATAGTGCAGCTATACAGTATTACACAAACCATCTCAGTAGCATTGCACCTGCAGAAAAGGGAGATATTTCTGTTTCAGCTTATTGTTTTAAAGAAAATTTAACAACTTACATGTGTGCCTGTGCAGACTTGCAGTAATACTGTATGGATTTAAGAATAAATCACGCTGCTTATAAAAGTGTAATTCCCAATGAAAAATACTTACTCAAAATAGTATTTTATTTATTATACTTGTAAACTGACCATCTCACCTAGAGGTGTAGGCAGCATATAATGTAGTATTGAAGGTGTTGGTCCAGTATCAGGGAGGTCAAGTGTATTTTCAGCCATAGAAGCTCACTGAGTAGCTTTGGAACAGCCCTTCTCTTTCAGTTCAACAAACCTGACACATTTGTTGTGGGAAAACCAAAGGAGAAGAGAATGCAACATAGAGTACTTCAGTCTGCTAAAGTGACAGCAATATATAAATCTAATTAATACATACATATACATTTCTTGCCCATCCATCTACTCGCCCTTAGTAAGCTCAAAATATTACCTGGCATTCTTGAAATTCTGATTTTCCTTTCTAAGTGTAACATTTTGGGACCTCTGATACTGTATGTTTGCTGGATAAAGAATACTGCTGGATCTCCTTATTATATTTAAATCCTGATTTTCTGAATAAAATGCAGTGGCTGAGTTCATACATAGAATTAAGCCATAAACAAAAGCCAGAAGTAAACAAATCACGTTTCAGTTTAAAGAGGCATGAGAACTCAATCATGGGTGTGTTGTGTGTGTTTTCCTTTCCTTTTTTTTATTTCCCTCTCTCTTTAGAATTATTAACAAACATCCTGCTCTTCTGCATCAACTGAAGTCAATATACAGATTCCATACCCATGTCATTCAGTAATATAGAGAAGTAATAATTGCAGGAGAAAACAATCAGAACAATTGCTTGGGAAAGTGTAAGATATTGAAATAAAAAGTCACATCAGGTAAACGGGCTGTGATACGTATTACGTGCCACATTTGTGAACCAGATGTTACAGTATTAGGATAAAGATTTAGAGTGGATTTAGTCTTCTTTTTAAAATCTTTGATATTTTATCTCTTTCCATCACTGATGCAGCTCTAACCTTTGTTTTGTTTTATTCTTTTCTTAGGGGAAAACGAGCATTTTATATCGTCTATTCCAATCTTTCTTCCACATAGCCAGTGAGCTCAGTAATTAGGGATGCATATATTGGAGATAAAAGCTTGCACTCTAAGGGAGGATTGTTCCTATTTTAATATACCAGCATATATCACAAATTCCTGAATTTTATACAGAAACCTCTGGCAACTAGCTAAGAAATGAACGAAAGAGAAGGGAAAGGGAATCCTTGGACTCTGCTTCTTTTTGCAAATTTTATTTTTTTTCATCTTTGAATTTGCAACAGAGGTGCCAAGAAAGATGGAAACTATGGGAGAAATTAGTATTGTAGTATGGGTGGTATCCATTTGAAAACCATAAGAAAGATCATAGCATTGGTGTTGATGACCTCAACTGGAGCGATGACAATGATTTATAAACTGCAGAAGTTGTAGATAAAAGTAGACATCCACTTTTCTGTGGAAAATTCCTCACTTACTGGATTAATCTGTATTTTGTGACATTCCTTGTCACCATTCCAATGGTACCTGAGAGGTCTGGGTTTTTCCCTATGCTTATTTTTTGCTCTGAAATTTCAATTAAGGATTATCCCAATATAATTTAATAGAGGATTGAACAGCTCTATATTAAAATAAGTCTAAAATTATAATAATTTATTAGATTTCTCTTTATAATAATAATAATAATAAGTTGGGATTTATTAACCGCACCCTCTCCCCACAGGGACCCGGGGCGGTGCACAGGCATAATTAAAAACAATATACAATAATACAAATATTACTTAAAATAGAATTAAATAAATCTACCCGTGCTAAAAATATAAATTAAAAACCCATTAAAATTTATAATTAAAAGACAGAGAGAACTATTCAAGGCCGGCCAGTCGAAAGAGATGGGTCTTCAATTTTACACGGAAGGAGCGGAGGTCGGTGGTCGTTCTAATATCAGGGGGAAGGTCGTTCCAGAGGGCCGGGCCCGCCACAGAGAGCGCCCTTCCCCTGGGCGTCGCCCGCTGACAAAGTCTAGTGGACGGCACCTGGAGAAGCCCCTCTCTGTGGGAGCGAATCGGCCGTGAGGATGTGTGGGGCAGGATCCGATCTCGCAGATATAAAGGTGAAATATTTAAATATTGCTGACACAGGCAAAAAATTTTTAGAAACATTGAATTTAGCAGAAACCCTTGTTAAGGGATATGTTCCCAAACATCAGCAAAACTGTAAGAATATTGAATAATTGCATCACAGCTTCCTATTTTTAAAAAAGTGTTGAAAACCAAAAGAGTATAGTTGTCTTGAATAGAGAATTGAGTTAACTTGTATGACTCTTAATAGATATTCAATCTGTCTGAAGTCAAAGTGTACTTCTAAACAAGTACACAATATCAGAAAAGTTTCATTACTATCTTAACTGCATTTTGGAGAGGAAAGTTTATAAAGTCTGATACCAGAGAGAGAGAGACAGGCAGACAGACAGACAGACAGACAAGACAGACAGACAGACAAAGTTCCCTGTCTCTTATATACAGATGCCCACTTAATTAACAATATGACAAATAAGAATCAGACCCAGAAGTGTGAAGACCCTTCTTCTCTTCTATCTCTCAATGTTTGTTCTAGTTGTCAAATAGGGTCATACATCCACAGAGTTAGTAATACAGTAAAATGCTGTTTTGTCTGGAGTACTGCTGATATGGGATGGAAAAGAGAAGAACTTAATTTAAATAAATGTTTAAACTTATTGAGTTCATCAGCACTACTTACCCCTGTATATTTCAAAATACAGTACCATGAAGCAAGTTACACATCCAGGTATAGCATATGGAATCAATATTAGATAGAATATTATCATATGATATCAATATCAGTTAAAGTCCCGGCCACATTGAGATGATGCTGGTCCTGGACCATGTGACCTTTTGTAAATCCTTTAAAAAGAGGCTTTTCCAGCCAGCCTGGGAATCCTCTACTAGCAGAAAGCCCATGCATTGGCTTGCACCTGAGGAGGTTCTTTTTGACATCTTGGGTTTTTTTATATATTTGTTTTGATTTTTTTGATTTTTGTTTTAATTTTTGTTCTTATGGTACACTTTCCAGAGACACCTTGTATGAGATAGGCAGCCATATAAATTTCATAAATAAATAAATTAGTGGAACAACATGCCTCCAGAAGTTGTAAACTGCTCCAACACTGAAAGTTTTTAAGAAGAGATTGGATAATCGTTTGTCTGAAATGGTGTGGGGTTTCTTGCCTAAGCAGGGAGTTGGACTAGAAGACCCCCAAGGTCCCTTCCCACTCTGTTATTCTATTCCATAAATCTACTATGCAGTAAAAAATATTCAAAGAAAGAAAAATAAACTCTTGCATGTAGAAAGATGGCAAATCAAAATTTTAAAAAACAGACTAGATGAGGGCAGAACCTGTTCCTTGACATATTTAGAATTCACGAACAGAGTTTCTTCTTCAGAGAATGCACTCAACTATTTCCTGCAATGCACTTTAGTATAGCCCCAAAATGGTATTTTTATAGTATTTTCTTTATTAGTTTGCAATCTGCTGTAAAAAGAATCTCATCAATATGTCATTTGGCCAGGCACTATTTCAGTGAAGATTCAAATGAATCTAACTGATACAGCATAAGTCAGGATTAAAAATAGTAGAAATCTAGATTAGACTTTCTCAACCCCAGGATAGATATTTCAGAGTTTGATACATCTGGAAAACAGTTTGGAAAGGGCTAGCTATACTTGGTTTCAACATCAGGTTAACTAAAATAAGATCAGATCTATAAGACCACATAAACAAAGTATAAGTAAGAAAATGCATCAAACTCAAAGTACCCCATAGATTTGTTTTCTAAATGAAATTAGCATGACTATTAATCATGCAGTGAGTGTTACTGAGAAAAAGCATTGTTCTGCTAGGACATGCAGTGATTTTGTTTAGTTTAGAGAGGATTTTTCTATATTGGACTTTAAAAGGCAGTTTAAAATGAAGCAAAGACAAAACAAAAAAGCCTTTCACTGATGCTTTCATCCATTTTTTTCTACATGGATATAATGCATGTGAATTATATAGTTTTAAATCTCCAATGTTTTGATAGATTAGGATGAAATTATACCTTTTTAGAACTTCAGTATATACGTAGGACTTGGAATAATTTCATGTATAGAGGCCCAATTGAGCACTCTCAAGTAAGTATGAAAAGCTTTGTAATTTAATAAGAATTCATATTGGAAATATTACATTATACTTTTGTTAATTAGTGAAAAATATAAGGAATCATAAAATAACAATTTAAAAGAAGAAAAGTGATTTTATCTTATGCGGTTTTTCATTTTGGTACTTATTATCACTATTATTTTTCCTGCAATATAATGGTTCATATTCAACAGCATACTTCAGGGAATAAACTATGTGGAATAAGCAAAAAATAAAATCCAGACATACATGGTAACTGCACACTGTACGACAATATTTTCAACTGGATTTCACCAACCTCATGCCCTCCACCTTTGTTTGACTTTAATTCCCTAAATTCCCCAGCCATCGTTATGAGCACTCCTAGGTTGAAAAAGATAGATATGCACACAACAATCTTGTGAAGCAACTGAGAAATCAAGCTCATTCAGTAAAGTACATGACTATATTGTATTTCAATCAAAATGTGAAGGTCCTCTGGTTGTAGCCTTAGGCAATTATCTACACTGCTTCTAAAACTTCATAAATGCAGACATGCTGTACCGCAAATGTTCTCCCCTTGATGCTGTGTAAACTTTCTGACGTGACCAGGACTTTCTCCAGTTTACCAATGGGGCTGTATAAAATATAATATTTCAGTCTGTGCTTTGCCCCCATCTATTCTTGTTCTTTTCTCATCTTTTTTTTTTCACGCACAGGAGAGAGAGCACATTTGCAGAGGCAAAACTACCTCTCCCTCAAACTGACTGGGAAGGATAAAGGTGTGAACCGCAGGAGTTAGAAGGAAATTCTGTAGGATGTGACTCTTTGCCCTATATCTCCAAAATAAATAATGCAAAACTCTATTTGGACTGCTCCTTTTCAAACAAGCAAGAAGTTAATTGGTTCATTTTGAAAAAAATTCTCACAAACCCATTGCATCATGCTGAAATAAAAGTACAAGTCTAGTCTCAAATTGGCACAGTTTTTGCATTTGGAACAGGCTGACACTGTGACAACTAAGACATATTGTTTATTTGATATTCAGTATATTATATCCTGGCACATGATTGTGCCACTTATTAAGTTTATAATGTCAACTCTAAATTAGGAGTAATAGCATATTAAATTCAGAAATGCACAACCTCTTTCTTTCTCTCAAAAACTTGCAGCCAGAGAGACTTCATGCTTTATATTCCCAGAACACAACCTCAGAGCTGGAACCTATTTTTAATTCTATAAATATGAGAAAATAACATCAAGGCAAACTAGAGAACAGGAAACTGTCTTGGGTTTAAAAAAATACTACAAGTATGTGTAGTCACAAACATTTCTGTCACGCTAAATGTATTATTTTTTTAAAGAGCTATAATGATGCTTTAAACTTAATAGTGCTGTTTCAAGCAAATTTGAGGTTTAAATGTTGTGAAGATAGAAGAAAGAGGAAAAAATACAAGGCAGCATGTAGGTGAGCAACTGAAGTTATGAATACTACCAAGTAACTTTTAAGAGCACTGTATCTCTAGTTTTTAATACAGAACATCTTAATTGTTTTGCAAGCATGATATGAGCTAAGTCTTCACTTTATTTGGAACTACATTGGAAAGAAAAGTGGTTTGAAGAAAAGGGTTCAAAATACATTCAGAAGAAACAGATTTAAAGTATACTGGATTGTTGGTTTACTAGAAGAATTTAAAAGCTCTTAGAATAGAAAAAAGATTATTCAAACCATGCAGAACTAGTCATGAAGATCATAATGGACTAATTCTAAAAATTTAAATTGGACTAAGCAATTCATTTAAACTTTGACTACATCATCATTTCAACCCACATCAAAAGTAGAAAGTTAGTTTCCAAAAAGAATGCAAATTGCACTGAAGTAGGAAATGATTTGGCATCCAAAAGCCATAACCATTCCATCTATAGAATTAGCTTCACCAGCATCTTTTAGCTCAGGTATGCTTGTTTTTGCCATAATGTTTGTTCTTGTTGTTCCTAAATCTGAGTCTGTGGAGTCGGGCTTATGTCTGTTCAGAGGATGTTGAGTATCCTTCTCTTGCTTAGTTCTCTTGGCATCTGCAACTACTTCTCTCCAGATCTTAGGTGGGGCAATGTCAGAGAGAGGATATATTTACTCAGTTGGTGTAGGTTTGAGACATCCTGTCACTTAGTGTGCTGCTTCACTGACGTTGATACCAACTTGTTTCGCATGTGCAAATGCACCCAACACTGGACAGCATACTCTGCTGCAGAGATGCTCAAAGCCATAGCTGATGTGCGCAACATAGATGGTTGAGCTCCCTATGTCTAGTTTATCAATTTCCTGATGATACTGTTCCTTGAGCTGACTTTAGCATTAGTGTTCAGATAATACTGTTTAAAGGAGAGTGTCCTGTAAAGCATCATGCTGAGATACTTCACTGTCGGACAATGCTGTAGTGTTGTCGGTTCCCCTGCAACATAATATCCAATTCTTCTCTAGCCATCTCACTGATGCAGAGACTCTGGATGCCTTACAATAGTGGTCCCCAGCCCCGGGCCACAGCCTATCCCAGGCTTGAGCCGTTTGGAACCAGGCCACAGAAGTGGCAAGCAAGTGCATGTGTGCACACTCATCCCCACCTGTGCAAACAACAGGTGGCACATACATGCATCTCCATTTGCACGAGTGGCAGCCCATGCTTAAGGAGCTAGGCTAATGTATACTATATTGCACCTATTCTGAACAGAGTATTTACATTATGCTGCAGCATTTACATTCAACTCAAGGCACTGGCTTGGCCTTTAATTTCTAAATTGGCTTGAGCCATGCTATGTGAAGGACTGCTTACACATGTAAGAGTCAAACAGAGCAGGAAGATCAATATTTGACTGATCAATAACAGCTATTACATTGGCTGGTAGGGGAGTATTGGGCTATCTCAATCAAAATTCAATGGTTTTAGAAATGCATCAATCATTACTGGTTCTCAAGGAACACTTTTAGGAGATACGTGTAATAATGTGTTTTAGAACCAGGCCTTGTGGCAATTGTGAAATCCTTACTATGCTAAATTATCCATGGCCTCTTAACCACTTCAGGGCTCATAGGATCTAAATTATAGCAAAATCAAATCACTCTAACTTAATGGTAGATACAAATATAGGGAAACAAATGAGTAGATGTCTCCAGCAAGCAAACCACACAACAGAAAAGTGATACTTTTCTAAATAATTTTGTGAAACCTTCTTCCCTAGTGATTCTGCCAGCTTTCTCCAAACCAGTATTTTCCAGATGTATTTAAACTACAGTTCCCAATATTCTTAACCAATATTGTCTGGCTGTTGGAGAAGATCAGCACCTTATTCTTCAGTGCACAGAATGCATTGGAGTCCAATGCATTATGCTCAGAATTAATGAAGGTGAATTCAATCACTTTTGCTCTCAAGTTGTTGTACATAAGACTGCAACTTTGACCATTTAATAATAATAATAATAATAATCTTTATTGTCATTGTAATAAAATAAAAAAAATTACAATGAAATTGGTTTTTAGATTTAGATTCTCCCTAATATTTCATTCACTATCCCTTGATTCAAGTTATTTTTCAGAAAAAAGGCAAGAAGGTACAAACAGTAACCCTTCTAAAATCCTTATGAAACAATCACCTTATTTTTATACAGCAGAGAGACTGGCTGGCTGGATAGATATAAATAAATTGAATTCAATATTTTAAAATATTAGTCTTTAAAATCTTCTGTTGTAAATGATTAAAGGAAATTTCCCGGTATTTCTAAACTTGTCTTAAAAATAATTTTTTGCATTTGTAACTGCATTTGTAACAGCTAATTTCCCCCTTTTTAAATGGTGTCATTTTCTGTCAACACTAACTTCTTCAGTGATTCTAGAAAAACAAATATTTCAATATATGTCAATCAATAAAGCCTTTTAATACATAATTTTAAAAATAACACATATTAATCTTAGCTGAATCAGATTGTGTGAGATAATTGATTTCACTAAAGAGTTGGTGTTTGATTGTATATGAATACTAATGAGAAATGGGTGAATTTTGAGTGTGTGTACAGATTATTGCATGACACAAATAGTTTCACTTCTGTCTGTTTCTACCTCATTACCTACAATCCTTCACACATGTATATCTATTTTGTTTTTTTAACTACTGTGGTTCTCTATATTTAACTAGGATTCTTGTGCTTGATCATCCCCATACTAGTCCCCATTTAGTAATCCCCATTATACCAGTAATGATTATAGATGTATCTACTACTGGTAGAGCATCTATGATATCAGTCTACTCTACTTGCTTCTGTAATGATAAATTAAGCTTAAATATACTTTTAGGTTTAAAAAAAAGATTTTAAAGAAAGTTATATATACACACAGTGTATGCACCAGATGTTCTTAATATTTTAAGACATCATACAAATGGATGAATGCAGGATTTGGAATAACTGATGTTTCCTTAGACAGAATAGCTTAATGTGATCTATAGTGCCCTCCAGATGTTTAAAGCACTAATAAAGAGCACAACATGCCACAGAGAAATAAAGGCAAGAATTTAGAGCAAACTTAAAACTTTTACTCCACAGAATTCTCCTCTTCCTTACCCATTTACTTTTTCAGACTTATGAAAAGCAGTTAAAAAGCCATTAACACATAACACTGTCACGTTTAGAGTAACCATCTCACCTTCAAGATCTGATCTAGGAATTAAAAACAACTACCCTCCCCATTATTCTGATGAAGGCCAGGCGGGATTGCAACCCCAGAATGCCCAAGTCCTCCAGCCACCCTGTGCTCATGCTGGAAATTAAAACCCAAGGCATTTCAATGGTATTTATTTGGAGAAGGCGGTCCTAACGGGGAAATCCTGGAAAGAAAACAGACCCGTTGTACTGAAAGGGATGGACTGTTTCATGGGCAGATTCCTTTTTTTTTTTTTAATAATCCGATATCATTGGAAGCAAAGCGAACGGTGCCCCTGCTTCTCTCTCTCTCTCTCTCTCTCTCTCTCTCTCTCTCTCTCTCTCTCTCTCTCTCTCTCTCTCTCTCTGTCTCGGAAGCCATCGCAGAAGAGGTGAAGAGGTTCACCTCGGATAGTTTCTCCTCCACACCACCTCCAATCCTCTCTTTGAAATGAAATTACCGCCGACTCCCCTTCCCCTAAACAGGCATCTCCTAAACCGGGCTAATTACCAAATGCAAAGTTAAAGAGCCGCTGCCGCCCCAGGGGCTTCTAGCCGGCATCATTTCAACGTCCATTCCTTAAATCTCCCACCCAGGGCTTGAAATGAACTGCTTTGACCTTCTCGGTGAGCGGCCGCACCGAACAACATGCAGCCTCGGCTTCCCCGTTTGACTCTCCTTCCTTCCTTCCTTCCTTCCTTCCCTCCCTCCCTCCCTCCCTCCTTCTTTTCTTCCTTACTTCTCCCCTCCTTTCCTTCCTTCCTTCTTTCCTTCCTTGCTTCTTTCCTTCCTTTCCCACCCATCGCCCTCCTGCACTCCCCGGGTGCTTGTTTCCAAGGCGAAGACACCTTCAGGGGCTTCCCACCGTGTTCGAGGAAAGCACCCAGCGGGCATCTCCCGGCTGCCCGATCGCCAGCTGCTACCTTTGCCCAGGTCAGGGCAGCTTTGGGCGCGTCCCCGGATCCCGGCACCTCAACGCAAGGCAAAGCCATCTGAACGTACCTTGATAATACTGCTCCTCCGAGGGGTCGCCCGGGCCGCTTCCAGGAGCCCGGGATCTGAGTCGGTTGCCAGGGTGCTGGCAAAACGCTCCACAGCGACGGTGCCGGTGCCGGCTAGCAAGACTCCGCTCCTCCGTTCCCTTCTCTTCCCTAGAGACGCCGCGGACATCTCAAAGGCTCCGGGCTCCGAAGACATCTCCGCGTCTTCCTCGCCCTTGGGAGTGATCACGGGAGGAGGTTCTCGATTCCCCGAGCCTTGGGCCATGGCGGGTCCCGCTCCCCCAAGCGGAATCTCAACTTGACGGAGGCCACTTCGACAAAAAAAAAGAGCGGCGAGAAGAGCCCCCTTTCACTGCAGTGCAGCGGACCCACCAAGTTTCTCCCGGAGAGTCATTGGGGTGGCGCGGTTCAGAATCCCCGGCTGGCTCGGTGAGCCGCAAGGCTAGTAGTTGTCCATGCGCGGCTGTATGAGAGCGGCGGTGGCAGGGGAGGGGCAGGAAGGCGCTAAACTTGGACAATGAGGGAGTTTTCCAGCCGCAGAGAATTACAAAGCAACAGCCATCCCCCTCACACGCCCATCCAAACGGAGACGCTCTTTCTTGCCGTCTGAGATTAATACGCGCATCTCATATATGTACATATACATACATACAGGAGACAGCTATACCTAAACAAAGAGACTATATATATATATATATACATCTATATATAGGTAGGTAGGTAGGTAAGTAGGTAAATAGAGAAAGAAATAGACGCGCTGATCTCAAGTACGCGCCAAGGAAGACGCTCTCTGAGCCATGCGAAGCCCGCCAACCAGCAGGAAGTGCAGCCGTTCTTACTCTTCTCGCCCGTGACAGAGCCTGACTGCTTTTGACAGACGAGACTGATAGACGTCAGCCAGGGCCAGTAATCGCGGGTGCAGCGTTTTGACCGGAGCCGGCGCGGCCTATCGTTGCCCCGCGGGGCGTGGCCAAGGAATATTGTGCGCGCGTTTCTGCGCGCGCGCACGGGGGGGGGGGAACTGGTGTACATTGAAAGAGAAAGAGGAACGTGTTCTTCGTTGAGAGCGGGTCTCTAATTGAACGCGCGTTTACAATGGCTTTTTTAATATATATTGCTTGCTATTTGCTTGCGAATTGTTATACTGAAAGGCACTATAGAATAACAGCAATAAATAAATGCGGCATGCAGTGAAAAGACTTAGGCAGGTAGCCTACTGAACCGAGTACATGGCAGATGATTCTTTGGCAAGGGCGTTCTACACATAGAGTAACCTCGTGGAAAAGGGGTTCTTGTACTTACCTGCTACATCTTACTGCCGTTTGATTGTGAGGGATACAGATTCTTCCAAAATGGTTTAAAATATAATCAAAATTTAATAGTGAAAAGTTGTCAACAGGTGATTCTCGCACACCCTTTTCAACCTGTTGTACCTATATTCTAGCAAAGTTAAACAGCATCTCTCTTTGCCTCCTGTAAACATGACATTCATCTATCTGGTAGGAGGACCGCACCCTTGACAAAGCTGAACTTAAAATATGCCTGGACTTTTTCTTTCTTAAAAAAGGCATTTTCTTTTTCAGGATAAAATGCTGCTTGGTGCAATATATCTATTTGTTTAGTGCAAATTTGTTACATACTTCAGTATAGCAAACATTACCAGAAGTATCAGAATGGAACTACAGTATAAAACTAGCCTTTATAGGGCCTTATGGATTGCTATATCATCAAGTCATATGACTAAGGATAGTAAAGTCCTCAATTTGGCAAGATTTTATCTAAGGGAGTGGAACAATAAAGAACTCAGCTTGGAAGAATCACTAGGTACTATTTTTGGTCAGGCCTGACAAGCACATTAGTCGCTTAAAGGAAAGATTCAAATACTTTTGAATCTTTCAAAGTTACACAAATGTGTAACTTTGGATCATTTTCCTCAAAAAAAAATCAAAGAATAAGTATAATGGCTTTGATTCATTTGTTTAATTGGTTTCTCTGTAATTTTAGGACATGTAGGGATCATGTTTATGAAGAAATATTGAAAATTCAAAATATTTCACAAACTTTTAAGAAAATCTGCCTTCAGGGCAATCTTCCAAGATACCTCATTTACAGTATGCTGCACAAATGTACCGTTAGCGATATGTCTGGAACCAGCATACCAGTTGGAGGTCTATCTGGCCACAACCTTCACCTACTAAGCAGCAGTACCTGCATTGGAGAAAATGATTAGTTATAGACAATTCTTGGGCAGCATCTTTGCCTTTTTAAAATTATCTTTGTAGCATACAAACTTTGGGGGGGAAATGAAATAGATTTTTCCTGCAGATGTAGGAAGTTTTCAAGCCAATGATAAGAAATGATGGGTTGCAATCTAATAATTGAAGGCCATAATTTCACTATCAATGGCATAATTTAAAAAAAGGGAAATCTCCTCAACTGAGCCAATAGTGTTGGATTGACATGAAAATGGGAGGAGAAAGAACACCCATGTTCTCAATTACCTTCAACTTAATTGAGAAGTGTTATTGGTTTTTTTCCACCTTATGCTTCCCTGTGTAATATTTTAAAGTGGTCCAGACATCTATAATGAATGCCCTGCCTATCTAGTCACAAAAAGCAACTGTAGAACAGATAGATTAACTGTAAACAGATTAATATCAAAATAAACTGATAAGAAAGCATATAGGAACATGTAAACATCTGCAGATTAGTTATACTATACTTTAAGAATGTGAGGGGACAGAATATCAAGGGACATTTCTGTATACTGCAAAGTCATCAGTACTGTAGAACTGTCAAGTTTCTTTCCTACATCAGCTATTAAAATGATGAAATAGAAGTCAAATTATTATACCCAAGAGGACAGATCTAATACAGATGTCAGAATTGTTTGAACAAAGTTATCACACCAGAATATAAGCATGGATATGGGTTCTAAACCATACGCAGAGATCATCATTATCTGTACATTCAGAAGGGTAGCCAGTTAGTCTGTTGCAACCAGCGGACTACATTGGCAGTTGAAAAACCCAAGGCTGTAAATTATCCCAAGCCTCTTTTATTATTTTGGACAGATACCTCCATTTCATTGCTTTAGTTCAATAAAACTGCACTCGCTGTCAGCAGCTTTCATTTATTAAAGCACAATCTACTCCAATATCTCTAATAATAAGTTTATATTCACCAGCAGTGGAAGAATAGAACCTATTAAAGAATTTTGAAATGTGATATTTGTCAAAATAATGTGGTATTTGTTTTCTGGGTATGGACCACTGCAAGTTATTATATTTTTGTGACATAAAAATAAAATATAGAAATATATAAACATATAAATATAAACATATGTTTCAATTAGTTTATTTACACTAATAACTACAATTCTCCAAACAGTATAAAGTTATTTAAAGCAGTAAGACTGTCAAAATAATACATTAATAAATACAATGTATATAAATACATTTAATGAACAAACATTAATAAATCATAAAAATATAGATATAAAAACAATCTTGCTAGCAATATGTTAGGACCTAAAGTATTATTATTGTAATTACGTTTAGGAATGGTTTTACAGTAATCTAACCATGGATCTTTTAATTTTGGTATTGTAGACTGTAAGCTGCTGAGGATAATTTTGATTGTAACAGTAGAACTATGTTCAATAAATAAACAAATAAAATTAAAATGTACTCTAAAATCCTGAAATAATTAAGCCACTTGCTGAATTCAACATATTATTGTCATGGATTACAAATTCAATAAATCCAAAGTAGAGGCTGCTCTGGGTTCAGATAACATAGTAAGCCTACTTTAACAACTTCGTATGACTGGGGAAAGAGAATAATGATGGCCTACATCAATTTGACTTTTGAGGCTTAATGAGTTGTCTGAAGACAGCCATAAGAATGTGGTATTAATCTAGATGTTGTGTTAGCAGCACAGTAATGCCTGTACTCCTGCAAATGTATATGGCTGATTTCATTTGGATTGATTTGGGGCATTACCTGATACAAGATAGCAACTATAAATCAGACCAATATTATAATTTCCTATTAGTACATTTTAGGTAAATGAAACATTTCTATGTTAAACAGCATGCAAAGCAAAACATTATAAACAAGAATAGAACTTCCATATACTGCAGAACATGCTACTAAGTAAAACTTCACTCAGCATGATTTGTATTTTTGTATTTATATTATTCCATTAATTTGCAAACCTAGAAACTTTTGTGTCTATATATTCTGAATGAAAAAGATGTCCTTAATGTTTGCTAGAGGAGGATTGGCAGTAGAGAGTAATAGAGACCAAAAATGGGCTAGATAATTATGAGAAATAGGCAAGACCAAATTAATTATATAGATGGTGCAGAGCTTTTCGTTTTTTTCTTTTATTCTGAGCAGTCTTCATTTTTAAACCTAGTATACTTATTATAAAGTTCATTTTAGTGTTTTCACTGATTAAATACTGTAGAACTGTATCAATTTTGCAATTTTTTGCAATTGTAAATAAAATGCAGTATGCAATCAGGCTAGAAAAAGAGTTGCTGAACCCTATTTTAGAATGGTGGGGCGAAACACGGCACTTGAGATTTGTCATTGTATCTTTTGGTTGGTGAAATCAATAAAGGAGATTTATATTCTAGGCTCAGAATACATTATTTGAGTAATTGTTTTCCTTATGTTGCTCATTGCTCAGGTCAAACACCAAATGCCTTCGTTCAGCATTCTAAAAAGAAAAAAAATACTTTGCAAACAAGTCAAGAATATTGTGCATTAAATTAATTGTGCATTAAATGTGGCAAGTCCCTTGCAAGGGGTGTAACACCCTTTTTTATAGCCATGTATAACTTTGCAACAACTTTGCAAATGCCTAATTCTATAAATCTCAAATTTAAGTTTCCAAATAAGGTATAGTCCTGATTTCTCACTTTCTAACTGGTATGCTTTATCTCTGTTGCTAGAATCATAACAGTTTCTTCTCATTCCTTTCTTATCTGTTTGCGTGACATTCTCTCGCCTCTCTATAATGTTGACATATTACCTTCCCTTCTAAAATGTATTAGTTCAGGGTTTTTTTTAATAATTACTACCTAACAACACCTAGTGTTGCAGTGCTTGATACTTGTTTTCATTCTTCTCTAAATAAAATTCCTTCGTTTCTTGATCCTGGACTGTCTCTTCTGAAATGTGCATTTTAAAGGCTAAATTTGAGATGAACTTTGAAATGAAATGTCAACATAGCACTTAAAAAAAAAAAGACATTTTACAATTTGGAGAACTGCACATGTTGCAACATATTTTTTTCTACAGGTGATTCCATAACTGACAGCCTAGATTTCTAATACTTCTTGTTTATTGATTTTCCAGAAAAGAATAGCAATGATGAAACATTCCTGACAGCATGCATTTAAAATGTATCCAACCACCACCAGACATAAATGTAATCAAATCAGTAATATTACTCTCTCAGGAAACATTATAGGTCAGACTTTGACTAAGAGTCGTTAGAACATAAAGAGGAGGGGAAAAATACTAATAAATCATGGAGAGCATTGTAACTGACAATCTTTAATAGCTATTACAGGACAATATCAGGACAACCACGGACCTCCGCTCCTTCCGCTTAAAATTAAAGACGCACTTTTTTCGTCTGGCCGGCCTTGGGTAGTCTCTTTTTAGGTTAGGGTTTTTTAGGGGTAATTTTTAGTTTAGTTTATGGGTTTTAGCGCAGGATCTATTTAATCTATTTTTAACTCTGTATTTTGTATTTGTTTGTGGTTTATTTGTATTTTTAATTGCCTGTGCCCCGCCTCGAGTCCCCTTGGGGAGAGAGAGCGGGATATAAATTAAAATTATTATTATTATTATTATTATTATTACACAAAACAGCTTTAAAACAAAATAATTTAGAAATGAAATGATTTTTCTAATTATTTTTTGCAACTGCAATTATAGTATCCAATTCAATATAAATATGCTATCCAAAATTGTTTGTGAATGTTCTAAAACATAACTAACATGTCAAGTTTCTAGCCACCATTTTCCATAGGAAAAGTCATCATCATCATCTGTTAGTTAAAGGTAAAGGTTCCCCTCGCACATATGTGCTAGTCGTTCCCGACTCTAGGGGGTGGTGCTCATCTCTATTTCAAAGCCAAAGAGCCAGCACTGTCCGAAGACATCTCTGTGGTCATGTGGCTGGCATGACTAGATGCCAAAGGCACATATAACACTGTTACCTTCCCACCAAAGGTGGTGGTCCCTATTTTTTTTAGTTGCTAGGAATTTGAACTGCCGACCTTTCTGGTCGACAAGCTCAGTGTCTTAGCCACTGAGCCACCTCGTCCCTTACTCTTCAGCTAAAAATATGTTTTCAAAACAGTTTACAAAGATGTACAGGTTGGTTTCTGCCTTTTTCCTTCATTAATTATGTTGCAATTAGGCTCCCCTACTCCTTACTATATGATGTTCTTCCTGAGAGGCAGCCAAGGGACACTTAGTCCAATGGCCAGTGGGGGAATACAGTACATCCTCTCCTTTAGTTCTGCACGCAACTAATCATTCAAGCTGAATGTTTTTTCCTGAGAAAATTAGTTCCTTTCAGATGCTTTCTTTCTGGGAAAAGGACAGAGCTAGGTTATACTGTAATTCATCATTTTACTGATATAAGAAGATGAAGAGAGTTGGTAACTCTCAAGTTTTACCCAGCTATAAAAATGGATTGTCAGTAACCTTACACATCAAATCTAGCAGATACAGGAAACAATTAATGGCTTTGCTAGAGCTTTGTAATAACCGTTTAATTGGGTGAGAAAGAGAGAACACACAGGCAGATTGCTTAATTATAATTACATTTTTGTAAGTACTTATTGCTCTGTTAGGTTTGACGTGTCCACAGAGATCGAGCTTCACTTTTTTCTCTCTTATGATATTCAGTGGCCAAGAAAGAGAATGAGAAGCTTTATGCTGAAATTTTAAAGTCTTTTCATTGCATATATTTCTAACAGTATTAATGTTACATTGTATTATTATTAATTGGCAGCGTTAAGCGCTTTACTTTATGCCCTTTAACAATCAATGGGACAGATTGTCATTAAGTCCTGAAGACCACCAGGTGGCTTTACCCAAGTATGATAGTCATAAGACACAACCAGGATCCTTAAAGTGGCCAGAGTAGAACGGTTAACAGTAAAGGGAATTTGCTCTGCTCCTTTGTTCTTGCTGGCTAAAGTAAAGATCATACAAGCAATAGCCAAGTTTACTAGCCAAGTAAAGTCTGCCCTACTCAGGAGCAGGAATTATATACTGCTATTCGGACAAAAGCTTCACAGAGAAAGATCAACTAACACAACTGTGTGTAATGATGCAACTATTGTTCATCATTTCTTATTCATTTTTCTCAATTTTATGTCCATTCTTTTCTCCTGCATATCTTATATATTTTGATTTTTAAATTGTAGCTTGAGGGCAGGACCAGTCTGGGTCTTTTAATTGGAGCAAATCACAAGACATCGTTTGAAAACAGCAATATACAGTATGAGACTGCAAACAAAATGAGTGAAGATTTTAGGAATCATTTATTCAGCCAAAATCCAACACAGTGACATTTACAGGATTTCCAGACAGAATGTTCTTAGAATTGCCAGTATTATGATAATAATGATAATGCAGCTCTTCCATCTTTTACTCTTTGATGGTTGATTTGATTGATTGATCAAGAGGGAAAGAGGAGGAAACAATCCAAACTTTCCAAGGGGTTACAAATGGAAGATCATATAATCTGCCTCCTCTCAACAAAATGAAAACTGCAAAATAAAAGCCTCTTCTAGATATATTTATGCAAAAAAAACATGGTTCAGCTCATCTTAATTGCATTCAAGTACAAAAGGAAATGCAATACGGAGCTACTGTTGCCCCTCATTGACCAGCCAAAACTGTCAGTGTTTTAATATTTTAAAACTTTGAAGGCCAATAAGGAAAAAATTAAGGGCTTCACAATGTAAGAGTTCTCAAAAGATAAAATTATCATGAGCAAGATTGCCCCCTAGCTTTGATTTGCAAAGTATTAGCACACCGATGTTGCTCAAAAAGAATAATGTCCACTTTTAGTTCTTATATTTTCAGTTTTGCCTATTATTATCATAAGTGTTAAAACCATGAGAAACCTAAAGTAAAATGCTATTGATTTTAAATGTTAAGAACATGGGAACTATAGTTAGCCTGGGACTATACATATCACTTCGGTTGTCTGCAGAGAAATATTATATGATTGCACTTTTGATCTGATAATTTAGAGATTTTTCTGTATATTTAACTATTTTGGCATATTCATTTGTTGAATATTCTAATTTCTCTCTTTTTCGAATAACATTATTAAAGATTATATTATACAAGTAAAGTGAGTTCAACCACAGAACAAAGAAATACATTTACAAAAAATATGAAAAGAATCCCATCTCATCCCTAAGGCTGGTATGTATCCTCCTCCATCTGGGCTCCTCTGGTAAGGAGGAGGCTTGGGACTTTGAGGGTTTAGCACAGTATCTTATCTTGTACTCTTCTGGACAGAAAGCTCTGGTGTTGTTCTTTGGATGTGCAGCTTAAGAGTCAAAGCCCTGAGTGCTTCAACCACTACTGGGACACTTTGACCTTTACTTTCCACATCCTCTCCAGTTCCTCCTTCAGGCTCTGGTGTTTCTCCAGCTTCTCATACTCTTTTCCTGGTGTTGCTGTCCACTTGGCAAAGCTACATCTACCACCACCACTATCTTCTGCTCTTGTCTACTACCACAGTGTCTTGTTGACTGGCCAGTACCTGCGTGTTGATCTGGATTTGGAAATCCTGCTATTCTCAATTACAGGGAATAACATCTTCCCTGTAATTCAATTACACCGTCTGTGTAATCCTCTCTGTAGAGTACTGACTCCCGCTCAAACAGCCCGGCAACAGCCAGTCGCGCCTGATTGGCTAAGACGCGACTGGCTGAGCCGGGATCGCTAGGCGCCCTGATTGGTTCCCTGCCTGACAGCTCTAGTATAAATAGCTGTCAGGCAGGGGAGCCCCTGTCTACTGTGCTTCACTACCAAGTCTGTTACTCTGCATTATTGTTGCAGCCAATAAACGGCTTTTACGAATCCTACCAGTCTGGACTCTCCTTCGGCCATCTAACACTGGCGACGAGGACTGGGGACTCGGTCTAGGATTCTTCTTCGCCTCGTCTTCGACAGCTTCTCCCTACAGGAGAGACAATTCTCGGGGTTTTTTTCTCCTCTCGGCTTATCATACAGCTAGACCGGCAAGATGGCGACCCTCCCGCCTTTCGCGCCATTTGACTCGACAACTGAATCGTTGGCTTCCTTCTTAGCCTGATTCGAATGTTTCTTGATAGCGAGTGATTTCGGAGAGATGACACCTGCCAGGAAGCTGAGCTATTTTTTGGGTTGCGGGGCCCCCGCGTTATTCGCCGTGGCGCGTAACATCGCAGCGCCGGTGGCGGTCTATGAACTTTCCTGGGACACCCTGCTTTCCCGCCTTCAGGCTCACTATGCCCCGGCACCATCCTGCATAGCGAGGCGGTTTGCCTTCCGCCAATGCCTGCAACTGCCATCGCAGTCCATCGCGGACTTTTTGCAGGCATTGCGCGCCACCGCCATGCCTTGTGAGTTTCCCGCGCAATTTTTGGAGGACTCCCTCCTAGAACAATTTGTATGCGGGGTGTGGGATGTGCGGCTGAAGCGGCGCCTCCTGGCCAAGGCAGAGGTCACTCTGGAGCAAGCTGTAGAAGAGGCCAGGTCAGCGGAGCTGTCAGAAGTTTCGGCCGCTGAAATGCTCCGCGGCCTGCCCCCCCAGACGTTGCCCTCTCCCCGGGCATGCCTGGTAAACGAGCTGGTTCCTCTGGATCCCCTGGAAGACCCAGACGTGGACGACCATGTCGACAGCCTACGGGTCACCGCCCGCAGGGGCTTCCGTGGCCCAGCACCTCGCCAGCCAGCCACCTCATGCCTCGGTTGCGGCGGCTCGCACCTCAGGGCCGACTGCCCCTTCTGCGCAACGATTTGCCGCAGGGGAGCCCCTGTCTACTGTGCTTCACTACCAAGTCTGTTACTCTGCATTATTGTTGTAGCCAATAAACGGCTTTTATGAATCCTACCAGTCTGGACTCTCCTTCGGCCATCTAACACTCTCTGTGGGTTTGACAGAGTCTAGACTCTAACCCATACATTGGGCAGATGTTCCAGTACACAATGCCATTATTTGGCTCTATTATTTAGTGCATGGAGGTTTTTAAGAAGAAATTTGACTGCCATTTGTCCAGAATGGAATAGGATCTTCTGCTTGTGCAGGGGGTTGGACTAGGAGACTTCCAAGATCCCTTCCAACTCTGTCATTCTGCTATTTAGTCAATCTTATAGGTTACCTTAATTATAATTGAAACTCTACAATCCATTTCCCCTTGTGGTCAGTAGGTCATCAGCTGCCAAAGAGCCAGCATCTTTGCATCCACAACTCCAACCCTGCTTTAGGCCTCATCATACAGTATAGAGCATGATTTCACAAAGTGGTCCAACAAGAATTTACCAAAAGATAGCCAGTGGTCTCATACCTTTTTAATGCTTCAGAATGATTCATGAAAAATTATCAGGCTCACAGTGATTTCTAATTTAATTGTGAATCTGAGCCATTCAGAGAATTGCAATCACATCTGTAGTAAGTGATTGCAAGAATTGATTCTAAAAATTTATGGAAATGTAAAGAAAATATCAGGTTGTATCTAGCCTGAAAAATATTTTTTTTAAATGACAGGTATGGTTGCCAAGAAAAGCATGTGAACCTATTACCTAAAAACTAGATTTTAAATAGCAATAATTTTATTTCTATGGTACCTTGTTAATTCATCAGTATCTATGCTATTTGGAATATAAGTAATTTTAACTAATATCACCCTAGAAATTTAAAGCATAGAAATGTGCAGCCTTGTTTAATATGTATACAAATACAATATACTAATGCATTTTCCATAATTGAAATTATAAAGATATATTAACATATAATGTCAATTAATCATATACATTATGAAATTTAAGGCAGGGGGAAACAGAAAGGGATAGAAGAAAGTTTCTAGGTCATCTTGAAACTAGATATTTTTCTGCTTCAAGTCATCAAGGCTCCAGTGACCATAATACAAAAGACAGGAGGCCCCGAGTCCGAATTGGTAGGATAGCATCCACCATATATTAGTCGCCTCTCAACAAACATGGTTGTAACTCTGCTGATCATTATTATTCAGCACTGGTATATTCTTCCAATCAAGAGCCAGCATTCAGGCAGTGCCTCTTTGCCTCAACAAGCTAATAAAGATTTTAAATTTCTTTCTCCTTCAGTTTTCCACATTAAAAAGCCTCATTTTGCTGATTAGAATTCAGTTTTGTTCAAATAATGCATCTCTCAACCCACATATATTCAATATGAGCTCTAAAACTAGCTCTTGACAGCTCAATCATTCTTCTGTCTCCACATCCTATCAAGTTACTTAAATTTTGTTCAAGACAGTAATCTACATTCAACACTATCTTCTTCCAAATATCCTGTAAGTATTATGTTTGCTACATGTATTTTTCTTAGTTCACATAAATTGTTTATCTCAAGCATTGTGACAAATGATAAAATTATAAGAAATGGTACAGATATGTACCATTGGAAAATACTGCTTTACAGTCTGATTATAATTTGGGTTATATAATTTTATATTGAAGTCCATTCTGAAGTCACTTAGGTTTTAGAAGTGACAAGTTACATAATTTTCTCTTTTTTGCATTCAGTAATAGCTTTGATTTGTTCATTTATTTTTTTCTTTCCTTTATTTCTTTTCATATATTGTCCTCCTTTTTCTTATTCTTGAATGTTTATTTCCAGTTCTCCACATATTCAAAACCTCTTAAGCAGATATAAATTCTATATATATTGGGCATGAATTTCTTACACCATTCTTCAGTCTGAAAATGTATTTTTATATGTATTCAACTTCAACCCTTAAAATTTTTCAAGTCTAAAGGTTTGAAGTCTAAAAAAATCAGGAGGGCCTAATTTGGAAAAGGCTATCTTTGCTTATGTATGTATGTATGTATGTATGTATGTGTGTGTGTGTGTGTGTGTGTGTGTGTGTATGTATATGTATATGTATATGTATATGTATAGGATTTCCTTAATATATATAATTATATATATTTTAATACTTATAAACAATAATAAACAATAAATTATAAACAATAATTATATATATTAAGGAAACACAGGATTTCCACTAAGTTCCACTGATAGTAGAAAATAAGTATAATGGGTCTCTGCTGAAACTCAATTTCAGCGATCAAATATTTATCACTTTTGACACATTTATTTCAAAATTATTGACGCACAATGAAGAACTCTAGAATTCAAAACATATTACTGTCATTGAAAGCTATTTTTTATGTTGATTGATTTGACTACACTGAAGTTCCCAAGAATACTCCTTTCTGGGGCACTTCTGTAGGCAGAAAGGTCTATTTTTCTTTGAAAATACATTGTAAGTATATTAGGAACATTTTTTTAATCTATGTACACATTTAGATTCTTTATTCAGCTTTACAAAGAATTAAATATATACCTAAGAGTACAAAGTATATTTGCGCTTTATGTTTTAAACAATATCTGTCACTTTGCATTAAATAATATTATTTTAAATATTGTATATTACAGGGTTGGGTTCTGGCTGCTGCTACGTGTGCATGTGCAATGCTGAAAAAATGCTTCTGTGCTTGCACATAAGCAAAAAATAAGATGGCGGCCCCTACGGCGCCACCAAGAGAACCAGTTCGGGGGCAAGGCAGGCCAAGTCGGCTGAATCGGTAGGAACCCACCTCTAGTATATTATACGTAGATGAACTATATTTCAGAACATATTTCAACCTAAATATGATTTTTAAATGTATAGTTAATCATACATTTAAAAATCATATTTAGGTTGAAATATGTTCTGAAATTTCTGCCCATATTATGATTTTCTGGAATATTTTTTGTTCCATATTTTATAATTATTACAAACTGTTTGTTCCACATTTTATAATAAAACAGGTCAAAATGAGTCTACAGTAAGGGTTATCAGTTATCAGACTGTAGAAAAACTCCATAAAATGGATAGTTGAAAACATATCAAAGACATGATTTCAAAGAAAAGGGCAGAGAGAATCCCCAAGAAACAAAGATTTCTGTGAGTAAAGTTCTTAATTTAGTTTTCCTGACATGAAGTATCTTAACTGACAAAACAGCAGTTGATAGTCATGACTGTGCTTTAATCAGGGGTGGTTTTCAAAAATTACAGCAACGGGTTCTCTGCCCAGTTGCTGGGTGTGTGTGTGGCCATGGTGGGTGTGGCCTAGTTGGCCTTCTGCACCATGGCAGGGGGCCATTTTTGCCTTCCCCAGGCTCCGGAGGCTTTCCTCAAGCTTCTGGGAGGGCGAAAACTGCTTCCCCCAGGCTCAGAAGCCTGGAAATGGTCACATTTTGGGCCTTCTGGAACTTCTGAGAAGCCTGTTTTTCCCCCTATCTGAGCCTCCGCATGGACCCTACACTTACCTCATATCCAAAATGGGCCACGTGGAAACCCCTGGGAGGGGCGGGGTGGAAGGGGCAATGTGGGCGGGGCCAGCCAGGGTGGGATTTGGAGGTTCTCCAAATTGACCATAACGTTAGCTACAGGTTCTCCCAAACACAGGTGAACTCGTAGCAGCCCAACCCTGGATTTAATTCAATTTCATTTTCAATTTACTGGGGTCAAAGACAAGTACAGATAATAAATAAAATAAAATAAAATTTAGGACAGAGTTAAAATACATTTATAAAATAACCTAACATCTATAGTGTGAGATCCACAATACTGCTTATATTAAAATAATGTAAACACTAAAATTATAATATATAGGAAAAAATCTAACATAATAGCAAAATAAAAGTATCTAAAGCTATTAATATTAATATAGTAATAGCATCTTAAATTTAAAATAATTATAGTTACAAAAATACACTGCAGAATATCACCCCACCAGGATTTGTTGGATCTTCTGTGCTGCTGAACCTAGCTGCATGTGCTACAACACTGATTATTTTAACTGCGAGCCGCATCTGGGCATGTTGAATCTGGGTGACTATAATATCTGCTAATCAGAGGTAATATGAATCTGGTTCAGATGTCTAAATAAAAGAAACAATGAAGAAGAACATATTCTGTAGTTTCTATGGTACCTCTACAGCAGTGTTTCTCAACCTTGGCAACTTGAAGATGTCTGGACTTCAACTCCCAGAATTCCCCAGCCACAGATGGGACAACATGATTTGAATCATGTCCATGATATGAGAGAGAAAGCTTTCCAGTGGCTAGGTGTTTGTAGCTGTATAATATAGCTAGCAGCAATGACAATATGTTTATTTTATACTGGTGACAGGAAGGTTTGGACCTTCCTTAGATATGCTTGCCTCTTTGTATCCTTTGTTTCAGGGTTTGTTTCACCAGATCATATTCCATTTTAAGAACTGTAGAATTTGAAAGATTAGATTCAACAATCTTGATCCACTCTGGTCCAACAGTAGAGAATAATTTCAATTTCAGTTGATTATTCACCATCAGTTACAGATTGACTGTGGTTCAATGGCTCAAGAAGAGATAGGATCCAATAGCCAAGAGGCAGGGAAAAGTAAGCCTATAGAAAGTCAGAATGAATAAGGAAGGTACAGCCTAGAATTAAATTGGAATGAATAGAAAGTTGGTCTTTTCTGTAAAAAAAAAATCCTATATTCTTAAGAGCCATGGTGGCGTAGTGGTTAGAATGCAATATTGCAGGCTAATTCTGTTGACTCCCAGCAGTTTGATTCTCACCCTCTCAAGGTTCACAGCCTTCCATCCTTTTGAGGTTGGTAAAATGACAACTCAGATTGTTAGGGAAAGTATACTGCTTATAAACAGTTTAGAGAGGGCTGTAAAACACTGTGAAACAGTATATAAGTCTAATTGCTATTGCTATCTATTCTTCTATAAGCTAATGGGGAACAAATAATTGTTAAATGTCAGTCTTATGCTCAGTGCCTATATACTATATGCATGAAAGCTGTTCAAGTGGTCTGGATGCCACTCTGATAAGACGTACTTGAAGTTGTTGAGCCTTTCTTTAGGTATTAACAGTAAATGTATATGGCCACCTAATTTGCAGGAGATGATGTTTTACAAGATGATGAGTAAATCTAGATAATTTTCAATCTGAAGGAACATGACAACAAGGAATTCAAAATGAAATGCAGTAAAAATAATACAATAAACTATCAGACCTTAAAATAAGAGGCTAATGGAATAACAAAAATAACAAGAACAATCGAAGAAACCAAGGTCAGTCAATAGGTTTCTCATTCAGGAGTCTTTATAGGTTTTTATAGGTAATACGCAGCAATTTGAACTATTCTCAGAAGCTTATATCTAACTTTAGCTTCTAGCTCAGGGGTAGTCAACCTTTTTATACCTACCACCCACTTTTGTATCTCTGTTAGTAGTAAAATTTTCTAACTGCCCACCGGTTCCACAGTAATGGTGGTTTATAAAATAGGGAAGTCAATTTAATTTAAAAAAGGAAAGTGCTTCAGTATCGGACAAACCCTCTACCACCCACCATGAAAGCTGGAACGCCCACTAGTGGGCGGTAGGGACCAGGTTGACTACCACTGCTCTAGCTAAACTCACAAAGCAGAGGTGTTTTATTGACCCACCATATAGAGACCCACCATTTCTACCTGAAGAAGTATTAGCCCATCTAGGGCCAAAGGTGGAGTATCTCCAGACTCGGGAGATCCCAAAACCCAAAGCCCATCCAGACCTTCATGGCCTCCAGAACTGGAAAAGGACCTTGACACCATCATTTGGTCAGTCTAGACCAGTGATGGCAAACCTATGGCACGAGTGCCACAGGTGGCACGCGGAACCATTTCATAGGCCATGCGAGGCATTGCCCTGTCAGCACTAGCGTGCATGTGTGAGCTGGCCAGCTGATTTAGGCCTTCTTTTGAGGCCATTTTTCGCCCTCTGGAGGCTTCAGGGAAGCTCCTGAAGCCTCTGGAGGTGGGGAGGGGAGCTGTTTTCACCCTCCCCAGGCTCCTAGAAAGCCTCTGGAGCCTGAGGAGGGCGAAAAAAGCGTGCCAAAAGCAGGGGTAACGCACATAGCATTATGGGTGTGGCACACCCATGCACGACCCCCCCCCCTGCGTTCCCCCCCCCGCTTTTGGCACGTGAGCCAAAAAAGGTTAGCCATCACTGGTCTAGACTCTAGAGGAAGGGTTCTCAACCTGTGAGCCAGGGCCCACTAGTGCACCCTGTGAGGATTACAACTCGGCTGTAGAAATGGCCAGTAAGTGTGCATGCATGGCCATCCTCACTTGTGTGTGTGTGGATGCGCTCCATTTGCATGAGCATCATGCACACACAAATGGAACTGCATGCACACACACTTGCTATAGACATATAGCCAGGAATCATTAGGATATGGATGATACCTAGTCTGATATAAATGAATGACCTTGTCCAGTTGTTTCATGTAGCTGTTAAGTTACAGAAGAAAGAAAATAGCATCCTGAATAATCTGAAGCATATAAAGATCTGCTAGATTCTTTTATATGACAAGTATTGTAATTTATATGCACTAACCACTGAGTTCAGTAGGATTTACTTCAGAGTTATCCATGTTGCCATTCATAGTAGATACCTATCTGAGCTTCTTACTATTGATTAAATCATCCTTCCCCCACCCACCCCCTTTTTTTAGATAAACACTATTGCATTAGCTGTTCAGTCTCTCTTTTGATTTCTGCTGACTTTTCTTTTCTTGTAAACTTTTAAAAAGTGTTGTCGTTCGTAAACCTATTCTCATTCTGATTTTGCCTGATTTGTTGCCTTTTTATACAGCCCATCTGTTTTTAGGTGCTCCTTTTAACTGCTGTTATGTTCAAATTTCATTATCTTTTAAAGCATGACTTAAAACAAAACAAAGAGGAAAATACCCCCACCGCCACATATCCATATATGCAAGTACAATAATAATTTCCCTGCTCCCAGCGTGCACATAATTTACCTGACTAAATTAGCAGATAAGATTTTGGATTAGGTAAATAATCATCACTAATATTAAACAAGACAAGATGACTTGGACAGCTGAATTAATAGTATGACTGCTACACATTTTATAGCATTTATAGGAAGAGAGCTATATTAGTCTACACAGTGACAAAAATCAGGACTCTGGTAGCATCTTTTTTGACTCGCCAGTTTAATGAAAAAACATAAGTTTTCCTTGAGCTCCAGCTCACTTCTTTTTATGCACAGAGTGGGTTAGACTGATATGGGATTTAAATTGGGATGAAGTGAAGGAGAAAGAGAAGGCTGTGCAAGTGCAGTTTATATGTGAGCAGATTACAGCTAAAATCATCTGAGATTCTCTGAATTCTTTTGACTATATTCAAAATACTCTGTTGATGGTCCTGCTGAAGTCCCATTTTTCTAAAACAGTCGTTTTGAGATAATAATAATAATAATAATAATAATAATAATAATAATAATAATAATAATAATAATAATAATATTTTTATTTATAAACCGCGTCCTTTCCCCAAAGGGACTCGGAGCGGTGCACAGGGAGAAATTAAAAATATCGATATAAAATACATACATAAATAGATAAAATACGAATTAAACCAAATTATCCCTGCGCTAAAATCACCCTATCTTAAAATATACTAAAATCCCCTAAAAACCCTATTAAAAGACGGAAGACTAACCTAGGCCGGCCAAGCAGAAAAAGTGTGTTTTTAATTTTTGACGGAAGGAGCGGAGGTCCGTAGTTGTTCTGATCTCGGGGGGAAGGTCGTTCCAGAGGGCTGGGCCCGCCACAGAGAAGGCCCTTCCCCTGGGCGTCGCCCGCTGGCATAGCCTAGTGGACGGCACCCGGAGAAGTCCCTCTCTGTGGGAGCGAATCGGCCGCAGGGATGTATGAGGCAGGATCCGATCCCGCAGATAACTAGGTCCCGTGCCATGGAGCGCTTTAAAGATGGTAACTAACACCTTATATGGCTGTTTGATACTGTAGTTAAATTTATTAGTTAGCAACATGATCACCAATATATAAATCTAAAGGTATGGCTTTGCTTTCATCAAAGATATACTTTTAATAGTAATGCTGGGATTATAAAATAAAGTGAGATCACTTTATTAAGATAGATTGATAGAATTCTTTATTGGCCAAGTGTGATTGGACACACAAGAAATTTGTCTTTGGTGCATGTGCTCTAGTGTAAATAATTAAGAGTATTTTTGTGTGTTGGATTTTGCAGCACATATGAAAATGACTTGCTTGATTTAGTATTAGATAATAAATTCTGAGAAGTTGTAGGCTGAATATAGTAATAGCTTCTCCACTAAACCTATAAATGGACAAATGAGCAAATGGATTTAAAAAACTTCCTTTCTCACCCTTATGGGTAATATATGTCTTCCTCAATTAGGAAGGTAACATCATCAGTACTTAGTTTGGGTAAATGAAACATCTGCATCTGCAACAGAGCAGCCAAGCTACACAAGATGGCACCACACTTTACATCTGCATGATTCCCATTCAGATCTCTTAACTAGGCTGAAATCAGGCCGAAACTAGACCTGACATACTGTCACATGGGTATGTGTACATGCAGATAACTGGGAACTGCTGGCAAAATGCTACTCAAACTGAAGGAGGAGTAATGTATGTCAGTGGTCCCCAACCTTTGCAACTTTAAGCCTGAAGGACTTCAGCTCCCAGACTTCTCCAGCCAGCTGGCTGGAGACTTAAAGTTGCAAAGGTTGGATGTATGTGATAGAAAGCCAAGAAGCAGCACATAGAGAATGATGCCAACACAGATGAATGCTTTTACTCCTTCAAGCTTATGAACAAGACATTATCCTTGTTACTAAAATATAGTATTTTGCCTTGTACAGAGGTTAATAATTATTCCACCCCCACCCACCCCTTTGAATGGGAAGGTTGAAATTGGAGTCCAGGTAACTCTTGAAAGTTGTTTTCTATCTCAGAAGTGTTAGGGTTGTGGGGAGAGTGACAGCAGCAACAGGGACAAGGGCTGGCCGTTTTCTGTCTCAAGCATAAATGTCTTCTGTCTGGCACTATAATGGAAATTAAAGCCCAATGAAAAGCAATGATAAGCAAAAACAGGACTTGGTATCTCAGGGGTCTCCTCCAAGCACGAAGCAAGTTAGAAGGTGTCATGGACAGGTAATAGGGTACGGTAAAGGCATGTTTTTGTATGATTCTAGACTGACAGATTTAAAACAGCAAAAAGATTGGCAAGATACCAGGAAGGAATTTGAACAGTTTACAATGGATGATGTGATTTATAAATAACAGTATTTTTACCCAAAATCTGTGTAACATTGAGCTTCATCTCCTGGTTACACATCCAGGGTCGACACTCCCTTTGCAAATTTACCACAGTTTAAATAGTCCATAATGAAAGAACATCTTCAAATGGATTCTTCCATTCCAAATTGTGAAGAGGAATACACACTGATATGGTAGCTGAACCAATCAATTTATGATGTCAGTGTAAGGCAGGCAGTTCATTATTTCCTGATGCACAAACCATGGATTTGTGAGGTGAGTAAGGGTGACAATGGTCACTGACATAAATTACCAGTTGATCAAAATCATTAATATAGATAATTTATTTCCTCAATTAATAGGATAGGGTGACAAACCCACATGAAATTTATTTATTCAGTTATAACATTTGTGCACCACTCTAATTCCTAATGGCTCAGATGTGATTTAAAGAACATTTAAAAATGTGAATTTGCTGTAATTAAGGATTGTGTAAAGAATGCATTATAAAATTGGAAACTAGAAAACTCATACTCCAATAAATCGTATTCCATACCAATATACATATCACCAACAGTTTACATAACTATTATTTAACACAGACTTTTTAAAATGACGGGTTTTGTCTCAAAAAAATCCTCTTGAAATTATTCAAGAGGCCCAAAGGCGCACCCTACACAGAAAGGGATCAATAAGAAGATAGTCATTAAACCTCCCTCCCGCCCACCTCACTTTTAGAGTTCCGGATGCCAGCCCAAACGTAGCTACAAGCCTTTTCCCTCAGCCCCACCTCTTGGCCCAGCGAGGGGCCACTGCACCTGTAGAAAGCTTGTCGCGCCCGCCTACCCCGTTTCCCGTGCCTTGCCCCTTAGTAACGGAGGCGCGGCAGCTGCGTGAGAAGGAGAGCTGCGTGCGGGAAACGTGCTGCCCAGAACTTGAGGCGTGCCGTGTATGTCCGTGTGAAGCGAACGATGGAGCCCGATTCCTCGGTTAGTACGAAATCTTGCAGCGTTCAAAGGACACTCCGACTCCGTCGAACAGAGTTCGCGCCGCCTAGGGCCGGGGTTGGCCCACAGGGGGTTTCCTGAGGGGAAAAGCGTGCTTTAGGCTTGAAATGGGCCCTAGGAACGGACGGGGCGGGAAGCAGAAACTCTAATTTGGGGTGGGAAGTTGACGGCGTGAGGAAAGGGCAAGAAATCACTTCAGACCCAGAGCCACGAATGATTTTGACGTCGCTTTCCCGCCAAAATACGCAAGCGCTCGGGAACGTTGCTGTTGCTGCCGCCGCTGCTCCTCCCTAGCACTCTCGAGCAAGAAAGGCGCCGCGCCCCTTCTTCCCGTTTTCTCTCCCCTCCCCGCCATTCCTTTAGGCGCTTCTGTATTGCCCCCCTCCCCGCGAAGTGGGAGGGGCCCTCAAGTGGGGCTAAAGAAACGGCCCTCCTGTGCACGCGCCCCCTAACGGCAGCGGAAGGCGGTTGCGGGTGGGCGGGCGGAGGGAAGGAGCCGCGGTTCTTCTCGGCCAGCGGAGAGTCAAGGTTCCTGCCTTGTGCTGCCTTTCTCTGCGCCCTGTAAGTTGGAGGCGCTAGCCTTTCGCTTTGCTTTTGCAACCGTCTTTTTTATTCTCTCGAAAGTGATCCTAAGGCCAATATTCTCGATATCTTTAGGAGTTCCACCTCTTTATTAGGTGACGGAGGAATTTTTAAATATTTGGGTAGGTGAAGGGTAAATTCTCCTTTGGTTTGAGTGTGACTCCGGTGTGATTTATGTGCCTACAAAATACACAAAAGAAAACATGAAACATATCTCTATGCAGGAACTATGAACAATATTTTATACCTTATCTCGTTTCCACTATTTTTTAATCAAAAGTTTAAAAATTTTGATACTCCAGAATGTTTTGTTTTGTTAGGAAATTGGTTTTAAAAAATAAGCGTGCACTTTTATAAAGGAAACAAGTTCAATTCAAAAGAAGCACTTTGATAACACAGTTGCTCAAGGTCTGCATTTAAACTGAACAGTCATTCAAAGTGCCCAGAGTTGCTTGGTGAGATGGGCAGTCATAATTGAGTAAAGAATTAAATATCTCATGAGTTTTTTCCTATAGTAAGGTACAGACATTTAAAATTCTCAGGTCTGAACTATAAAACATGGAAGCTAATTCCTGACATTGTTTTTGTGTGTCTGCACAGACTTCATTGGACATTCAAAAAGATTGCATCTTGAAATGTTTTTTCTGGTGATTCTCACCAAGCTTCATTCAACAAGAATCCTGGGGAAAAATCTCTTTTTACAGATTGGAAAGCTTTTCCAGTTTGGTGTTTTTCAAATGTATGGAAATTTGGGGTTTGGCCATGGTGGCAAATTGTAGGAATATAGAATTTATGAAGAACATCATATTCAAGGAGATTGCTTTTTAAATACCATGATTTAAATTGAGCTGTCTAACATACTAAAGACTGTTGGAAATTTCCAAGACATTTTATTTGTTATCCTATACATCACAAGTTATAGCTACCTTCTAGGAGATTACAAGAACGGGACTAAATTAAACCAGTCCCTCCCTCCCTCCCTCCCTCTCTCTCTCTCTCTCTTCAGATAGGAATGCTTCTGATTTATTTGATGTTCAAGAGATATAGTCACCTTTAAATCAAATATCTGAGCTAGAGAAATTGACCACTTGATGACAATGCTGCTATAACTTGTCAGGATTGACGAGTTATATGACTTTATTCAGTTAATTACTCTGCTCATGTTCTCTTCCAGTAAGTCATATATCTCGCCCATTGTCTTGGGTTTGTATGAATATTAATTAAAACTTCACTCATGATAATATGGAATGAGGAATTCTGATACTTAACTATCACAGAGTAAAGCACCCTTTTTGTAATCTGCTATCCAAGTAGGAACAGAAACACTATAAAATAATGTATATAAGTTAAACAGCTGAACTAGAAAGATATCATAACTAATAATGTTACGTTAAGTAAGACTATGTAACAATAATGTTATTGTTAAGTAAGACTACATATTCCCAACCATGGGGTGCTCAAGGTAGAGGATGTTTCACAATGGGTTAAATATTGTCGCTTTAGCTGAACAATTGAGGCCCCCTTTTTAATTAGAACTTTATCAGTGTATGTTTTTAAAAAGGTGAGACTTTAATTGCATGGCCAATCTTGATCCAAGGTATTTTCAATCCCCATTTATTCAAATGGAATTTATAGAGTTGTATTTCATCATACACTGCTTAAAATTCGTCATTGATATCTTGCTAAAGATCTTATTCTCCATTCGTATTTAGATTTTTCTAGACGTGGCCCAGTTGCTGCCCTTTTCAAAAGAACCTGGTACTGTTCCTGGTACTATGATAGACAGCTAAAGAAACAATAGTAACTTTGGTTGGTCTTAGGGAGGGGCAGGGGCGGTGGGAGACAGGATGTCCATTGTGGGTTGGAGGCTCGCGGTCGCTGGTTACGAACAGTCGCCCCAACCCTCTGTACTCCGCTCGTAGGCTAGGCGGTCAGGGACTACAGAGCCGGGGCCCCAGGCTGATGTTCTGCAGCGCCAGGTCCGTGGTGAACAAAGCCCCCCTCATAAATGACCTTGTGTCAGAGGGGGACCCGGATCTGGTGGGAATCACGGAGACCTGGTTGGGCCCCGAGGGGGGTTTACCCCTCGTGGAAATGTGCCCACCAGGCTACCATGCATTTCATCAGCCCAGGGCCCTAGGCAGGGATGGGGGGTGGTGGCGGTTATTGTTAAGGAAAGTCTGGAGCCGAAGGAGACCACTGTGCCTCAGACGACCCACTGTGAGTCCCTCTTCGTGAAATGGGGCCTAGGGAGGCAGTTGGGCTTGCTGGTTGTATACCTGGCTCCCCGCTATGTAACAGCAGCCCTGCCCGAGCTACTCGAGGTGATCGCCGCGATGGCGGTGGAGACCCCCAGACTTATAGTCATGGGGGACTTTAACCTGCCATCGGCGGGCGAAACATCCGAGGCAGCTCGGGAGTTCATGGCTTCCATGACGGCCATGGACCTGACCCAAGTAGTTCAGGGCCCCACTCACGAGGGAGGACACACGCTGGATCTGATTTTTGTCTCTGGACACTGGATTAGTGATCTCGGAACAGGGGATTTAGTCATCTTACCCTTGTCATGGACAGATCACTCTCTCCTTCGGATAGACTTTCCAACCGTCACACCCCACCACGGGGAGGCGGAACCTGAGACACCAAGTTGGTTCCACCCCAGGCGCCTGATGGACCCGGAAAGGTCACAGAGGGAGCTTGGGCCAGTACCTGTATCCCTGTCCCGCGGCTCGACTGAGGACCTAGTGGCCGCGTGGTATAGTGCGGCCACGGGGGCCTTGGACCGAGTCGCGCCCTTGCGGCCTCTCATGCGGCGTCGAGTCACCCAGGCTCCTTGGTTCACCGAGGAGCTTCGGGAGATGAAACGCCGCAAGAGACGCCTAGAGAGTAGGTGGAGATCTTCTCGATCCGAAGCTGACTGAACACTAGTGAGAGACCATATTAGGACTTACTTAGTGGCGCTAAGAGTGGCCAAACGTGAGTATTGTGCCACCCTTATCACGTCCGCGGAAAACCGCCCTGCCGCCCTGTTTGGGGTGACCCGCTCCCTCCTTCATTTGAGGCCGCGGGAAGCCCCTCTGCAGGGTCGAGCAGAGGAATTTGGAGTATTTCTGCAGGACAAAATCACTCAGATTCGGAACGAGTTGCCCTCCACTAGTGGACCAGTCGGGGCGTTCGGTGCTGGTCTTGAGATAACACCTTGGGAGGAGTTTGACTTTGTTACTACCGAGGATATGGACAGGTTGCGGAGGAACCTTAGAGCCACCATATGTTTATTGGACCCGTGCCTCTCCTGGCTTGTACTGGCATCCTGGGAGGTGACACGAGGCTGGCTCCAGGGCATTGTGAATTCATCTCTGAGTGAGGGGTACTTGCCCACCGTTTTGAAAGAGGCGGTGGTGAGGCCCCTCCTCAAGAAGCCATCCCTGGACCCAGCTTTATTAGAGAACTATCGTCCCGTCTCCAGCCTTCACTTTTTAGTGAAGGTTGTTGAGAGTGTGGTGGCTCAACAGTTTCCCCAACATCTGGAGGAAGTTGATTATCTAGATCCACGCCAGTCCGGCTTCCGGCCCGGTCACAGCACCGAGACGGCATTGGTCGCATTGGTTGATGATCTCTGGAGGGCACGGGATAGAGGTTGTTCCTCTATCCTTGTCCTATTAGACCTCTCAGCGGCTTTTGATACCATCGACCATGGTATCTTATTGCACCGATTGGGGGGGTTGGGGCTGAGAGGCACCGTTCTGTTCAACACCTATATGAAGCCGCTGGGTGAGATCATCCGTGGTTTTGGGGTGGAATACCATCTGTACGCTGATGACACCCAGTTGTACATATCCACCCCAAACCACCCCAACGATGCCGTCGAGGTGCTGTCCCGGTGTCTGGAGGCCGTACGGATCTGGATGGGTAGTAACAAACTCAAACTCAACCCGTCCAAGACCGAGTGGCTGTGGTTTCCGGCACCCCGGTTCAGCCAGTTAAGTCCAACACTGGCCATTGGGGGCGAACAACTGGCCCCCGTGGAGAAGGCGCGCAACTTGGGTGTCCTCCTGGATTCCCGGCTTTCAATGGAGGACCATGTGGCGGCCGTGGCCAGGGGGGTGTTCTATCAGGTACGCCTGATACGCCAGTTGCGCCCCTTACTGGACCCGGGAGCCCTTCGCACAGTCACTCAAGCGCTTGTGACATCCCGGCTGGATTACTGCAACGCTCTCTACATGGGGCTCCCTTTGAGGTGCACTCGAAAGCTACAGTTAGTACAGAATGCGGCCGCGCGGGTGATTATGGGTGCCTCAAGGCAAACCCACGTAACACCTCTCCTGCGTGAGCTGCACTGGCTGCCTGTGGCCTTTCGAGTGCGCTTCAAGGTGTTGACAACCATCTTTAAATGGCTCCATGGCTCGGGGCCTAGCTATATACGAGACCGCCTCCTGCCCCGTACATCCCTTCGTCCGATCCGCTCCCACAGAGAGGGCCTTCTCTGGATGCCGTCGGTGGGGCAATGCCGGTTGGCGACACCCAGGGGAAGGGCCTTCTCTGTGGCGGGCCCGGCCCTCTGGAACGACCTACCCCCCGACCTTCGCACTATCTCGGACCTCCGCCTCTTCCGCCAACGTCTTAAGACGTATTTATTTCAGCAAGCCGGCCTAGGATAGCCCCCCGTTTCTGACTTTTCAAAAACAAATTATAATTTGGTAATGGCTTTAACATGGGTTTTAGCACGGGTTAATTAATTTAATATATTTTAACTGATATTTATTGTATTTTGGGGTTTTGAATAATGCCTGTGCGCCGCCCTGGGTCCTAACAAGGAGAAGGGCGGGGTATAAATTTAATAAAATAAAAAATAAAATAAAGATCAAATAGTAATCCCCTATGTATTAGAAGCAAGAAACTTTCAACATGCAAGTATTTCGATTCCCTTTTATAGTTAGTTTTATTAAAAGTTAGAGTTTCTTTTATTAAAACTCATACAAACTTTAAAAAATAAACGGGGGGGGGGGGAAGAAGACAGTAAAGAAAAAGAAAAGAAATATATAAATATATATAAAGAAATCACTTCCCTGTTCATCACAAGCATAAACTATTTTTATAACTTTTCACCCTCTCTTAAAATACAACAAATGATCTCTTCTTCCCATACCCCCTTATTTATTAAAAAAAAATCCTTAAAATCTTGTTTCAGCCCTGATTAGCTAAAATCCATTACTGGTTACTAGGGATAACAGCATATGTATTCAAACCTTGATCAAATAAACCAATTTCCTTTTATTTTTTAATGATCTACAGTCCCTTCAAATAATGTTCTAGAACAGTGGTAGTCAAGCTGGTCCCTACCGCCCACTAGTGGGCATTCCAGCTTTCATGGTGGGCGGTAGAGGTTTTGTCTGATACTGAAGCACTTTCCTTTTTAATTGACTTCCCTACTTTATAAATCACCACTACTGAGGAACCGGTGGGCGGTGAGAAAATTTTACTTCTAACAGAGATACAAAAGTGGGTGGTAGGTATAAAAAGGTTGACTACCCCTGTTCTAGAAGTTTAATTCTTTTCATTTTTTCTTTGTCTCTTTTCCCAAAATTCTTCAAAGTTTTAACTACCCTCTTTTTTAAATCCAATATAGAAAAATCATCCAGGTCACTGTGTTGTTTCGTTGTTTGTACACCCTTCTTAATTATTAAGCTGATTTCTTTTGTATGTCCATGTGGCATCATTATCTATATAATTTTTGTAGCTTGTCTTTTTAAAATCCATTTTGAGATTAATCTCAATCTTGTCAGGTAAAATTTGATCCTGTTTCATAACCTCTTTGAAGCAGTCTATCAATGGAGGTAGACACTCTTAAAATTTACTCCATTTTTAAAAACTTCAATATTTTCTAATGTTAAAATATTTTGCTTCATTCTGAATTCGTAATTAAAATGTCAGTATTCTCCTTTAATTGTAATTTTAGGTACTTCTGGTTTTCTCTAGTATCTAACCTTCGTAGTCTCATCTTATGTTTTATTTTAAGATAATTCAAAACAAAAACATTTTCTCATGGAAAGAAGTCTTATTATTAATACCAAAATCTTATTTCAAATCTATCTGGACACGTAGCCCACTTTTAACTTTCTAGAATCAAATTCTAATCAGTCCTTTGCTGATTCCAAAATAATTATTTAAACTTGAACTGGTAGTTTCCCCCTTAAAACCATTCATTTGGTGACTGTTAGAAGTTATAACGGCACTGAAAAAAGTGATATAACTTTTTCACATTTACTATCGTTGTAGCATCCCCACAGTCATATGATCAAAATTTAGATGGTTGGCAACTGGCATTTATATATTGACAGTTGCAGTTGCCGGTATCATGTGATAACTTTTTGCAATCTTCTAACGAGCAAAGTTAAATGGGAAGCCAGTTTCACTTAACAACTGTTACTAACTTAACTGCAGTGATTCACTTAACAACTATGACAAGAAAGGTCATAAAATGGAGCAAAACTCTTAACTATCTTACTTAGCAATAGAAATTTTGTGCTCAATTGTGGTTGAGGACTGCCTGTATTTAAAATGTCTTTCATTAAGGCCATTAATGGCCTTCATCGAAGCCATTACCTCAACCAGGAGGACCTTGGAACTGACGGCTCTATCGGTCCACGGGGATCTTTGCATCTTCCACCTGGACAGAGTTGTACTATGGCTGGATTCCTCTTTCCTTCCTAAAGTAAACTCATTAGCCTTCCAGACTTCTGCCCATGGCCTACTCATCCTCTAGAGAGGAAATGGCACCATCTGGATGTCAGGAGGGCTCTCCATAGGTACATCAAGCGAACAACTTCCTTCCACAAAAGGAACAGTAAGTAGTGGCTGTTTTATTTGAACTTCTCCTGGAGCTGATTGGAGGTGCTTTTCGAGGGGGGATTTAAAGACACAAAAAGGAACAGTAAGTAGTGGCTTACCGTGCCGACTGGAAGACTGCCATTCCAACCTTTTCTGTCTGAGCTGCTGCTGAGGAGAGCCAAACCAACAGGAACAAGTGAGCATTGAATACTGCAATCGTTAAAATAGAGTCCGAGGGAGCAGCTGTAGTTATCTGCAACACTTGTGCCATGTTTCTGATTTTGTCCAAGCGCGTGGAGAACTACACCTGCAGTAAGTGCAAGCTGGTTGCACTGCTAGAAGAGAAGGTCCAGCAGCTGGAGGCACGTATATCTAACCATCAGCAAATTAAGCAGCTTGAGCTGTTCTTGGACAGAGCAGAGCAGACTATCCTGGACAATGAAGAGACAGGGCACAGCTCTCAGGAAGAAGTCATTTGACTAACTCAAGAGGTAGATCCATGGAGGAATGTCACTCGAAGAAATAGAAGAGCAAGGGATCGCTCTGAGAGTCTGAATTTACAGAATCAACTTGAGGCTCCTTCCCCCATCACATCTGGTGAGGAATGCACAGACGAATAACTGGTCCCACCTGAGGATCTCTCCTTCATCACACTTGACGAGATACAGGAAGAAGAACAACAGGAACAAACTGAAGACCTCTCCCTTAATAAAGTTGATGAGGTGAATGAAGATGAACAGACTGCAGGAGAGAGGTTCCTTGTACTAGGTGATTCAATTATTAGAAACACAGAGAGATGGATTTGTGATGCACATGACAACCGTGTAGTGACTTGCCTACCCGGTGCAAAGGTTGCAGACATCACGAGAAATCTAGATAGTTTGTTAGAGAGAACTGGGAAGGAGCCAGTGGTCGTGGTACAAGTTGGTACCAATGATGTTGGGAAGGCAAAGCAATCAGTCCTGGAAGCCAAATTCAGGTTGCTAGGAAGAAGATTGAAGTCCCAGACTTACAAGGTAGCATTTTCAGAAGTGCTGCCTGTTCCTGGTGCAGGACCTACCAGGCAGGCAGAGCTCAGAAGCCTCAATGCATGGATGAGCCGATGGTGTCGGGAGGAGGGCTTCAGATTTGTCAGGAACTGGAGAACATTTTGGGACAAGCCAAACCTGTTCAGGGGGGATGGGTTGCACTTGAACCATGATGGGACAAGATTGCTGGCACTCAACATCAAAAAGGCTACAGAACAACTTTTAAACTGATAACTGGGGGAAAGCCGACAGGAGATGGGCAGCATCTGGTTCGGGAAAGTGTTTACTTGAGTAGTGAGGAGGATGCAATAATTACTGAGCAGAGGGAGGAGCCAGTCACCAGCACTCTAGCAGAAGGATGCAAGAAGCAGTCTAAGGATGCAACTGGACTCAAAAGACTGCATCAGAAAAGTATATATAAATGCCTGTATGCAAATGCCAGCAGCCTCCGGAACAAAATAGGGGAGCTGGAATACTTAGCAATAGACAAAAATATTGATATTATTGGTATCACTGAAATCTGGTGGACGGATGATAACCAATGGGATACAGTCATCCCAGGCTACAAACTGTACAGGAAGGACAGGAAGGGGCAAACAGGAGGTGGTGTAGCCTTGTATGTCAAAGAAGAGATAAAGTCATACGAATTGGCATATCGAGGTGATTTAGAGTCACCACTAGAAACTCTGTGGGTAAGACTATCAGGCTAAAGGAATGGTCTAACAGTAGGCATGTTATCGGCCTCCGACCCAAGCCCCTGAGAGAGACTGGCAGTTGGAGAATGTTGTAAAGGAGGCATCATAACTTAACTGTTTAAGTTATCCGGCTTGGGATAACTTAACTGTTTCTAGGGGTTTTTAGGGGTTTGTTTTAGTTTAATGGGATTTTAGCGCAGGGTTTAATTTAATTCTTTTTAATATTGTATTGTTGTGATTTTATATGCATTTTAATTCCCTGTGCCCCGCCTCGAGTCCCTTCGGGGAGAGAGAGCGGGTTATAAATTAAATTATTATTATTATTATTATATTATTATCAAAAAGGGGAAGCCTGGTTATAATGGGGGATTTCAATTACCCTCACATAGACTGGGCGAACTGTTGTTCAACACATGACAAAGAGATAAAGTTCCTAGATATGCTAAATGATTGTTCCCTGGAACAGATGGTTGAAGACCCAACTAGAAGTACAAGAATTCTTGACTTGGTTCTTAGCAATATACAGGATCTGGTGCAAAATGTTAATGTGACTGATCCAATAGGGAACAGTGACCACAACACAATTATTTTTAACTTAATCATAGACTGCAAATCACCGATAAAATCTAACACAGAGACCTTAAATTTTCATAAAGGAAATTTCCCGAAGATGAGGAAACTAGTAAAAAAGAAGCTGAAAGGGAGAATTGAGAAAGTCCAAACACTCCATGAGGCATGGAGACTGCTCACAAAAACAATAACAGAGGCTCAATTTGAATGTATACCTAAAAGGAAAAAGGGCACCGGCAGGTTCAAGAGGACTCCGATGTGGCTTACAGGAGCTGTTCGGGAAGTGATCATAAGCAAGAGAAGCTCATTTAAAAGATGGAAAGCTTCTCCAAACGAGGACAACGGGCAGAAACATAAATTCTGGCAGAACAAATGCAAGGCAACAATCAGGAAATCAAAGCAAGACTTTGAGGAGCGTTTAGCTAAAAACACTCAAGGAAATAACAAGGACTTCTTTAAGTACATTAGAAGTAAGAACCCAATTGGGAAGGCCATTGGACCATTAGATGACAATGGAAGGCAAGGGATTATTAAGGAGGAAACAGATTGCAGAGAGACTCAATGAATTCTTTGCTTCAGTATTCACTGAAGAAGACAGAGATCACATGCCCAAAACAGAGCCTATCTTCGTAGGGAGGGAAACTGAGGAAATAACCCAGATAGAAATAACCAGGGAGAAGGTCCTTGCATGTCTTGTTAAACTAAACACTAACAAATCACCAGGACCAGATGGCATCCATCCACGAGTTCTCAAGGAACTTAAAGATGAAATTGCTGATATCCTTGCCAAAATATATAATCTTTTCCTCAAATCAGGCCTTGTGCCGGATGATTGGAAGGTAGCGAATATAACACCAATCTTCAGAAAAGGATCCAGAGGTGATCCAGGAAATTACCGAGCTTGACAAGTGTCCCAGGTAAAGTGATGGAAACCATCTTAAAAGATAAAATTAATAGGCATGTAGAAGAGAAGGTGCTGCTGAAAGAGAGCCAACATGGCTTTTGCAAGAGCAAATCATGCCTCACTAATCTGCTGGAATTTTTTGAGAGTGTCAACAAGCACGTGGACAAGGGAGATCCAGTTGACATTGTTTATCTGGACTTTCAGAAGGCCTTTAACAAGGTCCCACACCAAAGGCTCTTAAATAAACTTGCCAGTCATGGAATAAAGGGACAGGCCTTGTCCTGGATTAGCAACTGGCTAAGGGACAGGAAACAGAGAGTAGCATTAAATAGACACTTCTCCAGATGGAAGAAGGTAAAGAGTGGGGTCCCCCAAGGTTCAGTACTGGGACCCCTGATTTTCAACCTTTTCATAAATGATCTAGAAGTAGGAATAAACAGCAAGGTAGCCAAATTTGCCAGCGACACTAAATTATACAGGGTAGTAAAAACAGAGAGAGAGTGTGAGGAGCTCCAGAGGGATCTCTTGACACTGGAGGAGTAGGCAAACCAGTGGCAAATAAGCTTCAACATTAGTAAGTGCAGAGTGATGCATGTTGGGGCAGAAAACCCCAACTATATCTATAAACTGATGGGGTCTGAACTCCTTGCAACTAACCAGGAAAGGGACTTTGGTGTCCTGGTGGACAGCTCAATGAAGGTGTCAACCCAGTGTGCCGCAGCAGTGAAAAAAGCAAACTCATTGCTAGGGATCATTAGGAAGTGTATAGAAAATAAGTCAGCAAGTATCATTCTGCCTCTTTATAAATCTATGGTGAGGCCCTATCTGGAGTATTGTGTACAGTTCTGGTCATGAAACATTTGATAGCTAGACCTCAAACAAATAAGAGGAAGTACTTTTTCACCCAGAGGATCACTGGTCTATGGAACTCCCTGCCAGAAGAAGTGGTGACAGCTGTCAGCCTCGACACCTTTAAGAAAGGATTAGACGAGTTCATGGAGAACAAGGGTATCAATGGCTATCATGGATGCCTAAGGACACCCTCCGGGATGGAGAGATAGGCAGGATATTTCTCAATGCCATTTGCAGGGAATCATAAGCAGGTGAAGACATCTGCTTGGGAATACCCTGAAGCAAATGGTGAGCCACTGTGTGAGACAGAATGCTGGACTGGATGGGCTGTGGCCTGTTCCAGCAAGGCTGTTCTTATGTTCCAAAAGATGGAATCCCTGTTCTTTTCCTTTCAATCGGCATCCATGGGAAAGAAAGTGACTCCAGGCCTGACCGTTGTCTAGGCACATTATGGCCCACTTGACCAGGAGTGCTGCCACAATGGCCTCATGGGGCTACGCAAGCTTCAATCAAAGAGATTTGCAGAGCAGCAACGTCTTCCCCGTTGCCCTTCATCAAAAATTACAAACTGGACATGTTCGCCTCGGTGAGTGCTAGAGAGGGTTCGTTTGGCTTCCGGGACCCTGGACAGTCTATTTGCTGTCCTTGAAACATTAAGCTTGGTTTATCCATGCTTGTGCGCAGGCAAAAGAACATGGTCTTACCTGAGAGGTTCTTTCTCTGTGCACTGCAGGAGAATTCAAACCTGCCCTTGTGATCCATCTGGTCCAGGGTCAGGGGAGGATTTTTACCTTCAACAATTCCATCTTTACTGAATGGCTGCACTCTGCAAAAAACTGAGCTCAGTCGAGCAGAGGAGGCATGGTCAAGAATGGTTTTCTAAGTCAGCCTCTGAGCAAATAGGCAGAAGTTAACCCATGCTTGGCTTTTACTGCAGCGCACAGAGAAAGAACATCTCAGGTAAGACCAATGTTCCTTCTCTCTCAGAACTCCAGATGATGGTGTCTTATATTCTCCTCATGAAGCGTAGTGCTATGGAACACTTGTGGGTGACTTCAAGCCCTCTCCTTGACCGGAGAATTGTAAAAAGCCAATCTACATGGTAGCTCTTCATTCTATTGAAGTTAACAACTCTGCTTCAGTTTGCCATTTCTTCCCTATAAGTCCTCAAGTAATCAGATTCCTGATTGCATTTTTAGGTTTTCATACTCAAAACGTGGACTGAATAGTTCATTGCCTCCAATAATAGAGCTACAATGTGTATGGAGTCATGATCAATATTGCTGATTTTTTCTTAAAATATCTGCTGAATTTCTTATAACAATTCACTTAAGGTAGAACCCGTTCCAATTCAGTCTCTATTGTAATAAACCTGAGACAGCATTGCTTTGCAGATTACATTGCAAATGCCATGGATAGGAAAGAATTTAGGCATAATCACAGCATAGACTGGATAATAAGTTCTAATATATAATTGTCAATTTTTTTCTACTTGTTTTATTGTTCCTACTAATTTAGATCCTATATCCTATTAAGTTATATCTGGAAACTGGTTTGATCTTGCCAGTAGAAAAGAAATGTATGGTTCAGTCACCAAGCATTTCAATTGGAAAACCACTAGCAGAATCCAGAAACAGTAGTGTAGAATCTATTAGTTTCTGAACTAGAACCATTCTAGAACAATCATTTGCCACTGTAAAAGAAATAAATGAGAAAGTAAAAATCACAGCAATATTTATCTTTTCTTCATGTCTACCATTATCATCATTTAAAATACATTGTGAAATAGCCCCTCTTATCTCACCCTATGCTTCAGAAACATTTGAATTTGTTGTGTTCATAGCAAGCAAAGTAGACATATTCTTCTGTATGTGATAGGAATGATCATACATACAAATAGACCTCTATGATCAACATGTAATTCATAAGGAGAACTTCTGTTTTATTACATCAGACTTGATCCCAAACAATATATTACAAAGGTGTGTCCCTTCAAAAAAAAAAAAAAGTAAGGCTTCCTCATTAAAGCAACCATTACCTATAGTCAATTAGAAGAATCCACTCATTTTACAAAAATATAGCCAATCGTGTGTAAATCAATACTATATGTATATTCAGTATTACTTGAATTATATTGTATGGAAACTTTGAATCCATGTGTTTATATAGCCTTGTCAATTTCACAGTGCTTTATATAATGCCAAATATTTCAAAAACAAACAAAAATATGAAATGTTAACAATTTATAGTAAAACTGTGCCATAATTATATAACAATCTATAAATGATAAAACTTTTAAAAATATCTTCTTTTTGATACCACTATTGTAATTTCATAGTGTTTCAACAAGTTATTCATTGGTCAATGTTGGAAGGTTTTAAAAATATTTTTTGTTAGTTTAGATATAGTATTTTGAAATAAGTTTAGAAGCAAGCATTATAAATGAGAAAACATTCACACTGATTTATTAAAAATTATCAAAAGTCTGGGACCCATTCTAATAGTAAATAAGCTCTTTGTCAGATAGAGTTCTCTCCATTGTTGTTATTTTATCCCTGTACATCTATATATTTGATTTCCACTGTTATTAAAACTTAAATATGACAAATCTCATTTCATTAAAACAATTCAATAAATATTTGAAGGAAGAAAATACAGGTAATCCTCAGCTTAGAACAATTCATTTAGTGAGCGTTCAAAGTTACAACAGCACTGAAAAAAGTGACATGATCATTTTTCACAAGACTTTTGCACCATCTCCATAGTTACATGATCAAAATTTGGATGCTTGGCAACTCGTTTATGTTTATAAGTGTTATAATGTTCTGGGGTCATGTGATCCCCTTTTGCGACCTGAAGAGCAATGTCAATGAGGAAAACCTGATTCACTTAACTTTTATTAGCTTAACAAATGCAATTATACGCTTAACAACTATGGCAGGAAAAGTCCTAAAATGGGGGTGAATTCACTTTAAAATGTTTCACTTATCAACATAAATTTTGGGCTCAATTGTGGTCATAACTCAAGGACTACCTGTGTAGAAATTAAATTATTGGGCTTCAATTATTACACATGATGATGATTTTTTTTTAAAAAAAAAATTACTTTAAGAAATTACTCCGTAAGAAAATACCGGTTAGAATTTCTAGCCCAAAGTGGATTTTTTTAATTGTTTCATGTTTGTAATCTATAGTACAGTAAATATTTCTTTGTTAAACAACGGTAGAAAAAATGTGAGTTATCCTATTATATGGTTCTGATACTATCAGTATGTTAATGTATTTCAAATATTGGCTTTTAATTCCTTTTGCTGGTAGGAATATCTAATAAAAAGGACATAATAAATGATAATATGAAAATCACTAATAATCAGTGCAGACTAGATCTGTACCTTCAACTCTTTACAAGTTTATATCTATTCCAGAAAAATATTATTGTCAGAATTGTTTAGTGGAAAATTTCAAATAATAATAGTACCAAATAACACAAATTATTTAAATATGTAGTATGATATATTTTGGCAATGACTACATTATCAATGTGAGGAAAACTAGATTGAAAAAAATAATTTTATTGTTATTTATGTTTATAACTGTACCTTAATTTTTGAATTACCTACAGTATATGATTGAACTTTTATAGTATTTTTTTTCAGCTTTGTTTTCAACAGACTTGTTCTGTTGCTCATAGCACATTATGCTATGCTAATACTTCATATGCATGCTTTACATACACTACACTGGACAATTCAGATATTCAGGACAATGGTACTTTTATGGAAAATAAATTAACAGTTAGGAACCCTGAGATAAATAATTTTATTATTTTTGAAATTTTTGTGATTCATACTATCAATATATCCTTTCAAAGTAGAGCAGTTTTAGAGATAGGAGGAGATGAGAGGAAAACTACAAATTTATACAAAAACATTCCACATTAATTCTTTTTTGAATAATAGGTCATTTGTTTCTTAGGAAGTTATTACTACCAAACATAACAATATTTGAATCTAATAAAAGTAAAAATGGCCTGGTGTTTGTCTTGAATTTACTAAAGTATGAAAACAATCTTTAGAGGGGGGAAAAGGAACAAACGCAACTGGATTTAACTGCTATATTTTTATGAGTGGAAATATATGTTTAAAAAAGCATAACTAATTAGGTTTTCTTTAGAGTAATTTATGTATGTATATATGAATATATCTATAAATGATATTAACTATTAATCAGATATCTGATTTCATATAACTTCATTTTTGTGCAGTGTAACTCTGAAACAATTTGAAATGTATAGCTTAAGTAATGAGATATTTTTTAAAAGCTAAATGAAAAATGTTTTTAATGTACAATTTAATTATGTAGAATTAAAAAAATTTATTTTAAATTAGTGTTTTACTTTCTAGGTTAAATGTAAGTTTCATTGTACAGATGAACTGTCCTAAGAAAAGAGAGGATACAAATATCCTATTTAATTTAATAAAGCAGGCATAATGTTCATACATATTTTTTAAAAGAGCTGTATTCTTTTAAGTTAAGGCAATATTTAATACATTTATAAAATAATAACTTTTAAAACTTTATAGAATTAAAAAGAGTTCAGTACAGGTAATCTCCAGATAACAAGCATTCTCTTAGGGAATGTTCGAAGTTACGCAATAAGCACCCCCTAGCTTTTACAAACAAGTCCCGAAATTACAAATGCTGCAGCACCATAGCAGTTGTTCACTCTTACGAACTACCACAGAGGCTCTGCAACATTCACCCTGCCTACCCCCTACCCCATCTCGGCTGGGTCTTCACAGACACTTCACCTGTGGAGACTCACCTTGCAAAGATCTGTCTGTCCCAGCTTCTTTGCCTGTTTCATTGCTTCAGGCTTTCGCTGCATTCGCAGAGAACAGGCCTAACTAATCATGTGAGATTAGTAGTGAGATCTTGTGCTACTGATCTTGTGTGAACTCGCACTTTAGGCCTCATTTCTCTGCGAATTGAGGCCTAGATGTTTGCAAACTTCAGTCCTTTATGCCTTCCCTCTGTTTGCTGTTTCCTGGCTGAAACCTACAGGAAGATTGCAATCCTGTAGGCTTTGGCAGCCCTTTGCAAAAAATAAATGTTTCTTGGCACCACCAGATCTTTGAAGGAGCAGGTGCATCTCTCCAAAGCACTGTTCCTATCAGCAAATGCTTTCTGCAAAGGGCTGCCAAAGCCTACACGGGCACAATCTTCCTGCAGGTTTCAGCAAGGAAGCTTTGCTGATGAGGAAGAAGGCCAGAAGGGGCATGCATCCTTCCGGGCTTCCTTTTTCACTGACTCAAGCAGTTCACCAGCAAGAAAGAAGGTGCAGAAGGGCAAGTGCAGCCCTCCGGGCCTCCTTTTTCATTGCCAAAGGCTTCTTCAAGGCTTTTGCTGTTGAGAAAGAAGGGAACAGACAATGAAACAGAGAGAGTGGAGAGGAGACATCTTCATAAGGTAAGTGACTTGGCACAGCAGGATGGGAGGGAGAAATTGTGGGGACCCTAGGGAAGGGAGAATGAGGTATCTTTGGGTCAGGGGAAGCCTTGGGTGGTCTAAACCAGATGGCCTGTTCCATCACTAGGCTCTCCTATGGGGTCCCTCCCCCCGAGATACCTCATGTACACTTAATGAGCCATACATCCGATTAGTAAATGCGTGGGTGAAAGCAGGGAGTGACCTCATCAAAGGTTCAAGGCAATTCACTCCTACGAGTCCTCTTGTACGAATGGAATGGCAGGCTCCATTACATTTGTAACTGAAGGACTACCTGTATATGAAAACAATACAAAATAGAGAAACTTTTGATATTGTAGCATTAAATTACTTCTGGATTAAAGTAAAAATGCTTTCATTCCCTTGAAATGATTATAATGATTATTCTCATTTTAATTTTTAAAAATCCATAATATATTAGATTGAAAATATATTTAACAAGACTATGTTCTTTTAAACAGCAAACTGCAAATCAGATGCAAACTGATTCTTTGTCTCCATCTCCTAAGACTGTGTCACCGGTGCCTTTAAATAACACCACCAGTGCCCCAAGGTTTGGAACAGTTATTCCTAATCGCATCTTTGTTGGAGGAATTGATTTTAAGGTAATTTGGATGACTGAATAACAGTCCAACTTTTATTGCAATGTAATTGTTTTTATATTGTTACATATATCTAAGAATTTATTCTTATCATTTTATTGTCTGGTAGATAGATACAGAAAATAATTGTTACTTCTCCCCCTTTGTTGTTGTTGCTGTCTAATAAAATGGTATTGTCATTATAGTAGATTCCAGTCTCCTACTCTATTTCAGTAGGTTGGGGATTTTTCAGAATAAATTTACTTGTGTCTTTGTGAAGATAGAGGGTATGGAACCATCCTAACTTATTAGCCACGTTCTCCTATCATTCTACCTTTTTATATTACTGCTATTTTAATCTTTCATTCACCCATAAATTCACTCCGAGGTATTTCACTTTTTATTTTTTCAAATTATTTTTCTTGAGTTTGAAAATATCCAAGTAGCATCCTTGAAAATATCTAGGTAACGTCCTCTCACTGCTTTCATCCCCAGGACCTGTTATTGACACTTTCCTATGGAAAAGTGTGCATTTTGTTTCCTATAACAAATTATGAATGAGAAGATGTATGTTGAAATAAGTGTAAACTAGCCGCTTCCCATCTATTCAAAGGCCAGTGTTGGAATTAACTAAGAGCAAAAGCAAAAATATCTGTATTCTTTGACACTACAGAAAACATACATATTTGAAAATATATCCCCTTCCATCATAGCTTAGTAAAATATGTAAATATGCACCCAGCATTAAAAACTTAAAGTGCTAATAATGAAATATTAACTCTTAAATATATTATTCAATTTATAGAGAGAGCCATCAAGGCACAGTGGTTAAAATGCAGTATTGCAGGCTAATTCTGCCAACTGCCAGCTGTTCCATTTTCACTGGCTCAAGGTTTACTCAGCCTTCCATCCTTCCAAGGTTGGTAAATGAGGATCCATATTGTTGGGTTCAATATGCTGACTGCAAACTGTTTAGAGAGGGCTGTAAAGTACTATGAAGCAGTATGTACGTCTCAGTGCTATTGCTATTTGTTGTATCTTGTTCAGCACTTTGTTTTTACAAAACGCGCTTCCAAGATGATTCATTTTTTTAAAAAGTCCAATCCTTCCCATTTAATTTCCTGTAATATCACTTGTGTGTCTTTGCAGAGTGACTTTTCTGCAAAATGGTCTTGAAAACCATTCATTATCAGGCATGCCAAAATATCCAAGGAAACTGCTGATTTTTCTCTCCTTTGTATTCCCTTAAAAAAAAAAAAATTCAGAATACCATAGGAGATGTAAGTGGAAATTATATGCAATATGGATAAATCTAGAAAAAAAATGGCCCACTTTAAAAAAGACTGTTTTGTTATTGTACAAACTGCTGAAGAATATAATTGGAAAGTAATGTAACTTTCAAAATAGTGTATAAATGGTTAGATGGAAATTAGTTTTGATTGAGCAAACATGCCAATTATTAAAAGAATGTCAATATTAAGTGATAATTGTATTTTGACTAGATTTACTAGTATTATAAGATATAGTCTTACTCTTTCTCTCTTCCCCCTCCCCCTTTTATTTATTTTAATAGACTAACGAGAATGACCTGAGGAAATTTTTTTCCCAATACGGTTGTGTAAAAGAAGTAAAAATAGTAAATGACAGAGCTGGAGTATCAAAAGGGTTAGTAAACTAAAACATTTATTAAATTAATATACTGCTGAGAGGCTGCATATAGACTTCCAAAAATTAAGAGCATGGCATAAAAGTCCTTCAATTCTGTAATTCTGTAAGCAAATTACCTGGAAATAAGTTTAAAGTTTAAACAGTGTTAGATTTCTTAGTAAAAATGTATAGGCTGTGTTTGGTTGAAAACAAGTTGTGTTGTGTTGTTCATTTGCAATGAAATAATATGTCATGATACTCAGTTAAAATCCATTTAATTAAATTCATAGAGTATGGTTCTCAGAAAAGAGTATGCATAGTTATTTACATCCACGGTTATTTACATTCTCCTGTGTGCTGCTTGGAGAGTCCAACAATGGGTTAATTCTGCCTAACTGGCCTCTGGACTGAATTGAGTTTCCTTTAAAAGCCACGCCTCTTCCTGTGTTTGCCAGAAATTTCAATTCAGTCTAAAGCCCAGTTGGTGCTCCCAACAAACTTTTATAGATTTAGCTAATTGGACTCTCCAAACAGACCTTTCTTCATTACAGCATTTCTCCAAACAGCAAGAAGCGCAGCTTTCCTTCGGTGAGATTCATCCAGGCGATCTGCCTCTTCTTCCCCGACGCGTCCTAGGTCCGCCCGGGCGCGCGCGGGATTTTACATCGGATTCCAGGCTGGGATTGCTTTCTGGAATCCCTGGCAGCGCTCCAGTTAGTGGCGAGGGTGCCCTACCGCTCGCGCTGCCTCGTTGGAGCGGCTGCTTCCCCGCAGATTCAAATTTCGCGCCGGCAGCTTCGCGCCGCGCTTTTCAGCTGCGCCCGCCAGTTTTTGAGCCTTTCGGCCAGGGGCGATGGTTTGCAGCCAAGGAAAGGCGGGGGCGGCGTATTTGAGGCGCGCTTTCTGCCGGAAGCCCCAGATCCGCTCTGAAGGCCTCGGAGGCTTGGCGCCAATTCCAGAATGGCTCCGGAGGCGCAAAAGAAGAAGCGCAGCTGCTTTCGCTTGCAGCAGGCTGTGGGAAGGTTTCTGTCCGGTCCCGATCCGGCAGTCCCTCCTTGCCTTGCGCACCCTGCTCTTCGGAAGGCAACTTTTCAGTCTCCTCGGGAGCTGGCTTGTTTGTCTACCGGCTACTACCCCCCACTGCTGCTGTCCCAGCCTGCCTTCGTTGACGGATCCATTGCAGCTCATCCAGCTCAGGTGGTGAGTAACCAGGGCCCGGGAGGTCTGATAGTCCTTTCCAGGACTGCGCACAGGAGGGCCATCCACCTGTAGGGGGCCCTTCAGGCAGGCCAGCTAGGCTGCCACGGAGGCCTTCAGCACCGAGGGGGCAGTGGCAAGACTCAGCCCTGGACAGGGCTGCCAGCGGGCGCCACAGGGATAAGGTCCTTGTCTAGGCCCAGCGCAAGGCAATGTCGTTCTCAGTGATGCCCCAGCAGGGGAGGCCCAGGGAGATCCCTTCCCTGGGCTCCAAGACATCCTTTTTGCCAGATGGGAAAGAAGAGGGGGAAGAATAGGTATTCCTACCTGATGTCTACACGGCGCCTCCCTTGATAGGAGGTGTAATCCCCTTCAGGGGAAGGGCCCTTTCCAGGGCCTAGGCCGTGCTCACCCCCCCCCCTCACCATTCTAGGCCTGTACAAAGATTAGGCCTACTTTATGGTTCAAGGCTCTGCATTCTCAGACTTCCTGGATGGGGCCTTTTTTCCTGAAGGTGGAATAGCAAGCCCCAAGGCCTCAGGCCACCAATCAGAAAGTGGGTTCCCTTCACCGTATTCGTCGCTAGTTAAGGAGAATCTCACTGTGGGGAACGACATCGACCCCTGAGCTAGAACTCTCGGGTTGGGCTAGCTATCTCGGGAATACCTGCCTTCGCCAGCATCTTTTTCTGTTGCCCAGCGTTTTTTAGCCTCACTAACTAGGCTAGGCTTCCTCATCTCAAGGAGACATCCACTCCTGAGTCGGAAAGACGGAAGGCCTCCTGACTTCCAGGATGCCAGGTCATGGTTCCAGTATCTGTGTTTTCCTCCGAACATGGTCAGCGCCAGGGGCCCAAACGGGCCCTGCAGTCACGAACAGCATTACCTGTGAGCTGTACGCCTTGGCGACCCTCGGAGGATGGCCAGGCCCCTCTGGTGACATCGGTGCAGTCCTCTACTCCCGCTTCAACACCGCCTTCAGACCTCCTGGTGGTCTTGTGGCGGAGGGCAATAGGTCTGAGGAGGCCTGTCACAGGAACCTCCTATTCGCTGCGTGGCAAATTAGGTTGGTCCTCTTAGCTCCCTTCAGGCCCAGGGAAATGTCACGTGGCCCCGGCGGCCTGCCATTAGGTGCCAGCGGGCGATTCCACTCTAGGCAGTAGCCCAGGGGGGGGTTTCAGTCACCAGGCGATGCCATCCCGCTGTCAGCCAGCTTCCTCCCATGCCGTGACATCTAACGTTGCCATCAGGCGGCTTATTCACTCTGTCACTGGAACGCGCGCAGGCGATCCAAGCACAGCCTTGCTCCTGCCCCAAAAAGTGGGGAAATCTCTCGGTCCAGTTCTTGCCCGGTTCCAGTTGTAGACAGAGTAGGAAGGAGTGCACCCCTTCTTTAATGATCAGGTGGTCCGCTAAGATTCTGACTTTCTTTGGAGGCGGTCTCCCGTCTGCCAAAGCCTCTCACCAGTTAGGGCAGTCCACCGACGATCAGGGATCTGATAAGAATCTTGACCTTCGCATCAGGGACCGCCGACATTCTATGTCGAGCCATTCTTTCACGGGGAGATCCGGTCCCAATCCTCTCGAGGATGCCAGCAACTTCCAGGTGGCTGCGGCTATGCAGGCCACCCCCACCCCTTAGGCAGCCTGGGGACATTCCTCGTCTGACCAGTGGTGCAGCTAACCTTCGGGATAGATCCCTCCCCGCAATGCCTTCCCTTCTTCTCCAGCGTTCCACTCGATGCCCGTTTCATCCTCCCCGTCAAGTGTTCCCTCCTGGAGCAGGAGGTAGCGCACCTGAGGGAGGTCAATGCCAGGTACCCATTGACTACAGACCTCGACGGGCTGGTGCATGATCATTTCGGCTCCACCTCTTTCCACTGACCTCGGGGGGATGGAGGGGACTCTTGGGTCTAGAGCATCGGGATCAGCGCCTGGGTTACTGATGCTTCATGTCCCTCCTATCCATTCCGTGTTCTAGCCGACTGGGGGATCTATTAACTTCATTGGGCCTCCAGGAGGCATGCTTCCACACACTCCCGGTTCAGAGGCCCATCGGAGTCCCTCCGCTCGAGGACAGTTACGAGGGTCTTGGGCGCAGTACTAACACTCCTGGGAAACGCCCAGTTCAACTGCTAGCATGCCTTGGCGGCAATCGACCTTCTGTCGTCCGGCCGCCATGTTTCTTACTGATTTTCAGTTGGCACGGGGAGCTTCGGATGCCAAGGGTTTTCCATCGGCCTGGGAGGGGGCTTCGGCCCCCGTTTTCCAAGTTGGTCTGTTCAGGAGCTGTCATTCTTCCAATCTCTTCCAGGGTTACCTGTCGTCGGAGCGTGTAAGTGGTCTGTTCCACCTCGCGCAAGGGTGCGGTTGTCCAGGACAGCTCCCATGGTCCTCCTGTCACAGTCCCTCAGCATGATGTCTGCATGCCTCCCAATAGTGCCATAGGCACGGGTGTGCGGTTGCCACTCCCAGCGGTGCCTCTGGCCTTTAATGCGGCCAGGGACAGCAACTCACGTAGGCAGGTTCCAGTTCCGGTCGAAGCACTCCTCCCTGAAGGGTGCCAGCCCCAAGACTTACCTGGGGGCATGGCTTCTGCAGACCGAAATACGGCGTCATAGTTCAAACGCCAGCTACTCGGCGGGCGGCTCACCTGAATGTCCAGGTGGCGCCGTGGAAGTGCCACCAGAGAACTCACACAACATCAATCGGCTGAGTAGAAGGCAGCACGTCTGGCCTTCCTGCGCATGGCTCGGGGCTACCACGCCCGGCGACTCACAGACTAGCTCTCAGCCATGGTCGCTTCAGTCACCGTGGGGGCGCTCGTCCCACTTCCTCGAGGGTTGGAGCTGAACGGCCGGGCCCTAGGGAGGCGAGGCACCGTACCTCCGGCTGGGCGGCACACATTTCTGAAGAGAACAACATCCGGGCGGTCTGGTTGAGCGGAGCCTCCATCCACGTCCAGATCTGTTCTCACTGATTTCTCAGGGTTTCGGCCAGCCAGCGGTCGAACCGTCCCTGTCTCACAGCACGCAGTTATCCGTGATACTCCACCAGGCACAGATATCAAAGGGAGGTGGGCACCAATGCCCTCCAATGTCGTTGGCCTTCAGGTCCGTGTCACGATCTGTTTCTCCTAATACTCAAGAAAGACCACACTTAGACATTGGTTGAAATGAATAAGGCTACTTTTACTAAGTACCGAAGAATAACAGACCAAGGAAAGCAGGAAGTAACTAGTTTAGGCGCGAACAGTGAGTATTAAAGCTTAAGCCCACCCCCATAGCCCTAACCCCCCCCTAGCAGTGTCCAATATACTTTCTCCTTCGACATCAGGTGGGCAGGTTATCACCAGCATGGAATGTGAGACCGTTAGTCCAGAGATAACACCGGCCGGCAACATCTTCCACCAATCTTCCACCAGCATACACAATTGAATCCCAGCGCCCCACCCTCCCCGTTTCCATGGCAGCTAAGCAGCATAAGCGAAGGCTGACATCCGGACCTCCTCCAGGAACAGGCAGAATCTCCGGATGCCTCTCCAAAATTGAGATGTTAGACCTGCAAAACAGACAAAAAAGGACAAAACAACAAATAGAGAGGGAAAGGGTCAAGGTTTGTGTGGATATTTGGCATAAAACTGGCGGATAAGCCTAGGGGCCTTGAGATGCTCTTTATCCACCCATTCGTTGTGAGAAGGGGGAAAGTCTTTCCACATGACTAAGAACTGAGTTTTATTTCTACGGACCCTGGAGTCCAAAATGTCACGAATTTCATAATGTTGGTAACCGTCCACCATCATAGGCGCAGGGGCATCAGGACAGGGTTTGCGGAGATGCGAGGTGCGTTCAGGCTTCAACAGGTGAACATGGAACACCGGATACAAACGACGGTAGGTTTTAGGGAGATCCAGACGGACGGATGCCGAACTGATTATTTTAGTTATAGTGAACGGACCAACAAATTTGGGGCCCAGTTTCTTGCATTTTTGCGGGCTGTCCAAATGTTTAGTAGAGACGAAGACTCTGTCACCCACTTTGTAGGTCGGAGGAACTGCTCGCTTCCTATCAGCATATAACTTATGCGATTGATGTGCATCATTCAAAGTTTTTCTTATGATAGGCCAAACCGAAGACAGCTTGGTGGACCAATCGGCCAAAGAGGGAACTGCAGGCGAGTCGTGAGGTAATTCGGGGATGGGCACAAAGTCTTGACCATAAATGATTCTAAAAGGGGTCATATTTGTACTAGAGTGAACAGAGTTATTATAAGCCACTTCGGCATGTATCAGGTCAGCCCAATCATCTTGTTGAAAATTGATGAAGCAACGTAGGTATTGTTCTAAAACGGAATTAGCCCTCTCACAAGCAGAGTTCGTCTGGGGATGGTAGGAAGAGCTTAGGCCCTGGGAGGAGCCTATCAATTTCAAAAATTCTTTCCAAAAGAGAGATGTAAATTGAGTACCTCTATCCGAAATGATACGGATAGGAACACCATGAAAACGATAGATATGGTTCAGGAACAGCTTGGCCAAAGATTTGGAAGATGGAATCTTCGAACAAGGTACGAAATGAACTTGCTTGGAGAAAAGATCCGTAACAACCCAAATGACGGTATAGCCTTGGCTGGTTGGAAGGTCAACAATAAAGTCCATCGAAATCTCCTTCCAAGGGGCCTCCGGCTTCGCCACAGATTGGAGAAGGCCATGTGGTTTTCCCGGAGCACGTTTCGAAGCAGCACAAACAGGACAACTGGCAATATATGACTCAACGTCCTTTTTGAGCGAAGGCCACCAGAACTGGCGTTTAACCAGGTGTACAGTCTTAACGAATCCGAAATGACCCGCCAACCGTGAGTTGTGTGCCCGTTGTAACACAAAAGGTCGTATGGTAGCAGGGACATAAATCTTTGAACCAATCCAAGGGAGATCATCCCTAATAGTGCAATCACCTGAATGTGCGGAATACCAGTCATCAGTAAGTAATTCAGATTTAATCCGGGCAATCAGTTCAACCGGTGGGGTAGTTTGGAGAGTGGACTGGCTTCTGGTCGATACAGGAGAAGCTGGTAATGTGAGCGGCATCATGGGCTGCACAACTGTAAGTTTAGAAACATCATATTGGGGTAGTCTGGAGAGTGCATCAGCCATGAAATTTTTTCCTCCAGGGATATACTTGAGATGGAAATTGAAACGATGGAAGTAATGCGCCCAGCGCAGTTGTCTTGGGGATAGCTTGCGGGAGGAAGTGAGAGCCTCTAGGTTTTTGTGGTCCGTCCAGACCTCAAACGGATGTGGGGCACCCTCAAGAAAATGACGCCAAGTCATGAGGGCCCAACGAACAGCAAATGCTTCCTTCTCCCAAATAGCCCATCCACGTTCAGTAGTGGATAACTTACGAGAAGTGTAGGCACATGGTTGTAGTTGTCCATGTTGGTTGAGTTGTAGCAAGACAGCCCCCACAGCGACATCGCTGGCATCCGCTTGAACCAAGAACGGCGAGTCGACGTCGGGATGCTTCAGAACAGGCTCAGCTGCAAACAAACGTTTTAGTTTCTCGAAAGCGGCTTGGCATTCCATGATCCAATTGAGGGGGGCACCAGGTCGAGGTTTACCTTCACCCTTTGACTTGAGAAGGTTCGTAATGGGTAACGCAATACTAGCGAATGACGGTATAAATTGGCGGTAAAAGTTGGCGAAACCCAAAAAACTTTGTAGCTGTTTACGAGTGCGGGGAGGAGCCCACTCCGTGACAGCCTTCACTTTTGAAGGATCCATTTCAATCCCATGCGAGGAAATACGATAGCCCAAATAATCAATCTTCTCTTGGTGAAACTCACACTTAGATAATTTGGCGTATAGTTCGGCGGAGCGGAGTTTTTGAAGGACGGAGCGGACAAGTTTAACATGTTCATCACGTGTCTGTGAATACACGACTATGTCATCAATATAAACTAAGACCCCCTTGTACAGGTGCTCGTGGAGAACTTCATTGATCAGTTGCATAAATACAGAAGGAGCTCCTTGAAGACCAAAAGGTAGAACTTTAAATTGGAAACAACCAAGCGGACAGTTGAAAGCCGTTTTCCATTCGTCACCATCCTTAATTCTCACCCTATAATAAGCTTCGCGTAAGTCCAGTTTAGTAAAAATTTTGCCTGTGGCAAGGTGAGCCAGCATGTCTTTCATAAGCGGAAGCGGGTAGACGTTGTGCTCGCAAATGGTGTTAAGGTAAGAGTAATCTTGAACTAAGCGAAGAGTGCCATCTTTCTTTTCTCGAAACATGACCGGTGCAGCCACACGTGGCCTAGCGGGTTCAATGAAACCTCGTTGTAGGTTTTTATCAATAAATTTGCGTAGTTCTTCCATTTCGCGTGGAGTCATAGAGTAAAGGCGAGGTTTAGGTAGTTGCACACCAGGAAGAAAGTCAATGGAACAATCAGTAGCTCTATGAGGAGGAAGTGAGTCACAAGATCTTTCACTAAAAGTGTCCTTAAGATCCCAATATTCTTCAGGAATTTTTCCTCACCAGGAATAATTTCGGGTGGAGGAAGAGTTAGTGCGGGACCAGCGGGCTCTCTAATAGGAGTTAAATCAAGGGGAGACTCATGATGGTGATTTGAAAGCATAAGGTTATGTTGGGGTAATAATAAAGGTATTCGCACCCATCCCTCTTTCCAGTCAATAAGAGGATTCCACTTACGCAGCCAGTTAACTCCCAAAATGACAGCATTATCAGCTATGGAAGCCACGATGAAATTTATGGTTTCATTATGAGTTTCACCGATAGAAACTTGAAGGGGTTCAGTAACAAAAGATGCAGGAGTTCCACCCGCCACAGAACCATCCATTTGGCAAAACGCGATAGGAGTTTTTAAATTCTTTAAATGAAATCCCATGGCGTAGACAAGATCTTGGCTGATCAGACAGCGTGAACAGCCGGAATCAATGAGGGCTTGAACATTGCAAGTACGGCCGCTAGATGGAGCCAAAAGCTTTAAATTAATATAAAGGGGCCCGGAGCGGCGACTTACCAAATTATTGTCGGAATCGGAGTCTCTCTCCCAATCATCGGGGTGAGTTTCTGGCTGGTCACCGGAAAGGTCTAGAGGCTCCACCCCACTCATCGCTGGTCTACTGCGCACGTTCGGAGCCTTGGCAGGCCTTCTAACTTCAGAAGAAGAATGTGGGCGTGGAGGCTGTCTTGACCTGCAGTTGTTCGCCCAGTGCCCCTCCTTCCCACAGCGATAACAAGAGCCTGGACGTGTTTGAGTTGATTTCCGCCCACCCCTCTGCATGTGGGAATCCTTGTCAGGAGACCGGGGCTTGGGGCTTTCGATTGGCTTCTTCTTTTCCAAACGGACTGGATCTTGTGAATGGGCCTGGTCCAGTTCAACATCACCGGCCAATTGAATCCAATCATCTAAGGAATCGGGCCGGTACCTGTTCACGCATGTTTGATAAATATCCTTATCAAGCCCCTCTGTATAGAGATCCATTAACGCTCTGTCACTATAGCCAACCATAAAAACGGAAAGCTCTTGAAAAATGTGCGTGTATTCTTGCACAGACATATCCCCCTGGCGCAAATTTCTCATTCTCATTTTAGCCTTCCTTTCAATTCAGGGGTCTTCAAAACGTCTCCTAAGAGCAGTCATAAAGCGTTCAAAGTCCCGTAACAAGGGGGAGTGAGTATTATGCAGAGAAACTAGCCATCTGGCAGCCTTGTTTTCCAGAGCCAAGGAGACAATTCTAATTTTGACCTCATCTTCATAATCATCTGCGTATTGCTGAACAAAATTATTAACGTGAAGCAGAAAAAATGCTAAACTTTCAGTGTCACCGTCGAATTTAATGCCCAGTGGAGGGAGTTTTGCAGGCTGGCGGGGGGAGGCGGGACGGCTTCCCCGCTGTAAATCTGCCGGCACGCGAGGGGGGGGAGGGGTTGTGCCTCTGCTTTCTTGGGCAGCTGCTGGTGTTGCTTCTTTTAACTGTTTGCATTCCCGCTGAGGGCCCCCCCCCCAAGATTTTATTCAAAGCTTCCCTCTTCTCGCCTGCCTGGCGGAGCAGTTCATGGGCCATCTCTTTCAACTCCCATTCTTCCCTTAGGAGGTCCGGAATGAATGGCTTGGGGGAGGGGCGGCGTCTGGTGGCGTTAACCCCCGAGCCTATGTCACCCGTCATTCCCACTCCCTCAGACCAGCGAAGAGGTTTTGCTGATTCTTCGGCTGCCAGGTTTAAATCTAGGCCGGCTAAAAAATCCAACACTGACCTCGAATCTTCCTTTGGAGCAGGGATATTAGATGCAGACTCCCCCATTCCTTGGGATGGCAGGCCCTCCAAAGCTGGTGGCTCCTCTTTGGCAGGATCCGACATCTGGTGTGATTTTTAGTGACTTCCTGCTTAATGTCACGATCTGTTTCTCCTAATACTCAAGAAAGACCACACTTAGACATTGGTTGAAATGAATAAGGCTACTTTTACTAAGTACCGAAGAATAACAGACCAAGGAAAGCAGGAAGTAACTAGTTTAGGCGCGAACAGTGAGTATTAAAGCTTAAGCCCACCCCCATAGCCCTAACCCCCCCCCCTAGCAGTGTCCAATATACTTTCTCCTTCGACATCAGGTGGGCAAGTCATCACCAGCATGGAATGTGAGACCGTTAGTCCAGAGATAACACCGGCCGGCAACATCTTCCACCAATCTTCCACCAGCATACACAATTGAATCCCAGCGCCCCACCCTCCCCGTTTCCATGGCAGCTAAGCAGCATAAGCGAAGGCTGACAGTCCGCCTGTACGCCTTCTCGGCTGATACCCCGACTTCTCCCTGCCTGTTACGAAAAATTCTCCTAGAACAAGCAGACGTGACCCTGGTGGCCCCATTTGGCCCAGGAGGTCATGGTCACAGAGCTGGGGATCCTCTACACCGACAAGCCATGGAAAATTCCTCTGAGGGGATGTAGATCGTTCAGAAATCCTTTTCGTACCTGCAGTCACAATCTTGTACCTCGCAGCTTGCCAGGTGAAGGTTGCTCCTAAGAAGGACTACGCTGTCCGCCGGGGCTGTACGCCCCACTCAGGCTTCTAGTAGGTCTTCGACCACCGGAATCTAGGAAGCGACCTGGTCAACCTTTGCCAGTTGGTGCGGCCCACGTCAGGTCGGCCGTTTTCTGCTTCCATTCCTGGGGTCCTGGGGTCCCCTCAATTCTAGATCTCGCTAGGGCCTGGCGGCCTACACACTTCGCCGTCACGCGGCTGCTCTATCCACCGTCCTGGTCTTGAAATCTTAATCCTCCAGGGAACATCGCCCCTGGGTGACACTTCCCGTAGGGGGCCGCTACCCTTGGCCCCCCAGTCATCCTCCGGTTTGCGACCTGAGATCTACGTATCGTTTCGGGCTCCGATGCTCGCCTTCAAACCATTCGCACTTGTGACCTGCACCGACTGACCTTCAGGTCTGGTCGTCAGTGGACGTCACCTCGGTCACAGGTATTTGGAGCTGCCGACATCATCGGTCGGGGATGACGCTTGCGTGTTCCACACGGACATCGGGCCCTGCGACCCGACTCCACCTTCGTCCCGAGGGGCAACCCCTTGCCCCATCGCAGTCAGGGGGTCATCCCACCAGTTCTGCCGGCGGCTGGCCATTCCTGAGGGCGTCGGCAGCACGACCTCATCACCTGTAGCTCACTCAGGATATAAATGGGGCGCGCCCTGCCTCTCCGGCTAGCGGAGGCCCTACTGGTCGCCCTCCGGCCTCAAAGGATGCGTCGAGGGGTCTCCTCGGCTGCCATTGACAGGCGGTTACGTTCAGCATTGCTTCAGCCTCCGACCATTGGGTTCAATGGGTGTCCTTGCAGGGCCAGGGGCCACCTGCCCGGGTATGCGGAGGCATCGGCGGTACGGCCTGCCCAATCGCACCTGACGTATCTTGTCGGGCAGCCACCGGGGGTTCCCCTTGCAGTCTGTGCGCGACTATATGCTGAACAGCCTTGTTTATTCAGAGCCGGCGTTCGCTTGCAGAGTTCTGCAGCAGGTTTCTTTTTACCGACGGAATCTACTAGCGACTCTCTTCCCGCCCAGGAAAGGTTTAGCTTGGGCACTTCCCATTGTTGGACTCTCCAAGCAGCATACAGGAGAAGTGTCGTTGGCTTACCTGAACGATCTTCTCTGTGTGCTGCGAGGAGAGTCCAAACCCGCCCTGGTTGCGTGTAGATTCCGCCTTCCTGTGGATATTCTTTTTTGTTTGAAAAAAGTTTTATTGGTTTTAACAGTTTATAGCAGGAAAGGGGTAAATAAGGTATTATATAATATTTTGGAGCTTCCACATCGGGTTTGATGACCGCCTCCGAGCATACATCTTCCATTTAAAAAAAAAAAAAAGGAAGGGGTACATACATTTTAAAATCATAAATTTTCATATTATTTTATACATTCAATTGCTTTGTATATTGACATCCGTACAGGAATTACCATCATAAAAAAAAGTATAACAAATTATTTTTGCGATCTGAGCCTCTTTGCTATAGTCTCTTCCTCCTCCCCCCCACCAGCAGGCGGACCCGTGGCCCCTCCCGTTCCCATCTCATCATCATCCAGGATTGAGGAGTGTTTTTTAAGAAAATTCTGCATCTCTTCAACTGTTTTGGTTCTAACTCTTCCTCCCTCCCAGAATACCAGCATCCCTTCCGGCATCAACCACTTGAACCACACACCCTTTTTGAATATTTTTTTTGTTAAGAAGGAATAATTCCTTCTTATATCTCGTATTTTCTTTGGGATCTGCTTCAATATGGCCACCTCGTTTTGCTGATACATCAAAGGGCCCCCTCTTTGCGCTCTCAGTATCTCCTCCCTCGTTGACCTTCTTATAAATTTAATATGTATCTCTCTTGGTACCTCATTTATTCTGGCAAATGCTGAATTAATTCTATAAATCAAATCAATGTCCCCCCCCCAATAAATTCCTTATCTTTCTTAATATAATCCGCTAACATAGTAGCAATCAACTCTTTTAAATTTTCATTAGGTAATTCTGGAACATTCTGAAATCTTAAAAAGAAAGACATGCGTTCAAAATCAATTTTAGACATTTGACCAGTAATATCAGTAAGTTCTTTCTTAAAGTCTTTTATCTCTTCCTTATCTCAACCCCCCCCCCCTTCCAGCCCCACAATTTTTTGATTATTATTTGTTCTCTTTGCGCCTCCAATAGTTCCAATCTTGTACTTAAATTGTCTTTCCGGATTTATTGCATTTCATTCATTATTTTTTGAAACATCTCCTCTACGTTTAATGGCTGAGGGCTTGATGACCTAGGATCCTCCACCTCTGTTTCCTTCCGTAACAAAGCTGAAATCTTTGGTTGTGAGGATGGGCTGGGTTTTGTAGATGCTGGAGCAGAGCTTGGTTTCCCAGATGGGGGTTTCCTCGATGCCATAATTAAAGTTTTAAGTGTTGGTGGGTAGAGAAGAAAGAAAGAAAAAAATGGCGCTGTCGGGCGGGCAGTCTGTGAAGTCCGAGACAAAAGCAGCTGTAGTTCAAATTAAGTTTACAACGTCCAGAGAGAAAAAGGAAAAAAGGGAAAAACTTTCCAAACAAAAGCAGAAGGTTTCACAAGGGGGGAGAGCACCGAAAGACACCAGAGCAGGTCCTTTTCTTATATATTTTGAGATTAGTCTAATTTTGTTGAAATAGAGGAATGCTTATTTCCAAAGAAGAAAAGTTCCGTCCTGGGAACAAAGAGAACGCCATCTTTCTGCCTTGCTGGCAGGGTGGAGAAAGCAAAAATGGAAACAATCAATTTAAAATGTAGCAAGGCTCAGGATACATTGTCTAACAGCAATCCCTTAGTTAACAAGAGATTTCCTTTTTCAATAAATCCAACGGAAGTCACTTTCACTCTCTCCGCATCGCGGGACTCTTTCTCCAATGCCGCTTTAATTCCAGGGGGGTTGTTTCCAACTCCCCCCTATCTTCTCTTTTCATCAAATCAAAAAATGCAAAAAAGTCCAAATAAGGCACATACCATTTTTCTAAGCCCGGCGTTTCAGCTCCTTGTAAAATCCTCCATGTTCCAGCTCCTTCGGCGAAAGGGAAGCTCCCCCCGCAAAAGTTCCCCAGCCCCTAGGGCGAGGCGGGAGCAGCCCCCCTACCGCCGTCGAGATGGGGGCCCTCACCGCAAGCCGCCCGTGCAGAGGGGGGGATTATGCCCGTCTCCCCCCCCCCCCCCCGCATCCGAAGGCGCAGCTGAAGCAACACAGCAGCGGACGTGTGGAATCCGTGCCGAAGCCGGAAACGATCTCTGTGGATATTCTTCTTCCTTTTACAGGCTTGACGCCAGCTACCATATGCAATTGGAATTGCGGCTACATGGGCACCAACCAGAATGCTTTGCAGGTCCACGCCTTACATTGAAATTTCTGGCAAACACAGGAAGAGGCGGGGCTTTTAAAGAAAACTCAATTCAGTCCAGAGGGCAGTTAGGCAGAATGAACCCATTGTTGGACTCTCCTCGCAGCACACAGAGAAGATCGTTCAGGTAAGCCAACGACACTTCACACTCCTTTTATCAATGTTGTTACTCTTTAAGAGACCATTACCTTTTTTGAAAATCATATGGTTTATATGGAATTATTAAATTTACTTAGTTTACACACTGTAGAATTACTTCAAATAGATATATTTATTTAATAAATAAATAAATAGTGTTATGCAACATAACAGAAATGTTTATTAATAATCCTGTGTTGTCAGTATAGTTCTTATTCAATAAAAGCTGTTCTAAAACATCCCTTTAGTTATTTTATTCTTCACTGTGATATTTTTCTATCATGCAAATTAGTTTCCATGTGTGTGCTGTTTATCATTTGGAATGTTTCAGCAAAGCAATTTTTGGCATACTATACCTCTGCATCTCTGTCCATAGCAGCATCTATTGTGTTACCTCAGCTCCTTCTCAACTCCCAGAAGTATTTTCAGCATCATTCTATGATTTTTTTCTTCATATTTCCCCAAATCATTTCTATTTTCTTATTCCTTGCGTTTAGTGTTATTATTTTTCCTTATTAATCTACATTTGAAAAGGAATAATTTGGGAAAAATTACATTTCATTTAGATTTTTGTTCAGACTATTCTACTTCTTAATAAGTTTTAGAGTTTAAATAATTAAAGAAGCCTTCCTGTAAATATGCAATGCTTGGATAAAGTTACTACATCTTGTAGTAACAAGTTTGTGTCTCGTGTTTATAGGCAAAGGCCAAGAAGTTAAGGCATGTCATCTTTGCTAAGTATTACTAAAACAAACCTGATAGAATATTGCCCTATGGTTAAAACGTAGGAAGAAAGAACTGCCTAGCTCAGATAACATGCATGTATGTAAGGTTCTTTCACAAAGCAAGTGTCTTCCTCTAGCTGAAATTTAAAAAATTCAAAATCATTCCAAGAACCATATATAGTATAATAATGTATTTTTCAAAGTGTATTTTTCACAACCCTTTTCAATGGCTAAAGTATTCAACAGAATACTTTACTCTGCAGAAGATTCTGCCTGTTCTTCATCAAACCCAGGGCTGGCCAACTCCAATATACTTCAGTGTTTTCCAGATCAATCGTAGTATTTTAAAAAACATAAATTTACTGTTTTACATTCTCCATTTATAATGGCTGTTCTATCTGAAATTTCATTGTTACAGCCTAAGCTTATCCACATTAGAAGTTGTAGGTGATCATTTCAAAACAAAAACTTAATTTTGATCCATAGCTATTCATATAAGACTTACAAAGAAGTAGCATGTCTATGGATACCTTTCAAAATAATGCTAAAGCTGTTCATGTTGCTCAGCCTCTCCAGATTTGAGTGCTTTTATAAGCCAAGCATGATGGAAAAGAAAGCTGTCGTTTGGTTTTATTTTAAGGCGCTAAACTACTGAATGTATTATCTATATCACGTTACAGTTTTCTTTATCAATTTGACTTTGATTCATAATATCAGATAGACATCCATCTGTATAGTAATATTAAATATGGCTTTTATATAATACATACAATAATACAATAGCAGAGTTGGAAGGGACCTTGGAGGCCTTCTAGTCCAACCCCCTGCCTAGGCAGGAAGCCCTATATTATATCATTTCAGACAAATGGCTATCCAACATCTTCTTAAAGACTTGTAGTGTTGGGGCATTCACAACTTCTGGAAGCAAACTGTTCCACTGATTAATTCTTCTGTCAGGAAGTTTCTCCTCAGTTCTAAGTTGCTTCTCTCCTTGATTAGTTTCCACCCATTGCTTCTTGTTCTACCCTCAAGTGCCTTGGTGAATAATTTGACTCCCTCTTCTTTGTGGCAACCCCTGAGATATTGGAACACTGCTATCTTATAGTCTTATGGAAGTGTGATATGTAATACTTCTAATTATTCAAAAAAATAGACCCGTGGTAACACATGTTACAGGCAGTATGTCTAGTTTGGAATATCATTTCAATATCTTCAAACTGAATAAGTTTGAAGATATTGAAATGATATTCCAAACTAGACATACTGCCTGTAATATGTGTTACCATGGGTCTATTTTTTTGAATAATTAGAGGTATTACAGATCACACTTCCATAAGACTGAATATTTCTAAAATATTTCTAGAAAAATACTGTTGTTTTGCAGAATTCTAGAGGTTTCCTACACTCAATCAATGGAGAACAAAATTGATCCCAGAAAGGAATACATTTGATTCACCAAGCTAGCTTACAATGACATTATTTTTAGATACAACCTAATATCCTTTTACAATGTTCAGGCAGATAAAATAATAGCTCGCTGTTGCTGCAAATAGCCATATAATGGCTATATCTTTTAATCTAATTTAATTTAGTCTCTTCTTCGTACAATCTTTTCATAGGAAGGATACAATAACATCAGTAACAGCTATGTAAAGAGTGCTAATTTCTATTTTCATTACTGTAGTAAATGGATAAGGACAGTCCCATCCTTTAGATCAGGGATGTCCAAACTTGGGAACTTTAAGACTTGTGGACTTCAACTCCCAGAATTCCCCAGCCAGCATAGCTGGCTGGGGAATTCTGGGAGTTGAAGTCCACAAGTCTTAAAGTTCCCAAGTTTGGACATCCCTGCTTTAGATCTTTGCAACTATATCAATCCAATGCATTAGTCTTCTCCCCCATTCCTTTAACAACTTGTTTAGCAACAGTAGTTACAACAGTGATGAAAAAGTCATTTATAACCTTTGCAGGTTTGTAAAGCAAAGGAAAACTGAAATAAGATCATAAGCAGAGTCAAAGGCTTCACCTAACTTCACTTAATGATCAAGATCCTGTTTCCAATTGTGGTTGCTAAACAAGGACTAGCTATATAAGTAAATTGTGTCACAAGGCAAAATGTTCACCCATATTGCATTTCAAAATACAAAAGGTACAGCAGATATCACTTTGTTGCCAATATATGAAATATTCTTCATGCTACCACCTTGATACCTTATGATACAAATTGCTTTTGTTTTCTCCAGTCCCACAAAGAGAAACCTATTAAGCTTACCTGTACCTTGAGTATTTAAATGCAATTATTTTTGCATTCTAATGCATTGTCTTTTATTTTATTGAACATTTGCTTGAGAATTTTTTTTCACAGTTACACAACACTTAAAAATACTGAACAACAGAGTTGCCTCATACTCGTCCTGGGTATTCCTAAGAGTGTCTCTACAATACTTTTCTATGAAATGAAGAAATCTTTTAAACTTCTTGTAGCTGTTTTGTAATATATTCCTTCAATGAATATGGCTTTCCTTTTAGCCTTTGCCTTATAGGAGGGCAAGTTAGGTGGCTTTGCCCTCAGATTTATCATTCCTATTGTTTCATAAGATAAAATTTTATCTTGGCTAAGGTATCAGCTGCTTAATTATGATTATCTGGCCAAGATAAAATTTTACTTTATCAAACACTAGGAATGATAACTTCAAGGGCAAAGCCACTCAGTCACTTGCCCTCCTTTCATGTAAAAGCTAAAGGGGAGCTAGCTTCATTGACATAATATGTTACAGAACAGCTGCAAGAAATTCAAAAAGGTTTTTTCATTTAATTATGATTATCTACTGTATGTATTATTTAACCACTAGACACATCTGTAGGTTGATCTTCCCTCTTACTTAGGCTCGAATTCTAGATAATCCTTTTCATTTCAGTGATAGATAGATACTTCCTTTTTAAAATACTGATCACAAGTACATCTTTATCAGAAGGTGCTTCATTTCACTGGTTTATTTCTATTGCTATACTCATATCTGTCTCTATGGTATTTCTCTATCATACTTTTGTTGAGATACATAGGCATATTCCCATATTACTATAACTTGCCACCCTGGTAGGAGCACATGAAAATTTTGGACAAATAATCTTGTTTTCTATTATTGATTGATTACAGTCTTACTTTTCTTGTATTTAGAATATGATATAAAGCATAATTGGTTCAAAGAATCAAGGAAAAGAACTTCAGCTAGATGGTTTTCATTTGTAGTTCACTACAGCCATTCAACTATATCAAGATAGTTAAAAATAAGCATCCTATTCATCTATACAGATCCCACTGGAAAGCTATACGTCATTTTATGCAAATAAATTATTTCTTCACTTGAAACCTTATTTTAAAAATCATTATAGTTGGCAGATATATTTCAATGCAAAGTTTCATAAAAATAGCAAATTGAAATGAAATAATTCTGTTTGAAAAATAGATTCATTTTATTGAAAGTAATCCCAGAAGGATATCTTTTATGCTAATTACAGCGTCAGCAGTTTATACTGAATGTATTTTTCTTCAGCATTAGTGAACTTGGAAATTTGACCTAGAATCAAATATTGCTACACTGTCCTAATGTAAATCAGAAAAGTTCCAGAAATCACACATTTTTTTAAAAAGACAAAACAAAAACTGAATGTACAACCTAACCAAAGCATTAAGGGTGTACGTTTATATTAGCATTTATGCTAGTTTTATTTGCATACCATTCTTGAGTTTTATCTATTTTTGCTTTTGTCTCACATAAGCCTTACTTGGGTATATGTCTATTGTCAAGCTAGAGTTACAGCAGAATCGTCACCTTTCAATTCCACATGTAAAGTGCTGTGGTTCTTAACTTCTAGAATTCTGTTTTGATTAACATAGGAAGCATCTTTATTGTGAGATAGTGGTTTTTTCTTGTTAATAAGAATTTGTTTTTTTGGCCACTGTTTTAGGCCTGTGGCTTAAACGTTTTCTTGTATAAATAAAAAACACATGGAAGTAACATGTTTCTTTTAGAAGGTCATAAACTGTTTTCTCTTTGGGGTAAATGTTTTTAAAAGCCTTATTCTCAGTAGATAAGCTGAAACAAACATTTGCTGCCTCACATTCCTTTTTTATAACTACAAAATGTCTCAAAATTGTCAGACAACACATTAACTTTTGAAAAAGTGCACGTATAATGTACTTTAAGGAAAATAATTTCTGTTATTTTACTTAGGTATGGGTTTGTCACATTTGAAACTCAGGAAGATGCACAAAAAATTTTACAAGAGGTAAATGATTATTTTATTTTATATACATAGATAGTAGTAATCCTCTCGTGTTTACATACTTGTGAAGATCGTTATTTAAAGTCTGTAGGAACATTATTTTTTCCCCCAGATTTGGTAGACACCATCACAAAATAGCTGCCATAATGTATAATCAATATTAAAGCTATGGGTACAAGAGAGAATTGTGCAGATTACTGACAGGAGATACAGAGGGTCTTTTCAGATACCATAGACATTTGGGCTACCCTTATGCTCATGGGCATTGTGTTATAGGAATGGGATGTTCAAAAGCAGAGAAATGGATTGAAATGTGCAAAAAGATTTTTTTAAGCTAGTTTAATTTCCAGTCAATGTATCCATAGCAATTAAGGGAGGGTAGAGGTTTTCTGATGCTCCCTTCTAGCTTCCCACAATGAAACTCAATGGGGAAGCCGGCAGGAAATTGGAAGTCATTCCCATTGCTTTTTTGCCCTCCTATGGTCATTAGGTAAGAAAATAACTGAGGTTATTTTCACTGGACACTGGGGCACTGATTGTCCAGTAGAAAGTTAAAAATCATAGCAGGAGGCCTAGAAATTTGAAATTGCTTTTACATGGCACAGAAAAAAATAAAGATGACAGACAATATCTTACCTTATTGGGAAGGGCTAATGGAATGAGACAACTCACTACAGCCAACTGGCTGCAGGACAACTCACTGTGAAACAATTCAACAAATACAAACTTAATTTTGATGGAATCATAGCCAATAATAATAAAATAAAGTCAATCCAGAAATATATGAGTTAGCAATAATTTTGAAGAAAACGTCACCAATAATAAAAATAACTGAACGAAACAATTAATACAGTGTTGAATTGTCACACTGCGAATTGGCCATGATGAGTTGGCTGTAGCAAGTTACAGTGGCAAACTGGCCATGGCAAATTGTCCTAGACCCAGGGCTATAGGCAGCAGGCAATTATTTGAAGAAAGCTACTTTTGGATAGCTATCAAATGCCTTAATATGATATGGCATGTCAAATGCTCCCCCCCCCCCAAACACAATTTTATTTTAGTCAAAGGAACATGGAGAAATAGGCATTCCTAGTCCTTCAAAATCCTTGGTTCTAAGATATCAAAGGGTTTATAATTTAAAGCAAGTACCTTGAAGAAAATGGGGGGGGGGGTGATCTAGGGATTGTTTTATATTTTGAATTCATATCTTTTGAATTTTATATTCTCAAAATCCTTATATAGTAATATTATTTATTTGAACAAAAGAATTGTAATAGTAACCAACATCCCCCCCCCAAAAAAAATTGCAAGATATTTTTTGTAAGATATTTATTGAAATAAATATCTGAAAAAATAGTTGGATTGTTTGTAAACATTTTATAAAACAAGATTTAGAAGTAAGTAATATAAATAATATATTCCCTTTGTTTTGTTTAGGCTGAAAAATTAAATTATAAAGATAAGAAACTGAACATTGGTCCAGCAATAAGAAAACAACAAGTAGGGATTCCTCGTATGTATTTGTTTTATCTCCCTCTTTGCCCATGCTGCAATGAAATCCCTTTCAAGCACAGCACTAGACATAACCATTAAGCTGCTAGAACCAAGAGACTAATTGCTGCACACGAACCTTCTGATTCACCCTGTTTATTCATGTTATATCAACTATCCAGAATCTCTCCATGTGGCATTCAGTCTGGCCACATGAGGGTTATTTCTCTGTAATCTTTCCACCTACAACTCCTTTCTCTTCACTTTCAGCCATTCAAACTGCTAAGGGAGAACCACAATATTTCCATTCTACCTGATAAAGAGATATTATAAAAAATTAAAATTTGCCTGAAGTGAAACCTGTTGACCATGGAAAATTTTTAGACCCATACATCTCCCATGCAAATGCTATAGACAATAAATATTTCATCTGAATTGTGATGAAATAACGTTCTACAGATAGGCCTTGCTTATTAACCATAATTGGGACCAGGAATTCTGTCACTTAAGTAACACAGTTGTAAAGCGTGACATCACATGACTGCACTGACTTACTATAGGAATTCCAGTAATCCCAGTTGCTACTGTCACCTAATTCCCATACAGTCACAGCATCTCAGTCACATGATCACCCTTTGCACCCTCCTACTGACTTCCTCATTGGGTTTGTGTGTCCAGAGTTGGCAATGAATGTTGCAAATGGTAGTCATGTGAGCACAGGACACTGCAACTTAATTGCAAGCTCATTGCCAAGTGCCCGAATCACAATTATGTGACTGGGGTGGTGCTGCAGTGGCTGCAAGTACCAGGATCTGTTGAATGTCCCTTAAAAGGGATCAAGGGATTAAGCCTAGATTAGCTTGGATTGGGGTGGGTCCTTACCTAATGACCCATAGAATTCAACTAATCTGGCAGTGACAAGTATAAGAATCCTATTGCTAAGTGATGTAGTCATGTGATTTGCTTAGCAACAAATTCCCATCCCAGTTGTAGTTTTAAGTCAGGGACTACCTGTATATCAATATTGCTTAATTTAGAATTATATGCCAAGTTCTGTACAGTGTTTTCCTGTTACTCGTGATGCAGATTTAGCCTTAGACTTGTTATAGCCACCAAATTGATTGACACTGGGCAAATTACCACTCCATTTCTCTGTTCCATCAATAAAATCCTACCTGTAAAATGATTTGTGTGCGCTTAAAATTCCTGCTTAAGAAATTTGAGGAAATTTGTCTGATTAATTATTTTGTCCCCAAATTTTCAAATTTACACATGTTACATATCTGATTTTTACTAACTAAAAACTTGTTATTCTAAGAGCACAAAATGATAAAATAAAGAAACAAATGTTTATTCTGTCATTATTTCAGGTTCCAGTATAATGCCAGCAGCTGGAACAATGTACTTAACAACTTCAACTGGATATCCGTACACTTACCATAATGGAGTAGCTTATTTTCACACTCCAGAAGTTGCGTCTGTTCCTCAGCCATGGGTAATTCTTTTTTATATAGGAATATCAGATTTGCTGATAAATAATATGCTTTTTTAAATTTCTTTTTATGCTTTGTAAACTGCGGTTAATGCAGCAGATTTGTAACAGTGTTGCCTTTGCAGTTTTATTCCATGCAGCTGTTGCAAATAATAATAATAATAATGCAGGTACTCCATGGGTTACGACAGCAATCCTGAGAAGTTTGGGTTGCTGTTGTAACCTAAAAATGTGTGGGTTATTAAGCTGGAAGAGATGGGAGTCCCACCTAAGGAGGGCAGGAAGGGAGAAGGGCCTGAGAAAGCTGACAGGCCACGCAGGAGGCCTAGGAGGGATAGCACAGATCACACCTAAGTTGTGAAGACTGAGCAGTACAGACCATGCCTGCATCAGGGTAAGGGGCAGTCAGATTGCCTATATCTCACAGAAGGCAGGAAGAGCCAGCAGAGGCTGTTATGGTGGGTGAGATGCTGCAAGCAGGTGAAAAATCAGGAGCAACTTAATGAAGCAATTTGCCACTTTCCTTGCCAGCTTTCTCATTGTGTTGGCTTGATGAACACTGCATTCATATACAGCACTAAACAAAGACTAAATCATGATTAACTGACATACTGGACTGCTTCCAACTACTTTTCACTTCAAACCAAAAATAAACCAAATTATAGATAAGTGTTATGTATAAAACAGGATAGTGGTTTTATGATGGTTAATATTTATAGTCAATTTCAGTTTATTTCAAAACAGGGTTCAAATTTTATTTATCAAATGTGTGTGTTGCCAAGTCTTAAAAGACTCTTAAATACAATAAAAGTTTGCCCAATAAGAGAAAATAACACTACATTATAGACAAATACAGATCTATAATAGTGTTAGCTATAATTAAATACTATAAAAATAAAACTTAAGAAAAAAAGGGAAATGGTTATTAAAAGCCCTCTGGAAGAGTTTGGTCTAAATGCTTCCAGAAAGCTGATGCAAAGGAGGCCCATCTAACTTCTAGAGAAAGCTTGTTCCACAACATAGATGTCACAATAAACTTTTTTTTCTGGTCTTAACCTTTTTATTTCACAGAAGTAGTATTCCACAAGTGGCTATTATTACAGGGATCTAAGAAAAGTAAAAAACCCAAAATTCTAATAATAAATTAGTATTGATGCATATAAGAGCCTGTTTGGTGTACTGGTTAAAGCATCAAGATAGAAACCAAGAGTTCATGAGTTCTAGTACCACCTTCAACACAAAGCCAACAGGGTGGCCTCAGGCCAGTCATTGTTTCTCAGCTTTTAGGTAGCAGGCAGTGATAAACCACTACCGAAAACTGTACAGACATATCCAGGAAGTACCCAGGAATAAAGCCTGATTTGAAGGCAAAAAAGATACATATACAAATTATTTATGTTTCAAATTTCTGAACTGCCTCTCTCCCTCAAAGATTCCCTCAAGGTTCTCCGGAAAGGAAAGGATGAGGTAGTCCGCCGTGGATGATGAAGCAGGTAGAGCACACAATCCTAGACAAGATACAATACAATAGCAGAGTTGGAAGGGACCTTGGAGGTCTTCTAGTCCAACCCTCTGCCTAGGTAGGAGCCCTATGCCATTTCAGACAAATGGCTATCCAACATCTTGAAGACTTCCAGTGTTGGGGCATTCACAATGTCTGGAGGCAAGGGGTTCCACTGATTAATTGTTCTAACTGTCAGGAAATTTCTCCTCAGTTCTAAGTTGCTTCTCTCCTTTTTTGTTGTTGTAAAGAATTTTATTGGTTTTAAAACATTTATGGGGAAAAGGTAAAAAGGTACATAGAAAATTTGGGTAGCTCCCATGCTAGTAGTAGAAATCCCTCCAGATCTCACAGTTTTACAATTTTAAAAATGACATATAAAAGATAAGCATAAACAGAATTCTTACTTTATATCAACCGTATGTTCAATCATCTCTTTTTTTGTCACTTTCTACTATATCAACAATTACAATAATATTTCAAATACAATTATTTTTGTGACCTGAGCCTTTTCAATATTGCTCCCTCCTCCGTGTCCCCAGGTGGAGTCATAGCCCCCCCCCCTTTTCCCATGTCTTGTACATTGCTGCCTTTTTCCCCGCCTCCGCTATCTTCGTCCTCTAGGAGAGAAGAATGTTTTTTAATAAAGGCTTCAGCCTCATCCACTGTCTTAATTCTAATTCTGCTTCCCTCCCAGAAAATCAGCATTCCCTCTGGCAATAACCATCTAAACCAAATTCGTCTGTTATATAGTTTCTTTGATAAGAAAGAATACTTCTTCCTTCTTTCTCTTATTTTTTGGGGGATTTGCTTTAGAATAGTAATTTCTTTATCTCGATATTTTAAAGGTCTCCCCCTTTTTGGTCCCTAGCACCTCATCCCTCGTGGTCCTCCTGAGAAATTTAACATGTACCTCTCGTGGAACATTATGGGTTCTAGCATATAATAATAATAATAATAATAATAGTTTAATTTCTTGACCGCTCCTCTCCCCGTAGGGACTCGGAGCGGTGCACAGGGAAACTAAAACCATAAATATACAATCAAAAACATCTTAAAAACAAATTAAATAATACCTGTGCTAAAATACCCAATCTAAGCTAAAATTCCCACTATACAACTAAAACCCCATAGAGAGAGACTACCCCAGACCGGCCAAGCAGAAAAAGTATGTTTTTAATTTCAGACGGAAGGAGCGGAGGTCCGTGGTCGTTCTAATGTCGGGGGGAAGGTCATTCCAGAGGGCAGGGCCCGCCACAGAGAGAGCCCTTCCCCTGGGCGTCGCCCGCTGACAAAATCTAGTGGACGGCACCCGGAGAAGTCCCTCTCTGTGGGAGCGAATCGGCCGTGAGGAAGTATGGGGCAGGATCCGATCCCGCAAATAGCTAGGTCCCGAGCCATGGAGCGCTTTAAAGATGATAATTAGTACCTTGAAGCGCACCCGGAAGACGACAGGCAGCCAGTGCAGCTCGCGCAGGAGAGGTGTTACATGGGTAAACCTAGAGGTACCCAGGATTGCCCGCGCGGCTGCGTTCTGGACCATCTGCAGTCTCCGGGTGCACCTCAAGGGAAGCCCCATGTAGAGAGAGTTACAATAGTCCAGTCGGGATGTCACGAGAGCATGAGTGACTGTGCGAAGGGCGTCCCGATCCAATAGGGGGCGCAACTGGCGAACCAGGCGAACCTGGTAAAACGCCCTCCTAGCCACGGCTGTCACTTGATCTTCCATGGACAGCCGGGCATCTAGGAGGACACCCAAGTTGCGCGCCCCATCCACAGGGGCAAGATGTTCGCCCCCTATGGCCAGCGATGGAGTTAGCTGGTTGAATCGGGCAGCCGGAAACCACAGCCACTCGGTCTTGGTCGGGTTGAGTCTGAGTCCGTTACTTCCCATCCAGATCCGTACGGCTTCCAGGCACTGGCACATCACCGCTACGGCATCGTTGGGGTGGTTTGGGGTAGATATATACAGCTGCGTATCATCAGCGTAGAGATGATACTCTACCCCAAAACCACGGATGATCTCACCCAGCGGCTTCATATATGTGTTGAACAGGAGAGGCGAGAGGACCGACCCCTGAGGAACCCCACATGTGAGGGGTCTCGAGGTCGACCTCTGCTCTCCTGCCAACACAAATTGCGATCGGCCAGAGAGGTAGGAGGAGAACCACCGTAAAACGGTGCCTCCCACCCCCAACCCCCCCAACCGATGCAATAGGATACCATGGTCGATGGTATCGAAAGCCGCCGAGAGGTCTAATAGGACCAGGATGGAGGAACAACCCCCATCCCTGGCCCTCCAGAGATCATCAACCAACGCGACCAATACCGTCTCGGTGCTATGCCCGGGCCGAAAGCCGGACTGGCGCGGATCTAGATACTCAACTTCCTCCAGGTGACGGGGAAACTGTTGTGCCACCACACTCTCAACAACCTTCGCCAGAAAGGGAAGGTTGGAGACTGAATTAATTCTATAAACCAGGTCCATATCCCACCACAGCTGTTCTTTGTCTCTCTTAAGGTATTCTGCTAAAATTGTGCTCATAATATCTTTAAGATCTTCATTTTCTGTCTCTGGTAGATTCTGGAACCTGAGAAAAAAAGACATTCTTTAAAATTCTATTTTGGCCATAAAGTTTTCCGGTTCTAAATTTCCCTTTCGGACCTCCTTAACCTCTTCTCCCATCCCAGCTGCTCGCTCCTCTAGCACCAAAATTCTTTGGTGCTAGAGGAGGGAGGTACATCAGAAAGAAAAAAGTCAACTAATCAAAATCCAAAAAGTCCACGTGACAGAAGAGATCCAGAGCACCCTCAGGGAGACTATAAAAAAAATACCAGCGATTTCCCACAGGTGGTTTCAAAAGACAGACTTAATTTATAAGTACAAAAACGAGAAAGAAGGGGAGCCATTTGAACTCCTCCTTTTCGCAGGGAGAAGAGCAGAAGTTCCGATTTTTAAAAACAGCTCAGGAAGCACCTCTTGCAACTGCGATTTCAATCTTTCTCACATAGTTAATTCAAATGGCCGGTCAGCCTTTGTTCTCTCTCCATTCCGATGTGGAGAGAGATAGTTTAAATGCCGCTTTGTCCGAGGGGGGGTTAAAGGGAAAAAAAACACCCCCCTCTAATCTTCGTTTAAATAGATTGAACAGAAACTTACAATAGTCTCCAACCCCTGCCTAGGCAGGAAGCCCTATATCATTTCAGACAAATGGCTATCCAACATCTTCTTAAAGACTTGCAGTGTTGGGGCATTCACAACTTCTGGAGGCAAGCTGTTCCAGTGATTAATTCTAACTGTCAGGAAATTTCTCCTCAGTTCTAAGTTGTTTCTCTCCTTGATTAGTTTCCACCCATTGCTTCTTGTTCTACCCTCAAGTGCCTTGGTGAATAGTTTGACTCCCTCTTCTTTGTGGCAACCCCTGAGATATTGGAACACTGCTATCATGTCTCCCCTAGTCCTTCTTTTCATTAAACTAGACATACCCAGTTCCTGTAACCGTTCTTCACATGTTTTAGTCTCCAGTCCCCTAATCATCTTTGTTGCTCTTCTCTGCACTCTTTCTAGAGTCTCCACATCTTTTCTACATCTTGGCGACCAAAACTGAATGCAGTATTCCAAGTGTGGCCTTATCAAGGCATTATAAAGTGGTATTAACACTTCTCGTGATCTTGATTCTATCCCTCTGTTTATGTAGCCTAGAACTGTGTTGGCTTTTTTGGCAGCTGCTGCACACTGCTGGCTCATATCTAAATGGTTGTCCACTAGGACTCCAAGATCCCTCTCATAGTTACTACTTTTGAGCAAGGTACCAACTATACTGTACCTGTGCATTTCGTTTTTCTTGCCTAAATGTAGAACCTTACTCTCTTCACCATTGAATTTCATTTTATTAGATAGTGCCCAATGTTTAAATTTGTCAAGATCCTTCTGTATCTTAAGCCTATCTTCTGGAATGTTGGCTATTCCTGCCAACTTGGTGTCATCTGCAAATGTGATGAGTTCCCCATTTATTCCCTCATCCAAATCATTGATGAAGATTTTGAAGAGTACTGGGCCTAAAACAAAGCCTTTGGGTACTCCACTACATACTTCCCTCCATGTAGATGCAGTTCCATTGAGGACTACACGTTGAGTGCAGTTGGTCAGCCAGTTACGAATCAATCTGGTGGTGATGCTGTCTAACCCACATTCTTCTACTTTATCTAGTAGTAGGTTATGGTCTACCTTATCAAATGCCTTACTGAAGTCCAAATAAACTATATTGACGGCATTCCTCTGGTCCACTAGTTGGGTCACTTTGTCAAAGAATGCAATAAGATTAGTCTGGCATGATCTGTTTTTGATGAACCCATGTTGGCTTTTGGCTATTACTTTGTTTACTTCTAGGTGTTCGCTAATTCATTTCTTGATTATCTTTTCCAGAATCTTTCCTGGTATTGAGGTCAGGCTCAATAATCTGTAGTTTCCTGGATCTATTTTTTTACCTTTTTTGAAGATGGGAACCACATCAGCTATTTTCCATTCCTCTGGTAGTTCCCCGGTGTTCCAGGATCTCTGAACGATATAGTTCAATGGTTCCGAGATCTCGTCTGCCAGTTCCTTCAGAACCCTGGGATGTAATCCATCCGGTCCTAGTGATTTCAACTCGTCTAAGTTAGACAGGTGCTCTCTTACCATTTTCTTCCCTATTTCAACTTGAGTTCCTAATCTGATTTTTGTGGTGCTGTTTTGGATAGATTGGACTGTTATCCCTTTGTGTAAAGAGAGATGCAAAACATGAGTTAAATAGTTCTGCTTTCTCCCTGTTGCTTGTCACCTTCTTGCCACTTTCTCCCAGCAGTGGACCAAATGTTTCCTTTTTTCTTGTTTTTAACATGTTGGAAGAAGCTTTTTTTGTTATTTTTTACTTTTGTGGCAAGTTTTTCTTCATTGTGAACCTTAGCTTTCCTCACTTTATCTTTGCAGGCTCGGGCTATTTGTTGATATTCTGCCTTAGTTATGTCCCCCTCTTTCCACTTTTTATACTTATCTTTTTTGTCTCTCAATTTGTCAGAAAGTTCTTTATGCAGCCATGCCAGTTTCTTTTGGAAGCTGTTATTTTTCTTCTTCGTTGGTATCGTGCTAGACTGGGCTTTTGTAATCTCATGTTTCAAAATTTCCCAGGCTTCCTGAGTTGTTTTCCCCTTGAGGATTCTCATCCATGGAATTCTTCCCAAGCTTTCTCTTAAGTTTATTGAAATTAGCTCTCCTAAAGTCTAAGACTCTAGTTTGACTTTGTTCTACTGCTTGTGTTTGTATAATGTTGAATTCCAATATTGCATGGTCACTTGCCCCCAGGGTTCCTGTGGCTTCAACACCTTATATCATTTCCTCTCTGTTAGTGAGAATTAAGTCCAATATGGCTGATCCCCTTGTTCCCTTCTCTACGTTTTGGGAAAAAAGTTGTCTGCTAGGTTTGTTAGGAACCTGCTGGATCTTCCACTTGGTGCAAAGTTTGTTTCCCAGTAACTACAGTCTGGGTAGTTAAAATCCCCCATTAGTATTGTGTGCTTCCTACATACCTTAGATGTGCATTAAATTACTGAATGAAACTTATCCCCTTTTACAAAAAGTAGTATCTTATACAGTGCATTCAGAAAGAACTCAGACCCCTTTCATCTTTGTCAATTTTGTTATGCTGCAGCCTTATTCTACAATTGTTGAAATTCATTTTTTCTAATTAAGCTACATTCAATGAAGACAGAATTTTAGAAGTGTGTGTAAATTTATTAAAAAGAAAGAAAACCCTGAAATATGGAATGGAATGGAATAGAATTCTTTATTGGCCAAGTTTGATTGGATACACAAGGAATTTGTCTTTGGTGAATATGTTCTCAGTGTACATAAAAGAAAAGATACATTTGTCACGAATCATAAGGTACAACACTTAATGATAATCATAGGGTACAAGTAAGCAATCAGGAAACAATCAAAATCAATATAAATTGTAAAGATACAAGCAACAAGTTACAGTTCTGCAGTCATAAGTAGGAGGAGATGAGTGATAGGAATGATGAGAGGACTACCGTGTTTTTCGGAGTATAAGATGCACCAAGGTTTTGAAGAGGCAAATTACAAAAAAAAAGTAGGTTGGTAGATAGAGGGATAGAGAGGGAGAGAAAGAAATACAAATACAGATACAAATACAGTAGGTAGGTAGGGAGAGAGTAGGTAGGTAAAAGGAATAGAGAGAGAGAAATAGAGAAATGCAGTAGGTATGTAGGGAGTGTGTGTGTGTATGGGTAGGTAGGTAGGTAGGTAGGTAGGTAGAAGGATAGAGAAATAGGGAGGGAGAGAGAAATACAGTAGGTAGGGAGAGAGAGAGTAGGTAGGTAGGTTGATGTTTCCAGGTGTATTTATCTATGTCCTGGAGAAGGAAATCGCTGACAAATCTTAGGACTTTGTTTCTCCTGGCACAGAAACAGTTAAAGAGCCTTCTCAAAGGGGGGGGGGGGGCTTTGCACTTTGGAAACCTCCCCAAAACTGCCCGTTTCTCTGCGAAAATGGGCCTTTTTTTTCCCAAATAAAAAGCATGAACAGCCTTGGGGGGGACGGGACTTGCAGTCTGCTCCTGAGGGGGTGGGGGTGTCAAAAATGGGCAAAAAACTGGCCCATTTATCGTGAAAACGGGCCATTTTTGTGTCAAATAAATTCCATGCATAGCCCTATGGAAGCTTATAGAGTGCTCGGGGGGGGGGGGGGGAAATGGCTTATTTTAGGCTAATTCCTGCCCTCCCCAGCCCCCAGGAGCTCTCTGGAAACCTCTATAAGGCTAGGCACAGCCAGTTTGGTGAATGGGACGGGATTCCATGAGGCAAAAAATGCTGTATTCGATGTATAAGACGCACACAGATTTTCAGCCTCTTTGGAGGAAAAAAAGATGCATCTTATACTCCGAAAAATACGGTAATAGTAATAGTAATGCAGCCTTAGGGAATGGTTTGACAGTGGTGAGGGAATTATTTGTTTAGCAGAGTTCAGGAAAAAACTGTTCTTGTATCTAGTTGTCTTGATGTGCATTGCTCTATAGTGTAGTTTTGAGGGTAGGAGTTGAAACAATATATGTCCAGGATGTGAGGGGGTCTGTAAATATTTTCACAGCCCTCTTTTTGACTCGTGCAGTGTACAGGTCCTCAATGGTGGCAGGTTGGCAGTAATTGTTTTTTCTGCAGTTCTGGTTATCCTCTGAAATCTGTGTCTGTTTTGTTGGGTTGCAGAACCAAACTAGACAGTTATAGAGGTGCTGATGACAGACTCAATAATTCTTCTGTACAACTGTATCAACAGATCCTTCGGCAGTTTGAGCTTCCTGAGTTGGCACAGAAAGAACATTCTTTGTTGTGCTTTTTTGATGATGTTTTTGATGTTAGAGGTATATTTTAGGTCTTGAGATATTATAAAACCTAGAAATTTGAATATCAAAAATATCACATTGGCATAATTATTCAGAACCTTTGGAACAACATTTGAAATTTAGCTCTGGTGCCTCCCATTTCTCTTGATTGTTGCTGACATGTTTCTGAAGTCTACCGGTGGTAAATTAAATTGATTGGACATGATTTGGAAAGGCACACACCTCTCTATAGAAGGCCTCACAGCTAACAATACAAACTGTAGCAGAGCAAGAGCCATGAGATCAAAGCAACTGCCTGCAGAGCTCAGAGGCAGAATTATTGCAAGGCACAGATCTAGGGACAGCTACAATAGAATTTGGAACAACATTTGAAATTTAGCTCTGGTGCCTCCCATTTCTCTTGATTGTTGCTGACATGGTTCCGCCCCAGGCTTCTGATGGACCCGGTAAGGTTCCAAAGGGAGCTTGGGCCAATTCCTGTGGACTTGCCCCGCGACTCGACTGAGGACCTAGTGGCCGCATGGTTAAGTGCGGCCACGGGGGCCTTGGACCGAGTCGCGCCCGAGCGGCCTCTCTTGCGGCGACGATCCACCCGGGCTCCTTGGTTCACCGAGGAGCTTAGGGAGATGAAGCGCCACAAGAGACGCCAAGAGAGCAGATGGAGATCCTCTCGCTCCGAAGCCGACCGAACACTAGTGAGAACCTACATTAGGACTTATCTGGTGGCGATAAGAGTGGCCAAACGTGAGTATTGTGCCACTCTTACTGCATCCGCAGATAACCGCCCTGCCGCCCTGTTTGGGGTGACCCGCTCCCTCCTTCAACAGAGGCCGCGGGAAGCCCCTCTACAGGGTCGAGCAGAGGAATTTGGGATTTATCTGCAGGAGAAAATCACTCGGATTCGGAGCGAGCTGCCCTCCATCGACAGTGGTCCAGCTGAGCGGTCCGAGGTTGCTCTTGAGACACCATCTTGGGAGGAGTTTGATTTTGTTACTACCGAGGATATGGACAAGTTGTCAAAGAGACTTAGGGCTACCACATGTTTATTGGACCCGTGTCCCTCCTGGCTTGTACTGGCATCCTGGGAGACAACACGAGGCTGGCTCCAGGGCATTGTCAACGCATCTTTGAGTGAGGGGTCCTTGCCTGCCGTCTTGAAAGAGGCGGTAGTAAGGCCCCTCCTCAAGAAGCCGTCCCTGGATCCAGCATTACTAGAGAACTATCGTCCCGTCTCCAACCTTCACTTTTTAGTGAAGGTTGTTGAGAGTGTGGTGGCCCAACAGTTTCCGCGACACTTGGAGGAAGTTGATTATCTAGACCCGCGCCAGTCCGGCTTCCGACCCGGGCATAGCACCGAGACGGCATTGGTCGCGTTGGTTGATGATCTCTGGAGGGCGCGGAATAGAGGATATTCCTCTATCCTAGTCCTATTAGACCTCTCAGCGGCTTTTGATACCATCGACCATGGTATCCTATTGCGCCGACTGGGGGGGTTGGGGCTGGGAGGCACCGTTCTACGGTGGTTCTCTTCCTACCTCTCTGGTCGGTCGCAATATGTGTTGGCAGGGGGGCAGAGGTCGGCCTCGAGGCCCCTCGTATGTGGGGTACCTCAGGGGTCGGTCCTCTCGCCCCTACTGTTCAACACATACATGAAGCCGCTGGGCGAGATCATCCGTGGTTTTGGGGTGGGATATCATCTGTACGCTGATGATACTCAGTTGTACATATCCACCCCAGACCACCCCAACGATGCCGTCGAGGTTATGTCCCGGTGTTTGGAGGCCGTACGGATCTGGATGGGTAGTAACAAACTCAGGCCAACCCGTCCAAGACTGAGTGGCTGTGGCTTCCGGCACCCCGGTTCAGCCAGATTATTCCAACTCTGGCCATTGGGGGCGAAACACCGGCCCCCGTGGAGAGGGCGCGCAATTTGGGTGTCCTCCTGGATTCCCGGCTGTCCATGGAGGACCATGTGGCGGCCGTGGCCAGGAGGGCGTTTCATCAGGTACGCCTGATGCGCCAATTGCGGCCCTTACTGGACCGGGCTGCCCTTCGCAGTCACTTAGGCCCTCGTGACCTCTCGACTCGACTACTGTAATGCTCTCTACATGGGGCTTCCCTTGAGGTGCACTCGAAAGGTGCAGTTAGTCCAGAATGCAGCCGCGCGGGTGATTACGGGAGCGCCTAGACACTCCCACATAACACCTATCCTGCGCGAGCTGCACTGGCTTCCTGTGGTCTTTCGGGTGCGCTTCAAGGTTCTGACGACCATCTTTAAAGCGCTCCATGGCTCGGGGCCTAGTTATATGCGAGACCGCCTCCTGCCCCATACATCCCTCAGACCAATACGCTCCCACAGAGAGGGCCTCCTCAGGGTGCCGTCGGCCGGACAATGCCGACTGGCGACACCCAGGGGGAGAGCCTTCTCTGTGACAGGTCCAGCCCTTTGGAACGACTTACCCCCTGAACTTCGCACCATCTCTGACCTCCGCCTCTTCCGCAAGTGTCTTAAGACACATTTGTTCCATCTAGCCGGCCTAGCGTAGCCCCCTATACTGACTTTTAGATAGTTTTTAAATTTGGGGATTTTAATCTGCTTTTAGCACAGGTTCTATTGAATTAGTTTTTTAAATTTTATATGATATTTTGTATGTATTTTAATTTTCCTGTGCGCCGCCCTGGGTCCGTTTGGAGAAGGGCGGGGTATAAATTGAATAAATATAAATATAAATATAATATAATTTCTGCTGCACTGAAGGTTCCTAGGAGCACAGTGGCCTACATAATTCTGAAATGGAAGAAATTTGGCATAACCAGGACTCTTCTGAGAGCTAGTCATCCGGTCAAACTGAGCAATAGGGGAAGAAAGGCCTTAGTAAGAGAGTAGACTAATAATCCAATCTGACTGAGCCCTAGAGATCCTGTGTGGATATGAGACAGAGTTCAAGAAGAATAACCATCACTGTAGCCCCAGTCTGGACCTTGTGGCAAAGTGCCTAGATGAAAGCCTCTCCTCACTTCATGAAAGCCTACTTGGAGTTTGCAAACAAGCACCTGAAGGTCTCTCAAACTGTAAGGAATAAGATTCTCTGGTCTAATCAAACCTACACTGTATGCACAATTATTTGGCAAGTGGGTATTTTGACCATATCATCCTTTGTATGGATATTTTCTACCTCCAAGCTGTATAAACTTAAATGCTTAGTGGATATAAGCAGATCAGGTGATGTGTATTTGTGTAATGAGGGAGATCCTCATTACACTAAGGAAATCAACACCCTATATCAAGGTGTGCATTAATAAGCAACTTCTTTTGCTCAGGGAAAATGGGCTAAAAAGAGATTTAACTCTGAAAACTCAAAAATTGTAAAAAAGTCTTTCAGAGGGATGCAGCACTCTTGAAATTGCTAAGATAATAAGGCATGATCACAGAACCATCAAATGTTTTGTTGCAAATAGTCAATAGGTCACTGGTCTGTATTGGTCAGTGATTTTTTTTGAACTGTCAGAAATGTTTATTTGTAAATTTTGAGTCGTTTGTTGTTTATTCTCACTTTTACAGATGAAAATAAATAAGTCAGGAAAATTGTAATTTTTCATTTAGTTACATAATAATTCTGCACACTAATATTTGTCCAATACTTGTGCAGAAATAGATATTCTCCTAAAAAAGTCGTAACCTCACTTTTATTTTCTTATATATTCAGGTTTGAGGTTTCATTTTGGATTGACCAAGAGCACTGTAGTTGTTCAATAATAAAATTAATCCTCCAAAATACAACATGCCTAATAATTGTGCACACAGATTGAACTCTTCAGTCTCAATTTTATGGTGTGGTGTGGTGTGGTGTGGTGTGGTGTGGTATGGAAGAAACCAACTATCTCATCAACTGCCCATTATCATCCCCAACAGTGAAGCTTTGTTGTTTTTCAGCAGCAGGGACTGGGAGATTGGTCAGGGTTGATGGAAAGCCGAATGATGCAAAGTACAGGGATATCCTCAATGAAAACCTGTTCCACAGTGCTCAGGACCTCAGTCTGTGCTGAAGGTTCACTTTCCAACATGACAACAATCCTAAGCACACAGCCGAGACTATGCAGGAGTGGCTTAGGGACAACTCTGAAAGTCCTAGAGTGGCCCAACCAGGGCCCTTACTTGAACCCTATTGACCATCTCTGGAGGGACCTGAAAATGGCTGTCCACCAACAGTCGCCATCCAACCTGACTGAGTTTGAGAAGATTTGCAAGGAAGAATGGCAGAAAATCTCCCAATCCAGGTATGCAACACTTGTTGCATGATACCCAAGAAGGCTCTAGGTTGTGATTGCTCCCAAAGATGCTTCAACAAAGTATCAAAGAGTGAAGGGTCTGAATACTTATGCCAATGTGATATTTCAGTTTTTTCTTTTTAATAAATCAACAGACATTTCTAAAATGTTGTTTTCACTTTATCATTATCAGATACCGAGTATAGATTAATGAGAAAAAAATGAATTTCAACCATTGTAGAATCAAGCTTGCAGCATAATAAAATTGACAAAAGTGAAGGGGCTCTGAATACTTCATGAATGCACTGTATTTCTAAGTAACATTTAAAACCTGAGCATATCTGAGCAAAATACTTTTTTCAAGTATATTTTATTAAGAATTATAAATAAAAAATAAAAATCAATACAAAATATAAATAGAAAAGTACAAGGGAAAAAGTGAGGGGTGTGAAAAGGGGTGGGGGAGAAAGAAAAGAGAAAATAAGTACTGTATTTTTTGTACTATAAGATGCTCCGGATCACAAGACACAGCTAGCTTTTGGGGAGGAAAACAAGGGTAAAAATCTGCTTCTACCTACCAGAAATTTGCCTCCTTGCAGCAAACAGCCTGGTCAGGTTCAGCACAGTCTGATTTAGCGTGAGCAGCTGATTGCTGGTTGGATCAGCCTCCTGGAATATCGCCAATCAGCTGTTCAGGCTGTGGGGATCACTGCCACTTCCATGCCCCATCTTCAGCCTCCGTGCATCCAGTTTTCGGTCTCCGGTTTTTGGGCCATTCCAGGCAGTGGGGATCACCACTGCCATTCAGTAGCAATAGGTGGAGGGAATCCCCCCCACCTGGAATGGGCTGAAAACGGGATGCTCAGAGGCCGAAAGCAGGGCATGGAGAGGCCAAAAATGCAATGTGCGGTGGCAATGGGTGGTGCCAATCCCTGCAGCCTGGAACAGTTGATCGGTGGTATTTCAGGAAGCCAATCCAACCAGCAATCAGCTTCTCAAGCTAAGTCAGGCTGTGCTAAAGCTGACCAGGCTCTTTGCTCTTTGCTGCAAGGAGGCAAATTGCTGGGAGGAAGTGGGGGTCGGCGGGTAGGGGGGCTTTGGCAACATTCGCTGTATAAGACGCACAGACATTTCCACCCACTGTTGGGGGGGGGGAGTGTGTCTTATAGGCCGAAAAATACGGTAACTTCCCTTTTCATCCTAGCAGATAAAAACAAATTTTGTAGCTCTTCACTGTCTCTAAATAAAACATAATCTCTCTTCCCCCCTCCCCCCCCCCAAAGCATATCTCTTAAATAAAGAAAAAAATACAAATTCTAGGTCAATAAATCTTTTGTCACCAAAAGTTCAGTAAAGGGAAACAGATATAGCTATTTTTAATAAAGATAAGTCAATCTTGCAAACCTTTTCTTAGTTTTTAAATTATACTTTAACTCCTTCAAAAAAAGTCCTGAAATTAGTTTGCCCTATCATTTGTGCTTCAAAGTGAAAATTCTTCAGAACATTTCTTTTGTATTAATAAGTAAACTATCCCTTTGTCACTTCTAAAAAAAGTCTTTCCTAATCTTAGCAGACTTTTTATATGTCCAGAAGAAAATGTCCAAATCAGTTTCCTGTTTAGCATCTGTTTATCTCCTTTAGGGAATAAGTCATCTACATTACATTTAAATTCCCCTTCAAATTATTTTCATACACATCCACCTTTATTATGCTTTGTCAATTGTATCAAACATTTCATCAATTTTGTCAAAAAACCTATGTAGAGATATTCCAAAGCCTACAATTTATTTCCATTTTCTTCATCCTCTGGTCTATAGTCTGACCCTCAAGGTCTCCTTGTCATTAAAAAACAATCAAAGCAATCTACATTTTCCCATCAGAAAATATATTCGAAATAATTCAAAACTATAATTCCGAGTCCTCTGAACCCTTAATTATTAATTTTCCAAAATCTATCTAGTATCCTTAAAACTTTTAAAGTCAAATTTACCCCATCATCTTTTAAAGGGGTGAAAATTCAGCCAATGAATACAATAATACCTTGCTGATCTGAAGGGTTTTACTCTCTAATATACAAACAATTTTTAAGAACCAAGTGATTAAGATATAAGACTCTGTAAAATGTGATGTCCATAAAGTCTGGTTTATGAGTGTGAGCTTCATGTAATCCTGAATCCCTGCCAGTCCACTCATAAGCCAACCATAAAAACTGCAATTTTATGATCTACACATGTGGCTATACAGAGTCATTTCAATGATCACTACAAATCTCTCCCTTATTCCAGAGAGATTTTGCTAGCTCGGATCTAGCATTTATTTCCCTTGCAAAAACTGTCTTGCTAACCAGCCAAAGCTAGAAAGACATTGACTCACCATGTGCCTACAGGTAATTTCCATCTCAGGAAAATACTAATTGATGTTATTTTCTTCTTTTTAAAGTCACGTTCAATTTCTAGTTCTCCTGTGATGTTAGCTCAGCCAATTTATCAACAACCAACATATCACTATCAGGTAACAATGAAAGATTGCATTTGTTCAATATGATTGTAAATAAGGAAAATCATTAATTACACTTTTTTTTGTTTATGTAACAAAAACACTGAAATATTATGAATATATTCCATTTGGATTTTATTGATTAATAGTATTTTAGCTTTTTTATTAATTGTAATGGTTTCAATGTTTGTTTTATTTAAAGTTTGTATTAACAGTCTTTGACTTATGACCATAATTGGGACTGGAACTTTCATTGCTAAGCAAGGCAGTCCTTCAGTGAGTTGCACCCGATTCAAAGACCATTTTTGACATGGTTGTTAAGCGAGATCACATCATTAATCCAGCTTCCCTCATTAACTTTGCTTGTCAGAAGCCAGCTAGGAAATGGTGATCATATGATCCTGGATATATGCCAGTTACCTAGTGTCCGAATCATGATCGCATGACAAGATGCTGCAATGGTTGTGTGATAACCAGTTGTAAGTCAGTTTTTTCAGCATCTCCATTACATTAATGATCTCCAGGTCATTAAACATATGGTCAAGACTATGTGTATGTACAGTAAACATTGCTTTAGAATTTTGATTAGAAAAAGAATTTTTAAAAAATTATCTATCCTAGGCTCCTGCACAATGTCTTCCTGGACAATGGCAGTGGAGTATTCCCCAGGTAAGTTGAAATATTTTTTCAATCTACTTCCCACATTTTACGATTTTGTTTAACTCTCCGTATGAAATTCTTAACAAAAATACGGTAGTTTTTCTCTGTTATTTTGATAAAAATTATTGTATATGAGAAGCAGGATTGAAAGTAAAGACATAAGGTTATTAGTACCTTTTATGATTGAGTAATCACTAAGTATAGTTTGTTGAAATCATGATTACAAACAGGATTTTAATGTAACATGTTGAAAACGCCACATCGTTTTCTGATTATTCCTGGCAACTGACTGTAAGAATTAACATTGATAATGTGCTAAGTTCCTCAGTCACCCTCTTCTCAGTGAATCTCTAACAGATGAATTCACATATTATATTGAGAAAGATTGTATCATTTCAAGATTTTTTTAAAATAATGCTATTAACAAATGTACCATAGAACGTAAGGATATGGATCATGTTTTGAATCAAACCATTTGAACTTAGGAATGTTTCAAGGTCCAATAGTGTTCTGTGATTAGAACCCAGCTATTTTGACCTCACAACTTTTCCCAAATAATTGAAAGACATTTGATTTGTATGAAAATCTGCAATCTTCTATATAAATAAAAATGTAAAATAGTTTGTACGAATCCACTAATCTCAAAAACTACTGGACCAATTTGCCTCACATTTTGACACAACGTAGCCAAGGACTTCCGATAATAGAATAGGTAATCATTTTGTGCCTAGCACACTTGTATTGTGTGTAAAGTAAACACACAAAAAAGTACTAACTGAAAAATGTGTTTACTGCCTGTAACTCCGCCCACCAACAGTCATTAACTACGGAGGCCTCTTATGGCCAAAAAGGCACTGGAGTCAAACTATTCTCCAAAGCACCTGAGGGCAGAACAAGAAGCAATGGGTGGAAACTAATCAAGGAGAGAAGCAACTTAGAACTGAGGAGAAATTTCCTGACAGTTAGGACAATTAATCAGTGGAACAGCTTGCCTCCAGAAGTTGTGAATTCCCCAACACTGCAGGTCTTCAAGAAGATGTTAGGCAGCCATTTGTCTGAAATGGTATAGGGCTTCCTGCCTAGGCAGGGATTTGGACTAGATGACCTCCGAGGTCCCTTCCAACTCTGCTATTGTATTACAGTAGGTAGGTAGATAGGGGAATAGAGAGAGAGGGTTGCCACAAAGAAGAGGGAGTCAAACTATTCTCCAAAGCACCTGAGGGCAGAACAAGAAGCAATGGGTGGAAACTAATCAAGGAGAGAAGCAACTTAGAACTGAGGAGAAATTTCCTGATAGTTAGAACAATTAATCAGTGGAACAGAAGTTGCCTCCAGAAGTTGTGAATGCCCCAACACTGCAGGTCTTCAAGAAGATGTTGGATAGCCATTTGTCTGAAATGGTATAGGGCTTCCTGCCTAGGCAGGGAGTTGGACTAGATGACCTCCGAGGTCCCTTCCAACTCTGCTATTGTATTATTGTATTATAGTAGGTAGATAGATAGGGGAATATATAGATAGGGAGAAATACAGTAGGTAGGTAGGTAGGTAGGTAGATAGAGGGATAGATAGGGAGAAATACGGTAGGTAGGTTGGTAGGTAGGGGAATAGATAGATAGGGAACAGTAAGTATGTAGGTAGGTAGGTAGATAGGGGGATAGATAGAGAGCAAGAAATACAGTCGGTTTGTAGGTAGGTAGGTGTATGGATAGATAGCGAGAATTACAGTAGGTAGGTAGGTAGAGGAGTAGAGAGAGAGGGAGAAATACAGTAGGTAGGTAGGTAGGTAGAGGGATAGAGAAGGGGAAATACAGTAGGTAGGTAGGTAGAGGGATAGATAGAGAGGGAGAAATACAGTAGGTAGGTAGGTAGGTTGGGGCTTATATGGTGGTTGTGTGTATGTGTGCAGGTGTAGATCTACACACAGATTGGTTGGCCATTTAACCAGACTGGGCCACAGCAACGCGTGGCCGGGTATAGCTAGTTATTAAATAATAGCTCAATAGGATTTAAAAAAAGATTTTATAACAATTACTACAAATTACTAAAGTACTGTCTTTATGGAATTTCAAGCATTCTGAAATAACTTTTAAGACACATAATTGTTATTAATAGATTTAATTCACAGCTCAGATTATGTGCCTGTCCCATTCATTGTACATGCACACCCTGGTAAAGTCATTTTTCTGTTGCATTCCATGTCATTGCCTTCACCTTGTTCTCAGCTGATAAGCGTGATAGATTTAAAGTCTTTAAATTATACTGATGTTTTAAGAAAAATGTCCAGAATTACCTTGGAGAGGAATCTGTTGACTGTGGTGAGTCGAAATAGAGGCATCAACAATGGTAGCAGCAATGGAAAGAGCAAATATAATGTTAGTGTAGCTTGTCTGCCATCTGAATTATGAACAGATAGCACTTCAGTTCAGTAGTAGGGAAAGGCTCTATACTTATTTGAAATTAAGTTCATATTAATGAACCAATTTCATTGTAATTTTATTACAATCTTATTACAATGACAATAAAGATTATTATTATTACTATTACTATTATTATTATTATTATTATTATTATTATTATTATTATTATTATTATTATTATTATTATTATTATTATTATTATTATTATTATTATAATAAAATATGCATACTGGAGGACTTTGAAAGAAAATCAGCTTGATTTGTGACTTGCTCAGAAAGCAGTTGCCATAGACCAGGGGTGGCCAAACTTTGCAACTTTAAGTCTGAAGGACTTCAGCTCCCAGAAGTCTGGGAGCTGAAGTCCTTCAGACTTAAAGTTGCAAAGTCCTTCAGACTTAAAGTTGCAAAGTTTGGCCACCCCTGCCATAGACCGATACTAGAAAGCAGCACTCCATAACAGGATTATGATGATATGAAATTGCTGAATGAATAATGGGATTCATCTTCTAACATTTTTGTTGATTTGCTGCATATATCAGAGAAACCCATGCTGTAAATCAAATTTTTGTATGGAATAGTCATGTTTTGCATGTCAGAACGAGGTATATTTGTTTTTTAACTGGTGAAAAAAAAGAGAAAAAACATTAAAGTAGCTGGAAAAACAAACGAGAAAAAATGTTCTACATGTTTTTAACCACATTGAGATATATTGTAAATCTTTTAGATAAATCTGCTTTTATTGGCTGATGACCTACATTGGCATAGCTTTTTCAATTATTTCAAAATAGGGCTTTTTCAATTTTGTGGACACATTTTATTTATGTATATATAAAATGGTAGTCAAAGTAATAAATGAACTTTACATTAATTTCTTAATGTAGTTGAATTATATGATTTACATATTAATTATCCACAGTTTTTTGTCTTATTGCTTTTAGTCACCTGCTTCTCCTACTTCATTCTTTTACCTTCATCCTTCTGAAATTACTTATCAACCATTGGAAATTGCACAAGATGGTGGATGTGTCCCTCCTCCTCTTTCCCTAATGGAAGCTGCAGTTCCAGAGGTATTTATATTCAGTAAAATATTTGTATCTGCTCTGTTCAATCTATTATTTTTAGAACTATCCACAGACAATTCAACTTTGAGCTGAGGGAGAAAATATGCTCACAGCTTCAATTGAAACCTGCCTAAAGGACACTCAGTTTGCCTACTTCACTATCACTAACTTTGTAAACGATAATAAATTTCACCAGTAACAGTAGATGGATATTTTAAGAAATAAAATATATCAAAAACAACAGATAAACAAAAGCAAATGATGAATGGACCTGTAATAATAAGGTTTGGGAGGCAGGAGAAAGGTGCATTTTAAATTCAAGATTGTGTAACTTGTAAATATAAACACTTACTTCAAGTTAGATAATGGGTTTTCCAGCAGGGGGCAGGATTAGCTTTATTATGGATTTGTGCCCTTCTGTAGCCTTTTCTTAAAATGAACAACTAGTATTCATCAGTACCAAGTAAAGTAAAAAAAAAAAAGCAGTATATGTTAGTTCCTTGTTTAGGGTAGGGGTAAGTGGGCAAATCACACAGATTTTGCTCCTCAATTTATTGATTGCAGTCTCTTTTTCATGAAGAATTTGGAGGGAGCTGTTTAGAATTAAGCCTACTTATTTATCTTTTGTCATTATAGGACGTTGTGTTTTTATTACCACTTCTTAATTTAATTTTTATTACTCCAGATCAACAATCTATAAACTAGCTATCCATCCATCGTTATTGAAAGGCCCATTATCATTACATAAGGATTTGGACTCTGCAAATTATCATCCAGGGTCTGTCTCAATGAGATACTATTCATTAGGGTTTGCTTGTACTTTTTATATTTGTTTGTGAGGGTAGACTATATGACAAGATACATGGGTAATGAGGCTAGGCTAACAGGATAACTGCTCACATGCAAATCTGCAGGATCTAGAGAGGACCTATGGGTGATTTGCTAGTAGAGAGCTTGGAGCTGAGGAAGAAAATATGCTCACAGCTTCAAATGAAACCTGCCTAAAGGACACTGAGTTTGCCTACTTCACTATCACTAACTTTCTAAAGGAGAATAAATTTCCCCAGTAAAAGTAGATGAATATTTTAAGAAATAACATTTATCAAAAATAACAGATAAACAAAAGCAGATGATGAATGGACCTGTAACAATAAGGGAAGTCTATGAGGCTATAAAACAAGGAAAGCTCAGATGGATTACCAGCCCTCTGTTATAAATATTTTGAAGATGAACTGTTGCAACCACTTCCCTTTCTGAAAGCTGGACATGAAACAGCATTAATTCACAAAAAATGTCAGGAATAAACCTTAGCAAAAGTGAATATTATTAAGTAATTATAAACTATTTAGAATGATTTTAGCTGAAAGATTGCAAAGTATTCTGCAGGATTTTATACATGAAGAATGGTGTTGCTTTTTTGTCTAAAAGACAATGGAGAGATAATATCAGTATTAGAAATATTTTTAATATTTTAGAACTTTTGCAAAATCTTAATGAAAAATACTCCACATTGATCTTTTTGGATGCAGAGAGACCTTTAATGATGTTTTTCTTGACTCAGATTGCTGATTTAAATAAAGTGGTGGGATATAAAGAGATACTGGATGGGCAAGGGAAACTTAAATCTAACCAAGACTTAAAATACCAAGGAATAGAAATAGACTGGTGGCCATATCTACAAATCCAGACAAGATTCAAAAAGACTTAGAACAATACGGTTTCAAAGAGAACAACAAGAACTGGATAAAATATTATTGGGGACAGAAGAAAAAATAACTAATGCGTACAACTGTTTCTTAAAATTTAAAATGAAAGAGGAAACAGTGAAAGGGACTACGATAATTTGGGCCAAAAATTTTGAATATAACATTGAATTGGGACACTGGGGAAAAATATATATATTAACAATGTCAGAGCCTATAAGGAAAACATGTACAAAATGTTTTAACGTTGGCATTTACCCCCAGCAATTTGGCCAAAATGTTTCCTAATATGTTGGCAAACTGTTGGAGATGCAATCATGAACAAGGGACATTCTATCATATGTGGTGGACCTGCCCAAAAACTAAGAAATATTGGATGAAAATTAAAAACTGGTTAGAAGAAATTACGGAACAAAAAATAGAGATGAAACCAGAACTGTTTCTACTGGGGATTATAAAGGGAAACCTAAGCAAAGAAATTCAATATATCATATTCCATATAATAACCGCAGCCAGAATTACTTTTGCTCAGAATTGGAAACAAGAAAAAAATCCTTCCAACGCAATGATAATAAAAATGGTTTTATTATCCAGAAATGGATAAATTGACCATGGAAAGAAAAGATAGAGAGGAAACAGAATACTATAAGATCTGGAAAAGGTGGTACAATTGGCTAGAAATTAGACACAAAATTAATACATTGGAACTATATGTAAAGTGGAAAATTGTATATACCCGTAAACATAGCAAATAACGCTAAAAGTTAAAGTTTTGTGTGTGTACGTGTGTGTGAGTGTGTGTGTATACATACATACATACATATATATACATATATATGTGTGTGTGTGTTAGTTTTATGAGCTGATCAATAAATTAAATTAGAGAGAGACCAGGATAGATCTATTTCGAGCTTATTAGCTCTCATCAGCTGGCCATACCCCTTACTGGGATTTGAACCGGGGCTATGTTGCATGCTAAGCAAGTAGCCTAGCACTTTAGCCAAGCCGGTTCCCCTTATTGCATCAGCAGAGACAGGGTATATTAGTATAGGTAATTGTTTCTCAACAATCTGTTATTAGGCCCCAATTAAGGGAGGAGACATACTGTTTCCTTTTCTGCCTTTCAACTCATCACCAGAGATCATCTAGACAGCAAGCCAGGAATTACGTTGTGTGATTTTTTAGATATGTGTGTTAGTTTTATGAGCTGATCAATAAATTAAATTAGAGAGAGACCACTGGTATATATATACACATACATACATACATACATACATACATACATACATACATACATACATACATACATACATACATACATACAAATAAGGTTTTTTAAGCTGATCAATAAATAAATCAGGGAGACTAGTATAGATCTATTTCGAGCTTTTTAGTTCTCATCAGCTAGCCATACCCTTACTGGGATTCAAACCGGGGCTGTATTACATGCTAGGCAGATCCCAGAAAGGGTATGGCTAACTGATGAGAGCTAAAAAGCTCGAAATAGATCTATACTAGTCTCCCTGAGGCTCAAAAAACCTAACACACATATTAAAAAATTACACAACGGAACTCATGGCTTTCTGTCTAGATAGTCTCTGGTGATGAGCAGAAAGGCAGAAAAGGAAACAGTATGTCTCCTCCCTTAATTGGGGCCTAACAGTGTGTTGTGGAACAAGTATATATATATATATTTGTGTGTGTCACACACACACACACACACACATATAATATATTTGTGTCACATATGCATGTATGTATGTATGTATGTATGTATATGTAATGTATAACGTAATGTATAAAAGAATGTGGGGGGGAGGAAGCATTGCTGATTTCAAACTGTATTTTGAGGGAGTGATTTGATTTGGCTGAAAGAGTAGGTATTGCTGAGAAGTAAGAAAATGTTACAAAAAGAAATATATAACCTGAGATTCAGGTGGCACAACAAAGTAAAAATTAATGTAGATTTTAAAATCATTATATAAGAAATGCCATTTTAAGTATTTGGAATAAATAAAAGCCCATCTTGTATGTATTGGTCTCAGCGCAAGAAACATTTTAAGAAACAATGGACAAAGAAAAATGGTTAAAATACCAAAATGTGTTAGTACGGGAACATGGCGAACTTAAAGATGAAGTCAAGAGAACAATTGACTGCAGAGAGATTTGCAGTCATTTGTTTACGTCTCAACCTTCCTTTTTTTTTTTCAAGAATGTTTCTAGGTGTTGTTTATATAACCATATAGGATTTTGTAGAAAATAAAGCTATTGGATGTTTACACTAGAATTTTCTTCCCTTCAAAAAATGGTAGAGATAAATCAGGGCTGCTGGATGGAATGCAGATAATTTTTACTTTCTAATAAAAAGTGGCAGGGCAGCTCTCACCAAATAGACAATCTTCCCTGTCCCACATGTAATCAATTTATTGAAACCCAAAGAACATTGTCATAAAATTCCAAATGTGCTTTCCAGTCCAAAAGATTAACCTATATTGCATGAGGATGATGATAAAATTAAAAAGTATGTAAATTGGGAGGGCAGAATGGTAAGACTAGAATCAGTGAAGTTGACTAGTTGACTTCTAGCTTAGTAGAATGTGAAAAAGGGTTTAAACTGAAAATCCAATTTTGGTTGTTGTTCATATACTGAAGATACATTTAATTCTAAAAAGAAGTTGAAATATTTATTTGCCTATCAGCCATATACTGATCATGGAGTTCAAGCAGCATATCACCAAGTTTATGCTCCAAGTGCCATAGCCATGCCAGCCCCTGTGATGCAACCGGAGACTATTAAAGTAAGGCTTCTAATTTTTTTGTACCAGTTTTGGGAATATAGTGTAACAACATAATGACATTTTTGAACCTTAACCTTTTTTCAAGAACCTAGCAATATATTTTAATTTCTTTTCTCTTTTGTTTCTGCAATTCAAAGCACGTTTTCAGAGAATACAGATTGCTCTAGGGAATCCACAAAAAATTCAACCTCCTTTATTGTCACATATATTTGCTTTTTATTTCACCCTTTGAAAGACTGGCTATGTGATACAGAAAAATTATACTATTTCTTCTGCCTCCTTAAGCAATGTATAAAACTCTCAAAATGATACTAGCCTGATATTTTAAACAAGATTTCTGTGCTCTGATTCTTGAGTTTCTGTGCAAGTATACTTTACATGCAGGACAGCACTCTGTTGATTCTGATCCTTTTAAATAATTTGTACTATTCCATTGGCGTGCACTAGTTACAAGTATTATCACATCAAATTTCACATATATATTGTCACATCATATTTCTCCTGAGCTGTCTCTCTTTAATTCTATATCCTCTGGGCATTGATGCAGAAAACTAAGGTTTTTAGTGGCACCACCTACTGTTTTAGTTTTCTGTGAAATTCAGAGTCCCAACCTTGTCCTTTTGCTTCTCCCTTTGCATTCTGCTTTATTGACCCCAGTTCTTGGATGAGTATATGATTTTGGGCCTCACCCTTTTTTCTTTTCTTTTTTTGGTTTAATGCCTTCCTGATGAGACTGGCAAGATATGTGCCAAATATTTACTTTTCAGGCTTTGAAGATGTAACTCACCTTTTCCCACGTGTTCTTTGTGAAGGTGGAACAGGTCATTCTGGTAGAATCCAAACCCTGTCTTTGTATTACTTATAGGTAGCAATTTGTAATACTTGCTAATAAATTATTTTGATTCAATTTCTGTTCTCTTTCTCTGGTACCTCTTTTGCTTTTAGGATCTCTTTTTATTTTTCCAGTTATTCTCAAATATATTAACCATAATAGATTTCTTTCTTCAAGAAGCATTTCTTGTCATGCCTTGAGTCCTTTTTGAGTCCAGTTTGATGTCTCATGTTTGCATATGTAATTAGATCTTTCTTACTTACATAATTATCTTTGAAATAAAATCATTTAATGATGGTGCTAGTTGTGAAATCATTAGATTTATCCTTGATTTTAAGTAAGTCCAACTTTTTAGTAGATAACTAAGATTGAGAATAGTTTTTGGCCTCTTTTTTGCTTCTTGCAAAATTTTGAATTTTACTATTGCTTTTTTCCCCTCTCATTCCGTATAAAATAATTAGTTGACCTTTGTCAATCTTGCATTTATTTATCCAGAAATCAAGGTGCTGTTTGAAGTAAGAAATTTAGAGTGGCTAGTACATTCATTTTTATTAATGCCTTAAATCCTAGTCAGAAATTTTTAAAAGATTTTTCATTTAAATATAATTATGTTTTATTTTTGCCATAGTTTATTCAAATTGCTTTGAAATAAGGTTTTGTTATATACTTTTAAGTATAGTGCTAAATGTGTTTGGAGTTTACATTATCTCACAATCAGATTCTTTTTTATGAAGTTTTTTCCTTAGAAATCAGTGCTTTGCTGTTATCTTTGGGTTTTTTTTTCATTGGTGTAATATCTGGGAAAGCATCCCAAATCTTTGATTAATTTCATTACCTATTTTATGGAGTTATGTGGTTTTGTGATTGCTAAAAGGATTTCATCTGCATGTTTGTTCATTGCTGTCATTGCTGTTCATTAGTTTGCTTACTTTGAAAATTATATATTTCTGCAACACTGAAGAAAGCTAATAAAAGTAAAATAACCAGCCTCTGTAATAAAAAGTTGAGATTCAGTTTGACAAGTTATAACTAAAGATACCAGCATTCAATTTATTTTTGTTAGTAGTTTATCAAGGTAAAGAAATGAATTTAGTTAATGGGATTGTTTACATAATGTAAATTATTGTTTGTCTTTTCAGGCTGTATTTCTATTTCTTCATTTTCCTTTTGGAAACGTTCTTTTTTTTAACTGAAAAGATTTAGCAGAATTTCGTGCTTTTATTTAAACTATTACAGAATAAAGCTGTGTGGTTTTTGTGAATGTGAGTTTTGTTATTATTATTTTTAGGAAGCCAGGATACATTCAGTGAGAAGAAATTTTTCTCATCCTTCGTCTATGAGTTTGAAGCCTCGATATGCACGAACTCCTCATTTTCACCCTAGAAAAGATTACAGATCAGATGACAGTATGCTCAATACTTCTTCCTCTACAGACTCTGTTAAATAAAATGTTAGGTATCTACCAAATATGTTAACTATTAAAGGTATGTAATTTTATAGCATCTTATATTTGCGGAATGCAAAATTCTTCTCTTTTGTAAGGGTATTAAAAAACCCTTGCTCTAGTAGTAAACATAAACTGCAGGATAAAAATCATGGTTACTGTTATCAATTGGTATATTACTATGGTGACACAGACCAATAATTTGTATTATGCAGACTCTGCATATATTGCTTGTTTTAAACAATGCATTTTAAAACCAGCATCTTTATATTGTAAAGCAAGCCTAGCATTTATCTCCATCTGATAAATTACAAGGGTGATGTAATAAAACAACAAAAAGCATTTTTGTTAGTTTCACTGAAATCTAGTGAATACCAAAATTACATCATTTTCTCCAATCTTTCCATTTCAGTTCAATTTATTTTATATATTTTTAAAAAAATCTTTTTTACATCTTAATTTCAGTAAGTTGGAAGATAATTTAAGATTTTTAAAGTCCTTTTTTAAAAACTATAGGATTGCCAGTTTATATATACATAACATTCTGAGTTTTATGTCTGATAATTTTCTTAAAATTCTAAACATTATACATATATGTATTTTGTTTAATGTTGAGATTATAACAGGCATAAAAAATACTGCATACACAGATATAGCTTTTCCCCTGTTTAAGTGCAGAATCAAATAAGATATCTGCTTATATCATGTCTAGTATATTCCTCAACACTATGTTACTCAACACAACACAGATCAGAAAAGTTGTTATTACAATCTCTCAAACAATATATCAGAATAAATAAACACTTAATTACTATGGAAACCCATTCTTGTAATTAATAGTCAAATATTTTCCATTATTTTCCAATTTTAACTGAAATGTTTTCATATTTTAATTTGTTTAGTCAGCTTTAAAGCTATTTTTGTGGTTGGAAGGTTTTATTTATTAATACTTTTTAAGGGATTATTTTAAAGCAACCGTAGTTATGCCAGCAGTATTTAAGTAATTTATTTTGAAATTCCTTTTCTGTTTAACATTATATTGGATGCCTATATGTAATATATAGCTGAAGTTTTTAAAATATATATTCAGACTCTTAACACTTGCTTTTCTAGTAACTAAGAACTAATTACTTCTAGTAAATAATAAGCAGGTGTGCACCTTCATGACAAAAGACCAACCGGAGAAGTATTTTATACCTTTTGTATAAATGTTTATGATAACAAACCTTAGTAGTTTTATGTCAAATGTAAGTATTTTGAATTGTTGAAAATACCATACTAATGTTTGTGTTTTGATACTTGCAGAGGTTTTAAAATATATATAAAGATGTTGACATCTCTTGAAATGGCTTTATATATATGAAAGGATTTGCTCAGTTGTAAATATTCTCGTAAACAATATAGAAATAGACATGAAAAGGCCATGTGTTCTGTTATTATGGTCTTATTACTATCATGAAACATCCAAGTAGTCAGGGTTAATTTTAAATCCTTTGCTTGGGTTCCCATTTTTTTCTTTGTAGAATATAAAAATAAAATGTTAATTTCCTGAAAATATTTCAGAATATCCAAGGAAGCACTTGGAAAACAATATACTTGAAATTCTATATTCCAAATATTGTGTTACAGTTATTCGCCTATCAGGTAAGATAATACATATTTCCCACGTGAATTAATTCTACATAAAAGAACAGTAGAAACATCAAGTTTGTTTCATATTTGGTCAAAAGTTTATTTCATGCCATTAAATACAATAACAGAAATAATTAATAAGCAGTTCCCAAATGTTTTAAGTGTATTATGTCCAAAAGTATTAAAACTGCCTTCTTTAATTTGGTTCTATAATGGACTATCACAATTCTTGTCAAAATGCATGAGCGTTTTTAATAGACTTCACACATCACAGAGCTTGGAATACTACCTGGGCAAAACTATTACTGTTCTATTTCTTATTATGTTTCTCCATGAAAAGCAATAGTTCCTGAGTATGTTTAATATTCAGACATCTATATGCTACTTGAAAGGCTAGATTTATAATATTTTAATACATGGAACTTACATTTTTCTGTTCAAATGTTTATTAAGAATACAAAGTGGAATCATACTAGCCATGGATTTAAAGAGAGTTTATTTAAATAATATGTCGATATGATCAAAACTCCATATTTTGGGAAAAAGAGTGCTATAATGTTGAATAAACAGGAACTTCCTGTTACTGGAAAAATGGCCTGTTTTGAAATTTGGGGGAAAAAATGCAAACACCAAATGTTACCTTACAAACTAGAAAAATGTTCAGTTTAATAATAAATCATTTGACCTACCACTTCAATTTTTCTTTATGCTTTCAATATCCTAAAAATCCATTTAATAAAGTACTCAACAAATACATTATATCTAAACCTTAGTCTTAAATAACAGAACACATGGCTTTGCAATATATATATATATATATTTACCTATATCTTAGCATAGTTTTACAATGCAAGTTTATAGTAACACATGGTTCTAAGTGTTAAGTAAAATAAAATAGTAATTTCAGGGGTTTAGAATAATTTTTGTAGCGTAGCAATTTAAAAAACCCCCAAAGTGACAAGCTGTTTCAGTAAAATATGTATATGTCTACTGTGGAAATTTATTTTTATATATATCAATTCTTTATTATTGTGAAAGTATTTTAAACAGTATTATTTTATGTAAGAAACTTGAAAAAGTACCTTCTTTTGAGCTTTAAAACAAGAAGGTGCTTTTCAAAATGGTTGATACAGCATTATTCTAAAAATACCTTTAATGTGGCAGTTACAAGTGGGCTTTAGGATTGTATTTTATAATATAGGGATATTTTCCCAGGCATGTATATATCATCATAAGAAGCCTTTCATAAAAAGTAAATCATAACCAATATTTTTTTTAAAAAATGCTTGCCTAGCCATAGAAATAATATTATGCCTAAACGGATAAAAATGTCTTCATTGCACTACAGTGTATTTGCTATAATTACTTCAGTCTTAAAGAAAATACTATGGATGCACAGAAAATGCACAGAAAAATGTTTTATCAGTATTGAAGGTTTTGCAAGCCTATTAGCTCAACGTTTTCTGTAGCCATTAGTCAATTTCAGGCACAAAGATAGTGCACAGAAGATTACAGTATTCTTTTTTGTCTTTCCAAATAGACATAGTCCTCAGCATTACATATTATAGCAACAATGGGAGCTAAGCAGGTTCATTTATTAAAAACCTATTAAAGCTTTCTTTTTTTTGTACACATAGAGAGGAGTAAGCAGTTCTGTTAATAAATACTGTAAAAGGTCTTTGTACAGGCACTCTAAATCTATGCTGGACTGGATTGTTTCCTGAATGTACTGTATAATAAATATTAACAAATCAGTTCCTGTACATTGCATCTTTTAATTAAAGTGGTTTTGTAATAAAGGTTTATCTCAATAAAACATTCTGTATTTACTGTTGGTGGTTCTTTTCTTTTTAAAGAAAAAACATTTGCATAAAATAAAACAAAAGCCAGCTACAGGGTTTTTTTTCTTTTTCTTTTTGTATGAAAAAGCAGAATCTAGCAAAGGGGCATTGCTGGCAGCAAGAAATTCTGGAATAATTTGATTTTTAACTTGTACTTCCAGAAGTATTGAGCAAGAAAACAGGTACATGTAGTCTTCAGTCTACAACAGTTAATTTAGTGATCATTTGAAGTTACAACAGCACTGAAAAAACTTGACTTAAAGGACCATTTTTCACACTTATGATGTTGTAGCATCCCTATGGTCATGTGATTTATATTTGGATGCTTGACAAGTGACTCACATTTATGATGGTTGCAGTGACCCAGTGATGTGATTCTGTTTTGTGACCACCTGATGAGTAGTCAATAGGGAAAAAGTTCACTTAACAATTGTGTTACTAATTTAAGAACCGCAATGATTCACTTAACAAATGTGGTGAGAAAAGTTGTAAAATGAGGCAAAACTCACTTAACAAGCTTCTTACACAGCAACATAAATTTTGGGCTCAACTGTGGTTGTAAGTTGAGGACTATCTGTATAGTCATTATACCTTTCCTAGATATTCTTCATTGTGGTCTGTAATTCACAATCTGAATTTGTGGAGTTCTTTGTGTCAAGTTCCATCCAGAGCAAGCTAGAGCTATGAAATACTTGGCTACATCATGCTCTGTATGTATACAACATGATTAAGTGTAGCTTATGTCAAACCCTTTCAACTACAGCAGCATTAATATTTACCTTAACTTTGATTACCTTTAAATACCGTCTTATTTTTTTAAAAATTCGTGTGTTTTTTAAAAACTTATCTTGGCTTGACATCAAACAAATGAAAACATTGTTTGATAATCATTACTCAAGAAACCATTGTCTTCCCTCATAATCTATCCAGCCTTCAACCGTATTGCCTTAAAGGTCACATTTCACAAGTAGCATTACAGGAGCAAACCTCACAAGACAGGCCCCCACACGTCTTTTTTATTTTGGAGAAGGTCAGTCAATAGACACTTGAAGATTACCAATCATTTATTAAACAGACTTACTGCAATTTGTGAGCAATTTTCTGGGAAAAAACATTTGATTTTAAAGCTATTGTAGTCATTGTCTTTCTCCATAGTTTCCACTATGCCGTAAAAACTGTATGGGTTCATCTCTTCAGGAGTTTTTGTTCTACATCATTTAGTTTCACTAGTTTTCATCCCTTTCCTTCCTGTCTTATTGAAGAGGTCATCAAGAAATGGGCCAAGCCAGCTACTTTGCCATCATCCTCTAGTGAAAGAAGAGCATTTCTATTAATTTGGTGCATTAATACCATTAACAATAGTCTGGGCTGATGGATGAGAGATACTCCAAAGTAGACTATCTTAGATTCTCAGAAGCTTTTTCCTCCAAATTTCAAAATAAATAAAATGAAATGCCAACATTTCTCCTGGAAAACATTCTCCTTAGCTCTCTCATTTGCCAATAAACCACAGGCAGATAGTCCAGATTTTCTCAGGAGGAACCGTAAAATAGTTATAGAATCCCTAGTTGTACCTAGGGAGATTTATGTATTTATTCAATTTTTATAGCCACCCAACTCAGTCAACTGACTCTGGGAAGCTATAGATGTCTACTGTACATTTGTCTCTCGTTCTTCCAGTAAATAGGAAGATGTTAAAAAACACTTCTATTCCACCAAGGTTTTGAATATTTTAATGACTAACTTAGTAATTTTAATATTACTAATTTTATTTGAATTTTCTGTTCTGTTATTATAAACTGCATTGAGTTTTGGAATAAGTAGATATTTTGGATCTAAATTCAAAAGTAAAAAATTAAATGTTAAGCAAGAGTTGGATGTTTCATCAGGCTGTTGATTCAGCTGCCAAAATTAAAAAGCCTTTCATTGCTTTGTCCCCATTTTGGTTCCACTCAGCTGTAAGGCTAATGTAAGCTAATGCTAGACTTGAGAACTTTCCTTTCAATGAAGATTGATTGATTGATTGATTGATTGATTGATTGATTGATATCCTGTAGGAACTCTAGGCAGTATTCCCTATTATTTTACAACAATCCTTTGAAATAGATTGGGCTACAAAAGAGTGGCTGCTCAAAGTCACATGTTGAACCTCCATGGAGGAGGGTGAACTAGAACTTGGATCTCCCCTGGGATAGTCCAACAGCTATTACATCACCCTGGTTTTCTTAATAACAAATGCTTTTTTACTATTCAGCAATAAGACTGGAATTCAAAACTATTCATAACAAGCTAAAAATGAGGTCTCCCTCAACTATACTTACCCTTCACAGTTATGCATGGTCCTGTTTGTGTCTTGACTAAAGGCCACCCGTATTTCACAGAGATAACTACCAATCTATATCCAGATATTCTCGCCTCATCCAGGAGAGCTGTAGGTCCCAGGCTCCAATGAGATCTTTGACCTCAATATTCTTCTCCTTCAGCTTTTAGAGGGCAATCACAGATTGGTTTATGTCACAGGATAAGAGGTTTAGGGTTTCATTTTTTTGCAAAAGTAATTGGATAGACCTCATTGCCTTAACATCTTTTTCTTGTTTGGAATGGGTGTCCAACTGGTTTTTACCAATGGTGATTGGCGTTTTTTATGAAGAGTGACGGATTCAAACCAATTGCATTTTCATAATATCTTGGTATCTTTACAGTTCTGTTTGGCTAACATTTGCCTCTTGAATCATTCTAATCAATGCATCAACTACAGGTCTTCCATTTGGATCTCAGTTTTTATTAACCAACTAATAACGTGTTTCTAAAGAACTTGATACACTTCTGTGTGCTGACATTGCTTATGATTCCATCTTGGAGCCTCTCATTTTTTCTCATTGAAATTCCTTGAGACCATTTCTATTCACTTTCATGTAAAGCAGAATTTTTAATTCAAAACTCGCTTGCAATACGGTCCTTTTTTCACAGAGATAAAGTAGTCCAGCTATCTCCTTCCTTTTTAAATCAGTATAAATTTTTCAATTTGAATCAAAATATGCTATCTATATTTTTCCTCAACATTAAAGGAAACAACATTTGATACCCATCGCACCCTTGTTCAGCAGGGGCAGCATTTATTTCTGGACTTTCATGGAAAGGGAGCATTCTTACCTCCAACCTTTTCTTAAGTATAAAGGCAATCATCAACTTTTGTTGTGAACTGTAAGCAGCAATGCCCCCTTCCAATCTCTACCCACTTTTATAAGAGAGATACTAACAATGAAAAATTATCTAAAAAATTATCTTGTCAAAACTTAGCCAGCCAGCCCTGTGGGTTCAGTCTTCCTCATTATAGACTGAATTTGCCTTCTAATGAAACATTGTATGTGGAAGAAATGCCTTCTATCTTATTGTAATAACTGCACTAAGAAAGTTGCTGAACTTAATGAATCATGAAGACCAGCATGAAAAATTACCTCTACTGCATTTTTTTTAAATGGTCACTTATGACCAAACACAACCCATCTCAGCCCATTCAATATGAAGTGATTTTACCATACAGATCTATTATATCAGTTTTAACAAGGTATTTCTCTTTCTCTCTTCCTTTTTTCTTCCAAAACACTACTTTCAAAAAGACAACCTGAAATGTCTTACTATGTGGATGGAAACTGTGTTAGTTTTTATACTTCTGATGGGTGTGCAGCCATGTTTATATCAAGGAAATCATCTTTCCCAATGATTTCATTTGATACTTCGGCAAGTTTCTCTCTTTTATCTTTGTTATATAGAATGGCTAGACCCCTATTTCACATCGTCAACATTAAAAAATACCGTATTTTTCAGAGTATAAGAGGCACCCCCCCCAAAAAGAGCGTGGAAATGTTGATGTGTCTTTTACACCAAATACAGCAATTTTGGCCTCCTGAGGCCTCACCCCCGCATCCCATTTTTGTGAAAAATGGACTGTTTTTTGCAAAAACGGAGGCATTTCCCCCTTCCTCCAGCCCCCAGGAGCACTCTGCAGGTTTCAGCAGGACTGGGGGAAGGGGAAAAGCCCCCGTTTTTGCAAAAAACAGTCCATTTTCCGCCTGTTTTTTGCAAAAATTGGGGCGTTTTCCCCTTCCCCCCAGCCCTATTGAAGCCTTTTCCCCTCCTAAAACAGCATGGAAATGTTGATGTGTCTTTTACACCAAATACAGCAATTTTGGCCTCCTGAGGCCTCACCCCTGCATCTCATTTTTGCAAAAAATGGGCTGTTTTTTGCAAAAACAGAGCTGTTTTTCCCTTTCTTCAGCCCCCAGGAGCACTCTACAGGCTTCAGCAGGGCTGGGGGAAGGGGAAAATGCCCCCGTTTTTCAAAAACAACCAGTCCATTTTCCACCCTTTTTTGCATAAAAGGGGGGCATTTTCTCCTTCCCCAGTCCTGCTGAAGCCTGAAGCTCCTGGGGGCTAGGGAGGACAAAAACTTTTTTTCATACTTACCTCTTCGAAATCTTGGTGTGTCTTATACACCAGTGGGTTTTATAGTCTGAAAAATATGGTAGCTATTTTTATTATCTCCATTTATTTTGGATATATGTTATCTAGAACATGTTAAAGAATCTTATGTAATCACACGCTATTGGTAATTGCTATGAAAGAAAGAAAAAAGGATTGATAAGTATTTCTGAACGTATACTTAAATGTGTATAATATCACAGAAGTCTTTCTAACATTTTGCAGGCACTTCTGTGTGTTTCTGTGTCACATTACCGTATTTTTCGGAGTATAAGATGCACCCAGGTTTTGAAGAGGCATATTAAAAAAAAAGGTGGGTAGATAGAGGGATAAAGAGGGAGAGAAAGAGAGAAATACAGTAGGGAGGGAGGGAGAGAGAGAAAGTTAGTAGGTAGGTAGATAAAGAGAGAGAGAGAAATATATATATATAGAGAGAGAGAGAAATATAGTAGGTTGGTAAGGAGAGTGTAGATAGGTAGAGGGATAGAGAGAGAAATAGAAATACAGTAGATAGGCAGGGAGAAAGAGTAGGTAGGTATATAGGTAGATAGAGGGGGGAGAAATACAGTAGGGAGACAGAGAGTAAATAGGTAGGTAGGTAGATGTTTCCAGGTGTATTTACCCATGTGCTGGAGAAGGAAATTGCTGACTTGTAGCACCTAAATCTTTGTTTCTGCAGGCACACCACTTGACTAACGTAATTCTCATCAACCACTCTAACTAAACAGCTTTCCGAAAAGGGGGATAGAAAGTTTTTGCACTCTGCAAACCTCCCCAAAATGGCCCATTTTTTGCGAAAACGGGTCCATTTTTTTCCAAATAAAAGGCATGATTAGCCTTGGGGGGATTGCGGCTTGCTCCAGGGGGGAGGGGAATGAGCAAAAAAGGCCCATTTTTCACGAAAACGGGCCGTTTTTTGGTCAAAAAAGGTGCATACATAGCCTTATGGAGGCTTATAAAGTGCTGCTGGGGGCTGGGGGGTCAAAAATGCCCTGTTCTTTGCTCATTTCTGCCCTCCCCAGCCCCCAGGAACTCTGAAAGCTTCCATAAGGGTATGCACGGCCATTTTGGTGAAGGGGGTGGGGCTTCAGGAGGCAAAAAATGCTGTATTCGATGTATAAGACGCACCCAGATTTTCAGCCTGTTTTAGAAGAAAAAAGGTGCATCTTATACTCCAAAAAATACTGTATATTCTATTTTCCTACAGAATGGAGCCAAAGTATTCCATAACAGTTTCTCTAATATGGAATCACCCATCTGTGTTGTTATTACCAGAATCTCCACTTAGTATAGCTAATATAAATCATTCACACCATCTAATTATGTGGAAGGAATTTTCAAAATTAGGTATGCATATTATGCAACGATCTGTTACTAACTTAAATTTGTCAAATCCAGTGGTGGGATTCAGCCGGTTCGCACTCGTTCAGCCAAACCAGTTGTTAATTTTTTTTGTAGTTCGGCAAATCAGTTGATTCCATCACTGGCTGGCCCCACCCTGCCCACTGGGATTGCCATTCAGGGTGGGGAGGCTGCAGGGGCATGACTGGGAGTCACGCTGATCAGCTGGGAGGAAGAAAATGGACTGGGTGTGCCAATCAGCTGGGAGGCTCCGCCCCCCTCAGCCCGTTTTTGGCCTGGACAATTTCCTGCACAATCCTGAAGCAACCACCATTCCCTCACTAACCTGCTTTCTATCTCCGTTCTCTGGTATGCAGGGCAACAAAAGAAGACTATGTGACTACTGCCTTTTTTCCCTGAGAAGTTGGAAGGTCTGACTGAATTTTTTTTAAACTGTTAGTCACATGGTCTTCTTTTGTTGCCCTGAACTAGGAGAATGGAGCTGGAAAACAGGTTAGTGAGGGAATGATGGTTCCATTGGGATGGGGTGGAAGTGAGAATTTTGCATCATGATGGCTCTGGAATGGGATGAAAGCAGTGGTGGGATACGACTGATATGCCCCAGCACAGGCATACCGGTGCCTGCTGGGAGCACCAGGTACTGTGCTCTGGAAGACCCGCCCACCCACCTGCCCTTACCTGTGAGCTGATTGGGGTTTTCACGCATGGAGCGTAGGGCGCCTGCGCGACACTCCGCCAAGCAGCTGGAGTGTCACGGAGCGTCACAGGCAGGAAGTATGCATGCGCATGTGCACGTGGTGGACGCCCAACTTCATTGCACTGGGATCCAGAACCCACCACTGGGTGGAAGAGAGAATTTTGCATTATCATTGCTCGGATGGGTAGAAGTGAGGATTTTGCATTATGATGGCTCATAAGTAAGTAACTAAAAGCCAATAAAAGAGGATCTATCTGTAGATCAGCATTTTTCAGTCTTGCAAGTTTAAGTTGGCTTCATGCTGCCTTGGGAATTCTGGGAATTGAATTGGTAGGTAGAGAAGGGCTATTCTGCACCCCTCCCTCAAATATTCTTTAAAATACAGAGTTTCTCAGCAAATCTTTAGGAACCTCCAATATGCAATCTGTGGTTACTCATCCTAAAATTAATCCTCTTTATCTGGAGCTTCAAAATTTGCTGTTTGTTAGGACGATGTGTAGCTAAAGTCAGTCTACATTTCATGTACATCTGACTGGGGATATTTCTTCGAAATGAAACAAAAGTGTATTTACTGTGCAGTTCACACCCCTTGATCGCTGGATCTGGATATCACAAAGCAAAGCCCACATTTTGTAATTAACCCCCATGCCCTGTTTTGACTGCAGAGTGCTGTGGGAGTCTGAGTGCTGTCATACCCCCTGGCCATGCCCTGGCCACACCCACCCAGCCACGCCCATTCAGCTGGTCATTAGAGCAAACAACCGGTTGTAAAATCATTTGAATCCCACCACTGGTCAAACCCAGTGGTGGGATTTATATAAGTTTATATAAAATAAGTTATTAGATCCATTAGAATTTGAACAAGACTATTGATGAGAACTGTTCTCCAGCAGAAATATGTTGCTTATTTTCTGTGGTGTGCAGAAATTTGAACTATATTACAAAGTCACTGTTGCAATTTAGAAGTTCCTTGACAACTTATTTTAAAATTTTATATAAATCCTAATATTTAACTAATTAAAAAACACTTTGAATATTTGATTTACATGTTTTGTAATGATTTGTTTTTGAAAAAAATATAAAAAATAAAATATTATTTATGTTTGTTTATTACTTTGATTTATACAGGCAACCCACTCAGTACGTGACTAAGGATAGCTCATAACAAAAAAAGTTTAAATTTATAATACTGCTCAATTCAACACTGACTGAGCCGTATATGATAAAATCAGTAACTAAAATACAAATAAAACTCCCAGATAATACACACAGGATCTACATCTCATTCTAATTCAAGATCTGAAGGAAGAGTTAAGTTTTCTGGGATCTTTTAAACACAGCCAGGGTGAGAGATAAACCTCAAGGGGATTGGTTTCCTAGGTCCCATCAAGCAATACTGCTTAAAAGAAGGGACTTGGAAGCATATTAACTCAGTCCATTGTTCCTTCCTGACAAAAACTATAGGAAACGGTTCTTTTGATGACCAGCCCTATTTTATAAAGTGCTTTATAGACACTAACCAGCATTCTCAATGGACATCTAGTGGAAACCGACACGGCTCATAGAGCAATGATGCTATATGGCCATGACAAGGGTTGCTGCCGCATTCTGAATTAGCTGCTTTCACATGTTTTGGGGGGACAACCTCATGTACAGCACATTGCAACAGCCCATGTACAAGCTGATCAAAGTATGAATGACTGTCCAAATAATGGCACAAATAGCAATCAAATTGGATTTGTGTGAAGGTCTTCTTAGTCACTTATTCCTTGAGGAAGAGTTGTGAATCCAAGAAAACTCCAACTGTGGACCAGCCTTGCAGAGAAGAGCCTCAGAAAGCCATCAAGATCCCCTGGACAATAACTGCCACCCTACACTCTCAGGTTGAATTAAGACCATTTCAAAAAAAGAATAGATAAAAAAATTGTAAGCAAATTATAGTTTTTGTGCAATGTCCTACTGCTTATTTGTTTTTCTTATATTGTTTGTGAACTGTAGCTCTCAAGTGCATCTCAAGTGTGAGGTGTGTGTGTGTGTGTGTGTTGCCAGAAGTAGAGGGATGGGGGGGGGGGGGAGAGAACATAGCTAATTGTAAAAAATAACTGCTGGTTAAAATAAATCATTCATTTCCTTATATTAACAATTGTACCTTAAATATAGAAGCACTTGTGTACACAAAATCATGCTTATATGTATATCTTCCCTTTTTTGAGCAGAAACAACAGTGAAGAACAGGATGGCGATGGGATAACAGTGTGATGCATAAGGAATGGAAGATGAAGGGAGAAAAGTTACTGAATGAAAAAGGAGAGAAAGGTTTCTAGACAAAGCGAGAGAAACCCTGTTGGATGTCACAAACAGAATTTGTCATCGGGAGAAATGAGCCCCACTTCTCCCTAAAGTCATCTTCAAAGGCAAACCATTGCTGCTCACTTCCTTGTTTTTAAATTTCCTTGCTTAATTTTCAGCAAAGTACTTGACCTACGTAATTCTCATCAATCACTCTAACTAAACAGCTTTCCAAATGAGAAAAAAACCCTCCTCCAAACGGCCCGTTTTTCACGAAAATGGACCCTTTTTTTCAAATAAAAGGCATGAATGACCATGGGGGGGGGGGTTGCAGAGTGTTGCTTGGGGGGTGGGGGGGGCCAAAACAAGGAAAAATGGCCCTTTTTTCATGAAAATGGGCTGTTTTTTGGTTTAAAAAAATTAGCATGCATAGCCTTATGGAGGCTTATAGAGTGGTGCTGGGGGCTGGGGGAGGGTAAAAACACCCTGTTTTTTGCTCATTTCTGCCCTCCCCAGCCCCCAGGAGCTCTCTGGAAGCCTCCATAAGGATATGTGCGTGGCCATTTTGGTGAAGGGGCGGGGTTTCAGGAGGCAAAAAATGCTGTATTTGATGTATAAGACGCACTCAGATTTTCAGCCTCTTTTTAGAGGAAAAAAGGTGCGTCTTAAACTCCGAAAAATGCGGTAATTGTCAATTAGGTCTTTGGCAGTGTTTCAAGGAAGATAAAGGGGTGCTTACCAGCCTTATCCTGAATGAGTTTGGCAGCCTACTGTAGGACTCTTTACAACTATTTGTGACTCATTACGAGTTGTGAATGAACATAATTCACAGCCTTTGAAATAAAAAGAGGATTTTTTAGGACTAAGTGTGTGCTTTTTACTGTATCAGGAAGCCTAGGTCAGAACAAGATGTAAATTATTTCAAGTAAAGCTCCTTTTTTTGCTATTGATTGATAATTGTCAACACCAATGGTGTTCAACTGATGCTCCAGATGTTTTGAGAATGCACCTTTCCCTATTGTAACTATTGAAACTATCTTTGCATTTTTTTGCCACAGTCATTCTATTTGCAGATCTTTGTATTTTGTGATTTTCTTCAGTTCTCTTCTGCTATCTCCAGCTACTGTCATATCTACAATCCAAACTTTTTTGTCTTATCAACAATTGTTAAGTCTGGGCCAATATATATCGGGTGCTTGTCTTTATTAATTCTAAAGTCCCAAAGCACTTTGAATTGGTCATTTTCTATTACTTTGTTTATTTTGTGGTCTTATCAGTTCTTGCTTGCAGGCAAATGGTATGTCTTGCAGATTTTCCAACACACCATTGTTGCCGCTTTATCATGCCATTGCTTGTAGTCAGTCTGTGCAACCTTTTTGTGGCAATTAACTACACGGCCCACTCTTTTTACAGCTTATTATAGTTCATAGCACAGTCAACCATACTTTTAGACTGGATTTGGCATTTTTATTCACCTATCAAGTCCTTCCCAAAGACCTGGGGTAGGCAAATGTTTTTGATAGTAGTATTAATGAGATTTTTTTTCCCCTTTTTTCTTCCGTTAGTTTCTAAATTATGGATTATAATAAAGTATATGAACATTTTATAACATACAAATCTGTTCTAAGCTAAGCAGTTTTGGAAATAAATGGTTATTTATTTTGATTAAGTACAGGATTGCTCTGAGATAAAATATTCCTTTAAAACTCAAGTTCTGTCATATTCAGGAAGTCAAAAATGTTTTATAATCATTATAAAAATGAATTCAGTTATCACATTATCTAATATGAATCATCAATAATGCTACTGAGAATTTGCTGAATTCCAACACATGGAATTGATGTAAAGCCTCATCATTTGTAATAAAGATTTTTATTTTCTTGGGGGGAAATTGTTTCTGAAATTGAAAGTGCAGTGTTCCAAAACATCTCACTGGGGGATGCCCCAAGGAGAAAAAAAAGAATAGTGTGAATCATGTTAATATTTTTCAAAAAAAGACCTGTAAGATGAACAACAGATTTGCTGTTTTTCGTGATTGTGGTCTTTTATAGGACAGTCCAGCTGCCATCTTCTGAGGTGACAATAATCTTTTATCAATTCTGGCTTAACTTGATTACTGCATCTATTTAAAAATGAACACAAGTAAAAGTATAATAGTTAGAAACCCAATGCTTCAGCTACTATTTTAGGAAAGTCAGATCAATTTTGAAAGATTGTTTTTACAAAGTGTTCCAGGAGATAGTAATTAGGAGGGAACCTTCCTAAGGCCCATTTTTTAAAAATAAAATTGGATTACCCTGATGATTGCTCCACTGATTGTTTTCAAGAAGACAACTTAATCATTCCAAGCACTATGATTTCACCGCTCTAGTCAAATCTTTTTGCTTTACTAGCATGATGTGTAGTTTTCCAGCTGCCCTAAGAAAAGGAAGTAAGCAACTAACACTCACATTTAAAATAGAGTTGAACTGCTTTTCATTTATTTTCCTCCCCTTTGAGATGCCAGAAGCAATTTCCTTTTAAAGTTGACTTCCTTTCTGGAAATGATTTTCTTCTCAGACCATGGTGAAGCTCTCTATCCTATTTCTTTGACTTCATTTGCTTGTTTTATTTCTTTTACTGGCCATTGCACTGAAGCAGATCTTCTGACTGTAAGTAATCACGCTAAAGTTTTGTTCTAACTTTATTTTGTTTCCTTTCTTTTTTTCTCATCATTATCAGCCAGCCGAGAGACAGACAAAGCACTCATTGGTGCCCTCTGCAACAGAACACTATTAGGGGGCTGGCTGTAAATTGACGTGGCATGGAAAATCTCTGCTCACTTTGTAGCAGTTTGTATTTTTTTTTTTGAAAGAGGAGTAGTACTCCTCCTGAATTTGTTGCCTGGTATACTTAAGAACAGTTGTGCCTTGTTGTAAATATGGAGAGAAAAATTCTCTTTTTTCTAACTTGGGAGCAGAAGATCCGTTTCTGTTTGATGTTTGGTTAACAGCAATAAAGAGGATCTAAAACAGATTGTTTGTTTTTAACCCGTCTTGTGAGAGAAGCCGATTTTGTGCCTGCAGTTTCTTCCTTAGCTTCTCCTTACTTTTCCCCTTATACCCATCCGCCAGGTTTTAAGATGGGGTGTGGGCTAAGAAAGCTAGAAGATCCAGATGACAGCAGTCCTGGAAAAATATTTTCAACGCTGAAGAGACCGCAAGTGGAAACAAAAACAGACTCTGCTTATGAGTACATATTGCTGGATTTTACATTAGAAGGTATGTATGAAGTGTTTTAACCTTTCAGAAGAACATACTGCATAAGCCAAATGCGTTTCTTGTGGTTAGATACGGGGGGGGGGGGGAGTTTGATTCATTTCCCCTTACTGCTTATTAGATTAAGGATTTAGAAATCACTATTAAAACATTTATCTGCCTGTGCATGTCATACCTGGGTATCCCTGAAGAAATATATCACTTTTCAAGACCTCCAGAATTAAGCTATTAATAGTAAGTGGAACATTGAAGATATCAAATACAAATATAGTTGAACATACTCTTCTTTGTTTTATACTGTTCACGAACATCTGTGCGGTTAGAAACAGACTACCCTGTAGGGCTACTTCCTTCTTTTGTAGGGTGTCTTGTTTCTAACCAACTTCATGTCCCAGAAAGTTGAAAAAATAAACAAACAGTCCCAGATGGCTTCCCACTAAGGCAGCTCTGTTCTGCAAAAGTTGCTTCTGGGAATTTTTTGAAGAAGTTTTGATAAAGCTATTTGGGTCTGTTCACCAGCATTTTTGTGTAGAACTTAGTAGGTATTAATCCAAAAGACAACTTGCATATTACAGTCAGCGTCAACATGGTCATAGTTATAATTTAAACAGAATGATTTTATAATGTATAGGATACATAATGAATTTTGAATTTGAATTTTGAATTTTATTGAATTTTTATACCGCACCTTCTCCCCAGCGGGACTCAGGGCGGTGTACAGGCAAACAGTAAAAGTCAGTTAGTATAAAATTAATGATAAAAACAAGTAAAATGCTATTAAAAATGTATTAAAACAGTACGCCTAATTTTCAAATTTAGATAAAAACCCTATCTAAAAGCAAGTTAAAAACTACGCCAGGCCAGCTGCACGAAATAAATGGGTCTTCAAAGCCTGGCGGAAAAGGCGTAGGTCCGTGATCGTGCGAAGGTCAGGGGGTAGGTCATTCCAGAGGGCAGGAGCAGCCACAGAGAAGGCTCTCCCCCTGGGCGTCGCCAGCCGACATTGCCTAGCCGACGGCACCCTGAGGAGGCCCTCTCTGGGAGCGGACTGGTCGGTGAGAGGTATTAGGTAGCAGGAGGCGGTCTTGCAAATAGCCAGGTCCCATGCCATGGAGTGCTCTAAAGGTGGTTACTAGCACCTTGAAGCGCACCCGGAAGGCTACAGGCAGCCAGTGCAGCTCGCGCAGGAGAGGTGTCACATGGAAGCATCTAGAACAGGGGTTCCCAAACTTGGCAACTTTAAGACTTGTGGACTTCAACTCCCAGAATTCTCCAGCCAGCTATGCTATGAATTCAACCAGCTATGCTGGCTGGAGAATTCTGGGAGTTGAAGTCCACAAGTCTTAAAGTTGCCAAGTTTGGGAACCCCTGATCTAGAAGCTGCCAGAATCCCCCGCGTGGCCGCGTTCTGAACTAACTGGAGCCTCCGGGTGCACCTCAAGGGAAGCCCCATGTAGAGAGCGTTGCAGTAGTCCAGGTGGGAGATGACGAGGGTTTGAGTGACCATGCGTAAAGCATCACGATCCAGAAAGGGACGCAACTGGCGTATCAGGTGAACCTGATAAAAAGCCCCCCTGGCCACGGCTGTCAAATGATCTTCCAATGACAGCCAAGAGTCCAGGAGGACGCCCAAGTTGCGGGCCCTCTCTGTGGGAGCCAGTGATTCGCCCCCAATAGCCGGAGATGGCATCACCTGGCTATATTGTGACGCCAGAAGCCACAGCCACTCGGTCTTGGATGGGTTGAGTCGGAGCCTGTTTCTCCCCATCCAGACTCGCATGGCCTCCAGACACAGGAACATCACTTCCACGGCATCGTTGGGGTGGTCCGGGGTAGAGATGTACAGCTGAGTGTCATCAGCGTACTGATGGAACTCTACCCCAAAACCACGGATGATCTTACCCAACGGCTTCATATAGATGTTGAACAGGAGAGGCGAGAGGAGCGACCCCTATAGTACCCCATAAGTGAGGCACCTTGATGTCGACCTCTGCTCTCCTGCCAACACAAATTGTGACCGGTCAGAGAGGTAGGAGGAGAACCACTGTAAAACGGTGCCCCCCACCCCCAACCCCTCCAGCCGGCGCAACATGATACCATGGTCGATGGTATCAAAAGCCACTGAGAGATCTAATAGGACCAGGATAGAGGAATAAACCCTATCCTGGGCCCTCCAGAGATCATCCACCAACGCGACCAATGCCGTCTCTGTGCTGTGCCTGGGCCAGAAGCCGGAATGGCGCGAGTCCAGATAGACAGTTTCCTCCAGGTGCTGAGGGAGCTGTCGCGCCGCCACACTCTCAGCAACCTTCACAAGAAATCGAAGGTTGGAGACTTGACCGTAGTTGGCCAACACAGCCGGGTCCAGGGAGGGCTTCTTGACGAGGGGTCTCACCACCGCCTCTTTCAAGGCGGCCAGCAGAAACCCCTCACTCAAAGAAGCGTTAACAATTCCCTGAAGCCAGCCTTGTGTAACCTCCCGGGAGGGCAGTACTAGCCAGGAGGGACACGGGTCCAATAAACATGTGGTGGCGTTCAGCCGCCCCAGCAACCTGTCCATGTCCTCAGGAGTCACAGGATCAGATGACAGACTCAGGACCTACCACCGCCAGCCCGTCTGAACTAGTCCAGTCGGAAGCCAACTCGTCGTGGATCTGATCAATTTTATCGTGCACATAACACCCAAATTCCTCTGCACGACCCTGTAAGGGGGCATCCCACGCCCTCTGGTAAAGAAGGGAACGGGTCACCCTAAACAGGGTGGTTATCTGCAGGTGCGATAAGAGCGGAGAAAAAGAAAAAGAAATAAACGATGCCGTCGAGGTGCTGTCCCGGTGTCTGGAGGCCGTACGGATCTGGATGGGTAGTAACAAACTCAGACTCAACCTGTCCAAGACCGAGTGGCTGTGGTTTCCGGCACCCCGGTTCAGCCAGATAAGTCCAACACTGGCCATTGGGGGCGAACAACTGGCCCCCGTGGAGAAGGCGCGCAACTTGGGCGTCCTCCTGGATTTTCGGCTGTCCATGGAGGACCATGTGGCGGCCGTGGCCAGGGGGGCGTTCTATCAGGTACGCCTGATACGCCAGTTGCGCCCCTTACTGGACCGGGGAGCCCTTCGCACAGTCACTCAAGCGTTTGTGACATCCCAGCTGGATTACTGTAACACTCTCTACATGGGGCTCCCCTTGAGGTGCACTCGAAAGCTACAGTTAGTACAGAATGCGGCCGCGTGGGTGATTATGGGTGCCTCAAGGCAAACCCACGTAACACCTCTCCTGCGCGAGCTGCACTGGCTGCCTGTGGCCTTCCGAGTGCGCTTCAAGGTGTTGACGACCATCTTTAAATCGCTCCATGGCTCGGGGCCTAGCTATATACGAGACCGCCTCCTGCCCCATACATCCCTTCGTCCGATCTGCTCCCACAGAGAGGGTCTTCTCCGGGTGCCGTCAGCGGACCTCCGCCTCTTCCGCCAACGTCTTAAGACATATCTATTCCAACAAGCCGGCCTAGGATAGCCCCCACTTCTGACTTTTTAAAAATAAATTAATTTGGTATGGTTTTAACATGGGTTTTAGCACGGGTCTAATTAATTTAATATATTTTAATTGATATTGTATTTTGTGGTTTTAATAATGCCTGTGCGCCGCCCTGGGTCCTAACAAGTAGAAGGGCGGGGTATAAATTTAATAAAATAAATAAATAAATAAATAAATTATGTTTCACCGCTTTTATCGCCACTAGATAGGTCTTCAAATGCGACCTTACCAGTGTCCGGTCAGATTCGGAACGGGTGGCCCTCCAACCACTCTCTAGGCATCTCTTCTGATGCTTCATCACCCTCAGCTCCTAAGAGAACCAGGGAGCCAGGGTAGTTCGGCGCCGGGTAAGAGGCCAGAGGGGCACAACCCGGTCCAGGGCCCCCGTGGCCACATTATTCCAAGCAGCCACTAGGTCCTCAGTCGAGTCGCGGGTCAGAGTCTCAGGTATTGGCCCAAGCAAGTGTTATACAGTACCAAGTGTTATACGCCCAAGTGTTATACAGTACCACTGAACTACATGTTAGCTTTTTAACATTTTTATTTGGTTTTAGATGAAACAACTTTTGTTCATTATGAGGAGAAAAATAGTAACAAATACTCTGAGTTTCATGTTTGATTGTCTAAAATTAAATGCAACTATATTAGTTATAACTGTGCATTTGGCATGTGTTTTAAATCACACTATTTTATTTTAATTGGTAGCACGGTAGATTTAAATATGTATATTTTCAGGATTATAAAAGTACTTTGATGGAGATTATTTCTTGTAAAAAATAATCATATTGTTAATAATTCAAACAACTGTTAGCAATTTTATGCAGTTACTTTGGTAACTGAGTTGAGATATATATACGTCGAAACGTTGCCAAGATACTTTTAATCGTACATGGGAAAAGACCCGAATAAACCAATATATATGAGAGAGAGAGAGAGAGAGAGAGAGAGACAGACAGACAGACAGACAGACAGACAGACAGACATTGCCATTTTTCAATCATATATCATAATGAAATAGACAGTTGGATCCCATCTTGTCCTATTGCTACTGGGAGGCCCTTTCCATTTCTGGCAACTAGGCAAAATTCAATGGAGACTCCTTTTGGGGCAAACATGGAGGCAATGAAATCCAGCAGTAGAATCTGAGATGGTAAGGTTAAGTATGAAGACTCTAGAAACAACATGAGACTAAAACTAATTGTTGGGGTTGCTTTCTTTTTCTCTTTCCTTCATATTTGATTGATAGTGGTAGGAAAGGTGAAGAAAACTGCAATTATTGCTAGCTTCTTTATTTTAGAATTCCTCTAGTTGTGCTATACATTATTGGTTATACTGAGAGGTGAAAACATTCTGCTATTTATAAATGCAAGCTTCCTATTAAGAACAGAATGCCAGTATGCTTTCTTTCCAGTTTTTTTTTAACATCACATTATTACAAAGCTTGAAAATAGTTGGACAGTGACTGATGTCAAAAGCAGAACTACATATCTGGTAAGGCTCTAGTGTCTATTCAAACTCCTTGAGTGTGTATAATAGAAACAAATACCTACTTCAGATGTACAATATATATAGGCCAAAATCTATTGTGATATAAACTTCCATCTTAAAAATCACTTAATAATTTAATAAGTGTGTTAGTATTGCAGCCACAACAAATATAATTTGTTTAACTTTCTCCCTGTACCTGTTATTATAACTATTAATAGTTCAACACTTAAGTCCCTATATTCTGTTACTGCCATAGTAATAGAAGCCACATGCAATGCTATGTTTTTTAAAGTAGTTTTTTCTTAGTAAATTGATTGATTGATTGAAATATTGCTTCTTTTCTCCTACAACAGCTCTCTGAAATTATTTGTTAAGTTCTTTTCTGAAATTTCTATTTTTCTTGGACTTGGCTTCTCTTTCTGGCAATATGAAATGATCTTCACACCTTGTGTGACCCTAGGTGTATGTACTGTTAGCATCCAATCCTGATTGCTCACATATCCCACCCAGGAGCACTATGATGAGGCAGGGCAGCAGGAATTTGGGAGGCAGATATTCTTAGTAAATATCTGAAGTGAATAGTTAGTGAATAGTGGACCCCTCTAGTGATAATGCATTATTGTACAACTGTACAACTTAATCTTTATAAAACGTTGTTTTAAATGTTTGAATTCTATATCACTTGTTTCTTTTGTTTTAATCCTTTTAGTTATCTCAAATCCAGAAATTATCAAAATATGCTCTGTTTTGGATATTGCAAAGAACGTGGAGGAGTATTATAATAAAGGATATGTGGTAGGAGCTATTCATCCTGTTTTACTGTCACCTGGACAAAGAAGGCATTTTCCAGCAAGTCACATCTATCGAGTTGTGCTTGTGCGTCTCAAATCCAGGTATGCCATACAAGAAATGCTTAAATTCCAGCAAGCTTTTGTATTTTTTTTCATTGAAAAAAATGTTCCCTGCTTTAAGAGTAAAACCATTATTATGACAGCCACATCATAACTTTGTTGCATCTTAGAACCAAATTAGATATTGCATTAAACTGCAGTTTATTCCCCATGCAAATAGCTGTTCAACTCAGGAGACTTGCAAAAATAATATCCTCTCCATCCTCCATAGTGTATTGATGAGACTTTGATGGCTCTTTCATATAGAAAATCCTTGCATTCAAAGACATAACATGTAATTAAGTCACAGGTACTTTTAGCCCATTTATTATGACAGAAACTTTGGGAGATGAAATCGTTTCCACTAGACATACTATGGAGTTTCTCTCTTTAGAAATGAGAAATGGGGGAGAGGGATGGAAGGTAGAAATAGAACTAAAATAGTACACCTTTTATTTCCTTCTGACATTTTTGTTCTCTTTGTATCCTTGCCTGTGCATATTTGTTAGTGGAGATAATTTTTTATGCATCTGAGGAAGTTATATCCAGCCCATGAAAGTTTATGCAGAAACACATTTGATAACCTTTAGCTATTTAATAGTTGGTACTGTAATTGTAACCAACAATGTGACTTTCCAGCTATACTTCTGAGATTCTTAAATTAAATCTCCAATGAAGAATTGCTTAAAACTGAAGCTGAACTTAAACATAGTACACACAGAACATTAGGTACTGATAGGAAAAGCAAGCTAGAAAAATAGGCTTTGTGAAATCAATTTTAAGTAGCCTTTTACATATTCTTATATAATAGGTGGATATCAGTTCATATATTTGTACATTTTTACCTAACTAAAATTTCTATTGTAGGAAATTGGGCATTATTTTACTTGTCCAAGGCTGCATTCTCTGATGTCAGTCTGTTTGGGTCCCAATTGTTGGCTTATTCTAAAACTGTTAAAACACCTGAGCCAAAAGTAGCTATAAGCATCTTGAGAAACATCTCAGTTTTTCTTGTCTTCTTACTAACAAGCCCCTTTTCTGGCCCTGATTCATTTTTTTTAACAACCTCTTTGTTCTTTTTACTCTCTCCTCATCCTGCTCTACAAGCAGACTATTGAGGGAGAGGCTGATTACTTTTGAAAGCATGATCAGAACTGCAAGTTGCCCTTTATAGGGTTATTATATTTATTTATTTATTACATTTTACCCCATCTTTATTACTTTTATATACACAATATTCCTTTCTCCTCATATATTTTCTCAGCATGAGAACTGTAGTATTCTTAAATAGGAGGAAACTATCCAGAAACAGAACAACATTGTAAGAAAATACCCTATATGACCTTAATGTATATTTGTAACACTAAAACTAACATAATATTCTTATCTTTATTATTGACATATTAATATTATGATATATAACAAAAAGACCACAAGTATTAGTTCTAAATGTATTCTTCTTAAGAGCTACTTACAATTTTAATTTATTGAACTCATTCAGGATCAACTCTTGAAACTCTTCTGAAATATTTCAACATAGCTAAAAAATGTTTTTCTAGGTGTTACATTATCTAAATGTGAGTGTGAGATGTTAAATGTTGTTAAAGCTCAGGATAATGAATATATAAGCTCTACTTAAACCTTAAAATGTTAACTTAAAGCATTTCACAGGATAAAAGTTTCTAGTCCTGTCCTCTCCACAGCTATCTGCACTTCATAAACAATGTAGGACAAGACAGTAACATTTCCTTACTGTTAGCTTCTTAAGCTTCAAATCTTTAAATTTAACCAATTGTTAGAAAACAATCATCTTCTGATTTAGCAGTCAGCCATTTATTTCTTGTGTCATTTTGGTGGATCGCAAACAGTGACAGCTGTTTGTCATGATGAAGGCCCTTTTTGTCTGGAGCTATTTATTTATTTTATTTATTTTATTAAATTTATACCCCGCCCTTCTCCTTGCAAGGACCCAGGGCGGCGCACAGGCAATATTAAAAACCATACAAAATACAAAAATATATCATTAAAAAACTATTAAATTATTCCCGTGCTAAAACCCATTTTAAAACCCTAAAAATTTAAAATTTATCCACATTTAAAAGTCAGAAAACGGGGGTTATGCTAGGCCAGCTTGTTGGAATAAATAAGTCTTGAGACGTTGGCGGAAGAGGCGGAGGTCCAAGGTGGTGCATAGTTCGGAGGGTAGGTCGTTCCAGAGGGCTGGGCCCGCCACAGAGAAGGCCCTTCCCCTAGGCGTCGCCAACCGGCATTGCCTGGTCGACGGTACCCGGAGAAGGCCCTCTCTGTGGGAGCGGATCGGTCGAAGGGATGTATGGGGCAGGAGGCGGTCTCGTATGTAGCTAGGCCCCGAGTACAAACCGAGCTACAAACCAAGTATTTTTTTTAAAGGGAAAATTGAAAGATAGATTGAAATTATCCAATTCATTATCTCAGTTGGACTCACTTTTCACATTCATCAAGCAGAACTCTATAAATATTTAATGTTGCTACGTAACCTGGGGTTCCTCTGAAAACTAATGAGGATTCTCCAAGCTCCACAAGTGTAACAAAACTGCACAGGTCCTACTGAATCCAAGACTATTATCATCCTCTTGTTACAAGTTGTAAAGGCCTCAGTAAAACCAGAACCCTAAGAATAACCCCAAGTTTCATTTTGGATGGAATCCAAAAGAATCCATCAGATGCCTGGAGTGGACCAATTAAATAGGTCCTACTTTCCTGCTCCAAGGTCAACAGGGAGTGATCTGTCCAAGGCAAGGGAGTGGCTGTTATACCCCAATGTTGCCACAGTTCTGAAATAAAAAGCAGGTATGATATATAACACCTCCCCCCCTACACATTTAATTAATTTAATTTTAATTTTAATCACATTTATATCCCGCCCTTCTCCACGAAAGACCCAGGGCGGCGCACAGGAATTTAAAAACATACAAAACAATAAATACAAAATTTAAAAACATATTAAATTGCAATCCTATGCTAAAAACCAAATTAAAATCCCCAGTTTAAAAACTAAAATAGGCCCGACCGGAGGTTAGGCTAGGCCGGCTTGCTGAAAGAGATGTGCCTTTAGACACTGGCGGAAGAGGCGGAGGTCCGAGATGGTACGCAATTCAGGGGGTAGGTCGTTCCAAAGGGCAGGGCCTGCCACAGAGAAGGCTCTTCCCCTGGGTGTCGCCAGTCGGCATTGTCCGGCCAACGGCACCCTGAGAAGGCCTTCTCTGTGGGAGCGGATCAGCCGAACGGATGTATGGGGCAGGAGACGGTCTCGCATATAACTAGGCCCCGAGCCATGGAGCGCTTTAAAGATGGTCGTCAGAACCTTGAAGCGCACCCGAAAGGCCACAGGAAGCCAGTGCAGCTCGCGCAGGATTGGTGTTATATGGGAGCATCTAGAGGCTCCCGTAATCATCCGCGCGGCTGCATTCTGGACTAACTGTAGCTTTCGAGTGCACCTCAAGGGAAGCCCCATGTAGAGAGCATTACAGTAGTCGAGTCGGGATGTCACGAGAGCTTGAGTGACTGTGCGGAGGGCAGCTCGGTCCAGTAAGGGGCGCAATTGGCGCATCAGGCATACCTGATGAAACGCCCCCCTGGCCACGGCTGCCACATGGTCCTCCATAGACAGCCGGGAGTCCAGGAGGACACCCAAATTGCGCGCCCTCTCCACGGGGGCCAGTGTTTCGCCCCCAATGGCTAGAGTTGGAGTAATCTGGCTGAACCGGGGTGCCGGAAACCATAGCCACTCAGTCTTGGACGGGTTGAGCTTGAGTTTGTTATTACCCATCCAGATCCGTACGGCCTCCAAACACCGGGACAGCACCTCGGCGTCATCGTTGGGGTGGTCTGGGGTGGATATGTACAGCTGGGTGTCATCAGCGTACAGATGGTATCCCACCCCAAAACCACGGATGATCTCGCCCAGCGGCTTTATATATGTGTTGAACAGGAGGGGCGAGAGGACCGACCTCTGAGGAGTCAGGCCAGAGATAACTTAGTCAAGTTGATGATTGGCTTGGTGACCATAAACTCCTGAGTTGCTTCCAAATTCACATTCAGGGATGACAATTTGAAGTCTCTCAGAACAATAAGCCTGTGTACTCAGCCCCAGATTTAAACTACTCAGCTAGGGAGGCCACTCCAGATTTCTCTGCTGCAGCTCTGGGAGTCTTGGCAGTCAAAGACCTCTAATAACTTCCAGGCCACTAGACAGGTCTACCTCCCCCATACTCTGCTTAATTTGGGCTAACTTGGGGAGGTTCTGCTTCATGGTGTCTAAAAACTGGCTGCCATATCTCTATCCTATTCCTAACTTAACCAAATAGTTTGCGCCAAAACCTCCAAATTCTAATCCTCAACAACATTCTTAATATGCCCAAATTCCTGCATACCTTGCACATACACACAGCTCTGACCCCAGAGCCTTTACAAAAATGTAATGCATTTTTAATTCAAATTAAGCCTCTCAATCTTACCCTCACCAGGTTTGCATTACATTTAAAATACAATCAGTGAAATCTCTTAAATATCTGAAGGAAGTTTGCTTTTTAACTCACATATTTTTACTTGCATATTTTAGCAGAAAAATATTTAGTATTTAAGTGAAATGTAAACAAGGTTGCTCAATGGGTAATTCAGTTCTGTTCCCAGCAACATGTTTGGGCAAAAGAATCAAGAATAACGGAAAAGCTACCCAAACCAGAGAGTTGGCAACATTCAGTTTATAATTTTTGGGAATGAAAAAAGTTTTGCTTGCTAGTATTTTGCACAAGACCTGTCAAATTTCAACAAAGGCTGCTTTCTTTCTGTGTTTTAGTCACAAGAATCCACCAGTGAGAGAATCAAGACAACCCAGGCTTGTGATTGAAGAGTGTTCTTTAACATATGAAAAACTAACAAATGAGGCAGTTAAGGAAGTGTTAGAGAAGGTATGACCATCTTCACTGCATATTTTACTTTTCCTATAATCCTACTCTGAGAACTCAGCTACTGTTCATGAATAAAAGCATACATATCTAATGCCAAACTTTGTCTTGATGCTAACGTAACTTACCTTCTGGATCTTCTGTTTCAATCACTTCTCATAATTCCACATTTCCAAGAGTTGAATGGGCAGCACTGCAGTTCTGTGGCATCACCAATACTATAAAGCAACCACCTGAAGGGTGTCAGGTTGGCCCCCTCCTTGTCAGTTTTCTAGAAGCCTAAAACCTGGGTTGCTTTGGAGGGGCTTTCTTTGAGTCTTTCCCTGATGCCATCTTGCTTTTTTGGTTTTTGTGTGGGTATGTGTGGATACATGTGTGTTCTCTTTGGTTCTTATGTAGAGCTAACCTGTTGACTGGCTTTATTGTTATGACTGTTTTGATTGGTTTCAAATTCACACAAATGTTTTAACTTTTAAAATAACCTGTAAACACTGAGAATCATTTGATTGCAGCAGAGGAGAATCACTACAAATAATGCTAGCACACCATTTATAGACTCCTGCAATTGAGTTCCCCCATAACTCTTCCTGTTCCCTATTGATTCTGTTGAGACAAAGATGGCTAATTGAACAAAACAGTGGTGGCCGCAGCTATGGAAAATGTTTTCATATCCATTTCTTTGTGTTGGCCTGCTTTACACGCAAACTTGATTTCTAAATTTCGAAAAGAAAAATATGCTAGGATTTCTTCAGAAGAATTCCACGGCCTTATTGATGAAACATTCTACTGAATCATATATTTAGTTCTGTATGGAAATTGTGGTTAAGGCACCAGGCTAGAAACCAGGAGATTGTGAATGCTAGTGGCCCAGTCACTCTCTTGCACCCCAACATAAGTCACAGAATTATTGTTGTGGGGAAAATAGAAGGAATAAGGAGTACTAGGTATGTTTGCCACCTTAAAATATTTCTAAAAATAATAATGGAATATACATAAACAAATAATTCCAGAATATCAGCATTTATTAAACATTTGCATTGATGTTTAAGACATTTCAAGTATGTTTTAAGAACTAATTAAGAAGTGTTAAGGCATCAGTCTAGAAACTGGGAGACTGAATTCTAGTCCTGAGTTAAGCAAGAAGCTAGCTGGGTGACCTTGGGACAGCCCTTCTCTGTTGGGTCTAGGAAAGATATAATGGCAAACCAGTTCTTAAATTTTGCAAGTAAACTGTGGGGATTTGTGCAGGCTCTTGTCAGGATTCAACATTGACTCAAAGGCACAAATAAATAACATTAAAAAAATCTCTTTACATATCATTAATTTTTACCCAGGTACAAACAAGCAAAAGAAAGACTCCATATATCCTTCTCTTTGTAAAACTGAAGATACATGTTTTACAGTTAGTTTAAATTCTTGAATAGGTGACTGTTTCATAATATTCATAGTAAAATAGATGTGCTATTTTTATATATCAGTATATATTTCCTTTTGTTTATCCATATAAAACCATCATAAATAAACTAGCTATACTCTTTCTTAGTGAACAATATGCATATCCATCCCACTGGATTAGTACTGTCTTTTTTAAAAATATAGGTCAATGATGCTGCTAAAAAAGGAATGAAGTTTGTTGGGTTTATAACCCAGTTTTGCTCTCAATCTAAAATCTGCAATGGTACAAACCTGGGTGAAGATATGGAGTCTGACTCTACACTATGCAGAAGGAACAGAGAGCAGGGGAACCATGATTCAGAGGAAAATGTTAGAATCCTGAATGAAGGGATACTGAGTGGTCAATCCTCTGAGAGTGGAATACAGGAAGAAATTCAGCTGGATGTCAAGCCAGCACAAAAGATTGATTTTCAAGATGGAAGAGAAGGCTGTCCCAGTCCAAATAAATTCAAGGAAAAAGAAGGTATTTAAACACATCATCTATATTGTCTACATGCACTATGTAGCTATCTCAAACTATAGAAGAATCAATTTTTAAGAAAAATAGCTTAAGAAGGATTATCAAACAGTACAACCATATTTGGAGATGTTCATAAACCTTTCTTGTGTGTTCTTGTGATTATCAGCCCTTTTTTCAGCAAGGACAAACTATCCAAATTAAAAATGTAATCCCTATACTTTTTTTAACAATTATTTTTCATCTGGAAAACTACAACAGAACAAAACATAACATCATATGTATTATCCTCTCTATTCTTAGTGTCTTTAGGATAAAAACTGGTTGAACAAATATTCTCTCAAAGGTTAAATGATATGGAGTATCAAATGGAAGTCAACAATTATCCCAGAGCCCAGAACCTAGGTTGCCAAGGACACTTAAGAATACCCCAAATATTTAAAGATTCTTACCTTTCCCAAGTTATGAAAAACTTTTTAAAGGCAGATACAGCATCCTTCCCTCTAAAACCCCACTAGCCCAACACACTGCACCTGCAAACCTGAGCAGATAAAAACTGTACACGTTAATATATTATAACTTCCATGGGATGCTCAAAAGATTTATATCTAGCCTCTGTTGCAGCAATTCTCAGGAAGTACTGATTATTATGTAAACCTCCTTCTTTCAGATTGTTTACTAAATAATAACAAGTAAACAAAACCATTAATCTCCCATGTTGTAACTAAATTTATGTGACCGCAATGAAAATCAGGCAATAAGTGATACAAAACTGAACACTATTGTTTTTTATTATGTTTTTGTGTCATCTGCTGGATTGTTGATCAAAATAAAGTAAATTTAACTGAGTAACTTAGAGAAAATTGCCACTGAGTTTATTAGAAAAAAATAGCATGGTAGCACCCAGCCCCTCACAAATTGTAAAACAAAGATCACCATGCTGTAAAAGATGAATTCTGGGCAGAAAGAGTGAAAGATGAATAAAGGGAATCATAAAAAGAAGTAGCAAACAGTTGAATGGGAGTAGGTGGAAGAGGAGGATGAATTTGGTTAAAGGAGAATGAACTTTAGAGAGGAATATCACTGTCATGTGGATAATTTGGCTGGGAATATTAGGAGGTTGGGGTGCCAAATTTAGTTTGCAAACTGGCAATCCAAGTGAGATGTCCACAGCATAATTACAGCTGCAAGATTATTGGTGTGACAGTAGCTGCAATAGATGAACCAATTAAAATTTAAGAATGGAAGTGTAGATATTAGATGCTAGAAAAAGACTGAGAAAGAAAAATCCTGTCAATAGGATACAAAAAGAGAAGTAAAACGTTGCAAATCACAATGTAAATTGAAAGAGGAGAGTATGTTTTGAACAGAGAAAATGGAGAGTTTGGATTTAAACCTCTGAATTAAGATGGCTTTCATGGTAGAATTTTCCAACATTTTAGCTTACAAATTGAAGGATTGATTCATCAATTTGAATTAAAATAGTATTCAAATGTCATGCTGAACTTTTATCCATATGGATTTAATTTGTATTCTTAGTGCAAAATGTAATTTTGTAGATTTTTTTAAAAATCTGTAAATATAATCCCATTGACATTTTTACAATGCATATTACCCTAATGTCTTTATTTCATGTTTTGCCTTCAGCCACCAAGCTATATACAGCTTTTAATGTCTTTGAAGATGATTCCATCAATTTGACCTATCATGACGGTATTTTGTCTCTGAAAGTGTCAAGGAAAGGACCTGTGATTAGTACATTGGATGCTGATTGGTTAGATTTAACCACATTTTATTACAAACAAGGGTTGTCATTAATTGACTCCTTTGTGTGTTGGGAAGCCTCTAACGGTAAGGATAATGATACTCTTTTTCATACCTAAAAATATGAATATTGGCAAAATTCATTCAGAAAATTCAAAACGATACAAAAAGAGTGTGTGCAAGTTTTAAAATAGGCTGCAGAGTAAATAAAGACAGTGGTCTGTTGGATTCAGGATAGTTAAAGCTTTCAGATAAGGCTTGCATCTGTCACCCACCCACAGTTATAGATGCTACATTTATCACTCATTGGCTTTCTCTCCCAGGGAACTATTAAAAGATCACCAGAGGGAAGGGAGAAGTAATGAAGATCCCTCACCAGCTGTTGTCTATGCGTATCACTTGTTTTTCACTGTAGAGAACCAACTGTTTTGAGCAGAATGGCTGGGGGAGGGGAAGTCCCACTTCCTTTCCTCCCACCAAGAGAGAATCAAAGAGAGAAAGAGAAATTATTCACCCTTAATTTAGGAGTGAAAAATAAGAACTACGGTACTGGGCAGAAGAAAGCTATAAAGAGGCTTGGAGAAGATTAAGCAGTTTTTCAAACTTCCAATTTGTTGTTGGTAGGAGAGGTCAAGTTTAAGTTCCCAGATTGATCCGGCCTTCCACTTTGACGTGAACTGCATAAAAAGATAACCAGAAATAAAAACCTACACCTGAAATGTTTGCTGTCATGGAAATTTTTTGTTAAAAAAAAGAGAGAGAAATGATGAACTCCCTATTACATACATCACAAGAACAGCTGGCTTACCCATTTTTTAATGGTTTCTATAGGAAGAATTAAACACATGAATCACACTCAACGTTGTTTTTTTTCATGCTAGCCACCAGAAAGAAGAAACCATTCAAATTTTACTCTTATTTATATCTAAACTATTTAGTTTCTAAAATTTAATTGAATTTTTTATTAAAGGCTTCTGGGGGATGGTAGAGGACAGCAAGGTCTGGAGGAATGTTGTCCATGCGGTCACGATGGGTCGGACACAACTTTGCAACTAATAACAACAAAAAATTAAAGGCTAAACTAGACATGGAATGATTAAACAAATGAACTAATACATAAATCTCACAGATGCAGAGGACTGTGAATTCTTAACATATGCAGTCTCCTTTTAAACTGAATTTTTAAAATGTAATCTTTCTAAAAGTAAAATAAACAGCAGATGACTTGCTTGAAGCAAGTAAGAAGGTTGACCTGTTTACTGTTTACTGTTTATTGGACTTATAAACAGTAAAATTTGCTTTGCTGTTGTACATTATTTGCCTTTTTATTTTTATAAAAATTAGGATTTTGTGCTTAAGAAATGTACTGCATATTTTCTTTATATTACATCTACCAAATCAAAATTTAAATTGAACATAGCTGAAAATAGGACAACTATATCTGGGGTGGGGGTAGGAAATCAAAACAAAGCTATTTGATGACAACAAGGACTCTTTCACATCCAAGATTTAGTAACCCTAATTATTATTTAGAAATGTGTAATTCAAGGATAAATACTAACTTCAGCCTAGTCTGAAAAGCTTTTGCAGAAGATTAGACACTTTGAGTATGGTGTTAGTAATGAATATGTAATGTTTAAAAAAGACAACTTGGGGTGAGGGTAATGGCCAAATGCACTTTGGGCTCTGACCTCATTTCTCCCCGTTCCAACCCTACTCATCATAGGAACCCAACATATGTGGCATTTGACAGGAAAAAAATTTAACCATCCACAGTCACTTAGAAAGTAAGATGGGCAGTGTCTAACCTTGCATAAATAAGTAAATAATATAAATTTACCAAATCCTGTCCATTCACAATCATATCAGAATGATCATGTGTGAGACAGAAAAGGAAAGTATACTCCTCTTAATACATAAGTATAGTACTATACAGTTTAGATATTTCCTAAATTACTATTATTTACTATTTTTCCCTTTTTTCTTTCTCTAGCTGACTTTGGGCCCAAATCATTAGAAGGGTTATTTATATATGAAGAAGAACCCGGGTTTCCAGGTTCGGAGAGGAAAGGAAATGATGCTATTGTTGTAGAACAATGGACTGTCATTGAGGTAATTCCCTATTTTTGTTTTGTTAAAACAATTTTGTTAAATTGTTTTCAACAATTTAAGTTAATCTTCCTGATTAATTTCAAGGGTTTACATAAATTCAATATACAATTAGAAAAATAATCAATATGTGAGCGAGTTTGTGATATCTTGTAATTTTAAACATATTTGAGGTTTCAGCAGAAAATAACTCACAATTCAATTATCATTTTAGATAATCATTCCTTGTATATATCTTTGTTTTCTAGAGTCCATAAAGGCCAAATCTTTACAGTAACAATGGTAGGAGTAGTTGTTACAACTAAAAAGTTGTCGATGATAGGCAGTCATTAAAGATAATGCTCTGTTTAAATTTTCCATAGCCATCTTTTCAACCATCCACTTTGTTAAGATGTCTGGTCCTATACTCTAGTCTCTCAACTTCTATTCCCCTGCTATATTCCTTCTTGTTAGCAGTAAAAGGTAGCAAAGTCTGCTCTTATACAATAAATTTGTTGGAACAACTCAGATCCAGCGTATTTTGTCCGTTAAATCCAAATTACACTGAAGACTGTTAAATAGAAGCATCCTCCATTTGTATTTGCATATTTTATATTTTGTAATACAGGACTCTGTCATAAAGTTTGTCTCAAGAAGCGGCAATTCACCAATGCATAGCTGCAAAACACCTCCACTTGGAAGAACAAAATAATTACTCATTTCATAGAAGTTATCCTCCAAAAAAGCTGACCAGTTCAGTTCCCCAAGTGATTCCATAAATAAGTGTTGACAACTGGAATAAACGTCTTTATTAGTTTTAAATTATATCAGCAATCATTGTACCATATATGTCAGGAACAAATAATGGAGTTTTCAGAACGTTTACAATTTGATTTACCTCAAGCTGATATACTTAGAGAAGAAAGGAGCTGTGAAATAGTCCAAAACATCTAGAAGTTGCCAAACTCTTATTATTGCTTCAAGAAGCTCATACAGGCAGCTGTTGTAGTGTGACTTTTGGAATTCAGAAAGAGACAGCAATAACTGAGAAAAATTCTCCATTCTAGAGAATTTTCATGTGCAGATGAAGGAGAATTACATGTTACTTCGTTTTTCCCCCTTTCCCACCTTTTTTACAGTTGAAAAGTAGGTTCAATGGTAATGATATGGTTGTAACAGAAACTTTAAAAGCTATTATGCTGTCACAGAAACAAAATGATTATTTAACCAATGGAAAAGAAAATGATGTATACCATAACTTTTAAAATGTTTGATAAGTCATAGATATTAAATATATATATTAATGTAATTTCCAGTGTGTTGTAAAACTGAATAAGGTTGCAACTCCAGGAATGGGATTTCATTTGTGATTAGACCAGCATTGCATTGCTCTGTTATAGTAAATATTATAAAATGAGATTTTGGCATGCATACCACAAATGGACAGAAGTTTTGGCTTGTGTTTCTACATTAAAAATAAAAAGGAACTAAAGAACTGGATTTCTTTAGGAAAAGTATTATGTAATTGTCAAATTTCTTTCTATAAACACACCAGAACAGTAATAGGAAGAAAAAAAACCCATAACTATACCAGAAAAGTATATGCATGCCTATGCATGCATGTGCGCATACTGTTCTTATTTTTCGGATGTTAATGGTTAATTATTCTTTTTTACTATGTATGGACCTTTGAGCTTCCCCTCTTTCCTTTCCACATCTCATGGTTAGTCTGTGGAAATGCTCACCCTAATCTTACATATATATTTTTGTTAACAGGGCAGTGAAATCAAAACTGATTATGGTCCTTTACTGCACACTTTGGCTGAATTTGGCTGGCTTTTAACATGTGTGTTACCTACTCCTGTCATCCGACTGGACAGGTAGATAAAATAACAATTTATCTTCCTATTCCTGGGAATGTAATTGAATACATATATTTTATGTTATGTTATGTTATGTTATGTTGTTATGTTATGTTATGTTTTATATATATATATATATATATATATATATATATATATATATATATATATATATATATATATATATATATATATATATATATATGTTTTCGTAGATTTTCACGGGTGTAGGTATGCTGGCATAGCTGGCTTCGGGGATTTTCCCGTGTATATATATTTTCTATGCCTTATACACGGGAAAATCCCCGAAGCCAGCTATACCAGCATATATATATATATCATATATGAATATGATTAATAATTAATTAAGAGACCAGGATGGATCCATTTCGGGCTCCTTAGCCCTCGTCAGCTGGCCATACTTCCCTACAGGGATTTGAACTGGTGCTCTCCAGCATTCGAAGCAGGCTTCTCTATGCCTTGAGCTAACCAGCTTCCCTGATTACATCATCCTTTCTACAGGACTTATTGATGAAGTGGATATTATGTTACAGCTCCTGTTAGGCCTATTTAAGGGAGGAGACAAACTTGTCATCCTTCTCTGCCCTTCGACTCAACCTAGAGACCATCCAGACAGAGACCTATTAAATTGCTGCTGTCTTTTTAGATATGTGTTAAATTTTTTAAGGGATGATTAATAATTAATTAAGAGACCAGGATGGATCCATTTCGGGCTCCTTAGCCCTCGTCAGCTGGCCATACTTCCCTACAGGGATTTGAACTGGTGCTCTCCAGCATTCGAAGCAGGCTTCTCTATGCCTTGAGCTAACCAGCTTCCCTGATTACATCATCCTTTCTACAGGACTTATTGATGAAGTGGATATTATGTTACAGCTCCTGTTAGGCCTATTTAAGGGAGGAGACAAACTTGTCATCCTTCTCTGCCCTTCGACTCAACCAGAGACCATCCAGACAGAGACCTATTAAATTGCTGCTGTCTTTTTAGATATGTGTTAAAAATTTTAAGGGATGATTAATAAAAAAACTTTTTTAACACATATCTAAAAAGACAGCAGCAATTTAATAGGTCTCTGTCTGGATGGTCTCTAGGTTGAGTCGAAGGGCAGAGAAGGATGACAAGTTTGTCTCCTCCCTTAAATAGGCCTAACAGGAGCTGTAACATAATATTTTATAACCAAGGAACTGTTGCAGGAAGTAGCATTTTAGTCATTAAATAGCTATCAAGTGGTAGTAATGAATAAGCAAAACTATATAGTATTTTTGGAGTCATGATAAATAGCAATCCTTTGTGAAAATAAGGCATGCAAAGATGGATGTGGATCATGAACTATCACCTTTCTTCACATAGAGGGGTAGAGGCTGTCATCACAGTTGCAAAATGTGACCAAAGTCACATGCCCACTAGCTATTCAGTATGTGTACCTATGTCCATATATACACACAAACACATACACATATACATTTAACCATGTTCTTTATGCCAGGTTTAGAACTATTATTAATTCCACATATTCTAATATTTTATTGTATCAAACTGGATTAAACAACTCACTTAATCTGAAGTCCTTTGAACTATTATACAAAAAAGCAATACAAATACAAAACTTATTTTTATCATATGCAATTAAAGAAAGACTAGTCCACAAAGAAAGCATTCATTTCTTATTAAATTAAATAATTATGGAACATAATTATTTAATAGGAGAAAGAGGAAATTGTACATATTTAAAAGAAATTAAATCTGCTTTTCTAGCTAGTCTTCTAAAAAGGACTCCCAAAGATAAAATGATTTTCAAATATATTTTACTGATTTGATTTTATTTATAAAATTTATAGGCCACTAATCTTACTACAAGGTAACTCTGGGCAGCTTACAATATAAAAGATAAAAACTATGTAAGCTAAAAACATAAATAAGGCAACACAAAATCCAAACTTTATGAGCCAATTAAAAGACAGAGAGGCTGGGAGTGGGAGGGAGGGAGGAGAGATGGGATTTGTTTTTAATCACACCTCCACTGTGATGTTGCCTCATTGGAGCCCCAAGCTAACTGGCAGAGCCAAGTTTGGACTATTGTACAACTGATGGGGAATTGATAATTTCTCACCTTATACATAGAAAAAATAGTAATATAAATAAGACACATATTACTATTGTCTTCCTGATAGTTTCTAAATCACTGGTGTATCATTCCAAATAACAAAACAATCTATAAATACCAGATGTGTAAAAGTGTATTTTGAGCACTCGTTTTCCAACAATTAGTTCAACCTATCTACTTCTTCCTTTAAAAACATATAGATGATCAGAAGGTAAGTAACCTCAATCCAATATAATGTGTTGAGTTAGCAGCCTTTCTTAATCAGCTATCAGGGGGGAAAAGTTTTTTTTTAAGTTAAAAGCTTTCTTTATCAGCTTCTTAAAGCAAGCGATTCCAGCCCTCATTTATTGACTATGGACTATGTGAACCTGCCAGGCAATTGGATCAGCCACATGAATGATGCACAAAGCATTTGTGCACAAAGGAATCTGTAGCCTAGAAGCCCGTTTTGGCACATTCATGGCTAAATGGAAGTCCTGACACATCTGGGAAATTTGTTATAAGTGGGGAAGATGTTTTTTGGTTCAGTTTTAAAAGTGCAGTCCAAGTTACTGAATTAATTAAATCATCTCTTTTTTTAAAGTACTCTCTCCACCTGCCAGAATAGACTGCTAGCAATTGTGAATTATAAATGTAGTTACTACTTTCATTTTAAAAATTGAGGAAGTGCTGCATTAATTTGTGTGAAACACTTTACGCTCACATTGTCATGCGACATTACTCACATGGTTAAAAAAAAAGAATTACATGTTTTTCAGTTTGTAGTTCTGTTTTTCCCACAGACTTTGAACTCTGACCTCAGTACACAAGTGGAATATTAATAGCTTTTACTTTCTGCTAAATGCAGAGAAGTTTTCTTTTGCATCAGTTCACACAGTTTGTTCAGAGGATTACAGGAATATTAGCATTTGCCCCAAAATAATTCTTTAAATCCTGTAATTAGAAGAGTTTCTATTTTCACAGTAAGATTTCCTGTTGTTCCTCTCCCTAAAGTAGACCCACAAAAAAACAACCATTGTAGAAAAGGATTCCCTCCCCCCCAGAAAATGGGGACAATAGCAAGAAGAGCTACTTGCTCAAGGTTTAGAGTGACACCCTGTATACCCATGGGTCATAGGATTCCTTGGATACCACTTTCCAAAAAATCCTTTCAAGGATTGGAAAATCCCAAGTGAATAAAGCTTTAGAAAAGGTATTGGGCTATTTCAGGGGCAAGTTAAAAAAAAAAAAGAAGCACTCAAGTTCTCTCAACTCTTGCCCACAAGCCTGACCTTGGAGGAAATTGTAAGCTTTCCTTTGCAGTGAAAGTTGGAAGTTGTCAGACATGGATGGAAGGGGTACAAATGCTTCTCTCTTTATTTATTTATTTATTTATTTATTTATTTTTCATATTTATAACCCGCTCCCATCTCACAACAAGGGACTCGGGGCGGCGAACATAGAATTAAATCAATAAATACAAAATACAAATACATAGATATTAGATGCCTGTGTTGTAACCGTTTTTAAAACCCTCGTTTATAATTGGCGGTGCTGGGGTTACGCAAGGACGGCTAGTTGAAAGAAGTGAGTCTTAAGACATTTGCGGAAGAGGCGGAGGTCAGGAATGGTGCGGATTTCAGGGGGCAGGTCGTTCCAAAGGGCCGGCCCTGCCACAGAGAAGGCCCTCCCCCTGGGCGCCGCCAGTCGACATTGCCCGACCGACGGCACCCTGAGGAGGCCCTCTCTGTGGGAGCGTGTCGGTCCCAGGGATGTATGGGGCAGGAGACGGTCTTGCAGATAGCTAGGTCCCGAGCCATGGAGCGTTTTGAAGATGGTCGTTAGGACCTTGAAGTGCACCCGAAAGACCACAGGAAGCCGGTGGAGCTCGCGTAGGACAGGTGTTATATGGGAGTGTTTAGGCGCTCCCGTAATTATCCGTGCGGCCGCGTTCTGGACTAACTGTAGTCTTCGGGTGCACTTCAAGGGAAGCCCCATGTAGAGAGCATTGCAATAGTCAAGTCGAGATGTGACGAGTGCTTGAGTGACTGTGCGTAAGGCCAGGAGGACACCTAGATTGCGTGCCTTCTCCACAGGGGCTGGTGTTTCGCCCCCAATGGCCAGAGTTGGAATAATCTGGCTGAAACGGGGTGCCGGAAGCCACAGCCACTCAGTCTTGGACGGGTTGAGCCTGAGTTTGTTACTACCCATCCAGATCCGTAGAGCCTCCAAGCACCGGGACATAACCTCGACGGCATCATTGGGGTGGTCCGGGGTGGATATGTACAGCTGGGTATCATCAGCGTACAGATGATATCCCACCCCGAAACCACGGATGATCTCACCCAGCGGCTTCATATATATGTTGAACAGCAGGGGCGAGAGGACCGACCCCTGAGGGACCCCACATAAGAGGGATCTAGAAGTCGACTTCTTCCCCCCCGTCAACACATATTGTGACCGGCCAGAGAGGTAGGACGAGAACCACCGTAAAACGGTGCCTCTCAGCCCCAACCCCCCAGTCGGCGTAATAGGATACCATGGTCGATGGTATCAAAAGCCGCTGAGAGGTCTAATAGGACTAGGATAGAGGAAAATCCTCTATCTCGTGCCCTCCAGAGATCATCGACCAATGCGACCAATGCCATCTCGGTACTGTGCCCGGGTCGGAAGCCGGACTGGCACGAATCTAGATAGTCAACTTCATCCAAGTGTCGTGGAAACTGTTGGGCCACCACACTCTCAACAATCTTCACTAGAAAGTGGAGGTTGGAGACGGGACGATAGTTTTCTAATAATGCCGGATCCAGGGATGGCTTCTTGAGGAGGGGCCTCACCACCGCCTCTTTCAAGACGGTAGGTAAGGACCCCTCACTCAGAGATGCGTTGACAATGCCCTGAAGCCAGCCTCGTGTCGTCTCCCAGGATTCCAGTACGAGCCAGGAGGGACACGGGTCCAGTAAACATGTGGTGGCCCTGAGTCTCTTTGACAGCTTGTCCATATCTTTGATAGTAACAAAGTCAAACTCCTCCCACAATGGTGTCTCAAGAGCTGCTTTGGCACTCTCGACAGGGCTATTGACAATGGAGGGTAACTCGCTTCGAATCCGAGTGATTTTCTCCTGCAGATAAATCCCAAATTCTTCTGCTCGACCCTGTAAAGAGGCTTCCTGCGGCCTCTGTTGGAGGAGGGAGCGGGTTACCTTAAACAGGGCGGCAGGGCGGTTTTCTGCGGATGCAATAAGTGTGGCACAATATTCACGTTTGGCCAGCCTTATTGCCACTAAATAAGTCCTAATGTGGTATCTTATTAGTGTTCGGTCGGATTCAGAGCGAGATGATCTCCATCTGCTCTCTAGGCGTCTCCTGTGCCGTTTCATCCCCCTGAGTTCCTCGGTAAACCAAGGGGCCCAGGTGGTTCGTCGCCGCAAGAGAGGCCGCAAAGGCGCGACTCGGTCCAAGGCCCCGGCGGCCGCACTTAACCATGCAGTCACTAGGTCCTCAGCCGAGTCGCGGAGCAAGTCCGCAGGAATTGGCCCAAGCTCCTTTTGGAACCTTAATGGGTCCATCAGGAGCCTGGGGCGGAACCATATAGGGATGTTTGGTTCCGCCTCCTCACAGTGAGGTGTGGCGGTCGGAAAGTCGAGCCGAAGGAGAGCGTGATCTGTCCATGACAGGGGTGTGATGACTAAATCCCCTACTCCCAGATCACTACTCCACTGACCCGAGACGAAGATGAGATCCAAAGTGTGTCCGCCCTCATAAGTAGGGCCTAGAACTACCTGAGTCAGGTCCATGGCTGTCATGGAAACCATGAACTCCCGAGCTACACCAGAGGTCTCACCTGCAGATGGCAGGTTAAAATCCCCCATGACTACAAGTCTGGGGGTTTCAACCGCCACCCCGGCTATAACCTCAAGCAGCGCGGGCAGGGCTGTTGTTGTATAGCGAGGAGCCAGGTATACAACTAACACGCCCAACTGCCTCCCTAGGCCCCACTTCACAAGGAGGGACTCACACCCGGTCGTCTGAGGGACTGTGGTCTCCTTTGGCTCAAGACCTTCCCTAACCATGATCGCCACTCCCCCACCCCTCCCTAAGGCCCTGGGCTGATGGAAGGCTCGGTATCCTGGTGGGCACATTTCTACGAGGGGATGTCCTCCCTCGTGGCCCAACCAGGTTTCCGTAATGCCAATCAGGTCCGGGTCCCCCTCCAACACAAGGTCATGTAAGAGAGGGGCTTTTTGTACCACGGACCTGGTGTTGCATAGCATCAGTCTAAGGCCCCGGGTCTGCGGTTCTTGCTCACCTAGTCTGCGATGAAGGAAAGGGGAGTTGGAGCGCGTGATCACCTGTAACCATCGGCCACGACGCTCCAACTGATGGTGTCCATCCCCCCTTCCACCGTCCCTGCCCCTGCCCCTCCCCAAGACCGTATTGATGGCAAATACCCTAGTGGGATCGACCCTCCCTCCATCCCCCTTCGTCTTTTCATTTCCACATATTGCCGGCCTTCTCTCTTGGCGTTCCCCTAATTGGTCCCCCCACCCCCCTTCCCTGGGAACCCCTAAAAGTCGGATTAAAAATTTACACAGGAATCCCCTGAGCCTGCGCTTCGCCCACCTCTTAGGATTAATAAATCCATCCTCGAGGTGTGTCCGTGTTAATTCAGGGGGCCAGACCTGCGAGAGGGGACATTCTCGCAGGCAGAGGAGCTCAGATCTAGAATATGGTAGCATTTCAGGGGTCTTTGTTCCCCCGGAGGCAATCTGATGACATATGATAGTTTTGTTGGGAGAGGACTAGGATGGAAGGTAAAGTAGAGGTTATATATATTTGATGGTACATAGCCGAGCCAGGTGTCACAAGTATAAATATATAGGTATATAAATAGAGATGTTATGAATAAATATATAAATATATAGATATATAAATATACAGTAAATATGATAAATAAAGGAAGGAGGATCTAATCACCAGGGGGAAGGGAGGGAGGGACTGGGGGCGTAGAGGAAGGACCTAGAGTGTAAAATTTATATAGTCATAAGTTCATGAAAAGGAATCCGGGATAGTCATGATCTTTAAATAGAGGGAGATAATTAATTAATTGTCCCTCGCCTATCAGATAATTCCTTTGTTTCTGTCTATATTTTTACGTTCCTCATAAGCCACGATGAAAGAAGAAACAAGCCCTCCATAGCAATGTTCTATTAGATATCGACTCCCTGGGTCCTTCCGTTAGACTTCCATGTCAGCCAAGCCTTCTTTGCCAGATGTCTTCTATGGGAATATTCGGTTACAGTTCTTGGAGCAGATGTAATCTCTGCAAGCTGAGCTATAGGTTATGGGTCGCTGCTGGTGGGGGTGATGATTTCTAGGCCCATGTTTCCGGTCTGATAAAGTCTTCCAGAGCCAGTGGTGTCGTTTTAAGGCCTCTATCTCTGGGGCTGGTGTTTGCAGGTACCATAGACCAGCTAGATCACTTTTGTTCGAGCTATTAGAGATCACTGGACAGGTGAGATCGTCCGCTGGGCTGCTGGTACTGCTAGCTGAGCCGTTAATTTCATTCATTTGCCAGTTGGTCCTACCTTTTGGGCCGTTAGCGTCAGCTGCTGGGCCGTTGGTTATGTCCGTTGGTAGATAGAACGTTGATCTGCCGCTCCGGCCGGCCGCTTTATTTACTGGCCGACCCATCCGGCTGCTTTGAATAATGGGCGCTAAGCCAGGCCGCTCCTTCGACTCGTTTCTCTTCAGTGCCTAGTCCTTCTGGCCGTTCTGATTATCGGCCGCTTTACTAGGCCATTCCTCCTGCCGGCCGCTCCACCAGGCTGCTCCGTTAATCAGCAGCCGCTCTAGGCCGTAACTCGTTTGTTTCCGGGCCGTTTTTAACCGTTCCCTACACCCGGCTGGTCTTCAGCCACCACACCCTCAACATCTGATTTTAAAATCTAAAAATTTCCAGGTGTGGTGACTGGGTGTCCTGCTTCCCGGGCCAGCCCTCAGAGGTGGTCGAAGAGGGCTGGATGTCGCCTCCGGGGCCATTTGGCGACCCGGGATCCCTACCGGCTCAGGGATTTGCCTCCATTGCTCGTGCATGCGCAGCACACAGATCTTTAGATCTGCCAGCAGGGATTTGGACATCTTAGCATGACTGTCATTAATATGGTTCACATTATCTTTACTAACTGACCATAACAGAAATCAAGGTGATATACCCTGTCAAAACAGCATATGATGTATTTGATGCATTATGTAATTTAGTCTTCCACTGCATTTATTTTTTTTCCTTGTAGTTATTCCAGTATGAAAATAAGCAGAACAATTCAATTCTTACTGGTGAACAAGTCCAATAATGCCATTAAATATAATCTGCAAGTAGCAAAATAAAAAGGCAAAAGCTATGATAAATATCTACTTGCAGCAATGTGTTTTCTTCCTCATTTTTCGATCCAAGTCCATCTATATCTTTTGTTAAGACAAAATATAAGAAGAAAATTCAACATATAAAACAGATCCTTTTAATGTACTTTCTTTCCCTCCTTCATTGAAATTCAGGGGCAATCCCAACTTCATTCAGTTCAATTGTGAATTTATCCCCTGACATTTATCGTGTTCAGCATTTTAATAAGGCCAGGTCTATTTTAAAGTTGTTCTTTAAAGCAGCTTCAGTACTTCTGCATGGAACATTTCTTTAAACTTAAAAGTTTTAGCCATGAGTTAATGCCTTTGATGATTCTATGGTGTCACAACATAAAATAGGATATAGAAAGATAACTTGTTTCCAGAGAAATTCTTAACCTCACTCTTTTAAAAAAAAACAAAACAGAAAAATAACTGAGAAGTCCCCTTTTTCTCGTCTTTCTAACACCATCCATAAGCCTTCTCAATGGAATCCCATGATGTTTACAAAGCCAATGATTGAGCTAATGATTGATTGACTGTTTGATTGCCAGGTCGTACTGTTGCTAATATCAGGCACTGTATTAAGCCAATCTTCTAAATCACTGTTTGCAGAACAGGTGATGCATTGACCTTGATCAATCTTGAACAAATTAATCCTGGTGAGAATTTGGTTAGTTGCATTGATGAGAAGCTATCAGGGAAAAACAAGGGCTGCAGCCTAGATGAAAAATCATCCTGGAAGACAATTTAACAAGACACTTTGCTATTGTTGCCAAAAGCAAAACACCCCTCCCTCCAAAACAAAAACAAATCAACAAAAAAGTCATGTATGTGTTCACAAAGAAATGGGAATGTCTGGAGGGCAAATTTAACTTTTTGGGATGAACGTAATAATGATGGAGCTCACATAGTGTGCCAAACCAAAACTTAAACAAACCACTTTGGTTCTTTGCATAATATGTGGACCCAGATGATTTGACAATACTTAGAATGAAGCTCTTTCAAGACAGACAAATGTTGCAATAATAAGGTATCATATTTTTCGTAGTATAAGATGCACCTTCCCCCCCCCCAAAAAAAGGGTGAAAATCTGGATGCGTCTTGTATACTGAATACAGCATTTTTGGCCTCCCAAAACCCTGCTCCATTTGCAAAAATGGATGTGCAGAGGGTTTGGGAGGCCTGCAAAATGCTCCTGGGGGCTGGAGAGAGCAAAAATGAGCAAAACAAAGGACCGTATTTGCTCGCTTTTGGTGGCCCTCCATCCTCCAGGAGCACTCTACAAGCCTCCCAAAGCCTCTGCATGCACCCCCTTTTTTGCAGAGGATTTGGGAGGCCTGCAGAGTGCAAAATCTTTTTTTTTTCATTTACCTCTTCAAAATCATGGTGCGTGTTATACTCTGGTGCATCTTATGGTCCAAAAATATGGTTATGTGTCATGTTTATGAAATTAAAAAAGCTAATGAAAACAAAAGTGCTGCTTTAAAATACTCATCAATACAGATCATTATTTCCAAGGTCAAATATGACTTGGGCACATTACTGTTAGGGAAAGCCAAATAAGTACTATTTACATTAACAGATGTAACAAATTTGGGCATGACCAGCTGTTCATGCATTGAAAGATAAGGCGGCTTCCGGTTCCGGCTCCAGCGGCGACGGGCGAGCCTGGGGCTCGCTCGCCGCTTTGTTGCCTTTTCTGCCCCCCCACGGGGGCGAGACACTCCGGTTACCGGAGGTCTCCCGTAGGGTCGGCTCGGAGGAGACGTTTCTCCTCACGGCGGTGGGGAGAGCGATCCCCTCCGCGACCTAGGTGAGGAGGAACATGCTGCGGGGGGTTCTCCCTTCGCCAACGGCTGTCGGCGCCATTCACTTCAATGTAGAGGGCTGAGCGGAAGAGATCGGAAGGCTTGCCGAGGCTTCAGCTGCGAGGGAGAGTGAGTTTAAAAAGACTTTTTTTCTTTGCTGCCAGCCAGGCTGAACGGACTGGGAGGGGGGTGTTTGTTTTTAAAAAAAAAACCTCGGACTTAAGCGGCACTTAAAAATGGCTTCTCTGGAAGAGAAAGTGGAAATCTTCAATCCGGACTGTCTCTAACAAGGGAAAGTGGTATGCGGCTACTTGCAACATTGTTTCTAGGTCTGGCTTGTTAAAAAAAATTTATTTTTCTACTTTCTCCTCTGGGCTCTGAGATGGGCGGTGGAAAGTGGCTTTTCTTTGTCCCTGCCTGACTATTTTAACTATGGAAAATTCCCAGCGTCTCTTTACAATTGGGACTCTCTCTGGATATTAATGAAGAATTTTTTTCTTGTTGGATTTGTGATTCCTTTCTGGATTACCTTCGCTATTATAACTATTGAGCTGGAAAATTGTCTCTCTCTTGGTTCCTGAATTTTACAACGTTTCAACCTTGATCTGAACTTTTGGCTCCCGGTTAGTCTCACCAACCCCACCCTGAAAACGCCATTTTGGTGGCACTGACTCTAACAGTTAAGATGTCTCACGAAACAGCACTGACAAGTTTAGAACAACGGATGGCTTCTCTTGAAACTGTTATACAAACTTTGGTAAACGAAATTCAGGCCCAGAGGGCTGAAAACATCAATTTCAAGAAGGAGCTATTGGACACAAGGAAGCAAGTGCTGGAAAACACACAGAAGACCGAAGAATTGGAAGGGGGGTTGGTGGGGGTTAAGGGAGAGATTAAAAATGTTACTAAAGAGGTTGGGGAAACAGATGGGCATGTGTCTAGGATTGATATGGAAAGAATGACATATTTTTTGAGATTTCAGAACGTTCTTGAGGAATCTGGTGAATGCCTCCCTGATTTTATGAGCACAATTTTAGCAGACTATTTACAAAAACCTAAAGATGAGATCAGGGGGGACATTGACCTAGCCTATAGAATTAACTCAGCATATGCCAGGATAAATGAAGTGCCTAGAGAGATACATGTGAAATTTGTTAGAAGGTCAACCAGAGAGGAAATCCTGAGGGCGCAGAGAGAGAACCCTTTAATTTACCAACAAAAAACGGTCACTATCTTGAAGCAGATTCCTAGAAAGATTCGAGAAGCAAGGAGGAAATTTTCCTTCTTGTCTAAAATTTTATTTGATCATGGGATTTGGTTCAAGTGGGTGACACCCGAAGGGATGCTGGTGTTCTGGGAAGGAGGAAGAATGAGGATTAAAACAGTTGCTGAGGCGGAAGCCTTTCTTAAAAAATATTCCTCTGCCCTGGGGGAAGATCCAGGGGGGACGGAGGGGGCCACGGCCCCGCCCGCTCGGGGCCAGGGAGGAGAAAAAGAAGATACAATAGCCAAGAGACTTAGATCGAAAAAATAACTTTGCCTTGATTTTTCTGAACAATTTTGCATAATATCTGTATCTGGATTTTTTGTAAATGTCTGACAGCATGGAATTGAGAATTTAGGTATATGTACTTGCTTTTACCTTGTAGTGTTATGAAAAATGCTTTTTTTTTTTTGTTATCTTTTTATTGTGTATTTTGAGGTCTCGGAAGGGCCGACGACTCTGATGTGAATGCTCTCAAAATTTCTTTGTATCCCTTACCCTACCCTATAGAAAAATGTAAAACCAATAAAACTTTTTCAATAAAAAAAAAAGGAAAAAAAAGAAAGAAAGATAAGGCAATTTTAGGGCTGCATTGCCTCTGAATAAATCTTGCTAGTACATTTCTTTTAAATATAGTCAGTAATTTCATAGTCAGTAATTTCATGAATATAATATATTGATGTTCTATAAAAAAATTTGTATGGGACATTTCATCCTCAATTATTCCAGAAAAAATAAAATATGATGGGGTGACAGCTGACTTAAACAACTTAAGGGGGAGATTGTTTTAGAACAATGTATAAAGAAAACCATAAGCTACAACATTTAGCATTGAGAATGAAGTGGCCCCTGAGAACAGGCCCTGACGGCATATGAGATTCCTCCCTTGCTGAAACAGCATACGATTGAATCTGCTGTGACCAAAAGGAGTACTGTCTTTTTTGATGGATGCTAAAAGGAAGGCAATATATAAACAAATGTGTTAAATACATGCACAAGTATGTTTATTGTATGTGGTACCTCACTAATAAAATATGGTCCAGTTTCAGCCTCATTAATTCCAGTGAATACTGTAGAATTGTATATGAACAAAACCAGAGAAAGACAGAATTTTAAAAACAGTTTCTTTCATGTTTCAGTGAAGGCAATCTAGCCACTAAGCAAGTTGTTTTCCTTCAGCGGCCAGCTATGGGGAACCCAGCTGTCCAGATACCTGAGGTAAGAATAACCATCTGAAATAATCCCTGCAAAACCATCTGAAGCTCTTAGGCATGCCCCTGAAGTCTGCAACACCTATATGACAATATGTGAAAGAACTCTATTATTACTGAAAGCACTTCTTTTTTCCACACCATTATAAAGAGCGCATTGTGTAGTTATGCAATTACTAGGATGAGCTATTTGACAAATGGTTATCCATTTCCTTGTGAGATAAAAAGGACATTGAAAATGAAAGATTCAGAATACTTTGCCAAAGTAATGTCCTTGGGTGATCTTTTGCCCGTTTCCTTATGCATACTGTCCATTATTCAGCTTTTTTAGCAGGATGTGGTGAAACTAATAACTGTTTTATTTCTGGCTTGCAGTCACGCTTTCTGTATAGAGACCTAAGGTTCAAGAACTGATTTATTTTTTTTCTTACAAGGCATCTCGCTGCATATTTCTCTGTTGTCTGTATTGCCACATCCAATCCCATCCCTTTAAATCTTTTAGGAAGCCAAGTTGCCTATAGAATGAATATTGTATTTTGAGATTTGGCGTTGTTAGTTTATCTCATGAAAGAAAAAAGGATCAAAGGAAATAGCCACAAAGGACTGTTAATGATCAATTGTTTTCTTTGCTCATTTTTTCTCTTTTCTTTCCTAAAGCAGTCTTGGCACAAGCTACTAAAAATGCCTAAAGTCTGAAAATGTTTAAAAGGGGGGAGGGGTTGGAATACAAGTTGATGGCATGTTTTCATACTTAGTCTGTATGAAAACTGAATATGAGAAAGTTTAGCAGAATCCATTTTTAAGAGCTTGCATTTTGCAAATGCAGGGTAAGCATGTCTTAAATTCTTAGAGCCATTCATTCATTTCAGTAATCACTTCCCCAGGGCAGCCCCCTCCCTTCTCAAACTTCTTTTGAAAGGCTCCCCTGAAGAGGGTGAGCTATTATGCTAAGCAAGGGCAGAAAAGCAGTCTGTTTCATGAAGGAGGCCTGCATCTCTTAAAAAATTTTCTTTCTCCTGATTTTAAAATTATATTTCTTGGGGTGGGAGCGAAGGAAATTAAAACAGATGGAAGGGACAGGAAAGCAGTTCACATACCAGTATTGTAGACCAAATCCATTGTTTCAGAAAAGAAATACATAAAGATTTTCAGAAATTTTTATTCTTAGAATGTCTCAATGACATTCCTTTTTTTCTTTCTAATTAGTTTTAATTTATAGCAAGAGCACTTAAACACTGCTTCACAGTGTTTTACAGCACTCTCTGGCAGTTTACACATTGGCCCCAACAATGTGGGCCCTCATTTTACAACCTCAGAAGAAAAGGTTGAATCAACCTTGAGCAGGTCAGGATTGACCTCCTGGGAGTATAATGCAGAGTTAGTTGTAATATTGCATTCTAACCACTGCACCACCACGATTCTAAATAAACAAATGTTTTGATTTGCTGAGCAATATCACATTGCAATTGTCTCAATTTATTTTCAGTGCTGAGACTAAACTTTAAATAATTGGATTAAAAATATGATACATTAATCATACAGTAACCACCGTAAAAAAAAAACTAGTTGATTAAAACAAGTTTATAAATCTATAATATTGTACTACTCAATGTATTAATTGATAAGTTATTTCTTACAGAAATATTTGCTTCTAAGTCATTGAATTAATTGTATTATAATAATAACAGGAGATTAAAGAAGGACCATTAAAAACATTTGGTCAAGACATTTGGGGGTTAGTATTTCAGTTCCAGTTAGTAATACTAAATATACAAAATTGTGGCCTTTGGAAACTGTATTTTAAAAGCTAAAAGGTTAAAAAAATTATCCATAAGACTAGGAATCAAATATTTAAACTGAAAAACATAAATGCATTCCTATTTGGATGCATCAAAATTTAAATTTATCATTTTAGATTTAAATTGTTTGAGGGTACAATCATCATCAAAGTTGCTATTTTACTTTTAAAAATATCTATGTATAATTATGCTGTTTAATTATAAATCACGGGTGTTGTGATGTGCAATTCAAAAACATTTTCCAATTCAGACTTTATTTAATGCAAAAAAAGGAAGGGTTGGCTAAAATAACTTGGAATGAACAAGAATACTGTTTGAAAACCTTGTACAGCAGTAGCTCAGGAAGTAGCATGACCTAGCCAACCTTGTCTTGGATCAGACCCTAAACAGCATCAACCCTGATTTATTCTTGGACGGGACAAGAGATTATTAGGGAATCCCAAGGCTGTATCCTAAACAGAGAAATTGAAAAACATCTCACAAAGCCTGTAAAATTGGTAATAAAGTAGTATGGACATGAAGTCACTAGGAATCAAGCTCACTATGAAAAAAATCTTTACACTGTATACTAACACTGGACGCTTAATTTAGAGTTTTATTTAAAAATCCTTCTAATAAGTTACCTCTTGGCAAATACAATTGCTAGGTCAAAATGAGAACAAGCGTTGTTTAATGTATACAAAACAGGACTAGGTTAAGGATCCAGTAGCACTTGGATTTCTATGCTGGAGTGCCAGATTTATAGCCTGTTAAATTGATGCTTGATTCCAAATACAGGATAGGAATGCTGTGCAGACATTGGCAGAATCCTCTCTATTTAACATCTAAAATCTTTTCAATCTCCTGGGAACTTGGCAGGGCTCTGTGCTGGCTATACATAATTATGAAGACAGGGATAAGGAACTACATCCCATAATTGGATTTGATTGTAGAAATACACAATAGATGTCAAAGCTTGCTTTGTAAAAACAGCCAGTGTGTGTGTGTGTGTGTGTGTGTGTGTGTGTGTGTGTGTGTGTGTAATCTAAATTCAACTTCTACCCAGCCATTCTAAAATCCCAGCTCATATTCAGAATGATCCCTGCCTATATCAATTATAAATTCTTTTATTTCAGAAAAAAACTACTAAGCAATTTGGAGAAGAAAAGTTGAACATAAGAAGTGAAAAAGTTGGATCAGACACAGCTACTTTTGAGCCTGTCCAGCACATGCAACCTACAAAGGAATTCCATATAGCACCTGCTCCACAGTGTTGGCCCAAGGATGAACCTGCCCAGTATGGAAGCTTCCCTGCATTCAAGAGCAGCGATGGCATGCTTAGAGAACTGGAGGAAGGACAGTTTGACCAAGAAGATGGAGTCACTCAAGTTACTTGTATGTGACCAGAAAATTACTAAGAGGAACTTATAGGTATTTTTAATGTAAAAATGTAATATTTTATTAATATGCATAGGCAGAATTGTTTGTTTCCTCAGCCAAATAGGTATATGTTGGAGTCATTTTGCCAACTGCGTTGAGGAATCGATGGAACTATTTCTACTGCATTTATAGAATTATTAACTTGTACATTAGGTCAATTGTATTGGTATGTTACATTCCTAGAACAATGCTATAAACTGCTGGTGGCTTTCTTTGCAATCTTCCTGGGAACTGGAAAGGAAACAGCTATAGATGAGTTGTTGACTTTTGCCCTGTTGGAAAGCATAACCTTTTCTACAGTGTGACAATATGATGCAATATTACTATTACGCTGTTATAAACATAACAAGGATTAAGAATAAATTAAATGGTTTATAAACAACCGTGTCATTACTGAGCTTCACTTTTACTCTCATAGTTTTTAAAATACTAAAATTCAAATGATGATCATAAAACCTTTTGCTGAAATATTTGTGAATGCTTTGTAACATGAGATTGTTGAGAAGTTGAAGAAATAAAGCTTTAGATTCTGTCCTGGGAAGGCATGAGAGTGCTATTCTATAAAACTGATTATTAATGTTACATGTATTTTTTCATATCTGACTGCATTTTTAAAAAGAAGATCATGTATTGCTTCGGTCTGGGGAAGGAAAAATGACCACAGCAGGCAGAAAGGGAATTTAAATGCTGCTATAAATGGGGTATTTTGTCTGTATGAATCCTCAAGGAATTTTCCTTGGAAATACACCAGGGAAGAAAATTACATGACTTCTCTGTGCTCTGGACACTACCTATCAGCCCCTTTACTGCTTAACATTTTCAATTTACTTCTGCTATTTTATTATATCTGAATAAATGATAGCCTAATCAAGGAACTTGCTTCATTGAAAGACGACCATGTATCCTTGTCCTGATATTAGATCTGAGAAAAATTCACAATGATCTCTGTTTTCCAATAGGACCACTTTGAAAACAGGTGGACAAATTCCAGTCTTTCCTATACTCCTGGCCATCTGCTGCTGTAATCACTGAGTAGGAATTTGTCTGACATAGCCAGAGTCAGCTGCTCATTCCAGGATTAGACCATATTCTTTTTTTCAGCAAATGCTTACAGCTGAATCCCCAACTGTGTTAAATTAGGAGATTAAAATGTTCCTGAGTGGACATATGCTTTAGGCAGAGTGCCACTATGCCAAACATTCATCTAAACCTCCACATGAACCTCAGCTGGCATGGTCAGAATGTTGAGGACCAAATGTTGCTTTAAAATATACTGCTCCATTTCTATCATCAAACTGCACAAGTGAATGTTACAGTATCACAAATCCAACGTTAGGATTAAGATTGAAATTTTGCATGGCAATTACAAATTTGAAGGTAGAACAGTTAAGACATTCCTTTATACCAGAGCATCCAAGTAAACAGCTTATAAGTCTGTGAGGGTGAAGGTTTGTTTTCCGAGCTTGTGGGTTGGTCGGAGAACGAACCTTCACCTCATCCTACACCCGAGGTACAGACATTCGCCACTATTATGAAGTCTGTTTCCAGAAGTATCTTTATGATCACTCCTAATCCAGTAACAATATATTGTTTTCATCATTTAATCTGCAGATATTTTAAATAAAACTATAATCTTATTTATAATTGCTCAAAATTAAATCCCACTATGCTGAGTAGTAGTATTTCTAATATCTAGAAATACAGGCTTAATTGGGGACAGTATTAAACCTTAAGGAGGAAAACATTGGGTTCTACTAGAAATATAGGAAGAAAACAAAAACTACAAAAGAACTTAGCAAGTAGTGTGTTCATTGCAGGTTCATATTTCTCATTTCCTTAGAAGTCTGAAGAGAGGTGTTTTTGGCCTTGAGATAAGAATAATTCTTAACTGCTGCAGTCAAGCAAGAGGAAGTGACCAAGATATCATCAGCTGGCACTCAATAACACTTCTTTTTGTTTTGGAATAGTTTCACCATGCTCAACTTTGGAAGCTATTTTGTGAAAGTAAGTGTCCCTGCACAGCAAGTATTTTATGGTTCACCTAAAATGTATACTGTATTTTAAATTCCAAAAGTTCTCAAAATTGCCTTACATTTTCTCCAATTGGAAACAGCTCAACTGTCTGTTAAGGGAAGACTGAAGAATCTGAAATGGGGTTCACTATGAGGTTAAAATTATTTTGAAACAATTACCACCTAAAGATCACCCTATCCTTTAAGTCTATAATGGCATAATTACAGCACTAGGTTTCAAACATTCTGGGTATTTATTTATTTAGTTGTATTTGATTTCAATAGGCGCCCATCAAAATGAGTGATTTTGGGAGGCCTAATCATAAAATGTAAAGCAATTTTAAAACAATACAAAATAAATATACATGGTTGCTGAGTAGCAACCAACAGGGTTGGAGTCATTCTGATCTCTGAAGGAAGAATATTCTAGAAAGCAGAGGCTACAGCAGAGAAGGCATGTCTCCCAGTCCCCATCACCCGACACCCCTTAGCTAACTAGACCTGTAACAGACCCAACCTACCAGAACAAATTGGACTGGTAAAAACAATTGAGAGAAGACTGTCCCTTAGGTAACTAAGCCATAAAGGACTTTAAAAATGATGTGGAATGTACAATACACGGGATGCAGCCCAAAGAGGCAGCAAAGCCTGGACTCTGTCAGAAGAGGGTAAAAATTGTCTATAATAATGTGTTGCTTTAGTTTAGCAAGATTTCTGTCTATAACAATAGACAGAACAATACAGAAAACTACTCAGAAATAACGTCTTTCTTGGTGTGTTGTTGTTGTTGTTGTTTTGTGGAGGGGACTGACAGATTACCAGCACCTTGAATTGCACCCAGAAGCCAATACTGGTCTCATAGCAATTATTTAAAAACTGGTCAAAATCAATATTGTTTTCTTCATTACCATATGCATATAAAAAGGTGCTTTACAGCTTTATTTTAAAATGCTGCCTGATAGCCAGATGAATCATGTTCCCTCTTACAAGTATTCTTTTACCTCAGAAAGTATTGCTACAAGTTGAACGTAACAACAATTAGCAATGTTCTTCCTGGGCAAGCAGACCGAAATCAACCCATTCTAAACAGCGCACTAGAGAACCACTGATCTTCAAGCCTTTTAAGTAGCTTTAATAAAACCTGTTCATAAACATGTTCTGCACATACAGAAACATCTTACCTCTTTGACTGTAGTAGCAAGCACCAGAACTGAAATATTGGAAATATTAACTACCTATTAATATTCGTATTAGTTTGAATCAAGAGGGTTATTCATTTGACTTAATGAGTTATACTAGCAATAAAAGTTATTACTTTTTCTGCTCTTTAGATTGTCTTAGGTTATTAAATCACATGTGCTCTTGGCCTCATTTAGCTCCATGGAAAATTATAATAGGTCTTATGCATTGCTTCAATGACATAGAAAGCATATTTTGCATTGTTGAATCATCTTCAATATTCACAATTCAGAATTGGTATTACTCAAACTGACCTTAATACTCCAGTGTAAATGCTTTTGTCTCAGAAATGTATTTTCTTAGCTTTCAAAAGACTTAACATGCTTTCAGCTTAAAGTTTGCTAAACATTTCACCCAGCTAATAAGACATCACTCTCATATGTTACAAGCAGAACATAGGACTTAGTGTGGAGTACCATACTTTTTTGACATCTGAATGCTCTTAACAAAGGTAACCATCATTTTGCAGCCCAAATTTTTTTGGAAAAAGAAAAATTTTAATTGCAACCTCTACTTTTTACAAAGTATTTCAAAAGACAAACATAGCTCAGTTTCCCTATAATGCAGAATGTAAGTTAAACCCTCAATATATTTAGCATACAAATTCAATAGTTCACTTAAGCTTAATGAAGTTCTATAGTATCAGGCAGGCACATGTGCACACACATTAGAGGTACTTAAGTCAACAGCATTAAGAAACTTAAATGTAGTTGTAGGCCATTTACAGAACTTTGATTATAGTGCAGACAAATCAGATTTATTAAGATCAAAATCAGTCCCCCCCCCCCCCCCCAAAGGCATGTGTTGGAAGAGGGAGACATGTTAAGATTTTATTGCAGCCTCAAAATTAATGCTTGCTGACATTTGTCTGTTAACTAGGGGAGGCTACATTCAAATAAAGAATGCCAACTGCGTCTTGTAACCCCTGAAATGTAACTCAACCACATGTTCTAACCAAATTACACATGGGTGTAATAATTGCTGTTGCTAAGAACCATCTGATGTGATGACCCTGTTAACCATTAAAACCATTCCAAAATAGATAATAAAAGCAGTTGAAGAAGCCAAATCTGTCAGTCCAGTGAAAAACTTTCAACTTCTAAGAATATGCCTCTAGCACAATCTCACTCAAAGTGTCCATCATCTGCTATGAAGTATCCAAGTATCTTTTTAAAAGATTCCTTTTCTATTAGAGCAGCAATCTTGATACTCTATGGGACCAATTCATATGCAATTAAGGCAAGAACATTATGTGCTCTGAAACCAAGTTATGAATAGTAGGAAATAAACTAGTTTGACCACATAAGGGCCAAACAAACCTATTTCAACAAATAGAGGGACATCTTTGATAAGGATCAGCCTTCAATTCCCAAAAGTTAAAACATCAAACCAAACTTGACTGAACAGTCCTAGTGCTTTTAGATTTCTGTATTCATATACATCCAATGTATAGAAGCCTATTATAATTGTCTTTTAAAAATATTTAGCTCTAGAGCACTCAAAATAGTTTAAACTCCATTAAGTTCTTACTGAACTTTAGTGCTAATGCAAATCTTAAGATGCTAGGTAAAGAACATACAGTTGGATTGGGGGACATAATTGTGAAATTCATTGACTAGCATACAAAACAGATAATATTCGGGCAATATTTGGATCAATAGAAACCACCTGCAAATGATGGATAAAACTTTTCCAAGTACATGGGACTTGTCCTACAAATGAGTAAGATTATTTTGGCACAATCTGCTGTAGTGTTAACATAAATGTTTAATGCGAGGTATAGTCTGTAAGCAATTACTATAAATATGCACAAGTATAAGCCACAGAGAACTTTACTGTAGGCCAGGAGAAAGCACGCATTGTTTCATCCACTGGCGAGAAGTTCAGCTAGGGAATCTTTGCCTTAAAGGGATTGGACATATAACTATTTGTAGATATGCAGAAGCCTCCATTGATACAGCAAGGCAAGTCCAGAAAGAAACCAAAAGCTCTAGAATATACTTTTGGCAGCATAATAAAAGCTACCATTTGGTATTAATACTGCAGTAACAAATATTTCAATTCACATGTACTGTAACAGGTTAGTTCTAAATATGCATACACCCAAAAGCAAAACTAAATAAGGATCGTTTCCATAAAATACAAAAGTTAGAAAGAAATGAAATGGACTTGCAAGCTTCTGAAGTGTCAAACTAAGGCTAAAGTTCCAACTTCATTAGAATGAAAAGCTCAGGTTTAAACTGGACATTGTTTGAAGACTAAGATCCAATGATTGTTTAGCAGCAATTTTACAGAACTGTAAATTCATTTATTAACAGGCAGTATAAACAGATAATTCTAATTTTATTTAAAAACCATGAGTGCCACATTAATATACAGCTCATGAATAACTTAAAACCATATCCCATATTAAGAGGCAACGCACACAGCATACAAAAAGTATACTAAACAAAGCTCTAAGGATACATGATTGAAATTTCTAAAATTATATATACAGTACACAATGTTAATTATGTGTTCATTTCAGTCGATACTCCTCATGCCTCACTTTCACCAGAAACTGAATTCTGCACTTCCTCTTCTAAAATTGGTACGATCAGGTTATCCTTGGACATCAAGTTATATTTCATCACAAATTTGGTAAACCGATGACATAAGAAAGTCTCATTCTAAGGACAGAAAAAAATGTACATGTTAATACAGATTAGAAAAGTACATGTTAATACAGATTAAAATTACTCAGGGACAAAAATTCCTTCATGGGGAGCACTACGTTACAGGGGGGGAAATGTAGAATATAATTTGTGCTACATTCTGAAGCTTATCAAGATGTATGATAAAGCCACTTTTGAGATTTTTTTCCAACTAAAAAAAGAAGGAATCACCTGCTAAATGACAGAATGGGGAAAAGCAGCCAAGACCACACCCCTATATTCATTCAATACATTTTGCTTTTTCCCATTTGCTTAATGTCACATTAAAGGCTCAAAAGAACCATATTAAAAAGAATCAATCAAAAATTTGCAGAAAAGTATTAGTTTTTAAGATGAAAGTACGTTCAGGTTTTACAATCCTTTCTTCCACAATTTTTGCGAAAATGCTTTTATAGCACATCAGACTAAATGCAAAAGGTTTTGATAAAGAAAGTGCAAGACACACTTATTTTACCTAGAGTTTATGTTCAAATCCCATATCCGGAGAACATTTTGAAACCATAATAATTATACCATGCTGTCATAAAAACAGCAGCAACACTGCGCAGGCATGCACTCCATTCCAAAGATACCAATATAAAAAATAGCAGACCAGTAAAGCTATTCTACCATTACAATTTCTGGTACTAAAGTAAGGGCACAATCTAAAGATTTACCCAAAAATAAAATCCATTTATTTAGATGTCCCAGTTAAATGCATTTAAAATTGCTACCCCAAACATTTACAACCCAATCCTGTATGCATCTATTCACAAGTTAAGCCTCACATAGTTCAATACAGCATATTCTAAAACACATAGCTAAAGGGCAGTACTCTTTGTAATAAAGCACTTACTTCATATTCATCAAATATTTGACGATGATGAAAATATGCATGTGAAAATATTCTGTAAATCCTACGGCAAACTGATCCTAGTTTGGCTACAGATGATTCCTTTATACTAACCCTGAAAAAACAAGAATTTTTTTCTGCATTAAATATTCCTGTAATCCTCAATTGACAATACATGAAATTAATACTGAAATAAGGTTTCTAAAATTCTGACAAAATATTTACCTGCTGGGGAAATATTTATTGCTATTCAGAAGACATGCAGCACCATCCAGTGTATGTCTAGTGTAGTCAATGGCAGGACACTAGAAATAAATAAATGTATAAGTATAATCTTTATTGTCATTGTACTTAAATACAACAAAATTGGTTTTAATCTCACTGGTGCAAAATTATAACAGAAACGAAAAAAGAAAGAAAACGGGGGGGGAAAAAACTAGAGTCTGCATGGAGTGATTGTGGTTGTATTTAAAAGTAAATGTACTGCATTTACTTTCAAATAATCTGAAACCAAAACATTGTCATGAAATTCACTGGGTGATACTACTACTATAGGGAAAAATGAGGAATTGCCTTGTGCTCCTCAGTTGCGATACGAATAGGAACAAAATAAATAAGAATAAATACCAAATTATGATTTGAATTGTGCATTTTTAAATAAAATTTAATGTGGTGTTACATTATAAGGAAACGCCAATGCCCTTTGCAATTACTCACTTGCAAGCATATAGCAATACCATTTAGACTTATATACCGCTTCACAGTGCTTTACGGCCCTCTCTAAGTGGCTTACAGTGTCAGCATATTCTTGTGAGGAGAATGGTTCTTGATACAAGTGGCATGGGGTGGGGCATATGCATGGAAACACCCAAGAAATTAAGAGAACGTCAACTAATAACTAGAGACTAGCAACTGATAGATGAACAGAAGTGTACAATTTTGTTACTGAACATACTGTATAGGAAAGTAACATTTGCAGCACAGTAACACAATTAGTAAAACATCTTTAATCGTTACAGTTCCCATTTTCTGTCTTACCTCTTTGGGAGTTTTATGGGCTGCACAAAGAAAAATCCATTGTTCAGTTGCTGTCATCTGTGTGCATGTGTCCGGGTGGCATTCACTCTATTAAAATAGTTGCACAATAAATATTTGTTGAGCCTTTGTGAAAAAATCATTTTGTGCAAATATAACATCCTTCCTATCTGATCATTATCTATATAAATAAAAATGTAAAATAGTTTGTACGAATCCACTAATCTCAAAAACTACTGAACCGATCTGCCTCAAATTTTGACATAATGTTGCCAAGGACTTCCGATAATAGAATACCTACTCATTTTGTGCCTAGCACACGTGTATCGTGTGCAAGGTACACACATGTAAAATGTACCCACTAATCAGGTTTTCAGCTCCCTGTAGCCCCGCCCACCAGGCATTTCCAACAGTCATTTCCTCAGGAACACTGTACGGAGGCCTAAAAGGGCCAAAAGAAGGCACTGAGACAGCAAACTCCCAGGTGGCCCATAGAGAAAGAGAGAGACGGAAAAATACAGTTTAATAAAAGAGGGACTAGGGGAGACAGGATAGCAGCATTCCAATATCTCAGGGGTTGCCACAAAGAAGAGGAAGTCAAGCTATTCTCCAAAGCACCTGAGGGCAGAACAAGAAGCAATGGGTGGAAACTAATCAAGGAGAGAAGCAACTTAGAACTGAGGAGAAATTTCCTGACAGTTAGAACAATTAACCAGTGGAACAGCTTGCCTCCAGAAGTTGTGAATGCCCCAACACTGCAAGTCTTCAAGAAGATGTTGGATAGCCATTTGTCTGAAATGGTATAGGGCTTCCTGCCTAGGCAGGGAGTTGGACTAGATGACCTCCAAGGTCCCTTCCAACTCTGCTATTGTATTATTGTATTACAGTAGGTAGGTAGATAGGGGAATAGAGAGAGAGGGAGAAATAGTTAATAAAAGAGGGACTAGGGGAGACAGGATATCAGCCTTCCAATATCTCAGGGGTTGTCACAAAGAAGAGGGAGTCAAACTATTCTCCAAAGCACCTGAGGGCAGAACAAGAAGCAATGGGTGAAAATTAATCAAGGAGAGAAGCAACTTAGAACTGAGGAGAAATTTCCTGACAGTTAAAACAATTAACCAATGGAACAGCTTGACTCTAGAAGTTGTGAATGCCCCAACACTGCAAGTCTTCAAGAAGATGTTGGATAGCCATTTGTCTGAAATGGTATAGGGCTTCCTGCTTAGGCAGGGAGTTGGACTACAAGACCTCCAAAGTCCCTTCCAACTCAATTGTATTATTGTATTATAGTAGATAGGTAGATAGGGAAATAGATAGAGAGGGAGATATACAGTAGGTAGGTAGGTAGGTACGTAGATAGAGGGATAGATAGGGAGAAATACGGTAGGTAGGTAGGCAGGTAGGTAGGTAGGGGGATAGATAGAGAGGGAGAAATACAGTAGGTAGGTAGGTAGATGGGGGATAGATAGAGGGAGAATTACAGTAGGCAGGCAGGTAGGTAGAGGGAGAAAGGAAGAAATACAGTAGGTAGGTAAGTAGAGGGATAGACAGAAAGGGAGAAATACAGTAGGTAGGTTAGGTAGGTAGGGGGATAGATAGATAGATAGATAGATAGATAGATAGATAGATAGATAGATAGATAGATAGATAGATAGATAGATAGATAGATAGATAGATAGATAGATAGATAGATAGATAGATAGATAGGAATACAGTAGGTAGGTAGGTAGGTAGGGAGAGGGATAGATAGATAGGGAGAAACACAGTAGGTAGGTAGGTAGGTACGTAGAGGAATAGAGAGAGGAAGAAATACAGTAGGTAGGTAGGGAGAGGAATAGATAGAGAGGGAGAAATATAGTAGGTAGGTAGGTAGGTAGGTAGGTAGGTAGGTAGGTAGGTAGGTAGGGGGATAGATAGAGAGGGAGAAATACAGTAGGTAGGTAGATAGAGGGAGAAAGGAAGAAATACAGGAGGTAGGTAGGTAGGTAGGTAGGTAGGTAGAGGGATAGATAGAGAGGGAGAAATACAGTAGGTAGACAGGTAGAGTGATAGATAGAGAGGGAGAAATACAGTAGGTAGGTAGGCAGATAGAGGGAGAAAGGAAGAAATACAGTAGGTAGGTAGGTAGGGTGATAGATAGGGAGAAACACAGTAGGCAGGTAGGTAGGTAGGTAGTAGGTGGATAGATAGAGAGGGACAAATACAGTAGGTAGGTAGGTAGATAGGGGGATAGAGAGGGAGAATTACAGTAGTTAGGTAGGTAGGTAAAGGGAGAAAGGAAGAAATATAGTAGGTAGGTAAGTAGAGGGATAGACAGAGAGGGAGAAATACAGTAGGTAGATTAAGTAGGTAGGGGGATAGATAGATGATAGATAGATAGATAGATAGATAGATAGATAGATAGATAGATAGATAGATAGATAGATAGATAGAAATACAGTAGGTAGGTAGGTAGGGAGAGGGATAGATAGATAGGGAGAAACACAGTAGGTAGGTAGGTAGGTACGTAGAGGAATAGAGAGAGGAAGAAATACAGTAGGTAGGTAGGGAGAGGAATAGATAGAGAGGGAGAAATATAGTAGGTAGGTAGGTAGGTAGAGGGAGAAAGGAAAAAATACAGTAGGTAGGTAGGTAGAGTGATAGGGAGGGAGAAATACAGTAGGTAGGTTAGGTAGGTAGGTAGGTAGGTAGGTAGGTAGGTTGGGGGATAGATAGATAGATAGATAGATAGATAGATAGATAGATAGATAGATAGATAGATAGATAGATAGATAGATAGATAGATAGATAGACAGTAGGTAGGTAGGTAGAGGAATAGAGAGAGGAAGAAATACAGTAGGTAGGTAGATAGATAGGGGGAGAAAGGAAGAAATACAGTAGGTAGGTAAATAGAGGGGTAGATAGAGAGGGAGAAATACAGTAGCAGGTAGGTAGGTAGGGGGATATATAGATAGGGAGAAATACAGTAGGTAGGTGGGTAGAGGGATAGAGAGGGAGAAATATAGCAGGTAGGTAGGTAGATATAGAGGGAAAGGAAGAAATACAGTACGTAGGTAGGTAGAGGGATAGCTAGAGAGGGAGAAATATGGTACGTAGGTTAGGTAGAGGGATAGATAGAGAGGGAGAAATACGGTAGGTAGGTAGGTAGGTGGATATATAGATAGGAAGAAATACAGTAGGTAGGTAGGTAGAGGGATAGATAGAGAGGGAGAAATACGGTAGGTAGGTAGAGGGATAGAGAGGGAAAAATACAGTAGGTAGGTAGGTTGGGGGTTATACGGTGGTTGTGTGTATGTATGCAGGTGTAGATCTACACACCGATTGGTTGGCCATTTAACCAAACTGGGCCACAGCAACGCGTGGCTGGGTATAGCTAGTATATAACTAAAAACAAAATGCCAAAAAAGTTTTAACTAATTTTTAAAGACTCTTAAGTGCCTAAAGAAAAATGAAAAAAGTTACCTGAAGTTTAACTGCAAGACCATTTAGCTCCAGACAGAATTGCCTAAAAAGTTTAGGAAAAAAAAGTTAGATCATCACCCTTCCCCCCCCCCTCCCCCGTCATTTGATATAATAACAAGCCTAGGAAATACCACAAACGCTATAAAATGCTGCTAATTTTTATCTTTGAAAAAGCTTGGAAAAATACCTTAAAAGTGTTATATATATCCCTGTCAATTACTATAGGGGGGGGGGGGGGAATCTCTTGTAAATATACATCCCACTCAAATCCTATACCCACGATTAAAATAATAAGATTAAGTAACAAATAAGGCATTTTAAAAGAATCTTTGCCACTTCTACTTAATATACACATATCCCTTTCCTGAAAGGTATCATGAGTCTCAGAAGCAATTAGCAATTTTCTTAATGAGAAAGTATTGCTACTTTCAGTGCTTTTGGTTTACTTAGATTGCAAACGGTGCAAACACAATTTATTAAGAACAAAATTTTTTTAAAGAGCAATTTACCTTAAATATTGCTATTACCTTAAATGTTCATATTTCCAAACACCTTCATCCTGTCCTTCTGGAGGTTCAAGAATTTTATCAATATTTGAACAGTCTGCTCTTATATTTTGTTGGATATACTAGAGAGGGAAATGTTTAAAAAGATATGTATTATGAATCACAACATTAATAATCATATATTGTATATGTGTGAAGCTAGCAAAATTTATATTGAACACTTCCCAACTAACCAAAACGCAGCCGCGCGGGTAATTACGGGAGCTACCAGAAGCTCCCATATAACACCAATCCTGCGCGAGCTGCATTGGCTTCCTGTGGTCTTTCGGGTGCGCTTCAAGGTCTTGACGACCATGTTTAAAGCGCTCCATGGCTCGGGGCCTAGTTATATGCGAGACCGTCTCGTGCCCCATACATCCCTTAGACCGATACGCTCCCACAGAGAGGGCCTTCTCAGGGTGCCGTCGGCCGGACAATGCCGACTGGCGACACCCAGGGGAAGAGCCTTCTCTGTGGCGGGCCCTGCCCTTTGGAACGACCTACCCCCTGAACTCCGGACCATCACCGACCTCCGCCTCTTCCGCCAATGTCTAAAGATATACTTTTTTCATCAAGCCGGCCTAGCCTAACCTCCCATGGGGACTGTAGAAAAGTTTTAAATTGGGTTTTAATTAATAATTGGTTTTAGCACAGGTTTGGGATTTAATATATATTTTAAATTATTTATGTTCTATTTTTGTATGTTTTTTAAATTTCCTGTGCGCCGCCCTGGGTCCTTTGCGGAGAAGGGCGGGATATAAATGTAATAAAATAAATAAATAAATAAATAACCTTTTTACCTGCTCTGCTAAATCCCTGTTCTCATATTTTGCATCTACATTGCAACACAGATAACTTACAAAATGTACAATTTACTTTGAATAAAAACTGTCAGTCCTGTAGCTGAACTTATTAACTACAAGGCAAAAACTAAAACAACAGGCAGCCCAGTAAGCATGCACCATTTAAGTGTTTCTAGTGTAAAAACATAATAAGCACTCAACAGCAAAGCAGGTAAAACTATATCATTAATGCAATCTAGTCCATTATAAATCCGTAATTGTCAAAAAGTAAATGAATAGAATATCAAGATATAGTTAAATGCTGGGTACCTGTTGAACTGCCAATGTGCTATCCATCTCTTCAAATGATTCATCAGGCCAATTATAAAAATCCTAAAAAAAAAAGAAAAAAGACAAGACTGACGCACAACAAAATCAAGTCTTAAAAATACTCAAGTTTATAACAGCACTTGGTTTGCCTTTTAAAAGAACAGAAACAATCGCCTTCTGCTCTGCATAAGTTCATGTTTTTTGTTACCTATCTCATTGAATGTTATTCTAATATCAGAAATATCTAGCAGTACTATGTATTATAAGTTCTTTTCATGAAACAAAACCTCTTTTAGAATGACATCCCCAATCCTACCATTTCTTTTATATATTTCTATTACTAGCCAATACAATACAAATAGTTAAACTTGGAGTCTTATAATATATACCCGAATCAGTACAATGTATGAGTTAGAGAATTATAGTGGTGCAGTCCTATAAGTTTAACACAACAATGCAAAATTTCTTGCATCTTACAATTGTTATCAAAGTAGTTAAGCTACTAGACTCCATGTAGCATTAATTAAATATTAAGGGAGGTGTTGGGAAATAATAAAAAGGCCCAGACATCTTTGCCTATCACCAAAGTGTATTTAAGAGTTTTGCAACTTTTTAAAAAATGAGCATACTTTTATTATACTAGTATAAGTAAGTCAAGGTGATGAACATATCCATTCCTTTATCCTCCTATTTTTCCCACAACAGCCTTAGAATTGGGTTGGCCTGAAAGAGAGTGTGCGGCTCGCCCAAAGTCACCCAACTGGCTTTCATGCCTAAGGTGGGACTAGAACTTAGTCTCCTGGTTTCTAGGTCAGCACCTACATCAAATTGGTTGTCAATTTACCAACTCGCAGTTGTACACCTATGCATATTTAAGCTGAGATAAATAACCAGTGAACTGATATAGCATGATATATATTAGTAAAATTATTAAAATGTAATACAAAGATAGGAAGAATAGCAAAATCATTTTTTCTATAACACTCATGTAAGACTGTGTAAGGAGCCACTGCTATTCATATGGGCAGAAAGTTAGGCAATAGAAAAACATTTTTCCATTCCATGTGGAGATTTTAGCTGTGTGTGTGTATGCTAAATGCTTCGGAAACAAAATTTAATAGCAATAGGGCTTAACTGTTATTGCTGTATTGGTTATTCTAAACAATTCACTGTACTGTATTTTGGGATGCAGCTAGTTTACAATTAAAATTATATATGAATACATTTCACAAAATATATGCACTTTAACAACCCATGGCATTTTACATAAGTTTTATCAGAATTCCCCAAGCTATTGTGAGGATAACCTAACAATCATGGTTACTAAAAATTATAAATCCACAAGTTTAATAGGAACATACAAGAAAAGCCAAACTATCAGAGCCAATCTACCATTATGTTTCCATTTAAAGAATATTTATGCAGGCTGCAGGAAATAGATGGGAAAATAACCAACTTTTTGCCTCATTATCTGTTTTGCTTTACAATATCTGAAAAATCATCTTAAAATATTTCATGTTAATTTATACATTTTCTCCAACTATTTTGTATTAATAGAAGCTAAGACTAATAGACTGAAAATAAAAACAAGTTCTTCCAGACATGCACTGTACAAATTGCATGTAAGGTGAATACATACACACAAACACATATGTGCACGCACATATTTTATAGTTGTGTCAAAGAGAAAAATCAGAGATATCACTAAGTATTAATTTTTAAAAATTTCTAAGTGGTGCAAGATGACTATTTCAACTGAGTTATAATATAGAATGTAATCAAAGACTAATTACTGTAGATTTTATTGTGAGTTTGAAAACCATTTTGTTGAATCTAGTTTCTAATATAAAACAACCTCCCATTATTTCTGCCTACCAAATAAGGCATTTTATTATACAGAACGATTCCAAGAATAGAATTACAGTAGTATCTTCTCAGTATCTTTCATAGCAGAAAAACTTGTTTGATAGTAAAAGAGGAGCCTGAGTGGCATATTATATTCATTATAAACTAGTCTCAAGAAAGCAAGATGGCATCAGATGTATAGAAATCAAGCACAGGTACTCCTCAATTTATGACCATAATTGAGTCCAAAATTTCTGTTGCTAAGTTATGTGAGTTTCACCCCATTTTACAATATTTCTTGCCACAGTTAACTTAGTTAAACAGCTGTTAAGTGAATCTGGCTTCCCAGTTGAATTTGCTTGTCAGAAAATTACAAAAGGTGACCACATGATACCGGGCACTGCAACTATGATAAATGAGTCAGTTGCCAAGCATCTGAATTTTGATCATGGAGATTCTGCAACAGTCATAAGTGTGAAAAACGGTCATGTTGCTTTTTTCAGTGCCATCTAATTTTGGTCACTAAATGAACTGTTATAAGTCTAGGCCCTTCAAAGAGAGTTTGGAATTTCTAGTTCTAGGCAGCAAAGTCAGCTTCTGAGAGCTATACTTCCAAATGTTAATCAAGTTCATAACATGTGCAGTAAACAAACTGCCACTGGAAGAAGATAGGAGAGGAGCAAAGGAAATCAAGTAAACCCACAGCCTGCACCAGTGGTGGGATTAAGCCAGTTTGCACCACTTGGGGAAAACCGGTTAACTTTCTGAGCAATTTAGTGAACTGGTTGTTGGAAGAAATCATTAGGGCAGAAAACTGGTTGTTAAATTATTTCAATCCCACCACTGGCCTGCACCTAAATCCTTTCAGGTTTTCAATAAAAATTCCAAAGCTTCCAAAACAGGAATTTGAAGAACACCTTCCAAAAAGGGAGACTCAAACAACTTATAACAATAAAATCGGCTATGACAACAATGGATTATTGGAGAAAAGGTGGTTGGTATCAGCATTGGGCAAAAAAACCAATAAGCCCTTCCCAAAAAGCGCTAATTCTGAACAGGGAAGGACAAAAAAAAAAAAGCCCATTTCTTCTGTGGGAAGATAGGAAAACGTTGTCTCAGAGTCCCTTTGGCATCCTATTACACACCCTGCAACATTCATCCACACCCAAGTTCCAAGCCCACTTTGTGCAGGCAACTTCCGCCTTTCCCTGCTTTACAGTCACGGCTCCGGCCTTTTCCTTACACCTTCCTCCTCCTCCTCCAATATCCCCCCCCCCGCTCGTTTCCCCTGCAGACACACTCGTGTTTCTACTCTCTTCCACTCCTTCGGGGGTGGATGGGGGGAGGGCACCCTGACCTTGTTTCCACGGCTTTTCACGTTTTTCAACCGTCTGGAGGAAGAAGAAGCGAGGCTTATTTTCCAATTCCAGGGTGAAATCGCTTTTTAGCGGTTGATGCAGGGACGGAAAAGGAACTACCTTAAACACCCGAATCCTTGCCCTCTTGTTCGTTACAGCGCCATCGCCCAAGGGCTAAGAGCCCAGTGAGGAGTTTCTAACCCGAGAGGGGGGGGTTGTCAGTCCCGTCCCTCCCACACTTACACACCTGCGGGGAAGCCGCATTGACTCACCTTTTCTCCCTCCGCCTTCCCTTCCCACACCGAGCCCTGCTAGCCATGGTGGGGAGGGACCCTTTTTGCTCTTTCCATCTCCCGGCGCCCCCCGCCCCGCCCCCGTTCTACTGGTCCAGAGCGAGCAGAACGGCCGTCTTCCTGGGGGGCTACAAGTAGGCCTCCGCCACCAGCAGCTACTCCCTACCCTCCCCCCCCGGTCCCGCGGCAACACCGGGCCCGTCTTCGCCGCAACCGCGGTCTCCCACGCCCCTGCCCCCTAAGCGTTCCGAGGCCTTGCGAGAGGACGACGGGCTTACCTGGGCCTTGGTGCCCGGCCTGTTCCGCCTTAGCACAGCCGTCCCCTCCGCCATGACCATAGTGACAGCGAGCGGCGCCAGGACCCGGATGCGGCGGCGGCAGCAGCAGCTACCCAACAGGCGGGGAGGGGAAAGAGAAAAAAAAAAGAGGCGGAAGACGCGCGGAAAGACGCGAGACGACGACGAGGCTGACTTCCCCCGAGGGGCGGGGAAGGAGGAGAGGGGGCAGAAGAGCCCGCGGGGATTCGGAGAACTGCGTAGCGTCCTACGTCAGAGGGGCGGGGCTATGGTGTGGGACTGATTAGAGCGGGCGCAGCGGACAAAACAGCGCCCCTCCAGCTCGGGAGGCGAGACAAAAGCTCAGCGGAATAAAGTACAGGAAGGAGCCGAACACGGGGATGCAAACGACACCGGAAGGGGCGGGGAAAGCTGAAGTGAAAGGCAGGGAATGGCGCGTGCGTTGAGAGCTTGTCGGGGCGGGAGGAGTTTTGAGGGCTTTCCGAAAAAAAGGGCGGGGCGTCTCCTATGGGAGATCTTTCGGGCGAAGCTAGGGCGCCTCTGTCGTTTCGCGCACGCGCAGGCGGGGCTTCTTGAAGTTGGGGAAATTCGCTCTCGTTAGGGGGTGTCTTACTTGGCTGCCAGCCGCAGAAAAAAAGGTCCAGAGATCTGCAAAGTTGGCTCTTTTCAGACTGGTGGACTTCAACTCCCAGAATTCTCCAGCCAGTCCACAAGTCTTAAAGTTGTCAAGTTTGAAGAATACAGATGGTTATTTACTGTTACTTCTGTATGACAGTGACGAGTTCAGAAAAGCTTGCGCCAAGTTAGCCGAGGTTGCCCCGAAGGATGGGATTTTAGAGCCCTTCGGGAGCCCCATGGAGAGAGCCAGGTGAAAGTCCTCCGGGGCAGCTGTTCCACAGGAGGGGCTCGCGAAGAAAGCCTGGCCACGTATTCCCTGTAGATGGCATCCCTCCAGAGCAGTGTTTCTCAACCTTGGCAACTTGAAGATGTCCGGACTTCAACTCCCAGCATTCGCTGGCTGGGGAATTCTGGGAGTTGAAGTCCGGACATCTTCAAGTTGCCAAGGTTGAGAAACACTGCTCCATTTGCGAGCCCCAGGGAAATCTGGAGGGGGAATTTAACTCTCCACCCAGCAGTTTGTTCAGTCCCTCCTTGACTGAGAAGATGGCTGGGAGGAGAAATGAGCTTGTCTATGCAGAGCACCTCTACAAGGGCTTTAGCATCTTCTCCCTCATAGAAGAGATCCTCCCGGTCAGTTGGCAGACAGCTTCTCCTAATCCTGCTGAGTGTCACCTCCAATTTTATTTATTAAATTGATATGCTGCCTACCTCACTATTTTGCAGATGCAGCAGCTGTTAATGTATGGCAGGGGGTCATGCTCAAGCAAGATTTTTGCAATTTCAAGTTCATGGCAATTATAAAAGGGTATTTTAAAAAAATGCTTTTGGGTAAATCTGGAATGTAAATTCTTCACTACTCTTTTTGACTACAAATTTCCTATGAAATTGAACTAGAACTAAGGTAATCAAAGAATTAAACTTACATTTTGCACAAGGAGAGTCATGGTGAATTTTCTATTTCAGCTGTTACTAAGAAAATATGAACACTGATTTGCATTAAGAAAGCCCTTGTAAACCTAAGAATTACAACCAAAATAAGTGTAATTTTAATCAGGGATTCAATTTTAAGTAATTTGTATATTTTGGGTTTTTTTTCATTGAGAAAAGTTAAGTTTCAGGAGGAAGAGAATATGAAAGTTATTTGTTTCAACCACTTTTGTGGAAGAGAATGCAGGATCTGCCTTCCATCTCAAGCCTTGGAAAACTATCTTCATGGTTCAAGCCATATTATTCCTTGTGAATGAAAGGTGTGTTCATTACTTATTTAGGTCACTTAATAATAGGGCTGAGTTATCTGAGGGACTTCCTATCTCCAATCATTTCTACCCATCTGGTACATTCCAGCAGAATAGCTGGGCTTCAAGTTCACTCAAACATTGTCATCTTATGGGATCAAGGAACGATGCCTTTCCTGTTGATATCATTGTACTCTGGAATAGGATACACCCCCCCCCCCCCATATGAATACCAATTCTTATGGTGTTCCAGAAGATCCTTAAGATCTGGCTCCCTCCCAGGCCCTAGATGGAGCTGGTAGTTGTGAAGCTCCTATGATCATGTTTTTATTATGATAGTTTTTAATCTGGACCAACATTTTGTTTCATGCTTTTATCTCTTCTAATTGTTTCTGTATAAGGTGCCTAGAGACTTTTGGGAATAGGTCATAATAAAGTTAATAAATAAATGTAACAAGAGCTGAAGCAGCACCATAATGAACATATTAGCAAGAAATATTTTCACTATACAGATAAGTTTTATTTCAAGGTCACAATATCATTTGAGAAATGTTGCATTTATTAAGAAAATAATTATTTACATGATGGAACAAAAGCATTTGAGCACTTTTTGTGGAATGACAACTTCATGATAATGCCATAGTATGAACTTCTCAGGCAAGATATTTTCCAAGAATATCACCATCTCTAAATATGAAATAGTCCTGCAAATAGAGAATATAAATTAGCATTTACAAAAAACAAAAGGTTACTTGTTCAGAAGTCAAGGCAATTACGTTGTTTCAGCAGAGATGGATTTGAGCACATAGTGAGATTTAGTGCTCTGCAAATAGTGAGGCAAGGACATGTCCTTTACATTGTTATTTCTTTGAAAACTGGGGAGAGAAGAGATAATTTGAAACTAATTTCCCTTAAGATAGCCTTCATCTGGAGTTAAATATTTCAATTTAAAGCAGACTAAATTACAAGTCCTAGCCGCACTCTTACTGCATACAAGATACTTTAGATACTAAAAACACAAATCTAGATTACATGTCCTTTACTTTGTTTAGTGTTTTTTTTTTAGTTTTGCTTTCTTCTGCCTTTTGGATAAAAGGTTCCTTCTGTGAAGAATGGGGGTGAAAATGGGGTGGTGCAAAGAGTTGCAGGGACTAGATGGAGGAAGCAGACCCACAGGTTGTGGGGACACTTAGTGCAGGAAGTGAAGCAAGGAGTGTTTTGGGCTGCACTAGGTCTCTTCCACCTGGAGCTCTGTGTTCCACTTAATGATTTATGTTGTTTAATAACCAACCAGGGACACCGGGAAGTCTTTAAGCAAGGCCATCTCACTTAGTGGCCATCACATGCAACTGGGCAGGCTCCATTATGATCATAGATGGAGACATGTTTTCTAAATCCAAAAAATACTAGATTATAAGATACCTTTATGACCAGATCTACAAACAGTAAATTTTGCTTAAATACAGGATTGAGAAATGCATTCAAAATGTATGTTTACTCTGGACTTCATGTCTGAACAAAGCAGAAACTAAAAATGCAATATTTTAATAAGGGAAAAGGGCAAGCATTTAGAAATATGAATATTGGCAGCTAAGGATATAGAAATGGACACAGTTGAACACAAAAACTTGGAATGTCAGGTATTTGAAGACTTCCCAGGATAGCTTTAAAGAAGTGATATCTATGCATAAACCTAAACATAATTACTTTTTAAAAATTAAGCTGCGGAATTGAAAGAATATACATTTAATGTAAAACTAACCTTATTATCCAGTGTAACTTTTGTACCCCCGTACTCAGGTAGTAGAACCTTCTCACCAACTTTTACACTAACTGGTTGAATGTTTCCATCCTAAAGGGAAGGATGTGAATTGTAAACATTACAGTACACTAAGAACTATTTTGTGGTGAGAATACAATTTAAATTCAAAGTTGCAAAATCAACTTGTATTACCAAACACTGGCAGTTTTAGATGATGCAATTGCATCAAACTAAACTTTTTCGCATTTCAATGTTTCCCCCACAAGGCTTGCTGAGAAATATTGAAGGGCAATTAAGCAATGATGTTTCTATTAGGGATATGTGGAATATCTATCCATGGAGCTTAAGTGTTCCAGGATAAGAAGGAACAGGGGGAAAAGGTTGTGAGGGGTGAAAAAGGCATGAGCTCAAATGAATATGTCATACCTGAATTCAAGTTGACGACTAAGGAAAGGGTAAGAAAGGCAACAAGGAAAATGGGTGAATAGGCTGAGCACAGGATAGTGAAGCAGAAAAAGGGTGCTATGCATTTGCTTTATATCACTTGTTCCTTAAAAATCAAAATCCAGTCAAAACTCTGAACTGATGTTTATGATACAAATACATTCACCTTGCCAAACCCTTAGTTTGTATTCAAAGAGCGCAAGAAACAAAGGGCATAATTGAAAAAATCCAGAGAAAAAAGCTACTTAAATGACCTTTATGTCTTTTTAACCACCTCATTTCATGATAAAGTGAGTTTTAATATTTACTGGATTTCTTAAAAAGGAACATATATACTTGGAGTCCAAAACACACTGAATCTGGCCAAACATACTGGATGGGCAGAAACAATTAGAGACTGGATGGGCAGAAACAATTAGAGGTGTTTTCAAATCACGGTGCTCTGTGCAATGAAGGGCCTTACAGATAAATTAGACAATCCATGTTCCTTTGGATTCCCCAAACATTTTTTTTTACTTAAACAAAGATACAGAATGACCATGGGTGGATAAAAAAGCAGCAGAAAGGCGATTTCTGACTACCTACAGATATCCCCATTGAACTCCTCTGAAAAGTTATGAAAAAAAGTAATTATAATTACTAAATTCCTACTTACTTTGTTTTTTGAACCGGATCCAACTGCCACCACAGTGGCTTGTAACACCTTTCCTTGAGATTTTTCTGGAATCATGATTCCTCCTTTGGTTACTGTCTCAGCTGCATATCTTTCGACCAGTATTCGGTCAAAAAGAGGGAGAAATTTTTTAAATGCCTGTGCTGCCTGTTAAAACAAAACCAGAAATCATCATGAAGCCATAGGAAAAATAATTTGTCATCTATAAGATAATTTACAGCTTCTATAGCTTGTACGGAGTATGAAATACATTAAGAGCTCTGAAAAAAAACCTGATGCTGAAATTACAGTTAAACCAATCAGGATTCTCCACTGATTTTGCACATCAGAAGGTCGCAAAAGATGGTCAGATAACCCTGGGACACTATAACCATCATGAATATGAGCCAGTGGCCAAGTGGCTGAATTTTGTTCACGTGACCGTGAGGATGCTGCAGTGGTCATTAAGTGTGAAGAAATGGTCGAAAATCATTTTTCAGTGCTTCATAACTTTGTGCCACTAAGCAAATGAGTATCACTAAGTATCTTATTCTCTCCCCCAACTTTTCCTTGTCTGATCTATCAAGTCTCCAATCTTCTACAGAGGGGAGGAAAGAACAGAGAAATTGATCTTTGGCCACACCAATGACAAATGGAAAGAAATGTGAGTTAATCGTAACACATCTTAAGAAAATAATTAACTGCAAGAAAATTGCAGTTAATATTTAAGTAATATTCAACAGTTTAAGCATAGTGAACTTTGGATGGGCATTTGGAAGGCTTGGCTACCACCAGTATTTTAGCGTGATTTAAAAAAAATCTGTAATTTTTAAAATTTATTATTTTATTAAATTTATATCCCGCCCTTCTCCAAACGGACCCAGGGCGGCGCACAGGAATGTTAAAATACATACAAAACATATAAAATTTAAAAAACTTATTCTAGTAAAACCTGTGCTAAAAACCGAATTAAAATCCCAAATTTAAAACTGTCTAATGGTCAATACAGGGGGTTACGCTAGGCCGGCTAGATGGAATAAGTGTGTCTTCAGACACTTGCGGAAGAGGCGGAGGTCAGAGATGGTGCGGAGTTCAGGGGGTAGGGCGTTCCAGAGGGCTGGCCCAGCCACAGAGAAGGCTCTTCCCCTGGGTGTCGCCAGTCGGCATTGTCCAGCTGACGGCACCCTGAGTAGGCCCTCTCTGTGGGAGCGTATCAGTCTGAGGGATGTATGGGGCAGGAGGCGGTCTCGCATATAACTAGGCCCCGAGCCATGGAGCGCTTTAAAGATGGTCGTCAAGACCTTGAAGCGCACCCGAAAGACCACCCGTAAGTGCTTTATTCAGCTCAGTTAAATGCATCAAATCAGTTGACTGCAGATTAATACTACCAGCTGTAAATTATCATGCAATAAATATATATAGTTAAGTATAAACCGATGTTATGCAATTTACTTGCACAAATAGTAAATGATTTCAAACAGTAACCACTTGTTTTAGTTAAGTAAAAACAAAATGAATCAAAAGGAAACTAGTCAATTCATGTAGGATGTTTATTTCAATACATTCTAGCTGATTCTAGAGCTACCCAGGTTATGGCATGGATGATGGCAGAAATTTCTAGACGTTTCTTCTAGTGTACTCTAGAATCCTCTAGAGGCCACTGTTGCACCATCAGAAGAAAACTGAGCATTCCCCTCATATAGAAAAATATCCATGGTATGCAAGTAATTGAAAATGGATATAATGCTTGTAATATCTTTTTTCTATGGGCTTTTTAGCAAAGTCAGCAAAACAGCCACCCACAAACAACAAACAGTTCCAAATACATCCCTTGGTGCCTTCAAGGAGAATCCTTCTTAGTGTCCTATCCAACTTAACTTTCTGAAAACAAATCCTGACAGAGAGCTCAAAACAATTTATCAACCCTGTTTTGAAATAAGATTTCTTTTGCACCAAAAGAGATGAGAAAGGAAATTAAACATGAACAGGACAGCAGGAAGGGATTTTCCCACTAAAACATTTCCAGTCCAAAGATCATTAAATTCTATTTCCCATGAAAACCAATTTTAAGCAGCACTTACAAGTGTTTTTTTTAATAAAGCCTCTTTCCTGTCTCCCCATTCTCTCTGTGACCTTTGTCTTTAAATGGGCGTTAACTATTACAGCGTTTCCCTTCACAAAGCATGGGAGTTGGCTCTGCACACGAGATAAATTTCACACAGCAACCTTCTTACACAATTTTGTAGTTACAAAAGTTCACAAAATTTCAAATAAGAACCACACATACACTCATTTGCCTGGCACTGTCCCCCTAAATCCGGTGGGATATTCATTTCAACAAGAACTGGCTGCAGATTCTCTATATGCAAACATGCGTATTTTAAAATCCAGCGTGAACAGAATAAAGCTTTTAGGATGATGCCTCGGTTTTAGCAAAAATATTCAATAAAAGGAAGAAAAATCCCAACTAAACTTATTTATGAACGAATAATCCCATCGCACAGGGCATGGTAATGTTCTTAGACACAAAATAAAATTTGGCCAATCCATACATATTTTTTAAGAAGTTAAGTAACATCTCACTTCTGCCTGGTAACCCAGAGTTGATTTATAGCGAATATTATTCATAGCGAATATTATTACAGCGAGGTTAGTCATGAGCAATACCACTTTCAAACAATAGAGTAAGAGGACAGAGACACGTGCAAAAGCTTTCCTCCGCATAATCTCCCAAATATTTCGCATCTGAGTCTTCCCATTTCTGCATTATCGCTTGTTTTAGCGCAAAGCAAAAGTTTGGCTTATCGAGCATCTCTTATAGGATCCAGCCAAAGGATTCTGGAGAACCAGAGGCAGGAATAACCTTCCGGTGTCCTCTACCCTTACAGTGGGCAGAAGGCAGGGTGGAGCTCATGGAGACCCGCATCATGCAAGGCCAAAAAAGGGTCTCGAAGCTCGTCTCCTTCCACTTTCCTCGCTTCTTTCCTCCACGGATAGTAGCAAAAGGCTAAGCGGCAGAAGCCCGTCAATCACTCACCATGCTGCGGCTGCTTCCAACGCTTCCCTTTCTGGGTTCCTGCCGCACCCCTGCTCTCGGCGGGCAACCCACACGTGAAAGGGTCAGGGAACGCGCATGCGCCAGCCACACCCACTCAAGGGGGAAACTGCTTCCTGTGCCATCAGGCGGGAGAAACGCTCGGCTTTCCTTTCAAACCGCTGCTTTTTTACGTTTCTCCTCGTTGCCTACGCGGTGTAAATTCCTTCACTATTTCACTCCCGCGTCTGCCTCTCCCTGAATTCGGCCTTTTACCACCCGAACGAGGCGATACATGGCCGGAAGTGATGTAACCCTGAGCACGACCTTTGGTGAGCATGGGCATTCCAGAAAATTCTGGAAGTACGGAGCCCGGAAACCTGTATAACCATCAGACATGAGGCCTTGGGAGGAATGGGCCAATCAACGCAGGTGGCTCGTTCGCAGGGAGGCTTCTGAAAGCTCCGCCCCTTCCCTCGCGCGGCCTGCCTGAATGGAGGCCGAAAGAGCGTGGCGCAGGGAGTGGGCGGGGCCGGCAGAGTTGCGCTATGCTCGTTCCCGGGCGCCCTCCCGCGCCAGCCTTTCACGTGGGGGAAGGAGGTGGGGCAGTGCAAGGGTGGTGAGAGCGCCGCGCTGCTTCCAGCCCCCGCGAGTGGTCAAGAGGAGCCACCTTCTTCGTGCTGCGGTATCTCGCCCGTTGCCTGCGCCCACCACAGGTAAAGCGGGGGCCCCGATCCGGGAGGCGGATGGGAGGACCTGCAGGGAAAGCCAAGGCAGGGATGGGAGAATCGGTGCTACTTTCACGTGTCCTTCTCCTGTTCGGAGGGAATGGCCCAGCGCCTGCATGCCTGCCTGCCATCACCCTGCCCCATTGCCCCTTTCGCCCACCTTTGGTGCTCTCCCAAAAGATGGGATTTGTAATCCAAGGCATCCAAAGTGTTGGAAAAGGCCGGTCGGTTCAAAGGCTGCGGAACAGCAGGACCGGGGGCGGCTTAGATTGGGGGCCAGGCTGAGGGAGGAGGGAGGGGAGAGCGATCGTGAGTCTTGGTGCATAGAAGTCTTTCTCCCGCCCGAATTATTGGTTGCATTTCGATCAGTGGAAACGGCCTTGGCCTTTCCCCGATCGGCCCGGTGTCCGCAGGCGGCGTTTAGACTCCTGCGATGGGGTTGGGTAACTGCTTCCAGCGAATCTACGCGGTGGTGGCAAGTCCTTTGCTGCTGGAGGGCGTCAGGTTAGTGCAGGGGTCTGCAAAGTTGGATCTTTTAAGACTGGTGGACTTCAACTCCCAGAATTCCCCACCCAGCATGTCTTAAAAGAGCCAACTTGGCAGACCCCTGGGTTAGTGGATCTGGGGGACTTAAGGCAGCCCGGCCAAATCTTAAAACGGTGGATCTCAAGGTAGCGGCCTGCAATTGCTGTGCTTCACACACGCGCAACACGCGCCCGTGAAGATAAGGGGGAGGGGAGTCTTCTGATGCACCCACGAGTTTATTAGGTACTTCAAAAGGTTTGGTGAGCTGCAGGTTTTATTGACTGTAGTACCGCTGTCCGATGGCTAGGGGGCGCTGCTGCTCTTTTGACCTTGTCCTCCGACCTGGTAAATGAATGAAGCACGTGTGAGCTCCGAAAGATACGCTTGACTTGTTAGTAGACTTTACTCTCTCCTTTCCCTGGCCCTCTTTTCTTTTGTTTCTTCTCCCCACCCCCTTGCGGTTTTTTTAATGATAGTGGCTGAGAAGCTGCCTTTCCTGCTTTGTTCTTTTAAGTTGATACCAGTCCATAGATATCACCTTAAGCATGTTTCCCAGTGCATTTTGCTCCAAGATGAAATGGGAGGGGAGGTATAAACGATATCTTTATCGTTTATTCGTGTATTTCTTTTAAAAAAATGAATTCTGATGGGATGGGGCTATTGTATATTGCAGTTTAAAGCAGAATATCGACTTTTGCATTAGATTTGGCATTTTGAGGAATGTTTATGAGCACTCTTACAAAATGGTTGCTGGTGTTTCAAACACAAAATATTCATATAATTGAAAGCAACAAAAAAATCATGAACTACTTCAGCCCACTTGGTTTATGTAGATGAGCCACAGTATTGCTAGTACTGATTGTGCTGGTCCAAAATGACTTTTATTAAGTAGTACTAAATAGATTTGTTGGAATTAACACTGGAATCCATATTCCTATCTCCCTGGTTGACAATACAATGCATTTCAAAGATCCTTTAAGAGCCAGTTTGTTCTAGTGACTAAGGCATCAGGCTAGAAACTAGGAGAATGAATTCAGCTTTAGACATGGAATCTGGCTGGGTGACTTTGGGGCAGTCATTTCTTTCAACCCAGCCCACCTCACAAGGTTGTTGTTTTGTTGTGGGGAAAGTAGGATGAAGAAATGTTCACCTATTTATATTTAAAAAATTAAGTTGGGATATCAATAAATAATCCTTTAAAAACTTGTAAGACAATATGTGATATCTTTTCATGGTAGTGACCTGTGAGTTGAATTCAAGGGCATTGAATTTGGCATAGTTTTACTGTAGTGATTGATCATGCTAGTTATACATGTTCTATAATTTATTTGCCATTTTAAAAAGGCAATCCTATTTTGATGAGTTACTGCTCATAGACTTACATATTGTGCAACTCTTCTAAAGCATGTTGGGAATTAATTGGAATTTCTGGCCCAGCATATCTGTTGTGCATCAGTTTAGGAAAGATTATTTTGGCATATGGTAGCCATGATTATGATCTGTTTCCATTCTTGATTATGTTGCCATTGGCTTGCATTTTTCAATTTTTTCTTTATAGAAATGCTGCGTTTACCATCAGTGCTACGTCAACTAAGGCCAGTATCTAGAGCCCTGGCCCCACACCTTACAAGAGCCTATGCAAAAGATGTGAAATTTGGAGCAGAGGCCAGAGCTCTTATGTTGCAGGGAGTAGATCTTCTAGCTGATGCTGTAGCTGTCACTATGGGACCAAAGGTATTGGAACAAATAAGTCCAGCACTGTTTGGATATTTAATTGTGAAATGTCTTGATTTGATGAAGAGCAAAATCGAAAGTAGTTTTTTGGCTTTGTTTATCTGAAGTGACATATAATTTCAGCAGGAAAATAAAATGCATTATATGGAAATCACTGGACTTAAATACATTTATTTTTTACCGTACCAGTTAGATTTTAATTAATACTTTTCTGTAAAATGTTTTGAAATATATTTCCCTGTGTCATGTTAGAATATGCTGTCAAGCAAGCTTATGCAACTTTCCGCATAAATTGAGCACTCTTGGTATCAAATTAATTAGATGAATTTTAAAAAAACCTAGTGAAATTCTTCCCCTGAATTTATAATCATGTATGGGATCTGTAAAAGTTGCCCTAGTCTAAAGTGGTTATAATATCAACAGCAGGCCTGTTGTATGGACAGTAATATGTACTCCTCAATGGAGCCTGGAATTCTATGTGACCGGACTCAATTTTGTCAGTATTTTTACATAAGATTGTCACGTGAATCATTTTGAATAAAAATACTCCTTTAAACAAATACAAACTCACTCCTTAATATGATTGTTTTGTTGCATATTTCCTTGGACATAGCTTTTTTTGTATGCGAGTTGATTTTTGTACACTGTTTTTGCAGATGCATTACCTTGTTTGTGCATAACTTTTTCCCATTTGTACTTCAATGGGTATATGATTCACATTTAGTCCTGCTAGCATGTTTCCGGCTCTTGTTTACTTGGGAGTAAACAAGATATTGAAATATTTTGTTTCATATTCTATAGTAAGACATAATTATGATGCCTTTCTGGTATGCCTTAATAACATTTAAACTAATATATTAATTGTTGTAAAAATATTGTCTAATCATTATTAAGAGATCTGAATGGAACCTAAGTTTTATATAAGCTCTGCAGGCCAATGATTTAAGTTTATATGTTATTTCAGGGAAGAACAGTAATTATTGAACAGAGTTGGGGAAGCCCAAAGGTGACAAAAGATGGTGTGACAGTAGCCAAGGCAATTGACTTGAAGGATAAGTACAAAAACATTGGAGCAAGACTAGTTCAAGATGTTGCCAACAACACCAATGAAGAGGCAGGAGATGGTACAACTACTGCAACGGTACTGGCACGTTCAATTGCCAAGGAGGGATTTGAAAAGATCAGTAAAGGAGCAAATCCAGTGGAAATTAGAAGAGGTAATACGAACTTTCTTTTATATGAGTTTGGTAAAAGAAGGTGTAGTCAGACTTACTCAACACTGATTCTAAACCCTCTTATTTTACTCATAACTACTGTTTTTAAGTTTTGCTGTATTCCTTCATAAGTTCTTGTTTCTTTCCTCCATTCACCTATACCATTTATCCCATATCTGGTAGAATTCTGATTCTTCTTTTCCCTGGATTTCTTTAGTTAATTTGTCCATTTCAGCACATTTCATAACCTTTCTTATTATTTCAGCTTCGCTTGGAATTAGTTTATTTTTCCATTTCTGGGCAAAGGCAATCCTTGCCGCCGTAATTATATGTATCATTAAATACTGGATTTCTTTTTTATATTTCATAGACACTATTCCTAATAGGAAGATTTCAGGTTTCCATTCTATTTTAACTCCTGTTATTGCCTCCAGCCAATTTTTGATCCTTTTCCAAAAAAATTTAGTCTCCTCACAGGTCCACCATACGTGGTAATATGTTCCATGTATTGATTCACATTTCCAGCATTTTGGGGAGGTATTTGTTGAAATTTTTGCTAACCTTGTTGGCGCCAGGTGCCATCTGTAAAACATCTTGTACTGATTTTCCTTGTATGCAACTGATAATGTCATTTTTAAGTTCGTTCCCCAAAATTTTTCCCATTTGTCTAATTCAATATTATAGCCAAAGTTCTGCGCCCATTTTATCATTTGTTCTTTCACAATTTCCTCTTCCATTTTATACTTGAGGAGAAATGTATATATTCTCCCTATCATCTTTCTATCTGGGCTTTGAATAATTTTGTCCAATTCATGTGATTCTGTTTCAATATCTCAAATATTGTACCTCATCGTGTGCCAAAATCTTCTGGAACCTCCGAGAGTCCTGTTTTTCACCTTCAGTTTCTCTCGAGGCGAAAAGAGTATGAGGCTCTGATTTAAATTTCTTGACTTTTGATATTGCAGTGTTTCTAAACTCCTCCTCCCATACAGCAGTCTTAAATGTCTACGACCATTTTCCCTTCACTATTACAGTGCTGGATAATGTTGAATGGGAAAGTGCAAAATAAAGCAGTTTACCTCAGCTTCCTCATATTATTTCTTCTGAGGCATAACAGATTTGAATATGGTCATCATAGTAATAGACTGGTGTCTACTTGAGACAAAATTGTGTATATGTAACGGAAAGAGATTTTACCGCAATAACTGATAGGGGGAGAATGTGAGGGCAATATCTCTTAAATACCTATTTACTGTTAAGTCCGTGGATTATTTAAATGAATACCTTTTGTTTTTCAGGTGTGATGCTTGCTGTGGAGGCTGTAATTAATGAATTGAAGAAATTGTCTAAGCCAGTCACAACGCCAGAAGAAATTGCTCAGGTAATGTCATCTCAGCCTTAGGCAACTGATTCTGTTTTCCAACATACTTTGAAAAATGGATATATTATTTAGGCGACAACATTTAATATGCCTAATAAAGCCTCCTAATTTGGAAACATACTCTTTAAATGTGTGGTCTGATGTCATGTTACCAACTTTTTCAAATTAGATGAGATTTTTGTATTTAGTTTAATTTCCTAGAGAGTGTGATATATAATTTATCTATGTTCAGGTTGCCACAATATCAGCAAATGGGGATAAAGAAATTGGTAACATAATCTCTGATGCCATGAAGAAGGTTGGACGGAAAGGGGTTATTACAGTGAAGGTAAGAGTTGCCCAAGTACAACCTTGTGCTCCTTAAATTATTTTTGTCTGTTTTATGATATCATTTTAAGATTTACTGAGAGCATCTAATGAAATGTGAAGTATGATGTTTGGGAGCCTTCGTAGTATTTGTTGATAGAAGATTTAGGTCGGGGAATAAGATGCACATGTTATGTACCAAAATTAAGCTGGGTTTGGTAATTTCAATTATTACAAATTGAGCATTTTCCTCTTACTCAGTGAAGAGGAAAGTGTGGTTGACTTCCAACCATACTAGTTAATTTTACAAATCTTTCAAAAAATAGGATGGAAAAACTTTGAACGATGAGTTGGAAATTATTGAAGGTATGAAGTTTGATAGAGGCTACATCTCTCCCTACTTCATTAATGCAGCCAAAGGTAAGATGCCATTAATTGAACCACATGTCTTGTTCTGATCTATCAGTCTTTTTGTTTTAATGATAGGCATAAACTAATTCATGACCTCCCCTGGTCCTATTCATTTATTTTTGTATTCAAACATGTTTTGCTACAAAATATAGCAATTTAGTGCCCTATCTTGACCCCAATTGGGCAAGATATTGTTAATATTGGGCTTGGGGATCCTAAGGTCTGTTAAATGGTTACATTGTATATAGTTAAAATGTACTCTTTTCTGCCTTATTATACTCTGAATGTAACTTTTCATTTTTTCAGTTTTTTAATATTTTAACTATGCATTTCACTTTTAATGTTAAGTTTTTACAAGCCTTAAACTGTTAATCTAACTGTAGATTGCCCACACATAATAAGCAAAATAATATGAAATGAAGGAACTAAAGTGTTCTGGGATTTAGAATTCAGACCGACAAGAACATGCCATGCAACATTCCAGACTTAACAATTCTGTCAATAAGACATTTAAAAAGTCAGAATGCTGGACCTGGCAGTACCTGGAGATAGCAGAAGAGAAAAAAACTGGAGAAAATGCAAAAAAGAAAGACTTGCAAATAAAAGTAGAATGACTGTGGCAAAAGAAAGGAAAGGCAGTATCAATAGTGATAGGAGCTTTCTTCCATCTATATCTGGAGCACCACTTGAACCTCATTGGCACTGACAAAATCATCCATCGGTTATAAAAGGCAGTTTTTTGGAACAGTTTACATTTACATATTAAGCCTTTATTATTATTAAACAATATCTGCCTATGCCAGGTCATTAGAAAGGACTCGTACATGGACAAAAATGCTGAATGCGGTCTAAACATCTAGCTGACGATACATGCAACAATAACAACTATTGCAGTAATTGGGAACCCGGCATTTCTACAGGGAGCCATAATGGAAATTTTCTCTGAGCTAAAAATCGAGATAGCTTTGTCGATCTGTCTTTACATGGAATTTGAATGTGCATGTTTTGCAATTGCCACTGGAGGGCCTCTTGCAGACTTCAGATGTGTTGCCACTGCTATATTATTATGTTCCTCTGCAGGACAGAAATGTGAATTCCAAGATGCTTATCTCTTAATCAGTGAAAAGAAGATTTCCAGCGTTCAATCCATAGTACCAGCTCTTGAAATTGCAAATAATCATCGTAAGCCTTTAGTCATTATTGCTGAAGATGTAGATGGAGAAGCCCTCAGCACACTTGTACTAAACAGGTAGGTTTGATACACACACACACACACTTTTTCCAAAATATTTTCAATAAAAGAAACTGCATTCGTACAATCAGTTTTAAAAAGGAAGTTGTCTCCCTTGAAGAAGAATTTGTGATAGTGGAAGCTGTGGCATTTGGGAGCAGATTTTGAAACAAAACCAATAGGGTGACAGACCAAAGTGCTAAATGTTCATACATGATATTTACTTTATCCTGCAGTAATAGAACAGCACCCAGGGATAATCAATGTCTGACAAGCGGGGAAACCTTGTTCTTGATATTAGTGGTAGGAATTCTCAAACAATTATGTACTATTTTAACAAGACAGTTAAATAACTTGTTAATATAGCAGCTGTAAAGATAACCATATAGTAGTAACTATTTTGGTATTACCAAGCATTAAAATGAAAGAGTAGCTATTTGCAGTTGAGACTGATGCTGCAAACTTATTGTAATCTGTAGTTAAACAAAATTTGTATTCATTTAAAGCACAGATTTTTAACCTGGTTCCGCAAATGTGGGTGGGAAAAATTACAACTTTATCTTCACCAATTTCTACCTTAAATTTAGCTATTCATTAAACAATTTTGGCCCAGCTCACCTCATAGGATTGTTGTGGGGAAAATAAGCAGGAGGAAGTGGAAGGTGTGTTGGATGTGTTTGCTGCTTTGAGTTATTTATACAAGTAATAAAACTGGATGTAAATAAACAAATGATTTCTGTATCCAAAGTAATTTATGGCTTTAAAATTCCTAAGATGTTTGTTAACTTCAATAAATTTCACAATTATATCCTTAAAAAGAATAATTTTATGTTTGATTTCAATCCAAACGCATTTGGTTACTGTTATTTTTTAATATTTTGATAAAGGTATTTCAGAATAATTGGTAATACTTACTATATGCAGTTTATATCAGTGGTTATTTTGGTTTGTAAATAATGGCCAATCGTTCCAGTTAAATTGTCATATTAAAATAAGATCTAATTAAAATTGTATGTGAGGTATCTTGGACTAAGAAGTATTAAAAAGATTTCAGATTTAAAGGACACAGTGCTTACTGATTTTCTTTCTCAGATTGAAGGTTGGCCTGCAGGTTGTTGCAGTAAAAGCACCTGGGTTTGGTGACAATAGAAAAAATCAACTTAAAGATATGGCAGTTGCTACTGGTGGTGCTGTAAGTAAAACCTAAAAAGAAATGAAAAGGTTCTTAAGCCACAGAAAATTAGCAACATTAATGCAAAATTGACACATCTGTATTTGTATTATATCTAGAGCTGTAGGATTCTAACCTACTTTTATTATATACTTGACTTATTGTAATATTTGCTCCTTATTTATATCAAAGGAGAATTTGGGAAGGTGTTTTATGCCAAAGCAGACTAGAAGTGTGAATATACTACAGGTAGTCTTCAACTTAAAACCATTCACTCAATGACTGTTCAAATGGTACTGAAAAAAGTAACTGATGCCCATTCTTCACATCACAATTGTTGCAGCATCCTCATGGCCACGTGATCAAAATTCAGATGCTTCACATTGGCATGTATTTAAGGCAGTTACTATGTCATGTGATCCACTTTTGCAGTCCTCTGACAGTCTGGAGAAGCCAGATTCACTTAATATGTTACTAACTTAACTACTGTGTCAAGAAAGGTTGCAAAATGGAGTAAAACACACTTAACTGTCTTGCTTAGCAATGGAAATCTTGAACTTCCTTGTAAACGAGTTAAGGACTACAAGGATATGTACTTGCAGAGGGAAAATCCTCGGGTGCTCAGTTCATGCAATGGTATAAATGGGCCCCATCATTTTAAGGTCAGCTATCTTATAGAGAACCAGTGTGGTTTTGGGGGTTAAAAGCACCGGGGTAGAAACCAGGAGACTTGAGTTCTAGTTCTCTCTTATGCAAGCCAGTGGATGACTTTGGGTCAGTCACTCACTCACAGTCCCAAGAAGAGAGCAAGGCCTAAAAAATCTTGCCAGAAAACTGCAAGGGCTTGTCCAGGCAATAGCCAGGAGTCAACACTGACTTGAAAGCACCCAAAAACAATCAAAACAAAATATTTACTTTGTAAGCAAATGGTTTTCATGTTGTGAAGTAGGAGCCAGTGTATGCTCTGCTGCAACTCTGAACTGATAACACTGAAGCCTGCATGGGTTCTTGAGCATGCAAGCATGAAACCAATAATTTTGTCTGAGCTATATAGGTTGAAAAATATACTCTGTTGAAGTGTCCGGGCTGTAAATGATTATATGACATTTAGTAAATGTTTTAAATTTGGGAGAAACTTTTAGATAGGAGTACTGAAGAAATCTTAATGAAGCAAATAAAGAGGGATTGTTTAGTAGTGATTATTAAACATTTGTAAAATTGCAACTGGTAACAAAACCTTTGTTCAATATAACCTATTTCAGGTGTTTGGCGAGGAAGGTTTAACTATAAATCTGGAAGATGTTCAGCCTCATGACTTTGGTAAAGTTGGAGAAGTCATTGTAACCAAAGATGACTGCTTATTGCTTAAAGGAAAAGGTGATAAGACTCAGATTGAAAAACGGATTCAAGAAATAATTGAACAACTGGAAACCACCACAAGTGAATATGAAAAAGAGAAGCTAAACGAGCGCCTGGCTAAGCTTTCTGATGGAGTAGCTGTATTAAAAGTAGGTATACTGTGGGTTTTCTGTCTGGGTAAAATCAAGTTAATGTAATTTCATCTTTTTATGTTGATTTGGGCTACTTTTTTTAGCTGGGCACATGCAAATTTAATAAATCAATAGAAGGAGTATAAATGGCTTTAACATGCTTGGGATTTGATTAACATTACAGCCTAGTGTAAGAGCCATGAGATATTAAATATTTATCATTTCCAGAAGACACTGGGTTGGACATAGTTGATTTAAAAATTTGTTAAAAGTGACTTGTGAGAACGTAACAACATACAGGAAGACTTCATACTTTCCTCAAATGTAGTTCATGACAGCAATGATTCCTTGAACTCAAAATAATATTCATTTATGGCCTAAGGCATCTCTTAAAACTGGAGAAGGCAGAGTTTCAGAGTAAAGGTAGTAAGATACTTAATTGTACCACAGAACTGATAACCAGTGTGATTAGGGTTTTTTATGTCAAAGGGAGCTGTAACATTTATTTCTTGAACAGCAGCATTCCAATCATACAAGAGAAGTTGCCTTTCCCAGTCATTCACATTTCAGGATTTTGCAGATAACTTCTAAGTACAAGTAGCCCTCAACTTAAGAGCAGTCATTTAGCAACCTGTTACAACCAATCCAAAATAGTGGACTTATCACCCAGATTCGAAGTTCCACCTGTCAGGCCTTTTTCATGGTCATGTGATTAGACTTTGGGCATTCAGTAACATGGCAACATTTATGGCCATCTGCTTCACAGTGCTTTACAGCCCTAAGCAGTTTTGTGTCAGCATATTGCCCTCAGCAACCTAGGTCCTCATTTCACCAACCTCGGAAGGATGCTCAATCAACCTTGTGCCAGTCAGAATCAAACTGCCAAACCAGAAATCAGCAGTAGCAGCTTGCAAGACTGTTCTAACCACTGTACCACCACAGAGGTTGCATTACTATCTTATAGTTTTGCTGAAATCTGGCACATCTCATTTTCTGCGCAAACCCATACCATAATAAACTCTTGGTTGGCTTAATGACCACCACAAAAAATGTAAATTAACAAAACAACCATAATGGGCAGGCTCCAGTACAGTTTGTATGTCAATGACTACCTGTAAAAACTTGATAATTAGGGATTTTTCTTAGGTTGGAGGAACAAGTGATGTTGAAGTTAATGAGAAGAAAGACAGAGTCACTGATGCCCTGAATGCCACTCGTGCTGCTGTAGAAGAAGGCATAGTCCTAGGTGGTGGGTGTGCATTGCTCCGTTGTATTCCAGCACTAGATGCTTTGACTCCAGTCAACGAAGATCAGAAAACTGGTAAGTTAATACCAGTTACTATAGCACTTACTTGGACACTTAGATTTTAAGTAACTTCCAAATTTCCTATACTGCACTCTCTTCTCTCCAGTGTAGCTGTCTTTTCTTACCTTCAGAAATTTACTCCAACTATCCGGAGCTTGTTGAGAGCTGGAAAATAGCTGAAAAGATCTTACAAAATTAACTTCCAGATTCAGACTGGAAATTTTATACCTGGAAGTCTTCCTTTTGAAAGATAGGCAATGTATCTGAATAATGGTCAATGTTGGCTCATCATCATTGGTGAAATTAGTGTAGTTCCATTTTAAAAATAACCAGAACTCATTTATTTTAGGCATAGAGATTATAAGAAAAACACTGAAAATTCCAGCTATGACTATTGCCAAGAATGCAGGAGTTGAAGGATCATTGATAGTTGAGAAAATCATGCAAAGCCCACCTGAGATCGGTTATGATGCAATGCTTGGTGACTTCGTGAATATGGTAGAAAAAGGCATTATTGATCCAACAAAGGTAAATAACAAATTTTCTGATGATTCTATGATAGTGCTCTTAGATAGTGTTTCAATCTTTTACAGAATACTCTTAATCCATTCATAGGTTGTGAGAACAGCGCTGATGGATGCTGCAGGAGTAGCTTCCCTTTTATCTACAGCTGAAGCAGTTGTAACTGAAATCCCCAAAGAAGAGAAGGATGCTGCTGCTGCTATGGGAGGAATGGGTGGAGGAATGGGAGGTGGTATGTTCTAAAGCCTAGGCTACATGGATGCGTATCATGAACTACAATGCATGACCTGATAGTTTAAGAGAACCTTGGGTCAGAAAGGATGGATAGTGACTGCAGAGAAAGGGTCTGTTTAAAAAAAAAGAAAAAATCACTGTAACATTCAGTTACTGCATTTCAGTTGTATGATTGTTTACAGTCATTGTCCATGCCTACAGATAATTTATTTTGTACTTTGAATAAAGACATTTGTACATTCCTGATACTGGGTGCAGATCCATGTACCAATCTTGTGCTCTGAACGTAAAACCAGTTGAAGCACTTGCAATTCTGCTAAATAAGACTTTATTGGTGCCTGCTGTCACTAAAAAATGCAGAAGCTACTGTGTGCAAGACTGAATAAAATTGTGTACAAAGTAGACAAATATACAATTATGTGACAACTTTATGTAATAAAACAATTGCTCTAAGGTATGGTATGTATTAACTTATTCACAACATAATCTGTTCATCCCAAGTACTAAATTTTCCAAGACAATATTTTTTGGATTTCAGAGCCAACTTACAATAGCTAATTATTAAAGTCTTTATTTTTCAAGGGAAAAAAAGTTATTTCTCAAAAGTTAAACTTTCATATAAAATTGTTGTCAAGTTATTTTGACAATAGAAAGCAGGATGATTGAGCTGCCTTCCTAGTACAAAACAGTTTTAATAACATTGTGACTGAAATTAGAACTGCACTGAAGCCATTTAGAATCCAGCTGTACTTCAATTTGATCTACAAACTTTTCTTGCCTGAGTAACCATTTTTCATGATTAAGGCTCCACAGTTAACTCGATGATGGGAATTATGACCATTGTGAAGCAGTTTGTAGTAAGGAATACAGCCCACCATAGATTACAATACCCTCACATTTATGAAAATAAAAAATGAGAGGAGTGCATAGTATCAAAAATAGTCATAGGGCAAATAGGTTTATGAATCAAGCTAGAATCATCAAACTGTATTACAAATGGTGAGTGCAGCAATATATAAAATTATAAAGATGTTAAATTCAAACACACTGTTTTAACTTAAACTATATTTACATATAGTTAATACCAAAGTTACAGAAGCCAACTCTGGCAAACAGTAGTATCCTTTTTCCTGTTTGTTCCTAATTTGTTTTCCAACTTTCTAAGGCAGATGGAGAGAATTATGAAGGAAGGTGGGGAATGTGCTTTGTTAGCACTGTCAGTTCTGCTGGTAGAAGAAAGCCATAAACCCCCAGGCATTATGGTTTGTCATTAACTGGAACGTTTTTTAAAGCTAGAGTTCATGATTATTCATAGAAGACCCCCAGTATAGGTAGTTACCTGTTGGAACCTTACAACAGTTTACTACAGTAACATATTAAATAATGTACTGATGAAGCTGAGCCCTTTCTGTAGGATTCATACAACTTACTAAAATACTGCATATTAAGTTTCTTACTAAAGTTTATGCACTACAAAAACTTTGTTTTCAGAACTGCACACTGCTTGTTAAAAGCTAGTTTTGAATACTAAAAATAACTTAAATATGTATTTAAAATAATAACTTAAACTTGATTTCAATAGTAAATATTAAACAGTCAAAATAAGGCTATAGAACTGGTAACAGTGCTGAGTTTTATACACGCTGAAAAGATGAGGGGAGGCCATTGTAAATGTAGCTGCCACTCAGTGAACTTACCAGCACCTTAGAATTGCACTTGACTGAAGCTTCTATGTACACCTGCATATTACATGCATGTTTTATACAGTAGTATTATACATAATTGGCAAAAAATGCCCCATATAATTGGAAGCCCACATGAGAAAAACATCCCATATGTAAAGATGGTGTCCCAAGAAATGTCAAAACTACTTTATGTATGATGCACTTCATGAAGCATTAACTCTCGAGGTATTGTAGTTTCTGGACCATAGAGCTTGCCTGCTCTTCTTTCAAATGCGGCTACCATCTGTTTAACAACTTCATCAAAGAACAATGTGGCAAGCTGAGAATGCAGAAGGGAGCGAAACTCAAAAGAAATCTGTAAAGGAAAACAAATTATCACTTACCCCAATGATTAAGATGAGTAGGCAGTTGTTTTTATACAGTTTTCTAGCCATGGATCATTTGGTGTGCATTAACCTTAATTGCCATTCAGGTTGTGTGGTAGTGCTCAACAATATATAGACAAAATCAGTACTACAGGACTTTCAACAAAGTGACATTAAATGTACTTCCCAGCAGTGCTTTCTTAATTACTTTTGTCTTTTGTCTGTATCCCTTCTCCCACATAATCATTCTAGTTTTGCTATGTTCTATGTATTTCCAATTCAAAATATTTCATGCTCCTTTGGGCACAGTAGGGGGGGGGGGGGCATTCCAAAGCTCCTGTTTGTAACTGAAAGCAGCTGTGTTTTCTAGGATTACACAGCTGTCTTGCAGTCCAGTCCTAAATACCATTTAATTTAAGGAAGTGCCAACAGGTATCATGTGCATGCCTATATATGGTCACACATATATGGACCCTTTTCTCTTTAGAATCGAAAGTGCTGCACAGTTAAAAATACCTAACCAAGAAATGTATCTCCATATAAGAAGGCTAAATAATTATATTTAAATAAATAAGTATACTGGTCCACTGATGCATTTTACTAGTCTTCTACATTCTAAAGAGTAACGTTTGTCAATAATAGGCAATCATTTGGCCAGTTCTGACAGTTTCCTGTTCAATACAACATTAAAGGTAGCTAAGTTAGTCCTTGCTTAATGACCAACTCATTCAGTGACCATTTGAATTTACAATGGCACTGAATGAGTCGTACAATATTGCCATTTGCAAGCTTCCAACAAGCAAAATCAATGGGGAAGCTGGCAGGTTGCAAATGAGAACCATGGGACATCACACTTAATGATAGTGCAGGATTTGCTTAATGATGGTAATCAAGTGTCATCTCCAAGTGGTATAGCCACATTATTTCACATATACTTAGCAATGGTCATGGTCCAAATTATCCTTAACTGAGAACTACCTATATTGAGGGAAAAAAACCTGAAAATACCTAAAGCTAAACTATTTGAATGAAATGCTATAAAAATATTGAAATGATAATGAAATTACAAATGGTAGTGGAATAATTTATTCCATGCACATTACACATTGCTTGGAAATGAGCATTCTTTGTTGCTTAAAAACAAATTCATTAAAGTTGGATTGCTGCAACTAAAAATTATGGTTCACCAAAGTAATTTTGCAATCATAATTAAAAGCAAACTACAAAGCCAGTCTGGCAGAGTGGTTAAGGTACTAAAGTAGAAACTGGGAAATCATGAGTTCTAGTCCTGCCTTAGTCACATCCAGCTGGATGACTTTGGTCTCGTCTCTTTCTTTCTATCCTAGAAAGCCACTTCTGTACCATGCACAATAAAATACATATTTAAAATACTTATATAGGACAATACAGCAATCAGGTATGGTTTCAAAAATATGTTTTTCTCTGATCTCAATAGCATGGAAGGGTTATTTTGCTACTTACTGAAAAATCCAAGGTGCATGTCCTTTGATAGCCAGGAATTCCTGGACTGAAGCGCCACACAGTTTCCAGATGATTAAATAGTTTTCCATCTGTACAGGATGCCTATGAAACAATTTAATTAAGTAAATTTATATTGCATAAAAAACATCAACCCCATACTTTTAAAATGTCTTAATTTTGATACTTTGTGTATTATATGATCATCACCACAATAACAAAGGAAAAAATGTTTTTTCAGCATGGAGCAAAATTAAAAGGAACATTACATTAATATTTTAAAAACTCCAAAATGAATGAGTTTTCTCTTAGAATACACCCGCTTCCCTTGAACATTGCAACTGTTTCTCAACAGTATTTTACACTTCTGCAAATACAAATGTTTTCTCAGGTAAAAGAGACTAATCCAACACCTGGCAAAATAACCAACAACTTGAAGATTGGTAAATTCTTCAAAAGTATAATCTAGGTCCATTCAATTCCTTTGTTTGTTTTAATTTCTTCTCTCTGACTTTTTTTCTTCTTCTGAAGGACACATTTTGAAAAATCTATTTCATGTTGGCCCAACTATAGCAATTACTTTGAGGGAAAACCTAATCTTAACAGTGACTCAAAATAAGTTGAAGTACGCATTACAGAAACAGCCTGGAGGTAAATAGAAAATATTCAACAAGTACAGAAGGGTACTAAAAAGCTGGGGGGAGAATTTTCCAGCTTCAGTGCCTTGGCACCAGTACTTAAGATAGGAGTGATATGATCCAAAACAGGCAGTGCCAATTTCAGAAGACAATAGAAATTCAAACAGAACTAGTTCAACCTGGAATAATGCAGCAGTGCATCTGTCATTATACCAGCCTATACAAGCAGAATATGACACTGGGGAGGGAGAGGCTTTTAGAAGATCGACAAGTTAGGAAACAAGATAAATGTTTACTTTCTTATAAGCCACTTTTAGATAGTTTCAGAGTTGTGGAATTGAAGAATCAGTGTTCAGATCTTTATAGCTTTTTTTTTTTAAACTTATACTTTACAGGCAATTTATTGGCTTGGCAGAATTAAAGTGAGGTACTCCTGGTAATATTTAATGTACAGTTTTAAGAGGAACTGTTGCATAATCTCTCAACAATGATAGTCTAAGGCAGTGATGGCTAACCTTTTTGACACTGAGTGCTGAAACTGGAGCATGTGCGTGCGCATTGGAGCGCTGGAACCCTGAAGAGAGCAGCTGGCTGGTGCGCATATGCGTGGCAGCCAACTGCTCTTCCGGGTTCTGGCGCGTGCATGCATGCTGGCCAGTTGGTCTTCATGCAAACACCAGATGGCCAGCGTAACCAGAACACAGAAGAGCAGCTGGCAATGGTGCATGTGCCTGCAGAGAGGTTTGCCAACACGGATCTAAGGTATGAGAGTGCAAAATTAAGTGCATTGCATAAACTATGCATAAATTTGGTAGGTATGCTATGGCATGATCTCGGCACGACAAAAGCTATTCAGGAGCATTGGTTAGAATGCAGCATTGCAGGCCTAGGACTCGCTATGGGATAAGAGTTGCATCGATATCAGAAATGATGGAACAGAATCATTAAAGAATGGATGCAATAGGAGGGACAAAATGAAATGAATCAAAAAATAAAAATGTTTTAATTATTTTAAATAATTCAATTGTATTATTGTCCCATGATGAGTTGGCCGTGGCAAGTTGTCCCATTTTGTTGCAGACTAACTCGGCCCACAGTTTGCAGTTCGATCCTCGTGGGCTAGAGCCTGACTCCGCCTTGTATTCCGAGGTCGATAAAATGACCCAGATTGTTGGGGGCAATCTGTTGACACTATAAACTGCCCAGAAAGTGCTATAAAGCACCATGGAATGGTATATGTTGCTATAGCTATTCTGGATCTAACTGCTGAAGTTGAGAGACCAAGAAACAAGAACTATGACTATTGCAAGAACCTTGCAGTAGTGCTACTGTTGCAATTCATTCAAGCATTTGGATTTTCTGCCTCATAAGAAAATAAAGTCTACTTGCAAATTCAGGGGATTTAAAACTTTAGGTTTTCTTGGATGGATTTGATTTTTAGGTAGGTTTCAGTCATGGCTATAAAACAAGCTTTCAATACTACAGCATCCATGTAGACAGGTTATTTGAGCTGGGATGTAGTAGCACTGTACTATGGTGATCTATTCCTACTTGAACATCCAAGGAGCACTAGGGAATTACCATTCTGCATTATCACAATTGGGCTATATAGTTCCTCAGGGCTCCATTTTAGCTGCTAATCTTTAACATATGTATATGAAATCATTAGAATAGGTCATCCATTGAGATTGAGATGCCATCCATACATGGAGATACCCAACTCTACCTCTCCTTTTCCTCTAGGAGAGTTAATTGTTTGAACAGGGCATAGGAGTGGATGAGAGTCAATAAACTGAGACTCAATCCAGGCAAAATTTGTTGATTGTGATTTTGTCCAACTGAGTGGGTGCCCTGCCTGGCTTGGAGAGATCCACATTCACTCTAAAGGAGCATATTTGCAGTTTGGAGGTGATTCTTGATCTATCATTGTCAGAAGCTCCAGGGGCCTCGCTTGAACAAAGTGCTTTTCAACAGCTTTGGCTGAATTATCAACTGTGACCTTGTCCAAAAAGCCTTGCGATGCTCTGGTAACTTTTGGTTGGATTATTGCAAAGCACTGTTTGTGCAGCTACTTTCAAAAACAGTCTGGAAACTTCAGTTGGTTCAACATTGGAGTGGCTAGACTACCCACTGCGACTGGCTGATATGAATATATTATGCCAATATTTCATCATCTACACTGACATCAGTATATTTCTGAATCCAATGCAAAATACCTTTAAAGATTTGAAGACTTAGGATCTGATTATCTGAAGGAGCACTTTCTCTAGTATGTACCTATATTGGACCTTAAGATTTTCTGAAGCCCTCCAGATTCCCCCCACCCCTCCGGCAAAAGAGGAAAGATGGGTTTCTACAAGGGAGGGCAATTTCGGAGGCTGTTTCCCCAGGTAGACTCAACTGGCATTTGTGTTATTTCAGTTCTAAGTGAAGACCAATTTATTTTCACAGGCTTTTAAAACATTTTAATTATATTTTAACATATATTAATTCACCTTGTTTTACAATGTTATGATCCCCTTACTACTACCAGGAGTACATAGTGCATTTATGTAGTATTTGATTTGATTGGATATTTAGTAACTCAAATTGTATACTTTCTCTCTTTTTTGGTGTAAAACACTCAAAAAAGCTTTGACTATTGGGCATTTTAAAATTTTAAATAAATAAATAAACTATATATACACTGAATAAGTATACTGCTTACTCATTACAGCAGACTTGCTTCTAGAGCATTCCCTCCACATTCTTTTCCAGTTTAGTGCTAATTACGTATATCCAAATATCTTCCCAAGCAATAAGCTATATCCAGATTTACAAGGAGAATAATAATCAGAGGGAGAGCCAGCACAAGATTTCTTGGTATTATGGCTAGATAAGATCCCCTATTGGGAACTCTTGGAGTTACATATAACAACAGCAAATATGCATTACCTTAACCAAGTGAGGTCTGACTAGTGTAATAACTGATGTATATCTTTCCAACACAGGAGGAAATCCTACTTCTAATTTAGCTTTGCAGTATCCTGAACGTTTGGATAATACGTCTGATTTTTTGCACCAAGGAACAAAGTTCTTGTATTCGCTTACAACAGCTACCACATCATACATTTCTTGCATAGAATACCTAGAAAATAATGCAAAATGGAAAATGTAATTATTAGAGATATGTAGTTAAAATATACTTTATTTCTCTCCTCCCCTTTACTGTTCCAATCATTCTTCAAACAAGTATGGAATTTCAGCTAGCTTTCTCACACAAGGTTGTACTTCAAGGACACAATCCTGCCTGTCATTCCACTATTTAATTGCTCTGAAACCGTTCATACATTTCCTCTGCACAAGTCTTAGTCCCAATGGATTTAGCAGAAGCCAATGTAATCTTGTGTATACAATGCTGGCCTTTAAAAGAATCCTTATTTTAATCATACCTCTTCTCAGCCTTGACTATTTCCTTTTAACACAAGGATATTAAGGACATGGTCTTTGTTTTTATTAAACAGAATAATAAAAGAACCGTAAACCAATCTTCAGAGCACATTAAAAATGAATTTGAGAGTAGATAGTAAATAAGCATCAACTTTTAAAACTATATAGTTCATTTCTTTCATAAACCAGTATGAGACTCTCAGGCAACATATTGAAAAGAGTTATGGACAGTATCTTGACTTGCTACCAGAAGAGTGCATCAATAGTAGAGGCAAACTGGGTTAAGAGAGCCTGCCCATCATATTTTGTAACTTGTGCTTTTCATAAAGCAGGTTGGCCATGTGACTGCACTGAGGTTATGAACTTTTTTGGGGTGGACAAGTTCCTGTCCTGCTATCCTTAATGCAATACAGATATACATAGATTCACATAAATCTCTGGAGAAAGCATAGCATGTTCTCTGACATCATATGTTGGAGCTAAGATATATTGCTAACTGGTTGTATGGGATAATACGCTAATGTGTGTGTGTGTGTGTGTGTGTTACAATTTTGAGCTGATCAATAAATAAGTCAGGGAGACTAGGAGAGATCTATTTCAAGCTTTTTAGCTCTCATCAGCTAGCCATAACCTTACTGGGATTCGAACCGGGGCTGTATTACATGCCAGGCAAGAGCCTTGACATTAAGCCAGCTCGGTTCTCTTCTTGTCAGCTGAGACAGGAGGATAGTTATATATAATTGTTTCCACAACACCCTGTTAGGGCCCCAATTAAGAGGGGAAGCATACTGCTTTTTCCTTTTCTGCCTTTCAGCTCATCACCAGAGACCATCTAGACAGAAAGCCATGAATTCCGTTGTGTAATTTTTTTATATGTGTGTTACGTTTTTGAGCTGATCAATAAATAACAGAATTCATGGCTTTCTGTCTAGATGGTCTCTGGTGATGAGCCGAAAGGCAGAAAAGGAAACAGTATGCTTCCCCCCTTAATTGGGGCCCTAACAGGGTGTTGTGGAAACAATTATATATAACTATCCTCCTGTCTCAACTGACAAGAAGAGAACCAAGCTGGCTTAATGGCAAGGCTCTCGCCTGGCATGTAATACAGCCCCGGTTCAAATCCCAGGAAGGGTATGGCTAGCTGATGAGAGCTAAAAAGCTCGAAATAGATCTATCCTAGTCTCCCTGACTTATTTATTGATCAGCTCAAAAACGTAACATACATACATACATACATTGTTCCACAACACCCTGTTAGGCCCCCAATTAAGGGAGGAGACATACTGTTTCCTTTTCTGCCTATCGGCTGATCACCAGAAACCATCTAGACAGAAAGCCATGAATTCCGTTGTGTGATTTTTTTTTAATATGTGTGTTAGTTTTATGAACTGATCAATAAATAAATCAGAGAGACTAGGAAAGCTCAAAATAGATCTATCCTAGTGTCTCTGATTTATTTATTGATCAGCTCATAAAACTAACGTGTGTGTGTGTGTGTGTGTGTATAATTGTTTCCACATGTAATACAGCCCTGGTTCAAATCCCAGTAAGAGTATGGCTAGCTGATCAAATCCCAGTAAGGGTATGGCTAGCTGATGAGAGCTAAAAAGCTCGAAATAGATCTATCCTAGTCTCCCTGACTTATTTATTGATCAGCTCAAAAACGTAACATATATATACATACATACATACATACATACATACATACATACATTTTATTTATTTTATTAAATTTATACCCCGCCCTTCTCCTTGTTAGGACCCAGGGCGGCGCACAGGCATTATATAAAACCATAAATACAATATACATCAATTAAAAATATATTAAATTAATTCACCCGTGCTAAAACCCGTTATTAAAACCGTAGCCAAATTATAATTTATATTTAAAAGTCAGAAGCGGGGGGCTATCCTAGGCCGGCTTGTTGGAATAAGTACGTCTTAAGACGTTGGCGGAAGAGGCGGAGGTCCGAGGTAGTGCGAAGGTCGGGGGGTAGGTCGTTCCAGAGGGCCGGGCCCGCCACAGAGAAGGCTCTTCCCCTGGGTGTCGCCAGCCGGCATTGCCCAGCCGACGGCACCCGGAGTAGGCCCGCTCTGTGGGAGCGGACCGGACGAAGGGATATATGGGGCTGGAGGCGGTCTCGTATATAGCTAGGCCCCGAGCCATGGAGCGATTTAAAGATGGTAGTCAACACCTTGAAACGCACTCGAAAGGCCACAGGCAGCCAGTGCAGCTCGCGCAGGAGAGGTGTTACGTGGGCTTGCCTTGAGGCACCCATAACCACCGGCGCGGCCACATTCTGCACTAACTGTAGCTTTCGAGTGCACCTCAAGGGGAGCCCCATGTAGAGAGCGTTACAGTAATCCAGCCGAGATGTCACGAGCGCTTGAGTGACTGTGCGAAGGGCCCCCCGGTCTAGTAAGGGGCGCAACTGGTGTATCAGGCAAACCTGATAGAACGCCCCCCTGGCCACGGCCGCCACATGGTCCTCCATGGACAGCCGGGGATCCAGGAGGACGCCCAAGTTGCGCGCCCTCTCCACGGGGGCAAGATGTTCGCCCCCAATGGCCAGTGTTGGACTTATCTGGCTAAACCGGGGTGCCGGAAACCACAGCCACTCGGTCTTGGACGGGTTGAGTTTGAGTTTGTTACTACCCATCCAGACCCGTACGGCCTCCAGACACCGGGACAGCACCTCGACGGCATCGTTGGGGTGGTTTGGGGTGGATATGTACAGCTGAGTATCATCAGCGTACAGATGGTACTCCACCCCAAAACCACGGATGATCTCACCCAGTGGCTTCATGTAGGTGTTGAACAGAAGTGGCGAGAGGACCGACCCCTGAGGAACCCCACATGTGAGGGGCCTCGGGGCCGACCTCTGCCCTCCTGCCAACACCCATTGCGACCGACCAGAGAGGTAGGACGAGAACCACCGTAAAAAGGTGCCTCTCAGCCCCAACCCCCCCAATCGGTGCAATAAGATACCATGGTCGATGGTATCAAAAGCCGCTGAGAGGTCTAACAGGACCAGGATAGAGGAGCAACCTCTATCCCGAGCCCTCCAGAGATCATCCACCAACGCGACCAATGCCGTCTCGGTACTGTGACCGGGCCGGAAGCCGGACTGGCGCGTGTCTAGATAATCAACTTCCTCCAGGTGTCGAGGGAACTGTTGGGCTACCACACTCTCAACAACCTTCACTAAAAAGTGAAGGTTGGAGACGGGACGATAGTTCTCTAATAAAGCCGGGTCCAGGGATGGCTTCTTGAGGAGGGGCCTCACCACCGCCTCTTTCAAGACGGTAGGCAAGAACCCCTCACTCAGAGATGAATTCACAATACCCTGGAGCCAGCCTCGTGTCACCTCCCAGGATGCCAGTACAAGCCAAGAGGGGCACGGGTCCAATAAACATGTGGTGGCTCTAAGGTTCCTCCGCAACCTGTCCATATCCTCGGTAGTGACAAAGTCAAACTCCTCCCAAGGTGTAATCTCAAGACCAGCACCGGACACCTCGACTGGGTCACTTTCAGTGGAGGGCAACTCGTTCCGAATCTGAGAGATTTTGTCCTGCAGGAAAACTCCAAATTCCTCTGCTCGACCCTGCAAAGGGGCTTCCCGCGGCCTCAGATGAAGGAGGGAGCGGGTCACCCCAAACAGGGCGGCAGGGCGGTTTTCCGCGGACGCGATAAGGGTGGCACAATACTCACGTTTGGCCACTCTTAGCGCCACTAAGTAAGTCCTAATATGGTCTCTCACTAGTGTTCGGTCAGCTTCGGATCGAGAAGATCTCCACCTACTCTCTAGGCGTCTCTTGCGGCGTTTCATCTCCCGAAGCTCCTCGGTAAACCAAGGAGCCTGGGTGACTCGACGCCGCATGAGAGGCCGCAAGGGCGCGACTCAGTCCAAGGCCCCCGTGGCCGCACTATACCACGCGGCCACTAGGTCCTCAGTCGAGCCGCGGGGCAGGGATACAGGTACTGGCCCAAGCTCCCTCTGGAACCTTTCCGGGTCCATCAGGCGCCTGGGGCGGAACCAACTTGATGTTTCCGGTTCCGCCTCCCCGCGGTGGGGTGTGACGGTATATATATATATATATGTTAGTTTTATGAGCTGATCAATAAATTAAATTAGAGAGAGACCAGGATAGATCTATTTCGAGCTTATTAGCTCTCATCAGCTGGCCATACCCCTTACTGGGATCCGAACCGGGGCTTTCTTGCATGCTAAGCAAGTAGCCTAGCACTGTAGCCAAGCCGGTTCTCCTTATTGCATCAGCTTAGACAGGGTATATTAGTATAGGTAATTGTTTCACAACAACCTGTTATTAGGCCCCAATTAAGGGAGGAGACATACTGTTTCCCTTACTGCCTATCGACTCATCACTAGAGACCATCCAGACAGCAAGCCAAGAATTACGTTGTATAATATGTTAGATATATGTGTTAGTTTTATGAGCTGATCAATAAATTAAATTAGAGAGAGACCAGGATAGATCTATTTCGAGCTTATTAGCTCTCATCAGCTGGCCATACCCCTTACTGGGATTCGAACCGGGGCTTTCTTGCATGCTAAGCAAGTAGCCTAGCACTGTAGCCAAGCCGGTTCTCCTTATTGCATCAGCTTAGACAGGGTATATTAGTATAGGTAATTGTTTCACAACAACCTGTTATTAGGCCCCAATTAAGGGAGGAGACATACTGTTCCCCTTACTGCCTATCGGCTCATCACTAGAGACCATCCAGACAGCAAGCCAAGAATTACGTTGTATAATATTTTAGATATATGTGTTAGTTTTATGAGCTGATCAAGGGAAACAGTATGTCTCCTCCCTTAATATATATACATACACACACATACTATATCGTTATCTCAAGAAAAGGGCAATATATCCCATTGATAAATAACTAACAATGATACCAAACTAGAATTACTGTATTTGCTTCCGCAAATGTAGAGCTGCCCTAAAAATTATATCCTGTGAACTTTAATCCTGTTTATATATAGTAGGACCGTAAACTGCTGAGTGGATTAACAACAGCATATAATGAAAAAAAAAAACAAAAAACAAATAAAATTTAAGGAATGCTTAAATGATTTCAAATTAAAGTGTAAAATTCAAGAAATAGATAAGCATAACTTTTAAGTATAAACAATGTGAGTAAAGGTAATTGAAAATGAGAAGGACTGCTTTCATCAATGCAATCCATTAGTATCTACTTCTGTATAATGGTACAATGTATTTTTCTTATACAAACCCTATAATTCTTCTTTCTGAATATTCTTTCCTTTTGTTCACAAATGGTGCAGTGAAGTTGAAGTAAGTTCTTCTTGGAAAGGCACAATTTTTTGCTGGTATTTGTGGCAGTGGTGCTTTGCTCACCAATATTTCCCAAGAAGTCAAATGCCTGGAATGATTTAAATATTTTCATCAGAACAGGCACCTAGTTAACACAGTATAGATGAGCCAACAAAATGGGAAAACAAATAAAGAGTAACACAAGGACAATCAGACTCAGGATTAGGTTAACTTTTTATGCCTTGGACAAGCTAAATATATCTCAGTCATGAGAGAACCTGGCAACAGTACAATATAAAGGCTGTCCCTCTTAAAAGTTGGCTCTGAATCAATCTGAGGCCATACACTACTCGGTTCATATATCTGAGAAGCAAGTTTCCTGTCAGAATGGCAAGAATCAAATATATTGAGCCTTTCTTCTATAGTTATAAAATATAACTTAAGCAGAAAGCTAAAAGTATTTTTCATGAGTATTATTATTTTTCTCTTTTGGAAGGTCCTAGGTTTTCAGTGAGACCTTTTAATATTTTTCCATATTCATTCAGGGAAGGCCCTGGGGCTGTAACCAATTCATAAGTCCTATGCCAAGTCCTATTTTAAAAGTACTCTCCTAGAACTCTTTCATTCAAAAAGAAACTGCAGGAGCCCTACTCTTAAAAGCAAATCTGGACGGGCATGGAAAAGGCTGCGAAGAGAAAGGAAAACCAACCTTTTTCACTTCTGCTGACAGACTGGAATCTGATTTGACAAGTTCACTCAGTTATTATATCTCATACCTTGCTTCTTCCACAAATTTATTTAGACGCATCCTTATTCATTATATTAATTCTAAAATATTTGCAAAGGGTCATGGGGAGGATGAGATTTAATTCATTCCCCTGATCTCAAAGATTTAAAAAATGTTATGCCCTTATAAAATAGTTAATATTAAATATACTAGTATTCAAATATTGCATTAAAATTATGCAAACAGCTTTTAAAACTAAGAGTTTAACTTATCAGTATTTAATCAGAGGTATATAATTTAACATTGCTTCAGAAATGTCACTAGCAGCATTCCTAATTTCAAAACAAAAATCAAATAATGAAAATTATACAACTTAAAAAGACATTAAACTATTGTCTTTTACTTTAACTAATAAATTAAAACCATCTCTTTAGTATTCCTCTTAATTGCCCACACTATTGCTTGGAAAATTAAACAGAAATAGCACTGACCAGAACATCTGATAAATTTGTCAGGCCAGTTTTCAAAGGAGGCAAAGCAATTAATTTAAAAGTGGTTTCATTTTTGCAGTTATTGAAGTTGTGAAACTCTTATTAACTAAATCAAAGGCTAAACTTTTATTTTCAATCACAAAAGCCTTGATCAATCTGAACTGTAACGTTAGAATCAAGAAGTCATAAGAGAAGTTAAAAATGGACTTGACCTTCCTCAATTAGCAAACAGTTTTATGTAGGAGATTAAAGGATGTATTTCTTGATCAAATGTAAGCATACCACAAATAAGCATTCCAAAGAATAAAATTTATTTTTCTGCTTCTGAGATTATGAATTATAATTCATAAATAAAAATGATGAAATTTTTGCAGTAGAAAGAAAAATATATTTAGTAGGAAATGTTTACCCTCGCCTTCATTGTATCTCAAGTATCAGTTTTGGAAAAATAATGTCATCATGATTATGACGTTATGTTTGTATCATGTTGAGGAAGAGATAATATCTCTGGTGGAGGGGCTTACTGTGCTGTTTGTTCGCCTTTGGTACCCATCTGGGATGGGAACAAGCAATAAACAAGTGATTACATGCAGCTCACTGCTGTTATCCACTACTAAATAAACCTATAAATCTCATTTGTAGATGTAAATATGACTCAAGGATAGAAATTTTTTAATACTGCAATTTAAAAGAAAATGTGAGTTTTATACTTTATTCATCTTTAATTCAAGCATGTAGTATCCAAATTATGATTGTAGTGTTTTTAAATTTTGTCTTTCATATGTATATAAAATATATTAAGTTATGAATTACCGGAAACACAGGAAAAGTGAAGGTCATTAGTGTCTTCATGTGTGCCAATGCACAAAGCAGTAGTAGATAGAAGAAAAACAATACAGAATTACTGAGACTTAAGTTGCTCAGTAAAAATCAGAAAGTAGGGTATATTCTAGGATCAGATATAAAATAACATTCTCAAAATATCAATTATTATATTTTACCATTCTAAAACATAAACCATGAATATCTAAAATATCACAGTCTTTTAATTTTGGTACAATGCAAAAAATAAAATTTTGTTCTTCAAGACAATCACTGTGTTTTCCAAACTTTGTGTTGAGATGAGAAATACCTAATGGAGAGATTAATACAACATTTTATGAACAGATAAGATCTTGAGAAAATTGGAACATCCATGCCTTCATCAATCAAAACCCAAGTGATATGAGTAAGAAAATATCTTTACTTCGATAAAGACTTGCAAATTAGCAAACTTTCCCCATTTTACCAGAGTAACCTGATATGGAAAGAATTCCTGCTTTACTTTGCTAAGGTATTCTTATGTGTGATTTTTTTTTCAAGGTTCTAGATCGGTTTTAGGACTTATCCCCCAAAGTATTATGATTAACAAGTATAAGGAAAGCAAGTGAGAAAGTGTGATTAAAAATAATATTTTTCTTCAATTGTTAAAATTATTAATCATTGCCAGGCTCAAAAGAATACTCCAGATTAAATTTGCATACTGAATTACAGATTGTCAGATATTTCAATGCAGGACATTACACAATGTTTTCCCTGCCAACTGGCCTACCTAATACATACAACTGCAGAGAGCAAAGTGACACTTAGCATAGATGAAATAATTTATAGAAGGAAGAATTAATAAGTATAACATCTGGAGCAACCATCATATATTGAATGTGTCCAATTGCCTATTAGAGTAATACTATATGTAGCCAGTTAAGAAAAGGCATACAATACTTGTTTCTCCAATAAGAAAAATAAGAAATGCCCCATTCCCCATGCTATTCATTTAGAGATGCATGGAAAGTCTAAAGATTATGCCAACACTCTCTCAATGCTGGTCTGTCTTACAGTTCCTAATTACATGTTAAATGGAAACAGCAAAACAAAATAAAAGAAAAGAAAAAGGAAATTTAAGCAAGTCAAAGTTACATATAGAAGAGAAACTTAGAGATGTAACTTTTGACACTGTTTTTCTAGTAATAAATATCACAAAAATTCAATTTGATGTCATTCTCTTGATAGCTGACTAGCTAACACACAGTTAAGTACCTGTTCTTAACCAGCCTTTACTTCTTTCAAATATAACACTTTTCAATATGAATCATTACCTTTGACAGAAAGTATGCATTTTCTAATATATTCCTTATCATTTTCAAGACTGGGAAGGGTGAATAAAGTTTTTAAAATATGTCTAAAGTTTCAGAAAAATATGAAGGTGTTAAATGGCTCCAAAGAGCAAGAGCTGAAGGACAATATTATGTATTTATTCTGCTTCAGAATACTGTTGATAGCACACAACAATATACAAGTGTAAGTCACCAGATAGTCAGGTACTTCATAGGTAATTGGATTGAAAGAAGTAAAAGGAACAGAACTTTACCAAAAAAGATAGTCACATCATTTAGACCAGCTCAAACTTAGAAGACTTAGGGAAGAGGGAATTGGCTCTTTATCAGTGAAATGGTGAACTAAACTTAGCATGCAAATACATTAAAATATATAATGTACTTCCTTTACCACATTTGTGAGACATGTGCATATTAATAGCACAATGGACTAAAAATTAGATGATTACCCCATAAGACCATTGATACTTTCTACAATTAATCGAGAATTTAAATCTCACAGGGATAGAGATATCCAATCTGTTCTATTACAAAAGTGTTTATTAACGTTAGTACATTTTAGCTGGAAATCAACAATAATCTGTCATGGCAAACAACAGGACTCTTTTGTCACTTCTATTCTACCCAATTACAATAATGATGGCTATTAAGTGGATAAAATTAGGTATATGGGTTAAGGTGGCACTTAACGATTGGGGAGAACAAAAGCCAGCGGAGCATCAAGCCCATCAGGAGCTCCCCAATCGCGGGTCCTGTGGCTTTTCCCAGCCGGTGGACTAAGTCCCAGGAAGGCAACCGCGCCTCGGTTGGGGCTATGGAAGCGGCCAGGAACTCCTGACAGTGACGGGCGGGGAAGGAAAAAGCGAAGACGACGGGAACCACCCTCGGCGCTCGTGACCACGGAAAGGAGCCTCGGAAACCGCCGCAGACCCGCTTACCCACCCACTCAACCTATGGGACGCCCACCAAACTTCCCTGCCCGAGTAGAGAAAAGTGACGGCTGGGTGGGTGCTTGGGATGAGGGGTTTCCAGACCACCTGAACTCCCTCTCGCCGTACCTGAGGGCTACTCTACGCGAAGGCACTGCCAACCTCTCCACCAGAGCCTTGCCGAGAGCCCGACTGCTCCGCGCCATATTCGACTTTCCGCGGCGCCTCCACACGCCCTCACTGCCCCATCCTATTCTGGCTCCCTCTACCTCCGCCGCCGCCGCCTCAACGGCTTCCCAATACCTGTCCACACCTCCCTCCCAGAGGCAGAGCCAATCGCGTACGAGAGGCGCCTAACGCTAGCCTATCGGCGCAGAATTCTAGCCTAACGTCATCCTTCGGATTTCACCGCCTCCTTAGGCACTCCTATGGGCTACTCCTTAGCCTCTTCCTTTCGCCCCCAGCACGTGATTTACCGGACTCGCGCAGGAGATAGAGTTCAGGGCGTCGGGGCCGCGCCCGATCACAAGACTTGTTACCGGGGTTATACGAGGCCCTCGGGTTCGTGAATGTTAGAATTGGCATGCGATTGGCTCTACGGAGTGCCACTCGCTCGCCCTTTTAAGCGACGTAGCTTGAAAAGCTAACAATATTAGAAAGGCATGCAGAGAATGTCCTTGTTATTCTTCCTCCCATTTAAATCCTTTCTTGGCAGCAGAAGCACTCTTAAGGAAAAAGCCGCTGGGTTTGACCGTGGCTTCTGTTTTCTTTTTCCACCGAGGAAAACTAAAGACAATGTTTTGTGTCTCCCCGCCCCCCACTATTGACACACAAACTAGTGGGGCTGGTTTAATCAGAAGTTCAGGATTGAGTATGGAGTCCTTGGTACCCACTTAGCTTGTTTTCTTGCAGACGTTTCATTATCCAACTAAGATCTTCTGTTGGTCAGGAAATGGGGGGAGGGGGCACGAAGCTCAGCGAGCACCAAGTTCTCCACAGTTTTGTCCTTTGACATTAGTGAGAATAAATTCACTTCTGGAAAATAAGCCCACTACCAAATATAGCCATATTGTATACACATCTTCCCTTCTCAGTAGCAAGTGAGAAATTGCTCAAGTGTAAAGAAGACTTTGCTGCAAATGTGTTATTGACACTTCACAAGTTGTACATTCGTTAGAGGAATATGAAATTCGGTTGAAGTCGAGTTTCACCAAAGCAATAAAGTGTATATATTTTTTTAGAACAGAATGAGATGGAAGGGACCTTGGAGGTCTGCTGGAGCAGGATAACCTATAACATTTCAGATAAATGACTGTCTAGAGTCTAGACCAAGGGTGTTAAAATGGAGGCCAAATACATCACACGCAGGTCATGCCCATCCCAGCTCCATGAAGGGTAAAACCCTCTTGATACATCACTTGATGGCAATGTGATGCCACAAGTGATGCCATCACTTGTGATGCCACAAGTTTGACGCCCGTGGTCTACTCTAGGATCTTCTTAAAAACATCCAGTGATGGAGCGCCCACGATTTCTGGAGCCAAGCTGTTCCACTGGTTAATTGTCTTCACTGCTTAGGAAGTTTCTCCTTAATTCCACGTTGCTTCTCTCTGTCATAGAAGATTTCAACTACTGGAAACAATTAGAATTGGTAAGAATTGGTAAGAGCCAAGCCTTGTGCCTGTGAAGTAAGTTGTACCAGTGGTGTCATCCCTCCAGAAGAGGGGCATCAGCCTGTTAACCGAAAAGTCTTCGTGTTTTCTGTATGTCTCTGCTGCTTATTAGTGGTCTGGAGTTTTGCAGCCAGGATGTGGTAGTGTATTCTCCACCCCACTCTTGCTCACATCATTTCTACTTAATTGTGGGCAACCTAGAAGTTCAAAAAGAATCAGGAGAGAGAACTAAGAAAAAAATGCACTTGCATACAGTTGACAACCCCTCATCTGTAACTTTTCAAACCAGGCATCATTCTGTTCTACACCATGCCATTCAAATCTCTGAACTCTTTTCAAAAGAAAATCTGCAACTAAGTGGTTGCAACTGTTCGTAATTCAAGGATATCCTAAGTCAAATAAGAATACATTTGTTAATCACATGCGCTTGTAAATACTGAAAAACATTTCTGCTTAAGCTCATCTGTTCTATATTCAGCAATAATTTTTACTGTATTTAGCAACAAGCATTATTGTAATTTGACTCATATTTCAGAAAATGGATAATTTATACAAGCATAAATTAGGCTTCCATATGTGGTCTGCAAAAATCCAGATGACCACTACATGACAACAGAGATAGTTTCCTACCACGTGGTGGTTATCTGGATTTTTACAACCCAGATATATTAGGCCTAATGGGAAAACATACTCACCTGGGATTTTTCCATTGTAGAATCAATCTTTAGCAGAGATAGAAATCTGTTAGAACAGGCGCCCAACCCTCAGGCTGCAGCCCACGTCTGGGCTGTGGCCTGTTCCAAATCAGCCTGCATTGAGAACTGGGCCAGTGTGCACAGCTCCACTTGCGTACGCGGCGGCCCAGCACACAAGCAAATGTGCGCCAGCTCCACTTGTGTGAGTGAAGTTGCACACATCAGCTCATGTAGCCCAATTTCCCTCACCCCCAACTAGGCCACCAAGCCGCAAAGGTCGGGGACCTCTGTGTTAGAAGATCTAAATATTTTTTTGCTTAATATCAGAACCGTTATGTTAGTAAATACTATATCAGTTTAGTTCAGTTTAGTTTAGCAAGCCAGAATGTAATTAGTCTCATATAATATATCATCTACCTATCCTCCCTTTTTATGAGCCTGTAATCCCTTAATTCGGGGTAGAGTTGGGGTAACTGGATGGAGCTGAGTATTTATTGTCCTTCCTGAAGCCATGCAGGGTTTGCAGCAAATATATTTCTTCGCAGCTTAGGAGGAAAATATTTGCACCACCTAGAACTGAACTCTCAACCTTCATCACTAGACATCATGCCACTCATCCATCCATCCAGTTGGGCTCCTGCACATGTGAACATCATCACTAGACATCATGCCACTCATCCATCCATCCAGTTGGGCTCCTGCACTGGAGCTTGTGCTGCGTCCAGCATTACACACTCTTCCTGAACCTTCCACAACCCCATGCACTCTCTCCAACTCACATGACACTTCTTACACACCCCTTGCATTCTGCATGATCCGTGCAGTGCCCTTGCATCCCCAACCCACACAGCACCTCATCCTCCATACCTTAGTGATCTGCACTGCACTTCCATGTACCTTCCTTGATCCATTCAACACCTCTCACGCACACCATGTGCCCTTCCCTGAGCTGCAGCACACCTACAGAAAGATTTGAATTTTAAACACCATTATTTAAAATGTAACTGAGTTGGATACAAATTTAAACTCCATTATCCAAATTCTGAGAAGTATCAATGAAATCCACATAATCTTTTGCAGCATGCTTATAAGTTTCCATGATTCCCATTGCTTAAGGTTGACTCAGTGAAAAAAAATGTCAACATGGCCATGAGTGAAATTCCATTTATTGAAATTAGTCTGCTCTAAGTAACATTATCAGCCTACAATCTATTGAAATTATGAAGTTAATGTTTGGAACCAAGATAAAAGGCAGCATTTCTCATCTATTTTTATTATGACCAACTAATGCTATAGCTTCTTAAACTATGATCCAAAATAATTCAAAGAATTATGCTAAAGTCTGTTTGAATGAGTCTAGAATTTCTATGCACTTTATTACTGTCAACTGCAAATATCAAAAAGTATCAAAAATCATACTACTAGGGGGAAAGATGATTGATTATATGGAGTATAAGATTTAATTTTTTCTATATGCTTATCCTTTATTTTTAAAATTGTATATGTACGAAGTTTTTTGGGGGGAGGGACATCGCCAACGGCAGGGAAGATGCCAAAATGTTATTGCACCTTGTACCCTTTTTCCCTGTAAAATTTTTAAAAACCAATAAAATTCTTTAAAAAAAAATCAAACTACTAGGTAATGGCTCAAGCTGTTAATTATTGAACAATGTAAGAAGAAAAATGCCCTCATTAAAATGTAATTAAAACAAATGGTAAGTTCATACTCTTCAGTCACAAACATCAAATTTGTTTTCTCTTTCATACCTACTTTTGTGTTGTAATTTATCATCCAATCTAAGATACATCTGCTCTTAAGACACACACCCCAATTCAAAAAGCATTAAATTCCAACTAAGCAGGCTCATTAAATCAATACTATTTTTCTACATATAAAAAATTAAATGTGATATATTAGGGCTGTGCATACTTTCAATAGAAGTGCTTTGGACATTGTACAATTATGGTTTTCAGTTAAGCAGCCTGAATTTTTTATGAGTGCAATACAAGCTTGAAAAAAGCATAACTTTGTTAAACAAACAGTAGAAAAAGTTATAGCATATGCTTACATATCAAGCTTGCTAAAATATTGAATAAACGTTATGACAATTTGTTATATGCTTTACTTTTTCAGGATTAAAAATAAAATATTAAAAGTGCATTATATTACGAAGGAAAGCTAAAATGTTCCCTGGGGTTAACACAAATTTTATGTGTTAAACTCAGCATTTACTATGACTGCAAATCTTTGGTACAAGGATAATGCAATAAATATATACAGCTACTTTTACTTATAATGTCAATTAAATATGAGAGCTATAATTCATAGTGTTTTGCAACTTCTATCCAAAATTGGACTATTTGGACATCTGTGTTTGTCCAGGGATTGCATATGGATTTTGCCAGATTTTGCTGTTCCAGATTGAGATTGAAAAAATAGAAATCTTAAAGGAAACAGCATAAAAAAAGATTTAAGACCACTTTATGATTTAGGGGTAAAAAGAAACCAGGCCGGACATGGTGACTGGACACTTATCAAAGCTGACACCAAACAGAGCATAGGAAAACTCAAATACTACAAGATCAGAAGAAAGAGAGCAGTGATGGCTAACTTTTTGGCACCAAGAACACAAATGGGAATGCACATATCAGAGCCCCAGAAACTTGAAGACCAGCTGTGCATGCACACTGGCCAGCTGGTTTTCATGTGTGCCGGAGCCCTGGAAACCCAAGGATCAGCTGGCCAGTGCACATGTACTGGTCTTCACGTGTGCCAGAGCCCCAGAAGCAGGAAGACCAACTGGCCGGTGTCATGTATGTGCACCGAACAGCTGGTCTTCGGGTTTCCAGGGCTCCGGTATGCGTGAAAATCAGCTGGCCAGTGCACACGCGCGCACCAGAAACCAGCTGGTGATAGTGTGCATGCCCACAGAGTCTACGTGCCACCTCTGGCACACATGCCATAGGTTTGCCATCACGGATAAAAAGAGACCTAGCCCATAGAATCAACAAGAGTAGGACTTGACTTAATAGATAACTTAATCATCAAATGATTTAGGATGTTGTATATTTGAGGGCAGTTGAAACCAGATGTACCTGTTTAAAAATTCAAAATCATGCTAAATATTATGTTAATAAATGCATTATATTAATTAACATGTTTTTTTTTAAAGTTGAACTACAAAAAAGGCGAAAGATTTATACGATCTGAAGAGAAACCAGAGTATCATATCTTGGTACTCCACCACTTAGTACAAAAATACACATGTAAAAAAAAATCCTCTCTTTTTGTAGCCTTCCTTGATTTTAAGCAGGCCTTTGATTCAATATCCAGGGTTACCCTCTGGGATAAATTAAAAGGCACCACCATCGACAAACGCCTCCTTTTCCTCATACAAAAATTGTATGCCAATTCCACTTTGAGAGTGAGATGCAACCCCCAAGGGAGTTTAACCGGCCCTGTAAGGGTACAAAAAGGGGTACGGCAGGGATGCATCCTGTCCCCCTCCCTCTTTAACTTCTATATCAACTACAAAAATTTCCACTGATCTAAAAAACAAATTTAGCACGCTTAAGGAAAGCTTCTCCAAAATATACATAATCATTTTAGTTACACAGCTTGGAAAAATAGTTAAAAAGGATTGCCAAGTCAAAGTTTCATATAATTTAACAAGTAAATAAAATACACTTCATGGTTATGTTTTTATAACTTTTGGTTTAATAAACCAATATTCAAGCAACCACTCCCTTTCTCTGGTATGCAGCAAGCAATTAATCTTGAAGCCTCTTCAATTAACTAAACTTTCTTAATATGAACTATACTTACCTGAAGTATTTTTGACTTAATCTTATACAAAACACCAAAGATAACTTTATATAAAAGACCAAAATAAAACTGGTGAGCTACAATGTCTGTGAAATATACAAAAAGAGTACACTATTCTCTTAGAAGGATGGATTTCTTCAGCATTCAGCCTTTTTGGAGACCCTCCATTGTTGTGATTGAACTCAGCCCTTGATCTGGTGGTGCCTGATCTGAGTGACAATTTGCTAGATCCTCTTTACACAAGAATGGAGTCCATCACTCAATTTCATTTTTTTAAATGTCTGTCCCTGCCAATTATTTACACCACTGTATCTGGAAGTTCAATTCCTGTGGGAAGTGACAACTAAATTGGCAAGAGGTGAAATGCCTAGACAAGAGCTACTTTATGAAGCTCTGTAGCATGTCATCTTTGCTTCAGATGAATAAAGGCTATTAATACTCCTTCCTTGTCAGCTCTTCCACCATAGAAAACAGTAGGGGCTTGTGCTTAAAGGGACATGGTGGCTCAGTGGCTAAGACTGTTGTTGTTGATCAAAAGGTCGGCAGCGGTTCAAATCCCTAGCGCATGTAATGGAGTGAGCTCCCATTACTTGTCCCAGCTCCTGCCAAACTAGCAGTTCAAAGAATTTAAAAAATGCAAGTACAAAACTAGGGACCACTTTGGTGGGGAAGTAACAGCACTCTGTGCATCTTCAACATTTAGTCATGCTGGTCAAATGACCACGGAGACATCTTTGGACAGCGCTGGCTCTTTGGCTTTGAAACAGAGATGAGCACCGCCCCCCTAGAGTTGGGAACAATCAGCACATATGTGTAAAGGGAGCCTTTATCTTTACCTGTGCTTAAAGTGTTGAATAAGGAGCAGGGACACCCAGGATTTACTCCAGCTTCTTTCATTGGATGACTTTGGGCCAATCCTTCTTTGTCAGCCCAACCTCAGGATTTTTGTTGTGGGGAAAAAATGGAAGAAGTGATCTCTACTTTTAGTTATTAAACAAAAAACAAACCTTTTGTCCAGCTAAGAGATGAACCAAGAAAAAGTAGTTTAGCACTAAATGATTTTTGGCTAAAAATAGCTCTTCCTAGCTGTCTGGACCATTTAACGTATGAAAATAAAAAGAAGATAGAAAGTTTTTCAGATGCAGTTGTTTGGCTGCAGAGAGATTTGTAGGAAATTGAAAAGATGACATGATTGGTTGGTTTTTTTTAAAAAAAACAGCTGTAAATAAAGGAGTAGGAATGGGGAAAATAGTAATGATGGAAGGATCCAAATATCTTTGGATGATGTAGCAAAAACTAGAAGGTAATATATGTATAATACACCCCCACCCCCATGCTATGACAACTCAAAAGAGCTCACTGGACATTGAAAGAACATAGAGTATGTATATTTCCAATTTGCGTTCAAATCTTGTTCAAGGATCTCAAAAATAGCATGTATTTAACAGTCACGTATGTTATTTTTTTAAAATAAAAAACATATTGCACTTTTATCCATGATCCGGCTCCATAAGTAGGCAGAAATGAAGTCCATCATTCAGGCCTGGCTATTAAGGCATGATGCACCTGTTATTCTGAATTTCAGAGTAATCGAGGCTCCTCAAAGCTCCTCTCGAGTTGGAGCAAGTGACACTGCGTTTAAAATTATTACCTCCAATTCAAACTCTCACCCACCAAAGTCAGGATCAAGAGCGTCAAATATCTGAACTGGAGTGGGAAATAAAATTTGAAAGTCTCATTTAAATAAACACAAACTTACTCCCTTTGCCATCAATAGAGATCTCTGCTATAGGTTTTTTAACCTATAGCAGGGGTCTCCAAACTTGGGAACTGCAAGACTTTAAGACTCGTGGACTTCAATTCCCAGAATTCTGGGGGTTGAAGTCCACGAGTCTTAAAGTGCACAAGTTTGGAGACCCCTGACTACAGGTTACTTACTTTCTCGGGACACACTCGCAACGAATGGCCTTCCGACAAGCAGGCGAAGGAAGCGGGTTCTTATATAAAGGGCAGAATTCCAAGAGAAGGGACCTCGTCTATTAGTGCATTCGAGCGACTCTGTCAGTTTCACGATCTACCGTTTAACCGACCTCCCTTCCTCCACGCCTGCGCGGAAGCTTCCCTCGCAACCCCGCCCACTAGCGGAAGTTGACGTCGTCGCGAGAAGGCGCTCGGCGCCCCCTTCCATCTCGCTTCCCGTTTTTCTTCGAGCTCCACAAAATGGCGAAGATCGCCAAGACCCACGAAGGTAAGAAACGGCCGCGGTCTTTCACGTTTGGGCCGCGCCCCTTCTGGCCGCCACTCTTCGCCTTCCCTTTCAAACGGTCGCCCAGCCATCGAGGAGAAAGCGCAGGGCGTGAGGAGAGAGTCCGGGGCGGTGAAGCGGCTGGGTCTCCGTCGGGCTTGGGGCCTGCGCGTAATGGCGTCGCGGAGCGGTTTTCTCCTGCTTGCGTGCTTCTCTCCCTCTGGCCTCCGTGTCATCGGTAGCTCAGTCGTGCGGAAGGCCCAGAGGGCGGCTGGAGAAGTTGGGCGTGAGCTGGGAAGCCCCGGGCGTTAGGATGGGCCCGTCAGATAACCGCCATCTGTTTCTTCCCCACTCGGATGGAAGCGCGCACTCTTCGGTGGCTGCTCACGGGATTAAAATGGGGGAACGTTTTTGTTCGTTAAACGACGAAGGCATTTATTTGACAATACTGGTTTATTATGAAACTTGCGCGGCCGGAGAGGGAAAAAAACGTGCGAGAATAAGTAGATTCGGGTCGACGTGTGTTGGGACGTAAGCCCCGTTTTCTCTCTCAATATTATTGGGCGTCCGACGAAAGGTAGCCTGCTTTTGGAGTGGTGGAGGGTTTCGTTGTTTAACGTAGGACGGTTAAAAGATGCAAAGGGGGTTTACCAAAGGAGAGACGACACATGAAGAAGGAACCTCACAGTATAGGAGGGGTGTGGTTACGATTTTGAACTAGGATGAAGAGACCCAAGTTTAAATTCACTAATAACAACACACTAGAGGGAACACTTAGGGTTACTATTAGGATTATGATTTACTTTTAGTAAATTTATTAAGCACATTAAATAAATTAATGAAGGCTTTTAGGAAGAGACTGGGCAGCTATGCTGGCTGGGGGATTCTGGGAGTTAAAGTCCGCAGGACTTAAAAGTCGCCAAGGTTGAGAAACACTGGTATAAGTTATCCTGCTTGACCCTATTCTAGTTCAGGGGGTTGAACTAGAAGATCTCCAAGGTCCCTTCCAGTTCTATTCTGATCTTTTAATCTACCTCACTGGGTTGTTATTGTTACATTCTTGAAGATTAAAAACAAAGATCTAGCACGTTTAAGTCATATGCACTTTGACCCTTCTGCCTTTCTGAAGCAATTATAAGCAATTAGAAAGCAAAATGTTATTTGTATCTGTTATGTGAACCTAGCCAGTTTGTAATCTTCAGTTTGTGGCATACCATATTGTAGGAATGTAATTTGGGAGTATTTGACATATGGTACTCTGCACCTCTTCATTGGCTTCTGTTAAGAGAGGAACACCTTGCAGCTCTTTTTGCATTTTTCCTGTCTGGGTTATTTATTAACTTTTTATTTCAGATTGGCCTGTTCTTTTCAATAGGAAGTTCAAATTGTATCAATCTGGTTGAGTGTCTTAGTTGTTTGTTTTTTTAAGATAATGAGAAAATAGATTTTTCACTTTAAACTGCACACATTATAAATAATTGATGAACATTGAACAGTGAAAGATTTAGCAAAACTAGAAATTATATAATTAGAAACAATTATAAATATATTGGAAAAATAAAATGAAAATTCAGTGTTCTCATTACATACAAAAGGAGCTATTATTTATGTATGGGGGAAATGATCCAAAATAATTATTTCATAATTATCTGCTAATTATAACGGTTAGTGAATGTACCACATAATATATGTTTTGAAATTAATACCATATATGTAAAACTGATCAGAAGAGATTTCATCAATTTTCCCCAAAATTTAATTTAAAAAATTAAACTGGCATGTATTTTGCATGGCATTAAGATTTCTGGAAATGGTACATCAGGATGTGAAAACAAACATGGAGGGCAGGACCCAAGAGAATTCTAAGCATAGAATCTTCTGTAAAAGCTAGGAATGGAAAGGGAGCCAAATTTGGAGTAATTGTATTCTTTAATAAGAGATTTGAGAATCTTCCTAATAGTCTGGTGAGTCAGTTTCTTTAATGGAAAAATGATTGTTTGAATATAGGCTGAAAATATTCAGGGAAAGATTAAAAATTATAATGACCTACCACTTATTAGTTTTTAATAAGAAGTTGGTCTATTCGTATTGAGAGTTGGATAAAAATAACTGCATTGAAATGCCTGGATACCATAGCTAGATATTCACGTATTACTCTCTTGATATGATGTATTAGTTATTTAAAAGAGTGTATTTGCATGTCACATTAAGTAATAACTGTAAGAGTTCCTGCTTAACTGGGATTGATCAGAATGGCAGGGTATTTTGCTTCCATTTGACTGTTGCTGTAAGCAGGATAAATTGAAAACCAACCAACCAAAGTGTATTGTGATGTCTGAATTCAGACTTCTGGTTTGTTCCAGTCTTATAAATCAGAGTTGAAAGTCATGAACAAAGATTCTAGAATGAATTCTAAGAATTAAAGTGATGCAAGCACAGCCTTTATTTAAGTGTGGTTCTTAATGTTCTTAATGTGTTTTTTTCACTTCAATGCACATGAGTAAAAGTCCTGGCATATAATATCTTCTCTGATAAGTTAGAAGACTTTTAAGCTTCTTAAAATTATCTGTAACTTTTTTGATAATATGACCCATTATTTTTATTCTAAAAAGTAATGGGTAGCATTTTAACAAAATTGGAATATTGGTTAAGCCAATTGTTTGGTGTGGGGAGAGTTACTTAAATTTCCCAATGTTCAAGACCCCAAGCCCCACGCAACAGGGTGAGCTCCTGTTACTTGACCCAGCTCCTGCCAACCTAGCAGTTTGAAAGTATCCAGATGCAAGTAGATACATAGGTATTACTTCAGTGGGAAGATAACAGTGTATTGGGCACTTTGGCATATAATCATGCCGGCCACATAACCATGGATGTATCTTCAGACAACACTGGTTCCCTCGTTAGGAAACGGAATTGAGCATCATGCCTTAGAGTCAGACATGACTGGACAGGGAAATCTTTACCTTTTTTACCTTGCCCTACTGTACTTGGTGAATGTTATGTTGGAAAGCGCCCTTAATTAAGAGTTGGACATATGTGCTCTTTTTCATTTGTGCACACAAACAAATTAAAGTTTTTCTCTCTTGAAAAAATGTATTTTTGCATTATAGATGAATATGGTGCTGGAATATATTGCAATATAATTTAAGCAAAATATGATTTGACATAGTATTGAATACATTTAGTTAAAACAGAATGCATTCCTCACATAATGTGAAACTTGAGTTTTCTCTAAAAATGCTTTAATACTTGTTATTCCCATGCATGGAAGGGAGGGGAGCTGGCAATATAAACCATGGTTTATTAACTGTAAGCATTTAATATACAGAGTAATAGAAGGTAGTCTCTGCTCTCCAACTCAAAATCTTAAAAAAGAGAGTAGAAAAATTAGGAAACTTTGGGACCAGTTCCTAATATGTTGGTATTTCCAATCTCTAACAGTGCTAAAAGTGCTGCTGTGGGACACTCAAAACCAATTGTCCTGCAGCACCATAACAGAAAAATTGATTCTGCTAGTTCACTTTGAGGACGAACACACACACACACCTTTTTTTTAATATGATGAATGAATATAGGAGGTTTTTTCCTGGCTGTTTTTGTGTTTTCAGACAGTTGTTTGACTCAGGTTAGAGTGTAGTTACACTCTATCATTCATTATGTCTGTCAAAAATTCACTCTGTCAAAAATTTATTATCACACAAATCAAATTTGACTGGGAATAAAGGTAAACTTTTCAAAATCTGGCAGAAATTTTCTCAGAGAATAAATGTGCATTTGATGCTTTTTAAAGCATATTCCTGTAAGTGTTGTTAACACCAAAATCTATGTACTAGAACATTCATCAAATTTAAATTGCTCTTATACAGAAATAACATGTAAGGTCTCAAAAAAATCAATTTTGCCAAGTGTCATAAGTTAAGAGTGGAGAGAAGATACAAGTTATAGAAAAGGTTGATGTAATACTTTCAATATGTTTATAAAATTGTTTTGAAATGTATATAATATTGGCGTGTAACTTTTTTACAGACATTGAAGCCCAGATTCGAGAAATTCAAGGCAAAAAAGCTGCGCTTGATGAAGCTCAAGGAGTTGGCCTTGATTCTACAGGGTATTATGATCAAGAGATCTATGGTGGAAGTGACAGCAGGTTTGCTGGATATGTAACTTCAATTGCAGCAACTGAACTTGAAGATGTAAGTGTAACTTATTTTAATTAGCAACAGCACAACTTCATTGTTTAAATAGTTCATGTATTCAGTTGTTTTAACAGTTATGCTTAAAATGTTCCATTTACATTTTTAAAGAAATCTTAAATTATTTTAGTACAAACAGATGTTCAATAAAAATAGTGTTGATCTCTCCTAATCATCTTGATTTATGTAGGATGATGACGACTATTCTTCTACAAGTTTGCTGGGCCAGAAGAAGCCTGGGTATCATGCACCGGTGGCATTACTTAATGACATACCACAGTCAACTGAACAGGTGAATTTAAAATATATTAATACAATAATATACAGAGGTATTTATTATATATATAATAATAATATGTGGAGTATTGACAACCCCTGTGCCAAGGAGGAGAAAGAACACAACAAGAGTCAACTGGGGTCAGCGGAATACAGTGGCCTCTTTACCGGCTATCCTGTGCAGGGAGTCCAAAATGCCAAAGGTGGAAGGGGTGTAATAGGTAGGAGAGGAATTGAAGTGGAGGCTGTTTGTGCAGAACAAAACAAATGTGAGGTCTTTGCCTAAGAACCCTATGGTCCTCGCTTAATAACCACAGCAGAAACTACTAGGAGCCCTGATTACATGATTTATTTAATGTTTGCTTAGTAACAAATTCTGGTCCCAATTATGGTAATTAGCAAGGACTATCTCTAATCAAGATAATTTATACATAAACAAGATTCCTTATTTTAGTAGAATATATTTTGATGGGAGATTTTAAGGCGGACCTGGGCATTTTATGCCCTTGGGCCATATCTGGCCCTTTGGGTATCTTGTCCAGCCCATGTGAGGTCAATTGGAAATTAGAAATCAAGTATACATGTATGCCAAGAACACAATACAGCTGCTTTACTTTTATCTTGAAGGTGACTATTTCAATTTACATACGTGCATGTGTTTCTGCCTATGCACATTTATAGCCCTTTTTTGGCCTTCCACAACATTCCCTGTTTCTCATGTGGCTCCTTGGGAAAATTAATTACCTACCCCTCTTAAAGGGGATTGATGGCACTTTAGTTTTGTAGAATGTATTATTTGAAAATAATTATGCTGAAATCTGAAGGATTAGCACATCTTAATTCATCTGGCTTCTATGATGTAGAAATGTGATAACAAATGTAATGCCTTTGTAACCCATATGTTGGCATTTTACCATACATAATTGTTTAAAGAGTAACAGTGCTAATCACTACCATTATAGGCTGTTAAAGCAAATGCTCAGTATAACTAAATGAAGTTTTTTTTAACCATAATTGTCTTCAGTTTGTCTTTTTCCTGGTTCTCCAGAAAGTCTTTCAACACTCCAGAACAGATTTTGAGTGTGATAGAATAATTTGTTCCAGCCTTTACCCACAAATTTTATTGAGACTTGAATCTTATTTATCTCACTTTTAGTATGATCCATTTGCTGAACATCGCCCACAAAAGATTGCTGACAGAGAAGATGAATACAAAAATCGGAGACGGATGATGATTATTTCCCCTGAACGCCTTGATCCTTTTGCAGATGGTAAATTATTTTCATTTTTCACTCAATTTTATCAGTTTTGTTTCCTTAAATTATCTTTAGCCCTTTGATTTCTGTTGGCATGCTTGAAAATTCAGGAGTTTTAGTTTATACACTTTGAAAGTTGTTTGAAATCATAGATTGCCATTTTGTTCATCCTTTATAATACAGATTTTCTTTCCAGGTAGAAGGACAAGAAAATAATGAACCATTGCCATAGAAACACAAAGGGTTAAAGGTTTCTCTTTTCTTATTGCTTTGGTTATATATGCTGTACTTTGAGTGATTTTAATATTTAGTACTCAAGAATCTTCCAGCTTACTGGATGCTTTCAATCCAAAAGTAGAACATAAAGAATGACTGCTTTTAAAACTACCTAGCAAACCGGAGCAGTTGATTCTCACATTTTGAATTTTCAAGAAGTTAAGCTTAAGAGAAACAAAAGTAACATTTACGAACATTTGTTTCTTTTAGTAGTTCAGATCTATTCTGATAAATTTTATAAACCTAGCTTAGTGCAATGGGTATCTATGGACCTGATGGAAGCTTTCCTTGGGTGAGTTAGTTTGACAAGGAACCTTAGAGCACCTGTTGATTAAAACTATAACTGGTTGCAGGTTTTTGTAAATTGGCATTTCAGCCTGCATGAATTAATAGGGATATGGATTTTACTTGCTTAACTGTCATTGATATAAACATGTATTGTCAGAATTCACAGGCCCATACTAACTGTCCTTAATTTCTTTCCTACAGCAGTACTGCTATATGCCAGTCCTGTCTGCATTCTTAAGGGTGCAGTTCAACACATCCTGTGTAGATAATGGTGAAAAAGTATCCCAAAGGAAAGTCCTATCAAAGCTGGTGTCAGAATGACACTGCCAATTGGGCATTGATGTTCAGCATAGCAAATGTATTAAGAATTTTATTTTGTCCTAAATACTTATGCTATACTACTGGTATAGCCAATCTGCACTTTAAAAAATAGTGCTTCCTAGATAGGATTGTTACTATATGGCTGGGCTTCTGTAAATATTTGAAGTTAGAATAAATTTCAAGGTTCAAATTAATATTTATGATGTGGGGAAAGACTTTTTGCCTGTGAGTATCCTTATGGTAAAAACTGTACTGCAATCAGTTCACAGTTGTAATTATACCTTCAGAATAAGTGGGGGGAGAAATTGGGTGCTCTTAAAGTGAAGCCCTTTTAACATGCCTCCACAAAGTTAAGAATCTGGGGTTCATTGTCCAGATTCATCAAACATGATGAATGATAAAGCAATATGAGTTATTTAGGTTTACAGTAGTACGTATAGTCAGATATCATAGGCTTTATCAGCTTGAACAAGGTAATGTGTTGATTATAAATATCTTTCCAAAGTGTTACTAATGGTAAAGAGATAATTTTCTAGGCTTCTATTCTGCTGCTTGAAGTCAGAACTGCTGATGGAGACAAAAGGCACGAAAGTGTACGTATTCCGGATTAGCAACCCAGGAACCCATCACTTCTGAAGACTCTTAACTGTTTTGTCATTTTATCATTCTTATCTCCTTTAAAATATTTGTTTTAAGCTGTTGTAGTTATGTTTGTGTTCAAACAGGTTAAATTGATCAGCAAAGTGAATAAAAGTAAGATTCATATAATTTCTTTAAAATCAGTCAAAATATTAAAATTAATTGATTTTGAAATAAAATAAAGTTAGAATAGAGCAGTTTTAAAAGCCAACTTTTCTGCCTTTCCTGCACTTATTATGCTTTTGCCCTGTTGCTGTTCTCTTCTGCAGGTGGGAAGACACCTGATCCTAAAATGAATGCCAGAACATATATGGATGTTATGCGTGAACAACATTTAACAAAAGAAGAGGTTAGTTGGTTAAGATTGTTACTCTTAGGTTTCAGTTTTCATTTCTCTTAGGCAAGGCTTTTCTTAGTTCATGGGATGATGAGGTGTTCCTGAAGAACCACTAGTATTGATGTCTTCTTTTGGTGCATTTCCTCTTTGCTTAATGACCAATACTCAGTTCTTGCAATGCTTTGAAGACAGAATATTTGAGAATGTTGTAGGAAAATAATACGCAACATACAGAGAGGTTCCCCTAACATTAAGACTTATCAAATTCTAAAACATGAAATATGAATAATGTACAATTATATGAACATTTAAACGCCTGGCAAAATGTGGCAAATGGATTTAAAATTCTGACAGTGTTATACATGAAGTCGGCTGCTTTATCTGCTGAATAGATAATGCTTTGCCAAATCCCACCTTAATCATATTAGTTCACATTCTCTTAGTATATATAAAAATGTAGTTTGATATATTGTAAATTCATAGATGCACACACATGGACATACATCGTTAATTAACAAGTGCATAAAACATGCTTCAATCACATATGTAAGTATAATTTGAGCCTAAATTATTCAGATAAATACTTGTTCAAATAAAAACAATAGTGATTTGCACTAGCCAGTAAATACTGCAATAATTTTGAAAATTTAGACCAGTTATATTCTGTGTTTTGCTTCATATATGCCACTCCCTTTATATACGTGGCTTAGGTTTACATTTGTCTATACAGGTAGTTGTCACTTAATGGTAATGGGACTGGAATTTCTGTTGCTAAGCAATGTAGTTGTTTGACATGCTGCTTAATGGCAGCGGTTCTTCTCCTTCCTGTTGCCATTTGTTAAGCAAATCACCATTTGTGATAGTTTCCCTGTTGACTTTCTTTTTGGAAGCCAATGGTGAAGGTCTCAAATGATGCTCACATGACCATGGGGAGACTGACTAACATGAGTATGAGGATGGTTGTAAATGCCACTTACTCAGCACTGTTATGAGTTTGAACAGCTGCTGAATGCTGGTTAAAGGATCATCTATAATTGATTAATGGCAATAATTAGAAATGCTAACCTGTAGACACATTTAACCTTATATCCCAAATTAAAATGTGGATCCATTTAGAAGATATGAATATACCAATGACTTTGTGACCTTATCTTTTAGTTCACCGTTTTTGAGGCATAATCTTTTCTTTTTAACAGAGAGAAATTAGACAGCAACTAGCAGAAAAGGCTAAAGCTGGTGAACTTAAAGTCGTCAATGGTGCTGCATCCCAGCCACCATCAAAACGCAAACGGCGTTGGGACCAGACTGCTGACCAGACTCCTGGTGCCACACCAAAGAAATTGTCTAGCTGGGATCAAGCTGAGGTAACATCTTAATGCATGTTCCATTTTTTTATTCATTAACTTCGTATCTGCCAAGTTGGAAATAAAATATAGGACAAGCTATAATAGTGCTCAACAGATACCTGTTTCAAGCACTGATAACATTCTTCTGTGACATTTCTGAATTAATCCATCAATGCAAATGAATCTGCAGATCTAAGCCTTAACATTTTTAAAAAGAATAATGTATCTTGTCGTTTGAACCACACATAAGACTGTTGGCTGTAATATATGATAAGTGTTTTTGCAAAAAGTTATCTGGAAGTACATTTTCTTTAAACTCTTATTTTGTTTTGTTCAGACACCTGGACATACTCCGTCACTGCGCTGGGATGAAACACCTGGTCGTGCAAAGGGTAGTGAGACACCTGGAGCAACCCCTGGATCTAAAATATGGGATCCAACTCCTAGTCATACACCAGCAGGAGCTGCAACACCTGGGCGTGGTGATACACCTGGTCATGCAACACCTGGGCACGGAGGTGCAACTTCCAGTGCTCGGAAGAATCGATGGGATGAGACTCCCAAAACAGAAAGAGGTATTCTTTGTGAAACATACTAAAATATGTTTAGTCTAGTGTATCAATCAGTAAATTAGTACCTTATGTTTAGCAGATTATCTTAATTTCAAATGAGACCAATGATTGATTTAGTATGCTGTTGAAAAGCTTTTGAGTTCAGGAGTTTTTATTCTTCTAACTTGATTTTTGTCCCCCTAGTTCTCATAAGCTTTAGCTGTATCTTAATAACATATTGATACTTATGTTAAAAGTAGAATGTAGGTGACCTAATAAGCCACTTTTTTAAAAAGAATGTATTTTGGGTATGTTGATGAAGGTCTTTTGCTCAGAGAAGCAAGGCAATATTGCATATTAATAATCTCCCTGTATACCAGTCCCAGAAATTAAACTAATAATCCAATATAACTGCTTGGTTTAATTATTATAGATAAAGATAAAGCAGTGATAGGAAGATTAGATAAAAGTACTATGAAAGTTTTTACTTCTATTTGTGAACTGAATTCAATTTGAAATGGTTGGATTTTGTTTTCCAGATACCCCAGGACATGGGAGTGGATGGGCAGAAACTCCTCGTACTGATCGAGGGGGTGATTCCATTGGTGAAACGCCAACTCCTGGAGCGAGTAAAAGAAAATCACGTTGGGATGAGACACCGGCAAGTCAGATGGGTGGCAGTACCCCTGTATTAACACCAGGCAAAACACCAATTGGTACACCAGCTATGAACATGGCAACACCTACACCAGGTAATTTCAGTTGCTTTAATAGCCAAAACTCTAGTTATGTCTGCTAGATTCAGTGGTATTATATGGGAAGGGATCTTTGGCCAGTAGAATTTTCATTATTCTTAAAGTTTAATTAAAGCGTACATGTACACATCTGTCCTGCTTGACATTTGCCTCGAATAGGAACATACTAGAGGATTCTGGAAAAAAGGAAAGTAGGGAACAAATGAAATCCTATTCTATAATTTATGGTTTTAACTATTTATTCAATTTTAGCACAGCTGTATGGGTTTAATTGTTTTTTAAATTTTGTATATTGTGGGGTTTTATCTTTCTGTGCACCGCCCTGAGTCCCTTTTTGGTGAAAAGGGCGGTATATAAATTGAAAATAAACTAAACTGAAATAAACTAATAATCATGATTGCTTAATGCTGAAGTTAGCCTGAATATCCATCATACTGTCATACTAATGTTTCATATTTGTGTTTTACTCAAACTTCATAGTTCTCAGGTGAAGTTAAAGCATTTTTAGAAAAATACTACTTATCGCAATGACTTGAAAACTTTTGTCAAGAATTTTTTTAAAACTATACATGTTGTCTCCATGTACTTTAAATATTGAACAAATTCTTTATAGGGCACATAATGAGCATGACTCCTGAACAACTCCAAGCCTGGCGATGGGAAAGAGAAATTGATGAAAGAAATAGACCCCTTTCTGATGAAGAGTTGGATGCGATGTTTCCTGAGGGCTATCGGGTAAGGAATAAGCCATGTACAATGATAGTATCTGTGATAAATTCAGTGTATACATAAATAATCTACATGTCACTAATGGGAATAAAATACTTTGATTCTATATGAACTATGAAAAAAATATCTTAAAAGGCCAAAGATTCTAAAATTTAGCATGATCTTGAAAATTAGACTGAACTTCAAAGATCTATTTAGAATGAACCAAAGTAATTGAACAGCTAATTCATTCCCCACTTGTTGATTTGATTGTATCTTAAGCTACTTTTGAAATGTCTTCATTTCTGATTAAACAGTAAGTGAGTTAATAGATGGTTGAGGAGGATCCTGGCTTTCAGCTCTTTCCATGTTGTTCTTTCTTTGACTTCAACATCCTCTAATGCAGGGGTCCCCAACCCCTGGTCCGCGGACCGGTGCCGGTCCGTGGCTTGATAGGAACCGGGCCGGAGAGGAGGAGGAGGGGGCAGCCCCCTGGGCAGAGCGTGCACCAGATGCGGGAGAGCGCAGGCGCGGCTGTTCGCGCCATTGGAGGCCCTAGAGGGCCGAGTGAGCCGACTCCCCCCCCCACATGCACATGCGCCGCCTGTTCCCCCTCCCTCCCGCATGCACATGCGCCGTCTGTGTCCCCCCCCCCCCCCCGCTCCTCCTCTACGCCAGCCGGTCCACAGAATTTTCTTTAAAATGAAACCGGTCCCTGGTGCAAAAAAGGTTGGGGACCCCTGCTCTAATGCAGTTTCATTAGTAGGAGCTAAAAATTACCCCTAATAATTCTTTGAAAGTAGGACAAGATACAAGCACACTTTACAAGATACCAGAGCTGGATGCCTGGCAAATTCATACTTTTCCAGTATCAAGAAGCCCATATCACTGATGCATGTTTTCTGGGGAGAGGGCCTTAAAATTGACTGTGATGGCCTGGGTTACTTGGTTCCCAGAAGAGAGCTTGAGGAGACAAAACTCCAAATCATGACATTTGTTGCCTGTGTCTGGAATAATAGAGCTATGGAAGGTCATTGAATGACTAGTTAGTTGCTTTCTGTTGGACCAAGCTGTCTTGCAGACGTCTTGCTTAGTGAAACATTGGGAATGCTATTTAAATCTCCTTGAGCTTCTAGAATAAAGGCAGTGTCCAAATTAACAAATAACAAATCTTAACAAATAAATTGAAACTATTCCTAGAAAACACATAGCTCTTTTCAATTTAAAGTATGAAATTCCTTTTGTCCCTTCAGGTTCTCCCTCCCCCAGCAGGTTATGTTCCTATTCGTACTCCAGCTCGTAAACTTACAGCAACACCAACTCCCTTGGGTGGTATGACTGGATTCCACATGCAAACAGAAGACAGGACTATGAAGAGTGTCAATGACCAGCCTTCAGGAAATCTTCCTTTCCTAAAACCAGATGACATACAGTATTTTGATAAACTGTTGGTGAGTTCTTTGCTCTCAGAGTGTTGTGTTGTTTGGTGAAGAAATTCAAGTAAACCTATATTAATTTTGTATATATGTGACAATTACAGGTTGATGTTGATGAATCAACTCTTAGTCCAGAGGAACAGAAAGAAAGAAAAATAATGAAACTGCTTTTGAAGATAAAAAATGGCACCCCTCCAATGAGAAAGGTAAAATAAGACTACTTTTGTATCAATGGTATTTTCCTTTTAGTCCCACTTTTGACTCATTTTGTCTTACCTTTGTTCCTAGATTGCTTTCAGCTTTGAGATAGGTGTGTGTCTGTCTGTGTGTGCGCGCGCGCGCGCGCACACGCCCATACACTTTATTAATAAGCTGTTCTTCTGAAGAATGCTTGTTTGCTTTATGTGTCATAATTAAAATGCTTCCTATGTAGAAACACACTGTGGTGTCAAATGTAACAGCAATGTACCTTTATAACTGATTATTTGACTTGGTAGATGTTTGGAGTGAACACTATATATAATGCTATGCTTTTTTTTCTTCTGCTTCAATAGGCTGCTTTGCGACAGATTACTGACAAAGCTCGAGAATTTGGAGCTGGCCCACTGTTCAATCAAATTTTGCCCCTTCTGATGTCTCCAACCCTTGAAGATCAAGAACGCCACTTGCTTGTTAAAGTTATTGACAGAATCTTATATAAGTTGGATGACTTAGTCCGGCCATATGTGCACAAGGTTTGTGTCTCTGAATGTAATATTTCAGTGTGTTACATACTTGACCAGAAGCCTCTTGTAAACTCATAATTGTAAGTATATTTTGCACATAAATGTAGAATGACACTGGCTATAATTGCAGTGTAACACTCTTCTAGGATATAGGATTTCATGTGTAAGCTTCTAATCTTTGTGCAGTTTTGATTCATGCACTTTTCCCTTCCCTCCTCTTTCTTCCAAATGACAAGAAAATTAGCATTGTGTAAAAGCAGAGAATTGTGATTAGAAACAAATTATAGGCTTTTTTTAAAAATCCATGGGAGTGGCAGGTTTTTTTTTAGCAATTGGTTAAATGTATATTTATTATTTATATTATATTTATTCAATTTATACCCCGCCCTTCTCCAAACGGACCCAGGGCGGCGCACAGGAAAATTAAAATACATACAAACATCATATAAAATTTAAAAAACTAATTCAATAGAACCTGTGCTAAAACCAGATTAAAATCCCCAAATTTAAAAACTATCTAAAAGTCAGTATAGGGGGCTACGCTAGGCCGGCTAGATGGAACAAATGTGTCTTAAGACACTTGCGGAAGAGGCGGAGGTCAGAGATGGTGCGAAGTTCAGGGGGTAAGTCGTTCCAAAGGGCTGGACCTGCCACAGAGAAGGCTCTCCCCCTGGGTGTCGCCAGTCGGCATTGTCCGGCCGACGGCACCCTGAGGAGGCCCTCTCTATGGGAGCGTATTGGTCTGAGGGATGTATGGGGCAGGAGGCGGTCTCGCATATAACTAGGCCCCGAGCCATGGAGCGCTTTAAAGATGGTCGTCAGAACCTTGAAGCGCACCCGAAAGACCACAGGAAGCCAGTGCAGCTCGCGCAGGATAGGTGTTATGTGGGAGTGTCTAGGCGCTCCCGTAATCACCCGCGCGGCTGCATTCTGGACTAACTGCAGCTTTCGAGTGCACCTCAAGGGAAGCCCCATGTAGAGAGCATTACAGTAGTCGAGTCGAGAGGTCACGAGGGCCTGAGTGACTGTGCGAAGGGCAGCCCGGTCCAGTAAGGGCCGCAATTGGCGCATCAGGCGTACCTGATGGAAAGCCCCCCTGGCCACGGCCGCCACATGGTCCTCCATGGACAGCCGGGAATCCAGGAGGACACCCAAATTGCGCGCCCTCTCCACGGGGGCCGGTGTTTCGCCCCCAATGGCCAGAGTTGGAATAATCTGGCTGAACTGGGGTGCCGGAAGCCACAGCCACTCAGTCTTGGACGGGTTGAGCCTGAGTTTGTTACTACCCATTCAGATCCGTACGGCCTCCAAACACCGGGACATGACTTCGACGGCATCGTTGGGGTGGTCTGGGGTGGATATGTACAACTGAGTATCATCAGCGTACAGATGATATCCCACACCAAAACCACGGATGATCTCGCCCAGCGGCTTCATGTATGTGTTGAACAGTAGGGGCGAGAGGACCGACCCTTGAGGTACCCCACATACGAGGGGCCTCGAGGCCGACCTCTGCCCCCCTGCCAACACATATTGCGACCGACCAGAGAGGTAGGAAGAGAACCACCGTAGAACGGTGCCTCCCAGCCCCAACCCCCCCAGTCGGCGCAATAGGATACCATGGTCGATGGTATCAAAAGCCGCTGAGAGGTCTAATAGGACTAGGATAGAGGAATATCCTCTATCCCGCGCCCTCCAGAGATCATCAACCAACGCGACCAATGCCGTCTCGGTGCTATGCCCGGGTCGGAAGCCGGACTGGCGCGGGTCTAGATAATCAACTTCCTCCAAGTGTCGCGGAAACTGTTGGGCCACCACACTCTCAACAACCTTCACTAAAAAGTGAAGGTTGCAGACGGGACGATAGTTCTCTAGTAATGCTGGATCCAGGGACGGCTTCTTGAGGAGGGGCCTTGAGGATGTATCATTTTAATAGATTAAGAATGGAGATAGTTGAAATGAACCTTAATTTCTTCCACTTCCCAGCCATACAAGCAACAGAAGAGAGCAAGCCACAAGTTTTAAACAGTCCTTCAAAGGACTCTTTAGTGTTACCTATGAATTGCTATCTTGTTAAATGATTTGTTCAGATGGTTTCAATATATGTGTGTATATAGTTTTCAAAATTAACCTTTAAATGGAATTCTTAAGCTATCAATTTAGATTGTTAAGTATTTATCTTAAAAGAGACAGATTTTGTTTGTGCTTGCAAAGTTAATATTATGTTATTAACATCAAACATTAATTTCCATGAGTTTTGACTTTCATTCAATTTCTTTTAGATTCTTGTGGTCATCGAACCTTTACTGATTGATGAAGATTACTATGCTAGAGTGGAAGGCAGAGAAATCATTTCCAACCTGGCTAAGGTAATATATCTTTCTAATCTATTGGGTTGATACTAACAGACACTAGCTTACAGGTGGAGGAACAGATGTGCCAAATGGTTGTCTACAATTTGAATTGATGTATAGAAATCCACATAAAATTGAGCTGTTAAGAACAAGAATGTTTCATTTTAAGCCATATGTCAGTGATGGCGAACCTTTTTCGCCTTGGGTGCCAAAAACGTGCGTGCGCGCTATCACACGCACTTGAGTGCCCACCCACATAACAATGCCCACCACCACCACCACTGTGGACCGTGAATTTTTGCGCAAGGCTTTCCTGCCACTCTGCTCTGGCTGCTTCTCCTTGGCTAACCCCAGCAAGGGAAGAAGTTGCTCTGCCACAAATGGACAGAGACCAGAGTGGGGGTTGGGGATGCTCAAGTATGCTCCTGCCCCAAAAAACCTTTTTACTCCGGCAGGTGTGAGTCCGGTTGCTAAACACCCCACACCCCCTATCAAAGAGGATCCTGGGCACTAGTCAATAGATAAATGAGGAAGGCAGCTGCCTGCACCGGTGAAGACAAGAGGCAAAGAGACAAGTAAAGAGGGTTCTTTCACTCGTGCTGGCTGCTCTGTTTCCCTCCCTCCCCCAAGCTATTAAAGGGGATCCTGCCTGATCGCTGGAATCCAAAGGGAAACGAGGAAGGCGGCTGCCTGCACCGGTGAAAGACAAGAGGCAAAGAGACAAGTAAAGAGGGTTCTTTCACTCGTGCTGGCTGCTCTGTTTCCCCCCCAAAGGGAAATGAGGAGAGAGCTGCCTGCACAGAGGAGCGGGGAGGGGGGGGGGGACAAACTGCAAGGAAAGAATTGGATTCCAGCAATCAGGCAGGATCCTCTTTAATAGCACGGGGGAGGGGAGAAACAGCAGCCAGCACGAGTGAAAGAACCCTCTTTACTTGTCTCTTTGCCTCTTGTTTTTCGCCTGTGCAGGCAGCTGCCTTCCTCATTTCCCTTTGGATTCCAGCGATCAGGCAGGATCCCATTTAATAGCAAGGGTGGGGGGAACAGAACAGCCAGCACGAGTAAAAGAAGCCTCTTTTCTTCTATCTTTGCCGCTTGTCTTTTGCTCCTGCAGGCAGCGCTTTCCTCATTTCCGTTTGCATTGAGCTGTTTTTTGCCCTTTGGAGGCTTCAGGGAATCCTCCGGAGAGTGAAAAACCACTGAAAATCAGCTGGCCAGCGCGCACATGCCCGCTACAGCTGACAGGGCAAGCCTTGCGTGCCCTCAGAAATGGCTTCGCGTGCCGCCTCTGGCACGCGTGCCATAGGTTCGCCATCACTGCCATATGTTATTGAAATGCAACCAATAATAGCAAAATATGGAGCAACAGGGTGTGTGTGTGTTGGTTTAAGTTTGGATTAACAGATTCTTATGTTTTTTGGTCCATTCAGGCAGCTGGGCTGGCAACAATGATCTCTACCATGCGACCTGATATTGATAACATGGATGAATATGTTCGTAACACAACAGCTCGAGCTTTTGCTGTTGTTGCTTCTGCCCTAGGAATTCCATCCTTGTTGCCATTTTTAAAAGCTGTATGCAAAAGCAAGAAGTCTTGGCAAGCCAGGCACACTGGCATCAAGATTGTGCAGCAAATTGCTATTCTTATGGGTTGTGCAATTTTACCCCATCTCAGGAGTTTGGTTGAAATTATTGAACATGGTAGGTGTGTTAAATGTGTTACACAGTGCTGTTGTTCTGTAACTATGGGATTGAATGATTTAGAATTGGATGTTAGTAATCTAACAACTAAATGAAGTGGATTAAAGCAGTCTTTTCTCTATTCCTTTTGAAATGTAATATAGTCTTTACATTTGAGAATAAAATTTACGGTTGATCTTTATCCTTTAATTCTTCAGTAAATTAGCCCTCATTATGACAAATCAATACTGACTTGATAGGATAGAAGCATTCTATATCAATTAGATGGATTTTGCTGAAGTATAGGATTTTATGTCAAAAATGAGGCTATCTCTGGTAAAGCAAACTAATCGGTATGTTGATATTTGTCTCTCATTACAATTCAGGAAAACTTCCTGCTTATTTCTTTGCCTTCATCTCTTTTTTTCTGGGCTTTATTTCCTTCTAAAAACCCTCAAAAGGCCCCTCTGTTGCTGGTCCTGTCTATCCCAAAGTTTATAAGACCTAGTACCTGTTGCAGACTTTCCATCTGCCATCATGTTCATCCAAAGTTGCCATCACCTAGTCTAGGAGGACAGTTGCTGACTTCCCACCAAATGTTATCTCAAAAATTATTCTAGATGGTTAACCCTGCAGAGCAGATCCTTGAATGTCTGGAAAAAAACCCCAAGACTTTCCCTTTATCTGAAAGCAATAAGGGAAGTTGTCTGAACCTTCCTTATTTAATAAAATAAATTTGATCTCTTCCCCCCCCCCTCCCCCAACAATATGTTTTTAAAATGGCAGCATAGTTACACATTTTTCCCCACTCTAAATCTAAACTGGAGAATAAACTATGTATTTGTTTTGCAGGCTTGGTTGATGAGCAACAGAAAGTACGCACCATTAGTGCTTTAGCCATTGCTGCTTTAGCTGAAGCAGCAACCCCATATGGTATTGAATCATTTGACTCTGTTCTAAAGCCCCTCTGGAAAGGCATACGTCAACACAGAGGAAAGGTATGTCAAATTTAACATCAGCCAGATAATATTAGTTAATAGGTGGTGTTATTTATAATAATATTTGTTTTATATATATTTTAGGGTCTGGCTGCTTTCTTGAAAGCCATAGGATATCTTATTCCACTTATGGATGCAGAGTATGCCAACTACTATACCAGAGAAGTAATGCTCATTCTTATCAGAGAGTTTCAGTCTCCTGATGAAGAAATGAAGAAGATTGTGTTGAAGGTACGTAGGTATATTTGAACATGGAAAAATGTGTTAAATTCTGCTTTGTTCTGCTGGTGGAACCCTCGCCATCGGGAGGTAAAGAAAAATGGATATGACTCTGAGATGCATAAAAGTAGAGAGGTGTACATAAATGTAGAGATGGTGGTAAAACTTGAGAACTTCAGGTTCTTAATAAAAACATTCATGATTAGCACCTACAATTCACTTTAGCTGAAGAATTAATCTTCACAATATTAAAAGTATGTTGAAAAGTTCCTGTCCATTATCTAAACAGATTCTGAAATAGAGGTATAGCAGCTTTTTAAGATTTGCTAATGAAGTAGTGGTTGAGCTGAATTTCAAACTAATTGGTTTCTGAGGAAATTCTAAAGATTGTTAATGTAACTATGAAAAGTCTGTAAGCACTCTGGATATTGCTAACTTCCCAGTTCTGAATTAGTATAATCACTATACATATGCAAGCACATTCAGTGTTGCCTATTCTTGCTCTAACGCTCTTCCAAATAATTTTATTTATTTGCGATGCATAAAGCACACTTGGTAGAATAACATTTTTACTTTATGGAAAATTTTATATTAGCTTGTCTTTTTTTCAGGTGGTAAAGCAGTGTTGTGGCACAGATGGTGTTGAAGCAAACTACATTAAAACTGAAATTTTGCCCCCATTTTTCAAGCATTTCTGGCAGCATAGAATGGCATTGGATAGAAGAAATTATAGACAGGTATTTCTTTTATTGACACTAGTACAGTAAATTTTAATAATTACATTGAGCAGAATATAGATAAAAGTAAAAGATGCTTACTGTTGAACAAAATCTAATTCCAATTGCTAGGAAGTGGAATTGGCAACAGCTGTAGAGGTTTCTAAGCAGAGATAATCAGCTTAGAAGAAAAATGAAAAGGAATATATGTTGTGTACCTGATACATATATACCTAAAGGGGAAAGAAATGGGGTGTTCCTTTATGTTTCACTTTGTGATTGGTTACCTGTTATATGGCAGCTAATTTGTGATGGTATTTAGTGTACTTTTCAAAAAAACCAGATGTATCCATTTTGCCTTTATTCTTAATACATTACTTTTGTTTGGAAAGGAAATTGAGATGGTTCCAAATTCCTAAATTGATTATTGATTCCACAAACTTTTGTGTTGTAGTTGGTTGACACAACCGTGGAGCTCGCAAACAAAGTTGGAGCTGCAGAAATTATTTCCAGGATTGTGGATGATCTCAAAGATGAAGCTGAGCAATACAGGAAAATGGTTATGGAAACTATTGAAAAGATCATGGGGAATCTGGGTGCAGCTGACATTGACCACAAGTTGGAAGAACAACTTATTGATGGCATTCTATATGCCTTCCAAGAACAGACTACAGAGGTATATGAATATACTCACAAAAGCTATTCTGGATTCAGATGCAAGTTATGACAGATATTGGGAAATGTTGGAAATTATATTTATGCCATCAAAAGTTACTTAATTGTTGCATATGGCAAATTAATAAATGTTAGAGATACACAGGTCTGTGTAATGAGATAACATTTCATCTCATTAGGGCTATGCTTGGACTGAGATAAACAATTCTCTGCTCCTAGTAAATAATCAGCATCTTTTTCCTGATGGGAAAGGGCTCTCAAGCTTTCTTCATCTAATACTTCCTGCTTTTAGGATCAAAAGCTTAGTCTTTTTTTCAGTAGAATAGAAATTAACATTAAAATTCTTAAATTCTCTTCAATGGATATCATTGCTAAGCATTCTCAAGATGGGATTGATCTATCTCAATGTAAGGTCTGGAGTTAAGTTGTAGAATGTTCTTGCATTATTTTGCTAACCGAACAGTGGTGGGTTCCAGGTGGTATGCCCTGGTATGGGTGTACCGGTGGCAGCTGGGAGCAGCGGCCACCATACGGAACGATGCTTTGGAGGCCCACCCGCCCGCCCTCATTCCTTACCTGTATTTGAGCTAACTGGGCCATTTGTGCATGCACATAATAATAATCTTTATTGTCATTGTAATAATAAAATTACAATGAAATTGGTTTGAGCGCCAGGTGGAATACAGAAAGCAGTGATAGCCACAATAGGAATCTCTCTCCAGGCAATGAAAAGGCCGACAAATGACAGTTGAAATATACTGACATGCAGTATATGGCGCCTGTGCGACCTTCGCCAAACAGCTGGAGCGTCATTGGGCGATGGGTGTGCATGTGCGTCCGTGTCCGTGTTGGATGCCTGGCCCCATCGCAGCGTACCGATTGCGATGGGATCCGGAACCCACCACTGTAACAGAGGACTATAGTTCTAGTGCTTGTAATATTTCTTGCTTGTCAAGTTACATTAAAAAATGACAGCCTAGAATTTAATCTTGCCAGAATGTGATAATCAAAACTACAACTGTCAGATAGTATTTTAACTCTGATCTAATTTTTATTTATTTATAGGACTCAGTGATGTTGAATGGCTTTGGTACAGTGGTAAATGCTCTTGGCAAGCGAGTGAAACCATACTTACCCCAGATTTGTGGTACAGTGTTGTGGCGTTTGAACAACAAATCAGCCAAAGTGAGACAGCAAGCTGCCGACCTGATATCTCGTACTGCAGTTGTCATGAAAACCTGTCAAGAGGTATTCACTGTTGCTATCTTCTTCCATAAACATCTGCTGTTGGTTTAAAGTAGATAAATATCTACTTGTTGGATTCTAAGTATATTTTTCTTTGTCTTTTGGTCCTAGGAAAAACTGATGGGTCACTTGGGTGTGGTATTGTATGAGTATTTGGGTGAAGAATACCCTGAAGTACTGGGCAGTATCCTAGGAGCTCTTAAAGCCATTGTGAACGTCATAGGTAAATATGTTAGTTGTGATTAGAGTGACATTTTTATTTTGAAAAACAGAAATGGAGATTAAATGTATTGTTTCCTACATTTAACAGGTATGCACAAAATGACTCCTCCAATTAAAGATCTGCTCCCAAGACTCACACCTATCTTGAAGAACAGGCATGAAAAAGTACAAGAGAATTGTATTGACTTGGTTGGACGTATTGCAGACAGGTAAATGCATTTGTAACACAACATTATCAACAGTTAAATATGTCTTACAAATAAAATGACTTCTTAAAATTAATTTATACAAGTAATTCTCGACTTACAATATAGTTCATTTAGTGACCATTCAAATTTACAATAGCACTGTCAAAAGTGTCTTAAGACCATTTCCCCAAGTGTTGCAACATTCCCAATGGTCATATGGTCAAAATTCAGATGCTTGGCAACTGATTCATATTTATAACGGTTGCGTAATCACTTTTTGGGACCTTCTGGCAAACAAAGCCAATGGGGAAGCCAGATCCCCTTCACCATGTTACTAACTTAATGACTGCAGTGGTTCACTTAACAACTGTGGGTAAGAAAGATCGCAAAATGGAGCAACGCTCACTTTACAACTGTCTCACTTAGCAACAGAAATTTTAGGCTCAATTGTAGTCGTAGGTCGACTACCTGTACAGAGTTTATGAAATTTGAATATTCTGCTGAAGACTCATGTGCCTCTGTCCTCATTAAATACCTCCCATCATTGCTTTTCCCTCAAAATTTAGCAGTGCATTTCAAACATAGAAAATTTCCAACCTGCTTACTATCTGTCTAAGAGAAGTCCGGACAAACCTGTTCTCCTCAGAAATCCCCTCTTATTCAGTGCCTTTCTCTGCATAGAGAAAAGCACAGAAAGACTAGCATAAAGTGTGACTGCATCTATTAGAATAGATAATGCCATCTTGGGGAGGTGCTTTGGTTTAGAGATTTAGAGTTTTGGGGAAGGAAGCCCTGATCTTCTCTACTATTTCACTTAATTTGGCAAATGTATTTAAATGTTCTTTATTACTATTATCAATACCATTTCCTCTTTCTTCCAGAGGGGCAGAATATGTTTCTGCAAGGGAATGGATGAGGATTTGCTTTGAATTGCTTGAATTGTTAAAAGCACATAAGAAAGCTATTAGAAGAGCTACTGTGAATACATTTGGTTATATTGCAAAAGCTATTGGGTAAGTATAAGCTTCCTGTACTGATTTGTTTAAATGTGGCATGAAAGATTAATGCTACAGTTAACTCTATTGTGATTATCTATGTCTTGGTTGTTAGTGGCAAGACATTCTCACTTTAAACATTTCACCTACCGTATTTATTCGAGTATAACGCGCAAAATTTTGTACCCAAAAAAGACCTCAAAGTTTGGGTGCGCGTTATACTCGAATAAATAAATTCAGGTTTCTGGGCGGCGGCGGGGGGGGGGAGAAGCGGAGGCAGAAAGGGACGCTGAGGAGAAGCGGAAGGCAGAAAGGAACGCGGGGAAGAAGCGGAGACAGAAAGGGAGGCTGAGGAGAAGCGGAGACAGAAAGGGAGGCTGAGGAGAAGCGGAAGGCAGAAAGGAACGCGGGGAAGAAGCGGAGACAGAAAGGGAGGCTGAGGAGAAGCGGAAGGCAGAAAGGAACGCGGGGAAGAAGCGGAAGGCAGAAAGGAACGCGGGGAAGAAGCGGAGACAGAAAGGGAGGCTGAGGAGAAGCGGAGACAGAAAGGGAGGCTGAGGAGAAGCGGAGACAGAAAGGGAGGCTGAGGAGAAGCGGAAGGCAGAAAGGAACGCGGGGAAGAAGCGGAAGGCAGAAAGGAACGCGGGGAAGAAGCGGAGACAGAAAGGGAGGCTGATGAGAAGCGGAAGGCAGAAAGGAACGCGGGGAAGAAGCGGAGACAGAAAGGGAGGCTGAGGAGAAGCGGAAGGCAGAAAGGAACGCGGGGAAGAAGCGGAGACAGAAAGGGAGGCTGAGGAGAAGCGGAGACAGAAAGGGAGGCTGAGGAGAAGCGGAGACAGAAAGGGAGGCTGAGGAGAAGCGGAAGGCAGAAAGGAACGCGGGGAAGAAGCGGAAGGCAGAAAGGAACGCGGGGAAGAAGCGGAGACAGAAAGGGAGGCTGATGAGAAGCGGAAGGCAGAAAGGAACGCGGGGAAGAAGCGGAGACAGAAAGGGAGGCTGAGGAGAAGCGGAAGGCAGAAAGGAACGCGGGGAAGAAGCGGAGACAGAAAGGGAGGCTGAGGAGAAGCGGAAGGCAGAAAGGAACGCGGGGAAGAAGCGGAAGGCAGAAAGGAACGCGGGGAAGAAGCGGAAGGCAGAAAGAGACGCTGAGGAGAAGCGGAAGGCAGAAAGGGACGCGGGGAAGAACCGGAGACAGAAAGGGACGCGGTTAGGGTGGAACGGCATCGCTCCATCGCCCCTCAGCTGTGGAGCCCGTCAGTCATGCTTTATAAAAATCGGTATAAAAATTTTATACCGATTTTTAATGGAAAATTAGGGGGTGCGCGTTATACACGGGTGCGCGTTATAGTCGAATAAATACGGTAGCTTAGATTTTATGCATTTATCCTGAAATTAATTTCTTGAACAGAATCTAACATTTGAACCAGAAGAGGGCATTGGTTTCATTTAATGTAATATTGTGACAGAATTGGAAAGAAGAAGAAACAAAAGGAATTAAGTTAGCAGTAAAGAAAAACCCACCTGATAATCTGGCTGCACATTATATGTAATAAAATTGTGGATTGATTAATTATAAGCAGTTAGAATTTTTACCAAGGGAAATACTATGCATCAGACATTATCACATGAGCTTCCCCATGATTATTAATAATTATTACACAACCTTAAATTATATATAAAGTTACTTATTTAGTTTCATATGATTTTGTAAGTGTATTCTAAAACTTCTGCCCAAAAAAATACAATAAATCTTTTCTTGAGAAGAATTACTTGTGGCAGGAAGATAATTTCCAACTGTAATTTTTCTATAACTTTATCTTTTCTTTATTTTAGGCCCCATGATGTGCTTGCTACCCTGCTAAATAATTTGAAAGTACAAGAAAGACAAAACAGAGTGTGTACAACAGTGGCAATTGCTATTGTGGCTGAAACTTGTTCCCCTTTTACAGTACTGCCTGCACTTATGAATGAATACAGAGTTCCAGAGTTGAATGTTCAGAATGGTGTATTAAAATCTCTTTCTTTCCTATTTGAATATATTGGAGAAATGGGAAAAGACTACATTTACGCTGTCACCCCCTTACTTGAAGATGCTTTAATGGACAGGTAATTTTTCATTCCTCACTAAACTATTTTTATTGTTTCCTTTACTCTTATTTGCCAGGTTATAGTAAACCTAACAAATATTAAGCCAATTATTTAGGTTCATGATTGTGGCGGTGTGGAAGGACCACAGAGACATGCTCATTGAGATGTAGATTTTTGGAGTAGCTGAAAAATGTGGTTTTCAGTTTCTTGGACATAAGAAATATACATATATGTAATAATTACTTTTGGACCTCCTTTATGTATTTAAATAAATGGATCATTAGTATATTTGAGCGTTATTCTACAGTATATAGCTTTTCTTGAAGTAGTGATTACAATGGTCTGGAGTTAAATGATCTTAAATGATCATTCCATTATATTTCTTTACCCCAACAATAGAAGGGAAATGAGAAGGAACAGTTCCTTTCTTATCCCTTGTTTAATTATTTGAATAGGAATTCAGCTCCAGAGCACGAATAGGTGCTGGGATAGAGGGTGCCTCTATTGCTGTGGTTCCTTATACTGGTTGTGTAAGTAAAGGAGAAGCAAGGGTGGTGATATAATGCTTTTGTTCTTTTATATTCTTTTTATTCTCTACCCATCCACCTACTTATCCATGTCTTGCAACTTATCTGAGCTGGGGAGACAGCCCATTGGGCTGCTGAAGTGCTGCTGCTCCCTGTCATTTCTCTCTTTTTGACACACCTTATATTGATCTGTTTTAGGAATTTAGTTGACCTGGCAATATTTAGTTTCTTCTTTTTGTGGTATTGAAGCACAGTTTTCACTTTGAGTCAAAAGGGGGGAAGTTAACCCTGCTAGCTACCAACCTAAGACTATTGAAGAGAAAAGGATGAACAGTCATGTTTGATATTAAAAGATTTTATTTTATCAAACTAGAACAACTCATGGCTCAACTTAAGGTTGCTGGCGGAAAGAAAGAAAAAAAGGGGAGGAAGTTACTGATAATTTTTTCTGTACAATTTCTTTTTCAGGGATCTGGTGCACAGGCAAACAGCTAGTGCGGTAGTGCAACATATGTCTCTTGGAGTATATGGGTTTGGCTGTGAGGACTCTTTGAATCACTTACTAAATTATGTGTGGCCCAACGTGTTTGAGACATCTCCTCATGTCATCCAAGCAGTTATGGGAGCACTGGAGGGCCTAAGGGTGGCTATTGGACCTTGCCGGATGTTGCAGTATTGTTTACAGGTAAGTTGGATAAAAATGCCTGCCTAGATTTCTGAATAATTTTTAAAAAGAATATTAAATCAGGAAAATAATGTAATTGAAGAGTATCCTGCCGCTGTCTTAAAGACTTCTTTATGCTGACCTATAGAAAATAATTGTAATGTAGCAAGATTCCATTTATATGGTTTGTGAATGAACATAGATAATGAAATCTTCCAAGATTATTTTTTGCTAGTAGAAAATTTTCTGAATGATTCATATGATAAGAAATAATATCTAAAATAAAATTGTTTTAATAAAAGACTACATAAACCACAAAGTATAAAATCAAATAAGTAGAAAGGCAGTGGCTAGATATAAGAACTTCTGCATTATTGTAATGAGGCTTTTGCCACACCCTTCTTGTGGTCTATTGTGTAAGCTGCTTCTCAAAACTTTTGCTAAGTATTTATAGGAAGGATGAGCTAGACAATATAGATCAAACTGAATAACATGATACTCAGGTTTCTGACATGTCATAAAATGCCATTTTTTTGTAAAATGATCAGTAAATAAGATGATTCACTTAAGTGCAATTTAATTTCTGGTTCTACTTTTTTTCCTAGGGTTTGTTTCACCCTGCCAGAAAAGTCAGAGATGTGTATTGGAAGATTTATAATTCCATCTATATTGGTTCACAGGATGCTCTAATAGCACATTATCCACGAATCTACAATGATGAAAAGAATACCTACATTCGTTACGAACTTGATTATGTCTTGTAATTTTATTTCTCATTTGTTTTGTGTTCAATAGACAGCTATTCCATATTTGGTTCAGAACTGGTGATGTACAATTTTTAAGACACTGCAGAGTACCGTAGAATGGTCAGAGGCAGAGCTTAGAAATCAATAGCATGATTTTTAAATAACATGTCTTTGTTTTGGTGTTAAAGCCAGTAGTGACCAAGAACACAATGATTGCAGAGAATATGGGGAGGAAATCATCTTGATGAGGATTTAAGATTCTGTTCCTTGTGTTGAAAAGGGGCTGTTTGAGAAATAAACATTTGTGTATAAAATATTAATGGTTATTTGTGTGTGAGCATTTTTGGGCAGGGAGACATATAATAAGTCTCAGATCATCAAGCAATTTATGTAAAAAGGTGGCATATTACATTTTAATTGTCTTTGTCATACCCTAGCTTTTGAATAAATAAGAAACGTTCACATTTTGATTGTTGTGTCTTTATCTTGAAAAAGCACTTGTTATAAAATTGGCTTTTGTACTGAATTGCCTTGAGGTTTGAGTCTTTATTTTTTCTTTTCTCCAACAAATATTTTCCTATGTCCACTGTTTTCTCCCATTATGATTTGCTCTACTGAAGCAGTAATGAATTCAAAACTGGATAGTTATTGAATATTGAAACATGGCTATGGATTATACACTAAAATAGGTGTATACATGGGATTGAAATATTAGGAGGCTATGTACAATATGTAATGTTTAGTGAATAAACATTATACCAAATATCCACCAGCAAATTTAATGGTGGCTGGTCATGGTAATATTCTTGTTCAAAAGGGGGAAATGGCACAGATACCTTAACTGATGATAGCAGCCATTGTATGTGGGATATGGGAAGACAGAGCACATTTCAGGCCCAGTGTAAAAGAAAAATGAAGCCTGTGGTTAACAGATGCCATTCAAGTTGTCATTTTGTGGCTGCTGTTCCTTAGCAAACATTCATTTCAACTTCAGATGACATTGCAAACCTGGGGTTTAAATGTGATGTCTGTTCTAGGATCACATTGTGGTAACTTGAATCAAGGATTAGCACAGGAAAGCATTCATTCATTGGTCAGGGACAACACTGTTAATATAGGAGGAGACTAGGACTGCAGCTTTGCAGTGAAAAGTTGGGAGCCACGCAATGTTTATGGAAAACTTCCAAGGCCACATTTTTTTAAACTTGTATCTCAATTGTTACTTCAGATTTTCTTTTAACATGCCAGAATCTTATGACACTTAGATTCTCAAGTTCTTGAAGATACCAAAGAATCTGAGATAATACAAAAAGCTTTATTTAACAACATTCATGAAAAACCTGTGAAAGTCTCACGTTTTAAGCTCTCCTTTAAGCTTGGGGTTTGTCTAAAATAATGTGCATTAGGTGCTTACATATACTAATTCATGGGCTGCTTCCCATCTACTGGAATAATATTTTTTAATTCCAAAGCTACGTAGGGTTCAAAACACTATTGCTTACTAGTTAATCTCACTTTTTTTCTAGCCCTGTTGTTTCTTTACCCCCTAGGGAAGACAGATGCTTTTCAAAGTTCCTTTAAAGATGCCCTATGAGAATCTAGGAATTCTCTTTCCCTTACAAATTCATGATGAGCAGAGAAGTATGTAAACATTTAAATAGTTATATTTTGATTTTATTTATATTTATTGCACATATGCACATAATGAACTGAAAATAATTGTTTAAGTTCTCTTCCGGCCCTTCCTATCTCTTATTCAAACAGAAAATAGTTGAATGGATCCAATAATAAGTGAAACATTTTATGAACCTTTCATATCTGGGGGAAAGGAATTATTGGTTCTTAGGCTCCCCCTCTTTAGAAAGGCTTGTCTGATGTTATTGCTCACTTCAGATATTTTTCAACTGGAAAATCCAGAGTTTTTTTAGATACAGGTATATGGCTGCCTTTCAACATATAAGTATATTTTGGGGCAGCTCACAGAAAGCAAACAAGTTTTATTACTATTCAAAAAATAGCAGTTGAACATAACACAAATACAAAAAATGTAAATAGAGCCAACATTTTATTACCACCCATTTTGGCTTAGACTAAATAAAAAGCAATAAAATAAATATCAAAATGTTACCTTTAAAATTGGCTTAAAATTAACATGACATAAAACGAATGCCCTCTGACATGGTATCTTCCAAGTGTCAGACAATGAGACTCACCTCCAGCCAACATGGCCTTAATCATTGATTTGACCTATTTCATTACAACTTTTAGTACAGTTGCTAAAGGAGAATTTAAGTCATCACCTTAGGGAAGGGGTCAAGAGAACATTGGAATATGTCCTTTTAAATTTCAGTGGAACATCTGAGAACATCAGAGAAGAGCAACAAAGATGATTAGGGGACTGGAGACTAAAACATGAAGAACAGTTGCAGGAACTGGGTATGTCTAGTTTAATGAAAAGAAGGACTAGGGGAGACGTGATAGCAGTGTCCCAATATCTCAGGGGTTGCCACAAAGAGGGAATCAAACTATTCTCCAAAGCACCTGAGGGCAGAATAAGAAGCAATGGGTGGGAACTAATCAAGGAGAGAAACAGCTTAGAACTGAGGAGAAATTTCCTGACAGTTAGAACAATTAATCAGCTTGCCTCCAGAATTTGTGAACGCCCCAACACTGGAAGTCTTTAAGATGTTGGATAGCCATTTGTCTGAAATGGTATAAAGGGTTTCCTGCCTAGGCAGAGGGTTGGACTAGAAGACCTCCAAGGTCCCTGCTATTGTATTGTATTGTATTATTGTACCTCTGTGTGAGGATGAGTCCTACCTGAGAGGTTCAAGAACTATTAATAAAAAAGCCACTATGGATTTCAAAAAGGTGCAGGCCATTACTCTTTTTAGCAGCTTTAGATGTTTGCCTTCCACCAGCGCTAGGCCGATCTTTCCTCCAATAGTTCCAGTCCCCTTTAAAAGTCTTAACTTTGGATCCCATATCCACATTTGATGGCTGCCAATTTCATTATTGTAACTAGCTACTGGGTCAACAAGTATTTCCCTTTATTATCTGTCCAAAAGGAGAGAATAGTTTTCCCACATCAGACTTGATTTTATATACCTTATCTTATCTTATAGCTCCTTATCTTTCATTATAAGACATCTGAATCTGCCTTCCATTAATTCACGAAATGGGGATGTCATCCTAAATCCTAGAAGCAACCCAAAGTGCAGGATCGAAACCGGAAGCAAGAGGCAGCGGCCCACATAAGCGACGACCTCCAAGGACAAAAAAAAGAAAAGGCTGGATTCACACGCAAGGCCGTCAGAAGCGTGAAGGAGACACACACGGTGTAACAGAATTTTAGAGCCTGGCCCAACTAACAACACCGAGCTCAGGCGCCGGTACTTGAATGGCCGATAAATTGCGCCTTGGCCAAGAAAGGAGAGCAATCGCAAAGGGCAGATTCCGCGCGAGGGGGCGGCCGACACCAAGGGAGCGGAACAAAGAAAACGATCCCGACGGGCTCTCTCCAGCAGTCGGTAGGAGCAGCCTTGCATTTCCGGACATGGAGGAGGAGGAGGAGGAGGAGGGGAAAGCCAAGGCGCAGTTCCAAGCTACGCTCGACGAGGGGCGCTCTTCCTCAAGGCGAGCGCGGCCCGGAGAGTGTGTCGGAGTGATGTCAGGGCTAGCTGGGTTGAATGCATCCGTACTTCCTGTATCAGAGCAGGCTTGGCTAAAGACCAGCGGGTTTTTCTCCTCCTGACCTAGCGAGCTGCTGCGAGAGGAGGAGGAGGAGGATTGTCAGCCCGGGATCGCGCGCGTCTCCCCTTCGGAACGTGGCTTGGCATCTCCAGGCGGGGAGAGCTGCATGTGGGCCAGCAAAGCCCGGGGGAGACCATGGCAGTGCTCAAACTGACCGACCAGGTAAATAAAAAAGAGAGACCACCAACAATAGAATCGGGGGGAGGGCGGGGGTGGGGGAAGCCCACGCATAGCTGCTGCGTTGCTGGGAGGCTTCTGGAGAGCAGCCGCCGCCGCCGCCGCTGCAGCAGCAAGTGAGGAGGCGGCGGCGGCGGCGGCAGGTCGCGTCGGAGGCCGGATCTTCATTTTTGGGAGGTCGGGGATCCCAAACTGAACGCCGGGTCTCCTCCTCCTCCTCTTCTCGGGGGCGAGCCTTGCCAGCAAGCCATCTCGCGGGCTCCGGGATGCCGCGCTGCCCCAGGGCTGGGGGTAGAGAAGAAGGGGGAGTGCGAGGATACGGTGCGAGGCGGATCGCCCGTCAAGTTTCTCATTGTCTAGGAAATGGGAGCAGTTGTCAAAACAGGAGGCGGCCGGGCGGGCATCTCGGGGAAACGGCAGCGCTAGTTTGGCCGCGTTCGCACAACCGTGCAGCCCCGCCGCGCTTTCGGCGTTCGCACGGCACGCTGACCTTTAAATGAACCACACGGACAGCCCGTCCCACATCTGAAAGTAGCGGATTACGTTTTCGTGCCTCTCCCACCCCCTTGTTCCCCCAGTTCCGACTCACGGCTTTTAATACCTACCGGCGCGTTTTCCCTTCATCTTTCCTATCTTGGGATTGATCGGGCCGGAGACAAGGCTTTCACGTGTTGACCTGCCTCTCCACTGGTGGAGTGTGTGTGTGTGTGGATAAGGGCATCTCCTAATGAACGTGTAGTGTGTGCCGGAGCGAAGGGGATAGAGAGCAAATCGTGGAATTGCTCTGTTCGTTGTTAATGCCCCTTCAGTCCCAGCTTTTTGACATGCATGACTTCCCCCGAAATGTTAGCGCATCTTTATTGAGCGCCCCCGCCTCTCTCGTCTTCCCTGTTCAAACGTTTGCACTTTATAGCGATCTGCCTTCATGGCTGTTAATTGGCTGTTCAATAGGGGCCAGAGCCCAGTTGCTGGTGAGCTCAAATATTTATGCAGCTTTTATTAAGTCAGAATTCTAAAAAAAAAAAAAAAAAAGGACCCGCTCCTAATAGGCTGTTGGGTGAACCAACTTTTAGATTGGTTGAAGAAGGACAAGGCTAGGAGGAGTGAGTTGAAGGGCTGATTGCCTTAACTTAGTTAAAGCGCTTGGTGGGATGAAAAGCAACCCAAGCCCCTGTTAAAAAGGGCTCTTGAGTGCATTCTTGTGGAAGAATGTAAGAAGGATCAACCTCACTGTTTTCCAAGCACAGGGATACTGTGTCTTGGATGCCAGGCAAATAGGCCCCTTTAATTCTTTTCTAGGCTGCAGGTAGTGGGTGAGTTTCAGATGGGTTTCATAAATGAGTGAAATGTGGGGCGTGAGAGTTAAACTTCCCTGCCTTCCCCAAGTGCGCTCCAAAGCCTACACATTATACATCTAATATGAAAAATAGAGATTCATAAACTGCGCGAGCTGCACTGGCTGCTTGTAGTCTTCCGGGTGCGCTTCAAGGTGTTAGTAACCATCTTCAAAGTGCTCCATGGCACGGGTCCTGGCTATTTGCGAGACTGCCTCCTACCACATACCTCCCTCCGAATTGTCCGCTTCCACAGAGAGGGCCTCCTCAGGGTGCCGTCTACCGGTCAATGCCAGCTGGCGACTCCCAGGGGTAGGGCCTTCTCTGTGGCAGGTCCGGCCCTTTGGAACGACCTGCCCCCCGATCTTCGCACCATCGCTGACCTACGCCTATTCTATCCGACGCTTAAAACGCATTTTTTCCACCTAGCTGGCCTGGCATAGATTAATTGGTTTTAGTTTAAATTTAATATTTTAATCGTTTTAACTATTTTAGCACAGATTTAATTATTTAATTCTATTTTATATTGTATATATTTGTTGTGGTTTTATTTTTTCTGTGCACTGCCCTGAGTCCTACCACGAAGAATAGGGTGGTATATAAATCTGACAAATAAATAAATAAACACACTTTGAAACACACCCAACGAACTAAAAGGAAGCTTTAACTAGTGCAGTTAAAAACGTTCAGATTAAATATTATCCTGGAACCTTGTAATAAAATTGTCTCAAAAATCCCAGCAGTAGGGATTATCCCTTAGATTTGCAAAAAAGTGAAGAAATTGGCTGTCCTTGCATGAAATTGTATATGCTATTCATTAGGCAAGAATTATGTTTTCTTAGAGATGTTTGGGAAAGAACTTTTAAATGCATATTAAGGAGCACTTTGACTTAATTCATTCTAAATGGTCTATTTCTATTTTAAAATAGCACATTTTTTTCTAATTCTCTTATCAATAGTCAAGCAAAGCATTTAAGAGTGACATTAAGTTCCTTTAGTAGTCTAATTTGTCTTTAGAATATGCTGACTATTTTGCATTCAATTAATTTAATCTACTAATTTTGGTTTAATTTAGTGTGTGTATAATTTGTCACATGGATTTTGGTCTCAGTCTTCTGCTAAAAATATTACTTAAATTTTGTTAAGGACATCTCTACATCCAATACTGTACTGCAGTGTAGTGTTAGCTAATAACTTCATGTAGTCTTACATGAAAGAATATGTATTTATTCTATAAGGTAGACAATACCTTTTGGTAGCCTTTTTTTTAGAGTTGTAAGGCTAGTAGCATTTATAAGTGCTGTCTCAGGTCTACCTCTTGTTTCTGCTTTATTTTTATACAGATACTTCTAATTTACAACAAAAGGCTTTCATTTAGGGTGGTTTTCTCTGGCTTCCACAGGGTAGGTCCAAGTTCCATTAATTCAGCTAAGATTTGTAAATCAAACATCTTTGCTGCAGTGAATACTAAAGGTGTTTGTGCTTTAGATGTCATTTCAATGCTTAGACTTTTCCTTGAAGCCAGATTTTTCAGAGAATTAGTTATAAGGGTTTAAAAATTTTAATGAGCCTAGATGATTAATGGTATTTGTCATTTTTTTCTTCAGACGTGATTTTATTTAAGTTGCCCAAAGCCACTAGAACTGGGTAAGAGAGTGAGAGAGAGAAACAGAAAGAGAGACAAGACAGATTCAGAGTTTGCACAACATAGTAAATCCAGATTAAATGAATTATTTAATAATAATAATTTATTATATTTATAAACCGCCCCCTCTCCCCAAAGGGACTTTTAAGGTTTAGCATTCTGTAAAAATCATGTTTTGACTTAGCATGTTGTGATTTATTTTTTAAAAAACCATGAGTTTTTTTAGCACAAGGTGTGAAGGAGTTTACTTTTTTCCTCACATTGCTTAGTTTTAGTCATAGGCAAATTTAATTTTAATTTAAGACTTCTCTGGAATGTAAAGGCAAGAATTTATCCTTTTCCTGAGCCGGTTCCAGCAACAGCAGCAACAACAACAACCAACCACCCACCCCCGCCTCTCCATCCCACCCCAAATAGGAGGCCTTCTGATTCCCTGGAGCTTTTTCATTGGTTAAAAAAGGGAACAGCCAATCCTTGCCAGCAGCCTTTCCCCCTGAAGGCTGGAGAGCAATCCAGAATGGTGGGAGAGGTACAGGGAGAGTCTGTTTCCATCCCTACCAATTGCAATAAAATTAGACATGTTGGGTTTTTGAATATTGACAAGAAGAGCTCGGCTGGTCATCTTAGTCCAGTACTTTACTCCTCAGAAAATGGGCAACCAGATGCCCATTGGGTGCTTAGAACAGAGACACAGACATACCAATTCCCCACTCTTGTTTTCCCTGCTGGTATTTGGAGGAGTGCTACATTCAGTCTTCAGGATTAATAGTTTTTGATAGACTGGTCCACCCTCTACCCCACCCTTCTTTTGAGACCATTGTACTTCAAATTCTGTTTTGAATTATCATTGTTAACCATTTTGAAATAGCAAAGCGGGGGGAGGGGGAATAATGGCAAATTAAATAAAATTTCTGTCAATGGAAAAATAATGAATAGAACGAAAATGTTACATCCAGCCTAGTAGAGGAGTTTGTGTATCACTCTGAGACATAATGAGATTTGTATGATTTGTCCTTATGTGTTCAGTTTATTCCAGATCATGGATCAGTATAATATATGAATCCAGTCACTCTTGTGGATAGTTCAATGGCCACAATAAAATAGGTCCTTAGAAAGATATGCTTTTCTATTAAATTATCATACATTCAATAGCCAAACATTATGCATGCTTAAATTGCCTCCCTTACAAATAGTCTTACATAATTTCTTCTGTGTCATACAAATATGCCCATTATTTTAGCTGTGATCCTAAACAGATCCCAAAATTGTTTCCAAATTATTATTCTTAATAAGACAAAATGATAGAAGAGTCTTTTTAAACACATTTAAATGTAAATAAAATTTTAATTACATTTTTGTTCTGGCTCCAGCATGACTACCTACAAGCAATTCAAATCTATATCAGCTCTCCACCCCTTAAAAGTTGCACACTTGTGGCTTACTGCAGCTGTCACAGCAGACACTATATGTTCATCTTGTTGAATTGATTGATTTTTGCCAGATGTCTTTAGCTTATACTGTCCACATTTGCTACTTAGGGCTGGCAGGGCTTCAGCAAAAGCCCATTTCAGTCAGTGCGTTGTCCTGTTAAGAACTAATTTCTGCTTTTTAGGGAGAAAAGAGAGTTGTGGTTTGTGTAAACATCCTGCTTGTGAGTGTTACAGGTTGATGCAAGAACTTCTGCAATTAACTCTTGTGACACACGTTACAAGACACTATGCCCCTGGATTTGCTTCAATCCATGAATCTGAATGCAGGGTTACTACATGCTTAGCCAGAAATAAATGTGCCTGTTTTCATGATATTCTTAGCATGATATATTGCATGAAAAACCATTTCCAAACACAGAGAAAGTTCTGTGCAGGAGTAGAATATTGATTCTATGATGAAACAAACATGTTATTTTACAAGTGACAAGACAATTCTGTTTAACTAGTAAAATACATATTTCACCAAACCCAATGATGAGTTACAAATAGTAATCACGTGCTTGACTTTATATGCTAATCCGAAACCAAATCATGTTTTCACACAAACTGATCAGTATGATCCTCCATTACTAATCCTCCCATGTTGCAGGTAGTTCATGACATACAACACTTCATTTAGTGACTTTCAAAGTTACAACTGCACTGAAAAAAGTGACAATTTTTCAACTTACAATCATTGCCGCATCCCCATGGTCATCTGATCAAAATTCAGATGCTTGGCAGCTGACTTATATTTATGGCATTTGCAGTGCCCCAGGGTCATGTGAACACCTTTTTTGACCTTTTGACAAGCTAAGTCAATGGGAAAGCCAGATTCACTTAACGACCATGTTACTAACTTAATCACAGTGATCCACTTAACAACTGTGGCAAGAAAGATCGTAAAATGGGGCAAAACTCACTAAACAAATACCTTGCTTAACAACAGAAATGTTGGTCTCAATTATGGTCACAAGTTGAGAACTACCTGTACTTTTGGAGTGAGTGCATAATGGAGTGAGTGAATAACCTGTATAATGGAGTGAGTGCTGCATTGCTGGAGGTTTTTAAGAGATGAGAGCCATTTGTCTGGAATTTTATAGGCTGCTTGAGCAAGGGGGTTGGAGTAGAAGATCTCCATCATCCCTTCCAACTCTGTTATTCTGATACCGGTTATTTTCCGCCTGTTGTAGATGAGCCCATTAAAAACAAAGGCAGAATAGCTTACTTGTGGGAGATGTAATATCCTTGCCTTGCCTGACTGAGTATGGTTTAGGAAGCAAACGGCCATAAAATGAGTTCAACCTAGAGTAAAATGATCAATCCTCAAGCTGAATTTAAATATTCTTTAAGATGTAGCTCTTAGATTACGATACTTAATTCCACCTTAACCGTTTGTTGTACCCCATACCCCGCTAAAGCCACAGGAACAATAAGGAGTCCATTTATTAGGGGTAGAAATAGCTTTAATGTTGTTCACAATATGTTCAAGAAACCAAAATGATCCTAAATTTGTCAGAAACCATTAGTGATTTCAGGTGACTTACAGTATATTGTATTCTGGTATAACCAAACCATCATTGAGAGGATATAAACCCTTTCTTCATTACTTTTCTGTCAACACAGTCAGTGCTAGATAAATCTAGAGGAAGTACTGTAGTCAATATGACCAAAGGCCTGTTTCGTGCAATACTCTGCTCCCCAATGGGTAAGGAGATGTTAGTGGAAAGCCCACAAACAGGACTTTAACCCAACAGCCCTTTTCACCACAGACACTACTGTTAGTATAAAGTTCAGCTGACAAGTCATTTATCTCTTGTTTGCATTTAAATATCTCTCTTTCTCTCTCAGAGCCACTCTATAGCCTGTGGTCAAAATTCAGTCTTTTACAAAAATGTGAACTCCGTAAACTTGCTTACCAGAGTAATGATACTTTTAAAAATGGCGTTTTCTTTTATTTGGTTCATTGTTTGCTTTTTGAACACAGAATTTCAGAGAATCTCTGTATTTTTATGACATTTTCAGAGCTATGGATTAGGAATAGGATGATTGCCACCATCCCCTCAGAGCCTTGCAGATAAAGTTTGTTTATATTTTAGCCTCAAGGAAGCAAGAGATAAAATTAACTGTGTTTATCAAATGGCTGTTCCAAAAGAAATCTAATCAAAATATGTGCCTCTCCCAGAAAATAATTAGCTACAACTTTGCTTTTCAAATAGGGAAGTGCAGTAGTCTATAAAAGTCTGATATATTATGTGTTAGGTTAGGTGTGCATGCTGGGCAAGTTATGCTTTCTCGAAATATAAATGTCATTCACCAAAACTCTTGATTCTTAAGGTACTTTTTTTCTGTGCCTAATGTGTGACTTGTAACCTTTTCCACCTAACTGCAGCAGAGGGATTTGGTTGTCATGCCAACGTTTGAATAGACGGGAACCTTATACTGTGCAAGCATTCATAGATGTCCCCTGGTAATCCCAAGGCCATATCTGACCTTATACAGTAACGAATGTCTTTTGGCTAGGTCTGGAGAGGCAGGTAAATTTTGCTTATAGCTTTCTTATAACATGGTTCCTTCTCTAAAATGGCAACATAATCCCCACTTCAGCTTTAACCAGCCTGAACATTTTGGAATCATGATTGGAGTCTGATTTGTCTGTAAAAGTTAATCTAATTGCAGATTAAATTAAATTCTTCTTTCCTCCTCTTTATCTTCCTTGGATCAAGCTGATTGATCTATGTCAAAAATAAGCAATCTAATGTTCTCTAGATATTTTCCCCAAACCTTGGGTGTGCCTCAGTGGTACTAGTAAAATATAATTTTTACGGTGGACTTACAAACACCATAACCCCATCTACATATTAAGGAGCCAAGTTTATGGAAATGTATAGTCCAAAAAATATATAGAAAACAACATATTGCTTATCTAGTCTATGCATGATATACATTTCATAGTTTCTCCTTTTCCTTCTCAAGCTTCAAAGGAATCGTGAAACAGATATTGAAATATATTTATTCACAATACTGTTTAGGGTTTACTGTTTAGAGTTGGCTGTTAAAAGCATCAGGTATATATAGTGAACTTTCATCACAACAGAACTTTTATATTTGTTTTATGATGTTGCCATAGTGAAAAGGTAGGAATTGCTATATGTGACATTTGGACTCAGTAACTGGATTCATAATTCAGAAAAATAGGATGCCCCATCATGTTCAGTATCAGTGGTTTTTTTCTTTAGGATAAGAAGACAATATTTTCCTGTATCAGTGACATTTCATAGTTTTTAGCCTTTATCGTCATTGTACATCATGTATGCAACGAAATTGGTTTTAGCCTCACTGGTGCAATCCACAAGAAAAAGTACAAACAACATAAATAGTATAAAGAATAATCCCTATGCAAGTAATTAGTGGGGCGTGGGAAGGAAAGAAAAAGAAAAATAGTCCTAGCTCTGTCAGGTTCCTTGATCCTGTCAAGCAGCCTTCCCCAAATTGAGGCTGTGAAATTATGTTGGGCTTCAATGGCCACAACATCCCTGGGATGGACGAGAGTTAGCTTTAATCAGGGGTGGGGAACTATGGCATTTTTATGAGCATGGCTGGCTCAGGAATTCTGGGAGTTGAAGTCCATAAATCATAAAACATAATTCCTCACCTCTGGCTTAAATATTTATAGAAAACAGCAGGTGAATAAAGACTGCTGTGGGAAGTCTTGTTTATGTTCAAATGAAATCCTGTTTCGGCTAAAAGTGAAGACATGGATATGTAGGAGACAGGACCAGTATCTATCACTCTGTCCCCTTGCACAGTTTGAGCCTACCTGCATTTCAGAAGCACCCCTAATCTTCAGAATAGACATTAATAGAATATTGCATTGGATTTATTGGGGACTCATCAAATGTGCAGATGACACTAAACTAGCAGGAATAGCCAACACCCAAGAAGATAGATTCAAGATCCAGAAAGATCTGGACAGATTTGAACACTGTGCCTTATCTAACAAAATTAAATTCAATGTGAATAAAAATAAGATTTTATACTCAGGCAAGAAAAAACATTTGTACAGGAATAGATTGGGTGAAACTTGACAGTATACTTGAAGTTTCTTTATCATGTGATTAAGTAATTTAGACAATGAATGCTGATTGATCCTGTGCATGTATTTTTCTCAGATACATGTAGAGCATTCAATATTCTATGCTATGTAATAAAATGAATAATGCAAATTTAACTCCTAAAATAAAACATAGTATTGAGGAAATAGTAGAAATGTCATCCATTGGAATATACGTTAGCAGATTATTCAAGATGATTCATTTTTAGTCAAATAAAACAGTATTTCTAAAACAATCTTTTTTTTTCACTTTTAGTTAAAATTGAATGCATTGCAATTGGTGGCAAAGAGGATTTAGAAGATATACTTAGGTGGCAAGCCAGCTAAATTTATTTCTTTATTTCTGTTAGCAAGAACTAAAATAGGAAACTCCTGACTCACCCAAATACAGTTGAGCTCATTGCCATCTAGTGACTAAATGATACCATGGCACTATCTGCACCAAAATTTTAGAAAAAACATGTCGTCTTGGATAAAAATTATTTTACAATTATTCTGAGAATGCAGAATGTTCTTCTGCAGCATTTGTAAGTAGAGTCTTGATCAGAGTGGTATATAGATCTGAATAAATAAGCGCATATACGGTAGATCTAAATGAATAAATAAGTGCAAGAATTGGACCTGTCTATGCCATTTGGCTGGGCTAGTTAGAGCTAGTCTCAAACTTGGGAAGATAACAGGCTTGAGAAAGCTGGGTTGAATAGTTACATAGGTTTTTATAGTAATGAATGGGCTATTCTTTTGGGGAATGGCTCTCAAATGCTATACTGTTGTTTAGAGACAACAGAGAATGAACATTATGAAATGCAGCCTAATCCTAAACCTTGTAGTTAGGTCACTGTTAGTCTTTTAGTAGAACTTTGACTAATTCACCATTTTACTCTTTTTTTCTCCTATGATGATCTGCAAGTCTGAGAGTGTTAGTTCCTACATCTTTCTTACTTCCTCAAAAAAATCATTTGGTGCACACATATAAAGAGGAAGTGAGTATTTTGTAAGAATCATTTGTTAACATATACTGCTTTGAATATTAAGAGTCAACATTCATTTCTTATGACATATTTAATGGATGAGGGCTCATTTTACCAGTTGCATATACTGAGTCTTATAAGTACTTTAGGTTAGTAAGAAAGAGCTTAGAAGTATTAATAAGCCCCTCACTACCGTAATAAATGAGTATTCATTTTTGCTTTTGACATAGATGTGTAATCATAAGTCCAGTACAGCTCTTTAGTGCTGCCTTGTCATTTTCCTGTTTACAGGAGTTTGGCCACATTAGTCTTATGCCCTTGGCCAATAGTGTATTTCTCTGTTATAGAAAAGATCTAAGAAGACTTGCTAGAAGATAAGGATACTTGTTTGTGTTAGGCCTCCTGCTTATTTAATAACCTGCCCGGGTTATTGATCTTTAACATGGGAACAAGAGAGGTTTTACTAATGATAGCTAGCTACCCTGCCAAAGCATCATCACATTTTGCCAACTTGAGCATGCCAAATTATCTGGCGGTTTTCATCTTCACAGTGGGCCCTTGTTAGTCTAAGACTAGCATTATTGTGGTAGTACATCAATTATGAACTTTGGCTTAGGGCTCTTCCTCATGACTGCCTTGAAGGAACAGAGAAATAGAAAAATAGAAATAGAAATTTTGCTGAGCCCTATTCTGCTTTAATAATGAAGCCAGAGTGTGGTGATGTTCCTACAGTTTTAATGGTGGATTTTTATTATTATTATTTATTTATTTATTTAATTTGTATACCGCCCTCTCTCCCATTTGGGACTTAGGGCGGTTTTCCTGGTTTCATTCACTCTTCCACTGTAAGGTTGGCAGAGAAACATCCATCAGTCATTTATCTTAATGTGGACTAGATTGTGACAGATGGTTAAAGGAGTTGGGGGGTTAGTTCTTTGTCAAACCTTACTCTGTCTTTGTGTAAGTGTTAAGAGGAAGCTGGAATGGTCTTCTTATTTCTTTTTAAGTGTTAAAACAGCAGTAGTTAAATGTTACTTAAAACTATTTAGTACAGGTAAAAATGTAATTAAGGGATACTTTTCAGTCTGCTGCTGGGTTACACATTTTATAAAGTAAACAGTTAATGTTTCATTCCCTGTGAAGAAGTTTGAATATATTTTGAGATCTACTGGAGTTCTACCTGTCAGACTTGTAGTTCCTCTTGTCTAGGCTGAAGTGAACTTACTTTCTCTTGGCTTGCCCTTGAAGGGGGCACCTGAACACATTAAGAGCCTCCACTGTATCTGAAGGGAGCAAGTCCTAGTACAGAATCTCTATCTGCAATTGGCGGTTTAAATCTCTGGGTTCATATGCAAGCCATATGACCTCACCCTCAAAGACCCCTTGTGGTAGGCAGAGATCAAATGCTCTGAAACTGAAAGCAGTGACTCTTTCAGCAAATTCTGGGCTGCAGCTTTCTCCAAAGGGGAAACTACAAACAATTGTCTGGGGTAGGATTGACTCTTTGCTTCTGTCATGATTAGTATATTGAGGTTTATGGTTCCTATGGCTGGGTTGAGACCACCCATAACCAGCAGGTCAATTGCAATCCAGGCCTCATTCTTTTGCACTGGTGATTAAAACCTGGTGACCTACTAAAGAGATGCAGGGTCTAAATAATGGCAGACATCTGTCAAGAGCGGGTTTCACACTGTTTGTACAGAAGCAAAACAAAAAAAAAAGTCTGCAATTTAGGCAAGCTATTCGCAATATAGCACGCATTGCCAATTGGCATAAATTTCTTTCTTTCTTTCTTTCTTTCTTTCTTTCTTTCTTTCTTTCTTTCTTTCTTTCTTTCTTTCTTTCTTTCTTTCTTTCTTTCTTTCTTGCTTGCTTGCTTGCTTGCTTGCTTGCTTGCTTGCTTGCTTGCTTGCTGTCTCTCCCCCTCCCCCTTCCTTCCCTTCCCTAAAACAAAAATAGTAATCCAATCAGTGCACCAGATTTGCCCTTCTGACATCTGTTTATAGTTACCTGTTTAGTATGAAGCAGGCAGAGTTTAAATCTCCCAGCCGTAAACATTGAAACAGCAACCCCCTCTCTCTGGCCATATGTGCTCTTTCCCAAGTACCAAGAATCTAGAAATAATTGTTATCTACTGAGATTGTATGTTCATGCTGTTATTTTGCCAGAAGGTGTGGGTTTGGAGAAATATGGCTTCAATTAAGAGCTCCCTCCTATTTTTTCTTAACACTGCAGCATCAAATTCCACTTTTCCTCCAGTATGCAACCCTTTTGGGCCTTGGCTACACTTTTTCACTTGTGCCATAATGCATCTTGCCCTGTTTTGACACTTTCCAATTTCAGGTGAGTTGGAACTGCAGCTCCCAGAATTATGAGCTTGGGTATGTTGTAGGGGTGGTTTGCTGTCGGCATTGCTACCAGTTCGCTTCGCGTGGGTGTGTGCGCGCACAGTTGACTGTAAATTGTTCTGCGTATGTGCAGAATATGAAAAAATTACTAAAAACATGCCGGCAATGGCAGCAACAACTGGGAAACCAGTTTGGGGGTGTGGCCAGCCTGGGCCGCTGCCAGTTCTGCGACCAAGACCAAAATACCACTACCAGCTTGCCTGAACTAGTGCGAACCGGTAACAACCCACCTCTGGTATGTTGGGTGAGAATTCTGGGAGTTGCAGTCCCCACAGAGCTGGAGGGACCAGCATAATAATGCACTTATGGCAAAACTGTGCAATAGATCCTGAGCTATATGTGTCAAATCTCATATTGTTTCATGGTTTTTTCCCCTGAAAGTCTTATTTAAAGGAATTAAGGTCCGAATGCAAAACCAGGTTTGGAAGCTTTACCTATGCATACTATAGAACAGTGTTTCTCAACCTTGGCAACTTTTAAGACGTGTAGACTTCAATCCCCAGAATTCCCCAGCCAGCATGAAGTTGCCATGGTTGAGAAACACTGTCCTAGATAAACAGTGCCAATGGATTCCTGCAAAATGTGATGTTAAAGCAGCATATTAAAAATGGCATACCCAAGAATCAGAACTAAAAAAGTTATACATTTAAAAGAAACATATTAGACACCAGATTTGAATATTTATTATTTCTATTTTTAATTTTTTTAAATTGACTTCTTTAGGGAGAGCCATTTCCTTTGGCAGAAAGAGAAAAAACAGTTTTCATTTTTGAAATGCCCTTTTCCTTGTTTTTGTCCTTCGTACTTCCACAAAACTGCTGTAACAACTGCCTCTGATTCAGCTATATTGTAGGATGAAACCAGAAATCATGAAATATATCTTATCTCAAGAGTCCTATTTCTAGAAGAAACATCCATGTACTAATATACTCCCACTCACTGTTTCCTGTCTTATGGTCAGTTACTTCATCATAAAGCAACCTGCTTTGTTAACCAACAACTAGTAAGCTTTTTTAAATGTATATTTATTACTTTTTAATTAAAAGAGGGGCATACAAATAATCCAATCTTTATCCAAGGTAATACTAGTTTTATTGTTTAATTCTGTTAGCTGGTCCTACTAGTACTAGCAGCAATATTTCAGATTTTGGATATTCTTTTTTATTGATGAAAGTACCTGAAAAGAGTCATCTTAAGACTATTTCTTGGTTAGAAATTGAATCTAACTAATACTATTAATGAGAAAGCAGATATATCATATGTGGGGTGCCTATGATTTCCAACTTTTCCTGGTGTTTTTTAATTCCTTAGAATCTTGCAGAGTCATGTCACCAACAACAATTTAGTTTCTTGATGGAAAAATAATAAGTATATTAAGATCTGAAAAAGGCTTAGCATAACTTAAATGGCCCAAACCCATCAAGAATAGCTGTAGCTCCACCTACTTACATGGCATGAAAATATCTGGGAAGAATGTTGAACCACTGTGTTTCTAGCCAGAGTTGTAATATTTGACTCAACTCTCTTTTTTATTCTGGAGACCACAATGTTCCATAAATGGTTGCAAGTACTTCATGTGTTTGTGTTTTAGTATGCTGAAGTAATGTGATTAAGCCTGCTTTATCACCTAAGCTTAGATTTACTTTCACAGATGGACTGTTTATTCCTTTTTTTCAATCATTAAGCTGGATATCATTAAGCCATATTCATTTATTATACTTTGGGAAAGGGAGGGGGCTAAGTCAGTATTGAGTGACCCATCAGCTAGCTTTGTGCCTAAGGCAGGACTACAATTCACAATTTCCTAGTCTCTTACTTGTTCCTTTACCAACACACCATATTAGACATCTATTAGATATTAAGCCATTTATTAAAATTACTGAAAATTGGTTGAGTCCTTTTGTTTGCCAAAAGTCAAGGTACAATTATTATTTCTTAAATTTATATTTTGCCTTTTATTCTGGAGTTCATGGCAATGTACAATGAACAATAGGTTCCTTTCTTCCATTTCATTCCACACAACAAACTACTGTTAAAACTAAGTTCTTACGGCATTTCTGGATCCCTACACAAATGGATAGCTGCATTCCTTTTTTTTCTTTTGAAAAAGTTTTATTGGTTTTAACAATTTATGTTGGGAAAAAGGGTAAATAAGGTAATGAATAATATTTGGAGCTTCCACATCGGATCTGATGACCGCCTCCGAGTCTTCATACATATTCAATTAAAAAGAAAATTATCAAGGGGAAGGGGTACATACATTTTAAAATCATAAATTTTCATATTATTTTATACATTCAATTACTTTATACTATTGACGTCCGTACAGGACATCAATAAAAAAAATATATAACAAATTATTTTTGCGATCTGAGCCTCTTTGCTATGGTCTCTTCCTCCTCCCCCCCACCAGCAGGCGGACCCGTGGCTCCTCCCGTTCCCATCTCATCGGCATCCAGGATTGAGGAATGTTTTTTAAAAAAATTATGCGCCTCTTCAACTGTTTTAATTCTAACTCTTCCTCCCTCCCAGAATACCAGCATCCCTTCCGGCATCAACCACTTGAACCACACCCCCTTTTTGAATAATTTTTTAGTTAAGAAGGAATAATTCCTTCTTATATCTCTTATTTTCTTTGGGATCTGCTTCAATATGGCCACCTCGTTTTGCTGATACATCAAAGGACCCCCTCTCTGCGCTCTCAGTATCTCCTCTCTCGTTGATCTTCTTATAAATTTAATATGTATCTCTCTGGGTACCTCATTTATTCTGGCAAATGCTGAGTTAATTCTATAAATCAAATCAATGTCCCCCCAAATAAATTCCTTATCTTTCTTAATATAATCCACTAACATAGTAGCCATCAGCTCTCTCAGATTTTCATTGGGTAATTCAGGAACATTCTGGAATCTTAAAAAAAAAAGACATGCGTTCAAAATCAATTTTAGACATTTGACCAGTAATAAGGATAGCTTGCATTCCTGTCAACAAGTAGTCAAAATAGGGAAGGCTTGGTCAATCTGGAACTGTGCCGCCTGCGATAAGATCTAAGCACAGTACACAAAATTGTCTGTTACAATGTCTTACCTGTCAACGAGTACTTCAGCTTCAACCTCAATAATACACAGGTAAGCAATTGTTACAAACTCAAAACAAACCGTTACAAACTTGATTGCAGAAAATACGATTTCAGCAACAGAGTGATCAACACCTGGAATGTTCTATCTGACTCCGTTGTTGCATCCTCTAACCCTCACAGCTTCAATGTTAAAATGTCTATCTTGGACCTCACCCTATTCCTAAGAGATCGGTAAAGGTGGTGTGCATAAGCACACCAGCATGCCTATCGTTCCTGTCCTACTGTCCCCATTTATTTGTATTCATTTCTTTCATTCATGTCCATGTTTATATTTATACCTGCTATCCTGTACATGTTTGACAAACTAATAAATACAAATACAAATACATTTTTCTCAATGATAATCTTGTGAAATAATGGCTGAGAGAGTGACTGGCCTGAAGTCATACAATGAGCTTTCATGACTGAGGTGACTAGAATCTGGGTCTCCATTCCTAGTCCAAAATTGTAACCTCTGTGTCAAAAATAATTCAATAAAATCATATTAAAATAAAATAAAAATTATCTAAAAGGTCAAATTAACTTTAAAAATCATAATAGACACATAAATCTCATATTTTGTATTGTGCACCAAAGGCTAGGGACAGTGAACCAACTTTCACAAAGACTTTCATAATCAGGTGTTGGTAAAGACTTGTGTCATCTATTTCTAACCAGTCTTGCCATTCTGAGTAGTAGAATATACAACAGCGTCAGCTGGAGATTCAAGATTATGAATAGTTTTATATACAGGATAAAGGAATTCCAATGTGCATGTATTTTCTATGTGTACATGCACTATATCAAGAAACTGGTACCAAACCTAGTTAGTCAAATCAAGAAGCTGTATGTTAAGAGATCTAATTGTTGGGGTTGGAACTTGAAATACTTATTTCAGGATGAAAACAGAGCAGTATGCTTCACAAGGAAAGATATGCAACATCTAGCTGAAGGGGAAGGAGACCTGGAAAGGGAAAGCAATTGTTGCCACATGTCAAAATGGCAGGTGCTGAAAGTTGGCTGAGGGCAACTGTGTAGGCATTTTAGATCATGCAAATCAAAAGCCAGGTCCTTAAAATTCTGTCACTCTAGCAACCCATATCACTCAGAGGCTCAGCAAAATAATAATAGATTTACATTGCCATCAGGACTTAATTAGCCACAAGGACAGCTTTTAAATTAAACAGTAGAAAAACATATCTGCCCAAATGCAATAAACCTTAACACAGTTTTGGAACTTCAGGCAATCCTGTTGAATTTCCTCATTTAAGACTTAGTATTTTTCTTCTAGAATCTAGAAACTTTCACAGCTTTGACATCAATCTCAACTCCACATTACTTAACCATGTTCTGTTTCCTTGTGTGAATCTATTATTTTCAGCAGTCCTGGACTTGTCAACAAAAATGACTGGTTTTAGAGGATAAAGAACTTCACACTAGTGGAAAGAGTTACCTTAGAAGTAATTGGTATTTATTCACAGTTTCATCATTATTCAATTTCTTTATGCTGATTTCATTTTGCCTTGGGTCCACATTCCAATGTTAAGATAATTATTTGCTCCTTTCCAAACTATGTCATTCAGGCTAACATGAAGTGAATGTTGTATAGAAGATTTCTGACCTTACTGATAGAGATCCACTGTGAGCCATTTCCCTCCTCAGCTGCTGCCCCAAACATCTGACTTCCTTCAAAGAGAGAAAACTCAAGCAATCCCCCCCGCCCCAATGCTGGTAATTTGCTTTGGTTGTAGGCATGATAGCAGGAATGGTAGCAACATCTTTCGGTTCTTAGGTTTTCTAATTTAGTTTTGTGTTGCTGGGTTCACAAATTATATGAAGGTTGCCTTTCCTAAGCTGGTAGCCTCCAAATGTGTTAATTGAAGCATGGCCATTGTTGCGTATTGTTTGACTCAAAGTCTATACAATTAGAACACTTGCAGGTTGGGGGAAGTTACTTAAAATCATAATATATTTTGTTTGATGTGTTTTGTTAACATTGTAAGACATAGTTAAAAATTGATATGCTATATAAATCTGAATAAAAAAATAAACAATGTACTGTACTTTTCGGAGTATAAGATGCACCGGAGTATAAGACACACCCAGGTTTTGAAGAGGCAATTTTTTTTAAAAAGTAGGTAGGTTGATAGAGGGATAGAGAGGAAGAGAAAGAGAGAGAAATACAGTAGGTAGGTAGGGAGAGAGACAGGGGTGGGTTTCTGGGGGTTCGCCTGGGATCGGGCGAACCCTTTCGTAAAATTTCCGGATCCCGAGCGATCCCTTTGGATCGTGGACCCGGAAGTAAGTCGCCGCTGCTAACTGCTGCTCCCAGCTGGGGCGGGCAGGCAGGAAAGCAAGCAAGGCGACTGCGCTGTCTTCTTTTTCCCTCAGCGAAGCGCCGCCTCCTCCTCGCCCATGCTTCGCTGAGAGAAAAAGAAGACAGCCAGGCCGGCTCTCCGAAGGGGTCCCCCTTTCCCCTTCTCCATGGGGGTGGGTGGTGGGGGTGGGCCGCTCACCTCGTCGCCCCACAACCTGCTGCCGCTGCTGCCGTGACAACTCCGAAGAGCAGCGCTCGGGCCAGGAGCCGCCGGCCAAAAAAAAAGAAAGCACACACACACAACCTACTTCAGGCGGCGGGAAACACGCAAGGAGAATCCACTCCCAGCTGTCTTCTTTTTCCTTCTGCGAAGGGTACTGGCCGCTGGCAAAGCGGGAGGCTCGGGAAGGCGGCGGGAGCGCCTTTCCCCCCCCCTTCCCTTTGCTCAGCCACCTCTTCCCCCCTACGCCTAGCCGCGAGTGGATTCTCCTTGCGTGTTTCCCGCCGCCTGAAGTAGGTTGTGTGTGTGTGTGTGCCGCCTTCCCGAGCCTCCCGCTTTGCCAGCGGCCAGTACCCTTCGCAGAAGGAAAAAGAAGACAGCTGGGAGTGGATTCTCCTTGCGTGTTTCCCGCCGCGGGTAAGGAAAGTTGCTGCGCGCCCCAAAAATCCTCTGGCCCGCTGGCCGCGGTTGCTCGCTCGCTCGCTTGCTCGCTCACCCATCGGACGCCAGGTTCCTTCGTCCGGTGGATGGGTGAGAGAGAGAGTAAATACAGCCAGCGGGTTCTCTGGCTCTCTGGTTCCCCCCTCCCTCCCTGTCTCTCTGTGTGTCTGTCTCCCCTCCCCCCCAAACCTCCTCAGCTCCTGGAAGTAGCCTGACCGGCTACTCTCGCTCTCTCTCTCACCCATCCACCGGACGAAGGAACCTGGTGTCCGATGGGTGAGCAAGCGAGCGAGCAAAGGCTTTTGAAGCAAAGGCTTCAAAGGCTGCCGGCTAGGAACAGCGCGCTACGCTGCGCGAACCCCCGCCCCACCCCCTGCCAGTCGCGCTAACAGGGAAAGTTTTGCCGCGACTGGGGGGGGGGTTCGCGCAGCGTAGCGCGCTGTTCCTAGCCGGCAGCCTTTGCTTCAAAAGCCTTTGCTCGCTCGCTTGCTCACCCATCGGACACCAGGTTCCTTCGTCCGGTGGATGGGTGAGAGAGGCTGAGGAGGCTTGGGTGGGTGGGGGGAGACAGACAGAGAGAGAGAGGCACAGACACACAGAGAGACAGGGAGGGAGGGGGGAACCAGAGAGTGACAGACACACACAGAGAGACAGAGAGTGGGAGGGAGAGAAAGATAGACAGACAGAGAGAAAGAGAGAAAAAGAAAAGAGAGACAGAAAGGAAAGAAAGAGAAAAAAGAGAGAGAGAAAGAGAGAAAGAAAAGAGACAGAAAGAGAGAAAGAGAAAGAAAGAGAGAGAGAGAAAGAGAGAAAGAAAGACAGAAGGAAAGAAAGAAAAAGAAAGAGAGAGAGAGAGAGAGAGAGAGAGAGAGAGAGAGAGAGAGAGAACTTATGACCACAATTAAGCCCAAAAGTTTGGTTGCTAACCAAGACCATTGTTAAGTGAATTTCACATTTTCCAAATTGGCCACTCCCACCCGGTCACATGGCTGGCAAGCCACTCCTACCCGGTCACATGGCCGGCAAGCCACTCCCACAAAGCAGGACACACCCACAGAACCTGTTCCAAAAATTTTGAAACCCACCCCTGGAGAGAGAGACAGTAGTTAGGTAGGTAGGTAGATAAAGGGAATAGAGAGAGAAAGAGAAAGAGGGAGAGAGAAATACAGTAGGTAGATAGGTAGGGAGAGCGAGAGTGGAGGTAGATAGGTAGGTAGGTAGGTAGGTAGGTAGGTAGGTAGGTAGGTAGGTAGGTAGATAAAGGGAGAGAGAGAGAGAAATACAATAGGTAGGTAGAGAGTGTAGATAGGTAGGTAGGTAGAGGGATAGAGAGAGAGAAATATATATATATATAGAGAGAGAGAAATACAGTAGATAGGGGAGGACAGAGAGAGTAGGTAGGTATATAGGTAGATAGAGGGGGGGAAAGAGAAATACAGTAGATAGGGAGGGAGGGAGGGAGGGAGAGAGTGTAGATAGGTAGATAGGTAGAGGGATAGAGAGAGAGAAATAGAGAGAGGGAGAAATACAGTAGATAGGTAGGGGAGAGAGAGAGTAGGTAGGTATATAGGTAGATAGAGGTGGGAGAAAGAAATACAGTAGATAGGTAGGGAGAGAGAGTGTGTAGATAGGTAGGTAGGTTGATGTTTCTAGGTGTATTTACCCATGTGCTGGAGAAGGATATCGCTATAGCACCTAAATCTTTGTTTCTGCAGGCACAGCACTTGACCAACCTAATTCTCATCAGCCACTCTAACTAAACAGCTTTCCAAAAGAAAAAAACCCTTTTTGCACTCTGCAAACCTCCCCCAAACAGCCCGTTTTTCAGGAGGCAAAAAATGCTGTATTCGATGTATAAGACGCACCCAGATTTTCAGCCTCTTTTTAGAGGAAAAAAGGTGTGTCTTATACTCTGAAAAATATGGTATTTAATGCAAGCGAGAGCAAAGTCGTATGGGATGTAATAAAAAAAAAAGAGGCAGGGATAAAAATCACAATCTATACAAGTTGTGATGTAAATTGTCAATAGAATCAATATGAGAACCATAGAACCATATTGATTAAGATCTACAGAGTTGTTTGGGATTGGTTGCTAAGTAGCTTTGTGATTAATAAATGGTGGAGTGAAAAGTGTATCAGACATTCAGAGGAAAATCCTATAGGGAAAGTATAGTTGGGAGTAAGGATGACATCAGATTATCATCCCCTATTGTGCTAAGCTGTCAGTTGTGTATATATTATTTCTCAATATCATGAACTTTGATTTACAGAATATAAAGGCTTTTGGAAATAATCTCAAAAGGAAATTGAATCATATCACTATCATTTACCTAAGATTCACAGTAATGAAAGAAATCTAGTAAATTCTTTTTTTCTTTTTACATTGTAGAATCCTAACCTAAAACAACCCTAAATTTTCATTATATTTTTAAAAACTTTCTTCCCAAAAGGTATCAGGTAGCAAGTGATGGTTAAATCCTTTACCTGAGACATTGAAAGACTCATTTAGCCCAGTAAAAGAAGACCTGGGGAAGGCTGACTACAGATACAGTATATGAGAGCAATGTAGTTTTCTGCTGCAGCCTTAACATCCCTCTATAACCCTCAGCAAAATACATATGGTTAGACTTTAAAATTTAAAAAATCCTGGAACAGAGCTCTCAGCTCTTTCTACATGAACATCCATGCCTGGTGTCTTTATTTCATCTCATGTGCTTTGTTTCTATGGTCAACGAAGTCAGAAATCCCTGCTAGATGATTTTTATTTTTATATTTAATCTACATCCTTTATCTTGTATATGAATTCAAGAAGTGTATATAAAACTCATCTTATTTATCCTTCATAAAGAACTCAGTTGAGAACCACTGGCCCAAAGTCTTTCACTGAGTTTCCATAACCACAGTGAACTAAAACCCACGCCTGTTCCTAGACCAACTCCTAGACCTAGACCAACTGTAATTGGAGTAATTTATCAGTCAATTATCCAGTAGTTTTCAGTAATCTCAGTATTAGCAGATTCAGATACTTCCTGATGAGCTTTAGAGTAGACAGGATTGAGGTATAAGCTCAAAAGTACGCATTTATTTATATAATCAAAAACCGGTGTACAAATCAGAGGTGATATTTTGCCGGTTCCCCCTGGTTCGGGTGAACCAGTAGTGGCAGTGGCAGGAGGCTCCGCCCACCCGCCCAGATGTCATCACCAACACTCTACTTAGGTAAAGAAGGTTCTGCACATGTGCAGATGCGCCACGCTTGCGCTCCCAATTCTGAACCGGTAGTGAAGGTAAGAGAAAACCATTACAGATACAAATACACAGGCATATGCAATGTTCATGCATGTGCCTGATTTACTATAGTCTGTGTAACTGCATGCAATTGAACAAACTCTTTACAACAGTCCTCGATTTCCAAAAAGTAGTAGAATTTCACTGTTCAATGTTCTGCCCCTGTGAAGAAAGTACTGTGCAGAATGCAGTTGAAGCAAGGCCCCTTTCAACGCAGAAGGCAGATCTCAGTGGGAAACTACATATACTTTTATTACATAACATACTACGTACTTTTTATTTACTCTGTGCATGGCATTAAATGCCCATATACACCTTGTTTGGGCCTAAATTTAGATATTTAGTTTCTGCCTAAATATTTAATTTAAATCATTTTCACTCCACCCCTTTCTAATCCTACAACTGGACTAACAAAACAACAAAAGCCTGTAATAATTACAAGCAATGTTTGACAAACTTTATAATTATAGTAAATAAAAAAGAAACCCTTGATGTTTCAGTGTTGCAAAACTGGATTCAAATTGGAAAGCTTGGCTAAGTCAAAATAGTTTTACTTAGAGCCAAAACCACATTCACATTGCTGCCTGTTCTGTCTCTCTGCTTGGTAAGTCAGATCTCATGTCAAAAAAGACATTCTGTGATGAAGAAGGATTGGGGAAAGAGGGTCTAGGGATGGAGAAGTGCAGTAGATCCGATTTACTACATTTTAAAATAAATGTTGCCCATTAACATATCAAATATATGTGTATCTCTACTTCTTTAAGACTAGACCACCATAATCTAAAGTTTAACAAAACTTGTATGCACCGTACCATAACTCTCTGGGAATTATGGGCTCTGTTTCCAAACTTCAGGAAATCCAGACAAAGCTTCATTGAGTATCCAAGGATAGCAGCAAGTTTGCTTAAGAGAAGGCAATTGTACTGCCTATAATATTTCTTCTGCTTCAGTGAAGTAAGAGCAGAAAGTGAAAAGCCAAAACTTATTGAAGTGAGCTAGACGGGACTCTTCAAAAAGTGAACAGATAATTCAGGGATGAAGTTTCAAGTTCATAAATGGTATTTCAAGTTCATGAATTTTCAAGTTTTCAGTTCATGAATAGAATTTAATGAACAGCATTTTTCCTTTTTTTTAAATACAATTTTGGAAAGAAAAGAAAGAAAGACAAGCTTTACATGTGACATACACTTCAGAAATAGTTCTATTTCTGGACTGAATTCTGGAATCGCCGTGATGGAACAAAGCATTTGGAGCAAAAGCTGACGAAACTTTGTGTTTATGGAATGTTGGTTGCTGGTAGGAAGCAAAGGAAAATGTAATATGAGGTTGCCTTTGATAAAGCTATGAAGGATGGAATAACAAACAGGAGGCTGTCATTTCCTTCACAGTGCCCTCTAGGCTTTTGTTATCAGACTGATGACAGAACTTGCATAGATTCAAGCTACCATAACTAAATGTATTATTTGTGGCTTGCAGAGAGATAGAGAGAGATAGAGAGAGACAAAGAGAGAGAGACTTTCAGAGCATGTTTTTAAGATGAAAAGAAAGCCTGTTCATGGCTGCCATTTGAGATATGTTAAAATATAGCAGGAGTATTATATAGTCCTAAAAATAAACCCATAACTTACTATTTCTGAAACACATCCAAGGGCGCGGTGTTATTGAGGCTCACCTTAGCAAGAGTCCCAGTGTTGACTCACCAGTAGTATTCTGTCTGCTATATTGCTCTTCCTTCTTGCTCTCAGTGCCTGAACAGACAAACAGAAATGAGAAGTAGAAATGCATCGGCATTTTCTCTTTACCTTTTGGTTCTCCTTCTTATTTAATGGTGGAGATAGGGACTGGGGGTACCCGGTACCTTGTCCAAATCTGTAGTGAACACTGACACATCAACAAATTGTATTGCACATACTTTTGATATGATACTTTCGATACCATCGACCATGGTATCTTATTGCATCGGCTGGGGGGGTTGGGGGTGGGAGGCACCGTTTTACGGTGGTTCTCCTCCTACCTCTCTGGCCGATCGCAATTTGTGTTGACGGGAGAGCAGAGGTCGACCTCGAGACCCCTCACATGTGGGGTGCCTCAGGGGTCGGTCCTCTCGCCTCTCCTGTTCAACACATATATGAAGCCGCTGGGCGAGATCATCCGTGGCTTTGGGGTAGAGTATCATCTCTACGCTGATGATACTCAGCTGTATATATCTACCCCAAACCACCCCAACGATGCCGTAGCGGTGATGTGCCAGTGCCTGGAAGCCGTGCGGATCTGGATGGGAAGTAACGGACTCAGGCTCAACCCAACCAAGACCGAGTGGCTGTGGTTTCCGGCTGCCCGATTCAACCAGTTGATGCCATCTCTGGCCATAGGGGGCGAACATCTTGCCCCTGTGGATGGGGCACGCAACTTGGGTGTCCTCCTGGATACCCGGCTGTCCATGGAAGATCAAGTGACAGCCGTGGCTAGGAGGGCGTTTTACCAGGTTCGCCTGGTATGCCAGTTGCGCCCCCTATTGCATCGGGACGCCCTTTGCACAGTCACTCATGCTCTCGTGACATCCCGACTGGACTATTGTAACTCTCTCTACATGGGGCTCCCCTTGAGGTGCACCCGGAGGCTTCAGTTGGTCCAGAACGCAGCCGCGCGAGCAATAATGGGAACCTCTAGGTTTACCCACGTAACACCGCTCTTGCGCGAGCTGCACTGGCTACCTGTCGTCTTTCGGGTGCGCTTCAAGGTGTTAGTCATCATCTTCAAAGCGCTCCATGGCTCGGGACCTAGCTATCTGCGGGATCGGATCCTGCCCCATACATCCTCACGGCCGATTCGCTCCCACAGAGAGGGACTTCTCCGGGTGCCGTCCACTAGACTCTGTCAGCGGGCGACACCCAGGGGAAGGGCCTTCTCTGTGGCGGGCCCAACCCTCTGGAACGACCTTCCCCCCGACATTAGGACAACTACGGACCTCCGCTCCTTCCGTTTAAAATTAAAGACACATCTTTTTCGCCTGGCCGGCCTTGGGTAGTCTCTTTTAAGGTTAGAGGTTTTAAAGGGGGAATTTTAGTTTATGGGTTTTTAGCGCAGGATTAATTTAATTCATTTTTAATTTTGTATTTTGTCTGTGGTTTTAATTGTATTTTTAAGTGCCTGTGCCCCGCCTCGAGTCCCTTTGGGGAGAGAGAGCGGGAGAGAGAGCGGGATATAAAATTAAAAATTATTATTATTATTATTATTATTATTATTATTATTATTATTATTATTATTATTATTATTATTATTATTATTATTATTATTATTTGAGTATATGTAGACATTGTGGTCACTGAATCCATTCAGAATTAGTTGTGAAATTATCACTTGTAATGTGAAAAAGTGAAAATGTGAAAAAGTAAAAAAGATAAATGTACGAAGAATAATCATACAGTCTGTACTGAATCCATCTTAACTATGTTTACGTTTAAATTAAATCAAATTTATCTCTTTCCTTGTCCTACCAAGACAACTTCATCTTGGAAACAGCATGCCATTTGAAAGCCAAGCATGTTGTCAGCCCCTAAAAGGTTATACACTCTTCCTGAAAGGCAGTTATAATTATGTGGTATAAACAGACTTTCATCAGCATCATATGTCCCATGAAGTCTTATAGTATAATATTTTATTGAGTTGTATTCAATCAATCTATTCTGCTAGTTAATGGAATAGATACTTTCTATCCCCTTCCCCTTCATTACATACACTTTTTCACACAATAAATCAGAATAGAAGAGACAAGTATATGTATAGAAGAAAATGTAGGATCAAGTCAATGTATAATGTGAAGAGGAGTCTCATTACATTCCTCCAGTCTTTTAAATGCTGTATTTTGTTCAAAGTACAGGAATAGCTGTGCTTTTATCTATGTGATCTTTGATTCTGGTTGCTTTAGAGAGCAGAGAATGTTGTGCTGATATTTCATGTTCTTCCAGGGTAAAAGAAGTATGTAATCCAGGCGTTTTCTACAACTTGAACATGTACCCTTGACCACTTTCCCTGGCTTGAAAAGCAACCACAATAATCGATGGACAAGCACACAGTTATCTTGGACATCTCCTGTTTTTTTATTAGGTTTCCTGAAGTGATTTTCATAGTTGTTCTTGTCTTTGTTTCTTCAATATTCCACTTCAGTTCAAGAATCCTGTGTACCTTCATTTGTGTGCCCTTTTCAATAGTTTAAATAAATATTTGCATTTTGAGTCCTGGAGTCCATTCTTCTGTATCATGTTGCTGTCAAGATGCTTTTAACTGCAATGTCTCTCGTGTCTCCCAACATCCCCCATACAGAACATCTGGATGGGGGATGTTGAGAGACACAAGAGACATTGCAGTTAAAAGCATCTGGACAGCAACATGATACAGAAGAATGGACTCCAGGATGGGAAAGGCTATGCTGGACATTTGTTGTGGCATAGATTCAAACATTGATTGCTTGATATTGATTGCTTGATATTGATTGCTTGATATTGATTGCTTGATATTGCTTGCTTGCTTGCTTGATTATGTGCCATCAAGTTGCAGTCAACTTTTAGGAACCACATAGATTTCTTTTGATGATTTTCTGTCCCTCACCCAGACCTTTAGCAGTTTCATTGGTGCACTCATTGCTATTGTAACTGAATCGATCCATCTTTCTGCTGTTTGACCTCTTCTCCTCTTTCCTTCTACCTTTCTCAGGATTGCAGCCTTCTCCAGAGTTTTTATAGATGTGGTCCTAAACCAGTGAAGCCCCAAATCAGTATATGCAATATAATAAAATGGCAGATTTTTAAATGTGTTGCTTGGGGTTGCAGTTATGGGAGTTTTTATTTTGAATACTCTCATGGAAAGAACTTGTCCAACTCAGCATATCTGCAAAGAGAGGTTTGGAGCCCGTTGCTCTTGCATGACCACTTGCATTCCCTTCAGATTTATGCTACCAGAAACTCACATTATAGTTTTTGCATTTTTTTTCTTTATTTCAGGTCTGCATTTGGAGCATGGGTGAAATCAGATTTATTGCATTAACTTTTGTTAAAAAATATTCTTAATATCAGAGAGTACTCAAAACCAGCAATCTCATTTCTAATTTCAGTGATATAATCCATTTTATTCTGTTAGCTGTGTAAACCAGGCCAGATATGTTCTGCAACGCCAGGTCCGTGGTGAACAAAGCCCCCCTCATAAATGACCTTGTGTCAGAGGGGGACCCGGACCTGGTGGGAATTACGGAAACCTGGTTGGGCCCCGAGGGGGGTTTACCCCTCGTGGAAATGTGCCCACCAGGCTACCGTGCATTTCATCGGCCTAGGGCCCTAGGCAGGGGTGGGGGGGTGGCGGTTATTGTTAAGGAAAGTCTGGAGCCGAAGGAGACCACTGTGCCTCAGACGACCGGCTGTGAGTCCCTCTTCGTGAAATGGGGCCTAGGGAGGCAGTTGGGCTTGCTGCTTGTATACCTGGCTCCCCGCTATGTAACAGCAGCCCTGCCCGAGCTACTCGAGGTGATCGCCGCGATGGCGGTGGAGACCCCCAGACTTATAGTCATGGGGGACTTTAACCTGCCATCGGCGGGCGAAACATCCGAGGTAGCTCGGGAGTTCATGGCTTCCATGACGGCCATGGACCTGACCCAAGTAGTTCAGGGCCCCACTCACGAGGGAGGACACACGCTGGATCTGATTTTTGTCTCTGGACACTGGATTAGTGATCTCGGAACAGGGGATTTAGTCATCTTACCCTTGTCATGGACAGATCACTCTCTCCTTCGGATAGACTTTCCAACCGTCACACCTCACCGCGGGGAGGCGGAACCGGAAACACCAAGTTGGTTCCGCCCCAGGCGCCTGATGGACCCGGAAAGGTTCCAGAGGGAGCTTGGGCCAGTACCTGTATCCCTGCCCCGCGGCTCGACTGAGGACCTAGTGGCCGCGTGGTATAGTGCGGCCACGGGGGCCTTGGACCGAGTCGCGCCCTTGCGGCCTCTCATGCGGCGTCGAGTCACCCAGGCTCCTTGGTTTACCGAGGAGCTTCGGGAGATGAAACGCCGCAAGAGACGCCTAGAGAGTAGGTGGAGATCTTCTCGATCCGAAGCTGACCGAACACTAGTGAGAGACCATATTAGGACTTACTTAGTGGCGCTAAGAGTGGCCAAACGTGAGTATTGTGCCACCCTTATCGCGTCCGCGGAAAACCGCCCTGCCGCCCTGTTTGGGGTGACCCGCTCCCTCCTTCATTTGAGGCCGCGGGAAGCCCCTCTGCAGGGTCGAGCAGAGGAATTTGGAGTATTTCTGCAGGACAAAATCACTCAGATTCGGAACGAGTTGCCCTCCACTAGTGGCCCAGTCGGGGCGTCCGGTGCTGGTCTTGAGATAACACCTTGGGAGGAGTTCGACTTTGTTACTACCGAGGATATGGACAGGTTGCGGAGGAACCTTAGAGCCACCACATGTTTATTGGACCCGTGCCCCTCCTGGCTTGTACTGGCATCCTGGGAGGTGACACGAGGCTGGCTCCAGGGCATTGTGAATTCATCTCTGAGTGAGGGGTACTTGCCCACCGTTTTGAAAGAGGCGGTGGTGAGGCCCCTCCTCAAGAAGCCATCCCTGGACCCGGCTTTATTAGAGAACTATCGTCCCGTCTCCAACCTTCACTTTTTAGTGAAGGTTGTTGAGAGTGTGGTGGCTCAACAGTTTCCCCGACATCTGGAGGAAGTTGATTATCTAGACCCACGCCAGTCCGGCTTCCGGCCCGGTCACAGCACCGAGACGGCATTGGTCGCGTTGGTTGATGATCTCTGGAGGGCACGGGATAGAGGTTGTTCCTCTATCCTTGTCCTATTAGACCTCTCAGCGGCTTTTGATACCATCGACCATGGTATCTTATTGCACCGATTGGGAGGGTTGGGGTTGGGAGGCACCGTTCTACGGTGGTTCTCATCCTACCTCTCTGGTCGGTCGCAATGGGTGTTGGCAGGAGGGCAGAGGTCGTCCCCGAGGCCCCTCATATGTGGGGTCCCTCAGGGGTCGGTCCTCTCTCCCCTTCTGTTCAACACCTATATGAAGCCGCTGGGCGAGATCATCGTGGTTTTGGGGTGGAATACCATCTGTACGCTGATGACACTCAGTTGTACATATCCACCCCAAACCACCCCAACGATGCCGTCGAAGTGCTGTCCCGGTGTCTAGAGGCCGTACGGATCTGGATGGGTAGTAACAAACTCAAACTCAACCCGTCCAAGACCGAGTGGCTGTGGTTTCCGGCACCCCGGTTCAGCCAGTTAAGTCCAACACTGGCCATTGGGGGCGAACAACTGGCCCCCGTGGAGAGGGCGCGCAACTTGGGTGTTCTCCTGGATTCCCGGCTGTCCATGGAGGACCATGTGGCGGCCGTGGCCAGGGGGGCGTTCTATCAGGTACGCCTGATACGCCAGTTGCGCCCCTTACTGGACCGGGGAGCCCTTCGCACAGTCACTCAAGCGCTTGTGACATCCCGGCTGGATTACTGCAACGCTCTCTACATGGGGCTCCCCTTGAGGTGCACTCGAAAGCTACAGTTAGTACAGAATGCGGCCGCGCGGGTGATTATGGGTGCCTCAAGGCAAACCCATGTAACACCTCTCCTGCGCGAGCTGCACTGGCTGCCTGTGGCCTTTCGAGTGCGCTTCAAGGTGTTGACAACCATCTTTAAATCGCTCCATGGCTCGGGGCCTAGCTATATACGAGACCGCCTCCTGCCCCATACATCCCTTCGTCCGATCCGCTCCCACAGAGAGGGCCTTCTCCGGGTGCCGTCGACGGGGCAATGCCGGTTGGCGACACCCAGGGGAAGGGCCTTCTCTGTGGCGGGCCCGGCCCTCTGGAACGACCTACCCCCCGACCTTCGCACTATCTCGGACCTCCGTCTCTTCCGCCAACGTCTTAAGACGTATTTATTTCAACAAGCCGGCCTAGGATAGCCCCCTGTTCCTGACTTTTTTTTAAAAAAAATAAATAAATTATAATTTGGGAAGGTTTTTAACATGGGTTTTAGCACGGGTTAATCTAACTTAATATATTTTAAATTGATATTTATTGTATTTTTGTGGTTTTAATAATGCCTGTGCGCCGCCCTGGGTCCTAACAAGGAGAAGGGCGGGGTATAAATTTAATAAAATAAAAATAAATAAAATAAATAAATAAATATTGTACAGCTGTGTGAAAAAGTCCTGCACGCTTTCAGTTTTAAACTGTATTTACATGTTTAATCAACTTTTCACTCATAGAAACCATGCAAAATTAGTACTTTGATGAACATTTCTGAAGTTGGATTGGGATGCATAATTATTTTTTTATTAATATAACCAAAGTCTTTTTAAGGTTTTGAGTGAGTTTATGTGCTAAAACAAACACAACTTGAATTTTTGAGAACGCTAGGATCAAAAGTAGCCAATCAGCAGCGAGCTTTGGCTGACCAATCAAAATGCACAGAGACTTAATCTATGAGTCAATCAATGCTGTCATACTCTCTGACTATAAATAGGCATGAAAAGCATCGAGAAATTTAATTTAGCTCTGGCTGCAGACAAGGATGAAGGCCTTTGCTTTCACCAGCGACACTGCATCATTGTGCTTCATGAAGAGGGTTACTCCTGTACAGAAATATCCAAGAGAGTGAAATGCCATCACACTACAGTGAGCAGAGTGGTTGAAAAATACCAAATAACTGGTTCAGTTGATGACAGGCTCCGCTCTGGAAGACCAAGAAAGGCAACAAAACAGCAATATCAGGCTCTGCAATGCATTTCGATGGCTGACAGGAAGCTTATCTCACCTCAGATTGCAAGAATTTGTGGGAAACGTGATATAAAAGTGTGCACAAGCACAGTTCATCGCAGACTGCTTGCCAGAGGGCTCAAAAGCTGCAGGGCTTGAAGCAAACCTTTGCTCATAGACGCTCACCACTCTAGTTGATGTGCGTGGGCCAAGAAGTATGCCAAGTGGACCAACAAATGGTGGGCCAAGGTCATCTTCAGTGATGAGAGCAATTTATGTTTGACTGGGAATCAGTGCAATAATTATGTCAGAAGATTTCCAGCTGAAATGCCTGAATTTATCTGTGAAGCATCCATTGCATGTGATGATCTGGTGGCGTATCGCTGCTTCTGGTATTGGTCGGATACAAATTGTGCAGGGAATCATGAATTCCAAGCTGTATGTTAAAGTCCTGGAAAAGACCATGCTTTCTTCAGCTCTGCAACTCATAGGGAAGGACTTTTACTTCCAGGATAACAATGCTCCTTGTCATTGAGCCAAGTCCATCCAGCAGTGGATGAAGAAGCATGGTGTTAGACTTCTGGATTGGCTAGCTGAGAGCCTGGAATTGAACCCAATTGAGAACTTGTAGGCCAAGATTGGTTACGAAATAAGCAAGAAGCATCCGAAGGTCAAGCAGGAGCTGATTGAATCCATTATTGCAGCCTGGCACCACATTGTCACCAAAAATCACATGCAAAGGCTTATACAGTCTATGCCGAAGCGATGCCGCCTGATAATAAGGGCTGGCCAATTTCATATTAGTAACCATGTTTGGTTACCTAAATGGTCCTTTTCATGGCCACAAACAATAAAAAAGTTAACAAAACACTAGCATCGGCCTTAGTAATTGCAACATGTATGCCACTGAGTATGCATCAGTTAATCTGTTTTCATAGTCATTGTAAGCATGCATTGTAAGCATGCAAGAAAATTCACAATCCCCATCCAAACAGCACCAAATTACAAAAAGCTTATGCTTTTCATTTAAAAACAATCAGTATTTATTTAAATATAACAATATTTGCATAGCAGTTAGCATAAAATATCATAAAATCAATGGCCTATCCAAAAAAGCCATAAACTGTAAACCATAAAGCATGCAGGACTTTTTCACACAGCTGTAAATTTAAATTATGACCATCTTCAACTCACTGATCTTTCAGTATAAAATAATATAAACAGTGTTGTTATCACCAGGTGGCATCTCAGACCATGGCAACAATGAGATACATACCTGGATGAGATTCTGCTAGGTAGTTTGGACATTGTCCCAAGTCATGAAATTGGTCTGCTAGGAATAATGTAATATGTCTTGATGGGGAAAGGGTGGCACGTAAATGGATGTTAGATTTTTAGGGGGAATTTTAGCACAGGCTGTGATTTAATTCTTTTTTACCTATTTATTGTATTTTTATTATTGTTCGTTTTAAATTCCTGTGCACCGCCCTGGGTCCATTTCGGTGGAGAAGGCGTGGTATATAAATTGAAATTAAAAAAAAATAATTAAGCCAATAGCTGCCCCACATCCATTTTTTATTGTTGCTCTGCTTCCATTCTAGGAGTTACATTAGCTACATTGCTTGTATGCCTCAAGTGATTTCTAATGGGTAAATTTTACCACACACACACACATATTTATTGATCAGCTCATAAAAATAACACACATATTAAAAAAAAATCACACAACGGAACTTCTGTCACAGACCGAAGCCTGAGGATTGCAAGTGAGATCTTGCCGAAATGTTGCAATAAAAATTCCATGCTATATACACAGGAAAACACCCGAGGATGGCAATACCAGCATATATATATGTATGTTAGTTTTATGAGCTGATCAATAACTAACACACATATCTAAAAAATTACACAACGTAATTCTTGGCTTGCTGTCTGGATGGTCTCTGGTGATGAGCCGAAAGGCAGGAAAGGAAACAGTATGTCTCCTCCCTTAATTGGGGCCTAACAACAGGTTGTTGTGAAACAATTATATATATATATATATATATATATATATATATATATATATATATATATATATATATATATATATATATATATATATATATATATATATGTTTTCGTAGATTTTCACGGGTGTAGGTATGCTGGTATTGCCATCCTCAGGTGTTTTCCCGTGTATACACGGGAAAACACCCGAGGATGGCAATATCAGTAAACAGATTACTTACTCTCTGGAAACAAATACTGTGGGGGTAAGACACCTCTAACATCCCTACGGGTATGTGTTCTGTTGTGATATAGTCTGTTGTGCCTTAAAATGGATTCTTCTGTACAGTGCAGTGGAGTTGCCATGGTGACTGCTTCACAGTATTCCATAAGGGGGCTCCTTCTGGTAAGGGGGAAAATCCAACATTAGAAATTACATTTGGTCCAGACATTTTCCCCCTATAAATAAACACCTGGCAACGTCAGGTTATCAGCATTAGTTGACCATAAAATACAGGTAGTCCTCAACTTATGATCTCAAATGACCGATAAGTGAGTTTTGCCCCATTTGTTAAGTGAATCACTGCAGTTGATAAGTTGGCAACCTGGTTGTTAAATGAATCTGGCTTCCCTATTGACTGTGCTTGTCAGAAGGTCGCAACAGTCATAAATATGAACTAGTCACCAAGCATATGAATTTTGATCACATAATCATGGGGATGGGGTGCTACATAGTAACTATGAAAAACAGTCATAAGTCACTTTTTTAGTGCTGTTGTAACTTTGAATGGTCACTAAATGAACTGTTGTAAGTTGGGGACTATCTGTATTGAGCCACAGGTTTTCTAAAAAAAAATAATTCAGAGCTGCTTGTAGGGATTCCTATTCCTTTGTCCAGGTTAACTTAACTATGGCTGCTGTATTCTTTTGTGCGTGCGATAAATACACTTCTTCTATGTATCTGTGGCCTGAAGCACTATCCTCAAATATTTGAAACTCTTAGCATGCTATATTTCATTTCCCTCAATAGCTGTTTTAATTTTGGGGGGATTTTCTAGCAAAACATCATCACTTTGGTTTTCTGGTCATTGGCCATTACTAGAAGGTGCTCTCATTAGTAATAAGTTAGAGTAGTGGTTTCCACTTGCCTCTCAAGATGTTTGCTTGTGACCATCTGAGAACTTGTTCTCATGCTTGGTTTATTCATTTCCAAAATAGATTCTCTTCCTTTACACTTAACCACCTTTGCTGTCACAATTCCTCCCCGCCATTAACATTTTAAATTTCTCTTTCAGGTGCTAGTTTAATTGTGATATGAACCAGGGCCATATCTTGGCTTGATCTTATTGACTATCTTGTGATTAACTGACCCAGTAGTTTAGAATAAAACCAAATATGATCTTTTGAACACAAAAACAAAAACAGGAGTATCATGAAATCTATCTCTGTCAGAATAACACAGATGCGGGAGCTAAAAGCCACAGAGGAAGGGAAGCTGAGTAATTTATTCTGTGAGGGTTGCCAACTATTGACACAGAAAAATAGAAGCGCAACAAAGGCAAGCACATATTTGCCTTGTTTCTTTGGGTAATTAGGTGCGCCAGGATTCCTGACTTTACCTGAAATTCATTAATGGAAGAATAATTGGAAAGGATATTTTGCACCATTTATTTATAAATTAATTACAATGGAATTAAGGTGTTTTCTGACAAAATTTATAGCCTTTTTGCTTCATTCCTATAATTTTGCAGAAGATTCGGATTATATTATTTTCTCTAGTTTCTCTTCAGATCGTGTAAATTGTTAAACTTTCCATTTATAAATCTTCCCATCATTTCTGCCATCTCTCTTCTTCTTTCCAGGAAAAAAATAATTAAAGGAAAAGGAATATCGCCTTTGTCCTTATTTTCATCACAACTGTCTAGAAAACCAAAATGTTGTGTAAAGAACCAGAATCCCTAGCTTGGGAGAGGTCTTGCCTTGGAGAACATGTTTTGGTTGTTGCTATTGTTCCTGAGGAGGACAGGGGGATGATGTCACATTTGGTCCTGTTGTCCCAGTGAAATCCCACTACTTCTCTCCCTTTTCTCCATGGTAACTATTAAGAGATATCTAAAAATAACTGCCCTCATCATAGCATTTTTTAATGGTATGCTTAGCATCAGCCTCACAATGAGTTCTTTCCTTGATCTTGCAACCCAGCCTGGTTATGCTCTTCATTAACTAGTCTGAACCTGTTTGCTAAGCTTTCCATGGGGCTCCCCTTGAGATGTACCCGGAGACTACAGCTGGTCCAGAACGCGGCCGCGCGGGCAGTTATGGGAGTCACTAGATACTCCCATGTAACACCACTCCTGCGCGAGCTGCACTGGCTACCTGTGGTCTTTCGGGTGCGTTTCAAGGTGTTGATTATCATCTTTAAAGCGCTCCATGGTACGGGACCTAACTATTTGCGGGATCGTATCCTGCCCCATACATCCCTTCGGCCGATTCGCTCACACAGAGAGAGACTTCTCCGGGTGCCGTCCACTAGGCAGTGCCAGCGGGCGACGCCCAGGGGAAGGGCCTTCTCTGTGATGGGCCCGACTCTCTGGAACGACCTACCCCCGGATATTAGAACGACTACAGACCTCCGCGCCTTCCGCCAAAAAGTAAAAACCTATTTGTTTCATCAGGCCGGCTTGGCCTAATCTACGCTTCTCGCCCCAGTCTGTTTTCTCAAAATGTTTATTGGGTTTTAATGGGTGGTAATTTTAATGGTTTTTAAATTTTGTACAGGGTAGTTTAATTCGTTTTTAAATTTGTGTGTATTGTATGTTTTTAGTTGTTTTTTAATTTTCCTGTACACCGCCCCGAGTCCCTTCGGGGAGAGGGGGCGGTTTATAAATACAATAAATTATTATTATTATTATTATTATTCTATATCCAAGGCAAACTATATATGTGGAGCCATCACTATTTCTAGAACTTCTGCACCATAGTAATGTCCCTCCCTCCCCACAATCTTTCAGAATACTTCTATATTTCATTGGTCTGAAACATATTTTATATGTTTATCTGCTGTTCCAAGGCTTTTGTCTTGCAGTGACCCATTAATAATGAAAGGTATAAATAATAGTGCTAACAACACAGTGTGAGGTTTTTTAAAGAGAGGACTGGGTCTAACATATAACTCAGAGAAAATTCCATTTCATTCTTGTTGAAAGTAGATGGAGAATCTTGATTTCATTACTGAAATATAAAATAAGAATTGTGATTGCTAGGAGTAGATCATTGTAAGTAACTAAAGTAACTGGGAATTACAGGAATTGTAAGGTTAGTTAAAGATGATGTAAGATAATAGCTTCATGCATTTGGAAAGAATAGGTTAACTAGATTGGTAAAGTCCATAATGGCTTTGTAGCAACAAATCAAGGTTTTTTTCCACTTTGGGTGACCAGTGGAAGCTAGAGATTAAGTCTTGCATGCATGGAAAATCAGTAAATAAATCATCCCATGGATATTACTGCACTACTTAAATATAGCCCTTTAACTAATTGAACCATAGTATGAATGTCTAGTTTCATGTTCCTTATGAATTCCTGGCTTATTAGCTACTTATCTTAACTTTTATGGCCTACATATCTATTATCCTGGCTCTTGCTATCTTGCTGCAATTATGTCTTTTATCTGTTTTATTTTATTGATTAAAAAGAACGGCAATTGTGTCACTCCCCTGTAAAGGTTCATTCCATGAAGCAATGTGATAGCACAGTAAAGACCTTGTCTGAAAATGTCACAGGATAGGAGAATCAAATCCAATGGATGTGCACTTATTAAATACGTTTTGGCTGTCTGACTGGGGGGAGAGGAGGTATTTTTTAATGCTAAAAAGAATGGTGGGAGAGAGAAAAGCAAAATTATTGCTTCTTCTTTCCTTTCTTCTACTATTTACTTTTCACCCAACCTGGTTTAATACATAAGGGGATGGTATGTGTGTGTGTGTGTGTGTGTGTGTGTATGAGAGAGAGAGAGAGAGAGAGAGAGAGAGAGAGAGAGAGAGAGAGAGAGAGAGAGAGAGAGATGACTTAAGGAATAGAGGACAGTACGAAAGTACAATGAGCAGGATGAGAGGCTGTTGCATTGCTTGCAAGACCCTTTCTAGTATCAACATTTAATCTTAAGAATGACACTTGATCAAGATACGGTTGTCGTCCCCTCCAGAACTTAACTCACTAAATAGAAGAAGGATGTGCGTGACATATTACTTTCTCTCCATGTCCTAGTTAAATAGATCATACATACAAACAAGATTCTAATATTGTGCTGCATGCAATTTTAAAAAATGCAATATGGTGAAAACATAGACACAGAGCGAGTGATCCTCACTTTCATATAAACATGACAGATAAATGTTAAACTGAAATTACTTATTATCTATATCAAATCTAATATGTTTCTGGTAGATGGAATTGATAAGATGGCAGTTCTTTGTCATTCATCACTGGTGACCTTATGTGTGCTGTAGCAGTCATTCTCCCAGCCAGCAGCCAGCACCCCCACCTCCTCGTCCAGGCATTGGTCATTGCCTTCCATCCCGGAATAGTATTGATGGAAAAGCTTGAGAAATGAAAACCATGGGTTAAAGACCCACCCACAAAAAGAAACATGATTGGTGTTGGTTGTCCTGACATGGGTACAAGGGGGGTGGGGTGGTAGGGGGATCTGTAAATAGGATCCATGGTAACCATTGTCTGGACAGAATACCTGACTACTATTGCCAAAGCCAACAGATTAAAATCCATACAATAAATTCTTAAACTCCAGCTCATTTCCAGCTGGGTTCATCATAGGAGGTAAGCAGTTTAAGGTTGCTATGTGGATGAGCCCTGAATATTTTAATACTTAAAAATGTATTTGTGGATTGTTTTTACTTTTTAAAGATAAAGCAAACTTTCTCAAGTATTTTTTTCTGTGGGCATCATAATGAGAGGAAGTTTTTTTCTCTGCTCACTGAGTTGGTAACACGTGATCGTTGATGGATTTAGCATATGTCAGCCAATATTTTCCTATATATTTCTGAATGTTTGTTTTGGTAACTTGGAAAGAACTTTGGGCCAAAGTGGAAGAAAAAGACAAAATAAAAGTCTAGATATGGAAAAGAAACAAATTAAAACTGCAAGTTTTAGAACATGTTGACTTAATCACTCATTTCTTTTTTCTATCCATTCACAATTCTTTCTCTCTTCTCTGCCTGTCCCCAAGAGAAATCAAAGATGAACACAAACAGGAAGTGATATTAAGCAAGCTTGGTCTATCCACCCCCAGAGTTCATAACTATTTTAGCATCAGGCTTAAAATCAACAGACTGCACGGCTCTATTAGGAGAGAATTTCTTTTTGCAAATAATAGACAACAAATATTGAAATAACAGGGAAGCAAAACCTGTTATTTGCCAGAAATAGAGGTTGTGCACATTTGAGATTTGTAGACCTAATTGTAGTTTAGGGAGAATTTCAACATGCTCCTTGTTTTAATATTCAGCATTCTTGATTTCTGTGATTTATTTGCATTCAGTCTGGGAGCACATGGTATAAAAATGAATATAAACAAAACTCTTTTTTTAAATTGCTTGTTGCCCCTAGTATAAATAGCCTGAGCAAAACAGGGATTCATATTCATAATGTCATCTGTGCTGGACCATTCCTTTGTTTTTTTGTGAATAATAGTATCTCATTTCTGCAGAGATCATGAACTCAAGTGAGAATGCACAGGAACTCTTTGATAAAGGTTAGCTAGCATATTAAGTCACATTTTGTTTATAACAAATTTGTTGCCGCTAGATTTGTGTAAGAGACAAATAGAAAAATGTATACTTGTGTACTTTTAAAACAGAAGTGGAACCAGTAAAAGCCCTGCTGGATATATGGTTTGATGGAGTGTGATGGATGTTCACATTACTTGTGTCAAAGGACAGCTCACTTGCTGCTTTTAGTCTACCGCTGTTATTAGAACCTAGCTGTGCTTTTTCACAATGAAGGTAGATTGTAGAGCAATTCCAAAATGAGAACAAAGTAAGCTTCAAGCCTTGGGGAATTAAAAAAGTAGTGGAAAGGATAGTAATAGTGAGATCTGCCCGATACATCCAAGTCAACATGCAAATTCTGATTTTTACTTTGGTTCCAACTATTGAGGGGCTCTTGCAGACATCCTCATCACAATGATCCTCCAGACCTTAAGCCAGCATGTTGGCATCAATTGTCCTGTCCCTATTGCCAATTCCTGTTCTGCAGCAATAAACAGGCAGCTGAGGAATGCTGTCCTTATGCACCTGTTGCTGACCAAGTTAACATGTAAATGATTCTCCTGTTTCTTTTTCCTCCCACTTGCTAATGAGAAAACAACCAGTAATCACCCCCCCCCCCCAATATGGGGTGAGGTGGATTGGGATGCTTGAACTGCAAATTTAGCTCTCTATCAAGTTGCTAGATTAACAAGTTGCAAGCAGAGTGGGATGCCTGGGGTGAAACAAGAGGAAGCACCACCCAACCCTCAGGCTGAGCACAGATCCTCCATACTTGTGACCTGTTAACCAGGCGGCTTCTGAACACAAGACTGCCACTCTTCTGAAAGAATGCAAAACGTGTGTTCAAAAACAACCTGTTTGACATGTCCCAAAGGTGCTTTTCCAACCATGACCTGGATGACTGAGAATCTCCATAGACAACATGTTTGACAAGTCTCAGGCCTGGAGTAGTGGTGTACAACAAAGCAGAAGGGAATGATAATTGTGAGCATCTGCAAATAAATGGCATGGCGGGCAGTTAATAACTAGGGTGTGGGTGGAGTCCGGTTCGGTCCTCATGGTCAGCAAAATACATAAGAAGATGATAAAACTTAGGACAACTATTGCAAGCAAAGTCAGAGTAGAATAGGCATTCGATCAAGGCAGTGGTGTATTAACCGTTAAGCAGACTAAGAACATGCTTAGGGCACCAGGCCCAAAGTTAGAGAAAGGGGAGAAAAAACCAATGAAGCTTGGCTTTGTTTGTATACTATGTACCAAGATTTGTCAGTGCTTAGGGCACCAGTGAGCCTTAATCTGCCACTGGAACAAGGTAATAAAAATAGTAAACTGCACAGCCACTCAAACCCCCTTGTTATCAGAAGCAGTGAAAATGTGCCCATCAGTGACAAAACTAGAAACCCACACCTGGCAGAACTTGACTTTCAGGGTTTACGTTGACCATCTGCATAAATTGATCCCTGACTGTGACAGCAACCACATAATTGGTGAAGTGTGCCACAGATTGTATCCACAGCAGAAATTGTGTCAGTACAACAACAATAAAAACCCCTTTAAAACTGGAACTGTTAAGAATAATTGAATTGCCTCTGGACTGGCATGGGCTGTTTCATGAGGACATGTCAGAATAAAGCGGTTAGGAGAAAATGAGGAGCCCCAAAATGAATAGAAATAAAGTGAGGCAGCTTGCTTCTATGTTTGTGAAAGGAACCACAGTTTTATCACTTGTCTGATTTTGGGATCTTCTTCCCCTGAAGTTTCTGACAATCACTGACTTCACTGTAACAACATTGCCAAAAAGGTATTCAGAGTTGTCAATCTTATCTTATGAAGTTTTCTCTCTGGTAACACTATACTGCTAACTTGGGCATACAAAACCTTTGACAGACCTATCCTTGAATACTGCTCACCTGCCTGGAACCCACACTGTATTTCGGACATTAATACATTAGAAAGGGTCCAGAGGTATTTTACAAGAAGAATACTCAACTCCTCTACTCGCAATAATATTCCTTATATCACCAGGCTTGAAATTTTAGGCCTGGATAACCTTGAACTACACCATCTATGTTCCGACCTAAGCTTAGTACACAAGATTATTGCCATAACGTCCTACCTGTTAGAGACTACTTTAACTTCAACTGCAATAACGGCTATCAATAGATGCAAATTAAATGAACTCCACTCTAATCTTGATAGCAGAAAATACGACTTCAGCAATAGAGTAGTAAATGTCTAGAACACTCTACCCGATCCTGTTGTTATTTCCTCTAATCCCCATAACGTTTACCTTAAACTGTCTATTGTGGACCGTACACATTTCTTAAGAGATCCCCAAGGGGGTGTGCATAAGCGCACCAGCATGCCTACCATCCCTGTCCTACTGTACTCCTTTATATGTACTCATTTTATGTGTTTATGGTCATGCATTGCTTACTTATATTCTTTTATTTGTGTCATTTTTCATATGTCTGTGTCTATACAGATACTTGTTTACTTGTACTTGTTGACAAACAAACAAACAAACAAACAAATAAATAAAAGCACACATCCCAGCGCTTTGGTTTTTAAATTTTTCTCTTGCCGCTGCTTTTTATTTATTTTGCTTTGGTATGCATCTAAAAGGTTCTAGGACTTCAAAATTTTAAAATCCTAGAATCAGAGGGAGTAATCCAGTTGTACGTCATTTCTGAATTTCAGTTCCCAGCATCCCTTCCCTTTAGCCTTGATGGCTAAGAGTTGCAGCTGAGAGTAGTAGTTCAGCAAAAGCTGAGGCACCAGTTTTCCCCTCCTCCTGTCCTGGTTTTCAAGGCTTTCCTCATCCTGCAAGTGAAACAATCCATGAGGCACCCATAATAATCTCTTGGTTCATTTTGTCCTTAATCAGCCCTTCTAATCGCTTCAGTACTTACGTGAAGCAGGGAAAGGCAGTGCAGTGTCATCGGTATCGGCGTCCCCCGCCCCTCCCAAGCTCAAAATCTGGGGGAAATGGATTTTAAAAGTGCCGTGGAGGAATATAACTGAGGAGAATATTTATGGCAGTACAATTCTACAAGTCAGTTTTTTTAAATGCTACAAATATATGCCAAATCTATCTGACCAGAATCTGTACTGGTCAACACAGACCCTTAAAAACCATGGAGTGTGCATATCCTGGAATTTGGTAAAAGGAAATATTCCAAATTTAGGAACATATTTCAGTGGAGGAAATAAGTTGTTTCTCAGATACTCTCAGTTACAATTAGGCCCATTCTTGGTTGTTTAATTTTGCTCTCCGGTCGAAGTAGAAACCCTCTGCAGAAGAAGTATTTGCATTCTAAGCACCACATGCCAGTGATCTGTGGTTTGTTGCTAATCCTGGCTATTTTCAGAAATCCAGTACTACAAGAAACTCAGGAAGGCCTTAAGTGCACAAAGGGCTTGGCTTCTGGCCAGTCTGAGGATTTCATGTTTTATTTTCAGGAGGATGAGGGCTAGAATAGTCTATGCTCTTGAATGGGTTATTAATGTTGCCAGAAAACGGAATGTACTACAGGAAGTGGCATCAAATGCCTTCATTTATTCCTGTAGTCCTTACTCACCCATGCCAATCCTTTATTTCTTTTTACATAGCTCTGAAAGGACAATTATTCATAGAAGGAACGCTGCTAATATAGTTCACATCTTCATACCCCAACTTTTCAGTCTTTATCATTGTCAGGAAGAATTACAAGTATTCTGATCTAAGGAGAGGCCTGTCATAATAACACAATATTTAAAGGTGTTCTCTGTATTTCTTGCAATCATCACTGTTCTTAAATCAGTAAATTAAATAACTTTGGACCTGGGATATATGCATATTTGAAGTCTTGCATTCTTTCGCTAGCTAAGAAGGCAAGAGAGATTTATTTTGGGACCGTTTTCCTCATATCTTGGCTGCTTGACAGGGGCAGTGAATACTCCAGTTCATTTTTCATGTAAAAATGCATGTTCAGTGACAAGCAAAACTTCATCTTGGTCAAGAGCTTACCATCCCAAATTAATAAGCGAAGAATTCACTTTTACTCTGTACTTTTGTGGAAGAAGAATTTTGATAGTAATTTAGCAATTCTAAAGTAGAACAAAGAGTACTTGATATGTAAACTTCTGATTCATTTCCCCCAGAGAATTTGGATGCCCTGTTTATTTCTTATAACTTTTACAATAATGGGTTGCTGTAGCACACTTCAAAACCTGCCCTCACTTCCTGTGCTAAAACTTTAAAAAGAGAACTGCTATTCTTCGTGTCGTTGCTTTTTATAACAATGAGGCTATGCTGATGCTTTATGTTGAACCCGAGGCCAAGTCTCGCCAATCAGTATGAAAGATAAAAGTACTGTATGCAAAAGTACTCTTCTTAGTCAAAAAATGTGTGACTTTGGAGGTCTTAGTGAATATACTTAGTTAATATATGGGGAGGAAAGGAGTTAAAAGACAACTTCTTATGGGGCAGATCACAGTTTCTGGCAGAGGATTGTATTAATCCATCAGGAGAATGCATTGTTTATTCTCACTTTTCAAAATTGTCATATTTTTTTTAAGTGATCTGTACGCCTCTTTCTTATTATTTTCCCTTTATCTAAAACGTGCTACCTTACCAGCATTGCTATTAAATTCAGAAAGTTTACTGCTGCACATCTGCAGCCAATAGAGCTGACTTGTTTGCCATAAAGTGAATTGCACTGTTCCCTGGTCTTCTTTTTTTTTTTGTTCCTTTGTTTAGTAACTATTTCATGATTAACCAGAACACATACAACAACTTCAGAAAGTTTTCAACATTCTGCTGTCAGTGTATTAATAGTTTAGAATGGATCTTTTTTCTCCCCCACCCTAATAAGTTTAATAACCTGCCAATTTGGTCATATTTCAGATAGATGTTCCACTTTAGCCAGCTACAGTAAAGAAGTTAATAAAGGCAGAGTGATTTGTTAGCATTTTAAATAACTGTACTTCCCTCACGCCCCATTCCTGTACGGAAGCTTCTTAAAGATTTATTAGGCACAAGGCAAATGATAGATATTTGGATAATTGGAGGAAGTATACATCAGTTACTGCTTATCCATGACTGGGATGGACATTTGACTGTTAGGTTGAGTCTTCAAAAGGGACTTTTGATTAGTTCATATTCTTTGCGACCATTATTGATGTATTTATAAGGCAGAATTATAGGCCTGTCCACAATTAATAGCATTTGAAGAGCAGCCTGGTGCTAAAAAAATAAAAAAGGTGTTGTTTTTTTCTTTTCAGTTTTGACACAGGCTGTGAAGCTTTGGAAAAGAGAAAAGCAGATAGGAAGTTTCAAGATGAGCGCTTCCTTTTGCAGTCAGGTGCTGTCACCATTTCCATGGTCTGCCTGGCTTTGAAGCTGAAGGTCCTTCACAACTATACGACTCCTTGAGAGTACAAAAATCACGCTTTTTAAAGCTCCAGCAATTGATCTCCATCAGGAGTATCTGTTCTTCCCATTCACCATGCGTCGCTGTATTTAGAGCAATTCCCAATAGAGGGGGATGATTGGCAGCCAAAAAGGATATGGCAGTGACACATAATGGATGGGGCTGTAACAAGATTGAAATTTCTTTTTCCACTCTGAGGGAAAAGGATTATGATGGTTGCTGATTACAGATGCCATTAGGTTGCTTCATTTTCCTGTTGTAATCAGAGATAATAGAAGGACTCAGGGAACACTAGGACACAAATTGGCCAACCCAGGCAATGGTATGAATTCAAGCTGGTTAGATATGTGGATGAGGCAGACTCTGAGTTTCTAAATTCTAAACTTCTTCTGATACAAGAAATGAACCAGATTTTATGAATGACAAGTATTGTTCACTTAAGCTTTTTATTTTAGATAGAAACAGAGATGTACACTACCTCCTAGAGTTGGTCTTGATTGGACAGGGGAAACCTTTACCTTTTCATAAATATGTAAAGGCAGGTATGATTCCTTTCTGTCTTCGGTTTCTGATTAAAAGATTAATAGTAATAATTCACTTTCAAATACTGGGGGTGAAGGTTTCCTCATCTCACCATTTTCTGCTGACCCATCATAAACAAAGTTAGTTCTATCTATGACAGTTTACAGACTACCCCAGGGCACCTTAAAATTAAGTGCAAGCATGGCTTGCATTTGCATGCATTAAAGGCAAAATCAGATCCCAAAGTCTTATCTACAGGGTCCGTATTTTAGGCATATACCTAGGCATATACCAAAAATAAATTGTTGGCTCCCAAACAATTAAATGGCAAAGAGATATATCCTGTAATATTTATTTGCAAAGCTGAAATGTATGTAAGATAAGCACAAAATATCATTTGCAACGATTTCATGCTGGCCTTGCTTCAAGGGCTTCTGCCAAAATGAGAAATCTCAGTAAGTTTGATTCTATATGTTTGAAATAATTTTGCAGCAAGGTTTTTTCCTCCTGTGGTAGGTATTAAATTGCCATGGAAAAGCTCTTTTGCAGACATGTCTCTTCCTGTTTGTCTCAATGAAGCAATTCAACAAAATCTTTAAAACCTTACAAATTGTAGGATGCTAGAAATGTATGATCTGGTCCAGTTGCTGAGCCACAGTGAGACAAACATGAGAAATGATGTGTCACAGATTCTGTATAAAAAAATTGTCATGCCAATCCAGTGCAAGGAAAAAAATAAGAATGAACACTGGCCTTATGACAGTTTCTAAAACAATAGCATCAAACCCTTTGTAGATGGTGGTTGGTCATGTCACAGCTGAAGAAAGGAGAAAGTTTCTTTTCCAGGAAGTCACCTCTTTGAAAAAATTGCTCCATGAGAGTTTGTTTGTGGGAGGTGCTAGGTGCTAATTAGAGGCATTTCAAATCTTCAAGGAGTCCGATCTGGATCCACTTCCTTGAAATAAAAAAAGAAAATTGTGCAACTGACCACTCCTAGAAGATGCTGGCATCAGGGTGTGTAGTGTTTGCATCCACATGCAAGAAAAGTGCCTGTTGAAGAAACCAAAAACATGGATAGATTATAAGTAAAGGACTATTCCAGCGTTGACCACCCTCTAGTCCCCACATCTCAGTTTTGCAACTATTATGTTGCTTCATAATAGTTGTGGGCATTGACTCATGAATATCCTCTGGAGTTTATGCAGTATATGGAGATTAGCAGATGGACAGAGACTGCATGCAGTTTTGTTGGCTTCCATCTCCTGTGCTTTGGCTTAATTAGCAATCTGAGACAGCCAGCTAGGTATGCAAGCAAGATTGACTTTGCTTGAAGCAAAGCAAGATAGTCTGAATGGCAGGATCTCCTGGGCATTTATTTGGAAAAATCCTGTAGTGTAAGAAGAAAGAGCCCAGTTAGAAAGCAGGATACTGTAAATTCTAGTCCTGCTTCTTGCAGGAAAGCTAGGGGGGTGACTTTGGACCAGTCACTCTCTCTCAGTCCAATTTACCTCACAAAGTTATTGTTGTGGGGAAAATAAGAGGAAGAAGTAAAAGGCAAATTTTTTAAATATCTTAAACTGACAGATTTTCTATTGCTGGATTTGGAGGTGCAACATAGAAGGAGTGTGGAAACTGAGTCTAGAAATGAAATGAACATGGTGTTGTAGCTGGTAAGATGGCCAAAAGCAATTCTTGGCAAAGGCGAATTGAACTGATTTGATATCTGTTTCCAGCAAAAACTGTTATGTGCATTTATTATAATTATATGTTATGATTAATAATAGGACAACCTTGACAAGAGCCACGTTCTTCAGTTAGTTTCATTGGATCCTTTTCATATTAACAGAGTTCATTGTCATTGTTGACTCTGCTTTACATACAGCTATGTAAAAATTGATATCACATTGTTCCCACTTCTCTCTCTGACTTTAATAATTTGCTAAACAGATGAACATGTTGCTTAGAGATTAGCTTGTAATTCTATCTTCACATAATGCTGCAAATTTGGGATGGACACATCAGATATGTATTTTATGGCCACCCAACTCCATAAAAACTAGAGCAGCATACAAGATTAAAAAGAGTAAGAACAAAAAATTTACTCCAGAAAAAAAAAATTCAAACTACGGTAACACATAAAGTATTATACAAGGTTCCCTATCCCTGTAACCCAAATTCTAGGGGAACATCTTTAAAAACTTTTTAAACTTTTTGTTAGGATGGATGCCGTGTAAATCTTTGGGGCAACATAGTTCCAGAGGGCAGGCATTTGGACAGAAAAAGAGTGTGTGTGAAGGGGGGAGTGTGTGTATGTGTACGTGTGTACCCAGTTTCCCTGAAAATAAGACCTCCCAGGATAATAAGCTCAATTGGGCTTTTGAGTGCATGATCTAAAAATAAGCCCTCCCCCAAAATAAGCCCTCCCTGAAAATATTGCAACACAACAGCAGTCATGAGGTGACCACGCTCGCCGCCTTCTGCACCTCAAAAATAATAAGACCTCCACAAAAATAAGGCCAAGTGCTTATTTTGGGGGGGGGGGGAATAAGACACTGTCTTATTTTCGGAGAAACATGATATGAATGCATGCATGCATACAATCTTTCTTCATTCTCTGACTGTGGGAAAGCCAGGATAGCCTTTCATAGTTGTAAGAGGCAAGCAGAATGCTGTTCTTATAAGTATGCAACATTATTGATCAATTGCAATTGCTCTCTTTATCATTAATATTGTGCAATCAGAGCAACAAAACCTAGATTCTCTGGCCTGGGCATGAAAATTCTGCCTTGCTTACTGTGCTTTATCAATTGTTTACTATGCTTTAGCAAATTACTAGGCAAAATCCCAACTGGCTTGATAATATTTTCAATTCCAGCTTTCTGTTGGCCATAAAATACTGTAAACCATTCACTTTGATTCTGGAGGTAGTTTCACCTTTTTTGTTCAACGTGGCATTTAAATCCATAAATATTCTTCAGACATTTCTTCCTCATTTTTTGTCCAAATAAGGAGAAAGTAACTGCTATTGGAAAGAATGCAATTAATCTTTAATGCACATATTAAGTATACAAAGAAGTGTCAAGAGCTCTTTTTCTACTTGTATGCACTGAAAAAAGTCTTTGTAAAAATAATCAGGGAGCAATAAATCCAGAGCAATTAGATGACTTTTGAGTGTGCTTATGTGTATGTGAGTGAGAGAGAAAGAGAGAAAAAACTAATAATTTGCTGCTCTATCCTGTCAAAACAGTTGGATGGATATTGTATATCTTGGAACCATTTGGCTTCATTCTCTCAGGAACGTTTATCCTGGTTTCCTCTTCTGAAACACCAAGTATGCATATTAATTAATCCATTAATCTGTTTGTTTTATTTAAAGTTATATGCTGCTCCAGTTGAATACTTAAACTCTTCATGTAACTGTTATTGAAACAATAGAAATAAACAATCCAATAATGTTTTTTATCACTTACAGAAAATAATAAATGATTTAAAATAATAATGGCCTAATTAAAAGTGAGGAATCAAAAACACTGTTCCAACAGAAGGGAGCTAAATCAGTTTGTCTCCATCTGAAGGATGGAGCCTTGTTGAGATAACCGAGACAAATCAGTTCACCAGGGATTACTACTTCAGATGAGTGGTGATCAAGAAGACTTTCCTCAGAGTTACTTTTTCAAAGAGGGGATCATGGATGGAGACCACCTGATCTTATCCGGTGAGCAAACTATTAGGGGAAAGTAATTCCCCAAATATTTATTTTATTAGGCTTGGATAATTTTTCAATCATGTCTGATTGAGCAGTTTATAAATCTCCATAATAGCTTTAAGATTAAAACTAAACAAATTGGATATGCATAAGAATAAAATCATAATAACAACTTAATAAATAACAATATCTATGTCTGGAGCCATGAAAGGATTATAACCATGTGAGTGGCATAAGAGGTTCCCTCCCCCGCCTTAATCAAAGTACAGGTAGTCCTTGACTTATAACAGTTCATTTAGTGTCCATTTGAAATTACAACAGTACTGAAAAAAGTGGCTTAGGACCATTTTTCACACCTATGAACTTTGTAGCATCCCCATGATCATGTGAACAAAATTCAGATGCTTGGCAATTGGTTCATTCTTATGACTGTTGCTGTGTCCCAGGGTATTGGGATCACCTTTTGCAACCTTTGGGCAAGCAAAATCAATGGGAAAGCCAGATTCACTTATCAACCATGCTACTAAATTACCAGCTGCAATTATTCACTTAACAACTGTGGCAAGAAAGGTCATAAAATGGAGCAAAACTCACTTAACAAATGTCTCAACGCCAGAATTTGGGGGGTCCATTGTCATCGCAAGTCACCTGTAAAAAGCTCATCTTCTCTCAAAAGAGCTGCAACCCATTCCAAAGAGTAGTTGCCAATATCACTTGTAATTAGAAACAGTGTTGGTGCTCAAATATTAATAGTATTTAGTATTTATTAGATTTGTATACCACCCTTCTCCCTTTCGGGACTCAGGGCGGTGTACAGGCAGAGATAAAAATCAATAATACAAAACATAAAATATATTAAAATATATTACATAATTAGCCTGTCCTTAAAAAACCCTGCTAAAAACCCCTACTAAAACAGTTTAAAACTACAACAGGCCGGCCGCGCGAAATAAATAGGTCTTCAAGGCCCGACGGAAAAGGCGCAGGTCCGTGGTCGTCCGTAGGTCAGGGGGGAGGTCATTCCAGAGGGCAGGGGCTGCCACAGAGAAGACTCTCCCCCTGGGGATCGCCAGCCAACATTGCCTGGCCGACGGCACCCTGAGGAGGCCCTCTCTGTGGGAGCGCACTGGTCGGTGGGAGGTATTTGGCAGCAGGAGGCGGTCTTGCAAATAGCCAGGTCCCTAATAATCATGATTATTACTTTTTTTTATTTCATAACACTTTTTCTATTTGCTGAGACCTTTTGGGTTCAACCTCCCTGCCTTCATTCCAGCCTGGTGAGGAGATAGATACATTATCCTTTCTCTGCATAGAGGGAGATGAAATCTGGAAAGTCAAAGCAGCAGGCCGATAATTCCTGATGGAGTCAATCAGGCATAAAAAGAGATTTGAACTAGAGCCACCTGCTGCTATTGCTGCAGACATATGACTGTTACATTTCCCCAGTTTAATGGCACATTTTAATTCCTAGAAAGAACCCTTTGAAAGATGTAACCTGCAGAGGAAAAGTTATGCCTCTGTATCTTGCAGGGAAAAACAACATGGGGCTCTGTGGAATTAATAGGCAGCACATTTCCTCCCTGTAGTCCTTTCCCACAATCCCATTTTATTTGGGGCAAGGTGAAAATGTGAAGGTAGCTATGTAAATGCCCTGGTGTCAATTGATGGTAGTTAATACCTATGAAATAGACTCATTATATGACGAGGACATAGAATCAGGGAAGTTGTAAAGGAGACCTTGGAACTGCAAAATAAATGACTGTATAATCTAAGCACTGGCAGCTATCAGGTGCTGTATAGAATAGTAATTTAAAAACCAAACATTAATCAAGCATAATGCTGTTATCTCTCTTTGGGGTAAAATACCAAATAGCGATATATAGCGTAGAAAAGACCTGGCCAGGAAAAAGCAGACAGGAAGAGTTAAACGTGAGCAGAAATGCTTGTCACTTGGAACACACTCACCAAAACTACACAAATTCATGATGAACCTTTAGAAATAGAACAAGGCCTTTGGAAACCAATGGCTGAATGCAGTCAACAACTAGTTTGCATGTATCATTTGGTCCTCTGGAGCTGTTCTTGCTCTTTAGATAACATGTAGGAATGGTTTTAGCAGGTATAGTCTCAAAGGTACTTTTCCCTCCCAAAGGCAACTGGATGTTTTTTCCTTGAGAAAGAAGAAGACATTTCACTTCTCGTCCAAGAAGCTTCATCAGTTCCCACAGGATGGTGGGGACGATGGAGGGATTAGTTTTTACAGGATTGGGGGGAAGGGGGGAGGTTGCCCAGTATGGCAAAAGAGAATAGTAGTGAAGAATTGGAATGGCATGCAGAAAGGACCAGTTATTGTGGCCTCCAGTGGATTTCCAATGAAATGTCAACAACTAGTTGATTCTCCCTATCCTGAGTATAAGGCTATTCCTAATATGTACTTTAAGAACCTGTACTTCCACTTATACAACATGGAGGATGAAAGTGCCTTGTGATATAGTAATTTCTTATGTTGGCTACTTATATAACTAAGAGACCAATTTGTGTATTTTTTCCCCTCCCTGTATATCTGGCAAGCCCAATGTGTATCCCACTCATCCGAATTCATCTCTGCCAGGCACATTATACCTTCTACAAACAATCTGACCCTTTGCTTTTATCTTCATTCTGTTGCTTAGATCTGAAGTTCTATTCTTATTTATAAAGAGTTTTCAAGAGTAAGCTCTTGTTACAGAATGAAGTGGATAAAATGTTCACTGTCAATAATTCATCGGTAGTCAGCTTTGTTTGAATTGGTGGATCAGATACACTATCACCTAATACCCTGACATTTCTGCTTCTCTATTTTATAGTAAGCCTTCACATATTTTCTTGGGTTAATTTGGCTTTATTATAATATGGAGCTTTCATTTGTTGCATATCATTGCCATAATCTTCTAGTATAATTGGTTATTATATCAACTTTGAAACAGATAACAATTAAAGTTTGCATATTGGTAAGCAATGTCTTTTATGAAAATTAAATACAGGTATTACACCTGGCTGACCTAGTGTGGGATCAGAAACTGAGTAGAGTCAGACCTGATTTGTGCTTAGATAGAAAAAGATTCTAGAGATCTTTATGGGGTATGAAGAAGGAAAAAAGCAAAAAAAAAACTCATGGGATTTCCTGTAAAAAATTAAGTTTGTGTCATGTTGATTGAACAAGTAAGGGCTGTTATCTTCTTAATGTGCTATTCCAGTCATCAGCTGAAGTTCTGTTTCAATTTTATAAGTCTGGATTTCACTGAGAGACAAATAAATCTTTCAAACACCCTTGTCTTTTCCATCCAAGAAATGGCTGAATTAGGAAACCATCTAAATGTAAATGCATAGCCATTAATGAACTTTGGCATGGTTTTACTGGTAGCCAGTAATATGCTGCCAGTAATATTCTGCATGGTTGCATGCTGCTGCACCATACTGAAAATGGAAATAATTACATCTTTTCATCACTAAACTCATTCATTTCTTTCAAGAAAACCATAATTACGAAGGAAATTATACCGACGTTCATTGTCTTGAAAGTCATTTTCTTCTTTGATGAATGAGGTACTGTGTGTTCCACTAGAATGCCAAACTGGAGCCATATTGATGATTTGTTCAACACCTGTGTGATGGCACAAATTTAACTTTTCTGTTAATTATAAATATTTATCTACCTAGCACATGTGAACCATAATTCTTATTTTTGCTGCAATATACAAGAACTTACTTGGTCCTGTAACTAATTTGACGCATTCAGGAAACCCACAAGCATTTCCTCATTCTGCAAATGGGAGGCTAAGTGAAAATGGTTGTGATCACACTTCATATTGAAGCATAATGCTTTTAATTTGGTTTTGGCTCGGTGTGATGGATTAGCCAATGTGATTTTTAAACCATTGAATTAATGCGAAAATCTGACTCCATGGTTTTGTGGCTTGAGCTATGACTGAAGCAAGCTTTAAATTAATGTCATGTGTGAACTGAACTAGTGACCTGCTTAAGACCTGCCTTTCTAAGAGAAACCATAACTCCATGTCAGAGGCAGCAGTATCTATACTTTGCCTTCAGAAACGTCCTAAATTCTATCCATTATTTGCAATTCAGAAGATCAGGGAGCAGGCTTTGATAAAAATCCAGTCAGGAGTCCATGCAGCCTTCTACATATCCTTTCAGGCTTAAAACAAGCAGCCTTACATTCATTTTTTTGATTAAAATATTTATCAGTAAGCTTTAGCATAACATTTAGGTGTGTTTTAGGTCATCAAGGCTAAAGTCCACAACTCAGCATTCTTCTGTAGGTTTCTTTATAATATTCAGTGTCTAGTATGCTTCTTATGAATATGACACTGGGGCAAACCAGAGAGGTTGTTAATCACGCAGTGTGTTCTTGAATGCATGATTTTTCTCTATGGGAAGTCTGTATAGGGCTTCTGTCTGCAGTTGGAACCACATTATTCAGGATGTGTGCGTGTAATTTTTAAACTTCCTATTGTGGGCTTTACCGTAATCATTCTTCTCCTATGCTTCCAACGTACCAGTAGTTGGAGAAAAGGTTCCAGTTAGAGAACATTTGGTGCCTTTCTTCCAATGCAAAATAACAGATACACGGTTTCCTAGGACAAAATAGGAATAAAGCCTTTAGTTCTAATTGGGATTCCTATACAAGTTATTTCTAAGCGAGCAATCCTGCACACCTGGACAAACTAAATGTGAAATGCACATTGTTGGCATTTTGATTTGTATAGACAGATAACTTATGTTGAGATATGTTATTAAATTGTACACATACTTTATTATGAGAAAATAACTGTGTGTGGGAAAGAACGTTGCATGTACGTACATTGAGTCTCTTTAAAACTTCCTTATGACCTTTTCTTTCCATGTGGATATGGCAAATTCACTCCATATGTTCTCAGAGATGGTACAGATTTATTTAGCTGTATGAGCTCACTACAAAACTTACATCTTGAAAAGTTTTAATGAAAACTCAGTTTATAAAAAAAGTAATGTTTGAATCCATAATACAGTCTGTGGGGTTCTGGTTTATTGACCACCTGGATCTGCATATAATAAGAATGATTGCATTATTATGATAGACTTTGAAAATGATGACTATGACTGCTATTGTTATATTTAACATATGCAATATTTTATTCCACTATTTTCAAGATTTGTATCCCAAAAGACATTTTTTATAGGTAAAAGACAGAGGTAATTATTATGAAATAATGTGACTTTATAATATAACTAGAAATAGAGATCAGATTGGAGAGGAATAGTCTGTAACTAAAAAATTGTCAGTCTCTTTACTTGTATTTAATTTTTCAGCCAATGCAGTTTTTTTTATATTTGCAACACTGTCCATCCAAGAAAAAAGTATTATTTTGTTTACCAGTGTTTTGCTAGATTAATCTGGTATCAACAAAAGAAATGGAACTATTTTTTATATTGTATCATTTAAACATATTAAAAATAACGCCAACCTAGAATTAATTATCTTTGTAACTGGGTTACAAAGATAATTTCTACAAGAGTATGGTTTTGCTGTAGACACTATGGTTAAGACACCTGTCTAGAAACCAGGAGACTGTGAATTCTAGTCTCACCTTAATCATGGAAGACATTGCGCCAATTACTTCCTCTCATCCCACAACATTAAGCTTTGGAAACAAGCTGGTCAGTAAATTCCTATAGCAACCAATGGAGCAGTATTCGTTTGATTCAAAATGCAGACTCTGTACTTTCAAGAAAAATGCTGGGAAGGATTAGGATATGATTTTGTGAGAATCAGGCAAACCTTGGAATCACTCAGGACCTTGGATAAAGTTTGAAAAAATGATCATGAAGATTCTAAGTCAAACTGTATAATGACAACAGAATAGGGCTTTCATATAAAACCCATTTTGATACTTGTGTCTTTTCATCGGGTTTTTCATTAAATCTAAAGAAAGCATCAATAAACTAATTGCTGTTATTGCTTTTAACTAAAGGAACTGCTAAAATTTCTCATTTTATGTGAAAGGACTTGTTTTAGTTAGTGCTTTGTGTTTTCATCCGAAGAAATTCCCATAGATTCCGAGTCATGACATAAAAGCATAATTTTAGGTCCCAATAGAAAAAGGATACGATAGAATCAATTAGTTAAACTGGCTCCAGGCTTCTTAAATTCTCTTCTCTTTATGTAGGTTTAATCTTTTATAAATGTATATACAGGATTCTAGGTGAAATCATTTTTTTACCATTTGAACTGCTTTATATATAAATAAATGGGCACACACAAAAAGAAAGCTCTGACTTTTAATTTTCTTTGCCATTGTTAAAAATAAGAAAGAGTTGGATGATTTATTTAATCTGTCTTTATTGTCATTGTGGATTTGGGGGGGGGGGAAGTCAGGTGGTTGTTAATCCAGTATTTTTGGAAGACGGCTGAAATTAACTCCCAAGAGGGTTAGCACTGAAATATTGCATAATTTCACCCCTCTAGTTAAATACAGGGAAGGAAGGCAGAATACGAATTAAATAAATAAGCTGTGGAAGATTGCTACTTTTTGTGATTCACCACAAAATCTGTGGGCCACCAAATCTGGTTTGCAAAAATCTGGACATCTGCTAGGTGGCAAAGAGATTCAAAAAAAAAGTCCAGCCTTTTGCTGCTCCCTAGTGGTCGCCAAAGTAGGAAAGAGTAATTTGTCATTACATTTTGTGTAATTTGCCATTTTTTTAGAAGACTGAGATAGCTCCTTGGAGTGTAAATGCTGGTCCATGGAGAGCAATAGGAAAGTACTTGAGAAAAGCTATGTATCATTAGGCTGGATTTGCATCCACTAAGATGGGCGGTGGTTCTGAATGTGAATGCTATGCTGTTGGCAGCACTGAAGAGATGTCCTAGCAGGGACTGGAAGAGGGACATTGTCTGTCATCAGGCACTAACCTGTTTTGCTCTATTCTTACAGCTTTTTGGACAATAACTTCTCAAGGTTCTTTCTTTTCCTCCAGAACGTTACTAGGGCCAAGTCATGGAGGGCAGCTATCCCAAGTTAGATGGGAGGACATCTGCTGTTTGGGGGCAGCTCCTCTCAAGCATTGAGAAGGGTGTTAAAAAAAAATCTTGAGTTGGGTCGGTTTCATGCACTATGTGCGCAGTACTGGATGTTTTAGGAAATCGAGTCCTGAGTACGATGAAAGTTGTGAATCTCTCAGCTGCATTCCATTTCCTGCCTAAATGTGCCATGCTTAAAAAATTAGCAATTTTTTTTAACTCTCTCAAATTGCTGCCATTTGGAGATACGTTGTTAAGCTAGCTCGCTCGCTTTCTTTCTTTCTTTCTTTCTTTCTTTCTTTCTTTCTTTCTTTCTTTCTTTCTTTCTTTCTTTCTTTCTTTCTTTCTTTCTTTCTTTCTTTCTTCCTTCCTTCCTTCCTTCCTTCCTTCCTTCCTTCCTTCCTTCCTTCCTTCCTTCCTTCCCTCCCTCCCTCCCTCCCTCCTTTCCCTCCCCCCTCCCTACCCTCATGCCTTTAAAACATGGGCTGTATTTTTATATTGCCTCAGAAAAAGCTTCACACATGGTTCTAGTGTAAAACAAAAATATTCAGCCTGTGGCTTTGAGAGAAAACCTCATTGCATTAATTTCCTGTTATCACCAAATGAAGCAGAGAAGACAGTGAAGCTTTAGATTTCCGGAGCTTAAATGTTCTGAAGGAGCTTGTGTAGAATACCTCTGCCTGAGGCTCTTTTTAAAAAAAAAAGTTTCCGATTGCTACTCAATGTAGCAAACCAAATTTGAAAAGGCAGAAGCAGGGGGAATTAAGGGAGCTAAAGAGGCAGTGAAATCAGTGGGTGCTGAAATTCTTTAGGGGAGATGTCTGTAGCTAAGGAGAAGTTGCCCTATTTGTCTGAAAACGCTTTAGCACTTGGCAGCAATTCTAGATTTTAAAGGGTTAGATTAACAGACATTTCCTGATTACATGCATCCACTTTGCTGGCATTGATGTCCTTGGCTTCAAGAAAAACAAAGCCAATAGCAAGGAAGATCAGAGTGCAGTTGAATATACTTTACCGGAAGCTGAAGATACTGGTGATAGTGGCAGCAATGTGAAGAGCTGAGTCGGGAAATTAAAGTGTTACGTGGATGGGGGATGGTGAAAGTTAAACATGCCACTGCTGCTAATGTCCCTATCTTTAAACATGGCATATCCAATGGCTTTTTCCCCCTTCCTAAGAAGAGGTAAGGACAGAAAAGTGGATAGAAAATTGGAAAATGCATGGAAAGGGAGCCTGCTTTTTGATGCATGAGAACACCAGCAATGATAACATATAAAGGAAGTAGGGAAAGGAAGGTGTTAAGGAGATTAGAGGTGGATGGGTGGATTGCTGCCACCAATATGGAATGGAATGGAATTCTTTATTGGCCAAGTGTGATTGCACACACAAGGAATTTGTCTTTGGTGCATATACTCAGTCTATAAAATAGAATACATTCATCAAGAATCATAAGATGCAACACTTAGTAATAGTCATAGGTTACTAATAAGCAATCAAATTATACTAGGGAACAAATGAAACAATATACATTTTAAAGATACAAGCAACATGGTTATAGTAATAAGTGGAAAGAGATAGGTACTAGGAAGGAAGACAAAATTTTTTTTATTTATTTATTTTATTTTATTCAATTTATATCCTGCCCTTCTCCAAAAGGACCCATATTAATAGTAATATAGTCTTAGTAGATAATTTGACAGTGTTGTGGGAATTAGTTGTTTAGCAGACTGTCCTTGTGTCTAGTTGTTCTGGTGTGCAGTGCCCTATAGTGTCGTTTTGAGGGTAGAAATTGTAACAACTTATATCCAGGATGTCAGGGTTAGGGTTAGGGTTTCGCTTTGGTTTAAGATACAACATATCCAGCTGGCCCATTCAGTTTTCTAAGTGAGTTGGACAGAACTTGGAACAAAAAACTTCCAGGTTCCAATTCTGCCAAATCCTTGTCCTATTAGATCTCTCAGCGGCTTTTGATACCATCGACCATGGTATCTTATTGCACCGATTGGGGGGGTTGGGGCTGAGAGGCACCGTTTTACGGTGGTTCTCATCCTACCTCTCTGGTCGGTCGCAATGGGTGTTGGCAGGAGGGCAGAAGTCGTCCCCGAGGCCCCTCACATGTGGGGTTCCTCAGGGGTCGGTCCTCTCGCCACTCCTGTTCAACACCTACATGAAGCCGCTGGGTGAGATCGTCCGTGGTTTTGGGGTGGAATACCATCTGTACGCTGATGACACTCAGTTGTACATATCCACCCCAAACCACCCCAACGATGCCGTCGAGGTGCTGTCCCGGTGTCTGGAGGCCGTACGGATCTGGATGGGTAGTAACAAACTCAAGCTCAACCCGGCCAAGACCGAGTGGCTGTGGTTTCCGGCACCCCGGTTCAGCCAGATAAGTCCAACACTGGCCATTGGGGGCGAACAACTGGCCCCCGTGGAGAGGGCGCGCAACTTGGGCGTCCTCCTGGATTCCCGGCTGTCCATGGAGGACCATGTGGCGGCCGTGGCCAGGGGGGCATTCTATCAGGTACGCCTGATACGCCAGTTGCGCCCCTTACTGGACCGGGGAGCCCTTCGCACAGTCACTCAAGCGCTTGTGACATCCCGGCTGGATTACTGTAATGCTCTCTACATGGGGCTCCCCTTGAGGTGCACTCGAAGGCTACAGTTAGTACAGAATGCGGCCGCGCGGGTGATTATGGGTGCCACAAGGCAAACCCACATAACACCTCTCCTGCGCGAGCTGCACTGGCTGCCTGTGGCCTTTCGAGTGCGCTTCAAGGTGCTGATGACCATCTTTAAATCGCTCCATGGCTCGGGGCCTAGCTATATACGAGACCGCCTCCTGCCCCATACATCCCTTCGTCCGATCCGCTCCCACAGAGAGGGTCTTCTTCGGGTGCCGTCGACGGGGCAATGCCGGTTGGCGACACCCAGGGGAAGGGCCTCCTCTGTGGCGGGCCCGGCCCTCTGGAACGACCTACCCCCCGACCTCCGTACTATCTCGGACCTCCGCCTCTTCCGCCAACGTCTTAAGACGTATTTATTCCAACAAGCCGGCCTAGGATAGCCCCCATTTCTGACTTTTTAAGAAAATAATTTATAATTGGCAAGGGTTTTAATATTGGGTTTTAGCACGGGTTTATTAATTTAATACATTTTAATAGATATTTATTGTATTTTGTGTTCTTAAATAATGCCTGTGCGCCGCCCTGGGTCCTAACAAGGAGAAGGGCGGGGTATAAATTTAATAAAATAAATTAAAAAAAAATAAATAATAAAATTTAATAAAATAAAACCACCTAGAATGCTTCAGCAGAACTTTTGAGACACAGCCTGTTTACTTTTACATGAAACAGAGCATGTAATTTCTCCAGTTGTACCATTTATGCCTGCAGTCTTACCACTTTTCAACTTTCTCACAGCATTTATGATTTTCCTTTCATCAATTTATTTTGAATTCTAACATTTATAGCATTTATTTCAGTTTTACCCTTTGATCTAATATTAGTATTTCCATACAGATTTTTAAAGTACGCCTTCCAGAATTCTCTCAGTTCAATCTCACCCCAAATTTCCTTATTGCTTCTGTTATTAATTCCAGTCAGTCTGCTGTAGGCTCCTTGTATAGCCTTGTTCACTCACTTCCTAAATAATTTTAATCTCCCTATTCCTAGGCTTCTAGTTCAGTATAGGAGGAGGAGGTAAGACAAGATGTGTTGAAGTGAATCAATGCTTCATTGTCTACCAGTTGCAGCCATTACATTTCGAAAAAGATAATGGATGCTGAATAGATTAACTGAATAATTTCCTGCCTTAATAAATTAATTAGTCTGAAATAAAATCTGTAGTGGTTTGCAAATATTTATTAACAAAATGTGCTTCCAGCAGACATCCAAAGACCAGGGATGCAAACTGAGTGTAACAGTTATCCAACCATCTTCAAGTTGGTAGAAAACTGTGGAATTTATTTTTTTTAATTTCATTTTTATTAAAAATATTTTTTAAAAGAAGATAAAAACTTAAACAAATAATGCAAACTAATATAAAGTAAGAACAATGCAAGTAATCAGAGAGGAAGCTAAAAGTGCAAGACAGGAAAAAAAGTTTTTAAAAAAAGACACAAAGAAGTCTATAGGGGGTTTCCTGTCAGCAACAAACGTAACTATTGCCTTTGATCAAAGGAGTCAGTTTAGCCATCGAAGCAAAATCCATACTCTTCATTGTAAGTAGTACTGCATCTTTCCATCTTTGTGCATATACCATAATAATCCCATTTCAGTTATCATGTAAAAAAACCAAAATTCTATAACTTTTTTCCAACTATTTCTCCATCAATCCTATAAGAAAAATCTCCACTAAACATTATAAAATATGTCTTGTGTTCACCTTTCCAATGAAAATGTGAAGTACCTTTATACATTCTTGACAATATTTTCCTATCTGGACTATCTTCAGCAACAGCCTTTCTAATACTGTAGGACCCAACGTCACTTATCCTTCACTAGATTGGTGGTGCTTCTTGGCATGCAACAGCAGAGGGCCTACCAATGATAGATTACAATAGAATTATTAAAAGTAATTTGTGTATCAGTTTGTGTGTTGTCACCCTGTATCTAATGAATCTGTCCTTGTGCAGCATTTGTGATGTCTTAAGTCTGTCCAACTCATGAGTAATGGACAAGAAGATAGTCAACAACATAAGGATATTTCAGGAAAAAAGATGGTGCCAGGAAATGTATATGCTATGGGGAAAGGTCTCTGCTTGGTAAAAAAAGAAAATTAATCTTCAGGATGACTATGCGAATTATTAATATGTATTTATGTGAATGGACAGTCTAATTATTTCTCCTGATTTACTATTTCTTCTCAATTCACCTTGGATATTCCTGATCTTAGGGTGCATCCAGAAAGACACTAGTAATTAAAAGACATTGTTCAGCTATTTTCTCCTTTAATGGTTTTGCATATGTGTGGTTAAAAGAAATTGAAGAAATGGTGTAAAAATTATTTTGTTATTTGAACGCCCCATGAAAGACCTGATTTGGAACCTCTGTTCCCCATTTTCTTGTCTTTCAATTTTACTGGAGCTTTTTTTGTTGTTGTGCTCTGACTTTTGACCTTTATTTGTATTGCATATTTTATGTAAAACATTCTTTGAATGAATAGTTATCTAATTTTAATGTATAACTCTATACGTTTGAAGTGCCACAAACTAAGGGATTTTTGGCGGGGGATGTCATTCCAAAATAAATGGTTCAGAACAGAATAGGCTTTTGATATTTCTCCTTTCCAGGAATAACACACATTTTAAAGTGCTTGTTGTCAAAGCCCTATCTGATGCATTTGAAAATGTATGTCATTTTGTTGTAATTTTCTAGGATAGGAAAATGGCCAAATTCCAGGGCATTTCAGGAAGTGGCCTCTCTTTCACCTGGAAACAGTGATCCTGAGGGCACCAGTTTAGTTATAAAAATAAAAATGGATATTAGCCATTTTGGAACCAAGGCTCTGCCTAAAAATAGTGCAGGAAGCATAAAAGAAACCTCTATTTATTTCTGTACAAGCATAGTTAATCTTTATTTTGGTCAGAAAACATAAAAAGAGCCAAGTCTTTTAAAGAAAACATGTCAAATAACATCACTTCAGATGATATCTTAAATATGGATATATAATATTGTTAACAAAATATTTATTTTAAAACTACAATCCCCAAGATAAAGCCATAATATCGTTTGAAACTAAAACTGTAGTCTCAACCCAGAATCTGGAAAAAAATAGAATCTGAAAAATATTACTTTATATTATTGACAGTAAAATATGGATACAATTAAGAAATTTGGGTTTTTAAAAATATCTATCCTTTAGTACAGTTAATGACAGGATATTAAACTGAATTTAATCTCCTGTCTTTCTCAGTTTCAAAGTACTTGTATGTACAAGTATGCATTACTTATATTCTGGAATGAAGTTGACATAACACTTGTAACCTCATTTAGAATTTGGAGAGTCAAAATAATTTGTATATTACAGGTAGTTTTTGGCTTAGAACAGTTCATTTAGTGACAGTTCAAAGTTAGAACAGTGCTGGGGGAAAAATGACATGACCATTTTTCACACAACCATTTCAGCAATCCCATGATCATGGGATCAAAATTCAGATGCTTAGCCACTGGTTCATATTTATGATGGTTGCAGTGTCCTGGGGTCATGTGATCAGCTTTTGCGATTTTCTGGCAAGCAAAATCAATGGGGAATCCAGTTAGTAACAACCATGTTACTAACTGGATTCTCCATTGATTTTGCTTCTCAGGATACTATAATATGGATATTATAGTATAAATATAGGATAAATATGAATCAGGTTCCAAGTAATAACCATGTTACTACCTTAACAAATGAAATGATTCACTTAACAATTGTGGCAAGAAAAAAAATCATAAAATGGGACAAATTCACTTAACAAATGTTTCACTTAGCAACATAAATTTTGGCCTTGATTGTGGTCGTAACTCAAGGACTACCTGAATTAGATTTCTTAAGTAAGAGGTTGAATGTGTCTATATTTCTAGGACTGTACCACCAGCTACATTAAGGAGGCTTTTTTTCTATGAAAGGAGGATGTGCAAGACAGCTCAGTTGTTTCTATGTATGCAACGGTTTGAATCTTTGTTGATTGTAGAGAGGAATAACATTTACCTCTCTTTTTCCACCACTACCCCACTCCTGTTTTTATCTCCTTAGCCACCGCTGGTCCAAGCAATTTTCAACGGCGATCCTGATGAGATACGTATATTAATCTACAAAACTGAAGATGTTAATGCTTTGGTAAGCAAGTTTACACATTTCTTTTGTAATTCTTTTGGTATTTCATCGATAGGAGAAAAATGTCTGGTGGAGGTGAGATAAGATTCATAGCAAAGCCAATAATTTTTCAGAATAATTTTCTCTGCCTCCTATCTTTAAAGTACAATTGTGATTTGGTAAATTACAACAAATAATCCTCGTTTTTTGTTAATTTACTACATGCTAGGCTCATGCAGGTGTTCCTATACTGACCAGTGTCACCTTGGGCTTGGAAATAGAACTAAGCATTATTGCTCCCTTCATCTAATTTGTGCCTACGACTTCAGAATTATGATCACACAAGTCTGTCCTCATATGAATATAATGGAAATAGAAATGTCCCATTGGACCATAACTGTTGTTACATTCAAATTAAATTATGTTGTATATCAGAAATGTTTCTGCCTGACAGCTTTCAGGGTATTCAATCTGATGCTTTAACTACTTGCTGTAGAAAAACATATAAGAGGTAAGATGGGGAGATAAATAGATGGATGGATGATAGATAGATAGATAGATAGATGATAGATAGATAGATAGATAGATAGATAGATAGATAGATAGATAGATAGATAGATAGATAGATAGATAGATAGATAGATAGATAGATAGATAGATAGATATTTTTTCTCTCTCTGAAGGTTTCTAATGCTCTTGTTTTTGGCAGATTTAGCTTGCAAGGCCACATGGGATCTTCAATTTCTCTTTATGCAGAATTTGTGGTATCAAATGCAACGATATATAGAATGGATCCTCCCCCCTCACTTTGGGTTGTTTTAGGGACTAGAGATCAGTAGGTGATACAATGAAGAGATTATAATTGACAATTTACTAGGGATTCCTCTGTTAGTTAATGTCACAATCAGTATTTAATGACAAGTAACCTGGAAGGCTCTTGAAGTAAAGATCCAGGGTTTTCTCCCTACAGATAGGGAAGTTCAATTGGGCAGAACAAAATCAAGATGCCCCCTTGGGTTCTCTTGTTACATTCTTCATGGAAGTGCTATTTTATTGCTGCTTAGTATGTTGTTTTTGTAATCCACTGCAATAACAGTATTGCAATGAGGTGTTTAGTCATCGGTTAGACAGTGAATGCTGACATTTCAAAGATAGGTAGCTGCTACCTGAGGCAATATGGTTGTGTGTTTGTTATTAAGACTTCAACATTTTCAAGGCATTTCTTTATAAGACTATGAAGATATGTAAATGATGAGGTTATACTGTAAGGAAAACATTCCAGAAGGCAGGCAGGGTAGGATTTAGCAAAAATCCAAAGGCTTTGTGACACATTAAAAGTATCAGATCTTTAAAGACATTTGTGGGTCACTTTGTATGTAAGATAAACACAGCTTCTATTAACAGTATTGATTTAAACTACATGGATTAATTGCCATCGTCAGATCTGGGAGGATCTATCCTCAACCTTCAAGTCTTCAAATAGCACACCCATTACCACTCCCCCCCCCCTTTTAGTAGTCTCTCTTTCATCCTTAAGAACTTTAAGTCTATTTTGCTATACCTTTGACTCCCTATTAGGAGGTTTGGGATTTCAAAGTGATTCCTGATGTTCTCCTTGAAAGTAATGGGGGGCATGTTCAAGATTACATCATGGATGGTGGTTGGCTTTCTTCTGCTGCTTTAGTTTAGCTTGGAATTTTCACCTGAGCAATTTGTAATCTATTCCACAATCAACCCCTGGCCATGTGCTTGCTCTTATAAATGAGTATTTTCTACTTCCTTGTGCCATTAATAGAGTCAATTTGATATCTCTATGTAGTCTATCTGGTAATGTCCATTTTCATATAAAGATGTTCTGTATGGCAAAATCAATAGTTAGATGGCCTAAAGCAGTGTTTCTCAACCTTGGCAACTTGAAGATGCTCTCTGGGGAATTCTGGGAGTTGAAGTCCAGACATCTTCAAGTTGCCAAGGTTGAGAAACACTGGCCTAAAGGCTTTAATGTAGCTTTGTCATAATCCCCATCAGTTCTTCCTCAGAAGCATGCTGAGTACCATCCATCATGAGTATCATCCAATAATTTTATATTTTCCATTCACAATGTCTTGTTGTAAAATATTGGTAAAATAGGAATAGTTTACCACTGTCTTCTCTACTACAATATGAAATGATGTCTTGATCTTTATCACTAAAATGATTTTCTGCCTCCAGCATCTTTCCATTTAGCTGCTGACCAATATAAGCACATGCTTGCATTAGATGGGTAGTTTGGATGACTGTCACATCTTGGATGACCCTGCTGGAATTGTATATTCTTGGCATGCGCTTCTCTCTCCCCTCATAATGAGGCTACATAGCAGTTCTTGGGGAGGGGATTGATTCCAACTGAAAGTGATAGAGTTGCCTTTCTTGAAAAGATGTAGTTTGGTGATTTTCTTTTAAGTTTCTTTATTTAGAAAAGAGCAAATAAGAAAGGTAATTGCTTGTCATTTAGATTAGCTTGCATTTAAACATCTAGGTTGTTCTCCAGTCTTGATTTGGAATAAAGCAAATGAGCCTTGATGAGTTCATGCATGTTTTCTCTCACTTTAGATATTTGTAAAGCAGGGTGAAGAGAAAGATTCAGGATTTGGTTTGGCAATGAATTTTTAATGGCACTAAAACTCTTATTACATAGGCCTTCTGCAGATAATGAAAATAAAACAATTAAACACAATAGAATTTTGCTACATAGCATAAAATAAAACAGAATTTTAAAACATGGATGGATGAATAGATAAAACTATCATCTTATATTTAAAGTATCTTTTATTCTTTGTATGAAAATATACTAAATATGCTTTTTAAACTTTAAATAATAGGGTATTTGTAGATAAGCTAAAGCTTTCACAGCATAAGAATATTTAGGTATTGTGTGTTTCCTATGATCTCTCTTTTGTTAGGTCAGGTAGAGCAATAGCATATTTACGATTGTTGAATTTCTTATCATTCTTATTAGTAAGAACTAGGAGTAGGAGCATAGAACAGACTCTAGTAGCTACTTAACAAGCCAGTGATTCTGATTTAGTTTACAACCTAAGCTTATTTTAAAGCACAGAATAGTTCACAATAAGGAAAGAAGTGAGTCAAGGCTGTGTAGTTATCATATTTATTTAATTTATTTGTAGAATATACTGTATCTTTAAAAATCTGGGCTGAGAGAAAGAGAATTAAAATTAAAATTGCTGGGAGAAACATTAATAGTCTTGGATATCTTAATGATACCACTTTGATAGCAAGAAGTGAGGAAGACTAAATTATAATAATTATAAATTATTATGGGTAAAAGAAGAGTACAAAAGTTGGTCTATTATCTCATATTTAAAAAGTCCTTAAGGTTATGCCAGACAATGCCAATCCAATGGAAACAAGAAAATGTGAAGTTGAAGCAATGAAAAAAAATGGGCTCAAAATTTTACAAGGTTGGTGACTAAAGGTATGAAATGCAAAGACATCTGCTACAAGCAAAAAAATGACAAAATGTGAAATTATAAAGATACCACACTAATTATTACTGTCATAGTCTCTCTAATTGCAGTATGCGACTATAACAACTGGACTGTCAGAAAGGCTGACTGAAGAAAAATTCATGCCTTTGAACTGTAATGCTGGACAAAATTCTTCAGAAAACTTTGGACCACAAAATGAACAAATATAAATTGGATAAAATAAAATAATTCAATACTAGGTGAAATGAAATTGGGTCGCTCACTGGAAGTGCTAGTAATGAACTTTAAAAACTTGGATACATATCATGAAAATAAGGATCATTGGAGAAGATGCAGATGCATGGAAAATTGGAAGCAATCAGAAGAGCCTTACAAAAAGATAAGGAGCTTAGATACAATCGCTCATGACACAAGTGGGAGCTTCCAAGAAATCAAACAGTTACTGACAGACAATCCTGGGGAAAGGAAGTCCTTCAGGGCTTGAAGAATCTGAACTGACTGACTGACTGACCAACATGCAATTCAGAAGTTAGGGAAAATGGAATTGATATGTAAAACTGGCTTTACGGAATATGCTGAACTATGGTTTATATGCTGCCCAGAGTTGCTTTGTAGAGTGAGATGAGCGGCATATAAATTTAATAAATAAAATAAAATGAATTTTTTTAAATAGGGAATTGGTGAATAAACCATAGCAACTTTGTTCAGACATCAACAACCTTGTTCAGAATACCTGAAAACCAAACAAAGACGCTAGATCTTATTGTGAGGGGTGAATCCATTTCTCTTTCCAGATGTATAGGAGCAGAGGGGAGGCAAGAATATATTAGCAACTAAGGCTTGCTTAGGGATTGCAAAAGCTCATGGACCTAATATTTAATATTAAACACAAATTAAGTCAATACTAAAATGTTGTTGAGACTCTAACAGAAAAGCAGCAAAGATGATTAAGGGACTGGAAGCTAAAAAATATAGAGAATGGTTGCTGGAACTGGGTATGTTTAGTTTGATGAAAAGAAGAACTAGGGGAGACATGATAGCAGTGTTCCAATATCTCAGGGGCTGCCACAAAGAAGAGGGAGTCAAGCTATTCTCCAAAGCAGGGGTCGGGAACCTATGGCTCGCAAGCCAGATATGGCTCTTTTGATGGCTGCATCTGGCTCGCAGACAAATCTATATAAATAACATAGCCGCATGCATGCCGCACAATTATAGCCCAGAGCAGAACCACAGCCCCTCTCCCAACTGGACCTTCCTTGCTCGGAGGGAAGCTTCTGCAGAAGCCAAGGCGAGTGAGAACAACTTCCCGCCGTTACGAACTTTCTGAGGCTATAATTGTATGGGCTGTGTGCATGCGCCTATGTTTTTCACGGCCGGTGCTCCACACCGTGGAAAACATAGGTGCGCGCGCACAGTCCATACAATTACAGCCTCAGAGAGTTCATAACGGTGGGAAGTTGTTCTCACTCGCCTGGGCTTCTGCAGAAGCTTCCCTCCGAAGCCCTCCAAGCAAGGAAGGACCAGTTGGGAGAGGGGCTGTGGTCCTGCTCCGGGCTGTAATTGTGCAGCGTGTGCGTGGCTATGTTTTCCATGGAGTAGGGCTGCGGCCAGAAGACGAGACAGGCACAGAGAGGGGGGGGGGAGGGAGGGAGGGAATCAGAGAGAGACTGACAGAAACAGAAAGAGAGAGAGAGAGAGAGAGAGAGAGATTAAGTGAGTGAGTGAGTGAGAGACAGACAGACACAAACACACATACACACACAGAGTGAGTGATTAAGTGAGTGAGAGACAGAAAGACAGACACACACACACACACAGAGTGACAGAGAGGAAGGGAGGAGAGAGAGACACACAGAAAAAGAGAGAGAAAGAGAAAGAAAGAAAAAGAATTAAGAGACTTATTGTACTTTTAAAGTGTTGGTCTTACATAAAATGCAAACATTTACTTGTATTTAGTTTTAAACATATTGTATGGCTCTCACGGAATTACATTTTACAATATGTGGCGTTCCTGGGTCTCTCAGCCAAAAAGGTTCCCAACCCCCTGCTCCAAAGCACCTGAGGGCAGGACACGAAGCAATGGGTGGAAACTAATGAAGGAGAGAAGCAACTTAGAACTAAGGAGAAATTTCCTGATAGAACAATTAATCAGTGGAACAACTTGCTTCCACAGATTGTGAATGCTCCAACACTGGAAATTTTTCCAGAGATTGGTTAACTATTTGTCTGAAGTGGTGAAGGGGTGTTTCCTGCCTAAGTAGGTGGTTGGACTAGAAGACCTCCAATGTTCCTTCTAACTCTGTTGTTCTGTTTTTAAGTGTGAGTAGAGGATCACATTCTGTATATTTCTTTGTGTAGAATATTTCTATTTGAGTGATCCTGGCCATTATGTGTAATTTATTTTAGGGCTTTCTAATTGTTTCTATCTTACTGCATAGTCAATGCTGTTTGCTGTTTTAACCTATATGAAAATATATTCGTTTTTACTGATTAAGGACTGATGTTGGGTTGTAATTCTCAAAACCAGTAAGGTGTGATTTTGGATTTCCTGCAATGATAATGATCTTTGCTGCATAATGTCGTAAAAAGAATAGATACAACATTTGTTTCCTTTCCTAATGTGAATTTGTGTAGAAATACAGTAGGATTATATGCAGAGAGTGTTTCATTATGAATTTACTTGGTTTAGCTTGTTCTTGCTGATTCAAATATGTTGATTGCAATTTTGATTGATTGAATCAACCATTAATTTGGTTGATTGAATTTTTTTCCTCAAAAAATTCTCTATGTATGTACCTTATGGTCCTGGTTGTAAACCCAGTGTTCATGCATGTGGTTTCATAGACTAAATATCTACAGGGAATAAGAGCTAAGTCCTCTTATACCGAATTTATACAGCTCAAATATATGTGCTTAATCTAACAATAGTTTAGAGACCTGGCTGGTTCCCATTATTGTATATCTAAATTTCACTTAAAGTCAATATTTCATGGCTATGATTAATATTTTTTTTTTTACATTGACAGGCCATTTTTCTCATTTATTCTTTGCACAGTCTGAAAATCCATTGTATCTTATGAGGATTTATTCAGTTATGCTGAGCCACAGGGAATATGAAGCTGCCATAAATTGGCAGTTAGTGTAAGGGTTTATAGGATTTTTTCCCAATATTTTAAGATGGATGGACCAATTTTGAGATTGAGTCATTTTGTGTCCTGAATTTAGAACAGGTCGGTTTCATGTTTTGAAACTATGGTCCAGCCCCTAAAATTATTATGGCTGTATTCTCTTCTACTGAACCGGAGAGAACCGGCTGAATACCACCTCTGGTGTTGATCCATATAGTGGTCGAGGGTTGGACACAACTGAATGGCTGAGAACAACCATTTAAAGCTCTCCGCTTTAGTTGGATTCTAGTTCCCATAATTCTGTATTGATCAATATTCTACTCCAACATATTTGGATTTAACTAGATAAAGGAAGATATATTTAAATGGTTGAATAATACCCATATGCAGTTGTCCTTCGTTCATTGTTCTTACAGCAAAAGTTATCTTACTCATGTATCAGTCTACTTTTTTTTTTTAGCACAAGCTTATACAACAATGCAAAAAACTTTTACTAAAGGATGCAGTAAATGTAGTTATTGTTTTGGGCCATCCTTTTTTTAGTTTGTTTAAGATCTGTGTTTAAAACATACCATGCTTATTTTAATGTGAGCTGTCCTTCCTCTGCAGTCGACTTTCTTTCATTCAATTATTTGTGTAGACTAGAATCTTTCAAAATATTTATAAAGGAAGAGAGATGTCTTCAATATATGAGTCCTGATATTTCTTTTTTCTGTCCTTTTGATATAGAACTTGATAACTTCTACATATTGTAAATTGGTCTCCAGTTGCCACTCACTCTTGAATATCTGGCCTATTTTAACTAATAGTGAAAAGCCAAGAAGGATTAGGCCTACCGTTAATTAATATAAGGATTAATAAAAGATTATCAGGAAATGCCAGCTCTGTAGGCTAGATTGGGAAGAAATGAGAAGGAAAGCAATATAAAACATTTCTATATTGTTGGTAGTATCATCATCAAGAGTCTAGTGCAACTTGAGGAAATCTTTGATTGTTTGATGTGTTTTTAATTTTATTTGAACTTAATACTATATATAGGATGTACATATTCCTAAAATATTGTCTACAGTAAAAGTGCCACAAGTTTAATGAAACTCAGAATATCTGTTTTTAGCTAATTGCTACATTTGTAGTTTCTACTTTAAGCTCTGTGATTCAAGAAAGCCCCAGATAGTAGATTTATTTATTTATTTTATTTTATTAAATTTATACCCCGCCCTTCACCTAAAAAAGGACCCAGGGCGGCCTGGGTAGTACTAACTTAATAAGGTATAGATGTTCAACAGTGATGCCGTGTAACATATTTACAGATAATTTCAGAAAATTAGACTTATTTTTTTAAACCATAACATGAAATACTTAATAATGGCAGGATAAATGGAGTTTGTTCTGTATTAGGGCTAGGAGCCACTGACAAATTTTGGATTTACTTGTTACTAGTATCTTCTAACACTGTTTTCTTCTAGTACTTTCCAAACACACATAAAAAACAAAACATGGTACTTGAAAGTGAGGTAGGATCCCGTAGGGATAGAATTCAGAGGTCGGCATCACATAATGTAACAACCAGTTCACCCAGAACTGAAAATGTGGATGTCTTCAAGTTACTTATTATTTTTATTTATTTTATTTTATTTTATTAAATTTATACCCCGCCCTTCTCCTTGCAAGGACCCAGGGCAGTGCACAGGCAATATTAAAAACCATACAAAATACAAAAATATATCATTAATAAACTATTAAATTATATCCCATGCTAAAACCCATTTTAAAACCCTAAGAATTTAAAATTTATCCACATTTAAAAGTCAGAAAACGGGGGTTATGCTAGGCCGGCTTGTTGGAATAAATAAGTCTTGAGACGTTGGCGGAAGAGGCGGAGGTCCAAGGTGGTGCGTAGTTCGGGGGGTAGGTCGTTCCAGAGGGCTGGGCCCGCCACAGAGGAGGCCTTTCCCCTAGGCGTCGCCAACCGGCATTGCCTGGTCGACGGTACCCGGAGAAGGCCCTGTCTGTGGGAGCGGATCGGTCGAAGGGATGAATGGGGCAGGAGGCGGTCTCGTATGTAGCTAGGCCCCGAGCCATGGAGCGATTTAAAAATGGTCGTCAGCACCTTGAAGCGCACCCGAAAGGCCACAGGTAGCCAGTGCAGCTCGCGCAGGAGAGGTGTTATGTGGGATTGCCTTGAGGCACCCATAATCACCCGCGCAGCCGCATTCTGGACTAACTGTAACCTTCGAGTGCACTTCAAGGGGAGCCCCATGTAGAGAGCGTTACAGTAGTCCAGCCGGGATGTCACGAGTGCTTGAGTGACTGTGCGAAGGGCCACCCGGTCCCATAAGGGGCGCAACTGGCATATCAAGCGTACTTGATAAAACGCCCCCCTGGCCACGGCCGTCACATGGTCCTCCATGGACAGCCGGGAACCCAGGAGGACACCCATGTTGCGTGCCCTCTCCACGGGGGCCCCAATGGCCAATGTTGGACTTATCTGGCTGAACCGGGGTGCCGGAAACCACAGCCACTCGGTCTTGGACGGGTTGAGCTTGAGTTTGTTACTCCCCATCCAAACCTGTATGGCCTCCAGACACCGGGACAGCACCTTGACGGCATCGTTGGGGTGGTTTGGGGTGGATATGTACAACTGAGTATCATCAGCGTACAGGTGGTATTCCACCCCAAAACCACGGATGACCTTGCCCAACCGGCTTCATATAGGTGTTGAACAGGAGGGGAGAGAGGACCGACCCCTGAGGAACCCCACATAAGAGGGGCCTCGGGGCCAACCTCTGCCCTCCTGCCAACACCCATTGCGACCGACCAGAGAGGTAGGACGAGAACCACCATATAACGGTGCCTCCCATCCCCAACCCCCCCAGTCGGTGCAATAAGATACCATGGTCGATGGTATCAAAAGCTCGATGGTACAACAGTTCGTTTAGTGGTTGTTCAAAGTTACAAAGTTTTCACACATACTGTAGTGGCCCGCCAGCAGCCAGCACATCTGGCAGCAGATTCAGATAATGAGGAGGTTGAGGAGGAACATGGGCCAGTCCTGGAGTCTGGGGAAGGCTCTGACAAGGGCTCTACATTGGAGGCAGAGATGGGGCCAGGGCTGTCTGATAGTTATCAGCTGCCTTTGGAGTCAGACATCAGTGAGGCAGATGAACAGTTGGAGCCTGTTCCCAGTGTGTTCATGGGCAGAGTTGCCAGTTGAAAGGAACAGCTAAGGAACAAGTGTCGACTTGGGAGTAAGGCCACGGGTGGATGGTGAATGGCTCTTCCCATAGGAAATAAAAGAGCAGTGAAAGGGGAGGGGTGTTTGTAGGAGACAGTTAGTTCATCCTGCCAAGTATTGTGGCGTCTGAAAGATATGAAGATGTTGGATAGCCATTTGTCTGAAATGGTATAGGGCTTCCTGCCTAGGCAGGGAGTTGGACTAGATGACCTCCAAGGTCCCTTCCAACTCTGCTATTGTATTGTAGAGAAATATCAGCTCCATATTTATGACAGTTACAGTGTGCTAGAAACTTGTGATCCCCTTTTGCAACCTTCTGACAAGCAAAGTCAATGGGAAAGCCAGATTCACTTAACAACCATGTCACTAACTTAACTGCAATAATTCACTTAACAACTACGGAAAGAAAGTTCGTAAAAACGGACAAAGCTTAAATGTCTCACTTAGCAACATAAATTTTGGGCTCAATTGTGGTCGTAAGTTGTGGACTAACTATATGGCCAAGTAGGTAACAAAACCTGTAGACAGCACTCATTTAGAAATTCCAGTACATATAAATTTGGTAAAACTGGTGTGCTACTCACTCACTGTGGAAATACACATGGCTTACAACTAGTAGTACTATCACTATAGGGACAGGCGGTTTTAGGAGGGCAACTAGACAGACCTCATAGCAGTTCATAGGCCACAACACACACATAGAGACACCAGTTTCATTTGGATCCAAATGTACATAACTAGCTCATTTTATGGGGTAGCTGCCTAATTCAACATATGCCTGTTATTTGCAGAATATAAGGCAGGTGCTTTCTTATTTTAAAAAGATAGTATTTACAGCTCAGTCCAATTTCTCTGAGATTAATTCAAGCAACGTGATGTAAACACACTTAAACACAGTGCTGTTTCAAAATTTGACCTCCATGCACAAAATTCTTTGTAGCATTTTGCAAAAAAATAATTTAAAAAATAGTCCTAAATTCTCTCCCCTGGGAATTGAAATCAGACCTAGATACAAATAGTGCAAGTGGAATAAAGAGTTGAAATCAAAAGCATCATAGTGGGGTAAAAACAGTGGGAGCTGTGTAAACTCCTACCCTAGAGCTTCATCTCATGTTCACTAAACAAACAAGATGCTCTATAGGCAAGCTTGAGTCCCACCAAACACTTCTTGTGGCATCCAAATAGATGCTACCTGCAAGGGAGGGAACAGGGCCACAAACTAAATTCTACCTTCCTGTGGGACTGTGTTGTTATATCATTTTGGAAAAATGGAATAATAAGGATAAGGAGTCTGTTTTTTTAACACTTTTAATGTGCAAGAAAGAATGGGAACGAAATAAGAATTTGATAGTACACAATGCATACAGTAGATATTATTCTCTTTTAAACTTTCAAGTAGCAGTTCATGGATTTAAATATCATTCCATTGGCTGTTTTATGTTACATCATTTGCAAATGTGTTGTTTCTATAAGAAAAAATAACATTCTCTTCAAACAATAAGTGCATTTTTGTATTTAACAATCTTAAACTTTGATGAGATACCAGCCATCATTAGCTAAAATCCAGATGGCAACTTGAATTCATAATCAGTCCCCAAAGTAGAAACTACATGTCTTTGATCTTTATGCTTAAAGTCTTAAAACGATATCAGGAACACAATATATACCTGCAGTAATTACAACTGTGTGGTCTCATTTGTAGATTAATCTTCCCCCAAATCAACTGTTTTACATCAAAAGGTAAAGTCCCAACAGTATAACAACATATTAGAGGTCCAAGGAAGGAAACCCTGATTTGATTTCAATTAATGAACTAAGGGAAGGTGGGAAGTCATTGACTTTCTAAAGTTTGGCTGCATAGACCCAACTTCCTCACTCCTATCCCACTAGCAGTGCCATATAACTTTGCATAATCCATCATTGATAAAATAATAAGGCAATTTCTGAAAGTCTTTCTTGATCTTCAAGTCAGTAATGTAGGGGTAACAAATATCAGTACCACACGTAGGGAGGCTGTCGTTGTGGTGCTGATTATTTGGTACAATTGCTAAGAGAGGTAAGGGCAGCAACATGGCTGCACAAGAAGCTGGCTTCCAGCCAAAGCAACTGAACAGTGAGGACGAGATGAAAGACCGGTAAGAAAATTTATCTAACCCACAGTCATAAATCAAAATTTGGAAAAGGCAAAGAATCTTGAGAGCACAAATAATATTGATGGACAGATCGGAATTTTTGCGAAAGAAAGAAAGGAAAGGAAAATGGAGGGTTGAAACGCTAGCCCCCCTCTCCAAAAAGCCATTTATTTGAAACAATTCGGACAGAAAGGGAGAAAGCACAGAAGTGACAAGCACACTCAAACACTAACTTTAAATTCAGTTTTGGACTTGAAAAGATTATGTTTTTAAAGGAGTCTAGGAGCATGAAGATTTGCTTTGTCCGAGTGTCTTTTAACCAACATATTTTAAGCAACTCCAATTAACAAGAGATGGAATGCAACAAGGGAGAAAGATCAAGTAAAAGGCAAATGTCTCCTTACTGACAATTGAGAACCTAATCTTGCCTGTGTGGAAAATTTTAATTAACCAACTGCCATAAATCAGAACTTGAAAAAGCAGGAGGGAAGAGAAACATACCCGAGTTTGGTTGTATGCAAGTTTGTTCCAATTAATATATTTTGAGCAATTATAACTAACGAGAGGTGGAAAATAGCAAGGAAAAAAATAATAATCAAGAACTGGGAAATACGAAGTCTTTTTTTCCTCTTTTGTCTATAAAAGATCAAGATGGCTCCAGCTTCTCTTCCGCTTTCACAGTAATTGAATTAACTAAATTTAAGGTGGACCAGAACCGCAAAATAAGATTTGTATAACTAACTGCAATTTTGGAACTGGACATTAAAGAAGAACAAAAGACCAAAATGGCTCCCGTCGCTCTTCCCCATAGCAGCTGAAGTAGATAAATTTAAGGTGGACCAGAACTCTGAAATAAGAACTGTATAACTAACTGTAACTTTGGGACTGGACATTATTGAAAGGTGGGAATTTAAAGAACTATGTGAAATTATAAAATATATATGCATAAATCATTAAAGTCAAGCCTAAATAGAATTCTGAATTCAAAGAAGCAGGTATTTAAAGAAGAAGGGAAGGAAAAAGGGGGGAGAGACAATGAAGGAGTAGAAATGGTGGGAAATAAAAAGCAGCCAAAAAACTCCATTGAGCTTGGCAGAGGTATAGGAAAAAATGTAAAGGGGGGGGGATGTGTCCCAACAAAGGGGAATAAAAAGCAAACAAAAGATGTTTCCGAGACTGACAGTGGCATAAGGAAAATTGAAGTAGGAGGTTATGCCCCAACGTAAAAAATGATTTCATTGGGCTTGACCGTGACTTGGGGAAAATTGAAGAGGGTGGATGTGTCAAAACAAAGAAAAGGGAGAAGGCAGGAATAGAGAAGTGGGACAAAAGACTTACTAGGAAAAAATCAGACAACTAGAAATTGTTACATGGGAAAATATACAGCTAAGACAGTGCTTCTCAATTATTTTCTGTCATGCCCCCCCAGGAAGAAGAAAACATTTCGCGCCCCCCGCGCGACTGTAAATAGTATCATTTGTCTATAAAATTGTTATAAGTACACCTCTGCATAACACTGTATCCTTATTAACGTATAAGAGAATAAAAAAAGAAAGAAATGTGGATCAATTTACAACAAAGAATAGCTTTATTAACTGTAGCAGAAAAGATTTAAAGTGCATTAGAAATTTAAAAAAAATTAAATCCTTTGCCGAGGTCAAACGCGCCCCCCTTTACGGAGCCTCGCGCCCCCCCTGGGGGGCCCGCCCCACTATTTGAGAAGCACTGAGCTAAGATAAGGGGTTTATTCCTAAATAGGACAATAAAATGGAGTTGCTAACTGATTGAATATGATAATGGAAAGATAATTAAATAAAGGTTAAAGTATATGGAATATGGACAAATATGAAACTGATATGAGGAGATTGTAAAGCAGAGGTTTGTGATGCACTTTTATACATGATAGTTGCTAATTGATTGAATATGACAATAGAAGGACAATTAAGCATGGGTTAAAATATATGAAACATGGACATATATAGAACTTTTAAGATGATGAACAAAGTGAGATGTGTACCGCTTGTTATGCTATATAGTAGATTAAGGGAATTGTAATGAACATTGAACAGTAAGGATTGTCATTTGTAGACAATTAAGGGTAATCTAAACCAAGATATGGAAAAATGGAGAGGGAACATGAAACATACTTACAATGGGAAACTATTGAGATTTAAAGACAGAGTCACAAAGTGGGGGCGTGTAAGGATATGTAATTATATAAATAAAATGATGAGAATAGCTGGGAATTGTAGCCAGGTCTACATCTCAGCCAAAATTAGGCAGGTGAGGTGTGGGGCACAATGACTATATATGTATACTTATATATACATATAAGGAGGAAGATATATGTTAAAATTAAATATGTATATTGAAAATACCATCAAAATAAAATGGAGCTTGCTCAGAAGCTGAAATACACCAAGTAAATGAGATGAAGTGTGAAGTAGAGAGAGGTAAGGGAAGAAGAGAGGGATAGGAGAGAGGGAAGGGAGGGAAGAGGAGGAGAGAAAGGAGGAGTGGAAAGGAGAGAGAGGAGAAGGTGAGAGGAAGGGGAAGTAGAAAAGAAAAGGGTGACAGGGGAGAAAGGAGGTAGGGGGAGGAGGAGACAAGGAGAAGAAAGTGATGGATAAGGTACAAATATGGTGTATGGAGAGCAGAAGAGTCAATAGTTGGTTTTGGGAATTGATGGTAAGATGAATTGATGTAAACATTTAATAACACAATACAATATTGGCTATATACGTAATAGTATGCATGTGGTTATCTATATAAATAAAAATGTAAAATAGTTTGTACGAATCCACTAATCTCAAAAACTACTGGGCCGATTTACACCAAACTTTCACACAATGTAGCCAAGGACTTCCGATAATAGAATAGCTACTCATTTTGTGCCTAGCACGCGTGTGTCATGTGCAAATTACACACACAAAAATGTACCCACTGAAATGTGTTTTAACTTCCCTGTAGCCACGTCCATCAGGCTGCTTTTCAACTGTCAGTGTTGGAAGAGGCCTCATACGGCAGCCTCTTGGGACCAAAAAGGCACTGGGATAGCAAACTCCCAGATGGCCCAGAGAGAGTGTGGGGGGGGGGCGAGAAATATTGTTCAAGACTGTTCTCTGAAGTAAAAACATGGAGGCAGGCAGCTGCTTTAAACTGTTGAATACGAACTGAACCAAACTGTAACAAAGAATCACCCATCTGCTATTGTATTATTGTATTACAGTAGGTAGGTAGATAGGGGAATAGAGAGACAGGGAGAAATACAGTTTAATAAAAGAGGGACTAGGGGAGACAGGATAGCAGCCTTCCAATATCTCAGAGGTTGCCACAAAGAAGAGGGAGTCAAGCTATTCTCCAAAGCACCTGAGGGCAGAACAAGAAGCAATGGGTGGAAACTAATCAAGGAGAGAAGCAACTTAGAACTGAGGAGAAATTTCCTGACAGTTAGAACAATTAATCAGTGGAACAACTTGCCTCCAGAAGTTGTGAATGCCCCAACACTGGAAGTCTTCAAGAAGATGTTGGATAGCCATTAGTCTGAAATGGTATAGGGCAGTGATGGCTAACCTTTTTTGGCTCATGTGCCAATAGCAGGGGGAGTGCAGGGGCGATGTGCACAGGGTTTTTGGATGGATGGATGGATGGATGGATGGATGGATAGATAGATAGATAGATAGATAGATAGATAGATAGATAGATAGATAGATAGATAGATAGATAGATAGATAGATAGATAGATAGATAGAAAGAGACGGTAGGTAGGTAGGTAGGTAGGTAGGTAGGTAGGTAGGTAGAGGGAGAAAGGAAGAAATATAGTAGGTAGGTAGGTAGGTAGGTAGGTAGGTAGGTAGGTAGGTGGATGGATAAATAGATAGGGAGAAATACAGTAGATAGGTAGGTAGAGGGATAGACAGAGAGGGAGAAATACAGTAGGTAGGCAGGTAAATGGATAGGGGGATAGATAGAGAGGGAGAAATACAGTAGGTAGGTAGATAGAGGGAGAAAGCAAGAAATACAATAGGTAGGTAAGTAGAGGGATAGACAGGGAGAAATACCGTAGGTAGGTAGGTGTATAGATAGATAGTGAGAAATACGGTAGGTAGGTAGAGGGAGAGAGGGAAGAATACAGTAGGTAGGTATGTAGGTAGGTGGATACAGAGAGAGGGGGAAATATGGTAGGTAGGTAGGTAGAGGGATAGAGGGGAGAAATACAGTAGGTAGGTAGGTAGAGGGATAGATAGTGGGAGAAATACAGTAGGTAGGTAGGTAAGTACAGGGATAGATAGAGAGGGAGAAATACAGTAGGTAGGTAGGTAGGTAGGTAGGTAGGTAGGTAGGTAGGTAGAGGGATAGATAGAGGGAGAAATACAGTAGGTAGTTAGATAAATAAAGGGATAGAGAGAGAGTAAGAAATACAGTAGGTAGATAGGTAGGCAGGTACAGGGATAGATAGGGAGAAATACAATAGGTAGGTGGGATAGAGAGATAGAGAGAAACAGAGTAGGTAGGTAGATAGAGGGATAGATAGGGAGAAATACAATAGGTAGGTAGGTAGAGGGGTAGATAGGGAGAAATACAGTAGGTAGGTACGTTGGGGGTTATACAGTGGTTGTGTGTATGTGTGCAGGTGTAGATATACACACAGATTGGTTGGCCATTTAACCAGACTGGGCCACAGCAACGCATGGCCGGGTATAGCTAGTATGTTATAAAAATGAAAAAATAAAAAAACTTTATATATAAAGAAGTCCCCACCTGTCATTCTGTATTCTGCATTGATTTTCAAGAGTAAATAAGACCTAACCATTCTTTTACCACCGACTTAAGCCTACAGAAAGAGTCAGTTTGGTGTATTGATCAGGCTAAACTTTGGGTGGGTGACTTCAGGCCACACTCAGCCTAGGAAATCATTTCTCTTTTTTTTAAAAAGTTTTTTTTTATTCTCTTACATACAATTATAGGTATACATTCACATAGTTATTCTTCTTTACATTTGTCATTCTTATACATTTGTTATTCCAATTAAAAGGTTATAATATATAGTTTGGGTTGCTTTATTTTCCATCCCATCCACCTGTTTTAACACCACCTTATTTTCCTTTCCTTTTCTCCCTCCCTCCCTTCTCTACTTCCTTCCTTCCCTCCTCTTCCTCTCGTCGTCGTCTCTTGCTTTCTTTTTCCGTTGTTATAGGTGTTTCTTTCAAATCTCAATTTATGTTTTCTTGGGATGGTATTTCTGCAAACCCAAATATAGTTTAGCATCATTTCTTATTCCCTTTCCTTTGCTAATCTATCCTAACTACGTTTCCCCCACTTTATATCTCACTCTTGAATATGCGGGATCGGATCCTGCCTCACACATCCTCACGGCCGATTCGCTCCCACAGAGAGGGACTTCTCTGGGTGCCGTCCACTAGACTTTGTCAGCGGGCGACGCCCAGGGGAAGGGCTCTCTTTGTGGCGGGCCCGGCCCTCTGAAACGACCTTCCCCCTGATATTAGAACGACCACGGACCTCCGCTCCTTCCACCTGAAATTGAAGACTCATCTTTTCCGCCTGTCCGGCCTAGGGTAGTCTCTCTCTCTATGGGTTTTTTAATGTTTATTTATATTTAGTGGGGATTTTTAGTTAATGGGATTTTAGCACAGGAATTAGTTTAATCTGTTTTAAATTGTATGTATTTTGTATATTTATTATTTTTATTCTCCCTGTGCACCGCCCCGAGTCCCTGTGGGGAGAGGGAGCGGTTAATAAATTCAACTTTATTATTATTATTATTATTATATTATTATATACATATATTTAGTACTTTCTTTTCTGTTTCCCCCCTTTTCCCCTCCCTTTCCCATTTCATAGTGTCTTGTCTGGGTTCTGAATCTTCTAGGACCATGATTGCAAACCTATGGCACAGGTGCCACAGGTGGCACGCGAAGCCATTTCTGAGGGCACGCAAGGCGTTGCCCTGTCAGCTCCAGCACACATGAGCGTGCTTGGCCAACTGATTTTCGGCCTTGATTTTCAGCCATTTTTTGCCCTCCTGAAGCCTCCAGAGGGAGAAAAGTGGCCCAACAAGCAATCTGGAAGTCCATTCCTAAACTTCCGGTTTGTATGTTGGCCTTTTTCTGCCCTCCCCAGGCTCCTAGAAAGCTTCTGGAGCCTTGGAAGGGCAAAAAATGGATCTACTGGGCCCACCGGAAGTCAGAAAAAGGGGTATTTCCGGCCTCTGGGGGAGGCCATTTTTGCCCTCCCCAGGCTCCAAAAAAGCCCTGTGTACATACACTGGACAGCAGGGGATGTCACACATGTATTCTCAGGGGGCACGGCATGGGAGGCATTAAATTATGGAGGTGGGCACACGAGTGTGCACAATAGCACAAGCATGTGTGCTTTAGGCCCCCAGGCGAAAAAGGTTCGCCATTGCTGTTCTAGGATATCATTTCTAAAAAACCTTACCCAGAAAACTTCAGGGGCAAAACCAAATAGTTGCTAGGAGTCAGCATAAAGACACCCCCTCTCTCTTAAAAAAAAAAATTCTACACCACTTCAAAATTATGGTCTTAGCCTCCTAGTACATATGGCACAAGATCTGCAATGGCCTTTCAAAACCATTTTTTTCTTTTTTTTTTAAGGACACGGAGAAGCGCACCCCGCTTCATGTTGCTGCTTTCTTGGGAGATGCAGAGATTATTGAGCTCCTTATCTTGTCCGGTATGTATCTTTTTTGTTTGATAATTCTGAATGCAAAATGATTGACATGCTCATAAATGCTACAGAATGAAATGCCTCATTTTGTAATGCAAACTAAGAGGTTTAATACATGTAATACATCAGTTGCTACATCTGCTCTCCCAGCTTGTACCCTCCATATATATTGAATTTCAATTTCCATGCCAGCTGGGATTTGCTCAAGATGAATATGTGAGGGCCACCAGGATAAGAAAGCCTGCAATATATGTCTGGGTTTGTAACTGCACAATGTTACTTTTTTTGTTGAAAGCATTCTAAATACTACTTATTCCAGTGTTCAGTCTGTAGCAACTTGTCACTGTTAAATGTTAAGCTTCTCTCAAATACCGCTTTGGCTCAAAATGGTTTTTGTAGCTGATTACTTGTTAATGCTAGAATGTTAGCCACATAACTTTAAAAAATGAACAGAAATGGAATTTTTTTCATAATCCAATATAAAGACTGCATATAGTGTAATGAAGGACTCAGTGGAAAGCTTATTTTATTTAATCACTCTGAAAAGTTGGCTATATTCTCTGTTGCTGGAATGCCTTGAAAAATTCTGAGGTTCTGAAAGCAGCTTTTTGCAATAATGTGTACTCTGGAGGTTAGACTACTGATTACACTACTCTGAGCTATTGTGGCTCCCTTAGGTGGGGTTTATGGAGTTGTTGCCAGCACATTTCATGGGCACAAGGTTGCAATCACCTGGTACAAGACTAGTCTTTGAGACAATTCTTGCCCTAACCCAGTAATATGTGCCAGCCAAATATTTCTGATGGCATTTAACTCTTAATAAATGATATCTCCATCCAAATATCACTAATTCTAAATCCTTTCTAGAAGTTCAGAATTTTGTAACTACCTATGTCTAAAAAATAAGGAATATTCCATTAAAAAATAAGGAATATTCCATTAAAAATAAGGAATATTCCATTAAAAAGAAGACAACCATTTGTTTCCAATATACTAGTCTGAGTCTTCTGGTTTGTTATCAAAACAGGCTTGTTATCAAAACAAGTCAGAAATAGGAAACAGAAGGTTTTTAATTATACAAGAAAATGTTTCTTTAAAGTATTAGATCGAAGTGGGCATTTTAATTCAGACAACTGCCTTAAACGGGCTAGAGGTAACTGTAGAGCTTCTGGAATAAAGGCTGGAAGTGGTGGTGGTAGTAGTGGCAGTGGAGGGGAGTCTGAGAAAAAAGACATTGAAAGGAGTGTACCAAATAGCATTTTTTTCTGAAGCATTTTCTTAAAATTTGTACCACACGGGGCTTCCCTTGAAGATCACTAAAAAGCTTCATCTGATTCAAATACAACATCATTGGCATTCCTTGGTATGCCCATGTAACGCTTCTGCTTCGCAAGTTGTGTTGATAGCAAGTTAATTTCCAACCAGGTATGATTGAATGTGCTGGTTATCTATGAAGCCCTACGTGGACCTGGTTACTTTGTCTTCCATGGTATCTGCCCGGCTGATTTGAACTGGCAAATTTGGCATGCTTTTGTTTAAACCATGCCATCTGACACAGGACCTGCCATCTGGAACTAAGTTTCCCTGAGAACTGGATGGTCCCCACCCTTCAAGACTCAGCCTTTTGTTCATGCTTTTCTAGAACCCCTATTAGATTGTGCGGGTTTGATTTTGTTCCTGTCTAATCTGCTGTCTTTTATTTCTTGTTTTTGCTTCTTTTTACATTGTTTTATTCCTTTTAATGTTATCTTTTTGTGAACCTCTCAGAATCTTTGGGAATTGGATAGTATGCACCACGGTGGCGCAGTGGTTAGAATGCATTGCTGCAGGCTACTTCTGCTGCCTGCTGGCTGCCTGCAGTTTGGCAGTTCAGATCAAGGTTGACTCAGCCTTCCATCCTTTTGAGGTGGGTAAAATGAGGACCCAAACTGTTGGGCAAAATATGCTGACTCTGTAAACTACTTAGAGAGGGCTGCAAAGCACTGTAAAGCAGTATATATAAGTCTAAATGCTATTGCTATTATCCAAAGTAGGCAACTTTCTTACAGTACAGAGATATACAGTTTAAAAATTTATATATTTGATCCTGGAGGCTGGAGGCATGTTGCTGATAATGTCATGGAGCTCAATTTGGAAGGTTAAGAGTTGAATGGAAGGCTAAGAATGAAGAAAACCCCATTTTGCTCCTCACAACCTTCCAAATTAGGAAAGTCAGATGTTCCTGAAATTAACCATGATCCATAAAGACATCTGAGAAAGCAAGATACAGGTTGGTCATCCTTGCTTTATGTAGATGTAGCATCTTTCCACTTCTTACTACTATACAGCATGGTACCACGTGATAAATCTTGACTGGAAATTTAACATTTTGATGCATTTATTCAATTTTTGCAGATTCCAAATTTGAAAGCATTTGTACCAAGGCTGATTGTAGAGACAGGCAGTTTGTGCAATGTCAGATTAATTATAGTTCCTCCAGATTTATTAAATATTTTTATTAGCTATCAAAACTCAAGTCATATGTTTTTAAGACAAAAAACAACCTTTTGGGTATATGAAACTGGGCTTGAGGGCCTGTTCAGTGTTCTGGTTTTTTTTAATGTTTGAATAAACAAAAGTTTTTTTTATTCTACAATTAAAATAGTTGTATTAAAAACTTAATAACATTCTATCAGTTTTATAAAAATGTATGGTTATTTTTTCGCTATTGAGTTTGCAAACTCACACATCTACTTAATAATACTTTATGAGGCAGCCCTCACAGTGAATGTACTTGTATTAGCAGAGCACGAGAGATAGAAGACATAACACATATATTGCAGTATTTGAATGTCAATTGTATAAGAAAGAGATATCTGTTATCTGGACTGCACATTAGACAAATGACCTATTAAGATCCTTACATTAAAACAACATATTTCATATGCAATCAGAATGCAAAATTTACATATAACTTGGCCCTTTATTTGTCAAAAACAGTACAGTTGAGAACTGTATATGTGGATCGGATTGGGATAAATTTTGACACGGAAATATGATTTGCATTTACTTATTGATTTTATTCCGTTGTTAACAAAGGATCTTATTACTGTTTGTTTTATGTTTTGTACTCTGATATGGATTAATGGCTAATCAATATAGTATTACATTATTTCTGAGAAAGGATAAAAGATAAACTTAGGAGAAACATAGAATACAAAGTTAAGAAAAAGAAACTTTTTAATAGTTGATGCTAAGAAGAAAAGATAAAGAAAAAGCACAATAGATAAAAGAAAAAAAAGAAAAGTATTTAAAGAAGTGGTTCCAATCTTCTTTGCGGACGTTATAAAGACATACTTATTGTCACTCTCTTCTGTAAATGTTATATCACAGTCTAGGCCAGTGATGGCGAACCTTTTTTGCCTCGGGTACCTAAAGCACACACGCTCGCGCTATTGTGCACGCTCGTGTGCCCACCCCCATAATTTAATGCCTCCCATGCTGTGCCCCCCGAGAATACATGTGTGACACCCCCTGCTGTCCAGTGCACGTACACAAGGCTTTTTTGGACCCTGGGGAGGGCAAAAATGGCCTCCCCCAGAGGCCGGAAACAGCCCGTTTTCTGACTTCTGGTGGACCCAGTAGGTCCATTTTTTGCCTTTCCAAGGCTCCAGAAGCCTTCTGGGAGTCTGGGGAGGGTGAAAAAAGGCCCAACACACAAAGTGGAAGTTCAGGAATGGACTTCCAGGTTGCCTGTTGGGCCATTTTTCTCCCTCTGGAGGCGTGCCATAGGTTCGCCATCATGGATCTAGGCTATTTCTTACACTGAGGATTTCTGTCAGAAATGTACAAAACTCAGGTCTAATGAGTCTGATTAGTGAAGCCTAAAATAAGATGATTGAACGTTTTCTCTTGACTGGATCCCCATTAATGTCTTTAAGTTACTTTGAAGAGGGGCCACAGTTCCCTAGTTGCATGTTCACTCCTTAACATTAACTATTGAAAAGATGTTTGGGAGTGGATTAAATAGGTTGTGAACGTACCTTAGGAGACAGAAGGAAGAGCTGCAGCAGTGCAACTGTCTGACAAGTGATAACTCCGCCTACAGAATAAATATGGGATAGAGAAAGTATCTCAGAAGGAACCTTCCCTAGTTTGGGGAAGAGTAAAAGTAAGGTAGGAAAGAGGTGCTTTCAGATTTTCAATATTCTATAATTGTAATCTTCCAATAAAAGTAGTTATAAGACTCTGGTTTTGAAGGTCTTATAGTGGTAGATCAGAAATATCCCAATCTGTGCATTGATTTGATTTATATGAAAGATATATATCTAAACATATGAGTCTAGGCTTACAACAGTTTAAAGCATTAGTACTAAAAAAAAATATCAACCAAGTATAAAGACATTGAGGTCTAACTCAATAAATTCTCGACATAAAAATAATAGAAGCCAGGGCTTACGTAACACTTTAATTTAAGGCTTGGTGGAGCAGCCAGGTCTTTAAGGCCTTTAAAGAAGGCAAAAGGAGTAAGGCCATCCAGATCTTGGGAGTAACGGTGTCCCATAACAGAGAAGGCAAATTTCCTGGGTCCCATCAGATCACAGTGTTTAATAGACGAGACCTGGAGCATGTCCACTTTATCAGTTCTTGTGGTTCAGGCAAAATAATTGAAGATATATGGTTCCACCAATTTTCTGCTTCTGTGCCATGTGTAGAGCTACTACCTACAAAGTAGAAAAGGCAGGGCTAGATGAAATGATAGTTAGAACTCAGCATGAAGCATCCTTGCACATTTCCCCTCCTACACATCCTTTCCCCCCCCAGAAATCATCCCAATTGGAAAATAAGGAGAATAAGAGTATGGAGTAATAATATCTGCAGGAAATTGCTTCTAACTTAGTGCTTCATACTTATTACAGTCAATACTTGACTTAACAACTACAATTGTAACACTAATTTTGATAGCTAAGTGATGTGATTGTTGACCACATGACCAGACCTGATTATTACGATGTTTTTACTGTGATTGTTAAGTGAATCATCCAATTATTAAGCAAATCATACAGTTGTTAAATGAATCTTGCTTCCCCTATGCTTGTCGGAAACTGGCTAGGAAAGTCACAAAACATGATTATAAGGAACAGATTTGAGGGTGGGACATAAGTCATTTTTTTCCAGACCATCATAAATTCAAACCACAGTTAAATAAAAATATCAATAGCACTTAGACCTATATACCGCTTCTCAGTGCTTTACAGCCCTCTCTAAGCAGTTTACAGAGTCAGCATATTGCCCTCATCAATCTGGGTGCTCATTTTACCCACCTTGGAAGGATAGAAGGCTGAGACAACCTTGAGCCGGTGAAGAGTGAAGTCCTGGCAGTCAGCAGAATTAGCCCGCAATATAACATTCTAGCACCATGGCTCTTATGGTCATAAGTCAAGGGCCACCTGTGGAAGAATCCATATTCCAGTTTTTTATTTTACCCTCAGTTTTCCTCCCTGATGCTTCTTTACTGAATTGATAAAATTGACTTTCCTCCCCAAATAATGTATAAGGTTTATGAAGATAATGAATATGAACCCATTGGGATGCTTGAAATAACTTTTCTGGACGTCAAGCTTTGTTTTGTGCTTCAGTATTGGTGGAGACATTGGTGCAAACATTGGGATACTATATTCAAAAACCTATTTTAGAGAATTCTTCCTTCTAAAGTAGTAATTTAAGTTATCCTCAAAGGAAATGGGTGGCATGCAAATGAAATAAATAAAGTAACTGATTAATAAATATGTATATCAATAAATAAATACACCTTCCCTTTTTGACCTTGCAGAACAACCCAATCATGTTGTTGAGGTTTGGTCAATGCTGCCTTTTTGTGTTTGTGTGTGTTTTCTGGCTGCTTTCTTCCTGCAAAACTCTGAAGTGCCATTATTTATCAAGGACATCACTGCTTGTACCCCTTTTGAGTAATATAAGGTTATGACTCATCAATTACTTTGCTGTAGTGCCTCTCTCTATCAAACTAATGCATTTCCGTTTGTTAAAAATAGGTCTACATTTTGGATGATGCTTCATAAAGGATGGATCAGTTGAATAATGATTAGCATAAACAGCAGAAAGCAAAACTCCTCAAATCTTTTTGGTTCATTTTTTATATTTGAAGCAATGCAAGAAGGATTTATAACCTGTAGCAGTCTTGCTGGGGAGGCTAGACCCTGCAAAAAAGAATTGGCCCATTGAATTTCCCTCAAAGCTCAGGAGAGACATTTGGCGAAATACGTTTGTAGTTAGTCTTGTGGCACATGAACTGGTGCACCAGCAGTACAAATAAACATAGCATGTAATGAATAAAGCATATGTCCTTTGCATTGAGACATATCAGGAATGGGCCTCTGGGTTACCATTAAACAGAAATTATTCAGAGTTAATGCAGAAGACCAGCAGCCAGATGTCTCAAAACAGCACGATGAAACTGTGACTGTTTATGTAGGTTGAGGCTGTCAGACTGAGATTCTGAGGCGGGGGAATAAAAGGATTTTGGAAATCCTGCTTGAATTTATATACAACCGAATCACAGAACCCATGTAAACCAGAGATGATTTACCTCAATTAGGTAGGAAAAGGCCCCCACAAAAAGTTGCCTGCTCTCTAAGGCTAGCAGCCATTTCTCTAATTTTGAAAATTGAAAACCATTTGGACGGGACAGATATCTATCAGCAGCATGCTGCAAAGAGAAAAAGGCTACTCTTCTCCCCTTTCTGCCACCCTGACAAAAATAGCTCTTGCTTACATAAAATTAGTTTTGGCAAGAAGGAGACTCCCCCACCCCCCAATGTTAATTTATTTATGTATGTGATTAAATTTCTATACCATCAAGGGCCACGGTCTCATAGCAGTATAAATCTCCCCTCCGTGTTTGCTGTGCCCCTGTTGAAATCACCCCGTCAGCACAGCTTTAAATTTAATAAAGAACCATGTTATGATATGATTATTAGCTACACAATTCAGAGCAGATTAGGTTGCTTGATTCTTGCTAGCTAAGGGCCAACGGCAGTGTTCAGCAGTACAGCAAACTTCAAAGAGAAGCTTGGCTCTTTGAAGCTGCTAAAATGAATGTCTGAGCACATCTGCAGGACGCTTAATATTGGTTAGGACTGTGTTAGATTTGTTAAAGGATGAGTTGCACAGTGACAGTTCAGTGAGGTTCCAAAGAGTTACAAGTGCTCTGATTAGCGTGGTCCCTACTCCCCCAATTCAGTATTGTGCTATCAAATACAGAATATTGGCCAGATAATCAGGAAGGAGCACCTGGTTTATGGATTCATGCTCTCCTGTCAACCAATATTGTCTTGTCCCTGAGTGTGAGGTGCAGAAACAGATCTCCGAGAGCTGCTGGTTGAGACTTATGGAAGTTGTAACCTCAAATATGTTGCCTAATAGTGGTCCAGAGGAATTTTATGTAACAGAGCCATGTTCTTTGAGCCAGCAAGGCAGTATAAGGTCAGGGTCACATGATTTTAAAATAAAAGGTAACTAATTTGAATGGCTCTTTTGCAGCAGTGGGAAAGGTTCCATTCTTAATCGGACATTCTGAATAGTTGCTTTTTAAATACATTAATGAAATTGAATGTGCAGATAACTTCTCTGTGTTAGATAAACAACACCTTGCAAATTTACAAAGGCAGAGGATGTGGAAACAAGATATGATTAACAAGGCACCTAACTATACTTCTGTGGTGTGTTTAGAAATGCGTTTCATTTCCCAGGAAAATTTACGCATTGTTTTTTCAGATTGTAGTCAAGCAATCAGTCAAAATGTGAATTCCCTTCTTTTTCTTTTTTAAAGATATTGTATCCAAACTACATAAAGTATTGGGCCTATTGATGACAAAAATATTTCTTCCATCTTCTGTTTAAATCTTATTAAACAACAGTAGGACACTAGAAATAGAAAACACAACATTGGTAAAACAGCCTGTTCACAGAATGAAAGGGATTTGGGTTGGAATAAAGAAAATAAGTAGTAGTGATAAGGACTCTCTTTTGTTTAAAAAATAGTAGAATTAGGATTCTATTATAGAATAGGGAAAAATCACTTAGGTGAGATGAGCGGTTATAGAAATTGAATGAATGAATGAATGAACGAACAAAGGAATGCATGTCCAGCTTATTTTAGGTTTTAGACAATGAATGAAATAAAGTAATAAAATACTGTCTCAGTGAAGCTATGAATTCTGGACCTTCCCCTGCTTCTCCGCTTTCTCATTTGCTCCAGGTATAGATTTGGAGGGCAGTTGGCCAGGGCACATGAACTAAATTTTTGTATAAGTATGGATAGCTACAGAATAGGATGTATATGAGCAGCATCAGTATCAACAATGCAAGTAATAGAACTATTTATTTATTTATTGTTTCTATTTATATACCGCCCTATTTCACCTAAAAGGGACTCAGGGCGGTGCACAGAAAGATAAAAAAGCCACTGCCTGGTCTTTGACAGCGTTACAAGCAAACTGTTGATACCTTTCATGATTTTTTAGTAATTGGTTAAAGCATCAGGTTAGAAACCGTGAGACGGTGAGTTCTCTTTCCTGCTCCAGGATTATTTTGGGAGTCAGCAAGGTCACTTTGCCTTTGTTATCAGCCATCTTGAAACAAACGTCAAAAATTGGGCAGAATGGTCTGGAACACATTTCGTATTGCATGCTGTTCTGTTTACCAAACCTCACTTTTGGGTAATGTGGTGTTTAAGAGATGTCAATTTGATTTTCCAGGAGCCCGGGTCAACGCCAAGGACAACATGTGGCTGACTCCTCTCCACCGAGCTGTTGCTTCAAGGAGTGAAGTGAGTAGTATAGCCAATGCTTCAGCAAAATGTGCTTCAGAAGTTTCAACTTTAAAAAATGCACTACTGTTACTCCATCCCTTGTACACATATCCATAAAGGAACGATTCAATATAATTGCCTATATAATTCTAAGTTAGGTGTCTTGAATGATGGACTACTATGTATTTATTTAATGTGTTTACTTAGTAGTCAGCTGAATCAGGGAATCAAACCTGTGAAGCAGGCATATTGGGGGGGGGGCAGGGGAGGAAGGAAAGGAGGAAGAGGGGTATATACTGCATTGGGGGTTATGTAGTGTAACATTCACCATTATGTCTGTTGTGTTCTGTATTGTCAACTTATTCATGTGCCAGGAAGATGCAGCTTGCTTGTATCTGTCAGGCCCCAATAAATATTCTGTCTTCCTGTCAGCTTGAGAGTTCCAAAGGGTTTATAAATAAATTAAGTTACAGCACAAGCTTCTTTGCATTAACCGTTCGATGACTAAATGGAAACATTTCCATTTCCCCAGAATTCTTTGTGGCCCTGGTAATGATTGCATTGTATTCTTTGATGTGGTGATCATTTATGTCTATGGTACAGATGAATAAATGCTGAGTTTAACCTAGAAAAGGCCAACATGCAAAGCTTGTGTGGTTTAGATGCACATATCTGGTTTACTTAATAGATTTATGCCATGAAATATAACTCCATAGTCACTAATAGAAAGCATAAATATAGGAAACACAAACAGTTGAGAAGAGAGATAGAATTAAAAGTTGGTACTGCATGCTGATCCAGAATTTTGCTTCTGGACAGGTCTTAACGCATAAATAAACATTCACCAAGTTCCGTTGTTGCTAGCAAGGAAACTAATTGAAATCTATTTGAAAGTTTCCAAGTTTCCAAGCATAAATGTCTTCAAGAAACAGAAGCTGAGATTTTCTTTCTGGCATAATTATGAATCCAGTAATTGTACTGGATCCCAGCCTTCACTTTGCCAAAACAACTGGCGAGAAGAGAACTTCCATTATCCTCCCTTTACTTTCTTTGTACAAAAGGGCAAAGGCTAGTGGATAAGTTGCAAATAAATACCACTTAAAAAGTAACAGGTCTAACAGAAATGTTTGGCAATGTGATTACAAAGCACATTAACTTAATCAGTTCAGCCCAACCCTATTTAGACAGTATGGTTACCTACATTGCAGTCAATGGCAGAAAGAGAGATATTCTCCCTAAAAGCACCCTCAACTATTCATTTCTTAACACAGAACTATGTACTTTGCAAACTGGCTTAATTTTGTCAGGTTGCTGACCAATACTGTCCTGTTACCAGTGTTGAAATAAGATTGCCAGGACTACTTCCACTGAAATTAGGAAATGATTCACAATTTATTAATCTCTATTTTGGTGCAAGGAAAGAAAACATGAACCAAAGTACCTTGAGCGGCCCTTGCTTACTATTTATTTCCTGAGTTGTATTAGGATTGCACTAGTTGTGCTGTAAAAAAAGGGAAATGGATCCAAACCATGCATTTGGTAAAGAAAGGGAGATTATAGAGAATGCTTTGTATTTGTTTTAATCAATGGTAGCATCTTTTCCAACCATGTTTTATTAAAAGGCCTAAGTTTCCATGTGTGATAACTTACTTTATCTGATGAAAAAGGCATCTGATGGAGTGAGCTACAGTTCACAACAGCTTATGTTTTTAAAAAAAATAAAAATAAAACTTGTTAACCAGTAAAGCATTATCAGATTCTGGATTTAGAGAGAATGCTGAAACTTCAGTGATATTGCTTGGATTCTCTTAAGTGAACAATCTTGGAAAAACAGTTGTTTCTGTAACTATCTCTCTCTGATGGAGGCATAGAAATACAGGAAATAAATGTTGGAGTCTCTAGGAATTAGCTTCTGTCTAGTTTGCTCTCATGCTGGTCTCAAAATGGAATAGAACCAGCGTAGAGAACTGAAATCTCTTCTACTGGTTTCAAACCCCTGAAACAACTATTACAATCTCATTGGTAAGCATCCTCTTTCAAGTTCCAGTAAGCTCTGCAACAGTGCTGTTGCCATAGCACTGCAGTAGGCCTCTCCTCCCCCTGCCCTCTTTTCCCCTTCTTCTTTCACAGATGAAACAACTACAACTGCCTGTCATCTCTCCACCACTGCTGTTGCTTCTAGGACAGTGATGGTGAAACTTTTTGGCACCAAGTGCCAGCTAATTTTCTAGTTATTAGCGCGCATGCGCACAAGACGATCAGCAGGCCAGTGTCCATGCTCACGCAGGAAACGGAAGACCAGCTCTTCCAGTTTCCGGCAGTACCGCACGCATGAAAGTCAGCTGATCATTGTGTGTGCATGCACACAAGAAATCCGGAAGAGGACACATGTGCCAGGCGACATGGCTCCACATGCCACTTTGGACACGTGTGCCATAGGTTCGTCATTACGGTTCTAGGGTCTCTGTGAATGAGTCAGCTACTACCAACACTACTTTATTGAGTTCTGTGCTTAAGATCTCAGAAAGGTGATCTATCCTGCAAGGAGCCATTAATTCCACTGAACAGGGCAATCACCAGAGGGACAGAGGGAATGTGGCAAGATGTTCACATTCCACTGTTTCAGAAGCAGAAGAAATTACATCTCTGCCTTTGTTAATTGAGCACTTTGTGAACCTTGGGCTCAGAGCAAAACTTATTTTTAACATGCTGATTGATACATTTAAAATCCCTAATGATTTTGACTATAAAGAGAATTAATCATTTATAATGTTCTTCACTGTAGCTAGCAGACTCTCTTTGAAAAAAGAACACTTTTGCTAAAAGCAATTTCATTTTAAAAATACTCAGGAATAGGTCACTTACTACCTTCCAACATTCTTGCAGAAAACATTCCTAAATTTTGCACTTTCCTGTAACAGGAAAAGTTAGGTGATGTGATGAGCAATAAAAAATGGCATAACTTTACCTTTAATGGAATGTTCCCAAGATATTAGGATACCTGCTTAGAACAGGACTATATTAAAGGGACACAGCAGCGTGACAGAAAATAGTGTCCTGAATGTTTGATTGTGCACATTCTCCTCTCTTATCAAAATATTGATCAAAATATCCATAAAAACCTGTTTAGCAAGTTTCCTTAGGTCTACTCTTTGCAAGTCAATTTTGTGTTATCCTGTCTGGAGTTATTTTTTTAAATAGCTCAGTATTTTTTATACTTAATATCCTATCCCATCTTTCCTTTTACTGACTTAAGACTTTGTAAATGAGAGAAATAACCAGCAGTAGCTAAATTTTCATTTATAGTGTGCTCCCATTCTAAGCTGCCATTTTGCAGGGTGTTTTCATTTTCCAAAGTTGGGTCTACTACACAATCCATGCCAATGAATTGGCTGTTGAGAAAGTCTTCTTTTTCAAAAGTTGCCAGCTTGGCTTTTCTCCAAAGATTGGTGGAATTGCTTCTGCAACTATCTGGGTCCTTGCCAAGCCTAAGGGGATGAATTCTTAGAATTTGTTTCTAAATCTGAGTACTCTTTGGCTGCTACAGGATTGGAGTTTCCCAGCTGTTGGCTTCTGGTAAAAGTCCACTGAAGGGGTTTTTCTAATAAGCTACAAATCCTTGAAAAGAAAGGAAGGTGGATAGAAATCGCCCCTTCTTGGTTCATGTTAATGACATAATTTAACATCAATTTTAAAAGAAAAACTATGCGCTTGACATAGACTTGTTTTACCTGCTAAACCTGTTGGTTTCTATTGAACGTGTTTAGATGGTTTCTAATCTGTCTCAAATATAGTTGAACAGTTAACAGTATTCACATACCTTTTTGTTTTGTTTTTGCAGCTCAGTTATATTTCTGTAGCTCACATATATATGTATATGTATATTGATCATAATTCTGCTTTAAGCATATAATGAGTCTGAAGGGCCAATTGAAAGAACAATGGAGCCACACTGTTGGTACAAATTCTGGAAGCTGCATGGTTTTCCACTAGACCTGTTGTCAGCCATGCATTGTGGGCAGATATCTGCAAGTCAAAAGTCTTCATGTAACAGTCTTAGTCAGTGGGGAAAGCCACATAAGCCAGATAATGTCCATGTGAATAAAGTCATTGATTACAGATAATTTTCCCAGGTAAAAATCCAAGTTATCTCAAGCTGAAAAAAACTTTTCACTCTTCCTCCTTCTCTCCCTAATATTTTAGTAAGATGTAAGTTTTTTCCAGTTCCATTCTATTTCTTAGAGGGCCACCTGTGAGAGGCGGGTATACATACTGAGTTCTTGGCTTTCAAATCTTGGCTTGTTAGAATGAGAAAAAGCCAGAATTCCCCAGCCGCACATCACATTAAAACACACTAAGAAGAAATTATGCTGTGGTTTATTTAATCCTTTGCAATGGCAGCAGAAGCAAAGTTGGAGTGACTCAACTCATTCCACAGGAGGCCAGAATTCTTCAGAAGGCACTGTGAAACAGCTAACTATTATATAAACTAGATTAAACTTATATTTTGCCACTTTTACACACACACACCCATTCCTTAAAAAGGATTTTAAGTGACCTACAACTTTCTTCACTGCTTCTTCTTCTCACAATGTTGAGAAACATTAAGTCAGTCTCCCTTTAGCTCAGGGGTCTCCAACCTTGGCAACTTTAAGATTTGTGGACTTCAACTCCCAGAATTCCTCAGCCAGCAATAGCACTTAGACTTATATACCGCTTTGCTGGCTGAGGAATTCTGGGAGTTGAAGTCCACAAATCTTAAAGTTGCCAAGGTTGGAGACCCCTGCTTTAGCTGATCAATTATCAAGCAGCAAAGACTGTGTTCTGTCAGTGCCTCATCTCCCCTTTTCTTTTTTTATTTGCACGTTGTATTTGTTTGGTAATTTCTCCCCCAAAATTGGTAAGATCTGGCTAAATAGAGGGAACTACGAAGCCACCAAGGCTTTGGCCTTTGGTACTTTTTAAAAAGTTAATAATAGCGCATCAGTCCGAAGCAATGACAGCTGATTCTCTGTGGGAGGAAGGAGAGGCTAGATTGCGCTAAGGAATTTGGAGGGAGGGTAAACAGAAGAATTCCCACAATGGAAAATTGACAAGCCCTCCAGAGTTGTCAGCCTAGCAAAAGAGAAACCATTTTAAGTGTGATTTCATATACTCTGCAGCCCAACCAGGTAGATATCAGCTCAGCTTTCATTTCCTGCTGATGCTGTACAATAACAGAAGTCTTCAGACTGGGTGCAGAGTACACATTTGAAAGTGTTTTCAGTTACTTAACAGTCCAAATCTAAGCCTACTGATAAGTAGGCTCCACTAAGTTGGATTTAATTTTGAATGAACATGGTTGATATTTAGTTTGGGAATGATGGAGTTTGCAATCCTACATATCAGGTTGGAGAAGTATTGGAGAAGTATGATTTATAGGAAATCATACAGGAATATGAATTTATCTCTAAGTAGGATGTCGACTGTAGCATTTTCTTCCATATTGAGCACTGTTGGATTTAAACACTTCAGTCAAGCTAGAGGAACATTTCTATAGCTATTCAACACAGTATGCATAAACGTAATGGAGTCCATTTTACTTTACGGGAGAGAAGTAATATATTTCGGTATAAGGCCAATGTTGGTATAAGATTTGTAAATATAATCTATAGTTTCTAATAAATGCTTTTCTTGTGATTTAATTGTGTGATCTTCTAGGAAGCCGTACAAGTATTGATTAAGCATTCAGCTGACGTCAATGCCAGAGACAAGAACTGGCAGACACCCCTACATGTTGCAGCTGCAAATAAAGCTGTGAAGTGTGCTGAAGTGATAATTCCACTCCTGAGTAGTGTCAATGTCTCCGACAGAGGAGGTCGAACAGCATTACACCATGCAGCTCTGAATGGCCATGTTGAAGTGAGTGCCTTGACAACATTGTTCTTTTACTTTGAAATCTGTCTGGTCTAGCAAAATCATTTCCCTCTATGTCAGGGATGTCCAAACTTGGGAACTTTAAGACTTGTGGACTTCAACTCCCAGAATTCCACAGCCAGCATAGCTGGCTGGGGAATTCTAGAAGTTGAAGTCCACAAGTCTTAAAGTTCCCAAGTTTGGACATCCCTGCTCTATGTGATATGAGCTGAACACCAGACTCAGAATTGTTCTGCTAATTTGCATCCAATGGATTGGGTAAAACGAATCAATAAACATATGTTTGTGAAGTACAAATCAACATTAAATCAATTGTTGCATAGTCTATAACTATTGACTGATGTACATTTGAGGACTGTTTGCTTGTTTTAGATGGTGAATTTACTTTTGGCTAAAGGAGCAAATATTAATGCCTTCGACAAAAGGGACCGAAGAGCTTTACATTGGGCAGCATACAAAGGTAAGAGAGTTTCATTATTTCTTGTTAGCAAAATGTCTGTAACATGATTGACAATAAGTAGTAACAGTCATAGTAATTACAATACTCCAAGATCTTCCCTTAATTTAATAAGCATATTTCTTGTAGTGCTTTGAATTTCTTCTGTTGTTTGATATATTCTTCTAATGCTGATGTTTGATAATTTATTTCTGTTTGCATCTTAGGGTGAAATAAATCCCTTTAAAGGTTTACATCACATTTTAAGGAGAAAAAGTTAAATATCTTTAAATTAAAAATAATATTTGCTCAATGTTCATTTGAATATTTTAAAAATATTTCAAACTTAAGTGGTTTTTCAACTCTTGTATGGTTCAGAGTTCATGTAGTGATAAATGAAATATGCATTAGACCCATTGCAGGTATCAGTGAAACTTTCTGTAAAGACCTCAGCATCTTCCTTTGCAGAAAGGCAGACTCGATCTTACCAGTAAGGACAAACAGTATTAAATTTTACAAACTGATGCTCATGAAACAGATGACCCTACACATAGTCTTCAAGCAGAAAGAAAAATCAAAATGCATTAGTCATATGATACAGATATATAATTTATTCAGAAAACCCAAAAAAGAATTAAACCAAAAGTGACCCAAGACATTAAATTTAGGTCAAGCTGAAGTTGACATATGTTATCAAGAATTGGATTTTTTAAGAAGAACCCTCAAGGACACTTACTTTGAAAAAATCATGATTTTTTTAAAAACTACAGTATGTTGAAATCACAAGTAGAAAAGTATCTTTGAACTGAATCATATCTATAATTTATATCGGAGAGAGTGTGTAATTTATTATATATAGAACTTCATCTTATAAGATTGACTAAGGAAACTATTCTTTAGAAATGTTGCTTTCAATTAGTTATCTCTTTTGATCAAGAATCCATGTGTTTTGCTGAAAGATCTTCCCTTTGGTGACTTACAAAAGAGTTATCTATATATTAGCTGAAAGGCAAAAATGTGTAAAACATATGGAAAAAGATTAAGGTCATTACATATATGGAGCTCATCTCTTAGTTTTAACAACCATATTCTGCTGCACAAAGACTTTTGCTCTTAATTGATGTTTTCTTTTGCAAAGCTTTGTAGGCAAGTCTGCTGAAAATGGGTGGGACAGTTTTTGAAGAAATTACTGATATTAGTTTGATGTCATTACACAGTGATGCTGGTTCAGGAACTGCAGTTTGCAGAAATGCAAGATGATTTATCTATAGAGGCAGGCAATCTTAATAATAAGTGTGGGTCCATTGTTCAAAAATATTTTCCAGTATGTGTAATATTAATATAAATTTGTTTCCTCCTGTACTTGTAAATCAAATGTGTGTTTTTCTGCTTTAATTACCTTTTAGTTCCATGTAGCGTCCAACTTTCAACATCCTAGCCTGTCAATTTTTTAAAAAAATTCAAAATGAAAGATTTTTCCACAGAGAATTTCAAAATCTTATTTGAAATCTGTTTGTAACTTTCCAAAATCAAAGTTTTAATTAGCCTTTTGCTGTCTATTAAAAAAAATTAAGTCCTTAAACTTTTTCCTAAAAAAAAAAGTCTGTTGTTGCTTTCCCTTTTCTTTTTTCAGAGGGCTGAAGATAACTTGAAGGGTCATAGGTGTGTGTGTGTCTCTGTGTGTGTGTGTTACAATTAACCTTCCATCTTCAGATACATTGGTTGGTTTTATTGCTCTGTCCAGGAATAACAATCATCCAGGACTTTTTATATTTTATATGCATCATATAAAATTAGATCTTTCAACTTCCTTCAGTTGTCTTAAACACGAACACTAACAATTGTCTAATGAATGAGCATCTTTTGTTTGAGATTGAGTTATGAACCTAGAATGGCATACCAACAATGAGGGCCATATTAAATTGCGCTACCAGGATAGACAAGAAATGCTACATTTTCCTTGTCTTTTTTAGGCCACTTGGAAGTTGTTTCATTATTGATCAGTCATGGGGCTGAAGTGACATGTAAAGATAAGAAAGGTTACACTCCACTTCATGCTGCTGCATCCAGTGGCCAGATCGGCATAGTGAAACACTTGCTCAATCTTGGTGTGGAGGTAAGGAGTTGTTAATATTAATTTTAACATTCAATTGTTCTAAATCCTGACTGTTTAAGCATTAATTCTTGTATGAAATGAATGCATGGGCACTTTTTAAAAATGTGTGCTATCTTTGACAAGGTTGATGAGCCATTCTTTGGATTATAAATTATTTTAATTATTATGGATAATGATATTATCTGTGGAGCCATGGTGGAGTAATGGTTAGAATGCAGTATTGCAGGCTAATTCTGCTGACTGCTGACTGCCAGCAGTTTGGCAGGTCAAATCTCACCGGCTCAAGGTTGACCCAGATTGTTGGGGGGCAATATGTTGATTCTATAAACTGTTGAGAGAGGGCTATAAAGCACTATGAAGCGGTATATAAGTCTAAGTGCTATTGCTATTGCTATGTTAATATGGCATAGTTGTTGAGAGTAACAACCACAAATGTAATTCTCCAACTTCCTTTGTCCCTTAGACTTGATATAATAATAAAAATATACCATATAGAGCAGTGATGGCTAACCTTTTTTGGCTCGTGTGCCAAAAGTGGGGGGAATGCAGGAGGGGTTGTGCGTGGGTGTGCCACACCCATAATGCTATGTGCGCGACCCTTTACTATTGCCGTGCTTTTTTGGCCCTCTCCAGGCTCCAGAGGCTTTCTAGGAGCCTGGGGAGGGTGAAAACAGCCTCCCCCACCACCTGTAGAAGCTTTAGGAGCTTCCCTGAAGCCTCCAGAGGGCAAAAAATGGCCTCAAAAGAAGGCCTAAATCAGCTGGCCAGTGCACACATGCGTGCTGCAGCTGACAGGGCAACACCTCGCGTGCCCTAAGAAATGGTTCCATGTGCCACCTGTGACACCTGTGCCATAGGTTCGCCATCATGGATATAGAGGTACCACTGAAGCATGTGATGTATAACAGACCATATCCACTTATACTGAAATGAGGATAATTGCTCATATGTGATTGGAGAAGTGTTCTTCATTATCTCCCTTAATTTATTACATAAATAATCTGTTTCAACACTGACAGCTTTAACATAGATAATTATATATTTTTTTCTTTTCTTTCTTTTTCTGTTTCTCTTTTTATACCACCAACTAACATATGTCCAAATTTGAATGAATTTAAGCAAAGATAAGATTTTTACAAGCAATATCCACATTTTTGTGCAAACCTAAAAGCCTGGGAAAGATGCAATTTCTTGAAAAAGTGCAATCCTGTTCTTTTTGTTTTAAAAGAAAATCTTGCAATTTTTATTTACAGTTTTTCTACTTGGATGAGCTCAAAACAGTTTGTAACAGGACAATAAGACAACATTAAATAAAGCCATCAAAGATCAAACCAACATACCTTAAAACAATAACAATATAGCAATTATTTTTTATTTTACAATGCAGTCAGGCCCTGGGATTATCCTATAAATGCTAGAGCAAAAATTCAAATGTTGTCTTAAATATTGTGTAAAGAAGATGAGAACCAGCCATATTTCCTTTGGAAAAAAGTTCATACAGTTGGAATAGAGTGGAAATGCAGTACAGTATCTGTCTCTCTTTAAGTGACAACATATTTTCCCAGGATTGTGCTTTAAAAAGTCAAAAGTTTATATTCTTCATATTATAAAGTGTGTTTTTAGAACTGAGTCCATAGTTTTGCAAGTTCGTATTATCTCCCTTGCTTAAATCCAAATTAAAATAATCTCATTGAGCTTCTTCCAAGCCTGCTTTAAATGAATGGCTACATTTCCACTGTTTTGTTTGTTGGATGATAGTTCTGTTAACCTTCAGAGTTTGATATCAATATCATAAGAATAAGTTCAGGAGCATACACCCTTGGAAGGGTACAACTTTTTTTTTGCTTTCTTCATAAAATTGAATGATAAAATTTTGTAGCTACAGGAGGGAAATCATTAAGTTGAAATTATTTTTTTCATATGTTTTATGTAGTTATGTGATATTTAGACATTTTGTTGTGTAATACAATTTTTCTTGAAGAAATGCAGTACATTTTATTTGAAATATTGACCATTTTATCCTTCTAGAACTTCTTTTCCTTTTAAACTCATATGGTATAGTTAGTATTTTATAGTTATAACATTTAGATTATATTTTGTTAATTAATAAGAAATCCTGTGTTGCAAATCTCTAGCCAAGTCAACACGCAATGTTCTCTTCTAGTGTGCTAAAAAGAGCTGGAAGTCAACACTTTCTTTTCCTCTTCTACCCCATACTCTCTCCTCTTCCCTTTTCTCTCCCCAGTTTCCCATTATTTTTATTTTCCTTTGTATTTTACTTTCTGATATACTAATAAAAAAAATTGAAATAACACACAACGAGGCATGGGCTAGACAAAACTAATGCCTTAATGTGAGTGATTTCATGTGATCTTTTGCTATTGCAGATTGATGAAATGAACATCTATGGAAATACTGCCCTTCATATTGCTTGTTATAATGGGCAGGATTCTGTGGCTAATGAGCTGATAGACTACGGAGCTAACGTCAATCAGCCTAATAACAGTGGATTCACTCCCCTCCATTTTGCTGCTGCTTCTACTCATGGGGCCCTTTGTCTGGAACTACTTGTGAATAATGGGGCAGATGTAAACATTCAGGTAAAATTATAGGTTTCACATCTCTTCCTTTTGATTTCCATTTCTTACATCTTTAAACAGCAGATAAATGGAATGGAGATCAGGTAAGTGAAGGTTATGTGTTACACCTACACAATACAGAGCACTTTTCTTTTCTGAACAGCATGGGAGGCATGACTATTGAAGGAGAAAAAAATCATGATTATTGAATTTTTAACTTTCTAATTCAGACATATTCTTTCTGTGCAAAAATTGCTTGGAATGGATAACTGTTGCATTAAACTCACTCTGGATAGCAAGATGGGCAACTTATAAATTTAATAAGTGAATAATAAATAGATATGAATTTACATGGAGAACAAAAGGGTTAGGTTTTTAATTTTTATAAATTTGTACAGGGGTCTATTTAATTCGATTTTAGTTTTATGTATTATTTGTTGTAATGGTTTTAATTTTTACCTGTACACCGCCCCGAGTCCCTCCGGGGAGAGGGGGCGGTCTAGAAGTCCAATAAATTCAATTCAATTCAATTCAAAAGAAAAGTGAGGCAGTGTCGTTCACATGGTTCAGAGGTGAAGAATTGAAACCAAGGGCTGTTCAGCTTCTCTTAAATACTGCCATCATTAAGCATGTTGCCCATTATGGGTATTCTATATATCACAAATGGGATCAGGAACAAAATGTTCCTTTCTTGCTCCATCCCTTAGCAGGATTACTTCTAACTACAATACTGTAGCCTGGAAATGGAGGCATATGTTTCTTCTCCCCCACCTATTCTTGCAATATTACTTAGAAGGTTGACAACCATTCCTGAATCTTTTTGTTTTATAATATCACTAGATAATTTAGAGTTGGGGATAGGGGTGGGATCCTACTGTTTTAACAACCAGTTTGCTGTGTGTGTGTGCGCACGCAGTTTACAGAAAACTCACCTTCAGCATTACTGCTGGTGAGGAAAACAGTTGAGATGTGGCAATCCACTCTACCACACCAGTCAGCTGGGATCTGGAAAAGGAAATATAGGTGAGTATAGCACAAGAGTAGGCAGCCCTCTGCAAAGTCGGAGGAACTGGTTTGCTCCCAGCTGATAGTCGGAGCTATTGATTCTCCCGAACTGGTAGAATCCCACCCCTGGTTGGGGAGAAAAAGTAAGGTTTATGGGGGAAATGTGATTCCTTAGACTACTGCTATGCTGTCTCTTCTTGTTAATTTCTTCTTACTCATCTGTTCTCTATATTTGAAATGTTTTCAGAACATGAACCCAGTCATTAAACAATTCCCAAAGGGCTGATCAAGAGACAAACACAATGTAAAAAACTTTACTCTGTTCTATAAAGCCTTAGAAGCTCACCAAACCATAAATGTTAAGGTGCTTTGAATATTATTTTAATTGATAAACATCCTTCTTTCTGTGTATTTAGGAAGTGTCCAATCTTGCCATTTTACTTCTAAACATGGGACATCAAGAGAATTTAAAGAAAATAGGCACTTCACTACCAATAGATGTGATCTGTCTTATGTTTGTGTTTTTGTTTGACAGAGTAAAGATGGGAAAAGCCCACTGCATATGACAGCTGTCCATGGGAGGTTTACACGGTCACAAACTCTCATTCAGAATGGTAAGCTAGTATTTTTAATATTGTATCATTTTAAAGCATCTTCACTAATTTCATCAAGTTGTAATCTTTAAACTTTTTAGAAAATGAACAGTTGTATATTTTCTTTCTTTCGGAAAGTCAGAGACAACTGAAATGACTGAGGAGAGAAATAATAAAATGGTGTTAACTTGAATCTATACTTAATTAAGACATCAGCAGGGTAAAATAGTAAACCATAGCAATGGCAATTGAGCAAAAATTAGCAACCCTTATAAAAATTGTCAAAGACGCACTGGATAGAGGGAGAAGAGAATATTGTCTATAAGGTTAGGATTAGGGTTAGGCATTTTTAGTTTCTTGTTATTTTTTTAATGTTCATTGAGTTTGCAGACCATTGCAGAACATCTCCAAAGAAGATATACAATAAGCAGGGCACAGTTGGAATATCCATACATCTGGTCTAAGACTACTATTTGTTGGTTTCTCTGTTATATGGAGAAGTTCTCGTGATTAAATTTATATGTTGGTTTATATGTGGTGGATATAAAAATCTTAGGTTATAAAGTCAGGAAAATACTAGAAAAAATACTTTTAGTGAAACTAAAAATTCTGGCATATGCAGGTTTGCTACCAAAAATAGTACTGCCCTGAGTTCTTTCCATTTGCCATCGTATCATTAATAAGGTTCATTCCAGGTCATGATGTTCTCATTAAGAAAGTCTTTGTTTCTACTTGAATGCTGTCTAAGCTGTTAGGATGACGAATTATCAGAAAGATAGTACAGACTGGAAACAGTTTTAGTCCTAATAATAGCTACTGCCTTTTACCAAGGAAATGGGTTTTAAATAAAAACCTAGATATCTGTTTGCTTAAATCTAAATAAGAATTTTGCAACATGTTAAGGTTTGGTATTGATCAATGAAATTACCTTAATCAGGTAATAAATATTTGGACTATCTAGAAATAGTAGAAACAAAAAAAATATATTTATCGTATTTATTCGAGTATAACGCGCAAAATTTTCTACCAAAAAAAGAACTCAAAGTTTGGGTGCGCGTTATAAACGAGGGTGCGCGTTATAAACGAGGGTGCGCATTATAAATGATTTTTATCATGGCCGCACGTGTTCAACAATGTTTGTCACTTACAATGCTTGGTCTGAGCCGAGAAAAAGTGAAACAAAATTTTATACCGATTTTAAATCGAAAATTAGGGGGTGCGCATTATACACGTGTGCGCGTTATACTCGAATAAATACGGTACATATATTGTAGATACGGAAACATACACACATGGATATCAGTTTACAGGGAAATACAGCCAAAAAATCACAGTGAAAATCTAGTCCACTATATAGTTTATTACTATGAATGATCCAGAAAATCTACATCAAACACCCTGGGTGGGAGAATATTTCTCTCTTTTTCTCATTCTCTTTAGTTTTTTGTCATCCTGTTTTATTCAGAGAAGGAATAGATTGCTGTTATCAGAAGTTTGAACTCACCCTAAAAATTAGGCCTCTTATTCTAATCCATAGGGACTAAATATTGTTCTTAGTTTTAATAATATCTTTAATTATAAAAATATTGAGGATGGCAAGGGACATACAGCTCCCTGCTCAAAATCTTTCTTCAGTTTCATATGGAGCCGAATTGTGTAATAAAAATACAGTAATCTCATTATAGTTTAAGTATAACTGACAAAGCAGTAAAAATACTAGCAGACCAGAAGCAAACTAATGAATTTCTGAATTTCATTAGCAAAATGTTAGCAAAAAGAAAAGAAAATATGTTGGACAATATGAGTTGGCTAAAAATTCATGGGAAATTCTGAAGATGAGCTAATTTATTTGTCAGATTTACCTACTGGTAAATTAATTAGAGAAACTTCTAGATTGGGTTTCCGCGAAATGCATGCCTAAGTAAAAATGGAGATGGGTAGGACCAGAATCCGTATTATATACTCTTTTATTGATTCAAATTCGCTTTTGAACTTATTGTCTTACAAGTTCTGCCTTTATAATGTGTGTTGTAAAACATAAGAATTCCAAATATGCATTTTAGTTGAACAGTGGAAAATTTAAGGGTAATATATTGTACTGCCTGTAAATGCAGGACACACAAGCAGCATGTTGTTCAAAATGCACAGAAATTGTCAACATCCCTGAAATCTTTGTAACATTCTAAAAATGCATAATTCACGTTTGCTGCAATAAATATATTTTTGGCTGGGGTTAAGGCACAACTTCTGTGCAAAAGCCGAGTTGGATTCACATAAACTTCTTCACTACCTTGGAGAAGATACAACCTAACTCTTAAGGTTTTTGAAGGCCAAATGTGGTTTTTGCTGTAAGACGAGCCTAACCTAACCTGTGACTCTTACTTGGACATGCATCCTATCATATTGATTCAAACTATCCCCCCACCCTTGGCACTCTTAATTTCAATTGATAATTTTGTTTCATTTAAGTAAGATATTGTATGAGAAATTAAAATGCCACAGCTTTTCACCTGACGGAATTGTCTTATTTTCTTCTTTTTAAATTGGTCAAGCCCTTCATTGATGAATTTTGGTACTTTATAGTTCATAATGTTCAGGGAACCCAATGTGCCTTAACGTGTTATGGTGATCAGGCCATCATATTAAGTTATAAAGTGTTCTATTTGTGTGGGTTTGTTAAGCTTGTTAGCAGTTTTTGTGTACCAATATGAAAGTTGTATGATAATGTACTTTGGTTGCCCTTTCAGGATATATAGCACTAGATCTAATAGTGTAGAGTTTCTTGATTAGTAATATATAGCATAGTAATTCAATATAAATTCATTGCTAATGTTTTCATATTTCTATCTCAAATAATGTAAATAGTGAAAATACAGTTGTGTTTTAAATTTAAACTTATTTTAAGCAGGGTATTGATTTAATTTAGTTATTATTTAATAATATTTTGTATTTATGTATAATTGATTTTAAATCTGTTCGCCGCCCCGAGTCCCTTTGTGGTGAGATGGGTGCGGGTTATAAATGTGAAAAATAAATAAATAAATAAATAAATATTTTCTACTGGCTGTATAGGTGAAATTCTCTAATCCTTGCAAATAATGTGTTAGTTTTTCCATTAAATTGCACTTGATCCTTACATAATATTTTCATATCCAGGAGGTGAAATTGACTGTGTTGATAAGGATGGCAACACTCCCCTCCATGTGGCTGCAAGATATGGACATGAACTTTTGATTAATACCTTAATAACCAGTGGAGCTGATGCTGCCAAGTAAGTTTCTGAAGAAGTAATATTCCAAATTGTAAAATGATATCATTAATTTTAGAGTGCATCATCACTTTGGATTAGGAAGATGACCTATTTAGCAATGAGTTGATAATATTTTGTAAATATTTAAGATGGATTAATGGTTGCTGGACCCTTTTTAATTTGTTAAACCCATTCATTCTGTATGACACCAATAGCTTTGACTAAAGTCCATAGCAAGACAGGATCAACAAGTAGTTTACAGTTGTAATTAATATAAATTAAAATATATTTATATTTCAACTTTTACCATTTCTATACCTAATATTATAATATGATTGGATTGTATAACTCAGAACTATTGCTATATTTTCTTTCTGGTAAAAAAAGAAATACCATAAATGGTTATTATTTGTTTAGATACAGAAAGAAGGTTTAGAAGGATACGATCTACAATATTTTGGGCTTATCCCTATATGAATTTTAATCCATTACTTTTCTAACTGCTGAAGATAGAAATGAGCATCAGTGAGAGAAAAGGGTTCAGTAATCCAGGTTATCTGCTCAAAATTTCTATTTCATGCTTCAATGACCTGTATGTTGATCAAATAAAACACCTCTGTCAGTGCCTGAGATGTCCAGTGAAGTGAGAATCCGGCTTGGAATCATTAGGTAGACATCAATGTCAGGATGGGATAATATATCTGGGACCTAAAATGAATATTTGAATTGTTATTTGTCAAGATCATTTTGTGTCCTTTCAGATTGCCATCCAGAAGCAGAAGCTTTGCAAATAGAATGTTTGAAGAAGTAAAGTCGAAGGGCATTATCCATGATAATTATGTGTAGGGGGATGAAGGAGTAAATAACTAAATTTGACTTATTTATATTCAGAGAGGAAATTTTTAAGACGTAACCTGAACATTGTGTAATAAATTGTCCTAATGAATCCCAGTAGATTATTCCTGTACTTTTACAATCTTTCTAATAACATATTTGTATGACAGGGAGATTACAAATTGGTTCTAGAAGGGATTGTTATTTAGTAAGCAGGAAATATTTGTAAAGCTTTTCCATATATCACTAGAAAACATATTGCCGTCTTATCATTCTGAAATAAACTCAAATGTCCCTGTAGCAAATAGATTTAGAAGAGAGACATATACGGAGAGAGGTGTCTATAAACTTTATTTGAAGAAATGTTTATATCAGAGGTTTGTTTGTTTTGCAGATGTGGCATCCATCGCATGTTTCCTTTACACTTGGCAGCACTTAATGCACATGCTGACTGCTGTAGGAAGTTGCTTTCATCAGGTAAGCAAAGGCAAAGAATGTAAAACTAACCTCATGAATGAGCTGGTGAATGTGTCACTAAAGTATGTCCGCGTACTTAGCAACTCAAGGCCTTACATTTTGTTTCAAACACATGCTGTTGTACTGTATGCTTATATGTGCAAATCTATGTGTTCCTATTTGACTGTATATACACTCCTGTTTTATGCATTGTTGGTGTTTAAAGCATGCTGAATGCTATCCCCTTCTTTAATGACCATAGAGAATGGTCGTTATAGGATATTGTACGATTTCTGGAGGAAAAGAGGGAGTGATTTTTGTCATTTTGTCTATCTGCGGAACCTTGCAAAATCTACAGGCAGGATGGACAAGGTGGAGAGCAACTCTATGGGTCTTGATTGTAGGTGAGGGAACACCACTGCAACATTGAACAAGCCTTTGTTAAACTGAAATCCTTTCTATGAATCAAAGGAGATTTTTGTTTATGAAACAACCACCTGATTACCTGGTAATAAGCTGGCTCTTTCTCAATAATTTGCCAGAGTGTAAACCAGGTTTGTGTGAATTTTGGTTCTTAGTTCTTCTCACCACCAGGAATTACTAAATTCCCAGCTGCTTCTGCTTATCTCAAGCAAATGACAATGGCTTCTGTCAGTCAAAATAAGGTTAATTTTACATCCAAACCCAAACTGCAAAGTTTGAGAGGACTCATAATGTATTTACAATTCTGGCTTGTTAGAGGATTTGAAAATTTCACCATTCACCAATGGTAAGCATTCTATGGCTGATATGTTTCTGATTATTTTTGCATTCTGGCTTATAGGTTTCAAGATAGGAATATCTGTGAAGTATGTACTAGCTTGCTTGACTGTTATCTTTAATAAACCAAAATTCTCAACAAATCTTGTTTAATAGTAAGCCAATAGAATCTACTTTAGAATAGACATATGTAAGGCTGTTCCTTTTTTGGTTCCCAGATACAAGATAAAAATATAATGCATTGTATAAACAGGAAATCAATCAGGTTGTCCCCTTTTGTAGTGTTCACTTGTTTTGCTACCATATCCTTTGTTGAGAGTTTTGACTTGTGTGGCACTCTGCAGTCCTATAGAAATACATAAATAATAAACTAGATTACAGGAAGCTACACACAATTATTTTTTGTCTCATAAATATTTTTGATGTCATAAAATAGGGCAATTTAATTCGACTGTATGGGAAAACCAAACTTACAGAAAGCAAAGCTCAGGGACACTGCAATTTTTCATCACCATTTTTGATGAACAAGAAGAGAGACATCAGAACTAACGGCTGTTTTCATTATCCAAGATGCTAGTCTTTGATTTTGAAATATCAGTTTCCCATAATATGGGCTATTCCAAGTGCTTAACTATTTGCTCTCCAAAATTAGTGAAGCAGCTGTCCCTTGCTCTGGCCTACCAACTAGGTCTTGTCCTTCACTGGGCAAAATCTACCATCCGTTCCAATCCTTACAAGATGCCTTTCTGTAGAGGCAGCATCTGTTATTTTGTCCATTAATGTTAAAATCAGTACAGTATGGCAAAGGAAGGATAACGGAAGCTGCTTTTACAAGTACATTTTTAGACATTTTTAGTAAGATAGTCATTGACTGCATTTTTCAATGTCCAATATTAGAGCAGTTGTATTTTTGGGATGGACGTGATTGCAGAAGTGTGGGAGAACTATGATGAGTCTCTTTATTCTCTTAGTTCATTCTCTTTGTCATCATCATTATACTAAACAAACGTGAAATCTAAATTTAGAGCAGTAGAACATCTTAAGTGAGGTTCACTTCTTTTTTTATTAGTCACTTCAAACAATTCATGGCCATGGTCATTTTCCATTGCTCCGTCTCTCTATGGCAGAAGCCCCCCTCAACTTCTGGTGAAGGAATGAGATGGGGATAATGCAGATAAAGGAGCAGACAGAACTCAATTCGACATCCTTGTGTATCCACTATCTGTTGCCTTAAGGGAAAGGATAATCATTTCTCCTTTTTTGCAATTTCACAGAGATGATCCACCCCCTCCTTAATTGTGGATTTTATTAGGTTCTTGCTGCAGTAAAAAATGTGCTGCTCTCCATGCAAAATATCTGTCCTTCTCTAGAAAATGATTATTTCCTGTTCCCGTGCAAAATCTGAAGCCATTAGTCAATAAAAACTCTCTTTGATGCATGCTGAGGCAATTCTTGTGACTTCCTCATTTTCCTCACAGAGCTCTCTGCCTTCATGCCTGCTGTCACTTCTCTTGAAAGTCTCCTCCTGAAATGCCTGCTGCATGATTTAAATACTTCAATAGCAATGGGGTGGATGTGAAAATAGATCCTTTTTGACTTTATGGTTCTTTTTTTTTTCTGTAGCGGCCAAGCTTGAACAGCCACTGTCCGTTTCCATAACAACCTCTTGCTGACTACAGTTGTGTCTTCATTCTGATTTTTTTTTTCTGACTAACTGATTTTTCTGTCTCTGCAATGTTTCTTGCGGTTTAACTAGGACAAAAGTATAGCATAGTGTCCTTGTTTAGTAATGAGCACGTGCTGTCTGCAGGCTTTGATATAGACACCCCAGATAAATTTGGAAGGACGTGCCTCCATGCTGCTGCTGCAGGAGGGTGAGTAGTTTTGAAATTACAACTGCAATAGATATATGTAATTTTAGCTCTGTGGTTTCCCTGGAATTTTTTTCCCCAAAGAGAAACAGCAAAATGACACAAAAACTACTGTAATTTATGAGGCTCCTGTTTTGTGTGGAATGCATGAGTGTGCACACATACACACAAACCTCACTTTAGAAAAAAAATGCTTTTTGCACGTGACAAACTATGTTTGTTTTGCTTCAGTTAAATAGATACCACTGTTTCCCTATCACAGACTAGGTTTCCTTGCCCTCAACTGGTTTCTCTTCATTTTTTGGTCATTGTATTCCTAACCCATCACACAAGCGCTGCAGTTTATCTTGCTGAAAACCCTATCTGTAAAGATGAATCTTTACAAATTAATGGCAGGTTGTGGCTCTTGCATAAAATGCTTTGATGGGCCAACAGATCAAACGAAGAGATATGAGGTCCAAATTGAATCACTTCTCTTTTGCTCCTTTTTAACCACTGGCATGGGGTGGCATTGTGCGATCCTTCCCAGGGCCTATGGGCCATTTCTCTTTACCCTTTAATAGGGCAGATTTCCCCTTACCCAGAAACAAGGGTTGCCATTCCAGTGTATTACAAGGAATCGGCTGCTGTGCCATAAAGGAAAAGCAGGACAGGCACATCCATTCCTATCCTGAGCCAGAATTCTTTCAGATTTCTACACTTGCAAATTTGAATTAGCCCAGATAGCAGTAAACACACACAAACACCCTAAATGGACATGCATTCAAGGATAAAAGTTATATTCTAGGTTTGTTTACTTTCTCTCCTAAATGGGTAGGATTTCTCTTTCTTGCACATTCAGGGTAGACCAGACAAGCCCATACTTTGTTCTTTAATATAGGCCAAATTGTAAATTACTGTCCTGGAAAACAGAGTTGCCAGACAGGAAAGAAAATAAACACTCATAGTTCCTCAGCCAGATCACTCCTTTTAATAGAGTGCGCCTTCCCTTGTATCAAAGGCAAGCTATAAAAAGGAAGGGTGAACCTCTACCATTCTAAAATTTATGCATCTGAAGACTTGTTTTAAGGGATGAGAGAGGGAAAAGCAGGCCACAGACTTCATGAATTGCACAGTAACACAGTTCTTCCAGCCAAGAGCTTGACTGAAGAAGAATTTGAACTTAATTCCTTTAGTTACACTTGAAATAGTCGATGCATCAAATTTATTTCAAGGTTTCTTAGCTCATTCAAGACATTTCTCTGCAGAATGTTCCTCTGCACTTTATAAATGCATTGAAATGATCCAGAGCTGTGCTTTTTTATTTTTGGTCTTTTTATACTGTTCCCATTCATCACAGTAGGATGTGTGCAGGATAACTTCATGTCAAAGGGATCTTGAACAAATTAAGCAGTGTTGAAATGAATTGAGTGCAATGGTTCTTTCTGACTGAGATTAAATTTAATTTAAAAAGAATGCTCTTGTTCACGTTTTTAACTAAGAATTGTCTAAAGGTTCAGGAAAAAATATTCTTTAAGGGTATGTATCATAACTCTGAACATGGCTGGTAAGTATGGGTAATATAGAACAGAGCAATCTCAGTAGATCTGGGAAGGATCAAAGTGGAAGGTCTATTCTCCAGCCAAGACAGAAAGAATAGTGAGACTAAGGGACTTCTTTCCTTGAGCTATTCAGCAAGACATGTCCTTCCATACATGGGAAGGAAACAAGATATTTGAGCTGCAGGTCAGCTTCTTCCTATTCATGCCTTGCTTTCATCACAATAAGCATAACTAGGATTCCTCTAGATTGAAGCTCTTCAATGCTGGCCACATTGGAGGACATATTTGCTGTAACAGTTAAGGTACTGGCCTAGAAATCAAGGAACTGATTCTAGTCCCACCTTAGGCATGAAAGCCCACAAGGTTGCTGTTATGGAGAAAGGAGTATTACGTATTGTGCTGCCTTGAGTTATACACTAATAAAAGTCAGATAAAAATATAATACATCAATAATAAATAAAAATGCTAAACATTAAGATGTTAAAAGATGTTAAGATGTGAACTACTAACAGCTGCTCCTAGCGTTATATTGCTAAATGTATTTTAACGGGAACTAAGCTTCTCTGAACTTTGGTGAGGTGTTCTTCTAAGTAGACAGATTTGCTTATGTTACATCTATCAATGAAATTTAAATACTGTTTTTTAAAATAAAAATGCCATTCTGATTCAAAAACTTGAATGTATCTGGAAGGTTGGAGACAAGTCCTTCCATACATGGGAAGCCTTCTCCAAGTTGGAGAAGGCTGATCTAACAAATAATGGATTCTTATCTTAAAGTGCTTTACTGTCATAGCAACCTTGACAGGTGTATGTCCACAAATTATTATTTTGTTTTTTGTTAAGTAGCTACTCCATTGTTTCAAGCCAAACAACCCAGCTTCCATTATGTTCAATCAGTTCTGAATGTGCAGTGAGTAGTGACTATGAAGTTAAGCCTTTACAGTACTGGTTTAATTACACTCAGATTATTTTTGGAATGTCTTTACCTTTGCACTTGCTAACTTTCATACCACTATATCATGGAGAGGAGGAAAGTTAGAATGTTTGAGTACAGCAGTGAGTCAATATTTGGCCAGTCATAAAATACAATAATAAAATACTCTTTTCACACAGTTGAATTAAAATAATATGCTATACACATTTTTTCCATGGTGTGCATGTCCATCCCCCTGTAGAAGGCTTTTTGGGGGCCAATTTTAAGATTGTCAAAAAGTCATGGGAAATATGTACTTGGTATATTTGTATCATATCAATACTTTTAGAACATATCATTTTATGATTGATAAAGCTTTTGAACAGTTTAATTAGAAATTAGCAAGTCTACCTTAATAAGTGAAGCAAGACTTCTGTTTTTAATAGTGCAGAGCTGGTACATAAATTTAGAAACTGTTTTCAGTTTGAGCCAAATACTTTTTAACTTTGTACAGACAGCAATATTGGGGTCCCTGTGTGGAAATTTTCACATGATTGTTTCCTTGGAAAATGCTTGATTAGATTTGTAATGCCCAAGTCAGAGGCTCACATAGAAAGGTGTGAATTCTGAATCCTTCTTTTCCAAGGGCTGATTGTATTGTCACTAAAATGAGCATTGGTACATTCTGATAAAGGCTTTGTGAACAATTCTTATACATGCTAACTACAGTAGTACAAATGAGGTTTTAGAGTTTGAGGAAGACATGCTTACACACTGTTTTCATTTTTATTTATTAAATTTGTTTGAAGCCCATCTTACCGTGAGGTAACTGGATGGCTTACAATGATAAAAAGAAAAAAATGCATCATCATGTATCCAACAAGAATAAAACACTACAAAAATACAAATTAGCTACAGCTAAGAGATGGGGAGGGAGGGCATAGGACAAGTGGGGCAGAAATGGGATCTGTTATTAAACTATCAACCACCTCCAGTGTGATGTTGCCCTATTGGCCAACTGGCAGAGCCAGGTCTTCAAAGTCTTGCACAAAGATCAGGAGGGTAGGAACCAACCTTACTCCAAAGGAATAGATGTTCGAAAGGGCAGGCTCTTCTCCTGGACCCCATCAACTGGAATTTCCTGACTGACAGGATCTGCAGCATGCCTCCTCTGCCAGCACGGGTGGGGTGGGCCAATCCCATTGGATTAGACTTTCCTGAAGTAACCTGGATCCATATCATGAAGGACTAATTGTTAGTGTTTTACTCATATTTTAGCTTGTAGTTTGTTCTTCCCAGTTCCTAAATGGATAACCATGATTTTTTTTTTAAACTTTCGACTTTTTTTCTCATCAGCACTATTTTACTTTATTTATGCATCCTTTTCTTTCTGTATCTTTTCAGCAATGTTGAGTGTGTGAAACTCTTGCAGAGCAGTGGAGCAGATGTAAATAAAAAAGACAAATATGGAAGGTTTGTAACTTATGAAAACTTCAAAAATCAATGTGGAAGTCTAGATCTTACTTTCATGATACTGGAATTAACTGAGCAGGATTAAGGAGCTCATGCTTGGCTGCCAAACTTCATCTTTGGAAAACATGTAATACAATTCTTAATACCAATACGTTTCTGGCAAGATCAAGAATATCACATAGGATTTCAGACAAGGCTGCTATTTGCTCAGTTGCTTATCCTTCTTCGTTTGTAGGATTAGCGCTGAATTCAGATGTGAACATGAAGTTTGTAATCCTTTTGTCTTTTCCCATCATTTTTCTGTCATATTTTATTCTGAGGAAATCTGTCAGGGAGGGAAAAAATATAATGTTTGCACTGTATCTTTTGACTGATAATGCAGGAGACCTCTGTTTGGCAACAGAGAAATGGGAATCCATTAAAGGATGTAGGTTAACTAGTCCTAATCTTTCCTTTCCTCTCCTCTCGTGTCCTCTACTCCCCTCCCTTCCCCTCCTATGTAAAAGTAAAAGTTTCAGATTGAATAATAACAACGGCAATAATAAATTTATTTATATTATACCAACTAGGTGAAGTGAGAACATAACAAGATAGAATTAAGACCTTTTTGTTTGTTCACTTCTTAGCCATTTCTTGTGTACTTATTTCAAATCTTCACTGCAAAAGAAAGAATATGTTCTACATTCAATTAAATACCGCTGTTGTATCTCGAAATGGATTCTCCCTATAGTAATGTTGCTGTCAGAAACAGTTAACATAATCGTATCCTGTTTCTCAAGTAGTGCCTTGGCTAATATGTTTCTATTTATTTTTCAGAACACCTTTGCACTATGCAGCTGCAAATTGTCATTTTCAATGTATTGAGATGCTGGTAACCGCAGGGGCCAATATTAATGAAACTGATGACTGGGGACGAACAGCTTTACATTATGCTGCAGCCTCAGACATGGACAGAAAGTAAACAAGCTTATTTGTATTCCTTGTTTCTAATTCATTGCTAAGTTGGTGTCATTTCTGTTCTCTTCATCCAGCAATCTCATTTAAGCAAAAACTCCCCTTTGAATCAAATACCTTTTTAATGTCCCAGCTGCTACAATTGCTTTCAGTAACTACCTGCTCCTCCATATTGAGTTACCTTTGTAATTGCATAGTTTCTTCCAGGTTGCTGATTTCTGCATGAACCAGCTTCAACTTATATTTCACTCTCTTATTTGTATTTATCTTGCTACTGGTTTTCATGTGGGTAGATATGGTATATAAACATTTTGTCTGCTTTCCAATGTGTTAGGAAGACTACTGAACAAAAAAAAGGTCAGCTGATTTTTTTTTTGTTCAGTTGCTCAAAAATCCTATTGACTGGCATTCTTAAGGCTTTCCCCCCTGAATATTGAATTTTCTTGAATTAGAGGAGACATTCAGAAAACTCTTATCATGTAAGATGTAAAATAGTATTAAATTTCAAGCAATGGGATGAAAGCTTGTAAAGAGCATGACATTACAATGGAGTTAAAATATCCTCTTTATATTCTTAATGCTCCTGATCCCTGCGATTGAATCTCTAAATTTTCTTTTAGTCTGAGTGAATGTTGAAATTATAAGCATGTTGTGTTCCACTATGCCAGAATATTTCTGGCTTTGATGCTCATTTCATAATGTACCTGAAGTTCTTTATATCAAATGCATAAGATTTCTAGCAAAAAATATTATTTAAAATGATAACCTTAAATGAAGTATTTCTCTATAAACTCGTTCTCAAAACATATATATCCTAATATGTGAAACAATTTCATCAAATTCTGAAGAAATTGTTTTTTATTATGACGAAACTTACGGAATAGAGAAAATTTATAATTTCGTTCATTGAAGGAGTAAATATGTATATTGACACCATTTGCAAATATGGACAGCTGCAGACTCTTTTCTGTCCTTAAAAACTTACTGTTTTTGGTATCTGTATCTGATTTATAGTTACATGCAGGCGGCTTGCCATGTTAATGTATCAAATAGACCTTACGAACTGAACCTTTACTTAATTAAGTATGCCTTAAGAAAAATACTTAAGTCTACCCTAAATATATTGTGAAAGGAGTTTTGGCTTCAGTTAAAAGAACAATTCTACCATAGTAAGTGGATGAGTAGTATAGCTCATGTGTTCTTTATTCTTCCCTAGTTTCATTAGCCAAGACTCCAATATTCTCTCCTATGATGATGTGAAGTATTCTCCAACCTCCTAAAGGACCTAAAACCTATCTTTTTATCCCAATGTCACATAACTTTACAGAATAACACGCACACATCCTGGCATGTATACAGACACATAGACATATGTATATCTATACCACATGTGTGAGCACACACACATTGTTAATTAGAAAACTGGAATTGGAAATAATCTTCTGGGGCTCAGCCAAGATTTGTGCTTATGAAACAGAATAGATTCATGATTTGATCATATTTAAACAATGATAAACATCATGCACTTTTGCCTCTATTCTGAGAGCAAGTAAGAATATCTTGAACTCTGGGGAAAGGCAATGATTGAATAGCTGGTTTCTTTGGAGCTATGAATTTCCATACAGTTGAAGTAAAAAAAAAAACCTAGGATCATCTCTCTGAGTTCAATATAATTTAAACATTAAGATCATAAAAATTCCCTGGTGGATCATACTACTGTGTGCCATCAAATTCATGACCTTTTCTCCAGTAGGTTATTGGAAAAATGTTTAAATCTTGATAAAAAGATTTATTTGAAAAGTGCTTGCCTGAAGGCAGAGAATTATGATGAATGGCTGAGTCAACCTCCCTCCCCCTTAGTTTTCATTACTGAAAAATAAAGTCATGCATAGAAAAAATACCTAGTTTAGCATAATATTACTTGGAGGTGTCTTGATAAAAAGATTGATTTAGAAAAAAATAGCTGTTGTAATTCTAAGAGCTACACTGTTCTGCAAACAGTAACCTTGAAAGGACATATACAGTATTAATTAAACTTTTAAGGGTGATGGGAGAACTGGTTTAGTAATGTATATTAACCAAAGATACTACCAGTCAACATTTAAAAATTCCATGTTACATCATTTTCCAAGTAGTTTGGGTAGATCTGTGAAATCTAATGAAATAATGGCTCACGTATCCATGGTATTTATTTATATTGTCTTTTGAAGGTAATAGTATGTGTGAAATTATTTATAATGCTTTAAACCATCAAAGCCCATTTCCATATATTGCAAATTTTCTATTTGCGTGTACAGTTGTACACGTAAATTAAAATACAACCTGTACTTCTATAATTGCTTGTATTTATTCTCCATCACTGTGAATACACACATGTGGTGTTTGGTCATTTAGATTTTTTTTTCAGTATTGTTTTTGTTTTAAAATTAAAAATTAACAAATCAATTTCAGAAGAAGTTAAATGGACCACAATGTTTTCGTTAAACATTTGAGAGAAACCATGGCTATGTTTTCTTACCGCTGTTGTCTCATTTGTCAGTTACAAGTTCAATGGATACACAAAAGGTTTCTGCATTATTATATGTCTATAATAATGGGCAAACTGACATCATCATCAAGATGAATTAATAATGTAATCCATTTCTATGATAGCAATTATGAAGCTTAAGCCTCATGCCTCCTTCAGTAAATCAGATCTTAGTTTGTGCTTGCATAACAAATGGTGTGTGGATTTAGAGAGGAGGAAACTATGACTGCCATTGTTACTTGCTCTGATCAGCTATTGTGTGTCTTTCATCTACACAGGTAGCCCTTGACTTATGATCATAATTGAGCCTAAATTTTCTGTTGCTAAATGAGAAATTTGTTTTGCTCCATTTTATGACTTTTCTTGCCACATTTGTTAAGTGAATCACTGCAGTTTTTAAATTAGTAACGTGGTTGTTAAGTGAATCTTTAAGAAGACTTTGCTTGCCAGAAGGTTGCAAACGATGATCACATGATCTCAGGACACTGCACCGTCATAAATATGATCCAGTAGCCAAGTATCCAAATGTAAAGCATATGACCATGGGGATGCTGCAACAGTTGTAAATGTGAAAAGTGGTCATAAGTCACTTTTTCCAGTGCCCTTGTAACTTTGAATGGTCACTAAATGAGCTGTTGTAAGTCGAGGACTACCTGTACTTTTGCCAATGGGAAAATAATGTCTTTAAAATTAAATAATACTTTTATATCCTAGTATTCCCAACAACTTTTTTTTGTTATTCCACTGTCTTCTGATATTGGTGTCACAGCTAACACCAATTCATATTGTATCTACATTGAATTAGACATGATTGCAGTTTCTGCCATTGCAGAAGCCTTTTAGGAAGAGTCTAGATTGGAGAAAATTATGGAGGAGTTGAAAACATAAATAGTATTTGTGCAGAGTATCCAATAAAACATTCCTTCTACATGGGATACACTACTTTCTCCAGGGAAATATGGAGCTTCATGGAGACTTTTATGTTTGAAATTATATAGCTGAACCGATATTTAGGACGAGGTTGGAATTGGTGAGGGAAACTGTATCTAGTCAGGGTGAGCTGAAATGATAAATATCAGAAAGCAGTTCCAAAAATATTGTAGCTGAATGTGATGCTGTGATGTAGAACGAGGACCCTAGAAATACTTCCCATTTCTGAGTGCTCTTTATGACTCCTGCCATGTGCCAATCTGTGAAACATTGATATTAAAAAGTTTCCTGGTAGCACTCATAAATGTATTTACTGCTTGAAGTGAAACGATAAAGAGTAGTTTATACCAAAGAATCTCAAAATGAGTTGCCTTTTTCATTCAGAAAGAATATTTTGGGTAACTCCCATGAAAACTCTGAAGAAATTGAAAGATCCAATGAAAAGAAAGAAAAAGAAGCTGCATTGTAAGTTTGGTATCAGTACAGCGCTTTGACCACATCTTTGCATTATGCTTCTCCTTCTGTGGGTTGCAGTTATGTCCATTCCTTAGTTTTGTTCTGTGTCTCTGTTTACTGCTGGATTTGACATCTGAAACCATAAAATGCTAACCGCAGAGTTCTTGTTTATTGATGTAGATATATGTTTACGTGTACTGGCATATTTCATATTTCGTTATTTTAAAAAGTTATGTAGCATCAACAAAATGACAAAAGAAACATCATGACACAAGCACTGTTCCTTTCATAAATGCATGGCATTGCATGCAGAGCTAAAAAGAGCAATGCCTACACTTTGGGGACATAATATTGCTTTAATCATTTTGACTGAACATGAATCATTTATTCACCTACATTGTTTACTGTCCACTAACAAAAAGTCCATCTTGTTTGGGTTAAGGCTAGATTTACTGGCTTTTATCCAATAAACCCCATTACTGAAGTGTTACACTGACTAATCTACCTGAAACTGATAGGGTGCTACCAAATGGCAGGTTATCAATAAATTGATGGGACTTCATTAAAAACTTCATATGATCTTCCCCAGCAGTTTAATGTAAACATTGAACAGTATAGCACCAAACCATTTAAATGATATAGCCTTGAGAAGAAATTCCACAGTAGAATTGTCTACAGATAGACTAAACTCAGTCTCTCCAAAATAATTGATTGCATTAGAAACACTTGAAAGGTCCTGTTGAATTCCACATTTCTCTGCTTATAAAGAAAGAGGATTATTCCACCACCTAATCAAGGCACATTTAGTGCCAAGACCACTAAGTCCAAGGCCAAGGTTTACTTCTGTTAAAAATCAATTTTATTCAAGACTGTCTGGATCTGATTATCTATCAACAGCTCAAGCACCCTTCCCAGAAAGATGTTTTCCTGCTTTCTTTAATTAAAATTGTATCCTTCCTGCTTTTAAGAAGAAATGTATAAACATCTGGATCTAGCTAAACATTCCCTTTCTATTACCTGAATAAGCCATGAGAAGCAAAGTTTGAACAAATAAATGCCTGTTTGAACTCACTGCAGTTCCTCGAACACATTGTTATGCCTTAAAACTCTCCTGGACTCCTCTACTATCTAATTGCCAAAACTGCAGAATCCAAGTCAAGACAATTACAATAAAATTTGCCCTCAAAGGATTTTGGTGGCATGTCACATGAAACTACCTTAGATTCTACATTCTTCTCTTTAATGAGAACCCAGAAGGTTCCAAGTCACTTGGAGAAGTTCCACTGGATATCACTAAGAGAATAGAGTGGTGGCAGGAAAATGTAATAATGAGATCTTAACAGTGTCCAAAAACTTTGAAATGAGTTTTGCTGCAGGTGTCTCTCTACTTATTTCAGCTTGGTATATACCAAAGATACGGACGAAGTAGTTTACAAATAAACATTTATTGTCTATGCCAGAAAATTTCCCTTTCCCATCCTTACATCAAGTAATAATTGATAATGTCTAAAAATCTCAGCAGATCTGACTTTTGCAGATTTAACATCCCTTAATTTCAAAGTGCTATACTCCTTCCTGGCAGACCCTACCCCAGAAGTCCATAGAAGATTGTCTACAAGTGTTGACCTAGTTATGTCTATGTATGTTGTGTTTTTAAAGATTTGTGTGGTGTATGTGTATGTTAGCTGTTGTTGTAGCCTTTTAATAAGGCTTGAAGATTGGTTCTGTTGTCTTTATGTCAAGAAGGTTGTAATAAATACTGTAAGGAAAATCTTTCCTTCATAAACTTGATACTTAGAGTTGGTATATCTTTCTGATTATTGTTGTAGCTTTTGTTATATCAATAACCAATATCTTGAATATACATAGTAGTTAGTGATGTATCAAATCTCTGTCATAAAGAGTTTCCTTTAAAGAAAGGAAACAATAAAAGGAAAGGAAACATAATAAAAAATAGTTGATATTAAAATTCAGTAATTATTGGAAATTATGTTAGACTCCAAAATCCAGAATAGTTTCCTCAGTTTGAATAGCTGTACAGCAAATAGCATTTCAGCAGATAGTCATTGAAGAGCTATGTGGTTATTTGAAACACAAAAGCTGTCTCTGGCTGTATAGATAGCAACTCTTATTGCTGCACATTGGAATCCTCAGTTGAGAAGAATGTAACTCAAATCTGGCTAATCCCCAGCATAAGAAAAAATATTTAATATGTGGTTAATTCACTCATAGAAACAAAACATTATAGAAAATGGTATATAGTGGGAATGCTTTTAATTGGATCTTATAGCAAGTATGTAACATTCCAGGCCATTCCTATTTACAAAATCCCAGTGAATACAGTAGAACTGAAGATTCAACAGGTACAGGATTCTGTTAAGTAGAAATAAAAAGTTGGTATTACACAGTTTTAACATGACAGTGAATGTTTATCTCGGTATCCATCATTACATATAGTTAAATGGTAACATTTTGGTTTATATTTCTAAACCATCCACAGGTGTCTAGAATTTCTTCTTCAAAATGAAGCAAACCCTTCAATCCAAGATAGAGATGGCTATAATACAGTGCATTACGCTGCTGCTTATGGACACAGGCAGTGTCTAGAACTGGTGAGTAGGCCTGAAACAGTGTTGAAATGCTGCATTGCAAATGTCACTGCCAAATAAAACATATTCTTAGTTTTGCAGAGCTGTTACCATTATTCTTTGACACTGAACAATGTTATGTTTGTAAATTTGCCCAGGAATATGGCTACGCAGGAGAGGTACAAGTATTTTCATTACTTTACTACTTCAACATAAAGTTGATAGAGAAGCCAAGCATAATCAGAATCACGTTGTGAAATTCTTCTGGATTGCAAGTTCAGAAGCCGATGGAATATGTAGTAATGAGAAGATGAAAAGGGGATGCACTTGCCATGATCAAAGCAGTCTTCCTCTGGGATATGCACTGAGGATGCAATGGCTGAAAATGTTTGGGACTAATTTTCTTGACTCAATATTCGCTATGCATTGTTTGAGAACACCCTTGTTAGGCCAGCTATCAAAGTAAGCTAATATTTTCTCAAGAAAGTTCTTGGTACAATTCAACTCCTATTTTTTCAAGAAAAATCCAATCATTATGAGTTGTCCTAAAGGAATAGGTTTTTTCAGAAACCCTTGCCATAGATTGATTATCTGAGTTTATGCATTGTAACCCACCCAAGCAAGTATCAGCTCCACCATGTGCTGTGCAATTACTTCATTAAGTTTGTACAACAAGTTTCATACCTGCATTTATTTAAGTTCCCCATAGCAATATATAGTACTTGGTGAATACAGTACTTGGTTGTGTCATTATTTTGCAGAAGTCGATCAATAGGAAAGCAGAAATATTTAAAGCTATTAAATTTATAGTTTTTGGCAATTTTACACGTTGGAGTTCCTTTTTATTATCATAGTTCAAAGTCATTACTTTTAAAATAAGCATGCTGACTTGACTATCTATCAAATGTCACAGTCCAGAAATTAAAAAAAAAGTAGTTGTGCTGTCATAACAGTATCTCAGAATGAAAAGGAATGACAAGATTCTTGAGAGGTCAACAATTCATAAAATATGTGAATGACAGAGCTAGGCACTAATGAATAAGTGAGCATTACTTTTAGTAAAAGCTAGTAAAAGCATTACTGCTTTTACTACGTTAAAATCAGTTTCATTTTACAATGAATTCATTCTTGATTCTCCTAATTCTTTTGAACCCTTGGTGACCAGCAATAGTAAGTCCAATAGTATTTCACAGTCATAAGATGATGGGTGTTCTTTAAAGATAAATCAGCACCTTGAATTGCACCCAGAAACTGTATTAGCCAATGTAGCTCATAGAGTAATGGTGTCACATAGACATTCTGAGGTGTGCCCATTATTCTTTGTATCTCTGCATTCTGTTCTAGCTGTAGTTTCTGAGTGGTCTTTAAGGGTAACCCCCATTGAGAAATTCATTGTCTAACTGTGAGATCACAAAGGGGTGCTTGATTATCTGGAGGACCTCCTGAACTAGGCACAAGTGCCATTGATGGTTAACCTTTTTTGGCTCGTGTGCCAAAAGCGGGGGGAGCGCAGGGGGGGTCACGCCACACCCATAATGCTATGAGTGCGATCCCCTGCTTTTTGCATGCTTTTTTCGCCCTTCCCAGGCTTCAGAGGCTTTTTAGGAGCCTGGGGAGGGTGAAAACAGCCTTCCCCCCCCCCCACCTCCAGAGGCTTCAGGAGCTTCCCTGAATCCTCCAGAGGGCGAAAAACAGCCTCAAAAGAAGGCCTAAATCAGCTGGCCAGCGCACACATGCGTGCTGGAGCTGACAAGGCAATGCCTCGCGTGCCCTAAGAAATGGTTCCTATTTATGAAAATAATTTCATGCTACTTCAATTAATAGTACTGTGAATAACAATATTCATAGTTATATTGATACAATATATCAACAACAATAGCAATAGCAATACCTCAAGCTTCGGGGTTGACACTGACTACTTTGTGGAATCTTGCCCTAAAATGATAGATGACCTCTTCCAACTGTTTCGTATAGATGTTAAACAGAAGGGTGAGAACATTAAGCCCCAAGGCTCATCACTTATTAATACTTTAATATGCATACTCGCAGATACCTAATTTGTTTGATTATAGTTGCAGATCAAACACGGAGGAGTCATAGTCATTATTGTATTCCCCGAAGGCACATTATTCCTTTTTCAAATGTGTCAATAAATACTTATTATGAACTAATGTTGTGCCAGTTTAGGCTGACAAATCCTATTGCCTGGAGGTATTTATATAAAAACTTGGCAAAAGCATTTTTCCAGGACATCAATTTTAATAGAATCACATAAAATTAGAGAAAATTCCCATGGTAATTTATCTTCAATTAGCATGAAGAACTAAGTTTGTTAAGAGCTAGAAAATCATTAGCAGTTTTTTTTAAGTTTCATTTTTTCAGTAAATTTGTCATTGCCTCTTTTCTTGCTATGTGCAGCTGAAAACCTAAAGAGCTCTCAGTTTTAAGTTTGTGTTTATGCTTAACATTACAACAGATTTCAGTATTTTCAGCAGCAAGCCAATTAACCTGTATCTCATTCACCTGTATCTCATCTGCTTTCTGATTAATAGCTTGACTGTATTTTTAAAAATACTTCCAAATCTTGAATTTTCCACCCATGAAAAATTACTCTTATCCTTTTTTTTCCACTCTGAAATTGACTTGTCACTTTCTAGTGCTTTCATGTTGATCCTTGGGTAACTAGGTCATATTCATGGACTGTGATAAAAATAATCAGAAATAATAAAAGTAGTTTTTTATTTGAAAGGCCTTTTGAAGAATGAGCAGCAAAGACCGAGAACAGAGTTAGCAGGCATTTTATTTTTAGAGTTTATGTGCCTGAGATTAATACAGTCATAGCTCATGAAACTGAAAACAAATGGTTGAAGTACTATACTCATACTATGCACTGGCAAAATCTAATACAATCTATTGCAGCTGTTGCCGAGGTCTGTTTCTCTTGACATCTTAACTGAAACACGTTAAAAGAATGTTTAAAAGACAATGGCATCTGCCTTCCAATGAAGGTGGCAGCTTGTCTCTCTCATACAGATTGAAAAGAAATGTACCGTAGTGACAGTCAGCATTCCACCCAAAGTGTTCAGTTCAATTATCATTCCATGTGTCAGTATGCTGCACACACTCTAGTTGGTGTCATGCAGGCAACAGTGTGTAGCCTCTAGATTAGTATTCTTATCTTGAATAGAATAGTGTGAGTATGCTTGGGGTGAACAGGACTTTGACTGAATTCCTGATATCTTGGACTAAATTGGCTAAATGTGCTGATACTATCTTTATCGTTTGTATGGAATTTGCACCTGGCATAGATGCAATTGTTTTAGGTAATCTGATAAACTGATCTACAAGTGAAAAGTACTAAGAATGTGATCAAATCAAATATTTATTACATTGTAATCCAGCATAAGATGGGTAGGATACAATCAGTTTAAGGAAGATTCATAAGATTAAAAAGCATAGAAGATATATCAAAGTATAATTTAAAAAGAGAAAATATCCTAAACATATATGTTACCTATATATAAAACAGGAGTCTAAAAAAAATCTAAAGGGATGGAATCCAAAATCTACAGTATAAGTTTCACTACATTTACCTAATGTTGCTATTCCTCCAGATTTGTAATATGTGTGAAATGAAAGGAAAACATTATCGATGAAACTAAGGTTAAGGAAAAGAATACATAGATCTGAATGCAAGTAATCTGATTTTATGGAGCAGACTTGACTAATACATCCTTGTGGAGTGATGAAAAGGCTAAAATCATGTCCAAAAATATAAATTAGTATAATCTAAATTGTTCTAGTTGTGTATGAAGTAGAAATCCATGGGTTGGTGATAGTTGCATGTTGTGTTCCAGTGAATGGCGGTAATGTAATAGCCATACTTGTTTTTTGGGGAAATTACAACATTCAAAATTACAATATTTTGAACGAATGCAATTTGCTCAGGCATTAATAACAATGGTGTTATTAACCACATAAACGAACAATTGCTGCAAAAAACAATGAAAGTTTTATAATGTGTATGTAGACAAAAAGATAATTACAAAGAATGAAAGAAAAAAATATCAATTTATAGTTAATTGTTCAAAGTCAGACAAAATGTAATTTGGAGAGAAATTAAAAAAATGTTTTGGAAGTACACAAGGAGACTAAACAAAGCTTTCATCAGAATGCATGACATTAAAAATAGAAGTGATTTAGTGATTAAATGATTTTGGATGAAATTGAAATGAAAGAATAGTGGAAGGAGTTACAGATTTATGATTTGTTATTCAGTAAATTATTAAGAAATACATGATTTATAGTAAATGTCAGTTAATTTGTGTGATGCAGTAAAAAGTATATGAATCTGAAAATTAATGTATCAATTATACCTAAATAATTAAAAATGAGAGAAGATAGATGACTTTGTCCTTAAGATGGGACAATTGTTGGAAAAAGAGGAAATATAAAAACAATGGATAATATGTGATCTATTGTAAGGAATGAAAATTTGTCAAAAGCAATACTTTTTATTTATAAAAGAGTGCTTCTGGACTTCTTTTCTGGAAGTAAGTCAACTGGGCCTGGTATGTCAGGAGAAATCTAAAAACAGTGGAATACAAAAAAACAAGAAAACATTGAGTCAAGAAGATATGGCTGACTGAAGGTAGATTAAAAGACAAAGAGAGTAAACACTACAGAAGAAATGCTTTGAAAGGTTCTGGTTAGAGAATGAATGAGTATATAATTGAGTGGGTGAAGAAAAAGGAAAAAGAGAGGAAGCCATAATTATTGTTGATGTGATTTGGAAAAAGAGGTGAGAAATTTAATGAACAAAAGACAATTAATAACTGAGAACCAAATTTGTGTTGAACTAGTAACTGGAAGACAAGGAGGTCTTCTTTCAACAAGAAAACCATCTGGGTGATTTTAGGCCAGTCATTCTCAGCCAACCTACCTCACAGGGTTATTGTTGTAGAGAAAATAGGTGGGAAAACTCTGTATCCAGCCTTGAGTTGTATAAACATAAATGTTGCTGTTACTATCTTCCTTGCAATCTCTGCATAATTTCTTAGATGTTCTGAGAAATCCCCAGTGTTTCAGAGCAAATTAGAAGACAGGAGAAGTTTTAGGGAAGAACAATTCACAAAAATCAATTCCCTTCCATCTAGGTTTAGTGTCTCTTATTAACTCAGGGGACATATGTTAAATATACATGTTATGTACTTTACCTCTTCACCATAGGTATAAATAATTTCCTTCTTTCGTTTGTTCTAGCTTCTGGAGAAAACAAATAACTTTTTTGAGGAATCGGATTCAACATCAGCAAGAAGTCCTTTGCATTTAGCTGTAAGTATAGGTTGGGCGAAATGCTGTTCTAATAAGATCAAATACTGTAGCCTTCTGTTTCTTATCTAAAGTATACTGGTTATTACTTATGATGAGACTTCTTTTCTTTGAGGCATATCCAAATCTCTCTATCCAAATTCAAAGCCCAAGATCCCTAAGTGAAAACATTGCATGAAAGCTAACACCTTCTAAAGCAGAAGCCTCCTCTTAGAGATGGGCAAAGAGTTGAAATCAGTTTTGGTTAAGCTAGTTTGGGGGCTGATATAAATATGCTGCTAGTTAGAATAACAAATTCAAGAACTGTGTGCTGGTTTATTTCTTTACTATGTTCAAATTATTCATATAAGGAATATCTATAGTCTGTAACCTTCAACTGGATGAAATTATGCATCTCAGGGCAAAATGTTTTCAACCAAAGTATCTCAAATGGACTAATTTACAGAATGCTGGGACCTATTACTACAAAGAGAATGAAATTTTTATAACTAATTTTAATTAAACTTTAAAAAAAATTATTTATTTATTTGTTCAGTTTCTAATTCAGTCAGTGACTCTGGGGAATTTGTGGCTGCTTCAGCATTGCCAGGCTTCTGCTGCTACCACACTGCTGCAGCCATCTACCTGAACCTTTAGAAGGGGAAGGGGAAGGAGGGAGGGAGGGAGGAAGATTGCCAATGCTCATTGACAGTTACCCACAAGGAAATTCAAGGGAAAACCAATAGGAAGTCATAACTCACCCAGCTCCAACTGATTTTTTTTGCCACTCCTGGTCATTCTAGTTCTCTGTTTAGTTGAGGAAATGTCTCTGAAATGATGATCCAATGGGCCACAGGTTAATATTAAATCTAGTTAATATTAAATGCAGCTTTGTGCACTTCAGGATTAATTTCAGGACATCTGTCCAGCTGCAGCTCTGTATACAATCACAGTTAGCGAAGCAAATGTGGGTAAGCAAGCAAAGCAAGCAAAACTGTGCCATGATGAACAGTGGGTTCACGTAATGATTGTGGCCTTGGCTTAAATACCTTGGTGTTCACACTTATGGCCATGTCCATTTAACGATTGCCTCAAAAAAGTCATAACACTGGCAAGCAGGCATATGGCTAGCTCCATGAGGTTGTAACTGGAGGACTACCTGTGTAATACTCATTATGGAATCTGAGAAACTTTTGAAGGTTTAAATTGAATTGTTTATATAAATTATTTACAGTTAATTTGTCCATTGTTGAGCTGCCCCTCAAACTGTTCCAAGGATTTTTTTGCAAAATAGTCGGCCAATATTCATTACCACATGTACAGAAATACATACACAGAACAGTTTACGAAGTTTTCTCCTCCCCTCAAAGTATGTGCAGCTTACCTTCTTCTGTGATGATGTAAACTGATTAAAACTTTTGCATCAACTTCTGGTCCAACTGTGGCATCTGCCTTGCCTTTTATCTGAGACTTTATCTTAGCTTTTTTGGGGTGGGGGGGTGGGGGGGAGGAGTAGTCATTGTTCTTGTTGATGGTTCTTGGATTTATTTATTAGTATTTCATTTCTCGGTTTTCTTTCTTGTTTGATGTTATATGCCTCCCAGGGTTCTTTTGGATTAGTGTGGGTTATAAAAAACTTTTTTTTTAAATAAAAAAATGTTTGTCACCCAATTCAAATTCTTTTCTATTGGGATGCATGTACTACTTATTTCCAAAAATTATTCTACATTCATTTAATTTGTAATAGGTTAAAATTCCTACATGGTTACTTTATGTATCCGTTTTAATCATCTTCTAAAAATGCAATTCCTGAGAAAAACCTTGAAATATATAGTTTATTTTGAAGAGGTGAATACCACATTGTGAAACAGGTTTCACGAGACTAATGAGATTTCCTCACTGTTTCAGTTTTCATAGCAAGAAAAATCTTTGTGTATTCTCAGTGTTTAGACTCAGTGAAAAATCACAGGTCATAATTACTTCATTTTATTTCCTAGGCCTATAATGGTCATCATGAAGCATTAGAAGTGCTGCTTCAGACACTAGTAGATCTGGATATTAGAGATGAAAAAGGACGTACTGCCCTGGACCTTGCTGCATTTAAAGGACATATGGAATGTGTTGAAGCGCTCATCAACCAGGGTGCTTCTGTCACAGTGAAAGATAATGTCACACAACGAACCCCACTCCATGCCTCAGGTAGGTGAGATGCTATTATTTTGATACACTGACTACAGTCAAAAAGAATGATATGCAGAAAAGCTCATGAGGATATCAGCTTTGACAAAGTTTGGTTCCTTTTTAAACAGAAAAAATTCTTACCTCCTTAGAGTAGTGGGAGAGAACCAGAGGTGGGTTGCTCCCGGTTTGGCCTGGTTCGGGCGAACTGGTAGTGGTGGCGGCAGGAGGCTCCATCCACCTGCCCAGCTCCTGTGCGCAAGCGTGCACGAGCAAACTGATAGTAAAAAAAAAAGGAAACCCACCATGGGAGGGAACTGCTGCAGAAATTGCAAGCTGTAATTTACATCTGTTCCTGCTGTTATGCTAAGGTCACTTTGTGTATTGTATGACCTCAGCGTTCTACATAATAATTCAGGTTGAAGAGAGAAACAAATTATAGCAATTTTAGAAAATTACTATTTCACATGAGTTCTTCATAAATAAGAAAATATAAGAGTAGAAATCTCTTTAAGTTTTCCCCCCCGGAAACCCTCCTTTTTTCTTAATGAACTATGCTAAAAATGATTTTTTACTAAATCTCCAAAAATGAAGAAATAAAGTAAGCACAGCTTCTTACAGGTAGTCCTTGATTTATTACCACAATTAGAACAAGGAATTTCCTTCGCTAAGGGATATGGTCGATAAGCAAATAATCCTATGATTGTGCTCAATTTTACAATATTTTATGTCACAGTCATTAAGCGAATAACTCTGGCCATTAAGTGAATCACCCAGTCATTCAACAAATCCAATTTCCCCCATTGACTTTACTTATTGGGAGCCAGCTAGGAAAGTCATAAATAAACACACACCTCAGTACTCTGAAACCATAATAAATACATGTCTGTTGCCTTACGGATTGTGCTTACTTGACCATGGGGACACTACAACTGTAAGTATGGGGGCCAATCATGAGTCACTTCTTTTAGGTGTCATTGTAATATCAAATGACAGCTAAATAAATGGTTGTTAAATCAAGGACTACCTGTATTCCCAAAACAGAGATGGTGTGTGACTGGACAACCATAGTGAATCATGATTCTTGAATCTGATTACCAGTTCATCAAATTATCATGATTTATTGCAAGGTTGAGCAGTTTACAGGTCTTCTGACCCCTAGTTGTGCATGATCATTTTGTCTAACCAAATGGTGTCCCAACATTTCATAATTATATCACTGAAATGAAGAAAGCTTAGCATAACCAAAATTGGATTGGCCCGTGAAGTTCCACTAAAGTTCCAGTCCTTACAACAAATTCCTAGGTTCAGAATTCTGCCCTCCTGAACCAGACTCCAGTTGATACTGCAGATGTCAGCAGGCTGTGAATTAGATCTGTTTTTCCTCTTGAGTTGTACTTTCTATTAGGCATTTTGAATTTAGATCAGCACATCTGTAATTGGATATACTTACTTAATTTTCCTTATACCATAGTTTAGAATTGATTATACTGTATATTGCTATTCATTTTTAGAGTAGTTAACAAATAAACCGAGTACTGTATGTTATTTTGTGTGGAAATGGTGCATTATCTTAGCATGGCCTGATAGAGACCTCTGTTGGCTAAATACAGGTTTACATTGTCCACCAATAACAGTTGAATCAGGCCATATTTGACTATAATTAGATAGGATTTCTTTATAGTAGAAACTCAAAATTGTTGCTGCTACTATTTTCCATATGTCTTTGGATGCTACTAAAGTGTTGAAAACAGTCTTGATAAATGTAATGCATGTACAAAAATATGAATGTCATTTCTCAACTCTCTATTTTCTTATCCCATCAAAGACAATATGTATTTTGGCTCTTCTTCCTAATGGCAGTCAGTATTTTTGGAAAATAAGCATTAAATAAGTACACTATTAATGAATATAAATTAAATTACCAAAATTCATATCTAAATTTACTTCTTATATTAGAAGATGAACTTCAGGAGTCAATAAATAGGGATGTTTTTCTTTCTTAATGGATTATTCAAAAATATTTTCTCCTAAATATTACTTGATACAACTTTGACTCTTTCTTGGCTTTTATTTGAAAAACATTTAAAATATGTCTTTCCTTTTCATAGTCATCAATGGGCATACATCATGTCTACGGCTTTTATTAGAAGTAACAGATAACCCTGACGTAGTAGATGCCAAAGGACAGTAAGTTTATTTCATTTTGAAATTTACAATTTGAGTGATCTTGAGATCATTTTAAGCAGTAGCACTTCGATATCAATCGTGGCTATGTCCTCATGCAAGGATGTTCAGAAGTTAATTTAATATCTTCAAATTAAGGTAAGGATCGCCTTCCCACACCATGGCTAGCCAATTAACAGTGCTGCTATCAGGTCTTCAGCTGATAACACTGGAGTCAAAGAGGAGAAAATCAGTTGAACGCAACCATTTCAGCTGTAAGACACTTGTAACCAAGGACAAGAATCATGGATAAGCCTGTATGAGGCAAGAAATAGAAAAAGCAAATTTACAGCAACCTTAAGGAAATGAAATTATAATTGGTGTTGTGCTGCGAATGTATGTCCAGTAGATGTTCTCTGGGATTTCTGCTACAGAAAGCATCCACTCCATGCCAGCTGCCAGAAGTGTGTTTTTTTATTTTACATCTTAGACAAATGGTAGTGAGAATATAAGTTTGAAGTAAAGGACTCTTTAGGAATGCAGACTGAATGTGTCTCCTTAATATGAACCAGAATCTTGAAAGATGACCCTACTCTAGCTCCCTGTGAATCATTCTTCTTGGACTCAGTTCTTGTATATGTGATTATATCCTATAGCTTAAGCCAGGAAAGCCATCTGGGAGACTTTGGGTCAAACCCTCTCTTTTAGCCTAGTCCACGTCTCAGGGTTGTTGTACGAAAAATAGGATGAAGGAAGAGGATTAGGTATGTTTGCACCATCGACAGCTTCAAAAGGAATGCAGGTGGGATAAAAATCTAGTAAATAATAAAAATAAATAAAAATCTTTGGGCATGTAGAAAAATAGCACATATTTCTGTGAATCTCTCTCTGGCATCCCCATACCTCTTCCCCTGAGAATATACAGCTGTGAATTGCTGAAGGGTAGCAGACCTTCTAGATTTTATAAATTGACTTTGATAACACTGAAGTGTGACAAAGAATTAGAATCTAGAAGCTGGTTCATAAACATAGCCATATGTTATGGGCAATAGGATAGAATGGAACCATAACTTTTTGTCTATCCATTTCCTCACATAATGGACAAATTTGAAATCGACAAATTCCCAAATAGATATGGGGAAATGTTTCCACATAAATCTTTTTATGTAGACTCTGGCCATTTTAGAGCTAAGAATACACAAACAGAAACAATTAAGTTAGGAAATGCAGCACTAGGTAAAGACAACTAATCAGAAATAAACATTATGCTTCTCGTTTTAGATTAAGGACAAAGATTGAATATTAATGCTTCATAAACCTCCAAGATTACCGAATCTAGCTATCTCTGGCAACATATATAGTAACTAATGGATATTACAATGTTTGGAGAAGAGGCAAATACTTTTGGATAATACATTGAATAAAGTCACAAATCAGGAATATATGATGACGGTTATGGGCCTCTCATTTTTTAGAACTCCACTGATGCTAGCTGTGGCTTATGGGCACATAGATGCTGTTTCTTTGTTACTTGAAAAAGAAGCATCCGTTGATGCAGCTGATATCCTGGGATGTACTGCTTTACATCGAGGGGTAATTTCTCATTTTATCCTGTGTTTCTGCTGTATGTTTTTTCAATTGCACATATGCCTAATAATGGTAGAGAAGAATACAGAGCACTAAAACTGACTTGATTCTAACATATATCATGTCTCTGAATGCAAGCTGCTTAGGGCAAGCAACAGTGATCTGCAAACCTTTGCTGGAAACTGCTGTATTAACTAATTGTCTCAATTAGTCCTTAATTTTTCTTTTTAAAAAGCAGTGTTTTATAAAAGAATAGATATAATTGGAGAAGAAAATATGACAAAAACTATGCAGTCCACAGTTATATAGCACTACCCAGGGGGAAGAGTTTGGTCATATTTAAGGTTGAATATATGTTAGAGTTAGGAAAGATATCAGAAAACTGCCTTTATGAAGATGCAATCAAGTTTCTTAGGTAGAGAGGCAAAATTTTGGTAACCTAAATTTTAATTGGTTATTACTAAGGCTTTAAGGCTTTATGATGATTAGAAGAAAGACAGTCCTTTTGGAGGGGGCTCAGCTCATAGCTTTACGTATAGGTTTTGTCAATAATCCTTCATGCAAAGCACAGTGGGTTCATAGTAAGATTGTGTATACCTACTGACATATGTCGATGTATTTAGCATATCTAATTTTCTAAGTTTTTCCTCTACTTTTCAAATTTAAACAATGAAATTCTTGGAACGTGTTTTTCAAAGATGCCTCATCCTCATATTTATTTAATTAATCACTATTGTTTTCAAGTAGCCCAATTTTTTTATTTTTTCTTATATTTCCAAGAATGTATGGGGAAAAATTAAAACAATTTCTAGCAGTTCAAGATGCATCATCACCATAAACATTTTAGATTGCCTCTTGTGCATGTTCACCAAAAATGTCACTATGCCAAAGCATGCTTGGAACACTTTTGAAAGTTGTTGGGTTTGTACTGGTAACGTTAGGGACTCTTGGTCTGGAAGGATCCTTGATGCAGTATGTGACTATATTTTTATAAAGAACACTCTGAAAAGTATCACTTTTCATTATTTTTTTAGAGAAGACAGTATCCAATGTATGCAAGTTACTAAAAAAATCTTTGTCACTGACTGCCCACTTAGAACATGTTTTATTCCAGAAAAAAAACAAATCTTTATCATTAATATTTCAGACAAGCTTTTTCAGTTACTAAAAAAAACCCCAGTTTTTGTTTATATTTATTTAGGATTCTTGATTATCTTGCATAGCTTTATGAGATGAAAGGCATATTTTACTAAAACGAATCTAATTTTTAAATTTTATTTGAAAAAGATTATGACAGGGCATGAGGAATGCATTCAAATGCTGTTGGAACAAGAAGTATTAATTCTGTGTAAGGATGCCAGAGGCAGGACACCTCTACATTATGCAGCAGCTCGTGGTCATGCCACATGGCTGAGTGAATTAATGCAGTTGGCACTTTCGGAAGACTACAATTTTAAAGATAATCAGAATTATACACCATTGCACTGGGCTTCTTATAACGGTAAACTTTTATGCCAAGCAGATATTTATTACTGGCTATTAAGTTTAGTATGGAAATTGCATGCAAAGAGAGATTACAGAGCTTCTAAAACAATAATTGTATCTTGTAAATTATTAGAGAGTTGACACCATTCCCAGATCAATGCCATGTCTTTATGATCTGCATTGTCTCCATTTGACAGCTGACCCAATTTCTTGCGAATGGTCCAGTTTTCAATCTGACACTGAAGCTCTAAGCAGTTCTTCAGTTGGTTGGAATTTTCCCTTCCCTGCCACTGTGTTGCAATACAGCAACTTTCTGGGTTAAGAAAGCCCCAGTTTAAAGATGACCTATAGTTAAGTTAAATATTCAATGATTCAAGTTAAATTCACAATAGTTCGATTCATTGTATCATACTACTTAGTATTATACAATAATGCTTTCATGGCTTACATACAAATTTGATTTAAGGACAGACCTGGGGACATTCTTAAACTGGGAACTATATGTATTTTGAACACACTGATGCTTTGTATTGAGCAATATGATGGAATTGTGGCCCTCCCAAACAGCAGTCCCATTTATATGACCAAATGAATAAAATTATTTTATTTTTAAAAAGTGGGAATCACAAAACATATGCTGACTATCTCAGATTGAGTAATTTGTACCTTCAATTCAACCACTTTGGAGAAGTTTCTTCTAGTCAGCCTGAGCAATATGCTGACTTGAAAATAGAGGGCACCGTTTTGATCCTGGATGAAGTACCTTCAGAGAATCAATATCAAACTGAAAGATAAAGCATAGTTCTTTTGACAATACTGAGCACTTTTTTTGGTTTTGGAACTTGAAATTATCATCTGATCTCTTACAGGAAATGAAAACTGTATAGAGGTACTGTTGGAACACAAAGCTTTTCGCAACTTTCATGGAAACACTTTTTCTCCGTTGCACTGTGCGGTGTAAGTAGAAACAGCAGTAAATTTCACTTCCTATATAGCCTAGGCTGTGTGCCAAGTTAAGCTGGAATTTAAAAATAATAAAGCTTTGAGATAGTGCTATTTTTATAATATTAGTCCCCAATCCACTCATGCACACAGTTACAAGCAATTCAAATGCCTTCTCAGCACATTTCTGTACCAGAAAATGAACCATTTTCATTATAATTTATGTAGTTTTGATTGTCAATTTTTCTGTACTATAAACTTTAATTTCAAATTGTGCTCTGAGGATTTTAATAAAAGCAAAAGTAATGATGGCTTTGACCTGAACTGAACATTAATGAGGCATGATCATAATTATTTTTATTTTTTGCCTATAGTACAAAAGTGGTTGGCCATTACTTTAAGGCTAATGCCTATAGCCTACAATCCAATATTCTCTGTTGATCACCCATCCAAGTATAGATCTATAGGCATAGATCAGAAACAGGAAAAAGTCTTGTAATGCTCTCTACATGGGGCTCCCCTTGAAGTGCACCCGAAGACTACAGCTAGTTCAGAATGCAGCCGCGCGGGCAATATTGGGTACCTCTAGGTATTCCGACGTAACACCGCTCCTGCACGAGCTGCACTGGCTGCCTGTGGTCTTTCGGGTGCGCTTCAAGGTGCTGGTCACCATCTTCAAAGCGCTCCATGGCATGGGACCTAGTTATCTGCGGGATCACATCCTACCCCATACATCCCTTTGGCCAATTCGTTCCCACAGAGAGGGGCTTCCCCGGGTACCATCCACTAGGCAATGCCAGCAGGTGATGCCCAGGGGAAGGGCCTTCTTTGTGGTGGGCCCGACCCTCTGGAACGACCTACCCCCCGAACTTAGATCTATCCCGGACCTCCGCTCTTTCCGCCAGCAACTAAAAACCTACTTTTTCCAACAGACCGGCCTGGCCTAACCTACCGTTTTCAGCCTCAGTTGTTTAGTAGAGAAATTTTAAATTGGGCTTTAGGGATTTTAATGGGGTAGTTTTTAGCACAGGGTGTAATTTAATATAGTTTTAATGTATTTATGTATTTATTGTGATGTATTGTATTTTTATATTTTCCTGTGCACCGCCCCAAGTCTTTTCGGGGAGAGGGGGCGGTTAATAAGTCGAATAAATGAAATGAATGAATGAATTGGGACACCTTGCACATGAACATATTTGTTATAGAAACTTTTGGAGTTAACTCATAACAACTGAGTAGGTGTTTGATCACTGGAAATAAATTGTAGAAAGCTTACTTAGTGACAGTGATATAGTTGATTAGTTATACTGTGTCAAGAACTCCCAATCTCTCTTCAATCAATGCCTGAGGATGTTATTATCCTTAATAATACTGATGTAGTCAAAGTACATCACATACTTTTTCAGTATTTAGCTCCCTTGTCTCTAAGTGTATTATGGTGGCAAAGCAAGATACAGTAGTTCAATCTGTGATTTGTCATAATTGTGATGATTATGGCGTACAGCTCATGAAAACCCCAAATCCACAATCTCAGAAAATTAGAATATTACATGCAATCAATTAAACAAGGATTGTACATAGAACAATATCGGACCTCTGAAAAGTATAAGCATACATATGTACCCAGTACTTGGTTTGGGCCCCTTTTGCAGCAATTACTGCATCAATGCGGCATGGCATGGAAGCTATCATCTTCAACAGCGGCCTTCAGCTTTTCTGCATTGTTTGGTCTCATGTCTCTCATCTTTCTCTTGGCAATGCCCCATAGATTCTCTATGGGGTTTAGGTCAGGTGAGTTTGCTGGCCAATCAAACACAGTAATCCCACGGTCATTGAACCAGGTTTTGTTGCTTTTGGCAGTGTGGGCAGGTGCCAAATCCTGCTGGGAAATGAAGTCATCATCTCCATAAAGCTCATCTGTGGAAGGAAGCATGAAGTGCTCCAAAATCTCCTGGTAGACGACTGCGTTGACCCTGGACTTAATGAAGCACAATGGACCAAGGCCAGTAGATGACATGGCTCCCCAAATCAATACAGACTGTGGAAACTTCACACTGGACTTCAAGGATCTTGCAGTGTGTGCCTCTCCATTCTTCCTCCATACTCTGGGTCCTTGGTTTTCAAATGAGATGCAAAAGTTGGTCTCATCAGAAAAGAGGACTTTGGACCACTGAGCAACAGGATTTTGGACCACTGTGCTTCATTAAGTCCAGGGTCAACGCAGCCATCTACCAGGATATTTTGGAGCATTTCATGCTTCCTTCCGAAGATGAGCTTTCTGGGGATGCTGACTTCATTTTCCAGCAGGACCTGGCACCTGCCCACACTGCCAAAAGCACCAAAACCTGGTTCAATGACTGTGGGATTACTGTGCTTGATTGGCCAGCAAACTCGCCTGACCTGAACCCCATAGAGAATCTATGGAGCATTCCCAAGAGAAAGCTGAAAGACATGAGACTGAACAATGCAGAAGAGCTGAAGGCCACTATTGAAGCATCCTGGTCTTCCATAACACCTCAGCAGTGCCACAAGCTGATAGCTTCCATGCCATGCTGCATTGAGGCAGTAATTGCTGCAAAAGGGGCCCAAACCAAGTACATACAGTATGCATGCTTATACTTTTCAGAGGTCCGATATTGTTCTATGTACAATCCTTGTTTTATTGATTGCATGTAATATTCTAATTTTCTGAGATTGTGGATTTGGGGTTTTCATGAGCTGTATGCCATAATCATCACAATTATGACAAATCACGGCTTGAACTCTCTTGCTTTGCGTGTAAAGAGTCTTATCTCATATATTAGTTTCACCTTTTAAGTTGCATTACTGAAATAAATGAACTTTTTCACGATATTCTAATTTTTCAAGTTTCACCTGTATATATAAAGGGGAAAGTAAACGTAACAAGGAAACAAGAAAGTGGGACTCATGTTTTTATTCCCCCTTTGATACCTTATGCATTTATTGTAATTTCTGAAAAAGCCAATGGAGTGTGGTTTGTGTGCATTAGTGGTTCCTTGTTCATTCATATGCACATATGGGCAGTGCTAAGGAGAATAATATGTAAAGATCAGTGAAACAGTTCAGTTATGATTTATAAATTGTAAATGTTTTACTGGGCAAACTATGCTATGGATAAAGCTATAAATCCAGGCTATCAAAATTCTGGACTGAAGTATAATGACAAGCCTGCATTGAAAGTAAACCCAGGGAAATCTGAATTATGCTATCAAATTAATGAAATAAATTACATGGAATTAAATAGTATCCTTCCTTAACAGAATAAATGATCATGAAAATTGTGCTTCACTACTCATTGGGGCATTTGGTGGTGGCATTGTTAATTGCAAAGATGAAAAAGGAAGGTAAGAATTACTTTGATGAAATGTGTAATTTATTAATTTGTTTTATTTATAATGAATTATAGTTCCATTTAAAAATGGAGGCAATGGTTTGTATTCATTTATTAATGGAGAAGCCTTTTATCTGTCAGTAAAATGGAGCAAAAAAACATTTTAACAGTTTCCCCCTATTGAGTACTCCATGGCCCACCCACCTCACCCAATTCTTCACAGAGGATTGCTAGAGGAAATAAAATGAATAGGAGTCTCCATTTCACTAATAAAGATTTCCATCTAGTCAAAAATATTTGTTTCAGTGAAGAAATACCAAATTGATTGTATTTAATGGGTTGAAATAAAATTAGTGAACACTTAAAAAGCTGGGGTTACCAATTTCATAGATGAATAGAAGGGAAGGGAAGGGTAGAGATTATTGGCCAAGTGTGATTGGACACAGGAACATGTCTCCAGTGCATAATCTCTCAATCATACAACAAAGTGATAGGGCATAGATCATAAATCATAATTGCAATCATTAATCATAAGCAGTGGTGGGATTCAAGTAATTTAACAACCGGTTCTCTTCCCTAATGATTTATACCAATAACCAGTTTGCCAAACTGCTCAGAAAGTTAATAACCAGTTCTCCTGAAGTGGTGCAAACTGGTTGAATCCAACCACTGATCATAAGATACAAACAACAAGTAATAAATCATAAGATACCAATAGGAGAAGATAGTAGGAAAGATGAAAAGATGAGAGGATGAGAAGGATAATAGCAGGACAGCCTACTACAGGGGTCTGCAAAGTTGGCTCTTTTAAGACGGGTGGACTTCAACTCCCAGACTCCCCCAGCCAGCCAGGCTGGCTGGGGAATTCTGGGAGTTGAAGTCCACCCGTCTTAAAAGAGTCAATTTTGCAGACCCCTGGCCTACTACATGGGTAAACGTCTTTAGTCTAAAACAGCACTGTGGGAGTTAGGTGTTCAGCAGAGTGATGGCATGTGATACTGTTGATAATTAGTGCTGATCTCAGCTAAAACCAAATTATTGACTGCCTTCATAAAAAATTCTTCACATAAATTTTATAATAAAGCTTTGTCGCTTATGGCTCCTTGCTTTGGGAAATTCCTGTGCCTTTTATTTTATAAGGCTTACACTTGCCTCTTTTTAAGTCATTATTAAATATCTATCCCTTTTCTTTAAGATTTGAAGGAATCAGATTTATGTTGCTATTGAGCATCCCTGTTATTTGTGGCTTTTGTTCTGTGCTGAACTTTGTTTTTACCTGTGAATAATACTTTATTATTCCAAATGATAATATATCCCTGAAATATTAGATTAAGAGATGAATTAGAAATAAATAAAAATAAATGATTGGAATAATAAACCACTCAATTAGTCAAATGCTTCTATGTTCCATATTTTTCTCCCTAGGACTCCACTTCATGCAGCAGCCTTTGCTGATCACGTGGAATGCTTGCAGCTACTTTTAAGTCACAATGCACAAGTAAATGCTGCAGATAATTCAGGGAAAACTCCACTTACCATCGCTGCTGAAAGGGGGCATGTAGGGACTGTAGGTAAGGAATTGCTTCCTAGGAACTGAACGTAACTTGATATCGTTATATAGGTCTATCTGTTAGATAAGAAAAAGTGTATTGTTTCTGTTTATGAGATCTGCAGATCTTTCAAACTTCCTATCTTTGCTGAGTAGATTGTTTATTACTTGGGTGGAATGTAGGCAAAGAGTTAATTGACAATTTCCTTAGAAGAAAGGCGGGCCAGTAGAAGAAAAGGCCAAGACAAAAAGGCGGAAGACAGGAGAGAAGCTGTTGGGAGTTGGAGGGAAAACAAAAGAAAAAGTGATGACCTGTATATAAGAAAAGAAATATATATATATCAGAAGGTCTAAGCAACCACTCTGATTCTGTAAATAAAGCACAAAGGAGGAATTTACTGATGCGCTGTTCCGAAGCATGCATGCATTCACCCACATACACTCCACACACAGATATGCGTATTATGGTATTCCTTTACAGAATAAACAACATTAAGCAAAGCACAAAAAAAGTTGAAAAGTAGTGAGTAGAAGATTACAAACAAGTGAAAAGAAAAGAGAATCTAAGTAAATCTAGTTTACACTGGTAGATTTCTCTGTACTTTTCCATATCTTTCTATCCTTGCTTCTACCTACACATCACTTCAAATAAAGTCTTTAAATTTGCCATCTCTCTTTTTTTTAAGGATCACATTAATTATATCTAGCTGTAGCTTTCTTTATTGTCTCCTCCTTTTTATTTCATTCCAATATCTATTTCTTTAGATATTTCTTTTGCAATTCAATTTTATTAATTTTTTCTATATGACCAGTCTGTTCAATGTATTTTCATACTGGCTATTCACTTTTGTAGACAGGACACATTCATTTATCCAATGATGGTGGACTATCTCTTCCGGTTTTACTTCCTATATTTTCAACAAACATTCCTTGCAATATATTTACCATATTTTTTGAACTATAAGACGTTCCGGACTATAAGATGCACATTAGCTTTAGAGGAGGGGGAAAAAAATCTGCCTCCCAGCAATTTGCCTCCTTACAGCAAACAGCCTGGTCAGCTTCAGAACAGCCTGATTTAGCACGAGCAGCTGATTGACGGTTGGATTGGCCTCTCAAATACTGCTGATCAGCTGTTCCAGGCTAATGGAATCATCACCACCATTGCCACCAATCACCAATCCACACCATCTAGAATCGGCTGAAAATGGGATGCACAAACAATGAGAATGGGGGGCGGAGGCTGAAAATGGGGTGCACAGAGGCTGCAATGGGTAGCGGTATTGGGTGCCGGTGATCCCCACAGCCTGGAACAGTTGAGCGTCTGTATTCCAGGAGGCCGATCCAACCATCAATCAGTTGCTCATGCTAAATCAGGCTGTGCTAAAGCTGACAAGGCTGTTTGCTGTTTGTTGCAAGGAGGCAAATTGCTGGGAAGCAGAGGCCGAAGGTTGGGGACCAGTGGGTGGGCGGGACGTTGGCAACATTCACTCTATAAGACCCACAGACATTTCCACCAACTTTTGGGGGTGGGGAAGTGTGTCTTATAGACTGAAAAACACGGTATATCAGCAGTTGAGCATCTTAAAATTTCCTATCCATTTGCCTCTAATAAATATGCTACCTTTTAAAAGAGAAACTATTATATAATCTATTCATATAATGTCATTCTTAAATGCAGTTTTAATTATTCATTATCAAGTGATCCTCTGAGTAATCTCTTTCAACAAGCCGAGCTGGCATAAAGCATGTTTTTTAAAATTAAAATTAAAAATTTTTAATTTAAATTTTTATTATTTTAATTAGGGTTAGTTTGGGGTTTTTTTCCACGTTTCGGCCAAGATTTTAATGATTTCTTTTAATTATGCCTTTTAAAAGCTTTTTCTAACTTTTATATATTTGTTTTTATTTTGGCTGTACACCGCCCTGAGTGCTTTGGGAGTAGGGCGGTATAAAAAACCAATAAACCTAAACCTAAACCTAATGTAGAATATAAAATTCCCATCCTCTGTAGTATGCTACTAGGAAAGAACAGATGAGGGAAACATCAGTAATATAAGAACTTGTTACTTTATTATTTTGGAATAGTAGCAACTAAAATGTTAAAGAGTCATTCCCTGGTCATCTCTAGTCTGGACTACTGCAATGCACTCTACACGGAGATACCCTTGAAGAGATTCAGAACTTCAACTGGTACACAGTGCAGCACCATGAGTAGTTCTTGGCACCCCAAGATGGGCCCATGTTACACCAGGCTGCATTGTCTGTTAGTTTGCTTCTGGGTGCAATTCAAGGTGTTGGTTATTACCTTTAAAGCCCTGCATGGCATGGGTTCAGTTTATTGAGGAACTGTCTCACCCACTGGGGCTGGCCCATCCACATTGGCAAAGGAGGCATGCTGCAGACCACCTCAGTCAAGGAATTCCAGCTGATGGGATCCAGGAGAAGAGCCTTCTCTGCAACGGCTCCTTTCCTTTAGAACATCTTACCCCTGAGGTGAGATCGGCTGCCATCCTTCTGACCTTCACAAGATCCTGAAAATCTGGCTATGCCAGATGGCTTGGACCCCAATGGGGGAACATTACACTGTAGATGGTTGACGAGTTAACAGACTTATCACCTTCCCCTCTGCACAATCTGTTCCTTCCCTTCCCATCTTTTAACTATAATTCTATAATTCAATTTTTATTGTTATAGAGATTTATCTTTTATGCTTTTAGTGCTTTTAATGGTGTAACTCTCCCAGAGTTGCTTTGAAATGAGAAGGGTGGCATATAAATGTAATTAATTAATTGAATAAATAAATAAATAAATACATTTCTCTCTAAAACAATTTAGAAGAAATTATGTCACATATAAATTGTTTACCATTCAGGTTTATAGAGGTTCAGAATTCAGAATTTTAAAAAACCATGAAATCTATATAAATAAAAATGTAAAATAGTTTGTACGAATCCACTAATCTCAAAAAGTACTGGACCAATTTGCCTCAGATTTTGACACAACGTAGCCAAGGACACACAAATGACACACAAAAAAATGTACCCACTGAATGTGTGTAAACAACCCTGTAGCCACGCCCATCAAACTGCTTTTCAACTGCCAGTGTTGGAATAGGCCTCATACGGCGGCCTCTTGGGGCCAAAAAGGCACAGAGGACAGCAAACTCCCAGGTGGCCCATAGAGGGGGGGGGGAGAAATTCTGCTCAGGACTGTTCTCTGAGGTAAAAAAAAACGGAGGCAGGCAGCTGCTTTAAACTGTTTAATACGAACTGAACCAAACTGTAACAAAGAATCACCCATCTGACAGCAAATACAGTTTAATGAAAAGAAGGACTAGGGAAGACATGATAGCAGCCTTCCAATATCTCAGAGGGTGCCCCAAAGAAGAGGGAGTCAAGCTATTCACCAAGGCACCTGAGGGCAGAACAAGAAGCAATGGGTGGAAACTAATCAAGGAGAGAAGCAACCTAGAACTGAGGGCAAATTTCCTGGCAGTGAGAACTATTAACCAGTGGAACATCTTGCCACCAGAAGTTATGGATGCCCCAACACTGAAGAGAGAAGAGACTGGAAAACCATTTGTCTGAAACGGCATAGGGTCTCCTGCTTGAGCAGCGGGGTTGGACTAGATGACCTCCAAGGTCCCTTCGAACTATGCTATTGTATTATTGTATTACAGTAGGTAGGTGGATAGGGGAATAGAGAGACAGGGAGAAATACAGTTTAATAAAAGAGGGACTAGGGGAGACAGGATAGCAGCCTTCCAATATCTCAGGGGTTGCCACAAAGAAGAGGGAGTCAAGCTATTCTCCAAGGCACCTGGGGGCAGGACAAGAAGCAATGGGTGGAAACTAATCAAGGAGAGAAGCAACTTAGAACTGAGGAGAAATTTCCTGACAGTTAGAACAATTAATCAGTGGAACAGCTTGCCTCCAGAAGTTGTGAATGCCCCAACACTGGAAATCTTCAAGAAGATGTTGGATAGCCATTAGTCTGAAAGGGTATAGGGCAGTGATGGCTAACCTTTTTTGGCTCACTTGCCAATAGCAGGGGGAGTGCAGGGGCGATGTGCACAGGTGTGCCACATCCATAATGCTATGTGCATGACCCTTGCATTTGGCATGCTTTTTACGTCATTCCCCAGGCTCCAGAGGGTTTATAGGAGCCTGGGGAGGGTGAAAACAGCCTTCCCCCACCTCCAGAGGGCAAAAAATGGCCTCAAAAGAAGGCCTAAATCAGCTGGCCAGGGCACACATACAAACTGAAGCTGACAGGGCAATGCCTCGAGTGGCCTAAGAAATGGTTCCGTGTGCCACCTGTGGTACCCATGCCATAGGTTCGCCATCATGGGTATAGGGCTTCCTGCCTAGCAGGGAGTTGGACTAGATGACCCCCAAGGGATAGATAGAGAGGCAGAAATAAGGTAGGTAGGTAGGTAGGTGGGTGGGTGGGTGGGTGGGTGGATAGGTAGGTAGGTAGGTAGGTAGGTAGATAGATAGATAGATAGATAGATAGATAGATAGATAGATAGATAGATAGATAGATAGATAGATAGATAGATAGATAGATAGATAGATAGATACAAAGAAAGAAAGAAAGAAAGAAAGAAAGAAAGAAAGAAAGAAAGAAAGAAAGAAAGAAAGAAAGAAAGAGACAGTAGGTAGGTAGGTAGGTAGGTAGAGGGAGAAAGGAAGAAATATAGTAGGTAGGTAGGTAGGTAGGTACATAGGTAGGGTGATGGATAGATAGATAGGGAGAAATACAGTAGATAGGTAGAGGGATAGACAGAGAGGGAGAAATACAGTAGGTAGGTAGGTTGGGGCTTATATGGTGGTTGGGTGTATGTGTGCAGGTGTAGATCTATACACAGATTGGTTAGCCATTTAACCAGACTGGGCCACAGCAACGCGTGGCCGGGTATAGCTAGTATGAAATAAAAATGGATTGTTTGAGCAACTGAATTTGTAAACTGCCCACTCCAGATGACTTTGGACAGCTTAACAAAATTCAGTACCAAATAACCATAGCAAGAAAAATAGGATGAAAAACCTCCATCCATGCTCCTCATAATACCCGGAGCCCATTCATCCTTCTAACCCAAGGTGACATCCTGGAACGAACATTTCATCTATCTATCTATCTATCTATCTATCTATCTATCTATCTATCTATCTATCTATCTATCTATCTATCTATCTATCTATCTATCTATCTATCTATCTATCTATCTAATCAAGCATGTATAAAATAACAGATATAAGTATAAACATGATTATGAATACATGAAATGGATATGAATAAAAGGTAACATTAGCACAGGGACAGTAGGCATGTTGGTGCACTTATGCATGCCCCTTCCAGACCTCTTAGGAATGGGGTGAGATCAACAGTAGACAGTCTAAGATTAAAGTTTTGGGGGTTTGGGGAGGAAGCCACAGAATCATGATCCAGACAATGTTCACCATTTGTGATCCTACTTTTCCTACAGTTTCTTCCAGCATTTTTTATGTTACAGAAGATCAATTAAGTTTTTTTATTTTTTTAGTTTCAAAACATTACAACAAAAACTAAATACACCATACTATACAATACAATGTTTCACCCTGTGCTATACATAGGAAAGGAAGACTTGGTCCTTCGGATACATCTTCACAATCTCCAAAATCCACTTTAAAAAAAAAAAAAAAAAAAGAAGATCAATTAAGAAGGAAAATTAGAATAACTGCACTGTGCTTTTTAAATAGCTTGGGGAAAACATTGTTTTATGTCGCGACTTTATTGAGTTTTGCTTCGATCTCTTTTACTACAATTTTATTGTTCTTTTTAATTTATTATGTAAACTTCATCTGAAGAGTCTGAAGGGACTTGAACTTGTGTTATGGATGTATATTTATGGAATATTTTGTTTTTTTGGTATTTTAGATTTTTTGGTGAACAGTGCTAAGGCTGATTTAACCTTGATGGATAATGACTTGAATACATCATTGCACTTGGCTAGCAGTAAAGTATGTTTAAATTTGTGTTTGGTTCTGTTTGTGTGAGCATGTCCTCAGAAGTGTGCAAAATATGTCAGATGTTGACACTTACGTTAGAGAGTCAATAAATCCTTTGTAAATTAAGCGCTGTATGAAACAGGGTTAGTACAAAGTGTATGGTTATATAGTTTTTTAATATATCATATGACTTGCAGCAACCAATACATACTAGTTTCAATCTATATATTTCATGAATGTGATAAATCTTTACATTAAAATACAGTGTATAAAACTAAATGAAATTATGATGAGGAAACAGTTTGGTTAAAATAAATCCTCATCAAAACATTCAACAGAATTTGCCCTTTCTCATTGAAAAGTCCATTTTTATTGTTTGTTCAGGTAGTGCTTACTTAGCAGTCACAATTGGGACCGGTAACTGTCCCTAAGTGCCATGATCATTAAATGAAATAAAACATGTAACTGTGATTTGATTTGATTTCATTTCTGCTTTCACTATTAACTGCTGTTGACATTCTACTGCTGCACCATAGAGGGTATTTTAACTTACTGCATCTGGGTAATGGTTTGCCAGTTGCACGGTGGCAGATAGGACAGTGCTCCAAAGGTTAACATGATTGCCCAGAGGATCATTGGTTGCCTCTCCCTCTTTGGAAGAGCTTTATAGCTCCCGCTCCCTTAAGAAAGTTCAAAACATTCTCAAAGATCCATCTCATCCTAGGCGCCCTTTTTTTGAACTTTTACCATCTGGCAGATAGTACAGGACAAACAAACAAAGACAAATAGGCTGAAAAATAACTTCTATCCCAGAGCAGTAACTATATTGAATTCTACTGTATAATAGTACAATATTAATGCAATATCAGGGGTTTTTCAATTCAATTGTATAGATAGAATGTGAAGGATGTGTGTTTTTGTTTTATTTTTTTTATGTATAATGTACATTGAAGATGGCATTTAATTTCATTGTACGAGGTGCAGTGACAATAAAGTAAATTTAAACTTAATTAACTCTACTTGTTACAAGCCAGTTGAAAAGAACTCAACTGGTGATCATATGACCATATGATGAGAAAGTTGTAAAAGTGAGGATTGATTGTAAACCTTGTGTACCACTTGTAACTTGAGTGGTCATTAAACAAGGCAACTGGAGGATGAGGACTACCTGTATATTCTATGCCCTGGAAATGACAACAATGAAATTCTACAATCCTGTGCCATACTGATTGATCCCCACAAGAATTGATGTCCATATTGTGCATTGCACATTTTAATAGCAAATTATTTTCCTAGTAATGCAGCGGTAGTTAAATATCACCAGAATCCTGGGGTACTTCCACATTTTGCATTAATAAAAATGACAGTAAGAAAGATGGAGAAATTTAAAACAATCCAGTGATAATTACTCTTCCTTTTGGTTATTAATTATTCGGTGTCTGGGGTAGTGAAGTGAGGCTAAAAGAAATAAAGAAGAACAACAGAATGCCAGATTTTGAAAAAGATTGATGTCTGCTAACAGTCTGAAAAGAGCCTCATAATACTGCATTTTTAAAATTGAATGTTCCATTGGTGTAAGATGTGATCAAATGATAAAGTTTTTTTAGCTTGTAGAAAATGTTGTCTTTGTTAGTTCTGAGAATTTCTAATTTTAGTATGAACCCATAACCCAAGATAGCTTTCCTATATATATATTTACTTATCAGCTCCTGTGAGTCTTCACTATTATATTCTTAAGGGAAATAATCCTGCAGACAGTGAGCAATAGTTACTCTGTCTTATCCTAGTGAACTCCTGTTATTTAATTTTATGGTTTTATGATTATGATTTTATGGCTATTTGTTTTGTGAATTGTGTTTAAACTGGGTGCCAAATGAAATATTTTAAATAAAATAAAGTAAGGTAAAGTGAAATTAAAAAAAAAACCAACCCAGCTTTATAGCACTATTTTTACAATTCTTGGATTTTCTTTCAGTCAGACATTACTGAGTCAAACAGTCAACATTAGGAATGGTGACAGAGGGATTTTTTTCCTTTGCTTGAATATCATGATTTGCTGTAACTGATTGTATCCCCATCCCACCCCCATCTGCAGTGTGTTGGCTTTGGCTAAGTAAAAAACAAGAGGCAGGTGACTAAGAGGTATGCAATAACAACAGCGGTATGCATTTAGGAAGCTTGGACAAATTAGGTGGCCTTTCAGTATTTTTCATTCCTTCTACTGTAGAACTTGTAGCTTGTTTGTCTCCCACTCACCTCCACTCACAGTACATCACTGGCAGGCGAGGGGAATTTAGACAGGCTACAGGTTCTACCATTAGAAGGAATGAAAAGTTCTAATAAACTAATAAATACATTTCAATAAAAGCATCTCATTCTTTCATCTTAATGCATTTCCAAAGTTTTCAGATGGAAATCTCTGTTCTCACATCTGCTAGACTTTCCTTAATAATTAACTAAGATCAGATTTAAAAACCTATGTGTTCTAGAATGCTCCAAATATAGTTAGAAATAGTGTGTGTGTTTGTTTTCCAGGGTCATGAAAAATGTGCCTTGTTGATACTTGACAAGATACAAGAACCGAGCCTTATTAATGCAAAAAACAATGCATTGCAAACGTGAGTATAATTTTAATTAACATGTATTTTTATTTAACAATTTTGATAACAGTAAAGTGTCATATAACTTATACATTTGCAGTTTGCAATCAGAGTTCACATAGTGTTTTAATGTAGTTAAGCATTTGAACAAACTGTGCATAGTATTATTAGTAGACTTTCTGAAATACATCAAACCTACTGAATCTAGATATTACATTTTCTAGACCTCTTCATATTGCTGCACAGAATGGCTTGAAGATGGTAGTTGAGGAATTGTTAGCAAAGGGGGCATGTGTACAGGCAGTAGATGAAAATGGTAAGTGAAGATATTCATATTATAATTTATGAACAATAAATTAGCAGCCATTATTCATTACATATGAATATATGTTTCTAAAATATTTTTAAGCTTACTGACAGTGGTTATTGATTTCCAAATTGCAAAAATAGAATTTGTGTTATCACAAACACAATTCTATTTAAACTATTACCGTATTTTTCGGACTATAAGATGCACCTTTTTTCCTCTAAAAAGAGGCTGAAAATCTGGGTGCATCTTATACATCGAATACAGCATTTTTTGCCTCCTGAAATCCTGCCCCTTCACTAAAATGGCTGTGCACATACCCTTATGGAGGCTTCCAGAGAGCTCCTGGGGGCTGGGGAGGGCAGAAATGAGCAAAAAACAGGGTGTTTTTGTCCGTCCCCCCCAGTCCCAGCAGCACTCTATAAGCCTCCATAAGGCTATGCATGCAATTTTTTTGACCAAAAAACGGCCCGTTTTCGCAATAAATATGCCGGTTTTTTGCTCATTTTTGATCCCCATATCCCCCCCAGGAGCACTCTGCAAGCCCCCCCCCCCAGGCTATTCATGCTTTTTATTTGAAAAAAAAGGGCCAATTTTCGCGAAAAACGGGTCGTTTGAGGGAGGTTTGCAAAGTGCAAAAAGGTTTCCCCCCCCCCTTTTGGAAAGCTGTTTAGTTAGAGTGATTGATGATAATTACGTTGGTCAAGTACTGTGCCTTCAGAAACAAAGATTTGTTCCAAAGGTTGTCTGTGATTTCCTTCTCCTGGAAACATCTACCTACCTACCTACTCTCTCTCTCTCTCTCTCTCTCTCTCTCTCTCTCTCTCTCTCTCTCTCTCTCTCTCCCTACCTATCTACTGTATTTCTCTCTCTCTCTCTCTCTCTCTATTTCTCTCTCTATATCCCTCTACCTACCTATCTACACTCTCTCTCTTCCTACCTATCTACTGTATTTCCCTCCCCCCTCTATATACCTACCTACCTACCTACTCTCTCTCTCTCTTTCTACCTATCTACTGTATTTCTCTCTCTCTATTTCTCTCTCTCTATCCTTCTACCTACCTACCTATCTACACTCTCTCTCTTTACCTACCTACTGTATTTCTCTATCTCCCCTCTCTATCTACCTATCTACCTATCTACACTCTCTCTCTCCCTACCTACCTACCTACCTACTGTCTGTCTGTCTGTCTGTCTCCCTCCACCTACCTACCTACTCTCTCTCTCTCCCTATCTACCTACTATATTTCTCTCTCTTTCCCTCTCTATCCCTCTATCTACCTACCTACTTTTTTAAAAAAACCGTGCCTCTTCAAAATCTGGGTGCCTCTTATACTCCGAAAAATACGGTATATAAAACAAGCTCATTATTATTTCACGTGCAACATTTTGTTGACTATACCTTATGTAAAGTAACAAAACTTAGAATTTTCTAGTTTTATAAAGGCATCAGAACTCTTATAAGGAAGAGGGCTGCATTTTAAATGTATTCATTTTATGGAAGAATGCAAAGCCTATAACCTAATTTTTACTAACTGTATCCTCATTCTTTCTGAAGTTATAATTATTTCCTGTTCTTTCCACAACAAGTCACTGCCATTTTGTGGCCTTGGGTGAAATTTAATGAATATAATATAATATAATGAATAATATTTAGGCAAATCACTTTTCATCTTGAACTCACATATACTATTGCAACAGACATATCTGATCATTAGATGGTAACCCTCTAGGAAAAGTACACTAATCTATGATCAAACATATCTCAGTCTGGATCTTAAGTGCTTAGCTTTGCAGGCCCTGAGTGGTTTCTCATAAATCATTCCTATATACTACATTACAAATCATTGAGAGAAGCTTAAATCCATTTGGCATGTACTGTCATGTTTGAAAGGAGATTTATATTAAATATGCTAAATGTTCATATGGGTGTATGGGTGTCTAAAGCATATATTTAATATACTGTAGCTTTTAGGATCTTGGCCTTTTGAGAGCTACAGATTAATCATATTAACCATATTCTTAATGAAATGTTGGCCAGATATTGCACACTCACAAGTAAAATGCTAGCTAGAGTCCAAGAATAGGAACTGGGCTTTTGAAGAAAAGCTATACCAAAAAATACTGGCATACTGCTTTTATGAAGTCATTGACTCCTTCTTTCCTTACTTATTAAATAACATATATTTTTCTTAATAGTTAAAAAGTCCATACAATTCTAAAGGTATTTCATGGGGGAAGGAAGGCCCCTTACTGTATGCAAAGTACTTTTTATTAAACAGGCAAAACTAGTTCTTAAACAAATAATTTTGAATTGTATGATGGCAATTAATCATTTTAATTTCTTTTTAATAAGAAGAAAGGACTGAAATAAGATACACCCACACAAACACATTCCAATCTTCTTCCTCAGTTTTTGGAGAAGGCATTTTTCCCAATTCTGTGAAATCTTGAAAAAGACATTAGTAGTTTTAATCTGTGATGATTTCACTTAATGAAGGCAACTGGAAGTGCTGACATTTCTTTCCTAAGCAGCATGGTCATGTGATATTGCATTTTATGACTGTTACTTTGTGATGGAAATTCTGGTCCCAATTATCATTGTTAATGTTTATAAAATTACACACCTCCACCAGTGGTTTGTTGATAAATGTATAACAAATCCCACTGTTGACACTAATTGAAGGGCAAACATCCCTAGATCCAATATACAAGTGAAAACAATCTGCGTCAGCCAGGTTTATTGAACTTTACAAGGTACAGAATACCAGGCTTTGCCCACTAATAGGAGGAAAGGCAAACACTTACATAGAGTTGGCAAGGAACAAGACATCCAGACTATTTTCACAATTTTGAGATAATGTCATAATGCTGGCTTATACTGTCTATCTACTAAGTAGTTAACATCTGTGAAAGCCTCACAGGCAAAATGGTTTGGAAAGTCAGCAAGCAGCTAATAAGCACCCATCATAAAGCATGCATTTCACTAGATATTACACATGCACACTTGTTGCTCTGATTATGTGATATATATCTAGTGCTGCTGCTCTTGCTTGGAACATGGTTTTGAGCCATTTATTTATATAGATACAGTATTTGAATTAAAACGAAACTGTAACTGCATCTGTTTGGGTTCAGAACTATTCTGAAGGTTCCTTTATTTTCATAGCAGATAGAAAACATCCATTAAATAACTTAATGCTGCATGGAAGTCCATATTCTAAATAAATTATTATTATAAGTACAGCAGAGGTGGTTTGCTGCCAGTTCAGCTCAGATCGGTCGAACCGGTAGTAGTGGTGGCGGGAGGCTCCGTCCACCTACCCGGATGCTTTTGCGCAAGCGGAGAAGTGTGACACGCACACACGGGAACGTGCCTGAACCGGTAGTAACAAAATTGGCAACCCACCACTGAAGTACAGATGGCCTCCAAATCAATTTCCATATTATGTGTGTGTGTATAAAAGACAATCCACTAATAGTAGGTGTGTTTGGGGGGTAGTGGGGGGGGGGGTTATCCAATATGTAGTTTATTAACATCTTATGCACTTTAATAGCATGTTGATGGTTTGCTAAAAACTGTGGTTTTTTTAATATCATATCTTAAATAGACAATCTAGCATTTAGTGCACCACAATAATTATTGGGATATAGACTGTAAATTGCCCATAACATTTGTGTTTAGTCTTCATTCATTAGGTTAGTGAAATATAATGAACCTATTCTCCCCCTGGCACTGAGTATTCTTCCTATTTCCTGTCTAGCAACAAGTTCATCTGCTTCAGCAAATGTAGTTTTAACTAATATTAAACATTGCTTTAGAAAGCCATATTTAACCAAAAACAGAAATGAAAACTTTTGATTTCAGTTTCTAAATCTATGGAAAGACCTAATAGGGAAGCTAGTCTCATTTGAATTGTGTTTAATCTAAGGAAAGTATTGGCTATGCAGAAAAAAATGCCAATGTCTTTTTCTATAGGTTGTTGTTCCTGTTCTTGTTAATATTTATTTCTCTTCTATGTGGAAAGATATCAAGCCTCCTTCTCATTGCACAGTGCAGAACTTATGAAGAGACTTTTTTTAAAAAAGTGTGTGTGTGTGTGTTGACATCCAATTTCTGTGATGCTGTTTGTCATGGAATATCCAACAAGCTTCCCTGATATTCTAGAAACATATAAGCAGAAGGAAAGAACTAACCACTTTCGTAAGAGGCCACCTACTTTTCACTTTCCCTACAAGAGAAGATTTCCCTATCTTAATATCCAATATATAGTAAAGACCACATTGCTTGTCCTACAGAGAGAGACTCAGCCGTCACATTTTAATAAACATGTTTGAATTTAGCTAAAATTGAACATTTGGATTATTTATTTAACTTTCTCATAGAAAATATTGCAGAATTAATCATCCATTACATTAATGCTAATCAGATTATTATTTTTTGTAAAAAATACAATAATCTATATTACTAATTTGTTTTCTTAAATATCACACAATTTCTTTTGAGTGAAAGCTATTGCTCTCTGAATAACTCTTATATGAACTTCTATCGTGATTTAAGTCTAACATTGTCTTGGCTCATATTGATTCACATTGTCCTCCAGGACCGTGGTCTACCTGTTTTTATTTCATTTTGTGGAGAATTTAAGTTGCCTTTTGCTTTTTATTAAATAGTGCTTGTTATGAGAACCACTTTGTGAATTATGTACCTTCCCAGCATGTCTAATTTTAAAGTAACCCTGGCTTTGTCTGCTGTGATGGTGACTAAACATACATCTCCTAGCTATGAGCTCATCTGGAGATGTATCCAAGGAATGCTCAGATCTTTTCCTAGTTCCCTTAGTACTAACCATGGCTTTGTCTGCATTTGTGCCCAGGTCATACACCAGCCCTGGCTTGCGCTCCTAACAAAGACGTGGCTGACTGCCTGGCACTCATTTTGGCTACCATGATGCCTTTTTCTCCTTCCAGTACAATGACGCCGCTCAACTTCGTTTCTTTTAAAAAAGACCATTTGAGTAGGACTCTTCTCTGCAATAGCTCCAATATGAGCAACACTCTTAACTCATATAGTAAAACCTTAATGAATGATGAAGGAGCAGAAAATGGATACAATGACAATGATTCTGATTCCGAAACATTTTGACTTTTTAACATTCAGTGCCCCTTTCTTGATTGCATTTGCATTTAATCTGAAATTTTATTTAGAAACACCTGAATTTCACCTCAGCTTCATTTATGAATGAGAACAGCAAAGACTAAAATTTGCAATTAAATAGAGCCTTTTAGAAAATTTAAGGATTTTTTTTTAAATGCACTCTAGTTAATGTTTTGCTTCCAGCACTACTGTGCTTTCCATAAATTCTAAGGGCTCCTCTGGAAGTCTCTACCTCCTATTATATGCAGAAAAAAAGAAGCTGCCTTTTTCTGTTTTGACAGCACAAGTAAACAGGGAACTGTTACGTCTATATTAATATGTTAGCTATATTAAACTGCTGATATAAAGTCATTATTCAAGTAGGGTGCTTCTGGATTGTCAGAAGACCTTCCCATCTCTAGTATCTCTTGTATAGATATATAGTCTTCATTTTTAGGTATCTTTGTTATAAAAACCAAAGGTAAAGCCACAGATTTTGATTTGGGTTTGAACAAATACTGCCAACACCATTTTCTGTGGCAATTCAGACTTCTAAATTCATCACAGTAATACCCAATAGGTGTTTTAAAAACAATAGGTATTTGCTGCTTCCATTTGCAATTTAAAATCATTAGGATCAAATCTTGTTTTGCCTCATCACAACATGCCCACCTGCAGCTGCAGCAAAGAGATTATTGTAAAGGCAGATGAGATTTGCCTTATTTTTGTTACCATTCAGCACAAGCATGCATGGTTTATTTGCACTCTCCAAATAGGGATCCTTGGGAACTTGTCTTACCTGTGCTGTCCAGCAATTATTTGTTTTAGGAAAAATCTAAATATAATGCCTAATGCACCTAAATGTTTCACCCTGCTCATTTGAATTGACTTTTTGTTATCTTTATGTGTAATGTGATTTTTATCATAAACATTGTCTGACTTTTTTGGAAAGTACGCAACAAGATAGATTACAGTCCTTCATATTTATCATTGCTGTGCTAAGATGCAAACAGGAGACAGAACCAAAACATAAAGTGGAAAAGTTAAGTAATCATACAGAAGGGAACTGGGTTGTACTAAACAGTCCTGCTGGCATCAATTTACTTTTTAAACATTTGCATTATGAATATCTACTCCTTCTGCCAAAGCTTCTAGGTCAAACGGACCCTTTTCCTCGCCTGAGAAAGGTGTACAGAAAGAAGAGTGAGACTCTTAAAATATAAAGAACTAACCAGCTATACCATGAGGACCAAAAGGCTTCAGAAGACTTTATTATTTTTTTAATAATGCAAGGGGGGAAAATCAAGTAACTTTTCTAATCACCAATGCACAAATAGTGTTTTCTGTAATTAAGAGTCTTGGGTTATTTCTAGTAGATACTTTGACATTTGTAACCAATGATGATGATGTGTTGATCACAGTTTATTTTTCCAGACTAGTGTTCGTACCTGTAATGTTAAATGTGTTTATATTTATTTGAAATGAAACAAGTGCCCAGAAAAATTGACCATGGTTTGTCCTCCTTCTTAATTCTATAATGTGTTATTAGCTATGAATTTAAGCAAATTTAGTGTGCTGGGTTTGATGGAACAAACACACACAGTTATCATTTTCAGCTCTTATGCAGTCAGCTGAGAATAGCTTCATGCAAATTTTGTCAAATGCAGTGGAGGCGTACATTGCATAGTATTTGTTGGCAGAGAAGAGGAAAAAAATGTGTGATTTAGTCTTTCAAAGGGTGGTGGTGAAAATTTGTCAATGTTCTAAAGGAGAATTGTGGAATCAAGAGGGATGTGTCCTTTCTTGTCTATGGAAGCAAAATACATTTTAAAAAAAACTGAAACAGAAGCAGTAGACTATCTGCTGCTTTGTTATCTATTCTACACAGATATTTGAAATAATTTAACATAACCATTCATTGCTATATATCAAAGTATGTTAAAGATAGAATATGTGAATTTATTCTTGGATGATCAGTAAAACATACAAAGTTTCGCTTTGCTTCTATAAACAAGATTTGCCGGAAAAACTTCCATTTTGAGGCTGCACCTTCATCTAAGTCAAATGTATTTTCATTCTGGGCTATACATTGCAAAAAATAGAAACCAGACATCTTGCATTGTAATGGAAGTCACGAAACATTTCCAATTTGAAACAACTGTTTCTGCACAATATTGTGCTGATTTCACTGCAACTGTTCTGTGTTGTACTGTACCAGTATTTGAAGAAGTGTTACAAATTCAAAATGCTTTGCACACATCTGAAATGTAATCTTCGTAGGAGACTCTTTATTCTCAGACAGGTGACAGTGTTCCTCAATTTTCAGCCATTTTGTAGTTACACTCGCAAACAAAAATGCCTGATATGAAAAGGTACCACTAACACTGACTAAAACTCTCAGTTGCTTCTTTGTTTTAACCCCCAGCCAGTGTATTGAGAGAAAAAATTCCCAGCAAAACACCAAAAGATAAACTAGGATCAGATATATTCCCATAAATCAATTGATCTTTCTGACACAAGACTGATTTTTTTTTGTCCCAATTACTGATTAACATATCAGAAATTAAATTTTCTCTCACAATATAAATAAGCACAAAGTTAGGCACTTCAATTCTAGGAACATTTACTACCCCAAGCTCTATTTGAATTTAGGGCAGGGGTGTCAAACTCACGGCACGCGGTCGGATGTGTCATGTGCTGGCCATGCCCACCCATTTTAGCAAAGAGGGGGGAAGTTGTGATACATCACGTGACAACAACGTGATGCCACAAGTTTGACACACATGATTTAGGGTAATAAAATATTCTCCAATTGTTTTTCAATTTGATACATGATTATTAACAAAATTCTCCATCATGACATAGACTTTCAACCAGGTCTTAGAGAAGTTTTTCATACTACAATTTGCATTCTATAGCAATGATAAAATAAAAAGAGACTATTTTTCTTAAGAACGCAAGTGTGTATAAATTGTTACAGACCTCTAAAATACAAAATGGTAATTATGAGTTTTTAAGAAAAAGGCAATATTTATGCACACATTTTGAAATTGCAATATTAGCATATATGTATTTTTAAATGATATTTGTACATGACTAGGAACTATAATGTAAGAGGCTCTCACTAGTTATTGCCTTGATTCCTATTAAATACAGAAAATGTTAAATCCTTTTGTGGATTTTAAGGTGTCTGTTAAATTCTGAGAACTACTGGATATTCCTTAAAACCCACAATTAAAGTTTTGCAGTAAATTTATGGGTGCTTCCGTGCAGAAAGATCTTAATCATTTATAAAAAGTAGTTTTACACCGTAGTTGATTTTTGAAAAAAGAAAAGGAAATGAAAGAAATGAGGAAAATGTAAAAAGGTCACTTTGTTTTCTTGACTGTTCAGCAAAAATTTCACTTGGATATCGCCCAGGGCTGCACAAATCACAAACTTCATTAATGAACCAATAATTAGAATACTTTATAGAGCATAGTAGCCCAATTGTACAGTACTTCAGAAAGTGAGAGATTACTGTATGTTCTAAATGTGCTTTAAGAGGAAAAGGCTAATGTTGAGTAATTTTTCTGTGTTAAAATCTTTTGGCATAGAACAGTGTTTTGTTTTTTTTAATTATCTCAGGATCTCTTCCCTCTTTTGAAAATCATGGAGAACTTCTGGCTGAATGGTTATATTTATCTATCTTTACTATATTAAGAATTAAAATTGATACTCTTGCTTCTCATGATTGTTGATGGGATTTTAATACTGTATTGTTTTTCAATCTAGGTGGGCAAATAATTTTGATTTTATAGATTTGAGGGGACAACCCTCTCCCCAAGGGTCCTAAGACCTCACTTTAATAAATCCTGATGTAGAAGAACCGAGAGGTTTCATGCCACACTTGCATTGGAGTAACACTCTATAATTTCACGTTATGATTTTTCTTAGGTAGCAGAGCTTAGCTGTAACCCCAGAGGATTCCCTAATTTCCCCCTTTTAACATTAGAGCTTGGAGACAGGCTGTTTTCTTGTTGGTGGGAACTCTCAGCTCACAATTTTCCATAACTCCTAAGCTTCCATAGCACTATCATATTATGTCCTTTTGCCAGCTTTAGTGCTGTAGAAATGTGGCTTTGCAGCTCCAGCTATAAAGGCCTTACATTCTTGCGCGTGTTTTCACTGCCTCTCATTTTTTCTCTTTTTCTGCTTTTCTAGAAAAGGAAAGTATGGAAGCAAATTGAGGGGATTGGGCGCAACCTGAATGTCATTTTTGGTACTTTCCTGTTGGTCCATTAGAATGAAAGTTAATCAACTCATGAGGAGTTTTCAGCAGTTGAAGTCAGGACTATAACAGGTTGATGCAGAATAATTCTGAGTTTATAGAATGGCAACAGTGGTTGCATGGAGATGCCCTCATAGTTGTGAGTCATCTGGAGTCTACTTATCATCTACGGTATTAACAATAGTTTGCGGTTATGTGTTTTTTTCAAAAAAGAAGAGCAATGCATTTGGTTATAATGGTATAGCTATGAAGGAAGAAATGAAATAAACAGAATGACCAAAAAAAATGGATCACCAAATAGTCAGGGAAATCAAACTATACTTACAAATATATAAGTTTTCTTTCCTAGTACTGTAATGTTTTATAACTGAAGTGAGTTCTCTAGAACAGTACTAAATATTATTAAACATCACTTGAAACAAAACACCAATGTTTCCATGTAGAATTGAGTAAAAAGTCTAATTTTCTTCTTCCTTCTTCTTGGCTGATCATATCAAACTAGTCACCATGAAATACACACACACATACACACACCACTGCACCTTCCACAAAACATCAGGAGGGTAGGGGGAAAGTAAATTTGGGGAACAGAGGTCAAAGGACAATTCACCATGCAAACAGAAATTTTCTACAGCATTGGAGTCATTCACAGTACAATAATCTTCTCATCCAAATAATTTGATAGTGACTTCTATAAATACATTTTTCAACACTTTATGCTAAAATCCTCTGCACAGCTATATAAAAATATAATAAGAGTATAGTTCTGAGTTCCTGAGTTTAGACTACATTATGTGTTTCTGTCCTATCAACAATCCCAGCCTACTGCCTTGAAAAGACAATAGGGCTAAAATCCCCGGCTATACAATCTTTTGAACTTAAAATAATTTGTTTCTGGATAGACCTATATTCATTTGTAGGGCCATCTTTTCCAAATATATGCTTATCTATTTCTTTTATATGTATTATTTTCATATAAAAGAGTAATAAAACCATCTTAATTAAAATGGGAAATTTGCAGTTAGTGTCACTGGACTATGGATTCTGTTCTAATCGCTTTCTTGCGATGGCAATACGGTTTAGTAGCAGATAAGGTACTGTATTTTAACTATAGTAATAAATGTCAGTTATGGCCTGTTTTGATTTGTTTGATTAGCTTTTGTCAAAAGATAAGCACTCTATTCTACTGACATCAGTGGTGTTGATTTGATAAAGATTGAGAAGCATGATCTAGAAGGTGAGTAATAACGCATGCACCTCTCTATAGTTACGGTTCTGTGTTAGCAGATTGTATTCCATTCATGTGAAACTTCAGCTGCCAGGTTACAATGCATGGCACTTACCCCTTGCTGATCTGTATTGTTTCAAGTGTTAAGATAAACTAGCTCAGGGGATATCTGTATCACTACTAAAAGGGCACCATGTTGTGTTTTGGTACTATTATAGCAAACCTTTGTATTTAACTATGAATTGAGTAAATTCAATTTCTTGTCTTCTCTGTTTAGAAACTTGATAATGCACCTGAGTTTCATAATGTAAGAAACTTTTAGAGTGCCTTTTTATATTTGTGTATGCTGGATATCTACTATTGTGAACATGTCTTTCCTTCATTTGAGTCATACTGAAGCAATATAATACCTATATGTTTTCGTTTCAAAGCTTTACGGCTTTGTCTTTTTTAAAAAAACATTTGTGTTGACCTAAAATTAATATGCTAAATTTGTATAGGAATTTATACATTTTCTTATTACACAAAGCAAACCTTAAGTCAGTGTTATTGGGAAGGATGTTTTAAAATGGTGACAATCTTGAGTGTGTATTAAATGCAGCTATCTGTGTTTGTAATGCAGTGACATACATTTTAAAAAGCCAATATCTAATGTTTTGTAGTTTTGTCTGTATATTTTATGCTTTTAGCATGTGCAATATATCTTTACAAACCATGGTGTCATGAATCTGGTGCCAGTGTTACATTTTGTATGAAATATTTGTAATAAACAGTATGAAATATTGTTGAATGGTTTGTTGCTAATTTTTTAAAATTTAAAAATATATTGAATTTGAATTAACCAATGTGTTACATTATGTACTTTTAAAAATGAATATGAAATATTACTTTGAACAATAGGCTGGGTGTACTTGAGTTTAACATCTTTTCAACTACTGATTGCTCTATTAAGGGTTAATGGACTCTTTTATCTGCAAATTACAGTAATATTAAAATGCATTCAGATGGATATTTTTTATAAATAAATGGTACAAATACCATGGCAACCCCAAATTCATTCATCAGTACTTTTACATTTTACAGGTTTTTGAATGCCTGTAAACAATAAGAAATATATAACTGCAGAAAAATACTAGTCAGTACAGCTTTCGGAACAGTGCTTAAAATACATTATAAAAATATGTATCTAAAACTGTAAAAACATAATGCACTTGTTATGAATAGCATAAATGAGACTGATATAACCCAAAATCACTCATGAAAAACCTTGCAAAATAATAAAAGGCATCCAAAATTTATTTATTCATCCAGATATTAATCATCTGAAAAATAAAAATGTGTTCTTCTATAGCACAGGTTTAATGAATATGACTCTGGAGATCTTGAAAAAATAGCATTTTCTATAAACTTCTATCAATTATCATACTAAGTTCAGTTGCTTAGAAGTGTACAGTAAAAGTTCTAAAACCCTGTTCCTTATTCTTGAAGGAGCAGGCATGAAGGGAGAAAGGATTTTTAGAGAAAAACCAAAGATGATTGGAGAAAGGCATTTGTATGGATGTGTCCCGTTGCTTATTTCCATGTCCAATAACTGTGCAAAGGTAGTAAACTGTACAGAAACCAGAGTTGAGTATTGTAGTGTTATCCAGAAATAAGTCCCAAGTGAAAAGATTAACAACTGACAATTATAAAAGCGTTGTAGAAGTCTGTAGGGTCCTCCATTATAAAACTGATGGCCTAATGGTGAGACAGCATTACATACAATGGATGTCTTCAATCATTGCCAGATGGTTTCCAAAAATCAAAGGATTCATCCAGCTGTTTGTCTGTTTATCTGTTTCATTTATATCCCTCATCTTGTACTGGAACTCAATGTGACTTACGTAGACTGCTTTCTGTTTTCCCCTACAACCATTACCTTGGGATTTGGGCTGGCTTAAAGTCACCTAATGACCTTCTAGGTCTGAGAGTGGAATAGAATCTGGGTCTCCACTCTCACTGCTGGTCCAACTCTTTAACCACGCTACCACACTGGATGGGAGGTGTTATCGAACTGAGGCAACACCACTTTATATGTACCTTTCCCATTTTCCTAATGTCTTCTCACTTCTACTGCCAATGCGCCCACCAATTTACAACTGTCATTGTGCCCAAAATTGTGGTTGCAACTCATTGTGATAATAAATTGAGATATACAACCATTCAAATTTGAAACTTTTTTAAAAATTAATTAAGACTACTTTAAATTACAACCCAAATGGATAAGAGACCAGTGCAAAGCCTTCAGGAAAGGTGTAACAAGTACCCCTAAACACCCATGAGCACTGAGGTCCTTGCATTTTGCACAAACTGGGCCTTCAGTCTGATCCTTAAAGGCAGTCCAATGTGGACAAAGTTGCAGTAGTCTAAATGTTTCAATATTCCAAAAATAGAACTAATATGCCCATGTAAATTGCAGGAAATAAAAAGGGTAGACCACATACTACTTTGAGTCACTTTTATACAGGTCTAAAATCACTCATTGCTATATTCAGAAAAAGTCAGAGATTAAGAATAGTGAATCTATCTTTTAGTTGCTTGAAGGCCCATAATCAATTGATTATTGGATTGTCAATATGTAAGAAAGAAAGTTACAGCTATCATTTCCAAACAAGAATAATTTGCTGGAAAATTTCTTCTATTATTTTGTTTTGCAATTGTTTTTTTTCTTCTTTTAAATCATCTGTTGAAATATGATTTCTATTTTTAACGGTCATCTTTGACCATAACTAAAAAAATGTCTGATTGAAACCCTTGTCATCCTGGTCAGAAAGTACTTTAACTGAGTTTGCCTCATCTTTGCTTACTGGAGGTGGGATAAACATACTGTAAATAATAGGGAAACTATTTGCAAGCTTCCAGAAGACATCAAGCTGACTGCTGCCAGAACTCAAAATGTTGGATGGTTTTGCATTACCAAATTGTTTGGTACATAAGCCAATTGTACAGAAACTTACTTTTTGTAAGAAACTATTTTATATTTATGTTCTCCAAGCTTCATGATTGGAATTTTATGTATCATTAAATGCTTAAGATTAATTTTTCATCATCCTAATTGCTTCATTTCTTCATTTGTTCCTGTAAATGTGAAACATGGGTATTTGATTTTTACAACAAAATAATTCAATGCAAATTTAGCACATAGTGATTGTATACTGGTTTGAGAAAAAAGTCAAACCTTGCTTAATGCCATGAGATTGGCTCATTCAGGGACCGAACCAATTTATTTCTAAATCACGAATATCTGACTCTTCAGTATAACAATGATCTTTTGGTGGGAAAAATGCAACAGCTCTATGACATTTTCTCAATTACAAAATCTTCAGCCTCACCCTGATTCCTGAACTTTCACATATTTCAAATAGAAAGGACGCCTTCCCTTGCAGTAAGAGGAGGTGTTTTGTACACAGTATAAATAAAGAACACAAGCAGAGAATGTGTGTTTCCTTTATTTATTAAGCAGTCCTCATAATAACTAAGGGATGGGCAGAGATTTTTGCACCATGATACTTGCATTTCAAGTTTGACAGGTTTCAAGATAAAATGTGGAATGTCTTCAACCATCTTTTGAAAAAAAAAAAAGAGGGATCAGAATTCAAGTAGAAACATATACATAATTTTATTTTAATCTAATGAAATTTAAACAGTTCTTACTTTGAGTGCATTTAGAGTAATTTTTAATTGGTATTATTATTATCAAGCATATTATGAGCATAGATATACTTATGGTACAAATAAAATCTGATTATGCATTGCAAATGACTTACAACCATTTGCTTAGCGACTATTCAAACTTACAAAAGCACTGAAAAAAGTGACATGACCACTTTGCACACTTACACCGTTGCAGTATCTCCATGGTCACATGATCAAAATTAGAAAGCTTGGCAACTGTCATGTATTTATAATAGTTGCAGTGTGCTGGGGTCATATAATCACTTTGAGATAGAAGCAAGTTCAATAGGAAAGCTAGATTCACTTAACAACTGTGTTAGTAACTTAACAACTGCAGTGATTCACTTAACTGTGGCAAAAATCATAAAATGGGGCAAAATTCACTTAATTGTTTTGCTCAGCAATGGAAATTTTGGGCTCATTTGTAAATTGAGGATTACTCAATTTGTGGTAAATTGAGGGTTATTAGCCAAGCATAGTATGATGTAGCAACTAATCTATTCCAGATGTGACTCAGCTCTCTTCAGTGAGCCTGTGTCCTTTTTTTCCTATTATTTCCTCAACTTCGATTTTGCTATTAATCATTGTTCATATTACTGTTAACAAGTTGCAAGCAGGGTTAATTTGGGTTAAACTCCACTAAATCTTTTTTTTTATATTGAAAAAGTTTTATTGGTTTTACAATTTTTCAATAGGGTAGGGTAAGGGATACAAAGAAATTTTTAGAGCATTCACGTCAAAGTCGTCGGCCCTTCTAGGACTTCAAAATAGATCATTAACAAAACATTGTTCATAACACTACAAAGTGAAAACAAGTACATGTTTCTAAGTTCTCAGTTCTATGCTGTCAGTCATTTGCAAAAATCCAGATACACATGTTATACTATATTACTCAAAAAATCAAAGCAAAGTTATTTTTTAGATCTAAGTCTCTTGGCTATTGTGTCTTCTATCTCTCCTTCCAGGCCCCCAGCGGGCGGGGCCGTGGCCCCCTCTGCCCCCCCTGGATCTTCCCCCAGGACAGAGGAATGTTTTTTAAGAAAGGCTTCCGCCTCCGCAACTGTTTTAATCCTCATTCTTCCTCCTTCCCAGAACACCAGCATCCCTTCGGGCGTCACCCACTTGAACCAGATCCCGTGGTCAAACAATGTTTTGGACAAGAAGGAAAATTTCCTTCTCGTTTCTCTAATCTTTCTTGGGATCTGCTTCAAGATGGCAACCTCCTTTTGCTGGTAAATTAACGGACCCCCCCTTTGCACTTTCAGGATTTCCTCTCTGGTTGACCTTCTAACAAATTTAACATGTATCTCTCTAGGTACTTCATTTATCCTGGCATATGCAGAGTTAATTCTGTAGACTAGGAAAATGTCCCCCCTGATCTCATCCTTGGGTTTATGTAAATAGTCTGCTATAATTGTGCTCATGAGTTCAGGGAGACATTCACCAGATTCCTCAGAAACATTCTGAAATCTCAAAAAATATGTCATCCTTTCCATATCAATCCTAGACACATGCCCATTTATTTCCACAACCTCATTAGTAACATTTTTAATCTCTCCCTTAGCCCCCACCAGCCCCCCTTCCAGTTCTTCATTCTTCTGTGTGTTCTCCAGCACTTGTTTCTGTGTGTCCAATAATTCCTTTTTAAAGTTGATATTTTCTGCCCTCTGGGCCTTGATTTCTTGTACCAAGGTTTGTATAACAGATTCAAGAGAGGCCATCCTTAGTTCTAAGCTTGCCAGTGCTGATTCTTGTGCCATGATTAGCTGTTAAAATCAGTGCCACTAAAATGGCGTTTTTTGGGTGGGGCTGTTGAGGCAAGTCAGGAGCCAAAAGTTCAGTTCAGTGTTATAAAGTTCAGGAACCAAGAGAGAAACAATTTTCCAAATCAATAAGTATAATAACGAAGGCACTCCAGAAAAGAAATCACAAATCCCCCAAAAAATTCTTCTTTAGTAACCAGAGGGAGTCCAAATCACAAAGAGACGCTGGAAATTTTCCATAAGTAAAATAGTCATTCAGGGACAAAGAGAAGCCATCTTCCACCGCCCAAGCTCAAAGCCCGAAGGAGAGAGTGGTAAAAGAAATTGTTTCAGCCAGACCTAGAAACTCCACTAAATCTTCATCAATGATTTAGACAAGGGAATAAATGGGGAACTCATCAAATTTGCAGATGACACCAAGCTGGCAGGAATAGCCAACACTCCAGAAGATAGGCTTAAGATACAGAAGGATCTTGACAAAGTTGAACAGTGGGCACTATCTAATAAGATGAAATTCAATGGCGAAAAGAGTAAGGTTGTACATTTAGGCAACAAAAATGAAATGCACAGGTACAGTACAGGTGGTATCTTGCTCAATAGCAGTAACTGTGAAAGGGATCTTGGAGTCTTAGTAGACAACCATTTAAATATGAGCCAGCAGTGTGCAGCAGCTGCCAAAAAAGCCAAAAGAGTTCTAGGCTGCATAAACAAGAGGGATAGAATCTAGATCCCGTGAAGTGTTAATACCACTTTATAATGCCTTGGTAAGGCCACACTTGGAATACGGCATTCAGTTTTGGTCACCACGATGTAGAAAAGATGTGGAGACTCTAGAAAGAGTGCAGAGAAGAGCAACAAAGATGATTAGGGGACTGGAGACTAAAACATGAAGAACGGTTGCAGGAACTGGGTATGTCTAGTTTAATTAAAAAAAAGGATTAGGGGAGACATGATAGCAGTGTTCCAATATGTGTTGACGGGAGGGAAGAGGTCGACTTCTAGATCCCTCTTATGTGGGGTCCCTCAGGGGTCGGTCCTCTCGCCCCTGCTGTTCAACATATATATGAAGCCGCTGGGTGAGATCATCCGTGGTTTCGGGGTGGGATATCATCTGTACGCTGATGATACCCAGCTGTACATATCCACCCCGGACCACCCCAATGATGCCGTCGAGGTTATGTCCCGGTGCTTGGAGGCTCTACGGATCTGGATGGGTAGTAACAAACTCAGGCTCAACCCGTCCAAGACTGAGTGGCTGTGGCTTCCGGCACCCCGTTTCAGCCAGATTATTCCAACTCTGGCCATTGGGGGCGAAACACCAGCCCCTGTGGAGAAGGCACGCAATCTAGGTGTCCTCCTGGACTCCCGGCTGACTATGGAAGACCAGGTGGCGGCCGTGGCCAGGGGGGCATTCCATCAGGTACGCCTGATGCGCCAATTGCGTCCCTTACTGGATCGGGGAGCCTTACGCACAATCACTCAAGCACTCGTCACATCTCGACTTGACTATTGCAATGCTCTCTACATGGGGCTTCCCTTGAAGTGCACCCGAAGACTACAGTTAGTCCAGAACGCGGCCGCACGGATAATTACGGGAGGGCCTAAACACTCCCATATAACACCTGTCCTACGCGAGCTCCACTGGCTTCCTGTGGTCTTTCGGGTGCGCTTCAAGGTCCTAACGACCATCTTCAAAACACTCCATGGCTCGGGACCTAGCTATCTGCAAGACCGTCTCCTGCCCCATACATCCCTGGGACCGACACGCTCCCACAGAGAGGGCCTCTTCAGGGTGCCGTCGGTTGGGCAATGTCGACTGGCGGCGCCCAGGGGGAGGGCCTTCTCTGTGGCAGGGCCGGCCCTTTGGAACGACCTGCCCCCTGAAATCCGCACCATTCCTGACCTCCGCCTCTTCCGCAAATGTCTTAACACTCACTTCTTTCAACTAGCCGGCCTTGCGTAACCCCAGCACCGCCAATTATAAACGAGGGTTTAAAAAACGGTTACAACACAGGCATCTAATATCTATGTATTTGTATTTTGTACTTATTGATTTAATTCTATGTTCGCCGCCCTGAGTCCCTTGTTGTGAGATGGGAGCGGGTTATAAATATGAAAAATAAATAAATAAATAAATATCTCAGGGGTTGCCACAAAGAAGAGGGAGTCAAACTATTCTCCAAAGCACCTGAGGGCAGAAGAAGAAGCAATGGGTGGAAACTAATCAAGGAGAGAAGCAACTTAGAACTGAGGAGAAATTTCCTGACAGTTAGAACAATTAACCAGTGGAAGAGAAATTGCCTCCAGAAGTTGTGAATGCCCCAACACTGCAAGTCTTCAAGAAGATGTTGGATAGCCATTTGTCTGAAACGGTATAGGGTTTCCTGCCTAGGCAGGGAGTTGGACTAGATGACCTCCAAGGTCCCTTCCAACTGTGCTATTGTATTATTGTAAATTTAGTTTCTACATAACATGTGGCTTTATATAGTCAGGTGAAGGATTGGCCGGTAAGAGATTAGGAGGAAAACGGGTTTGATTGAATTCAGACGACCAGGAGATGACGGCAAGAAGTTGAAAGTTTGATAACTCCAGCAGGTTGTCCGAATTTTTTGCAATCCGGATCTAGCAGCCACAAAGCAAACAGCTTCGCTCAGGGGGGATGTTCAAGAGTCATTTTTTCGTGTGTGTTAATTGTTTTATTATTAAATAAATGTTATGATCCAATAATACACGCTTCGTCCAACAAGCCGCTCACGTCGTCTTTTAAAAGATGTGGCTTAATTTCCCAACGATAGTAGGGACTCTTCCTCCTTCCTGTTTTTCACGTTCGTGCTCATTTGTGATTCGGTCTTAAATTAGTATTAGATGCAAGCCTCCGCAGCTGCTATTGGGGGTCCCCAACCTCCGATTCCCCGTTAGCGACCCCCGGGAAATCCCCCTGAAAGTCTACGGCAGTGTTTCTCAACCTTGGCAAGTTTAAGATGAGTGGACTTCAACTCCCAGAATTCTCCAGCCAGCATTCTGGGAGTTGAAGCCCACTCATCTTAAAGGTTGAGAAATACGGGTCTATGGAGATTCTCAGTCATTCTCAGCCATCCAGGTCACGGTTGTCCCAAAGGCGTTTAAAATAAACCGGCCGTCTAAACGGCCTACTCGCCCCGCCCACCCGATCCGAGTGACCTTCCCAAGATGGCAGACGGAAAGGCTCCCTGAACCCCGCCCGAGAATTCCGAGGCAGTTTCTGTCGACCTTCCAAACATGGCGGAAGCTTTTCCCACGGCTTCGCCCCGCCCGGCGAGGGAGGCACTCGGGGCGGTTCCCCGCCTCCTGGCGGGTGTGGCCCGCCGGCGAGAGGGTAGAGGCGGCCCTGGCGGCGAGAAGAGCCGGGCGGCCGCCGATGAAAACATGTGGACGGCGGGAAGAGTGACGGGAATTTTGTTTCACGGGGTCTTGGCGGCTCTGGTGCTGCTGGGGGCCCGGGACGTCTTCTTTCAGTATGAGGAGAACCGGTGCAGCATGACCTACATGTTCGACTACCCGGAGTACCTGGTGAGTGGCTGGGCGGACAGGCGGCGGCATCCTACGGAGTGTTCCCGTTTTGCCTGAGAGGCTGGCTCCGTCCCCCCCCCCCCTTCCTATAAAGAAAGACCTGCTTTCTCTATAATAATGGAGTTCCTGAGCAACTTGGTCTCTGGCGAGACGTGAGCCCGTGAAGGCTCCTCTCCGCAGCCGTAGGCATAACATCACCCCGGTCTCGGGAACAGCTCCTTCGGAGGAAGAGCCTTGTGCCCTTCATCCGCACTTAGGAGCGGTCCCTCTTCAGCCCCTTTTCATCTTCGTAGGCGCCTGTCTGTGGTGTGTGTGTGTGTGTGGTCTCCCCTTTGGTTCAGCGGGAGCCTCGCGGGGTTGACGCACCTATATCAGGTGCCTTAAAGCAGCGGTTCTCCAAAGGTGTCGTGGGGACTCCTGGCGATCCCTGACACGGTTTCAGGGGGTCCGTGCAGTGAAAAATGAATAAATACTTTCAAATGCGTTTTGATTCCTAATAGGGTAAATAGACATAATTACTTAAACCAAAACTCTTTGGGGTCCTCACTCGCTTTTTTTTTTTTAAGGCAAGGAGGGTATGTGTGGAGATTTTTTCAATCGTCCGGGTCAAGGTTGTCCCAAAAGTGCTTTTGCAACAGGCATCTGGACTTTGTGGGAAAAGTCCAGTTGCCTCTTGAAAAAGCACCTTTGGGATAAAAAGAGACCAGTCTGAGACCCACTGCCCTAGAGGAATAAAGGCTTCAGTAAATTGCTAACTATGAAAAAGCAGCCCAGCTCACCTTTCTGGAGAACATGCTTTTCAAGTTGGCTTGACATTTGGATCTCAGGAATCAAGGTTTCTATTTCCATGCAATCAGCCAAAAGCCAAAGCTGCATTGACCCTTGTTGACTTGCTAGAAAGTTGCCGATTTGTTTGCTGGTAAGCAATTGCTTAATAGTGAGAGAACATGAGTGTTGAACAGTAACATTTCCTTGGATTCATAGCAGTAGTCACAAAGTATTTTCTCTGTGAATGTTGATACAACTTTTCTTTTTCTTTGAATTGAGTACTACAGATAGTCCTTGACTTACAGCCACAATTGAGCCCAACATTTATGTTATTCAGTGAGACATTTAAGTGAATTTTGCCCCATTTTACAACCTTTCTTAGTTGTTAAGTTAATCACTGCCATTGATAACTTAGTAACTCAGTTGGTAAGTGAATCTGGCTTTCCCATTGATTTGGTTTGTCAGAAGTTTGCAAAAGGTGGACACTTGATCTTGGAACGCAGCAATTGTCATAAATCTGAACCAGTTGCCAACCATCTGAATTTTGATCACATGATTATGGGGATGCTGTGAAGGTTGTAACTATGAAAAATGGTCATAAATCACTTTTTCCGGCACCATTGTAAGTTTGAATATTTACTAAATGTATTTTGTCTTGTGGCTTCCTAGTTCTCAAAGCATTCTCCTATCTTTTTCTGATAATAACTATGATTTTAAAAATGCAGTAGTATTCAGTCTTTTCGAAAGCAGAATAGGTCAATTTTATTCTGAAAAGATTTGTGCTGGACCTTTTCCTTTCTGTCAGCTTTTCCCATCTTCCTTTTAAAAATGGCTATAATGTCAACAGTTTTATCATTATGGATAATGCCATGCACCATTTACAGACAAAAACCAGTGTAGACATGTATCACAGGTAATTGGTATGATGGTATGATAGGAAATCAAAAGCAGAAGCTCCTGAAACTCTTTTTCTTCGGCATCATTTTCTTTTCATGTGGTTGTTTTAGGCATGGGAAGTGAAGCAATTAATTTGCCTTTATAATTACAATATGTGTTATTCAAAAATTATTTTTGTCTACCTTGTAGTGATATTCCTTATATAGCATATTGAGCAAGCAAAAAGCTGGAGGTGTTTTTTTCTTCCCAAGTTGTTTGTTTAAAATATCTCTCATCTATAAAAAATGATTTTAATGTAGGGAATGAAAGTATGATGAACATTAATACATAGAGTAAAATATTAAAGCAAACAACTATGTAATAAATCCTAATTTGAGAACGCAGAGCCGCACCTAATGTTGTAATACTTTCCCCAGAAGAATACAGATTTGACTCCCAGAAATGTGCCTTGGACAGCATCCTGATTTTATAATTAATTTTTCTGGCAAAAGGATCTCAGAGATGGCCCTTATCCAGTGTTCATAATAAATAGGCAGGTTAATGTGAGAAGAAGTGGTATATAAGCTTTTTGGATCCCAAGTTGGTGGTGGCTGAGCTACTACAGAATACACAATGTTGCTTTTCTAAAAGCATGTTCTTTCTGAGATGCCTTGAGAACTTTGATACTTAGTTTTAAAGTGCAGGTTACTTTGTATTTGATGTTTCACAGGCTGTTTCTTACTGATGCCTCTAATGAAAAAGGACCTTGAGATATACGCTTCACATGAACTCCTGTAATAAAACAATTATACTTTGGGGGTTTTTTAATGATTTTTTTGTAGAAAGCATTCTAAAATATGTTATCTCCAGAGTAATACGTGGGACTGATGCCACAATTTTGACCAGGACTCAATTTGTTTGATTCAATTTGTCAAACAAAAGTTTGGTTAATAAAGTAAATATTGAGCACACTTTCAAATATAAAACTTATATAGGAAACAGAACTACATTATTAAAGTAGTTGATAGTAATAGTTTCAGTGAGGTTTATTCTAGGCCCTTGCCATATTCATATATATATATACACCATATTTTTCGGAGTAAGACACACCTTTTTTCCTCTAAAAAGAGGCTGAAAATCTGGGTGCAAATACAGCAGTTTTGCCTCCGGAAACCACACCCCTTCACCAAAGTGGCTGTGCATAGCCTTATAGAGACTTCCAGAGAGCTCCTGGAGGCTGGGAAGGGCAGAAATGAGCCTAGAACCGGCGGTCTTTTGCCCCCCCTCCCAGCCCCCAGCAGCACTCTATAAACCTCCATAAGGCTATGCATGCAATTTCTTTGATCATAAAACGACCTGTTTTCGCGAAAAACGGGCTGCTTCTTTCTCGTTTTGGGGCCCCCATCCCCCCAGTAGCACTCTGCAAGTCTCCCCAAGGCTACTAATGCTTTTTATTTGAAGAAAAAATTTGGGAAGGTTTGCAGAATGCAAAAAGGGTTGGTTTTTTTCCTTTTGGAAAGCTGTTTAGTTAGAGTGGTTGATGAGAATTACGTTGGTCAAGTGCTGTGCCTGCAGAAACAAAGCCTTAGGTGCTACAGTGATTTCCTTCTCCAGCACATGGGTAAATACACCTGGAAACATCTACCTACCTACCTACCTACTCTCTCTCTCTCCCTACCCCCTCTCTCTATCCCTCTACCTACCTACCTATCTACACACTCTCCCTACCTATCTACTGTATTTCTCTCCTCCCCCCTATCTACCCATATACCTATCTACTCTCTTTCTTCCCCTACCTATCTACTGTATTTCTCTCTCTCTATTACTCTCTCTATCCCTCTACCTACCTACCTACCTATCTACACTCTATCTCTCCTACCTACCTACCTACTGTATTTCTTTCTCCCTTTATCTACCTACCTACCAAACTACTCTCTCTACCTACTTACCTATTGTATTTCTCTCTCTTTCTCTCCCTCTCTATCCCTCTATCTACCTACCTACTTTAAAAAAAAAGCCTCTTCAAAACCTGGGTGCGTCTTATACTCCAAAAATATGGTATATATGCTGCTTTTGGTAATCATATAGTTGTATTTCTTGTTATGGGCTTTTTCATTGTTTATTTTATTGCTCTATGATGTTACTTCTGTTTACATTCTTTGCATTTCTTTCTTTTTATTGTTGTAAGCCAGCTGCACAGTGAGATCAGTGGCAAATAAATTTAGCAAATAAATAAATAAATAAATAAATAAATAAATAAATAAATAAATGATATACTTTGTAGTACAGCCTCCTGGTAACACAGTATATCTACAGTGTTATTACCTAAAATAATATTTTTTAACAGTACAATGAAATGGAGACTATTAAAAGACTTTAGAGAAGAGTTCTGCAGATGTTGTACTCATGACTTAAATTGGTAGTTGGAAGCTGCTTTGGGCTAAATTTGTTAAGTATAATAAATAGCTAGTTTAAGGTATGGTGGGTGTGGGAATGTCAGTATAACTACTAGGGCTTTTACAGCAAATTCAACAGGAAAGACAAGTATTGGTTATCTTTATGATTTGTTTATCTGATTTCTGTCATCTTAAAAAAAACTATTCTGTTGTTTAAAATACTTTGTGTGAAATTAAGTAAAAGGCACAAGATATTTAAATATGAAGAGTTAAGAGAACTATGCAGTAATGCAAATTTGAGGGAAATTGCTAACAAAACTGCCAGAACTCTTTTTGTATATACTTTGTATAATATTTTAATTTAATTTTTAATTTAATTTGATTTATAAACCTCCCCCTCTCCCCGAAGGGACTCGGGGCGGTGCACAGGAAATTTAAAAACCATATAAACGTGACAATACAAATGTTTAAAACCGAATTAAATAAGTTAATCCTGCGCCAAAATTTTAAAATCTTAAAAACCTTAAAACTATCCCTTTAAAATCCCAATTAACATTTTAAATTACCCTACAGTCAGGTTGGATAAAATTAGGCCAGGCCGGCCTGATGGAAGAGGTAAGTCTTTAGCTTTCGGCGGAAGGAGCGGAGGTCTGTAAGTTGTTCTAAGTTCGGGGGGTAGGTAGATATGGAATCTCAATGCAAGGAAACCATTTTATTTGCTATTTTTGTATGTAGTTTCAGATTGGTTCTATGCCAATTCTTATGATCTCATTCCTGATTGGTAGAAAAAATTATTCAGTTATAATAGCAAACATGTGACTAGGGTTGACTGTACAATAGATAAGATGCAAGTTACACGTTACCGTATTTTTCAGAGTATAAGACGGCACCTTTTTTCTTCTAAAAAGAGGCTGAAAATCTGGGTGCGTCTTATACACTGAATACAGCATTTTTTTTGCCTCCTGAAGCCCCGCCCCTTCACCAAAATGGCTGTGCATAGGCTTATTTTGCTCAATTTTGCCCCCCCCCCAGCCCCCAGGAGTACTCTATAAGCCTCCATAAGGCTATGCATGCAATTTATTTTGACAGAAAATGGCCCATTTTCGTGAAGAATGGGCCATTTTTGGGCCCTCCCACCCCCCAGAGCATTCTGCAAGCCCCCCCCCCCAAGGCTATTCCTGCCTTTTATTTAAAAAAATGGGCCCATTTTTGCGAAAAACGGGCCGTTTGGGGGAGATTTGCAGAGTGCAAAACCTTTTTTTTCCTTTCGGAAAGCTGTTTAATTAGAGTGGTTGATGAGAATTACATTGATCAAGTGCTGTGCCGGCAGTGTTAAGGTGCTACAGGTTGTCAGCGATTTCCTTCTCCAGCACATGGGTAAATACACCTGGAAACATCTACCTACCTACCTACTCTCTCTCTCTCCCTATCTACCTACTGTATTTCTCTCTATCCCCCCCTCTATCTACCTATATACCTACCTACCTACTCTCTCTCTCTCTATCTACTGTACCTATCTACTGTATTTCTCTCTCTCTATTTTTCACTCTATCCCTCTAACTACCTACCTACCTACTCTCTCTACATATATTTCTCTCTCTCTATCCCTCTACCTACCTACCTATCTACACTCTCTACCTACCTACCTATCTACCTACTGTATTTCTCTCTATTTCTCTCTCCCTCTCTCTCCCTCTATCTACCTACCTACTTTTTTTTAAAAAAAAGCCTCTTCAAAATCTGGGTGCGTCTTATACTCCAGTGCAACTTATACTGGGGAAAAATATGGTAAGTTAAAGTTGTAAAAGAAAACCAGACAGTTTCTAGTATATAATCTTAAGCATATGCCCGCCATTGTGAAGGAGACTATCAAGAATTATTTGGAAGTCCTAAGCCTCATTAATGAGGAACTAGAAGAATTATGGAATGAAATAAAATAAATTAAGGACGAATGTCAAAAGATGATGACAACGATTAAGAAAGAGAAGAAAGTAAATGGATTATGAAATAAATGTTGGAAATGGCCAAAAAGCAATCAGGGTTTCAGGAAGAAACTTAACAAAGAATTATTAATAATTCTTAACTATATGTTTGTTAGAAGCAAGAGAAACAATATTATATGAAGATATTGAAATTGAAAATACACATGGGAATACAGGGAAAAAACTTTAAAAGATCTTCAAACTCAGGAAATACCAACCTCATGCTGGTGTAGAAAAGAATATCAGTGGATAGCTAATAACTAATTCCAAGAAATCCAATAAAGATGGAAGGAGAATTCTTAAATTTGGTGTAGTAGAGAAGATAAGCAAGATAGCTTAGAAAAGTCCTGTTACTTAACAAGAACATCTAATATAAAAAGATGAAATTAGATCAGCACTATGATCATTACCAAGTCATAAAATTACAGAAAATTGATGGAATATCTAAAGAAATATGAAGAAAAATCAGTAAAGATTTTAACCAAACTATGCTTAAAACTAAAATAAAATTGAAAAACATTACAAAATTTAATTACACAAAAGCATTGCAATATTAAATTAAAGCCTTTTATAGATCATCTTCACTCTATGTTGGATTGATAAAACAAAAGAAGCTAGTTGTATTAATTAAGGCTCAGACTTGGTAAAACTGCCTAATCTAGTTAATAGCCAAGATGGAATAGGTAGATTGTGTACCTCCAGAGAGTAAATTCCACATTGGATACTACATCCCTTCGACCGATCCGCTCCCACAGAGAGGGCCTTCTCAGGGTACCGTCGGCTGGGCAATGCCGGTTGGCGGTGCCCAGGGGAAGAGCCTTCCCTCTGGAATGACCCTGCCCTCTGGAATGACCTTCCCCCCGATCTACGCACCATCGTGGACCTCCGCCTCTTCCGCCAACGTCTTAAAACTTACTTATTCCAACAAGCCGGCCTAGCATAACCCCGTTTCTGATTTTATAGGGATAATTTTAAATTTTAGAGTGTTAGTATTTTAGCACAGGGAATTATTTAATTAGTTTTTAAAATTTTGGATTTTGTACTGTGTATGTTTTTTAATGATGCCTGTGTGCCGCCCTGGGTCCTTTTTTAGGAGAAGGGCGGGGTATAAATTTAATAAAATAAATAAATAAATAAATAAAACATACTACAGTCCCATCGTCTTTTTAGCTCAATGTTGTTTGACAAGAAATAATTTTTATAAAGGATTGTTCTTTTCCCATGAATATCTTGAAAATCACATTTGACATAGAGGAGTATGATATTTGTATGATTGTATAGAAATATGTGTGTACCTTTACTATATATGGGGGGATGAGTTTTAGTATGGTGACTTGAGGATCCCAGAAATTAATAAGAGTTAGCATAACAGCTATTGTTCCTTTTCAGAAATGTAGAAACTAAATTTATTTTAAAAAATATTTAATGATTATATGCCATCTATATTGTCTTAGCAACCACATAACAGATTTTCTTTTCTCAACCTGGTACTTTAAGTTTTACAGCGACACACCCTTTGACTTTATAACTGAGTTCATCCACTTTCTTGCTGGTCACCCTCTTCTTTTTTTCTTTTTGCCATTAAAAAAAGTACTCTGTGTGTGTGTGTTCCAGCATAACTCTGGAAGGTCTCAAGCAGTTTCAACCAAACTTGGTACACAGATGACTTACTCTCTGGGAACAAATACTGTGGGGGTAAGACACCCCTAACACCCCTTGGTGTGTATGTTCTGCTAAGATACAACCTGTTGTGACTTAAATTGGTTTCTATGATACTGCCTTAAAATGGTTTCTATTGGGCAGCGCAGTGGAGTTGCTGTGGTAACGGCTACATAGTACTCCAAAAAGGGGCTCCCTCTGGTAAAGGGGAAAATCCAACATTAGAAATTACACTTCTGGGGGCACAGGGAAAACAGTTTTAACTAAGTTAATTGTCACCGAAATCAGGGCTCCGGTAGAAGTTGCTCTTGCAGGCTTCACAGTACTCCACAAAGGGCGTCCTCTGGTAAGGGGGAAAATCCAACATTAGAAATTAAATTTTGTCCAGACATTTCCCCCTTATAAATAAATACCCTGTATTTCTACAGGCACTTTAAAAATAGATTAGAATCATAACAACATAGAGTTATTAAATATTATATAGCTTGCACATAAAAGCTAAATAAGAATCCCACAAAACAACTCTAATTAACTGGAATAGTATTATTTTAATAGCAGAATTTTAAACCAGTGTGACAGAGTGTCTAACAGACTCTGGGGAAACAAAAGAGGAAGCAGAACCATTATAGAAAAGATTACATACCACCAGGAAAGGGGTGGTATGTAAATGGGATTTAGAGTAACTCGTCTTAATTATATAAGTTATAGATGCATCTGGAAAACGGCTATCGCAAGCAGATTCTGTTACACAACCCTATTACAATAAGGAGCATTCCAGCAATTCAAGTATTCCTTGATTCCTGAGTATGATAGCTTTGAAGGATTTGGCATTTCTAGAGTTTTTGCTATTCATCTAAGGAGAAGTGACAGGGCAAATACAAGTAGTCCTTGACTTACAACTGTTCATTCAGGGATTGTCCAAAGTTACAATGGGATTGAAAAAAGTGATTTATGACCGTTTTTCACACCACCACTGCAGGATCCCCATGGTCACATTATCAAAATTCAACCAGTTGTCAAATGGCATGTATTTATGACAGTTGCACTGTTCCAGACTCATGTAATCACCATTTGTAAATTTCCCACCTGGCTTCCAACAAGTAAAGTCAGTGGCAAGGTCCAGATTCACTTAACAACCACATGATTCAATTAACAATGGCAGTGATTTACTTAATGCTGGCAAAAAAGTCATAAAATGAGGCTCAACTAATTTAACAACTGTATTGCTTAGTAACAATTTTTTTGTTCAATTGTGGTCATAAGTTGAGTATCTTTACTCTTCTTTTGCTATAATAATCTGCCAGTAGGCTTCATTTAATCGCATGATTGCTAACAACAGAAAATAGTACGCACAAGTTCTGGATCTGTTTAAATATTAGGGCAGCTTTCACTGCTAAGGTTTGTGTTATACATTCCATTATTTCTGGCTGTTCAGCATAGGTCTATGACAATTTGCCATGGCCAGTTAAACACACAGTCAACTTGCCACAGCTAACTCGCCACAGCCAATTTGCCATGTGACAACTCACTGTGGGACAAGAGTTACACTAATACCAAATAAAGGGTGGAATAGAATCATTATAGAAAGGATGCAAAAAGAGATGACAAAAATATTTTTTATTTATTTTAAATAATTAAATTGAATTGTTAAATTGCCCTGTGGTGAATTGTCTCATGGCGAGTTGATCCATGATGAGTTGGCTGTGACAAATTGACCACGGTGAATTGGCCATAGTGAATTGACTGTGATGACTTGGCCCATTCCGGTTCAACATGCTGTCTATAGCTAATGAGAATTCTGAAAAAATATTAGCTTGGAGAAGGCTGAACTATGTTTTTAAATCTGTTGGATGTGGAAAGTAGCACTTTCTCCTGCTGGTGCCATAAAGTTTACATACATAGTTGCAAGGTTACCTGTGTAAGCAAATATAAGTTTTGGGTCTCCATTTCAGGATCTTCTCCAAAGTTACTGTCAGAAGGAATGCAAATGTTTCAGATTTGCAATTATGTAATTACATATAGAAATACATATATTCAAAATCTGTCATATAGTTTCAGGCTTTTTAAAAGTATCTCTGCTTCATATTAATACTGTAGCACAGTACATTTTATTGTGTAAATTTTATTTACATTGCAATTGCTTAGATTCTTCCTATTAATACCAAAATGTTACCTTTCTTCTGCTGAAATACATGTTTTGTCTCAGAGAATAAAATTACCTAAGAAAATATCCAGACGTTACCCAGCCTATGAACTCTATCTCTACGGGGAAGGAATTTCTGCAGAAGAAAACAGAAATCTAATCTTAACAGGGATTCCTATCCTTTTTCTTCCTGGCAATGCTGGAAGTTTTAAGCAAGGTAAGGTATCTCTGAAGGAATAGAAATATCTCTGTACAATACCTAAAGAGGAAATAGCATGGGGATAATAATCTTTACATGAATCTGTGTTTACCTGGATAATAAATGGTTTGTATTTACAGTATTTTGTTACATTTATTAATTACATTTTTAAAATGCCATACTTAAAACAGTAAAAAATGCAGAATAAAATGAAGTAACAAAGCCAGGCTATGACCATACCAAGATGGAATCAAGGACCAAATGCCAACCAAAAGAGATCACTTTTGAAATATTTCCAGGTGGTAGCCAGATGAGAAGTTTACTGAAAACCATTCCAAAAGCCTCCCTACTACTACATCCTGAAAGCAGAGATCCATTTGTAGTTTCTCCTGGACAGCTTGAGTTAGCTGAGCAAATTCCATTGAGAAAATGCACTCTTGCAAATAATTTGGAACTTACTCATATTATATAAGTTATCAGAAGCACTGTAAATGGCATTGAGAAATCTGTCTGTAACTAGTGTAGCATCCATAGCACTGGTGTAACATGCTCCCTCTGGCAAATTCTGGTTAGCAGATGGGCTGCTGCATTGTGAATGAACTGAAGTATCTGAATAGTCTTCAAAAGATTCCCATGTAGAAGTTTTGCAGTAAGGTAAATGGATGGTAGCAAGGGGATGAGTCATTATAGTAAGGTTCTCCTTTTCAAGATAGAGCACAAAACACCACCCAAAACTGGGAGAAGCCAGCATTGGCTGCAGTTTTCACCTTCTGTTTTAAATGGAACCACAATCCAGAAGGACCCAAAAGTCATAGGCTTGCTCGTTAGGGGCTGCTAGTCCCTATCAAGAGACTACTGGAGCAGACAAATATCTCTGTTGGACAAAATTAGAATGAGGATTTTAAAAATAAATCCTCATAGTTTTGTTTTCTGCCTCCTCCCTGTCTCTTTTAGGGATCTACTTCACCATCCAAATCCAGGATTTTAATTATCTCTGCTTCTAATATATGCTTTTTTCAGTACGTTCTCTTGGATCAATAGCACTGAGAAAGGCAGAAGATATGGATTTCAAATATCATTTTGATGTCTTCAGTGTGAATTTCAATGAAGAACTTGTTGCACTATATGGTGGAAGTCTACAAAGGCAGACAAGATTTGTGCATGAGTGTATTAAAATAATTCTTAAATTATATAAGGTATGAAGATAAATACAATGTATATTAACTTTTTACTGTTTTATGCCTTTATCCTCATGATGGAGAAAATATGGAAGATGGCCTCGATGAACAGAGAGAAGATCTCCATTAAAATCATGCATGGTGTGGACAAAGTAGAAAAGGAAAAACTGTTTTCCCTATCGCACAACATTAGAACTAGGGAGCACTCCCGGAAACTTTTGGAAGCTAGACCTCAAACAAATAAGAGGAAGTACTTTTTCACCCAGAGGATCACTGGTCTATGGAACTCCCTGCCAGAAGAAATGGTGACAGCTGTCACCTCGACACCTTTAAGAAAGGATTAGACGAGTTCATGGAGAACAAGGGTATCAATGGCTATCATTATGGATGCCTAAGGACACCCTCCGGGTTGGAGAGATAGGCAGGATTTCGCTCAATGCCATTTGCAGGGAATCATAAGCAGGTGAAGACATCTGCTTGGGAATACCCTGAAGCAAATGGTGAGCCACTGTGTGAGACAGAATGCTGGACTGGATGGGCTGTGGCCTGTTCCAGCAAGGCTGTTCTTATGTTACCATGCAGTGATCAGATATATGTGCCTTGAGCCCATACAAAGAAAGTGATTTAAGAAGACACCTCAGACAGGTCCTTCCCCCAATTCACCTGAAGATAAAAGAGGGAGCATGGGAAGCAGATTCAAATTTGCAAGATTCTGTTATTATAGCAGGGGTATCACACTGGTGGCCCATGGGCCAGATGCGTCATGTGCAGGCTATGCTCACGCCAGCTCCGCGAATGGGAAAAACATTGTAAAACGTCACATGATGGCAACGTGATGCGGCGAGTTTGACACCCGTGTATTATATATATTCTAATAAAGATAGTTTTAGGCAACAATGTCTGTTTCTTAGTCTGGTTTACCTTAAAGATTTGACATATTAACTATTATATGGAAAATAATTTGTGCTTTTATATGTTTTCCTTGTGTATGATGTGAGATTATTTTTCTTTATTTTTTGAAGGGTCATGAATTTGCTCCCCGCAGTGTTGCAGTAGTAGGTCATTCCATGGGTGGTCTTGTTGCAAGAGCACTAGTGATTCTTAAACATTTTAAACCCGAACTTCTGAATATTCTTATTACTCAAGGGACACCTCATGTTGCACCTGTGTTGCCTTTAGATCAATATCTAGCTGGTAAGTTCAACCCTAAGAATTTTTGGATTGGTCAGGTTTTATTTTGCCTTCCTCCTCTATTTTGCTTTTGCTTTTCCACTTTTGGGCAACTGAATAAGCTTTATTCCCATTGATTTAATGAAAAACACTATTGGAAATTCTAGAAATATCCTTGTTATACCTTCTGTTATTATACCTACTATTATTAGCAATTTCACCAGAAATGTGTTGCAGGCTAGAATAATGTGGAAGATAATCAGTTTTAAAAATTGAAATCACGATTTTCTCTCAATATGTATTTGTTTAATCATGGTTTGCCTATACTTAAATTTTAAGATGGAAATAATTGTACTTAAATATGTCCTGGCAGCATCAATGACAGCCACTTATGTGCCTGTACATAAGCAAGATAGGGGCTTAAAAACAATCATATTCTTATTTCTGCATAGTGTTTGGATTGGATCACTAACTTTGGATTCTGAAAAATCCAAGATACTCCAGAATTCTTCAGATATTATGTTCAGATCACTCACTTTTGTGGGCAATTGGATGATATCATGACATATCCATATCCAAGATTCTTAAAAATTAAAACAAGGATTATTTAGTATTTAGTATTTATTAGATTTGTACACCGCCCTTCTCCCTTTTGGGACTCAGGTGTACAGGCAGCGATAAAAATCAATAATACAAAACATAAAATATATTAAAATATATTACATAATTAGCCTGTCCTTAAAACCCCTGCTAAAAAATTTGTCTGAGGTTAATTTGAAACAGACTAAAATCTTCAAAATAGTCAGCTGATTTAAAGTATTTGCCTTTGCTTAGCACTGGCATTTCAGTAGAATATCTTCCATACTATGTTTAGTAGAATTGGGCCCATAGAAGAGTATGCCTTTTAAGGTCTCCTTATCCCGAACAATAGATTTGTAGCCACCCTGTGAAGGCAAATTAAGCAGCATTTCATGTATTGGGGATTGCTTTACTTTAAACTTTAATAATTTTTTTAGCAGAATTCAATCAGGAAGTCAGATTCATTAAGATAAAGCTACATTTTTTCCATTTCTATTATATTACAATTGCACCATCATCCAGGACTTACCCAGGCTATCTTTTTTAAGTTCATGCATACTTCACATAGGAGACATTTTTCTCTGGTCCAATTTGATGCATTGGGGAATAACTGAAACACATTTCAATCTCCCATATCAAAATGTTTTTTGTATATGTTCAAATAACTCCTTGTATATGTTCAAATAACTCCTTGCCCACTATATACACAATAGCAATTAAAACATGTAACCAAAATTATTGCAATATATGTATGCATGTGCATGCATGTGTGTCTATGTGTGTATGTACTGTATGTATGAGTAGGATTTAAGGTTTGTACAGTTTTTGTAACATACATAGATTTACATGTTGAAATATGTTTAAATATATAGAAGCAATTTGAATGGATATGGTCAAATATCACATTGGGATAAGATTACTGTTGTTAAAATGATTACATCATTGAAATTAATGCATAACAATATGAGTTTTCATTAAATATTTCTTACATAGATAACATGTTTATGGCAAGCAAAACTCTTTAGAATATCTTTTACCAATTTGTGAATACCTTATGTAGAATAGAGGCTTTAACGTGACAGATTTAAATTATCTTAATTCTACAAAAAACTAAGTTGGCTTAGATTTTTGTTGTTTGAAATTGCATTGTGGAAAAATGAGGAATTATAAAATATGCTGATATATGCTACAAAATGATCTATACTGAAGAAGTTGCTGAACCCCAGGAAACAAAACTGCTAAAATGATATTTAAAAGAACATTCTTTTTATAGATTTTTACTCAACTGTAAACCATAACTGGATTCAGAAGGCTCAAGAAATAAGGAATCTAACAACCCTTTCTGTAGCAGGAGGATTTCGAGATTATCAAGTTCGGTCTGGATTGGCTTTTCTGCCCAGTTCAAATAGTCAAAATTGTGCTTTATCTGTTGTGGTAAATTCTTTAATTGTTGCTTTTAAGCCTTGGCTTTTGATGACCATTAAATATTACTGTTAACATTCCTGAATAGTTTAGTCCTTTTTTGCCCTAACATCTATCCTAATTGAATGTGACATTCTAAATTGAGATCTCAATTTGAGTGGAAGCAATAGCATTCATTGCTACATTTATTTGGAGATTCTTTCATCCTCAAGAAATAGCACGTTATATTTGATTTAGAATTTTCTCTATAGAAGAAAATATATGTAGCTCAGGGTTGAACTTGTTTGTTTTCTTACAGACATTTCATTACCCAACTAGTAAAGGGAAGCTACTATATATATAAATAGGGAGTAAAACGCATCTTCCCCGGCACTGGTTATATTATCTAGTTGGGTAATGAAATGTTTGCAAGCGAACAATCAAAGTCAGAGAACAAAAACTCCACAATGTTCTTATTTTTTTGCCTGGATTTTACTTCAAATCCCTTGAACAAAGAACCTGTTTAAAAGAGGATGTCTAAATCATATTAGCTGTAACTAAACTGTTGGTTCATGCTAAGAATTAGTTTGTATCCATTTTATATAATTGTACTTCAGTTTTTAATCTTTATTGCTTCAGTGAATGAGGTGTTTCACAAATGTATTGAATTAATAAAGAAATATGAATCCGCACAGTTTGAATTAACAGAGAACTCTTATGTAAAGTGTGTAAGACCATATTTTCCTGGTGCTTCTCAAGCGACAGTACAGCAGCATCCAAATGGCAAAATGAGCAGACATTTAAAAGTATAATAAGGCAGAATTGTCTGCTGTTCAAAGAGGGAGGAAAGAGTCACATGTTCTATATCAGGGGTCCCCAACCTTTTTTGCACCAGGGACCGGTTTCATTTTAAAGAAAATTCTGCGGACCGGTTGAGTAGCTCAGCAGTCATGTGACTGGGTGGGCGTGGCCAACTTGGAAAATGTGAAACTCACTTAACAATGATCTTGGTTAGCAACCAAACTTTTGGCCTCAACTGTGGTCATAAGTTCTTTCCTTCTTTCTTTCTTTCTTTCTTTCTTTCTTTCTTTCTTTCTTTCTTTCTTTCTTTCTTTCTTTCTTTCTCTTTTTCTTTCTTTCTCTCTCTCTTTCTTTCTCTTTCTTTGTCTCTGTCTCTCTTTCTTTCTCTCGCTATTTCTTTCTTTCTCTCTCTTTCCCTTTCTCTTTCTTTCTTTCTCTTTCTTTCTGTCTCTTTCTTTCCTTTCTGTCTCTTTCTCTCTGTCTCTCTTTCTCTCTCTCCCACTTTCTTTTTCTTTCTTCCTCTTTCTTTCTCTCTGTCTCTCTCCTTCATCCGCCCATCTCTGTCACTCTGTGTGTGTGTGCGTGTGTCTGTCTGTCTTGCATTCACTCAATCTGTGTCTCTGTCTATCTTTCTCTCCCTCCCTCCCTCTCTCTGTCTCTCTATGTGTGTCTGTCGTCGTCATCGTCGTCCCCCCCCCCAGCCTCCTCAGCCCGCCTGCCGCGCTTGGTCGCTCGTTCGCTCGTTCAGGCTCCATGGCTGGGTAGGAGCCGGGCTGGAGAGGAGGAGGAGGGAGGAGGGGGCAGCCCATTGGGCAGAGCATGCGGGAGAACGCAGGAGGATGGTGGGGGCTCTTCCTCCACCCTCGTCGATGGAGGGACTCCTGTGCGCCGTCGGAGCAACCCTCCCTATGGCCGCCAGTTCCCTCCCCCGCCTGCGGAGCCTCTGCAGCCCCTGGAAGAAAACGAGTGGCCGGCATGCCAGCAGGGGAGGGAATCGGTGGGCGGTCCGGCGGCGTCCAGGAGTCCCTCCATCGACGAGGGAGGAGGAAGAGCCACACTCCAACGGCGCGAACAGCCGCGCCTGCGTTCTCCCGCGCACTCTGCTCAGGGGGCTGCCCCCTCCTCCTCCTCTCCAGCCCTGCGGCCCGGCTCCCACCCAGCCACGGACCGGCACCGGTCTGCGGCCCGGGGGTTGGGGACCCCTGTTCTATATGACATGCTTGGTTTTTGGATTTTAGTCATAACAATGTAAGCAGGATTTCAGCCGTATTTTTTTCAGTAAGGTATTAACTTCTAATAAATAAATAAATAAATGTGTGGATGTTCAGTTTTAAAATGAATAATACAAATCTTTTTTTAATCAGAGTTCAGCAGTTCCTCGAGTTTGGGCTTCCACAGATCATCTTTCCATTGTTTGGTGAGTAGTTAAAAGCTTTTTGGTACAAGGACTGATATACATACTGCTGTTCAAATATTTTTATTTGGCTATTATTTGACTTTTAATTTGTTTGATTTTTACAAGCATATTTCCCTTTATATTCTTTTTTTAGGTGTAAGGAATTGAACTTGGCTACTGTCAGAGCATTTTTTGACCTTATTGACAACAATACTAAACAGGTTTGCATTCGTTGAAGATCTGTGCATGCGTTCTGGAAAAAGCATTTATTGTTTGATTTTTTTTTTTACATTCCTGCAAGTGAAGAAAGATAACAGTGTTAGGAATATTACCTACATCTCATTAGAATTATAAATACATTTTTCATTAACCAGGCTGTTACTGCCATTTCATAAAATGGCAGTAACAGGGCCAAGTTCATAAAATGAAAGTGTAAGGGTCTTTGCGTGTTTTCTAAGAAGCTCACTTCATACCTAACTTTGCCTCCAGCCTTGCCATAAATATTTTTCAATGTAACAAGATATAGACAAAATTAACCATTATAAAAAGAAAACATAGAAATCCCTTTTCCAACCTCCATTTTATATTCAAAATACCTATCAGTAGGGGAAATAGAAATAAAAGTTATTCAAATCACAGATTTTTACTGAAAAGGAAATTCACATGGAAAAATTATGAAAGACACTATAAGGCTTTGGGCAGATGCCACAGGTTATAGATTAGAACAGCCTTGGAAAAATACTACCTCTGTGTTAATTTTCTGTTGGAAAATTCTGCGACCTGCAGATTCCAGTTTAAATCTAAGCCTAAGGGAAAACAATTAATCCTTTTGGTTTCCAACCTGTAATCCAAAACATTTGGTTTTTTTTTAACTCTTCTCTGTCTAGCTTAGAAAGGAAAGGGGCTGGGGAATTGTGATTTCTTTTTGCAAATGTGCCCAAACCCATGTGATTCTGCTTGAAGCTGAAAAGTTGTTAATTTTGTGTCTGGGAAGTATTATCTCCCGATATTATTAATAATGGTTAGCCTCACATTAGGCCTCAAAAGCTTGTTAAAGTTTTTATTTACATGCTTGTTAATTGATAGATAACAGAAAATCCCCAAAGAAAAATTCTGGTCCTGAATCACCACTTTTTAAGGTATCCAGGAAAACTCTTTGAAGAAAGACCTGAATCACTTACTGAGTTAACAGGTTAGTGTGTCCAGTGTTACTGTGTGTGTGTATTAACTTCCTTTGATGATTAAGAGTAACATTAAATCCAAAGGAATTCAATCAATATATTTCATTCATTTTTTCCCCTCTTAAATTCTGGGAAGTAGCATAGGAACATTTCCTGCTGCAAAGCTCAAATCATTAAGCCATTCAAATGATTTAAAATCTTCTATTCAAAATCCATCCTGTTCCCCCTCCCTCTTTAACTTCTATATTAATCCTATGGTTGATCTCCTACAGAATCCTGATTTCCATCCTCCTAGCCTAGCACAACGCAAAGTTCCAATTCTCTTATATGCTGATGATGCCGCTATTATCTCACAAACCCCCATAGGACTGAAGAGAGCAATCAGGGCAACACTCAACTATTGCAGGCAAAACAAGCTGGCCCTGAACTTTGAGAAATCAAAAATTCTAGTTTTTGCTAAAAGACCTAGCCAATACCCCTGGAAAATAGAAGGACACAGTCTGGAACAGGTTAGAACATTTAGGTACCTTGGGGTGGTTTTCCATGCACAAGGGACGTGGAAGGCACACCTGGATAACATTTTTCAAGTAGCCATTAGGTCCTCAAATGCAATTAAACATTTCTTTTGCACAGGCGGCGGCCAGTTAGTACCCGCTGCCCTAAAACTTTTTGAGGTCAAAACATTGGCACAAATTCTATATGAGGCACAAACAGGAATCCTCATAAAGAAAGACTTGATAGAAACCATAGAAACCAAATTCCTGTGAGCCATCTTAGCTGCACCCAATGGAACTCCAAATGCCCAGTTAAGAATTGAGGCAGGTATGCCTCAAATTCAGGTAAGAGCCTAGATTAGATCTTTTCTCAGCTCTGAATTTGTTAGATAGCTGCTTCTTTTTTGCTAAGGATCTCATGTGCAATTCCGGCCTAACATTGTAGCATTTCAAAGCCCAAAGGCAGGGAATATTATTATGGAAAATCCAAGCAATTTATTTCAAGATCAGGCATTCAAGTTTATAACTGCAGTTTTCCAGTATGAATATACCTTTTTTTAAAAAGGCAATGGGAACTAATCTTAAGGTAACTTTTTGTTTCCTTTCTGTAAATGCTGGAGTGTTTGCTAGGAACATTTATCTCTCTCTATCTATGCATATTCCTTTTCTATATGATGTCTAGGCCTGGGCAAATGCGTAGGTTAAGTAAGTATTGCTGCTCCATGTTTTCTCATAATGTTGTTCTAAGCAGACCGCATGATAGTGTGACCCAAAAAAAACCCCTTTTGAAGTAGATTCATATGTTGTTTTCATCATTGCAACCACCAGGGTTTCATGATTTAATGTTTGCTATTCCAACTAAACTATTAAATATAAAGATGTAAACGCCTTACGTAAACATATGAAGAACGGTTGCAGGAACTGGTATGTCTAGTTTAATGAAAAGAAGGACTAGGGGAGACATGATAGCAGTGTTCCAATATCTCATGGGTTGCCACAAAGAAGAAGGAGTCAGACTATTCTCCAGAGCACCTGAGGGTAGGACAAGAAGCAATGGGTGGAAACTAATCAAGGAGAGAAACAGCTTAGAACTGAGGAGAAATTTCCTGACAGTTAGAACAATTAACCAGTGGAACAGCTTGCCTCCAGAAGTTGTGAATGCCCCAACACTGGAAGTCTTTAAGAAGATGTTGGATAGCCATTTGTCTGAAATGGTATAGGGCTTCCTGCCTAGGCAGGGGGTTGGACTAGAAGACCTCCAAGGTCCCTTCCAACTCTTCTATTGTATTATTGTATTGTATTTATAAAAAGCTTGAAAAAGAATATTTGGTAATGATACTTATGCTAATTTGTCTGCTCCGAACTAAAATCAGAAGAATTTAGTTTTTATCATTTCAAAAATATTAGTTTTTCTCTGTCAAAAAGAGACACGCTATTTTAGATTATACAACAAAATTATTGTGGTGTGGTACTCAGGACAGCAGAAAAAAAGTAACTCAGTATGAAGAAAAGTATTTGGTTTTTTTTCCAGAAGCATCAATTTGGATTAATATAAAAGCTTCAAAATGGTCCTACAAAGGATACAATGTAAGTAATATTTTTCATTTAAAACAGAAATTACTTATTAGGTTATGTAAAAGCGATTTTAAAAAAATTATGAAGTCCTTTTTAAGTTTAGGCAGATTTATTTTTCATCTCTAGTAGTGCTAGAGGTGTTTGAATTTAGCACCTTCCCTATGAAAAATATGTGCTCTACCACTTACAGCTTTTTCTCTGACTGAAAATCTAGAATTGAAAATAGTATTGTAACTATTGAACCAAGGTTTCCCCATATCTAATCTAGCTGTTGAGATGTGGAAAACCTTTGTAGGTTTGAAAAGTTTACAAGTCAAAAACAGAACAAACCACTCATGACAAATCACTCATTTCATTTTTCATTTCACATCTGCCTGGATGTTTTTAAAAAACTCCAAGCCATGGAGATTTGGCAAGTGGATTAGTGAATAAAAACAATAAAAACAGCAGAGAAAGCATGAGGGAGAATTATGTTACATCATCATAGTATTGGTAGATAGGTTTACTGATGAATTTAAATTCTTTACTATGGAATTCATGAGTTGTTAAAGTACATTATTGTCCCTCTATACATTTCTTTTATATTAAACTGTCTTTTTCAGGCTTGTTTCAAAATGTAAAAGCATGTAATAGGCATATGCCTTACAGATGTTGTTGGTCTCCTGTTGAGCTTTCGGATTACAAATAAAAATATTTTTGCTTTATTGAATTTTGCAAGCAAATATTGAAGTTCTCTGTGCATATTGATGGAAAAGATGCCTCAAGCCAGTTGTCAAAAGAAGTGCAACTGTTACATTGTTTGTGGGCTAGGTTGAAGCTAATCTATTGCTACCCATATCAAATTTAACCTTAGTTTAGTTTCATGGTTGTGCAGGCCAGCTTGCTTAATCATTGTTTCCATGAGTTATCACTTTATTTATATTTGTGGCTTTTGCATGGAAAACAAAACAAATAACATCCTTCAATTTTTCATTGTTCTCTATGATAGAATACTTTCAGTGTGTAAATGTTTGATTCCATCATTTAAAATTTTATAGCACAATTTATCAGTGTAATAGTTTTATTATGTTCAACTAAACATTTCTCTCTTTTTCTAAACAGGAATCAGATGGAAAATATTTCAGTTTTTCCCTCTCAAGCCAAAGAAAATCATTCACTCATATTTACTGCCAAAACAGTATATTGGTGAGAAATTATTTCCTTCCTAAGATTCATTTTCATTGTTATATTATAATGCATCTGTTTTAAGAAATTTAAATATTTTAAGCCAACAGCTTCTCTTAATGTCTACATAAGATGGATGATGTCATAATGGGAAACTAGATCACAAACTTTCCATGCTATCATATTTTTTAAATTTTGGGATGTTGTTTCAAAGTATTGGTAACACTTGGAAGTATTGGGAAATATTTTTAATGCCTACTTCAACAGAATCGTCAACTGTTATGTTCTTTTCTCTCTTAAAAAAAACTATCATTATCCCAGCAACACTTCAACAGGCCTTGACTTACAGCAATTCATGTAGTGACATTACAATGACACTGAAAAAAGTGATTTATGCTAACCATTTTTCACACAATCATTGCAGCATCCCCATGGGCATGTGATCAACATTCAGACACTTCAAATGTCTCGTTTATGATGGTTACTGTATCTTGGGGTCATGTGATCACCTTTTGTGACAAGTAACATCAATGGAGAAGCCTGAGTTACTTAATAATTATGTCACTAACTTACTAATTGCAGTGATTCACTTAGCAAGTGTGGCAAGAAAAGTCATAAAATGAGGCAAAACCTGTTTAATAACTGTCTCATTTAGCAACAGAGATTTTGGGCTCAATTGTCATCATAAGTTGAGGACTACCTACTGGTATATTTACAAAAGCAGTTTGCACCAATGCTAGCAGCCAGTGCTGCTTTTGAAAAATATTTTAGGAAAATTTAAAGTAAATTATTGATAGATTAGGTTAAAAAAAATACAGTAGGAATCTACATATTTTTTCATTTTCTCTTTATTGTTTTCTTCTCTTCTTAAACAAAAGGATACAAATAGCTGGATATTTGGTTGTGCAAACAGTACTTCATCAAAGTGGTAAGCATATTTTATTTTTTATGAGATTATGAAAATAATTTCCTTTTTAAAGTATTTATTTAACTGAATGAAACCCCCCTGGAGAAGATATGATACCTTCACAGGTATATGACTAGACTTTTGTCAGAAGTAGATAAGATATGTGTTGTGCAGTCTCATTGAAATCTAACCATTCTTCAAAAAGGGAAATTGTCAAAACCTGTTACTCATCATCCAGTTAGCCTGTTAGATATTTCTTCTAAGTTTATGCCATGATCCAGTCTCAGGACTCAGATTCTGAATCTAATTGATGAAGTTAATCCGTTTGAACAAGTGGAAGGGCAGCCTCAGCAGACACTTTATGTCAGATATCTTCTGAATAAGTTAAAAGGTTGGAAAGAGGAAACAAAATTCTTCCATCCAGAACAGGCAGATTTTTCAAAAAGGATATAGCACATTAGATCACTGCACCACTTTGAAGATTCTCACTCAGAAATATACTAACATTTACTTACTTACTTACTTACTTACTACTTACTTACTTACTTACTTACTTTATTAGATTTCTATCCCGCCCTATCTCCCAAAATGGGACTCAGGGCGGCGCACAGGAATTTAAAAATCTAAAAATGCAAACAATACAAAATTCCACAAAAGTTAAAACTAAAATTAAATAATTTAGCCCGTGCTAAAAGACCAATATTAATTTAAAACCCAACTCTAAAAATAGCATAGCTGTAGCAGCTATGCCAGGCCGGCCATATGGAAGAAATATACACAAAACAACCTCAGGTTTTACTCTGCCTTTTATTCGGGTGATAGATCTTGACTATGCGATAAACTAGTAAGGGCAGATATTGATAGATGCCTTCTCAAACTAATAACAATTAGAGCCAGAGTAAGAATGGGCCTACAAAGGTCTTTTGTCAGATCCTATTTTATTGGAAAGAGGAGTTAAAACAAGGCTGTTTACTTGCTCCTTTCTTACTTCATATTAATGACTAGCAGTTCCCGGCATTTCTGTGGCCCAGTCTGGTTAAATGGTCAACCAATCTGTGTGTAGATCTACATCTGCACACACAAACATGTACACACAACCACCGTATAACCCCCAACCTACCTACCTACTGTATTTCTCCACCTGCCTACCTACCTACCTACCTACCTACCTACCTACCTACCTACGGTATTTCTCCTTCTCCTTCTCTATCCTTCTACCTACCTACCTACCTACTGTATTTCTCCTTGAATCTTATGGACAGAGTATTTATGTCATAAAGGATGACATAATACCTGTGGCCCACTGCTCTCTCTGTATCCATCTACCTACCTTTTAAACAATTTTTTACATTTCCGTTGCATGTACCTGGCACAGGTGTGACATCTACACAAGCTATATATATATCATTGATGCCGTACTTGAAAGGAACGTTGTGTGAAAATTTGGAAGCGATCGGTGCAGTACTTTAGGAGATTAGCGGTTTTGAACAAACTCTTGTTACATTTTTATTTATATAGATATTGTAGCAGCCATTAAGTCACAAATATTTTTCTACTCCTTGATTAATGGACGGAAAATTTCACTGTTCTTTTTTTTATTCATGTCAAAAGCCCCTTCAAATTCCAGATATATAACCTTCAATACTGCGCAAATAAAATAGGTGTAAAATAGGTCATAAAAGTTTAACACATGTAAAAAGTATGTTAAATTAAATAGAACTAAAATTGAATGACATTCGCCCAGTATTGGGCCACATCGACAGCATTTTTTCTTGCCAGCATGAAGTCTTTCTCCATACATATTGAAAGACATTGTATGTTCCATAGCATATGTGAAATGGATTGTTCTTCTCCACAGTCTTTGTTAATGTATGTTGATCACATGGTTTTTATTTCCCATATCAGGATTGATCTTTGACGGTTATTGGTCACTGTTGTGAAAGGAAAAAACTGAGGATAACTTATATTAAAACAAGGGAGTGCCTAGCAGAGGAAATATTGAACACAGCTGGACAATTATTGGCAACAAATAGAGAATTGCTACATTTTTAAATACTTAGGCATCACTTTTCATAAGTGCCTTATGTTGAAAATATGTTTAATTACTATCTTAACAACTGCCCAGAAGTTTTTATAGTCTAAAGTAGGGCAGCTGAATTTAAAATATTCCAGAGCAAGGTGATAGCCCAGATGCTATATGGAGCTAAGATCTGGGGATGAGATGAAAAGATGATTGCTCAATTAGTAGAAGTCCAGGGAGATTTTGCAAGTGCCCCATTGAAGAATGTCTATGTCCTTGTGGTGTTGGTCAAGTGGAAGACATTGTTTGTTATGTCCTCCCCGCCCCATTTATGGTGTGGCTGGATTGCATGCCTCCCCCCTCACCTTGGCTGCGCAGGCTGTGCAACCCCAGAGTGCGCCTGCCAAGGGGGCAGCGGGCTGTAGCTGCTATCAGACAATATCAGCCTCTGCATGCTCGCCACCTTTTGTGTGTGTGGTGGCGGGGGGGGGCACTCAGCTGGGCTAATCACCCTGAAATCATGCCCAAAAATAAACCTTAATGCTTATTTTGGAGCCCTCCCAAAATATAAGGCTGGGTCTTATTTTCAGAGAAACATGGTATTCCATAAACCTTCCTAGCCTTCTCCTTTGTTCTACAGCTCTTTTTCCATAACAGATCAGTCCACACTCCACTGTCACAAATATCTACCTCCCAAGATCTCCCTGATCCTTATCTGGTGGGTCATTTTCAGCTTACTCTGCTCTCAAAACTACTCACTCTATAAATTTAGTCCTAGCCCTCTCAGTCCTTAGTTAGACTAACTGACTTTAATTACTTCTAGACCTCTTTATCTGCTGTCATCTCCAAAATGTATCTGCTGTAATGATACCTTGTTTCTTTCTTTCCTAGCTTCATCCTGTTTATTTCTCCCAAAAAATTTGCAATGGTGTTTTTTGCAATATGTTTAAATCCTTTTCATTATACATCAGAGTTGAGTCTAAGCTGTTTATTAGGAAATGCAGTCTACCTCTTGTGTCTTTATCTCTCAATAATTTAATACCACAAAATACTCCTGTCCCTTTTAAAAATAGCATTATTTTTAATAATGAAAAATAAATGCTTTCTGAGAAACTGCTTCCTGTGGACACTGTTTTAACTATGTCAGCTGCTGTATTGAGTATTAATAAAAGTGGAATTAAATTTATTTTCTAAATTGATTGCTCAAATGAAGAAAAGCACTAGTTTTAAATGGATTATTATGCATTTCATTCTGAATACATATTCATGAATATTTGGTATAATAGCGCTATTTTCATTTTAATATACATTTCACAGTCTGCAAGCAATTGACTTGTCTTGGAATGCTGAGTTACTACCAACAGTCAAGGTATTTATTCTGAACCTCAAAAACAAATTCACTAGGTATGTGAATTCATAGGTCTGTGACTTATTATGAAAAGTATCATCTCAAATTTAGTATAATATTTTGTTCTAATGTTATTATAATTGCACTATTAAATATTAGATAATCTTTAACCTTAATTTTAAAAAACATATTCAAGTATTATTATTATTTGCATTGTTTTTCAGATTGTGACTTTGAAACTTCAAGATTATCCATCTTTGACTCATATTGTACTTCATGTTCCAGTAGTTAATGATATTAAGGTAAAATTATATTTTTCAAACAGAATTTTCAGAAATGAAATGTGAGTATTCTAAATGGATTTACATATTATATCATGGTGAAATTGCCACAGCAATAATCTTATTCTGTTTGACAATATCTAAAATTGCCACAGCAGTAATCTTATTCTGTTTGACAATAGCTAAAATAAATGCAGAGAGTTGATATCTTATATTTATAATGGATGAAGCCTTCGCTTGGTTTCGGTTACGATGGTAAAGGGTGCACCACTGGAAGATCTAAAGGTTGAAGAAAGATTTCTATGTGGGTCAATGGTGGCTTGCCATTTTTTAAAATACTGGTTCAGATGCACTCTTTGCACGCTTGAGCGCGTGCAACACTTCTGTGCATGCACAGAAGCGTCCGGGCAGGTGGATGGAGCCTCCCACCATCGCTACTACCAGTTTGCCTGATGTGGGTGAACCTCTGACGTGGGTACATAATTGATCAAGCTTTCAGGGTTTTTTTTCTTCAGTATCTGGGTTAAACGTTCACAAGTTCTAAATGACATGTTGTATTTGGAATGGATAGAAATCCACATATTAGTTTTAATATGACAATTAGTAATTTTGTTTGTTTTGCAGTTTACTTTGGACTGTGAGTTCTTTAATGAAGTTTCAAGAACAGTGCAACTCCCTGTAACCCACCTTTTTACTTTTGGTAGGTTAATTGTATTTGACATATGGATTAGTTTTGCTTCTTCTCCTCCATTTGTGATTTTAAATCTATAATCCTATACAGACCTCTCTGAAAATTGATCTCACTAAACTCAGGCTTATTTCTAGATAGATATAAAAAAGATTATGTTCTTGTCTTTTAACAAAACATGCTTATAAAATGGTTAATTTTTTCCATCTTATTATTTATGTTTTATTAATAAGGAATTTGTGTGTCTCTGTACAGCTAATTTCAATATTTCTTCTAAAACTCATTTTAATTTTTATCCTTTGTTAATTCTAACTAACAAAGCAATAATTTCTGCAGGATTTTCTTCAAGCAAAATCATACTAAATTCAACTGGCCTTATTCACATTGTTCAGCTCCAACATTTTGGTCAGGTATTAATTTTTGAAGTGTATACATAATTTGTTTAGTAGAATCTAGTATGGATTAGTTTTGGGAAGTAATACTAATATAGTATGTTATCTTTCTTTAGATATACCAGGCTTTTACGATCTTTATAGAGAGTAAATGCCAGATTCTCAAAGGTAAATTTATTTCCTAAATATCATTTCATATGAAAAATGCTTCTTTTTTGTTACTTGCACATTTTATTGCATTGTTATCATTTTTTAAATCAAACTAGTCGTATCAAAATAAAACAAAGTGAGAAATTACTAAAACCAGTAATAGAATAACAAAATAATAAAGTTGGAAGGGATCTTGGAGGTCTTCTAATTCGACCCCCTGCTCAAATAGGAAATCATGTAACATTTCAGACAAATCGTTGTCCAGTATGTTCTTAAAAACCTCCAGTGTTGGAGCACCCACAACTTCTGAAGGCAAATTGTTCCACTGATTAATTGTTGTAACTGTGCGGAAATTTCTCCTTAGTTCTATTTTGGATTTAATCTGAAAGTGTGTACTTAGGAGCCATAAATTAGTCGTTAAGCAGAGTATCCCACAAGTTGAGGGCCAACCACTGAGAAAGTTTTAATTCTTTTGCCTACCTATGTTAGAAGAGGGCTTATCATCAAGACTACTACAGTTGATATCAGAGTTCAGGCAACTCATAGATAAGGAAGAAATGCTTATATTTTTTAATATAAAAATGATGCATACTCTCATTCTTAAAATGTAGCAATATATTGCCCAATACAGTCAAAAGTTATGACAACTGTTAAGTGCCCATATGACCACCTCATTTACATCCCTGCTCTTCCCAATACAGTCATTAAATGAAAATGCAGGTTTTAAGTGAAGCACGGAGTGACTCAGAGGCCCTGGGAGGTCTAGTGCATGCCCTTTCCAGGGCCTCCTAAGGCCTTCCTCACCCCTTGAAGCATCCTGTGCTCCACTTCCCACTCCTCAGGATCCCTGCATGCCTTGGATCTGCTTCTCAATTCACTGAGCCTGACACCCTCCTCCTTATCCCATGTTTCTCATCCCATTCTGAAAATCTCTGGAGCTAGGATTAGGGAGGGAGGACAGGCCACTGCATTGCTGGAAAATGGTGACCACTTCCAAGATCACATCATGCAATCCAGCAATGGAGCAGTCTATTCTTCTTCCCCAACCCAAGTACCAGAGTTCCAGGACTCTTTAAAAGGTAAGTGCTTGTGGTGAGCCAGTGCAGGGGATGGGGAAAGATAGGGGGTCGGGGGGCGGGGGAAGGGGTCTACACCATTGCTGTAGTCATATTTGCTAAAAGTACCCATGAGGCTACTGCAGTGCCTGTAATTTTGGGATCGATTGTCAGAAACTTTTGGGGGGTCCATGGTAACTTTAGGATTACAAGGATTACCTGTAATGGGACCTCTATACTCTACTTTTGGGATTGAGAATGTTCATAAACTTCTGCAACTCCAATAGGAGATTTTAAGAATAAATTGCTACTGTTCAAAATTGTTCTTTTGATAGGAACTGATTGGCTATTACCCAATTATCCTTATGATTCATTAAACTTGAAGTACTTAAAAATAATTTATTCTGTGTTTTCATTTGTCCCTTAAGAAAGAAAACCCAATGTATATCAACTTCATATACCATGGTCACATGAAGATTTCTTAACTTTGTCACAGTAAGGATTTCTCATTCTTTATTTACATTGTTTAAATATAATAGGCTATAAAGTATTTTCTGCCTATTTTACAAAATTTATATCTTTTACTTCTGATAGATAAGCTTTGTGAAAATTGTAAGTAAAAAATCCAATTTACGCACACAGTCATTTGCCTAAACAAGTAAGTAAAGGGAATCAGGCAGGGCTACATACTGGTGCCATTATCTTTTAAATTGTATACAAGTAATCTTGGCTTCTGACAGAAATTGGGATCGGATTTCTGGTCATTATGGTAATAAGTTGAGGCACATAGATGACCAGACCCAGTTAAGCAATTGTTTGCTTAACAAGTGTTGTGGGCTTGTTAAGCAAAATCACCATGATCAATAAACAAATCCATGGTTATTAATCATGGTCATAAATGGGACCCATTCAGAATGCCAAACTGGAAACAGGAAAAAAACACTGAAACAGGCAAAAAACATCGTAAATTGTAGCCAAGTGACAGTGCAACCAGTTGTAAAGGTGAGCTGGTTGTAACAAACTGAAATGCATTTATATGACTGCCAGGGGGTGGCACAATATTTTATGATGGCTAAATGCTTTACGGGCCATAAAGCACACTTGTAATCTTGAATAATCATTTGTGTACTATTTGAATAATTTATTTGGTTTACCATCAAAACAGTCCTAATTCCCCCCCCCCCAAAGGTAGCTTATAGACTTACCACAGCTTTTGTGTACCGATGATGTATTTTACCTATCCGAGACCTTAACAGGATTAAAGTATGCTTTAAGAGCCTTTGCCTTGTATTGCAAGGACAAAGAATTAGTAATACATTTTGAAAAAATATATGAAAATCCTGATATTTGCTACATGTCCTAGGTGGCAATTAAATGGCCATGTAATTGAGCAAATCAAGGCTTTTCTGTATCTTAGACTTATTTTTTCAGACTTCTAGTAAGAAAAGTACTATGTCATTCAGAATCTTCAAATATTAACTTTGGCAACTGGAACATTCTGATTGGGAATGGGCCATTACTTTTCTACCAATGAGCCCTTTCAGCTCTTATATGTTCATATGTATGTTGTATGTTTTATACTGTGTCTCAAATGTAGTCCTTTGTTAAGAGTGAAAGTAAAATGTAACTAATTTTTTAGCTATTGTTTAAAGATTAAATATTGCTCGTAAACATATCCCTTTTGATATTAGATAACTATTTCAGTGATAGGTAGAAGAGATATTTACTAAAGAAATATCTTTAGTAAATAGATATTTACTAACTTTTTTTTTTTTTTACTTTTTTGGATTTTCTGAGGGAAGTCATTTATTTGTTTTAGAGTTCTCTTTGAGCTTGTTGTGATGACTCAGTGGCTAAGATGCTGAGCTTGTCAATCAGAAAGATCGGCAGTTCGGCGGTTCAAATCCCTAGTGCATTTAGTCATGCCGGCCACATGGCCACATGGCCACGGAGACGTCTTCGGACAGTGCTGGTCTTTGGCTTTGAAACGGAGATGAGCACTGCCCCCTAGAGTCGGTAATGACTAGTACATATGTGCGAGGGGAACCTTTACCTTTACCTTGAGCTTAATGGCCGAATTGAATTGGAGAAAACATTAATTATTTGATCTGCGTGTTAAGAGTTAGGTTATGGGATGAAGAACTATTTGTCACCTTTTCCTAGTTAACAAATAGGTTAACAAGGAAAGGTGAAGAGATTATGAAATTGTTTATACTTGTCACGGTGCATGTGGGAAGTTTCTTTCTTAGGAGGGAGGGTTTATTTATTTTTGTTTTCTTGCACTTTTTTCATTTTGTTTAGTTTGTATTACCTTTTATTGTTCCATCTAAAGCAGTTATAAATGTATTACAAAATAACAAAGGCACTGCAGGTCCTTGTTTTATCAGTTTTTATCAGAATTTCAGAGTTATAACCTATTGAATATGTTTGTATGCATGTGTGTACATTGGTGCACAAATACATGTATGTGTATGTGATGTTGAATATTTCCCATCAATTTTTTTCTTCATGGGAATTCTTCTGAAAATATTCAAATGTATACATGCAGATACACACGCACACACACCATGGTAAATTTCACTATGAGGCCATGATACTTCTCATTTGTATGTTACGGAATAATTCCAAAAATGACAGCAGTCTGAGAAGAGGCTGTATCATTTCCTTTAACTCTTATTTTTCCAAATACTTTCCATCATCCATTTGCTGTTTTCAATCCTAGTCTGATTATTTTTATTTCTGACTAACATTAAGCAGGGTTCATTTGACTTTTTAATTAGATTGTACCATCTTTTTAAGTTTCTTTGCAGTTGAATGAAACAAAGGGGCCATTTATCAAAATATGAAACTTGACCATTCTAGAGGTTTTTGTCATAATTTTATTGCTATTATTTTTGCTTATTTTTTGTGAACTGCCAGGATTTTTTTGTGATTGCAGTAGGGTATACATTTGATTAAGATATAATAAATAAAGATGGAATTGCACAAAAATATTTAGTGTATGCTTTTTAAAAATTAAGTGTTAATGTTTCATGTTGTTGCTCCCTCGTGACTGTAGCACGTATGTCCATCTTAAGTTTGATTTCTGTTTAGATGTGATGCCTTACTTTGCAGATTAATAATTTATTAAATTAACCATTTTAGGGATTCTTTGACTGAGATTTCTGCAAAATTGCACATTGCACAGCCTGAAAATGACTCTACAGTTCCTTTGTTGAAAATGTATTCATCTTCAGATTGTCAATATGAAGTAAGTAAAAACTATAAAAATATTCAATTCCTTTTGTTTTTCTTCAGAATAAGGTAGCCTATATTGTTTATTTGTTTATTTATTTTATAAATTTGTATAACACCTTAGTCACAAAGTATCTTTATGGATTGTATCCAAAAATAATGAAACTCTTTTGAAAAACTAAAGCTAAATGATCTTTGCTTTCATCTTTAATGTATTTGTGACTTACGGGCTCATTTTAAATGTAGATGGTTCAGTAACCATTCAAAGTTGCTTGTTGAATGAGTGGTCCTCAAAATTCTGGACTGCAGAAATTCTGCTTCAGTCAAACCCTTTTGACATCCTGTAGTCATGTAATTGCTGTTTGTGACCTCCCCTGCATGCTTCTCCCAAGCAAAGCCAATGAGAAAGCTGGCAGGGAAGGTTGCAAGTTGCACTGGTAAGTCCCCCAAGTCTTTATGTACTGATACTGTTTTAACAATCTGCATGTCTTGGGGTTACGATAGCAACTAGGTTGCTGAGATTGTCATTGCTAAGCAATACAATTACATGACATATCACTTTACAACCACCTTGCTTAGTGATGGCAATCCTGATCCCAGTATCTTTGTGACAGGACGACTATTTATATTGTATTTCTTAAAAGATATCTATACTTCTCTCTGTGTGATGAAATGATAAAAGTAGCAAGAATGAAGTACATCTATCACTGGATAAAATGCACAGTTGACGAAGCCATGAAACCAGGATAATGACCTTCTAGTTCTAGTTGACCTTCTAGACTAGGAAAAGCATTAATGCTGTTGATTTTTTTTGGGGGGGGGGAGATAGTTTCAACCTAATGGGTGAAATAGTTTCAATCTAACGGTGGAAAGCAGCAGTGTTAATATGAGGTAACAAGTTCTCTGGAAGATGTTTGACAGGAGACACTCGATCTTTGGAAGATCTGACATGGAAGGTAAAAAAAGACCCAAAGAGTATCTGATTAGTATTAACAGAAGGACTTCAATATGCACTTGGCAAGAGACTGTAAGCTTAAAGTAGTTGTATAGGAGGGAGAAGCTATGAAATGCAACCTTCAGAAGTAATGTTTATTTTTGTAAAGTATTTTAGTAATCTTATATCACTTAAAATGAGGGGATAAATGGGGAACTCATCAAATTTGCAGACGACACCAAGCTGGCAGGAATAGCCAACACTCCAGAAGATAGGCTTAAGATACAGAAGGATCTAGACAAACTTGAACATTGGGCACTATGCAATAAAATGAAATTCAATTGTGAAAAAAGTAAGGTCCTACATATAGGCAAGAAAAACAAAATATAAGCAAGGTGGTTGTACAGTATAGGTGGTACTTTGCTCAATAGTAGCAACTGTGAGAGGGATCTAGGAATCCTAGTAGACAACCATTTGAATATGAGCCAGCAGTGTGCAGCAGCTGCCAAAAAAGCCAACACAGTTCTAGGCTGCATAAACAGAGGGATAGAATCTAGATCACATGAAGTGTTAATGCCACTGTATAGTGCCTTGGTAAGGCCACACTTGGAATACTGCATACAGTTTTGGTCGCCACGATGTAGAAAAGACATGGAGACTCTGGAAAGAGTGCAGAGAAGAGCAACCAAGATGATTAGGGAACTGGAGACTAAAACATATGAAGAACGGCTGCAGGAGCTGGGTATGTCTAGTTTGATGAAGAGAAGGACCAGGGGAGACATGATAGCAGTGTTCCGATATCTCAGAGGGTGCCACAAAGAAGAGGGAGCCAAACTATTCTCCAAGGCACCTGGGGGCAGGACAAGAAGCAATGGGTGGAAACTGATCAAGGAGAGAAGCAACTTGGAACTAAGGAGAAATTTCCTGACAGTTAGAACAATTAACCTCTGGAACAGCTTGCCTCCAGAAATTGTGAATGCCCCAACCCTGGAAGCCTTTAAAAAGATGTTAGATAGCCATTTGTCTGAAATGGTATAGGGTTCCTGCCCACGCAGGGGGTTGGACTAGAAGACCTACAAGGTCCCTTCCAACTCTGCTATTGTATTGTATTGTATTGTATTGTATTGTATTGTATAAAATATGGATCAGTGTGGACAAGGAGTCTTCATCTAGGAGAGACTGGGGTGGATGCACAATCTAAATAAACTAGAAGGCATTTTGGTACTATGGGCACTTACTGTATTTATCTTTCCAGTAAAAGTTTTAAATTTTTTATCTCAAAGATTTGTTTTTAAATAATAACTCATGCATGTATGTGTTAAACTAGGTAACTGTCAAGACCTCTTTTCTGCAGGTCCTTGGTCAGGTAAGATTTTATTTAATACCTTATACACAATTATGTTTAAGTAGATTAAGAGAAGTAAGATTTGCAATTTAATTCAATTTGATATATTTTAATTGATCAGTTACTGTTACAGCAGTGTGTGTTATTTAAAGCTTAATTGTGGCCTTAAAAAGTAATCATGGCTTTATAAGGCCATAAATAAAATTTATTTACTAAACTTCTCTATGGAAGGTTTGTGCTCAATAGATTTTGATAATATTAAAAGTACCTTCAAAAATGAATTTAGGATATGGTTCTCCAAACAAATTTAAGTAAGATGTCACACCCCAATATTCCAAAAGGGTTCACTCCAGCTTCCTATTTATTATTCATTACAATTCTGACATTTCATTAGGCCCTCATTTTACCCAGGCTGCATGCATGGCCCTCAGCAGTCCTTTTGGAATGTTTAAGGGTGCTCCTGGGCACCTTTGGTTAGGTTCATGCAGCACAATAGAAACTCTTAACTCTCATGCTACTATGCTGTTCCCTATATCCTACTTTATTTGAGTATATATCTTCTTAATTATTTAGAGCCTAACATTGTTTTCTATTAGATATCTTATTGTATATGGCCTTGGGGTCATAATAAACTGATTGAGGAAATAGTATGAATAACGGATGCCCCCCAGCTGCTTTTGAATATGCACAAGCTAACTTTTTCTAACAAAATGTATCAGCAGGATGGGTCTGCCTCACTAAATTACAAATAAGCAATCATGAATTAATAGAATCCTCATTTTCTTTTAAAATAAATAATGTGTGCCTGCCTGTTTTAAGGCAGAATTTAAAGTAGTTGTGTAATTGCTATAAAAATACTATGGGAGGGAAGTGCACTAGGAAAATAATTTTAAATGGTGATTTTTTTTCTGAGCAAGTGTAGTAGTTACCTTTGCCACTGGATATATAAACATCTGCTGCACCTTCTCTCATGGGAGCAAATTTTTGCATATTCAAAAATATTTGAACTATGTTTAATGCAACTACTGTATATAATTGAACAATTGCACTAAATTGAGTATGATTGAATTCTGAGCTAGCATGTGTAGTGTCATTAGATGTAATATAATATGAGATGGTTCCTATAGTTTAATTATAGATCTGCTACTTGTTTACAGGAAACATTGAAATGAAATACATACATACATACATACATACATACATACATACATACATACATACATACATACATACGGACACACACAAACATATTTGCTGAAATAGAAATTTTGACATTGAGTAAAGCAATGTTGCTTTTTTAAAGTAAAAGGTATAAATTGAAAAACACACACATTTCATAAAGTTTCAGCAAGCTTGTAAATTAGTATTGTCATTGCTACAGTGAAATTTACTGTAAATTATTTAAAACCAGTTTTGTAGATAACACTACAGTATTCCAGGTAATAACATTCTAAACAGATTAAAAAACTCCAATTAGCTGTTTTGGAGCGGGATGGGAAAGCAACAAAATGGCAGCTGATATTGTCTATTAGTGTATTAAAATTCCCAGATTAGTTTTGTTTAAATCCATATTGCCTTAATTTAAACATTTTCTACATAAGTGGTCACATTCTAGATTCTTTAGGTACACATATCACAATCCATGCTTTTTTAAAAAAATAAATGAAGATTAGATTCTGATCACTCACCAGGGCACATGGCTCTAATAAGCCCCAAAGTAATCTGAACATTTCCATTTTTTTTGTAAATTGCTAACCATGCTTTGATAGTAATATTTATGCTGATCTGATCTCATACATATTATGAGGGAATATCCACCTGAAGAAGCAGTGGAAGCAAATCTTGGCAGCACAGAGCTTTCTCAGGAAGGAGGCAGTATATTCCAGAGAGAAGCTCAAATTAAGAAACTGCAGTCCTTAACTAGAATCTCTCAGTATATATCTAATAGGCTAGAGCAGTGGGTCTCAACCTTCCTAATGCCGCGACCCTTTAATACAGTTCCTCATGTTGTGGTGACCCCCAACCATAAAATTATTTTATGTTTTCAGTATTTTTTTTGAAAATATGGTCTTAGGTGACCCCTGTGAAAGGGTTGTTCGACCCCCAAAGGGGTCCTGACCCACAGGTTGAGAACCACTAGGCTAGAGGGTTATAGCTTTAGCTTAGCAAGATTCTGTCTATTAGGTGTAAGCAAATAAAGGGTTGGACTCAATTGGATTTCACTGTGCCATTTTTGGGCTTAAAGCACTTACTAAAACTCATTGACATATGGTTTTCTGCAACTCATGTTGTCCTGCTATTCTTTACTATTTACATTGGAACATATGATCTTCCTACAAATCAATGAGAAAATAGATTCACTTTCTAATCTTTTTCCCTTAATATATTTTTGAGAATGAATTAGTTAGGATTGGAAATGTTTTATGCAAGTCTTGCTTTTTCCATGACTATGCAGGGTGATTTCAAGCAAGACACTTTATTATATCTGTACAAAATTGTAAGAATGACTGAGGTAGTTAGTATAGGAATAAAGGGAAAGGTAAAATGAATTTTCCATGTTCTTGTTTTCCAAAAAACATCTTTGTTTTGTAGGTGATAAGATTCCATGGTGGCACTCTTCCTATGTACATTATTTCTAATATTCTTCTTGCCTACAGAAGACAGTTAAGGTCCCTAGTGTCAACAGGTAACATTACATGAAAAGATTTTTAAGCAAGGTTTGTTTATCGCTAAAAAACTAGTTCACATTGCATTTCATTTTATGTTTGTTTATGTTTATGTTTATTGGATTTGTATCCCGTCCTATCTCCCCGAAGGGACTCAGGACGGCGCACAGGCAAAGATTCAAAACAATACAAATCAATACAAAATACAATATAACTACTATAAAAATATATTAAATTTAAATCCGTGCTAAAAACATCTTAAAAATCATCTAAAAACCCTTAATAAAATCCCCACAATTTGTTAATAAAGTCTAAGCCAGGCCAGCCAGATGGAAAAAATGAGTTTTAAGCTCTCGGCGGAAGAGGCGCAGGTCCGTGATGGTGTGAATGTTGGGAGGTAGGTCATTCCAGAGAGCCGGACCTGCCACAGAGAAGGCCCATCCCCTGGGGGTTGCCAGCCCGCATTGGCCAGCAGACGGCACCCTGAGGAGGCCCTTCCTGGGTCCTTTTGGAGAAGGGCGGGATATAAATCAATTAAAACTAAACTAAACTCCCTGTGCGAGCGGACAGGAAGGAGGGAGGTGTGTGGTAGGAGGTGGTCTCCCAAATACCCAGGTCCCGTGCCATGGAGCGCTTTAAATATGGTTATCAATATCTTGAAGCGCACCCGGAAGGCCACAGGCAGCCAGTGCAGCTCGCGCAGGAGAGGTGTTATATGGGAGTATCGAGAGACTCCCAAGATCCCCCGCGCGGCTGCATTCTGTACTAGCTGGAGCCTCCGGGTGCAACCCAAGGATCTGTGTCATTGCTTTTAAAACAAGGCTGACATTTGTTTGAAACTATTTATAATGAAACAAATCCCTTTTAGAATGTAAAGAGATAAAATGTTATAAAATAGTATTTAGTGAATTATGAATATTTCATAGCTCATTGACTTCAACAGGATCATATTTTAAAATGATCACAGGTAGCCCTCAAGTTGCAATGACAATTTGGACCAGAATGTCTGTCACTAAGCAATGCAGTTGTAAATTCCACTTGACTGCATCCCTTAGCGACAGCAATCCCGGTCTCCCTTTGTTGTTGTTGAATCTCACCAGTCATCAGCCAAGGACCCATCCTGATCCAAGCCATTCCTGTCTAGATTCATCCCAGCCTCGAACCTCAGTTCTTCCAATGTAAGGGACTACCTCTTCTGCAATGCCCCCCCCCCAACTGCCTTTAGATCACCTAGAGTGGGAAGAGCACAGGGAAGCAGGGGACTAGAAGTGCTGGGAGCCAAAAGGGCAGAAATGGGGAAGAGATAAGCAAGTAAGAGGAGTTAAAGTGGTTGATCATGTAGTCATAACTTCAGGGACTGTGCTAAAGTACATTTGTTTAGTGCCTCCGTAATTTCAAATGGTCACTGAATGAATTATCATAATTTGAAGGAATAAAGCTTTTGAAAAGCATATTTCTAAATAATTGCATTATACTGGGCTTTTTAATAAGACTTGTAAACTGGACATGGGAATGTATGCATGGAACTAAACATTATTTTAATTTAAATATAGATATTTAAATATCAGTGATTTTTTTTCTTTTTGTGCTCAAGTAAAAAGAGAGTCTGAGAAGTAATTGATTTTGATAGTATAATTTTTAAACATTTTCAAATGTACTCTAAAAAGATAAATATTAACTTTATCATTTAATTTGTGAACATGTGGTTTCAGATATTTTTTCTTTTGTTCCAGGTCAGTGTTCAGACTTTGTTCCTACACTTACTAAAGCAGCTAAGCCTTATAAAATAGAACCCATAGCATACATGATTAAGTTCTTGTTGGGGTATGTTTCTTTTTAATATATTTAATATATTTTTATTTTATAGTTACAGAATTTTTCTCAAACATTACCACTTTTGTAACTATTTATAACATTAATTTTGCAGCTAAGATTAATTACTAGTTTGGGAAATGCAGGTAATCAAACCAAATAACTATCATGCTGTTTTTTTTTTTTAGACTTAACTGGTTTAAAGGACTCAGAAATTCAGATCTGGATCGTGTCACAGTGAACAACCAGGACTTGTGGTTTCCTTTTGTATCCCTGATTCTCTTTATGTTTGGGACTGGCATAGCCTATTGGGGTGGCATACTTCTTGACTCGTCTATAAGGCTTTTATCTTCATTGCACTTAGTTTTGACAAGGTAAAAACCAATAAATAAATGCAAATGTTTAGTGGTATTGCTGGAAACAACATTTGGTAAACTTGCTGAGAAATATATTCTCTCTGCCTTATTCAACAATGCAAGAATATTTTCTGAATTGATATTTTTAAAATCATCTTAAAACTGAAACACTTATAAATATCACAAGCACAATGCAAAGGTTTCTGATATAGCCCCTAAGCCCTAGTGTTGCAAAAGCAACACTCTTTGAACCTATAGTTACTAGACTTACACACAAACTATTGTATCACTTAAAAGGCAACAGGAATCAATTATTTACTACACTTTTGTGTTTTACAGGCAACACTTGCACAAAAGGTAAAATGACTCCAGCAATTTGACAGATTGGAAATGAGTCATATTTACTCTAAATATGACCCATTTCTTGATTGTCTTTTCCAAGAATGGAAAGTTAACAATACACGTACACACCCACACACCACAGACGTATTCCTGCCAAGTAAACTATTTGGATGTGTGTAAAGAGATCACCAAGAATAGAACTTTTATCTTTTAATAAAAAAATAAGAAAATTAGGAAGAAAAATATCTCTCCCTCTCTTTTTAGATCTTACTCTCTACATTGGAGATACAAAAACAAAACTAATTGGTTTTCTTTTCTAAACAATTTACCAGTCTAAAACTCATAACACATAGTAATTTTTTGCTAGGCCAATGAAAAGATCACAAAAGTATGTGCAAACTTTTGAATTCTCTAAAGTTGTTAATTGGATTAGGGCAAAAAGGAGAAAAGATAAGTAGTTAATTCCCATTTTTGGCATGTGGGAAGAGACTTCAGACATACAAATTTTGTCCTTTATGCTTCAACTCAAAGAAAATGCCTTCATTTCTTGCTTCATTGACAAACAAGAAAAATCCCTCCAAATAATCTAGTGGGGGTCTATTATTCATAGTTCCAAGATGCTGTGGATATTGTTGGGAATATTATGAAATTGAAAAGTTGTGACTTTTCAAACGTTGTTGTTGTTATCAAGAAAGTTATTGATCTTCCTGAAAAGTACTTTTGAATTCAGAAAAAGTCTTTTAAGCAAGGCAGGATATGTTATGCATATAATGTATTCACAATTGTTAAATTTTAAACTCATTTGGACGAACTATAACAATATATATTATAAGCAAAATATTATACAAATGGATAAAATCCTCCCACCCATATACCATGGACCAGTGATGGCGAAACCTTTTTTGCTCACATGCCAAAAGTGGGGGGAGTGCAGGGGGATCATGCACAGGCATGCCACACCCATAAGTGCACGTGTGTGTGACCAGCACTCCCCCCTCACTTTTGGCACACTTCCCCCCCCCCCTCTCTCCAGGCTCCAGAGGCTTTCTAGGAGTCTGGGGGAGGGCAAAAACAGCCTCCCCTGCCTCCCCTCAGAGGCCCTCTGGAGGCTTCAGCAGCTTCCCTGAAGCCTCCAGAGCGCAAAAAATTGGTCCTACGGCCAAACCAGAAGTCACTTTCAGTTTTCCCATAGTGCTGTTTTTGGCCCTCCGGAGCCTTCAGGGAAACCTTGTGAAGGCTCTGGAGGGTGAAAAATGGCCCTACGAGCAAACAGGAAGTCCATTCCTGAACTTCTGTTTTGCCCTTAGGGCTGGTTTTTTGCGCTCCAGAGAGCAGAAAATGTCCTCAAAAGAAGGCCAAAGTCAGCTGGTTAGCGTGCGCATGCGTGCTGGAGCTGACAGGGCAACACCTCGCATACCCTAACAAATGATTACACGTGCTACCTGAGGCACTTGTGCAATAGGTTTGCCATCATGGCCATAGACCAAGGATAAGAAATATAGCAGCCTCCAGATGTTTTAGATTTCATTCCTATTAGTGTAGGTTATCAAAGCGTAGGTGTAGGCTGCCAATTTGTTAGGAGTATTGAAGTTTGAATTATTTCAGCCTGCTTACTCTTGCTATAAACAAATTTGTAGTTTAATTAAAGGGTACTTTTAAACAGTAATTTTATGCTAAGTAGAACAATCAGCTGTTCATTTGAATCTTTTTTGTGTTTGTTCCATTATTTCCTTCCGTGTATTGTTACAAATAATACCTTGATATTACATACGAAGTGGAAAAAGGATAAGATGGGATGAGGTAGGATGAGATGAGATGAGATGAGATAGCCTTTATTGTCACTTTTTTCTATCAACACACTGGTTCACATTAAAAATGAAATTCTAATGCCTGGTCTCAAAAGAAAATAAGGCAAAATGTTGAAAATCCACTCATATAATGGTAAACTGTGCAACAAAATCATGAAAGAGTTAATTGTAGGGGGGAAAGCTCATTATGTATAACCTGTGTCCTTATGCATTTAGGTATCATGGCAAACTATGATTAAGAAGCTTAGCATTTCTTATTTGGCAAAACCAAGGTTATGATTAAATAGAAAATCATTTAGAATGTTGATTCCTACTGAGTGTACTGAATCTCAATTTAATATTGAGTAATAAAATAATGGAAAACAGCCAAGCAACTTTCAACCAACATTTGAATGTTAGAGCTCTAAAAAATTAGTTTGCAGCTTGAGTCTCAACAGTTCTTACCATAAACCATAGTTTGATGTGAAGTTTGAACTCTGACATTTTGTTTTGTAATATAATTAATATTTTATCACATAAATGTGTTTATTTTGTATTTGCTAGACCCTCTAGACCTCCATCTCACAACTGTCTGATTACTCGATTAAGATTTTGTGTTGCGGTTTCGATATTTTTTCTTAGCTGGACTACCTGTGGAGCACTGGCAATAATGTTGACTTATTTTCATTATATATTCAAGGTATTTAAACAATAAATGTTATAATACAAACATATTATTGACATTTTTTAGGCTACAGGTTGGTTAGTTAATTTCCCACTAGTTTATGTTAAGAATGGAAGATCATACGTTTTTGCTAGTTTGGCCTTTAGATCATCCATCCTGCCCATATATGAGTCTACGTACAACCTATGTGTAGAAATTTACTGCTGATGTTTCTGGTAATCAATACAGACGTGCCTCTAGAGAAAAGTCACTAGGATGGAGAGCTATTGGATAATTCTTAACTAGGTTATACAATTTGTCCCTTTGTCCCTGAAATAGATTTATGCTCCCTGCTCATTATTCTTTCTATCCAAGGAAGAAAGAATGGATTGTAAAATAATGTAGCAGTAAAATCCCAAAGAACTTCCAGATATGCAGGGATTATATATGAATTCAATAATATGGTAAGAATGCAAAGTGCTCAGGCAATATAAGGAAACCACAAAGATGCCAAATAAGAGCTTTAAAAATATTTAAAGAGGGAACTGTAGAACAAAGAGGCACAGAATAATAAAGTGCAACCATTAACTTTAGGAAGCTATGATCATAGGCATATAATGTGGCAGAACTAAAATATATGCTTGTTGTTACAGGTTGTTAATTTCCATTCAAATTTAAGATCTGAACTAAGTGTTTGTAATGCGGTAAGTCTGTTTATTGTATACTTTTTGTGGTTGGCTTAAGAACATTCATGTCTTAACATATACGGAGTTCCTGTTCTTGCCTACTGCTTGCAGAATATCATTACTCCACATTGTTTCATGGGGATTTACTATACCCGCCCCCACGGTAAAAGGCTGAAAAAAATCTATTAGATCAGGTTTAGTTTGACACTCTGATCTTGTGTTTCTGAACTCCTAGCTTCTTTTTTAAAGAAGAAATAGATTACTTGCTGTTTTACTTTAGTGTTTCCAGTGCTTGAATAATTCTTCATAACAAAGCAGTGTCAAGATAGCACCATGAGAGGAAATTCAAGCATTTGAGCAACTGAACACCATAACAGGAAGTGGGGCAGAAAATAGGTTCATATGAGGACTATTGCATTGGTTATGTCACTGTTGGCTCTCCAGCTCTTTGTATGTTGTTCAGAGTTTGTGTTCCATTCTTCTCAGAGTATTTTACAGAAGAAACAATAATTACCATATTTTTCGGACTATAAGACGCACCAAGATTTCAAAGAGGAAAGTAAGAAAAAACAGTTTTTGTCTTCCCCGGCCTCCACGAGCACTTTGCTCCTGAAGGCCGGGGAGGCCCAAAAAGGGGGCGTTTTTGCCTTCCCCCAGCCCTGCTGAAGCCTATTTTTCACAAAAATGGGATGTGTGAGAGGGGCTTCGGGAAGCCAAAAATGGCTGTATTCAGTGTATAGGATGCACCAACATTTCCATGCCATTTTGGGGGGTGGAAACATGTGTCTTATACTCTGAAAAATATGGTATAATTATCAATCTAAAATAGGGTTCTTGAAAGTTTGGAGATCTCTGATCTAAAAATCACAATATATAAGGGAAAGGATTGGAGAAAAAGAAATGATCTAGTTCTGTTCAGGGCAAGCTGATCCCCAAAACACGCACAAAGAACTATTTATGTTTTCATTTAATTTCAGTATCTCCTGCAAAATTTTGCCATAGAATGTGTGCTAAGCTGCAAGAACTAACCAAGATGGGGACAGCAATTCAAAATAGGAATAATCCTTCATCAGAAAGGAATCTGATTTAAAATAAAACAATAATATATAATCTCATGAATTTAAACGACTGAATTATGGCATGCTATTATTAAATTATTTTATGAACATTTCAAATTACTCTTTATACTTGTATTAACTAATGCTGAAAAACTGAAATATATTTATATTTTTATAGCCCATAAAGAACCCAGAACCTAAATCGGATGATTCAAAAAATGAAAAGAGGAACAGCTACAGATCAGAGGATTGCCCTTCAGAAGCAAGAAACTCATTTAGCACCACCATTGCCAATGACAGCATTATAGATAGCCTTAAGATGCATGTCACTGTCATCAACTTAATCACATGGATTGTGCTTCTTAGTTGCCCATCCTTAATTTATTGGCTAAAAAATATCAGGTAATCACCCCAAATTTGCAGGTATTTTTTAAAAAAAAACTATTATGAGATGGCCTTTGAGCTCAATAGAAGACTTCGTGAAGTACCGTATTTTTCAAAGTATAAGATGCACTCGAGTATAAGACGCACCGAGATTTTAAAGAGGCAAATTAAAAAAACAAGTTTTTACACTCTGTAGACCTCCCCAAATTAGCCCATTTTTAGCAAAAACAGGTCCATTTTTTGTCCACAAAAAGGGCATGCATAGCCTTTAGGAGGCTTATAGAGTGCTCCTGAGGGCTGGGGAGGGGAAATGACCTGTTTTTCACTCATTTTTGCCTCCTCAGCCCCCAGGAGCCCTCTATAAGCCTCCTAAAGGCTATGCATGGCCATTTTGGTGAAGGGGGCAGGGTTTCAGGAGGCCAAAAATGCTGTATTCAGTGTATAAGACACACCCAGATTTTCAGCCTCTATTTTGAGGGGGAAAGGTGCATCTTATTCTCTGAAAAATACAGTATTTGGGTGTGTAGATGAAATCAGTCCAGATGACTTATGAATGTGAGAGGCAGCCACAGTACATTAGCAGGTAGAGAACTAAAGAAAAAATATTTAAAAGTTGAAAGATAAAATGGCTGCAAGAAAATGTAGAACCACAAATGTTTTAATTTTTAGCATATTAGGAACCTATCTTGAAATGAAAAATCCATTATAAGTATTTTTTTATTATCTTAAAATTGACATAGGTTTTTTTGACTGTTTCTGAAATATGAGGTAGTTCACAGAGATTCAATATTTTTTATTGTTAAAGCAGCTTTAATTGAGAGAAAAAGTTGCATTTGTGCCATCTAATGACATGGTATATTTTTCCCTATTTCTCTGCTTGTTTTATTTTCAAGAATCTTTTCAACTCCTTTACTGTATTTTGTTGTTGCTACTAGAAAAATAATTTTGCGTGTGAGTAATACAAATTGCAATAGTCCTTTGTATTTTCTTTCTTTTTAAATTAGATACAATATCAGACTTGATCCTGATCCATGCAGATTTGTTGCTGTTATTCTGATAGTCATTTTGGGTATACTCATGAATACAAGTACTACAAAACTTAAATCAAGGTACTTTAATTATCTTCTAATATATATAATTATATAATATATTATAAATTGTGGTACATTATTAGGAATTGGATCAAAGCAAAAAAGATTTTTTTAGTTTTCCGAACTGCTTTAGATTCAACAAAAGCTCTCTGCAGCAAGAGGATGGAGATGAGATTTTTTTATTTTCATCTTGTTCCAAGCTTATTTTTTTTCTTTTCCTACACAAAAAATAAACTGAATTTTCCAGATCATTTTGCAATTCTGCTAGCGGACAACTCTCATAGTAATTATTACAGAATATAAAGAAATTGCATTAATTGTTCTCTTATAAACTCGTGAGGTGAGGGAATGGAAGTCTATATTGACTTTATATATATTTTTCTTTTAAAAGCCATGGGGTGGATGGTTCTCTTACAAATTGAAGTGATAAAATTCCAATTTCCTGCTTTAGCATATTCTAGGATGTTTTACTGCAAATAAATTATATGTTGAACATTACTCCATAGTATTGCTTCAATAATATCTGTTGTTTATATGCTACATTAGCCTTTCCAGCTTGATTACCCTGTCCACCAATAAATTGTACCTGTATCTCCAGTCAGCATAACCATGTTGGCTTGGGAGTTGAAATCAAATACCATGTGAGATTAGGAAAGACTAAGATTAACAAAAGTACTCATACGTTTTACTGCTTGAATAATTTTATTGTATTTTTTTTCTTTTTCTTCCTACAGTAAATTATTGAAGATTGCAGCATATTTTCCACTTCTTTTCTCTGTTGCTTCTGTAGTTTTTGCACCTGTTTATTTATATCAAATGCCATACTTTGTAATAATTCCTCTTTTTTTACATTCATTATGCAGCATTGTTTAAAATCTTTAGTAATAGATGCGGAAGTATAGATAATATAGGAAAACCTACGCTGCATCTTCTATCAATGATAGAAAATGGAAAGGCTTTAGGTTTCCAAAGAAAACAATATTTTTACTTACTAATTTTGAAAAGAAATGCATAAATCTGTTACTCAGTAAGCATTTTGTTCTTGACACTGAGGGAAAACATGGTTGCATCAGTTCCTTGTATTGAAGCAAATAGCTTATACTTATTTTAAAATTGCAAGTTTATATGTCCAAGATACTTCTGTGTACTTATTTCATTGAATCACCACTCCCATATTTATTTTGGCACTATTACTGTTGGAGTAAATAAGATATCAGTTCGTATTGTGAAATAACTTCATACATCTAAAACCTTTTGCATAGTTATTTGAATTCAAGAATTGAAGAACTAAGCATCTAGCCACAGTAGAATGGAACGTTACTAGAGTATTTTCTGCATAGAAACTATTTTATTCAAGGGCAGTGAAACCCTGCATTGTGTAAATGATCATTTCTCTAATACTTTCCTTTCCTTTCACTGTACAATTCTTATAGTTTAAACCATGTTGGAAAGACCAGGTTAAAGACAGTCAAACAAGACAATTCAGAAAACTTCCCTAAAGCTACATACAGAGATTTTAAAAATGCATCCTGGAAGTGTTTCATTAGAATAATATTTTGCTAATGTCACTCAGCACCTCTTAAATCCAATATTATTTGGATTGATAAAATGTAGGCATCAAAGATATCAATACTTATCTGTGCACAAAGAAGTTTTAAAAGGACCTGCCTTTACCTCCTTTTACACATTAACTATGCTAATGCTACATATAACCATTTAAAAAGCAGCAAATATTTTGGTACTTTAAATAAAATGTATAAGGCATTTTTGCTGCTTTTGCATATCACAATGAGTTTAAAACTTCATTGTATTTCTTAGCAGCTCTTTTACATAGTGGCTAATTTCCTCTTCCTGGAGAGAGTCTTCCTCTAAGCAAAGTTATAATATTTTTCCTTACTTGTATCCACTATAATTCCTGCCTAAAGTGCCTTTGGTTAGTTAATTTTTCTCTTGTTTATCATTTTTTCTAATTTATTAAAAATATTTATAGAATTGTTCTGTAATATTAACAATTTAGTAGATTGTGATATGTGTGAATCATTACATGTGCTAATGTTACCATATTTACATGGAATGCTTCAAAGTCAAGCCATTCTTGGTATTCAGACATACTTTTAATAGGATATTAAAATATTCTTAGGTAAGTCTCTTGAAAAAAGTCCTCCAATATCTAATTTTCAACTGATTTTATGGCACTAAACTGAGCTATCAGTGTACTCTGTGTCCTAATTAATGGATAACTTACAATGAGTTTCTTTTTTACTGCTATACTGGGCTTTTTGCCAACAGCTGGCAAAGCACAAAGTAGTGCAATCTATTCTCAGACCTCATTCAATGAAGACTGACCTTGGAAAGCATTTCTATGCCTCTCATAGCTGTATGCTAAATAGAATTTTGGCAGTGACCTTTTGTCTCTTGTTAGTGCTACAGCGAGAGAAATGGTACTTGCCAAATTATTCTTTCTCAAGCAGAAGCTAAGGGCATAAAAGTTCTCTTCAAATTCATGCATTGGCATCTCCTGGGAAGCTTGTCCTTCTAATCAGATGCCAATGAGAACTTCAATTTGTTAAAGGTCATTATAGGTTTTAGTAAAGGCTCTGTTTGACTGTATAACCTTTATCTATTTTGCAGTGCATATGGTGTGGGTATGTGTGTGTCATAGTATCTAATGTTTATTAACATTGTGGCAGCTTATTGCATACCAGCTCGTAATCTATGGCTATTCAGACTGAAAGTATTAGAAGTTAAGGAGCTATCCAATACACTTTAGAATCTTTTAGACAGCTCTGGACAATCTATTATGGATTTATGTGTTACTAGAAAATCAAAGCTGCTGAATGTGGTCTCATACCTGTATATGAGAAGCGGGTGAATTGAGAAATCTTTAATCATATTCTTAGTGAATGGATGCTATTTTACACTTTGTGTGAATTGTGCATACTTAGGATGTACAGTACTTTTATTATACTTTTTACATATTTTTGTACCTGCCTATAAATTAATAATTTATAGTTTTAGATTGTATATTGAAAGTAGTTTTACACTTTTATCTGAAATGTTTTGCTTTTTTCCTATTTTGGATCTCCTTCTCTTTTTGCTTTTAACTTGGATTTACAATATCCATTAAGAAAAAACAAGCAGTGTAATTATAGCCAGGCTACTCACAAGAAAGTCCATTTCAGTGCTTTGAGATTTTCTTCAGTTAAGCATGCAACTATGTGTAGAACTGTAGGTATTTCAGGAAAGTAGTCTAAGGAAATTTTAAAATGAAAACATCCCTACTTTTTAATAGGGTCCTGCAAGAGGTGTCAAAATGGTGAATCGCGGGCTGGATGCATGCCAGGGTGGGCATGCAGCCATGCCCACCCTGGCTCCACAAGGCAAAAAATGTTGTGATATATCACATCACATGATCGAGTTTGATACCCATTCATTTAGGCAGTCTCCAGGAATCAACAAGAGCAGCTATATTAAATTTCCGCAGCTTAATTAAACATCATCATCATAGGTGGTAGTGGTGGTGGTGGTAGTAGTACATGGCAGTGTTACATTAGCCAGGAAAATACAGTGCTAATGCAGAGTAGCAGCTTGGCTGCCAATTTACTAGCTCTTTCAGGTGCATCATAGGAGAGTGAGCTAGGTTTGCACTAGAAAGAAAGATGAGCAGCTCTTCCTCATCCAAGGCTCCCTCCTTCCATCGGAACCACCTCACAAATAGGTGTCACAACTAGGAAGGTTGAGAGTTGGCAGAAATCTGACCACCTGCATGAAGTACCGGTTCATCTCCCCACTCAAGCAGTATCTGTTTATCTACTTTCATAGAACATGTTTTCAAACTGTTAGATGGACAGAAGCTGAGGCAAGTGATGGAAGCTCACCCCACCATGCAGTGCTAGGGCTCAAATCAGTGTAGCAGAGACCATCTCCAGTTTCACAAAGCCACTGAGCCACCACATCTCAATTAGCCTTTGAGAAAATGCTTTTTCCTAGAAATTCAAATTGACTTCTGTATATTTTAGGATCAGAATCCAATTGGGAGATGAGAACTGTTTAAGAATAAATCTGTGCAAGTGCTAACTTTTTATTTTGAATTCTTACATGTGCAATTGGCATGGAGGACTAAACAATAATAAGAACTATTGGAAAAACTAATAAGAAAAGAGGAGGGACCATATTCAAAATATCCATGCCTGGGTCCATGAGGTTAAGGGGTGGCTTTTTTTGGTTCTGGTTCCTGAAGAGCAACTTTCTCATGTAATTACTATATTAAAAACATGAGAAACTGAGCAGAGTTTCAACAATTTCAGAAGAGCCTGGTGGCTTGAAAGGAGGGCATGTTCCAATCCTTCAGCTCTTGGAGTTATGTATTAAGCATGGATATATTGTGCAACTTTGATTTTCAAACCTGCTAGATTTTTTGATATTGCTTAGCCAGTCGGCTACACATGCCTCAAACATTTATTTATAAATACCTCTATTCAGAAATGCTAGATGTATCCTTAAGCTTTCAATCACCATTTCTGATCTCTAGTGCCTGTAAACCAGGGGTGTCCAAACTTGGGAACTTTAAGACTTATGGCTGGGGAATTCCCAGGTTTGGACACCCCTGCTGTAAACAAATGAGTATCTGCCAAAAAAATTAACTAGCAAAGAAATAATTTACAGTAAAGGATGACCTGTTTGCACAGTTGGATCTCACACTCATCTGGTGTGATACGGTTGATAGAATGATTCATTTCATAACTCATGGCTCTTAACATCTGCATGGGCTCTTACTGTTCATTCATTAAAGTATGTTTCTGTCCACTGCAATATATTCTGAACAATATGAAATATTTAATCCCTAAGTAGCCTTGCTTTTAGAGTTAATTTTGTAACCCGAGAGATCCTTCTTCAGTTGCAATATTAATCTTTTGCTTCCTTTTTCTAGAAAATAAGATAATGTAGCTAGATCAACATTAATATTAACTATTTTAGAAATACATGATGTTTGTTAAAAGCATTTGTAATTGTTAATGTATTTCTGGATATTTATGCCAAGGAAGTATGATTGAACAGCTTACCCGTGCTTTGGAATGGGTGAAGAATACATTTTTAGTTCATTTTGATAGATTTTTAAAACTTGATGCTAATCTGTGTGATAAATATTTAAGATGAGAAACATACTTGAAATATTTTCATTCATTAAAAAAAGCGTAGTTTGATTATTCAGTAGTGGCATTTTAGTGAACCGACTTGCAAAATATTATAGTTAAATTCACAGTTCTAGTGGTTTCTATCTTCTCATGAACAATTGTTCACACAAGAGCATATGCTGTAATAATTTCATAATGAATACTATTTGAAAGTCCAGCAGTATACATCCTGTTTCAAAGTATTGACCACTAAACTTGAACATCTAGATATGCTTCCTGAATTTCAATAATAACTGTCCTTTCTGTGCATGATATTTTGCTTTTAAAGTTAAAAAATTTGCAGACTCTGATATATCAAGGGATGGAGGGAAGTCAAAATTGTGACAGGAATAAGCTTTGGGATGCACCTAGATTTGTGATTTCAGTTTCTAAAATAGTTACAGGAAGTCCTTGACTTATGACCCCAGAATTACAAGTCATACATTGTGCTAGTCATTAACCATGTCACCATGAGACCATACCCAATTTTACTACATGTAATCCTCAATTTATGACCACAATTAAGCCCAATTTCTTTGAGGCTAAGTGAGACATTGGTTAAGTGAGTTTCGCCCGTTTTATGACCTTTGTTGCCATGCAGTGGCATGCAGTAGTTAAGTTCGTAAAACAGTTGTTAAGTGAATCTGGAGTCCCCACTGACTGCTTGTGAGAAGATTGCAGAAGGTGATCATGTGATCCTGGGACACTGCAACTGTCATAAATATGAATCAATTGCCAACTATCCAGATTTTGATCACGTGATTATGGGGATGCTGCATTGGTCATAAGTGTGAAAACTGGTCATAAGTCACTTTTTTTAGTGCTGTTGTAATTTCAAACAGTAATTAAATGAACTGTTGTAAGTTGAAGACTATCAGTATCTTTTTGTGGTGGTTATTAAGTGAATGCTGTGGTTGTTAAGCAAATCCATTGTCCACAATGGGCGTTTTTTGCTGGAAGACGGAAATAAATGCCAGTTTCTGTCAAAAAAAATCATAAATTGTGTGCCAGTTGCAATCACATGACCACAGGGAGTAGGGTGTCCAGCCCTGTTAAGGAACTGATTGTAAGTCAAGGACTACCTATATCAGGGATGTCAAACTTGCGTTGTCACGGGAGCATCTTTTGACATATTGGGACTTTCCCCCCCTTCGTTAAATCGGGTGTGGGCGTGGCAAGCATGTGACGCATCCAGCTCGCAGGCTATGAGTTTGACAGCCCTGACCTATATTATCTATTTGCTGTAGGCCACTGGATTAAGTCAAACTTTATTGGCATACTATCATAAAGTAAGTTGCCATGAGAATTTTAAAAATAGTAAAAGGGTAAAATCTGATATATTGCACTTAATATAATTAAAGTTTAAGAGGAAGAGAGATGTTATTTTTAATAAACAGTTATTTTTCATTTTTGTTAGATGAATTCATTTTTGGTGCTAATTAACAATATAGAGATCAATTATTAAATAATCTTGTTACCATGGCCAAATGCCATACTAAATCTGCTCCTTTTATGGATTACTAATTCTCACCACGTTTTTCTTATTGAATCTTGCCATAGGTAGTTCTGTGCATATTTTTGAGCCTGTATGGATCTCTGAATGGAACCACTCCATTCCCCGAGGCAATATTGCACATTCAAATCAAAGCTAGTTACTATCAATCATCACTTAAATGATTGAAGGGTATCATATTTCTGTCAGCATTTGAATATATTTTCATTTACGAAATATGTGCGTGCGTGTGTGTGTGTGTGCGTGTGCGTGCATGCTAAATAACACACTATTCAATTTAACTCTATTTCAAATGTGAAAATTAAAATATGGCTCTCTAGAGAAATTTGGCATCTGGAAGTAATGTTCTTAACATAATTCTTTTTTGATAACTAGTTTCTCTTTGTATCTGACTTTTCTTATTAACTTCTTAAGACAATCACTGGCTTGATTGTAGGACTATGCAAGGATGAAAGAAGTGTGGACTTGTCTTCCCAATGTCTGCCTATCACTTCTTTCAGTTGTAGCTTCCGTTCTACAAACGTCACATTGCACATTCTGCAGATTTCAGAAACAGTTTTTAGAAGAAAGAGCAAGACTATTCTGTTGCATAAGAATTCTGCTCAAGTGTTTTTGCACTGGTCATTCCTAAATTATAAATATCCGTTTCTGCAATGTGTTGATGTACTACTCTGAAAACAATTACATTTGTGAAAATAAAGTTTACCATAAAACTTTTTTTTCATAAAAAACATGATTAGTTTTGTTGGCTTTTTCTATTTTATACATGACCATGATATCACTTGAAAGTAAAACATAGGATTTGATGGTTGTAAACACTATTGAACAGTGTAATTTATACTTACATTTTAGTTTTCAATTACAGATCTGCAAAATCAAATGTTGATGTGATAGGCTCTTTACCTCAGATTTAGATTTGTAGACAGTGGTGAATAGGGCTTTCTTTAAGCTGTGTTGAATGTGGTTTACACATAATACAATTCAAATATGAATTATGGTTATGGGAATTCTGGAAATTTTGAGGGAGCAGTTAAATGTACCAAACATGCTTAGTTGGAAACTTTCAGCTCCTCCACCAGTAATTGCCAACGTGTGATCTCCCAGAAGAAGATGGAGTCCTAAGACTGAAAAAAACATTTCATCCTGCAGAAAGGAGAGCTGCACATACTCCTTGAGAACAATTTTGCTCCAATCAAGCCAGCAATCACAGAATGGATATCAAAGCTTTCTTTTGTTTCAAAAAATGCTTACTCTTCTATATGTCCAAATAACACTTTAAGAAGTCAATTGTAAGTGTGCATAATTTTCCAATATTTTATACATCAAGTTCCATTATAAATCATAGTATTAAATATCTTCGTACTTTTTCCATGGAATACATGAGATTTATGAAAAGTGCCACTCAAGAGACCATTTACTGTAGTCTGTGAATATTGTTACTTGCATCTCTATTTTGCTCAAATGCTTTTGAATGTAATGATGCGTGTTTTTGCCTTCAGTCTGCTCAGGTATTTTATTTTAGAATATTTGGGTGTATTTTTTCAGTTTTAATATTTTGTGTATTAAATAAAAGGAAAAAAATTAAATCATGTTTACCGTGTTGTTCAGCAATATAAAACTAGCTTCAATTTTCACATGAAGTTTTTAAAGCAGTGGGTAGAGCTAGCTCTAAAAGCATTCTATTGCTAATTTATCTGTTCACTTTTGTTCAGCAGTAACATGTTCAGTGGTGGTATTCAGCCGGTTTGGGTGAACCGGTAGTAAAAATTCTGGCTTGACACACCATGCCGCTACTTATGGCCTTGCAAGCCTTGGCTGGTGCCTTAGAGTCACACTGCGGCATAGATGCAGCTGCTCCTTGGCTCCCTTGCCTCAACCATGTAGCCATGTGTCCAGTCACATGCTCACCTAGTCACTCCCACTTAGCCATGTCCACGGAACCGGTAGTAAAAAATTTGAATCCCACCACTGAATATGTTGTATTACAAACATTTGATATAGTAAGGATGTTTAGCTTGGAATTACTTGGACTATTAATTAACCAATAGAAATGATTGGGGGGAAAAACACAGCTAGCAAGAGTGAAGGAGCAAAGATGAGCAGCAAGCCATTCCAGATTGCTGTTCAGAAACCTCCATGGCTATATCCATGAAATCAATCTCAATTTTATCTTTGGGGGGGGGGGAAGTGTAGCTTAATAGTACTAATTGACTGTCTGCTATTTTCTAAAAAATGATGGCTGATGGAAGGAATAGTTTTTGAACTGGAAAGTTTTTAAATAATTTCATATTTTTCTGTCTATAGGAGGGGAGTACTTAATTTTGTTGACTGATATGAACAGTAAAAATGAAATGATATATATTCTCCCATTTTGTAGAAAATTACTTCTATTAAAATTAATTTGGCGTATCATCTGGTAGATACATGTGATTTTGCTTTAAGTACCTCTTCTTCTGTATGACTAGAAAATCATATGGTAGATTAGCACTCTCCGATGACGCATGTCCTTGTTTTAATTAAACATAATTATCCTGTTTGGTATTTATGCCTATACATTTATTACCCATAAAAAGAGAGATGCTCCTTTAAAGATTTTGAGGCCAAAATCATTATATTATATTGATTAGTAGGTGTGACAGCACCGCCCTGGGTCCTTTTTGGAGAAGGTGCGGGGTATAAATTTGAATAAAATAAATAAAATAAATAGTTTTAAATGTACCTAACTTATCACAATGGAAATATGCACAACAGAGGTGGGTTTCTGCGGTTCGTCCCGGATCAGGAGAACCAGTAGTGGCAGCAGTGGGAGGCTCTGCCCACCTGCCCAGATGCGCATGCACGAGAAAACTGGTAGTAAAATAAATTGAAACCCACCACTGATGCACAACATAAATGAAAATCCATCCCCAAGTATTTACTTTAATTTTAAGGGAATAATAATGGCAACTTTGAACCATTTCCACATAGTTATATATCCATCAAACTCTTCCATTATGTTATACAACATACACTGAAAGTAAAAGAAATTAAAAGCAGGAAATAAGGAAACGAAATCAAGTTTACATCAATACTTTTCACCAATACCTTTTCTGATAAGAAATATAGTATAATAGAATGGATTAAACAGAATCCCTGTGTTTTCAAAGGCCTCATATCTATGGGGCATTTCAAAACAGCGAATCCCTCAATTTTCAAAGGCTCCATTTGCACTCAGACAAAGCTCCGTCAGGTCTCCGTTTGGGCAAAAAGTGTCCCAGTAGTGGCAGAAAGGAGTTGGGGGAGGGGAGGAGGAGTAGGGGACAGGCATTGCAAACAATACATCCAGGAGTTTCCATGGACTCTCCTCTCCCTCAAAGCAAAACCGCGGCAGAGAGGAGACAGATCTTTGCAAGGTAAGTGAGTCTGGCATGGCAGGGAGGGATAAGCATGAGGTATCTTAGTGGGTTGGGGAGGACTTGGAGGCTTATTCCATCATTAGGCCGATTCCTGGCCTTCCCCACCCCGAGATACCTCATGCACTTAATGAATCACGGATTTGCCTGCACATAAAAATAGTGAATGTGTAGGTGAAAGCAGGGAGTTATTTTGTTCAAGGTACAGACTGGGCAGGCTCAATTACATTAGTAACTTGAGGACTACCTGTACTGCTTCTCTTTAGGCAACTTTCGTTAATCTTGAAGCAGCATTTGACTGTAACCTGGATTAAGCTATAGAACAAGGCATTCAGGTAATCCTCGATTTACAACAATTCATTTAGTGACTCTGCAGTTACAATGCCCATGGTTGCATGCTAAAAATTCAGATGCTTGGCAACTGACTCTTTATTTATGATGGTTACAGCATCCCGGGTCTTGTGGTCACTTTCTTCGATCTTTTGACAAGCAAAGTCAGTAGGAAGCTAGATTCATTAAACAACCATGTTATTAACTGTGGTTATTACTTAACAGCTGTGGTAAGAAAGGTCGTAAAATTGGGCAAAACTCACTTAACACTTAACAAATGTTTCATTTATCAACAAAAATTTTGGGCTAAATTGTGCTTGTAAGTTGAGGACTACTTGTATAACACCACCACTGCTGATTGTTGTATGTGCATTACATGAAAAAGATGCACCTATGAAGGATATTAGATAGCACCTTTTCAATTATCATGGTTGTAAAACTAGCCTGCAGGTTGGCACCTCTCTTATTTAATCTTTATATAAGTGATGTGATTGATAAGCCTGAGAACCCATACTTCCATCCACCCAACTAGCAGAGCGTGATATTAATATACTGCTATTAACAATCATGCCATAGAAAAAGTGGAATATTTTTGATACCTGTGAGAAATCTTCCAGGTTAATGGAAATAAAAATACCCCTGCTATCTAGACATCACAAAATGCACATAGGAATGCTGCAGCCATTTTAAAATTTCTTCACTACAGAAGTCATCAATATTTATTGGCAGCCATAAAGCTCTTTGAAGCCAAGCCCCTAGCTCAGTGCTTCTCAAATAGTGGGGCGGGCCCCCCAGGGGGGGTGCGAGGCTCCGTAAAGGGGGGCGCGTTTGACCTCGGCAAAGGATTTAATTTTTTTAAAATTTCTAATGCACTTTAAATCTTTTCTGCTACAGTTAATAAAGCTATTCTTTGTTGTAAATTGATCCACATTTCTTTCTTTTTTTATTCTCTTTTATTCTCTTATACGTTAATAAGGATACAGTGTTATGCAGAGGTGTACTTATAACAATTTTATAGACAAATGATACTATTTACAGTCGCGCGGGGGGCGCGAAATGTTTTCTTCCTAGGGGGGACATGACAGAAAATAATTGAGAAGCACTGCCCTAGCTCAATTATAATATGGCCCTCAACTTTTGATCACTCCCCAATTTTCCAAGTCTCTTGATGTGTCACCAATGCTGTACTACGCATGGAGGCTGGAATGATGAGACTGGAATGTGACAAACTTTGCTATGCTACTGCTGAAACTGAAGTTACAATGATTTTTTTGTATTTGCATTTTATGTTGCTATTTTAAAGTTATACCACTTGGATTGCTAATTTTAAACTCTTTCCTCTTTTGTTGCACATGTGTAAGCTGAGCAAGCATTTTGGCATTTTTCATTTACCGTTGTCTTTTAGCCAAAATTCTTTGTATGTACCTTTCCTACTTATCCTAATAAGGTCAATTTAAATTGGGTTATTTGAACACTGATTCCCTTGTGCTGGTTAATGACAGTACTAAAGCTCTTTCTTTCAAATTTTCAGATGAAAAATGGGTAATGGCTCGGAAGTTGTACAAAAAACATCTAACCAAATCATTATGGTCACTACACTGTGAACAAAGTCTGGGATTTGAAGTTCAAAACTTTGTCAGAAGACTCAGCTGGAAAAAAGCCATCTTTGACATTAAAAAACAAAATGTCTTACCCCTATTTGTTTATATAAGAGATTTTTATTCAGTGATATAATGGATGAGGCAGCAGTGTTTCCTCATTTTGAGCTCAATCACTATTTCAGGGCACTTTGGATAATGAGTCAGTAAGTATGGGAAGGTGTATACAAATCTGTTACTGCCTTTTGGAACCCCACTTGCAAGTCACTATCAATTACTGACCGTTATTTTTTCTAAAGCTATAAGCAGGAGATATGACTTACCTTGAAACTTTGTAAGCTGCTGTACAGAGAAGGGAAAACCAATACTTACTGGTAAGTTTTATTTCTAAGAGGCTATTTTTAAACAATAGATTTGTACATCTGGAGGTTCCTTACATTTTTTTCTGAATCATTCATTTTACTGAGTTTATAGACAGCATGGGTAATTTAACAAAGGCCTGAACAATTAAGTTAAGAGTTGAACTATGCTACTAATATTCATTTGCTTACAAATGAATGCAGTAGTCAGAGTTTCTTTTAAATATTGCTTGAGACAAATTATATAAATTCATGAACTAGCTTACAGAATTGCTTCAAATGTGTCCTGAACAGTGATGCATAGAATTTTTTGAGCTGTTGTTACTTGCCCGCAATCTGCCAATCTTTCTGGCATGTGGAAGCTGTTGATCTTGGTTCAGTGTATCATCCTCATGGCAACAGAATTGCTTTAGGGTCCTCCATTAATGCCTGAGGAAGTATGGAAATCTTTGGATAATCCCAGGAACAGAGATCTAGTAAAGAAAACTTTGGAACAATTTGTTATACCAGTTTTTCTCAATATGGTATGCTCCAGATGGGATTACAACCACCAAATTCTCATTCTTAAAGGCCCAATGGTTTGGGGTGATTGAGAATTCCAGGACATCTGTAATAAGGTTGGTTGATAAAGATTGGTCTTAACGTGTTTGCTTGTGTGCATTTATCTATAGGTATAAGTAATTTTCAATTCATCTATGCTAGTACAGAATAACAATTCATGTTAAATATGACATTTATTTTACCGTCTTTTTCTTTAATTAATGTCTAACAATTGCTTGATGAGAAGTGGCAAATGACCCGAAATAATCTTAGATCATATTAAGTAACAAGCAGTTAATTAATGGCTATTCTAAATAAGATGCAATTTTCATTGAGATTCTTTTATTCAATTACTCTATTAATTTGTGATAAAACCCAATGTGTGGATGGAAATAAAATGCATTTGCCTTCTGTAGATACTTTCCATCTGTGTCTGACTATTCAGTATTTGGAAGTAATACATGCGCACATTTATAAACAAAACAAGTGTTTCTTGCACATACTGCATTGTGTGAAAGTTGTGAGTCAGCAAAAACAAAAATGGTGCTTGAATGTTACCATTCTTCTAAAACCATAAATTTCATATAGTTTTTCAGAACTTTTATGGCTTACTTTTCTGAGAGAGCGTTTGCACTTAATAAGTTCCCAAATACCTTCCCAGAGAACAATGACAGATCAAATCCAGTTTCTTTTTACAGGGAACTGGTTGCTTCATTTACAGATTATGAAGGGGGGGGGGGGGGGAATCCCTTTGGAAACTATCTCAGAAGCTGAAAAAGATGGATCAAGGTACATTGTTTTCCTTATAAATCACCCTCGCATTACATGTTAAATCTGGATCTGTTCCTGTTCTGAATTTGGTTCATGTCCAGAGCTACGATACATTTTTCCATTCATGAAATTCATTTAGAACCCCTCTCCCAGGCTTCGTCAGAAAATGACCATTTATTACATTTGATTGAAGGTCTTCCCCTTTAAAGAGCTAAATCCCTCTTCCGATTTTAAGCGCCTGAACGCAAGAAACGGAAAAATTCTCAGAGCTCCCTACCGTAGAGCAACCTCAGCTACGAACGCATGCGCAGTAGACAGCGAAGTCAGCGGGGGGGGGGCGTTCCCTTCATTCGTAGTCGGACTCTTTTCGGCGAGGGAATTGCGGTCCTTTCAAAATAGGTTCCCCGCCGTTTGCCGGAGCGGTTTTTGATAATTGGTTTACGGTTGCTTCCTCGGTGCAGCATAAAATGTCGGGGTTTAGTCCCGAATTAATTGAGTACCTGGAAGGGAAAATCTCTTTCGAGGAGTTCGAGCGTCGCCGAGAGGAGCGTAAAAGCTGCGAAAGAAAGGTGAGGCCTCTTTTGCCTGGCAGGTATTCACAGTTTTCTTCGTGTTCGTGTCTAAAATGATTTCGGTCAGGGGTCCTAATGGCTTGTACTCCCCTCATTTTCAGTAGTGTATAATGTACTCAGGTAACCGATATCTTGCTTGCATTTTAAAGGATGTTGGCTCATAAAATCCTAAAAATAAGTTTAGTAGAACACGCAAGGGACGTGATGGCAGACGTCTTATCCATCCTTTCTTGGTGTTCGTTCGTCCTAATTAAAAACAAATGCTGGACCTAGGGCTCGTTTTCGGGCACGCAAATCCGACTACTAGTGGTGGTAGCAATCCAGTAGGATTTTCGGTGTGCGCGCGCGGCTGTTCAATTCGGATTTTTGCAGCCCAGATTTCATGAATTTGAAGACTTGTCAGTATTATTGCTTATGTTGGGGACAAAAAAGCAAAGTTTAGGTTGTGATTGTTTTGCTTTTGGGCACTTCGTTAATGCAAAATACAAGGAAATCAAATTTTGAGCTAAGGCAAAGGGACAGCAAAGGGATTATTATAGCAGTAAAACACATTGTGTTACATCATGAGTTTGTGCTGGCACATGTTCAAATGGTTCAATTTATTTAAATTACTGTTCCATTCTGACCAACTCTGTTTAGAATGTTTAATGTAAGATACACATGATTCTATTATCCAAAGTGTAGCCAATTTTTTAAAAAGTCATTTGCAAAATGTGCAGTCAATTGTGGAATATGTCCAGTTAATGATATAATATGCACTTATCCATATACACATAGCCTGTTTTATATTACTTAGTTTTGTTGTCTATTGACTAATTCATTAAAGATTTTTTTTAAGCTGACCATTTAACTTTCATAAAAGTTAAACCCTTCCAAAATAAGTCATATAATGAAACTTCAGGCTTCATATATCATTTTTCTTAAGCAGATATATATTTTAGTATAGAATATTCCAGTGATGGCGAACCTATGGCATGCGTGCCACAGGTGGCACGCGGAGCCATTTGTCAGGGCACGCAAGGCAATGCCCTGTCAGCTGGTCAGCGCACATGCGCACACTGGCCAGCTGAATTTTTTCATGCTTTTTTCACCCTATGAAGCCTTTGGAGCCTGGGGAGGGTGAAAAGAACCCCCCCCCCGCAAGGCCCTCCAGAGGCTTCATGAACTTCCCTGAAGTCTCCGTAGCGCTCAAAATGACACTGCAAGCAATCGGAGGCCACTTCCGGTTTTGGCGGTGCATCATTTTGAGTGCTCCGGAGGCTTCCCAGGCCCCCCGGAGGCCCTCCCGAGGCTTCAGCAACCTTCAGGAGGCTTCCCTGAAGTCTCTGGACCACTCAAAATGATGCTGCAAGCAAATCGGAGGTCACTTCCGGTTTCGGCGGCACATCATTTTGAGTGCTTCGGAGGCTTCCCAGTCCCTCCGGAGGCCCTCCAGAGGCTTCAGCGACCTTCAGGGGGTTTCCCTGAAGCTTCCGGAGCACTCAAAATGATGCGCCGCCGAAACCAGAAGTGACCTCCGATTGCTTGCAACGTCATTTTGAGTGCTTCCGAGGCTTCAGGGAAGTTCATTAAGCCTCCGGAGGGCCTTGGGGGGGAAGAGCGAGGCTCTTTTCGCCCTCCACAGGCTCCTATAAAGCCTCTGGAGCCTGGAGAGGGTGAAAAGAGCATGTAAAAAATAAGGGGGGGATCTGTAGTGCATGCATGCACACTGGGGGGGTCGCGCATTGCATTATGGGTGCGGCATGCCCGCACACGAGCCACCCCTGCGCTCCCCCCCTTATGGCACGCGAGCCTAAAAAGGTTCGCCATCACTGGAATATTCTATTCACAATACAGGCAGTCCTTGAGTATGACCACAGTTGAACCCAAATTTTTGTTCCTAAGTAACACAATTAATAAGTAAGTTTTGTCCCATTTTATGACCCTTTTTGTCACAGTTAATCACTGTGAATCACTGCAGTTGTTAAGTTAGTAACATGGCTGTTAAGTGAATCTGGCCATCCCATTGATATTGCTTGCCAGACCATCACAAAAGGTGATCACATGACTTTGCAACACTGCAACTGCATAAATCCTCACCATTTGTCAAGATTCCAAATTTTAATCACATGACCATGGGGATTCTGCAATGGTTGTATGTGAAAAATAGTCATAAGTCATTTTTTTCAGTATTGTTTTAACTTCAAAAAGTAATTAAACAAAAGGACTACCTGTAACATTATAACATTAATGTTATTTCCTTTTTAATCTTTACAGGGACAAAATGTACTCATTGAAGAAAATGCAGAAGACTTTGATGGCCCCTCCACTTCTGGGCAAGGAATGTGTACTGAAATTCAAGGACATGTGGAAGCAGAAGGTATATTTTAGGCTTATTGTTTCATTTACATTTATCATGAACTTTGCTTTGCTGTCTCATTTATAAGTTAGAAAATGGGGGTTTACTGCCACTTTGCAATGAAAATAAATCAAAATTTTCCCAGGTTCAGAAATCTGTATGTAATACTAATTGTTATTTGATAGGCTTTAATTCAAACATATATGTTTGGTATATCCTTTATGATCAGTCTACAGCATCTTGAGGCAGAGTAGGAAATTTTTGAGGTCCCATAGGTGCTTTTTCAAGAGGCAATTGGACTTCTGGTTTTTATTTAAATTTTTTTAGGGTTTCTGCTAGTTGGTGTAGAAATACAAACATGTGATGATCTAATAACATCATTTTATAGTTTTTCATTGTATTACATTACTGCTCCATTCTTGGAGTACTTGGATCTTTTTGCAAAGCCTTTGCCTTCCTAATGCTGAAACAATGCTCTTAGAATATTCAGTAGTTCCATTAAAAAAATTAAAAATGGGAATGGGATTGATTTGGAGGATTTTTCCCTCCATTGTCAAGTTGTCAATAGTTATAGGCAAAGAAGTCTTGGCTAATTGTTCTGTAGCTGAAAATGATCTATAGAAACAGGGATTTTGGGGAGACTTAGACTTATATACTGCTTCACAGTGCTCTAAGCGATTTACAGAGTAGGTATTTTGTCCCAAACAATATGGGTCCTCATTTTACCCATCTCGGAAGGATGGAAGGCTGAGTCAACCTTGAACCTGGTGAGGTTTGAACTGCCAAATTGCAGGCAGCTGGCAGTCAGCAGAAGTAGCCTGCAGTACTGTACTCTCACCACTGTGCCACTATGGGCTCAATAGGTAATTAGCAGTAGGTAATAGCTATAAGTCAAATGCAAGCAGTTTTTGAATTTACTTATTTATACATGTTCAAATGTTTTTTTCTTTTTTTATTATTTTCATTAATTTTTCAATGTATTATTTTCATTAATTTATTGTTTAACTTATATTAGTTATTATAATTTATTGCATTTCTGGACAACCAACTGATACCAATTATTTGGGAAATATACAACTCAAGTTATGACAAAAGAATTATATTACACAAATATGAAATTAAAGCAAAATAATAGTTGTTTTTATTTTTGCCATCATGTTTTTGGGGTGAGGACTGGTAAAGATGAGATATTGTAGATTCTTGCTAATTCCTGATGTCTCCCAAAAATCTTGCCTCTTTACTTTAAAGACTTAAATTACTCTTATTGATTCTGTGAGTATTTGATTACATTTATGCCTTAATACAAGTACTCCTTGTTTTGATACTGACAAGGTGGTATTAAATGAAGCAGTTGCTAAGTGAAAATCATATAACTATACTTACAATTTTCCTTCAGTTTTCCTTTGCTTCTTGCTATTTCTTTTATCTGAACTGGGATTCCTTCTCTCTTTGAGGATAACTTTTGTGATTTTATGACCTCCATTTTTAACATGATTAATTAGACATCATTATTAATCTTTTTATCTCCGAGCAGAAGAGATATCAGATGGTATCAGTAAATCTGTCCATCGAGTTTTTGCTTCCATGATGGGAGAGAATTATGATGATGAAGAAGAAGAGGAGGAAGATGAGGAAATATCTGAGCAACCTACAGCTGGCGATGTTTTTGCACTGGAGATGGTGCTTAATAGAGAGACTAAGAAAATGATGAAGGCAAGCAATATAAGACTCATTAAAGCAAAAAGGACCTAGTTGCCCCAAAGAAGGATTCTCATTCCTGTGCATTCTGAACCATCTCTTATGAACCCCTTTTGAAGCATACACATCCTTGCTTAATTGAAAATATTTATATTAGAATTTGATTAAGTGGGTTCTGTGTGGATTTTTGATATAAACTAAATATTAAATAATGTACATGGCTATTGCAAACACGTTTAAATCAATAGCTCAATAAACACCCTCAATTCAAATATATTTCTTACTAAAAATATTCTTTGTAAGTAGTAATAAAAACTGAATTTATTGAAATATATTGATACCAATCTGTTTTCTAGGAAAAACGTCCACGCAGTAAATTGCCTCGTGCCCTGAGAGGCCTCATGGGTGAAGCTAACATTAGATTTGCTCGAGGGGAACGTGAAGAAGCCATTCTAATGTGCATGGAGATCATAAGACAAGGTATCTTTGGATGCTTCTATGGGTGAGATTTGTTACTGACCGTGTTTCCCCCAAAATAAGACAGGGTCTTGTTTTCTTTTTACTCCTGAAATAAGCGCTTGGCCTTATTTTCGGGGAGGTCTTATTATTTTTGAGGTGCAGGAGGCGGCAAGCGTGGTCACCTCAGGGCTGCTGATGTGTTGCAATATTTTTGGGGAGGGGTTATTTTTGGTGGAGGGCTTATTTTAGCGCATGTGTTCAAAAGCCCGATTGGGCTTATTATCTGGAGAGGCCTTATTTTTGGAAAAAACGGGTGAGAATAAATAGAAGGGACACATAACATTAATACAAGACAGTTCAGTGTGTCATTATAGAGCTGACCTTGCATCTCATCTGTGTTTTTATTTATACTACACTTTCTCCTGGTTTCTTTGCAACTTCTTAAATTTTCACAATGTAGAAAATATGTGATTCAAAGCCATTTTGCTCTAGCACTGATCTTTTGCTTATATTAGTGTTGTATGGTAGCATAGTTGCACGAACTTAACCCATTCATAGTTTCTGAACACTTTGGGCTCTCAATCTGCTATTGCCAAGCTTTGAAAAGTTTATTTTTAACATTTCTTTTCAGGAATAGAAGAAATAAACTCATAAGGAAATAAATGGATATATGGTTTTAAAAATGTATTCTTTAAACTTTAATAATAATAATAATAATAATAATAATAATAATAATAATAATAATAATAATAATAATAATAATAATAATAATAATAATAATTTAATATTTCTAAACCGCACCCTCTCCCCTCGGGGACTCGGGGCGGTGCACAGGCACAGTAAGACAATAAATACATACAAACATTTCATTAAAAATAAATTAAATCTAAACCTGCGCTAAAATTCCCCATTAAAACTAAGCTATATTATAAAACCCCAATAAAACCCCAAAGACAGGGAGACTATCCTAGGCCGGCCAGACAGAAGAAATGAGTTTTTAATTTGAGAGGGAAGGAGCGGAGGTCCGTGGTCGTCCTAATGTCGGGGGGAAGGTCGTTCCAGAGGGCCGGGCCCGCCACAGAGAGAGCCCTTCCCCTGGGCGTCGCCCGCTGACAGAGTCTAGTGGACGGCACCCGGAGAAGTCCCTCTCTGTGGGAGCGAATCGGCCGTGAGGATGTATGAGGCAGGATCCGATCCCGCAGATGTATGACCACTTTTTGCTTTGGCTATGCTTGCGTGGAAATGCTACATTGCCCGACATTTTTAAAGCACAGAAAATGTTTTGTTGTTTTTTTTAATGGAAATTTTGGAGAAAATTAAAATATATACTGTATTTATTTTTATATTAGCCTCTACTGATTTAAGATCACTTTGCTATTTTAACAATCTGCAGTACAATATGAACAGCCTAAGGTAGTTTTACATTAACTGTATTTAGCATAGCAATTAAATGTAAAAGAATAATTAAGCCAGACAATACTGTAACTACATGTACTAATTGTGTTTTGTTTAAAATGTTTTGAATATTCAATATAAGGGGATCTACAATCTATGAAACTCCAAAAGATCTAGATTCTCTTAGTTTTGCCAGATTGTAAATTAGAAAAAGACGTTGAAATAGGAAACCATCAACCTGATAATAAAACAGTTTTATTTGAAGCCTTATTAAGAGCAGACCCACTGATCTTTAGATAAAAAGTCTGATATAGACAACTGAATCCTTTGCACTTTCCTACTCGAGTGCATCATGCTGTATTGCACTCTTTGTCATCTCTACTATAGGAACTATAGTGCTAGATAAAAGCTTTCCCGTTACAATTCTCAAATAACTGAAGGTTATTTTTTTACTCTTTTCCTTTTTTCGGAGGGAAAAAAAGCGTAGGGGAAAAATGGGAAAAGGTCACATTTCCCTTGAGATATTCGTAATAAATAAACTTTTTCTTTAAAATGTTCCCATATTTGAATTATGTTTTGTTTTGCTTTTTTTAATTAAAACCTGCTCAACATAATATCATCAATGGCAGTCAAATAATTTAAAATTTGACAAAATTGGGGGGGAACCAATTCAAATGCTACTGTTTTTGTGTCACGGAAGAAAGTTTGGAAAAGATCCCAATCTCTGTAACAATCAGTCTTCTCTCTAGACTACAGCATCCAAAGCAGGGTCTCACAGTAAGAACTTAACAGATGGGTGGGTCCATGCAGGAAATCTTCCTCATGCTCCTTCCAGTCTAAGCTGCTACTGTTTAACAGGTCAAAAACAGTATTTTGTATTATACGTATTCAGAAATGAGCTGCTAATCTGCCTTTAAACACTTTCAAATGATTATTATTGCTAGCAATGGTGGGTTCCGGATCCTGTTCCAACCGGTACGGTTGGAACAAGCCCGGTGTCGCCCACATGGACGTGCGTGATGCGCACGCACATGCGTCATAGCTGTCTGCAACGCTTCTGCAAGCCTCCATGATGCTCCAGCTGCTCGGTGGAGCATCGCGCAGGCGCTATACGCACCATGCACGTGCACGGAAGTGCCAAAGGCTTAAAGGACAGGTAAGGAGCTCGGGCGGGCAGTTGGGGCCTCCGGTGCACCGTACTGGAACGGTACCCGGTGCTCCGGGCAGGCTCCGGTACACCCGTACCAGGGCGTACCTCCTGCAACCCACCACTGATTGCTAGGTGCAGCATATACAAATGTAGGCATTTTTATTGAAATGATTATGAATTGTAACCCACTTTTCTTTTGACACCCAACAGCTCCACTTGCTTATGAGCCATTCTCCACTCTTGCTATGATTTATGAAGACCAAGGAGATATGGAAAAATCCTTGCAGTTTGAACTGATTGCTGCTCACTTAAATCCCAGTGACACAGAGGAGTGGGTCAGGCTAGCTGAAATGTCGCTTGAGCAAGACAATATTAAACAGGCTGTATTTTGCTATTCGAAAGGTAAACAAATTAATGTCATAGTAGATCATTTAATGATACTGTACTTGCTTTACTGTCCATTTTTCAGCAAGGGTCAAGATATTGTTTTCATTACAGATTAGTCTTCGTATTTACTGAACCTAATTTCATTCAGCTGATTTTGATGGGCATCTCATAAGTTAATTTGTTGAGGTATTTAGACATATTAGTGTATTTACAATCTCTTTGCCTTTTGTTATGATATACCAAATCAAGATGGGAAACTGATTTTGTACAAAGTGATAGATGACCCTGATATGGCAGATAAAATGTATACAGTCTTCAAAAGCTATATGATAGCTTGCCAGTATTCTGCTAGAAAGCCTTTCAAGCACTCTGAATGAAATTATGTGGGAGAATATTAAATTATAATGTCACAAAGATGTGGCATACAATATGAAATGAAATATAACAATTGACTTGAGGAATAATACCAATTTATCATGGCCGTCTAGCATTCTGTTTATAGCAGAGCGCAAGTGAAGTATATTTTTAAATCAACTTTTTCTTTAAAAAAGTTTTATTAAGGTTTATTAAGCTTTATTACAGCATAAAATTCAATGAAAATAATAAAGGGGTGAATGCAGGATAGAAAAAAAAAAGTATGGACACTTTCCAACAGTAAAATATTATAATACGGTTAGAACTCAACTGTGTACATTACCTATAATTATGTAAGCCTGTCTTATAACTACACAATTATAAAATCTTCAGTCTAAGTTCTGAAATTCATTTTTTTCCTATTCCAAATCTAAAAAACAGAAGCAATATTCCAATAGAAACAAGACTAAATAAAATCTCTTTGTTTATTTCATCATTTTAACCAAATCCATTTTTTCTCCTGTGAAAAATGATATATATTTCTAGTTACACATATTAATCATTCTACTATCATGTTTAGATTAACAACCACTATCCTCCTTTCAAATTTTTAACCTTAAGTTTTATATTCATTTTAACACACTAAGTATTTATTTAAAAATTTATCATTATAATTGAAATAAATTCTAATACATCTTTCTATTAATATATAAGTACATATTTTCAAATTCACTTTCAATAATATTTTGTAAGCTTTAAGAATTACTCAAGCTTTAAAAATTTAAATTTTTTTAAAAAGACCCATTTTCAAACCCACTTTATATAAGCAAAACAATGCACTGGAACTATGTTTAAAACTACATAGAAAAATCAATCAAAACTACAATAGAAAATCAATCCTAATTCCATTTAATTTACTAATTTGTTAAATTTAAGTTATTCTCTCCGTCCTTATCTTTATATAATAACATTTTTTGAAAATGTATGTTATGATAACAGTCTATGCAGTGTTCAGAATTTTTTTATTTTATCCAAGAATGACTTTTGCAGGATGAGAAGTTTATATTTTATTTATTCTATTGAATATATTTGCATATTGCTTCCAATAATTACAAATATCAAAATGATTTATCATGCCACTTCCATTTTTATAGCTCTGAAATATGATGCTACTAACGTGCGTTATTTGTGGGAGAGATCAAATCTCTACAAACAGTTAGGGGAGCACAAACTGGCAATGGATGGCTACAGACGCATTTTAAATCTTCTGACTCCTTTTGATGGCGAACGCTTTATGCTTTTGGCAAGAGATATGGCCAAGTAAGTAGAGTGGAACACTTAGTCATGCTGAACTGAACTGAAACATCAGCTTCTATTGGAGTAGGTTTTTTTCTTCTACTTGTTGGTATAGCTAATAATTGCAGGATACAGAAATGATATGTTATGATTGGTTGGATGCTTTGGAATGCAGACAATCCTCACTTAACAGCAATGCGACTAGAATTTCCATTGCTAAACAGATGGTAAAAGAATGCAACATGATGTGATTCCACTTCCTAGCAGTGGGAATTCTGGCATTCCCAATTGCCATTGTTAAAGAAATCATCCTGAGTTAAGTGAGGCATTCCGTAGTTGCTATTTGTGACTTCTGCCAGATTCCCCATTGGCTTGCTTGTTTGAAATTGGCAAAGAAGATTACAGGTGGCAATCATATGACTGCAGGATGCTGCAACATCACAAAGTGGGTGCCAAGCCTATGGATTGTGATCACCCCTTATCTGAAGTCATGGTTTAGAGAGGTATGAATTCAGCTAGCTTTGATCTAGGCTGGTCTATTATCACTATCGCCTTCTTTGGTATTGGCTGTAAGAAAGAATGCTAAAGTTTTTGCTTTCACTTTTGATAATTACATTTTGCAAATGTTTACACATTTGTGGCTTTAGACTAATTCTAGTTATCATGACTTAGAATTTTGGTTTCAGCAACATAATAGGGTATCATCAATCAGATCTCCTGTGATTAATCATAGCTTCTTGAATGGGTTGTATATTGGTGAAATTACATTAATTTTTTTGCTGAACCTGATTTTGGATAAACCCTATAAACTATGAGTTGAAGAATCATGACTTGCTTTTAAGTTTACAAACACGAAAGTACCATGATTTTGATATTCACAATAATAAATAATGTTTTTCAATGAGGATTATTGTTTTTCTTCTTGCCCTGAAAATATTGTAATAATTTGTTTTTTTAAAAGCAGAAGATGTATTACTATTTGCATTTACTACTACCCGATTACTAATGTATTCCACAGAAGTTATTATGAAGCAAATGATATCACTGCTGCTATTGAGATAATGGAAGAAGCTTTTTTGAAACATCAAAGCCTTGTATCCATGGAAGACGTTAATATAGCTGCTGAGTTGTATATTTCCAACAAGCAGTATGATAAAGCATTAGCAGTAAGCATATTAAATTAATCTAATTGCTGTCTGTTTATAATATAATGAGTATATAAATGCATAGGCATAAAGAGGTGCACTTTCTAATACTATCTGTTATTCAATGAATTAAGATTGCCCTTCTACCAGTTGTGAGTTGCCTCTTAGTATGAAGATTCCAGAGGAATAGTTGTTGAAAAGAGTATGTCTCCCCAAGTTGCATGCAGAATATCAGCTCCTCCTAGCTCTCTGGACTAGAGAGTCTCAGTATCTAGAGAGAAACAGAGAAGATTTTTTCTTCTGCTTTTGGATGAGTTGTCATTTTCCGGAATTAGAACATTCTGTGTTGCTCTAAAGCAGCGTTTTTCAACCACTGTGCCGTGGCACACTAGTGTGCCATGAGATATTGTCTGGTGTGCCGTGGGAAAAAAGCTATTTTGACATTGCTCCCATTTTCCACTACATATCTGTGTGAGATGAGCTTTTCAAGCCTGATTGCTATAAAAACTAAAGACAGAGAGAGACTGAGAGCTGTTGACGAAGAGCTACATGTGTGTCTTTCTTCGATTCCTGCCAGAATATCAGCTTTGTGTTCAGCCAAACAGGCCCAGGTTTCGCACTGAATAAGTAAACAGAAATATGAACAATTATAAAATACTTTTTAACATTTTCTAATGGTGGTGGTGTGCCTCGTGATTTTTTTCATGAAAAAAGTGTGCCTTTGCACAAAAAAGGTTGAAAAACACTGCTCTAAAGCTCTTGTCTTTGTCCTCTTGTCCAAAGTTATAGGTCAGGGTTAACTTTTCTTTGGAGGTAAATTGAGCGTGCCAGAGCCATATTTTATGCTGAAGTGAACTTGTGCTAGTGATCTCTATACAACTATGGTGCTTTTAGGCTATTGCTAGGGAGGAAGTGGTGGGACTTCATATTTCTTACATCTTCTTTTAATTTCCCCCCCTGTTAGGCAGCACTCTCTCAGTGACCTTCCCCATACTTTCTGAGTTATTTCATCCCTGTAGTGACTCTGTGTCACTTGCCGCTTTGAATCATTAAATTACCTCTTAGTTCTCAGTACTTTTCCTCTTAAATCGCCCTTTTCTAGGTTCATGCATTTTATTCCTTGACAACCAAAATCATTTCTCCTCCTTTTAGGTTATTACAGACTGTTCAGGAATTGTACTCGAAAAGGAAGAAGCAGAAAAAGATTCTTCAGCAGATAAAAACGGTATTAGAGTGATTGAGGACCATTGCGTTGAGCTCTATGTGGAACAGTTAATCTTTTGAAATAGTCAGGTTTTCTGGTGTTATTAGAGATGTGCTATTAACTCTTTCCTGCCAATATAGTAGTTAATAATAAATACACATAGTCTTTATAAATAACAGCTACAGAGTTGGAAGGGACCTTGGAGGTCATCTTGTCCAATCCTCTGCTCATGCAGGAAACTTATACTATTTCTGATAAATGGCTGTCTAATCTTTTCTTAAAACCCTTCAGTAATGGGGCACCTGCATCTTCCAAAGGGAATTTGTTCCATTGGTTGATTGTTCTCACTCATTAGCAATTTTCTCTTAATTCTAGTTGCTTCTTTCCTTGATTAGTTTATATCCATTGTTTCTTGTCTTTCCTTCAGGTGATTTGGTAAATAGGTTTCCTCCCCTCTTCCTTTATGTGGCCATTGATAAAATACTATTGATGGGTAATTTTATATGGGGTAATTTTATATTATTGCATGATTTTCATAAGCTCAGTATATGCTTTATTTTTCCTGTTCTTCCCCCTTGTTCCATGGTAGAGGCAATGGAAAGTCAGGAAGATCCAGAAACAACAATTAATCAGCAAGAATATGTGCCTGGAATCAATTCTGCATGTGAGTATGAAATTCTGCATCTTAAAAATTGCTGAGATGAGCAATTTGAGCATCTCTCAGGATATAAATACCTGGACATAATAGTGGCACTGTATAAATAAATGCAGCTGGTTCTTGTTGCTGTAAGCAGATTGTTTTATTTTTATTTTTCAGCCCTCTTTCTCGCCATAAATTTACTTCTGTAATACGATTATTAAGGTTAGCTGTCAACATGCAGTCCTGCTAGCTGGTTCCTTCTGCTGTGCCCCATGAAAGTTAGAAAAAGCTGCACTTAATTGTTTAAAAATTGCTGGATTATAATACTCCAGACGCTGTCATCCAGCCTCAAAATAAGCACTGAGATATTTTATAGGTTTGTTCCAATATTAACAAAATCAGAGGATATGGGCAAATTATATAATAAGACAACATAAGAACACCTGCTTCAAAGCTCAAGAGAGGAAATTGCAAATACTATATGTCACTGTGTCTAATCCTATTAACTGTACGGAACATGCTTTGTGAATGTGGTTTGTTTTCCTTTCCTCTTTACATCACCTTATATTGGAAAAATGAGTAAATAAATAAAAATTGGATAAATGCACATAAAAGAAAAAATGAATAAAATGAAGAGTACTAAGTCTAATGCATTCCTGTGTTTGAATATTTATTCTTGCTACAAATTGAATTCTTTCGCAATTATTTTGAGACAAATGTCTCTTTTATGAAAAACATATTCTTGTGTGCCGAAATAAAATCTATTAATGGTTCAAAACTCCCCCTTTGAAATTATGGATTACAGGTAGTCCTCATTCTAGTGACTGCCTTGTTTCCAGTTCGCTGGTGACGAAAAAGTAACTTTGTGACTAATTTTCACATTTATGATCTTCACATGTCTGTAAAGCAAGGGAAAGCTGAAGTAAATTTATAACCACAATCATGGTTTAACTTCGTGACTGAGAGCTGAATTGTCATTAAATAAGGACTGCCTGTATTTACTTGGAGAAAGTAGTTGAAAAATATACATGATATATTGTAAAATATTTAGAAAATGTAATTATGCTGTTATTTTCTAGCTTCAGAAAAAATTACATGTTCTATACCTGATGGTGTTCCCATTGATATCACTGTGAAACTCATGGTGTGTTTGATTCACCTGAATATCTTGGAGCCTCTCAATGTAAGTCAAGAACCAAATAAAGAAAAATATAAATAATTTAATACATTATCTAATTGTATTCTGTTGAAGCAAAAGCTGAATGAACTTGAAAGTCTGTACTAACTAATTTAGAATTTTAATTAAACTAAGGAATTTCCCCTTTTTTCCATTTAAAAAGTGGTATACCTGAGAAATTGCAAACCTTATTTTTGAAAAACCCTTAGTTTGCTATGTGTCTTTATGGAGTTGTTCTTGAAAAAATAGACATTTAAGTAAACCCTGAGGTACGTTTTCGCTTTTAAAATGTTCTAGTGGTAAACTATAATTTTACATAGAAAAAAGTCAGGTAATTCCAAGGAGTTCTTATAGTGATGAGTGGGAATTCACGAACCAATTGCTACAAACTGTAGGTTACACTTATACAGAGTTTGTTTCAGGTTTGGAGCTGGTGTGGGAAAGACCAGACTCTCCAAAGGGATCTGGTGGGCAAGGAAGAATGAAATCCATAGGGAGTGCTAGATCCACTAGGATGACTTTCCTTGAACCTTTTCTTTCTCCATTAGAAATGGAGAATTTGATCATTGGAGCAGCTTCGCACCGTCACTCAAGCATTCGTTATGTCCCGCCTAGACTACTGCAATGCTCTCTACATGGGACTCCCCTTGAGGTGCACTCGGAGGCTCCAGTTAGTACAGAATGCGGCCGCGTGGGGGATCTTGGGAGCCTCACGGTATTCCCATGTAACACCTCTCCTGCGTGAGCTGCACTGGCTACCGGTGGCCTTCCGGGTGCACTTCAAGGTGTTGGTAACCATCTTTAAAACGCTCCATGGCACGGGGCCTAGTTACTTGCGGGACCGCCTCCTACCACAGGCCGATCCGCTCCCACAGGGAGGGCCTTCTCAGGGTGCCGTCTGCCGGTCAATGGTGGCTGGCGGCCCCCATGGGAAGGGCCTTCTCTGTGGCGGGTCCAGCCCTCTGGAACGACCTACCCCCCGAACTTCGTACCACCACAAACCTTTGCCTCTTCCACCGATTGCTTAAGACACACCTTTTTCATCTAGCTGGCCTAGCTTAGATCCTGATGCAATTATTACAGATTAGTTATTGAATTTTAACATTTTTTAACAGTTTTAACCATATTTTAGCACAGGCCACATTTAATTTAATTATATTTTAACGATATGATTGTATTTATTATTGTATGTTTGTTGTATTCTTTTTAATTTTCCTGTGCACCGCCCTGAGTCCCATTGGGGAGATAGGAGTGGTATAGAAATGGAAAGAAAGTGAAAGTGAAAGCTTAGAAGCTCACACATATGGAGAGCCCACAGAACTTGTCTAAGGGTAGTAATTTGTTTATGCCCGTATTTGTATATGTTTTATTACAGTAAGAATCTGGGGCATTTCACTTTTGATACTGTGTTGATATTCCATTTGGCTATACAAATCTAAAAGTTGAAGTATATTCACTTCTAATTTTCAATATCTCTAAACTTATTCCCTTGATTAGTTTGCAGTTAAAAATATTAAGAGTGAACGTTTGAATTAGCATGGGTTTGGGAGGGGTCAGTTTATGAAATTTGTGAGTTGGGTTAATATTTGCAAAAACAGAATCATCCTCAGTGGGTCTCTTAAGCAAAAATCATGCTTATTTATGCATCTCGTCAAATCCAACATAGTGTAATTCCACAGAAAACCATATTATGTTCCCGTTACAGTACTATTATTTATAAAATAAAATTTATGTCTAGCTCAGTAGGCAGTCTCTGGAAGCAGAGTCTAAAGACTTGACTAGTAAAAAGTGAACCAGAATTTCCCTTTTTAGATTGATTTGATCGAAGTATTTGTGCCTTAGAGACACGGTAGGAATAATTGTGCATTTTTAAAAGTATCTTTAAAACTAGGATACTTTAATGGTAATATTTGGCTTTGAAATTGTTAGGGTTCACCTGCAGCCTTCCAAGTTTAATGTCTTCCAAATCGTCTGGTGTTTATCACACATACATACATACATGTTTTTCTAATGTTTTAAGTGTTCCAGTGAGAAACAAGAGATCTGTTTCTTTATTTGTATTCTTAATTTTGCTCTTCTTTGCAAGTTCCTTTTGACTATTTTAGTGGAGCAGAATCCTGAGGATATGGGAGATTTGTACCTTGATGTTGCAGAAGCATTTCTTGATGTTGGAGAATACGATTCGGCCCTCCCCCTCCTGAGTTCCCTGGTGTGCTCTGAAAGATACAATTTAGCTGTTGTTTGGCTCCGACATGCAGGTAACCGCTTCCTCCTAATATGTGATAAATTATTTTCTGGCTGAGTAACACATGTTGCATTTTATAATTTAAAGTTGTAGTTGAGTGTGCACTTTGCTGGGAACTACCCCAAGGTGACATCTGAATGGGACTCTATCCATGTGTCTTCAAAGGGATGTCAGATTTTCTTGGCACTAAACACTCATATGCATTTTTGTGCATATGTTGTACATTTGAACGTTATTTGTGACTTGATTATGGACAAGATTTTTAGATGTATGCATCAATCAATTTCAAAAGACCATTTATTTAAAACATAATATTGGAGAATAGCTGCACTTTTTAAACAAAATATTATTCCTAAGTGTACTACTTTACTTACTTTACTTTATTTTGATTTATAGACCGCTCCCTCTCCCTAAAAGGGCCTCGAGGCGGTGTACAGGAAATTTAAAAGCATATAGACATCCTAATTTATAAATATTAAAAACAAATTAAACAAGTTAAAACCTGTACTAAAAATTTAAAATATAAAACCTAGAAAATCCCTAAAAATCCCCATTAAAACAATTTAAATGTCAGTGTAGGCTGGTGCGATAAGTTACTAAAATACATACACCCAGAATAAATGTTAGTTAAAACTAGAGAATAAGTGTGCCCCATGTACTTCCCTCTGCTTTCCCCTAGCAAAATAGCCTTGTTAAAAACCTCTATCTGCCTATTCTGTAAATTGTCCATGATATCAAAAAAGCCTTGTTGCTTTCATTAAGGGCACATCAGCCCAGCCATAATAGTTGTATTTACAATTTGACTGAATGGGGCATTACAGTAGCATGTTATGTAGTCCTTAATTACATAATAAAGTGATCACAATTGAAATGCTGTATTATGGCTTCTCAGCAATATGTGCCCTTAAAAACTCTGACTTAACACTGAAACTTCAACATCTTAAATTCTATTATCTGTTGACTTGATTTTTGGTCTGTTAACTACTTCTTAAACAAAATAATTGTATGTATGTTGTTATATGTAATTAGTAATTACTGTACCTGATTACTGAATTCATTTCAAAGTAGTGTCTAAAAACAAGCTGCCCAGGTTCAAATTTTGTCAGGTTCATAAATCTAGCAGGTGATGGTAGTCATTCTTTCTATTTATTAGTATATAATAATGCTAACGTATTTTACAAAATAGTGGAAGACATACTGAGGTGCCATAAAGTGCTTAGAACCTATAACTTTTTGATTGCTGCTTTGTCATATTAATGAACATCACTTATTCTCTTTAAGTAACGTGGATGAAGCTGTAACAGTTAACTGCTGTTCCCTTAATGATAATGTTTTGGAGTCTCATCGTTCTCCTGTATGGTATTTTTTAATAAACAAGATCGATGGGCATAGCTCCCTGCCCCCCCCCCCCCCGCTACCTACCTATACTCATGTTTCTTTATTATTACAGTCCGTAACTCCCACTAACATCTTCCCTATGGTGCCCATGTTTGACTGGCTCCCTTCTTCTAAGATAAGAGATGGGCATTCAGTAGCAGTGTCCGTGTTTAGAATCATAGGTGTTAATTATACTTGTGACCACTTTAGCTGTGGAAACTGAACATTACTGACTAGATTTAAAGAAATTCTTGTATGACAAATTAAATTAAATTAAAAAATTCTGTGCTACCTCTTCAGAACACAAACTATTTAAAACATGTCCTTTTCTTGCTAGAATGCTTGAAAGCGTTGGGCTATATAGATCGTGCTGCAGAGAGCTATGCCAAAGTGGTTGACCTTACCCCTTTGCATCTGGATGCAAGGATCTCTCTCTCTACCCTACAACAGCAATTGGGCCGGCCTGAGAAAGCTCTAGAAGCACTTGAGCCCATGTATGATCCAGATACCCTGGCACAGGATGCCAACGCTGCTCAGCAAGTAAGCTTTTATCTTGTGGTGTGAACTCTATTCTGAAGTCTTGAGATGGGAGAGCTAAATTGTTCAAAGAATGAAACAAGATGCTGGAATGAAAAAAATGTCATGGGGGAACAGTTGTTTTTTCCAAGATCTGGGATCCAGTTACAAAGTTATGCCTTTGTAACCCAATTTTCTGTATTTAGGAATTAAAATTGCTGCTTCATCGATCGACATTGCTGTTCTCTCAGGGCAACATGTATGGCTATGTAGATTCTTTGCTCACCATGTTAGCCATGCTGTTAAAGGTAAGTTAATTTTTATGCATCTTCTATCACACTACTCATGTGTTTCTTTCTTATCTAGTTTAATGAGAACGACTAGGATTATCCATTCTAATGCTCAACAATTTCCCTGATTACTTGGTCCCCAATGTAGTATTTTAGAACCCTTCTTAAGTGGTTACAGAAGATGCCATTATTCATGCTAAGGCTGTTCTATTAGAGAAGATCTGTGATTTCATGTCATCTATGATAGCTGTAAGTTTCATACTGTCATCACACTAATTTATAAAGTAGACCCTGTCTACTTTTTGCTTTAAGATATGGAGGGAGCGACATAATATTAGTGGGGGTTATAGTTATCTTGCTTGATTTCTTCAAGCTGGTCAAAAGAGTTTAATGGTTTGGGAGATGGAGTAAAGCCATCTACTCTAGAGAAGACAATGATCTGTTTTCTTCTGAAGAAGCTATTATATATCTCTACAAGATTAGGCTAATAGATTACCTGATACAAGCACCCTGTTTTTTTAGGCAAAGATCTGTGAAAATAGCTGCAGATTTCTTAGAGAATAGTTATTATCTCAGTCCTTTTCATCCTGGTTCAGTCCTGGTGTCAAGACACAATCAACTATAGCCATCCTGATGTTTTGCTTTAAAGGAATGCAACTTTGTTAATCTCTTAGCATCATTTGATATTACTGTCTATAGCATACAGAATAAACGTGGAGGTGTTCTAGTCCAACACCCTACTCAAGCAGCAAACACTATATCATTTCAGACAAATAGTTGTCCAATCTCTTAAAAATATCCAGTATTGGAGCCCCTACAACTTCTGGAGGCAAGTTATTCCACTGTTTAATTATTCTGTCAGAAAATGTATCCTTAATTCTTGGTTGGTTCTCTCCTTGATTAGTTTGTATACCAATTACTCCCTTTTCTGGAAGCAAATGTCTAATCATAGTTGTTCATACCCTAATCATCATAGATTGTAATCTATACTATACAAATTACTATAGTGCTCAGTCCAGAATTTAGAATTAGGGGGATATGTAGGAGTCAGATTGCTGGTTGGAACATGCATATGAGGTTGCTGTTATAACTGTAGCTATTGTTTCAAGTTAAGTACTTTATTTGGCATATAAGATTGCAATCAACTTGAAGCCAAGAATTCTTGGGTACAACAGGTACTCTGTCTGAAGTGTGTAAGGTCCCTGTTTTCCCTTTTTTAGGTATCTGATGAAGACTATGAATTTTGAAAAAGTATTTTTGTCTTTTTTCCCCTCCCACCTATTTTAATACAAATGTTTGATATTGTTTTGTGCAATTATTTTGTAATTATTTTAATAGCTTTTATGTAACTCTCTTCAATATGACATTGTATAGGAAATAGCATAGAAGTATACATTAAATAAATGTGTGGTATTTAGTACATGTGGCAGAATAAGAGAAAAAGTATACATTTAAAAGATAACGTGTGCAGGGTTTTTTTGTTTTTTGTTTACAGATGTGAGTCTTTCTGTTTTGAGCTGTAACAGTTGAAACTATGAGTGACTTCAGACAATGAAAATTTATGGTTTCTAGTCAATTTTAATCTGCGTTGTAATTGGATCAAGCCAACTGTATCATAGATCTTTGGCACTTTTTATTGTTCACTTTGTTAAGTCTGGGATGCAGTTACAAACTGAAAAATCAATAAACTATTTGAAAGCAAAGAATGGGCTACTGTAAGGTATCTCTTTTTTCAGATGTGTTTTAAATGTTCAACTTGCAGGTAGCCATGAACAGAGCTCAGGTTTGTTTAATATCTAGCTCAAAATCGGGAGAAAGACATCTCTATCTTATAAAAGTTTCAAGAGATAAAATCTCTGATAATGATGACCAGGAAACAACAAAGAAAGGTAAGACAATTTTAATTGTTCAAATTGTGGAAACAGTTGTATACTGCAGTCTATAAATGTTGATAACCTGGCCTTTATTAAGTACGCTTTGAGCAAATTTTTCAGTGATAATAGGCTTTTTGCTATTCCTTTGGTTTTATTGAATCCACACAAGTTAACCTCTAATTTAGACTTTTATTAATGTTTTCAATTATGTTTTAGTTTTATGTTCTGGTCTGTGTAAAAATTAACTGTAGTTTATGGTTGACTCTAGCAATATTTTTAGTGCTTTCAAGTGTTCTGACAAAAGAGGATTGGTGGAACCTTCTCCTTAAGGCAATCTATGCATTGTGTGACCTTAAGCGATACAAGGAGGCAGAACTACTAGTGGACTCCTCACTGGAATATTATTCATTCTATGATGATCGGCAGAAGCGCAAAGAACTGGAATACTTTGGTCTCTCTGCAGCAGTTTTAGACAAGAATTTCAGAAAAGCTTATAATTATATCAGGTGGGTCATTCCAACAATCACATTGGGTTAAGGCAAAATCATTTCAATATCTCTTTAAATTGAAACCTTGTTACTTATATTGTATTTTTCTAGATAATTTAGATCTTTTGTTTCTACTGAGAATCCACCTCAAGCAAACCTTCTGCCTATGCACCATATCTTCAGAATGCCATATCTTCATCTCCTCCTCCTTCTGCAGTGTTAAATAAATTTAGTATTGGTGAAATAATAATTTTAGTTGAAGGGTCTAGTGATGCATTTTGTCTGTTGAAAGAGACTAGTTCTAGGTCAAGTAATATAGTGGTGAGAGGTGTGGGCTGCCTTATTTTGAGTATAATTCTGTGAATTGAGCCTCCGTGTTTAACATACTCATTGTAGGAGATATACAAAAGGGATGAAAGATGCCATCTTGTGACTAGATCACATGGTTATCCTCAGTGATTGTAGACTGATCTTTTCTGTCATTTGCAAGCAATCTGAAAAGCACCTGTTTCTTTTGTAGGATAATGGTAATGGAACATGTCAATAAGCCTCAGCTTTGGAATATCTTTAACCAAATCACCATGCGTTCCCAAGATGTCCGGCACCATCGCTTCTGTCTACGATTACTGTTGAAGAACCCAGACAATCATGCACTGTGCATTTTAAATGGCCACAATGCTTTTGTATCCGGTTGTTTCAAGCATGCCCTTGGTATGTTTCTTACTGTTATTAATTCAAAAATTGCAATTGCAGTGTGTGGAGATGTATGTAGAATTTTGTCTTGTGTATTTGTAGATGAATGAATATGAATGAATATGAATGAATATAATATGAAACTAGAATACTATAAGCTCTGGTTTTACTATTTTGCAAAAACAAAATAGAAGTAGCTGCAACCAATGCTTTGGATTAAATCATTTCACCCGAGCGAAGGCCAAACTATGATGAAACAGCAGAGGGCATTCTTGGGCATAAATAATGAACAGCAACTGCATCAACATGCCTTGTGATAAATGGGGACTTTGTGATTTATCATTCTATCAACATTTCAGATGTGCCCACTGGCCCAAAACGTCAAAAAATAAAATGGTCCATAGATGTACTGCTGGTTTAAATTTTTTTGAAAGCTTTTTCAGTAAACTATATGCAGTAATATATGACATTCCAAAATCTCAGCTGCTTGTTTCTTTGCAGGACAATATGTACAAGCATTCCGTACTAACCAAGATGAACCCCTGTATAGTCTTTGCATAGGCTTGATCTTCGTCCACATGGCATCTCAGAAATATGTATTAAAAAGGCATGCCCTCATAATACAGGTGCGTTGTCTTTCTCTCGCAACTTTCACATGCACACCCCTTACCTCATCTTAAATGGTGTAAAATTCCTTTAAAATTTATTTAGGGAAGTCTTCAAGAATTGACCGTAAAAATAATCCATATATTCTTGTAAAAGTTAGGTTGCATGAAACATCTTTTATGTGGTGCTGGGTTGCAAGCAGGTTGATCAGTATTACCAGTCGTACTGGGAACATGTATTTTGTTTTTCCTTTTGGTGCAGTGTTTCAGAAGAAAAGATAATTAACCAACAATATCTGTCAATTAATCCCATTATTGTTTAATTATCCACATTTTCCAAGACTTATAAACAAATGCAATTTAATAGTCTTATTGGTAGGAGATTTACTACTGCAAAATGTTTTGTGGAATATTTATGTACATCGTTGTGGGGGCTGATTAAATGCTATCAAGCTGGTGTCAACTCCTTAGTAAGCACATAGATTTTCTCGATGCTGCTGGTTCTCTTCTTCTCTTTCCTTCCATCCTTCCCAAAACCCTTTCCCAGAGAGCTAGGTCTTCAGATAGTATGTTCAAAGTAAGGTAATTTGAGCTTCGTCATTTGTGTCTCGAAAAACAATTCTTTGTTGATTGTTCCATAATCTATTTGCTTTCTTGGCTACCTATGGTTTCTCAGAAGTCTCCTCCAACACTAAATTTCCAAAGCATCAATTCTCTTCCTAGCCTGCTTTTTCAAAGTCCAGTTTTTGCTTCCATAGTGTATCATATGGAATAATATTAATGTAAGATATTTTACTGTATTTAATGGTGGCCATATATGAATGTAAGTCTGACAGTATTACTTCTGATGTCTCAATTGTTACTTCTAATTTTTAATTTTTGCGATAGTGAAGTTTCCCTTTTGTATTTAGGGGTTTTCATTCCTGCAACGGTACCTGAGCCTTCGTGGTTCTTGTCAAGAATCTTATTACAACTTAGGACGTGCCCTTCATCAACTGGGATTAGTACATCTTGCTATTCACTATTACAAAAAGGCCCTGGAATTACCTCCATTGGTCCTAGAGGTACTGTGTGGAACAGCATTTTATTAGGATTTGAATGTTAAGACACATGAACATTCTCACAAGGTGCCACCCTCTATAACTGTGACGGCAAACCTATGGCTTGCGTGCCACAGGTGGCAGCGGAGCCCTCTATGCATGCACACGAGCTGTTGCCCAGCACACATGCCTCCCAGCTGATTTTTGGGTTTGCCCTGCAGACGGGAGACACACACGCATACCTTTCTCCTCATTTTCTTCAGCCCGTGCCTTCCCAGATCTCTGGAGATTTCCCCCCTAGCACTGTTTTGAGTTGCGAGGCTTTGTAACTCTCTCTACATGGGGCTGCCCCTGAGGTGCACCCGGAGGCTTCAGCTAGTCCAGAATGCAGCCGCGCGAGCAATTATGGGGACCGCAAGGTCTACCCATGTAACACCACTCTTGCGCGAGCTGCACTGGCTGCCTGTCGTCTTCCGGGTGCGCTTCAAGGTGCTAATCATCATCTTTAAAGCGCTCCATGGCTCGGGACCTAGCTATCTGCAGGATCGGATCCTGCCTCATACGTCCTCACGGCCGATTCGCTCCCACAGAGAGGGGCTTCTCCGGGTGCCGTCCACTAGACTGTGTCAGCAGGCGACACCCAGGGGAAGGGCGCTCTCTGTGGCGGGCCCGGCCCTCTGGAACGACCTTCCCCCCGACATTAGGACAACTACGGACCTCCGCTCCTTCCGTCTTAAATTAAAAACTTACTTTTTCCGTCTGGCCGGCCTGGGATAGCCTCCTTGCCTTGGGATTTTATAGAATAGGTTTTAGTTTAATTGGGATTTTAGCACAGGGTTTACTTAATTGGTTTTTAAATTTTGTTGTTATATTTATTGTTGTTGTTTATATATTGCTTTTATGCTACCTGTGCACCGCCCCGAGTCCCCATGGGGAGAGGGGGCGGTCTAGAAATAATAAATTATTATTATTATTATTTCCCCCCCTCTCAGCGCTATTTTGGGATGTGAGGCCAAAAGGGGGGGATGTTACATGCTCATCTGCAGGGTGAATGTGGGAGAGTCGCACACACATGGGCATAGTGAGGGGAGCATGGGGGGGGTCACACAAGGATGTGCAAGGGGATGGGGTGCGTGGGAGGGGCATTGCATTATGGGTGTGGGCACGCGAGCACACGTGACAGCGCACACATGTGTGCTTTTGGCACCTGAAGGAGACAAGGGTAGCCATCACTGCTCTATAGGCTCACGTGTTCCTGTATCCCCCCTTTCCAATTCCGTTTTCATCACCAGTAATAAACAGAACATGCATATCCATGTTGGCATCTTTGGATAGTTATAAAAAGGTGTTTATAAAATATTTATGGTTTTAACGCTCATGTGTTAGTTTAAACATGTGAGAGTTAAAACCATAGATATTTTGTAAAGTGAATGTCAACTGTCTCATGGCTTTCTTGATGAAAAGCAATAACGACAAATCAGCATTTGACAAGCTGCCCCTTTCAGTGGGAACACCCCCCCCCCCCCCAATCATCCATAGTCTAAATTTGGTCATTCATATCCAATGCCAAATTTCTTCCCTTTCATATCTTAAGTGTTTATGGTTTTCCTGATAATGCTGATGACACTCCCCCAAAATGTTTGAAGGGGGCCTGTTTTGCCTATCCCACAAAGCATTTATGATTTGAAACTCTGCCCTGAAATTTAAGAAAATTGTAACTAAAACCATTGCATTTTACTACTGTTGCAAGCATAGTCATATTCCATTTAAAACCTTTGAAAAGGCCAAGCGGAATATAGTCAATTTTGCAATGCAATGTGCTGAGGTAAAAGATTTATCCCTTACTTATAGTTGTTTTAGAAGATTCCAGAAAATGCCACATTACATTTCCAAACTATTCTAAAGATTTGGATTCAGGGAAAGACAATGTCTATGTTTATTGCTGACTGGAAACTGCTTATGTACTTTTTCCATAATTAAAAAAAAATCAACTTATAATTTATGGTTTTGATGATTAGATAGATTATATAAAGAAGAGACTCCATGTTGTAATCATAGAATAAGAGTAGAGTTATAATTGTATCTATAACTGCTAAAAGCAGATAGGCAACTTCTTTTTCTTTTCTATTTGTCTCCTTTTTTCCTTTCTTACTTTTAGCTTTCTCTGTATTTTTATTTTTCTTAGTTTGTATTAGTTTTTAAACTTACTTGTTAAAAGAGTTTTTTCTCCTTTAAACTAGGGAATAGAAGCTGACCAGACAGACTTACGTAAAGATATCGCTTTCAATTTGTCACTCATTTATCAGAGCAGTGGAAATATTCGAATGGCTCGCGAACTGTTGTATACATATGGAACTGTATAAGGACAAAGTTATACACTTGGTCAGTGAAATGAATTCCTTTCCTTGATTCTAAAGGAAAAGGAGCTCTATAAACGACATCTGCTTTTTGCTTTTATGAGGAGACTTGGAAGAGACTGATGGAAGAATGGTCAAGACAGAGACATCAAGAAAGGACTCCAGCCTTTAAATTATGTAATTCAACACTCTGATTCTCCTTAAAACTGAGTGAGAAATACAAGAAGACTTAAAACTTTCTCGATAGAAGTCTAAGAACTTTATTGATAAGAGTTGAAGGTTGAACTGTTTTCCTTTGGGAAACTTAATCCTAACCGTCTAACCAATGACCAGTTTGAATCTGTACAGGAATTAAGAACATTCAGAGCTTTTTGATACACAAAACTTATTCAAGAAAAGTACTGGCTCTTACTTACCTTTACAATACCAATGTTTAGGCCAAGGCTGGGATTGTCATGCCTCTTGTTCTATTACAGTACATGATTGTTTATAAGAATCATGAATTCTTAGCAACTTGTGCTTCTTCATTTGGAAGAAATGAACACTCAAATTGTTATGCATGTTTTTCTTATTTAAAAAGGAGACAGAAGAGAAACTGTTTGTTAATTTCAGGATATGATAATAAAACAAAGGCCAGCATCAGGTTATTTAGACCAAGTTCTATTTCTTTACATTTAACAACCTACTGAAGATTAATTTATTATAAAGATGTGGCAATCTAAAGTAACTATTCTTTATGTCATAGTATTGCCTAAGAAAAATAAACTATATTGACTTGTAATACATTTTACAGTTTAAGAAGAGGAACAACTCTGCTCTTTTTTTAGAACAAAATACAAACTGCAACTGTTATAAAAAAGTGGATGTTTTATTCTTAAAAATAAATCCCATACCCCTACAAGTTATATAGCAAGCTTATATACTATACAGTGGTTATATAGAACAAAACGTTCAGAAATATATAATTGTTATCCATGATTTATGGTAATCTTCCTCAATCTGGATTCCCTTGTCATCTCTACTTCTGAATACTAGTTACTGGTTCATAGGAAATTCTGGGAGTTGAAGTCTGGAGGACACTGAGGTAAGGAAAGATTGATTTAGGGTGAAAATATTTGGAAAGACCAGTTGTTTGATATTTGTGAACCAATTCCACATAAGACTATTATTTGGAAATCTGAGCAAATATTTTATAGTTCGGTGAATTGTCAAATGACATACTACTTTAAGGCTTTTTTAAATGAAATTCTGATTTTGTACTTCATATACCTAGATATTAAAATCACCAATGTTATAAAAGGCTACTAACTTTTTGGCTTTTATATTGTTTTTTCTCACCTCATACAGAGTAGTTCAATTCCCAAATAACAATGGGTGAGGATTAGGATAAGCAGGTAAGAGCAGATAGTAAAATATTTTTGTGTGAAAAATATTTGACCGGGTTATGAATTTTGTTACTATAATTTTAGTAGTTATGAAAGTACTTCTGTCATAAATATTTCCTCTCATGGCAGTTTATCTCGGGAGGTGATGCATTTGCTCAAACTATACCTTGTATTGAGAATACTCATGACTCTTTGTGAAAACTGTATTTGGATGCCAGCCTTACTCTCTATAAAATTTAGCCTGGTCAAGCCTTCAGACCTGCCACTTAAAAAGAAAGACATCCAAATACCAGTATTTTTCCTTTCTTGAATGGCAATAAAAGCACAACTCTTAATATACAAGATAAACAAATCATATCACGGTGTATAGTGTGTGTATTTAGTATAAGAAGGTTGATTCTATACACTTATCCACTGTGTAGATTTGAATCCTATGTGTAACTTTAAAAATATAAGTTATTTGCTCAGGAAGAGTTTAAGATTGAGGCACATAATTTATTTTTAATAAAACTTGAAGTTTTCCGGTCTGAAAAGTTCCACAGAGGCATTTTAAAGACTTGGTAGTTGAAACATAGTGCCTAATGTTTAGAGGACTTTTCTTCATTAGTGTAGAGCATTCCTAGTTCATACAAGATCTCTGTTAACATCAGTATGTTAAATCTACCATTTGGCTCCTTCCAGGTTCACCACCATTCCTGGGGCCCTAGATCTGAGACATGATGTTCACAGGTGCAGGGTCATCTTTTACATCCTGGAACCTCTTGGGGAAGCAGGTCATCAATTATTTTGTTCTGTTAAATATTTCCTGGAGATGAGCTTCAGGTGATTTTTGGTCTCCCACCGCTTCAGGCAGGCCTGGCTAGGGATCTTCACTGGCTTATTCTGTTGATAGAACATTTGGTCAAAGCTGAGAATGATCAGAAAATGCCAACTCTACTGAGGATCTCGTACTTTGATTCTAATCTGACCAAAATTAAATATGTATCTGCTAAAACTAACATTCTTGGGAGAAAGTGAACATTCTTGGGAGAAAGTAAGAAACAGAGCTATCAATCTTAATTTTCAAAATATTTTTTTCTTTAAAACAGCTGTAGGTGGAATTTAAATTATACCTTAAGTCAGATTTTTTAAAAAGCTGGGAAAGCAATTGATTAGCACCAATGAATATGAGCAAATGAACCATGGCGGATATAAAAGCACAATTGGCAATTTTGCCAACTTTTTCCTCTAGCCCAGTAAGTCATGTCTCATTTTCTTCAAGCCGTAAAAAAGTTGACCGAACCTCAACTCTAGATTTTTGAAGTAGTCTCAGATAAGGGGAGGATAGTTCAAGAAATGAACTTGACACATGTTAAATGCAACTCAGCTTTCTTGTTTCATTTCTATCTTTGGTGAACCCTTCAGTGTTTTCTAACCTTTCTTTTAGTCAAATTCTGTGTATCTCTCTTTAGTAGAGGTATACTTTCTACAGTCTTCTTTGCAATTGAATTTCAACAGCTACTACTACTGTGTCTACTGTTCACCTCTGGGAACAATCCTAGACTGGATTGCATACTGTGCCAATGTTTGTTCCCTTGTGGTTGACTGAAGATATGGTTCCTACAACATACCTACACATGAATCAGTTTGACATTAAAATGGCTGAGTTCACAAAACATGAAGAGCAAAAAAGCCATATACTATGGCTTAGCTTGATGTGCAAAGTCAGCTACTCTCAAATGGCATGGTATATACCAGTGGTGGGCAAACTTATTAGTCAAGAGAGCCAAATATCAACAGTACCACGATTGAAATTTCTTTTGAGAGCCGGAAGGTGTGGCCTGTTTTGTGGGAGTGGCTCAGCGGTCATGTGACCGGGCGGGCGTGGCCAACTTGGAAAATGTGGTGAAATGTCTCTCTCTCTACCACTTTCTTTTTCTTTCTATTTTTCTTTCTCTCTCTTTTTGTCTCTCTCTATCTCTTTATCTGTCTCTCTCTCCTCCCTCCACCCATCTGTCATTCTGTGTGTGTGTGTGTGTGTGTGTGTCTGATTCCCTCTCTCCCTCCCTCTCTCTCTGTGTCTCTCTGTCTCTTCCTCCCTCCCTTCTCTCTCTGTATGTCAGTCTCCCCCTCCCTCTCTCCCTCCATTCCCCCCCCCCCCAGCAGTGGAAAGCCTGGCATGGGTTTTCACGCAGTGAACGGGCGGGGGAAGAACCCGAGGCCGCGGCCATCCAAGCACCGCGGAGGCTGTCCGGCTGCCGCATGCCCACCTCCGTCCCAGCCGCACGCGGCGGCCAGCCCGGAAAGCATGGCTCGGCGCTCTCTGCAGGCGGCTGTTGCTGCTGCTGGCCCCGAGCCCTGCGACAGGCAGCTCCCGCCGTCTGAGTGCATCGGGCAGGTCAGCCAGCCACGTTTCCACCAGGTCCCTCTTTGGCCTCTCGGGTGCAGCTATTCCTCTCTCCTCCCCCCCCCCGGAGGCAGCGGAGGGCCTGGCATGTCGGTTGAGGGGGCTTTGGTTGTCTCCCCCTGGAGCGAGACAAGCGAACGGGGGGAATGCCCGGGGCTGTGGCTGCGCTGGAGCCATCCGGACGGCACACGCACAGGGAGGCGGGCGCGCGCCGGAGCCGTCCGGGCAGCGCGCACCCGCCTCCCTGTGCGCGCGGCGCCCGCCTCCCTGTGCACACGGCGCCCGCCTCCCTGTGCGCGCGGCGCCCGGACGGCTCCAGCGCAGCCACAGCCCCGGCCATTCCCCCCGTCCGTTGGCTCGCTCGATCGCTCCAGGGGGAGGCAGCCAGAGCCCCCCCAACCGACATGCCAGGCCCTCCGCTGCCTCGGGGGGGGGGGGAGGAGAAAGGAGAAAGGAGAGAGGAAGAGCCGCACCCGAGGGGCCAAAGAGCCGCGGCTCGCGAGCCGCGGTTTGCTGACCACTGGTATATACTATGACATGAGATCAACAGCAAGTATTTCATTTGTGAACATTGTTCCAATACTGACCTCCTCTTCACTTTCTTCATCCAGCTTTGGTTTTCGGTTTTTGACTAGATCCCGCTGCAGAATATCAAACTTTGATTTGAACCAATGATGAGCTTCTTCTAGGTTAGCAGAGATCTAAGGCAGAGAAAGGATATCAGTAATGAAATACTGCATATTGATTATTTAAAAAAAGGACTGGCATTTTCCTAGGCCTTCACATCAGTAATTGATAATATACTATATGATAAAGTATTGGAATACTGATAAGTTCCTAAACTTTAAATCAAATCATAAAATTAGCTCTTACTTCAGCAATGAGAATAAAATAGAAGAATAGAATTCTTTATTGGCCAAGTGTGATTGGACACACAAGGAATTTGTCTTTGGTGCATGTGCTCTCAGTGTACATAAAAGAAAAGATACATTTATCACAAATCAAAGGTACAACATTTAATGATAGTTGTAGGATACAAACAAACAATCAAATCATACTAGGAAACAATCAATATAAATTGTAAGGATACAAGCAACAAAGTTACAGTCAGAGGTGGGTTGCTCCTGGTTTGGCCTGGATCGCCAAACCAATAGTGGCAGCTAGAGGCTCTGCCTAGACGCTTCTGCACATGCGCAGAAGTGGCGTGAACATGCTTAGAAGTGCGCCTGAACCGATAGTAAAAAAATTGGTAACCCGCCTCTGCATACAGTCATAAGTGGGAGGAGATGGGTGATTGGAACGATGAGAAGATTAATAGTAATAGTAATACAGTCTTAGTGAAGAGTTTGATAATGTGAGAAGTTAATAAGAAATTCAGAAATACCAAGCCAGTTTTATTCTGATATGTAAAACTAATTCCTTTCCAAGCATATTAATTTCAAGCAAAATGGTAACTTTGCCCCAGGGTTCCCCCCCTCTTGTCTCTGCATCTACCTGTTGAGACTCAATGCTGGCTTCTTTTAGTTTCTCTTCAGTGGCTGCCTTGCATTTCTTGAGCTCCTTAATGGTGTCTTCCAAAGTCTAAAGGAGCAAAAAGAAAAAAAAAACCCAAGCAAAATAATAGAATTATTTATTTTTCTACAGTAATTTCAATATGATTTAAGATTAATGCTAATAGATATTGCGTTCCATCAAGCAAAAGGACAGAAAAAGAGGAGCATTAGACATGTCGCTAGCTGTCACTACAAATATTAAGATACTTAGTTGAAATAAACTATGAGCTCAAAAGTATGTTTTGAAATTCACTATAACTAAGATGGATGCTTAAAAAAAAATTTATTTTATTTATTTTATTTTATTCAATTTATATCCCGCCCTTCTCCAAAAGGACCCAGGGCGGCGTATATATAATATATATAATAATAATGATCGAATGTATGAAATGTAATATGTAATATATAATTCTCACCACTATATAATTTTTTTAAAAAAAATGTATTTTTATGAACTCCCGGAGGCGACCACCAACCCCGACACGGAAATCCTAAAATGTTATCATTAAACCCTACCATTTCCCCTTTTCCTATATAATTGTAAAAACCAATAAAATTGTTTGAAACAAAACAAAAAAGAGGTTTACTCGGCACTCTTCTTCAAGCTGTTTCCGCTTCTTCCTTTCATCTTCAAGCTGATTTTCCATCCCTTGCTGATTTTTGGCCAGTTGCTGCATTTCACTCTGTAGGCTTGTTAGTTCAGTGGCAAATTGTTTAATACTATGGGACTAGAAAAAAGAAGAATCAGATTCTGTGATCAAATCAAGCATTTTAGTTTAGTCAATACTTAACTTGCTATAGAAAGTTGATGCTACCTGCTCGTAGTTTTTCTTTTGGTATAAGTCCTTCAGCTCTTCCATTTGCCTCAATTCCATTTCAATCTCCTGAAAGTATTTCACAACAATGAGGGGAAAGCATCCAGGCATCTACTGTGTCAGAGTACACCTATACTAAATAATAGTCTCTGCTCTCTCCTGTTAGACACCAAAACTCCAAAGTACTCATTCTGTTTTCAGGTTGCTGCATAAAGCAAGCAGGCAGTTATTTCAATTTTACAATGACTGCTCCACAGTGAAGAACCCAGTAGTAAAAATTCAGAAAATAAAAGACTGCTCCAGGGCTGTCTTCTAGAATGTCCTCAGAAATAAATACATTTTAAAAGTAGCGCATAGATATGGAGGAAGAAAATCACATTACTTTGCATTGGCCCCACCATATCTAGGAATGTCAAGACCTTTTTCTGTGGTATAAGGGTCCTTAATAGCGGCATAGCTTTCCCACTAGCCCTCCTTCCAATGTGAGATGCTAGATACTAAAGGCCTAGAATTGTCATACCGCTGGAGGCCCCAAGCATATTTCCTCATTGCCACTTGCTCCTATTTACCACTTCACCTAAAGTATTTAAAACAAGCAGAAATTCTGAAAAGAAATCCATGATAGGAATCTCAAAAATGCAGGTTTTGTAAGTTATGCGACTTTAAACCAGTTCATAAACTAGGCTCAGACTATTGGAAAGGCTCTTCATTTTCAGGAAATTAGAGAAACTGCAAATATTGTTGTGATCCTGACCAGGCTTGCCCAGAGAAAGTAGAAACATCAAATGCAGGCTTTGCTCTTCACTTTGCCTGAATCAGCTGCAGTACCAACAACAATAGAAAACCGCAATTAAAATTTAGCTATTAAAACTAAGCAGTGTATGAATTTCTTGCCCATACATCCTAACGCTAATGAAATGAGTTTTGCTCATGATGAACAGCCACACCTATTCATTTATCCTTTCTGGCTGTCACAGTAACTGCCAGGTTTCCCACACTCTGCAGGAAACTATGATTGGCTTTATTAATCTAAATCCTCTTTGGAGAGAAAATGCACACTTCGATTTCAAAAAAGCACCACTAAAGAGCCAGGCATTTCACAAGTAGAGAGATTTTGCATCAAGACCACATTCTATTGTTTTCTCTAAAACACAGGTGTTGAATTTGTGGTGTCACGTTGCTATCATGTGATGTTTCGTGACTTTTTTTTTTCTTTTGTGGAGATGGAGTGGGCATGGCCTGCTCTAAAACTTCCATTCCAACTTTACCTATGATGTCCCACTGATAACAGCTGCAGCAAAAGTAGATGCAGGCCATGCAAAAAACTATTTTCAAAGAAGGCAAAGGAAACCAAATCCATCAACTTACCTTGATTTTTTCTGCATTGTGTGTATTGTTGGTCTTGGAGTTGAAGTATTGGGTGATTAGTATTTTCTGCTTTTTTACCTTCTCCTTCTGATTTGTCAATGAGGCTTCCAGGTCTATCACTTTTGCCCGCAGTTCTTTGTTGCAGCGTAGTATTTCGCTAGACTTAGAGCAGGCCTCTTCAAGAGCTTTTTTAACCTAGCGGGTAGAGACAGAAGCAATTCATATTCATCTGACAAAATTGCAGAAGATAAAGGCCATGTCTGAATTCTTACTTTGTCCCTTCGCTCTAAAAGTTTCCTACTTAGAGGATAATTTTTGTCTGGCTTCTGTTTAGTGATATAAAGCTTTTCTAAAGTATTAGGAATCTCTGCTCAAATTTTAGACTCTTTCTGTTAGAGATATTGGATCTATCATTCTTAACTGGCTTGTAGAAGATTTTGAAGCAGTCTATCGTCTCTCCTTATTATAGAGTGGGTGACATAAACCAGGCTTAACTGCATCTTCTTAAGTTCTTTAATACCACTGATATGAATCTTAAAGGAAGCATGTTATAGGTAGCGCTTGAGTTAGGATCATTTGTTCAGCAACTGTTCAGAATTATGACAGCGCTGAAGGAACCTACGACCATTCCCCAAATTCAAGTTGCCAAGTTCAGAACCCAGGTGGCCAAGCACCTGACAATCACATGATTGCCATTTACAACCTTCCCTACTGGCTGCTGCAGAGAGTCACTGAGGAAGCTGGCAGGGAAGGTCATGGGTCACTAAAGTACATCTCCCCCTTGCTCTCCCCCCCCCCCCAAATGGCCTTTCTTCTCTTGCCTGCACTGCAGTCACCTTACCTCCTGCAATTGCACCTACCCTGTGGACTGTTTCTACAACACCAAGCATCGCCCAGCTTGCCCGCAGACGGTGCCAGGTCTCCCCACTCCCATGACACGCCCATGTTCCCTATCTGGGACTCCCTCTGCTTTCCACTTACCATATTTTTCGGAATATAAAAATGGGCCGTTTTGGGAGGGTTTGCAGAATAATAATAATAAATTTTATTTGTATACCGCCTCCTCTCCCCAAGGGACTCGGAGCGGTGCACAGGGAATAAAAAACCAATATAAAATACATAGAAAGATAAATAGTTAAAATACGAATTAAACAATTGTCCCTGCGCTAAAATCCCCTAAATTAAATTACACTAAAAACCCCTAAAACCCTATCGAAAGACGGAAGACTAACCTAGGCCAGCCAAGCAGAAAAAGTGTGTTTTCAATTTTTGACGGAAGGAGCGGAGGTCCATGGTTGTTCTAATTTCGGGGGGAAGGTCGTTCCAGAGGGCTGGGCCCGCCACAGAGAAGGCCCTTCCCCTGGGCGTCACCCGCTGGCATAGCCTAGTAGACGGCACCCGGAGAAGCCCCTCTCTGTGGGAGCGAATCGGCCGCAGGGATGTATGGGGCAGGATCCGATCCCGCAGATAACTAGGTCCCGAGCCATGGAGTGCTTTAAAGATGGTAACTAACACCTTGAAGCGCACCCGAAAGACAACAGGCAGCCAATGCAGCTCGCGCAAGAGCGGTGTTATGTGGGTAAACCTCGAGGTTCCCATTATTGCTCGCGCGGCTGCATTCTGGACAAGCTGAAGTCTTCGGGTGCACCTCAAGGGGAGCCCCATGTTAAGAGAATTACAGTAGTCCAGTCAGGATGTCACGAGGGCATGAGTGACTGTGCAAAGGGCATCCCGATCCAATAGGGGGCGCAACTGGCGTACCAGGCGAACCTGGTAAAACGCCCTCCTGGCCACGGCTGTCACTTGATCTTCCATGGACAGCCGGGTATCCAGGAGGACGCCCAAGTTGCGTGCCCCCTCCACAGGGGTAAGGTGTTCGTCCCCTATGGCCAGTGATGGAGTCAACTGGTTGTACCGGGATGCCGGAAACCACAGCCACTCGGTCTTGGACGGGTTGAGTCTGAGTCTGTTACTTCCCATCCAGGCCCGCACGGCTTCAAGGCACTGGCACATCACCGCTATGGCATCGTTGGGGTGGTTTGGGGTAGATATGTACAACTGCGTATCGTCAGCGTAGAGGTGGTACTCTACCCCAAAACCACGGATGATCTCACCCAGCGGCTTCATGTATGTGTTGAACAGGAGAGGCGAGAGGACCGACCCCTGAGGCACCCCACAAGTGAGCAGTCTCGAGGTCGACCTCTGCTCTCCTGCCAACACAAATTGCGATCGACCGGAGACGTAGGAGGAGAACCACCGCAGTACGGTGCCCCTCACCCCCAGCCCCTCCAGCCGATGCAATAGGATACCATGGTCGATGGTATCAAAAGCCGCTGAGAGGTTTAATAGGACCAGGATGGAGGAACAACCCCCATCTCTGGCCCTCCAGAGATCATCTACCAACGCGACCAATGCCGTCTCGGTGCTGTGCCCGGGCCGGAAGCCGGACTGGCGCGGGTCCAGATAATCAACTTCCTCCAGGTGACGGGGAAACTGTTGTGCCACCACACTCTCTACAACCTTCGCCAGAAAGTGAAGGTTGGAGACCGGACGGTAATTAACCAATAATGCTGGGTCCAGAGAGGGCTTCTTCAGAAGGGGCCTCACCATGGCCTCTTTAAGGGAGGCAGGCAAGAAACCCTCACTCAGAGAAGCGTTGACAACCTCCTGGAGCCAGCCTTGTGTAACCTCCCAGGATGCCAGTACAAGCCAGGAGGGACACGGGTCCAATAAACATGTGGTGGCTCGCAGTCGCCCACGTAACCTGTCCATATCTTCGTAAGTAACAGAGTCAAACTCTTCCCACAAAACTGTCTCAAGACCTGCCTCGGGACATCCCACTGGGCCATTGATGGAGACTAGCTCGCTCTGAATCTGAGCGATTTTATCCTGCAGATAAATCCCAAATTCCTCTGCTCTACCCTGTAATGGGGTTTCCCGCACCCTCTGTTGAAGGAGGGAGCGGGTCACCCTAAACAGGGCGGCAGGGCGGTTATCTGCAGATGCGATGAGAGTGGCACAATGATGACGTTTGGCCACTCTCAGCGCCACAAGGTAAGTCCGTAAATGCGCTCTCACCTGTGTTCGGTCAGATTCAGACCGAGAAGATCTCCATCTCCTCTCTAGGCATCTCTTGTGGCGTTTCATCACCCTTAGCTCCTCGGTGAACCAAGGAGCCAGGGTGGAACGCCGCCGCAAGAGAGGCCTCAAGGGCGCGACCCGATCCAAGGCTCCCAGGGCCGCAGTATTCCATGCGGCCACGAGGTCCTTGATCGGGGCGCAGGTCAGGGATACAGGAAGTGGCCCAAGCGTCATCTGGAACCTGTCAGGGTCCATCAGGCGCCTGGGGCGGAACCAAATAGGTGACTCAGGTTCCGCCTGAATGCAAAAAGGTGTTTTTTTTTCCTTTTGGAAAGCTGTTTAGTTAGAGTGGCTGATGAGAATTACATTGTTTATGTTTATTTGATTTATATACCGCCCTATTTCACCTAAAAGGGACATTGGTCAAGTGCTATGCCTGCAGAAACAAAGCCTTAGGTGCTACAGCAATTTTCTTCTCCAGCACATAGGTAAATACACCTGGAAACATCTACCTACCTACCTATCTACTCTCTCCCCCTCCCTCCCTATCTACTGTATTTCTCTCTCTCTCTCTCTCTCTATCCCTCTACCTACCTACCTCTCTCTCCCTACCTATCTACTGTATTTCTCCCCCCCACCTACCTATATACCTACCTACTCTCTCCTCCCCCTATCTACTGTATTTCTCTCTCTCTCTCCCTTTATCTACCTACCTACCAAACTACTCTCTCTCCCTACCTACCTACTGTATTTCTCTCTCTTTCTCTCCCTCTCTATCCCTCTATCTACCTACCTACTTTTTAAAAAAAATTGCCTCTTCAAAACCTGGGTTTTGAAGAGGCAATTTTTATACTCCGAAAAATACGGTAATGGCCTGCCCAACAGTGATAACTGGGATTGTCTGGATAGTCAGCGCCAAGTGATGAGGTCATATGACATTGTATTTTATGACTGTATTACTCAGTGATGGTAATCCTGGTCTCAATTATTGCCATAACTCAAGGACTATCTATTGCAACTAGCATGCAATGAAGACATAGGACCATTATTTTATTTTTTACTAGCTGTACCCGGCCACGCGTTGCTGTGGCCCAGTCTGGTTAAATGGCCAACCAATCTGTGTGTAGATGTACACCTGCACACACAAACACGTACACAAAACCACCGTATAACCCCCAACCTACCTACCCACTGTATTTCTTCCTCTCTCCCTCTATCTACCTACCTACCTACTGTATTTTTCCCTCCCTCTCTCTATCCCTCTACCTACCTACCGTATTTTTCCCTCTCTCTCTTTATCCAGCCTACCTACCTACCTACCTACTGTATTTTTCCCTATCTCTCTCTATCCCTCTACCTACCTACCTACCTACTGTATTTTTCCCTATCTCTCTCTATCCCTCTATCTACCTACCTACCTACCTACTGTATCCCCCCCCCTCTCTCTATCCCTCTACCTACCTACCATGCAGCCTCCTGGGACCAGAAATGGGCCAGCTGGGAGTATGCCACCCCCCATGCCTAGTTTTGGGCCTAGTAGGCATCCATACAGCCTCCTGGGACCAAAAATGGGCCACATGGGAGTGTGCTACCTACCCCCCATGCCTAGTTTGGGGCCTAGAAGGTGTCAATACAGCCTCCATGCAGTGTGCTAACATTGGAGGCTTGTTCGGTTGCTGAGGAAACGACTGTTGGAAATGTGAGAGGCGTTTGCGTGACGCATCATAAGAAGCAGCCGGATAGGAGGAGCTACAGGGAGGTGAAAACCTGAGAAGTACATACCTTTTACGTTTGTGCTGCTTGCATATGACACACGTGTGCCAGCCACACAAAATGTATGTATGATTGCATTGGATGTCCTTGGGAACATTGTGTGAAAATTTGGTGCCGATTGGTGCAGTACTTTCTGAGATTAGTGGCTTTGCACAAACTATTTTACATTTTTATTTATATAGATTGGAGTAGAATCTATCAAGGACTCACTTCAGAGCCCTTCCCTTTCCTCACCTCGGCTGATTCTTTTTGGGCTGATTTCTTCGCTACTTCTCGTTCAGTCTGAAACTGTTTCTTCAGGGTCTCCAGGCGATCCGCATAGAACTTTGTCTCCCGCTTGGTTTCTTCAATGAGCTGGTCCCTTTGAGGAGGGAAAAGGAATTCTTACAGGACATCAGTCACATCTTCTCTGTTTTGAAAATACAGTCCTCAAATAGACAAAAGAGCTTATTCCAAAATGTACATGAGATTTTTTCTTCTTTTCATTTTTTTTGGTCAATCCCTCAAAGATAAAGGATAGCCTCTTATAGCACTTTGCCAGCCAAAACAGGGTGCGGGGGCCTCACGCGACTCCCTGCGGCCCATTTTGGCCGGCAAAATTTTGCAGGCATCTGTCCGGGCTGAAAATGTGGCCCTACAGGAGGTGTCCATTTCGTCTCCCCGCCAGCCAACCTGCAGAGAACTACAATGCTGATCTGGCCCTTGAAGAAATTCAGTTTGACACCCCTGACCTAAGGCAGCAGGAAATGCATATATAAGTAAACAAAACCTGACCTGCATTGCATTAATTGCTGGCATTCTCCTTCTTTGCTTTCCAGCTCATCTTGAACAAGAGAGAGTTTGCTTTCCAAAGCACTATTGGTCTGCAGAGTTTGCTCTAAATTTTGGATGAGTTTCTTCTTGTCCAGTTTGGAGGTTTCCAGGGATTTACGAAGTGAGTTCATCTTACATAGTACAGAAGAAAGCATATGGTGACAACAATTGTGTGAAATGCAGCCAATTACTAGAAAGCCAATGTGCCCAAAGATGCTTCACTTGGCATTTGCCAGGCTTCCTGCACCAACTATATTTCATATATTTAAGATGCTTCATGTGGCCATAACTGCATTTGCTCTGGCAACCATTTTGTGAACGAGCATGTCCCTCCCAACAGTCAGTTTGCAAAATGGCAGGCTAGAAATCAGGAGACTATGAGTTCAAGTCTCACCTTAGCCATGAAAGCCAGCTGGGTGACTTTGGGTCAGTCACTCGCTCTCAGCCCAACTAACCTCACAGGGTTCTTGTGGGGAAAATAGAAGGAGGAAGGTATGCTGGGTATGAATTACTTGTAAAAATAACAAAGGATTTATATAATTCTGCAATTCCACACACACACCCAAAGTGCCTGGGAATGTCTTTATTACAATTAGTGTCAACACTTACCCTGCTTTCAAACTCACACTGTAAATGGCAACAGAAAGAGTAAGCACAGCTAAAAGAGCCTTCCATTTCAACCAAATTATATCAATATTTCATCAACAGAGAATGTCATTTCTGTTACCAACAAGGTCCCAAATCCCAGAATGAATAGACTGTCTATTTTAGTCACTGGAAGGTGCTTTGCTTTGTACCTTCACATTGCGCTGGGAGTCCAAAGCTAGCTTGTTCTGATATTCTTCCAGCTCTTCTTCCAGCGTCTGAATTCTTTGCTCGTATTGGACCCTACATATGAGAATAGAAGTAGCCCAAAGAATAGGTTTACTGAGAGAATGTGCTTGTAGTCTTCCCCCCACTCCGCCAAAATCTCAAATATTGCCTACTACAGAAGATTTTTTTTAACAGGCTCGTATTTCAATATATCTTGAAACATTTCGTAACAAATCCTGATATTGTATATTTGACTTTTTTTCAAGGTGGACACTAATGATATTCTACCACACATATAAAACCATTCAGTTGGCCATGCTGAGCAATATACAAAATGGAAGGATGGCACACTCATTTACCTATCTTTCTTCAAGCCAACAATATCCGAATCTCTGTGCTCCAATTCAATCTGCACCTTTTCCAGAGCTGCCTGCATCTTGTTATGAGAAGCCAACACATTTTGTAGAATTGTGGTCATTTTGATGTTGTCTTCCTTCGATTCTTCCAGCTTGTGTTGTAGATTTGCCAGCTGTAGAACAACAACATAGCAGGCAATGAGCAGTAGGTCTAACAACTATTTTGCATATCCCAGGCATAGACCAGGGGCAGAGTACCTATTTTTACAAGCAAATGGTCCTAGTTGAAGAATCAGACAATGCACTCTGTAAGCATCTCATCCTTTGAAATCTTGGAAAACTGTAGCTGCCACACAGAATAGACAAGGCTAGAAGATAATTTTTTTCACTTTTTGTGAAAAGCAACTTTCTGGGTCCAGCAAGCTCCATTTTACCTTGAGCTCTGAAAAATGTGCCATGCCTTCAGTGCAGAATAAATCATTATCATGTATGAAATGCCTGTCCTGCAACTTTAAGAGTGCCTGAAATGCGCTGGAGAAGTGATGCAGCTTTGTAAAATAGATTTCTATCATTATCTCTAGGTTATTAATGGGGAGGGGGGGGATTCTGATTTATCTAAAATTGTATGTGGAACAAATTCACTTTATGAATAAAGTGAACTGCCCAATATTAAATCAAGCCAATGGTTCGTCTACTTAAGTATTAGCAATTGCTGATAGTATTTTCGAGTTCTAGTTGGAGAGTGAACAAGGGCATGCCACAGATTAAATCTAACCACAATTCTAGCCTTGAATTACCAATTCCACTTTTCAACAGTAATCTGTCGTCTTTCAGAGAACTAAATGACATCAGACAAAGCTGTACCAGCCAGGTTTGAAGTCCGTTTCTCCTCAGAACATGGGGATTTCACTTCCTGATTGCAGATTTTTTTATTTATTATTTTATAAGTGAAATTAGCAGATGAAAATAAGGGGCAATATAACAGATACCGTATTTATTCGACTATAACGTGCACCCGTGTATAACGCGCACCCCCTAATTTTCCATTAAAAATCGGTATAAAATTTTTATACCGATTTTTATAAAGCATGACTGACGGGCTCCACAGCTGAGGGGCGATGGAGCGATGCCGTTCCACCCTAACCGCGTCCCTTTCTGTCTCCGCTTCTCCCCAGCGTCCCTTTCTGCCTTCCGCTTCTCCCCAGCGTCCCTTTCTGTCTCCGCTTCTTCCCCGCGTCCCTTTCTGCCTTCCGCTTCTCCTCAGCGTCCCTTTCTGTCTCCGCTTCTTCCCCGCGTCCCTTTCTGTCTCCGCTTCTCCTCAGCCTCCCTTTCTGTCTCCGCTTCTTCCCCGCGTCCCTTTCTGTCTCAGCTTCTTCCCCGCATCCCTTTCTGTCTCCGCTTCTTCCCCGCGTCCCTTTCTGTCTCCGCTTCTTCCCCGCGTCCCTTTCTGCCTTCCGCTTCTCCTCAGCGTCCCTTTCTGTCTCCGCTTCTTCCCCGCGTCCCTTTCTGTCTCCGCTTCTTCCCCGCGTCCCTTTCTGCCTTCCGCTTCTCCTCAGCCTCCCTTTCTGCCTTCCGCTTCTCCCCAGCGTCTCTTTCTGCCTTCCGCTTGTCCTCAGCCTCCCTTTCTGTCTCCGCTTCTCCTCAGCCTCCCTTTCTGCCTTCCGCTTCTCCTCAGCCTCCCTTTCTGCCTTCCGTTTCTCCCCAGCGTCTCTTTCTGCCTTCTGCTTCTCCTCAGCCTCCCTTTCTGCCTTCCGCTTCTCCTCAGCCTCCCTTTCTGTCTCCGCTTCTTCCCCGCGTCCCTTTCTGCCTTCCGCTTCTCCTCAGCCTCCCTTTCTGCCTTCCGCTTCTCCTCAGCCTCCCTTTCTGCCTTCCGCTTCTCCTCAGCCTCCCTTTCTGCCTTCCGCTTCTCCCCAGCGTCTCTTTCTGCCTTCCGCTTCTCCTCAGCCTCCCTTTCTGCCTTCCGCTTCTCCTCAGCCTCCCTTTCTGTCTCCGCTTCTTCCCCGCGTCCCTTTCTGCCTTCCGCTTCTCCTCAGCCTCCCTTTCTGCCTTCCGCTTCTCCTCAGCCTCCCTTTCTGCCTTCCGCTTCTCCCCAGCGTCTCTTTCTGCCTTCCGCTTCTCTTCAGCCTCCCTTTCTGCCTTCCGCTTCTCCTCAGCCTCCCTTTCTGTCTCCGCTTCTTCCCCGCGTCCCTTTCTGCCTTCCGCTTCTCCTCAGCCTCCCTTTCTGCCTTCCGCTTCTCCTCAGCCTCCCTTTCTGCCTTCCGCTTCTCCCCAGCGTCTCTTTCTGCCTTCCGCTTCTCCTCAGCGTCCCTTTCTGCCTCCGCTTCTCCCCCCCCCCCGCCGCCGCCGCCGCCCAGAAACCTGAATTTATTTATTCGAGTATAACGCGCACCCAAACTTTGAGTTCTTTTTTGGGTACAAAATTTTGCGCGTTATACTCGAATAAATACGTAACTCTCATCTAGACACAGAAAAATCAAGGAAAAAAATCTTGACATTTAGGGTAAGAATGAAAGGATTCCAGTAAACCTCAGCCTGAATCTCACAAATGAGATTCTATCATTTTTCACTGGAATGGGGAGATCATATTCAGGATCATAGACATAGCAAGAATATGCTATGGTGTGACAAATGAAGGAGTAGACACAACCACTTTGTTCACAAATCTATTCATCCATATGGCCTAGTCATGCAGGGGTCAGCAATCTTAAACACTCAAAGAATCACAAAGGTCCTAAATAGAAGCCCCCTATTCAATTCTGGAGCCAACCAAAAGTCCGGTTTCCCGCCACCATCGAGTCTCCTCCAAGCACAGCATCCTTTTTCCTCTACCTGTCCTAACCAAAAGCCCTATCAATTGTGGAACCGACTGGTGACAGGGAGCCGCAGCAGAGGGATGAAAGAGCCACATGCGGCTCCAGAACCACAGTTTGCTGACCCCTGGACAACACTTTGCTTATAAAAATAGTTAAAATATGTAACAAAAAAACCCTTTGTTTAAAAAAACATAATACGTCAAAATAGTACCTTCAACGTGTTCCTGTTGTGGTTAGTTATCCATTTGGCTCTGACATCACAATGGACCGAAGATCTTAGGCTAGGCCAGTGGTCGGCAAACTCATTAGTCAACAGAGCCAAATATCAACAATACAATGATTGAAATTTATTTTGAGAGCCAGAAGGTGTGGCCTATTTTGTGGGCGTGGCTCAGCAGTCATGTGACTCGGTGGGCATGGCCAACTTGGAAAATGTGGTAAACTCACTTAACAACGGTCTTGCTTAGCAACCAAAATTTTGGGCTCAATTGTGGTCATAAGTTCTCTTTCTTTCATCTCTCTCCCACTTTCTTTTTCTTTCTTCCTCTCTCTCTCTCTCTCTCTCTCTCTCTCTCTCTCTCTGCGTCTGTCTGTCTCTCTCTGTGGCTCTTTATCTCTCCCTCCCTCCCTGTCTCTTTCTGTCATTCTCTCTCTCTGTCTGTCTCTCTGTCTCTCTCTCTCCTCCCTCTCTCTCTATCTCTGTGTCTCTCTCCCCTCCCTCCCTATCTCTGTCTCTCCCCTCCCTTCCTGTCTGTGTGTGTCTGTCTCGCACTCACTCACTTAATCACTCTCTCTCTCTGTGTCTGTGTGTCTGTCTGTCTGTCTGTCTCTCCCTCCCAACCCTCAGATGGGCTCCAGACCAGCGGACCCTCGTCCTTTTTTTTAACCAGCAATGTTTCCTAAGACATAAAAAAGAACCTTAATTGCTGCCTCAACAAAAGAAGCTGGAAAGAGATACTGAAGCCAGGAAGCAGAAACCTGGGACTGGAGAACAGCCTTTTCTGTCCCCTTACCAGCCGATCCGGGAAGACAAGGAATGCGAGGGGGATCCCTCCCCCCCGCAGAGGGACTCCAGACCAGCGGAGCCTCGTCCTTCTTTTTAACCAGGTGGCTATCAGAGAGAAGAAGGCAGCCCATGTCCGTGGGCTTGTGCAGCATCCAAAGATGGCCTGGTTAAAGATCGCCTGGCTAAAAAGGACAAGGCTCCGCATGTCCGGAGCCCATCCGCGGGAGGGGGGGGGGGGAATCCTCCTATTCTTCCTGGAAAACAAAGGCGTGCGTGCACACCTACAGCCTGCAGAAGTTTCTTTCCAAAGCCCTCTGAGCGAGGAAGAACCAGTTGGGAGAGGGGCTTTGCTCCTGCTCTGGGCTGTAATTGGATGGCATGCGCCTATGTTTTCCACGGAGTGGGGCCGCGGCCAGAAGACAAGGAACGTGAGGTGGCGCAGCGAAAGAGCCATACTCAAGGGGCCAAAGAGCCACGTGTGGCTCGCGAGCCACGGTTTGCCGACCACTGGGCTAGGCAGTTAAGATTTATCTTCTAACCATGTTTTTTAGTCTGTGGTTCACTTTTTTAAATCCTTAAATATATTTTACTTGAAGACTGTCAGTAAATTTTGTTCATTGCCTAGTGCATACTTACTTATAATTGCCGTTTCTATGACATTTCTCTCCTAAGATTCTGGGTGGCTCTGGCCTCATTTCTTTATTGAATTTTTTTTGAGGTTGAAGTTTTTGTATATTTATTATTTTTTTATGTGGCTTGGGGGATGGATTTGGCTACTGGTTGAGCCTGTGGAACCAGGCAGGATTATTGTTGGGGCATTTGAGCTATTGCATTGTAATCATCATCATCATCATCATCATCATCATCATCATCATCATCATCATCATCATCATCATCATCATCATCATCATCATCATCATCATCTTTATTGTCATTGTACTAAAATTACAATGAAATTTGTGACTGGAATGTGTGCATGGGTATTTGTATAGTGAGAAGCACACTATTTGACTATTAGATGCAGTGATTTTAAAAAGAAATAAAAAGAAATGGTAGCAAAAATATAATTATATATTCTATTGAAATTGAATGAATGAATAAATAAATATAAATAAATAAATAAATAAATTTAACTTAGGATATTTTTTTTGCTTATTCCAGAGAGACCAGTGGTGTATGGAAAATAACTACTGCTAACTATTCAGGTAAATTAAGGTAGTATCTCAGGAAGTTTAATCAATTGAAAAATCTGCTCTGTTGCGAAGTAGGAAAAACTTTTCTGATCAGATGCCATCTATTCCATCCTATGAGGAAGTTATAATTCAAAAAAGTATTTTGAAAAATCACCTTGCTGGCTGTTTCTTCTCCCAACTATCAAACAACAGTCAGCGCTACTCTGTCATACTGCCTATACCCTTCTGGCGCTGGAGTGAAAAACAGAGCAGCAAAGGGTTGTTCCTCACTTCTCCCAGCACCTAATATTGTATATAGTAAGCAGAAAATTTGAAACAGCTGAAAGAATATCTGTTAGGTCACATAATTAACCAAAGTCTTTATGGAGATGATATATAGAAACATTAAGGTGTCTTGGTGAAATTACTTAGTTGGGAAGGGTAGACAAAGCTGATAAGGGTCTTTCCCCATCTGGTGTTACCTTGCGCTTCTCTCTTTCTTCCATAGCATCTATCTGCCCTTTGAGCTTCTGGTTCTCTCTTAAGGCTTCTTCGTGGGATTTGATTGACATAGAAAGAGCATCCTCTCTACAGACAAGGAGAGACTCTGTCTTTTATGGGAGGAAAAAAGAGACAGAAATGTTATTTTTCTAAATGCCAGGAACTAGTCTCTAGTGGGGAAAATGTTATCCTCAATTTTGTGCAAATAAATCAGTAATTAAACAGTAAAGAGAGACTGGAATATTCAGAACTGGTTACCATTCTACATATATCCATGAGCCACAGAATATGTACAAGTATCACTTGAAAAACAACAACAATTAGCAACCGATACAATCATTTTTCAAGACAATTTAATCTTATGGTTAATATTAGGAAATGAATTTCCCCACCTAGTCTTGCCATAAAAGGAAACCCAGCACAAAAAAGAGTACTCAACACTTTTTTTTAATCATCAAAGATGCCAAAGCACAAAGGAGAGGTAGACTAATTGCTGACACAAAATACCATATATTTCAATTAAAAACAGGTGACATGTTATCAACTACCAGTGTGTGGTAATAATAATAATAATAATAATAATAATAATAATAATAATAATAATAATAATAATAATAATAATAAACTGTCCTACTATTTCTACCCACTGTCCATGAAATGGTATTATTCCTTCTTATAGAACGAACTGTAGGATAAAACAATCATAATGCCAAATAATAAAGTAACGAAGTGCAAAATATAGCTTAAAGTATTAAAAACTAGCAATGGAACCAACTTCCTATTTCAATTTAAACAAAACCAGATTTCTTTAATACCTACAAACTCCCTAGCTTAAGGATGAGTTTGATGTAACACTTCTGTAAACATGAACTTTTAACCGATCAAGCTACCCTCTAGTTTCACAGGTGAATGACATATGTTTCCTTAACACTCTTGGCTCTTAATGTAACAGTTTCATTTCTCAAATTCCAAGCAGAATATATCATCTTCTATCTTTATATTATGATTATTTTATTACGTTAGTCCCTTAGAGAAACTTTTCAAATCAAATTTCTGAATCATACTCTATGTATGCGTGGGGAGTGGGGAAGAGACAGAGACTGAAATGAACCAGGCTGTTGTTCAATATCAGGTGTGAATAAGAACATATGAATGGATGTGGTTAGGCGCGCGCGCACGCACTCCCCCTCCCACACACACAAAAGTCTAGTATAGGCTAGTCCTTCTAGGTATGAGAGAGAATGACTGACCCAATGATATCCATCTGGCTTCCCTGCCTAAGGAAAAAGTAGGACCAGAATCTCTGTACTTATATATGATTGGTTGCTGATATTCTCTTCTTGCATGTCGCGGTTTTAAACTCACCCTCCGGAGATCTGTTCCCTCACTAACTACATCCCTGTCAGTTTCTAAACGTTTGCGGGTCCTGATTTTTCTTCTACGCTCCAGCTTTTCATCCACAACCATGGCAGCTTTGAATAAATCACGTGAAGAGGCTCTGCGACTATCACCACAGTCAGAGACAGATTCCCTTCCAGGCAGATCAGTCATGAAACGAACTCTACGTGTTGGAGAATACAGGGAAGACGTTTGTTCCCTACGTTCCAGGTTGTTCTTTATGTCACAGGCCAGGCATGACCTAAAATGGGTACTGGACTTCTGTTGCCAGCAATTTTCCGAAGACTTTCTTTTTTTAAGAGGCATTTTCGCTATAAACTTTGTGGCTTAAGGAGAAATAAAAATCCCGGAGAAGGCTGATCAAGTTTGAAAAGAGTGGTGTCCATTTTCAAATACAGATTCTTATCCCCAACTACTTATTGTTTTAAAAAGCTGTTACATTACTGAGGTCTGAAGGGAGCCATTTTAAATCTGATTTTGTTCCCTTTTCCCATCAATGGCTGTTGAAAAGTTCTACACTCAACAGCCCTTCTTATTCAAAGGTAAAGCTGTATGTTCTCTCCCATATCATAGAAATGCTGGGGCATCACCCTGTTCCATTTGTGATGTCATGAGACTCCTCCTCTTTGGTCAGAATGTGATTTAAACAGTGTAATATTTCACAATCCACTTTCTGTAATGAAGAAATTAAGTGAAAAAATAGTGCAGATTGATAAATTGAATTAAATTTAACTCCTCATTCTGTTTTTCTTTCTTTTTTTTCGCAAAATAGCAACACTGAGATCTGCAATGGTATGTCCTGGGAGGTTAAAATGCTCTGATACTACTTGACATACCCTATTTTGGGTTGTGATATCAATTTGTGTCTTTTAATTATTTTGTTTAAAATAAACTCTGAAAACCTTCCCTTCCCATTAGAACCTGGGACTCCATACTCCTATATCAGGGGTAGTCAACCTTTTTATACATACTGCCCACTTTTGTATCTCTGTTAGTAGTAAAATTTTCTAACCGCCCACCGGTTCCATAGTAATGGTGATTTATAAAGTAGGGAAGTCAATTAAATTAAAAAAAAGGAAAGTGCTTCAGTATCAGACAAAACCTTTACCGCTCACCATGAAGCTGGAATGCCCGCTAGTGGGCGGTAGGGACCAGGTTGACTACCACTGTCCTATATGATTGCGCCATCTATTTCTCTAAAATGTGTTTTAAAGCTCTAAAATTATGACTTATTTCCATTCAAAAATCATCTACGATAAATCCAAACTATTAATATATGTATTGATTTAGTATTGTAAATTTTTCCAACAGGAAAAATATATATTAATACAAATGATTATTTAGCTATGCTGGTAAATAGCTGTAGGGTTTGAAGAAACGTAGGTGGCTTTAGATCTGATGAGGCAGCAAAGAACAACATTAAATGACCATCTTTAAAGCGCTCCATGGCTCGGGGCCTAGTTATATGCGAGACCGCCTCCTGCCCCATACATCCCTCAGATCGATACGCTCCCACAGAGAGGGCCTCCTCAGGGTGCCGTCGGCTGGACAATGCCGACTGGCGACACCCAGGGGAAGAGCCTTCTCTGTGGCGGGCCCTGCCCTTTGGAACGACCTACCCCCTGAACTCCGCACCATCTCCGACCTCCGCCTCTTCCGCAAGTGTCTGAAGACACACCTATTCCATCTAGCCGGCCTAGCGTAACCCCCATTACTGACTCTTAATAGTTTTAAATTTGGGTTTTTTAAATTCGGTTTTTAGCGCAGGGTCTATTAGAATAAGTTTTTAAAAATTTTATATGTTTTATATGTGTTTTAACATCCCTGTGCGCCGCCCTGGGTCCGTTTGGAGAAGGGCGGGGTATAAATTTAATAAATAAACAAACAAACAAAAAAACCCTGAAGGAGGACTGCAAAGATCCAGATTTAAATTTATTGAATATGGGGCTCCCTGGATGACTTCAAGTTAGTCACTTACTCTCTTCAACCCAACCTGTTTTATAAAATTGTTATAGAAGGGTAAAATAAGAGAGCTCCATGCATGCTGTCATAGAAAATGTAGGTTTTAAATGCAATAATAAAGAAATAATGTACAAGAAAAAGAAACAAAGACATAAAACCAAAATCTAACCTATATATTTCTATAGGCAGCTAAAACATTATAGATTAGAGGTGTCAAACTCAAGGGCCGCAGGCTGGATCTGGCCTGTGGGGTGCTTAGATCTGGTCTGCAGGGCCATCCTGGAAACAGCAAAGGACTGGCCTACAGTGTCTCTGCCAGCGAAAACGGAGCTCAGGAGGGTTGTGCGCGCCCCCGGGTCCTATTTTTGGCCACGAAGGCCTCCTGCAGTCCTCTGCTGGCAAAAACGGAGCAGAGGACTGCAGGATGCCGTTGCGGCTGAAAACGGGGGCCGGGACTCTGTTTTAGCTGGTAGAGGGCTAGCAAAACAAACTAAAAACAAAACAAAAGGAGAAATGTTTCTCCTTTTGCATTTGAGCATGCAAGAAGGGACAGGAAAGAAGAAAGGGAAAGAGGAGAGACAAAAAAAATGAAGGAAAGATGGAAAAAGAGCAAGGAAGTAAAAAAAGGAGAGGGGAAGGGAGAAGAAGAAAAGAGAAGGAAGGAAAAAGAAGAGAAGGAAGAAAGGAAATTGTGAGAGTGATGGAGGGTCTGAGGAAGTCCTGCCTTAGCACTTAGCCACCACAGGAGTCCCCGACACGAGTGACATCGAGCTGGCCATGCCCACCTTGACCTTGCTCCACCCAGGACCCCCGAGGTCAAGCACCACTCTGATGTGGCCCCAATGAAATCGAGTTTGACACCCCTGCTATAGACACTTTATGTCTACTATATTTATGGAGTACCTGATCATATTTAGTCTTCAGGGCTACACATAATGTGCGAAGCTGATTATTTTCTGATTGCACATATATGAGGGACTGCAGTTCTTCTTCCAGTTGCTGTACTTTCAGCTAGGGGAAATGAAAGATGGCTTTCAGGTTAAACATTTTCTAAAATGTCTGGAGAAACTATTATGAACAGAATCTACAGGTAAATTACAAAAGGTTATGGTGTAAGATTATAAAAAGTCAGATTCCAACAGGTGAAATCAAAATAGTCTAAAATATATCAGCATATAATTGTCGTGTTATTTAAATACATCTATTCCTCATGATGTCATATACTTTTTCACACAGGCATATGCCTTATTTTTTACTGAGCACCCTCTCTCTCTCCTTGCAGTATTAAAGACACTCATTTCAGTACAGTCCATTAAAATTACAGGTGATCCTCTTTTAAAGTCTGATTGGACTTAACGACAGTGCTGAACAAGTGGCACTCGCATCCAGTCCTCAAAGTTTTGGTTATCATAGCACCTCCAGAGTCACGAGGCTTCATTTCAGCCACCGGTCCTCACTCCATTTGCCATAGTGTCACGCAGACATATGACTGCGATTTGTCACCTTCCCTGCCAACTTCTCACAAGCAGAGCCAATGGCGAAGTTGGCAAGAAGTCAAAAGCCACAGTCACATGAGATCCTCACTTAATGACTAGCTTAACAAAGATAACTAGGACTGCCTTTGCTAAGTGATGTAGTCACGTAGTTATTCAACTTATGACTTCACTGCTTAACAAGAGTTTTCAGTTCCAATTAAATTGACTATCTGTAAGGTGATATTTTTAGGTTAAAACATTTATAGGATTGCAGTATCAATTGTGACATCAATTTAATGACTAAAATGTCACCATTCCTAGGTTTGTCTTCACCCTTATTTATTTCCTGTTCCTCTTCTTCACTGTGATCCAAAAATATCCATCATCTCCTAGACAACACAACCAAGTCATTTAAAAAAATAAAAAATCTGTGCCATAGGAATGGTTTATGGTTTATTAAATTTATATACTGCACCCTTTCTCAAAAGGGACTCGGGGCGGTGCACAGGCAATTTAAAAACATATACTGTATAAACATAACAATATACAAAATATAAAACCAGATTAAATTAATATCCCTGTGCTAAAAAAATTAAATATGTTAAGACAATATCCCTAAAAACCAATTTAAAACAATTTAACTGCAGACTATGGGCTAGGTGATGTGAGTTAGGCCAGGCCGGCCTGTTGGAAAAAATAAGTTTTAAGGTTCTGGCGGAAGGAGCGGAGGTCCGTGATCGTTCTCAGTTCGGGGGGTAAGTCGTTCCAGAGAGTTGGGCCCTCCACAGAGAAGGCCCTTCCCCTGGGCGTCGCCCGCTGGCATTGCCTAGTGGACGTTACCCGGAGAAGTCCCTCTCTGTGGGAGCGAATCGGCCGAAGGGATGTATGGGGCAGGATGCGATCCCGAAGATAACTAGGTCCCGTGCCATGGAGCGCTTTAAAGATGATAGTCAACACCTTGAAGCGCACCCGAAAGACCACAGGCAGCCAGTGCAGCTCGCGTAAGAGCGGTGTTACATGGGATGATCAAATTTGCATCTACAAAGCCTATCTTTTAATTTCTATTCTTTGTTTAGTGTTCAGGCCTATAAACTGTTTTGTTTATAATATGTTTCAAAGAAAAAAACAGCAGTTGGAAATTAATGAAAGGACCTGAAAGATAAATTTCAGATAATATTCAAGTACTTTAGAAGTGCCACAGAAGCCACTTTCTGTGCTACAGGTGTACTTTTTAAAAGTCTGAGAATCCGATTGGTGAAGTTAGGGAAGCGCTTGCTCTTGTCTTAATATGAAGAATGGCTTTAGCACGGCAGCAATGCAATCAACTATAACACTTAAAGTGGGGATCTCATATAGATTTCTCATTCCTGGTTTTAAAAACAAACTGTCCCCCAAAAATATTTTTAAGCATTCAAGCCAACTCTCTCTTTTTTACATTTCATAACATACAAATCTAGTAAAAATTCTAAGATATCAGAAGCAATTATTATTTCTCTTTTCACTCGCTTGCCTTTTTTCCCTTTAAAGAAGTTTGATAAAATACATTTTTTAAAAAGACACCAGAGGAACAGTCTACCATTCTTCAGCTTGAAGAGATCTTTCTTTTTAAAAAATTACAGATACATTTATGACTTGTTTTTATGCAGAACAGGATTCAATGATAGAAAACACAGGATGGTTCAAGCATTCTTCCAACTCATCTCCAGAAATAAAAAGAGGATTGTTCAGGAGGGCAGCAGCAGAGGTGTCTCTAAAAGGATTATGCTGAAAAACAGTATAGCTCTAACGATCAGGAGAAAGTAAAAGGAGGTGAATAGGACGCTCAAGAATGATTCTCCTTTCAACAGTTTAGATACCTGAATTTTCCCTTTACCATATGCCCTTTTTTGTTATCCTTTAACTTTTCAAACTTGTTTTAGCAGCTGATGGGCCAGTCATTGTCTTATGCTCCCTAAACTAAAGCATGTCCACTCAAGCTTAGGAATTTCTCTCTCCTCATTCTTTTTTTTTTTTTTTGCTTTCATTCAGCTGTGAATCAGAGCAAATTGTAAAGAAATGAAGCAGTCATAAATTTTCATTATTAGCTTGAAGCATAACAAAAGAGAAGACACTGGTTAGCAAGATGAAGCCTGCTCTCTGTAAACCAAGAATATCGAAACTACAGTTTGGGTAGTTAGGCCTTCCATTCTGGAGATATCTATAGTAAATGTTTCTGTTCTCCAAAACATTGATTCAATTTATTCATTGAAGTATTTATAGTTTGCCCTAAGAATCTCAGGGTGTGTAACTACTCATAAACTCAAAAATAATTTTCAAACACTCTTCTTCCCATACCTCAGTCTAAAACTCACAAGAGTTTTAGATGCCAAAATATATCTAAAAATTGTATTTGGCTTATCTGCAGTACTGTATATACAGTAATACTTTTAAAAATTAGCCTTCAAAATGTTTAAAAAACCATGAAAAATGTGCCACTCATAGATAAGGATTTTTTTTAAAAAAAATACAAAAATGTAGATGTCAATTTATCCTTAGGTGGCACAGTTTTTGTTTTTGTTTTTAACATTTTGAGGGTTGGTCATCTGCAGAATATAGATTATTTCTCAATCTCAGCAATGCTAAGATGTTTCAACTTTGAGTCCCAAAATTCTCTTGTTGGGATACCGGCTGGAGAATTCTGGGAGTTAAAGTGTACTTAACTGATAATAAGGTTCTGTATTCTCTTCGTATTATTGCATAAATAGACAACTGTGTTCCTTTTTGAGAAGAAAAGCTGAATAGGTTGCACATAAAAGTAACCACTGTTACTGAGTCAGCCCCATTCCCTTGTAGTAAGGGAATCAGTTTCCTGTACTATAAAAAGAAATTCAAGGATTTATGTGGAGACTCATTAAGGGAACCAGAAGTAAGAGAGGATAATGGACCAGAACACCTTAGTTCAAGTCACATCCTGACTGCAGAATCTCACTTCAGTGCTGACCACAGGATAATGCCCAATAAAGCAGAGAACAAGCAGGGTCCTCTAACAACAATGAACCTGCAGAGTTGACAGCAAACAGGGGAAAGGTTATCACTAAACTTCTCTTTGCCTGAGACAGAAAACCAGTCCTGAATGTAAAAGTAAAATGGGGAGCTAAGTAAAATAAAACAGATGCTGTGAAAACTGCAGATATGATTAAAATAAACCTTGACTTCCAATAACACTGCAAAAAAGTATTGATTTCCCCCCCTTAACATTCCTTTTTGTTGAGGGTTATTTTTTTTTATTGGAGGAGAAGAGATATCATCAAATGACTTCACCTTTTATGCCATGTTGTACTATTTCAGTTGTATACCTTTTGGTGCTTAAGTGCAGCATCCTGTTCCAAAAATTCCCTTTTTTCTTTCTCTAGTGCTTTCACCGATTCTTGCAGACAATTAATTTCCGACTTAAAAAAGAAACAAAGACTACATTTCAGGTGCCATAAAATATAGTTAATTGTTCATAGTTTGAACCATTTGGTAACTGAAACCTATCTAGATATTTCTCTAGTAGCAGAGGGAGTTGGATAATTGCTAGTTATGTACAGCATCAGGTGCTAACATCTAAAATTACTAAAAATAACAAAAAATTAATATTCTATTTATAGACATCAGTTTAAAATGAATATTGCTATGGTCATCATGCATTTATCTAGAAAATATATTCTGGTTTTTTTTTTTTTTAAAGATGTTTACATCATGTTTTGCTGGCTGTAGAACTTAGTAACACAAACAAGACCCAGTTTTGAACTGCTTGTCAAAGAATTTTAAAATAACCTTAACCTACTGGATCCTTTCACCAAATAAGTGTTTGAACTAAATCTTGAACTAAACAGAGGTTAAAAGTCATAGACCAGGTTTAGGGATGCCTCCTATACTTTTCCAAGTTTATTCCAAGCATATCTGGATCTACAACCCAATGAACTGCAAATCAATTGACAGACTTAATTGTTGGCCAATGGGAACTTCAATACTTTCAACACTTGTATATAATGCTGTACCTTTTTTTCCGTTAGTTCGGCTTCCAACTTTTCAATCATTCTTGTTTCTTGTGTTGTTTGCTGCGACTGCCATTAAGAATTAAAATAGTTTTTTGCCAAATTCTTCAAGGAAAATCTGTTATATATATTTTTTCTTCATGTACATTAGGAATGGTTACTTTTGTAAAAATCTGAATCAACAGTGATTAGCGACAACTCATCAAATACCATAAAAGGTAAGGGTAAAGGTTCCCCTTGCACATATGTGCTAGTTGTTCCTGACTCTAGGGGGCAGTGCCCATCTCCGTTTCAAAGCCGAAGAGCCAGAACTGTCTGAGGACATCTCCGTGGTCATGTGGCTGGCATGACTAAATGTCGAAGGCGCACGGAATTCTGTTACCTTCCCACCAAAGGTGGCCCCTATTTTTCTATTGCATTTTTTACATGCTTTCAAACTGCTAGGTTGGCAGTAGCTGGGACAAGTAACAGGAACTTACTCCGTTACGCGGTGCTAGGGATTCGAACCACTGAACCGCCAACCTTAACCACCACGTCCCCTCAAATACCATAGTATAGCCTTTATTGTCATTGTACATCATGTATACAACAAAATTGGTTATTGCAGACTATAATGGTTTTTATTTAAAAAATTTGGCACAGAAATATTCTTTCGAGTCAATTCAAATCTTGCATATACTGTCAGTACAGGTAGTCCTCGATCATTTGCTTAGTGACAATTTGAAGTTACAACAGCACTGAAAAAAGTGACTTATGACCGATCCCCATAGTCACATGATCAAAATTCAGATGCTTGGCAACTGGCAACTGTATTTATGGCACTGACAGTTGCAAAATCAATGGAGGAAGCCAGATTCACTAAACGACTGAATGATTCACTTAACCACAGAGATTCACTAAACAATTGGGTCAAGAAAGGTTGTAAAATGGGGAAAAATAAACGTAATAATTGTCTTAATTACCAATGGAAATTTTGGGCCCATTTGCAGTTATAAGTAAAGGACAATTTGTACTTGCCATTTTGGTACCAGTATATTATACAAAGCAGCAAACATCTTCTTGGTTTTTTTTACTAAGATTCCAAATACAAATCTGCCTCTCTCTAATCGACATGTAATGTGCTTCTGACAAAAATGCGGATTTTACTGTAAAACCACAATAAATAGCCACTGTACCTCTTCTTCAAGTATCTTTTTCTCATTTAGCAAAGAATTTCGCTCCTGTATAATTGTCTCCAATTCATTTTGGGTCTGGGAAAGTGTAGACTCCAGGCGGACTTTTTCAGCAGCAATGGTGTCTTCTTTACAGTTCCTCTTCTTGCATTCAGCATGCTCAGTTTGCAAGTCTTCTCTGCAGAATAAACACAACTGTATGGCAGCCCTGTTATTCCTCTACATTCTTCAAAAAAATTCAGAAGACAGTGCAAGAAGCTGAATAAGGTATAGCTTGTGCTAAACTAAGGGACAAATACAGAAAACAGTACAGGAAATAAAGTGGGTCACAAATCTCAATTGCCTCTCACAGTTTTTTCTGGAGCTGAGCTTTTTCTTTCTGCAGAACCTTCAGCTCTCCCGTAACAGTATCCAAAATCAAGTCTTGTTCCTTCAGTTTCTGTTGCATTTTTTCTTGTTCCACCTTAATGAGGGGGGGAAAGTGGGGGGAAGAGAATGTATGAACATGGAAGTAACAATGAGAGCCAGTTTGGTCTAGTGGTTAAGGCACCAGGCTAGAAACCAAGAGATTGTGAGCTCCAGTCCTGCCTTAGCCATGAAAGCTGGCTGGGTGACTACGGTCTGGTCCTTCTCTCTCAGCCCAACTAACCTCACAGGGTTGTTGTTGTGGGGAAAATCAGAGGAAGAAGGAGTATTACATATGTTTGCTACTTTGTTATTTATAAAATAATGAATGAAGGATAAAAATCAATCAACTAATCAATCAGTTATATCTGCTATATCAGCCATGACCATTCTGAATTGGGAAGCTCTGTTCAGGGTAGGCCTTGCTTTAATTTCCTCTACATGGGGCTGCTTTGTACATCCAGAAGCTTGAATTGGCACAGGTTACAACCAACGGAAGTAGCAAATTAACTTCTAACACTCCTATGTCCAGAATGCACTGATTGCAAGTTAGCTTCAAGTGCTATTCAAAGTCTAGAATTCTTCAAAGCCCTTTATGGTTCAGGACTTGGATATCTTTGGCCTGCCTCCTCCCAGTTGCATCTGCCCATCCAAAAAGACTGAACAGCAAGCTTGCTTCAGGTCTCTTCTCTTAGAGATTTTCTACATGGTCCAGAAGTTGAGCCTTTTCAGTTGCAGCCCTCTTCACTATATTAGTTTACTTCCTGAAATCAAAATAGCCCAGCCCTATTGAGTTTTACAAAAAAGTGTAAAAAATTGCTTTTTTCCTAAAAAGCTCTGGGAAGGAACCTTGAATGAGTTTGGGACCCACTTGACTTGTGTTTGGATGCCTATGGTTCTTCAGTGGCCATGGTAATTTTTGGTAACTGACAGATGATCTTTCTAATATTGTTTTGCTATTTTAATATTCTTATTAAAGGAAAGGAATGGAAGCTATTCAGAATCCCGCTGCATTGGAGCAACATATGCTAAGCAAGCAAGGAAACAGAAAATAAATAAAGGTATGAAATGATGAACTAGTTTTCAAAACAAACTAGATCAGCACTTGAAATTCCACAGCTTTGTCAATGTAGGAGCTACCCAGCTAATTTCCCTTCTATTTCTGACAGTGAATAAACAAAACCTGACATTAGCAGAAATGGAGAGCCAGCAATTCTTTGCTTGACTTTAATTTCAGCAAATTTTTTAGTTTATTAATTATTATTTTTCCATTTTTTGAACTGCTTATCTCCCTCAAAAAGGGTATCCTGTGCAATATACAATGTTTGTGAGACTGCTACAAGACAGATCAAAAACATTAGCCATATCTACTGTATTTTTCGGAGTATAAGATGCACCTTCCCCCCCCCCCCCCAAAAAAAGAGGGTGAAAATTTGGGTGCGTCTTATACACCGAATGTAGCCCCACCCACCCATCAGCCCCCACCCTTTGGCCTCTGCCTCCTAGCAATTTACCTCTTTGCAGCAAAGGGGGGGGGGGGCTGCAATAAGCTATAACAATCCCTGCAGCCTTTAACAGCTGATGATCAGGAGAAATTGAAAGTGAAACTTGCTGTTTCCTCCACATGGCAAATTGCTGGGAGGCAGATATTTTTTTTCTTGTGTTAATCAGGCTGTTTGCTGCAAGGAGGTAAGTCAACAACTCTGAATGCCTATAGAATGTTCAAATTATTACATTTATTTTTTAAAGACTGCTTTATTATTATTCTAGACAACAAAATGAAGAAGCTTTTTAAAATAAATGCTTGATCTGAAGAGGCCCAGTGCTATTGTTTTAAAAAGTGCTATTCTTTCAAATAGCAGAGAATAACTATACTTTCAGAAAGCACATCAATTTTAACAGCATATATACCAGTATATTCTGAAATATAATACTACAAGCAGTGAATATTGTCTGTACTATTTGTTGCAAGGAGGCAAATTGCTGGGAGGCAGAGGCAGATATTTTCCCCTTGTTTTCCTCCCCAAAATCTAGGTGCGTCTTATACTTCGGAGCATCTTATACTCCGAAAAATATGGTATGTTCTCCCTTTTCTCCTTCACAGATTTTAACAATATATTCTGATGGAGACTTCTTGAAATCTCAGCTATTTAAACAAATACACATGTTCTCCTTTGTTTACCACATTGTTTCCATCTAGTTGATCTATTACAAGACATGGATGGATTCTTATCTATACAGCCACCCAGAATCACATTAACAAGATGGGTGGCCATATGAATAAATAAAATGAATAAAAAGAAGGCTAGGCCATGCACTTGAAGCTAACCATTGACTGTTTTTAACAAACAACTTACATTTATATATATTAAAATGTACTTCATACCTGAAGAGCAACCTGATGATCTGAAGTAAGTTGAGCATTTTCCACACTAGCTTTTTGAAGAGTACCAGTTAGTTCTGTGCACTGTTGAGCCAACTGCCCATTAAGTTTCTGAAAAAGAAAACAGATTTTCTGCAGCAATAGACACAAGATCTGACATCTCCAATTTTTCTAAGAACTGAAAGAATGACCGTTGGCTTACCTGAACGGTCCTTCTCTGGACGCTGCAGGAGAGTCCAAGGATGGGTTAAATTCAGCCTCTCTGCCCTAGGATTGAGTGACATTTCTTTGACCACACCTCCTTTGCCTCATTGAGGTCAATTTTAAAAACAAATGTCTTCCACCTTACAGGACGCTCCTTTTGATGATCACCAGAAAGATGGAACACTTGGACACCGAAATAATCCCTGGGCAGGTCTTGGACTCTCCCGCAGTGCCCAGAGAAGGACCGTTCAGGTAAGCCAACGGTCATTCTCCAGTGCACTCCTTAGAGAGTCCAAGGATGGGACATACCCAAGCTATCTTGTCCCATGGAGGGAAAAGTTAGTGTCCAGGTCGACTGGAGCCGAGGCAACTTGTTGCAAAACACGACTTCCAAATGAGACCTCGGCTGAGGCAAAGGTGTCAATTTTGTAATTTCTAATGAAAGCTGGAGGGACACCCACGTCACTGCCCTGCAAATGTCCACAATAGAAGCTTGGGTCGCCCAAGCTGCCATAGTAGCAGCACTTCTAGTAGAGTATGCAGTCAATCTGCCGGGTACAGGCCTGCCCTGGTGTTTGTAAGTCATTTTGATACAGGCCCGCAACCAACGGCTAATGGTCGATGATGAGACCTTACGGCCCAGCGATCCAGGTTGAAGAGACAAAGAAAGATTCTGTATGTCTGAATTCCTTGGTCCTCTTCACATAAATGCGTATGGTACACCTAACGTCCAACTTATGCCAAGAGCGTTCCTTAGGATGTTTGGGATCTGGACAAAAGTTAGGAAGTATCACCTCCTGTGTCCTATGGAATTGAGTGTTCACTTTTGGTATGAAGGAGGGGTCAAGCCGCAGAATGACCCGGTCTGCATGGATTATACACAGTTCCTCCCTGACTGAGAGAGCCGCAAGCTCGGATACCCTCCTAGCGGAAGTAATCGCCACTAGGAAGGCGGTTTTAAGACTCAAGTGGCGAAGACTGGTGGTTCAAATAGGCTCGAAAGGCGCATCAGGGCTCTCAGCACATAAGGCAAGTCTCAGGAAGGATACCTGTGTATGGTCTGAGGGCGTATGTTGGAGACGCCCTTCAGAAAACTCTTGACCTGAGGGTGTTTACTCAGGGACTGCTGAGTACCTGCTGCCAGGATAGTAGATAAGGCAGCGACCTGGCAATGGAGCATGCTGGGTGCCAACCCCTTGTCCAACCCCTCCTGGAGCAAATTGAGAAGCTGCAGTATGGATGCCGACACATCAACTATGCCACGAGCGTTACACCAGGTGGAAAAGGCAAGCCACGTCACGTCATAAATGCGCATCATGGACAGTCGTCTGGACCCCTGTATGGTTTTGGTGACCTTGTCAGATAGATGTTGTTTCCTCCGGAGCTCCCCCTCAAGTGCCAGATGGCTAATTGGAGCCACTGGGGGTCCTGGTGGTTTATAGCCCCCTGGTAGAGGGAGATCTGCTCCTGAGGAATTCTCCACGGTTTTTGGATAGAGAGAGACTGACAAGGTCTGCATACCAGAACCTCCTGAGCCAATGAGGGGCCACAAAGAGGATCTCCGCTCCCTCCCCCAGAATCTTGGTGATGACCTGCGGAATGAGTGCTGGGGGGGGAAAGGCCTAATGGAGGCCTGGGGGCCACCTGCACCGCAGCGCATCCATCCCTTCCGCCTGGGGTGAGCAGTAACGGGAATAGAACCGTGGAAGCTGAGCATTGGCCTGTGTGGCAAACAGGTCGACCTGTGGCTGGCTGAATCTCCGAATTATCTGTTGAAACAAGTCTGGGTGTAACTGCCACTCAAAGTTGTCGATTGTCTGACGACTCAGCCAGTCCGCTTCCACGTTTCTGTTTTCGGAGATATGATCAGCTCTGATCAACGCAAGGTGGTGTTCCGCCCACCGTCCGAGGGACACTGCCTCCACCATGAGTCTCCTGGAGTGGATGCCCCCTTGCCGGTTTATGTGGGCCTTTGTTGCTTTGTTGTCTGTGAGCAACAGTACAGGGCGGCCCACCAGGTAAGTCAAAAATCGTCGAAGGGCTAGTCTGGCAGCTCTCAACTCCAGCCAGTTGATGTTGTGAGCTGCCTCTGACAGTGACCATTGCCCTTGCGTTAGTTGACCCTGGCAATGCGTCCACACCCATAGAGGCTGGCATCTGAGGTGACGATGATGCGATCAGGTTTCTTGAATTGGGAACCCCTCTCGACTGACGCCAACTGCCACCACCTGAGGGAGCGAAGCACTGTCTGCGGGAGCCGAACCCACCTCTGCGAGTTGCTGGTCTTGGACCTCTGCATAGGAAGCAGGAACCATTGTAGTTCCCTGGCATGAATTTTTGCCCAGGGAACTATCTTTATGCAAGAGATCATGATGCCCAGGAGCTGTGAAAGCTGGACAATCGGTATTGACTTGGCTCGCCAACACTGCCAGAGTTTGATCTTGAGGTTCTTTAGCCGATCCAGAGACAGGAACACCTGGCAGGATGCAGAGTCTATAATTGCCCCCAGGTGCTGGATCCGAGTGGTGGGTGATAGATGGCTTTTCTTCAGGTTGACCGAAAAACAGTGTTGTTGGAGTGCATGTATGGTGAGTTGAATGTCTCTTACTGCCTGGCGATGGCTGGAGGACTGGATGATGATGTCATCTAGGTAACATTCCAGGCGTATCGGATGTGCGCAAAGATGAGCTGCTAAGGCCGCTAGGATCTTGGTGAATGTCCTGGGCGCAGACGAGAGTCCGAAGGGGAGGGCTCTGTATTGGTAATGCCTCCAGTTGTAATAAAAGCACAGAAACTTGCAGTGTGCCAGATGAATAGGTATGTGGAGGTAAGCCTCCTTCAGGTCTATGCTGGTGAGCAGGTCCCCCTGCCTTATGCAGTCCAGAATGGACTGGAGAGACTGCATCTTCAGCCGCTTGTAGGCCAGATGTAAATTTAGGCGTTTTAGGTCCAAGATAGCTCTCCACCCACTCAAGCTCTTGGGGACCAGAAAGAGAATGGAGTAGAACCCCTCCCCGCCTGGCCCAGTGGCACTGGCTCTAGGGCATTTATGTCTAGAGGTGATTTATCTCTGATTGCATGAGGGTTCTTTTTAGGGGGTTCTTGGGTCGAGGACAACGAATGAAGGTCCGTGGGGGAAAGGATAGGAATTCAAAGAGAAGACCGTTCCTGATGGTGTTGAGGATCCACGTATCCGTGGTTATCTCCTCCCATCGGTCTGCATACAGCTGCAGCCGGCCCCTGATTGGAGGTATCCCATGATGGTCATTTGCCCCATTTGAAGTGTTGAGAATTTAAGCTGAGCTGCGCATGTGCGAAGAATGACAGTTTTTCCTTGATCGCGTCCCAGGCTCGAAAGGCTTGCTGGTCCTGGAGAACGCTGCCAGCCCTCCTTAACCAACTATGAGGGCTGGGCCAGCAAGCTGGGTGGTCCGCCGTCACTCCGGACGCATTTTGTTCGCGGAGGGTCTGACGAGCGAGGCAGAGGAGCGCTGGCAAATCCGGAGTTCGGGAGTTCGGAGCGGCCTTGGTGCAGCCTGGGTGCAGCCCTGGTGCGGTCGTGGAGGAGGTAGGCCGGACGACCAGGGCGAAGACAACGGAGGAGGCAGGATAATGTTGGAGGAGAGGAGGCCGGGCGGTGGACTAGCGGAGAGAATATCTGGCCGCGTGGGGGTGTCTGTTGCCTGGCGCGGCCCCCGCATGCCCCCCACCCGACCCGTGCGGCCCCTGCCTGACCCGACCCGGTCTGGAGGACGGCAGGGCAGAGGAATTGGAGGAATGGAGCGGTGGACTCGGAGAGGGGGACCCGGACCTGGTTGGTATAACGGAAACCTGGTTGGGCCACGAGGGGGGTTTACTCCTCGTAGAAATGTGCCCACCAGGCTACCGAGCCTTCCATCAGCCTAGGGGCCTAGGGAGGGGGGGTGGCGATTATGGTTAGGGAAGGTCTTGAGCCGAAGGAGACCACGATCCCTCAGATGACCGGGTGTGAGTCCCTCCTCGTGAAGTGGGGCCTAGGGAGGCAGATGGGCGTGTTAGTTGTATACCTGGCTCCTCGCTATGCAACAGCCCTGCCCGAGCTCCTAGAGGTGATAGCCGAGGCGGCGGTTGAGACCCCCAGACTACTGGTCATGGGGGATTTCAACCTGTCGTCGGTAGGCGAAACCTCTGGTGCAGCTCGGGAGTTCATGGCTTCCATGACAGCCATGGGCTTGACCCAGGTAGTTTTAGGCCCTACCCACGAGGGTGGACACACCCTGGATCTCATCTTCGTCTCGGGACAGTGGAGTCGTGATCTGGGAATAGGGGATTTAGCCATCACACCCCTGTCATGGACAGATCACGCTCTCCTTCGGCTGGACTTTCCGATCGCCGCACCTCACCACGGGGAGGCGGAGCCTGACATTCCTATATGGTTCCGCCCCAGGCTCCTGATGGACCTGGTAAAGTTCCAGAGGGAGTTTGGGCCAATTTCTGTGGACTTGCCCCGCGACTCGACTGAGGACCTAGTGGCCGCATGGTTAAGTGCGGCCACGGGGGCCCTGGACCGAGTCGCGCCCTTGCGGCCTCTCTTGCGGCCACGAACCACCCAGGCTCCTTGGTTCACCGAGAAGCTTAGGGAGATGAAATGCCACAAGAGACGCCTAGAGAGCAGATGGAGATCTTCTCGCTCCGAAGCCGACCGAACACTAGTTAGAACCTATATTAGGACTTACTTAGTGGCAATAAGGGTGGCGAAACGTGAGTATTGTGCCACCCTTATTGCATCCGCAGATAACCGGCCTGCCGGCCTGTTTGGGGTGACCCGCTCCCTCCTTCAACAGAGGCCGCAGGAAGCCCCTCTACAGGGTCGAGCAGAGGAATTTGGGATTTATCTGCAGGAGAAAATCACTCGGATTCGGAATGAGCTACCCTCCATCAACAGTGGTCCAGTCGGACGGTCTTGAGACACCATCTTGGGAGGAGTTTGACTTTGTTACTACCGAGGATATGGACAAGTTGTCAAAGAGACTTAGGGCTACCACATGTTTATTGGACCGGTGTCCCTCCTGGCTTGTACTGGCATCCTGGGAGATGACACGAGGCTGGCTCCAGGGCATTGTCAACGCATCTTTGAGTGAGGGGTCCTTGCCTGCCGTCTTGAAAGAGGCAGTAGTAAGGCCCCTCCTCAAGAAGCCATCCCTGGATCCAGCATTATTAGAGAACTATCGTCCGGTCTCCAACCTTCACTTTTTAGTGAAGGTTGTAGAGAGTGTGGTGGCTCAACAGTTTCCGCGACACTTGGAGGAAGTTGATTATCTAGACCCGCGCCAGTCCGGCTTCCGACCCGGTCACAGCACCGAGACGGCATTGGTCGCGTTGGTTGATGATCTCTGGAGGGCGCCGGATAGAGGATATTCCTCTATCCTAGTCCTATTAGACCTCTCAGTGGGTTTTGATACCATCGACCATGGTATCCTATTGCGCCGACTGGGGGGGTTGGGGCTGGGAGGCACCGTTCTGCGGTGGTTCTCGTCCTACCTCTCTGGTCGGTCGCAATATGTGTTGGCAGGGGGGCAGAGGTCGGCTTTGAGACCCCTCGTATGTGGGGTTCCTCAGGGGTCGGTCCTCTCGCCCCTAATGTTCAACACATATATGAAGCCGTTTGGCGAGATCATCTGTGGTTTTGGGGTGGGATATCATCTGTACGCTGACGATACTCAGCTGTACATCTCCACCCCAGACCACCCCAACGATGCCACCGAGGTGATGTCCCGGTGTTTGGAGGCCGTACGGATCTGGATGGGTAGTAACAAACTCAGGCTCAACCCGTCCAAGACTGAGTGGCTGTGGCTTCCGGCACCCCGGTTCAGCCAGATTACTCCAACTCTGGCCATTGGGGGCGAAACATCGGCCCCCATGGAGAGGGCGCGCAATTTGGGTGTCCTCCTGGATTCCCAGCTGTCCATGGAGGACCATATGACGGCCGTGGCCAGGGGGGCGTTCCATCAGGTACGCCTGATGCGCCAATTGCGCCCCTTACTGGACTGGGCTGCCCTACGCACAGTCACTCAAGCACTCGTGACGTCTTGACTCGACTACTGTAATGCTCTCTACATGGGGCTTCCCTTGAGGTGCACTCGAAAGCTGAGTCCAGAATGCAGCCGCGCGGGTGATTACGGGAGTGCCCAGACACTCCCACATAACACCAATCCTGCGCGAGCTGCACTGGCTTCCTGTGGTCTTTCGGGTGCGCTTCAAGGTTCTGACGACCATCTTTAAATCGCTCCATGGCTCGGGACCTAGTTATATGCGAGACTGTCTCCTGCCCCATACATCCCTAAGACCGATACGCTCCCACAGAGAGGGCCTTCTCAGGGTGTCGTCGGCCGGACAATGCCGACTGGCGACACCCAGGGGAAGAGCCTTCTCTGTGGCGGGCCCAGCCCTTTGGAACGACTTACCCCCTGAACTTCGCACCATCTCTGACCTCCGCCTCTTCCGCAAGTGCCTAAAGACACATTTGTTCCATCTAGCCGGCCTAGCGTAACCTCCATAATGACTTTTAGACAGTTTTAAATTTTGGGTATTTTAATTTGGTTTTAGCGCAGGATCTTTATCAAATAAGTTTTTTAAATTTTTTACGTGATTTTGTATGTATTTTAATATTCCTGTGCGCCGCCCTGGGTCCGTTTGGAGAAGGGCGGGGTATAAATTTAATTAAAAAAAAAAATTGGGGCCACCACGAGAGGGCTTCCGAAAGGAGCCCTGTTGTTGTCTACCTCGGGACCCGAAATTTGACCTATCTTGGTTCCTATCATTAGACTGGGGATAGGATCTTTGATAGGAATAGGACATAGAGGGTTGAGTATTATCCTGGGCCCGAAAAGTCTGTTTCCAGAAGGACCCAGAACGCTTCTTGTCATGTTTTTTAAGGGAGGCCAATAGGATCTTCCTCTTATCTTTTGTCCCAATTAGAAACTTATCTAGGGAATGCCCGAAAAGATTTCCGCCCTTAAATGGGGCCAAAGCCAGCTTCCATTTTGCCTTCATATCCGCCTGCCATTGGCGAACCCATAGCAGGCGGTGTGAAGTCATGTTGGAGGCCAGTGCGCGGGAAGCAAACTTTGCTGCATTCAGGGACGCATCTGCTGTGTACTCCACCACGGTGATGATTTTTGTGAGATCATGACGCCAGTGAAAACCCCTGAAGGAGGCTTAGACCTCAACTGGCAGAGCCATAATAAGGAAGCCCTAGTGAAGAAGGAGGCGGATGTGGAGGCCCTGATATCCCAGGCAGCTGCCTCGTGCGTCTTATGGCCTACCTTCTCTGTCCTCTTATCCTCTGCTTTTAAACCTTCCAAAAGGTCAGCTGGAAGTGCCAAATTGGAAGTCAAGGAGACGACCGGGGCATCCACCTCTGGTAACTTAAGTATGTCCTCCAGTTTCAACTCTAGGGAATATAGAGATTTGTCCCCCCTCTGGGGTTAGCCAGAGTTCCTGGATGCGCCCATTGGTGCTGAACCACATTCATGAACAGGTATTAGTTCTGATTCAGGAGCAGTCTCCTGAAAAAGACCCACCTTGTGGAACTTGTTGGTGGAACACAGGCCGCAATGTCCAAGGATGAGATGAAAAACTGCAGCAGAGAAGGACACAGCACTGGCCAGATGGCTTCAAGGCACCTGCAGATCTTGTCCTGAGACCGGGGGCTGGTATGAGGGCCAGGACACCCCTACGCCGCTCTCCTGAACAGGAGGAAGCACTCCAATGGTGGGGGGGAGGGGAGGTCTTGACGGCACCCCGAACAAGACCAGGAACTCCCCTGCAGAGATCTGCGGTGGAAGCACGCTTGATTTCTTGCCTCTCCAGGTCTCTCTGAGGTGAAAACGGCTGGTTCGGGCTTTCAAAATGGCAGCCGCGATTTTGTACTGCCACCCGGGCGATTTCCGAAGCTTGCAGAGCCTCCGAAAAAGCGCAGAAAACTTTGGCGCCCTCAGAAGCACCAGAAGCACTAGTTATGAAAACACCACCTGCAAAGCCCGGGCTTCTTTGAGGCCTCTGGGCACCTTAAAGTGGCCGGAAAGCACGCAGGAAGCTTCCTACCGCCCCCACACCCACTGGCAGCCGCCGGACAGGTGGTTGCTCCAAATTAGCCACTGCATGCGACCACCAGCTGGCTAAATCCCGGACCGACACCTCAGCAGCTTCACAAACTCAAGAACGATCTTGTTGTAAACTAAGCTAACCGGACTAAAATAAAAATAACAAACGCTATGCTACTGCTAATTACTGTAAAACTAATCTTTGCTTGGAGAGTTTCAGCTTATCTGCCAAACTACTGAGGAGCTCTCCAAACCTAGTCCTTACGGGCGGACTGAGTTTTTAAAACTGACCTCAATGAGGCAAAGGAGACGTGGTCAAAGAAATGTCACTCAGTCCTAGGGCAGAGAGGCTGAATTTTACCCATCCTTGGACTCTCCAAGCAGTGCACTGGAGAAAGCTCCTTTCTCAGAAGCGAATTAGAACAGCACAATGAAAAAATACCCAGATTTTACAGACATTTGTCTCTTGTGTCCTATACACAGGTAGTCTGCATTTAGCAATTGCCTCACTTAGCAACCACTTGCAATTACCAGGAAAAATAAAATTACAACCAGTTCGTACATTTACAATCTTCACTGGTCTATAAAGCTGAACCATAAGCACTGTTTATTGCTTTGCTTAATGACCAAAGTGCCAGTCCCAGTTACAGACACTAAAAGAGGACTACCAGTAATTTAAGACAAGTTTGTGGTAACAGGAATATTTCCTACCTGTGCCTTACTTGCTACCTCTTGTAAAGTAAATATTTTTGACCGAAACTTTGTATTCTTTTCTTGTGCCGTGTTCAAACATAGCTGTGTAGTCTAGATGAAAAGAAGGGTAATTGTCTTTAGGAAAAAAACATTTTAAAACAGGTATTAAAACATAATTATTCTCTCTGGCACAGCTCTTTATGTATTAGCAAACAGCTTTTGTTGTGTAGTTAAAGTCAAGACACTTATAAAAAGAATTTCTATAATATATTTTAGACCTGCTGATTTTCTTTTTATACTTACTTGGACTTCTTCACGTAGCTTGGAAATCATCTTGTCTCGGGATTCTACAAAAAATTCAAAATGCAGCTGTTTTAATCAGACATCATCTAACTGTTTAACTAATATTCTTCCCTATTAATAACAATAACAAAACAGATGCAAAGCTTTTTCACTCCAAGCAAACTGTAATTTTAAGTAATACACTCAGGTTTTGCCTACAGATTACAGTATAATAATAATAATAATAAATCTTGAATTTATTGACCGCTCTATCTCCCTGGGGGGACTCGGAGCAGTGTACAGGGCAAATAAAACCATAAAAAACAACATACATACAATAAAAATGAATTAAATACAACCCTGCACTAAAATCCCAGTTAAAACTACTAAAATTCCTAACTAAAATTAACAGTCCTATAGACGGGAGACTACCCTAGGCCGGCCAAGCAGAACAGATGTGTTTTTAGTTTAAGACGGAAGGAGCGGAGGTCCGTGGTTGTTCTAATGTCGGGGGGAAGGTCGTTCCAGAGGGCTGGGCCCGCCACAGAGAGAGCCCTTCCCCTGGGCGTCTTCCCCTGGTATGCATTTATGAAATCCAAAGTAACATTTTTCTGCATGTAGATTTAAACCTGCAAGCTGATTTGACGAGATCATCTCCAAGGCATTTCCTGTAATATCTATAGCTACTTATAAGAATGATTATGCTGTCCTGTTTCAATCTGCCACAGGTGGCCTAGTTATTTTTTTTGAAGACCTACATCAATAGATCACTACATTATAGATAGCTGGTTCCATCATGAAACCATTTTTAAATTATTATAATAGCAGATGTACCATGCAATCGGTTTACAAGAGGAGCAGTAGCTTGCCTCAATGAAGACCTTCCAGTGAAAACTAGATATTATTTTTGTGACAATACTCTACCTCTGGAATTCCAGTAGACTTTATGATTGAGTGGCTAATAATCAATTTCTCATTTATTTCATGAATGATTTTGCAAGTATATTATAATTTTCTCTTTCCCAAAAGCAGACATTAGTGTTATTTTTTTCCCATTGACTCAGATATTCCGCTTGTATTCATTTCATTCTAAATGTGGACTAGCATTTTATTTTTGTTTAAATATACAAGCCTTCCTATGTTTGGATTTCATGCCTGATAAAATATATTTTCCACTTCACTGACTAGGGATAAACTTCATACAACTATCTTAGAACTTTGACCTATACGTTCTTTGTTCAACAAAACTAGTCTTTTGTTCCCTTATTTTATTTATTTATTTTATTTTATTAAATTTATATCCCGCCCTTCTCCAAAAGGACCCAGGGCGGCGCACAGGAACCTAAAATACAATACAAACTCAAGTAAAAAATTTAAAAAACTTATTTGATACCATCCTGCGCTAAAAACAAATTAAAATCCCCAAATTTAAAACTGTCTAAAATAGTCATTTGTGGAGGTTATCCTAGGCCGGCTAAATGGAACAAATGTGTCTTTAAACACTGGCGGAAGAGGCGGAGGTCGGAGATGGTGCGAAGTTCAGGGGGTAGGTCGTTCCAAAGGGCAGGGCCCACCACAGAGAAGGCTCTTCCCCTGGGTGACGCCAGTCGGCATTGTCTGGCGCCCTGAGAAGGCCCTCTCTGTGGGAGCGTATCGGTCTAAGGGATGTATGGGGCAGGAGGCGGTCTCGCATATAACTAGGTCCCGAGCCATGGAGCGCTTTAAAGATGGTCGCCAAAACCTTGAAGTGCACCCAAAAGACCTTGAAAAACAGTTACAGTTTAAAAGAAATCAAGAAAAAAACCCAGCAATTAAATATATTTCTAATTAGCTTATCTATCATTGATCATCAAGTGATAACCAGAGTTGGTTTAAGAAATATAAAACATCCAAGGTTTTGATTCCAATACCTAGATCAGCTTTAAGATGCACACATTCCTCCTCTAATTGAACGAACCTCTCTTGTTCTTGCTGTAGTCTCTCCTGAGATAGCTGAATATCATGCCGTAGAATGTTACAATCCTGCTGCAGAATCTGAACCTGTAATGGCATTTGAAACATGCATTCTGTAAAATACAGGCATTTCTTAAAACAATTAAGAAATAAAAAAATGAGCAAGCTAAATGAAATTAAATTATTCAGTTTAGTAGCTTATCATGTAGATTATTATCCTTGAGGATCAGGATGGGAATGCCAACAAATTTGAAGAATAATTCAGGAGCAGATTTGAATGCTGGCTAATGGCCACATTTAAAAATTCCAAATAGGTATGTATTGATGTAATGGGAAGAGGAAGATTTGGGGGGAGAGGGGGGGCACTTAGGGAAATTTTGGAGGATTTTGATGGAGAAATATCTTGCCACTGAAAATCATAGGGGTTGCCATCATATTTTGATTGTGGTTTGGAAACTGCAAAATGGGGACTGGAATTTGTTGTCCACCTCAGATATGGACACTTACGTCCATTGACAGCTGACCCATCATTTAGATCAGTGATAGTCAACCTATTTTATTTATTATTTTTATTATTTTATTGAATTTCTAGACCGCCCCCTCTCCCCGAAGGGACTCAGGGCGGTGTACAGGAAAATTAAAACTACTAAAAATATGACAATACATACAAAATTAAAATCGAATTAAATAACCCTGTACAAATTTATAAACGTTAAAAACAAAACCCATTAAAACCAAATAAAACAATTTAAATTACAGACTGGGGCGAGAAGCAAAAATTAGGCCAAGCCGGCTTGATGGAACAGATGAGTTTTAAGTTTCTGGCGGAAGGAGCGGAGGTCCGTGGTAGTTCTGATATCAGGGGGTAGGTCGTTCCAAAGGGTCGGACCCATCACAGAGAAGGCCCTTCCCCTGGGCGTTGCCCGCTGGCATTGCCTAGTGGATGGCACCCGGAGAAGTCCCTCTCTGTGGGAGCGAATCGGCCGAAGGGATGTATGGGGCAGGATACGATCCCGCAAATAACTAGGTCCTGTGCCATGGAGCGCTTTAAATATGATAACCAACACCTTGAAACGCACCCGAAAGGCCACAGGCAGCCAGTGCAGCTTGCGCAGGAGTGGTGTTACGTGGGAGTACCTGGTGGCTCCCAAAACTGCCCGCGCAGCCGCATTCTGGACCAGCTGTAGCCTTCGGGTGCACCTCAAGGGAAGGTGCACCCATGTAGAGAGCGTTACAGTAGTCTAGAAGGGACGTCACAAGTGCATGAGTGACTGTGCGAAGGGCGCAGGAACCTGGTCCCTACAGCCCACTAGTGGGCGTTTCAGCTTTCATGATGGGCAGTAGGGGTTTTGTCCAATAATAATAATAATAATGATGATGATGATGATGATGATGATGATGATGATAATAATAATAATAATAATAATAATAATAATAATAATAATAATAATAATAATATTTATTTTATATACCGCGTCCTCTCCCCAAGGGGACTCGGAGCGGTGCACAGGGAAAAATTAAAACACATAAAATATATATACAAAAATAAATACAATAGAGTAAAAACAAATTAAACTTAATTGTCCCTGCACTAAAATCCCCATATTAAAACTAGTGTTCCCTAAACCCTAAAGGTAGAGACTAACCTAGGCCGGCCAAGCAGAAAAAGTACGTTTTTAATTTCTGACGGAAGGAGCGGAGGTCCGTGGTTGTTCTAATGTCGGGGGGAAGGTCGTTCCAGAGGGCTGGGCCCGCCACAGAGAAGGCCCTTCCCCTGGGCGTCGCCCGCTGGCAAAGTCTAGTGGACGGCACCCGGAGAAGTCCCTCTCTGTGGGAGCGAATCGGCCGTGAGGATGTATGGGGCAGGATCCGATCCCGCAGATAGCTAGGTCCCGAGCCATGGAGCGCTTTAAAGATGACAACTAGCACCTAATACCGAAGCACTTTCCTTTTTTAAATTTAATTGACTTCCCTACTTTATAAATCACCATTACCGTGGAACCGGTGGGCGGTTAGAAAATTTTACTACTAACAGAGATACAAAAGTGGGCGGTAGGTATAAAAAGGTTGACTACCCCTGATTTAGACTGACATCAACACTGTATCTGATGGCTTACTAACGGAATAAAATATACAGATAGAATTTGTCAATTATTGAATTTAGTTGATTGTCATGGGGCAGCCTATATAACCTCTGTCAAAAGCTGGCATATTAGCCAGGTAATGTAAGCTATGATGCTGGACAACCATCCAGTACTCACATTCTCTGATTACTTCTTGCTAGTCAAAAAAAGCATACATTTTCCAAATTGCAGCATGCTGACTATTCTCATAAACTGCATGAATAAGAGTAAGATATAGGTGATTAAGGGTTGGCAAAGGAAGATTTTCTTAATGGTATGCAATCTTGTGCACATTACAGATGGCCTTCCAGCATTCTGCTTAATAGAGGAAAAATGAACATTTATATACATCAATGTTTGCATTAGTAAATTTTCTTAATAAGCCTGGTTGTTCTTTTTGCTACCTGCTTCTGTTCTTTTTCCACCATTGCTTCCATATCACGCATTTGATAAAGAAGGACAACCTGGCCTTGTTCCAAAGACTCCCTTGAGCTGGACTCCTTGGATAATTTCTCCATTATCTGGAAAAAAGAAACAAATGTACAGCAGAAAGGCAACCCAGAAAACAAATCTGAGAGTCTCACTTTGCAAGTTACAATACAGAGACTTCCACAATATACTTGATGGACATGGTTTCATATGTTCTTAGTTTGACATGGATTTATCTTATCTCTGCAAAAATAATGCTGGCCTTTTAATTGATTGATTGGATTTATATGCCGCCCTTCTCCCAAAGGACTCAGGGCGGCATATAACACAAGAAACACATAGTACAAAAGTTAAAACGAGATTAAATAAAGAATCCAATAAGCAATAAGCAATAAATTAATTAACAATTTACACATGATATAAAATAAAATAAATTTGGAATTAAAATTAGTAAGTTATTTTGCTCCGGCCAGGCCAGCTTGCTGAAAAAGCCAGCTTTTTAGGGCACGCCGGAAGGACGGGAGGTCAGGAATTATGCGAAGCTCTGGGGGTAGCTCATTTCAAAGGGAAGGTGCTCTCACAGAGAAGGCTCTCCTCCTGGAGGTCGCCAGTCGACACTGTCCGGCTGACGGCACCCCGAGAAGGCCAACTCTGTGGGATCGTACTGGACGATGGGAGGCTACCGGTGGCAGTAGGTGGTCTCGCAAGTACCCTGGGCCTAAGCCATGGAGCGCTTTAAAGGTGGTTAGTACCTTGAATTGCACCCGGAAAACAACCGGCAACCAGTGCAGGCCGCCTAAAAGGGGCGTAACATGGGAGTACCTAAGTACCCCCATGATAACCCACACATTCTGGACCAGCTGAAACCTCCGGGTGCTCTTCAAGGGCAGCCCCACATAGACAGCGTTACAGTAGTCCAGGCGAGAAAGGATTGAAAACCTCTTCCCAAATGATATACGATCTCTTGGAGAATATTCTAAGAATCTTCAACTCATCCATTTCCTTGGGCCTATAGCCCTGCATTATCTAGTACTTTTTAAAATGTACTACTCTCTGATATTCTCCTGCTCTTACCTCTTGGAGTTTATTGTTCATTTTTTCTTTTGTTGTTCTCAATTCTTCAGCTGAAATAGTTACATCTCTCTACAAAGATCAAAACGGCACATTTAAACAACTCCAACAGAATGCACAAACATTTTTCAAAGTACTTTTTACAGCTTTTAGTTGTGATGTTTGTCTGCAGTTCCAATAAATCTCTGACACTTGGATTTATGGGATACAGCATAGCTTTCTTAAGGTCCTTTTTAGTAGCCAAATCTCTCTCTTTCCCATTATGGTAATTCATTCTTTAACCTACAACTTCAATTATCATTTAAATCAATGAAATCTATACAGTATACAGGTTTCACCAATATAGAATCGTATAGGAATATGAACAGAATTAAAAATGTATCTATAAATTGCAAAGTATATAATCAATAAACAAAGCTATTTCCAGCAGTCTTCATTCATAACTTATTCCACAATGCTCTCTGAAACCTTTTTTTTTCTTGATTTTTTTACTTGATTTACTTGATTGATGTTTTACTTGCTTCAGAAAAATCAAAACGTTATGTTTTGAACTACAGGTAATCGTCCGCTAGCAACCATTTGTTTAGTGATGGTTTGAAATTACAACAGTAGAAAAATGTGACTTACAACCAGTCTTCACAGTTGTGCTCATTGTAGCATCTCCATGATCATGATTGTGATTCAGACACTTTGGCAATCACGGTTACAGCATCTTGTGATCATGTGATTGCCATTTGTGATCTTTCTAACCGGTTTCGGACAAGCAAAGTCAATGGGGAAGCCAGCAGGAAGTCACATCTGCCAGTCATACGATATCTTGTTTAACAAATAGGGGTGATTTTTTTTAACGATTGCAACTGGGATTGCTAGAACTGCCCATTGTAAGTTGGCATAGTCATTTCACTTAACAGCTACTTTGGTTACTGAAGGAATTGTTAGTCCTAATTATATTCATTAAACAAGGACTATCTGTATTCCACAATTGTCCATGGGATGTTTTTTTTAAAACAATGAGTGGTCAAAAAAGTCAAGATGATAGCTGCAGCGGTATGATCAAAACAGGCAGAACCTTGATCATACCGCTGCAGCTATCATCTTGACTTTTTTGACCACTCATTGTCAATATCCCTGGACTACTCTTATTTTATTCCACCACAGGGAAACTCCAACAAAGGCAGCTTTCTTCCCTCATGGGATTGAGGACTTTTAGCATACATTCTTTGCCTTAACCTTTTGGGCAGGCAGATTCTCCCAAGAGCAAGCAGACTTGCATTTAACCGGACTCCCAGCCATTTAGGGCTTTATAGTTATGATCAGCAACCTCAATGGCATTAGGAAGCAAACCAGCAACCAATGCAGCTCTTGAAATACCGCTATACAATGACAATAACAGGTTATTCCTGTTTCTAAGTGGTCCTCAAGGGCATGTAGAACAAGATACATAATCCAAGCATGAAGTGACATAACCGTCATTGCACCGCCCATTCCAAAAAAGGCTGGAATTGGCACAAAACTGAAGAGAGGCTCTCATTGTTGTGGCTGGACTTCTGATGAGAAGGAAAAGGAAGTCCAGCCAGTGGCTTCTAAGGATAACTGTCCTGTAGGGGTGATTCTAGTAAAGTCAAAGCCAGTAACTCCATCCTGCCTGAGGTGGATCCAGCAAATCCCTCGAACTCCCTGCCTGAACTCATTCACAGCCTCTCAGATTCTGAGAGCAGAAATATACTTAAAATGCAACACCGTTTGCAGGGCAGGATACCGAACATCAGATACACTGTACAGGAAATAGGCTAGCATCGAATGAGTTATGTACCTCGGCTGTACATCTGGGTGATGGCTCAGCATGGCTTATTTATTGGCCTCAATCCCTGAGGGAATTTGCCAAGAATAACTTTTCAAGCCTCAGCTCTGTCATGTGTGCCTTGTTCTGCCATGGTTTGAACTCTGGATCCCACCCCATGGTGTCTTATTATCTTCTCCCTTGGATTTGTCTTTTTTTTTTATATTGGATTTAAAGTCTTGACCCAGGCCAAGCCTTGACCACCTTTATAGTTAAAAAGGACTGTTTGCTTCTAAAAACTCTGCCTGAGTTTCCCCAGCATGCTATCTTGTTGGCTGGCAGCCAGCAGTGCTGGCACAGAAAATTCATTGCCATGGCTTCTACCTGCTCTTGTAGCAGAAAGAGGAGAAAGACCTTAAAGTGGCAGAACAGCTCCTTCTGGAACAGCATAACCCCATCTAAAGCTAAATCTGATACTATCCCCCCGCCCCCAAGGATGTTGGAGACCCGGCTAATATGGCTGGATAGAGCCGGTCACTTAAGGAAAGGGTCTTAGTAAAGACAATGGCAATTCTGCTTCCAACAAGAAGACATTTACCACAATCTGAATCCAGCTTCTCCCCAGCTGCGTGCATCAGCCAAAATGGGCAGGGATCCAGCCTATAGCTGATAGAGTTCCTCTTATCAAGGACGATCTTCTTCATCAGGATCCTTAGGCTCAAATTCCTCTGAGTTGACATTGCAAAACATCACCCCTTCCTAACTGTTTGACTTCTGTCCAGCTGGTTTTTACATTCAAGCAAATTTTATCTGCACAATGTCTGGCTGTCAGGTCACTGCAGCCCATTTTTAGTTCCTCTGGCTATCCTTCTCCAAACAATTCCAAGCCATTATAAAGAGCATCAGTAGACAGACAGCATTCCACAAATCCAGTAAAGACAGATAAAGAATTGAACTCAACCCCCTTTGCCACCACAGTGTAGACACAAACCTGAATGTATACTCACACTTGCCCACTAAGATTTGCTTTTTGTTTTCTGTCAGTATTACCCTAGAACAAGGGTCTGCAAAGTTGGCTCTTTTAAGACTGGTGGACTTTAAGACTGGTGGACTTCAACTCCCAGAATTCCCCAGCCAAAGTTTTGAGCCAACTTTGCAGACCCCTGCCCTAGAATATCTTTTGGCACTTTCTCAAGTGAAGTTTCTCAGTAAACTAAGGAGCCTCTTTCTCCCAATCACTGAATAGAAGACCTATCTTACTATGAGACTTCATTACCTTCATATTCCCAAAGATTAAGAAGGCCTTCTACAGAATCATGCTTCAGATTGCTAGGAATACCTAAGCATTGGATTCATAATACCATACAGTATCTTATTTTGAATTGTTGAACAGATTTCCCCTCGCCACTATTGCCAAACTTTATGGATTTTAATATTTATGTGTGTGAATAAATAGATATATATGCATACACAACAGGTAAATTGTATCACAAAGCATTACACCTAATAGTATTATAACTTCACACAATGAATTAGGGAAATCTGTCAGGAACTACCATATTTTTCAGAGTATAAGACGCACCTTTTTATCCCCTAAAAGCGGGTGAAAATCTGGGAGCGTCTTTTACTCCGAATGTCGCCCCGCTCACCTGGTCCGTGCATCGGATTTTCGGGTGGTTCCAGGTGGTGGGGATCCTCACTTCCACATGGAGTCTGATTCTCGAAGTGGCCCAGGGAATTGCATTGAAAGCATTTTGAAGGCCCTCTCAGGAGCTGCCAAGTGTTTGCTGCCCCTGACACTCGCTGAGCCTCCTCCCACTGCAGACGCGCCTTCTCTTTTCTCCTGGCCAGATCTGCCACCAGCTTGGTGGCTCCTGAGGGGGTTGAGCCTTCTCCGCTCACAAAGGGCATCATTGTCAGCCGCTTCCCGCAGCTCAGGTGAAAACGCTTTCCTCCATGAGCCTCATGTTTCAGGCCGAGCAGCGTCAGAGGGAAGAGCGCTAGAGTGGAGCTGCTCTTTTTTCCACGGGGCAGAAGGTTTGAATCAAGCTTGATTGCACCCCATTCCAGGTTTTTAACTTCCCAATCTAGCACCCTGAGAAATCTAGCATCTCTGAGACACCTCTCGTTTGCAGTAGGAGGAGGGCAGCATATACAAAAGCCTTTGAGTAACTAGGAAAGAAAGCCATTCTTTTCTGGTGGCGATTTTCGCAGGTTCCAAGCGTGGCTTTCTTTCCTAGTTACTCAGAGGCTTTTGTATATGCTGCCCTCCTCCTCCTCCTCCTGCAAATGAGAGGTGTCTCAAAGATACTAGATTTCTCAGGACGCTAGATTGGGAAATTAAAAACCTGGAATGGGGTACAATCAAGCTTGATTCAAAGGCTTTGGATCGCTGTCCTGCCACCCACAAATGCTGTTACAGCAATCTCTGCAGAACCCACTTCACCTGCCCCTTCTCGGGCAGATCCAGGCAGGAGAGATCGCAGTCACAGTGTTTTGAGGTGGCATCGAAGCGATCTCAGGAGCTTGATTGTATCCCATTCCAGGTTTTTAACTTCCCAATCTAGGGAAAAGCCTTCGTGGAGAGGAGACTATTCCTCTTCTCTTCCTCCACTCCCCACCTCCAATGTGCCCAGATCTGTCACGCAGCAAAGAGATATGGTAACTGGGAGCCTGGCACCTGCTTTTGCACTAAGGAAGCAGGGTTGCGAAGAGGGATGTGAACAAGCCCAGTTTTTCAAGGAGGCAGCCTTGCCAGGTCATATTCTTTGGGCTTCCCTTTTGCCACTGAGGCACCACCCTGAGGAAGCGTTAATCCAAATGGAAGGAATCCCCATCCCTCCTCACCCAATGGGCCATTCCCGGTCGAGTGCAGCAGTGGCCGTTCAGCAGCCACCACATGTCTTTCTCTCCTCACTGAAGAGAAGAAGAGAGCCGACTTCCACTCCTTGGGCCAAGTGGCTCTGCGTGGTTGCCGGTCAGAAGGAAGGGGAAAAAATAAAGCATGGAGAGATATGTTTAGTCCTGCCCTGCTGTGAGGAGGGGTAGAGAAAAGTGAATTTGAGATCAATAAAAGCCTTACCCTTTAGGATGATCGAGCCCCCCCACATCACGCTTTTGCTCTTCCCAGCCCCCAGAAGCACTTTGCAGGCCTCCCAAACTCTCTGCATGCCTCAGTTTTCAGAGGGCTTGGGAGGCCTGCAGAGTGCTCCTGCAGAGGGCTTGGGAGGGCAAAAACTTTCTTTTTAAATTTACCTCTTCAAAATCTTGGTGCATGTTACACTCTGGTGTGTCTTATATGCCAAACAATATTGTACGTATTACAAAATCTGTAAAATTTAGGGCTAAAAAGCAAGGAATTTCAAATGAGCACAGGGAAACAGAAATATATGAAGCTGTACTTGAATGAATCAAAAGTGTTTATTGGAAATCCCCAAGTCCCTACCATGGCATTCCATTCAAGTCTGCTTAACTCTCTTCCCTCAAAGAGAATCCTAGTCATGAACTACCTCAAGTGTACAATTAATACTATCACTTCATTTTCCCCCCTTTTAGAATGATGGTGATCTCATAGCCTTAATACATCTAATATCCTTCCTAACCAATCTAAGTGGAATGAGTATGAGACAATGCATTTTTCATTCCTCTGTCCACTGCAAGTAAAGCCATAGGATTTCTGGCTTCTCTGTAAATAGCAAGAAAAACAATACTAACAGAAAAGTCCTTGGTGCTTTCTAAGCTCAGTTGTTTGCTTGAAACATTTCATTCATTCCAAAGGAGAAAATCACATCCCACACAAAAACTATATATAACAGGGAGCAAAATCCACTTACTTGAACTGATGAGGCTACCTAGTTGGGTAATGAAAGCTCAGAGACAATACCACAGTTCAACCTGAGATATATCTATTCTCTTCTGTTAGAAGAATACTATGAGCTATTCCCTTTAAGTTGGGTCCATGCAAGTACCAAGCTACAATTATTTGCACGGTTTAGTGTGCTATGTAGGCCCAGCTACTGTAGTTTGAAAAAGATTAATGCAGATGAATGAATTGAGCCAATTATGCCTTAGGAAAGAAATCATGGCTTACCACATGGTGTGAATTCAGAATTTAAGACCAGTAATGTAGTAGCGGTGATTTACATTAAACTGGAGATTAAAGAAGCAACAGAAAGAAAAAATATACCTTTGTTGTGGTTGCAATTTCTAGGGCAGTGCTTAGCTTCTGGACATGTTCTCTGGCTTTTTCTTCCTCTTCTCGAGACTCCTTCAGCTGCTGGCGCAGCATTCTCCCTTCCATTTGCAGCACCTTTAACTCTTCCATGTGCTCCTCCTGTATTGTATTCAGGCGCTGTTCTAAATTGGCTATAAAATAGTAAGGGAGAAATGGAGGTATAGTCGTACTCAATAAAATTGCCCAAACTTCCCATAAGCACTCAAAAAGGTTTATAAGATGAAAAAAAGCTGCCCATTATCCAAAAAACACTTATCATGATTTGATCGGAAGAATTATCCTGAATTGGAGATCTAAATCACAGATTATCTGATCTGCTATTTTAGATGGTAATAAGAGATGCTATATCCAATCATATAAAAACAGCAGCAAAGTTGACTGGGCCACTAGGGCTCTCAAATTGCCTATCCAAGCTCTCTTTATTATAGTCCTCATAAATCCCTCAATTCAAGATTTGATAAAAGCTGACAGCACATTTTCTCACCATATTATGATGGGAAACAATTATAAGTTACATTTATAAGTTATATGTGGAGTTAGGCCTAAAGTAAGCAGATCATAGTTACACAGGCAACTTCTGCTGTGGAGACTATAAGCTTGGCACAAAGGAAAGAAGGTATACAGGTGGTCCTCGACTTACCTTTTCTTAGTTAGAAAAAGTTCAAGGTTCAAAGTTAGAACACCACCCAAAAAAGTGACATGACCGTTTTTTACTTATGACCTTTGCAGCATCCCCAAAATACAGATGCTTGACCACTGACTCACATTTATGATGGTTGCAGTGCCCCAGGATCATGTGATCCCCTTGTGCAATCTTCTGACAAGCAAAATCAATGAGGAAACCAGATTCACTTAACAACTGTGTTACTAATTTAACAACTGCACTGATTTACTTAACAAATGTGGCAAGAAAAGTCATAAAACGGGGCAAAATTCACTGAACACTTTTCCCACTTAGCAACATAAATTTTGGGCTCAATTGTGGTGGCAAGTAGAAGATTACCTGTACAATTGAGCCCAAAATTCCCACTGCTAAGCAAGACCCTATGTGACAACCTTTCTTGCCACAGTTGCTAAGTGAACCACTGCAGTCATTAAGTTAGTAACATAATTGTCAAGTGGATCTGGTTTCCCCATTGACTTTGATTGTCAGAAGGTCGCAAAAGGTGATTATATGACCCAAGGAACACTACAACTGTTTTAAATACATGCCAGTTGCCAGCCATCCGAATTTTGAACATCTGACCAAGGGGATGCTGCAATGGTCAAAAGTGTGAATATAGTCATAAGTCACTTTTTTCAGTGCTATTGTAATTTTGAACAGTCACTAAATGAATGGTTTAAGGTTGAGAACTACCTCCAATAGATATAGATATATATTGCTACAGTTTTCCATTATCTTTCTATAATACCTGTATGCTTTGGATTCAATTCCTTTTCTGTTTGTAATCGGAACATGTTCAGTTTTATGGTCTGGATGACACTCTCCAGCCGGCATATTCGATTCACCAGAATTTCGCAGGTTCTCCACAGTGAGTTATTTGCTTGAACAAATGCTGTTTGAATTTGGACAGGGCTGATGGATTCGTGGTCCTGAGAGTTCAACGGGTATTTTGCAGCTAAGAGTTCCATGCTGGGAAAAGACCAAAGGAATACCTACTTGTTTGGAATCCTCACTGGCATCTCATCAATATTTAATATAATTAGCTACAATCTGGAACACAACAAAGCCACAAAATCTATTTCTCATGTCTCAAATTATATTAATTCAGCAACCAAATTAAATTAGAATAGAAAAACCCTGCTAATAGTTAAATACTAAGGGAAGAAGCAACATGAAGCTCAGAAAGAGAAAGGATGCGGAAGAAGGCAAACTCAGAATTAAACTAGCATTCTTGAATAAATTTTCCTAAAAACAAGTCTCACTAAATTACCACAGAACTTACTTCTAAGCAAACCTACCCAAGATTGTGCAAGAACCATTTCAATCATACCTGTGTCTGTTCACTCCCATTTTCTGCAGATCATTCAACAGTCCATTTGTCTCTTCTTCAACTACTTTCATTCTTTGGTCCAGCACAACAAAGGTTTCAGGAGCCGTTGGGTGGACATCCATTGGGGAAATTACTGGTCTTGCCATCACAATCTCAGGTTTCAACTGGTATCTGATTTTTAAAAAATTACATTTAGAGGTAGTAGTAATGAGTGCTCTTAAAACCAGCTCATTAATCACTGAAAAAAATATAAAGACACGATAACTGCAGAGATAAATATTAAAATGGCTTCTACAATGTTCATGTATTTTAAAAGTAGTGAAAAAAGATAATATTTATAGTCAGCTGCCACACACTATTTTTTGCATGTCTGTAAAATGAAATAAGTGTAAGAAAAATTAGACAGTGCTTAAGATTTCTAGGTTTTTTTTTCAACTGACATTTTCTTTTAAATGTCAGTTGTAGGACACTGTATTTTTATTTTTCTCAACTCAGAATAGCAAGAAACTGCTATAAAGTTTTAGCTTTTTCAGTCAAAAGCAGTTTCAAGTGTGAAGTTTGGGGATTACATGTGTCCCAAGAGCTTTAAGCTATCTACTCTTATCCTGTAATATGGGAATAGACTATCTCTTTTCTTGAAGCTGAGTTAAAAGGATAAGCTTTCCTAATTTTCTTGGATAATTCAATAAGTGTAATATAAGCCAATAAATGCCAATAGAGATTTTCCAAACAAAACTTCTGAAAAAAGGAGAGGCAACTAAGGTTTTTTGTAAAATTACTATTGTTTACACTGAATAATTTCACTATAAGCCTTCCTTGTCTTGAAGCAGAAAGAGAAGACCGACAACACAGAGCATTATTTGCAAAGATATATTATCACTACCATCATAATGACTCATCCCTTTTGTCTGATATACTGAGCCATCCAGATTTAACTTTAACTCTCTGGTGTACATTTCATTTGATATTAAATCCCTATCAAAGCCACGGGATTCACTCACAATTCAGCTTGTTTTAAAAACTGACATATTTGTCAATCCTGAGGTTTTTTTATTTTCCCTTAAAAAAAAAGATCCAGAACTGAAGGGCGCTCTCTGTGGCGGGCCCGGCCCTCTGGAACGACCTTCCCCCTGATATTAGAACGACCACCGACCTCCGCTCCTTCCGTGTAAAATTGAAGACCCATCTCTTTCGACTGGCCGGCCTTGAATAGTTCTCTCTGTCTTTTAATTATAAATTTTAATGGGTTTTTAATTTATATTTTTAGCACGGGTAGATTTATTTAATTCTATTTTAAGTAATATTTGTATTATTGTATATTGTTTTTAATTATGCCTGTGCACCGCCCCGGGTCCCTGTGGGGAGAGGGTGCGGTTAATAAATCCCAATTTATTATTATTATAATTTATTATTATTATTATGATTAAAAATAACTCTACTGCACAGAAGAAACTTGGTGAAAATATTGCATGAGCGGCAAGGCCAATATTCTAAACTCTTTAATGCAGAGACTGTAGAATTGCCTTTTGTTAAACTGACATTTTATTCTGTGTTACTTTATGCTTCTTGTATGATCCAGAAAAGTTCCTTTTCTGAGGTAAAAATATGTAGCATGAGCAAAGATTGCAGTTAATAATTATAGCTAGTGGAAGACTGACCCAGTACAGAAGTGGGAAAATCCAATGCTATTGTTTATTTATTTATTATTTATTTATTAATCGTATTTGTATACCGCCCTATCTCCCCAATGGGACTCAGGGAGGTGCACAGAAAGGATAAAAAGACAATACATACAATAACAATATAAAAGAGGATTAAATTTGGGGGTCTGTGCTAAAATTATGGTTAAAAACTTTTAAAATCACTAAGTTAAAAATATACCGTTAAAAATATACCGTTAAAACTATGTGAGGCTATTGTGCTGTTGGTGGGGGTGGGTTCTTCAAATTCAGGAAAGCAATACTATAACTCAATTTAAAAAAGGCCAGTTGTTTACACCTTCCCATGGTGATTAAGTCCTGCTAAATCCAGTAGCTCTTGCCATCATGAATACAATTGCTTAGAGTGCTGTAAAGCACTATGAAGTGGTATATAAGTCTAAGTGCTATTGCTATTATTAATAAAGAGTCACACTATGTCAGCAGCTGAAAACATGATTAAAGATGTTGCCAGAAGGAAGAGAGCGCTTACTCTCCATATCAGAACTCAAAGGCACAGGGAATTGGCAACAGACCAGTAAGGAAATCAGATAAGAGAATAACAGTTGGAAGGGACCTTGGAGGTCTTCTAGTCCAACATCCTATCCAAGCAGGAAATCCTCTACTATTTTAGACAAATGGCTGTCCAATCTCTTCTTAAAAACCTCCAGTGATGGAGCACCCACAACTTCTGGAGGCAAGTCATTCCACTGATTCATTTTTCTCACATTCAGAGAAAATCCACATTAGTTCTAGGATGCTTCTCTCCTTGATTAGTTTCCATCCAGTTTTTCTTGTCCTGCCTCCAGGTGCTTTGGAGGCTAGCTTGACTTCCTCTCCTCTGTGGAAGCCCCTGAGATATTGGATACTGCTATCACGTCTCCCTTAGTTCTTCTTTTCATTATACTAGACATTAAACGGGATCATGAAAAGTCTTCCTCCGGCTATAATTTTAGAGCAGCGTCTGTGCAGGGATCTATCCCCCTTCAAAGCTGATTACCAAGGGAGGGTCCGCATCTCAGTCATCAAGCCTGCCTGCAGCTGGAGGCTCCGGATTCAGCGCTGGTCATCTTCCCTGAAAAGGCAGCTCTTTCGGCCTCGGTAACAGCTGACAGGCCGGAAGCCCCTTCGGATCTTAAGTCCTAAAAACGACCAAAATGGGGATTAGTTTAGCAGGGCGGGAGCTTCGTGGGGTCAAAAGGAGCCTGGAGTCCATCTTTATTGCTTTCACTCCCCCACACCCTCAAGCTCTTCCGCCCGAGCCTGCAAGCCGCCCTCCTCAGCCCCTTTCCAGGAGCGCAGGAGCTCACCCGACAGACCCTGATATCCCCCGCGGCCTGGTTTCCATGGAGCTCGTCTTGCAGCTTCAAACTCACCCGCTTCCCGAGAGAGCGCCATCCCACGCACGCGCGTCGCACGTCCCACTGCATTGTGGGATTCGTAGTCCCGCCGCTCCTCTCTCTCTCTCTCTCTCTCTCTCTCCCCCCCCCCTCTCTCCCCCACCCCCACCTCCGCCCAATCTCCGAGAGCTGTTCTTCAAAAGGTGGTGTTAGAAAGGTGGCGCAGGCAGGCGCAAAGAAAACGATCTAGGTCTATCTAGTGCAGTCCTGTGGACTTCAATTCCCAGAATCCCCTAGCCAGCTATGCTTTCTGGGAGTTGAAGTCCACAGGACTTGAAGTCGCCAAGGTTGAGAAACACTGATCTAGTGGGGGGGGGGAAGCATTCTGGGTGCTGCTGGCGTTTGGAAGGACGGGGATGGTCATGGGACTCATTCAGTAGCTTAATGTAAATATTAAATAAGAGAGGAAAAAGTACTAGCTCTGCAGGACCCCACACAGCATAGGCTGCAAGCTGGACCCCTCCTCTCCTATCAACACTAATTGAGTTTGGCTCTGGGGGAAAAGGAAGGAGGAGAGAACCAACAAAACACTGTGTGCTGTCCATGCCCAACCCCCCCAACACCAGTCCAGAAGGATACCATTAAATACTGTTGAGAGGTCAAGAGAAGCAATGATGGATGCACCAACCCCCTTCTGCTTTCATCAGAGATCAGTGCCCTCTGAGTCCCATAGTTCATAGTTTGTTTAATAATGACAGCCAAATAAGATAATTTCTTGTTTATTATTTTAAATACCTCACGTTGATCTGATGAAGATTATTATGCTTAATTTTCTTTTATCAGATAAGAAAACATGTATTACACATAAAGTTGCAAAATATTGCATTGTCAATATTTATAAACATTAAATTCCACTGAATAAAATGCTCATGGAGATTTCCTTAGGTAATTTTTTTACAAGATTGGTATTTAAATGTTTTTATTGCCATTTGTTTCCTTGGTGGGACACAATTTTGGAGTGACAAAACGGACATTAAAAATACAGATAGATTTGAGGGCTTAAGAAGGTGAGAAGGAGAAATAAATGTATATGCTGTTTTCAATGTAAGTATACAGTTTAGTTATAGTACGTTAAGCCGCCAACCAAATGCACAAGGAAGCCCAATAATCTCCAAAAAGATGGCCTTCAAAGATAGTCATATTGCCATCAAGGCTAATAGGCATTGATCTTCATGACTTCCATGAATGGGTCCAGCCATTTTGTTCTGGTTTGGTCTTTTTATAATCCAATAATCTCTCTGCTACAATCTGTCTGAGGATTTCTATTCATTCAAGATACATCTTTGTGATTCAAGGGACACAGTAAGTATTGTGGTTGGGATGAACAGAAATAAAAGAAAGGTTGGGAGCTAAAGGTTATAGATGGCTTAAACTGATTGTGCTCTTTTTGATAGCAGTTCAAATGCTGTTTTCAATAGGTGAATAGAAGCCCCAAGCAGGAATCCTGACTGTCTTTAATATTCTGGAATATGAGGGCACCTACTTTCAAATAGAACAATGTTTAGCATAAGAGCTATATTTTCCTCTGTTTAAGGGATTATAGATAATGGACAACAGTTTGTTTTGTATATAGAAACTAACATTAATGTTGAAAAAATTGTCTATAGAAATGTATAATACCCTATCACTAAGCAAGCTACCCATGTGGTATCAGAAGCTTCAGGTGCAATTAAAAAATAAATTGTTTAGTCGCTCTGTATGATTATGGAGACCAGATTTTTTTCTTTTCAGGAAGAGGCACGCAGCCAGTTTACTGGATTAAAGGAATGCAAAGCATTTATGACTACAAGCATAATCTGATTTCGCAGGAGAGAATCTGGCCAGAAGTGATGTTAATCTGGGAGGGAGTCAAATTCTCTGGTTCAAGAACTTCACTGCAATTGTTTCCTCGAGGAATTTCAAGACAGCCAGGACTACACTTTATTGCAAATAGGGTTAGTATCCAAAATTGACAACTGAATAGCATCATTTGTTAGAGGAGAACTTGGAAATGGATTCAAGCAACTTTGTCCCAATTTACACCATCCACTGACCACTCTAACACTAACCTCTCACCCTACCAATCCTTTTCTCTCTCTCTCATGCCTGTAGACAAGGTGACAATCCTGTCTTCGTGTGAAACTTCTCTTTTTTTACAGAAGCCTGACAAAGAGAGTGAATGTATGTCCCAGACACACAAATCAATATGTAGGTTTTATCAAAAATTAGGGTCATTTCCACATATTACTCAGCTTGCAATAAAAAAGATTGTAGCTATTCACAACTGTCTGTCAGGATAAGTATATATGGATGGTTTGTATTTGTAAGTACAGTTTGTTCACATATTAGTAAGCATTAGGCACAGAGAGCTTGCTGCACGTCCAGGTATTGAGCTACAGTTATTAGTAGGCTTCATCATTAGTTGTGCTGATTGAAGTTGCAGGAAATTGTAATTCGAAAGCATGCGAATACAAGTAGATAAACAGGCACCACTTTGGTGGGAATGTACCGTATTTTTCGGAGTATAAGACGCACCGGAGTATAAGAGCACCCAGGTTTTGAAGAGGCAATTTTTTTTTAAAGTAGATAGATAGAGGGATAGAGAGGGAGAGAAAGAAAGAGAAATACAGTAAGTAGGTAGGTAGGGAGACAGAGTGTGTAGTTAGGTAGGTAGATAGATAAAGGGATAGGGAGAGAGAGAGAGAAATATAGTAAGTAGGGAGAGTGTGTGTGTGTAGATAGATAGAGAGAGAGAAATACAGTAGATAGGTAGGGTGAGAGAGAGAGTAGGTAGATAGGTAGAGGGGGGAGAGAGAAATACAGTAAGTAGGTAAGTAGGGAGTGTGTGTGTGTGTGTAGATAGAAAGTAGGTAGAGGGATAGAGAGAAATAGAGAGAGAAATACAGTAGGTAGGGAGGGGGAGAGAGAGTATAGGTAGGTAGGTAGGTAGGTAGAGGCATATAGAGAGAAAAATAGAGAAATAGAGAGACAGAGGGAGAAATACAGTAGATAGGTAGGGAGAGAGAGAGAGAGTAGGTAGGTAGGTAGGTAGGTAGGTAGGTAGGTAGGTAGGTAAGTCGATGTTTCCAGGTGTATTTACCCATGTGCTGGAGAAGGAAATCACTGACCACCTTTCGAACAAATCTTTGTTTCTGCAGGCACAGTACTTGACCAACGTGATTCTCATCAATCACTCTAACTAAACAGCTTTCCGAAAGGGAAAAAAAAAACCTTTTTGCACTGTGCAAACCTCCCCCAAATGGCCCGTTTTTCATTAAAATTGGCCCGTTTTTTTTAAAATAAAAGGCATGAATAGCTTTGGGAGGGGGCTTGCAGAGTGCTCCGGGGAGGGGGGGGGGGCAAAACGAGGAAAAACTGCCTGGTTTTTTTGTGAAAACGGGTCATTTTTTGGTCAAACAATAGCATGCATAGCCTTATGGAGGCTTACAGAGTGCTGCTGGGGGCTGGGGGAGGGGGCAAAAACGTCCTGTTCTTTGCTCATTTCTGCCCTCCCCAGTCCCCAGGAGCTCTCTGGAAGCCTCCATAAGAGTATGCGCGTGGCCATTTTGGGGATTCAGGAGGCAAAAAAAATGCTGTATTCGATATATAAGACGCATCCAGATTTTCAGCCTCTTTTTAGAGGAAAAAAGGTGCGTCTTATACTCCGAAAAACACGGTAACAATATTCCATGCACCTCAATGTATAGTCATGCTGGCCATGTGACCACAGAAGTATTTTTGGACAACACTGACTCTTCAGCTCGAAAACAGAAATGAGAACCTTGCCCCAGAGTCGGACATGACTGGGCAGGGGAAACTTTTATCTGTTTTCAGTTCTGTTGTGCTTTTCTATAAAAGCTGAGTTTATAATAATAATAATAATAATAATAATAATAATAATAATAATAATAATAATAATAATAATAATAATAATAATAATAATAATAATAATAATAATAATAATTTTAATTTGTTGACCGCTCTCTCTCCCCAAAGGGACTCGGAGCGGTGCACAGGGAAAACTAAAACAATAAATATACAAACACATTAAAAACAAATTAAACATATACTTGTGCTAAAATACCCCATTAACATACTAAAATTCCCAGTTAAAACAACTAAAACCCCATAGAGAGAGACTACCCTAGGCTGGCCAAGCAGAAAAGATGTGTTTTTAGTTTTAGACGGAAGGAGCGGAAGTCCGTAGTCGTTCTAATGTCGGGGGGAAGGTCGTTCCAGAGGGCTGGGCCCGCCACAGAGAGAGCCCTTCCCCTGGGCGTTGCCCGTTGACAAAGTCTAGTGGACGGCACCCGGAGAAGTCCCTCTCTGTGGGAGCGAATCGGCCGTGAGGATGTATGAGGCAGGATCCGATCCCGCAGATAGCTAGGTCCCGAGCCATGGAGCACTTTAAAAATGATGACTAATACCTTGAAGTGCACCCGGAAGACGACAGGCAGCCAGTGCAGCTTGCGCAAGAGCGGTGTTATGTGGGTAAACCTGGAGGTTCCCAGAATTGCCCACGCGGCTGCGTTCTGGACCCTCTGAAGTCTCCGGGTGCACCTCAAGGGGAGCCCCATGTAGAGAGAGTTACAATAGTCCAGTCGGGATGTCACGAGAGCATGAGTGACTGTGCGAAGGGCGTCCCGATCCAATAGGGGGCGCAACTGGCGAACCAGGCGAACCTGGTAAAACGCCCTCCTAGCTACGGCTGTCACTTGATCTTCCATGGACAGCCGGACATCTAGGAGGACACCCAAGTTGCACGCCCCATCCACAGGGGCAAGATGTTTGCCCTCTATGGCCAGCGATGGAGTCAGCTGGTTGAATCGGGCAGCCGGAAACCACAGCCACTCGGTCTTGGTCGGGTTGAGTCTGAGTCCGTTACTTCCCATCCAGATCCGTACGGCTTCCAGGCACTGGCACATCACCGCTACGGCATCGTTGGGGTGGTTTGAGGTAGATATATACAGCTGAGTGTCATCAGCGTAGAGATGGTACTCTACCCCAAAACCACGGATGATCTCACCCAGCGGCTTCATATATGTGTTGAACAGGAAAGGCGAGAGGACCGACCCCTGAGGCACCCCACATGTGAGGGGTCTCGAGGTCGACCTCTGCTCTCCTGCCAACACAAATTGCGATCGGCCAGAGAGGTAGGAGGAGAACCATCGTAAAACGGTGCCTCCCACCCCCAACCCCCCCAGCCGATGCAATAGGATACCATGGTCTTTGAATACTATGCTAGGAATATCAGTCTTGTGAGTAAAGAAAAGACAAAGAATTAAATGAAACTAGGATGAAACCTGGATGAAACCTGGATGTCTTTTAATTTAAATGTAAGGCTAATAAAATTAGATTTTGGGAAAAAATACTAATTCAAAATTGATGCTGCCATCAATTATCCTTTAGAATTTTGATTTTATGAATGAATTAACTAAACGTTTGTTAAGCTTATTTGCTAATAATTAGAGTTCTTGTTATCAGATTCATTTTTGGTGGAATATAGAAGTTGTTTTGAAATTGTATAGATCTCTAGACTAACTATTTCAATCTTATTGACCTTTTGAGAATCTGTGTTATTATATTTTACTAATAACTTAACTTTCTAAGTGTAATTGATCTAATATTTATGTTTTTTTTCTTTTTTAAGTATACTTCTTTGATAAATATATTCCTCTCTTATTACTATTTCATGGCTTTCCATCAAAGGTTTCTGAAGTCTTAATGCAAGTTAAAGTTGTACTTACTTTGCTAGATTTATAACTGGCCAATATAATGAGTTTGTGCTGTTATTTTTCCCCCTTTTCCGCTTGTTTTGTTGGAATTCTGTAATTTTTCTTTTGCACTTGTCTGTTTATTTTAATCTCAAAGGTAATTCCTTTTGCCAGCATTAGGTGGCGTCTTCTTCAAGTCTGCCAGATTTTAATATCTTGACTGAGGAATTATCTCTACTCCTTGAGATTTTAAAAGTACTATAAGGCTTTACTTAATGGAGCTCTACTTATTGTCACTCATGCCCTGAGGTTGTAAATGAGTAGAGCCTCAGTGTCACTCATATCCTGGTCACCTTTAGAATGGATTATTGCTACATGCTCTACATCAGGGGTCTCCAACCTTTGCAACTTTAAGTCTGAAGGACTTCAGCTCCCAGACTTCTCCAGCCAGCAAAGCTGGCTGGAGAAGTCTGGGAGCTGAAGTCCTTCAGACTTAAAGTTGCAAAGGTTGGAGACCCCTGCTCTACATGGAGCTGCCCTTGAAGAGCATCTGGAAGCTTCAGCTGGTGCAGAGGGCAACTATATGGATAGTTATGTCTGCCTCTAGGATGGCATATTTTACACCTCTGTTTTATGAGCTGCATTGATTGCTACTTGGCTTCCAGGTGCAATTCAGAATGCTAATCTTGACATTTATAGCCTTACATGGCATGGGACCAAGTTGTTTGAAGGACCATCTCTTCCTGGTTACATCTGCCCATTCCACCAAGTCCAGCAGAAGACGTATGCTCCAAATCCCATCTGGAGTTCCATCTGGCTGGATCCAGGAGAGGCACCTTTTCTGCTGTAACCAGCGCCCTCTGGAACATCATTTTCCCTGAGGTGAGGTTAGCCCCATTTCTTTTAGCCTTCTGGAAAGCCTTGGAAATGTAATTCTTCCATCAACACTAGTGAGTCTGCAGAATGGTTGAAGGAGGCTAAATGATGCTTGTTCTGTTACTCTATTGGGGTTCCTTTTGTTTGTTTTTTTAATTATTTTTCCAATTATTTGTCTGATTTTTTTAAAATATTGTGATATGGTTATGTTGCTTGCAAATTGACTTTTTGTGAGATAGATGGCCATATCAATTTGTTAAAAGTGAAGAAAGAAAATCAATTTGAATGAAATCCTTGTTTATTACAAATTTCTATTTTTATCAACATTCCTGTTAGAGACGCTAATACAATTCTTGCTTTACCAAGTAGTTTGAATAATGAAAAAACAAAATCTTTTCTCATTCCCAATTTATTTCCATTAGTTTGCAGGCTTCTGAATAATGTACATCAGATATGTTCACTAAGAAACTTAATTATGATAGCTCTTAATTGTTTTCAACTTTGCAAACTTTTTTTAAAAATTCTATGTGGATGACCATGTTTTTTTCATACAAATACAGATACTAAGCTTTGATGTCATGTTTTCATTCCCATATTTTTCATCATATAGACAGAAATTGTTTCGTTTGTTAAAATCTTCAACATTTGCCAGAGGTATTTTACACCTTCCCCCCCATTTTTTATGCTATAGGGATTTTTTGGTACCTAATCATATGATAGAAAAGGTGCCTGAACAATGTCAGTTAACACAGACGTAAAACTACCAGTATTATTTTTTTCAGACATACTTGATGTATCTTCTTTTATAGAAGTAAAGAATGTTTCCCTTTTTAGTTTCAGAGCCTGTTTAAATTCTTTAAGTACATGCTTGGTAGTGTCAGAGTCCTTTTAGGAATGATAACTCAGACACTGAAGTCCATGCCTCAGTCTCTTCTTCTCCTCCACCGGTGAAGAGCAGTTGGTTGGTTGTTTTTGTTATTTCTGGTTTTGTTTTGATCTCTGTAGCTTGTTGTAAGAGATCCTTCATGAACATTTTGTACTTCTTAATGCTTCAGCAGAGAATTCATTGAATCTAACCTATTGACAACTAAAAATCACAGATTTGGGAATGAGCAAGGTCTTCAGCACATCTTCATCTGAGGCCTCAATTGTTCAATTGCAAATTTGGATAAAAATGAAGGGGAAAGGTGCCATCATGCTCATTGTTCAGGCTGGATTTTTACCCAGAGAAAGCAAGCTGATCCAATCCTAAAATTGGATTATCTTGTCTCCATTCTTACTTTCAGGAAAAGCAGTGTTATGATTTTGATTGCCTTTTCAGAGGAAGCAACAGTTGATCTGGTGGGATAATTTTCAGTATTTTTCACAAACACTGAATGTCATTGATCATGGGAAGATTTAGCTGAGAAGATCATGCAGACAGCTGAACACTGATTGCATCAAATGGGTGTTAGGATCAGAAAGGCTGCAGCCTGAGCTTGGATATGTAACCTTCTCCCAGAGGTTCCAACAGAGATTAGGAATTTCATCAATCAGCTCGCTCATTGAGCTAATTCCTTGATGGCTTGTTTCTGGGCTTAAGACAAAGTTCTGGCAACTGAAGTTGATAAACTGTAATGGTTTATGGCTCAAACATAGGAATTTGATCACTTGTCTAAAGCCAATCACTTGGTTAAATTTTTTCCAAGACAGGGACTTCCTTAAAGTAGTGTCACCAGATTTATCCTTACCCCCATTATATTTTAGTTTCTATTTTAACTGTATTGTTTAGTTTCTGTGAAACCTGTGTTTCATCCTCCAGAGTGACCTTTATCCTTATATTGTATGGAGCTGGTGTTACCTAGAAGTATCAATTAGGCAGAGGAGCTTTCAAATACTAGCTAGCTTCTTTCATCATAAAAAATGTATGTTCAATTATTCAGAACTAAAGGTAATCCTGTTTTCTAAGACCTTGCAGATGCCTTCATAAATAGCAAACCAAGGGCAGTCAAATATATCTTTACGTATCACCTTTCATTCATCTTCCACATGGAAGCAACAAATTGACAAAGTCTCATCTTTTGTACAAAGTTACTCAGTTGCAATAATCAAATATTATCAGACACAAAGGCATAAATTCTTCCCAGAGGCCATTCCATGATTTATAACTAAGGTAATATTACTTTAACTTTGTGGTACAACAATTTTACCTTATAAAGGTATAAGATTCCTAGAAGTAATTCAATCTATATTCATGAGGCTCATTCTCCACAGTTGTTGATTCATCTCAAATGCTTTATTAGGACTTAAACTAGGATTTTCTATACTCAACCATAATGTGCATTTGCTTCCTGAAATACTGATTGAAAATGAAATTTGGGGAGCAATAATTCAGCTTATTCTTACAGAGAAATTCAGCTCTTTTTGGAAGAAAGCAATACTAAGTGCTATTTCTTTTTTTGCCCTCTCAAACCAAACACTTAGAAATTGGCCTGGAACAAATTATTTCTATGGCAAAGCAATGCATGTTAGATCTTGATTTGCACATTGACAGATACAAAGTCCCATTTTATATTTAGGGAGGGATGTTTATCTCAACTCTTTTGCTATTCCCAACTATCTTAAGGTCATTTCCCCCTCACCTAGAAAGGCATTCACATTAGCAAAATACAGTATAACCAATGAAGCTTGAAAAGGGTGGATTAATTATATTCTTTATTTAAGATATCATTGCAAGTGTTCAGAAGTAACACTTTAATCAATAGTTCATATTTTGCTACACTGCCAATTATTTGTGTCAGGTAACCAGTTCTGATATATCCCCGATATATCCCAACTAGGCATGTGAGCTGACCCCCATGACTAAGATGATAAACTTTTATTAGCAGACAGCTCAATTGAAATTTCTAAGAAAGTTGCTAAATCTTGCTCAACTGTAATTGCAGTCAGAAGCCAATGGGTTTTAATTTTGCAGGATCCAATCTGTCAGTCACCGAGACCAGAAATTTAGTTTTCCAAGCTTTTGGACTTGTGTTACAGCCTATCCTCAGGGAACTTCTCTCTAGCAGAACATCTGGCAAGAGATGTGAATGTCATTCATTTAGAGAGAAGTTCTCTGAGGATAGGTTTCAGCATAAGCTCGGAAGACTAAACCTCTGGGCCTGGTGACCCACCCAGATTGGATCCTGTAACATTATCCTGGGACCTATATATTTGCCTTCATTTGGGTTTTAATTTGTTCATACCTGAAGTGCTTGGATATCTGGGAGTGTAGTGTACAGAATAGCTATCAGATGTTATTTATTATTTACTATTGTTGTATATTTAAATATAAAAGCACTCTCAGTGCTGTTTAACTATGTTATGTTCTATTGAAAGTGTCAGATTTAATATGTCTTTCCAGCTGCAGAGATGTCATAATGGATTCCTTAAATCCGTTTGCATGCATTCAGTTAAATCTGTGCATGTGCTCTCCCCAAATTTCTTTCTTAATGTGCCATGCAAACATATGCTACAGTTAAGCAGAGTGTAGGAACCAGATTATATATATATTTGAAGCCCATGCTGAGATAATGCTTATTAATAAACCATCCGGAATCTCTTTTTAAGTTCTTTTAAAAAATAGCTCCCTTTATTTAACCTTTAATGCAATTTTAACTTTGTACATTAGCCTTTGTTTCCTTAATGTTTATAGAAGTTAACATTCAAATACTGTTGATTTCTTGTAGAGTTTTGAAACTAGAAGCATAGGTTCAATGTACTTATCAACTGTACATGCATCCAACAGGAATATCCACACATTATTAGTTGGCACTGTTAGCAAAACATGCCCCCATGGCAAAACTTGTATTTCTGCTTGAAACTAATAATAGTATTTACATTTAAAAAAACCTTCCATGTAAATCAGATTAAAACCCAAGTAGAGATTTCAGTGACAATATTTGGCTTTCAGTAAAGTGATTTGATTTCTATTTTTTCTGCATTTATTTGAAAAATTGTCATTTAGTTGAAACAGATAGGAGTCCTTTTTCCTCCATTATTATTTTTTTGAAATAATTTTTAATTAGTTTTAACATTTTATAAAAAGAAAGGGGTAGGTAAGGTGTTATAACAATATTTTAGAGCTTCCACATCGGGTTTGGTGACCACCTCCGAGTCTTCTTGAGTAAGTTCCATTAAAAAATAATAAAAATAGGAAGGGGTACATACATTTTAAATCATAAGTTCCATAATCAAAAGTAAAATTTCATACATTCAATTACTTTGTTTCTATTAACATCCATACAGGAATTACCATACATAAAAAAGAGGGGGGAAATTTTTTTTGTGATCTGAGCCTTTTTGCTATTGTTTCTTTCTCCTCCACCCCTCCAGTAGGCGGAACCGTGGCCCCTCCCGTTCCCATATCGTCATCATCCAGGATTGAGGAATGTTTTCTAAGAAAATTTTCCGCCTCTTCCACTGTTTTCATTCTAACTCTTCCTCCCTCCCAGAATACCAGCATCCCTTCGGGCATCAACCACTTGAACCACACCCCCTTTTTATGTAATTTTATCGATAGGAAGGAATATTTCCTTCTTAAATCTCGTATTTTTTTAGGGATCTGCTTCAGTATGGCCACCTCGTTTTGCTTATATATCAAAGGCCCCCCTCTTTGTGCTCTCAGTAGCTCATCCCTTGTTGACCTTCTTATAAATTTAATATGTATCTCTCTGGGTACATCATTTATTCTGGCATATGCTGAATTAATTCTGTAAATCAAATCAATGTCCCCCCAAATAAGTTCCTTATTTTTCTTAGTATAATCCGCTAAAATTGTAGCCATTAAATCTCGTAAATTTTCATTATCTGCTTCTGGAACATTCTGAAATCTTAAAAAGAAAGACATACGTTCAAAATCAATTCTAGACATCTGGCCAGTAATATCTGTAATTTCCTTCTTAAAATTTTTTATCTCTTCCTCCATCCTGGGTCCTTGCAAGGAGAAGGGTGGGGTATAAATTTAATAAAATAATAAATAAATAAATAAATCCCAGCTGCCCCCGCGTCCAGCCCCTCAATCTTTTGCTTATTATTTGTTATTTCTCTTTGTGCCTCCAAAAGTTCCAGTCTTGTACTTAAATTGTCTTTCCGGATTTGTTGTATTTCATTCATTATTTTTTGAAACATCTCCTCTGTAGTTGTTGGCTTGGGGTCCTCTGCTTCTGTTTCCCTCTGAAGTAAAGCTGTAATTTTTGGTTGTGAGGTTGGACTGGGCTTTGTAGATGCTGGGGCAGAGCTTGATTTCCCAGAAGGAGGCTTTCTCGATGCCATAATTAAAGTTTTAAATGTTAATATAAAGAAAGAAAGAAAAATCGCGCTGTAGGGCGGGCAGTCCGTGAAGTCCGAGACAAAAGCAATGGCAGTTCAAATTAAGTTTGCAATTTCCAGAGAGAAAAGTGAAGTATAATTTTCCAAACAAAAACAGAAGGCTTCACATAGGAAGAGAACACTGAAAGTCACTTGAGCAAGCCTTTTTATATATATATTAAATTTAATCTCATTTAGTTTGTTAGAATGGAAGGAATGCTTGTTTTCAAAAGGAAAAGTTCCATCTGGGAACAAAGAAACGCCATCTTTCCGCCTTGCTGGCAGCGGTGAAGAAAGTAAAAGTTTAAAAACAGTCTATTTTAAATGTAGCAAGGCTCAGGATACATTGTTTAACAGCAATTCCTTATTTGGCAATACATTTCCTTTTTCAATTAATCCATCAGATGTCACTTTCACTTTCTTCGCTTCGCGGGATTAGTTCTCTAATGCCGCTTTTCTTTCCAGGGGGGTTGTTTCTCCCAACTCCCCCCTATTTCTCTCTTTCAAAAGTTGAATGTAGAAATTTCAAATAAGTCACTCACATTACTATTTCTTCTGATCCGGAGCCTCGGCACAGCCATTCAGCCCCGGCATTTCTGCTCGATGAAAAAAATCCTCCATAGTTCCAGCTCCTTCAGCGAAAGGGAGGCACTCCCCCCGCACTCCGTTCCTTAGCTCCTGGGGCGAAGCGGGAACAGCCCCCCCGACCGCTGTCGAGACGGGGGCCTCATCGCAGGCCGCCCTTATGAGGGGGGACTCTTTGTGTGTCCCCCTGCACCCGAAGGCACCCGCTAAGGAAACACAGCGGCGGACGTGTAGAAAACACATCCGTCCACGTCCAAAGCCGGAAACAATCCCCCTTTTTCCTCCATTATTATTGATGATGGCATATATTATAATGGAGGATACTGGACAATGACACTCAGGCAATGTGGTGAGAAGCCCATATTTGCATACAGACAAACTCCCAATCTGAAGCAGGTTCTCAGAAGCATCAAAAGGACAATGATGCTAATAAGGGAGACCCTGCAACAAATCCACATATCTACTTTGCTCTCACATCTAGCCCAACAGCACAACCATAAACCCCAATAAGTACACAAATGAAATAATTTACTATATTCCATAAGCCCAGAAATGAGCAATATAAGACCTACAAAGTGAATATAAGTACTGGTATTCCTGGCATACTGACCACTCATTCACTGCAAATTGCAGCAACATTGAATGAATGGTAATTATGACAAGTCCTCAAAGTTCTGGTCATTCTAGCAACCCGGCGATATAACTGCAATTTGGGCACTTGAAAATTTATGACAATTGCAATGACCCATAGTCACATTTTGATCATTTGCAGCCTTTCTTGCTAGCTTCCCACAAGCAAACTCAAAAGGGAAAGCCAGAAGGAAGCTCATTCTCCTTGCACACACGCCCTTCCTTGATGCTATGCCACAGTAACCTCCTCCTCTAACTCACATGCGGCCTTGTGTTAGTCTTCCCAGAGCTTCCCCCCACACCCTTGTGACACCCCTGTGCTTCTTACCTAGCACTCCCTCTACTTCCTACTTAACATCCCACATGTCTTAGCATTATGACAACAACCAGAACTGCCTAGATGCCAATTCATTGTATAATTACATAATTTAGCAATGGCAATCCTGGTCCCATTGTAGTCTGAGGTGTGTGTGTGTGTGTTTAAAAGAAGTAAATATAAATATAAAGTACCGTATTTATTCGAGTATAACGCGCAAAATTTTCTACCAAAAAAAAGAAATCAAAGTTTGGGTGCGCGTTATAAACGAGGGCCGGTCCATTGAGGGCGCAGGCGAATTGTGAGTTCGCACTGCGCCTTTTCCGGGCTGCAGCCGCTCACTGTACGCGAGGGCGAAGAAAAAAAACGTTTTTTTAATACCGATTTTTAATCGAAAATTAGGGGTGCGCGTTATACACGTGTGCGCGTTATACTCGAATAAATACGGTACGTAAGAAAGAATATAAAAACATTTAAAAATTGAGATAAAGAATATAACAATGGTCAAGTAAAATAACATATAATACAAGGAAATTGGTGAAACTCCAGATCTTTACTTACAAGTAAAGTGAACTGAACAAAGACACCAAACAGGGCAAGTGGGAAAATATACATGAGTTTTTATCAGATAGGAGGAGAACAAATAGCAGTCATGCTCTTTGTCCCGAAACTTCTTCAGGATGGAATGGATGGATGGCAAGTCAGCCAAAAGCCCCTGTAAATGGAACAACAGAGGAGCATATGGCTCAGAGACTTCATTCATTGTTCCCACATGAGCAGTGGTGGAGAGGGATGTGCTTGCAGTATAGTATCCAAAGAGGAATACTGAGGAAAGTGCATTGAGCCTGCAGATTATAGAGGCTTGGCAAATGTTCATTATAGTTATGTTCACTATAGGTATGAAGCTGGTACAAAACCTTTTGAAAGAAACCCCAAAATTATAGAACTAGACTTTAGGATTAGATTGATTTGAAGGTCAATATCCTAGATGTGTTGCTTGACAACATTTCCATCATTTTAGAGATTAGTGAGATGTCAGGCCTACTAGATAGATCAGATCAAGCTATCAATCAACTCCTCAGGAAGGTTAAAATTACTCATATTGTGATTGGCTATAATAACATAATGTTGCATGACTGATTGTGTGGTACCTCCTCCCCTATCTTATACTCCAGTGAATTAGGGGCATGTCCCTCTGAGTCACTTCTAAGTCTTATCTGGACATTGTGGACTTAGAAAATGTTTTACCTCTAGTCACCTTAGCAATAGAACTTGCATATCTCCATCAAGGCCACCTTCCTTACTCTTTACATCAGCAGAGGCTCTCTACTGAGAAATGCAGTGAATGAATTTTGTCAATAGCTTTCTTAACCCATGTTCATTTAATGTGGCTTTTAAAAACCAAACCTATAGGGAAGAAAATTAATTTTAGCTAAGCATTAATGGGTGGGAACCAAGCTCTGTCAGCTATAGGAACCAAATCCATCTCCAAACATAAGATAGCATTCTTAATATTATTTATTATTTATTTATTTTATTGGATTTCTAGACCGCTCCCTCTCCCCGAGGGGACTCGGGGAGAGTCCCCTCGGGGAAATATATTTGGGAGTGCAAGAATGACTCTAATAAACTTAGCTTGAACAAATTCAAGAATATTAAATTTGTTAAGAGGACAAATGAGAGTACCATAAAGAAGTTGAGGAACAAACTTGGCTAAGAGAATCTTACAGGCTACCTTATGAGCCCCCTTTTAAATGAAAAGATATCATAATAGCTGTGGAGTTACACTGATCAACATCTGCCTAATAGGAAAGAAGTGCCCTACAAGATAAAGAGGTATGGAACAGCACACTAGGACTGCACAGTTGAAGTGCTATTAATTGATCACTTCTGAAAATTACCATAGTATTGAATAAATACTATGGTTATGGCATTTAATTAATAATCTTTCTTTTGAACCAAAAAGGCCAAAGCCTTTCTCATTTCTAGTTGGGAAATGGACATAATAATTACACTAAACGCATGTAAAGAGTCTTATTACTGAATTTATATAGAAATTAAAAATTAAAGTACAAGCTTGCTTTACTCTTCTCTAAGTTGAAACAGTTTCAGAAAGGTGATCCTAAGGGAGCGTCTAACTCTCCAAGAGGTGTTAAAGTAGAAAGATTGGATAAGTAGAAGGAGCCTTTTGTCAATGGTGGATTACCTTAATTTGTCCCACAATCTTTTTTTGGGAATTAAATTCAAAGTCATTGTAAAGTTATCAAAGGTTGCAAAAAAAGGGGAAAGTATTATTAAGCCAAATTTAAAAGTGCCTTCATATGCAGTAGATTTAATGCAAAATGCAGCAACTTACTTTTGGACAAAGGGAGCAAACCTTATTTGGAATTCCTTAAGTTTATAAAGGCAAAAGTGAACACCATTTTTACATCAGGGCTAAAAACAAGGACAAATTTATAGCAGAGCATTCCAAGCCTCCCAGGATATGCTATTGCAGATCCCCAAAGTGACAATTTTGGAAAGCTGAAACTTTAACCGCAATATTGGGCAACAGATTGCTGAACTCACAAACATCAAAAGGTATCAAGACACCTCAAAAGGTTTCAACAAACATGATGGGATTTTAACTAATTACAGTTGTTAATTGATAAGATATTTCGTATGTGATCTGTATCTGCATAACTTAGCTACCTTTCCCTCCCTTTCCCTCTCCTAACCTGATTTAAATCCTACATTAGTCCAGCCACGCTATGCATTTGATGAAGTGAGTTGCAGGTCACAAAAGTTTCTCTCTTTTAATAAAAATGTACTATCAGACTAATGTATTTTACCTAATTAACATTTTATTATCTCTTTTTAGTTTACTCTAGGATGGTCCCATTTATTAAAATGTATTACAAATTTGAGTTCACATCCTCTGCCACATTAATATCTTCAATAGCAATGAGCTAAATAATTGAATCTAGATTATTGAGGGGAGTAGGAGGTCCAAGTACATCAGATGTCATCTTGGAACCACTGAATAGAAGCAGGTTACTACTGATATTTAGGAATTGTTGAGATGGAAACAGTGGTTTTATCATGACTAAATGCAATCAACAGCTTCTTCTGCTATTGTTAGATGGATAAGAAAAACTTTTTAAAAATATATATATATTTTGGGGACAACTCATGGCAGGAATAGCCTAATATACCTGTCTGCTGTTATACATGTGTGGTAGCCTTGTTTGCAGTTGTCAAATAGCTCTCCATCATCCTGTTCCACTGAAGGTGTAAAGTGAGATAAACTGTCTATCCTTTACCAAAGTAACAAGGAGAAGAACATAGCTTAAGTCTAAATGAAGAAGAAGGGATACATAAGTGGTTCCAACAGACACCATCCTAATTTAATGGCTATTAGAAGGGGAGGAGACATTGACAATCAGACTTGCAAGATTATAGTCATTCTTAGTAAAGATAATTTTAGCCTGCCTTCTTTTCATGGTCTGTTCTATCTGGTGAGGCTGACACTTCTAATATGATGCTGAACTAGATAATGATATTGTTCTTGTAATTCTGAAATGCCCTGAATATAGATACTTGTTTACTGATATCCTTATATTAGAAATTTTAGTAACAAGAATAAAGCATAACTTTCATAATATTTCCTTCTCCTTATTAACATTAATATTTTAAATCATAGCTAATATTGATACATCTTTTTTATTTTCTATTTTTAAACGTCTAAGTTATCCAAACATTATAGTGTTAATGATCTCTAGTCAACACTGTATAAATATCAATGTATGAACATGGTATAATGTATCAAAATAAAAACAATACCTTTGGCTCAAAACAATACAATAAAACCATTTTTAAAAAATAATATTAGATATGTTCCTGGAGTGGCTGAGTGACTGACTGCATGAAACAAAAGTGCTAATTAATTTCTTTCCTACTGTAAATGCACTCTTTGGCAGCTGGATGTGATAGTGCTATTCTCTAGGAAATTACCTGGGATGTTTTGTGTACATCAAATATATTATTATTTTAGCCTCTCGATATATTTGTGCTTAGAATCCAACTAACAATTTGAAGAGTATTAAAAAGTTGGACTTGAAAGAAGCAAGATAGGAAGAGTAGTGATACTTTTGAACTTTGGTGTTCAAGACAAGACAAGAAAGCAAATGCATCATTGAACAAATCAAATTTTGTGTGGTCATTAAGACTTAAGGCCATTTCTAAGGGTTGATACCAATGCGATGGCACATGCTGATATCAAGTGGGATTCAAAAAAACACTATATATGTTAGTACCCAAGGGGTGGGTGGGAAGGAAGTCATAAATGCTGCAATAATGTTGGATAACAGTAAACTTGTTGGACTAGATGGGGTAGAGAAATTTTAAAATATGGCTGTGGTCAATGTGGTAGAATGGCTGTGCAGTTTGACATTAATGTCTACCTGAGTATTAAAAGAATCATGTTATTGGTCCCAGTGGTGGAATACAATTTTTTTTACTACTGGTTCTGGGGGGCGGGGCTTGGTGGGCATGGCGGTAAAGGATACAGTAAAATCTCCATTTCCACCCCTCTCCAAGGGAAGGTTACTGCAAAATCCCCATTTCCTCCCAATCAGCTGTGACTCAGGAGGCAGAGAATAGATGGGGGCGGGGCCAGTCAGAGGTGGTATTTACCGGTTCTCTGAACTACTCAAAATTTCCACTACCAGTTGTCCAGAACTGGTCAGAACCTGCTGAATACCACCTCTGGTTGGTCTCCTATATAAACAGAAGGTGATTGTATGAGTGAACGCAAAAACTGCAATGAGTTGGGAAGACACGTCACTAAATTGAGAAGTGACATAAATGAAATTTGGTAAACAGAGTGTAACACAGATCTCTTCTTGTGCAATCTCTGAGAAATGTATGATTATCAGAAAGAAAGAAAATACTATATGTTTGTTGTTTCAGAGACAGACTGTAATTAAGCAACAAGATTTTAATTGTATCTTGCTTTATGTGAATAGGAAGTTTAGTTGCTGAACACAAAAGAGCAGAGGGAAACAGCAAGCACAAGAAAAGAATACTTAGCCAATTATTCAACAGTGAAAAAGAATTAAAATAACAATATATGAGGACCCCCTTGGTTGTTCCATATATTTATAAATAACTATATAAGAAATATTCATAGTGATGTTAGACATAGAGTATATTGGTCGATATGAATGTGCATATACTTTTGTATGCAGAGAAGTTGCAGGAAACATTAGATTATATGATACCATGAGAACCATAGAACTGCAAAACAATCTATTTTAGACTAAGTGAGCTATATTTTAATATAAATATATTTTAAGTTTTGTATCTTTGTTGATTGTACAAACACAATGGGTAATAACAGTAGCTGGCTGAGAGGAAATAATGTTTGTTGAAAGCAATGAAAATGTATTGTGAGAACCTGCTAATGTCCATTTGGATATATGACAAATGTTCAGTATAAAAGAGAAGCAAGTTAGGCATTGTATGGATGTAATTAAAAATAACAGTGATTAGATTATTTGGAATGAAAGTAAAGAGAATTCTGGAACACGCATTTCAGGGAATCTATATGTTGAATATTTATTGAGGGAAGTTGAATTAGAAGATGATAAGTGTGGTTTTAAAATTTAAGAAGGCAATGTTAATAACGATGCTATGCTGATGACATTCTCTCGGAGATGAAAATTATCTGCAAGCTGTGATAATGAAAGTTAAGGAGCACAATGAAGAAAAAAAATGAGACTAAGTTTTGACAGAGGGTGGATGGCTATCAGTAAGAGGTGTTTGTTGTGGATTCTGGAACAGAGCAGAGACGGAATTAATTTTGAACTACTTGAGGCTAAAGGGAGGAGCTCTGGCTGTGAGGAGGGGGGAAGAACAAGGTAAAAACATTTCCCCATTTTGAACTACTTGAGGCTAAAGGGAGGAGCTCTGGCTGTGAGGAGGAGGGAAGAACAAGGTAAATAAATTTCCCCACTTTGAACTACTTGAGGCTAAAGGGAGGAGCTCTGGCTGTGTGGAGGGGGGAAGAACAAGGTAAAAACATTTCCCCATTTTGAACTACTTGAGGCTAAAGGGAGGAGCTCTGGCTGTGAGGAGGGGGGAAGAACAAGGTAAAAACATTTCCCCATTTTGAACTACTTGAGGCTAAAGGGAGGAGCTCTGGCTGTGTGGAGGGGGGAAGAACAAGGTAAAAACATTTCCCCATTTTGAACTACTTGAGGCTAAAGGGAGGAGCTCTGGCTGTGAGGAGGGGGGAAGAACAAGGTAAAAGATTTCCCCATTTTGAACTTCTTGAGGCTAGAGGGAGGAGCTTCTGGCCAAGAGAGAGGGGAGGCCAAGAAACACAGAGGTCTAACGTATCTATAAAGCAAAAATAAAAATAATACATTCTAGATTTGTGCGCTTAAGACTGTGATTGTATTTTATTTCAAAATGACTGGCTTAGTTCAATGTAATAACTGTTTTGCACCTGTCTTCCGCAGTACTCTTTTCAAATTTGGATACTGTCCCCCTTGCAGACAAATTAATAGACTACATAGACACATCACATATCTTGAATCTGTAATTTGTGATCTCCAGGCAGAAATTAAGTGTCCAATTCGGCCATTCCACCCTGTGGAGATGCCACACTACCAGCCTCCTCTACCGCAAAGATCCCACAGAAGAAGAGCAGCCTGGACAACTGTGGGATCTGGCAGGGTGAGAGCTGTGACCCACAAACACAAAACTTTTGCTGTGTCCCAGCATAACAGATATAGCGCCCTTGCTGATCTTAATGGGGACACTAAAGTGACAGGTCAGGGTAATAATGACGACTCAAATAAGCAGGGGATTGTGGTCCAAAGTGAAGAACCTACTTCAGAAATGCAAAAGTGTGAACCAGGGATCATGCATCAGTCACACAACAAGAGCAAGGTACCCAAAAAGAGAAGTCACCTCCTGATTGGTGACTCAATCGTAAGAGATGTAAACTTAGGTAAGGATATGGAGGTTTTGAAAGATGTCAGATGTTTACCGGGTGCTACAGCCAGCAGAGACAAGAGGCGTATTCTTAAGATAGTCAAGAATGCAAGTAAGGACTGTGAAGTTGATGCTATTATACATCTTGGCACAAATGATCTGTCCCAAAAAGATGTAGCTTCTGTGCAGAATGATTTCCAGAGTTTGGGGTACGAACTTAGTAGTACAGGTTGTAGGCTTATCTTCTCAGAGATCATACCAGTATACAAGGAACAAAAAGGAAAGGGCCAGCGCATAGCAGAGTTTAATGTGTGGCTAAAGGAGTGGTGTAAAAAGGAAGGCTTTGGTCTTATTAGTCATGATGGTCCAATGATAAACTGTACAAAAGAGATGGTTTGCACCCATCCAAGAAAGGGACTGAGTTACTTGGCACTAAATTCACAGATTTCCTGGCTAAACATTTAAACTGAATAGTGGGGACAGAGAATCAATAGATAAAGAATATTTCTGTCCCCAGCAAACTAAAATTCATAGGGTTATCAGTGCATGTAACATAGATATTGGTGCGGGTAATATTACCAACACTGCTGTCAAGCAAAACCAAACAATTAACAGTGAGTGCCATACCATGTACATGAACCATACAAGTGGCAAAGAAATAGGGGCAAAGAGAACCATAGTCAGGCATAACACAGGTTTCGTAGACAGAAAACACAGGGTCAATCAAAATGGACTCAAATGTCTATACACCAATGCACAGAGTATGAGGAATAAACAGGGTGAATTAGAAATTCAAGTAAATGAGGGCAGATACGATATTGTTGCCATTACAGAAACTTGGTGGGATGAAACCCACAAATGGAACATACAGCTAGAAGGATTTAAATTATTTAAAAGAAATAGACAAAATAAAAGAGGAGGTGGAGTTGCACTATATATAAGAAATAATTACATCTCTACAGAAATAGAGCACAACAATGATGAGAACTATCTTGAATGTATTTGGGTCAATATTAAAGGATGGGGGGGGGAATGATATTGTCATAGGTCTATACTACAGGCCACCCAAGCAGAGGAAGTGGATGTACTTTTTGCTAACCAGCTAACTAAGGTATGTAGGAAGCACACTGCAATAGTAATGGGAGATTTTAACTACCCTGACATCAATTGGGAAACAAACTCTGCACCAAGTGGAAGATCCAATAGGTTCCTAAGAAACCTAGCAGACAACTTTGTTTCCCAAAAGGTAGAGAAGGGAACAAGGGGATCAGCAATATTGGACTTAATTCTCACTAACAGTGAGGAAATGATAGAAGGTGTAGAAGCTACAGGAACTTTGGGGGCAAGCGATCATGAAATACTGGAATTCAACATTATGCAAACAAAAGTAGTTGAACAAAGTCAAACTAGAGTCTTAGACTTCAAGAGAGCTAATTTCAAAAAACTCAGAGAGAGCTTGGGAAGGATTCCATGGATGAGAATCCTCAAGGGGAAAACAACTCAGGAAGCTTGGGAAATTTTGAAAAATGAGATTATAAAAGCCCAGTCCAGCGCAATACCAATGAAGAAGAAAAATAACAGTTCCCAAAAGAAACCAGCATGGCTGCATAAAGAACTCTCTGACAAATTGAAAGACAAAAAGGATAAATATAAAAAGTGGAAAAAGGGGGACATAACCAAGGCAAAATATCAGCAAATAGCCCGAGCCTGTAAAGATGAAGTGAGGAAAGCTAAGGCTCGCAATGAAGAAAGGCTTGCCAAAAAAGTAAAAAATAACAAAAAAAGCTTCTTCCAACATGTTAAAAATAAGAAAAAGGTTAAGGAAACAATTGGTCCACTGCTGGGAGAAAATGGCAAGAAGATGATAAGCAACAGGGAGAAAGCAGAACTATTTAACTCTTTTTTTGCATCTGTCTTTACACAAAGGGATAAAACAGTCCAACCAATCAAAAACAGCACCACAAATATCAGATTAGGAACACAAGTTGAAATAGGGAAGAAAATGGTAAGTGAGCACCTGTCTGCCCTGGACGAGTTCAAATCACCAGGACCGGATGGATTACACCCCAGGGTCCTGAAGGAACTGGCAGACGAGATCTCAGAACCACTGAACTATATCTTTCAGAGATCCTGGAGCACCGGGGAACTGCCAGAAGACTGGAAAAGAGCAGATGTGGTTCCCATCTTCAAAAAAAGGGAAAAAAACAGATCCAGGAAACTATAGACCCATCAGCCTGACCTCAATACCAGGAAAGATTCTGGAAAAGATAATTAAACAACAAATAAGTGAACACCTAGAAGCAAACAAAGTAATAGCCAAAAGCCAACATGGGTTTGTCAAAAACAGATCATGCCAGACGAATCTAATTGAATTCTTTGACAAAGTGACAAAATCAGTGGACCAGAGGAATGCTGTTGATATAATTTACCTGGACTTCAGTAAGGCATTTGATAAAGTAGACCATAACCTACTATTAGATAAAGTAGAAAATTGTGGGTTAGACAGCAGCACCACCAAATGGATTTGCAACTGGCTGACCAACCGCACTCAACGTGTAGTCCTCAATGGAACTGCATCTACATGGAAGGAAGTATGCAGTGGAGTCCCCCAAGGCTCTGTTTTAGGCCCAGTACTCTTTAACATCTTCATCAACGATTTGGATGAGGGGATAAATGGGGAACTCATCAAATTCGCAGACGACACCAAGCTGGCAGGAATAGCCAACACTCCAGAAGATAGGCTTAAGATACAGAAGGATCTAGACAAACTTGAACATTGGGCACTGTCTAATAAAATGAAATTCAATTGTGAAAAAAGTAAGGTCCTACATATAGGCAAGAAAAACCAAATGCACAAGTACAGTATAGGTGGTACCTTGCTCAATAGTAGCAACTGTGAGAGGGATCTTGGAATCCTAGTGGACAACCATTTAAATATGAGCCAGCAGTGTGCAGCAGCTGCCAAAAAAGCCAACACAGTTCTAGGCTGCATCAACAGAGGGATAGAATCTAGATCACGTGAAGTGTTAATGCCACTGTATAGTGCCTTGGTAAGGCCACACTTGGAATACTGCATACAGTTTTGGTCGCCACGATGTAGAAAAGACGTGGAGACTCTGGAAAGAGTGCAGAGAAGAGCAATCAAGATGATTAGAGGACTGGAGACTAAGACATATGAAGAACGGCTGCAGGAGCTGGGTATGTCTAGTTTGATGAAGAGAAGGACCAGGGGATACATGATAGCAGTGTTCCGATATCTCAGAGGGTGCCACAAAGAAGAGGGAGTCAAACTTTTCTCCAAGGCACCTGGGGGCAGGACAAGAAGCAATGGGTGGAAACTAACCAAGGAGAGAAGCAACTTAGAATTAAGGAGAAATTTCCTGACAGTAAGAACAATTAACCTCTGGAACAGCTTGCCTCCAGCAGTTGTGAATGCCCCAACCCTGGAAGTCTTTAAAAAGATGTTAGACAGCCATTTGTCTGAAATGGTATAAGGTTCCTGCCCATGCAGGGGGTTGGACTAGAAGACCTACAAGGTCCCTTCCAACTCTGCTATTGTATTGTATTGTATTGTATTGTATTGTATTGTATTGTAATTATTTCCAAGATCTCTTCTAAAGGGATTGTTTGGATAGCTCCCAACATTGCTTTCTGTCCTTTATTCAGAATGTTGATGATAGGATATAATCTTTGACATTTGATGGGTTGAACTTGAATCCAAAATTTCCCCTATCAAATCTATATATTTAAATCATATATATTCAAAATGGTTCTAGGACATTTGGTGTTCCTTGGGTTTTTCATTGGAAAGTAAAAATAATTCTCTGAAATTAAGAATGTTTGGAAATCTCATAGCAGACTAGAAACTAGAATCTGGTTTTTTACTTTGTTAATATCTGCAATATGTTGTCACCTTCTGTTAGCTAAAATAAATTTTCTATATCCTAATTGTGGAAACATACATAAATGCTTTAAGGAAATTGGAAGAATTATGAGGATTGTATTTTGTAATGGGAGATCAGATTTGCATTCCTTTAAAGCCACGAATGAGGACTCTGTTAGCGCTTATTTATTATTACAGTAAAGTACACAAGCTTTCATGTACTACAGCTCACTTCATCGAATATATGAGGAGGCTACACTGATGTAGGGTTTAAATTGGGATGAGGTGAATAGAAAGGGAGGATGGGGAAAGCTAGGGTGATTATCAAAGTAAAAGTTATATGCAAGTATCTTATCACTTAACAATTGTTATTTGTTAGAAATTTATTGTGTTGATCACATACTATTCCTCTGATGTGAGATATAGCATTCTTTGCTAACAATGTCTGTCTGAATTCAACATGGAACAAACAGTCCACACTTTGTACAAAATAAATAAATGGACATGTTTGACATCAAGCCTCAAAAAAAGGACAAGGCATATCAGAGGATTTTAACCTCTTAAAACAATCCATCACAGATTTCAAAGTGGTTACTTTGAAAAAAAACCTTTTTAACAGAACAATTGAGCAAGATATCGATGAACTCGTATACATTAAAAGGCTTCAGGCTATCTCAGCAATACAATGGAATTTTAACACATTACAATTGTTGTTTGACATAGTGCTTGTTATCTGTCTCACATTTTACTGCACCTTTTCTTCCCCTCCGTGGATTGCTATTATCTAGTTTTTCATAGATTATATGTTCTTGATTTTGATCAGGAAAATGCTATGCAGAAAAGTAAACACTTTTGTGGTATTCATTTTGCAGTTGCCTTTTTTGTATAGTTTTTACATATTGTTATTAGTTACTTAGGTTCTATATATGGAGAGGTGATAAATATATCAATAAAAATACAGTAAATAGCATTCTTTCATTATTGCTGAAAATGTATTTATAGCCTTATTAAAAACAGTGCACCTAGTTTAACATTATTCTCCAGATGCTTTTATTTTATAGTCTTTTGAATGAAGTTTAATATTTTCAAAAGAAATGTTTGGAGAAGTTTTCATAAATTACTTGCCATGGAGTGTATATTTTGGTTCTGAAGGTTTAGAATATATTAATTATAAGCAAAGAAACTAAAAGCAAATTGTCCTAAAATTTAATGTTGCCTGCTTAACCTTCAAACATTTATTTGTGTGCATCCGATTCAGGAAAATATTTGATTTACTGATCTTGAATGAACTTTTTCCAAAGAGCTGGAAATGGCTAGTTGGTGTTACCTTTCTTCAGTAGAATATGCCTTTCTATATCAGCCAGCTTTTGTCTCTTATCATTTGTTCAGCTGTCACCAAAGACTTTAGGCATTGATGAAAGGAATTGGAAACTTAGTGCTCATGAGAAAGATAGTTTCTAGAAGCTATTCAGTGAGGACACTTTTGTATCACTAGGAAATAACTGGTGCTATAGTTCCACTGCTCTTTGCAGCCTTTCAGTGATCCACTTATTGCCTGGAAGTTACTAATTTTATACACTCACATTGAAATTTAGGTCAGCTCAACTCAAGGATCATCCTAGTTTTGCTGGGAGAAAAGGAAACAAATAAAGCTGAATTCCTTATTTTTAGAAATATAATATCTAGATCTTACACTCACGCCTCTTTCCATACATAGATAAGAATATTGTTTCCTCAAACTTTGCAATATTAGTACTACCATTAATAACACTAATTATGTCAAGGGAGGTGAAATAAAAATGGCACTTGCTTTTAATCATTTTTACCTATACTTCCAATCAAACAATGGTAGAAGTTTCAAACTTTATACATTAAAACTATGTTCTTGGAATCCAACATATTTAATAGGGGGAAAGGTTCAGTTTGCTTCCTGTTGCATAATTTCTTAAAACTGATCATAAGATACTCTCATTTGATTTTCCTCTCTTGTTCATTCAAAGACCCAGATAAAACAGAATGTAAACTGGTGAGCTGTATCCCTATGCTACAGAAGTAATGTATTTAAGTGGTAGTAAAAAGTAACTCAGCACAGAGAAGCCTATACATTCTCCAGATACATACCGTAAATTAGTTCCTATTATTTATTATGTTTTGCTATCATTTATACACATGTCAAGGAAAGCTTCACTGTTTTTAAACTTTTGAATATGGTCTGCTGTCAGCCATGGAAATAATCTCAGATCAGGCATATGTGGTATATCCATATTTTCACATAAAAAGCATCCTTTTAGGAAAATGTAACCTTGCACCTAAGCTTCTGCTGGCATTTGTGAAAAGGCCATGATTGCTCCATACCGCCTTCAAATCTGTGTCATGAGCTCAATGGCTTTTATGATACTTTGCTTGCAGTGCAATTGAACCGAATGGTGTTTCAGACTGGAAGGATTATTCCTTCATTCAAATGAAAGGTTTGCTATAGGGCTTGGGATGCTGCATGGCTTACATGTCATTTCTTTAATTTTTCCATCTCAAATTCTTAGCAATCTAAGTTGAATTACCTCCCAATTTGCATATGTAAATATTTTCCATTTACTATTTTCTCCAGTATTTAAATATGATCTATTGAATCACTTTTCTTCAATACGTATTAAACATCCAGATTAATGTTAATTTTGCACATTCAACTTTTATGCAATTGACAGCTTAAAAGCCTTGAAACATGGACTGCACCACTACTCAGACTGTATTTGGAATACAAATGACAAGTGCTATCATTTATGGATACTATCAAATATCATTGTATTAAAGATGCAATTTAGTCAATAGTTGGCAAGTTTAGGCATGTGGTTTAAGATGCCACTTTTTTAAAATCACAGACAGTAACTATTCTATATGTGGGCCAAAGAATAAATTGTGCACATCAGAACTTTGAGGAAGTAGACAAATGAAGCTAAGTTTAGTAAATTGTAATGGCAATTTGGAAGTAAAAATAAAACCCCAACACATCCATAGCAGAGGCATATTTGAGTTCAATCATTGTGCGAAACCATGGCTTGATCAACCATGGCTTAATGAATTGACCACAAATAATTTACTTACAGCACACTAAATCAAAATCAAGCAAACCACATTATAGTTTAGCTCAGACTTCAGGCAGAAAGAGTAGGAAGGAGATATCACTGAAAGATCAGGGTTCCAAAACCTTGACACTGTCACTAAAGATATACTCTTTTTTTTGTTATGGTTAAGTTAATCACAATGTCGGTATCCCATTGACTGTTCTGCAGTATATCTACTCATGTCCATTATTTTTTCAGAAATACACGCTGAATACAACTTAACCAAACTTTAAAAAAATATGGTATTAAATATCTTTGAACAATCATTCCATGCTTTTGCTGATATTTAATAGGATCTGTGCACTTTATTTTTACAGTAGAGCCTTCATTTTAGAATAAAAAGAATTTATGTATTATATTATTTATATTCTATCTTTCTGCTTCTTTTGTAGTCAAGGCAGCTTGCAATAAAAAAATATAGACCACTGTATAAAATATAAAATGAATTAAATTAATAAAAGGTAAAATTCAAGCCAATAATTAACAGCTTGGCAGGAGAGATACTTTTTCCATTTTCCTAAATACTAGGGGTCTGGGAGTCAAACCCACCTCCTTATATTCCACAGCCAGATAACTAGAGAAGAATGCCCCTTGCTGTGTAACCATTGTTGGGTTGGGAAGATCAATGAAGCAACTCTGTTTGTCATTGCAGTCATATTATTTTGTTCTGCTCCAACTTGATTGCTTAGAAAGATTTAATAGTGATTGCCAGACTCCCCATTTAATAACATTACATTAAGCTGGGGAACAAACGCCTGATTTCAGGAAAGAGCAAACAAAACTTACTCAACAGCTTATGTGTACAATTTGCAAGCTGCAGATGGAATATAAATAGCTTATTCAGATAAGGTTGTGAAATGTTCAACGTTGGCTTCTAAAAATCCCATTCCACTCTTAATAGCACTTGTAAAACTTAGGCAGAGAGAGAACAATGAGGGTTGCATTTTGCATTAACTAATAATGTGGTTTGTTTTTTACTTCATATGTGAACTTAACCATTGGGGTATATAAAGCTGAATTCCTATCTTAGCATATTGTTTGAACCTAGCCAACTATCTTTGCAGTAGGGAGAGGAAGCACTACAATTTCACAGCAGCAAAATCTTGCAGAAAAGTGGCCAATTTGTGGCAGTGCCATTTTGCCCCATTTTCCAGGTTCTGGAAGAAGCGATGACAAAGACATATCCATGATGTCATCAGGATATTTTCTTTTGTGCTTTTGAGTCAGTGTTGACACCTAGGGACTACCTGGACAAGTCCTTGCACTTTTCTTAGCAGTGTTTGCCTGTGCCTGCTTCCTAGGGCTGAGAAAGTGACTGGCCTAAAGTCACCCAACTGAGTTTGTGCATAAAGCAGAACTAGAATTCATGTCTTTGTTGCTACCCTAGTGCCTTGATCACTACACCAAACTGGCTCTCAAGCTTTAGGGTGACTTTATTATCTTCAATGTAACAGCAATTCTGCTTTCATACATAGAATTCCTTACTTGAAGGGTGGATGGAGTTGGCTGGTTGCAGAATATAACCTAGTGGAGTGATTTTTTATTACTTACAGTAACACTCCAGATACAGGTAGTTGAAACAGTCTGTTCATGTTATACTGTTGATTAGTTGAACATCAAATGTGTCTATGAGACATAGGAACCACATTGCAGACTTGTAAATAGTGTCTGAATCAGTATGTTCTTTACCATTGAATTATCTATCAGACTACATCGGTTCTCTTACAGAACAGATGGCAGTATCTTATTTGAATGTATTTGTGTAATCCGTATTTGGTTCACTGAAAGAATTCACACACAAGCACACACATCAATTAAAAACAGCTTAAAGAGATTTAATCCAGAAAGCTTAAGTTTCTGGCAATACTATTTTCATATGGATTCCAGGATAGAAGAGAGGGGAATCTGCTTTGCAACAAAAATAGGTTATTCTTTTGCACTTTCACCCCATTAGCAGAAAATATTGAATATATTTGTGGGTTTTTTCACTCATGCCTTAGCTTCTTTTTGTACTGAAGTTCCATCCTTAATGTCCAGGCAAAAGCTTGTCCTGTCTTGATTTGAATCCTTTTAGTTAACCATATTATGCTTGTTGTAAGTCACCCAGAATTTCTGAAGATGTACAGCCATTTTAAATAAATATTTTAACATAGCATACATGGATCCTGTCAAGGGTAATATATGTGTTTATGTTCTAAAGTTTTTTTACCCAGAACATGGATTGATAAATGCAGTCCAGATAGAAGTGGTGTGTTTATACAGACACAGAAACATTGACATCTGATTGTTAATATATTTCTGTGTGGTTTTTAGTCTTATAATATTGAGGTGCATGTATACTTAAAACTACGTTTATGTCTTTTAGATATGCTCAGAAGTGCATTAAAAGGCACTGGAGAAACCACTCATTTTCTGGAATTAAATAATGCAGTAATATGGCAGTGATATGGCTTGCTCTGTGTTTCTCAATGTGGGTTTTTATTCTACAATTGGAATATTGTACTCTGGAGGTCCTGACGTTGACCGGATTCATATATAGTGCATTTGATCTTGGTTTATGAAATATGCCACTGTTTAATTAAGTTCAGCCAGCGCACCTCACTGTGGGAAAGATTCTCAATCTTTCTAGGCTGGTGGGCGCATTTGGAAATGTTGAGAACATTGGCTGCTGGGATTGCTTGGCCATTAATAAAATGGCTGGGGGGGACAGACAGAAACTATTATAGTGCAATGAGTTTAGCAGAACCTGCTTGAAATCCTCTCTAAAAGATAAGGCAGCTGTAGCTCACTGGGGAGTTTTGCAGTGGTGTCTAGGAGCAAATGCTGGAGGGCAAAGAGGGTAACTAGAGGCTCTATCACCCTCCTTGCCCTCCAGCATTTGCTCCTAGATACCTCTGCAGAAACCAAGACAATGTTGGAAGTTCATGTTTTGCTTGGCAAAGTGCTAGCTAGGAAACCTGGTGGGGCGTGAGAGAGCCCAGTGGGCACCTGGGTACAACTGGCGCTTTTGGGGTACCACATTCAGCACACCAGCCTTAACCTTCATTTTACAAGTCGCAACCCCGTGCTAAATTACAAACCACCACCACCCCTTTCCGGTTGAACGTGGGGTCGATGAGTCCAGCTACCAGCGCCTTTTATTTGAGGAGGCTCGGCAGCAAAACACGCGCTGAAGAGGGAAGAGCGAAAGAGCCGCAACCTGCAGAGAAGCAGCGGGTTCTTCGATGCCCTGGAAGGTTGTCTGAAGGGGGGCGCGGCTCGGGCGCTTGCGAGGTTGGGCCGGGGAGGGAAGGGTCCCGCGGCCAGGGAGGCGCAGCTGGCATTACCCACAATTCTTTCTCCAGCCCCTGCAAAGAGGTGGAGGTTAGGGTTAGTTTTACACACACCCACACACACACCTGCAAGGGGGGGGGGCGACGGCAAGATGAAGGAAAAAGAGGAGGGAAAGGAGGCGCGGGTGGAAAACGCACGCCCTCTTCATCGCCGCCGAAAGGGGAACCCGTCCCCTTCCTATTCCCATTCCAACCCCACGCTCCTTGCAACGTCGCCCGCCGTTTGACAGTCAAAACGACCCTCTGCTCTCAGGCGCTGCAAAGCCCGCCCTTAAGCGCTCTCCCTTTCCCCGTGCCCCCCCTCCCACGAGAGAAAACGCCGCGCGCCGCTTCCATTGCCCCCGCCTCCTTTTCCCGGGCGCTGGCTTGGACTCTGCGATGGCAACTCCCCGCGTTTGCCTTTCCCTGCTGACTCAAGCCCGCGAGAGAAATGGGAGCAGAAGGCGTAGAGAAGGATTGAAGGGACGCCGTCCCTCCGCCTCTTGAGGCGGCTCGTGCCCTTTCCCGGCTTCCCTCCCCTCCCACTCCCCTCCCTCTGGGGGAAGAAAAGGTGCCCGCGTCCAGCAGCCGCAGCAGGCAAAGTGGGCGCTTGTGAGAAGCGAGCGGGAGGAAAAAGGGACGCGTCCTTCGGGTCGAAGCGGAAGGGGGTCGCGGGCGGATGAAGCAGCCCCCGCCGCCAGGAGCAGCTGAATTCTGCAAGGACTCGGGGCAGCGGCTCCGCCTCTCTCTCTCTCTCGCCAACTCCGGTCCTCCTTCAGCATCCTCCGGAGGCGCCGCTGAAGGGAGGGAGGTGCTGCAGAGGCAGCGTGGTGCATGGAGGAACGCGCCGAGGCCAGGAAGCCTCGCCTATCGGAGCGCGGACCCTGGAGGAAAAACCCCTCCCGTACCTGTACCTCTCCCTCCCCCCCGCTGTTTTCAAGCCCTCCGGGGCCGGCTGCGGACTGCGTGGCTTCTGGTAAGTCTGAGGGGAATCACCGCCTTTTAGGGGTGGCGGGGGGAGCGGGGAAAGGCTCTTGTTATGCTGGCAATTTGCGCTCCTCGTCGCCGCCGCGCTTGCCGCGGGTGGGTAGGTGGGTGGAAAACAAGGAGGGCGAAGTTGCTTTGTTTGCGTGGGCTGCTGGATGGTTGGGGTGGCGCTGGCGGTCGCCCCCCGTCCTTTCTTCCTCTACATCACAGCATCTTTTGGGAGGGTAAGAAGAACCAGAAGCGAATGAGTCAGTGGTTATGTGTGCGTGCGGCTCTCATGGCTATGGGAACATCATTATGTCATTTCCTAGGCTTAGCATCCTTTTCGTGTCAAGAGGGGAAAACCTTTTGGTGGCCGAGGTCGTTCGTGAGCCCAAGTCGGCTGCAGCCTTATCTGTTTACGTTTCCCCTGGGAGGTGTTAATGGCAGATGTATCAGGTATCTCGGTTGGGCTGTACCTCTCCTGGCCAATTCATTTGGGGTGCTGATGATGTGCCAATGTACGCACACAGAGGGCATTGCGAAAGGATTTCCGTATCAAAGACTGGTCATTTTCCCCAGATTCCCTCAGGATTTATAACGACCATGTGAAAACGGCAACAAACGAACACAATTATTCTTTGGACATGAAGTTTCAGTAATCAGACTGAGTCAGTGGAAACATTGGCTTGAAAGATTTCCTTTGGCAAAGAATTAGATTGGGGAGTGGGGGGGGGGCATTGTAAGAAAAGGCAAAAACTGTAGTGTCAACAGTTCTCAGAAAGTATTTGAACATTATATTAGATATAAATTGTCATATATAATCATTCGTTTATAGCAATTTAGTTCAGTAGTGGTTTACCTGACATCACTCTTTGTTATTGATTATATTGATTATTCATTACCAGGCCTAGATTTTTAGATAGGAGCTTGTATTGTAAACAGGAAAGGGTTAATTTAAACTGCCAATGCTAGTAATGTTTGATGGTTAGTTTGATATTGTGGATCATTGTTATTCATATTTTGGATATTTTTCCTGCACTGTATAAAGATTTTTCCAAACCTATTTTTAAGAAACCCGCAACATTTAATTTGTGTGAAGAAATTACACTAAAATCAGGAGATATAGGAGTCTGTTATTAAAAGAAATATTCTTTAAAAAGTAGGAATGCTGCTGATTATCTTTGAATATATCACATGCAGATGCTCGCGTGCACACATACACACATGCACACGCAAGCACACTCACTGAATACCATACTTATTGTTCTGGTTGATTTTTTTAAAAAACCTTTTTTTACATTTATCAACTTTTTAACTAATTTCAGGGGATTTTGAATGTTTTATATAGTTGGCTGTTGTCTTCAAATGCTTATCAAATCTGTAATACAGTAAATGCTTTTGCTACTTGTTTTTAAATATGATAATTACCAATTAAATTTTGGGAAAGAAAATGTTAACTGAAAAGTTTCAGATTTGCTTTGTTTATTCAATATTTTCTTTTTAAAAAAACAAAAATAAAGTGTAGGGATGATTCTTATATCCTACTAAACTCTTGAGCTAAATGGAAGAACATGACTTAAATGTACATTTATTTAGAATTTACGTGATTTATTTTTCATGATAATTATATTATAATTCATTTTTTATTCAGTGCAGTTTTCTCTCAGATTGTCTTAGGTTTGCCTTACTTGTATTATTAACGGGAAAAAGATTTTCCTTGCTAGCCTAGCAATGTGATTCAGGCTCTTTAGTATCAGTAACAAAATTGTGTACCATTTTTGGTTCTCCCAAGAATGTAGTTTTTTTTAAAAAAAAGTGTAATGATTTTGTCTGAGAAAAGAAAATCAATATTGAGTCAATACTTTTATTAAGTTAACTTAAGCTTTTCCAAATAGAATACAAGCTTCTGAGTTTCCAAGAATGTTTTATCTGGCAAGTTGATATGATATTGTAGATACGATAATGGTAAATTCTTAAGTGTAGTTAAAAATGATGAAATAGTTTATGTAACTTGTCAGTTTCACCATTGCTGTTGAGTCAAATATAGTCCAAGGTCACTGCCATACATGACTTTACAGTGAGAAAGGAAGTTCTCAGATATACAGTTGAATTGTGTCATAAAAGCTTCATTGGTGAGGATAAATATGAAATAAATGCAGTAGAGCATCTACCTTAAACAGAAGAATAATCTTTAGATGTAATCATCAAAGGAAAATTGAAGGGATGGAAGCAATGAATAAAGAAGCAGATGTATTCAAGAAACTACCATTACTATTGAGAATAAAATTCACATAGCGAAACAACAATACATTTCCCCTGAAATGGTATAGGCCATACAGGACAAAAATTGTATCTCTTGTAATACATACTGTTTAGTATAGGTAGCTTTATCAGATATCAAGACCTGAAATCCTCTGATAAGATGTTCAACCAATAGTTTGTTGGCCAATTTCAGTGCTATCAATTTGTGTGTAAACTTTGGTCAGAAAACTTTTAAATAGTAGGACAAAAACACAATCTTGCATTGTATGTAAACGATTGTAAGCAAAATTTCATTGAAAGGGTTAAATAACCTTTCAATATAGTGAAACTTAACAAATCCAAAATTGAGCTTCAAATTTGCTATGATTGATGGCATCTCGCCTTGTAAAACATACTGAACTATTAATTGTTATTGCAACTCACTAGCAATAAATCATATACATACATTTGGAAATAAACCCTACTAAATTCAGTCAGATTTTTAGTCAGGTATGTGTATATAAAGCAACAGCTTTTTGTTACACTCAAAGCATATATTCTGTGAGTATAATAGAAGCATTTAAATATTACTTTGGTAAATAATCAAATAATGTGCCTGAGTTAGTGAACAGTGATCACTTTAGAAATAAACATTACTTATTTTTTTATGGAAATTAGTCAGAAGGCTAAGTATTACAGATAAATTTTCTTAATACAATATTATGCCCTATGTGTACTGGTACTTAGAGAGTCTTTTTGGGTTGGGCTGTACAACAGTTTTGGAACTAAATGGTACATTTAGCCTTTGAGAGGCATTATTTAAAAAAATCACTATTCTAAAGAAATAAATAGTGTACTAAATTTATTTTATATTTAAATTAATTGACATTTCATCAATTAAATAGATACAATTAATATGGCTATTCTCTATGGGTTCCCTATTTTTCCTTTAAAACCTATAATTTTGTAGCTAAAATTGAAAGGTTTCTGAAGGTTGAAATAAAATCTTTTGGGTGCCATATATGCCCTTCACACCTACTTTAAATACCATGCCTGTTCCAAATGGGCTTCTGAAAATGTGTAATAAGGCTAAGGTGGGATTTGTAGAGAATTTAGGAAATTTCTGCAGTAAAGATTTATGGCATCTCCATTGCATTGCCTGGGTATCATTGTAGGGATATGAAAATTTGTCTGTGCCACTTTTCTTTTGGCACAACAATGGTTGGGAGGATTCTTGAAGGTATTGCTAGTGTGGAAATAGCCTTTATGAAAGGGCTTGTTGTTTTTGATTTTGGTGCCACTCTGAAAGCAGCTTAGGTCTTCAACATCAACTGTATTGAAGATCTGAATTCTGTCTCGGATGAAAGTGCTCTGAAGCAATTTTGGTTTTTTTTTGAGATGTTGTGATTTCATTTCATTTTTGGATGGAATTCTTCTTCAAACCTTCCCACTGCTTCAGACCCTTTAACAGAAGTTCTAGTGATACCTTTGTACTTAGGTTTTGGTAGACTCCACGGAAAACTAAGAGGCATGAATCTCAAGTATATTGTTGCTCTCTTGTTTCTGTCAGCACTGAATCTTTTATTTTGTTTGCCTTTTCTTTTAGTGGAAGATGGAGGTATTTTTGTCTTTGCAGACCCACAGGGGGTCAATGACTTTCAAATCTTGTCAGATTGGCAGAAGGAGAGACTGTAATGGGCTGATGTCCCCACTGGAGAAATAAGACGATGAAAACAGCTGAAATGCATCCTTTAAGGGAGGTTATGTTAAAATATGCTGTCTTGTCTTGGATAACAAAAAAATAAGATTCAAAGGAGAGCATTCTAGAATCTGTTACCACTGTATCATTAAAAAAATAGTGCAGGATATGATACAAATAGACATGTATGATAATTGGCCCAATTTCTAGAATTGTGCAAATTTTTTCAAGAGCTATTTTGTAAAGTATGTTGACAACAGTGAAGTCCTGAAACACACCTGTACTCTGGAAAACTGGTCTGAGATCTTTCCCAGGTCATCTTCACTGGGGCATATTGATGCTTCTCTTTGCTGGTAACCCCAGTGGAAGCATTATCTGTGCACACACATGCAGAGAATCTAGAAATCTCTCATGGCAACTGTGACAAACCTTCCAGAAGACCCAGCCACTCAGTGTTTACAGAAAATATGTACTACTCCTGCTAGTTCCCTTTGCAAAGCACTTAATTGTGCAGATCCTATGATTTACCTTAATTTCTAAGATAAAACTAGGACCCCTTGGAGAAAGTACAGTAAAGGATCCAAACCATGGACGCTGTAGAATACTTTTTATATGGTGATTCTAATTTCTGAACACATCCAGTTTCAAATTAATCCCATTTGTTTACTTGGAAACTTTATAATATTCCTGTATGGAATCTTTGCCACCATCAATACAAAGTTTTCTCTGACATTATTGATTTCTTATCCAAAAAATAGGTGCTCTGGATCAGTGGTCAATTGGCAAAAGACAAGAAATCTAAAACACTTAGATATATTTTCTCAATTGCTTTGATGAGCCTTAATGTGCTTTTAATTTCTCATTTGATTGATCCTTATAATATAACTTGGATTTATCATTTGCTTTCTGTGTAGTTTTTCTTTTTCTTTTTGTTGCCTTCAAGTGTGTGTGTTGACTCCCAGTGACTACCTGGACGCCTGCAGTTTTCTTAGTACAAAATATTGGAAATTGTTTGTTTTTGCCTACTTCCAGGGCTGAGCGTCACTGCTCCAAGGTCACCTAACTGGCTTCATGCCTAAAATTGGACTAGCATTCACAGTCTCCTGGTTTTTAACCTGGTCCTTTAACCATTACATCAAATTGTCTTTCTAGGATGCTGCATAGCATATAGGTTGCAACTGATCATTTTCCTAAGGTGAAATCTTTGGATCCATGTTTCATGCTAAGCCATAATTTAGCTTGTTTTGTCATAATGTATCAGTAAATGTATTAATCTAGCTACTGGGAATTGGAAACAAGTTATTACTTAGCTTGTATGATAAATAGTGATTTATTTAATGAACTGTAGTTAAGCAAACAGTGTCTTAGTGCAATACAGAAATTAAATTGATAGGGGTTTAATAATGAATACATACAAAAATCTATATAAATAAAAATGTAACTATGAGTTTATTCAAAACAGGTAATCTCCAAATGTACTGCACTGATCGCTTCCAAATTTTCACACAACGTTCCTTATGAATACAGCACCAATGATATATATATAGATTGTGTAGATGTCATACCCGTGCCAGGTACACGCAACGGAAATGTAAAAAATGTAGGTAAATGGCTACAGAGAGAGTAGTGAGCCACAGGATGACATAATGCAAAATGTCATAATACTCTGTCCATAAGATGGGTAGGTAGGTAGGTGGGCAGCTATAGGGATAGAGGGAGGGAGGGAGAAATGCGGTAGGTAGGTAGAGGGATAGAGCGAGGGAGAAATACAGTAGGTAGGTAGGTAGGTAGGTAGGTAGGTAGGTAGGTAGAGAGGGGGGGGAGAAATACAGTAGAGGGATAGAGAGAGAGAGGCCAAGGGCGACAGAGGCCATCGCCTGTCCCTTCGGAATGGCACTCGCCTATCTCTCAGGACCGACTGACCCCATGTTCAACTGCTGTTCACATGGAACCCTTCTCCACTTCAAAATAGGTAGGTAGGTAGAGGGAGAGAAGGAGAGGTAGGTAGGTAGGTTGGGGGTTATACGGTGGTTGTGTGTACATATTTGTATGTGCAGGTGTAGATCTTCACACAGATTGGTTGGCCATTTAACCAGACTGGGCCACAGCAACACGTGGCCGGGAATGGCTAGTTATGTATAAAATCTAAGTATCTGATGCAAGAAGTAATGAATGAAAATTTATCAAGGAGAGATCTAGAATTAAGGATAAATTCCGTGACAGTAAGGACAATTAATCAGAGGAATGGCTTTCCTCCAGAAGTTGTGGATGCTTCATCACTAGAGGGTTTTAAGAAGAGAATGGACAGCCATTTTTCTGGAATGGTATAGGGTCTATTGCTTGAGCAGAGGGTTGGACTAGAAGACCTCCAAGGTCCCTTCCAACTCTGTTATTCTGTATTCTGTAAGTTAACCATTTTTTACCTGGTTATGGTTTGGAGCCTGCTAAATGGTTATACTGTTAATGACTTGCACTTGCCTGTTTTTTATGTTTTCTGGTTTTAATTTTGATTTTAATTAGTTTTTAAAAAAATAGGTTTTAATTGTTTTTGCATTTTTATTATTTTCCTATAGTTTATTGTTTTGTGTTGTTTCTTTGTTTTAACTATGTGTGCTACCCAGAATCACAAATGAGTTACTATACAAAGTGAATAAATAAATACCGTACATACATTTTTCAATAGGAATATATGAGAAAAAAGGTAAGTGTTTAAAACATTTGCTTGAGTGCAGAGTGTGTGTCCTTACTGATGCTGATGAATTCAGATGAACAGCTATGATAGCATAACTGCTAAAACATGTATATGTGTATGTGACATTGTAGAAGCAGCTGTATACATATCCTCTGGATCAGGGGTCCCCAACCCCCGGGCCGCGGACCGGTGCCGGTCCGTGGCTGGATGGGAGCCGGGCCGCAAGGCTAGAGAGGAGGAGGGAGGGAGGCGGGGGCTGCCCCCTGAGCAGAGCGCGCAGGAGAACGCAGGCGCGGCTGTTCGCACCGTTGGAGTGTGACTCTTCCTCCACCCTCGTCGACGGAGGGACTCCTGGACGCCGCCGGACCGGCCACCGATTCCCTCCCCTGCTGGCATGCCGGCCACTCGTTTTCATCCAGGGACTGCGGAGGCTCTGCGGGCTGGGGTGGGAACTGGCGGGTTGCTCCGGCGGCGCAAGGAGTCCCTCCGTCGACGAGGGTGGAGGAAGAGCCCCCACCATCCTCCTGCGTTCTCCCGCGCACTCTTCCCAATGGGCTGCCCCCCCTCCCTCCTCCTCCTCTCCAGCCCGGCACCTATCCAGCCACGGAGCCTGACCGAGCGAACGAGCGACCAAGCCTGGCAGGCGGGATGAGGAGGCTGGGGGCGGGGGGACGGGACGACGATGACAACGACAGACACACATAGAGAGACAGAGGGAGGGAGGGAGAGAAAGATAGACAGAGACACAGAAGGAGTGATTGATTGAATGAATGCAAGACAGACAGACACACGCAGACACACACACACAGAGTGACAGAAATGGGCGGATGAAGGAGAGACACAAAGAGAGAAAGAAAGAAAAAAGTGGGAGAGAGAAAGACAGAGAGAAAGAGACAGAAAGGAAAGAAAGAGACAGGAAAAGATACAGAAAGAGGGAAAGAGAAAAAGAAAGAGAAAGAAATAGAGAGAAAGGGAAAGAGAGAAAGAAAGAAATAGCGAGAGAGAAAAAGAGAGACAGAGACAAAGAAAGAGAAAGAAAGAGAGAGAGAGAAAGAAAGAAAGAACTTATGACCACAGTTGAGGCCAAAAGTTTGGTTGCTAACCAAGATCATTGTTAAGTGAGTTTCACATTTTCAAAGTTGGCCACGCCCACCCAGTCACATGACTGCTGAGCCCCTCAGCCGGTCCGCAGAATTTTCTTTAAAATGAAACCGGTCCCTGGTGAAAAAAAGGTTGGGGACCCCTGCTCTGGATTATGCTTCTCCCTCCCTCCGTCTTCTTGCCTCTATCACTATCACTATCTCTGTAGGTGGCCTCACTCTTATTGTGATTTAATGTACCTTCATAAGTGATCAAGCAATACTATAAAATGCCAATTGTGTAGCTGTGAGCAATAATCCATAGTGAAATGGCAAACTCTTGTGACTCTTATCTGAGGTATCCTTTGCTTGGTTTCAGCATCTTTTAAATACTGTGATTTAGCTATTTGAGAAGTATCTATTCTATAACATTCAATAGTATTGTTGCATTGGAGCTCTTTCCCCTGCTGCTTGATAATACATTTCTTAGTGATGCTGTAAAAACACTTCTTCGTTTCCTTGAAATGAATTGCATGCATCTCTCTCTCTCAGTACTTTTGTGAGTTGCTTGTCATAGAATCGCAGAACATAAGAATTGGATAGCATTTTGGAAATCATCTAATATAACACCTTGTGACTGGCCTTAACATGGTTTTAATTTTGACTGAGGTAGTTGGAAGATGTGGCAAAATTTGCAGAGTATTAGGACTCTGTAAGTGTGCATACAGTGCAGTTGAATATTTTATATACTTTCTGTTAGATTATTTATATCTATTCAGATTGAAACTCAACTCTTTTTTTAATGAAACAACTGGATTACCTTCAAATGTGAGAGTAGTAAGCTCTGCAAGGCATTGGTTATTACTCAAATTCATCTCTAGAAATTATAAACTGCCTTAGGAAAACCTGACTTTGAAAAGGCAAAATTAAAATTGCTGTTTATTTATCTGTATCTGTACTTTTGCTTATTTTATTGGTTATTTAGTTGACTGTATAATATGTTAATTCTATGAAATAGAACAGAAAAGAAGAGAATACCCTATTGGCGAAGTGTGATTGGACACCCAATGAATTTGTTTCCCGTGCATAAGCTTTCAGTGTAATACAAAAAACAAAGTAATATAATCATAAATACCCATAGGATAAGGTGATTGAAAAGATGAGAAGGATAATAATAATACAGCCATATTACATGAGTAACTATCCTTTAGACCAGTGTTTCCCAATGTGAGACCCATGCCCCACAGGGGGGCAATTTGATTTTTAATGGGGCCGATTTGAACCTTGTTTAAACCAAGTTAATGGCCTTTTAGGCTTCTTCCTTGTGAGTAGAGTTCACTTTTTGAGTAAAGTAAGAATTATAGGTCTGGAGGGGGGGGCATCAGGATTTTATAGATGCTTAGATGGGGCATGGCCAGAAAAAGGTTGGGAACCACTGCTTTAGACGTAAGACATTACTGTGGTAATTAGGTCTTCAGCAGAGTGATGGCACAAGGGAAAAAAACTGTTTTTGTATCTAATTGTTTTGGCATTCAATGCCCTATAGCGACACCCTGAGAGGAGAGATTGAAACGGTTTATTTCCAGGATGTGGGTGGTCTGTAAATATTTTCTCAGCCCTCTTTCTGGCCTGTGCAGTATACAGGTCTTCAGTGGAAGGCTGGTTGGTTTCAGTATTTTTTTCTGCAGTCCTAACTATCCGTTGAAGTCTGTACCTCTCCTGTTTAATTGCTGGACCAAACCAGACAGTTACAGAAGTACAAATGATAGATTCAGTAATTTCTCTGTAGAACTGTATCAAAAACTCCTGGTGCAATCTGAACTTTTTGAGTTGACATAGGAAGAACCTTCTTTGTTGTGCCTTTTTAATGATGGTTTTAATGTTAGATGTCCATTTAAAATCCTGTGAGATTCTAGAACCCCCAAACCTGAAGGAGTCTCCTGTTGATACTGTATTGACCTTCTCCAGGATTAATTGGCCTAAATATTCAGGAGAGAGGCCAAGGCTGCAGAGTTTTGCTATGCAGGTGCAGTACCAATGGGATTGGTAATTGTCTGACAGCAGCAGAAGCATCAGGCCTGTAGATGCAGATGTGATTCTTAAGGCCTAAAATTAGGATCCTAGTCCAGGCTTGAGCCTTAATGCTTGGCATATTGGCTTCAAGCCTCAGTAGAGGGTGCATTTTGGAGTGCCAAACAAGATCTCAAGAAAATTTGATTGAATGGCTGCATAAGCCCTCATATTTATGTAAGGCCCTCATATTTATGTAAGGCCCATATAATAGTTGAACAACTGTTTTCACTGTAAACAATTTAACTGCTGCTGGGAATGTACTCTGGAAACAAAATAATTGTAATAAAGGATTCAGGCAGAAAGAATCCACTAGATATTGGATTGAGCACTCTGTTGATGCAGATGTTGGTCTTCAAAGAAGTAAGATACTGTAGAAGAGTATTGATGATGGAGAAGCCTCCTGAGAATACTGTGGATGGCCAAGAAAACAACCAAGGGATCATTGACCAAATCAGCCCAGAATTTTCACTTGAAGCATGAATGACCATGCTCAAATTATCTTACTTTGGATATGTTGTGCGAAGACCTAACTCTTTGGAGGAAAAGTCTCTAATGGTGAGAAAGGTGGAAAGAAATAGAAGAAGGGGATGACTAGCAGGAAAGTGGATGAACTCAGTTACAGTGGTGGTGAGTGTACCATTGGAAGACCTGAAAGACTAAGTTGGAGCTAGATCATTCTGAAGAGAATCAATCTACATGCTCTCTACTAGTTAAAAATGACTTGATGGCACATAGAGAAAAGGAAAAGAGCATAAGTGCTAATGTCACAAAAAATCAGGAAATGCAGTCAGATTTTAAACAATTTATTTTTAATTTCTAGAAGGCAATTCTAAGCTCCAGAATTTGCATTTTTGTCTTAATATTAAAATCAAATATTATACTTATGGCTGAGTTCTTTTGCTCTGGCAGCTTGACACTGTCATATTAGTTGCTCCTTCTTTCCCACACGTTTGTTTAGTTTCATTATTTGTGTACACAACCAAGAATTATGAGTTTGCCCTTTGTCTGTTATCAGCACAGGGGGGCTTTTATAAATTAATGTGTTTTATTTAGGGTTCTGAAAATGGAATGATCTCTCTGAAAAAAGAAGGAAAAAAGAGTATGAAAAAAGGTATGGATAAGTAGTTCCTTGGGGCCATTTGAAATGAGGTGATATTCTTAGATTTAGCAATTTGTGAATGCATTTAAAAAAACCAAATAATACTTATAGGTTCCTTAATGTAGGACACAGGGTGTGTTTCACAGCCAGCCCTGCCATTAGATAGAGAGAGGCAGCAATTTTGGATATCAGTAGATTGATAATGATTTGCTTAACTGTTGATGTTTTCAACCAGGGTGAAGGAATGATTCTTATGGTCCTCTCCCCCCCTCCATCGCCACAAAATAATTTTACTGGCAGAGTTTTGTGTACATTGGTTTGGTTAGTAGGAGGTAAGACGTCTTATATTTTCTCAGGCAGCACATTTTTTTTACATTACATGTAATTACATTTTGGAATTCACTACCACAAAATGTGGTGCTGGTTACCATTTGGCTGACTTCAAAAAGGGTTGGACCCACTCATAGAAGTCATGGGGATTGATAGCTATTACCCTGATAGCAGTCTATAGGTAATCTACTGGGAGACTTTGATACTATAATAAATTAATAATAGCAGCTACTGGTAACTAAATAGAGTAAATGCATATTCCTTATTCTATTTATGACTGTGGATCTTAACAAGAAAGTTTTACTATCAGTATATGAGCTTCTGCATATGAAATAATTTGAGCTACAAGAATGACTATTATTTTCATTCATATTTGGATACCAACTGCAAACCTTTTTGACCTTCGCTTTCACACAATTAAAAGTATTTCCATTGCTTGCTAGTTTCCTGACTAATTGAAGCTATTGAACTTATGGCCCTTTGCTACCTGCCACATTTTGCAGGCAAGGTGGAAAAGGATTGTAAATGATCAGCCACTTCTTTTTGAACAATAATAAGCAGACAAAATATAAAAAAAATAAAACAATAAGGTGCAATGACTGCAGCAGCTACTGAGCTTTATTATTGCAAGAAAACCCTTGGTATCTTTTCTGAATCTCAGACACTCATATCTGGAAGTTGCAAGATAGTCTTCTGCTCCTGGATTTTAGTAACGGTATCTTACATTATTCAAAGCTGAGAAATGATATAAATCTTAATTGGCATGTGCTTGGAGATCATTTTAAAGAAAGTGTCAGCTGTGATGACATAGCAAGCTGTGGTTAATCAAAAATTAAGCATAATTCTTGCAAGGTCTTTTTCACAAATTAGAAGCAGAAGGAAGAAAGAGAGTAAGGAGCATGCTAGAATCATTCTCATCAGAATATCCATGACACAGTCCCTGTGAGTTGGGTTTTTAAAAGGACTGTTTTGACATCTCTATAAATAGCATTTTTTTGTCACAAGCAAATAAAAGAAGCAGAAGTAGGTCTGGACTTTTGCCTACTTTGTATTGAAGTTTGTGTAGACCAATGTGATCTTTGGAACTCCAAGATATTTTTATCTTCACAAAGATAAGCCATCTTAATTGTGTTTAGCATAGTGGAAGATGATTTTAAGCCACTTAAAAATAGGTTTGGATGAACTAAGCTGTGAAGAATTCGCTGGAGAAGGAAACTCTTGAAAGAAATGAGGATTACAACTCTCAGATTCCATCTAAGAGTGAGGTTCCCTATTAGTTCTCCTTCCATTCAGTGTGATGGAGGATCTTATCTCTGTTGGCTGAAAGAATTAGTCCCCAAAGATATTTGATTCTTTCTGAGCTCAGTGGCTTCTGCAGATCCAGAGCTGGCTTATTTGCATTCTTTGCGGCATCTGAGGACTGTACAGTATTCCTTGGTGGCAAGTAAGTGCATGTGCAACTCTCACCCAATCCAGTTCCTAGGTGAAGAGGTGTTCTTCCAGTATATGTTCATGGCAAGAGTAGAGGGTTTCATTTTAATCACTTGTAGATAATCGTTCCTATATTGCTTTCCCTTCATATATCTACGTGAGAAATTCAACCTACAGTGCAGACTCAAACTTTTCAAAAAGTAACATACACAGCAGTGGTGGGTTCCTACCGGTTCGGAACAGTATACCAAACTGGTAGTGGCTTGGTGCCTGAGTCGCTGGAACCGGACTTCTGTGCATGCGCAGAACCATTTTCATTTTCACAGTACGTGCATGTGTGCACAGTATGCATTGAGCAGTACCAGCTGCTGGAACCCACCTCTGATACACAGTAATATTATATTGCATCACCTCCTGTTAACAGAACATTTTTCATTTGATATTTTTTTTCAACCAAGTGGAATGTTGGAAAGAAATGTGAAGGGAATCAGGGTTCTTTCTGTTTTTTCTGTCCATTAGTATGCTTTCTCTATCAAGAGGATGATTCTTCAAAAGCAGAACAGAATGAGTGTGGGAGCAGAAGAAGAGAGACTGTGAGCTCAAGTCTCATTTTAGCCATGAAAGTCAGATGACTGACTTTGAGCTGGTCATTTTCTCTCAACCCAATTCATTTCACAGGGTTGTTCTTGTGGGGAAAATAGGAAGAGGAAGATGTATTGGCTGTACTCACTGTTGAGTTATTTGTAAAAAGAATAATGGTGAGATACAAATAAATAAATTAAAAACAAAAGTGGTCTACTAATAAATGTTTAACCACAGGTTTTGCTGTCTACATTGCCACCACTGTGTGTGCTGTTAGCCTCTGAACAAGTGATTGATGCACTAGATGTCAGCTGTGCTTTCAACTGGCTCACCAATTTCCAGAAAATGTAACAATAAGGTCTCATGAACCACTATAAGCTGGTTGCAGCACACCATTGGGCACATCCAACTAAAGGCTGTGGCGGGAAAAAAAAGGAATGGAAAATGTCCAAGGTGCATCACTATGAGAGAGGCAAGTGCAGTGGCTTGGACTGATACCAACTATTCCATTCTAAGTCACTTCCTTCCTGGTCACATGAACCAGATTGGAAAGTATGCAGTCCACTTTATAGTTCCAGGACACACGTACACATAAACACAGACAGATGTAAGGCAGGGGAGAGCAGAGCATAGACACATACATACACACAAATTCAACACATTCACATTTGTCCTGAATGAAGGAATGGTTTCTATAGGCCAGCATAAGCAAATTCCAAATAGAAATACAATTCCTGAATCCAAACAGGTTAATAACAATAAATACAATGCATTTACGTATACATAATACGTCAACTTAATAAACAACTACAATTAAGATGGGTAATCAGCAAAACCAAATAAGATATATCTAAGAGCTATTTACACAAAGACTGTGGCATAGTGTACAGTTAGCAACATTTGGCAAAGAAGAGTCAGATTGATTTGATACTAACAACTGGAGGTGAAAAGCATCAGAATGACCAGGATGCTTGACTAAAAATGGAGATAACAACTGCCATGTGTTAGGATAAAATGAGCAATATGATACAACGTGATCCAGCATTTCAATTCCTCCTACACCACCACTCAATGAGATGTTCCCATATCTCCCCTTAGTAACAGTTGTTGGGAAGGCATTAGATCTAGCCAGAAATAACACCCTTCTGAATTTGTGGACTTCTGTACGGCTTAGTACTTAGCAGAATGGAATCGATGAATAGTACAACTCAAAAAAAAAGTTCCTGGTAAAACTGACAGATCCATTTGGATCTCTGTTCCATAGCCTATTGCTTAAGAATGGCTAATACATGTTTATAGTCTATCTGGAAGATTGTGGCCCATGAAAAGCCAAGAGATTTTAATTTCTCATGAAGTGCCTGGATCCAGGAAGAATTGAAATTGTTAACCAAGATCAGAATAGCCAAATCATTTGGGAGAAATAATAGCTTAAATCGGTAGGAAAACATGTGAATCCAGTCAGATTCCCTGATTTTAAATAAATGGACTTCATAGCACAATACTGCATTAGAAAATTGGTGGGGCACTTGGAAGATGGATCACAAAAATTGGGATTGTACTTTTACAAAGAGAAGGAATTCAACCATAAAGTCCAAATTCAATTCCAAAGACTAAGTGCTTCAGGTACAAACTGAAATGGAATAATTGTAGAACTGAGTTTAATTGTCATAGTATTTAGGATAGCAGACTCAATACTTTATGATTAACATTGATGTGACAGTAAAAATTCCGCCAACGTCTTAAGACGTATCTATTCCAACAAGCCGGCCTAGGATAGCCCCTACTTCTGACTTTTAAATTTAAAATTAATTTGGTATGGTTTTAAAATGGGTTTTTAGCACGGGTCTAATAATTTAATATATTTTAATCGATTTTGTATTTTGTATTTTGTGGTTTTAATAATGCCTGTGCGCCGCCCTGGGTCCTAACAAGGAGAAGGGCGGGGTATAAATTTAATAAAAAAAAAATAAAAAAAAATAAAATGGTTGTAAAATTGGGTCATGTGATGGCTTGCTTAATGACTGCATCACTTAAAGATTGAAATTGTATCATAAGTTGAAGACTTATGAGGACATATAAGTAGAGGACATATACAGAAGTCAATATAGATGACTCTTATGTTAGTGCTCGTAAACAAAATTTGAAACAATTTCAGAAACCATTCTCTGCATTCTTTCTCTACTTCGTTTTCTTTTCCAACTTTTACTCTCCTGGCTGCTGAGTATGCTGGGTCCATTAGTCAATGTTTGTTTCTTTAAATTTTTGTTTAAAACAGTGGGAAATTTCTGTCAATGTTGGGGTTGTCCTAAGCATGCAGTTGGCTACATTCCTACGAATATGTCAATAAGATTTGCTTTTAGAAAGGATTTAATGAAATTCTGTGCTTCAGATACATCAATGCAGTAGGAGGGAGTTAGAGGTCGGGGGGGGGGGATTGTGCCATCCTCTTCATGTATAAAAGAAGCAGAGCTTCTGGCACAAAACTGCTTTTGTAATTTCTAGATCCTGCAGAGGTTTCTGGTTTGCTTATTTGCTGAAAATCAAAATCTCAAGTAAACAATAGCCTCTCCAGTCTGATATGTGATGGAATAATGAGATTTGTCTTTTTTATCATGCCTATTTAATATGTTAAGAATATCTAGCATAACCTAAAAATGCATAGTTTTAAATAAATGATACATGCATAAAATTCCACATGTATAGTTTTAGAAAGTAAAACTACCATCCTATTAAAGATCAGGTAAATGTATAATTTAGAGGCAGATGAAGGTATATGCAGGTAGCCTAAGGACTTTTTGCTGAATAGATTCCTTGTGGAATATTTAAACCTCCTTTACAGGTACCAGACTACTGGAAATAAATCTCTTGCTCTGACTGCTTGCTTTGTCACAGTTATGTTATTCCTGTAGATTCATGGTCTGTTGTTTGATTGCGTTTCTGGATTTCCCCACTAGTTTGATCTTTAGGGTCATCTTGCTGTGACGTCTGCTGCAGTATATGATTGCCTAATGTATATGAAAGCTATCACAGTGTTTTTAGTTGCTTACTGCTGCTTGATCTTGGACTCTTGGCTTCTGACTTTAAACATTATCCAAGAACAGATAGATGGGATGACAAAACGGGATCTGCAGCGTTCTGCCATACTTGTTGGCTTAATTTTTGTTAGAATAATTCTAACGTTTTTCCATGAACAGTAAATTTGAACAATACTTTCATAATTCTGACATTAAATACAGTAGAACCTTAATTTAATAGACCCTCCCATTTATTGGATTTCCAGATTCAATAGATCATATTTCTTACTAGCGAAATCATGGGCAAGGTAATTGCATCTGAAATAGTCTGGTCAAGGAAGCTAATTTTATATTAATTTAATCTAATATACAGAAATTTTGCATCATTTAAAGAAATTTCTGCAAATGATTTGTGATTTAAGGAAATCATGGACATCTCACCCCCCCCTCATTGTTCCATTAAATTGAAATACTGCAGTTCATTGTGTATCACTTGCATAAGCATTTTTAATTTTGCAGTCAAACTTTAATTTGCCTGAAATACAAAGATAATCAAATGGATAATTCTGGTTGATTCTAACAGGATGAAAGTATATTTGCATATTTTCATCAGTTAACTAATGATGACAACAGGGTGATTTGTGGATAGTATGCTATTGCATAATATCTCAATGACTATTGCTCTCTTCACATGGCCCATTCTGTTTTATAGCTGCCACAATATTATGGGTGAAGAAATGCAATGGTAACATAATGGTATTTTATATGTGTGGAGTAACAGGCTTGGCAGAATCGGAAGATGGTTTTTAAAGAGTGTTCATTTCAGAGGCTAATTTTAGCTGTCATGCTCTGTGAATGAAGTACAGACACTTAAACTGACTCATGAACCAGGAAATATTTGGGTTCGAGAATGCATAAATACCCAATCATCTCCAGTTTTTCCCACTGAAGCTAAAAATAAAAACATCACTTCATTGCTAACCTTAAAATATGCATATCTAGTCTTATTGAATGCATAGGCAACGCTTAAGTTGCCACCCTATCCTAAATAAAGTTTGGGAGGCTGTTTTCATTGCAAAACTTTTAAGGTTCTGTAAGAACCAAGTTAAAATATGCTGTTTGTGATAGAACTCATGTTGATGATGGTGACTAAGATAAAAATAATTGGCACCCATTTTCTGGTTGAGTTATTAAATGCTTAATTATATTTGGAAGTAGAATATTAGTTCTTGGATTTTATCCAAAAACACTTCCTTAAATTTGTTCAGTTTGTTTATTGTTTATGCAGCTCAGTAAACATGAACGATAAGCGTGTGTTCAATACCCTTCAGTTATACTTTTCTTGGAAAAAATATTATGTAACCTTGCAGTCATTTTCTCTCTCCTTCATATAGTTTTTAAAAAATATAATTTATTATAATTTTAGACTGCTTAATGCATTTTGGAACATGATTGTACAAATATTTAATTTTAGATAAACTTTATTTCCTTCTTTTTAAAATTTTCAAACAATAAAAGTTTTCAAAAGAGAAAAAATAGTTTTATTAGGAGACAAATATTTTTGCACAGTGGTAAATGATTAGGTAATTATTTTAGGCAAGTTCTATGGATACATAGAAAAATCCAGTTTGAGGGGTTAATTAATGTGTCACATTAGAAACTAAGAAATCATGAGTTCTAGAGTCTGCCTTAGGCATGAAACCAGCTGAATGACTTTAAACCAGTCCTTCGTCTGTCAGCCCCAGGAAACAGCCAGTGTCAAGCAATTCTCAAAAGTCTTGCCAAGAAAACTACAGGATTAGTCCAGGGAGTCATGAGGAGTCAAACACTGACTGGAAGGCATAAATAAATGATTATATACTGTATAGAAGATTAACCTTTCACAATTTTTTGAGGAAAATAATAATTAGCTTAAACAGTAAAAAACATTGTCCAGTTTAGTTATTCTAGAATATGTCTTCTGAATTGCTATAGACATTCTATCCTTAGTACTTATTCTGAATTAAAATACTGCATTAGCAAATCTTTGAAGCAAATCTTGAAAGGAGGGAGCACTACCTTTCAAGAAACTTACCATGTTTCCTGAAAATAAGACAGGATCTTATTTTCTTTTGACCTCCGAAATAAGTGTTTGGCCTTTTCAGGGAGGTCTTATTATTTTTGAGGTGCAGGAGGCGGCGATCATGGTCACCTCATGGCTGCTGCTGTGTTGCAATATTTTTTTGGGGGGCCTTATTTTCAGGGGAGTGCTTATTTTAGCACATGTGCTCAAAAGCCCAATTGGGCTTATTATCCAGGGAGGTCTTATTTTCGGGGAAACAGTAGAAGTATTGTGCAATAGTCATTCTATGTATGTATGTATGTATGTATGTATGTATGTATGTATGTATGTATGTATGTATGTATTACATGCCATCCCAAATCATTTCATAGACATTCCACAGACATATCATTGCAAATCATTCCACAGACAACATATTTATGGAAGGTTATGCACCATCTACAGTAGCATGCCTTATGTCTACAATGATGTCTCAGAGAGATGTTTTTTTGACTTCCCAGTGTAGGACTGGGAATGCACGAATGGTTCAAAATTATCAAGCCAGCGTCACTGCTTATGGGAATCCTGGAATCCTGGCTCTTCCCACTTCTAGTCCAGCATCTTTACCACTGCACCACAGTAGCTTTTATACACCTGCTGCACACATTATAAGTGATTGTACATTTCTTTTGTACAGTGCATATTAAATACAATCTTCGAAGGACACGATTAAAAATATGTTTAACAGAGGGCTGTAACCCAAAATAAAATTCTCTATTAATCTTTCCATGAGTCTTTTAGGTATTATTATATTTCTTCTGTTCATCTTGTAGTGATTATGGAACTATGTAGTGATATAATAGCATTTTTATATATAGGATTATTTTTTTCTCCTTTAAATGAAATGCCATTATGTATATAAAGATTAACTTCTTCGTATTTCTTTAGTAGAAGAAGATATTAAAAGAATCAAGTTAAAATATTAGATATTATAAAACATTTTAATATCCAAAGTATTAACAGATAAATTTAAGAGATGTGAAACTTTTAAATAGAAAATAATATAGTTATTTCAGAGTCCTTTTTCATTTTTTTCATTTTTTTTTTCATTTTATCTTTTGAATTTCATTCTCTTATGATCAGTTCTCTGGTTAACAATACTTTGGCACAAGAGGCAATTATTAAATTTTAATCCTCTGAAACAAGAATGTTGTCAGTAATAGTGAGGTATGAACAGCAAAGAGCAGGAGAGCTAGAGAAGATCTGAATTTATTTATTTATTTTAAATTTTATTTTTCCAATTTATACCCCGCCCTTCTCCTAGAAAAGGACCCAGGGCGGCGCATGAATCCTGGAGCTGAAATAAAAGATCTCAACTTGAATGTAATTAACTATCCATCCAATAATATCCAGATTCAAAGAAGGCAGACCAATCAGACTAGCACCATTCCTAGACACCAATCAATGGATATTTTCCAAGAAGCATCCAATCACTGATCAAACCCAGAGAATTCAAATTCCATATAGACTATAAATATAAGGCAATCCCTATTTCTGGACTATCATGCTGTGGAAATTCCTAACAAGATGCAGAGTAAAACATATAAAGGAAATGTGATCTGCACATCACTACATTTGAACCTGGAAGCCCCAATTTTAAAAAATGCAAGTATTTGAAGTCATAGGGATCAATAGTGGCATAGGAAAGATTGATTGTGGGTATGTAGCCTTTTGCAGTACTCATGATTCTGTGCATTTGATATTTCCAGTTGCATGCTTCTATTGTTTCACACCCTAAACCTTATTGGCTTATTTGTTATTCTACACACCAGAGATGGTATTCAGCAGGTTCTGATCAGTTCTGGAGAACCAGTAGTAGAAATTTTGAGTAGTTTGTAGAATTGTTAAATGCCACCTCTGACTGGCCCTGCCCCAACTATTTTCTGCCTCCCGAGTCCCAGCTGATTGGGACGCAATGGAGATTTTACAATATCCTTCCCCTGCCATGCCCACCAAGCCATGCCCACAGAACCAGTAATGATTTTTTTTGAATCCCACCACTGCTACACACCACTGTACACACAAGATGAATACAAGATGCCACCAAGTTGTACAAAAACCACACTTGTTTTAGTAATAACTGTACAACGGCTGAGAGCTCACTGGCTTTTAGAAAGTGAACCTTGGTTAAATAGCTGTATAACCTTTTCTAAAAGAAAATGAATTTTTGGCAGTCCACAAATGTATCAAATACAGTAATTTATGCCCAATTCATAGTCCCTGCATCTATTGGATAATGTAAATTAAGAGTCTTGTCTTGTTGTCTTGCTGCCAGTTTGAAGGGTAAGATGACAAAAGATAATACAATACATATAGTCTTATTGCAACAGACTATTTATTTATTTATTTATTTATTTTATTAAATTTATACCCCGCCCTTCTCCAAACGGACCCAGGGCGGCGCACAGGAATATTAAAATACATACAAAATCACATACAAATTTAAAAAACTTATTTGATAAAGATCCTGCGCTAAAACCAAATTAAAACTAGTCATGACTGAATATTGAAGCCTGATACTTTGGAAATGCTATTTCATATATACTCACTACTTGAATCACACTCTTTCTGTAATGTCTATAATGTAATGTGGGATTTTGAATAGGATTTTTTGGAGGAGGGAATAAATTTCTTTGAATAAAATTGTGCCCAATACCAGAAATTGTTGCCTGGTCCTAATGGTTAATAGAATCAGAGTTTTTCCACTGGGATTTGTACGAAATACTGAATTTAACACAAGAACATTATATCTTTTTTTGTTCTTCTGCCTATCCTTATTTGCGCATTATGTGTTCTTGAGCTGCATTTTTTTTTTCATTTATATATTATTTATTTGTCTTGTAACTCCCCATAATCTGCCAGGATTCCTGGCAGTTGCCAAATAAATATATGTAGCATAAAATGTCCACAGTAATTCAAATAAGGTACATAAATAAGTAATATCCAAAGCTAAATAAAACCAACAAGAGAACAAAAACCCAGATGGCTGCTGCTTATGTCATAAAAGCTTCCAAAATGTGCCACAAAGAAGAGGGAGTCAAACTTTTCTCCAAGGCACCTGGGGGCAGGACAAGGAGCAATGGGTGGAAACTAACCAAGGAGAGAAGCAACTTAGAACTAAGGAGAAATTTCCTAACAGTAAGAACAATTAACCTCTGGAACAGCTTGCCTCCAGCAGTTGTGAATGCCCCAACCCTGGAAGTCTTTAAAAAGATGTTAGACAGCCATTTGTCTGAAATGGTATAAGGTTCCTGCCCATGCAGGGGGTTGGACTAGAAGACCTCCAAGGTCCCTTCCAACTCTGCTATTGTATTGTATTGTATTGTATGTGCAGACTGAGGGAGGCAGCCTGATCTCTACCAGGAGGCTATTCCAAAGAGCCAGCCTGCTGCACAAAAGCAGTGTCTCAAACTGCCTTACTTTGCAGAAATGAGACACCTTCAACAGCTTCTCAAGGGGACAACTGAGACAGTTGAGTTAATCCTGGAGAATGCAGTCCTAAAGATATCTAGGTGCCAAGGATTTAATGGTACTATAGGATAAAACCAACACTTTGAATCGCACTTGAGAGGTTGCTGGAAGCCAATGCGGCACTCTCAGCAAAGGGGCAATGTGCCCTTGGCAACATGTAATATTAGCAGGCTGCTGCATTTTGAACCAACTGCAGCTTTCAAGCATACTTCCAAGACATCCACACCTAAACACATGATAGTAATCCAGGTGATGAGGTCATGAGCTACTTCTAACTCCAGGCACTGCAAGGATTCAAGTGGTGTACTAACTGAAGATGGGCTTAAGTTCCTTTGATTTACCAGAGCCAATCTGAATTGGTCACTCTGGTTCTAGTGACCAGTCTAGATTGGATTCTGAACATTATCCTGGGATATGTAATACCCATCTTCATTTGTAACAGCCTTTACCCATCCAAAGTGTAAGAGCCATGAATGAATCCAGGAGGATCCCCAATTCACAAACCTGCTCTTCCAGAGTTAGTGTTTACCCATCTAGAGGCAACAGAAAGCCAGAACATGCAAACAGCAGTTGCATCTTTCCTGCAACTGCTGTTTGCATGTTCTTTAGCCAATCTCAGTACAGTATCTTGGTACATTGATGTTAGCACATTTGGAATTGATGGCAGATCTTTCCCTCTGACTTCATCTAAACATTAAATAAGGAGGAAGAGCTGTAACCTCAGTTTAATATGCAATTGTTCCTAAAATATTTAAATTAGGGCTGCTTAACCTCAAACCTTTTGATACATCAAACAGTTAAAACTTGGATGATACTTTAATTGGTATTACTATAAAGTGAAGCATACTTTTATAGGCTATTTCTGAATTTCCTTTGATGTCTATTATAGAAAACGAGAGGGCACTATCACCTTTCAAAGTAGAGTACAAAAACTTTCTGTCTCTAAAATAAAAAGAGAACAGGGCTACTAACTAGATTATAAATGTGATCAATCAGACCTTATGTACAATATGTTAAAATCCACCATTAACCATTAGATTTTAATGTTGATTTTTACTTATGTTTTAATTGTGTATGTAAAGACATATTTTTATGGCTGTTACCCTACAGTAAGAGGGATGGCTAATAAATACTGTAAATAAACAAATAAATAAAATAACAGTGCTTCTACTTTCCATATAAAAAAATTCTCATCAAGCAGTGGCTTAATCCATATTCAAGCATTGCACAGTTGTATATAAGGCTTGCTATCCTCACTCTAATGATTACTGCCTGAGGATCTCTTGCCATGCACACTGTAATTATAAATCTATACTTGGTGATCATTTTGTTCTATTCTTATACCAAGGATCAAATATTTTCCATAGGGTAAATCTGGAAAGTAAGCATAAAGGTTAAATTGATCATACTGAATGTTGCCTAAAAACCTGCATCTCACACCACAGGGAGAATGTTAACATGTCTATAGGTATCATTAAGAATTTGTCACATCCTGAAACTCTCAAGAGAAATTTCTAAAGGTCAGACAACTCATAGATTCTTTTTGGTCATTTTTAAAGGATTTGTTTCTTAGCAAAAGGAACTTGACATTTTAACATAATCTCACCATACCACACTGTGAGGTCTATTTGCTTTGTTCCACGGTGTCATCCTGGGAGAATAATTAAACTGATCTCTCAGCTAAATGTAACCTATATTACAGTACTGAGCATTAAATGGTAAGCAATCCAGGCAATATTTTTAAACTTAAGAAAAACCTGATTAGCATTTTGTTGATTAAAATATTGGTCTATTTTCAAGAAAAAAGGGCTGGGCGCGTTAAACATTGCATGCCTTCTCTTTAATGTTCTTCAAGTTGTTCATATAAATTAATCCGTATAGAAATTTATTTCTTAATCCAACAAATGGGCTGCTCCAAATATTATTTTGTTTGCTAATACTGACTGCCAATTTAATGTGTGTGTGTGTGCCCACGTGTGTGTGTGGGTGGCAGCAGCATCTTTTTCTGCTTTGTTCTTAAATTATGCAGCTTTCACCTGCTGTAGTAAATCATTCATAAATCTGCATTAGTGAAAAAGAACTACATTATTAGTAACAAGCTTTAGTGCAGTGGGTATGAAACATTTTGAAGAACAGTGGTTAAAGTCATGTATTTTTTCAGATTTAATACTCTAATACATAGGGAATAGTAGGAAACAAAATTATCCTGATTCCTAAAGAAGGAATTTGCATTCAGAAACAGCAAACAGACACAATCCATGACTTCTGAATTAAACATGGGGTCCCCTCCCCCTTTTCCTTCCTAGTGTTTTTCCACAAGTGCAGCATCTCCTCTCTGCCCCCCCCCTCCCCCCCAAGATTAACTGTGTGATCCATTCGTTGCGTGGGAGTTGGCTGGCTGGCTGGCTTGTCATCTGAGCCTGATGCGGTGGACTGAGAAATAGAGAGATTAGCTTAAATCACCCAGTCAGCTTTCATGCTTAAAAAGGGACTACAACTTACAACTCACCATCTCACCATGGTTCCAGCTTGGTGCCTTCACCACTAGACCAAACTGACTCTTATTCCTAAACATAAAATAAATGTACACACTAAATCTGTACTTGAAAATTTTAATGCAAAAAGATATTAATTTTGTAATATCTATATTTTAAAATGTGTATAATTTTGTAAGTTAAATAATTTCTCTTGCTGACCTTGACCTTGGGATTTTGGTTCAGCCTGAGCTGCTTAGGTGTGGCAGTACAGGTAGTCCTCGATTTACAACAGTTCATTTAGTGAGCGTTCAAAATTACAATGGCACTGAAAAAAAGTGACTTATGACTGTTTTTCACAGTTACAACCTTTGCAGCATCCCCGTGATCATGTGATCAAAATTCAGATGGTGGGCAACTGGTTCATACTTATGACCGTTGCAATCAGAGTCATGTGATCCTTTTTGCAATCTTCTGAGAAGCAGTCAATGGGGAAGCCAAATTCATTTAACAACCAGATTATTCATTTATCAGCTACAGTGGTTCACTTAACAACTGTGGCAAGCAAGGTCGTAAAATGGGGCAAAACTCACAACAAATTCTCACAACAAGATAAATTTTGGGTTTAGACGTGGTTGTAAGTTGAGGACTATCTGAATAGGAATGAAATGAAACATATAATGAAGAAAATAATATGAAATGGAATGAAACATAATGAAGAAAATAATAAAACATAGACTAATGCTCGACATGCATAGGCTAATTAGAATTTGAGGTTCCTTCTCCATTTGGCTCCTTATTCAACTTTTTAAAAGAACTCCCATACATGACATTCCAGAAGTATCTGTTGCTTTTGGGGTTCACATTGGAAGTGTAGCTCTAGCAAAACCAGTCTTGAAGTGCAGCTGCTGGAAGGAACACCCCCCCTTTTCTCTTTGAAACTGAGTGAATGCATACCAAGTATGACATTGATTTAAAATTATGATGGCATCCCTTTTCCAAGAACAGGCTTTAAGGCATTTTATGCCAGCTCTCCTGCCTAGGGGAAGCTGCACTCTGCGATTCCATTATTTCAATTAACTGTGGAAATGATTTTCTCTCTCTCTTCTTTTTTCCAGGAGGGAAATAGTAGTTTAATACTCATGAATATGTATCTTTTAAATTTACAGAAATGATATCTTTCGTTTGCTCTGCCATAATAATTGAGACTTAGAAATGGGGGAGGAAGAAGTGAATGGGGTAAATTCAAGGAGGTGGAGGCTATTTTAATGTGTTTTATTGAGAAGATGGTTTTGCAAATGCTGTCAAATATACTCCTTCATTAATGTTTGTTTAAATTTATACAGTTTGCTTTATTTTAGTAAATTAATTCTGAGGCCTTCTAAGGATGCACATTTATGGAACATGGACTATTTCATATGTTACTATAATCGGTGCATAAGCACATTTCATGATCAAAACTTATACACAGGAGAAATGGTGCTTTTGCAGTAGAAAAATGTGAAATGCTGTAAATCACCCGAATTAATGAAGTAATGGAGCAGCAAAGAAGACCACTAGAGATGGGTGCTTCATAGTTCAGATGGGGAAGAATTTTCTAAACTCTTGCAAAGATGCTAAATGCAGAACTGAATTAGTGCTTCATAATATGAAAATGTTTGGGGAAGAAACAAACTAGCATAATACCTTTTGTTAAAATGAGAAGGAAATGTCACTGGTAAATTTAGTTGCACTGTAAACCTGGGAAATCCAGTAGCATAACTTGCACATATGAATCTATTATTATTAATGCCTATTTTTTGTGGGTCAAATCTACACCTAAACGACAAAATACATTATACTGAATTTCAGTTTTGCTGAGTTCAGTAGCCTATTAGACTGACTTTTTCATCTATAAAATTATATGTTTGTATAAATTCTTTCTTGTTTCTAAAAGGAAACAATAAAACATACAAGGGAAAAAGAAGAAGAAAAGTAAAAATATAAAGAAAAATATGCAAATAAGTTACTTCCAAATTTCCAAAGTATAAACAAATTTAGTGACTCTTCACTCATTCTAAAGTTACAAACAATTGTTTCACCCCATATTCCATCCGTTACCTATAGGCAAATTCACAAACGTTTTGTCCATAAGTTCCACTTAATTATACAAAAGATAGTCTTTTGGATTTTTCTTCTACCTAGAATTTGTAATTCCTTCTAGTCTCCAGTTTTTAAAATAAAATAGTTTATCATGTTATGACTTGCAAAAACAAAAATAGTTTTATCTCCTACAATATTTTTTTTGTCTTTTTATAATTAATTCCAATAACCTATTGTAAAAGTTTCTATATTCCAAATTTATATGTACTCTTAATCCATTTATAACTTTTAAAATAAAAATACTTTGCTTATTACTACCTGCGGGATCGGATCCTGCCTCATACATCCTCACGGCCGATTCGCTCCCACAGAGAGGGACTGCTCCGGGTGCCGTCCACTAGACTCTGTCAGCGGGCGACGCCCAGGGGAAGGGCTCTCTCTGTGGCGGGCCCGGCCCTCTGGAACGACCTTCCCCCCGATATTAGAACGACCACGGACCTCCGCTCCTTCCGCCTGAAATTGAAGACTCATCTTTTCCGCCTGGCCGGCCTAGGGTAGTCTCTCTGTCTATGGGTTTTTAAATGTATACTATATTTATTGGATGTTTTTAGTTAAGGGGATTTTAGCACAGGATTGATTGAGTTTAATTCGTTTTAATTTGTATGTATTTTGTATATTTTTCGTTTTTAATTTCCCTGTGCACCGCCCCGAGTCCCTGTGGGGAGAGGGTGCGGTCAATAAATGCAACTTTATTATTATTATTATTATTATTATTATTATTATTATTATTATTATTATTATTATTATTATTATTATTATTATTATTATTATTATTATTATTATTATTATTATACTATTTATTTTAAATTCTTTAAATTCTTAAATTTATTAAATTTTTCTTTCATTCAGGATTGAAGGCAAACTTATCTGGCATTTTCAAATTTGTCATTTTGAAGATCTATAATAGCTTAAAAGTATGTAATATGCAATATCTGAAAATGATTAGAAAGTGACGGAACTTAATGTCCTTTAAAACACACTAAACCTGGTTTCAAGCAAGATTCCCATCATCTCCCATCACCCACACATTCAGTAGACTCAGCTAGTGGGTGCATTCTGATCTATTGAAGAAGAGAAGTAAGTCAGGTTTTATGATTATTGATTAACATTAGTCAGTTTCAGGAACTATCACAGAAAATGTGTATAGGTCAGCTTAGCAACGGTTCAACATTCTGGTATACCTACACAGGGGATACTAATGACTTGGATTCAAAGTTGCAATAGTCCTGTTTCCCCATGGTCACATGACTGAACTTTGGGGACTTGGTAACTAGGCTGAATTTACTATTTTACAACAGTTATGCCAAAAACTAGCATTTACTACTGGTTTTTGGTAAAACCATGCCCATAGGGAATCATTGTTTTATTTAATGATCATAGCAGTCACTTAATGACTGTGGCGATTGCTTAGTAACTACAGAGGTCATTAGTCACCCATTTTATAATGTTATGACCATGATGGGCAGTCTCCATTATGGTCAGTCATAGCTTACTTTACTTTACTTTAATTCGACTTATTAACCGCCCCCTCTCCCCGAAGGGACTCGGGGCGGTGCACAGGAAATATAAAAACACAATATATCACAATAAATACATAAATATTTAAAACTATATTAAACTAACACCCTGTGCTAAAATCTTCCCGTTAAAATTACCATAATACCCAATATAAAAATTTCTCTACTAACTAAGACTAAGTACAGTAGGTTAGGCCAGGCCGACCTGTTGGAAAAGGTAAGTTTTTAATTGCTGGTGGAAGGAGCGGAGGTCCGTGATGGATCTAAGTTCGGGGGGTAGGTCGTTCCAGAGGGTAGGGCCCGCCACAGAGAAGGCCCTTCCTCTGGGCATCACCCGCTGGCATTGCCTAGTGGATGGCACCCGGAGAAGTCCCTCTCTGTGGGAGCGAATCGGCCGAAGGGATGTATGGGGTAGGATGCGATCCCACAGATAACTAGGTCCCGTGCCATGGAGCGCTTTGAAGATGGTAACCAGTACCTTGAAGTGCACCCGAAAGACCACAGGCAGCCAGTGCAGCTCGCGCAGGAGCGGTGTTACATGGGAATACCTGGAGGTACCCAATATTGCCCGCGCGACTGCATTCTGAACTAGCTGTAGCCTTCGGGTGCACCTCAAGGGGAGCCCCATGTAGAGAGTGTTACAGTAGTCCAGGCGGGATGTCACGAGCGCATGAGTGACTGTGCAAAGGGCGTCCCGGTCCAATAGGGGACGCAACTGGCGTACCAGGCGAACCTGGTAAAATGCCCCCCTGGCCACGGCTGTCACATGATCTTCTAAAGACAGCCGGGTATCCAGAAGGATGTCCAAGTTGTGTGCCCGATCCACGGGGGCTAGATGTTCACCCCCAATGGCCAGTGATGGAATCAACTGGTTGAACCGGGGCGCCGGAAACCACAGCCACTCGGTCTTGGACTTGAGGACTACCTGTACTAGATTTATTCATAGTGATCTGGGGGAAAAAATCTTTGAAAATATGACTGATTACCTTAAATTAAATAGGGCAATGATAATTACCAGTATTAAATGTAAAAGACTGTCAGGACATCATCAAAGACACACTGCAAAAACATCAATTAACAATGGTGGAGGCCACCAGAAGAGCAAGATCCAAAACTTTGTATCTTCCTCAACACCTGAAGTGGTAAAAAAGGAAGTAAAGAAGAAGACGAAAAGAAGGTAAAATGCAAAAATATTCTAAAGCACATGGCACAAATTTGGTTAAGATATTCATAGGTCACAACATACTGAGTGGAATAATTTTATAAAACATGTAGAGTTCAGAGTCTTCTAGAATATCACCAGATTAACCATTTTCAAAGCCTGCTGAAGCAGATGGCAACCATTTGAATGTAAAATTTTCAGCAATTATTGCCTTTCAGCCTTTGTATGTTTCAACAGGCAGTTCCCGAGTTACCAATGCAACTGGGACTGGGGTTGCCATCGCTAAGTGATGCAATTGTAAAGCGCAACATCACATGGCAACATTGCTTAGCAATGACAATCCAGGCAGTCTCAGTTGTTGTCGTAACCCAAGATACATGGGTTGTTAAGTGGGAAGCAGAGGGACTTGTAGGTAAAGAGTGTGGAAGTTGCTGCAAGGCGTGAGTGGGGAGGACTTGGTTGGCCCAGCCCAGGGCCACGTGCATGTTATGGGAGGTAATGTGAACCCAGAAATGCTGGGGAAAGAAAGTGTAGACTGTATGAGTGTCTGTATGCAAGAGCAGGGAGGCAAAGGAAAGGTGCAGGGTGCATATGATCGAGTGGTGGTATATGACCGGTACGTCCTGGTACAGGCATACCGATACCTGCTGGGAGCACCAGGTACTGTTCCGGTAGGGTGCTCTGGAGGGCCTACCCGCCCGTCCGTGTTCCTTACTTGTATTTGAGCTGTTCGGGACTTCCGTGCACATGCACGGAGCATGTGCCACCTGCGTGACACTCCGTCAAGTAGCTGGAGCATCGCAGAGGCGTTGCAGGCAGTAAGAACTCATGTGCGGCTGTGCATGTGTGCGCGTGTGCATACTGCATGTGTTCATGTGGACGCCCGACCACGTTGCACTGTACCCGTTGCTACAGGATCCGGAACCCACCACTGATATGATCACAGGGAGACCATGGAAAAAGAGCACAGGGTACATGTTTGCGTGAGAGAAAGGAGAGTGGGTGGGAAGAGAGATTGCAGGGAAGCCAGAGAAGGAGGGCATGAGCTACATAAAATTGCAAGGAGGCCATGGAAAGAGGGTGCGAGATGTGTGCATAATTTACTGCCATGATAGCTTCTTTGGGCAATCTAAACTTATTAACATCCTCAGTTTTAAATTTTATGAAGTTGGCCACCTTCGTAAGTGTGCTGAATTTAGCAGAAAATGACATTTCCTTTGAATTATAATTAAAAATAGTAGCAGAAGATGGTGACCTAAGCTAGAATAGGAATTTCATTTCCTCTCTTTAATTGATGTCACATTTCTGGTAAGATACCGATGTGAAAAAGATGCTCTCTTCTTTTGTCCTTGATAATTTAGCAGTGGCAGTGCAATTAGCAAAAGACAAATGACACTAAGTGCCCAAATGCAGTGTTTTTCCTGACCCCTGCAGTGAGCTTGCCTCTAGAGGATTGGAAGCCTTATATAAATATGTAACCATAGACATAATAATAATAACTTTAATAATAACTTTGAATTTATTAACCGCTCCCTCTCCCCACAGGGACCCGGGGCGGTGCACAGGAGGACTAAAAACAATATAAACAATAGATACAAAAATATATACTTTAAAACACAATTAAACAATGTTATCCCGTGCTAAAAAATTAAAACCCATTAAAATACATTTAAAATCTATAGACATACTGCCCCTTTTATGTTTTCAGATATTTAAATTAGGGGAACCTGAAATTTGAGGGTTTAAAGGAATTAGATATTATCATAAGGGCTATCTAATAAATAACATTCTTATAACTGGATTTGGTAATCCAGCTGGCTATTATAATTTGCCTGTAATATTTGTTTTGTTGTTGGGATTTTTGGTATACAAGATTATGTGTACATAATTGATACATTATATGCCATGTCAATGGGATATATCTTAAAACTGAGATATAACCACCAACCATTCTTTTAACAAAGCTCTGGGATATTGTGTAGTATTGCAAGCTGATGCTGCATGACATTATTGTAGAGAGATACTGTAGGTAGGTAGGTAGATAAGATACTGTAGATAGATAGAGACAGTGAGGCAGAGAGAGACACAGACACACACAGGCAAGGAAAACCTTTGATGGATACCAAAAGGACTTTCTCTGGAGAGATTTGTGCCCATAGAAACTATAGACTATGAGGATGCAAAATAAAATTAGTGCAACATTGCTGAAGTGTTGGTATTACATTTTTAATCTGATTTCCATAACTCTTGTCTTCAACTCTGTAAGAATCACATTCTTCATCCGTCCTGGGATAATCCTCATACTGACAGTTTTGCTACCAGAATATATATCTGCATTTGTTTTTAAACAATCAGTTTTAAGACTGGATTGGGTTTTCTTCCTTCTTTAAAATGGGCCTTTTAGCCTCATGAAATCTCTAAATAACAAGTCATTGCTGAATAATGAGTACCATACTTTGATGAACTATTCTGGCTCACCAGTTTAATTCTTGAACAGTGTTACATGCTTTAAGGTATCTATAGTTACACCAGCTAGGTGCAATAACTACCCTCACGAGAACACCTAACTATCATCAAGATGCAACAGAGCCAGGAGAAACTGTCTTCTAAAGAACAATGTAACTAGACTGTAAGTTTGGCAGGCTGGAGAGACTGTTATCTGTGAGTGACATAAATCTTGGCTGGAGGAAAAGCATGAGTTCATTATTGCAAAGTGAAATAATATGGCACTAATATAACCCATTTCTATAGCTTGTTGATAAAGATGACACAAAGAATAATATTATCTGTCATTTTTATTATTGTGTGGGAGCCTGCTAAGAGAAAATTTTTGAAACCTGAATTTTACTATTTTCTTTGGACAGACAGATACAGCAATACTTAAAATTTTTCAAGCCTTTTTAATTTTTAAAATTTGACCTAACATATGGTTTGTTCTCCACAAGTCCTAACTAGATAAAGAGAAACTATTAAGCAAATGAGTCAAAACCATTATATGTATTCATTGATTTTTTTAAAGAAAATGATCCAGAATTGCATATTTGTGTGTGGCAATGTTTGTGAACCTCTAGGATTATCAGTTCATTTGAAGGGAAATTAAAGTCAGGTGTTTCAATCAATGGGATGATGATCAAGGATGAGTGTGGGTGGTCTTGCCCTATTTAAGAGATAGGTAAAGGTAAAGGTTCCCTTCGCATATATGTGCTAGTCGTTCCCGACTGTAGGGTGGGTGCTCATCTCTGTTTCAAAGCCGAAGAGCCAGCTTTGTCCGAAGATGTCTCCATGGTCATGTGGCCAGCATAACTAAACACAGAAGGTGCATGGAACGCTGTTACCTTCCCAGCAAAGGTGGTTCCTATTTTTCTACTTGCATTTTTACATGCTTTCAAACTGCTTGAACTTCAAGAAGCTGGGACAAGTAACAGTAACTTACTTCATTATGTGGCGCTAGGGATTCGAGCTGCCGAACTGCCAACCTTTTTGATTGACAAGCTTAGCGTCTTAACCTCTGAGCCACTGTGTCCCTTTTATTTAAAAGATAGAATTATGCATATTCACTATCTAAGTCTGAAACAGATATGTGGAAGTGTGCCATGGCTCAAATAAAGGAGATTTCTGAGGATATCCCAAAACAGTTATTGATGCTCACCAGGCTGAAAATGGTTTCAAAACTATTTCCAAAGAGTTTGGAATCAACTAGTTAGGTAATTCTCGTGAATTGGGGAGGTGTCTGCCCAAGCTGCTTCAGAATATTAACTCGTTTCTCAGAGCTTGAAAATATTTCAGCCCTTTTGCTGTAGGTTTAGGCAATGGTTCTTGTAAATTTCCATCAAGGTTCTCCTCCTTGCTCTCTAGATATGGGTGTCTTCTGAACAAACCTTATCCAATTTATTTGTCTATGTTTTTTCCCCTCATGATCTATAATTTGCAGTTTTCGGGATTCAAAACCCATGTGTAATTTTGGGTATATCTAAAGTCTATTAGAAAGCCCACCCGTATCTGCAGTTCTCAAAGGTAAAATTAGTATGCTTGAATAGTTGGTTATTGAGTCTCACATTATATCTCAAGAGCCATTTACCAAAGCATTTTATCCTTCAGTGGGAATTAGGTATGTCTGTGCAGGCAGTAGTAGATCTGTGGTTTGATAGATAAAATGGGCAAGCCAGTCGTGCAAATAGTATTGCACTCACTACCTAAATGAAACATAACAAAATTCACCGGATTGTTCAAGAAGGTTAATCAGGCAGAGTAAGATAAAGAAAGCGAATGCATGAGCTATTAGCTGTCTTACTGGCAAATGTGATATTCATTCCAAGATAAAATTGGCAGAGGTTTCTTTCCGATGCTTACAGTATGAAAGGTAATATTAAAGTTACCTTTGCAATCTTTAATGGATTATTAGGTAGTTTAGAAGACAGCCAGTAAATCTTATTAGGAGACTCTTAATTAGGCTGTGCTGGGAAACTTAAATGATTGAGTTATCAGATATTACATATGTAATTTAGACTTTAAAATCTGTGATAATACTTGTAAATCACATTTTACCCAGCCTGTTTTTGTGTCACACCTCTGCATATAAAGGCTTTAAAATGTTGTACCTAATCTTCTTGAAGAAAAAAGACATCAGCATCAGCCCAGAAAATTTTTGCATGCATATTCTCATTATCTACTATGTTGTTCCTGAATTTAAATTAGGTTGCCATGCATAGCAAACTAATGCAAAGATTCTAAGAAGCAGGTCTGGAATGTATTAAGTTAAAAATAGGATTTTTGTATCTGGGCTACAAAAATTCAGATAATTGGCAGAGATAGCAAAACATGAAAATTAAGTCTTTGCTTCCATCAACTGGCTCTCTGGATTTTTGCCATTGTCTTATAGTAGCCTTGGAGAAAAACAAGTTTGATTTGCAGGAAAAACAAAATATGCAGAATGCTAATATCAAACATACTGGAAAACAGCAACTGTTAGATCTGAACAACATGTATTGTGCATGATAATCTGTCTCGATTCCTTAACTTTGAGGGAGGAAAGACGGGCAATGTTTAGCCTAACCTCCCATGGGGACTTTTAGATAGCTTTAAATTGGGTTTTTAAATTTTGGTTTTAGCGCAGGATAGGATTATTTAATAGTTTTTTAAATTATATTTATTGTATTTTGTATGTCTTTTAAATTTCCTGTGCGCCGCCCTGGGTCCTCTGTGGAGAAGGGCGGGATATAAATTTAAATAAATAAAAATAAATAAATCACAAGTACTCAAACCCAGTTTGCATGAGTAGATCGTCTGATTGGAGGCTCTCTTTTTCTCCTTAGTTTTTTTTATGAATGCGATTAACTTCTGAAACCAAATGCTCAAATAAAGATTCAAATCATTCTTCAGAAATATATTTTATTGACGCAAGGAGAATGTACTTTCAAGTTTTAAAAAAGGGTGACAATCCAACTTCAATTTTTCGTTTGATCTCATTTGTTTGGCTTGAGCTGAAAGCACTTTCCCCCTTGCTTTTAGACAACCCCATTGTCAGTTATTTGAATCCTTTTTTTTAAAAAAAGTCTAGGCCAATATCATGCCATGACATTTGAAAGAAACTTGAGATGGGAAATGCTTTCCATTCCCAGCAACTAATTGCATATATTGGATGAGTCAGAACGTCTGGGATGTTAAAACATTGATTATATCCAACCTATGATTTTAAAAAGTTTTTCCATGTGAGTCTCAGAAGAACCTGTGCTTGAATCAGTTTATTCTGTTATTGCAAATGGATCTTATCTAGAATAAGTATATCATTTCCACAATGACATAATGCAGGGGTCTGCAAAGTCGGCTCTTTTAAGACTGGTGGACTTCAACTCTGGGAGTTGAAGTCCACCAGTCTTAAAAGAGCCGACTTTGCAGACCCCTGACATAATGGATTGATGACATTTACAAAGGATTCAAATTGCTTCTCTTATTTTTGCCTTTGCTTTCTTCAGTTTTGTTTGTATGTGTTTTACGGGACCACAGATGGTGTGGTGTGTGCGGGTGTGAGTGTGTGGGTATGTCTCCAAATAATAAGTCAGTCAGCTTCATATTCTGACATAACTTCCCAATTCAGATAGTCCCTGACTTGTAACTAGTCCCACAGCAACTGTTCAAAGTTAAAACAGACCCCGCCCAAAAGGTATTTATGATCCGGTTCCAAATTCCGATGTCTGCCCCGCCCTGCAGTCACATGATTGTGATTTACAATGTTTTTGCTGAAAACTGGCATTTCAGGTTTTCAGCAAAAACGCCCCATAGCACTCAATGAGTTCACTTAATGGCTGCAGCATTCACTAAATGACCAGATAAGATTCACTTAACCGCCTCAAAATGTTTTGTAAAATCGGTTCAGCCTCATGGGTGACACACTTTACGTCATAACCTAACAACTTAATGGGAAGGCTCCATAAATCGAAGACTACCTGAATGAAAAACCAGAGAAACACCATTTGTTTGTTTGTTTGTTTGTTTGTTTGTTTGCTTTTCACCCTTTATGTGTATCCCAATTAATAGACTCTGGGTGATATACAAATACAAGCTGAACAAAATTCTACCCGCATCTACATTTAAAACCAGATCAATAACACTTGGCAAAATATTTATAAGATAAAAGTCTCCTTTGTGCCAAGCTATGCTACCCATTGACCACATCTTAGATACTTCACGTAGTTTTTTGGCATAAGTGTGGAAATAGTCTGCCACTTCCTTCTTCTATGATGTTTTGTGTTTTTTTTCATTCTCCCAGTCCAGTTTACAGCCCTGGCATTACCAAGTGGTCTCCCATTGAAGCTTAGCTTCTGAGCCCAAAGAAGGTTTCTCAAGTGCTGCACTGCTGAGGTACTTTGCTTTGTTGTATGAAAGTGAAAACTGAAGGTAGCCATGATGATTGTGTTCACCATTTGCCTAATAAAACTGAAGATGCAGTTATCTGAATATGGCCAGTGAGTTGTGGGGAAATGATGTGTGGGAAAAGGTTGGCATTTCTGACTTTTTCAAACCTACGTATTTATGGTCACATTTATTACATCAGAAGAAAGTTTAGTTGCCTCAAAAATAGAGCCATTATGTTTACTTCTCAGGTTGAGGAATCATTAAGGGTTTTCTCTGAGTTGCTAAATTTCAGACACATATTCAGAACTATCCTCAGTGTACAGCTTTTCCAAATACTAGAATTACTGAACTTTATCCAAGTTTAACCATCTGATCTAGTAAATGGAGTGGAATAATATAATTGTGCAGGCTCTGAGCTATAAGGCACCGTGGTGAATTTTCTAAGTATTTACCAGCATTTAAAAGCAAGCCTTTTAATACAATTGAATACAGTTGAAGCTTATTTCTGAATAAAATGTATCATTCGGGAAAAATCGAGGTGTTCAATATAACCAAAAATCTTAGTTTTAATGCAAGTTTAATTCAAACTTAATTAGGATTTAAATGTATGGTAATTCTCTTTTGTGAGAGAATGAACATCAATGAAAATATGAATAGCCAGTTATCTGTCTTTTACATTTTTATATGTTAACTTATACCTGCATACTGCTTAAGTTGACAAACTTTTGGTGTTTACTGTTGGGTGGAATAATGAGAAAGAAACTGGCTACAGACTGGCAAGTTGTGGGACAAGGTTTTATATTCTCTCCTTATTTATTCAACTAAATATACTGAATAGATATTGAAGGAAGCTGTATTGGAAGATGATGAACATGATTTTGAAACCAATGACCTGTCTGCTATGCTTATAGTGCTACTCTGATAAATGATTAGCAATGAAAATCAAGGAGCATATGAAAATACAAGATTGCAACTAAATATAAAGAAGTTCAGACTAATGACTAATGAGATTGAGTTTGGTGTAGTGGTTATGGTGCTGGCTGGGATAGAAACTAGGAGGCTATGACTTCTAGTCCTAACTTAGGTATGAAAGCTGGCTGCGTGACTTTAGGGCAGCAACTCTGTGGAGAAAACAGGAGGTGGAAGGTGTACTAGATATGTTTGCTGCCTTGAATTACTTATAAAGCAAAAAAGTAGGATAAAGCTCTAATCAACCAATCAACAAATGCAGTGTAGTAACTAGCCTTAGAATGAACAAATTCTGAAGTGATAGATAGCCTCTGCTTTTTAAGATTAATGTTTAACAGCAAAGAAACAAGCAGTAAAAATATACTACTTTACTGACTGACTGTCACTTAGTAAAATAGCAATGAAGTCCTTGGAAAATAATTCAGTAACTGAGATGTGTCTAGGCATACAAAAATCAGAACCGTGCATGCAGTGATTTTCTGTGTGGCACACTATCGAAGCGAAAGTTAGATTTTGAAAAAGGATAGGAAGAGTATTGACACTTTTAAACTTCGTTATTGGAGAAGACTCCTGAGAATTACATTAATAACAACCCCCCCCCCAAACAAATGGATCTTCAACTCAACCTAGAGTGCTCACTGGAGGCACAAATCACCTGGCTCAAATCATTGTATACATTAGGCAAACCTCTAACTCACTGGAAAAGCCTGTGATTCTTCTTGCTGGGAAAAGTGGAAGGAAAGAGAAGAAAAGGACCATTAGTGGGTGGACTGGATTATGACTGCAATGCACGCATGTTGATGGGGTCAACATTGGGGATATTCCCTCCCAGAGAGGATGTAGTTGCTAAGATCTGGCAAGGAATTTTCATTGATCAGATGTGCTAATTAGGATTTAATTATCAGGATTTTATTTGATTTCTAAATTGTGAAAATTTGGCTAAAGAAATAAAAGTTCATTTTAAAATGTATGCATATTACAAGAAAAAAATGGGAATGTATTATTAAGGATATATGAATATTTATGCATATTCATGCAGATGTCTGTGTGGAAACAGCAGAAAACATTATGGAAAAATATTCAACAGTAGTAGATTGAAAATACTCTGATTCATCCCCATCAAATTGAATTGCATTATAGAATTAGTTAATAATGATCATTTTAAGTGGGACTAAGTTCAGTTTGTTGGGCAGTTCTGTTGGCATTTTATTTTGTGCTGCCTTAAGAATAAGAAGTTTGTTCAGTGATTTATAGTATTCATTTAAATATTAATACGTGTAGGTGAAAGCAGATCCTACCCATTCTGTAATGGGCATAAAAAGATGTACTTTGGCCAATTGTTATGATTAGAGCAACAGCAATGCTTATCTTTTAATATTTTATAACAGCAATGGGAATAATAAAATATTCTGAAATTTTTAGATATATTCTTAAACTGTATAAATGAGCGGTTTTCAATTGCTACATTTGGTACTTTTTAATTCATGCAGCATTTCAAAAGCATTTGTTTTTTAAAAAAAGCAATTCTAAATAATGGAATCTGACTTTTTACCAGTATGATTGTTAATTTGCAGGACTTGTAATTGTCCTGGGGAAAACAAATGGGGGATACTGTATAATTGAGGGCAATTTAGGATGGAGGAAGGGCAGAATTGGCAATTTAGGTTTTTGCAAAATACTTGCTTGCCATTTATATTATTTACTAAGTTTCTTTGCTTTTGAAGGATAAAATAATATATTTATGTTTTTGTGCTAAATTAATTCCTATTGCTGTTAATATTTTATAGTTTCAATCCCATTGCATAATTTTATTTTGGAATTTTTTATAGCAACAGTGATGTTCCTGAAATGAATGTTGCATATTTTTTTCTGATTTTATAATCAATATAAAAAAACCAGAGTCTTTTTTTTTAAAGCTTGGCCTAATTCTTTTCATGAAACAAGAAATAAAGTAAAGAACTATTGCAGAATGGAGATGGGTGACTTTCCTCTTGGTCTCCTCTATTCTCTAGAGTCTGAGCTGATTTGACAGACATAAACAGTGGTGCTGGCAAGATTGAGTAAGCCTAGTCTGTACGTCCTTCTGGCCCACATCACCATGTATCCCACTCACTGTTCTGTCTTAGTGATGTAAACATGGCATCTGCGTTCTCTTCTCTCCTCAGCTGCTTCCCATCAGATTCTCTCTCTCTTTCCTCAAGTGGAGAAACACAATCCTATTTTTCTCACTTGTAGCCATTCTATGTTATTTTATTTTCATTTGCCTGATTACAAAGCTGAGGCTGAAAAATAAGATACATATGGGAGTACTGCATGGATTAGCATGTTATGCAATCTTAAGCAATGAGGCTATGTTTATTACTATCAGATTTTTTTTCTTATCAAATTCTAAGGTTTAATTTTTAATATAAAAATGTATTAAAAAATAAACATTTTCTAAGCAGGGCTCCTAAATTGTTCAAGCATTATTCTGGCTTGATGCGTTTTAATCAGAATGGTTAGGGAGGCTACAACTGCTTAATTCTTGGATGAAATTATTCAAGGAAAAAATCACTGTCTTGCTCCTGATGGATTATTAACCAGTGTTTTCAAAATGACTGTTCTCCATGATCTCTCCTCACACTGGTGGTAATAGAAGGGGCTCCTCCAAGTGCACTGCCACCCAGCTCCTTTGTGGCTCCATCCTGCTGCCTCCTCTCTTGCTAGGCCCAGTGAGTTCCCTTCAGTGGAAGAAGCTCTGCTGCCCTGCTGCACTCACTAAGCGTGTCCTAGGACCGTGCTCTTGCCCAGTGTGTAACTCCCAGGCGAGGAGTGTGTGGAAAATGATTGTGAAGATCAGCTGGGATTGATTGTGGAGAGTGGCAAGGCATAGGTGGTGTATTGGATACATAGGTGGTGTATTCAAAAGGGCAGAGATGGGGGATGCAGGCAGGTGGGAGAAATTGATGCAGAGGCAGTTTGTGCAGGGCAGGAGAACACGACCATGGGATGCTGCGCCAGTCATAAACGTGGGCCAATTTCCAAGTGCCTAAATTTTGATCACGAAACTACAGAACTCTTCAACAATGAGAAAGTCTAAGAATGGTCATAATTACCATTCATTCAGTGCAGTCATTATTTTTGAATGGTTCCTGAATGAATGGTAGCAATTGGGTAGTAGACTACTTGTAAAATATAAATTGAATTCACTAGAGATGAGTTTTTTAAAGAAATATATATGATACAAGAAGTAGTAGAGTCAAGAATAAATGGATGATGATTGAATAGGGATAGAATTAAAAAAATGAGTGGTCATATACAGAAAATGGATATGAATTAAATCACAACAAAAATACATGAAGAACTAGTGAATTTGGGAAAAACGGTAAGACTGGTTGTACGAAATTGATAACCAAGAATATTGTATGAAGTGGTGGACAAATATGATAGAACGGCAGATGTTGCAAGGATAGAAAAATATGGAGAAGTATCATGAATGTTGCTAATACAGAGAACATTTCCTTAGATTTTCTTTCGTCGCCTGCCTTTTATTTCTTTTGATCATTATATGTCACTGTTTTCTGTGCTTTGTATAATTTATGCCAGAAGTGCATAGAATGATGGATAACTTGCCCCTGCCTGGATGTTGCTAGATTGCAGTTTCCACTTTCCTAGCATAACTATATTGAAATATAGTCAAGCTACACAATAGCTGTCATAAAGGTGTAAGGTGAAAATAGTTTCAGATGACATATAAGACACCAAGAGCTGTCCCCTTCCCATTTGACAAGATGCTTCCTTTTATACAGATTAATATACTCTTTGTAATCAGCTGGGAAGACTTCCAAACCAAACACACTGCTATAGCTACCTAATACTTTTATTTTCCAAGTTTTTGTATCCCAGAGGCAATTTCTGGAATTATTATAGATGAGGGAAATTTGCTCCTTGTTTCCTATTAAAATAACTTTTAACTTCCCAGTTAGGACTTAATGCATCAGCAAATTCTCTATATTATTTTGAAGCTGTTTAAAAAATGTCTTAACCCAGTCTTTATTTTTACAGATACTTGAAAATATGATATTTGTCCTTGTAATTTGGAATAAAAAGTTAGAATACACTATTTAACAAATTAACGGTGTTATTTCTAAATAATGTTAAATAGGTTTTTTATGAATGTGAAATAACACTAATTCATCAAAGGATTATTTTCAAATTTATGAATTAGTGCATTTTAAGAAGATTTGAATGTCAAATTCTTTATGCTGCAAATATAATATATTTGAAGAAAGTTTCTTCAATGTGATTTGATCATATGACTGTTCCATAGTTATCTTTTTTTGGTTGAACGCAGGTATTCACTTTATTATGAATTTGATCTTGGACAGAGAAATATGGTTTAAATATGTTATTTCTATATTGAATTATATATTAAAAACTTGTGATTTATTTCTATGAAGAAATTTGGACTTACTGAGCATGGAAAGTAGGTTAAAATTATTTGCTGGAAAAATACTCCTATTTCAGATTTAAAGTCCCTGCATTCAACTTCTTCTCTTTGAATGAATACACACATTCATATATAAACATAGTTTTCTATATTGTGATTGCTCCCCTCTTATTTTAATTTTAAAAAAAGGCCATGCCTGATCCAATTTCTAAAAAAAGAAAATAATGCATTAAAAATGTAAAATATCAAGTGGGAGAGAGATCGTGGAGGATAGAAGAAAGTTTTTTATGGATGCATTTTATAGCCACATTACATTTACAGAATGTCATTTTTTCATCTTGAGGCATATCTCTTCAAATTTAAAATCTGGGAAAATTCTACAAATTATTTTACCCTAGAAAACAAAAATATATTCTCCAGAATTAAATATAAAATAATAATGAATTAAATACCTAATAATTACATGCCTTTTCTGTCATCTTAAGATAACTTGGTTTATCTAATAACATGGCCAGACCTATCTGTTAATGGCTTTAATTCAAAACAGTTGACTTGCTGCTGTCCATAACAATAGAATCCCATCCCATTGTTTAGATAATTAATTAGTTAAAGAAACAAAAGCTTCCCAGTGTGAGTTTTATAAATTAGCTAAGCCTGTATTGTGAACATGATTTCTTTAGGAAAGGAAGATTTTAGATATTTTAAGATGAAAGTAGATTTTCAATTATTTTTTAAAAAATTCTTGTTTCTCTTTTAGCATTCTTAACCAAGTTTCAACATTTAGTCTGATGTGAGAATTTGTTCCTAATGTTTACACTTTGTTCTTTACAGATTTGTAAGTGAAACAGCTTCTCTATAAACAAAGATCAGGATGACCAGTTCTACCCGAGAACATCTGCTTTTTGCCCGACGGCGTAATCCACAATTGCGTTACACTTTGAGTCCAGAGAACCTCCAAAGCCTTGCATCTCAGGGCACTGTGGCTGAGAACGTGAACTTGCAGCGTGCCAACAGTGACACGGATTTGGTGACTTCTGAGAGCCGCTCTAGTTTGACTGCAAGCATGTATGAATACACTCTAGGACAATCTCAGAACCTCATCATTTTCTGGGATATTAAAGAAGAAGTGGATCCAACAGACTGGATTGGGCTATACCATATTGGTAAGTAATGGGCTTTTACTTTCCTTATAAATAGAAAAATTCAGCATCCCAAGAATTACAAGTCAGTCTGGTAAAATTAGTTTAGCAGTTAGGAAACAAATATTAATGCTAAAGCAGCAATATATACAATATAACAGAGACTTGGCTAGAATTGAATGCATATACAGTACATTTGTAGTAATTTAAATCAAGTGTTAAATTGGAGCTATCAGTTAAATAAGGGCAGGGTAGACTAACCAGATCCCACACTAATTCTTTAACTGCTTTCCAAAGGCCATCCTACTAGGATCTTAGCTTTAAAATCAGTAAATGGGCAGGAAGTCAATGAGGAAGCGTAAGATTTTCTTGAACTGTTCTCAGTAATTTTCATTAACAATGAATGTGTTTGTTTTGATCGTCTCTTTTCATACTATATAAAACAAGACGTCCTGTTTTAACTATCTTGCACAATCTTTAATTTGATAGCATTTGGAGAAGGAGTACTGAATTAATTTCAAAACCACAGGAATGCTTTTTTAATCATGGTTGTTCATACTATAATATTACATATGAAAGTCGGGCCATGTGCTTACGGAGAAGTCCTTTCAGTTTTCTTGGGAAGGTTTCCCATCAGTGGTTGGCCAATTGCTTCCTTCCTAGGACTGACAAAGTCATTGGTCTAAGGTCTTCTAGCTCACTTTGTGCTTAAGACAAGATTAGAATTCACCTTTTCCCAGTTTCTAGCTTGAAGCTTTAAACCACTACACCAAATTGGTTCTCCGTTTGTTGATACAGTAGCACAAAGAACTCGGATGATAATTTTTTTATATGAACTATTTTGTACCATATTTAATTGTATAACTTTGCACCATTGTGATGTTTTTCCTTGAGATTGTCTATTTGCTCCTGTTTTCAAGCTTGCTTAAAATTGGATATATTATTCTCAGGGTTTAGAAAATAAATCCCACAGCTGAGTGATCCTTTGATATAAGCAATGTGTTTTATATTCTAGGTTATTTCTAGCTTAACATAATAGGTAATGCATGCAAGATGAGATGTCTCTAGTTTGAAATAAACTGATACATAGTTATCATAACCAACAGTTTTATTAAGGTGATATAAAAGTACAATAAGAAACCACATTGCACAACAGATGGAAATTCTTTAAAGAATTTGATCTGCTATCAAATTAAGTCATTCCTTTCTTTTCTTTCTGCAAGTGGCATAGATTACATGCACTTTAGGTTTTATGCAGTTTGTCTTATGCATAAGAAGGATCTCTAGACTGCTGCCAGAGTAATGCAGCACTTCACTTTTTCCCTTCAAATACCGGAGAGCTGTTTGAAGGAGAATCATTTAGATCACAGGTGTCAAACTCGATTTTATTGAGAGCTGCATCAGGGTTGTGTTTGACCTCCAGGGGGGGAGGCATGGCCAGGATGGGTGTGGCCAGCATGGCATCACTTGTGTTGGGGAATACCTGTGGTTGCCTGAGTGCACTGCCAGTGAAAATGGGCTTTCCTATAGAATGGAAAGCTGCTCATGTTAATAGTTATACTGTATTTGTAATGAATATTAAATATTTGATTAATCATGCAGAGCATAAAATAGTTTGGGCATATGTTTTCTTAGACTACTTTGAAGCTGGAAGTGAAATTCTCATACCTCATATGACTGATAAAATAGTAAAAAATCTAGATTTAATTTTTTAACCAAAATCTAGAAAACTACCTATTTAGGAAAATATTTCCTCCTTCCCTCCCTTCCCAAAAGCAAAAATCTTAACCACCATGCTATTTTAGCAGTTCTGGTAAAGGGATTAGAAACATTTGAGTGCTTGCTGCATTTTTAAAAAAAGGTGTTTGTTGTGCTTGGATATATCTGTATTTTGATAATTTTGTGTACCTATATTTAACAACCTTTTGTATATATAGCTATTTGTTTGTACCATAATTTAACAACTTTTTGTGTATGCACAGATCATGTATACACACACTCATAAAAGTATATCTGTCCAGGAAGACCTGCCCACAGGAAGAAAAACAATTGTTTTTCTAAAACAGAAAGATGGGAGCTATTGTAGGTGGATAATTGTTCAATGGAAGAATGTAGTAATCTGTAGACCAGATCAAATACCTTCAAACTAAACCATCTTAGAGTCAAGCTGGCATATGCACAGGACAGAAGCATCTTAAATGTAAGTTGCTTAAATGTAACTTAAATCTAGGTACATAATCTGAAGGGCAAGCAGGAGACTGATATAATTTGCAGGTGATATTCATGATAGTAATGTTCAAAAAGGAACTCTTTCAACAGAATAAACATTAAGTCAAGTGCAATTCAGTTTAAATGTCTAAAGTATGATGCATTTGGAGCAAACAACCAACCTGACTTCCTTTCTGCACAGATGGGTTTTATAACAAGGAAAATGTTATGGATTTTTATTGGGCAGCTCAGTGGCGAAGATTAGTAAGCAATGCAGCAACTCACTCTCTCTCAAAACAAAAACAACTAGGGAATCACTAAGACAGAAAAATACCATATACAAAGCATTGTATATCTGGTACATTGTACAGTTCTGGTCATTATATTTGACAAAGGATAAAACAGATTTATAAAGTGCATAGGAGAAAAATTAAAATGACCAGGAGCATCTAACTTCTTTCTTATGAGAAAAAGAAACAACTCTTGTTTAGATAAAAGACACTCTTGTAATATTGTGATGGCCAGTAAATTAGGAAGGTATCAAAAAGAGATTGGGTAAATTCAGGGAGGTCAGGTCAATTGAGGATCATTTGTTTTGAGATTCAGTGTTATTTTCGGGGTGGGAGTAGCATTGTAGGAGAATAACAGTGAGAGAGAAATATCTCTTTGTCTCCTGCTTGTGAGGACATCTGAGGCAACTGTGATCAACAAATCACTGGACTAACATGGACCTTGCTCAGATCAGGGTTATTTCTATATTTTTATGATCTTCTCATGTTTATTTATGGATTACTCAGTCCTATTATATCATTGTGGATTAAAATTGGAAAGAACTGTAGGTTCAGCAGCACATCTTATCAGGAGTCAGCTCTATTTTTAAAAAAACCAGACATGACGGCATACCCAAAATTTGCAAAAAGGCTGGAAAACAATTAGATCTTCTTAACCAATGTTGTATGGTGCATCTGATACTCTTCCAGAAAGTTTTTATGATTGAACCGAGTTATTTCTAACCTGGTATAATTTGATATTTGCAGGTGTGAGGCACTTTCTATGAATTGATGCTTCCAGCTTCTTTTCTTCCAGTGGGAACATTTCCTTAATTGGGTTTGCTGAGAACTCTTTGAAATAGGAAGAGGTGAAGCAAAGTTCATTTTTCTTCTTCTTCCCTGCTCCTCCTTCTATGTTGGATTGAAGGAGTATAGAGGATCTGGAGGGTCAGGGGAGCCGGAAGTTGATGACGATTGCCCCTTCATAGCATAATCCACACTTTTGGTATCTCATTGGGAATGAGAAGTAATCCTTGACATATTGCATCCATTTTGCATTCTCATTTGTTCATTATATGGGATGCATTTTGAGAGAATGTTCTGGACATGCTGACAAAACATTCAATAATACCAGTAGTAGGAGTTTTAGGTATTAAAATGTCACACATCTAGCCATTTTCTGAAACTGCTTAGCAACATTATATTTTAATGTTTTCTATGTTTTTACATTTCTCAGTGTAGGGTTTTGTTCCCTTGTGTGTTTCTTAAATTATATATTTTGTATGTTCCTTTAAACAACTTGTATGCCATTTAATAACAGAATAATAGAGTTTGAAGGGACCTTGAAGATCTTCTAGTCCAACCCCCTGCTCATATATCAAAACCCTACAGTGTTGGAGCACCAACAATTCTAGAGGCAAGCTGTTCCACTGATTAATTGTTCTAGTTGTCAGGAAATTTATCCTTAGTTCTAGGTTGCTTCTCTCCTTGATTAGTTTCCATCCATTGCTTCTTGTCATGCTTGACCCCCCTCTGCTTTGTGGCAGCAGCACCTGAAATACTAGAACAATGCTATCATGTCATCCCAGTCCTTCTTTTCATTAAATTAGACATACCCAGTTCCTGCAACCATCCTTCTATATGTTCTATTTTTCATTAGGCAAGCATTCTTACCAAACAACAACCAACCCTGAACTGTAGCCCTATTATATTCTGGCAGTTACTCCCAATGCAGGTAGTCCTCGAGTTACAACAGTTCAGTAAGTGACCATTTGAAGTTACAACAGCACTGAAAAAAGTGACTTATGACCATGTTTCAAACTTATGATCATTGCAGCATTCCCATGGTCATGTGATCAAAATTAAGATGCTTCGCAACTAACTCATATGTCCAGATCAAGTGATCCCCTTAAGAATGGGCAAATCAGATTCACTTAAAAATCATGTTGCTAACTTAACAACTGCAGTGATTCACTTAACAGAAAAATGGGCACAAATGGGGCAAAACTCATTTAAACAATGTTTCACTCAACAACAGAAAGGTTTGACTCCATTGTGGTCATAAGTCAAGGACTATCTGTATATGCAGTGAATTAAAGATTTGCCTGCTGTAGAGATTGGCTGCATCTTGTGACATTTTTAGCATTTTTCCTCTGTAACATATTACAAAAATAATAACTGAGTTTGGAGGAAAATATTTTTATTGAGTGTCCCAGAACATCTTTCCAGCTGTCCTTTTCTTTACATGGGGAGAAGGCAGTGGTGGGTTGCAGGCGGTACGCCCTGGTATGGGCGTACCGGAGCCAGCCCAGACACCGGATACCGTTCCAGGCCCACCCACCCTTGCTCCTTACCTATGTTTTAAAGTTTCTGCACTGCTGTGCATGCACATGGCGCGTACAGCGCCTGTGTAATGCTCTGCAGAGCATCTGGACTGTCACAGAGGCGCTAAGACACATGCGTGCGCTGCACACATCCATGAGGATGCTGCTGGCCCCGTTCCAACCGTACCAGTGCTTTGCAATAAAGTGCTTTGCAATTAGTCAGAATTTTATCTGTGATGTGGTGGTTTCTTTTTTTAATTTGATGAGGCCAATTAAACTTCAGAAAAGTAGACAAGCACTCTATTTCTTTATTTAATGAAAAAAATACATCCAAGATAGCACATTTCATTTTATACCTTTCTGTGTTGTAGGTAATTTTTTATGGTTTGGGAAGGTTAAATATGAGAATGTAGTAGTACTTTTTCTGCTTTTTTAATATCTGTTGCTTTGAATGTTTCTACATGCATTCTCCCCTGAAACTGACAAATGTTACCTTGGCAATGAGAGCTATTATAGAATTGCTTTCTGCTATGTATTGTGTCATTATAATTCTAATATAATTTTAGGGTAAAGTGCATTTTACTAAGACTAAGAAACTCCCCCCTTCCCCTAAAAACAAAAAAACAAGAGGGGGGGGGGGGCTGAGATTGCAGTGCCACTAGTAGGAGGAAAACTAAATCAAGTAGTAAACCATGTTTGAGGATATTTATGGAAATTCCTATTTCTGTAACTAGCCACCTATCTGTTGTTCAGATCTTGCCAGAGCCTTCTGAGTAGAACATACACTCTGCAGTTGCAGGCTAAAACTTTTCTACACCAGAGGGAGTTTACTAACCTATTTAACTGTATTGTCAACTGTGATTGGATAACATATTGAAACAGGAAGTGTCTAGTACTTATATAGGAAGAGACAGGGTTTTGACATTGTTCCCTCTGAAACAAAGGGGGTGCAATCCCATTGGAGTTTCCTTTGTGGCGTTTACTGTTTGTATCAGTGCTTTGTAACTTTAACTATTTCCTTCCGAATTCCATAATATTACACAGTGCTTGGCCGTTGTCCAGTGATGTTTTAGGTTATTCTTATATTTTTCTATTTATGGCCTCTAGAAAAACCAGTTAAAAACTCATTTTATTAAAATCACTAAATTTTAAAGAGAATCCCATAAGAATCATACAACAGCAGTTTGCAAGAAGAGGTGCCCACTTAATGGATAACCAAAAGGTAAAATGAAATTGGAGATACATTTTGAACAATTTTATGATATTTAGAGTAATGACAGTTTTATGAAATTGCCTACTGGTGGGAAAGACTTACAGATAGATTGCATAGTAAAAGATTTCAGGTGCTGCTGTCAAAGTGAAGTAAAATCTTGGTTTAGTTCAAACTGGAGCTTTCAGACAATGCTGCTGGCAGGTTTTGAGCTCTATTCTCACTTCGTTGCTTTTTATTTTCATGGTCATTCATTGGGCTCAACACTACTTCCCAGAGCCATCAAAAATATAAAAGAAATGCTGTGTTTTCTTATTTCTTTCAGTGCTTATTTAGGGAAAGCGAATGAGAAACAATAAGGTAAGCATAGGATCAGGAGGATCTGTTGATTAGGAAGTGTCTCCACACAACTTTAGTTATCTCCAGCGTTTTGGGCCTGTGATACATAAATGTTCTGTTTTACTGGTTAAGTTAGACACAAACAGCCAGCTTGTGATAACAAACTCAAGATACTTAGTGCAATCATAAGCCTTTCACCAAAGTAGCACAAAACATGCTGCAGAATCAAAGCTTTCTGCACAGAAATTGTGCACAAATGTTATTTTAGGAAAAGGAATCCAGAAAGGGGAAACAAAATGCCATGTTCAGGAAGATCCAAGTTCAAGGTTTCAAGTGATCCAACAACAACAAATGAATGTTAGTTGCCACAGAAAACCACTCACAAAAGCCATCATTTGTATAACCCTGATTGTCAGCTGGATAATTTGCTGAATCACATTTCTTTCCTTCAAGTAGGTTTCTTGACTTCCTTTGCTCTTCCCTTTGTAATTTATGATATGTTGTTGGTCTTATGACCGTACCAATCAGAGATTTTGCCTGTACCTGTGCATCTCCAGGTATGCTGTCCTTGGGTAATTGTTTAGTGCATGCTGAAGCTCAGACTGGTCAACTCCTTCAGCTTTTACATCTAAAAATCAAGCTTATCCCTAACAGTCAGGAATTTTGGGGATATGTTACTGCTGTTTTGCAAAATGACCGCTGGTGGGATCACAAGGTGGCTTCTATAGGGACACAGATACAAATCATGATTAGTCACAATATTGCATTTTCCCCTCTTAGGTAAATAATAAAAATAATCTTTTCCATGTACCTGACCAACCTTTGCCTCATTGTCTAAGGAAATATTTCTCCTTACCTTTGTTAATACAGTAAACAACATAAAAATTGTAGCCTTGTAACATTTGTAAAATATTAATTTCAGAGGTAATCCAGAAATAAATTGCAATAAGTAGGTCACAGTTCAGTGTTTAATAATAATAATAATAATAATAATAATAATAATAAATAATAATAATAATAATAATAATAATAATAATAATAATAATAATAATAATAATAATAATAATAATAATAATTAATAATAATTAATAATAATTAATAATAATAATAATAATAATAATAATAACAACAACAACAATACTTGTTGTTGTTGTTGTTGTTGTTATTATTATTATTATTATTATTATTATTATTATTATTATTATTATTATTATTATTATTTATAAACCGCCCCCTCTCCCCAAAGGGACTCGGGGCGGTTTAAGATGAATGTATAAGTTCTAATTGAATTGCAAATATTGTGGCTTAATTATATATGTATCCTTTTTCCATAGACAGAACCAGAGGCGTAGCGTGGGGGGTGCAGGGGGTGCCGGCCGCACCGGGCGCAACATCTGAGGGGGCGCGCTCGCACCGCGCACCCCGCCTGCCTCAGGCCGGCCTCCCGCCTCAGCCCCGTCCCGCCGCCGCCGCCGCCGCCGCCCCGACAAACTTTTGACACTCGCGGGAAGGGAGGCGGAGGCGCCACGGAGCTTCCCCTCCTGCGGCATCGAGGGAGCACGGAGAGGCGGGAAAAGGCCAGGCGGCGCCGAACGGGGAAGCCTGGGCGGAGGCGGCGGAGAGAGCCCGGGTGGAAGTCGCTTGCTCCGGCGGCCGGAGGGGTCTCCTGCTCAGCCCACCCGGGGAGGGTCGAGAATGCGAGTGAGGGGCCGGGAAGGAGGAGGAGGTGGAGGAGGAGCTCCCACTGCAAATTGACACCCCGGCTGAGCAGGAGGAGGGGGGAGGAGGAACGCCCCCCCCCGCCAGACACCCCCTTCCGCTCCTCATCCCCCTCCGCCCCCACCCTTTCCCCCCGGGACCCTCCAGCGCCGCGCCCCCTCCCCGCGCAGGGCGTCCCCTCCCGCTCCCCCCCCGCCCCCGATGCACGCACTTTTCCGTCTCTTCCCACTTTTATTGTGGTTTGAAAACGGAGCGAGGGACTCTCTGGGGGAGGGTTAGGGGGCGCAAATTACTTGCCTTGCCCCGGGTGCTGACAACCCACGCTACGCCACTGGACAGAACAAATCATTTTGAAGTCCATATAACACTTATCTTAGCTCATTATATTTTAATGTATTTATGATGCTTAGTGCTTTTGGAGCAATGGTGAAAAATGAATCTCCTTATTTAGATGTCTGGATTGTGATGTGAATTACTAATGAAAGTGAACTGTGTATATTGAACCCATGTGCAACTGACCAGCTTAATCATTAATGTATAAGATATTATTAAAGTATAAAATATTTAAGGTTAAAGTGCCTTACAGGAAAAATACAATGGCAAAACCAATGATGCAGTTTTGAGTACCTGTAGTCTTGGTTTTTTTTTTACTGCAAGTAAAAGAGCTCAGTGTATCAGATGCAATCTAGATGAAATAAACAAATTTAACCCGTTAAGATCAAAAGGGATCAAAGCTTGCACTTAAATATTTAAGAGGTGTTTAAATATAAACAGTGAGGGTTGTACTGGGTTCTTATGAGATTGTATGCCTATGATGTTTAAAAATATTCCCACAATAAAATATTCTAACATGAAAGTCAGAATCATTGAGAAGATGATGACACGGAGGATTGTATGAAAAATCACAGTTATTATTTCAACCACCATGTGTTGATGAAGTACTAGTGTAGGCATATTTTCAAACTTGATGTTTATTGGTTCTTCATTGATTGATGATGCCTGCATTGTATACTTTTTCAGATTGTTCACAGTTTCAGAATTATGTGCTATACTGAACTTCTGAGGGTTTGGAGATCATTTATCCTCCTAACAATCTGGAGGACCACCACTATATAGTTGCATTTCTTTATTCCGGTTTTTTTTTTTTTTGGTAAATTTAAATGCAGGGCTGAGGTAAGAGGTTGATGAGAGACTTCTACTAGCTTTTAAAGAGCTGGTGATCTTTCTCCTCAAGAAACTGGTTTTTTGTCCTGTTTTCAACCTTCCCTTTGGGTGGCAAAGTTGTTGGGTTAGGTTGCTACTTCAGAGGATCCTAGAAGAAATGGATTATCTGGATCCTTTTCAGTCAGGTTTCAGGCTGGGCTATAGTACTGAATTGGACTTGTTGATCATTTTTGGCAGCACTGAGATGGGTGTACTGCATGCACCCTGGCCCATGATCTCTATGCAGCCTTCAATACTGTCAATCATAGTAAACTTCTGGATCAGTTTAGGGGTGTGGGAATTGGGAGTTTTGTGTTATAAAGATTCTCCTCTTCTCCATTGAGGTGGAGATAGCATCCAGGAATGGGTTGACCTCATTTGCTCACTGATTGGACTGAGTCTGTCAGAGCTGTTAGTTCACTCCCCTGTTGTTAGGTCTTCCCAGCTTTTCTACTCAGTCCCAGCTGTGTTTTCTCCCTACTCCTGTTTAACATTACATGAATTCTCTATGTAAGATTGCCCATTACAGAACCTTCTGTAAGATGTTAAAACCTAACCTTTCCTCTTGACCATTGGGCTAACACATTAGATGAACTCATGCTATAAGGGTGGGGAGAGTGATTGTGATTGACTTTGGATGTCTTTATTTTTTTCCTTATTTTTTTAATTTTAGAATATTTTGTTGCTTGTTTTTTATTCAGTGTAAGCCATTCGGAGTCCCAACTGCCAGTTGGGCAACCATGTAAATTAATTGGTCAAACAAACATGGAAAACTCCATGTTCTAGGAGACCAGACTGGTTGGCTGAAAATAATAGGAGAGTCATTCATTTTTTTCTGAATTATTATTAGCAAGACTTTCCTTTAATGCTTAGGAGTTTTGAGAAAGGAGAATGGGAACTACTGCCTACTGAGACATTGTTTTGCAGGCTTCACTACTGAGTATGCAAGTTTAGTTGGATGCTTAGAAAGGAGTCGTATACTATTTGTTGTGTGGGAAATACATTGGTGTGTGTGTGGAGTCATGTTTATTTGCCAATACCAGTCCTCCCCCCCCCCCCAATTATGGATCCTTATATAATCCCCACAAAATTTCAGAGCCTTCAACAACAGTTTGGAAACTCTTGTTATAAGCCAGTTTCTAATTGACTAACAAGGACCATCTGATTTTACTTTATTTTTGTTATTTTGATTCATTTCGTTTCTATTATTTTATTTATATTAGCAGATAACTAATATGCTACGGTAATGTTGCATTGTTTATATTCCATCTGGATTGATTTGTCTGAGCATTTCTGTATGCTAGAGAATTCTTTTTGAATCATTGAAATACATAGGCTTTCCCAAATACTTTAGAGTTAGTTTTCCCACCATTCTATTGTCTCTTCACAAGATGTCTGATAAACATGAGCTTCTGTTTATTGGCAATGTCTGGACTAAATCCTAGAAAGTCTTGATCACCCACTGAGCCCTCTGTTTCTTGTTAATGTTTGATGTGCTGTTGGATGTAGTAAAAAGAATCTTGTTATAGTTTACAGATAGCAGTTATCTGACTACCTAATAGTCATTTTTGTTTCTAAGAAAGTACAAGAAGTAACATTGATGTTTTTATATTGCTCATAGGACAGTTTTAATGCTTAATTTGCATATGAATCATATGCAGATAACATTGTTTTGCATATATCAGAACTGCAGTATACAATAGATGTTATTTGCGATTATTCTGATCTCTAATCAAATATTGGTTAGGCAAGATAAAATTAATAAGATTGGTATATAAAATGCATATTATATATATATGTGTGTGTGTGTGTGTATATATATGTATATATATACAGTCTGGTTATATATATATTTATTTTTTATTGATTTTGTACCATGGAACTATAGGGTATTTTTGTTTCTTTCAGATTGGAAATATGAATAAAGCAGTAGTTAAATTTACTATATTTATAGGAATCCAAATAAAATTATTATCTGGGTCTGATTTAGTAAATACCAGCAGACTATCTATATTGTTACTGTTTTTAAGCATGTCATTTTAAAGAAAAACAATTTTGTTACAGAAATAACTGTTAAAGCAAAGTAACTGGTGATAATATCTCAACCAGTTGACACAAATATTTTATATAGTAGTAATAATGTAAACTTACTTATTGGCAGAACATATGCTCCTCTTTCTGGTGCTGCCTTAATATGGCTGGAAAAGATATTGACCTAAGATGGGTAGACTATTATTCTAATTATCCATTGAGGACCATGGCTATGCTGGAGAAGGCTAGTCACAGAGGACCATTTTGTTGGCTTAAGCCACTTAAACTATATATAAGTACTTACTGAAGTACTTTAAGTAATGTATAAATATATAACGGATAAACATACTGCTACAATGTTATTGGAAAACACAATAAAACTCTGATTAGAACTAACCCAAATTTGAATTATCTAAAAGAGTTTAAGTGTGATCTCCAGGATGAAATTAAATAGAAACATAAAATATACATTATTTTTATTATATCTTTCTTATTTTGCCCTTCTTCTGTTATTAAAGTGTCTGTAATAAATTCGGGGGGTGGGAAGAGAAAGTGCTGCCATGTTAAACTTGAGAAAGGAGGAGAAATGGAGAGAATGAGCAACAGGAGATTTGTGTGTATTTTCTGCTTGGGGAGTTCAGTTTTCATATGGTGGACATTAGCAAGTGAGAGCAATCATTCTGAAACGATAAGTTCTCATGAATGGTTTTGTGCTTATGTTCCCCCCCACTCTCAGAAGAATTAGGACCAAATTATCTTTCATGGCCCCTGCCTGATTTTTCTTCAGGATGTGTGGAGTTATTTCCTTGAATACTTTTTTACAATATATATACACCCGTGATAGATAACAAAGGAAGTGAGCCTTGAAATAAATCATTTGGTGACAGACTAGGGATTAGGTTAGGTTAAAGCACAACATATATTTGGATTGATCTCTTGAAACCTTAGATTTACTTGGACAATTATTGTACTTCAGAAGATCAAACCACTTCTGTGTTTTTAAAAAAAAATCCTATACAGTTCTATACATTAAACTCTAAATAATTTTCTGAGATACTGAATCAAGTGGAAAATAACAGCTAAAGAAGAATCCAGAATGCTAAGAATGAATTGAGTGTTGTTGAATTGAATTTAGGATATTAGATTTTTATAATACAGATTAATATAAATATTTCTCCTGATCTCTGGCATTTTTGTTCTTACAATACGTTCAGTATATAATACAAAATATTAAAGCTTCTTAACCTTCTTCATAGAAATAGAAGAAGGTATTCTGGTTTATAAAAATAATAAAAAAATATAATATCCACTTTCTACTCAAAGGCCAGCAAGGATAAAATTTTAATATTTTAGTCATTCTTATATTAGCTCTTAGTAAAGCTACCTGGTTTATTGCTGCATAGAATATAGTTAAATCAATTTATTTTTTATTTTATTTTATTTTTTCTCTTATTAGCTTTTAGCATAAATTGTTCATGTTTTCTTACTTTGTTGAATTTAAAATATTTTTCCTAAATAAACTCAACTCTTAAACAAAATTCATAGAAGAATACCAGAGTTTATTCATATAGTGTGTATCATTATTTTTGCAGGTAATATGTTTGTAACTTGCTGGGAGTTTAGAAAAAAAATATGCGATCTGTCAAATGGGATTTTTGAATATTTAAAATTAGAAATTATAGAAATTATTATAAAAAACCCTATAAATACAAATACCATTTTTGTTTGTTTGTTTTTATCCCTAAATAATCTGTTTCAAGTCATTGAGTATTGTATGAAATGGTGTTTTAAATGAGTAGTAGACTTGTAAAAAATAGCTTAATAAATTTTTGTTCAGTTACATCATTGTAAATGATATGCTATGTTGACTGTAAAGGCCAGTAAAGAGTTATGTGGACATTTCCTTATTATGAAGGTAGTGATGAAAAGTTTAAGTGTAGAATTGTAGGGAAAGCAGTAGACTTTCTTTGTAGAATAAAATTAACAATTGTATTTTTTCTGGAGTTTCCCCCCCCAAAATTATTTTCCTTAGAGGATGTTTATCAGGATAGCTGCAATGTGGAATATGGATATATTGCCATGTAAAGTTGCTGTGGAGAAATCTTGTCACCCTGAATGTGGTCATGCTTTAATTCAGCACATCAAAAGGGCTCATACATCATGCTTGCTAGACAGATATAGTGGAAATTAGAATTTGATTATACTTAGAGATGCAGCATTCCCATGTTTTGCCAGTTGATAAGAGTAATATGTAGCCTATGAACTGAATGTGTATTTGACAATATACTTCAGCAATCTTCAGAGCACTGAAAATCCATAGCAGATCTGAGTGTGTTTCATCAATCAAATTAATGTGGAAATAAATGCTTAATGCTATGCATTATATCTCTAGACAACATGCTTGGCAACTTAAAAAAAGGATTCTTGGCACTGTAGGAAAATAATACAATTGCAAATTAGTAATATTGCTATATTTAATAAATTGTTTTGGAACTAAGAAGTCCATAGTTACAATTTTGGATCAATGTACTCTGCCTGGGGTCCTAAACAATTGAAATGAAATGAAATGAAATTTATTATTTCTAGACCGCCCCCTCTCCCCATGGGGACTCGGGGCGGTGCACAGGTAGCATAAAAGCAATAAATAACAAACAACAATAAATATACCAACAAAATTTAAGAACCAATTAAATAAACCCTGTGCTAAAATCCCAATTAAACTAAAACCTATTCTATAAAATCCCAAGGCAAGGAGGCTATCCCAGGCCGGCCAGACGGAAAAAGTAAGTTTTTAATTTAAGACGGAAGGAGCGGAGGTCCGTAGTTGTCCTGATGTCGGGGGGAAGGTCGTTCCAGAGGGCCGGGCCCGCCACAGAGAGCGCCCTTCCCCTGGGTGTCGCCCGCTGACACAGTCTAGTGGACGGCACCCGGAGAAGCCCCTCTCTGTGGGAGCGAATCGGCCGTGAGGATGTATGAGGCAGGATCTGATCCTGCAGATAGCTAGGTCCCGAGCCATGGAGCGCTTTAAAGATGATGATTAGCACCTTGAAGCGCACCCGGAAGACGACAGGCAGCCAGTGCAGCTCGCGCAAGAGCGGTGTTACATGGGTAGACCTTGCGGTCCCCATAATTGCTCGCGCGGCTGCATTCTGGACTAGCTGAAGCCTCCGGGTGCACCTCAGGGGCAGCCCCATGTAGAGAGAGTTACAATAGTCCAGTCGGGATGTCACGAGAGCATGAGTGACTGTGCGAAGGGCGTCCCGATCCAATAGGGGGCGCAATTGGCGAACCAGGCGAACCTGGTAAAACGCCCTCCTGGCCACGGCTGTCACTTGATCTTCCATGGACAGCCGGGCATCCAGGAGGACACCCAAATTGCGCGCCCCATCCACAGGGGCAAGATGTTCGCCCCCTATGGCCAGCGATGGAGTAAGCTGGTTGAATCGGGCAGCCGGAAACCACAGCCACTCGGTCTTGGTCGGGTTGAGCCTGAGTCCGTTACTTCCCATCCAGAATAGAATAGTTTTCAGAATCTTTAGTGGGTGCAAAATGTTTAATCAACTTATTAATATATATCTACTCCTAGAATCATATTATATATTTCCTGCAATACTTCCATTATTTGCTAATTTGTAGTTAAGTCAGTTCAGTTGAGAATGTTACTAAATAATTTTCAAAATCAAAATGGTTTAATTCAAGGTTGCCAATGCATTAATAATAATAATAATAATAATTTTTAATAATTTTAATTTATATCCCGCTCTCTCTCCCCAAGGGGACTCGAGGCGGGGCACAGGCAATTAAAAATACAAATAAACCACAAACAGATACAAAATACAGAGTTAAAAATAGATTAAATAGATCCTGCGCTAAAACCCATAAACTAAACTAAAAATTACCCCTAAAAAACCCTAACCTAAAAAGAGACTACCCAAGGCCGGCCAGACGAAAAAAGTGCGTCTTTAATTTTAAGCGGAAGGAGCGGAGGTCCGTGGTTGTCCTGATATCGGGGGGAAGGTCATTCCAGAGGGCTGGGCCCGCCACAGAGAAGGCCCTTCCCCTGGGCGTCGCCCGCTGACAAAGTCTAGTGGACGGCACCCGGAGAAGTCCCTCTCTGTGGGAGCGAATCGGCCGTGAGGATGTATGGGGCAGGATCCGATCCCGCAGGTAGCTAGGTCCCGAGCCATGGAGCGCTTTGAAGATGGTAATTAACACCTTGAAGCGCACCCGGAAGACGACAGGTAGCCAGTGCAGCTCGCGCAGCAGCGGTGTTACATGGGCAAACCTAGAGGTGCCCATAATTGCTCGCGCGGCTGCATTCTGGACCAACTGAAGCCTCCGGGTACACCTCAAGGGGAGCCCCATGTAGAGAGAGTTGCAATAATCCAGTCGGGATGTCACGAGAGCATGAGTGACTGTGCGAAGGGCGTCCCGATCCAATAGGGGGCGCAACTGGCGTACCAGGCGAACCTGGTAAAACGCCCTCCTGGCCACGGCTGTCACTTGATCTTCCATGGACAGCCGGGTATCCAGGAGGACACCCAAGTTGCGCGCCCCATCCACAGGGGCAAAATGTTCGCCCCCTATGGCCAGCGTTGGAGAGAGCTGGTTGAATCGGGCAGCCGGAAACCACAGCCACTCGGTCTTGGTCGGGTTGAGCCTAAGTCCGTTACTTCCCATCCAGATCCGCACGGCTTCCAGGCACTGGCACATCACCGCTACGGCATCGTTGGGGTGGTTTGGGGTAGATATGTACAGCTGGGTGTCATCAGCGTACAGGTGGTACTCTACCCCAAAACCACGGATCTCGCCCAGCGGCTTCATGTATGCGTTAAACAGGAGAGGCGAGAGGACCGACCCCTGAGGCACCCCGCATGTGAGGGGTCTCGGGGTCGACCTCTGCTCTCCTGCCCGCACAAATTGCGATCGGCCAGAGAGGTAGGAGGAGAACCACCGTAAAACGGTGCCTCCCACCCCCAACCCCCCCAGCCGATGCAATAGGATACCATGGTCGATGGTATCGAAAGCCGCCGAGAGGTCTAATAGAACCAGGATGGAGGAACATCCCCCATCTCTGGCCCTCCAGAGATCATCTACCAACGCGACCAATGCCGTCTCGGTGCTATGCCCGGGCCGAAAGCCGGACTGGCGCGGATCTAGATAGTCAACTTCCTCCAGGTGACGGGGAAACTGTTGTGCCACCACACTCTCAACAACCTTCGCCAAGAAGGGAAGGTTGGAGACTGGACGGTAGTTGTTCAAAAGAGCTGGGTCCAAAGAGGGCTTCTTGAGGAGGGGCCTCACCATGGCCTCTTTTAGGGAGGCAGGCAAGGAACCCTCACTCAAGGATGCGTTGACAACCTCTTGGAGCCAGCCTCGTGTCACCTCCCAGGATGCCAGTACAAGCCAGGAGGGGCACGGGTCCAATAAACATGTGGTGGCTCGCAGTCGCCCACGTAGCCTGTCCATATCCTCGGAAGTAACGGAGTCAAACTCCTCCCAAACAAGATCTCTCTCGTGGCATCCCACTGGGCCATGAATGGGGGTTAGCTCACTCTGTATCTGGGCGGTTTTCTCCTGCAGAAAAATCACAAATTCCTCTGCTCTACCCTGTAGCGGGGCTTCCCGCTCCCTCTGTTGAAGGAGGGAGCGGGTCACCCTAAACAGGGCGGCAGGGCGGTTTTCTGCGGATGCTATGAGAGTGGCACAATGATGACGTTTGGCCACCCTCAGCGCCACAATGTAAGTCCGTAAATGGGCTCTTACCTGTGTCCGGTCAGATTCAGAGCAGCTAGCCCTCCATCTTCTCTCTAGGCATCTCTTGCGGCGTTTCATCACCCGCAGCTCCTCAGTGAACCAAGGAGTCAGGGTGGTTCGCCGCCGCGAGAGAGGCCGCAAGGGCGCGACCCGATCTAAGGCTCCCACGGCCGCACTATTCCATGCGGCCGTGAGGTCCTCCATCGGGGCGCGGGTCAGGGATACAGGAAATGGCCCAAGCGCTGTCTGGAACCCATCCGGGTCCATCAAGCGCCTGGGGCGGTACCAGATTGGTGACTCTGGTTCCGCCTCCCCGCGGAAGGGAGCAGCGGTCGGAAAGTCGAGCCGGAGAAGTGAGTGGTCTGACCATGACAAGGGTGTGATGACTATATCCCCTGTACCCAGATCACTTTTCCATTGGCCCGAGACGAAGATGAGGTCCGGCGTATGTCCACCCTCGTGGGTGGGGCCCTGAATTACTTGGGTCAGGTCCATGGCCGTCATGGAAGCCATGAACTCCCGAGCTACCACGGATGATTCGCCCAACGATGGCAGGTTAAAGTCCCCCATGACTATAAGTCTGGGGGTCTCCACTGCCACCGTAGCGATCACCTCCAGGAGCTCGGGCAGGGCTGCTGCTACATAGCGGGGAGCCAGGTATACAACCAGCAAGCCCAACTGCCTCCCTAGGCCCCACTTCACGCAGAGGGACTCACAGCCGGAAGTCTGAGGCACAATGGTCTCTCTCGGCTCAAGGCCTTCCTTAATAATGACCGCTACCCCACCACCCCTGCCTAGGGCCCGCGGCTGATGAAATGCGCGGTAGCCTGGTGGGCACATTTCAACGAGGGGATGTCCTCCCTCGTGGCCCAACCAGGTCTCCGCAATTCCTACCAGGTCCGGCTCCCCCTCTGACACAAGGTCACTAATGAGGGGGGCTTTGTTGACAACGGACCTGGCGTTGCAAAACATCAGCCGCAGACCCTGGCTCTGTATTCCCTGGCCACCTAGCCTGCGGGGGTTGTGGCACCCAACCGTTTGTAACCAACGGCTACGTGCCTCCAACCGGGAGGAAGGAACTTGTCTCCCCTCGGCCCTGCCCCTCCCCACGACCCTCTGGATGGGGGAGCCCTCCACCGGAATGACTTGTGTTTCCCCCCTCTTAACGGAACCATCCGCCTCCCTCCGTCGTCTGCTGGCTCGGCCCGTTCCCTTCTGGCTAGTCTCAACCTGTCTAAACCCTCCCTCCTCCCTGGTACCCCCTAAAACAGACAACAGCTTTTTTACTAAAAAACCCCTACACCTGCGCTTTCGCCACTTCTCCTGACTTACTAGTCCCTCATCAAAGTGTGCCCTTGATAACACAGCGGGCCATACCTGCGAGAGGGGGGACTCTCGCAGCAAGAGAAGGCAGGCCCTTGAGTACATGCTAGGTAATACAGAGACCTCGCTGGATAAAAGGTTAAGATATTAAATAAGGTGCAAAAGATGGTAATAAATAGATTACCATTACCAATAAATAGATTACCATTACGTCCTCCCTTAGCAACATGACGGTTCCCTGAAGACATTCCACCCAAGATAGACATATGTTGATCAGAAAACAGGGCCTTCTCTTTTGTGACTTTAGACTTTTTAAGATTTGCACCTAAATCATGGAACACTTTGGTTTGTCAAGTCAATTTTGCTTTTGTTGATTATGACTGTCATTTTATGAAAAGATTTTCATGGTATGTTTATTTCATCTATTTTACATAATAGTGCATCTGTAACATATACACCATTCCAAAACATTGAATACGCAGTAGAAAAATGGGATATCAAGTCCTATAAAACAGCTAGCCCCAACAATCTTTTTCGTCTGAAAATATCTGCAGTGTGCAATGAGGAATTTAGGATAGATTGGCCCAGTTGATTTTAAATCCTTCCCTCATATTGCCTGGCTGCATCCTATCACTACTCTTGAGGAGAGCAGAGAAATCTTTAAGCTTTAAGAAATTATGACTGAGAAGGTGAGTTTTGATTAGTGTAGTTAATGAATCCCATAAAATGATTACACTTTTCAAATTCTCACTATTTAAAGTTATATTTCGCTGAAAAATATGGTAATTGGTTCCAGTATGATGAAAATAGGCAATGAACAATGTTAAGCATAATTGTATAGATGTGTATTAATGAAACATTACAGTAAAAAGCTAAAAGCATACAGGCATTCCTATTTTTGTGTTAGTGTGACCACATTCATGTCAATCAATTACAGTTAATTTTTGCTCTAATGCAATAATGAGCCTCTTTTTTAAAACTTGTATTGCTTTTCTGTGACAGAATCTCCCTTTCTGCTAAAGTATCTGTTTATTATTTGAGTTTTCAGGCTAAGATTTTTTGTATTGTAGGTATGCTATGTATGACTATAATAGTGACTTGATGTGGTATTATTAGTCTCTAGGATAACTAGATCTAGTTATTCTCTAGAAAAGAATGGAGTTCTCTTGAAAGATTACTTCAGTGATTTCAAGATGGAGAATAGAGGATGCTGTAGAAGAATATTGATTTGAGGAGTTTCCCAATAAGGGATACTAGAAAGGAGCAGAAGATTTCTTTTAAACTTTCCCTTGTCTGCTATCCCTGTGCCTTAAAACTCTGGCCAACCTCATGAGGCTAACAAAGAGATAAAAAAACTCTAATCTGCTGCTGATAATGTAGTGATAATGTAGTCCAAGTATGTATAGCCATAGCAATAGCACTTAGACTTATATACCACTTCACAGTGATTTACAGCCCACTCTAAGTCATTTACAGGGTCAGCATATTGCCCTCAACAGTCTAGATCCTCATTTTACGAACCTTGGAAGGATGGAAGACTGAGTCAGTCTTGAGCTGGTCAAGATTGAACTGCTGGCAGTCAGCAGAATTAGCCTGCAATACTGCATCACTGTGTCACCACTGATCTTTAATAATTCTTATAGTTGGAAATGGTAGCCTCTAACCATTGCCTTGCATTGCCTTCAAATGAGGGATTTGAAAAACCCTCAGACTAAAGGTTCCTTACCCTTGAAAGATTTAAAAAAAAATGGAGCTGCCATCTATTAAAAACACAGACTTAAATTTGGGGATTGAATAATTTCTCTGGGTCCCTAAGTAATAATAGTAAGAAGGGCATATTTCTCTTGGGGAGATATAGCACCAGCACTTTGCATATACAAAATAAATTTATGAATAACAGCTACAATGGTTATCAATTCAACAGTTGGGATCTAATCTTAGTGTGTATCTACTTCTCTAATCTAAAGTCAGGACATTACATTGAAGTTACATTGATCTTTGGCTTGGATCATCGCCATTGCAACACAACCACTTCAAGAATGACTGCAAATATTGGTAGGAAGTTTTTCATGCCAGAATAATTTATGATCGTGGAGGTCTGAGTCTTCCAGGAAGCCTGTTGAAGTAAAATGGTGTTCTATTATCTAGGAATGTCTTATTTAAAATAAGTATCGGGCAATAATCCATAAACAAATTTTTTGCCAGTTATTTCAGTTGCCAGTTTTCAGCAGTCAGTTTAAAGGATAAGGAAACATAATTTTATTGAAACCACCTTTGCTGCTAATATTTACATGTTTTTTGAACTTTTGTGTGTATCTGCTTTTGAGTCAATGTTGATTCCTAGCTGTTGTTGGGACAATTATTTTGCTCCTACTATGCTGCCTTTAACTCCTACATCAAACTATTTGTCTGTCTCTCTTTTTAAATTCAGCTAATCACTGAATGGAGACAAGAAAAGAAAGATGGAGGAGGAAGGAATAACAGAGTCAACATATTATGTCACAATGCAGATTGAAAACTGCATAGAGGCAGGAAATAGAATTAACTGGATATAGATTTGCCCTAGCTTTTTAGGCAGCTAAGAATGATGTGAAATATAAACCCATGGAAATGCTGAGGAAGGTAGGAGGTATAATTACTTTGTGGTGTCCTGTTGCAGCATTTGAGTGAATTGGTGTAAAGAATGGCATATATTGTCTACCAGCATATTTTAAAATGTAATGTTAACACAGGTATAACCTTTCATGGAGTGCAGCTATTTAGTTGGAAGGAGGAAAATAATTGTCCTCAAAAATGCCAGAATTTGCTTATCCAGTCTGTGCCCAGTTTAAACAAAAACATAAATCAGCAGGATAAGTTTTATTATTTCTGAAGTAAATTTGTGAAATAATGTAACTTACACTTTAATAGCAATTCCTAATTTTCTCCTTGAAAACTTTGAATTCATGATATCTCCTATGCCTGTTAAGAAGTGATACTGCTCTTGGTTTGTTCTCCTGGTGAGTCCCCAGATTTTCTGAGAAGAAATTTCCTAGGCTGCATAGAATATCAGAGGAAAAATAAAAATAATACCTCCCATTCAGTAGGGTAAATAATTAAGAAATAAGTTACAGGTTGATGTATGTTACGAGACATTTCTCAGTTCAAATAGTAAACAGAAATGGTAACAACACAGTATGTTATATTTTAATAATATGATTAAAAATAAGATTATTTCCCCCAGGGTGCTTCCAGCAGAGAGCTTCTAGTATTATCAATACAAATGCATTACACAATTACTTTGTGATTTCCCCCCCACCATCAATACCAAAGATGGAAGAAGCAATAGGAAAACATATGAGGGTCATAAAAGCTGGGTGGGTGGGAGTGTTGATCCATGTAGCTTTTTCTGGATTGATACAAGATCAATGCATTCTTCAAGACACCCAAAATCAATGTTGAAATGCCAACATTTTAATGCTATGATTTTATTCCCTTTCAATAGTTGTCTGGAAGCCCAGGAGAGTGGGTAGCCCCTGTATTTTTGGGAGGATGTGTTCCAGAGGCGGGAGCCATGAATGCACACTTCCAAGATCCCACCAGAGGGCAACATTTAATAGACGGGACCTGGGGCATTCCCACTCTGCCCAAATCTACTTGGCAGGCAGAAACAAGATTGGATGTTACCAAAATTATTTAAAAAATAAACCCTGGTTGTTGAGCAACTGTATTAGTGCCCCCCCCCCCAAGTCTATTATAATTTTAAAAAAATTATTCTTACCAAAGACTGGTAAGACTTAATTCTATCACTCTCCCAATATATAATAAAAGAGATATCCATTGATCAAATATCCATTGATCATTGTTTTTTCAGGTTTATCATTTTGTTGCATCAAAACACTGCCATGCAGATTAGAACCAATTTTAATGATGTTCTTACCATCCCCATTCCTATACTCAAACAGAATAGGAACTATATTCCAGTCCTATGATTGTTTAATTTTTATTTAAATGACATTATTGTGGTTCTTTTGCAAGCCAGAATTTCTCCTTTCCATACTCATCTATAGTCCCATTTCAATTCTTTCATATGTGGATGATGCAATCATTTTATCTGTAATCCAAGTGGGCCTTCCTAAATGCGTAGATTCTTTTTATAGATATTAGTCTCTGGAATAGAACAGAAGCTGAGTCAATAATCCATATACCACACTTAATGTCTGGCATTCATAAACCTAAGTGTCAGAAAATTTAGCTACCATATCTATTTGATCCAGAAATTATGATGTTCCTTTGACAAGATCTAACTTGGAAAGAAGCTGCGAAATTTCTAGCAATAGCTAAGGCTTGTAGAATACAATTGATACTCTTTTCTCATTATTATTTTTTCATTTTTTTGCACTTTTAAATTTTATACTTGTGTTTTATTGGTCTGAGACTTTAATTTCAGAGGCACTTGATCTGAATTTTGATAGCCATCTGTAGCATGTTGGCTGGGGAATTCTGGGAGTTAATGTCTACACATCTTAAAGTTGCCTAGGTTGAGAAACACTGCTCTATCCTGTACTTTTCTTGGTATATTAAGAGCTTATAGAATGCTAGGCCAAGTTTGACAAACACATTATGAGATAAAATATAGTTTATACCATAATAAAATGTGGGCATAGGAGAAGCACAAGATGATGTGCATTTTCCTGCTAAGGGAAGTCAGCATCTTGGATGGGTAGAATCCTCTGCTCTCATTGGAGGCTGAGTCTGGGCAAAGTCTTTAGTCCCGCCCTTCTGCGCACGCATGCCCAGTTTCAAACTCAGCCTCTCCTGAGGCAGACGCGTCTTTTTGAACTCCGGATCCTTGGAAAAGAACAGAAAAAGAAAAGAAAACGTTTTGGCTTGAAGGTACTGGGGACTGGGCCAGCGCTTTGACTGCTCCTGGAGCAGCGCGCCTTAGCTGAGGGCCTCTAAGCCCTTCAGGGCTCGTAGGCAGCCGGCTGGAGAGGGGAGAGAAAGAGAGAGAGTTGGAAGGGGAGGAATCCCCTGAAGGGCTCCCCTGCTGGGCATCGCAGCCCGCTTCCCCGAAGGCCCAGGAACAGCCGTCGGCCCGGAAAACACGCCGCTGCTCCCGGACGGTTGAGCAGCGACCGCGGAGTCGGGGGGGGGATTTCGGAAGAACTGCTTGCCCCCCCCCCCCGCCGCGGAGCGACCCGGCCAAGGAAAGGCAAGCCAGGGAAGGGCGCGCCGGGCCGTTTGGGGCCTTATCGGCAGGCTTTCGGCCTGCAGGCGTGCGCAGCGTGTGGGCGGCTGGCGCCAGGCAGCCACTGCGTGGGCGGGCCTCTCTTGCATCGGGAGGCCTAAGAGCAAAAGCGAAACTATTTCTGTGATTGCTGAGCTTCTGCCTTGAGTTTGTGGCACGATGGAAGGGCTTCCCGCTCCAGCCTCTACTGATTTGCCAGAGCCTGTGGCTGGGCCATCTTCTGCCCCGGTGGAGCCTACTCCAGAGCAGCCCCCCCTGCCTTCCACTTCCCAGGAGAAAGGAAAAGGGAAGGCCCCTGCAAAAAAGGCAAAGGCATCCAAGAAGTCTGACAAATCAAAGCCCACTAAAGCTACTTCTTCTTCTTCCACCTTTGAGAAGAGAAAGGATAGGGCCTTGGAAAGGCTGCATAGCAGAGCAGCAGACAGAGCGCAGGCCCAGGCCTCCCCTCTTTCTCGTAACTCGCAGGCACACTTGTCCCTCATGGCCTCTCCGGCCCAGGGGCATGGAGGGGGTGCTGCCATGAATCCCATTTTTCCCATCGATGTTTCAGGGATTTGGGGGCCTGATCAACCTTCACTGCCACCAGGGCCTCCTCAGTCAGCACTCCTGCCTCCTGGGATTCAGAGAATGGAGGCAATACCTTCCACTTCTGCGGCTTTTCCCATGCCTCTGCCTCAGCCAACCCTGGATGCGGCCAATATTCAGGCCATCATCGCTGCTGCCATGTCTCAAGGGTTTGCGGCTGGCCTACAACACCAGGTGCCTGGGGTTCCCATTGGCACGGGCCCGACGGGCCTTCCTCCACCCCCGGTTCCAGAGTCTGTTCCTGCAGGGGGTGTGGAGGAGGATGACGACCTGGAGAGCGTATCCAGTGCAGAGGAAGGGGAAATCCGGGAAGGGGGCCTTTCGGAAGATGAGGGCAGACCACCCGAAAAGAAGACTTCTTCAGGTCTGTTCCCTTCGGCCCTTTTCACTTCCCTGCTCTACAAGGCTAGGGCGGCTTCCAATTTCGCCCCTGCGACGGCCCCTGCTGCTCCAGCTCCGCGCTCGGCGCTGATTTCACCAGAAAATATGTTTGATGACGACATCTTGCCATCAGAGTCGATCCCGATGCCCAAGATCTTTGTTGATCTGGTTCAGCGCCAATGGGCCACACCTACCTCAGGGCCTGGACCGTCCTCCTCCGATAGGAGGTTTTTCAATGTGGCCGACGAGATGGCGCAATGCTTGACAATTCCAACCGTGGATGCCCCGGTCGTTTCCCTCTACACGGCGGCCAATATGCCTGGGGCCCCGGAGGACGTCCTGAAGCCGGAGGAAAAGAAGGCCGACCTCACCTTACAACGAGGGCATCAGGCGGCGGCGTGGGCCATCCGGGCAGCCACCTCGGCGTCGTTCTTCACTCGCCCCTGTCTTCTCTGGCTGCAGGACCTACAGCTACGTACCCCAGTTGCTGATTTCAGGGCCCACCAGGACATCGCCAAGCTGGTGGCAGCCGTGCAGTTTACATCTGATGCCACTCTGGCCTCGGCCAGGTTCGCTTCTAGGGCCATGGCGTCTTCCGTGGCTTCCCGACGTCTTCTGTGGCTGCGACAGTGGCAGGCGGATGTGCGCCACAAGTGGCGGCTGGCTTCCGCTCCATTCAAGGGCGGCTCCCTGTTCGGGGAGGCCTTGGATCCCTTCCTTATTGAAAACAAAGATAAGCGGAAGGTTTTGCCCACGGCCCCCAGGAAGGGGTTTCCCCGGGCGGCACCTTATCCCAGGCGGCCCTTTCGGGGTCAGGAGTCGGGCTCCTCCTTTCGGGCCCTCGACTATGGTTCGTCCTTTCGGGGGGCGGATTACGGGTCTCAGGGGTTTCGTTCCCAGGGTGGTTACTTCCCCAGAAACAGAGGCCAATCAGACCGCTTTCAGAGGGGCAAGCAGTCCAAGCGCCCCTTTCGGGGTGGGGGTCAGCGCTCCTACCGCCGGAACTAGTTCCCCGTCGGGGGGTTACCCTATTGGGGGCAGGTTGACCTTTTTTGCGGACGAGTGGGATAGAACCACGTCCGATGTTTGGGTTAGGTCCACGGTTAGAAACGGTTTATTGTTAGAATTTCTCTCTCCTCCCCCGCTCTGTTTTAGGGCTTGCCCGGTCTCTTCTAACCCTGAGAGGCGACGCCTCATGCTGGAGGCGGTTCAGCATCTGCTGGAGATTAGGGCCATAGAGGTGGTTCCCGTGGAACAGCAGGGCCTGGGGTTCTATTCTATCATCTTTGTGATCCCTAAGTCCTCTGGTGGTTGGAGGACGATTTTAGACCTTAAAAAATTAAACAGGTTTTTGCGTTACAAAAGGTTTAAGATGCATTCATTGCAATCCATTTTGTGGGGAGTCCGTCAAGGGGATTTTCTCACTTCCATCGACCTCACGGAGGCCTATCTCCATATTCCCATCGCCCCGCAGCATAGGCAATTCCTCAGGTTTTCGTACATGGGACAGCACTATCAGTACACAGCGCTTCCCTTCGGGCTGTCTTCCGCACCCAGGGTCTTCACCAAAGTCTTGGCTGCTCTGTTGGCCAGCTTGAGGGAGGTCCCCATACGTTTAAACGCGTATCTGGATGATATCCTCCTTCTCTCCTCCTCCCCTGTAGGGGCTCGCAGGGACCTGGCCTCCACCATTCACGCACTCCAGCTCCACGGGTTTTCCATTAATATCCCCAAGAGCCATTTCCTCCCTACCACTAGATTGGTTCACTTGGGGGCCCTGATTGACACGGTGGGGGGTAGGGTCTTCCTGTCTAGGGAGCGTTTGGAGTCGCTCCAGGCTCTGGTTCGTCAGGTCAGGGGTGAGGCGAGGCCTTCCCTGGCTTCCCTATCTAAATTGCTGGGAACGATGGTTTCCTGCATCGGGATAGTTCCTTGGGCCAGGCTTCACACCAGGGATCTCCAATGGTTTCTTTTGCCATTTCAGAAGCGGCTGCTCAGTTGTTCCCTGGCCCGAGTACGTCTTCCCTTAGAGGCTTCCCGTTCCCTTCAGTGGTGGTTGTCCCAGGCGGTCACCAAGGGCCGTCTCTTCCAGGAACAGGAGCTTGTGACGGTCACCACGGACGCCAGTCTCTTTGGTTGGGGGGCCCACTGCCTGGGACAGTGGGCGCAAGGCCGGTGGGAGCCGACCGACTTGGCTCACAGCATCAATTGGCTGGAGCTCCGGGCGATCCACCTGGCTCTCCGTCACTTCCTCCCTATGCTGAGGGGGAGACATGTCATGGTGCTCACAGACAACATGGCGGCCAAGGCGCACGTGAACCGCCAGGGGGGCACCAGGGCGCACTCCCTCATGGTCGAGGCCAAGCAGTTGGGCCTCTGGGCCGAGCGCCATCTCGCCTCCTTGACGGCGGAGCACATTTCAGGGGTCTCGAATGTGCAGGCGGATTGGCTCAGCAGGGAGGTGATGGACAATGCGGAGTGGCAGCTGTGCCCCAGCCTCTTCCAAGACATTGTGGCCCTGTTTGGGGAGCCGGTGATAGACCTATTTGCCACTCCTTCCAACACACAGCTCCCTCGGTTCTTCTCTCGCTTCCCATCGCGGGGGTCGGAAGGGACGGACGCTTTGCGGTGCAACTGGCCCCTCGGCCTCCTTTATGCCTTCCCTCCCTTGCCACTTCTCCCCCGGGTCCTGCAGAAGATCGTGTCGGAGAGAGCGGAGGTGGTGCTCCTGGCCCCGCATTGGCCCCGCAGACCTTGGTTCGCGGACTTGAGGAGTCTCTCGGTGGAGCGGCCGTGGAGAATTCCCAACGACCGGATATCCCTTGTCCAGGGATCGCTGGAGCACCCGGACCCTCAATGGTTCCAGCTGACCGCCTGGCGATTGAGCGGAGCATCCTGACACGCGACAACTATTCCCCCGGTGTCATCCGCACTATCCAGGCGTCGAGGCGGCCCGCAACGAACCGTATTTATGATTCTACCTGGCGGGCCTTTGGCCGTTGGTGTGCGGGTAAGTCCATTCACCCTCTTCAGTCTACCATTCCACAGGTCCTGGACTTCCTCCAGTCGGGCCTCGAGAAGGGGTTGGCGCTGAACACCATCAGACGGCAGCTGGCGGCCATCTCATCAGTGCTTACTTGTGGGGGTTCCCTGTCCTTGTCTCAGGTGCCCAGGGTGCGCCAGTTCTTCAAGGGTGCCTCGAACTTGACTCCGCCTGCGGTCCATCGTTATCCCTCTTGGGATCTTCCTCTTGTGTTGGACTCCCTCACTGAACCTCCGTTTGAACCATTGAGGGAGGTATCTCTGCGTTTCCTCTCCTTCAAGGTGGCCTTCCTCATTGCAATTACCTCAGCTCGCAGAATTTCCGAGCTGCAAGCTCTGTCGGTCAGGGACGATCTCTGTGTTTTTCACCAGGACAGAGTGGTTTTGAGGTTGGACCCATCCTTTATCCCGAAGGTGTGCTCTTGCTTCCACCGTTCTCAGGAACTGATCTTGCCGAATTTTTGTCCTGACCCTGATCACCCCCTGGAACGTAGATGGCACAAGTTAGACGTGCGCAGGGCTCTCAGGGTCTACCTTAAACGTACTAAGTCCTTTCGGACCTCGGAGGCCTTGTTTGTGTCCTTCCAGCCGTCTTCGCTGGGCAGGAAGGTCTCCTCGGTGACTATTGGGCGTTGGATCAGGGCCTGCATTTCCATGGCCTACCAGGCCCGCTCCACGTCGGTCCCAGGCCGCCTAACGGCTCACTCCACGAGGAGCGCGGCCACCTCGGCTGCCTGGGCAGCCCAGGCTTCTCTTCAAGAGATCTGTAAAGCGGCCACGTGGGCCTCCCCTTCGCCCTTCATTACTCATTATAAGTTGGACACATTTGCATCCGCGGATGCGGCCTTTGGCCGGAGAGTCCTTCAGTCTGTAGTTCGTGCTGAGAGGCCTGTCCAATTGTGATTCCCGCCCTGGGACACCTACCGCTTTGGTACGTCCCATCCAAGATGCTGACTTCCCTTAGCAGGAAAATGAGCGTTGGTCCTTACCTGATACGCCTCTTTTCTGCAAGGGAAGTCAGCATCTTGTCCCGCCCCAGGGGTTTGTGTTCGCCTGTTAGTTTAGGTCAAGGGTCGTTCTGCCTTGGCTTCTGTTGGTGTTTGGTGTTATGTTACTGTGCTTCTCAGTGATTATTTTACATGGGCTCTCATTGATTGGATCCGACTGTTATTGACATTGCTACCTTCGTGGTCAAGACGCTTCGAGTCTGGCATCGTCTTCGTTTGAAACTGGGCATGCGTGCGCAGAAGGGCGGGACTAAAGACTTTGCCCAGACTCAGCCTCCAATGAGAGCAGAGGATTCTACCCATCCAAGATGCTGACTTCCCTTGCAGAAAAGAGGCGTATCAGGTAAGGACCAACGCTCATTCTCTGTGTGTCAAAATCACATTGCACACATTGTGTTTGACAGACCCCTGCAATTATACATTGTGTTCTAAGTGCTATTTACCAAAGTATCGCTGAACATCTTGTGAGCTAATAGTTTTCTTAAGAAGCAAGGCTTAAGAATTTGCAATTTGAGAACTATTTACAGCATTAATTAAACCTATTTCCATGCCACCACACTATGAAAAAAGATATGACTTAACATAGGAAGTGAGCTAATTAAAACATCCACAATAACAGAGATAAAAATAATCATACAAAAGTGAAACCATACAAAATAAGTGAGGATAAAGATAAAAATAGCAACATTAAATCGGGGAAGAATGTCTGGAACAGCTCAGTTTTCAAAAGTCTCTGAATGATCAACAAAGAGCTAGTCTGAACTTTATTGAGAAGCTGTTCCACAATGTTGGCACTGCTACATAGAGCAGCAACTCCTTATCTTAGCCCCATCCCACCAAAGACCTCCCCAGAAGTGTGAGATTTGTGGCAGTTACTCCCTGGTAGATTTAACTAATAAAATGATGGCTTTTGCCAAGTGGTCCACATCTGTTGATCTCTCAGTTGGTCAACAGGGAAATCTGGCTCACTGGTGGGTTGGGGAAACAGAAGATTCAAGCTCTTTGTTGTCTTTTTTAAAATATTTCCAGTGAAATTACTTTGATGGAACATTTGAGCATTTTACGGGCCTTAATGGTCACCAGATGTTTCCAATATTACAGATTGAGCTCTTTTCTACTGTAGCCAAAAGAGATATCTTTGAAATATAAAATGTGTTTGGCTCATAATGTCTTTTGCCTTGATAGTTAGGCAGTGTCAATGAGAAACCGTGCATAGGCCAAGATCTTGCTTAAAATAGAGATATTCTATTTGCTAATCTATTTACATGTGTGCACACTACAACTGTTGGGAAATTTAGCATCCAGCAAGATCAGAATTATATTATTTCTCTAATATCAAAGCAATGATGCAATAAATATAAAAGATTGATGGTTCAATTGTTGCTTCCTCTGACTAATGCAGTTATCGTTTATGTTTGTTTTTTTTTTAATCCTGTTTATTAATTCCCCTGAACTCTTCCATGGAAAACAGTAAAGGAAGGAAGTTGAGGGAGGCTGGAGACTTTGTATCCTGTGTCCTTCAAATGGGAGTGGCTACAAATAAACTAATCTTAAGGACAAACTACTTCATCTATGTTTTAGAGCACCAAAAGCAATTAGCTCTGTAGTTACAGTTGCTATCAAAAGCAACATTTCTTTAGTACTCCAAAAAACTTCTTTAAGAACTCTGAATCTAACAGTCAAAGGAAGATGACAAATGCAGAAGTACTTCTCCAGTGAACTCATCATGATGCCAGTGATGGTTCAGCACAGTACCGAGTTTCCTTTTTCAAGAAGTCAGCTGTATTTAAAATGGAGAAAAGAACTGTCATATGGATAACAGAAACCATAAAGAAGAGACTTCCTTGCTAGGTCATCTCCAGATAATTAACCTGACATTAATTGAACAAAGGTGTTGGCGTACAATACCCCCAACACAGGATAAATCAGGTAAGAAAAGTGAAGAATGCTGTTAAACGAAATTTAACAGCATAGTTCTAGGCATGCCAGTTCAGAGATCTTTTTTAGTTTCTGGAACTTATTTACACACAAAGTAGGGCTGTGAAGGAAAAAAGCGATTTTGTGCTTGTATTCATAGTCTTTTCTTATGACCACCAACACACTGGGGAAGACAACCATTCACAAAACAAAATTCAGCTGCTGAAAGAGATTGTAGGTAGTGCTATGTGCATATCCCCATGTACTCTACTCACTCTTTGATCTTAAGAGTTATGAAACTATTCATTTAAATTGGATTTTCTTTAGAAAGCATAGGAAAAATGTATTTACTTTTAAGAATATAGGAATTTTTTTAATGAAAGGCTGACATGATATCATAATAGCTGGACTTCCAATAAGAACATGATAATTCAATCATGCTAATTGTTTTTTTTAAATAATTACAATTGTATTTTAGCAACATGTTCAGCAATAGTTACCATAAAGATTTGTGTTTCAAATTAATATTGCATTATTATTTTGTAGTGGTATATATAACATGTATACTACAAGATGTTCTGAACTAATAAATTGATTTTGACTTTATTCAAAGAGAAAATATAGTACTACTGATGCTCTGCTGTTTCTTTAAAATTCTTTTTTTTTTTGTGTGTGTGTGAACTGAAAGATGAAAAAATTCTAGAAAAAATACAGGATAGCAGCTGCTGGATGATGGAGTCCTAGGGCTCTCCCAATAGAAAGTAATAAATATCCCATGGTGAACATGAGAATCAGAATTCTAGCATCTCGCAGCTCCTTTCCAAGAACAGTTTTATTTATTTGTAATTATTATTATTATTTGTTTGTCTTGATGTTGCTTTAACAGGTACACACACACACACACACACAGAGTATGTGTGTGTGTGTGTGTGTGTGTATATATATGAATATTTTTACAGCTCCTGTTTTTAGGCCCGTTTTAAAAATCTAACACACACACACACATATATATGAGAGAATATTATCACAGCTCCTGTTCAGGGGTCCCTTTAAGGGGAGGAGACTTAACGTCATCCCTCTCTGCCCTTCGACTCAACCTAGAGATCATCCAGACAGAGACCCAATTAGATTACTGCTGTGTGAAATTTTTTAGATATGTGCTAGATTTTTAAGGGCTGAAAATAAAGAGACCAGGATGGATCCATTTCAGGCTTATTAGCCTTCTTCAGCTGGCCATACTCCTTCTACTGGAATTTGAACCGGTGCTTTCCAGCATATAAGGATAGCCTTTCTATGCCTTGAGCTATCCGGTATCCCTGATACATCTGTGGCTCTTTCTTTGGTTCTGTAATTCTTAGTTCTGCCTTATTTCTGAATATGGGATGATGTTATGAAAGTATTTATTTTGAATTTTCACTTAAAGATGATAGAAAATGTAAAAGACCAAATGTAAAAATAATGAAGTTTAACTTAATGAAATTATGGCTCAATTAATATGTTAGGGTTTCCCTTAAAGAAGCATCTCCCTTAAAGAAGAAGTAAGAAGTAAGCATCTCCCTTAAGAAGTAAGAAGTAAGCATCTCCCTTAAAGAAGAAGTAAGAATCTGTATGGAAAATACTTTTCAAGAAGAGTGGAACACTTTTCTCTTAGGAATTGATTAATTATGCATTCATTCATTTTATAACCATAATATAGTGGTTATATAACTAAATATCACATTGGAATTGTTATACAACAGCTATTGTTTCCTTTTCCTACTCTTAATGCTTGTGTGTGTTAAAGTTTAAAAAGTCTTGTTCCTAATTATTTTTTTCTATAGCAAATTAAAAGAAGTTTTCTCCCCCAGATTCTATTGGGAACAGAGATGGTCCTTTGATGTCCGTCTTATTCACAGCATTAGTCTTAATAGCAATGGAGGTAATGACTGAAAGAAGGAAAACAATTTAATTAGTGTTTAAACCTACTTGGATTACATAAATTGCAAAAAGCTATTTATGTTGGAGCCAAAATGTTATAAGGAAGTTCTTACAACTGTGAAAAATAATAGCCTATATGGACTGAACCAGAGTTTAATTCTTGGAGGATGCTTGGATGAATTGTCTTACCCAATTATAATTGCACATTGAGCATGTTTTCCCCCCTCAATTTATTGGATGATTTCACAGATGCTACAAAACTATTGACTATAATTCAGAGATTACACATTCTACAGTTATAGTCTCACATTTCAAATGGCTTTTATTCGATAGACAAACAATTCTTAACCATAAGAAAAACTCTTCAAATAGATCTCTTATGATAAGACATTGAAAACATGATTAATGCATACCAAAAAAAGAAAACAAATATAGTCAATCCAGTTTAAAAGACAAATATTTCCTTCAGCAAGATAATTCTTACCACAATGAAGACAACAAAGAATAGATTAATCTAACCCAGTAGGTAACAATTTCCAGTTTCATATGAGATTTTTCCTTTTTGCCTCCTATTTGTAATTATTACAGATTTGTTATAGATTTCTTTCTTTTTCATTTTTAGTAGTCATTTGAAATGTGAATACTTTTAAAGAATATCTTTCCCATCAATTGTAAGTCACCCAGAGTCGTTGACTGAGATGGACGCCCACAGAAATTGAACAAACAAATAAATCAAATTGAACCTGCTCAGTTAATAAAGTCTGTGGTTGCTTGTGATGCTCCCAGAAGCCTCAGCTACCCCAACCTGCTCCAGCAAGTGTAAACATGCATCTGTTTACCCAGCTGCCTTCTCTCCCCAACTCCACATGGCTCCCCAGCACCAGTTAACAAGCATTCATTTGCTCCTCAGCCCAGCCCAGCCACCAGCCCAGCCAACTTTCATTTGCCCAGCTGCCTTTGCTCCCGGTTCCCCAAGCAGACCTTTCATCCTTTTTGGACCCAGCTTCTTCAGCAAATGTTTCATACTTTTCTAATTTTATTCCTTCTTTCTGAAGACAGTGTTATCTTTGCAAAGCTGTGCTGTCTTTGGAAGAAGAGGTTCTAAAGACAGTGCATCTTTGCATAGATAGCACAGCCTTCAGAGAGCTGCACTGTCTTCAGAAAGAATTAAAAAAAGTAGGAAATGTTTGCTAGAGGAAACTTGTCCAAAAAGAAGGCAACGAAAGTGGTGAGGTGCTTCTGCTTTGGCCATGGCATCTGGGTGTAAATAGAAAAGGTTGGTGCAAGGAACTGTGGTTTCTGCCTCTCTGGAATCACAAGGGCAGAGCCTTTCAGCCAGTGGAACTTTTTAAATATTTCAATACTATCCAATACTGCAGAATATCATAAATCTCAGTTATCTAAACAATACTGTATGTGCCTGCAATAGGTACAAATGTTAAAATTCAGTAAATATCAATATAACACCTTCAGAACTCAAGTGCAACGTTTGGTTTTTAAAATAAATATTAAAAAGTCTTCATATTTATACTTAACAATGAAGGAACCACAAGAAGTCTCTGCTGTGTTACTTTCCCCATTCTCTGACTTCCTGAATGTAAATCTGTGACAATAATAGAAAAACTTAAAAGTTCACTTTCTGGAACTCAATCCACACTATCAAGCATTTTGGCAGATGATGGTAATATTATTCCTGCGCTGATAAAATCCATGTATTGAAATCTCCTTATGCAGCTCATACTATGACAGATATAATGGAGATCTGGGACAGATAGATATGGTTTCCAAGCATATTCTGTAAACAATCTCTTCCCTAAGTCTTCCTTAGGGAAAACCAGTCGAAAAGAATTTTTTCTCCAACTATTCAAAGATTGGAACAATTTGATTTTTTTTTTTAACAAAACATTTATATTATGATTTAGAAATGATTATGGTCCGGTTCCGGCTCCTGCGGTGACGAGCGAGCCTAGCGCTCGCTCGCCGTTTTGTTGCTTCTTCTGCCCCCCCACGGGGGCGAGACGCCCCTTTTTTGGGGGTCTCCCGTAGGGCCGGCTCGGCAGGGACGCCCCCCCTCACGGCGGTGGGGGAGGCGACCCTTTTGCCGCGGCCTAGGTGAAGGAGAACATGCTGCGGGGGGTTCTCCCTTCGCCAACGGCTGTCGGCGCCATTCACTTTAATGAAGAGGGCTGAGCGGAAGAGATCGGAAGGTCTGCCGAGGCTTCAGCTGCGAGGGAGAGTGAGTTTTAAAAAGACTTTTTTTCCTTGCTGCCAGCCAGGCTGAATGGACTGGGAGGGGGGTGTTTGTTTTCAAAAAAAACCCCTCGGACTTAAGCGGCACTTAAAAATGGCTTCTCTGGAAGAGAAAGCGGAAATCTTAAATCCGGACTGTCTTTAACAAGGGAAAGTGGAATGCGGCTATTTGCAACATTGTTTCTAGGTCTGGCTGGTTAAATTTTTTTTTATTTTACTACTCTCTCCTCTGGGCTCTGAGATGGGCGGTGAAAAGTGGCTTCTCTTTGTCCCTGCCTGACTATTTTAACTATGGAAAATTCCCAGCGTCTCTTTATAAGTGGGACTCTCTCTGGATATTAATGAAGAATTTTTTTCTGTTGGATTTGTGGTTCCTTTCTGGATTACCTCCGTTATTATAACTATTGAGCTGGAAAATTGGCTCTCTCTTGGTTCCTGAACTTTACAACGTTCCAACCTTGATCTGAACTTTTGGCTCCCGGTTAGTCTCACCAACCCCACCCTGAAAACGCCATTTTGGTGGCACTGACTTTAACAGTTAATCATGGCTCAAGAAACAGCACTGGCAAGTTTAGAACAACGGATGGCTTCTCTTGAAACTGTTATACAAACTTTGGTAAACGAAATTCAGGCCCAGAGGGCTGAAAACATCAATTTCAAGAAGGAGCTATTGGACATAAGGAAGCAAACGCTGGAAATTACACAGAAGACTGAAGAATTGGAAGGGGGGTTGGTGGGGGTTAAGGGAGAGATTAAAAATGTTACTAAAGAGGTTGAGGAAACAAGTGGGCATGTGTCTAGGATTGATATGGAAAGAATGACATATTTTTTGAGATTTCAGAATGTTTTTGAGCAACCTGGTGAATGCCTCCCTGATCTTATGAGCACAATTTTAGCAGACTATTTACAAAAACCTAAGGATGAGATCAGGGGGGACATTGACCTAGCCTATAGAATTAATTCAGCATATGCCAGGATAAATGAAGTGCCTAGAGAGATACATGTGAAATTTGTTAGAAGGTCAACCAGAGAGGAAATTTTGAAGGCGCAGAGAGGGAACCCCTTAATTTACCAACAAAAAACGGTCACTATCTTGAAGCAGATTCCTAGAAAGATTCGAGAAGCAAGACGGAAATTTTCCTTCTTGTCTAAAATTTTATTTGATCATGGGATTTGGTTCAAGTGGGTGACACCCGAAGGGATGCTGGTGTTCTGGGAAGGAGGAAGAGTGAGGATTAAAACAGTTGTTGAGGCGGAAGCCTTTCTTAAAAAACATTCCTCTATCCTGGGGGAAGATCCAGGGGGGACAGAGGGGGCCACGGCCCCGCCCGCTCGGGGCCAGGGAGGAGAAAAAGAAGATACAATAGCCAAGAGACTTAGATCTAAAAAATAACTTTGCCTTGATTTTCCTGAACAATTTTGCATAATATTTTCTGGATTTTTTGTAAATGTCTGACAGCATGGAATTGAGAATTTAGGTATATGTACTTGCTTTTACCTTGTAGTGTTATGAAAAATGTTTTTTTTTGGTTATCTTTTTATTGTGTATTTTGAGGTCTCGGAAGGGCCGACGACTCTGACGTGAATGCTCTCAAAATTTCTTTGTATCCCTTACCCTACCCTATAGAAAAAATGTAAAACCAATAAAACTTTTTCAATATAAAAAAAAAAAGAAATGATTATGGACTACCAGGGAGTTCCCATCTTGAAAGGTACATATAATAGTGAGCTTCTAATGACCAAGCATGCATTCTGTTACTATTTTTGATGTCTTTTTCTGGAGAAAGCTGCTGCTTTTGCTGGCTCTTGTATATGCCAGGGCAGAGGGATTTACCGTCTAATACTGAAGTGTAATTATGCCTTTAGTGAAACATTTCACAAGCTGCTGCTTTGTCATATCTAAGAAGGAGGCTTTAGCGTTTTGACATTTAAGGGTCTTCTTGGCTCTTGTTGAGGCACAGGTGGCAGCTGTGGCCAGGAAGGCATTTGCACAACTTCAAATGGTTTGCTAATTGTGCCCGTTCATAAACCAGAAAGCTCTACTTGTTATCACTGATGCCCCATTCAACTCACAGCTGGATTACAGCAATGTGTGCTTTATGTGGTGACCTTAAAGGCCACTCATGGGTAGTTATGGGCATACTGTGGCATGCCCATGAAATATCACTGCTTTGCGAGTTTATATCTCCCAATAGACTACAGCATGCAATTCAGGGTGCTGATTATCATTTATAAAGCCTTACATGACACAAGACAGGATTATTTGCTGGACTGCCTATCTCCAATTATATAGTCCCTTCCACAGGCTGGGCATGCCCCAGTCTCTTTGTTGTGCCAAGATTATGTAGTTAGATCTAAGAAGTCTAACTTGGAAAGGTAGCATACATCCTCTGGAGTGACCCTTACCAAGACTTTATTGGCCCCAAAACCTGTTGGCTTTCAGAAAGCATTAAAACCCGTTTTCATTTGGATTGGAATGTTAGATGTGCCTTTCTTGGGGATGGATGATGATGCAGTTGAGCAGAATGCTTTTTATTTTAGTTTTGTTGACTGATGTTTGTAAGGTTTTTGTTAGTCACTCAGAGTCACTATGACAAGTGGTAAAAATATAAATATTTCCTTCCTCTGTCTAAAAACTAGAGGAATTCTATTATATTTGGTACATTATTCATTTTGAGCTTTGTCAAAGGGAAATCCTTTGTGCAATGATATCTTTAGGGAAAAAACAATGATTTCATTTACAGAGAGAAAGAGAGAGATATCATCCTTGAAATGAAGAAAATTATATTTATTTATTCATTCATTTATCTTGATACTGATTTTACTATTCTAACTCTTTAGGTAAGTTTCCATGGGAGATGTTCAGTCACCCACTGCAATGTGTGGCTGAAATAAACGAAGTTTCAGGCTTTCAGTTGTTGTAACATGGATTAATTTCCCTAACACTAAGATATAGAGGTCATATTTTAATAGATTTCCCCCCCTTTCAGATGAGAACTCACCAGCAAATTTCTGGGATTCCAAAAACCGTGGTGTGACTGGAACACAGAAAGGGCAGATCATATGGCGGATTGAACCTGGTCCCTATTTCATGGAACGTAAGTCTTCTGATAACCCAGAATGTATATATGTGAATAACATTTCTATAGGAATGCTTAGCATCTTTGCAATGAGTTTTAGTGTTCTCTAGAATTTATATCCGCTCAAAATCTTATCAGGCATAAGACAGTGGCAATACAAATATGCTGATTGAGAAATATTGGTAGGTAAACAGTGAATTGCTACATATGTATATTGCATTAATCAGTTCTGAGGCAAGTAGTGTTATTCAGACTAGAAAAATGGAAAGAACTAGTAAGCAAAAGGAAATGAATCAAGCAGATAAGAAAACAGAAAAGGAAATCAAAGTAAGCCTAGTTTATGTTTTGTACTTCAACTCTGCAAACCTAGATATTCTTGCTAAGTATCCTTCCTTCTGATATATCTACCTTCCAATTCCATGGTAACTTTTGTTCTTTAAATTGCTTATGTTTCTTGTTTTAGGTTCAGCTGAAATGTGAACGTATCAAGAAATCTGTTAACATTTTGTTCATATTTTTATCTTTTTGCTTTGCAGTTCTTCTTAGCTATCCTAGATCTTGAACAAATGTGAACTGTCACAGCAAATTATTATTATTATATAGGGTTAATCTACAATTAGATTCATTGTAGATTCATCAAGGATGGGTGGAAACTTATTAACTCAAGTCCTAAATAAGAACCTAATAATTATTAAGGTAGCATTAAAAATATAAGCTGTTCCAAGCAGCATGGTTTTGGGTTTTCTTTTTGCAAAATTACACTGTTCAAGTCTGATAATTCAATACAGGGGTACCTTGGTACTCAACTGCTTTGAAACACATCCAATTTAGTACTTAACACATTTTTACACAAAAAATATATCCAGGTACTCATTTGTTTGGTACTCAACACACAGATTAGTACTTGCCAGTGTCAGCTGTCTTGAGACTCATTGGAGTGATGGGAAAGTTTGTTTAGTACTCATTATTTTTAGTACTCATTGCTCCTCCCAGAACCATGCACCAATGAATACCAAAGTACCACTCTATTATCTGTCTACAACAATGTGAAATCATTGTTCTTTAACTGATATTGGCCTTTATGTGCATCGAATATTTCTCTAGGATGTCATAATGTAATGGCATAGTATATATGAGATCATTCTGTAATTGACAGATGGAAATTTTATCAATGTACATATTTTCTAAGTGCTCTCCATAATTTTTTGGGTATGGCACTCTGTGCCAATAACCACCAGGATCACCAGGGCTAGTTTATGCCATAATCTTTCTGTTTCAGTTTTCAGATCTTGATATTTTGTGATCTTCTCCAATTCTTTATCTTTTACCATCCTCTGGTATTGTCACATCAATTATCCACATTTTCTTCTTTTCAACTACAGTGAAATAGTGAAAAAACTTTTATCAGTTTGTATTCAGAAATCCCGTAATATTTCCACCTGCTCATTTTTCAACTACTTTTTTCAAATCTGTTTCCACCCATTTTTCATTACTGGTACGTAATAATTTTTACAGATGTTCCAATGAATCATTTTGGTGACTTTGTTATGTCATTGTTTATAATCAGTTTTTGTGATCATCTTGGTGGAGGAGGAAGAATCCAAACACAGGAATGTGGTTCTCAGTTTAAATAACTCAGGAGAGAACACGAAGGGGAGTTAGAGGAAGAAGGAATGATACAGCTGTCAAATACGATCCTTTGATCATCATTGTAATAAGTCTTTGCCCTCCAGCTATCAATGGCTTAAGAGACAGGGTGAATTTGTATTGCAGCATTAATGCTATTAGAGGAATTGAGAAGTATGGCCCTTCCCGTACTCTAAAGAAAAGAATAAAACAGGAAATATCCAATTGAAATTCTTGTGGCTTTGGCAGCGAGCAAAGAAGAGCTCTCTTCCCCCATAGAAAAGCTGGAGGAATATTACATACTTGTTGCATAATGATAATGTGGCAATTTGCTCTTTGGGACTACTATTTATGTATGTATTTATTAAATTTATATGCTATCCCTCTCTAGCCAAACAATTCTCATCAGCTGACAGTACAACACCCCCCCCCCCCCCCCATATGAAAACAATAACATTAATGGAGATTGTATAAAAAGATTGCTTTCCCTATTATATTTTAGCAGGCAGAGCCTGTCTTTTCTTCCTAGCTTCCATGGAGGATAAGAAGGTATCCTGAAGCTCACTAATATGGCTTGCTTCCCCATGTGATTAAAAGCTTTGTGCTCTGATTTCTAGAGTACCTGAAATAAATAAGTAAAACATTCGACTTTTATTCTAGATGCATTGTCTATAGTGGAATGGATAGGCTATATGTATCCTAATAAATGTATTTTAAAGCCACTAGATTTTCCTGAGGCATGGAAATAAAAAAGTTGGTATTGTAATTAACCATCCTTTTTAGGATATATAAGTAATTGTTCCTCTGAATTTTTTTTTGGCGGGGGGGAAGAAAAATTCTTGATCCTACCTTTTTGCATTGCTCTGCCTATCCCCTTTTATATCACTCAATCCACTCTAGATCAGTGGACTAGGCAGCAACTCCATTCATATCATTCTTGGCAACATTTTCATAGACAACATATACTGCAACATATACTGCAATTTCAAATGGCTATTGCATTGAATTGTCATAACTTTGACTTTCCTAAGATGTTATTTTTGACAGAACAATACTATTTAAATACTTCCGTACTCTTCCAAGAAGTCATTTCTTATTCAGATATCTGATCTGAGATAAAGCCCATCAAAACTCCAGAGCAACAATCAAGATCAGAGAAGAACAGCAAAGGAATAATTCCCTCTGACCTTACATTAATAAATTTTATTATTTAACGGGGGATAATATAAGAACCCCAACAAATAAGTTAGTTTTCAGATATGGAACCTATTTATAGACTTTCTCCTGTGTTTTTGGTTTAATGGAAGGAAGTCTAACATGAGAAAGTGGGCTAGTCACAATATCTTCTCTCCTGTGAGAAGAATTCTTTCCTACAGAACCAGTAAAGAAATGCATACTACTAATCGTTGTCAGAATATCCACACAATACATTCTTCCTCCTCCTTGTTTGTGCCATATAAATTAGGATTTGGTTTAATGCTTCTATGCTGGTCATCAACAATGGAAGGGACATAGCAGGAACTGCAATTATGGAGTGTGTATTACTGATGGAGCAGGGCTTCTAGGTGGCGAGCCTATGGCATGCTCTTCTGATTTCTGGTGCACATGGTTTCCAGCTGGTCTTCATAGGTGCCAGAGCACTGGAAAACCGCCCGAAAAATGCCTGAAAACAGCCCAAAGATGGCCAAAAAACAGGCACATGCACACTAGCCAGCTGGTCTTCAGGTTTCCGGTGCTCTTGCGTGCATACACTCACACATTCAAATGCAGTATGGTTTGGGCACTCGGTGCCAAAAAGGTTCACCATCACTCTTCTAGGTGGTTATTGAAGAACCTTACTTATAAATAACTGACAGCACATAATTATTTATTTCTCCTTTTACATTTTCTCTTAGTCTGATAACAGTTGGGATGACCAAAATGACCGTATATTTTTACATTGAGGTTGATGTAGCAAACATTTTCTGTTTAAAAGTTTACAAAGCACCATTGGTTACAACTAAGGAAATATATACAAAGTTGACTGTAAAACTAGACTTTTTAATTTTGTATTCTTCTGATTATATGACCTTATGTAGAAGTTGAGGTATAATAACATCTCATGCCTTTGAAAGGAAAACAACTTTATTTTATCTTGTGCTGCAACTATGAATTAATATTTTGGCTAGATGCTTAAGTACAGTTTTCCTTTTCTGTATATCCTTTGTTGTGATTCATTAAAATTGAGTTAATAAAAATGGCAAGATTTTGTCTTCCCCCTGAGGAAAATCAGTTGACAGAATTAATTCTTGTAAGGAAAGAAATAATAGTAAAGCTTGTGGGAACTGGCCATAAAGTTGAATGCCTGTATCTCTGTCATAGATAAGTATTTACAGCATCTCTTCATTTATATTACAGTTTCCTCAGGGAGAATTCATATGAGTTGAGTCAAAGAGAACATTTTGATACTTGTGTAATGCTAATAAAACTCTTCCTGCCTGCTTGATGTTCTGCCCTGTTCCCTTTCTCTGCCTTGTGTTGTCTTTGTACCATCCAAGTGGAGTTTGGAACCGTAATTGTCTATCCGTTATAGCAGTTGGGGTGAAATTAGCAATTCATGTAGGAAGCGTGGAAGAAAAAGTGAAGTGCTAAAAATATATTCTGCACAGATTCTTGATTCTCAAGTTATAATTTTGGGTACTAAAATGTATATCTTAAGTAACAAGCACAACAACAATCATAATACTAATTATATATTCAAATTGCCACACAACTCAACAAGAGCCGAGGTGGTGCAGTGGTTAGAGTGCAGTACTGCAGGCTACTTCAGCTGGCTGCTAGCTGCAGTTTGGCAATTCAAATCACACTGGCTCAAGGTTGACTCGGACTTCCATCCTTCCGAGGTAGGTAAAATGAGGACCCAAGTTGTTGAGGGCAATATGCTGACTCTGTAAACTGCTTAGAGAGGGCTGTAAAAGCACTATGAAGTGGTATATAAGTCTAAGTGCTATTGCTATTGCTAACGCTGAACAGATATTGCAGCTGATAATTACTTAGTCTAGAACTTAGTCTTGGATTCGTTAGTGAGCACATCTGGATTTTTGAAAGTGTATTATGGTTCCTCACACAAAAGATGTCTATTACAATCTTCCAATTCAGCAGGAAGTATTTTAATACTGTAATCCAGAGGTTCCCAAACTTGGCAACTTTAAGACTTGTGGACTTCAACTCCCAGAATTCTCCAGCCAGCTCTGCCAAGTTTGGGAACCTCTGCTGTAATCCCTTGCATCAGAGTGGAGTTGGGGCAACTGAATGGAGTGGAGTGTATACTGGCCGGATGCCCTTCCTGTCACCAATGCAGAGTCACAGTAGATATTTACTCAGTGTGCCCAGAGAGAGAAATATCTGCCACTACCTAGGATCGAACCGGGGGTGAAATCCAGCAGCTTCTGATAGGTTCTGGAGAACTGGTAGTGGAAATTTTGAATAGTTTGGAGAACCGGCAAATGCCACCTCTGGCTGGCCCCAGAGTGCGGTTGGAATGGAGATTTTGCAGTATCCTTCCCCTGCCATGCCCACCAAGCCACACCAAGCCACGCCCACAGAACCGGTAATAAAACAATTTGAATTTCACCACTGGATCGAACCCACAGCCTCCTGATTGTGGGGCTAGAACGCCACCTCTAGGCCCTGCACCACTCCCTCTAATTCAGCAAGAAGTGAATGAGTGGAAATATTCCTGCTACTCTGTAGCCCCTCCGGATTCTTATTATCAACCTACCAACTTTCCTTTGTCATTTTGAGTGGCAAGTATCATATTTAAAAATGGCTGGGCTGTCATTTTTATTTGTTAGGTATGGCCTTCCAACTTGTGACTGATTGACTTCTGACTTAACTGGCTGAAAAAGAGATAATGTATTACAGTAAAACAGATGCTGTTAGGGATTGTAGGGTCCAGGAAAAATGACAGGTTATTGCAGTTGCTTAAAAAAAAAAAACTTGGGGAAAATAGATGTGGAAAGCAAAGGACGAAAAAGCTGAAATCCTTTCCTTAATTGGGCTGCTTAATTTTAATGTTGGCATCTGTAGTTTCAACAGCTTAATAATACGTATGTTGCTGCCAAAGGTTTCAAGGGCATCTCTTCTGGAGAAACAATTATTAGACTAATGATATCATTATTTAATCAAATTGCTACAATTTAAGTAATATGGTCTCAATGAATTGTGGCTTCTGTTGCTATCAAGGCAGCTGTTCCATTGACTCTCTTCACTCACTATGAATTGTGCATGAATTCTTATACTTCTTTCCCTTCATTTTTTTCCCTTTTAGCTGAAATAAAAATCTGCTTTAAATACTACCATGGTGTAAGCGGAGCCCAGCGTGCAACAACTCCATGTATCACTGTGAAAAACCCTGCTGTGATGGTAAGTATATATATTGCTTACAGTGGATCAATATATTTAACACTAAACCTGTTAATTTATGGTGACAAATAATATTTTCCAATGAATTATCTGATTTAATGAGGATATCAACATAAGGAGGTGATGAGTGATATTTTGCCCCTGAAGGTTACAGGTGAAACTCGAAAAATTAGAATATCATGCAAAAGTTCATTTATTTCAGTAATGCAACTTAAAAGGTGAAACTAATATATGGGATAAGACTCATTACACGCAAAGCAAGATAGTTCAAGCCATGATTTGTCATAATTGTGATGATTATGGCGTACAGCTCATGAAAATCCCAAATCCACAATCTAGAATATTACATGCAATCAATAAAACAAGGATTGTACATAGAACAATATAGGACCTCTGAAAAGTATAAGCATGCATGTGCACACAGTATTTGATTTGGGCCCCTTTTGCAGCAATTACTCCCTCAATGCGGTGTAGCATGGAAGCTATCAGCTTGTGGCACTGTTGAAGTGTTCTGGAAGACCAGGATGCTTGAATAGCGGCCGTCAGCTCTTCTGCATTGTTCGGTCTCATGTCTCTCATCTTTCTCTTGGCAATGCCCCATAGATTTTCTATGGGGTTCAGGTCAGGCGAGTTTGCTGGCCAATCAAGCACAGTAATCCCACAGTCATTGAACCAGGTTTTGGTGCTTTTGGCAGTGTGGGCAGGTGCCAAGTCCTGCTGGAAAATGAAGTCAGCATCCCCATAAAGCTCGTCTGCGGAAGGAAGCATGAAGTGCTCCAAAATCTCCTGGTAGACGACTGTGTTGACCCTGGACTTAATGAAGCACAATGGACCAAGGCCAGTAGATGACATGGCTCCCCAAATCAATACAGACTGTGGAAACTTCACACTGGACTTCAAGGATCTTGCAGTGTGTGCCTCTCCATTCTTCCTCCATACTCTGGGTCCTTGGTTTCCAAATGAGATGCAAAAGTTGCTCTCATCAGAAAAGAGGACTTTGGACCACTGAGCAACGAGACTTTGGATAACTGTGCTTCATTAAGACCAGGGTCAACGTAGCTGTCTACCAGGAGATTTTGGAGCACTTCATACTTCCTTCCGAAGATGAGCTTTCTGGGGATGCTGACTTCATTTTCCAGCTGCCCACACTGCCAAAAGCACCAAAACCTGGATCAATGACCATGGGATTACTGTGCTTGATTGGCCAGCAAACTTGCCTGACCTGAACCCCATAGAGAATCTATGGGGCATTGCCAAGAGAAAGATGAGAGACATGAGACCAAAAAATGAAGAAGAGCTGAAGGCCGCTAGTGAAGCATCCTGGTCTTCCATAACATCTCAGCAGTGCCACAGGCTGATAGCTTCCATGCCACGCTGCATTGAGGTAGTAATTGCTGCAAAAGAGGCCCAAACCAGGTACTGAGTACATATACATGCTTATACTTTTCAGAGGTCCGATATTGTTCTATGTACAATCCTTGTTTTATTGATTGCATGTAATATTCTAATTTTCTTTCCTGAAGCTTGTGAAGGACAAAAACAGCTTCCCCTGGCCCTGTGGAAGGCCGAAAATCAGCTGGCTGACGCACACATGCGGAGATGACGGCCCAAGTGCCAGCATTTATATCTCTGCGTGCCTCTTGTGGCATGCGTGCCATAGGTTCATCATCACAGTCCTCTAGAGACTATTGAATGTCATAATTATGCCTCCTTAACCTTCACTAGCCTGCTTTTTCTTTGCCCTGTGTAAAAGTAAATGTGCCTCAGAATAGAATTTGATTCCAGCTGAGGATCTGGAATGATCCCTGAATACCCTTGTACACTGCCCCATCTAAGCGGTAACCAGAATTAAATCCCCTTAACTTTGGAGCCAAAACAAAGTTGGTCATCTGAGACTCAGCAAATCACAATAAAACATGTCTCCTTCTCCTTATTTCTCCTCCTTGCCCGATTCATTTTTATTTATGAAATAATACTGTGATAGCTGAACAACTTTGTGGAACCAATTTGAGGCAGTGGCTATGGCAACAGGTGAGAAATCGTAAGACCCTGAGTTGTAGTCCTGCTTTGGGCACAGTGCCAGCTTGGTGACCTTGTGCCAGTCAATCTCTCTCAACCCTCAGAAGCAGGAAATGCTAAGCCACTTAAAACAAAAAAACCCACCTTGGTGTGGAAACAGTACACTCAGAATAGCCTTTCCCACCTTGCCTGTCACCCAGGTATTTGCTGTATCTGTTGTATACCTTGAACATTAGTGATGCTGACCACGACTGTAGATTTTCTGGTGCAACAAAGAAGAAGGCTGTGTTAGCAAAGCTATCTTTAGTATTTAGGCATGCACCTGACCTGAGTAAAAATAAAAAAATTTCCCCCCATCTTTGTGTGGCTAAATGTATATTCATTAGAAAGGTATACTGTATGTTTGATTCATAGGTGAGAGCGACCTCATGTCAGATTCTGACTAGCAGAATCTGGCATATCTCAGGAATATTAGCATTACATCAAGTATTGTTGACCCAATTCCTTTTTAAAAAAAAGGCTTATAAATGAGTAGGTGAGAGTCGGTTTAACACAGTTGCTAAAAGACCTGAGCTAAGAAGCTGTGAAATCTAGTCCTTTAGGCACAAAGCCAGCTGGATGACCTGGGGCCAGACATTCTACCTCTTAGTCCCAGGAAGCAGGAAATGCTTCTGAAAAACCTTGCAAAGAAAACTGCAGGGTCTAGTCCAGGCAGTAGCCAACCTTAGTAATGAAGAACTAAAAATTTCGTCAAAGTACCTTACTTAATAAGCAAGATATTTTAATGAATGCGCATGTTCCTTATTCTGTACAATTCATTGAAGCAAACATGCTATGCATATTTAATTAGTTTGTTGTAGAAGACAAAATGCAGATGAAGCCCAATTGTGTTCAATTTTGGATAATTACAACATGAGTTTTAGAAGTGTAACTGGCTTCTCGATGCCTTACTCTTTGGAGGCATCAGGTTAAGGCAGGGGTCTGCAAAGTCGGCTCTTTTAAGACTGGTGGACTTCAACTCCCAGAATTCCCCAGCCAGCTCTGGGAGTTGAAGTCCACCAGTCTTAAAAGAGCCGACTTTGCAGACCCCTCGGTTAAGGAAACTATTTTCTACATTGAGACAAAGTTTAGACAAAGAAAATATTAACTCTTTGAAAAGATTGATAAGAAAAAAAAATCTATTGGAAGCCGTTTAGGCAGTATTTGGTGGCAGACACAAATAAGAGCGGTGCAATTTGTTATTCTTGACAAAATACCGTATTTTTTGCTCCATAAATTGCTCCTGACCATAAGCCACACGTAGGTTTAGAGGAGAAAACCAAGGAAAAAAAACCTGCCTCTGCCTCCCAGTGTCCATACAGTATTCATCTGGCTAGTGTCCTTGCAGCAAACAGCAAACAACCTGCTTCCTCTGTATATACTGCCTGTAGTGGGGAATGCTTCAGCCTTTGCCTCCGAGCAACTGATTGTGGTTGGATCGGCCTCTTGGAATGCTACCGATCAGCTGTTCCAGGTGGCGGGGATCGCTGCTGCTGTTCACCACTGCTGCCTGTCACCCATATTCCCTCCATAAGATGCACAGACATATCCACCCACTTTTGGGAGAAAAAAAAAGTGCGTCTTATGGAGCAAAAAATATGACAGCTAAAATGAATGAATCATGCCTCTGCCAAACCTGAAACTGAAGATTCTAGACTTCTTTATTCTGGTGATGTCACTGCTGTCCCTGACAACCCCTGATCGTTGAAAAAGTTGATTTTAAAAGTGCTGCTATTGGCCAGAAAATAATTGTGCACCCTTGAAATAAACAATAGGATAATAGCATGTGGTGTAATAATTAAGATGGGCCAATCATTATTATACAGATTAACTTCATAGGGTTATTATAAAATAAGAACTATCCTTGCCTAAATCATATTCAGCTCCTTGAGCAAGCTGAGATAGATATCTGATAAGTAAAGCAAATGGTGTATCAATTTCTGATATAATATAAACACGACTCTTAAAATTGATGGCAGTATTAAGATAACCTACATATGAATATACATAATTCAGTAGATAAAAAGATTCACCATCTTGTTTGTAAATTTATCAGTAACCAGGAAGAACAACAATATGTATGCAACAGCTATTTGGAGAAAATAAAACTTACCAAAATAAAGCGTATTATGTCTCTTCTATTCTTATTAGACGTTCAGATCCCTACAATTGTCTTTTTAGCTGTCACTTCCTCAATTATCTACTCTTTCAAACCCAGATCTTGAGGTTAAATAAAACAGGCTTATTTATATAATAGTTAATCTCATATATCAGTCTGCCAAGAATATAGACAATGGGTGGAATTTGGAACAAGATGCATTGCTGTTTGGCAAAAAGGCCAAATCACAATTCCCAAGTAAATTTTTTCCTGTTTTGTTTTCAGTTTGATGATCAAAATTCCATAATCTGTAGGACCCATTGAGTATGTTTAGTTGCTGTGAGCCTTTCAATTTTAATACATTTTTATTTTCTACATTTCAAATTTAGCACAACTTGGATGCATAATCTTTATTGTCATTGTATTGAAATGCAATGAAATTGGATGTTATTCAACCATTGTGATAATTCCCTCATATTTTTCATAATCCTATTTTGATTCTATGCTCAACTGAATTTGCTGTGAGTGACTGATTTTTCTCCCTCCAACTGTTCATCTCCTGCTGAACCAGAACAATAACTAAAACTATAACTTGTTTTTTATTATAATAAATCAATATGTGCTGCAGAAACCAAAATGGTATTTCAAAACAAAAAAATACTTGACAAAAGCCACCTGTTTTCTCATTAGTAATTCTGTTATAACAAAGGATATTTTGTTCACCTATTTATTGTGCACTTAATTAACTGATTCCTATATAGAGAATATTTTAAGAATTTAATAGATGAATCACTTGGTTTTATATTTAGAAGGATGGTTTTTTTCCAGGTTTTTCTTATATTTTGAACTGCAAAATACAACATAAAATATTCTTTGCCTTTTAGATGGGGGCAGAAGGCACTGACGGTGCTTCTACAGGCCAGCACTCCCGAAAATTAATTAGTTTTACACTCTCAGGTAAGTTTTGCTTCTGTTTTTGTCCCTTTAAATCAGAGCATTATGAATTTTTTTAATAGGGAATTCTGTGGAGTGAATAAAAATCAAATAAATTTGATGGTTCAATTTTAAGTGGAAATTTGAGTGAAATTTAGGAAGAATATCTGGTGAAAATAATAGATTGGATCCAGATTGTTCGAGTCAGGAGACTAGAACATTAAAGATAGATGGGGAAAAGGAAAGAAGTAAAAGGAACTGGAGTGAAAATAGAATGACTGCAGGAAGAAAACCCAAGTCCTGTAGGAACAAGTATTAGAAGATGAACAGAGTGAATAGAAAGCAGGAGGAGAAGAGGGTGGAGAAGATGCTTGGAAGGAATTGCCACAGAAGGCTGTGAGTGAGATGCTTATAAGGATTATGAAGAGAGACCCTTGGTCGAATGATGAAGTGAAAAAGACGGTGGATGAGGAGAAATATAAAAGAATGATTGCTGAAAAAAATGAGAATTACATAGCCAGATGTTTTAGCTCAAGTAACAATTATAGATGCAAGTAGTAGTAACAGCCGGGAAGGAGAGCAAGGGAGATGCCTTTGAAAAGTCTGATGCATCGTTCCAGTGCCTGCTATGAGCAGAGCTAAGGATCTCTCACCCTCTCTGCCCTCCCCAGACTGCTTTGGGTTTATTGATTCAATTTATCAGTGCTAAAATCTCTCTCTTGTAATTTTGGGTGGTCAAAATGGCTTTCCATTCCTGCTTTATTCTGTAGCAAGATTTTTGATCCTTGAGCAATAGATTAGTTATGCTTGTCCCTAGTTTTCTTTTATTAACTTAATAACTCATTAAGTATAATTCATGGAAGCTTCAATAATCTGTGGTTATTATTTAGATGTATATGGCAATTCACTCCCTTTCCAGGCACAATGATTCCATTTTTTTAAAAAAAATACTTGAACACAATGTTTATCTTTGACTGACAGCTGTCCTTATTCTTCTGCAAGGTTAGCTTCTTCCCCATTGTGGAAAATGATGCATCAACACAAATTACTAATGGGTTTAGCCCACTTTGGGGCTTTTTTCGAACTAGGATGTCATAGTGCTAGTTCATCATTTTGAATGGCTTCGATGTATATGTTCAAACAGTAGTATGTCCATGAGAAGGTTCAATTTCAGTGGGATAAACAAATTTAACACAAGCAGTGAATTTTCTGTAGCAGCATTACTCAACACGATATCCTTCAGCTATGTGTTCAGCTTTCACAATTCCCTGCTAGTGTGACCAGTAAATCTATATAAAAGCGAAGTGTTATATTGTTGGAATACTTGATAGATTGGACTTACCACAGTTCGTTTCATGACTGTTCAAAGTTACAGCTGTACTGAAAAAGTGACTTATGACCGTATTTCACACTTATGATGGTTACAGCATCCCCATGATCGTGTGATCAAAATTTAGACACTTGGCAACTGACTCATATTTATGACAGTTTCAGTGCCCTAGAGTCATGTGATCCCCTTTTATGACCTTCTGACAAGCAAAATCAATGGAGATTGATTCACATAACACATTACACTAATTTGACAGCTGCAGTGATTTCCTTAACAACTGTGGCAAGGAAAGTCATAAAATGGGGCAAAATTCACTTAACAAATGTCTCACTTAACAACAGAAATATTGAGCTCAATTGTGGTCGTAAGTTGAGGACTAGCTATATTTCTTGTATTATTATTATTATTGTTCTCTGTTCTTCCTTTTTTTCCTTTTCTTCCAAAGATATTCGGGCCATTGGACTTAAAAAAGGAATGTTCTTCAATCCTGACCCTTACCTAAAGATGTCCATTCAGCCTGGAAAAAAGAAAACATTTCCTACATTTGCACACCACGGGCAGGAAAGGCGGTCCAATATCATCAGTAATACAACTAATCCTGTTTGGCATAGAGAGGTAATAAATGGTTTTGAAGAAAACTTAAAGCTGTGGTACGATTACTTGGGAACCAGATTATTATGTTCTTGCTTATAGCTATTGGTTCATGTTAGGTACAGAAGCAGAGTGCAATTTTAGATGACATTTACCTGGACATAAAGTGAAAAGAGAAAGTTTATGAATCCTGTTTGTAATCCTGCAGTACATTTACAATATGATCAGAGTCCTAATGTTTTTATTGAATATATTGAGGCAACAAAGTCACCATCTATTTTGGTAAAAATATGTGAACCTCTTAAGGACTAAAAGGGCAGGGGTGAAATCCAGCAGGTTCTAACAGGTTCTGGAGAACCGGTGGGTGGCAGAAATTTTGAGTAGTTCGGAGAATGGGCAAATGCCACCTCTGGCTGGCTCCAGAGTGGGGTGGGAATGGGGATTTTGCAGTATCCTTCCTCTGCCACGCCCACCAAGCCTTGCCCACCAAGCCACGCCCACAGAACCACTAGTAAAAAAATTGAATTTTACTAAGGGGTTAAATTGAGATCTTCCATTCAGTCACAAAACAATCAGGTGAGAGTTCAAGAAGCTTATTCCCTACTAATTTCCCCTCCATATATACACCCCTATGGAATTGGATCGCTGTGACACTGTAGACCTCAGAAAAAGTGGTTTGTTAGGTTGGAATGCACTATAAATCAATTGCCAAAGACTTTGGATTTCGTACAATCAAGATAAAGATATAATCTACAAATTGAGAAAATGCAGCATCATTGTCAATTTTCCCAAATGTATTTATCAAAACAAAAATTATTGCAAAAACAAGATGCATCATATGGGAGGTTGCAAAGAACTCCAGAATAATGGCAAAAGATCTACAGGCCATTTGTACATTATTTGATGCCAGTGTTCCCAAATTTAACATATACAAAACATTGTAGGAAGATATTGAGCAAGAAACCATTGTTTTCTAGAAAACACATTGTCACCTGTCTGAATTTGTTAGAGACTACCTGGATGATCCAGCAGGCTATTTGAACAATGTTTTGTGCACTGATGAGACAAAAGTGGTACTGTTTCATAAACTGTTTATGAAAAATGTTAAGTTTGGAATAAATGAAACACTGCATTCTAACAAAAGCGCCTAATCCTAGTCATGAAGCATGTCTATAAGAGTATTTTAGATTGGTACCACGTTTTAATATCAGAATCTGAAAGCTTCCAGCAGGGGTGGGTTTCTGCCAGTTCTAGCCTCTTCTATAGAAGAGGTTCCACAAATCTACAGTGCCGTTTAGAACCGGTTCCAGCTCCCTCCCCCCGCCCGTCCGCACATCATCAAGATGAAGAGCGAGAGGAGGAATTCTGGGCATTGAAGTCCACAAGTCTTAAAGCTGTCACGTTTGAACACCCCTGGGTTTTTTTCTTCTAAAGGGTTAGGCATGCAAGGGTCTTGAAACTTGACAGCTTAAAGACTTGGTGCTTCAAATGCCAGAATTTCTGAGCCAACATTTTGGTTCTAAGCAAGAGCGTTGTTAAGTGAGTTTCACCACATTTTACAAGTTGGCCACTCCCACTTGGTCACATGACTACCAAGCCACTCCCACTTGGTCACATGGCCAGCAAGCCACTCCCACTCGGTCACATGGCTGGCAACCACTCCCACCTGGTCACATGGCCAGCAAGCCACTCCCACAAAGCAGGCCACACCTACAGAAGACCTTCTAAAAATTTTTGAAACCCACCACTGGCTCCCAGTCATTAAGGGAAGATTGGTGACAAAACATAGAATGTTCTTTCTAATGGAGATGTATTCTTGTAAGACATCACTAAATTCATGGTTATGTCAAGTCTTTGTGGTTGAATGTTTTCTACTTTTCCTGTTTCAGCAACAGTCTCAAACAGTTGCCAATAGATATTTGTGAAATCTGGATTATGGTAATTGATAATGTTTGTATAGGAATAATTCTTTTAAAGTATTGCTGAACAAATAATACATATACTTATCTCAATTGCTTGTTTTATGAAGTATGGATGCCTATGTATTTTATGTTTGCAGAAATATTCTTTTGTAGCACTTTTGACTGATGTCTTGGAAATTGAAATCAAAGATAAATTTGCCAAAAGTCGTCCTATCATCAAGCGTTTTCTTGGAAAGCTCACTATACCTGTGCAGAGACTATTGGAAAGACATGCAATAGGGTAAATGAATATGTTTTCTTTGTTCATTTTAAACCTATCTGAAGGAAAGGGAAGATTGTTTTCTTTTAAAAGACTTAAATATTTGGTGCCAATTTATTTTATTTACAATTCTTAATTTTTTTTCTTATATATTGTCTCACTCTTTCAACACAGTCCCTCATATACCATTTTAACAAGTTTTTTTAATTAAAATGTGCTGAATTGTAAGACAGGTTCGTACAGTAGTGTGCAAATTTATTGACAACATTATTGTCTGGTTTCAAATGTTTTCAAATATTTTAAATTATTTTATTGTTGAAAAGATGAGATTAAATTCAGGAAGGTTAAAATGTATATATACTCTCTACAGATATTTTGTGAGTTTGAAATTATTTTTCTCAATCAATAGTTCAATACATTTCTAAAGTTAATTTGCTTCAACAACTGTGTAGAGCAAGGCATTAATCAAACATAGCTGATGTTATAGTTTAATATACATTAAGAACTTTTTGAAGATGTGTTGCTGTATAGGGTGAAAAACTAATGTAAAGTAGTTGCATTGTAAATCAAATTGGGAACGTTGAAAACTAAAGTGTCAGATAGATTACCTACATAAAAATTCCAGGAAAGAGACATACAAATTACCATATTTTTCTGAGCATAAGACGACCAGAGTATAAGACGCACCAAGATTTTGAAGAAGTAAATTTTTTAAAAAAGTTTTTGCAGATCTCCCAAACCCTCTGCATGCTTCATTTTTTGTGACAAACAGGACATGCAGAGTTTGAGAAGTCTGCAAAGTGCTCCTGGGGGCTGGGGGGGGAGGGGGGGAACGAGCAAAAATCTGCCAATTTTTCCCAAAAACAGCCCTGTTTTTTGCCCCCACCCCCAAAAGACGGCATGCATAGCCTTTAGGAGGCTTGTAGACTGTTCCTGGGGGGGGGGGGGGCAGGGGGGAGAAATGAGAAAAACCCGGCCCATTTTTCACTCATTTTTGCTGTCCCCAGCCACCAGCAGCACTTTGCAGGCCTCCCAAACTCTCTGCACACCCATTTTTGTGAAGGGGTGGGGTTTTGGGGGCCCAAAAATGCTGTATTCAGTGTATAAGACACACCCAAATTTTCACCCTCTTTTTCAGGGGGGGGGAAAGGTGCAGCTTATACTCTGAAAAAATATAGTAAGAGGGCTTGTAACAGAATATAAAATGCAGCAATTACAGTACTTTAATTAGTAGTAATGACACATATCATAAGAATCAGAAAGCAAATCTAGGCTACTCAGTACCTTCACAGATCTTATTTTATTTATTTTATTCGAATTTATATCCCGCCCTTCTCCTAAAAAAGGACCCAGGGCGGCGCACAGGAAAATTAAAAACAATACAAATATACAAAATACCGTTAATTAAAAACCAATTAAACCCATACCCTGTGCTAAAACCAATCTAAAATTCCCTAATTAAAATTTATAACTAAAACAATCAGGAGCGGGAGGTTATGCTAGGCCGGCTTGTTGAAATAGGTGCGTCTTAAGACGCTGGCGGAAAAGGCGGAGGTCAGAGATGGTGTGTAGTTCGGGGGGCAGGTCGTTCCACAGGGCAGGGCCCACCACAGAGAAGGCCCTTCCCCTGGGCGCCGCCAACTGGCATTGTCTGGCCGAGGGCACCCTGAGAAGGCCCTCTCTGTGGGAGCGGATCGGTCGCAGGGATGTATAGGGCAGGAGACGGTCTCGCATGTAGCTAGGCCCCGAGCCATGGAGTGCTTTGAAGATGGTCGTCAACACCTTGAAGCACACCCGAAAGGCCACAGGTAGCCAGTGCAGCTCACTTATTAAAAGTGTTCTACTGACATAGGAAGGACCTCACCCAGATCCTCTAGGTTAGGATCCTGTGATTTTTTTCAGAATTGTTGTTGCTCTGCATTTGTGCTGCTTCTGCTTCTCTTTTTGGATGAGCTGCATTCATTAGAGGGATTGATATAATTCCCATAAGACTTGTGGAATGGCTGCTTCACCACGTTTGGCACACACAGTTTTACTTGGGCACACATTTAATGTGCCTTAATTAATTGCTGAATTGCTACACAAAAATGTTAACCAGTTATTTATGTAATATTGTACCACTTTTTATTTAGGCATAAGAAAATTCCCAGAGAATAGGTCCAATGAACATAAAGTTCAGATCTCTATCTTTCTACTAGAAAAGTAAGAACCTGACTGAGAACATTCTGAAGTTTGTGGAACACTTCACTTGGTTGTCAGTAGGCATCTAATCAGGCACACACTGCCTTGTACGCATACATGTGTATGTGCATCTGTGATTTAACAAACGCGTTGCTGTTTAGTAAGTGAAATGCCACTGTGGATCTCCTCTCTGAAATTGTGAAACACCTGCAATCACTCAAAGGCTTGGCACGATTCCTTCAAGATCCTCCTGAGGACTTTTGGGCATGTGTTCATATTGCCTGTCCTCAGTTCTATAAAATTTCTATTTCATCACAGTGTTGTCATGCTGTTGCATGACTATTAAGAATCAAACCAGCTTGTAAACAAATGGCTCCTTTTCCACAGATTTTCTCAGCAATATAATACGTTGCATATATGGAGAAAGACAAATTCAGTTTGAAAACAGTTATCAGCTTTTCCCAAGTGATGTTGATGCAGGTAAGAAAAATACATTGCAGATTTGAAAAGCAAGAACAGGTTACTTAAGCTATGTTGGCCTACAAAATGAGTGTTCCACTGAACCAGTTAGATGCTGTGGTTTTCTAAAACATTCAGCATTCTTCATTAAACTTTGGTCAAAGCTTTAGCAGGAAAATACTATGCTGATGCCCTAAAAAGTAAAGTTTCTAAAATTTCAAACTTTCTTCATGTTACATTTTTTGCTTCAGCAACTGTATTCTAAACTAAAATTCAAATTTGTGTTGTGCTAGTCAAATAGATGTGTTTTTAATAAATTTGCACACTACTGAATGCTACAGTATAATTATTAATTAGGAAAATGTTGGGATATTATTTGGTCATTCATAAGATGTTAAGATCTGGAGTGTTTACCTCTGAGATCTTTTTACTTAGTACTGTTTGCTAGAATATTATTATGATCTGCAAGCTGATGCTCGTGATGTCTTCCAGCACAGTATGTTTAATATTGAAATGTTCATTAATAAGATCTTACTGGATTCTAACTAGGTTCATGTTTAAAAAAGAGATTAATGGGAAGAGATTCTTACATATCCATAAAATGCTTTCTCAGATATCAGTGAGTTCCGTCTGATTTGTAGATTTTGACTGCCATCTTGTGGTCACATGAAATTGCTCCATGAGGTACTGGGTGTTTCACTTTGAATACACTGCACGTTTTGAATATCTTGTACTACTTCATTGAGTATACATATCACTAAAAGCAGCCCAAATCACATTCTGTTCAAAGTGTACATTGAAAAGCGCATTGCAGTACAATACAAGCCATCTTCTGGAAAAATCAGAAACCTGATCAGAAATATTATTATTTATATAATAATATATTAACTAATCATTATCCTGATATAAACATTTATTCAAGGCAAGGTATATTAATGGAATTTGAGAGCTTAAGTCATCCAGTAAAATGTAGTAATGGCTTAGTCTGTCTCCCACAGTTTTATACTTGATCATAGAGTTGTTACCTTTAGAACCAGCTCTAATTCAAATGGCTTGGAAGAATTCCTTGTTGGGAAAGTGGAAAAATTTCAGAATCAGGAATTGTTAAATGGCTAGGTATCTTGTTAAATATTATGCTTTTCACTAAGATTGAGAATTAAATAAAATATTGGTATTACTGTTGGTCATATGGAGAAGAAAAAGATGCATGTTAAATTCTGTATCTAAAATAAAATATGTAATGGTTAGATGAGCAAATGATAAATATCTTTATTACAGCCGTGGCAAGGGGATGTTTATACAAGATGGTGAAACATTTAATTATACAACCGATTTTTTAAAAGTTATTTTAAAAAATGTATGGTCATTCTTTCATTCATTCATCTTGGCATTTTTCCTTTTCTGTTATGAGAACCTAGAGCAGTGGGTCTCAACCTTTCTAATGCTGCGACCCTTTAATACAGTTCCTCATGTTGTGGTGACCCCCAACCATACAATTATTTTATGTTTTCAGTATTTTTTCGAAAATATGTGTTTTCCAATGGTCTTAGGCTGTGAAAGGGTTGTTTGACAACCAAAGGGGTCACGACCCACAGGTTGAGAACCACTGACCTAGAGTATTTGAGTTAATGTTTCATGAAATTTTCAATGGTTAAATCTGTTTCACATAAGAATGTAGTGTGTGTGTGCTAGATACAAATATCAAATTAGTTTGATCAGTCTTAAATTTTTTATATCTGTCATTTTCCTTTACTTTGTGCTTGATCTTTCAACCAAGTTTTTATTGCCAAAACACTTGGGAAGGAGAGAGGAAGAGATATAGGTACAAGTGTACACACATGAGGGAGAGAGTATGTGTGTATGAGGGTTATTTATTTTATTTATTTATTTATTTTTGTATTTGTATCCCGCGCCCATCTCCCACCAAGGGACTCGGGACGGCGCACAGGAGATTTAAAAACATAGAAATACAAATATACAAAATACAAAACCTATTAAAACTATATTAAACCCCATCCTGCGCTAAAACCTCATTAAAACCCCCAAAATTAAAACATTTATCACTAAAAGCCAGATCAGAGTCGGGTAGTTCATGCCAGGCCGGCTAGATGAAAAAAGTGCATTTTTAGGCGCTGGCGGAAAAGGCGGAGGTCAGAGATGACTTGGAGTTCGGGAGGTAGGTCGTTCCAGAGGGCTGGGCCCGCCACAGACAAGGCCCTTCCCCTGGGGGTCGCCAACCGGCATTGCCCGGCCGACGGCACCTGGAGAAGCCCCTCGCTGTGGGAGCGAATCGGACGTAGGGACGTATGGGGCAGCAGACGGTCACGCAGGTAACTAGGCCCCGTGCCATGGAGTGATCCTTTCTTGTCTCTTACTTTGAATAAAGAAAAAAGAAGGAACATGTTGAATTATTGCAAAGATAACCACGTTCCCTATCTTGCCATGCTTTATTGGTAGGCACTAAAACCTCCTGTACAGCACAGGAACACAGCCCTACTGGGAAAATACACAAGTATCTCCAATGACACGTGCATATTAGTCTACTTTGGTGACATTATCCTCAGTTGGATCAGTGTATCTTTTTTGTACAGGAATTCTAACACTGAAAAATAAAATTATTGGCCCAGTCAGAAAGTATTCTCTTCACTATAAGCTTTGTGTTCTTGTATGCTCCTTTCCTCCCAAATCCAGCAAATGGGGTGATGGAGGTATGTAACACATCTGGGAAATATCCCCATTTCCCTCAGCTAGTTAAAACATTGAAAGTTACAGAAAGCAGAATAAAAATATTCATACACGATTCCCTTTTGCAGAGATCAGGTTCTCAGTTATAACCTTGGTAGAAGGCTACCGGCAGACCATGTGAGTGGATGTCTTCAGTTCAGGGTAGAGATTACATCTTCTCTTCATGAAGGTAAGATTTTGAAGTAACTATAAACACGTTTGTTAGAGTTTTATGACTGAATAGTGTTCACAGAGTGTTAGGATGAGTTTGATTAATTTGGATTTTTAACCTTGGAATCTAACAAGGAGAAGGGCGGGGTATAAATTTAATAAAATAAAAAATAAATAAATGACTATGGCAATGGCGTTTTCTAAGAAGCTTTTAGGAATGAAGTGACAATAAAGATGCTAGAGCAGTGATGGCTAACCTTTTTGTCCTTGTGTGCTAAAAGCGCATGCACATGCACACACCTATAATGCAATGCATGCACACCCTGAGTATGCATGTGCGACTCCCCCGCATTCTCCTCCCCCTCGCATGCATGTGCTCCCCCTCGCATGTGCCCCACCCTCGCACATGCACACATGTCCCCCGTGCGCCCCACACACACCTGCCTGCGACCTCCACCCATGCGCCCCACGTACGCCTTGTGCATTCACAGCAGAGACCAGAAAACTAGCTGGCTGGTGGGAGGTGCTCTGTGTGCCACAGGTTCGCCATCATGGTGCTGGATCATAACTGGAGAAAGACAAGAGCCTACATTATAGAGAGATGGGTAGGGAAAAGCCCATATTTTTTTCTGCTATGAAGTCTGTAGAATGCCAGCTAGCAACTATTTTTATGGTAACTTGGACCTTGAGTCTGATGAATGGCTGCTTTGAAGAATCTAAGCATTTTAGATAAAGTTGCTGAGATTCACTCAGAGTTACATTTTAGCTGGGAAGATTCTTGTACTTGGCTAAGAGCAGGATCTTGCCATGTTATTTGGGAGAAGGTTGAACCTTAAGGCTTAAGGAAATGGATTGGTCCTCTGTGGTGTTAATGCTGCCACCTGTATGTTACATCCTTGCTCTTCTTCCTTCTATAGTCCCTGTATATCCTTATTTGAGATGTCATTTTATCTCAGTAGTTTTAATTAGTTTCATAATCTTTCATTAACATTTCCTGTTTTGAAAGTTATTTTTAGTATTTCAATGGCATTTTAACAGACTTTGTACTTGCTAATTGGTCTACCTAATTAAAATCATTCTGTTGTCGAATTCTTAATTTCCTTAGCAATTATTGTTAATAAGTTCTGTACATTCCTTGCTTTCCATTAGAATTAATGCTCCCAAATTTTGTGATATTTACATTGAATTAATAAAAAAGAATATTAAGATTATAATGTCTCATAGATGTAAACTTATCCTCCCATCTCTCTCTTTCTCCCCCTCCCCTCTCTCACTTAAATTATTATGTTAAATATCATGCATTTTATGGTAAGAATTTGGTCTTTCTTAATTAATCTATGCATTCAAAGGATGTTCAACTGGTTTTTATATCATGATACAAAACCTCTTTTTTAATGAAAAAGCAAGTTAATGTTTAATGTTTGAGCTGTTTAGTAGGTGCTGCTGTAGAAAATGTGCTCAGAATTTGAGAATTCCATTTTCTCTCAGGAAATTTATGATTTTATTTGCAAAGGATTCTTCTTTATATGATTCTAAGTTGCACCTTCAACATCTTCTGTTTTGATTTCTTCTTTCTTCCTCAATTATTATTTACCTACTAGAAATTTCTGTCTGCATTCAAAAGTGTAATTGGTTAAGGATGTGCAAACTGATTTTGTAGCTTAAGAAAGTCCCTATAAAGTGATCAAAACCAAACCAGGAATCTTAAAACAATTGCATTGCTCCTGCTTCTCCTTAAAATGTTAGAATTGAAAACAAGGAAGTAGGTCAAGTTTGCTTCCTAATCACACTAAAGTAATTTGTTATTTGTGGCCTCTATTGTCTTTTGGGGAACCTTATTTATGTGGATATGCTGGTACTGCATGCAGCTAATTATATAATTGTTATGTATGAGAATATAAGTACTGCAGTAGCCCAATGTAAACACTTTCCCCATATTCAATTATAGCTACCAGATTACTTGGAGCTGTGATGATCCTTCCTATACTCTTCACCATTCTCTCATGTCTACAGCTGCCTCCTCACTGTAGCAGACATAATGCAGTTCTCAGGGGCTTTCTAATCACTGTGCTTTGTTGTTTATTACTCTGAAATTTGGCAGCCTGCATTTTTCTGTTAGTAAATCCAATTCTGTTGAAAAAAGAGAAGTTACTATTATGTGCCTTTAAAGGTGCTTTTTAAAGACGCAACTGGAACTTCTGTTTTTTCTTTGAAGACGTTTCGCTTTTCATCCAAAAAGCTTCTTCTTCAGAGCTGAAGAAGCTTCTTGGATGAGAAGCGAAACATCTTCAAAGAAAAACCAGAAACTCCAGTTGTGTCTTGAAAAAGCACCTTTGGGACAACCATGCCCTGGATGACTGAGAATCTCTATAGTTACTATTATGTGTTGTTCCAACATTATTTGATGGGAGGCATGCCTCATTTTGAATTGGAGTTTGAAATGAAGCAGAATGTATTGAATGGAGCTCCACTTGCAATCGTGTTCAATGCATAATTGTAGAGTATTTCCTAAAAGGAGATTTAGGGAAATTTTAAATGAAAGCCATCGGTATAGTTCTGTACACAGAACTGTTTCCAGTGCTGCTTCTGTCTCGTACAACCCACTTGGGCCCTCAAAATCTGTTAAAAATAGTGCCAAGAACTGGAGAATAATCTGAAGATTTGTGGTACATGCAAAGAAAGGAGTAAGTATCAGCATAGATAGCAGTAAAAATCTATTCACATGAGGTTACATGTCACCCAACATACTTCATGTATAGCTTCTGTGCTATTTCCTCTTTAAATTCTTCATTCAAGACTGAGAGCTTAGAAATCCTATGCATTCTGTTCTGACAAAGTGCTATACTGAGGTTGTCAATTAGAGAGTTAAGTATAAACATGATTCTGAATACATGAAATGAATACGAATACAAGGGAATATTAGGACGGGGATGGTAGGCACGCTGGTGCGCTTATGCATGCCCCTTAAGGTTCACAATTAAGACACATGGATCAGTCCCACTAATCAGTCTTTTGTCTTTTCATTGTAGATGCTTCACCAGAAACTGTAGGAACCCTTCTTGGAGTAAACTCTGTCAATGGGGACTTAGGAAGTCCTTCTGATGATGAGGATATACCTGCAGGGCATCATGATGCACATCCACTTTTTTCAAATGGCCCAATTCTTGAAGAATCATCTGGACATGCCATCTTGCGGCATTCCTTTAGGACTAGTACCACTTCAGAAACAGATCAAGAGGATTCAGCCTCTACAACGTCAAGGTCCTCAGTTCCCAGGGGCCGCCAGGACTCCTTGAATGACTACCTAGATGCAATAGAACAAAATAATCTTCCTAGATCTGGGACCTCTGCTTGTAATGAACGTACTATTGGGGCATCCCCAAAATTGAGGAGTAGCTTCCCTACTGATACACGACTTAATGCTATGCTTCATATTGATTCTGATGAAGAGGAACATGAATTCCATCAAAGTTTGGGTTTCCAGTCATCAGTGGATGATGACGGTGGTGGTTTGGTTATGCTAAATGGCACTACTAGAAATGATGAATCAGCTTTCTTAAATGGCTCCTCAAGCCAAGTAACACAAAGCCAAATCTCTGAAGAAATTGTGACAGCACCTGATGTAGAAATACCTTCGCAATCTTCCTGTTGTCAGGAGGAGATGTCCAATGGGCCTGCTGAATTGGAGATAGCAGGACAAGAAACTGAAACTCCTCAGAATTCTCAGGATAATTGTCTAGAAGATTCATCAAGCAATACCATTTCTGTACCTCAGGAGGCAGAACAACCTATCTCTGGTGCGGATCCTGGACCTTCTGAGTTGGTTTCTGGGAGCAAAAGGGAAATCAGGGAAGCTGAATCTATTGATCAAGGATCGGAACCTTCTCAGATTTCATCAGAGACCGAGCAAAGTGATGCTGCTCATACGGAGAGTGTTAGTGAATCAAGCACCAGGCCAGAGGGAGAAAGTGACATAGAAGGGGCTGATGGCTCTTGCAATGAAGGCACAGCTACCCAACTCTCCTCTGTTGACACTTGCGGCTCTTCCCTTGAAAGCAATCGCTTTCCCGAGACCCCAGCCTTTTCTTCTCAGGAGGAAGAAGAGGGTGCCTGTGCAGCAGAGGCTTCCAGCAGTGAGCCTCTTCCAGAAACTCAGGACGCTGTATGCACTCAGGCCTCTTTACCTGCAGTGAACTTACCAAGCACTCAAGAGGAAGGCCAGTTGTTTGAAGATGGGCTCCCAGATGGTGATGACTCGGAAGAGATATGGCAGAGGAGACAGAACATGCAGGCAGCAGCTGCACATAACCAGTCTCAAGAGGAAGACATGAGAGGTGCATCAGCATCATGTGAAGGAGCTGCTTCACAGGAGGCTGGAGCTAGTGGAGGTAATCGGCACAAAAGAATTGATAACTTACCTATCTTCATTCCATGATTGATTCTATTTACCTTGGCAAGCTAATTTAATTTTTGATTTTGAAAAATATAGTCCAAATATAAAACACTGGTTTGCATAGCAACACCAGTATTTTCCCAATCTGTTTATTTTTAATCTCTGTGCAAGCACTGTAAGAATCTACTTACAAAAGTGCATGAGTCTAACAATCCAGGCAGGATTTGGTGTACTATGGTTTTGCTGCAGATCATTTTAAAGCATCATGAAGGATTTTTGTTTACATTGTTTAGTTGTTTTCCAGTGAAAAAAGCAGGCAAGCTAAGTTGGTCAAGGAATTGGGCTAGACATCCTTCCTCTGCTTGGCGCCTCAGGGAGGGTTGGTATTACAATTTCCAGATTTTCCAAACAAGTTGGTCGTGAATTCTGAGAATTATATTGCAAACCAATCTTGAACTCACCAGACCTCAGGCTTGGGAGGAACTTCCACTTCCTCTCTGTGACCAGTCATCTTCTGTTTCTTTAAAAGTTGAATGTAGACTATGGCAGAACCAAGTTTAATTGGTCAGAAGTTCCATAATTTCTTCATAGCTTATTCTGAAATAAATAAAAATTAAAATCTTGTCACCCTTCTCTCCCCAAATGATGACCTTGAGTTCTTGTACTGAGATTATACATTCTTTTCTTGGCAACGTAACACTATAAACATACCAAGGGACAATTATTATTTTCTTCTCTCATTTACTCAAAGGACCATTTAATTATCCACAATTAAAAACAAGACATAGGATGTAAGTTGTTTCTATTCAGAGATGCATTAGTAAAACCGTCCTTGGGTGCTTAATTACAGAAAGATTAAAACAATATTATATTTCTATTATTTTATCACATTTTTATACCGCCCTATCTCCCTAGTGGGACTCAGGGCGGTGCACAGAAGAAGTAAAAAACACAATAATATACAAACAACAAGATAAAATAGGATTAAATTTGATGGATCTGTGCTAAAAATCAATTAAAACAGTTTAAAAATCCCATTAAAATTAAATTAAATCATTAAATCTATGCTAGCCTGGCCAGATGAAAAAGATGCGTTTTAAGCCCCCAGCGGAAGAGGCGTAGGTCTGTGGTGGTACGGAGATCGGGGGGGCAAGTCATTCCAGAGGGCCGGACGCCCCACAGAGAAGGCTCTCCCCCTGGGGGTCGCCAGCCGGCATTGACCAGCGGACGGCACCCTGAGGAGGCCCTCCCTGTGGGAGCAGACAGGTCGAAGAGAGGTGTGTGGTAGGAGGCGGTCATGCAAGTAACCAAGTCCCGTGCCATGGAGCACTTTGAAGATGGTTACTAACATCTTGAAGCGCACCCGGAAAGCCACAGGCAGCCAGTGCAGCTCGCGCAGGAGAGGTGTTACGTGGGAGTAACGCAAAACTCCCAAAATCCCCCGCGTGGCTGCATTCTGCACTAGCTGGAGTCTCCGGGTGCACCTCAAGGGGAGCCCCATGTAGAGAGCGTTGCAGTAATCTAGGCGGGAAGTGACGAGGGCTTGAGTGACCGTGCGTTACCAGTGCATTCTCTGACTTCTTTTGACTTCTCCTTTCTACTGATCGCTGCTTTTCTCTTATCTTCTTTGTTCATACTCTCCTGTCCATTAAAAGAGCTGTAAAAATCAAGCGGTTTCCTGAGGGGCTGAGCTAGGACACCATTTCTAAATTTGAATCACTTTGCTAATTTTTCTTTGCCTCCTTCCAATATGCCTGCTTTTGTGTTCTTTAAAATTATTACTCTGTTATTTTCACCTTTTTAAGCTGCTCAGAATCCTGTGTACAAATAGTAAATACAGGAGTATTTTGACTGAAAGTTTACACCGTATTTCTTTTGGATTTTAGGTTCTCAGACTGATAGTCCTCAGCCTCTGAGATCTCTTCCCTCAGTTCGTCAGGATGTTAGTCGTTATCAGAGAGTGGATGAAGCTTTGCCACCAAGTGAGGAACTTTTTCTGTTTCAATTAAAAGTATAGAGAATACAGACTACATGAAGGAGTACTTTTCTTTTTTCATAGTAAAGCACCCGCAGAAGAATTTGAAGTAGCAGTAATTGGATCCCTGTTTAAAGAAACAGATTGCGTGCTTCATCTTTCTTCTTTTTTTTCTCCCTGGAGATGGTGTTGCTGTGAGGTCCTTCTAACTGGGAATGGAATTATATTATAGATGATCCTTATTTAAAGACCAGTCTTTCAATGACTGTTTGAATCTGTGACACTGCTGAATGAAGAGTGGTTATGATCAGCCCTAGAATTGCCAGACAATGCAGTGCTGCCTGCAGACATATGATTGCAATCCAGGCACTTAGCAACCAGCCTGGATTTCCAACCATGTCCTGCAATGACATGATTGTGATTTGCAACTTTCTCTGCTGGCTTCCACAAGCAAAGTTAATGGAAAAGTCATTTGGAAGTCATGGCCATATGAGGCCCTTGTATAACAACTGTAACTGGGGGCTACCAGAGCTGCCATTTCTAAGCACCGTAGTCACATGACAACACACTTTATGAGTGCATTGCTTTGTGATATAAGTTTCGTTATTAACTGAGGATCACCTGTATAGAGAAATAATACCTGGCATAAACTAGGTCCCTGCCTAAGTCATTGTTAACTATTCTGGCAGACAGGCAGTCTTCAAACTTTAAGGCAGCTCCTTTCAAGTTGAGATGCCAGGGATTAAATCCAGGACATTCTACACACAAGATATGTATTTTTTAACTCCTCTGAAATTAACAATCCTAACATTTGTTAAGGTGCAAGAGACCTTCATTAAATAACTGAAGACTCTTAAGAGCCCAAAATACTGAAAAGAAAGCCTCTCACTTTGTATTTTGTTGCTGTGTCTCCACTCTCTATATGTGTCACACATATGGCACATATCTATGGCCATAATATGCAGAACTGTCACTGTATGAGTTTAAAAATAATTGAATGAATAGATACACAAATAAAGTGAGATATTCACTGTCCGATAGAAAACATTGCTTTAAATTGTTAAGTTCCTTATTTTTTGTGATACATCTTTTTATTTTAGATTGGGAAGCACGTATTGACAGTCATGGGAGAATATTCTATGTGGACCATGTTAACAGAACCACAACGTGGCAGAGGCCCACAGGTCCACCAGCCCAGCAAATCCTTCAACGTTCCAACTCCATACAGCAGATGGAGCAATTGAATCGCCGGTGAGAAATTTTCAAATTTTTGTTTTATCTGCAATACAAATGAAACACAGTGCAAAACTTCATCACTGCAAATTATACAACTCCCTTGAATTAAACAGATGTAGAAATATTTCTCTTATTCTTCACAGCTTGCATCATACTGAATATCAATATTAGCTAATAAACCATTTCATATTCTTTGGAAAAAAGCATTAAAGATATGGTGCAGCCACAGTTGAGTGCAAAAGTGGGGGACTGATGGAGAATTTAATAAACATTATAATATTGAAAAAATTATTATAATAGTTATTGTAGTATGGTTTAGTACCTATGAAGAAGAAATGTTTCCAGAATTTCAAACAGTTGCTGAATAAAGAGTCGTAAGGACAATCTATCTGTATACATCGGGGAACAATACATGGCACATATAAGAGTGGAAGGGTGGAAAGAAAATAACTGCTCAAGGTTCGGAATTGCAACTTTCACAATGACTGTCAACAGTAATAACTATTAGCCATATTCCTTATAGGATTGGCTAGATATATTATATTCCATTATTGTTTCCAAATACTAGTGTTCAGAAAAATGCATACCTAAAATTATGAGGGATTATTGTATGGAAACAAACAAACCAAAACTCCCAGGTTTTAGGTATAATCATAAGGTTTTTGCAGCATTTTACTCAGAACAAAAATCAATAACAAGGCAATGTTTGACCTGAGATTTAGAACAGACAGAAAATGTGCTATGAAGGAGAAAGAAAAAAAACCCACAAGCATGGAGACAAGTTTGTAGGCAATAAATTTCTTATAATGTGATGCTTGAAATAGTTTAAGATGAGGAAGAAAAAACTTTATTGCGGTCATAGACCAAAAGACAAGATAAACAAAACACATGGGGATATACAGCCGAGCCCCACTGAAGGGTGGGAGACAACAGGCAAAATCGATGACAAGGGCCATTCTGTCAACCGTACCATGTAACCGTTAGAAATTTTAATCTATGGTTTAGGAGTATGATCAGTTCGAATTGAGCATAAATGTTAAGATTTACATGAGTGCTTGTGTCAGCACCTGATGCGGCCACCGAGTGGTACGCTGCAAACAATCAGCACAATTGGCCTCAGCCAATGGGAACAACCTGACCCTTCCCATGGTTCTTACAAGTTAAGACTGCAGCAAAAGATGAGTAGTAATCTTTTCTCCTGGTAGTAGGGGCATGTGAATACAATGTGAGCTAGCGATTCCAAGGATCGACCGTCACATGAGCAGTGGGTGGGCTTTGCAACCCTCGAAGGTCTGCTATCTAGGGCATTCGAGGGGATCACGTTAAATCGTGCCTTTAGGAATGCCAGCCTGTAGTTGATGGAGGATAGCTCAGAGAGATGAGGAAGAGCAAGAAGACATTGAAGTTTAACTTTTGATTAAACAAACATCTGTTTAGGCGTACCACAAGAGAACTTTTCATTGTATGTATTGTGTGGTGTACATAATGTCAGTCTTGGAATTTTAGGTATCAGAGTATTCGCCGAACAATGACTAACGACAGGCCAGAGGAGCACTCAACGGCTCTGGATGCAGCTGTAGAAGATCCTGACTTCCATAGCCCACCTGCTGGTAAGAAGCACAACCTCAGCTCAGTTTAAGCTGCTTGTCAAACTGTTTCATTTGAGATTGATCCACTATATATTGAGGACCAAAATACATTGCCATTGAAAAAATGAATTGAACCCAAATAAGTTGAAGGATTCCCACTCCCCTTCAGAGAAATCTAGATGAAATTCTGAATGGTATTTATTTCCCAATGGGTTTTATTGGCCCATTTATCCTGTTTGGGGCACTGTCTAAGCTAGGGATGGCAAACCTTTTGTGGCTCATGTGCCAAAAGCGAGAGGAGCGCAGGGGGGTCTTGCGCGGGTGTGCCATATCCATAGTGCTATGTGCGTGCACCCTGCGCCCCCTGCTTTTGGCACTGTTTTTCCACCCTCCCCAGGCTCCAGAGGCTTTTAAGGAGCTTGGAGAGGGCGAAAACAGTCTCCCCCCCCCACCAGAGGCCCTTCAGAAGCTTCCCTGAAGCCTCTGGAGTACGAAAAACGGGCCCTACGAACAACCCGGAAGTGACTTCCGGTTTGCTTGTACTGTCATGTTTTGCCCTCTAGAGCCTTCAGGGAAGCCTCCTGAGGACTCCTGAATGCTCCGGAGGGCTAAAACCAGCCCTACGAGCAAAGCGGAAGTCCGTTCCCAAACTTCCATTTTCCCCGTAGGGCCAGTTTTTCGTGCTCCAGAGGCTTCCAGGAACATCCTGAAGCCTCCAGAGGTGAACAATGGCCTCAAAAGAAGGCTGAAGTCAGCTGACAAGGCAAGCCTCGCATGCCCTGAGAAATGGCTCCATGTGGCACCTCTGGCACATGTGCCATAGGTTCGCCATCATGGGTCTAAGCATTGTGGGGGAAAGGAAAACAATAGGGGTGGGAGGATGAGTACAAGTTGTTTGCATGTAGCCTCTGCATTTCATTCTTTCATCAGTGAAGCTGGTCATGTGGGATTATGCTGTTTGTAGGTCTGTAGTCACGCAATTTTGGTTTACTGAATATATTGTCATATTTATATTTCTTGGGATTTCCAGTATCAATCCTTTGGTACTCAGATGCTGCTGGTTGAATAATAAATCAGTTTTGCAATCACTTTTATTGGCTTCCTAATAGAAGGAAAAACTCTTGTTTTGTATAATTTTCTTTTTTATATTTTCCCATAATACTTAGAAAATATTTTTGTTTCTTCCACGGTCAGGGTTCAATCTGTTTTTCTCTCACTATCTCTTAAATTCCTGATATTTTAAATTTAAACTAAGCAGCATTCCAGCAAGGTACCAATGGATAGATTATTTAAAAAATAATGAGCAATAATTTAGACGTAACTCTCTCAGATGTTAAAAGTAGAGATTTGAAGTACAGTGGTACCTCGGTTCACGAACTTAATTCGTGAACTGACTCTGGTCGCGAACCGAATTGGTTGCGAACTGAGGCACAGTTTCCCATAGGGTTTAATGTAAATCCGGTTAATCCGTTCTGATCTTTTTTGGGGGGGTTTTAATTCTTGAACTGACTCTGGTCGCGAACCAAATTGGTCGTGACCCGAGGCACAGTTTCCCATAGGGTTTAATGTAAATCTGGTTAATCCGTTCTGATCTTTCTTTTGGTTTTAATTCTTGAACTGACTCTGGTCGCGAACCAAATTGGTTGTGACCCGAGGCGGAGTTCGTGAACCGGACCATATTTTTATGAACTTTTCTGTTCGTGAACCGAAGCGGAGTTTGTGAACCGGAGCATATTTTTATGAACTTTTCTGTTTGTGAACCGAGTTGTTCGTGAACAGAGGCGTTCGTGAACCGAGGTACCACTGTATAAGGAAAGTGAAGGAGTTATAGCGCCACTGTGAATTTTCTTTCCTTAGTAACCTAGGGTAGTGATCTAACAGTGTTCTTTAATCATTTATTTCACTTAATCTGTTTTAAAAAGTGTTTAAGACTCCATTTTATAGTGGTATTTAATACTGAGGAAAAAATAAGTATTCCATGTCACTATAGGAATACTTACGTTTTTACTTATTCTCCTTGATGACATTGAAGTCCTTGTATGACTCAATGACTCTTACTACATCTTTGTATTAGATTACCGAAGGGACAATGTGCTGCCTCATTCTACCTCCAGATCCAGGCTTACTCTGCTGCTCCAGTCACCCCCAGTAAAATTCCTCATCAGCCCAGAATTCTTCACCGTGCTGCATTCAAACTCTGTGAGTAGAACCCACAAATCAAAATTGGTTGTAGACCCTGGAAGAGTCAGATCTATTTACATTTTTAGTACCACATTTTTTTCATACTAGAACAGTGGTCGGCAAACCGCGGCTCGCGAGCCGCACGCGGCTCGCGAGCCGCACTCGGCTCTTTGGCCCCTTGAATGTGGCTCTTCAATCTCTCTCTGATTCCCTCCCTCCCTCCCTCTCTCTCTCTCTGTGCCTCTCTCTGTCTGCCGGTCACTGTGTCCACAGAATACTGCATGAAGCAGCGGCGACTCTGGGCTGCCAGCGACGCCATCCGCGAGGTCCCCCTCGCGTTCCCCGTCTTCCCCGATGGCGACTGGAGTGATCAGGGGCCGTGCAGAAACTCTGCGCTTTTCCACGGTGTGGAAAAGATAGACCCGTGCAGGTCCTGCGGAATTACAGCACAGATTCCCACCGCTACGAACTCTCCGAGGCTGTAATCGGGCGGCGCATGCGTGCGGAAAAGATCGGTGCGTGCATGCCCCGCCCAATTACAGCCTCGGAGAGTTCGTAGCGGTGGGAATCTGCGCTGTAATTCCGCAGGACCTGCACGCGCCTATCTTTTCCACACCGCGGAAAAGCGCCGAGTTTCTGCACGGCCCCTGATCACTCTAGACGCCATCGGGGAAGACGGGGAACGCGAGGGGGACCTCGCAGATGGCGTCGCCGGCAGCGCAGAGTCGCCGCTGCTTCACACGGTATTCTGTGGACACAGTGACCGGCAGACAGAGAGAGGCAGAGAGAGGGGGGGGAGGAAGGAAGGGATTCAGAATCTGACAGACACAGAGAGAATGACAGAGAGAGACAGGAAGGGAGGGGAGAGACACAGAGATAAGAGGGAGGGAGGAAAGAAAGGCAGACACACAGAGAGAATGACAGAAAGAGACAGAGGGAGGGAGGGAGGGAAGGAGGGAGAGAAAGAGCCACAGAGAGAGAGAGTCAGACAGACACAGAGAATGATAGAAAGAGACAGAGAGGGAGGGAGGGAGGGAGGGAGAGAGAGATAAAGAGCCACAGAGAGAAACAGACAGACAGACTCAGAGAATGATAGAAAGAGACAGAGAGGGAGGGAGGGAGAGAGAGATAAAGAGCCACAGAGAGAGACAGACAGACTCAGAGAGAGAGACAGAGAGAGACAGAAAGAGAGAGAAAGAAGGGAAGAAAGAAAAGAAAGAAAAAGAAAGTGGGACAGAGATGAAAGAGAACTTATGACCACAATTGAGGCCAAAATTTTGGTTGCTAAGCAAGACCGTTGTTAAGACATTTTCCAAGTTGGCCACGCCCACCTGGTCACATGACTGCTGAGCCACTCCCACAAAACAGGCCACACCTTCTGGCTCTCAAAAAAATTTCAATCGTGGTATTGTTGATATTTGGCTCTTTTGACTAATGAGTTTGCCGACCACTGTACTAGAATAATGGCAGGTTGGACCTCCAATAAAATTTGTGCGTGTGCGGGGGGGGGGGGGCAAAGCTGGCCCATTTTTTGCTCATTTCTGCCCTCCCCAGCCCCCTCTGAAAGCCTCCTAAAGGCTATGCATGGCCATTTTGGTGAAGGGGACAGGGTTTCAGGAGGCAAAAAATTCTATATTCAGTATATAAGCTGCACCCAGATTTTCAGCCTCTTTTTTGAGGGAAAAAGGTACGTATTATACTCTGAAAAATATGATGAATCAAATGGTTTTGCACAACATGATATGCTTAACTTCAGAAGCGTCCATAGCAGTTTATTTTTTTATTTTAATCACATTTATATCCCGCCCTTCTCCACGAAGGCCCCAGGGCAGCGCACAGGAATTTAAAAAACATACAAAACGATAAATACAAAATTTAAAAACATATTAAATTACAATCCTATGCTAAAAACCAAATTAAAATCCCCAATTTAAAACTATCTAAAATAGCCCCGACGGGAGGTTAGGCTAGGCCGGCTTGCTGAAAGAGATGTGTCTTTAGACACTGGCGGAAGAGGCGGAGGTCCGAGATGGTACGCAATTCAGGGGGTAGGTCGTTCCAAAGGGCAGGGCCCGCCACAGAGAAGGCTCTTCCCCTGAGTGTCGCCAGTTGGCATTGCCCGGCCGACGGCACCCTGAGAAGGCCCTCTCTGTGAGAGCGGATCGGCCGAAGGGATGTATGGGGCAGGAGACGGTCTCGCATATAACTAGGCCCCGAGCCATGGAGCGCTTTAAAGATGGTCGTCAGAACCTTGAAGCGCACCCGAAAGGCCACAGGAAGCCAGTGCAGCTCGCGCAGGATCGGTGTTATCTAGAGGCTCCCGTAATCACCCGCGCGGCTGCATTCTGGACTAACTGCTAGCTTTCGAGTGCACCTCAAGGGAAGCCCCATGTAGAGAGCATTACAGTAATCGAGTCGGGATGTCACGAGAGCTTGAGTGACTGTGCGAAGGGCCGCCCGGTCCAATAAGGGGCGCAATTTGCGCATCAGGCGTACCTGATGAAATGCCCCCCTGGCCACGGCTGCCACATGGTCCTCCATGGACAGCCGGGAGTCCAGGATGACACCCAAATTGTGCGCCCTCTCCACGGGGGCCAGTGTTTCGCCCCAATGGCCAGAGTTGGAATAATCTGGCTGAACCGGGGTGCCGGAAACCACAGCCACTCAGTCTTGGACGGGTTGAGCTTGAGTTTGTTATTACCCATCCAGATCCGTACGGCCTCCAAACACCGGGACAGCACCTCGGCGGCATCGTTGGGGTGGTCTGGGGTGGATATGTACAGCTGGGTGTCATCAGCGTACAGATGGTATCCCACCCCAAAACCATGGATGATCTCGCCCAGCGGCTTCATATATTCATACATTCCTGCGCGCCGCCCTGGGTCCGCTTGGAGAAGGGCGGGGTATAAATATAATAAATATAAATATAATATATGTGTTGAACAGGAGGGGTGAGAGGACCGACCCCTGAGGAACCCCGCATAAGAGGGGTCTCGAGGTCGACCTCTGCCTCCCGTCAACACATATTGCGACCGACCAGAGAGGTAGGACGAGAACCACCGTAAAACGGTGCCTCCCAGCCCCAACCCCCCCAGTCGGTGCAATAGGATACCATGGTCGATGGTATCAAAAGCCACTGAGAGGTCTAACAGGACAAGGATAGAGGAACAGCCTCTATCCTGCGCCCTCCAGAGATTATCAACCAACGCGACCAATGCCGTCTCGGTGCTGTGACCGGGTCGGAAGCCGGACTGGCGCGGGTCTAGATAATCAATTTCCTCCAGGTGTCGCGGAAACTGTTGGGCCACCACACTCTCAACAACCTTCACTAAAAAGTGGAGGTTGGAGACCGGACGATAGTTCTCTAATAATGCTGGGTCCAGGGAAGGCTTCTTGAGGAGGGGCCTCACTACCGCCTCTTTCAAGACGGCAGGCAAGGACCCCTCACTCAAGGAGGCATTGACAATCTCCTGGAGCCAGCTCGTGTCGTCTCCCAGGATGCCAGTACAAGCCAGGAGGGACACGGGTCCAATAAACATGTGGTCGCCTTAAGTCTCCTTAACAACTTGTCCATATCCTCGGTAGTAACAAAATCAAACTCCTCCCAGAATGGTGCCTCAAGACCAGCCTCGGACAATCCCATCGGACCACTGTCGATGGAGGGTAGCTCATTCCGAATACGAGTGATTTTATCCTGCAGATAAATCCCAAATTCCTCTGCTCGTCCCTGCAAAGGGGCTTCCCGCGGCCTCTGGTGAAGGAGGGAGCGGGTCACACAAACAGGGCGGCAGGGCGGTTATCTGCGGATGCAATAAGAGTGGCATAATACTCACGTTTGGCCACCTTTATCACCACTAAGTAAGCCCTAATATGGGTTCTCACTAGTGTTCGGTCGGCTTCGGAGCGAGAGGATATCCATTTGCTCTCTAGGCGTCTCTTGTGGCGTTTCATCTCCCTCAGCTCCTCGGTAAACCAAGGAGCCTGGGTGATTCGTCGCCGCAAGAGAGGCTGCAAGGGCACGACTCGGTCCAAGGCCCCCGTGGCCGCACTTAACCATGCGGCCACTAGGTCCTCAGTCGAGTCGCGGGGCAAGTCCACAGGAATTGGCCCAAGCTCCCTCTGGAACCTTTCCGGGTACATCAGGAGCCTGGGGCAGAACCATCTGGGAATCTCAGTTTCCGCCTCCCCGCGGTGAGGTGAGGTGATTGGAAAGTCTAGCCGGAGGAGAGCGTGATCTGTCCATGACAAAGGTGTGATGGCTAAGTCCCCTATTCCCAGATCACTGCTCCACTGTCCCGAGACGAAGATTAGATCCAGGGTGTGTCCTCCCTCGTGAATAGGGCCTAAAACTACCTGGGTCAGGTCCATGGCCATCATGGAGGCCATGAACTCCCGAGCTGCTCCAGAGGCCTTGCCTACTGACGGCAAGTTAAAGTCCCCCATGACTACTAGTCTGGGGGTGTCAACCGCCGCCTCGGCTATCACCTCTAGGAGCTCGGGCAGGGTTGTTGTTGCATAGCGAAGAGCCAGGTACACAACTAACACGCCCAACTGCCTCCCTAGGCCCCACCTCACGCAGAGAGATTCACACCCGGTCGTCTGAGGGATCGTGGTCTCCCTTGGCTCAAGACCTTCCTTAACCATAATCGCCACTCCCCCACCCCCAGTTAATTGTTGTTACCATAAATTAAGAAAAAATAATTCTCCACATTCTTATCAGCTTATTACTTTCTTTTGCATCCAGACTAAGCGAGGAGTTTAAAGCTTTTAACTTTGCATTGGTTAAGCATTTAACGAATGCAAACATTTAATTCCTCTCTGAAACCTGATTCTTTCACCCTACTATTAACACTGCACAACACCAGGAGTATAGTGAGCAGTTAATTCTGAAGGAATCGGAGTTTATGTTAGGGGACGGCAAATTCCCTTGGCTAATGTTAGTCCGAGAACCTGAAAATAACTTTTGATTTCTTCTCCTTCCACCAGAGTGCCTACAGAATGTTTACAAATAATACTTGTCTGAAGCACATGATCACCAAAGTTCGACGAGATACCCATCATTTTGAGCGCTACCAGCATAATCGGGATTTAGTTGGCTTTTTGAACATGTTTGCGAACAAACAGCTAGAATTACCACGTGGCTGGGAAATGAAGCACGATCATCAGGGCAAGGTAACAGATATAAAGAGGCAGCTTTTAAAATAAACATATTGGCTTGTCTTAATCCAAATATTGACAAAATCAAAGCATGCATACATACTCATTACGCTATAAATGAAAAATTTAAAAATGCACTCATCTGAAGGTCTCTTAAGTGCTGTACAAAAAACAGTGACATAGTCAATGAAACATACAACAAATGCAATACAATGGAAACATAACTTTAAATAACAACAAAAACACTCATACTTGATAATAGCAAATATGAAAACTTAACTATTTTCATTTATTCAAAACTAGCGTTGCTGTGGCCCAGTCTGGCTAACCAATCTGTATGAAGATCTACACCTGCACACACAAACACGTGCACACAACCACCGTATAACCCCCAACCTACCTACCTTTCCCTCTCTCCCTCTACCTATCTACCTATTTTGAAGTGGCAAAGGGTTCCATGTGAACAGCAGTTGAACATGGGCCAGTCAGTCCTGAGAGATAGGCGAGTGCCATTCCAAAGGGACAGGCGATGGCCTCCGTCGCCCTCGGCCTCTCTCTCTCTATCCCTCTACTGTATTTCTCCCTCTCTCTCTCTATCCCCCTACCTACCTACCTACCTACCTACCTACCTACCTACCTACCTACCACATTTCTCCCTCCCTCTCTCTATCCCTATAGCTTCCTACCTACCTACCTACTGTATTTCTCCTTGAATCTTATGGACAGAGTATTTTATGTCATAAAAGATGATATAATACCTGTGGCCCACTGCTCTCTCTGTATCCATCTACCTACATTTTTTACATTTCCGTTGCGTGTATCTGGCACAGGTGTGACATCTACACAATATATATATATATATATATATATATATATATATATATATATATATATATATATATATATATATATATATATATATATATATATATATATATATATATAAATTTTTTTTTAAAATTAAATTTATACCCCGCCCTTCTCCAAACGGACCCAGGGCGGCGTACAGAGATGTTAAAACACATATAAAACATATAAAATTTTAAAAAACTTATTCTAATAGACCCTGCGCTAAAAACCGAATTTCAAAAACCCAAATTTAAAACTCTCATATATATATATATATGAGAGATAATTATCTCATATATATATATGAGAGATAATTATCACAGCTCCTGTTAAGAGGTCCCTTTAAGGGGAGGAGACTCAACGTCATCCCTCTCTGCCCTTCGACTCATCCTAGAGATCATCCAGACAGAGAACCTAATTAGATTACTGCTGTGTGACATTTTTTAGATATGTGTTAGAATTTTTAGTTAGAAGGAGTATGGCCAGCTGAAGAAGGCTAATAAGCCTGAAATGGATCCATCCTGGTCTCTTTATTTTCAGCCCTTAAAAAATTCTAACATATATATATATTTATATGTGTGTGTGTGTGTGTGTGTGTGTGTGTGTTAGTTTTTATGAGCTGATCAATAAATTTAAATTAGAGAGACCAAGATAGATCTATTTTGAGCTTATTAGCTCTCATCAGTTGGCCACACCCCACTGGGATTCGAACCGGGGCTGTAATGAATCCAAGGCAGAAGCCTAGCACTCCAGCCTAATTGGTTCTACCCTGTTTCATCAGCTAATCCAGGATTATTTAGTATAGATAATTGTTTCCACAACTTCCTGTAAGGGCCCCATTTTAAGGGAGGAGACATGCTGTTTCCCTCTCTGCCTGTCGGCTCATCACCAGAGATGAGCCGACAGGCAGAGAGAAACATATATATATATATATATATATATATATATATATATATAGATAGATAGATAGATAGATAGATAGATAGATAGATAGATAGATAGATAGATAGATAGATAGATAGATAGATATAGATAATTGTTACCACAACTTCCTGTAAGGGCCCCAATTAAGGGAGGAGACATGCTGTTTTCCTCTCTGCCTGTCGGCTCATCACCAGAGATCATCTAGACAGAGAACCATTTTTTAGTTACGTTGTGTAATATTTTTTAGATATGTGCTAGTTTTTATGAGCTGATCAATACATTTAAATTTGAGAGGCAGAGAGGGAAACAGCATGTCTCCTCCCTTAATTGGGGCCCTTACAGGAAGTTGTGGTAACAATTATCTATACTAAATACTCCTGGATTAGCTGATGAAACAGGGTAGAACCGATTAGGCTGGAGTGCTAGGCTTCTGCCTTAGATACATTACAGCCCCGGTTCGAATCCCAGTGGGGTGTGGCCAACTGATGAGAGCTAATAAGCTCGAAATAGATCTATCTTGGTCTCTCAAATTTAAATGTATTGATCAGGACCAAGCCGGAAGCACCAAGCCGGAAGCACCAGCCTGAAGATGATGAATGAGATTTCATCGAAACGTCGTGAAGATACTTCCAATTCTACGCGGGAGAAAACCCGAACAACCAAAGACCTACATACAAACACCCGCGAAAACCTCAGAAAACAAATATATATATATGTATATGTATATGTATATGTATATATGTATGTATATATATATGTTTTCGTTGATTTTCACGGGTGTAGGTATGCTGGCATGGCTGGCTTCGGGGATTTTCCCGTGTATATAGCATGGAGATGTTATTGCAACGTTTCGACACCTGGTGGTGAACATCTGTAGCTCGGGTGTAGGATGAGCGTGAAGGTTCGTTCCCTGAGTTTGTGGGTTGGTTTCCAAACAATTCGTTACTAGGCTAGGTAACATCTTCAGCAGAGTTTAGGGGATGTCAGTGTTAGTGTTGTTCCCTGACTTGATGGGTCCCTTATCTGACGTAACCTGACCATCACAAGACCTACTGACCACATGAAGCCATTATAAACAGAAGAACGCTGACATCCCCTAAACTCCACTGAAGATAGCCTGGTAATGAAACGTTTGGAAACCAATCCACAAGCTCAGAGAACGAACCTTCACTCTCACTTCCTAGAATCTCTTAGGGTATATATGTTAGGTTAGGGCAGTGCTTCTCAATTATTTTCTGTCATGCCCCCCTAGGAAGAAGAAAACATTTCGCGCCCCCCGCGCGACTGTAAATAGTATCATCCGGGTGTAAAAGTCACACGGGCGGGTTTGGCTAATCAGGATAGAGCATCATGTCTATCCAATCGGGTCTGTTCTCCTCGAAAGGGAGGAGCATGCGCAGTCACAGAGACATAAACACGGGGCTTGGCTTGTTATGACAGTGTTTGCCGAGGTCAAACGCGCCCCCCTTTATGGAGCCTCGCGCCCCCCCTGGGGGGCGCGCCCCACTATTTGAGAAGCACTGGGTTAGGGTAGTATAGGCTTAGTTTGGCAAGATTCTGTCTATATGATGTATGCAAATAAACAACTGAATGTTGGCTGAATGGTTTCATGTCATTTTTGGGCTGGGCCTAACAGTAATCAACTATAATATAAATAACAAAATATTACCATAAAGAAAAATACAGGTAAAAACACTTCTGTGGGACATGAGAACTTATCAGACCCTGAAGCCTTTTTGAAAGAACAAAATAATTGAAGTTGATCTTACATTCAGGAGAATGCTATTCCAGAGTGGGGGCAGGAAGTAAGAAAAGTATGTTAAATCTTGAGCAAAGCTTCATGATTTTTTCCCCTTTCTGTAGTTATGCTTGTAAGTTTGTGAACCTTTTTGAATTTTCAAAATTTCTCCGTAGATTGTTCTCCACACAAATCTTACTAGATAAAGAGAACACAAATATAGTAAATGACTCAAAAACATTATAGTTTTTCATTTATTCATTGAAGAAAATGATCCCAAACTACATATTGGTGTGTGACAAAGATATGTGAACCTTTGCTGGAGCATCCAACCCTCTTCGGCAGCAATAACTGGAAGTAAATGTTTATGATAACTCTTGATCAGTCCTACACATCAGCTTGGAGGAATGTTAACCCAATCTTTCCCGCATAAGAACTTCAACTCAGGGATGTGGATGGACTTCCTTGCATGAACCTTGCTTCAGGTCCTCCTATAACATTTCTCTAGGATTAAAGTCAGGACTTTGACTTAGCTATTCCAAAACTTTAATTTCCTTCTGCTTCAGCCATTCCTTAGTGATATGATTTATGTATTTTGGGTCATTTTCTTGCTGCTTACTTACTTTTACTGGTTTCACTCCCAAGTCCTTCAAGATGATCTTCCCAAATATGGACTTTGTTTGCTTATCATCCCAATATGACAACAAATGATCCACAAGTAGTTTGATGTTTTGTATGAACCTGTTCTTCGAAACAGTGGTTAAAATATAACTTTTATTTCATGTATGTACTTCACGTTTCCACTTTCCCTTGAACTTCAGTTCATAATCATATACCTTGACATTTTCCAGTAGAATCTGCTAGTCCAGAGGTCTGCAAAGTTGGCTCTTTTATGACTGGTGGACTTCAACTCCCAGAACTCTGGGAGGTGAAGTTCACCAGTCTCAAAAGAGCCAACTTTGCAGACCCCTGTGCTAGGCTGATTCAGAATTCATAGCACTGATAGTTGGATTGGATAACCTCTATCACTTCTAATGCTTCTTCAAATCAAACTTGTTTTACTTCGTTTAGCATTGCAATTATTTGTTTTGAGCTATTTTCAGTTTTCTCCAGCATTAATTATCATTCAGGGACCTCAGTTTTTCTTTTCCAACTCTTTTGATGGCCACAACAGTATGTTGTGACTGGACAAAGCATGGCCTTGACAATACATACTTTTCATTATCAATTTAATTTCACTGCACATTACTATAGTGCCTATAATTTACTTGAAGCAGAGCTTCAGTTAGCTAACTTGGATAAACTTGTAGTTTGTCCAAACCAAAATATCCTGTTTCTTTTCCCAACTACCAAAATATCCAAACTACACCCTTTCTCTGGTGGCTAGTGGAAATTTTAAAATTAGGCCCATATGCTCTCACTTGTGCTCTACCTCGTAGTATTCAGCTTGGTTCCCAGCTTCAGTATCATGGTTCAGATTAGAACAGAGCTTTGAAGCTCCATTGATTTTTCTTTTCTCTAATAGTACTTCAAAACAGGAATTTCATTACATAACAAAATGCTATTGCTTGGTCTCAAGCCTGTATGCATAATATGATTGCATTTATTTAGTGTAATCCATAAGCATCTTTACTGTTTGCTTAAGTATATGATATAAATAAATGCTGTATAGTTTGTTATATTTTTGTGAAAGAATCAGTGTTATGCATAAGCAACTCTATTTATTGGGAGCCATTTGTTTCCCTACCTGACAAACATGCTCTCAAATTATGACTATGCTTTCAAATTATGTGTCTGATTTGGGATTCATCTCATTAAGATTTTAGCCTTTGGGAGATTGCACTCATGCTACCTTATTTTAGATAGAAAAGATACCAAGCAGAGGTTCCTAAACCAGTTAGGCCAGAGTATTTGAAATATACAAAACTGAACAGGATTGGAATGGTTTAAAATATCAAGCTTAATTGGGTTGATGACAAGAACAAGAAGATAACTCCCAAGCTTTCAGCTAAAATAATTCACACAGTTCACTAAAGTTTGCATCTGAATTGTAAACCTTTTATAGACATGGCTGGGTGCATAGCAGGTATCTAGTATAGTTTTCTGAGACAATTTGTAACAATTTGTTAAACAAAAGTTTCATTAAAATATATGGTATTCCATCACAATGTCAAATCAGAAGCGCATGGGTTGACAAATAGTCAATCAGATGGGTCAACGCAGTAATGTGGAGAACTAGGGTGGCTTCTGACAGGCAGTTTGGTGTCAGCAGTTAATAGTGGTGGCAGGAAGTTTCTACTTTAAGAATTACAAGATTGTTATTAATGTAGCCTTATGATCAAATAGAATTACTTTGTCTAATCATGTTTCCTATCTAGGGGTGACATCAAGCTTGCAAGTTTGAAAATTCAAAGTTCTTTCTGCCAATTTTAACTGTTTGATCCATTAGGGTGGATCCTTCATAAGTTTCTTGCCCTGACAGTTAAGCCACTGGAGTCTCCTACCTCTCTTGTCTGATTGTTACCTAGGCAGCATCTCTTTCCCTGGTTCCCAAGGTCATCCACACATTCCATTACATACATGCACTCACCAGGAGTCATCACTCATTCAAAGGCACCCATAAAGGAGAATGTGTTTCTAAGTTTGACTTTCAAACAGACTCCTATGTCAATTTGTAAGGCCTATCTGTTCTTCAACTTGTGTTATGCTCTCATAGCGTCAGTGGTGGGTTCCGGATTCCGTTCCAACTGGTACGGTTGGAACGGCCCCGGCGTCACCCACATGGATGTGAGCGGTGCACGTGCAAACATGTGCAGTGCGCACATGCATCATACCTGTGACGCTTCCACAAGCCTCCGCGACGCTCCAGCTGCTTGCATCTGGTTCTCCGGGCTGACTCCGGTATGCCCGTACCAGGGCGTACCTCCTGAAACCCACTCCTGCATAGCATTTCCAGCAAAGACAGTGTAGTTAAGAACAGCAATATAAATAGTTGTGGTATTTTGTTGTATTCTATAGTTGTTTTTGTTTTTGCTGTGATATGAAGACATTTGTTGGTCCTGCACACCTGATATTTCACAATTATTTTTTTATAGAAGCAGCTTATTTAACAAGCAATTGTACTATGGAATCTCTAGTCAGCTTCATTCTTGAGTTGGGTGATAAGCATTTGATTAGCTGTCTTTAAATGTGTGTTACCTTTGATGTGCAAATATTTTAAAGTCCCTCCCCCTCCCCAGCATGTATGGGATTTTTTTTTGACTGTTTCAAGGGAGATCTGTGGATGTATGCAAGACAGATAATTTGCTAAAGCAGGTAGATTAATAGTTATAAAATAGTACACATTTGACGAAAATTCATACGAGATAATACTTATACCAAAATAAATTGTCACTGATGTATTGCATCTTTCTCCTGTTCCCCTGAATCTATTCACACATTCCTCCTTTCCAAATTGCTTTAGAGCAGTGGTGTCAAACTCGCAGCATCACAGCGGCATTATGTGACATATCGGGACTTTCCCCTCTTTGCTAAATCAGGCATGGGTGTGGCTAGCATATGACGGGAGTTTGACAGCCCTGCTTTAGAGCATCTCCAAAGCAGAGCGGATAGTGGGAAAAATCTAATGAGGGTTATTTTTTTGTGACTCATGATTGGATTTAGCATCTTGGAAGTAGACAAGAAAAAAACTCAAAAATATAAATTAAGGAAGTTCTTGAAAAACACAGATACGTTGGTCTTTCGGTATAGGAAGATAACACATTGCTTATAGAGCCTAGCCATATTTCAGTCTTTCAGGATGTAGAAATAATTGGAGAGAAAAACAGTGAAGAAGAATCAGTAGTTGATCATAGTTAGAAAACTAGATAGATTAATGGAATATTGTCTCTTCTAAATACCACGGTAGATAATATAGAAAGTCATCCTACAATATGGGAGGAAACTTGTCACCCAACAAATTCACAATCAACATAAGATGAAAGAATGGCTAACTTGGATGGTTTTGATAAACAATTGGATAAGTCATGAAGGACAAGTTTCTCAAGGGCAAAGTGTCTTGAAAACCTCTTACTATCAGATTGGGAAGAAAAACTTTCTGAATGAGGTAGCTGAGAAATTTCTAAAGTTATTGACCTTACATGGTATTTTTAAAATCTGCCTTTGGAATCGAGGTTGGTAGAGTTGGAATAGCCCTGCTTAAGTTATACCAGACATCCCTCAGTCTATAATAAAACATGCAATAGGAATTAATTGGTTTCTTTGTATTTATATTATTCTGTTCATGGTTGTAATCTTACTCTATATAAGAATTAAAGTGAGAATATAAGAAGATTGTATTATAAATTATTTTTCTAATAGTTTTTTAATTTTTAATGAAAGAAAAAAGAATAAGAAACTTGTTTGTGAGCAGGGACACATTGGGAATTTTGGAAGTATGTAATAAGTGGCTCACAAAATGACTGCCATGATGATCTTTGTTGGTCACAAAATGTTTACACTTTAGGAAGCAAACTACCTTCTCAGGAAACTCAAGTCATTTCTCTAAAATCATGTGATTCTAGAGTAGTGTTTCCCAACCTTGGCCACTTGAAGATGTCCAGACGTCAATTCCCAGAATTACCCAGCCAGCATTTGCTGGCTTGGGAATTCTGGAAGTTGAAGTCCAGACATCTTCAAGTGGCCAAGGTTGGGAAACACTGTTATAGAGGATGCTTTATATCACTTCAGCTTCCTTTTGGTTTATATTTGTCAAATGAATCCTTTAAAAAAAAGTTAGGAAGCCTAAGTGGATACTGAAATATAGCTACCCCAGCATTCATTAACAATGAAGCTTGTCATTGCAACACGTAGTGCTTTTAAAAAAATCTCTTTCTCCCTCTCTCTCCCTCTGCCTCCCACCCACCTTCAAATGTTAGGCCTTCTCTTAACTCTACAGTGTCTTGAGTGTAGTGAATTTATTTATTTATTCAATTTCTATGATAACAGAAAGGAGAATCTCTGTTTTCTAGAGCACTAACTGTCTATACCATATGTATTATGTATTGAGAAAAATAACAGAAATCTTTGTGTCATAGTTTGGTTCATAACTTAGTTATCATTAGACCGGTGATTTCCTGTGTCTGCATTCAGTGATCTAACTGAAACTTAATGCTGAAAGATATGCAGCCTGAAATACCACAGTGAGCAAAGAATTGTGAATAATGCTATTTTTTTCCTTTGCTAGGCTTTTTTTGTTGACCACAATTCACGTACCACCACGTTCATTGACCCACGGCTTCCTTTGCAGAGCAGCAGACCAACTAGCGCTTTGGTTCACCGGCAGCACTTAACAAGGCAGCGCAGTCACAGTGCTGGTGAGGTAAGCTTGAATTGGCCCAAGTGTTTTGGTTTAATTAGATGTTTCACCATTGGTTTCTGTCTTTCATATTGGCATTTTCCATTGTGTTAAAAGCATACATCCACCCACCCACCCCTTTCACAGAATGAATGCCCTCTTATTATAGGAAACACATACAAGGAATTTTTGAATTTGCCATGATAAAGTATGGATTATGAACATGTGAAAGTGTTCGGATTATGGAATGAACTGGGATTTGAACTTGGGCCTTCCACTATTTAATTTAACGCCATGAGCCATTACACACCATTGGTTCTCAAAGAAAACATTTTATTTATCTATTGGATCAATTTTTAAATTGCTATTCACATATCCCCTTGCTATCCTATCTGTCAAGCTGCCCCTCAATGGTGGCAAGCCAGTCAGAAAAGGCAACAGCCGTAAGAGTATCAGCTGAATGATTACACTCGAGGGATAGCGTATGGAGGCATTACTGATTACACCGTGGTATGAAGACACCAGGTTTTGATCTCCAATTGATTGGTTGTCTCTTTGAAACCCACAGATATTGTGGGTTGAATCTAGCATTTTGGAGGCAAAGCGTTTTCAATCCAACCCAGATGCTGATAATGTATTTTATTTATTGTCTTGAGTTCTGAACACTCCCAGTTCTTCCTTGGGCAATTTTCTACTAACTCCCAAGTCATCAGCTGTGTAGCCATGAACTATTCTAAGCTTGGTACTAGAACAAAGTATACAAATGTCAGAATTGCAATTATCATCTATTGCATATGATGGAAGATAAAGAAGACAAGAGCTCCCATTGCTCCTGGGTATATAGCAGGTTGTGTCAGGTTGTGACCTGAGTCAGCTGAATTCAGGTTGTGCCAGGTTGGCAAAGGAGTTTGAACTTTGCAATTATTTTTTACAAAACCTCTTTGTCGTTTTCCTTTTGTACCACCAGGAGGCCTTTCCCTGCAAATATATTCAAAGCAACATAAGCAATAGGCTGGCTGTAGAGCACTTCCGTAAAACAGGTGATAGTAGAAAAGAGGCATACATAGAAATTTGATCCTTGCAATATCAAAAGATAGAATAATCTTAAATAAAAGGTAAAATCTCCATCAAATTAAGCTTGGTGATTTATGTTATCATATTTCCTAATTTAATTTATTGGGTAAACCTATGTGTTTGGATTAACCAATTGTCAGATTGGAATGCCCCCCCTCCTCTTTTTAATGTATTACCAATCAGAACGCTAAAGACATTCTAGTAATCATGAAACAATAGCTGTGCTTAAAGAGGAATGCATGTAGAAACACAACATTAAACAAAAAGTCAGCAGTGATTTATGAGCTAATTATATTTGCATTGTGTTTCCCTTTCAAACAAAGTATAATGACAATGACTACTTCTCCTTCCTTTAATAAAGTATGGTTATGCCCCATTTTGCTAATACTGCATCCAGTTTTGGTCACCACAATGTAGAAAAGATGTGGAGACTCTAGAAATAGTGCAGAGAAGAGCAACCAAGATGATTAGGGGACTGGAGACTAAAACATATGAAGAACGGTTGCAGGAACGGTTGTCTAGTTTAATGAAAAGAAGGACTAGGGGAGACATGATAGCAGTCTTCCAATATCTCTGGGGCTGCCATAAAGAAGAGGGAGTCAAACTATTCTCCAAAGCACCTGAGGGTAGGACAAGAAGCAATGGGTGGAGACTAGAGGAGAAATTTCCTGACAGTTGGAACAATTAATCAGTGGAACAAGTTGCCTCCAGAAGTTATGAAAGCTCCAACACTGGAAGTTTTTAAGAAGATGTTGGATAACCATTTGTCTGAAGTGGCATTGGGTTTCCTGCCTAAACAAGGGATTGGACTAGAAGACCTCCAAAGTTCCTTCCAACTCTGCTATTCTATTCTATTCTATTCTAGCCTACCCTACCCTACCCTACCCTACCCTATCAACAGCAACTGAAGAAATAGATTCATCTGCTTCTTTATATCTCTGAAGTTTCTTGCATTGAGACAGATTTTATGGAAATAAAGGCAGCTGCAGGGGGCTGAAAGATAAAGAGAAGTTCACGTGTAGATATGGAAGGAAAAATCCATTGTGGAAACTGTTTATGCAGTGCTGCTATTAACCATTACATTCAACCATAAGTTTTTCCTTTCTTTATAAGAATTCTTGGTAACAAAGCCTGCAGTTGGGCTTAATTTTCAGCGATAGTGATAAAAATCAAGGAATTGGAGTGAACAGTACTTGGATTTCAACTTCTGGGATCAACTTCAGAAGGTGCTGTTCTGTTCCATTTCCAGGAAAAAGAGGTTCCCACTGAAAAATGGGAACTTTTCAATTATAAAACAAATAAAATTTGATCTAATGCGGCGAAGCAAAATTTAATAGCTATACTATCTGTTTGGCAAAGCATTGTTGACATGTGCAATTCTCACACTGAGAGAAAAGTGAGTGCTGTCAGCATAGAAAACAAATAGTAGTGTGGTAAAAAAACAATACAACTGCGGAACCTCCAGCAAAGAGACCGACTAACTGGAGCCAGGAAATTGCAGAAGTTAAGCTTGTGTTCAAGAAGGGGAAATTTTGGGTTGTTGCTGCAAAGGGAAGTGACGTTCGTAGATGATTAGCTTAGGCTTTCTATGTGCATCCTAATACTTTCGTTGCATTAACCATTAACTTTAGCTACATTTAGTGAAATTTATACTCATGAACTATTGGCAATTCCTTATGCATTTCATTAAAACATCCCAAACCTTCAAACACAGCACTGATGAATTTATCTCCTTACTTACAGGCAGGTTAATCTTGGAGCCTTTCATATTTTTACAGGGATGAAATATGAGATTTCATACCAGCTACACTGAGATTTGGCAAATAGAATAATACAGTAACCCTCAGTCTAATTATTATTATTCACAGGAAATTTACAATCTTAGAACTCTTGGACAGTCTGAAAGGGAATTCCAAATCTTTCTCTCCATGCCTTAGTCCTTTTCTCTTTTATTGCTTTATATTTGCATCTCAAAGGAAACTCACATTGATGCTTTTAGAAGCTTTAGATGCTGGAATATTTTAAAGGACTTCTTCCCATCCAGCAGTGGTGGCTCAGCGGTTAAGATGCTGGAAAGCCGACAAGCCCAGGCTCGAGACCCAAGCTCTGTATGATTGCCAATCTAGCAGTTCAAAAGCATGCAAATGTGATTAGATAAATAGGTGTCACCTTGGCGGGAGGGTATCAATACTCTGTGACATAGTGCAGGCTACATGACTATAGAAATGTCTTTCGACAGTGCTGGCTCAACATCCTAGAACCGTGATGGCGAACCTATGGCATGCATGCGTGCATTGACTAGCTGACTTTGGCCTTCTTTTGAGGCTGTTTTTTGCCATCAGGAGGCTTTCTTTAAGCCTCCTGAGTGTGAAAACCCAGCCCTAAGGGCAAACCGGAAGTTCAGGAACAGACTTCTGGTTTGGCCATAGGGCCAATTTTTGCCCTCCAAAGCCTTCAGGGAATCCTCCTGAAGGTCCCTGAAGGTTCTGGAGGTCAAAAATCGGCCCTATGGAAAAACCAGAAGTCACAATTCTCGAACCTCCGGGATCTCCGTTTTTCACCCTCCGGAGGCTTCAGGGAAGCTCCTGAGGCCTCCAGAGGGCATCGAGGGGGGCAGGGAAGGCTGTTTTCGCCCTCCCCAGGCTCCTAGAAAGCCTCTGGAGCCTGGAGAGGGCAAAAAAACTGCACCAAAAGTGTGTGTGTGTGTGTTTCTGGTTGCGTGCACATGCGTGCAGGGGTGGTGTCACGTGCATAGCATTATGGGTATGACACACCCAGGCACGACCTCCCTGCGCTCCCCCTGCTTTTGGCATGGGCGCCAAAAAAGGTTCGCCATCACTGCCCTAGAAATAGAGATGAGCACCTCCCCTAAAGCAGAATCTCCAAACCTCAGGCTGGGGCCCACTACCAGGCTCCAGCCAGTTGAGAACTGAGCAGTGGAAGTGGCGGGCAAGCAACATGCCCATGCACAGTCCATTTGTGCCCGCCACTTGTGCAAATGGAATTGCACAAATGTGCTTGCCTGCTGTTCATGTGGAACCATCCCCTCTCATCCCTTGGCAAATCTGGAAAAGTTGGAGACCACTGCCCTATATTCAGCAATGACTAGTGGAGTAAATCCATAGGGATTCCTTTACCTTTATCTCCCCTTTCAGCTCCTGTAGATGCTCCTACAATTGCTAGGACTTCATAAGGATTTTGTTTACATAATATATTTAAAAATACAATTCTTCTTCTTGCAATCATTATATCATGGGAAATCTAAATCTTTTGGAAAATCTAAAATATGTTTCCTGATTTTCATTCATTGAATGAACTCATCAGTAACATAAGATCATTTTTATTTTTAAATTTTATTGCCTGTCCATCTCACCTGGGCAGTTTACAATTACATATACAGTTAAAACATTGATAATTAAAAGACATTGATAATTAGTAGCATTATAACATGGAAAAGCCATGTTGTTCTTCAGATTAGAAATATTAAAATAAAAAAATAAAAAACTGGGAAGGAGGGAGAGTTAGGATTAAAACAGTTGTTGAGGCGGAAGCCTTTCTTAAAAAACATTCCTCTGTCCTGGGGGAAGATTCAGGGGGGGCAGGGGGGGCCACGGCTCCGCCCGCTGGGGGCCAGGAAGGAGAAAAAGAAGATACAATTGCCAAGAGACTTAGATCGAAAAAATAACTTTGCTTTTTTATTAACATTGTATAATCTTTATATCTGGATGTTTGCACACGACTGCCAGCATAGAACTGAGAATTTAGGAAGCATGCACTTACTTTCACATCGTAGTATTTTTGAAAAATGTTTTTTTTAATGTTTTATTATGAAGCCCTGGAAGGGCCAATGATCCCGACGCGAAAGTTCTCAAAATGTTTCTGTATCCCTTACCCTATCCTTTTGGAAAATTGTAAAAACCAATAAAACTTTTTCAATATAAAAAAGAAATATTAAAGACTGCAGATTTACCCATTTTCTCTGATTTGTACATCTATTTTTCTCTGGTTGTTTGTCTGAAAACTATATGAATTTTAACCAGTGCCTCCTAATTTACATGAAAGTCTCTATTATCGGCTTGAGAAAAACAGGGGGGAAACGGTTTCTGTTCTAAATATGGTGGAAATTCAGCTGAGCAGAGAGAGAAAGGTTTCTCTGACTGAAAAATCCTTTGCTTCACAGAAATCACTGGGATTCCTTTTTAATTTTCTGCCATCTAATAAAACCTTTTATTTTGTCAAACATTCACTTGGCTTAGCAAATAAAAGTTTCTATGCTCTGTAAGATTTTAAGGAAGGACAGGGCAAAAATTCTCAAATAAATAGTATATGAAATGTATAGGATGGTAAGAAGGACTTCTGTACACTAAGATATCTTCTGTTTTATTTTTCAGGTGGGAGAAGACTCACGCCATTCAGGACCTCCAGTCTTGCCAAGGCCATCAAGTACATTCAGTGCAGTCAGCAGGGCTCAATACCAGGACATGGTGCCAGTGGGTATGTCTTCATTTGGAGCCCCTTGAAATGCAGTCTTTGCTTTTTATTTTATTGTGTCAAAGCATAAGGTTGCTTCTACAAGTACTCTTGTATAGCTCAAAAAGGAAACATTTAGATGCTTCCTAACAATAAAAAGGGGCGCGATGGCTCAGTGGCTAAGACGCTGAGATTGCCGATCAGAAAGGTCAGCAGTTCGGCAATTCAAATCCCTAGTGCCGTGTAATGGAGTGAGCTCCTGTTAATTGTCCCAGCTTCTGCCAACCTCTGCAGTTCGAAAGCATGTAAAAATGCAAGTAGAAAAATAGGAACCACCTTTGGTGAGAAGGTAACAGCGTTCCGTGCACATTTAGTCATGCTGGCCACATGACCATAGAGACGTCTTCAGACAGCGATGGCTCTTCAGCTTTGAAACTGAGATGAGCACCGCTCCCTAGAGTTAGGAACGACTAGCACATGTGTGCGAGGGGAACCTTTCACAATAAAAACAATAACTAAATATAAATATAGATAGTCCCCAGGTTAAGAATCTCTTATTGACGAACAACTTGAACTTGCAAATGCGTTGCCTATTAATTTCATGTTAAAAGCAGATTTAGGAATGATACTCATTCTTAACCCGGGACTGGCTGTACGTATAACGTGCATGACTAGTCTTAAATAAAGGGCTTTTTAAAAGACTTTAGGTGAAATATTTCCAGGTTTATGTTTGCCTGGGGGGAATCCTAGGTATCAAATGTCATAATGTGAATAATAACTCTAAAAAGTTTATTCTTGCAATAAAACTGAAACTTAAGAGTTTCTTGCTGATGACATAATTGAAGCATTTTATTGGCTTGTTTCCCCATTATTACTTCTTAGTTTGCCAAACAAACCCTATCCCATATGCTTCCCAGTTGCCAGATATCCAGCATTTTGCAGGATGTCTAAATACAAACCAGTTTTTGCCATTAGTTGGACATTTTAAAATGAGATAACTAACATTTCCACTTAAGCTCTGTATAGAAGCCCTTAGACAAAGGTATGGAGGTTTGGTTAATCAAGGTGATAATTTGGAGCTATACAACGCAGAAGAGATTTCTGAAAGAGGAAAGATCTTTCATAATTATTTTTAATGCATGGATTTAAAAAATGAAATGACTCTGATATGAACACACTTATTTTTCACAATAAAAAAAACCTTGGGAGTAGTCTATTTTTTTTTAATCAGGTATTTTGATCAATTCTATAAGTTGGTAACTCAGGATGCAGTTGCTTGGTAAAACTGGAAGCTGGTTATTTAAATACATTGAATATGAAAAACAGTTTAGACTTTTATTTTGAATCCCTTTGAACAATTTACAGGTAGTCCTCAATTTACAACAGTTTATTTAGTTACTGTTCAAAGTTACATCACTGAAAAAAGTGACATGAGTGTTTTTCACACCTATGACCATTGTAGCATACCCATGGTCATGTGATCAAAATTCAGACAGTTGGCAAATGATTCATATTTATAATGATTGCAGTGTCCCGGGATCATATGATCACCTTGGGTGACTTTCTGATAAGCAAAGTCAGTGGAGAAGCCAGAGTCACTAACTTAACAACTGCAAGGATCGACAACAACTGTGTCATAAAATGAAGCAAAACTCACTTAACCAGTATCTCACTTAGCAACATAAATTTTGGGCTCAATAGTGGTTGTAAGTCAAGGACTACCTGTAGATGGACATCTAGGAATGCATCCTCTAAGGCACGGGTGTCAAACTCAATCACGTCACTGTCCAGATTGTGACATATTGCGACATTTATGCCGTTTTAGAGCTTGGGTGGGCATGGCCTGCATGTGACGTATCTGGCCTGCTCTAAGTTATAAGTTGATACAAATATGGATTTAGTAAACATGAGCAAAACATTTCCCTGAGATGTTTTTCTCCTGAGTCCAGAGACTGATAGTGTGTATATTTTGTGTAACTTAAAAGGAAGTAAATCTATTCTTCTCTTACACATAATATTTAGCAAGGCAGGACACTGGCTTTACATATCTGAGCTATAAGTTTCTCTACCGCTATACAACTTCATTGGGTTTTGCTTGTGTTAATAGGGAAGTTCATGCTGGGATGATGTCATTGTGCCTTTTTACAATATCATGAAGAAAGGGGAACAGGAAAAGAAGTCAGTGCTTTGGACAATAATTTAGCAACCAGTTATTACTAGTGATTCTGGTTTCCGTTCAGCGTTGTCCCATCCTAGCAGCAACTGATCATTATTTGTATGCCACTGTAAGGAGAGCCAGTTGGTGTAATGGTTAAAGCACCACAGGCTAGAAACTGGAAGGCTATGAGTTTTAGTTCTGCCTGAAGCACAAAGCCAGCTAGTTAACCTTGGGCCAGTCATTCTCTCAACCCTGGGAAGCAGGCAATGGCAAGCTACTTTGCTAAGAAGACAGCCGGGATTAATCCAGGCAGTTGCCTGGAGTCAGCAATAACTTGAAGGGACAAAAAAAGCAAAGCAAATCCCACTGAAGCTATGAATCACACAGTTTTAGAGTATTGGGGCTGCTCCAAGGAATCCTAGAAGGGTACAGTTCTCTTCTCAGTGTAACAGTACTGTAATCCAAATTAAAGCATCTCCAGCAAAGGCTATCCAATTTCCTTGACGACATCTGGTGGGGGAGAACTCGGCACCTCCATAGATAACTGATTTCAGCAACATAATTTTTGGAACAGATACCATGGTTTGCACAAAGTTCTGTATCTACCTCTTTATTCCAATGAGTTTAGAGGGTGTCCCTTGCTTTAAATATGAATGTTAAAAAAAATATTTCAAACAGTGATTGATATTTGCTTAATGTGTTAATTAACAGGTATATATGTTTCAAATCTCAATATTAGTTTAATTTAGCCATATTGCTAAATTAGAGAATTTTGCAGTAATAATGGATACTTTATAAATATGTTATTATATATGTTTTATTCGAAAAACTACTTAAAATAGGTTTCTTATTTTTCATACAGTATCATTTATTTAACTATCAAATTTGTTTTCAATGAGCTAAGTTACTTTGGCAACTGTTTGTATATTTGATGGTTCCTTACACATGACAAAACCTATTGGCTGCAGGACTGGTGATTCATGGCTTTAAAGTACAGAAGTTAATTCATTGAGTTCAGCAGCTGTCACATTGTGGGAAGACACCCACAGCTAATTAATCTGATGGAATGGCTAGATGTTTGTTCAGCAGCACTGGTTTCTTGACAATCACTACTGATTTAAACTTATGTTGCTGCCATTTCTTCAGTGCTGCATATGGTAATACTTGCAATAGGCAACTCTGTTTAAAATTCAAGGAGCATGCCTTTTCATCAGAATAACATTTAGAATTTGTAATCTAATTCGCAATATTTTTATTATTGGTTTTAATAATGAGGGGAAGAGAATGGGTAGTCACAAGCCAAGATCATGTGATGACTTGTTTAATGACCATAAGTGATTTGCCACAACTACTGGGATTGCCAGAACTACTGTAACTAAGCAGGGTAGTCATGTGATGTTTCACTAAATGACTTCTTTTCTCAATGACTGTATTATTGGTCCCAAATAGCGACATTAAGCAAGGATTATCTGTACTTAAATAAGCGACATTAAGCAAGGATTATCTGTACTTAAATAGCTACTATCCTAGAAGATTTAAATAACTTCAGAATTATATTGATGGGATTAACAAAATGTCTGAAAAATAATAATATAATTTAAGAAACTCAAAGTCAAATTCAGGGAATTGGTTATATTTAATTTTGAGAAGACAAGTTTTATAAAGAATACAATGGCACCCTACAAGTAGTTAAATTTTGTCACATAGAAAAATGTCATAATCTGTTCTCTGTCTTTCCAGTTTGTAGGACACTGAATAATGTTTTTAAATTATATTAAAATATATTCCAGATAAAATTAACAACAACAACAAAAACAAACCCAAGTAAGATGATAGGTTCTTCTTTGCGAGAAGTGACCAGTACTTGTTACAGATCTTTAAACTAAATCCTGGCATAAAACTAGGTATTAGATTCCATGCTCATGTATTATATTGTCTTCATTTCCCTTTTTAAATTAATTCATAAGATCTTATATTACTGTGATCTGAGCAAGTCTGCTTCTTTTTTTGATTTTTTTTTAGCTCCTATGAGATTAATTTATCTCCCAAGGAATTGAAGGAAGGCTAAATATTATAGCAATGTTATGCTTTTATGTTACTTGGCAGGTGATGACACTGTCAAAATTATTTCAATTTTTTCATTTTGATTTTTTAATTGCCAAAAAGGCAGCTCAGGCTGTGAAGGACTATTCTTTCCTTCATACTGGGTTAAAGAAATAAGTGCCATATAAAGTACCTTGTAAAGGGTAGTGGCTCCCCCAAACAGGATAGGACCAAATTATGAAGACCTAGAGGACATCTAGGATAGGATTGGGATACTGCCCATGGTTTGCAGTATCACTGCAGCATAACAGGTGTACAGGCCCAAGAAAAAGCACACTAGCTTAACAAGTTTTGATAGGCACCACATAAATAGCTATATACCTTTTGAATCAGAGGTGGGTTTCAAATCCTGGTCTACTGGTTCACATGTGCTTGGTGCGTGACACTTCTGTGCAAGCGCAGAAGTGTCCGGGTGGGCAGGCGGAGCCTTCTGCCACCACCACTACTGATTCGCCCAATCTGGGCCAAACCGGGAGCAACCACCTCTAGTTTGAATGTCTCTTTTCATCCTTAATAAAGATCCCTTCTTCTGGAAAAACATCAATTTCTAAAGGGTAAAACGTGTACCTACTGGTATGTTTCCTGAAGAAAAATGACTATTGTTTTTAAGCAGAGGTTTCCATCATGTACTCTTTATTGAATTTTCAGCTTACAATGATAAGATAGTTGCATTTCTGCGGCAACCCAATATCTTTGAAATTCTCCAAGAGCGACAGCCAGATCTCACAAGAAATCATTCACTCAGGTGAGCAGAATAATGACTTTTTTTTCTTACCAGAGATGCTTTGATTTTAAAGCATAAGCAAAATATAACAAATTCACATTCTCCTTAAAAAAATAAGTGCAGTATAGAGAAAAACCCGAAAACCTATAAGAATTCGTAAAAGTGAGATTCCAGTGGGACTCTCACAATTAACAAACTTATGTAGTATGTATTTGTTAACTAGAGCCTACTTCAGGAATTCTTTTCTACTCCACAAATGCTTTGAAATCATACATTTGTTATTCTTTATAACAAAACTCTGTTGGTTTTGTTATAACTGATTAATAGAGTTTGTATCTGCATTTTCTTTACTTAAAGAAGTGCCACAGCTCTTCGACTAGGTAAAACATCCAAAAGGAACTGTTGTTATTTGGAAGACACAGAAACCAGAATGACTAATATGATTTTGCAGAATATATCTTTGTGTCTTAGTTCATACCCTTTTGGGAAACTAATAGGATTCTCTTTATGTTGGTAGGATGAGGAGAATATATATATGTATATGGATTCACTTTTGGAACAACAATGTCTTTCTCTAGAGATTGTGCTATTCCTTGGAATTCATTTATTTGGGGAATATTTAGCATTACCATGAATTAATGAACCGCCCCGAGTCCCTTCGGGGAGAGTGGCGCGGTTTATAAATTTAATAAAATAAATAAATTAATAAAATAAATTACTTATTTTCATTGGTACGGTACTTGAAGCAGTTTGAGTAGACAAGTTAGGCCAAGATAAAATAACAGCATTTAGAAACTATTAATTAGTCGCGGTGGCACAGTGGTTAGAATGCAGTACTGCAAGCTACTTCTGTTGATTGTCAGTGGCAGTTCAATTCTTACCAGCTCAAGGTTGACTCATCCTTCTGAGGTTGGTAAAATCAGGGGCCAGGTTGTTGGGGGCAATTCACTGACTGACAACTGCTTAGAGAGGGCTGAAAAGCACTGTAAAACAGTATATAAAGTGCTATTGCTATTATTGAGGGTCACTGGTGTTACTAGAGGGAAACTTGCTGAAGAATTCTTCTTGGGGGGGGGGATGGTGTAATGAATAAAAATGTGTCCAAAATAATTTAAAATAAATAATTTTACTTGTGATTTTATTGTTGCCTGTACACAGCCCTGAGTCCCGGAAGGGAGAAGGGCGGTATAGAAATTTAAACAACAACAACAACAACAACAATAATAAAGGCCTGTTTGATATGTCCCAGGAGTTTTATTTACTGCTTTGACATACATTAGTGCTTGATACAAACAGGGAGAAGATCCAGTTTATTCGGACTGAAGGAACACCAGGGCTAGTGCGATTATCCAGTGATGCAGATCTTGTTATGTTATTAAGGTAATGGATACTTACTGCAGACCGAGTATCTGTGAATTTTTTACTTTAGCCATTTTTTACACTTTGATAATTGTCATAGGTTCATTTGATCCAATCTTGGTTTTTCCTTTCATGCATAATTATGGGATTTTGTGGTGTGTTTTTTTAAAGAGCATTTGTATGGTTTTCATTATGTATCAGAGGGCTCAGATAGAATGCATTCCCAATCCCCTAAGAAGTTAGTATCATTTCTGTAGTCCATGCATATTCCACAGAATGACACTTTACGGGAGCCTCCCATCACCACCACTTGCGTATTACATCGCTGGTCTATGTGTTTTCTGCCCTGCAGCTCTTCTATGTTTTAACTTGTAGCATATTGTTATCATATGTAATTTGTGCCTTTAAAAAAAGGAGAGGAGTGATGTGTAGATGCTGCTTTGAGCAACAAGGACCTTTTCTGCCTTGCATTTTAATTGGAGCCAAGCTGGAACATATCCGAGCACACTTGCTCATTCATAACTCTCAGGGTCTTAGACTTATTCTGCCATGAAAACACACCCACTGTGTAATGTTGCCTCTGATATATTGCGGGGGTGCCCAGGCCATAACACAGTGTGTTGCTTGTATTCAAACTCTTGCATAATACTGTTCTTTAGATCCCCCCCAATGTTCATTTCAAACAAGACATTTGCTTTGTTTTTAAAGTTATTCTTTTTATAGCAATTCTGGGAATATTCATCTGTCAGGAAACACATTCCTCAATGGACCTGTCATTTTTATGGCTCTGAAGGATAATTATGTCAGAAACATTAATTGTACTGTTTTAACATACTATCTTGAAAGCTTATGAATAATATATTATCAAGATAATCCAGGACTGATTTGATAGATCACTCAATGTGTTTTACATCTTTAAAAAATACTATGATCAACATTTTTTTTTAAAATATATCAATTCTTTTTGGATCTGTGCAGTGTTCCTTTATTTCTACGTGTATTTGCAGATGGAGAAAATATATTCTCCCCTACTTCATTAACTTCAGGCTAAATTGTAAAACAATTTGCCTCATGGAAAGAAGGCAATGCCTCTCAAAATCTTTTGTTTACATTCTGTCATAATAACCCATTGTTTTTATTAACATTAAACAAAGTGACAATCTGGGAACCTGTGAGAACTCCATTCACGACACATTTCCACTGGATAAAGAAAGCAGTTTGGTGGTTTTCACTGTTTCCTTTCTTTTCTGCAGCCTTATGCTCTCCCATCTGCTCCAAAGTGTTTTGAAATTGCTACTGTAAGATTATAGCTCCAGTTCAGTGCACTCTTGGGGAAAATTGGACAAAATAGTTTTCTCCCAACAGATGCCTCAACTGGATCAAAGACTTTCCGTGAATGAGAATGGCCTTCCATTCAAAGCAGGGCAATTTAGCATCTGAGCAACAAAGTCTGAATGCCATATTTCACATTAGAAATGCAACTGAAGTAAAGCATTTGGAAAATCTTGCAAAACAGAAACAGTTCCATTGGAATGTTCAGTTCCATTGGAAAATATTTGCAGTAAGCAATCAAAGGAGCAGTGCTTTACTTAGCAAAAGAGGTGGTGGTGGGGAGACTTGTGCTACATGCTAAGTAAGAGTGAGTCTTGCTTTTTAGGACTGGATTATTTTTCCCCACCTTCACCCTCCCTTAAGAAGGCATATGGAAGACATTTACTGGGCTGAAAGCTACATGCATTTAGCACAGAAGAGGAAAGATAAATAAAACATTGCTTGTGGGTTCCATATTTAAAAAACGACATAATGTAATTTTATTTACTTCCTAATGAGTGCATATACTGCTCATTTTAACAGCTGCAAGTGACTTATTAATGTATAAATGTAACATAAAAAATTATATAAACCTCTAAAATGATAAAACATTAAAGCAAAATCTTGAAATAAATTATAAAAAAGCCTAGAAAAAACAGTATATTTAAAGAAGTCTTCTTTACCTTTAACTAAAAAATATTGAGGAGGCCTATCACATTGCGCATTATTTTGCAATTCTGTGCAAAAAGCAGAATTAGCTGTTGGCATGACATATTTCTGGTGGGACATACAGAAATATTCTTTGCGTGTGTGGTCTGAGCAGCAAAGCATGAATGTTTAGGTCATTCATTCATACTGAACGTAGCTATACAGACAGTGGCAACCTGATTACACTTTAGAACAAATACAGATATTTCCAGTGGAAACACTTGGAACAGGGAAGCAACGCTTAAACTTTTAATTTTTTTTCACTTGCAGCTTTTGACATTTTCAGATGCAAATGTGCAGTCTTTCAAAGAAATCAACATGGTGTTGTTTGGTATATATAGGAATATAGGAATATATAATATTCCTGCAAAATGTCACATGTGGCATAATCAAATCAATTTGCATACCTGCTTTATTTTTGCTTACTTTCTGCCTAGTTTATTTGAAGAGGAAATTATGTCATATGTACCACCACATGCCTTACTTCATCCCAGTTATTGTCAGTCACCACGTGGGTCCCCTGTGTCCTCTCCTCAGAACTCTCCAGGTGAGCTCTATCGCAACTGCTTTCAGTGTTTTAAGATGGTGAACCAGGTAAGGTTTCTTCTCGCCTGGTTTCATGGCCTGCCTTACGAAATGCAGGAGATGAATGTTTTGATCTTAAGATTAAATGAATTCTTTGCTGTTTACATCAGACATTTACATAACATTTCTCAGAAAGGTGGTTTTGAAGAATGAAGAAAACATTCTATATTGTGGAAGTAGCAGTTTTCTGCCACTAATATTTAAAAAAAATTAAGGGAGAAATAAACATTAATTAGTTTAAGATCTCTTTTGTACACAGGAAGAATTTAAACAATGACTGAGTACCTTCTTCCATCAGTGGAAGATGATATCCTGGGATAAGAACAGTCCAAAATAACACATTTTGGACTAAATTAATTAAATGATTAGGCTTTGTAAAATGGATTTTGACATTCTGTCTGATGCACACGTATGTACATATACATGTCTCCCCTTAAGGATGATTTCTTAGGCATCTTTTCCTAAGAATGCTGTATTAGCAAATCTTTATACAATAAGAAAGCATTAAATATAGAATAGAATTCATTCATTTTTAAATTAAATATTTAAATATTTATATGCCTATGGTCTTTCTGGAAATACCAACAATACTAATTTTAATAAACAGTTTTCAGTCTAACATAATTTATTGAATGAAGTTATATATTAACCTGATAAGGATCATTTTATTAAAAATTTGATAATTTATATTGGAGCTTTTTGCAACTAAATACAATTTGTTTTATTTTTATGGGTGGAAAAATACCCCTCAGCACCTTCTGTTAATTACATATGATTTGTTACATAATTGAAATAATTTGTGTGTTTTAATATGAATAATTAATTAATCTCTTGATTCACTTCATAAAGGAAAGAAGTTAATCATCCGAGCTCTTTTCCCAGTCAAACAGTTTGATGCTCCAATTTAGATTACACAAATAACCATAATATTTCTTGATTATTTATAAAATGCTAACTTATCAGCATGCAAAAGCATGTGCATGCAGTACTTATAATGAGAGAAAGAGAGACGTATATAATATGGGTAATTTATTTTAATAACAGCTCCATTCTTTTGTTATTGTTACGATGGAAATAATTGCTTTAATTGCCCAGGAAATTCTTGACAGTGCTAGCTGATTTGTCGTAAGAACTTGTCATGTGTTGAAAAGATAATTTAGGAGCATTTCATCTAATGTAAAATGAATCTTCCCAAGTCAGTTCTTAAACTAAGAATTTAAATAGGTCCTGAATAATGCCAATAAAAGTAAACAATTAAAAAAGATAGTTGCAGTCTTTCTACAAAGTAGCATATATATATATATAAATGCATTTCTCAAACATATTTCAGTTTTACAGAGGTGGAGTTCATGAGAAAAAGGAGTTACCTCTCCTTCTCTACTAGTTTGATGAGAGAGCTGAGTAACTTTGGAATAAAAAGGGGTTAAAGAGAAAAAGAGGAGGGTGAGCTGCTTAGTCAAGCAGGATTCCTTATTTTTATTTTATTTATTTATTTAGTTTGTCAAACATGTACGAGATAACAGGCATAATATGGACATGGATATGAACACAGGAAATGGGTACAAATAAATGGGACAGCGGGACAGGGATGATAGGCATGTTGGTACGCTTATGCAAGCCCCTTACAGACCTCTTAGGAATGGGGTGAGGTCCATGGTAGACAGTTTAAGGTTAAAGGTATGGGAGTTTGAAGATATAACAACAAAATTAGGTAGTGCATTCTAGGCATTGACCACTCTGTTGCTGAAGTCATATTTTCATCAATCGAGTTTGGAGCGGTTTATTTTGGGGGGAAAGCCATGTACTTGGGGAAATTAGCAAATTAAAAGGGGAAAAAATAAGATTTCACTTTAGGGTTTGGGAAATCATTAATAAAATGTAAAGTGTAAAGAATGAAAGGAGAAATCTGCTTTCTTTTTTCCTTTCTGGATAAAGAAAAGACAGAAAAATAGGTTTCCTTAGCATAATAATCAATAATGGACAGAATTTCTCTATTAAAATAACCAAAAGGCTTTATTTTAAGTGATTGAATTTGGCAACATCAGCAGAATCTGATAATCTTGTATAATGGATATTCTGATATTGTATACAAGATAGCTCATTTAGTCCAACCCCTTGCTCAGTGCACTCTGTTAAGCCATTATTTCTGTTGAAGGAAGGAAGGAAGGAGGGAAGGAAGGAAGGAAGGAAGGAAGGAAGGAAAGTAAGTAAGTAAGTATTAGTTTGGCATAATTTTTGGGGACAAATTCCTGGTCAAACAAATAATGTCCCCAAATTAGTTTCTTTCCTTCACATTCAACATCTGAAGGTGATATTTTCTTCAACATAAGACGAATGTAGGATTTTTGTGTCTCTGTGTGTTTACATATAGATATACAATTGGGTATCATTTGTTTCTTTATTCATTTATTTATCACATTTATTAATTACAGCTGTATATAAAAATACAACCATTACAAAATATAAAAATGAGGAACTATCAGATGTTTAAAACACATAAACCACACATAGAGAGTAAATATATCAATCACAATGAAGCTATCTAAAAATGTTTCCAGTTTCTTGGGACCTGCCCCCCCAGCCAATCTGACTTTGCGTGCGTTAGTGTGTGTGTTAGTGTGTGTGTGTGTGTGTGTGTGTGTGTGTGTGTGTGAATGATATCAAGTACAAAAGAAAGTCTGTGGGCAATTTCAACTCCAATCAAGTGATACATTCTAAAATGAATCAATAGCTGCTTCTATGATGGATTCATTACTTGATCAACATGGCCAACTCCTAATACTGCTACAGTTCTGAATTCTTCTCATCTACATAGCTTTTGCTATGGGGAAAAATGAGAAAGAAACATAAATTAAATCCTTCAGGATATACATTGTAGAATTCCGTAGCTGACTGGTTAATGACCCCTCTCCTGGCAGGAACAAAAATTGGTAATGAAATTATATTTGCCTACTTCCCTGATTGTCAAAATGACATCACTGATGTAGATATCATACTGCTAACTCTGACATTGTTACCAAGACGCAGCAATTAACAGCACAAATGAGGAGGTGTGGAAAGGATGTGTGCACACTTTTGATAGTTATGCAGCTTGTTTGGAAATGTCAGTCTTGGGTCACCTAAATGTTGTTTATTCCCTACCACTGCCAAAAGGAATCTGAAGGCAACCTGTTTTTCGGCCAACTGGGGTTTCTTGCCAGCCAACCAGACCTATCTGCTCACCTTTTAGTGCATAAGGCTACCAGTTTCACTATAAGAATAAGCTGCCTGCTGCCAACAGCATCTTGGTTCTTCTGGCTTACCCAGAGTATTGAGGTTATCTAAATTTGAGCCCAGTTAGGTGTACAGCTTAGGGAGGATGGTAGAAAACCAGGTAATTCTAGACATACCATCCTTTGAAACACAATTAATAATCACGAGATGTAACTGACTAGAAATGCAGTCTCTCACAGGACTTACAATCATTGCATGTGCACTATCACGTGTCATTAAGTAAGATAAGAAAAATATGTCACATGGAATACCTTATTATATATATCATATATCAACAGAGATGCAGTGGCACAGTGGTTAGAATGTAGTACTGCAGTCTACTTCTGTTGACTGCTGGCTGCCTGCAGTTGTGCAGTTTGAACCTCACCAGGCTCAAGGTTGACTCAGCCTTCAATCCTTCCGAGGTCGGTAAAATGAGGACCCAGATTGTTGGGGACAATAGGCTGACTCTGTGAACTGCTTAGAGAAGGCTGTAAAGCACTGTGAAGAGGTATATATATTTAAATGCTAATGCTATTGCTATTGCTATTGTATCAACTACAGCAGGAGTGTCAAACTCAAGGCCTGCGAGCCAGATCTGGCCCATGGGGTGCTTGGATCTGGCTAACGGGGCAGTCCTGGAAATAGCAAAGGTGCCTCTACTAGAAAAAATAGGGTGTAGAGGGCCACATGTGCCGCTCCCCATTTTCAGCCTGGGTAGTCTCCTGCAGCATTCCGCCAGTGAAAATGGGGCACAGGAAGGCATAGCCCTTCCGCACCCCGTTTTGCCTGGTAGAGTGCTGCAGGGGGCCAGCCAGGCTGGTAATGGGCTGCAGTGAGCCACCTGCGTCCTGTTTTGGCCAGCAGAGTGTTGTAGGAACCGTCCATTCTGTTTCCCGTTCATCCTGTCTCCCTGTCCAGCAGGCAGAGGACAACTACAATGGTGATCAAAGAAATCCAGTTTGACATCCTTGAACTACAGGAATGACACCCATCTGCTGGGGGTTGTCCCTATGTTTAAGCAAGCTGTCTACAACCTAGGGACAGATACACCTAGAATAGTGTTCTATACCTGGTTCCTCCAGGTATATTGGGACTGAAACTACCCAAATTCCTTAGCCAGCCATGGAGAATTGTTATTAGTTACAGTCCCAATCTATTTAGAAAAGTCTTTTAAAGATCTTCAGGGATGTGTATACTCTTATGGGATGCTTAGACAATACCCATTGTATCTAGGGAAATATAATTACCCATTTGTTTTTATATTTACTATATGCTACCCATAGAATTGTCTGTTGTGGGGCATCATGCATGTGTTTTAGTTAATGCATTCAAAAGTGCACATGGAATTAATCTCTTTATATATATATCTTTCATCATAAAGAATGATTGCAAATTTGAATGTGTTGCCTGCAATTTTGTATCTTACTTTAGCATTTAATGAATGTAGATAACAGCTTTCTTTTCTTGAGGCAAGATAAGACCACAATGTTTAAAGTATGATTGCTTGTAGTGTGCAAATTTTCTCATAACTATCTATGCAGTACATTTTGTTTCTATAGTTTACAACCGTTTTCAGCCTTGAATATAAGATCCTGCTAATTAGGTCAACAGACCTAATTCTATTTCACACTTTGCAAGCAGATGCTTTAAAGAAGTTCACAAATATGGACCATGGCAACCCTTCACTATTGCTCCATAGTAGCAGCTGGTGTTTGGGCATGCTGCATGGGATTTTAGAGTTAGCATCCTGTCCTCAGGACTTGTAGTCCTTGTTCACTCAAGCCTCTACGAATCAATCTTTTTCGATAGATGGCCATCATGAGATATAGCATCATTAGATATAAGTTTCACAGTACAAAGAACTTACTTTTATCACTTCAGAATTCAATTTTAGCAGTAGCGAATGATCTCAAGTCATATAATTCATTAAGTATATATATATTTGAGAACTGTTCACAACTGTTCTCATTTGATTTTAATAAATGAACAGTGTCATAAATAAAATTAGCCACATAACTAGTTATTCCTAACTAATTAAGACTACCATTCTCAGTATTGATGCCTTTGAATCTGGCCTTGACCATATCACCAATGCAGAGGTGGTATTCAGCAGGTTCTGACCAGTTCTGAAGAAGTGCTAATGGAAATTTTGAGTACCATATTTTTCGGAGTATAAGATGCACCTTTTTTCCTCTAAAAAGAGGCTGAAAATCTGGGTGCGTCTTATACATCGAATACAGCATTTTTTTTTCCTCCTGGAACCCCGCCCCCTTCACCAAACTGGCTGTGCCTAGTCTTATAGAGGCTTTCAGAGAGTTCCTGGGGGCTGGGGAGGGCAGAAATTAGCCTGAAACGGGCCGTTCCCCCCCCCAGCCCCCAGCAGCACTCTATAAGCCTCCATAGGGCTATGCATACAATTTATTTGACACAAAAATGGCCCGTTTTCACGATAAATGGCCCAGTTTCTGCTCATTTTTGACCCCACCCCACTCTGCAAGCCCCACCAAGGCTAGTTATGCTTTTTATTTCTCTCTCTCTATCCTTCTACCTACCTACCTACCTACCTACCTACCTACCTACACACTCTCTCCCTACCTACTGTATTTCTCTCTCTTTCTATTTCTCTCTCTATCCTTCTACCTACCCACCTACCTACACACACACTCTCGCTCTCCCTCCCTCCCTACTGTATTTCTCTCTCTCTCTATTTCTCTATCTTACCTACCTACATACACTCTCTCTCCCTACCTACCTACTGTTTCTCTCTTTCTATTTCTCTCTCTATCCTTCTACCTACCTACCTACCTACCTACCTACCTACCTACCTACACACACACACATTCTCCCTCTCCCCCTACATACCTACTGTATTTCTCTCTTCCCCTTTACCTACCTACCTACCTACCTACCTACCTACGCAGACACTCTCTCTCCCTACCTACCTACTGTATTTCTCTCTCCCTCTCTATTTCTCTCTCTCTATATCCCTTTACCTACCTACCTACTCTCTCTCTCTCTCCCTACCTACCTACCGTATTTCTCTTTCTTTCTCTCCCTCTCTCTCCTTCTATTTACCTACCTACCTACTTTCTTTTGTAATTTGCCTCTTCAAAACCTTGGTGAGTCTTATACTCCGGTGCATCTTGTACTCCGAAAAATATGGTACTTCGTAGAACCAATGAATACTACCTCTGCCTGGCCCCACCCCCATCTATTCTCTGCCTCCTGAGTCCCAGCTCAGGAAATGGGGATCTTGCAATAACCTTTTCCTGGAGTGGGGAGGGAATGGAGATTTTACAGTATCCTTCCCCTGCCACACCCACCACAGAATCGGTAGTAAAATTTTTGAATCCCACCACTGCACCAATCTGAAAAATGTATTTGATTTCTGTCCTTTAGCCAGTTTCCATTCCAGGAAGTCATCTCTCTTCTACTCCCCTGATTGCTGTTCAAGAGCACTTGGTAGTGTAAATTAGAAATGATACCAAGGTTAAAGAAATATATATATCTTGAGAAAAGTGGTGTCTCTTCAAAACCACTTTAAGCTCTCTGAAGAACTATTGTCTAAATTTTTACAGTACTGTCATATGGATATCTGCTGAGAAGTAAGTCTCATTGATTTCATTGCAAATTATCCCTTAAACTAGCTTTTCCTACTATCGACAGACAATTTGGAGTTAAGGTTCAACCTACACGGAGGGCGTCAGACTGGAAAAGCTGTTTTAGGAAGCGTGCATAAATGCGAGATCTGCTTCTACCTCTTGTTAATATTCCTGTTTCTCCACTCCTCCGCACCCAACATTATTACAAGTCTGAAATCACTAATGCTCTTTTCCTTACAGCTGTCCTATGCCCTTTTGGCAGTGATATGTCTTTTTTCTTTTTAACAAATTAGAAGTAATTAGGATTATTTAATACCAATAAAGTTACAGAGTTAATCTTTAAAGAGACCATTGAAAAGTCAGATTTTACGTTATAACATTTTTCTATCCCTTCCTAGTGTGACCTGTGAAAAATAATTGTAGGGCTGTTCTTTCTTTCTCTATGTGGTGGTGAAGGAGAAATAATGGGAAAACAAGGGTGGATTATAAATGGATGACAGCATTGTCTGAATATTCTTCCCAATAAATGTCTGTGGATGAAGCATTATCAATCTGATTTTGACGTGTTTTCCTGTTATGACCTTATACATAATAAATGTTTCTGCCCCAAATTTGGCTTTTCCATTTTGGGTTATAAACAAAGGAGTTTGTTAGCTGTGATATTTCACTTTGGCTGAAGAACTATTTCAACTTATGAGGTGTGGGAACATGCTTCAAAATCTTAGAAACTCAAGAGGCAAAGGAATTATAAAAGAAGCTGAAATGAAGACATTGAGGAGACTGTTTGAAAGTAAATTACATTTGATTTATTCAGATCAGCTTGTTCATCATGCCTGTCACTTTTATGCTTTAAATCTTTAAGCTGACAAAAGGCTGAAATAGGAAGTGGGTTTACTAAAGTTTCCTCTAAAAATACCAGTTGTGGATTCATTTACCTGCTTTGCTTACAAGTTTCAGTTACTGCAAATGTGGTTGTATACATGATAAATGTAGGGGATTTTTTTTTTTTTTGCACTGACATCTCATTTGATAAACGCAAGATTTGAAAGTTAGCTTTCAAAGCTAAACATGAGTTTTGTTATGTACCACTTATATCAGAAGCGAACAGCAGTTTTCTGAGAGCAGAAGCAATTAAGTCGTTACTGTTTCATTGGAGTTAACTATTTTGATAGTTGACTAGAAATAAATCCAGGTTTGAATTTTTAAAGAAGCAGCCATGCTGTTTTTCAAGCAATGAATGCAAAAGTATGTTCCTGTGATTTCAAGTTAGGAAGTAAGCTATTGAACAGAATCATTTTATAGCAATTTTTTGCATGTAGAGGGTACAAATCCTATTCCTACTTGTCTGGTAAACTGGGGCTTTCTTCTCAACAAACTACTTTTAGGTTGCACAGCAAGAGTATGAAAGATGCTGATGCTCATATGCTTTTTCTCTTTCATTCATAGATCTGTGTGCTTTCAGCTTAAACAGAGATTTTTCTTGTTAATAACAGTAGTTGAATTCAAGACACGTGACTTTCATTTTTCCACATGATGGTTACGGAAGAAGTTATTTTCATCTGTTTTTCAGCTAAATTAAATTTTATGCCATGATAGATCTATGCAAAACAAAAACAATCCCTTTATATTCTTTGTCATTCTGGTTCTTTTAGTAGCTTATAAATATTTAAAATCACCCACACACTAGAATTGCAATGAGTTGAATCACGTTTTGTGGGATTTGTTTTCTAGAACTAATTGATAGTAAATGAATAATATTTAAAAGTTATGTGTAATCATATTATTCCCCCCCCAAATAAAACACATTTTTAAAAATAAGTCACTATGTAGCTTACCTCTATGCCATGATTTATCTTTTGTCCTCACATATGATGCAATGTGATATTATTTCAGCTTTACATCATTATGTAACATTTATTTACGCCCTGGGTCCTTTGTGGAGAAGGGCGGGATATAAATTTGATTAAAATAAAACAAAAATATGTTTTTGGTAATGTTTTAATAAAATCTTGTTTTCTGACTGTGGTGCAGGTACCCAACGTGCTAATGCCCGTGCTCCTGCTCCTTATAAAAGAGACTTTGAAGCTAAGCTGAGGAATTTCTACAGAAAGTTGGAGACTAAAGGATATGGACAAGGCCCAGGGAAATTGAAGTATGTAGATACTAGATAATTTGTTTTGCTATTTAAAAGTAAAAGAGCTTATACAGCACCTGTTGGAAAGATTTTAAGGCAGCTGGTATTTCCCTAAACTTGCATGGCTGGTTTAAGTTGTTCCTAGGACAAGTGTTGGATGTGCTGCCTATCACAATTTGCTTTCGAGGCCCGATCCCTATGCAGCCTGAGTGGCTAACATAAGTATAAGTGGTACATATTACCATCTAGAATTAAAGGATTCCCATACGCACACATACACAATGTGTGTTTGTGTGTGTGTGTGTGTGTGTGTGTGTGTGTGTGTGTATGCTGGTCTTGTTGTATTCAGGTCTTTTCCCGTATAAAATTACATGGGAAAAGTCCCGAATACAACAAGGCCACCATACCTACACCGAACATAAATGAAACCAGTATACTATAATGGTTAGCATTTGGGAGATAATATAGGAAAGCTATATGTGCTTCATATTTGGGATTCATTTAGCCATTAATTCCCAGGCATACTGCTGGACTTTTGATAGATCATCTTTAAAACAAAGATCTGCTATGGAAAACTGAACTTGGATAGATAAATTGCAATGACAAAGGACTGCTTCACTTTTCTTCCTTCCACTGTTTTATAATCAAAATAATGTTTCATTCTAAGCTGATCCCCATTAACTCATATTTGCTCTTCTCCTGGTTCTCCTCACAAGTATGTGCTTTAGCTAAACGGCTAAAGTGAAAAAGTGAGACAAATGCAACAAATTTATAAAAACTTGAAACAATTTATATTCTCACTTCTGAGTTTAATCGACATTATATAAACATGTTGACTATAGATTGTCCAACTATGTATAAATATGTCAGGATGAAATTTCTAAGAAACATGAATAATAATATAATTGCATTAATGTGTAAATCAGATGATTATTTTTGCTCAAGAAATGGCTTACCAAGTACTTAGTCCTCTTTACTGCATCCCTCTTTAATATTGGAATTTAATTTTGCCTTGTCCATTTGGTAATATTTTATTGATGCACTAGAATATGCATATTAAGGATATTTCAAGACATTGAAATTTCATGAATGTTTGTCTGTAGTCTAGTAGTTCTGCCTCTATCTTCTTGATGCATATGCGCTAGCTGAAGAGAGGATAATTATAAACAATATAACCAAGTAGGAAAAATAAATATCATTATGAATTTATGTGATTTGATTTGTTTCATTGTAAAGATTAATTATCAGAAGAGACCACTTGCTGGAAGATGCCTTCAATCAAATTATGGGTTATTCAAGAAAGGATCTACAGAGGAATAAACTGTATGTCACATTTGTTGGAGAGGAAGGGTGAGTAGAAGGAAGTGACTACCAACATAAAGCATAGTTAATATATGCTTTGTTTTGCAGCTGTGTGCAGATATTTTAGTGCGCTCTTTGTGGTCTAGAGCAGAAATGGGGAAGAATTACTGCCAGGAAATGCCTTTTATAAGCCTAGAACCAACAGCTGTTCAGATAGTGCTGATTTTCTGACATGTGAGTTCTTTAGAAAGCATCGCATTGGCACATATTCAGCTTCTACTAAATCTGCTCTGATAAGATTTTAGTCCTGCATGCTGCACTGCCAACTCTCTCTGCATTTTTTTTAAAAAAAATAAGATGATGGCTTTGAAGAACTGGCCTGTATTTACTAGCTATTTTAGACATGATTGATGAAGATTGATATTAACTCCTTAGATAATTTGGGTAAAATTGAAGTTGTTCACCATACAGTCTCACATAATTGCAAACATATAACGGAGGGATGAAAGTCCCTCCATCACACACCTATATTTATTGGCATTTCTAATATCCGTGCATTTGTGTTTAAAAATCATGAAACTTCTAAATTATATGGGCAGCATCTCTTCACAGATTTTGCCTCTTTTCTTACCACCCTCTCATTATGTAGTGTAAAAGTTTTAAGTGAAGGCCTGTTCATGCATCATCCTTCTATACTTAGAAGTGTCAACCTTCCATGCTTAGAAGCAATAGCTTTGCTTTTATGATTTTGTTTGGATGATGTTTTATGACTCCGTAGATGTGATGTTTTGACAACTCTTTTATTTTGTGATTTGCTTGGAGTCTTACAAAGTGGGAGCATAGAGATAAGGATAAATAAAACCATTTTGTACATTACTTTATTATGTTGGCACCAACTTGTTTTAAACAGATTCTGCTGGTTCTGTCCAAAATCTTGTTCTTTATAGGAAATAAGAATTGTGCCATTTTGATATTATTTAATAAAAAGCTTTTACAACTAAATGTTATTTTAGAATGTACCAATTAGTCTAGGTGTTTATACAGAAAAGAAACACTTAAAAGAAAGTGTTCTTGGAAACACAAAGTAGAAGCTACTGTGACTCATGCCTGCAGTGTTTTATGGACAAGAAAGGCAAGATGAATCCCATGATAATTTAAAATATGAAAATGTTAGGAAACATCCAGAAATGGCAACACTATGAGTAAAATGGCTAAACTCTGAAATAGCATATTAACAATTCCCATGAATGTGATGACTGTAGGAGGGGATCATATGAATGAATCTGGGAACATCTCTCCCAACTAATACATTTTATTAAAAATCCTAAGATCCAATGCATGGAGTTGCTAACCTGATATAGGACATAGGACAAGTTGGTCTAATTCCTCCCCTCCACCCCCATCTCATCCTAAATTTGTTACCTGGGAAAAGTGCTATCATTCTTATTTTGAGTTCAATAAATGTACTCAAGCAGTTACAAAATATTCTTAAGGAAACAGGTCAACAAAACCTAATTTTCCCATTAGCATTTATATAAATTAACTGATGTATACATTTTTCTCCCTGTCTCTATATTTGCTATTTTTCAAAAGAGGTTTTAATGAAAAAGCATCTAAACATAAAATAGCTCGATTTGTTTAAAATATTAGTCAAACAAATCACAGAGGTTAAAAGGTTTCCATCACATTCCAACTTTTGTTTGTTTGGCTTGATGAACTGTTTGAATATGCAAACAGTGATCACTAATTTCTTCATGACCAAATTTTTAGAAACAATGTAGATTCAAAACATGCAGAACATCTCTTTGCTGGAGTGAGATTATTTTTAGGTGACATGTGTATGTTTTAATAATTAAATTGTGTATTCAAGAAGTAATTTGTGAGGTGTGGTATTAGCGTGCTTGAATAATAAACATATGCCCTTGAAGCTATTGTTGCAAACGTTGTTTGTAATCATTCCCAATGCAAAGCCTTTGGATATACAAGAAACTTGGGTGTCAGAATCTCTTATAACACATAAACAATTCAACAGGCAACTAATTATACAGTTGTATGAAAGTTGCTAGATGCTAGAATTAAAATATATGTACTGAGGGACATGGTGGTGAGGGATATATGTAACCTCTAATAACTATATTAACCTCTAATAACTATAGCTTTGTCTGGATTTTTCCCCCTTGGTGCAGATGATTTCATTCATCACCCCTGGGTCCTGCTCATCCAGGATATTATTTTGTGTGGTCTTTGTTTGATAAAGCATTTGATAAAGTAGACCATAACCTACTATTAGATAAAGTAGAAAAATGTGGGTTAGACAGCACCACCACCAAATGGATTCGCAACTGGCTGACCAACCGCACTCAATGTGTAGTCCTCAATGGAACTGCATCTACATGGAAGGAAGTATGCAGTGGAGTCCCCCAAGGCTCTGTTTTAGGCCCAGTACTCTTTAACATCTTCATCAATGATTTGGATGAGGGGATAAATGGGGAACTCATCAAATTTGCAGACGACACCAAGCTGGCAGGAATAGCCAACACTCCAGAAGATAGGCTTAAGATACAGAAGGATCTAGACAAACTTGAACATTGGGCACTATCTAATAAAATGAAATTCAATTGTGAAAAAAGTAAGGTTCTACATTTAGGCAAGAAAAACAAAATGCACAGGTACAGTATAGGTGGTACCTTGCTCAATAGTAGCAACTGTGAGAGGGATCTTGGAATCTTAGTGGACAACCATTTAAATATGAGCCAGCAGTGTGCAGCAGCTGCCAAAAAAGCCAACACAGTTCTAGGCTGCATAAACAGAGGGATAGAATCTAGATCACGTGAAGTGTTAATGCCACTGTATAGTGCCTTGGTAAGGCCACACTTGGAATACTGCATACAGTTTTGGTCGCCACTATGTAGAAAAGATGTGGAGACTCTGGAAAGAGTGCAGAGAAGAGCAACCAAGATGATTAGGGAACTGGAGACTAAAACATATGAAGAACGGTTGCAGGAGCTGGGTATGTCTAGTTTGATGAAGAGAAGGACCAGGGGAGACATGATAGCAGTGTTCCGATATCTCAGAGGGTGCCACAAAGAAGAGGGAGCCAAACTATTCTCCAAGGCACCTGGGGGCAGGACAAGAAGCAATGGGTGGAAACTAATCAAGGAAAGAAGCAACTTAGAACTAAGGAGAAATTTCCTGACAGTTAGAACAATTAACCTCTGGAACAGCTTGCCTCCAGAAGTTGTGAATGCCCCAATCCTGGAAGTCTTTAAAAAGATGTTAGTTAGCCATTTGTCTGAAATGGTATAAGGTTCCTGCCTACGCAGGGGGTTGGACTAGAAGACCTACAAGGTCCCTTCCAACTCTGCTATTGTATTGTATTGTATTGTATTGTATTGTATTGTATTGTATTGTATTGTATTGTATTGTATTGTATTGTATTGTATTGTATTGTAATTTAACACTGTCCCTATCTGCACTTTCAATTAGGGCCAAACTGAAAAGGAATTTTAGATGAAACAGGTTGGAGAGGTTTTACCTTCTCTATACTGTTTGGTTTCTTTTGGGGGGTTGCAGAGTCTGCGTCACAACCAACTATTGGGCAGGATCTATTTCAGGTGCAGGCAGGCAACCCACTTCGCTAAAAAAGAGAAGGGATCTTAGTGGGTCTTAAAGGTCAGTCCATCTTCATAGCCTGAGGGACAGGATAATCTGTGACACCATCTCAAGTTGAAAGATTCAAGATTCATGCCATGTCCTCAGTGTATAACCAAAGATACTGGGCATCAGGTGAGCTTCATAATAATTGGATTTGAGGCTCAAGGTCTTGGTATAAGTTATCACCAATAAAGGTAATGGTCAATTTATCTTGTTGATTACAAGATATATATCCATAAACAATGTAAGCAAAATGTAAAACAGGCTAAATTGCAACAAACCTCCTGAAAACATTGTCAAGAAACCCTTGCAAGAATAGGCTTTCCCTCTTCCCTTAAATATTTTTACAGAATGTGTAGTTGCGATATAGAAAATATGCGCTATTTCCACATAAATAGTTTAAAAGAAATGCAGTCAAAATCAGATAAAAACCTACAAAATCGCAATTACAAACAAAATACATAAATCAGTAAGCATGTCTATCATCCAACATAAATAATAAAATAAAACTTAAACACTAAATAAATTTAATAAATAAGAAAACAAAAACATTAAATGATAGACTTACTGAACCACTGAATCTTTTTCTGCTGTCAGTTTTCTATGTTCTATGTTTTCTATAAATAATATAAGGTAAAAAAATGATAAAGGTTTCCCTGCCAGTCATATCCAATTTTAGGGCGCAGAAGTCATCTCTGATTCTTGGCCAAGGGAGCTAGCATTACCTGAAGACAATTTCCATGGTCATGTGACCAGCATAGCTATATGCCAAAGACATATGCAAAGCTATTACCTTCCCACTGAAGTGGTACCCATTAATCTACTTGCTTTCAAACTGCTAAGTGGGAAATAACTGGGGCAAATAATGGGAGCCCAACCTCATTGCATGCAGTCGGATCTCAAACCTGGGCTGTCAGCTCTCCAGCTGACAAACACAGTGTCTTTAACACTGAGCCATCGTGCCCTGAAAAATACTATGTAGCATTTTATAATACCATTTTGAATTCTATAATAAAAATAGGAAGGAACTCTGTAAACTCTTGTCCAAAAGGTGGGATGTAAATTAAACAAACAAATATACCAATATAATATTAACTCCACAAAAATTCTTTTCTGCCACAAACTTTATAACTTTTATCGATTAGCAGCTATTTAATGTAGCATTTAACAGATCCTTTTGGGCAAGTGGGAAAGCAGGATAATAAGAAAGGGTTTTTTTTCCTTCAGAGGGAGTACACCGTCCAGAGGAAAAATAAGTATAAGAGTCCAACAACGCAAAACAGAGTCTGCAACAAATCTCAGAGAGAGGAAAAGAGATAGAATAGAAGGAAACATCAATATATACTAATATAGAGCACATTACACGGGCAGTTGTAATATTAATAATATATAGTATAGAGAAAACATTTTAATAGTAATAATTTAGGAAACATATGTCTCTGTGTGAATCTGTGTATAACATAAAGCAGGAGTCCCCAAACTCTTCAGCTCATTGACCTCTTCATGAAATTTCAAATTTTTCATCAACTGTAGGAGAGGACCAGGCTGAGCACTAGAGAGGGGTCAAGCAAATCATGAGTTTGGAGTTCCTTCATGCACTTAAGAGATCTAAGTTCACCTCTCCTTGAATTCCATCGACTCTTATCTACTGCCAATTTGGCTTGACTATTAGTAGTTAGGATTCTACAGTGAGCTAGCATGTAGTTCAGTTTCAACAATAAATAAGGTTGTTTTGATTCTGAACATATAAAATATGAAAGAAATGTCTGAAAGAAAATAACTATTTTAAGGTAATTATTGCAACAGTAAATCAGTTATATTGTACATAGAAGAATATTAATAATGCAAAATGTAAAGTCCAATAAACAGTAAACAACAGTAAAGAATTTTGTTAAATGTGTTAATTATTTTGGCAATCTATAATTTTGTGTAGTGTAGAAACTACCTTAGTAGAATTTGGACTTGAAATATTATTGTATATTTTTCTAACTAGAAATACAATGAGTACAAATCACAGATATTATGAACTATTGTGTTTTTTTTGAATGCAGTAATTCCTGATGTCACAGCCTTCTCGTTACTAATATAATTGCTATGTGAGATTATCATTTTTCAGTTTCTGAAAGCCAGTAATTCTCTTTTGACGGGGAAAAAAATAGCATCATATTTACATGAATTGGGACTCTCCTTGATGATTGCAGTAAAAAAGCAAAGCAAGGACCAAACTATGTGCAGAGTATGGCTTATTTGAAAGTATTCATTGAATCTTGTTTAAATGCAAGTCCACAAAGAACGGCTTCATTCCCTGCTGCTCAAACAATGACAGATACTTTTTTCAATATATACCATGTGCTCCCGAAAATAAGACAGGGTCTTATTTTCTTTTGACTCCTGAAATAAGTGCTTGGCCTTATTTTCGGGGAGGTCTTAGTATTTTTGAGGCATAGGAGACAGCGAGCATGGCTGCTGCTGTGTTGCAATATTTTTGGGGAGGGCTTATTTTCGGGGGAGGGCTTATTTTAGCGCATGTGCTCAAAAGCCCAATTGGGCTTATTATCTGGGGAGGTCTTATTTTCAGGGAAACAGGGTATCCACTTAACTTTCATCTGGGAAATGAGTTTCATTTAATTTCTAACATTTCACAATGATTGGCCATTATAAGCAAACATAGTAAATGAACTGTAATTATTTTAATAAAATACAACACTCCAAAGAAAAAAAAACAGAAAATAGAAAAGTAAGAGCTCAAACTAAATTTTTAGTCACCACTTTTAGGCAGAGTGCATCACTCTTTCTTCTTAAGAGATGATCAAGCATTTTATTTTTCAAATTAAAAAAGTACTTGAGAAATATTGGTAAAAATATCTACTTAAAACATTATATCCAGAGCATCATCTCACCAAAAGATGTCCCTGTCATAAGAGCAGAACACATCAAATATGTTGTCATACATACTTGTCCAATAACTTGCTCTCTGTGGTAATGGCTTGCTTATAGATTACTCATTGGGCAAGAACAAATCTAGAAGGAGACTGAACAGCTAAATATCAAATAGATGGAGAAAATACTGTATTTATTACAATGAATTCTTATCTGACTGACAGATTTGGCTTTTATAAAAGATTTATTATATTACATAATGATTTAAACAGTTGTTGGGTGTGCGTGAGAAAGCTAAAGCAAAACAGATAAATATTTTCTCCAGAAAAAAAGAACAGCTTTAATTTTCTCACTGTTTTCCTATCATGTTATGCCTATATTTACTACATTGAAGATACTAGCTTCTATTCTACAATAGCACCTGAACTAAAGAAAATTAAACTTCTATATAGAATAAATATAGAATAAAGAATAAAGATTCACTCATTTCAGGATTGGAATGAAGTACAGTTGACATAAACCTATCTATTGCAAGCTATTTAATTGGAAATTTTGCATAATCTGTGCCTTTAAATCAGAAATACAATTATGTCTGGGTGAATGCAAAATAATAAATCTACATTTTCATACATACTGAAATAGAAATCAGTGCTTTGAATGTTGCTAAGGTAGCGTACTACTAACTACCTTAGTAGCATTCAAAGCTGTATAAGTGGTTATTAAATGAAATGTTCAGAAGCTACACAGAGATGATTGAAAGGATTTGAAATTATTGAATGTGTGGGGGAGGGAGTGAATCATTAATACTCTGAGGAAAATATTTCTGTGTTTTTAATTTTCTTTTTTAAAAATACATTTGTTTAGTATCCCTTTATGTTTTGTTCTTTTTAAGACTGGACTACAGTGGACCATCAAGGGAGTTTTTTTTCCTGGTATCAAGAGAACTCTTCAACCCATACTATGGTTTATTTGAATATTCAGCCAACGACACATACACTGTACAAATTAGTCCAATGTCTGCTTTTGTCGACAATCACCATGAATGGTAAGAATGCTGGATCAGAGAAATACTGTTATTTTTATAGAGCATAGGTTGTGTTCTACTTGCTCATTTACTATGAATGATCCAATTAAGGTAAATCAGATATACCTCTCTTTTCAAATAATAATCTTCCAACCTAAGCCGCTAACATTGGAGCTAGGCGTGTGTGAACTCTTTGAGAGTTCTGTGGCCCCATAAGTATCAAAAGTTCAGCTTGTCAAGGCATAAAATCAATTACACTTCTAGTCTTTGTTTTGGAGTCTGCTTTTTTTAAAAAAAGAAATCCATCTAATTCAGTAAGATGTGCAATAATCTTTTCTCCACTTCTCTCATGTTAAGTCTTCTCACATAGTAAAACTACTTTGTAGCGCTGTGTTTTGTACCATCTCTTGGGGTATCCATGTTTCTATAAGAAAGGAAAACAGTTACCTAGTCTGTCAATTCTGGGAGGATAAAATGCAAAATAACATTAAAGGCAGAGTCAAGTCAGCCAGAAAGAGATTGAAAACAGTGTTTACTGCATCTCATTAGTCTGAGTTCTTTATGTGAATACAAAAAAAAAAGTGAATGAAAGGGGGCACAAAACACTGGCCCAATTTCTTTTGTGACAAAACATTGCTGTTCTCAAGGACTGCACAACATAATATATGTCAAGAAAATTTATCATTGATGTATTTTTCACCATATACTTCATGCCTGTAGGTTGTTGTCTTTATTGAGCCATTGGAGGGAATGAAGTTTCTGATTGGTCTTCATCAGTTCACAAACACATTCAGCTCTAGCTCTCCGAATCAGGAGAGATGATGAATCTCTTGTCTGGATGCTGTAATGAGCTGGATGAGAGCCAGTAAACAGTAGCTGAATCCTAATAATATGGAAGGTCTGTGATTAGGACAATTTCCTTGTCTGGGAATTAGGCAGGTTGCCTGTTCTGAAGAATAGTTTGCATACCCTCTGAAGGAACATCTGGTTAATTTGGGCATGTTCTTCCTGTCGTATTATGAATTGGACACAGGTGGCCTCTATAACAAGGATTTCTATATTATTATTTTTAGCTTTGCCTGATTCTCCAGTAAGACTATTCTTTAGACGAATAGCCTTCATAATAGTATATATGCTGGTAAAATCAAGTTCCATTATTGCAACGTATTTTACATGGGACTGTCCTTGAGATTCACTCTCAAGTTGTGTCTGGGACAAAATGCTGCTAGTAGGTTGTTGATGGTGGCAGCTTATATACAAATAAATTATACATCAGTTTTCCTCAATCTCGTGTTCTCCAGATAAGTTAAAATTGCAGCTGCCTTGCAGCTTAGGAATTCTGGGAGTTACAGTTCCTTCATGTTCTGAAGGAATTGCATTGATTCCCAATTTGTTACTGTATCGATTTTATGTTGTCTATAATTTTTATTGACTCAGAAATTAAGGAAACAAGAAAAACATTTTCCAGAAAAAATACAGTGTTTGCCTTCCACATGAAATGATAACCATAGCATCTTGATTGTATTTATATCTCAGAGGGCAATTTTTTTTGATAATTTTATTTAATGATAAATCCTTTAAATATGAACTATTGACAATATCTTTTTTAAATGACGATCTTGTGAAAAGGTAATGCAAAAGTTACATTTTGGACATGGATAACAGTGTCAAAGCTACTTACCAAACTAGCATTTATAACACATTTAAATAGATAAATAATAAATCTAATCTGTACTCTAATTTCTTTGTAGGTTCAGATTTAGTGGTCGAATCCTTGGTCTTGCTCTGATTCATCAATATTTGTTAGATGCCTTCTTTACCCGACCATTTTATAAAGCCCTTCTCAGAATGTGAGTAGAGCAATTTGACAGGGTTATTGCTATATGGAAAGAAATTTATTTTTACATATCTGGATGCAAGTCATATTTGTAATAAACTGCTTTATGTCTATTAAATAATAATATAAGTTTTTTTTTAAAATCACAAACCACATTTATACTTAATGCACTGATCAAGAAAACTATTTTGGAGGCAGAAATGAAATACCCTTCTATTTTCCTATTTTTGATAAATTTGTCCTTTTTGCTTCAGAAATCATTTATTAGAGGATGAACTAAATTCAAAGATACGTGTTATTCTGATGTAGTATAACAGGGGTGTCCAAACTTGGGAACTTTAAGACTTGTGGACTTCAACTCTGGGAGTTGAAGTCCACAAGTCTTAAAGTTCCCAAGTTTGGACACCCCTGTAGTATAATATTGAGCAGATAGTTTGCAAGGTATCCACATTTAGCATCATGTAGTTCTAGGATATTCCAGTTGCTGTTTAATTATTGTGTTGAAAGGTATTTCCCTTTAATTGGTGCCGAAAAGTGGGAAAAAAATGTAACACTTTCTTAGTAAAATGGAAATGAAGTTTTTTATTGGTAGGTTTAGGATTTTTATTTGTGATTTTAAGATGTGCCAATGAATGAATGAACATGTATGCATATGTATGGAAGAAGACAAAAAACTCCAGTAGTAAGAATTGTACAGATTTTCTTCTTTGTTCTCCTTATTATTGAATGAATAACCTATCTACCCTGCTGTAGTCCTGCTATGCTGCCTCTAAGGTGGTGTGAGGTTGTTCCTAAAAGGGTTGAATAAACAATGCTGGGTGTATGCAAAGAGTATGCAGCCTCAGCATAGTCATTCAAGCTATGAATCATCTCAACCTGTCTAGCCAAAGCAAGAAAGCTCCAATATTGGCAGCAGTAACATAGGAAGACGTTGGAGGCAGAAGATGTCTTTAGTGGTAAAGGCAAAGGTTTCATTTCATAATACACAGGAGAAAGCAGTGGTAAACAACTATTTTTTACCAAAAAAACCACCATGGATAGAACCATCTTGAAGAAATCCATATGTGGTTATTAAGAGTTGAAACAGACTTGGTAGCACATATTCATCTGCTCTTCATCGCCATAATCTGGGTCATTTTTAATCCTCTAATTACTTCTTGTTTATTATAGATTGTGTGACCTAAGTGATCTGGAATATCTTGATGAAGAATTTCACCAAAGTCTACAATGGATGAAAGACAATGATATACATGATATCCTAGACCTCACATTCACTGTAAATGAAGAAGTCTTTGGACAGGTGTGGGCAATCTTTTTTTTTCTTTCAAGGGCAGTTGTGTGGTACTTATTTTTACAATGCTTATAATTCTCTTCCTGGATCATCTTGCTTCAAGATAAAGTTCCAATAGAAGAGAATATAGGTATCTTAGGGTTGAACTGTATTGTTCCTGGTGTCCTCCAAGCTTTGCTGTTTGCTTACAAATATGTGCAAGGATACAACTAAGCTCAGAGAACACCAAAACCTTCAGATAAAGCATCATTTACATATTGCTTTGGTACATTGCTTATTTTGCCCAAAAGCCACTATTTAAAATTGTAGAATAAAGGTAGTGCTCAATTTATGACCATAATTGGTACCTAAACAAAACCCAAATCTAAGTGTGTCCTGCTGTGGGTATGGAATCAAAAAGTAATTGGGATAAATAATCCTGAACTGCTCCTGACTGGGCCAATTCAGTATAGATCCAGAAGTCCTCCAGGACAAGGAGACTTCGGTGCTGTAATCAAGCTAATTCCAAAACAGAGACAATTTGGAATATGGGTGGTGGGTGGTGGGTGGAAGCTGTTTCCTACGGATAGCAGTGCTGGCAAGCATCTGGCATCTAGACGTTATACTATGCTTTAAATCTCTTGGGATAAGAATTCTTCATTATACATGAATTCTTGTTCTAATATGTACATTAGGAGGTGCTGCTAAAATCCCTTTTCTAGAATGCCTTCTTTGTATTTCCCCTTTTGATGCTTTCAGGTTTTGTACTTGGTGCCATTAACTCCAAAATAGCTCTTTCTATATAGACCAAATTTGACCACTTCAGAAGAATTTTATCAGTCATTTGGGGAATTAGACCACTTTGATACATTAAAATTTCTCTTTGCAATAGATCCTGCTTTATAATATATTGGTGGTAATTTGCTTTTAAGATTACTGAAAGGGAATTAAAACCTGGAGGTGCCAACATCCCTGTCACAGAAAAGAACAAGAAGGAATATATAGAAAGAATGGTGAAATGGAGAATTGAGAGAGGTGTGGTGCAGCAGACAGAAAGTTTAGTACGTGGTTTTTATGAGGTAAAAAATAAATCTGTTTTCATATATTGCATGCATTAAGTGCCTAGAGCATTTGGCATGTATTAGGATTATCTATGATTCATAATTATTTCCTATCCTGCAACTGTTTAAATCATTTTTGGAAACCACTGTATTGCCTCTGAAGTTGTTCCACTCAGGATTTGTCATTAATGTCACCAAAGTCAGGCAACTAGAGTTGCTCGTTATAATGTAATAATTCCTACACATGAAGATGGTAACCAGTTAGTGTTGACAGCATAATTATGCTGCATTTTGAAGTTGCACATTTTAACTAGACTTTCAGTTGTTTTCAAGTTCAACTCCCCCCCTCCCCCCTGCAAATCATTCACTTGGGGCACAAGCTGCATGATGAGAGAACCTATTTTTTAAGTGCAGAGCAAATACTTTTCATGCAACCGGTTCCCATCATTCAATCTGGCATTTCCAAATAGGGCTTGGAAAATGTCTGGCTCAAGCCTGAAGAACTATCACAATTCATTGGTGTGACTTTCTAGATCAGGAGTGTCAAACTAGCAGCCAGCGGGCTGGATGCGTCATGGGAAGACCAAGCCCCCCCAGCTCCGCGAAGGGAAAAAACGTCATGAGATGGCAACGTGATGCTGGAGTTTGACACATGTGTTCTAGATGGTTGTCATCACAGCGGATGTAAAAAGAAAAAGCTATTGAATATTCCTGGCAGTAAATCAGCCTTAGGCTCAAGAATCACAATTCCTGCAAGTATACAGTATATTGATAGATTTTTGGGTATCTGTCTAACTTCAGTGGAACAAATTCTGCTGAACATCTAAAATTTGATCTTGGAGATATTTCCACATATTATTTGTGGTATGAATATGCTTTCTAATGCTCTGCTTACATTTTAAAAATATACTAGAAAATGAGGGAAATACTTTTCTTTCAAATTTAGTGGCTATATCTAAATGTTGAACCAAAAATTACAGTATTATGAATTATGGACCCTATATAATAATTGGCAGAAATAAAAACAGCAAAGGATACATATTGAATATATATTCTCTCCTAGGTGGTTGATGCTAGACTGGTGTCTGTATTTGATGCAAGAGAACTTGAATTGGTTATTGCTGGCACTGCAGAAATTGACTTAAGTGACTGGAGAAATAACACTGAATATAGAGGAGGTGACATCTTCTAAAATACACATACATCCATTGTTGATTGTAGTTATCCTGAGCGATCATAAATAGAATTAAATAAAAGTGTGATTGTTTAGTTTGTTTTTATTTTAGATGAATCCCAGAAACTATTTTAATTTGCAGTATAATTTCACAAACATATGGTCTTACGTTAAGTTTTCAGCCGTCTTTAGATTTTCCCATTTTGGAATGGGCAATCCTTTCATTTGATAAAAGAGGTAAAATCCAAAACAGCATGACTAGCAATATGTGAGATCAAGTAAGTTAGTCTAAGACAGGGCTGTCAAACTCGCGGCCCATGGGCTGGATGCATCACATGCTGGCCATGCCCACACCCAGTTTAGCAAAGGGGGGGAAATCCTGATACATCACGTGATGCTGCTGTGATGATGTGAGTTTGACGCTCCTGGTCTAAGATACGAAGATACCCTGGTTTTTCATTTATAACAGATAGTAAAGATTGCAAAAGTTGGGAGAAAAGAGACTTTTCAATGAAATGAGACTTCACAGAAGTTTCAGTGAGAGTTAAGAACTCAATTAATTGGTACTTGGACTTTATTTCTGGAAGCAAGTTGAAACATGCTTACATGTTTTGTAAAAAGTCTTGTTGGTGCGGACACAGACAATAATTAAAAGAAAATAAATAGAAATAAAAGTATCCATGTTTTAAAGTAAATGTAAACAGATTTGGGATTCAAATAAATTGCTTGGGTTCAGTAGAATTTTAGATATATTTTACTTTAAAAATGATTTCATATGATATATTTTATTTTATTTCATTTTATATGTTTCCTTGCACCACTATTACAAAAATGTCTTCTCATGCAGCATTTATTGTATTTGTTATTTAGATTGACATTCAAAAAACAGGTCCAAAATATCTTTTTGTGGCAAAGAGGAGTATGTTGAATATAATTCTTTGAATGTTCACCTATGTATTTATATATTTATATAATGTTTGGAAAGACTAAATCATAAAACCATAGAGTTTGAAAGTGCTGTAGAGGTCATCTAATCCAACCTAGAGGCTCCCCTAGAGCAATGGTCCCCAATCTTTCCAGCTTGGTGGCCGGACCCAGAAGGGGCATGCATGTCTGTGCACAGCTCTATTTGTGCGAGTGACAGCTGCACATACCCTCCATTCACATGAATGGAGCTTTAAACATGAACACAAGTGCCCTACGCTCATGAGAGTGGAGTTTCACATGCACATGCTTGCCCATCTCTCCCACGGCCCAGTTTTGAACAGGCCTTGGGCTGATAGTGGGCCCCACCTCGGGGTTGGGGACCCCTGCTTTAGAGCATTTTAAAATAGATTTATTATTCAATTTATTTGCTACTCATCTCACTATGAAGTGACTCAGGACACCTTACAGCATAAAAAACCATTAAAATAATCAACAATAAATATTCCCAACCCAATCGTTATCTATCACAGGATCTCTGATAAATAACCATCCAGCCTATTTTTGAGGACTTCTAGCAGAGGAAAACTTGTCATTTCATGTTCTACAGTACTAGCTGAAAACTCATATACTCAAGAGATTCCTTCTGATTCAATAATCTCCCATGTTCTATTCAACACTTTACTAATTTATATTACAGACTTTCAAATATTTTGGTTAATAAAAATAGATTTGATACATACTACGATAGGAATTATCCCAAACTATTTGGCCATACTTTTATCTTAGGTTGTTTAAAACCTTGCATTCAACTCCCCCATTATTTCCTGAGGCTGTTTTTCTGTCACTTTATCTTACTCTCCTTAGAGAGTATATCCATCATTCCTCCAACTTTTCTATCATCAGTAATTTTTAACTCATGTTTTAACCCGTGTACATTTTTGTGAAGTTTCATGTCCAAACATGACACTACATCCTGAAAGTCTAACAAGGGAATGAGAATTAATCTCATATATAGATACTATAGATTAATTTAGGAAATGATAGAGCCTACATCTGTAATATTGCTCACTTTCTCATTGTTTAACATTTTCTCATTATTTTTTAAAAGCAAGATTGCCCTGAATAATATACTCTTAATTGTTATTAAACAGGATACCATGATAATCATATTGTAATTCGATGGTTTTGGGCTGCTGTGGAAAGATTCAACAATGAGCAACGGTTACGGCTTTTACAAGTAAGGTTGCAGTTAGCATCGTTTTAGTTGTCATCAACATAATAAAAAGCTAATTAAAAAGTATGAAGAGTTGGAATCTCAAAATTGTTGAATGGCTTGATAAGTAATTCTCACTCCTTTCCTGATGCATTCATATGAAAACAGTAATTATAGGGTTTTTTTTGGGGGGGGGAAGGAATTTGTGTTTGTGGTACATTCATTGTTGCATTTTTTCCATTTATAATACCTGGGATGAAACAAGTCTACATGCTTTATCTTGCTGTCCTTTCTCACAAAAATTAAAGAAAATTATTTCACTATTTCAGAACCTGCCCAAAAGATTTAGGTTTGCATAACATTTTCTGCTTGATTATAGACTTTTTCAATTAGTAAGAAAAATAAAACAAAGGAAAAAATGTCTGCAAATAGAATTCCAAACAAAACACCCCACTATCAGAACAAAATGCAACGAAAGAGACATATTCTTTTCTTTTCTGCATTTTATGCTGTGGCTGAAAATCTGTTTTTGCAATCTCTTTAATTCACAAAGAAAATCACTGATGAATTTATACCAATTTGGGGCCAGGAAGGGAGGATCAAACCTGATTTCATTTTATTTTTTCCTTCCTCTTCCGATTCCATTTTTCTAGACCGAAAAAATAGGAAGTGATGTGTTAAGATTTTTTAAAAAGAAAGCTTTGTATTGAATGCAGATTAATCGCTAATATTGTGACCTCAAAGTCTAATGTATTACTACATTCGATTGCAAGAAACCTATATAGTATTCTATAGTATAATATTTAATTGTCTTATTCCCCTACTCATTCAATTGCTTAAATAAGGGCATTATCCCACTAGACTAGAATCACCGGTCATGTAGATTGCTTTAATTGGGAATGAACTTTTACCATTGCTGCTAATATGCATGTAGGGCAGTGGTTTCCAACCATTTTTGGCTATGCCCCACCTAAGTATCTCTAAAATCCTGATGCCCTCCCTGTGACATATAATTACTCAAAAAGTGAACTCTACTCACGCGGAAGCCTAAAAGGTCATTAACTTGGTTTAAACAAGGTTCAAATTGCCCCCATTAAAAATCAAATTGCCCCCCTGTGGGGCATGGGCCCCACATTGGGAACCACTGATTTAGGGGAAACTTATGAGACCAGGACAATCCCACGTGTCAGTGATTCCATACATTAAGAGTGTAATATAATGAAGCAGTTTTGAGTAAAATATGCTAGATCTTGTCCTTTAATGTCAGATTGCACAAAGAAGGTGATTGGGAACACTGGTGATGCTTGTATAGACAGGAATACCTGCCTGTCTCCCACCACTTGACCCAGCCCACCTCACCAGCCATGTGCAGATGCTCCATTTGCCCTGCTGCTCCCTGTTTACAGGGAAGCCAAAGAATCTGTGCTTGGTGGGATAGGAGATACAGGGCAGTCAGGAAGAAAAGGAATGAGACAGAGATTGCAAGGGAAGTTACCAGTGGGAAAATTATTATGTATGGAGAGAGTAGCTTGAGGCATTTAGCACATTATATCTCCTTTCAAAACCCGAATCCCTATTTGTTTCCTGTATGCATTGTCTCGATTGCCCTTTCTACAAACTAACACAATTGTAAAACAAATTTTATTGTTTTCCAGATAAATGCATGTAAGAGGTCATCTATGTGTTTAAAAATAGAAAATAAAAATAGAACTATGCATTAGATCACCCTTTTCAATAATAAATAGTTACAGTGTTTTACGTTATTTTCCAGTTTGTTACAGGTACCTCGAGTATACCTTATGAAGGTTTTGCTTCTTTGAGAGGAAGCAATGGACCAAGAAGATTCTGTGTAGAAAAATGGGGAAAAATCACTGCTCTGCCCAGGTAAAGTAACTCTAAGAATGTTTAAATTTTTTAGCACAGATCCCGATTTAATTCCGTTTTAAACTGTTATATATTGTATTGTTTTGTATATGTTTTTTATATTTTCTGTGCACTGCTCTGAGTCCCCTTGGGGAGATAGGGCGGTATACAAATTCGATTAAAGTAAAGTAAAGTAAAATAAATCCACTGGAAACAGAAAATTTTGGGTTTCTTTAAATAAAAGAGAATTGAGGAATTCAGCATAATTTGTTTCCTGTTCCTTAGATTTGCTTATTGTGAAGCTTAAAACCACTTTTATTTTATTTTTGTCTCCAAAAAACACTCTTGCTTTTCAGCAAATTTCTACATCAAATAGAAACATAGTAACAGTGTTTTGAAACAATTCCTTTCTGCCCTGTTTCCCCCCCACTGTTTTTGTCTTTTCCCATTGATGTATAATATCCGACTGTAGTCCCAGTGCTTGTCCTGATTGTGGTCCTGGGTAGAATATAGCATTATATGTCTGCGTCAAGGAATGAATGTTTGTTAAAAGAAGTGGAAAGCAAACTTTTTGAGCAAGTATTGAAAACCTAATGATGTGGGGGGAAATCCATACGACTAGTACCAACAGAAGATGCTGCTTTTAGTGGATAGAGCTGGTGAGAGCTAGAAGCACCAAAGTCAGAAGCAGAAACATCTCTTACTAGGAGTGTCCACAATGATGGCACTTGTTGAAAATTGTCCAGTCATATCCATGATTATGATGGCCTTATATTACAATATGAGTGCATAGTATCAGCTGCCCCTTCCTCAGAGAAGTAACCGACTCTCACTGTATCAGGATGCACAAGCAAGGAGAAAAAAACAGCAGATTTGGAAGAGAAAGATGGCTGCATTCGTACATTTATAGTTGCTGCTATTCTGCTCTAGTAACTGCTTTTCTGATATCTGTAAAAAACTAGTTTATCAAGAGTTGTGTCCTTGAATCTCTGTTACCTCTAAGTTACTAATTTGAATATCTGTCAGGTGTAGCCAAAAAGATCCTATTGTTCTGCTCTGCAAAATACCATAATGTGTTGAGCGGACGGCAGCAGTGAGCTTCTTAGGCAGCACTGGATTTCTTTTCTTTTCTTTTAACCAAGTAGCGGCAAGCCTTTGGCTGATTCTTTCTCTCATCCCCTTTCCTGAGGCATGCCTCTAAACTTGTGCTTCTATTTTTCCTTAACAGCATCTTGTCATATCCTGGCATATAAATTGTGGTTAATCTCATAAATGACCTTGTGTCAGAGGGGGACCCGGACCTGGTGGGAATTACGGAAACCTGGTTGGGCCCCGAGGGGGGTTTACCCCTCGTGGAAATGTGCCCACCAGGCTACCGTGCATTTCATCGGCCTAGGCAGGGGTGGGGGGGTGGCGGTTATTGTTAAGGAAAGTCTGGAGCCGAAGGAGACCACTGTGCCTCAGACGACCGGCTGTGAGTCCCTCTTCATGAAATGGGGCCTAGGGAGGCAGTTGGGCTTGCTGCTTGTATACCTGGCTCCCCGCTATGTAACAGCAGCCCTGCCCGAGCTACTCGAGGTGATCGCCGCGATGGCGGTGGAGACCCCCAGACTTATAGTCATGGGGGACTTTAACCTGCCATCGGCGGGCGAAACATCCGAGGTAGCTCGGGAGTTCATGGCTTCCATGACGGCCATGGACCTGACCCAAGTAGTTCAGGGCCCCACTCACGAGGGAGGACACACGCTGGATCTGATTTTTGTCTCTGGACACTGGATTAGTGATCTCGGAACAGGGGATTTAGTCATCTTACCCTTGTCATGGACAGATCACTCTCTCCTTCGGATAGACTTTCCAACCGTCACACCTCACCGCGGGGAGGCGGAACCGGAAACACCAAGTTGGTTCCGCCCCAGGCGCCTGATGGACCCGGAAAGGTTCCAGAGGGAGCTTGGGCCAGTACCTGTATCCCTGCCCCGCGGCTCGACTGAGGACCTAGTGGCCGCGTGGTATAGTGCGGCCACGGGGGCCTTGGACCGAGTCGCGCCCTTGCGGCCTCTCATGCGGCGTCGAGTCACCCAGGCTCCTTGGTTTACCGAGGAGCTTCGGGAGATGAAACGCCGCAAGAGACGCCTAGAGAGTAGGTGGAGATCTTCTCGATCCGAAGCTGACCGAACACTAGTGAGAGACCATATTAGGACTTACTTAGTGGCGCTAAGAGTGGCCAAACGTGAGTATTGTGCCACCCTTATCGCGTCCGCGGAAAACCGCCCTGCCGCCCTGTTTGGGGTAACCCGCTCCCTCCTTCATTTGAGGCCGCGGGAAGCCCCTCTGCAGGGTCGAGCAGAGGAATTTGGAGTATTTCTGCAGGACAAAATCACTCAGATTCGGAACGAGTTGCCCTCCACTAGTGGCCCAGTCGGGGTGTCCGGTGCTGGTCTTGAGATAACACCTTGGGAGGAGTTCGACTTTGTTACTACCGAGGATATGGACAGGTTGCGGAGGAACCTTAGAGCCACCACATGTTTATTGGACCCGTGCCCCTCCTGGCTTGTACTGGCATCCTGGGAGGTGACACGAGGCTGGCTCCAGGGCATTGTGAATTCATCTCTGAGTGAGGGGTACTTGCCCACCGTTTTGAAAGAGGCGGTGGTGAGGCCCCTCCTCAAGAAGCCATCCCTGGACCCGGCTTTATTAGAGAGCTATCGTCCCGTCTCCAACCTTCACTTTTTAGTGAAGGTTGTTGAGAGTGTGGTGGCTCAACAGTTTCCCCGACATCTGGAGGAAGTTGATTATCTAGACCCGCGCCAGTCCGGCTTCCAGCCCGGTCACAGCACCGAGACGGCATTGGTCGCGTTGGTTGATGATCTCTGGAGGGCACGGGATAGAGGTTGTTCCTCTATCCTTGTCCTATTAGACCTCTCAGCGGCTTTTGATACCATCGACCATGGTATCTTATTGCACCGATTGGGGGGGTTGGGGTTGGGAGGCACCGTTCTACGGTGGTTCTCATCCTACCTCTCTGGTCGGTCGCAATGGGTGTTGGCAGGAGGGCAGAGGTCGTCCCCGAGGCCCCTCATATGTGGGGTCCCTCAGGGGTCGGTCCTCTCTCCCCTTCTGTTCAACACCTATATGAAGCCGCTGGGCGAGATCATCCGTGGTTTTGGGGTGGAATACCATCTGTACGCTGATGACACTCAGTTGTACATATCCACCCCAAACCACCCCAACGATGCCGTCGAAGTGCTGTCCCGGTGTCTAGAGGCCGTACGGATCTGGATGGGTAGTAACAAACTCAAACTCAACCCGTCCAAGACCGAGTGGCTGTGGTTTCCGGCACCCCGGTTCAGCCAGTTAAGTCCAACACTGGCCATTGGGGGCGAACAACTGGCCCCCGTGGAGAGGGCGCGCAACTTGGGTGTCCTCCTGGATTCCCGGCTGTCCATGGAGGACCATGTGGCGGCCGTGGCCAGGGGGCGTTCTATCAGGTACGCCTGATACGCCAGTTGCGCCCCTTACTGGACCGGGGAGCCCTTCGCACAGTCACTCAAGCGCTTGTGACATCCCGGCTGGATTACTGTAACGCTCTCTACATGGGGCTTCCCTTGAGGTGCACTCGAAAGCTACAGTTAGTACAGAATGCGGCCGCGCGGGTGATTATGGGTGCCTCAAGGCAAACCCACGTAACACCTCTCCTGCGCGAGCTGCACTGGCTGCCTGTGGCCTTTCGAGTGCGCTTCAAGGTGTTGACAACCATCTTTAAATCGCTCCATGGCTCGGGGCCTAGCTATATACGAGACCGCCTCCTGCCCCATACATCCCTTCGTCCGATCCGCTCCCACAGAGAGGGCCTTCTCCGGGTGCCGTCGACGGGGCAATGCCGGTTGGCGACACCCAGGGGAAGGGCCTTCTCTGTGGCGGGCCCGGCCCTCTGGAACGACCTACCCCCCGACCTTCGCACTATCTCGGACCTCCGTCTCTTCCGCCAACGTCTTAAGACGTATTTATTTCAACAAGCCGGCCTAGGATAGCCCCCTGTTCCTGACTTTAAAAAAAAAAAAAAAAAAAAATTATAATTTGGGAAGGTTTTTAACATGGGTTTTAGCACGGGTTAATCTAATTTAATATATTTTAAATTGATATTTATTGTATTTTTGTGGTTTTAATAATGCCTGTGCGCCGCCCTGGGTCCTAACAAGGAGAAGGGCGGGGTATAAATTTAATTTATTATTATTATTATTAATCTAAAGTGTGCTGGAAAATCTCTTGTGTTTATACCCATTATCTCTCAGATTGAGAAATAATAATACCTCTGAGAATAGGTGAAATAAAACAGCCTGATTCTCTCCCCCCCCCCCCCCAATGTAGATCATAATAAATGTTAACACATTGAATGCCTGAAAATAGATTTAATTAATTTTTAATTCTGACATGTCCTTACTTTGCTGCTGACCTGGACTCATAATTTTAGCATGACTTAACAACATTTAAAAGCATGTAAGCGCTTTTAAGTGTAAGTATAGATGTAAACATATTTAAATAAAACACAGGATTAATCATAAACATTATGCTGGGTGAAAAGAAAGTTTTCTTCAATTCCATAGTAATTATGTACAGAATTCTTCAAGCACTCCATAGTACAAGTTCCAGATGCTGCCTAGTACTGACTGTCTGGCTACCCATTTTTTTGTAGGCAGGGAGAACTCCCTCCAAGAATCTGCTGCTGTGTTGCTGGAGACTGATTTAAAATACCGTCTAACCTGTCTGAACTTTCAGCTACAAATATATTCTTAGTTTATGTTCTGCTGAGACACATTAAGATTATAGTCTTTCTTAAGCATTTCTCAGGTCAATTAAGCTCAAGCTTTACTGTCATGGGAAACCAGTTTTGCTCCTATGTGCACAATTCACTTTCAACTTATTGTAGTTGAGATATAAAGGAAAACAGAATTGAGATAGATCCTTCTTATCTTCCTGCACTTTGAGCTCACTGAAGCCATGAGGGTGAATGTTCCATCCATGTTGAAATACGTAGGGTGATAAAATGGGGGAGGGCATATATAGGTAAATGAATATTACTCATAAGGATGAAGATGGACAAGTATGAGACCAAGCTGTGAGGCTGCTTTATGTTATCCAATTTAGTCCCTTCTTGTTTGTGGGTAATTAGTTTGAACCTCTGTGCATGAAACTTCTTGCAAGTTATATTGGGTTTTGGATCCAGAGTAATTTCATTTTATGATGAAACTAAGAATGAATGAGTGATTTTAAAAGGAAAGTTAATGGACATGGTCATAAAAAATCTATTATCTAAGGAAGTATGTTACCATATTGGAAAATGAGAATTATCAATAAATATAATGTAACCCAGGAGAATTCTTACTATAGTCTTCCCTCCTGAGAACACAAGTACTTTACCAAAGTTGTAATAGAGACAATTTATTTGGATGATTTGCAGATTTGGTGTTCTGAAATATCACAAACATGAGAGTATTGAATTGGCTAGAACAATATTGCCTCTGTTTTAAGATCCACCAAATGAATAATTTACAATGTATTTTAATAAAGTAATAGCAACTCTGTTAAATTAAGTCTAATTTTATTTTTGTTCTGATAACTTCCACTGTTTGGCATGCTGCCGGCTTTTGGCATGCTGCTGAAAAGCTATGATTTGTAATCTTGAAAATATTGCAAAGTTCTTATTTTAACTGGGACCATGCAGTGGCTCAGTGGTTAAGATCCTTGGCTTGTTGGCTGGAAAGCTGACAACCCAGATTTGAGACCCAAGTGCCATATGATGGGGTGAGTTTGAAAGCATGCAAATGCAAATAGATAAATAGGAACCACTTTAGTGGGAATGTAACAGCCCTCCAGGACACCATGCTGGCCATATGACTGTGGACAAGCCTTTGGACAGTGCTGGCACAATGACAGTACTGTCTCAAAGGCAAATAGAGATGAGCATTGTCCCTTATAGTCAGCAACGACTAGCGAATAAAATCCACAGGGACTGCATTACCTTTTTAATCTTATTTTAATTTCTTTAATGATATATCTCCTTTCCTCCCCCATTCCAGTAATTTTGAAAAGCAAAAACATTGTCGAAGGTTTCGAAAAATCTAAATTAAAAATACTCTACATACTGGCTACTACTTAGGTGCAAACAATTAGAAACCAAGTATATAGTGCTTTTAGGCAGAGGCATAGAAAAATATTAATAAATGTGTTTACAATTCATATTTTAATCTAATAATAAATTAACTTCTAAATTAGAGTAGGTTTGGGAAGAAGTTCTTGTTCTTAGTTTTTCCACATTTGATTTTTGGTGTCATAAAAACTTTCTCTCCATTTTCCCCCAGAGCTCACACTTGTTTCAATCGTCTTGACCTTCCTCCTTACCCATCGTTCTCCATGCTCTATGAGAAGATGTTGACAGCTGTTGAAGAGACGAGCACATTTGGTCTTGAATAAGACACGAATTGTCTAACCCAGTATCTGGGACTTTTGTGGATCCCTCCTCCAAAATACACAAATGCTTACAGCAAGTTGCAAAGACAAAAACTATTGTACAGTGCAATTGGAAGAATGGGACTTTAGGAATGAGAAAAACTGGAACAGCTGCATGAGTACTCTAGAGCAAGGATTGTGGCCTTGTTCCCGTGAGCACCAAATGTTTAAAACTTAGTTGGATTTTAAAAAATGTCAAGAGATTAGCAACAATTAGACCGCTGCAAAATTTAATACATCTCAAAAATGGATTTCATCAAAATATTTGAACAGAGTACAGTGAAATTCAAAGATTGTTAGCTTGCTGCTAAATTGTAAGAGGATAAGTAAAAATGCTTTTTAAAAATCAAATAGGAGTTATTTCCCAATGGTACACTACTATATGTCTTACACAATACAAGAATATGCTATATATGCTATACCTAAATCTACGTGTGCCTGCATGACATCTATTGCATTTCAAAGATACAGCACAAAGAACAGTTATTTTCTGCAGCTTAACAAGGGTATGAAGAAAAGTTGGCAGCAAAAGATGGTGTGAACTGAAAGACTTTTAATTAGGAGAACCTGTACAATTGTATATGCAAATCATGTTTAGCAGAAGGAGAGCTATTGTAAGAGATTAATGGTTAACTTTATTCTTTATACTGCATGAAGGCTTTTTAAAAAAATAATGTGAGTTTATCACAGCATATCAGGAAAAAGAAAGCCTCTTACACAGTGACTTTTGTTTATTTTTATAAGTTCATAATATTGATTTTCTTAGGGTGTAAATAAGAAAATAGACCTTTTTTGTTCTTTTCACTTTTCCATGCTTAAATAGTTCTTGTGTTCAATTCTTTACACACTTAAGGTGTGTGTGTGTGTACACACACACCACAAACACACACCTTTATTTTTATAAAGGTAAGGTATTCCTGAAACTATTTTTTGCACCGAATGTACCAAAGTCAAAGGGATATTGTGAATTAAATAACAAAAAATATGTATCACTTCATCCAAAATCTATAGGCGGTAGCTACTTTAAAGAACCTGATTTTTATTTCCCAGTTACATTCTAGTTAACGTCAGCATTCTGCACAGTTAAATAATAATTTTTAAAGTTCGCTACATGTAATAATGTGTAATAAGCATTTTATTTCAAATGCACTTATTTTCCTCCATTAACTAATTTCATTAGAGCTGAATACAGATAAAGCTGAGTAGATATGTTTCATATTTTGCTGCTTTTTTACTTTTGTACAGCACTATTATAAGCATTACAATGGATCTGAAAAACAAGAGGACTAGCACCTAAATGGATGAACTACTTTGTGTCACTCTCACATTTAGCAGCAAACTGTCTCCAAGATGTAAATTGTTTGTAGTGTCTTTCTAAACCCACATTTTCACTGATTAGTTTTCTTATAAATGTTTCTTAAAATGAAGTACTTTTCTATGGTTTATCTGAAAGCATGAATTCGCCATGTCAAATAAGCTTTTAATTTTAGAGACATTAAAAGGGATTGAACTTGTTTATAAAGATCTCCTGTGCTGAAAGACCAGTTTCCTAAATGGCAGAGGAGAAAGGGGTGTCTAGGTTTTTACTCTGGTTCCGGGGATCACCAAGAATGAATACACGGCATGTAATTTACTTCTTTACTCTTGATGGACATGGATGATGTTCAGGCCATTGCCATTCCTGTCTCTTAGAAACAGACTGGGATAAATGCATTTTAAATTAGTCATTGCTATGAAAAAAAGCTAGATTTCATTCACCTGAAATCTAGCTTAGCTACAGTGGTGTCAACATCTTTCCTAAGTAAGGTTTTGGTTCTGTTTGAGCCAATGCAATGAGAAGAAATCATGGTCAGCCTCAAAACCAAGATAAAATGTCTATTCTTAAGTACAATTGCATATACCTCAGTTTCTGCTTTTTCTAAGTTGGTAAAAAAACAACAGCCATGCAAATAATTCAGTATTTCACCATCAGATAGGCACTTTCTCTACAATTGGCAAACAACTGAACAAATCTCAGAGTGATTCATATTTCAAGAATTTAGTACACAACTCCCACGTCATTTTAGATTTTAAAAATTATAAAAATGCCCATAGGTTTTGTGTTAAGTTAGTTTGCTATAATAAATTGAAAACTGAATTTATAATCCAGAAGACTATATGTGCAAGGGATCCTCTTGTCCTGTGAGCAGGAAAATTCTGCTTTTACAAGCTGGTATCCTAGTTCTACTCAGATTCACTTTGTGTACTCATAATCTATATTCTATATTCTTTTATTTGTTACTCCAGAAAAATTTGAACAAGTTACTTATTTGATATGGAAAAAATGGTATGTTCAAGGTCTAGTTTTATTAAGACTAAAAATAATTTTATATTAATTAAACAGGCACTGCACACACATTTTTATCCATATCAAATATGTAGCTGTATTAACTGCAGAGTTACATGAAATGTTGACTTCCTATGGCTGAAAGAGGAACTGGCCCAAGGTTACCTAGCTGGCTTTGTACCTAAAAACCTGTGGACTCTCAGTTTTTAGCCTGATACATTAACCACTACACAAATCTGGATGTTGTAAGATGTGATATCTTACATTATCCAATTTTTGGGTTTTTTTTTTTAACCAGCTGTATTATTTTGAACAAAGTGATTCTATTATACACAAATCCAGGGTGCAATATGAACAATCCTATCACTCCTGATTAGATTAGGGAAACATTTAAAGTGAAATTCAATTCTGATCAAAAGACCAGCCTATGTACAGCCTAAGATAAAGTCTTTGTTCACTGAATACATAAATAGGCACAACATATTATCTCCAAGGGAAGTTGGAAATCCAGCAATAGCATCTGGCAGAGCTTCTGAAGAAAAGTTTCTGGCAGGTCATAAAGTTGGCAGAGAATATTAGGTTGGCATTCTGCTCGCTTTTTTAAACTGTGGGAATAAATTCTGTGATTCCTCTCGTGCTTCCAGAAATTCACTTTTTAACATTGAGAATGGTATCTTTTTGTTTATGCCCTGACATCTCAAAACAACTATAGCTGTTTGTAAAGCAACTATAAATAACTGTAGGTTATTTATTGCAGATGTCATCCAGGTCATCTTAATGTTTCAACAGATGTTACCATGGTTTCTAAGATTCTCTTTTTGGAATTAGGGAAATTCAGTGGAAAAATGTTGACTTCAGTTACTGTGGTTTATTATGAAGAAATACTAGCTTTTTGAAAATCTGGTTTTATTGAATTATCCAGTTCTAGTCTAACATCTTAACCACTATACCAAACGACACTTTACAGTGACAAAGTAATTACTTTAGAGGAGCAAAAGTAGATTCAGGTTAATACAGTCTCTACTTACTGCTCAAAAGCTTTTTCAGACATGAGGTTGGACCTTCACCAATGTCCCAAGGCAGCCAATTATCTACTTGGCTATGTTCTTTTTTATATGAGTATCAAAAGAGGATTAAAGCTGGAGGTGGGGACTAATCTGGAGTCTTAACAGCAGCAGCTCTATAATGAATAGCATGGAATACTTGTAATCATAGTATTTTTATGTTTTAATAGTTTATATCCTAACTCTCCTATATTTGATGACTGACAAACATGCAAATTGAGATTTAAACCCTATTTATGGCTTCTTCCCAAATGTGCTACCGGTAGTTTCCAAGTAAAGTTGTGGCACTGCTTTGTTGTAGAGGTGATCATATAATTACTATCTTAATTTTTAATTTTTTTTCTTGTATGGTGAAACCAGTTCTAGTGTCCAAACATAGCTTCACACTCGCAGCTCACCAATTCTAGGTTCCTCCAGATATTATAGTTCAGTAAAATAGTATCAGTTTGTTTTATTTCCTTATCTGGGGAGGAGAAATGCTCTTTTAAATTATTTCTGCTGTGAAACAAATGGAGAGATTTGAATCCAACACTAATTGAATTTGTTTTGGGGCTTTCAATTCCAGTTATAATATTTTTTGGATGGGGGCAGCTAGGCTCGAGAAAGAATATAGTATTATTGTGGACCCAATCCTTCACCAAAGCTACAACTCTGAAAGGTGATGCAGAACACTCTTTTTTAAGTTCAGTCTTTGGCTTTTGAAATGTCTTATGATTTTCTGTTGTTATGAATAGAATCACTTTCCAAAATCAGAGCAGAAAAGGACTATAGTTTGTCAGGCAGAAGCCACCAAAACAAAGCTTGAATTAAAAAAAAAGGACATCTATTTAGCTTTGTGATGAATTTGTTTTTGAAGAAAGGGGTAATCCTATCACTGCTTAAAGAAGCTACTGTTTATTCCCCTCCTCAAGAAGCCATACTGGATCTGGCCTTTTTGATAACTTTTGTTCTATCTCCAATTCTTTCTTAAGGAAGATCATTTGAATCCTTTCAATTGGGTTTTAGACTTGGGTACAGGACTGCAATGGCATCAATCACTCTTCTTAATTATTTTTAGCAAAAGTGAAATGGGGTGGTGCATTCATCCTGACTTTCCTTGACCTGTTGGTGGCTTTCGATCATACTATCTTTCTAGATCAGTTCTGGGGACTAGGAATAAGAAGCACACTTCTGCATTAGTCCTTCTCCTTTGTCTAGGACCAGTTGCAATCAGTGCTGAGAAGAGAAATCTAGTCAATGACCTCTTTCCTGTGGGATTCCTTGGGGGCTCAATCTTTCTCCCAGTTTTAACATGTACATGAAGCTGCTGGGTGAAGTAATTCATTGGATATCCAATGAGGATATCGTCAATATGCTGATTATACCGAGATCTACACCTCTATCCCAGGCCAATCAAAGGGTGCCAGGAGAATTCTGTCTCAATGTTTGGAGGCTGTGAGGGTCTGGATGGGGAAGACCAGTCTTCAGCTCAACCATAGCAAGATTGGCTCTGAGTTTTTGGGCCCACGGAATCTAGTATTTTTCCACCTTTAGTTCTGGATGGGGTTGCATTATTCAGAACTGGTGTGCAATCAGGGGATCCCCCTGGACTCAAGGCTTTTCTTTGGAGGTAGCAGCTGTAGCCAGGAGAACTTTCGCACATTTTCATCCTGTGTGCTAGTTGCACCTTGCTATGCCTGTGTTTCACTTCAGTTCCATGAACTGTACTGGCTCCTAGTGTAATTCCAGGTAGAATTCAAGGTGTTGGTTGACATCCAAAGCCTTTCATGCCATGAAGCTGGGTTATTTGTTTCTTTCTTAACTCTCCAGGTCTCAAAGAAGAAGAATGCTCTGGATTCCATCAAGAAGGTCCCTAGGAAATGGTTATTTTGTGTTATAGGGTTTGCTGTCTGGAACAAGATTAGATCCCAAGATTAGATCCCTGCTGGTTTTTCCAAAGCTTTAAAGACTTGGATCTGCTCCAAGGCGTGGGGATTGGGAGGTTTTAGATGGTGTGTGAGATAAAGCTTAATTGTACTGTGGAGTGTGACACTGTTGGGTTTTTCATGTAATCACTGTATGCTTTTATATTTTGTTTTTAATGTGTTATCAACTGCCCATAGTTATATCTACAAAATGGGCATCCATACATCTGTTTTATAAATCCCCCAATTTATTCTTAAGGGAGATACAACTGAATAGCAGCTAAATTAATTCCCCTCCTTTTTCCCTCCCTGTCATTTAACCCATAGGGAAAGGGCTAGAAAATTAGACTTGTTTAACATTCAAAGGACTAGGTGGCACTTTAAAATTAATACTAAAATGGCATAAATATATAATGGACTTGCAGCTTGATTTTGATATTTCTAGCTATAAACGTTAAAGGGAAGCTGTGGAATTCTGAATATATATTTGCAAGTAATTCTAATTGTGCTGTGGTAAGGCCACACTTGGAATACTGCATACAGTTTTGGTCGCCACGATGTAGAAAAGACGTGGAGACTCTGGAAAGAGTGCAGAGAAGAGCAACCAAGATGATTAGGGGACTGGAGACTAAAACATATGAAGAACGGTTGCAGGAGCTGGGTATGTCTAGTTTGATGAAGAGCAGGGGAGACATGATAGCAGTGTTCCAATATCTCAGAGGGTGCCACAAAGAAGAGGGAGTCAAACTATTCTCCAAGGCACCTGGGGGCAGGACAAGAAGCAATGGGTGGAAACTAATCAAGGAGAGAAGCAACTTAGAACTAAGGAGAAGTTTCCTGACAGAACAATTAACTTCTGGAACAGCTTGCCTCCAGAAGTTGTGAATGCCCCAACCCTGGAAGTCTTTAAAAAGATGTTAGATAGCCATTTGTCTGAAATGGTATAAGGTTCCTGCCCACGTAGGGGGTTGGACTAGAAGACCTACAAGGTCCCTTCCAACTCTGCTATTGTATTGTATTGTATTGTATTGTATTGTATTGTATTGTATTGTATTGTAATCTGAAAGAGAACTAAGAAATTAAGGAAAGGTAAAGATTTTAATCTTAGGGTTTCTAACGAAGCCATGGCACTAGTGACCATCTTAAATTAATGCATTAGTTACAGGACAGCACTTACATGTAGAGAAAGTAGTGCGAGCTACTGTAGTTTTGGCTGTCAGTGCATATTTGGTCATTAACATTTGCAGGAGTAGCTTGTCCAACCATAGAAATTGGTTTTCAAAGTCCAGCTTTCTGATCTATTGTACAAAAACAGTCCCATTACTGCCAAAATCCCTACCTTTTGAAATGTGTGGCACCAGCAGTTTTTTAAAATATTCAAAATTACTTGTTTTTTATAAATTCATCTGAAATTGATTTCAACTTTTAAAGTGTATTTTTAAACTGTCCCTTTTGGTGTTATGTTTAGTTTTTAATTATTTACATTGATTTTATAGTTTTATTATAATATGGTTTCATTGTGAATGACGCTAGTATTGAGAGAGCTGTATAACTTTTGAACATATTATATTAAATGTTTAGAACAGGGGTCTCCAACCTTTGCAACTTTAAGTCTGAAGGACTTCAGCTCCCAGACTTCTCCAGCCAGCAAAGCTGGCTGGAGAAGTCTGGGAGCTGAAGTCCTTCAGACTTAAAGTTGCAAAGGTTGGAGACCCCTGGTTTAGAATACATATATAGGAACCTCCATATGCGGAAGAAGAGGATATTTCAAATGCCTATTTCCTGAAAAGTTCATCAGTGGGCATGGCATGAGGGAATGAAGGGATCTTAAAGTTGATTGATCATATATTATATAATGAGAGTAAAATTATAGACTACTGAAATATGAAGGCACTGTCTTTGACACAATGTAAAAAAAGTGTTGAATCGTGTTTATTTTTATTTATTTTTATGTTTATTAGTTTATGTTTATTATTATATAGTTAAAGCTAATGTATTTTCCTCTAAAGAGAAATCAATTTGTCTACACAATACTTAAAAGGATAGGGTGGAATTCTCTCACTCCTCCCTACTTCCTGCTTTGGATATTTAATTGCCTATTAGCTCTGTCTGACTCAGCTGTTAAGTTCTTAACTTTGCATATAGAATATGCATCACACATTGTTAGGTCTACAGTGCTGTGCACTGCAATTGTGTTCACATAACTGGTGCAGTCTGAAGATTGTTACCTTAGCCTTGTTTTCTATAGCTATTTTTTTCTGGTGAGGAAATAAGAACAGCTATTCTGAAGGGAAATGATTTAAGCAAACTCTTCCCCCCCCCCCAAGTTTTTATTTTTTTATAAATGTATCAAATCGATGCGTGAACAGTGTGGCACCTGGGTGTCTATACATTCTAATACAAATAAAACTAATAAAATTAATCATAATTATTACATTCAATCAACTTACTATGTATTTCTAACAATAATACACATTTATATTAAGTTGCAATCTATCATTGTTCAGTTGTTCCACATTTTCTCTTCTTATTACTATTTTTTTCTGGTGAGGAAATAAGAACAGCTATTCTGAAGGAAAATGATTTAAGCAAATTCTGCAGAGTACTGTGGATCCAATAAAATAAGTGGAATGACTGTTGGTTTTTTTAAATGGTGGATGCACTGAGTGATGATGTAGGCCTTAAAAGAGCCTTGCAAGCCCTCGTCCAGTATTGTGATTACAATAAACTGGACATAAATTACCAGAAAACCAAGGTTATGGCCTTTGCAAAAATGCCCAAACTCTGCTCATGGTATCCTAATGCTCATAATGTAGAGCAAATAACCCCCTTTTTTGTCATCCATGCCACTAGCTCAAGAAAAGCACACGGTGATTATGCAGCTGCCTCTGGTCAAAGATCAGTGAATGCCATTCTCAATTTTTTGTTCCTGCTGCAATTAAGCACTTTCTGGCCAAGTCGTTAGCACAGCTTCTATATGGGACTTGCTCGGACCCTCAGTTCACGTTTCACACCACTGGAAAGAATTCAATCCAAATTTATTAGAGCAACTCTCCAGATACTGCGTTGTGTCTCAAATGCACTTCTGTGCCTGGAGACAGGATTGATAAAAATTGAAGCAAGAATTTGTATAGCTTCTTTAAATCTTTGGCTAAAGCTTAATTTCTTCCTGCAAGGCCTTGCTCCATTAATCCTCCAAGACAAATTCTCCTCTTCATGGATCAAGGCCATCACATCCAATCTTGCCAAATTAGGCTTCTCTCCAGCCACAATATTCAAGTTGGACTACGACCAAACAAAACAAACCTTGGGCAAAGGGTAGAGGACATTGAGAGGCAAATGAACTTAGGAAAGCTCCATTGTTTCCGGCTTCAGACTCTATATATTGTTACTCCTGCCAGTTATCTTAGCCAGTTGGAAACAGCAAGCCACCAGAAAGCATTTTCACTTGCATGGTGTTATGCGCTTCCATTGTCCATCCTTTACGGCAAGTATAAAAAGATACCATTGATTGAAAGACTGCTCCTGTGGCTCGGGAGAGTGGAGACCGTTGGACACATTCTCCTTCGATGTTCTTCCTATAGAGATATTTGGAAAAAACATATCCCCCAATAATTAATAGGTATCCTGGTCGTTTCAACACTGGTTATCTCCAATAGCAGTTTAAGGATGAACAGACTGTGATTAAAGTGCAGGTGGCTAGATTCTGTGCAGCAGCAGAGAATTCACCAGAAACACTTGATTAATCCACCATAGCTACTCTACACAAATAATGTAGCAAACCTCTTTGCATTACTTCTCTTCTGCATTTTAGTATTTAATGACAACGTATTCAATGTTTAAGGATTAATATTCTATAGTTAGGACAGAAGTGGGTTCTGGCTTCTGTTACTGCTGGTTCACTCAGGGATGTGCTTTGCGTGCACATGCTCTTGATGCACGCTGTGCGTTCATGCACAGTAAAAAATTGCTTCTGCGCATGCACAGAAGCAAAAAACAAGATGGCACCGCCTATAGAACTGGTTCGGGGTGTGGCCGGCCGAATTGCTACCTACTTGGTTAAACCGGTCCAAACCGGTAGGAGCCCACCTCTGAGTTAGGCCATGCAACAACAAAAAGGTTAGTCATCAAGGTACCATGTCAGACAAATGGTTCTCCAACCTCTTCTTAAAAACCTCCAGTGATGAAGCACCCACAATCCATTCCACTGATTAATTGTTCTCATGCCAGGAAATTTCTCCTTATTTCTAGATTGGATCTGTGTTTGATAAGTTTCTATTTGTTGCTTGTGGTTCTCCCTTCAGAGAATAAAACACTGCTATCATGTTGTACCTAGTACTTCTGTTCATTAGACTAGACAAACCTAATTCCTGCAACCATTCTTTGTATGCTTTATCCTCCAGTCCCCTGATCATCTTTGTTGCTGTTCTTTGCACTCTTTCTAGAGGCTCAATATCTTTTTGTATCGTGGCAACCACCAAAGTTGGATGCAGTATTTCAAGTGTTCTCTTACCAAGGCATTATAAAGTGGTATTAACGTCACATGATCTTGATTCTATTTCTATGTTAATGCAGTTGAAGACTGCATTACCCCCCACCCCCACTACTTTTGTGTGCGTTTGTTTCTGCAACACACTGCTGGCTCAAATTTACCGTATTTTTCAGAATATAAGACACACTGGAGTATAAGATACACCAAGATTTTGAAGAGGCAAATTAAAAAAAAAGTTTTTGCGGTCTGCAGACCTCCCCAAAACACTCCATTTTTTGCGAAAACGGGCCTGATTTCCCCCCCCCCTCATAAAAACGGCATTAATAGCCTCTAGGAGGCTTGTAGAGTGCTCCTGGGTGGTGAGGGTGCCCAAAAATGAGCAAAAAATGGCCCATTTTTTTGCAAAAATGGTCCGGGTTTTTTTTGTCAAAAAAGGGCATGCCTTTTAGGAGGCTTATAGAGTGCTCCTGGGGCTGGGGGGGGGGGATTGAGCAAAAAATGGCTCATTTTTCATTCATTTCTGCCCTCCCCAGCCCCCAAGAGCACTCTGCAAGGCTCCTAAAGGCTATGCACGGCTAAGGGGGTGGGGTTTTGGGGAAACCAAAAAATGCTGTATTCAGTGTATAAGACACACTCAGACTTTCAGTCTCTTTTTTGAGGGAAAAAGGTGCGTCTTATACTCCGAAAAATACAGTAAATGTTGTCCTAGATTTCCCTCGAAGTTACTACTATTGAGGTACCACGTATTCCATACCTGTACATTTGATTTTTCTTGCCTAAGTGTAAAATCTTATTTTTCTCACCATCACATTTCATTTTGCTGGATATGACAGTGTGATATGACAATGACAGTTTTTCCTCATTGCTTCCTTAGCACTCTAAATAGAGTATCCATTTAATTATTTAAGGTACCCTAGGAATTAGTGCTAATATACTTAATTATTTGAATTATTTTTCCAGAAATGGACAAACTGATGAGGTTTTTTTGGGGTGTGGGTTCTGAACAGTTCTCTTGGTTGAATTGCAATGTTTTTGTAAATAAGCAGAGGAAAGTTTTCTTTAAAAAAACCAATGTCAGATATGGATCTTGTTACACTTAGTAGAAAAACTTTTGAAGAAACAGTTCTATCAGTTTTCTACATCTAAATGTATTTATACGTTCATATAATTCCACTGTAATAAACTTACACTTAAATACAGGATCATTTGTAGGAGAGGAAGTATGTGTGTTGCTCTAAAGAGGTAGATTTTGGTAGGTAGAAAGCAGATTTTGAATTCCCAGTCAACAATTAGCTCCTGGTTGGGAGACTGGTTGCCTGCCTTCTTCTTGTCTTCTTATCAATGATATTCTCTCTCTCTCTCTCTCTCTCTCTCTCTCTCTCTCTCTCTCTCTCTCTCTCTCTCTCTCTCTCTCTCTCTCTCTCTCTCTCTCTCTCTCTCTCTGTGTGTGTGTGTGTGTATGTGTGTGCGTGAATATATATGTATAAAAATAATAATGTATTTTTTTGCAAGATTTTTTTCCCAAGTGTGGCCATTTGACTGAGTTGAATTGCACTTTATTTGGCAAAGTATGTTTAAACACACAAGGAAATTTTTCACGGTATAGAAGCACTCTGTGTACATGCAAAGCAACACAATCATCATCATCATTCCAATAAAAAGGGGAGGAGAGAGTAAGAAAAATAAGGATAAATAATAACAATATAGCCACACTACATGGGTAAATATATAGAGAAATTGGACAGCACTGTGAGAATTAGGTGTAATGGCATGAGAGAGAAAAAAACTCTCCCTATGTCGAATTGTTTTGGCACGCAATGCCCTATAGCAGTGATGGCAAATGTGCTTGTGTCGTCTGGGCTGTGATCTGGATGAGGAGCCAGAGGGCATGTGCATGCCAGAAAATGAACTTCTGGTTTCCGGCGTGCCGATCAGCAAGTGTTCAGGTTTCTGCCAGGCATGTGCACATGCCAATCAGCTGGCCAGCGTGCATGCTCACACCGGAAAATGGAAGATCAGCTCTTCTGGTTTCCGGCATTTTGCTGCATGCACAAACGCCTGCTGATTGTCGCATGTGCATGCGCTCCAGAAACCGAGAAGAGGAACGAGCAATGCCACATGTGCCTGCTTTAGGTTCGCCATCATGTCCTCTGCTGTCCAGAGGAGATGAGTTAAAAAAAAAAGTTTATCTCCAGGATGTGAGGATTCTGCAGATATCTTTTCAACATTCCTTCCGAACCACACCATAAACAGGTCTTCTATGGACGGCAGGCTGGTTGCAATTGTTTTTCTGCAGTCATACCTTTCTGTTGGGATCTGTTCCTGTCCTGTTTGGTTGCTGTACCAAACCAGACAGCTATAGAAGCACAAATGACAGACTCAGTTAATTCCTCTGTAAAACTTTATCAACAGCTCCTGAGGCATTCTGAACTTCCTGAGTTGATGCAGGAAGAACATTCTTTGTTGTGCCTTTTAATGATGGTTCTAATGTAGTGTCCATTTCAAGTCCTGGGAGATTATACAAAACTCAAAGGACTCTACTGCTGCTACTGTGCTATTAAATATAGTAAGAGTTGATAAAATAGAAGGGCTCCTCCTAAAATCCCCTTCCGTCTCTACAGTGTTAAGCATGTTCAGCTCCAGATTGTTACAAATGTACCACAGGGCCAACAGTTTCATATAGTTGTTAAAAAGGAGCAGAGAAGCGTATTGAACCCTGCAACACCCACAAAGGAGTGACCATGGACTGAACCTCTTGCTCCCTGTTAACACCGATTGGAACCAGCCATGGAGAAAGGAATGAAATCAGTGCAACACTGCACCACCCAGTCCCAAATTCCACAGCTGGTCCAAAATGATACCATGATTAATGATATTGAAAGTCACCAAGAGGTCAAGGAGAACGTCGATAATTGCACTTTCCTTAGATGATCCCACTTTTGCCAATGATCATCAACGAGCACAATCAGTGCCGTTCCCATTCCAATGACCAGGCTTGAAACCTGACTGAAAGGGGTCTAGATAATCTCTTTCATCCAAGATCCTCTGGAGATGCAACCTAGAAAGGGAAGGTGGGAAATTGGATGAAAAATGTCTTGTATGGTGAGATTTAATGATGGCTTCTTAAGGACGGGGAGGACCACAGCTTCCTTAAAACTCACACACCCTTCTGAGGTGATGCATTAATCACTTCATGCACCTTCCTGGAATTCACCATCCTGGAACCTTTCAATAACCAGGAGGAAAGGGGATCTAATAAGCAAATAGTTGCACTAACAGCCTTGAGGACCCTATCTACTTCCTCAGGTCCAGCAGGATCAATCAGCTCCCAGATAACACGGTAAGTCCATCCTTTGGGCATCTGTAATATCTTGGGTGTTTCAGAAGCTGAAAATGCTGCTGGCCCAAACAATGGTTGCTAACAGATACTTTAGCTGTAAATATTGTCACTGAGTTATATCTGATACATATTTGTCTCTTAGTATTGTATATATTTGAAATTTATCCTTATCTATCATTTGGTCCAAAGTCAAATTTTCTCTATCCCCATCTTTCCCCACAATTGTTAATGTTGCAGTTCTGCATAAAATAAATTTAGAATGGGAAAAAGAATTGAATCTTTAAAAAAAAGATATTATATGCCATAATTATAATATAATTATAATTATTATGTGCCATAGCTTTCTAACCAATGTAATCTATTCCATAAATACTAGAGACCTACTGTATTTAGATCTGTATTATCCATCAAGTAAAAGATGCCATGCATATGTATTCCAAAGTTGCCCAAATCAAAAAAACTAATACCAATTGTTGACTTCTAGTATTTATTACATGACAACAGGTAAACTTGATGATATTGCTCCAGATTCAAAAAACTGAATCTTTCCTCACTAATTGGTAATTGCATTTTCCATAGGATATTCTTGGAATAAAGAAACCCTATTAAAAATTATAAACAATAAAAAAATATTTTCCAGATACTTCCTATCTGTATATAAATTAATCTGGGAATGATATTCATTTTGAAAGCATTCATTTTACCTGAATGATAAGGTTTAATGATTCCCATCTATCCATATCTAAAGAAACCTTTCTATATATTTTATTTGTATTACATGATGTAACTGAGTTTATATCTTTCAGTTTATATTAAATATTTCGGTATGTACATACTGAAAAATATAACTCAGTAAAAAGGGAGCTTTAAATTAGGTTCTCAATATTTGGATCTATTTGAAGATACCAAGAGGTGGAGTACTGTCTAGTCTAGTGACAATAACACAAATATGAAATATACAGATTGTCCTTGGTCCTTAAACTACAACAATGATATAACATTTTATAATGTACAATAATCTGATAGCATTTGAATGAAAATTAACTATATTACAAGTATGGAAAGAGTCATTACATATTCAGTATGAGCCTTGGTGGGACAATGGTTAGAGTGCAGTACTGCAGGCTACTTCTGACTGCCAGAAGCCTGCAATTTGGCAGTTCAAATCCCGCCAGGCTCAAGGTTGACTCAGCCTTCCATTCTTCCAAGGTCAATAAAATGAAGACCCAGATTGTTGTGGGCAATCAACTCATTCTGTAAACCACTTAGAGAGGGCTGTAAAGCACTGCAAAGCGGTATATAAATCTCATTGCTATTGCTATCTGGTTTTGAAATAAGACCTTCAAGTCTGATACTTTGCAAAGGATACTCCAGAACAAAACACCAAATTCCCAAGTGTAGAAACCAGGTGTGAATTAGCATAATGTGTGATTTATCAAACCTAAAGTGGTTCATGGTACACAGAGGCTTGGTAAACAGGTGGATTATGTTAGCTCTGATAGACCACAAGTTACCCAGGCCTATTTATAGTATTTTTATAAATATTATAAACAGCAAGTGCACAAGACAGTCCTTCAAACATGCAGGAAACAGACATTGTAAAAAAAAAAAAAGCCTAATAAAGTGATTTAAACACATAGAAAAGGGCATATTTTTCCTTTGTTAGGAAGATGTGGGAAAGATCTTTTTCGGGATTATAACATGTTGGACCAATCAGGCTAAAACAGAGTCTTTTTGCATCTAATATGCATTATAGTAGGAAATAACTCATTGCTGCTAATGGGAAATGTTTTAAAAGCAGTGGGAAAACCTGCAGAAAGGAGCTAAGACCCTGATTAGCTGTTTATTAAAGAAAAAACTAAACAGTGGATGTTAGTGAATGCAATCATTACCTGGCCCACTACCGGGCCGTGGTCTTTTTGGAACTGGGCCGTGTGAGTGGTGAGCCGGCACGTGTGTGCGCGCATGCAGTTCAACTTGCATGAGATGCAGGCTGGTGTGCTCATGTGCAGTTCAATTTGTGAGAGGAGGGCCCACTTGTGCAGGCCAGTTCCCTTCTCCCCCCTGATGACCTGCCAAGCCATAAAGATTGGGGACCACTGTACTATGCAATCCTCAGTGTAAAGGGCTGTCTCCATAGAAAAAAAGAATAAAGCTGTGAATCTGGTCCTTCAGATGTTTGTTTGTTTATTCATCAAATAAAAATTACAAATTTGAACGAACAAAATGAAAAAACTAAAATGTGACAGGGTAATAGGCACGTTAGTGCACTGATTTTTTATTTATTTATTTTATTAAATTTATATCCCGCCCTTCTCCAAGAGGACCCAGGGCGGCGCACAGGAAATTAAAATACATACAAAAAACACAATACTAAATTTAAAAACCTATTAGATCCCCATCCTGCGCTAAAACCAATTAAAATCCCCGAATTAAAACTATCTATGGCTAGTCCCAGCGGAGGCTATGTTAGGCCGGCTTGATGGAAGAGGTGTGTTTTTAAACACTGGCGGAAGAGGCGGAGGTCGGTGATGGTACGAAGTTCTGGGGGTAGGTCGTTCCACAGGGCAGGGCCCGCCACAGAGAAGGCCCTTCCCCTGGGTGTCGCCAGTCGGCATTGTCCGGCCGACGGCACCCTGAGAAGGCCCTCTCTGTGGGAGCGTATCGGTCTAAGGGATGTATGGGGCAGGAGACGGTCTCGCATATAACTAGGTCCCGAGCCATGGAGCGCTTTGAAGATGGTCGTCAAAGCCTTGAAGCGCACCCGAAAGACCACAGGAAGCCAGTGCAGCTCGCGCAGGATTGGTGTTATATGGGAGTGCCTTGAAGCTCCCGTAATCACCTGCGCGGCTGCATTCTGAACTAACTGTAGCTTTCGAGTGCACCTCAAGGGAAGCCCCATGTAGAGAGCATTGCACTAGTCGAGTCGGGATGTCACGAGTGCTTGATGCACTCTCTCCTAGGAGCCTCTTAAATATAGGATTCCACAGAAGTTGTTAGAATTAAAACTGAAAGTTAAAACTCTCTCTAAATGGGGCTCTCTACATGGGGCTCCCCTTGAGGTGCACCCGAAGACTACAGCTGGTTCAGAATGTGGCCACGCGGGCAGTTTTGGGAGCTCCCAGATACTCCCACGTAACACCGCTCCTGCACGAGCTGCGCTGGCTGCCTGTGGCCTTTCGGGTGCGTTTCAAAGTGTTGGTTATCATCTTTAAAGCGCTCCATGGCACAGGACCTAGTTATTTGCAGGATCGTATCCTGCCCCATACATCCCTTCGGCCGATTCACTCCCACAGAGAGGGACTTCTCCGAGTGCCGTCCACTAGGCTATGCCAGCGGGCGACGCCCAGGGGAAGGGCCTTCTCTGTGATGGGCGCCACCCTTTGGAACGACCTACCCCCCAATATTAGACCTACTACGGACCTCATTCATTCATTTATTATTATTATTAAATTTATACCCCGCCCTTCTCCAAATGGACCCAGGGCGGCGCACAGGGATGTTAAAATAGATACAAAATATATAAAATATATCAAAATTTAAAATACTTATTCTAATAAATAACCCTGCGCTAAAAACCGAATTAAAATCCCAAATTTAAAACTATCTAATAATCAGTATGGAGGTTACGCTAGGCCGGCTAGATGGAATAGGTGTGTCTTCAGACACTTGCGGAAGAGGCGGAGGTCGGAGATGGTGCGGAGTTCAGGGGGTAGGTCGTTCCAAAGGGCAGGGCCCGCCACAGAGAAGGCTCTTCCCCTGGGTGTCGCCAGTCGGCATTGTCCAGCCGACGGCACCCTGAGGAGGCCCTCTCTGTGGGAGCGTATCGGTCTGAGGGATGTATGGGGCAGGAGGCGGTCTCGCATATAACTAGGCCCCGAGCCATGGAGCGCTTTAAAGATGGTCGTCAAGACCTTGAAGCGCACCCGAAAGACCACAGGAAGCCAGTGCAGCTCGCGCAGGATCGGTGTTATGTGGGAGCATCTGGGGGCTCCCGTAATCACCCGCGCGGCTGCGTTCTGGACTAGCTGCAGCTTTCGGGTGCACCTCAAGGGGAGCCCCATGTAGAGAGCATTACAGTAGTCGAGTCGAGAGGTGACGAGTGCTTGAGTGACTGTGCGTAAGGCACCCCGGTCCAGTAAGGGGCGCAATTGGCGCATCAGGCGTACCTGATGAAACGCCCCCCTGGCCACGGCTGCCACATGATCTTCCATAGACAGCCGGGAATCCAGGAGGACACCCAAATTGCGCGCCCTCTCCACGGGGGCCGGTGTTTCGCCCCCAATGGCCAGAGTTGGAGTAATCTGGCTGAACCGGGGTGCCGGAAGCCACAGCCACTCAGTCTTGGACGGGTTGAGCTTGAGTTTGTTACCACCCATCCAGATCCGTACGGCTTCCAAGCACCGGGACATAACCTCGACGGCATCGTTGGGGTGGTCTGGGGTGGATATGTACAACTGAGTATCATCAGCGTACAGATGATATCCCACCCCAAAACCACGGATGATCTCACCCAGCGGCTTCATATATGTGTTGAACAGTAGGGGCGAGAGGACCGACCCCTGAGGAACCCCACATATGAGGGGTCTCGAGGCCGACCTCTGCCCCCCTGCCAACACATATTGCGACCGACCAGAGAGGTAGGATGAGAACCACCGCAAAACGGTGCCTCCCAGCCCCAACCCCCCCAGTCGGCGCAATAGGATACCATGGTCGATGGTATCAAAAGCCGCTGAGAGGTCTAATAGGACTAGGATAGAGGAATATCCTCTATCCCGCGCCCTCCAGAGATCATCAACCAACGCGACCAATGCCGTCTCGGTGCTGTGCCCGGGTCGGAAGCCGGACTGGCGCGGGTCTAGATAATCAACTTCCTCCAAGTGTCGCGGAAACTGTTGAGCCACCACACTCTCAACAACCTTCACTAGAAAGTGGAGGTTGGAGACAGGACGATAGTTCTCTAATAATGCTGGATCCAGGGACGGCTTCTTGAGGAGGGGCCTTACTACCGCCTCTTTCAAGACGGCAGGCAAGGACCCCTCACTCAAAGATGCATTGACAATGCCCTGGAGCCAGCCTCGTGTCGTCTCCCAGGATGCCAGTACAAGCCAGGAGGGACACGGGTCCAATAAACATGTGGTAGCCCTAAGTCTCTTTGACAACTTGTCCATATCCTCGGTGGTAACAAAATCAAACTCCTCCCAAGATGGTATCACAAGAGCAGCCTCGGCCCTCTCGACTGGACCACTGTCGATGGAGGGTAGCTCGCTCCGAATCCGAGTGATTTTCTCCTGCAGATAAGTCCCAAATTCCTCTGCTCGACCCTGTAACGGGGCTTCCCGCGGCCTCTGTTGAAGGAGGGAGCGGGTCACCCCAAACAGGGCGGCAGGGCGGTTATCTGCGGATGCAATAAGAGTGGCACAATACTCACGTTTGGCCACTCTTATCGCCACTAAGTAAGTCCTAATATGGTCTCTCACTAGTGTTCGGTCGGCTTCGGAGCGAGAGGATCTCCATCTGCTCTCTAGGCATCTCTTGTGGCGCTTCATCTCCCTAAGCCCCTCGGTAAACCAAGGAGCCCAGGTGGTTCGTCGCCGCAAGAGAGGCCGCAAGGGCGCGACTCGGTCCAAGGCCCCCGTGGCCGCACTTAACCATGCGGCCACTAGGTCCTCAGTCGAGTCGCGGGGCAAGTCCACAGGAATTGGCCCAAGCTCCCTTTGGAACCTTATCGGGTCCATCAGGAGCCTGGGGCGGAACCATATAGGAATGTCCGGTTCCGCCTCCCCGCAGTGAGGTGCGGCGATCGGAAAGTCGAGCCGAAGGAGAGCGTGATCTGTCCATGACAGGGGTGTGATGACTAGATCCCCTATTCCCAGATCACGACTCCACTGTCCCGAGACGAAGATTAGATCCAGGGTGCGTCCGCCCTCGTGGGTAGGGCCTACAACTACTTGGGTCAGGTCCATGGCTGTCATGGAAGCCATGAACTCCCGAGCTAACCCAGAGGTTTCGCCTGCTGACGGCAGGTTAAAGTCCCCCATGACTAACAGTCTGGGGGTCTCAACCGCCGCCTCGGCTATCACCTCTAGGAGCTCGGGCAGGGCTGTAGTTGTATAGCGAGGAGCCAGGTATACAACTAACACGCCCAACTGCCTCCCTAGGCCCCACTTCACAAGGAGGGACTCGCACCCGGTCGTCTGAGGGATCGTGGTCTCCTTTGGCTCAAGACCTTCCCTAACCATAATCGCCACCCCCCCACCCCTCCCTAGGGCCCTAGGCTGATGAAAGGCTCGGTATCCTGGTGGGCACATTTCTACGAGGGGATGTCCTCCCTCGTGGCCCAACCAGGTTTCCGTAATACCTACCAGGTCCGGGTCCCCCTCTGACACAAGGTCTTGGATGAGGGGGGCTTTTTGTACCACGGACCTGGCGTTGCATAGCATCAGCCTAGGGCCCCGGGTCTGTGGTTCTTGCCCACCTAGTCTGCGATGGGAGCATGGGGGGTCGGAGCACGTGACCACCTGTAACCAGCGGCCACGGTCCTCCAACCGATGTCCATCCCGTCTCCCACCGCCCCTGCCCCTCCCCAAGACCGAATTGATGGAGAATACCTCAGTGGAAATGACCCCCCCTTCCCCCTCCTCCGTTTCTCTACTTCCGCTGGCCGGCCTTATAATTTGGCGTCCCTCCACCTGACTATCCCCTCCCTCCTCCCTGGAACCCCCTAAAATCCGAATTAAAAAATTAAAAAGGAACCCCCTGAGTTTGCGCTTCGCCCACCTCTCAGGAGCAATAAGTCCATCCTCGAGGTGGGCCCGAGTTAAACTAGGGGGCCAAGCCTGCGAGAGGGCAGAATCTCGCAGGCAAAGGAGGTCACGCCTTGAATACATTCCTAGGGAACACGGAGACTGCATAGACCAGGGGAACATAATTGCAAGTTCATGTTGGAGTTAGAAAGAGTCCAGATAAAGTGCAGGTGTAAAGTGGCAGTGTACAGTGCAAACAAACATAGTAGGAGATGGTAAATCCATAGGGTTAGGAGGGGTAAAGTCAAAGGGTCCAAAAAAGTCCGGCAGATGGGAAAGATCGCAGTTCAGCCCCTTTAAAGGGCTCCATCCATCTGCCCTCTTCAGCCACACAGGCCTCAGTCTGCATTTAGTGCCGTGCAGCTAGATGGTCCACTGCACGGCCTGATGGTAAATGCTGCCATGTGCAGGCTTGGCTTACCTCCTCCAGTCCCATGCACTCACTCCCAGTCCTCCTCGGCCAAAGTTCCACCACTCCACGATCCGGCTGCTTGGCTGCTTGGCCTCCTCTCCTTCCATTCGCTCCTTCACTCCTTCCTTCCGCATCTGTTTCCACTCCATTCCTTCTTTCTCCTTCTCCTTTCTCTTTCCAGTCTCTCCTCTCCTTCTTTCCTCCTTTCTCCTTCTTTCACCTTCCATCCCCTCTCCTCACGTTTCCTCTCTTCCAGTCTCTCCTCTCACATCCTTTCTCCTTCCTCTCACCTCCTCTCTCCGTTCCAGCGTCTCTATCCACAGCCGTTGTTCTCAGCCGCTCCAGCCCCGGATCAGGTAGGGAACACTCGGGTCGGGGTCGGATGTAGGCTGCACGATCTCCCATCCACTCGTGCAGCCCGATGGAAAATCCTCCCTTCCGCCCGGCCGTTCGCTTGCCTCCAGCGTCCCGGCTTCACAGGCCTGCCTCCTCCTCCTTCCTGGCAAGCCGGGGACGCGCTAGGCCGAACAGGCCGATTCGGGCCTTCTCCTCGCTCTTCGCCTCGCCGTCACACACTCGGCTCGCCCTCCGTCTCCAAAACGGCCCGGTGTGACGGCTGGCATGTAGCCTTGCTGGGCCAGCCCTCGAAGATGGTCAGTGAGGGCTGGCGACATTCCCCTGGGGCAAAACAGCCCCCGGCCCCCGTCCTGCCTTCAGAATCGGACCTCCATTTCGCGCATGCGCAAACAAGTTGCCTCCGCTCCTTCCGCCAAAAAGTTAAGATCTATCTGTTCCATCAAGCCGGCTTGGCCTAATTTATGCTCCTCGCCCCAGTCTGTAGTTTAAATTATTTAATCTGGTTTTAATGGGATACAGTTTTTAATGTTTTTATAAATTTTAGTGCAAGGTTATTATTTAATTCGGTTTTAATTATGTATGTATTGTTATGGTTTTAGATGTTTTTAATTTTCCTGTACACCGCCCCGAGTCCCTTCGGGTAGAGGGGGCGGTTTAGAAATTTAATAAATTATTAATTAATTATTATTAAAACTGAAACAATTGAATCAGGTAAGAAATTCCAGACTTCAACAACTCTGTTGCAAAAATTGAATTTTTTTTTACAATCAATTTAGACTTGTTGCTAATTAAATCTCCCAGCATTGCTCACCATTGTTCATGCTAGCTGTTAATTCCCAAGTAATTCTGTACAGAATCACAGGTTACAGGTTCCGCATTCTGCATGCTCCTCAAAGGTTTTAAACAATGCAACAGCTCTCTTTTCTGTTTCTAGCAACTGCTATATACAAAAGAAAAATGTCTCTCTGAACTTAGTTTCTAAAAGCATTGTTGATAGACCTACACTCCATTAATTTATCTAATCGTCATTTAATATAATCACTGCAGGCTGTGCTTCACTTGACCGTTTTTCATAATAGTTAAAATATTATGGATATTTATAATATTTACAAAATGGAAATAAAGTGGATAAAGTGTTGGGCACTGTTGCATGAGCATTATGACAAACAGATTATACAGAGAGATATATCATCTGCACACTCATAATTGGAGCAAGAAATAGACTTCTAAAGGTGACAGTAGAGCAGTATTGGCTGTTCACACTCTTGGGCTGCAATGAAACACCGTTTATTTTACTATATGGTAAAAGAGCAGGCAGTTTGAAATAAATTGCCATATTCTGTGCTGCCTTTGAGCCTTTTCCCCAGTGCAGCCTCTCCCAAGGCAGAGTTGTCAATAAAGATGCAACCTTGACCCAAGTGTGGGAGAAGAGGGAAGGAGAAGGGAGGAGACGCCCATTCTGGAACTCTCTAGCCCACAAGCAGAGAGTTCACTCCAATCAAAAGAAGGTCGACCATACAAAAGAGAGGAAAAGAAATCTGGAAGCCCAGTAAGACAAAGCACAGTATAAAAATAGTGCAAGACATCTACATATTGGCTGGTAACAGGAAAAAAAATCTCAGAGAGGGGGAATTTAGGACAGCTTTAGAAAGACATGATACTAGCAATGTTATAGATTATATAGATAATTGCAATAGAAAAGCAGGTAATAGCAATAGTGTATACGTGGTAGCTCAGTGGCTAAGACGCTAAGCTTGTTGATCAGAAAGATCAGCAGTTCGGTGGTGTGAATCCCTAGTGCTGCGTAATGGAGTGAGCTCCCATTACATGTCCCAGCTTCTGCCAACCTAGCAGTTCGAAAGAATGTAAAAATGCAAGTAGAAAAATAGGAATCACCTTTGGTGGGAAGGTAACAGCGTTCTGTGTGCCTTCGGCATTTAGTCAGAATCACAGGTTCCAGGTTCCGCATTCTGCATGCGCCTCAAAAGTTTTTAAGCAATGCAACAGCTCTCTTTTCTGTTTCTAGCAACTGCTATATACAAAAGAAAAATGTCTCTCTGAACTTTGTTTCTAAAAGCTTTGTTGATAGACCTACACTCCATTAATTTAGCTTTGTTGATAGACCTACACTCCATTAATTTATCTAATCGTCATGACCAGGGAGAATGTTTTCGGACAGCGCTGACTCTTCAGCTTTGAAATGGAGATGAGCACCGCCCCCTAAATCAGGAACGACTAGCACACACGTGCGAGGGAAACCTTTACCTTTATATTGAATAGTAAGGCTATGTAATATAAATACTGTCATAATATAGTAATGGAAGAATAATAGTATATAGCAATTGTCATAGTAATAGCACACAGGTAGCAAATGACTAGAGTACTGTATAGTAAACACTCACATAACATGTTTATATGTTTGCTCTTACAAAATAAAACATCTCTTCAAACTGAAACCTCTTTTGAGTAGGGATCAGTTCAATTGGGTGTGATTTAAAAAAAGAACCCATGACAGTTTTCTTTGCTTGTTTTTTAAATATTTTTCCCCTTTGGTTCAGCTATGTCCATTTGTTGGAGACTGCCTGGAAAGTCCCTGAATTTTTCTTTGCAAGTGTTTTTTTTTAACAAAATAAGCTGGAAAGGATTTCCCTCCCCACCAGAAGACCTAAGGCTATGACAAAAATGACTGCCGAAGGTCATCCAGCTGGCTTTCTGCCTAAGGCAAGACTAGAACTCACAATGTCTCAGATTCTAGCCTGATGCCTTAACCACTACACCAAACTGGCTCTCTTTTATAAGTATATTGCATCATTAAATACATCTCCAGGGCATATACCTGGAAGAAGGTCGAAGGAGAAAGCTTATGCCTGCAAGAGGTCCAGAGAAGAAGCTCAGCATGCTATTCCATTGGAGGTAATCAACAATATTCTAACTACCAAGAAAACCTCTGTTATGGATTCAACTATAGGAGAGCGGATGAAAAGAAACAACTTTAAGGTTTTTCCAAAGGACCTGCCCAGCCAAAGTCCAACTCTGAGAGAAGTCGAAGGACTTTGTTTAACAGATGGTAACAATCATTCCTCACAGTGGAACTATTAGCCAGTCTTTGCTGACATCATAAGAGAGGTTTCCAACAGCCACAAGTCTTAATAATGAAGACTCTTACCTGTGCTCAGCAAATTTCATTTTTTGTCTTCCTCCAGAGGCATTCTAGGGTCTCTTGTTTCGCTTCATCCCTCGGAATTCCCTGGCAAGGCATGATATACTAGGACAGTGTTTCTGAAAGGGTGCTCTAAGACCCTTCTCAAGGATTCTGTAAAATCAAAATTATTTGCTAGATACTGAAGATTTTTGCTAAAATTTGAAACAATGTCATTTTTCTCATTTTTATTTGTTAAAGTATACTTTTCACAAGAAATATTTTATGTTTGTTGATATCTAACTCAATAAATATTCTATAAATGCATCAATTTAACTTTAATACGGTAAGTATTAATCAATATAGCCTTCACAAACAAAAGCTCTTTTGAGGTCCCCCATAATGTTTAAAAGTGAGAAGAAGTGTTGAGAGCAAAACATTTTAAGAAATGGTGATCAAGGAAATCTGCATACAGAGCCTGCACAGGTCTGATCTGATCCAAGCCCCTTCCACAGTCTTGTTCCAAGGATCTCAGCCAACTGCATATCAGAGGTTTAGGAAACCCCTAAGTTTCTCCTGAAAGCAAACTGGGTCCGTCCAGTCCAGTGGTGGGTTTCAAATTTTTTTAGAACCTCTCTGTAGGTGTGGCCTGCTTTGTGGGAGTGGCTTCCCAGCCATGTAACTGAGTGGGAGTGGCTTGGCAGTCATGTGACTGGGTGGGCATGGCCAACTTGTAAAATGTGGTGAAACTCACTTAACAATGCTTTTGCTTAGCAACCAAAATGTTGGCTCAGAAACTCTGGCATTTAAAGCACGCAAGTCTTAAAGCTGTCAAGTTACAAGACCCTTGCACCCCATATCCTTTAGAAGCCTCCCCCCCCCCCCAGCAGTGTTCATGCTTGACAGCTTTAAGACTTGTGGACTTCAACTCCCACAATTCCTCCTCTTGCTCTTCCTCTTGATGATGGGCGGACGGGCGGGGGAGGGAGCTGGAACCGGTTCCAAACGGCACTGTAGATTTGTGAAACCTCTTCTATAGAAGAGGTTAGAACTGGCAAGAACCCAACCCTGGTCCAGTTCCTGGGATGGATGGTTCAAATGCCCTCTCTCCTCATTCAATGACCACAATCCAGTCCTTTAACTGAAAGTAAAATGGTCACTAAGTGAATACATGATAGAAAGACAGGTGCTGCAAAGTTCACTGGCTGCTACCCTCTTATTCAGATAAAGTACAGTTGTGCCAGTTTTACTCTTAGTCCAATGTATAGGTGTTGTCAGGTACACAAAATCTAGTTACAAATGCATATATTGGTCAGAATGGTTTTTTTAAAAATTACCATTATATTTGCAAATGGTCACCAAATGAGATGGCTGCTAACTAAGGAGTGGCTATAGGCCTTGGCTCCCTGCAGGAAGGAGCTATTGGGAAAAACTCTAGGGCCAAGGGGGAGTGGCAAGGGACTGATACTTGTGCCACCAAATCCCCACTTTCATCTTTTTTTCTCCCCATAATATTCCACCAACCTTAAAGCAAATGGATCCATCCTGATACAAGTAGTCCTTGACTTATCACTTAGTCATGGTTCAAAGTTGAGGCAGACCCTCAAAAGCTATTCACAACCTGGTTCTGAAACGATAGGTACCGCCGCATCCCTGCAATCCATTCACCCTTACAACTGACCACAGGGACACTGCAGCAACTCTTACCTAATCTCCCCCTCCCCTTCCACTGGATCCCCACAGGCCTTAGGCCTACTTTTCACCTCACACCCTCCTCACTTTTAGAAGACCTCTGGAACTTGAATTAGGGAAGGAGGGCAGACTGCTCCATTCCTGGGCCTTATGGCACAACCCTGCAAGCAGCCACATGGAATTGTGACCACACTGAAAATAGTTGCTGCTTCCAGGATTGCACCATGCAGCAATCCTGCCAGGAATGGAGCAGCCTGGCATTTGGCCAACACTTCTCTAACCCAAGTGCCAGAGATCTTCTAAATGTAAGTGCACGATGGGAGTGAGGGGGTGAGGAGGGGGTGGGTCCTGGTGGGATGGGAAGCAGGCCTAAGGCCTACAGGGATCCTGATGGGTGGGAAGTGAAGCATGGAGTGCCTCAGGGGATGGAGGAGGCCTATGCTGCTAGGCTCCCAAGCCCTTTCTCATGAGGCATCCCATGCAGTACTTAATGGCTTGTGTGTTCCTTTAAATGGGACAAACAGGGATGGGTGGTTGTGAGACAATCACATGAGTGCTTCACTTAATGGCCATCATAACTATGAACCATAATAGGCAGGCTCCATTATAGTTATTTATTGAGGACTATAGTGCTCAGAGACAAATAGGGATATGCAGGCACAAAACCAGGTTATCAGCAAATCTGTCCAACATTTAGCACTTCCACCTATGTAAACTCTCCTTCCCCATCACTTATGTCTTATGAGCAGGTGTTTTCTTGAGTCCATGAAAATCTGCCTTAAGAATTAGATAGGAATCTAAACAGAAATATTAGAAGCTGATACTGTCATTATAATAATAATAATTAATAATTTATTATTATGATATTTCAATAGTTTTTCTTATTAAAAATGTAGCAGATGCCTCTCTCTCTCTCTCCCTCCCTCCCATAAATCTACTTACCAAATCTAAGCAATCACAGCTCAGTTTAAACAGCTGTGTGTCATATTTCAACAATTTGATTGCATGAATTTCCCCACTTGAGTGGCACTTAAGATGTTCTGAATGGAGTTAAAGAGTGGAGTTAAACAATATTCTTCATAGTTGAAAAAAATGTATTTTATTATTATTATTATTTATTTATTTATTAAATTTATATACCGCACCCTTTCCCCGAAGGGACTCGGGGAGGTGCCTAGGCAATTTAAAAACATATATAAATATAACAAAATACAAAATATAAAAGCAGATTAAATTAACCCTGTGTTAAGAAATTTAAATATGTTAAAACAATATCCCTAAAAACCAATTTAAAACAATTTAACTGCAGACTATAGGCTGGGTGATGTAAGTTAGGCCAGGCCGGCCTGTTGGAAAAAAATAGGTTTTCAGGTTCTGGCGGAAGGAGCGGAGGTCCATGGTCATTCTCAGTTCGGGGGGTAAGTCGTTCCAGAGAGTTGGGCCCACCACAGAGCAGAGCAGAGATTCTGCTTGGTGTCAAGGCTTCAACAGAATATCCAATTGTACACTTTCCATCAATGCTGGGGTATCTGCCAATATATTGTCGTGGTTATGTATTAATAAATTTTACATCATTTAGGGGATGGCAATGATATCAGGGGTGTCAAACTTAATTTCATTGAAGGATGCATCAGGGTTGTATTTGACCTCCAGGGGCTGGGGTTGGGATGATCAGGGTGGGTGTGGCCAGGGTGGGCATGGCCAGTTTGATACCACTTGTTTCAGGGCTCCTGTAGTGGCCCAAGCGCTCTGCCAGCAAAAACGGGCTCCCAAGGTCCGTTTTCAGCTGCAACGGCCTCATACAACCCTCTGCCAGTGAAAACGAAGCTCACACAGCCCTTTCAAATTCCATTTTTAGAAGCACTGCAGGCTGGTCCTTCACTATTTCCAGTGTGGCCCACGGGCCAGATCTAAGAACCCTGTGGGACAGATCCAAGCCTCGGGCCTTGAGTTTGACACACCTGGCATAGGTTGATAAATTGTGACTTGATAGGAAGCAGTCAAGTAAAAATATAGAAGAGCAGCAGTCTGAAATCAGAATGTGGTAACAAAAACTATTTGCACTTACAGAGAGAAAAGATGGCACCACAAATAAGTGAGGGATGACAGCATTGATTTGATACAAGATGGATGGCTAAGCTTGCAAATGCAACAAAAGGCAAAAAAGAACTGACAAAATAAATCTGCAAAAAAGATGAAAAGTGGAAAGTAGACCTTTGGGGAATAGCACAGCTGTAAAGATGGAGACCACAGTTACAACTGCATGGTAACCAATGGACACACTTTTCAACCATGAAACAAATTTCATTGTAATTTTAGTACAATGACAATAAAGATTATTATTATTATGAAAGCACTGTTAAGCATAGGCATTTCAATAGGACCATCCATCACTGTATATCATGGCAAACTGCTAAAATGACAGCGGAGTGTTAAATGCTGGAAGCAGGACTTTATTTTACATTTAAATTATGATTCAGTCACAGTACTGGATCAACACTAGATGTTCCAGTGTGACCCTTTAAGATTGCTTCAGTTGTTAACAACCTAAAAATAGCTGCACCACGTGATCAAATTATAATGGAGCTATTTAAGTCAGAAGGGCCTGTAGCGGTGGAAAAATGATCAAGACTATATCTGATGGAACACAAATTAACCTGGTCCTTAATAAGTCAATTGAGCAGCTGGATGAGTTAAATGCCCCCCCCCCTCCTCCTTTCTCTTTGCATCAAGGCCTTACATACAATACAGTATGGATATTTTGTGGACATCTATTCATACTACTGAACAAACTGGCAGTGATCAGGTAGCCTTTACCTGCTAAAAGGGTAGCATGTCTTAAAAAGAAAAACATCAGTCCAAAAATGAAGCTCCGAGTATTCATTGCTGTGAATCATATCATGGACACTACTTGCTCGAGACCTACAAAAGCTGGGAGTCAGATGAGATGTCTGAGGACAATTTTGGGTGATTCCTTGTGTAGTCAATGGTGGAATGAAGACATTTGATAGATATGCAGTCAACAACCCATTGCTGGCAATAATATATAGCAATCATGCTTTTGTTAGTTCAGGTCTATCTGCAGAATGGGTACAGCATCCCTGGCTGGAAAACAAAATGTCCCCAAGTGAAGAAATGGATCAGCCAATCAGAGGCTGAACTCCAGCAGCTAGGATCTAATGTTAAAGAACTTGCAGCATTCACTTAGGACAGAAATACTAGAGGGGTATTTGTAGAGACTCATTAGCCATGGCTGCCTCTTTTCCAGTAGTGAGACTCCATGGAGCTTTCATGCTGCTGCTTCAGCATGTAAATGAATGAATGCATATCCTGTTGCATGTCTGGATGGTCACTATGGGAACCAAATGCTGGACTAGAGGGTCTTTTTCTTCGAATCAGTATGGCTGTTCTTAGGCTTTTTAAAGAGAATGAGTGTGGCTCTTAGATTAGCTTGATATGCAAATTAAGGATATTAAGTTTAAAGATGGCAAAATAACTAGATAGAAAAAAACGATCAGCTGCCACTCTGGTAAATATCTTTTCTAAAAGTACTGATGAATATACGAACATATTTAGTTTGCACTTTGTATGCTTCATAATTTATGCAAATTTATTGTAAACAAGAACAGTGTCTTCTTACTACTTCAGTCTATTGTTGCTGTGTATGTATGTGTGTGTGTGTGTGTGTGTGTGTATTAAACCACTGACAAATTACATAGAGGTCTTACTATGTAATTTTGTGGTTTTATCAGCAGATTTGGAGATCCATGGAAGTGGGAGCCCACAAAATATCTATACTGTATCGTATGTAAATCTTGAAGGCACTCTCAAATTGTTTTATTTTTATTAAAATAAACTTTTATTTTTAATTGTTCTGTGTTTATTGTGTGCTGCCCAGAGTCACTTTAGTGAGATGGGCAGCTATATAAATTTGATTAACCAATGTTAAGACCATAAACAAAATGGGGGAAAAAATCCTATAAACATGCTACGGAATAACAGAAAGGTTCAGAACACACTCTTTTTTTCATGCATATGGAAGGAAATCTATTTAAATATGAATTTATTTTAAAACTTCCCCAAGCCTACCTCTATATGTAAGATCAAAGTACCCACCAATCGACCAGTCAACACATGATAAAGAACAAATCAAAGGTTAGGGAACAGGACTTCAGAAAGCATCTCTGGGAATAAAGTAGTGATGTTTATAGGAAGAAATGGTTAAAATGTCATGTATAGTATTTACTGTAAGCACATTTTTTATTTCAGTTATCAAAATATCCTGGTTTGGCTCTGTACACATAAGTTCACATATGTATACCCCAAAGATCAAGTGCTGGAGGCTTAATTTGGAGCTCTTTGTCTACCAACCATCATTTTCACCCAGAGCTATAGTACTTTCCTGCTGAACCAACTGAAATCCCATTTACATCAAGTGGATAGGTGTAACAGAAATGCCATCATATGCTATGTGAAAATAATATAGAATTATACTTTTCTATCAATCACAGTGAAGGCGGTTTTTGGTTCAAAACTTATGATCGAGGGAGCACAAAAATATTACAATATTATACTCAAATTTGGAAAAAAAAACTATGCAATTTTAGTGGTTGTAATATTGATGTCCTAAATTGTATATCATTTTGATAAGAGTATCTTATTATCTTTTCTATTTTCAGTAAAGTTACATAAATGCCACTGTACTAAGCTAACATAGTGTATAAAGACTTACAATAGAATAAAAAGGGAAATTATTATAATAAATATTCAACAATTATGTGAAATAGTGGTAAGTAATAGCCTATATCACATGAAGATTTATGATCTTGGCTATCCATAACCCTTATTTTTCTATTGTAGCAGTTCCATCTTCCTCTTCCTCTTATTTTAATCTTGAAGTCTTTGAGATTCCAATTAAAATTGCCTGGGCTCTCAACTTCTTGGTATATTTGGCTTTTAGAAGATCAAGCAAGGAACATTTCTGGTTCCAAAAGGCTCTATAGAGGAGACATAGTATACCAAGGAGGCACATAGCTGCTGTCCTCCTGCATTCTGAAACTATATCTCATAAGAACGCAAAGCATCTTAATTGCAGCCATCTTTTAATTTTCATCTCGTATATTTGGTATGCTAGGAACGCTTTTCTTTTCATTCTGTGCCGAATGTATTCCGAATCGTAATCTGGTGAAGCTCTTATAGGCGTTGATATTGTTTTGCTTTGTTTGGCAAAATGACATGGAATTATAATTACAATTAAACAGATGTGTAGGTTCACCTTGTCAGAAATGTGTAACTAACTCAGTGGGTGGATCCAACTGAAGATTCTAGACAGAGATAGTGAAAAACACATTTGCCATCGAGAGAATTTAAAGTGAAGGTCATTTAAGATAGAATTGCAGTGTACAATGTGATGGTTTCTATAATCATGAACATGCCACAAATACTGCTTCCGATGTGCTTATTACATAACTAGCTGTACCCGCTCACGCGTTGCTGTGGCCCAGTCTGGTTAAATGGCCAACCAACCTGTGTACACACAACCACTGTATAACCCCCAACCTATCTACCTACTGTATTTCTTACTCTCTCCCTCTCCCTCCCTCCCTCCCTCCCTCCCTCCCTCCCTACTGTATTTGTTCTTCTCTCCCTCTACCTACCTACCTACCATATTTCTCCCTCTCTATATTCCTCTACCTACCTACTGTATTTCTCCCTCTATCCCTCTACCTACCTATTGTATTTCTCCCTCTCTCCCTCTACCTACCTACCTACTGTATTTCTCCCTATCTCTCTCTAAAAACGATCAGCTACTCTAAAAAAGACTTCTGAAAATTTTAAGGTGCATCAATCAAGTGGGGATAGAACCATTTTTTTAGTTACAGCTTTAAAGATAAAAATGAATGGGCTGAATAGGTCCTGTATCCAGACCAGATGGAAAAATAGCATTTATAGAGCATCGGAATACAGAATCCAATTAATAATTTTACTGACCTATTTTTGAACAGCTAAAATTTCAAGCTATGTAGAGGTGTGTAAAATGCAAGGGTGGATATCGTCCTAATTATGGTACACTTAAAATAATTTAAATAAAATAACTAAGCCTCTGGTAGTTTGGTCTATTAATTATCTAGATTAATTGATTTAAACCTTGTAAAGAATTGAAATGTACTTCTAATTTTATTTTAAATGTAAATGTGACAGATTCTATCCTAGAGGATGCACTTCCATTTTTATTTCATATAAACATGTGTCCATTCTGAATGAAAACACATCATTCAAAACTATTTTACATGTAAATGTTATTAATCAAGCCAGTAATTCTATAGTTATTTCTTGGAAATAAAACTTAGTGAACAAGGTTAAGTTTAATTTTTAACTAATGATGTCATTAATTGCACTGTAAAATTTGTACCTTTCATTGTTAATTGGCAATCCTAAAATATTAAATTCAGACACATGCAATCTGTCAATTATTTTTCTAATGCAGAAATATTCTAAAGTTAACACGTTTAGTGAAAAGTACAAATAATTTGCTTGTTTCTGTATTGTGTGTGTGAGCCTATGAAAGTGTTGTTATAGGTCTGAATCTTCATGCAACTGGCAACAATCTTCTGAGTTGTTCTGATGACCAGTATTGGGCTCTCTCTGACATTTCTCTGGCCATATTCTCACCAAGGTGAAACTGATCGCTGAGATCTTTTCTGTGCTGTTCCATTTTAAAGAGATTATTTTGGAGACAGGAGTGATGGACTCCCTGATTAAGATTTGGGACTTAAAGGAACAGACTAATGTAACAAATGTCACTGGACACTCTGGTCCTATTACTAGGATTCCCTTATCTGAGACTGGCTACTACTTGGCCACTGGCATTGACTCCTCAGTCAACTCTGGGGTCTTCTGAAGAATTTGTGAAGCTGAAGAATTTAAAAACACTGCAGCTGGATAAAGACTTAATCATAGTGTTACGTATCTAGCCATGGGTGGTACTGATATGTAAGCATTCATCTGAAAGCAATGGACAAAAGTTCTTCACTTCACAAAGCATAGTGGGCTCTTTGGGAGTAGCCTTTGGGTACCACACTAAGTTCCTTGCCAGGCATGGACAGAAGCCTGAGATTCTACAGCCTGTAGCTTGTTTCTAGGCTGTGAAGAAGGTTGATCCTATTATTTTGCTATAATGAAAAGATATAGAGTAAATATGGAGCGTTGAGTGGATGGAAGGATGGAAAATAGGGCACATTATAGCTTTTTATGTCAGTTTTCTGTCCTTTCATCACTGAATCTATTTAAATCAGGACAGAATTATCCATAGGAAAGTCCATAGTTGGCAAAAATGCAAACAATTTTCATAGTAATATATCAAAAAGGATAAAAGTTCAAAGTAGCTCAAAGAGAGATGGAAAAGAAGTAATAGAATATGACTCAGAGAGGAATCAAAGATAACATCAGGCTTTGTGAAGTCAACTGTTTTTAGTATTGAATTTTCTCCAAATATAATCTAAAAGCATTTGGGCTATTTACAAGTACTGTATTTATAGTCTTCAGAATTGGTTTTGGGATATTTTTACTTTATTTTTGGTCTAAGCCTGATGATAGAAGTTTCTTTTGCTGTTATTATTTATCTGTCAGCCATACTAAGAGCCTTTTTGACTAAAATATATGAGATGTTTTACATAAAAAAACTCATAAACCATAAGCCCCAATTTGGAACACTTTTGTTACAACATTAGGATAAGTTTGCAAGTTATATTTGGATAACGGAATGTTCATTAGTTTAGAAGCAAAACTAGACCACTGAAAATTAACAAGGTAGCCTCTACAAACTTAAAAAAAACATAGGTAGAGATATTTTTCAATTTTAAAACAAATACTTTTTTTAGAGGTACTTGATTTTCAGAGATGGTGTGTGCAGTTAACTAGTTCTATTGGAGTATTTTTCTTCTTTCAAAACACAGATGACCATCCTGTTTATTTAGCAGGTAGAATGAGGGTATAGGATTTTGTCTGTATCCTTTTCATGAGGTCTATCTGTGCATCACAGGATGCAACCCTATATGTAAAACCACTTCACAGCTGTAGAACTTGTTGAAGCCCTTCTATGAACCTGGATTACAGGGTGAATGTAGAAAAAAGAATAAAATGGCTAAAACGAGATGTGGATGGTTTAGAGAGTGCGTCATATCCAGACCACAGCCACATCCGTCTTAACATGCAGGTTTCCTTTAGCTGCAGATTTCTTAGGTCCCATCTCATTTCTTCAAAGATCATTTTTTGTAAAAAAAAAAAAAAATGGTACTCGTAATTGGTTACTTTAAATTTATTTTTTAAAATAAGTTACTCTTATGCTCTTATAAGCAATGCTCTCCCCTGCCCTTGCATATGGCAGAATGGGCAATTCAGTCCCATGGAGTGTTCTAGAAATGTCAGAGGGACAATGTTTGCTCTTTCTCTTAGATGCCTTGCCATTTTCTGACTGGGTCTTCTCATCTATTTATTTATTCATTCATTCCCTTTGTCCTCCATTCCTCTTCAGGAATGTCCCCTTCGTCGGCTTAAACACGATAAACAAGTGAAATGGCAGCGAGAAGGCTTACGGTTCCTTATATTTAACTTCCCATTTTGCTTCCTTCATTACCTATTATTTTAATTTGCTGTTCGGGGCCTTTCACAAGCCGCCTTCGCCTGCCAGGTGATGCCATCTCCGCAGTGGACGCCATGAGGATTATAGCTGTTAAAGATGATTTATGGAAGGCAAGAACTGCCTTGCGCTAGTAGTTTTTTGTTTTGTTTATAGTAATCAAGGGTGTCATTTTTATTTTCTCCCAGGACATGCTATACGTGTTGGACTCTGCCTCTAAACTTAGTCTCAATCTCAAAAGTGCGCCTAACTCGGAGGATGACAGGCGTGCCTCCGAGCACGGAGAAAAAAAACCGACGTCCCATTTACATCTGAACAACAAGGCCACCTATTACCTCAAGGACCTCGCCTATCCAAGACTAACCGACTTCGCTCGGGAAGACCATCGCCCCGCCCCTTATTTCCGCCCTGCCCATTCGCGGCATTCATTCGGGCAACCGATTTGTACGCACTTTTGCCACTCAAAGGAAGAAGCGGCCTAAGAACAGGCGGGAGGGGGCTGAGTCCAATAACTCGGTTTTCATTGGTTCAGGAGCGATCCGGAGGTGGCACCGGCGCTGCAACAGCCCGCCGCCCCCTCCACAGAAACCGGCTTTGCGCTTTTCAAACGCCAACCGTGGAGGTGACGGGCGCGAGCGCGGGGCCGGGCGCGAGCGAGCGAGCGAGCTAAGGCCGCTGCCGCCGAGAAGGAGAACCTGCGGAGCACCTCGTGCGCCGAATTGGAGGCTGTCTTGCGGATGCGGGTTGCGCGCGACTGCTGCGCTTCTCCGGAGGAGAAACCCGAGGCTGTGGAAGGGAGCGGAGACGACAGCACGCTGGCCGGATTTGCAAGCGAAGACAAGCCCTGAATGCTGGCTCGGGCGCGGTACGGTGTACTTTCTGAGTTCTCGGGAGAGCTTTTATTTTCCTCTTCATTTCGTCTTTGTAAGAGCGGGTCGTGACTTGAACGGGGCGGGGGCGGGTGTCCCCTTCCCCTTCCCCTTGTTTTAAGGGATCTCGTGTCTTGGGTCTCACGCCATAGAAGCCCACAAAACGATTTCTCTCGAAGTCAATTATGGGAGGACGCGCTTGGCGTGCGAGCTACCTCGATGAATAAGAATTTTTAAAAAAATGGTGTGTACGGATGTGTCACTCGCCCAAAGAGAAGTGGTGACTAGTGGTGACTCGTCTTGGGGGTTTGGAAGCAGCCGCTTTCTGCTTTGTAGGAGCCCCAGACAGGCAAGTTGCTCTTAGGACGCTGTTTGTTTGGATACGTCTTCTGTAAAGTGCCAGATGGTGTTTCTTTTTTCCATTTGTCTAAAACTCTGGGAGTTTTGCTTACGCGTGTTGCAACACAACCTTGGAGTTGATCTGCCCCGTGTCTTGCAGTCGTCAAGATCAGTGGCAACACTGGCCGGAGATCATCCTAATTGTGGTCCAACACGTTTGGCTTCCTGTCTTCCCCTTCTCTTTGCACTGTGCAGTTAGCTCAGTCTCCACATGACAGATGTGAAACGTTTCTTCCTATAATTCACAATTCGCTTAAAGAGTAACTTTAAAGATTGATAGTCGTATTCATTTAAAGATAGTTTTCTGTAGTTTAGACAATAACTGTATTAGTCTGGAATAGCATTTCAAGGAGAGATTCTCCACAGCATACAGTCTTTGGGATTTTATAGTTTATTCAAGGGTAATTTTTATATTTGCCTGCTCTGTGTAATTTGTACTGAGAAGCTCAACCTTGTCTGAATTAGAAAAATCTCCATGTAGCCACCACACTTTGAGGCACCTGAATCAGGGCTATTGTTTGGGAGCACCTGTTAAATCAGCATTCCTTCATTGTCAGTTCTTTTCTTGTTATTACAAGAAAAAGATAAACCAACATTTTTCACTAGAAGGGGAGGGCAAATGATAGAAGGTAGGAAAAAGCAGCAAGTATTAAGAGGATCTTTGTTAAGGATCCCACAACAGCTGAAGCAGCATTAATGAGAAACTTTAGTGGCAGACATCTGTGAAGACTGTTGCCTTTTAAATAATTAGTTATGATGCTTCAATTTTTTTAAAGCAGGTGTTTGTAAAATCATTCACAGACTGTATAGTTAACATCACAAAAATGAAATTTTAGATTTATTTTTGCCATTTCTGGGCTCTGTTTCATGCTAATGTTATATTTTTAACCTTGAATAAATGATCTTATGTCCTAACAAAGCGCAATATAAAGCATATATGAACTTTTACAATAAACGTCAAACCATATAGCTTCCATGCTATCCTTCAACTGTTTAAAAAAAATGAATTCCAGGTTCTCAAACATTTAATGAGTTGAAATGTTAACTTTGATACTTTGTTAAATGTAATATGTTTCTATGCATGTCACTGGGAAGCAATGGATGTTTTATGTGTTCCAATCACAATTTCAATTTTTTTAATATGGAAATGTTAGTTTGTAGATAATACTTCGAGATATGGGAAAATATTTGTAAATTCATCAGATTTGGACTATTAAGAATCTGTGACATTCCAAGTAAGCTAACTGGAGAACATTGCCTTTTGAAGTTAGTTGAGCTTGATTGTGACTTAATATGTTTTGGCTCAGCCTGGAAATTTGTTTTCTGTAAAAATTAAATTTGGGCTAAGATAGTTTTAGGGCTCACCTTTGGAAAGAACTAATTAAATAGAAATCTGAGAAGTTTGGGGAGCATTTACCTCTGAATGGCCTCAACCCATTTTCAGTTGTTTAGCATTAAGAAAAGTGTTAGCTTGATCAAAGTATGTGATTTCCAAAAGATGATTTACTGCATAAAGCATGCAAGTCATTTAAGTTGTACATGTAAAATAGGAATAAATACTTCATCTCTGTTCAAGGTGTTTCTTTAAAACTAGCTGTTAGTAAATTACATTTTCATCTCTGTACAATTGAGTTTTAAATACTAGCTCTAATTTTGTTATTATGGAATTATTTTAGCTAAATAAACTCTCCTACTCATTTGAATATTTAGATTCCTAAATTATTATTTTTCACATAAGATGTATAGCTGAGAATGCAACTGAGACTATGTCATAAAATATGAATCATAAGGTACAAAGGTTAAAAAAACACTTCTCTGGAAGTCCTTCTGGTGAATTTGTTGTCTGGTTAAACTATTATAGTTAAAGTAACATTTCCTATGTCATGTTTGATTTCTGGTGAGTTCATGTCCATGTAGTTTTCTTGACAGTAAGTAACAGTAAGGAAGTGGTTTGCTACTTGGTAGTGGAAGTGGTTTTTCATTGCTGTTGAAGCTTTTTTTAAATTTATTTCCCAGTCTAGCCTACAGTCCTGGGTTTATCTGATTGTCTTCTATATAGCTACTGCATAGGCCCTGACTAGTTTGTTGAGATCAATAAAATTTGACTGAGTGCTGCCACCTATCTAGGCCTAGTTATTATCTGGGTAGAATGCATGAACAGCAAATTTACAAGGCTGGCTCTATAAGATGTGCCTCAGTTTTCTTATAAGACTATGATTATCTGTAATGATAGAAAACACGTGCAATGTGTACAGAAATGCTTTGTAAGAGAGTAGACACTCATTTATTCTTGAATTAGAGTAGCTCACAATAATTTGAGAGATCCATTTTAAACTCTTCCTAGTCTGTTAGAATTACAAATTTTAAATAATTTGATGTTACTCCTACTGTCTACTGTGTTATAGAATTATGAATTAATGTAATAATGTTAATAACTAGTACTGCTAATTGTAAGACCTAACTATCTTGGCAATTACACCTCCTCAGAATTGTTTCAGCTTTTTTTTTTTTGGAGAAAAATAATACACATCTTTTTGTCCTATCTATCTTAAAGATAATGAGATCTTACTGAAGCAACACTTCAGTATGGAAGCCATAATAGACTTTTTTGGCAAGAACACTATATATATGCAGAACTTTTTGTTATAATAAAACTTTCACATTAATTATTTCAGACTGCTTGAAACTATAAGATGCACAATGTATTGAGGAACACCTGTCCTCCCCATATGATTTTTCTAGAAATTTAGATCTGAAATTAAAATGTTGTGATGTCACCAATAATTTGCCTGGTGATTTATATGATTTGTCATATTTAGCTAGAAAAACACACAGTTTTAACATGCTGTATGACTTTTTCAATGACTTTTTTCTCCTAATAGCCAAATTCCTTGAAGTGTCTATGACAAAGATATGGAAAAGTTCATTATAATTTTAAAGCTTCCCAGTTTAATGTTCTTGTAAATTTGGTGTTCTTGAGCCTGAAGGATGAAGGTCTTACATCTCAGCTCCCATGGGCCTCTGGTATTACATATTCTAGCTCTGCCTCCTGCTTTGGTCTGCACCCAACTGCTGCCTCCACTTAGCCTTCAGGGGTGTGACACACTTCCCCCTAACTTTGGTGTGTGTGTGTGAATGAAAAGGACTTTCATAGCCCTTTTGCTTTATTGAGATGTAAATGAGGAAAAATGATAAAATGAAAATAAATACTGTTGTGCTCCTTTCTGGCCCTGTAACACTTAGAGGTGTTATTATGGAAATTGGCCCCTTTACCTTTGTGAGAAGATTGACCAACTTGACAAAATAAATATAATAACATTTAGTTTATTTTAAAAAAGAAGGGGAGAAAATGGAATGTAGCAAATCCTTTTTAAGTAGCTGTATGCAAAGCATTCAGATCAAAAGGAGTTGAAATATAGAATTGTTAAAAAGACAGTATGAAAAATAATGCAAGTCAGTAGATCCACATTGAATAGATCACACAATGATAGATCCACCAATATAAAAGTAATTTTAATGTAAATTTGAATAAAATATTTGAGAATTGAGCTCGTAGAGACAGTAATAATCAGAGACAGTAAATCACGTTTAAACACACACCCTGTTAAAATAAAAAAGTAACCTTATGCAATATTTCTAGCTCAACTAGTTTCCTATTCCTTAGGATGACCTGATGCCTGAAGCTAAAGTCCCCTTGCTTTTTCTGGCTCCTTTTCTGGCCCTTTTCCCAGCTTCTTGTAGATGTTTTCCTTTTTCTCAGTGACTGAAGAGATTCCAACCTTGGCACAAAACTTTTTGCTCTTTTTCTCTGGCAGTATTTTTTAAAGAGAAACCTTTTTCCTCCATAGCAGATTTGGAGGGACAACTGCTTGTTGATGCTAAAACTCATATAATTTTCGTTGAGACAAAGAAGATATTCTCTGTTTGGAAAACAGCTGTCAATCTTATGAATGCCAAGTGTCATAAATTCATTCATGAAATAATTGTAAAAATAACAGAAAAACTTTTTTTTATCACATCACATTCTGGGTCGGTTTTGCTTGGATTTGTAGCCACTTTGTTTGCTTTAGAACAATTATTCGAAATGTATTAAAAATGAATTATTATTTACATCCTTTAAAAATTCAACTTGATTGATTTATATAAATCTGTTGGAATTTTTATACTAAAAGAGTTTCTTCTCAGTTCTGAAAAACTGTTAAAAAGCAAGAGTTTATTTCAAGGGAATCAATAGGAGTTTTAACTAATTAAATAAAAAGCAATGGCAGAATGGAAACATATGAGGACTATGGGATACTTTTATTTTAATACAACTTTCTTTAAACAGGTGAAAATCAGTACGGACCTTGGAGAGACCCCATGCATTAAGTATGTCTAGAAGAAAATCAGAGAACAAAAACATCCCGGGCTTTTTGCTTATATCTCCTCAGACACAGATAAAGGCAGATAATTTTCACCATTTCTATGAAATTGAACCCAAGGAATTGGGAAGGTAAGTATATATCTCAGGGGTTTGTTTTTTTAAAATTGATCTTGCTTTATGCTGGCTGGGGAATTCTGGGAGTTGAAGTCCACTAATCTTAAAAGAGCCATCTTTGCAGACCCCTGTTTTAGTGCATAATGTACTGTAATAAAGAGCTTGTTATTGCACCTTTTTCAGATGATTCAAACTAGTTAATAAAGAAAAGAATAAATTCAGTTTTGTTCATATCAAGAGGGTCTAGATCAGTGTTTCTCAACCTTGGCAACTTGAAGATGTCCGGACTTCAACTCCCAGAATTCCCCAGCCAGCATTTGCTGGCTGGGGAATTCTGGGAGTTGAAGTCAGGACATCTTCAAGTTGCTATGGTTGAGAAACACTGGTCTAGATCAGCTCTCCATTGAAGCCTACTTTAACAGTTTGGCCTCCTGTCTGAATAGGTTAACCTAACTGCCATAAGTGTGCTTCGCTTCAGTTTCAGCTTTTTCAAAAACTACAGTTTTTTTCTGAACCTTGCAAATAGCATTGATCTTTCTCTGTTAAAGTAAGTTGCAGGTGGGGCCCGGTAGAAAAGCAGTTTGTGGATATATGAAAAATGACATGAGAAATATTTTTCTTCTGCGATCAGATTAAAAATAATTACATTTGCCTACATTACAGAGAATTCTTAAGTGTGGAAGGTGTTTCCCACAATATTGGGAAGGCCACCTTGTTTCTTCAGTATGTTTAAGGATTTGGGGAGAAGATAAAGATCACTATTTTAGTTTATGTTGGTCTTCGAAGATTTTTGGAAGCAGTAGGAAAAAGTCTGAAGCTTCCAAGAGTTTGAAGAACTTGTTGTAAACTAGAAAGTTACCCTTCTTTATTCCTAGGTTCCCATGAACATTGAATAGCTAGTGGATCCACTATGAACTTTAAAACTCTTAAGAGTAGTAATATGCTTTCTTCCAGTTAGAACTGCTAGATAATTTTAAAACTAGAACTAATGAAAGAAAAATCATGTTCTGTGTCCGGGCAGCCTAGTCTGTTGCCAAGAAGAGAAATGAGAAGAGGAAATCTATATTGCAAGAACTCTATACTTCCTTCCTCATAGAAAGGATCAACACATATTCTATTGTGAAAATTTCTTCATATTAGTAATAGCCATATTCATGAAAAATACAAAGCCTGTATAGTTTTCAGTGACGACTTAACTAATAGTTTAATTTTTATATTTTAGGAAATAGAGGTAGTCCTTGACTTACAACCACAATTGGGACTGGAAGTTCTATTGCTAAGTGAGGTGGTAGTTAAGTGGGTTGCTCCTGGTTTTCATATTTTGGCCATGGTTTTAAGTGATTCACACAGTCATTAACTGAATCCGATCTCCCAATTAGCTTTGCTTGTCAGAGACCAGCTAGGAAAGTTGCAAATAGCAATCACATGACCCCCAGACCATTGCAAACATAAATACATGCCGGTTGACAAATGCTCAAATTTTGATTACATGACCACAGGGAAACTGATGGTTGTAATTGTGAGAACTGGTCATAAATCACTTTTTTCAGCACTGCCATAATTTCAAACAGTTGCTAAACAGATGGTTATAAATCAAGGATTATCTGTATTCTAAATCAGGGATTCCCAACCTCCAGGCCATAGCCCACTACTGGGCCATGGCCTATCTGCAACCAGGCTGAGTGAGGGGTGGACCGGCATTGCCCATGAGTAGCTCAAGTTACCCAAATTGAGCTCATGCATGCACACTGGCCTACCTCTCACACAAGTTGAACTGCATGCACATGTGTGCCTGCCACTCATGCATCCCAAGTCCTCCCCCCCCCCCCCGCCACAGCTGGACCACCAAGCGGCAAAGGTTGGGGACCGCTATTCTAAATGTATTCAAAAATTATTTACCATTCACAGATTCCTTCTTTACTATCTATCTTTAAAGATGTATTTAAGTTGAATGGAACTCCTGGAAACTATCGTACAGCAACACAGCTTTGGGATATTTTTAAAGTCAACCTAGTCAATTACTACAAAATAAATAATTACCATGGGCTTTCTATTCTGGGAATGTGTTAATGAATACATTCATAAAACAATGTGTTCTTATAATTCTTTTAATTAGCACTGTGGATATAGTAAAAAATAATCCTATTTGTTCTTAATAGGAAAAAAGAAGACAGGTTTGGCCTAGTCTTTGGTGGTACATATTTCATTTTGAGAAAAATGATCTTGAAAGTAAAAACTTTTTTTGAACACGATTAATTTAATTTTTTGTGATCAAAATATACCTTGAGGTTGAAGGTTCATTCTCTAAGCTTGTGGGTTGGTTTCCAAACTTTTTGTTACCAGGCTAGGTAACATCTTCAGCAGAGTTTAGGGAATATCAGTATCAGTGTTCTTCTGTTTATAAGGGCTTCAGGTGTGAGTATGTCAAGGGAGGGTTTTTTGATGGGTCAGATGTGAGTCGTCATGAGAGTCTTGTGATAGGGAGGTTACCTCAGGCCAGGGTCATTGGGAGGTGAACTGGTGGGGGGGGTTGCATGGGTTGATTGAGGCTGGGTGCTGTCTCTGGTTGGCTGTGTGGCTGATTTGGATTCTGAGGGGTTCGTAGGCTGATTGTACGTCAATGTGTTGATGGAATTGCTTGTGGAGTGCGAAGCTTTGATGAACTCACAAGTGTGGCAGGTGTAGCATGGCCGATGATTTTTGTTGCTCCAAAGAAATGATGTTGTTTGGTGTCAGTGTGGGTAGAGATTAAGGATTTGTGATCATTTGATTGCCAGCCAGTGTTTTTAATTGACATATTTGTCCCACATAGAATTGTTTGCAGTGGTTACAGTTGATTTTGTAGATTACATTGTTTCTTTCATTCTTCGTAATTCTTTCCTTCTGGATAATTCCTGGTAGAGTGTGACTGTCGTTTTGTGGACTATTGTTATTCCTAGGGGTTGAAGGATTCTGGCTGTCATTTCCAACACCCCTTTTCAGTAGCATTAATTTTTATGTGGTGGTTGGCTGGGTGGTATGTTGTGTGTGTCGGAATATGAAGGTTTTTGGATATCCGTTATGGAGAAGGATGTCAAGCAGCCATTTCTCTTCTGCTTTTCTTAGTGTTGTGGTGCTACAGTGTGTCCTGGCCCTTCTGAAGAGGGTCTGGACACAACTTTTTTTGCGTGCAGTGGGGTAGTTGATATTCGCCAGTATTGCAAAATATACGTTCTTAGGGATGTTGAATTGAAAAATATAGACTTGCTAAGGTGGGGCAAGATATAGAGTGTGTGTTGCTTTATCAAAATGTTTGCAGAGCAGCTTTTGAACAAAGAAAAAGTTGTTGGTGTTCCTGAACATTAGGTGAGAAACTTTAAAATGTCTAGCTGTAAGAGGCATAGTCAATGCCAAGAAAGTTAGAATGTACTGGATTTTAAGTTAGTCAATAGTTAATAATTTTATTACAATAAATATGTAGAATATATCTTGATTTTATACCTAGCTAAGTTTCCTATACTGAACTGAATTATATTTGGTTTCTTGTGTGTATATGCCAAGTCTTTTCGTTTAGTTAATTGCTTCTATGAAGAATTCTTTAAATCCATTTAAAAGTGATGTGCCCTGGATCACATATTGAAATTTTACTTCCTACTGAGGTTTCACAGGAACAGTAGTGATTGTGACAGTAAATAGAATGTGAGATATACAAACATTTTGGGAGGGAAAAGGTACAGGAAAACGGATTACAAGACACTTGTTTTTAAATAGTTAAAATAGTTAAATGTTCATATTCTGTAGTTGCTCCAGAAACTAATCTTTTTTTGTCCCCATTTCCAACAGTCATTTCCTCAGCAACCGAATAAGCTTCCAATGTTCCCACACTGCATGGAGGCCTACAAGGCCCAAAACTAGGCATGGGGGGTGACACACTCCCAGGTGATCCATTTTTGGTCCCAGGAGGCTGTATGGATGCCTAATAGGCCCAAAACTAGGCATGGGGGGTGACGCACTCTCAGGTGGCCCATTTTTGGTCCCAGGAGGCTGTATGTTCACCTACTAGGCCCAAAAATAGGCATGGGTGTGTGTGTGACACTCCCATGTGGCCCATTTTTGGTCCCAGGAGGCTGTATGGACACCTACTAGGCCCAAAACTAGGCATGGGAGGTTACACACTCCCAGGTGCCCCACCTTTCGTCCCAGGAGGCTGTATGGATGCCTACTAGGCCCAAAACTAGGCATGGGGGGGGGGGTGGCACACTCCCAGGTGGCCCATTTTTGGTCCCAGGAGGCTGCATAGTTGGTAGGTAGGTAGGTAGGTAGGTAGAGGGATAGAGAAAGATAGGGAAAACACAGTAGGTAGGTAGATAGGTAGAGGGATAGAGGGAGAGGGAAAATACAGTAGGTACTGTAGGTAGGTAGAGGGATAGAGAGGGAGAAATACAGTAGGTAGGTAGGTAGAGGAATATATAGAAAGAGGGAAAATATGGTAGGTAGGTAGGTAGGTAGAGGGATAGAGAGAGATAGGGAAAATACAGTAGGTAGGTAGGTAGGTGGATAGAGAGAGGGAAAAATACAGTAGGTAGGTAGGTAGATAGAGGGAGAGAGGGAGAAATACAGAAGGTAGGTAGGTAGAGAGATATATATAGAGAGGGAAAATGTGGTAGGTAGGTAGGTAGATAGATAGATATAGAGGGATAGAGAGAGATAGGGAAAATACAGTAGGTAGGTAGGTAGAGGGATAGAGAGAGGGAGAAATACAGTAGGTAGGTAGGTAGAGGAATAGAGAGAGAGAGGGAGAAATACAGTAAGTAGGTAGGTAGGTAGGTAGGTAGGTAGGTAGGTAGGTAGGTAGGTAGGTAGGTAGGTAGGTAGTGGGAGAGAGGGGGAAATACAGTAGGTAGGTAGGTTGGGGGTTATACAGTGGTTGTGTGTATGTGTTTGTGTGTGCAGGTGTACATATACACACAGATTAGTTGGCCATTTAACCAGACTGGGCCACAGCAACACGTGGCTGGGTACAGCTAGTAAATAAATAGTCACTCAGCTTTGTTTGGAGACTCTAAAGCAAGGGTCTCCAACCTTTGCAACTTTAAGTCTGAAGGACTTCAGCTCCCAGAATTCTCCAGCCAGCAAAGCTGGCTGGAGAATTCTGGGAGCTGAAGTCCTTCAGACTTAAAGTTGCAAAGGTTGGAGACCCCTGCTCTAAAGGAACATAGCCAGATAGAAAACCGTGGAACTAAGCTAGTAAATCATGTCTAAATTTGTTGACTTCTGCCTAGTTCTGTTGCTACCTCCTCTTCCTCCTGCTTCTTGTTATTTGTAGATCCTGATGCCCCCCCGCCCTCATCTCACTAAAATGATGCATATTAAATAGTTTCAGGATCCAATTTGGGTTGGTCACCGGGACCAGAGGTTTTGCCTTCCAGGTTTTCAGACTTGTGCTAGACCCCATCTTCAGGGTCTTCTCTCTAACAGAGTGTGTGCTGTTCTGTGTGTGGTATTTAATTTCACTAATAGTTTCACCTATTCACTAATAGCTTCTCGTAGGTAGCTGAAATGATTCCAATGGGAGAATAGAATCCTGCAGATGAGTAGTTGCCAATGTAAGGCCTTACAGTATAGATTAGTATCTGCACTTTAAATTAGATCTGGAAGTCTATTGATAACCAGTGCAGGGCCTTCAGCACTGGTATAATGTGCTCCCATTAATGAACATCAGTCAGAATTGCAACCTCTGATGTTCAGAGGCATCCCCATACACAGCACACTGGGGTAATCTAAGCAGGAGGCCATGAGTGCTTGAACCAGTGTAAGCAGAGATTGTAGCTGACACACCAGTTGCGGCTGACAAAAAAACCTCATAGCTATAGTTTCTACCTCTTCTAGCAAGACCTGTAAGTCCAGAAGAACTGCTGGGTCAAAAGATTGCTTCTTTAGGAGTAGTCCCATTCAGTCTAAAGACACTTGATGGACAAATAATAACTCCATCTTACTAGTATTCAGTTTAAGACTAAGAAAATGTAAAGATTTCTAACTAACCTATGCATCTGTCACTTTCATTTGTATTGAGCAATCTTGTGGAATACTAATGTGCAAACTTTCAACTAAAATGAATGAGTGCTAGATCTCCATGTGACTTGAAGTTACATCTGGCAATCCTGATAGATATGTACATTTATAAACAAAATCTTTGTCTGAAATATCATAAATTTGAAGGTAGCCAAAATGAAAAAAAAAAGACGTCTGCAGATGGGTGTCATATCAAAGGAGAGAAATCAGGAGTGGGCAGGTGAGGCAAAAAATGAACAATATACTTAATGCCTCATGAACATCTATGAAAAATGTGGAATGTTTCCTGTTATAACTTCCATGCAAAATTCCTGAAATGTGCTCACAATTTTTGTGTGACCTTCAGCACCTTAGCTTATATGTACCAAAACTCCTCTTCTGCCTTAGATGGTATAGGAGCTGATGGAAAATTGAATGCATACTTGCTGACATATATATACTTTCTTCCATGTTCTTCAAAGCACTTTTACCTAATCAAATGACAAGCATTGCACAACCCTAAAGTATAAGTTATGTTTGGTTGACTTCAGAAGAATGAAGTAGTTCCTTCTTTTTGTAATAGTGCCAATAAATTTACTGAGCTAATTTCACCTAATGTTTAATGAAGCAGTAATAATAATTACTTAAAGAAAATTCAACCTTTATTACATTACTGAATTTTGCTGGCTCACATTGCATTTGTAAAAAACCAGTCACCTTGAAATAATAGGTGAGATTTTATAGTTATGTTTCTTTGTGGTAACTATTTTGTTTGTACTTCAGTACACAATTCAATTGCTGACCTCAGAATGAGGCATCTTTTGTTTCTTTTGGATGTTTACTTGGAAAATTCTTCTTTTAATAGTTTTATAATAGAGTCCTATGAGATTGTTGCCTTTTTTTTTTTGAAAGAAACAAACATGAACTTGCAATTTGTTCCCAAATGTGTACATTTTATTAGAGCATTTTATTTGTTAATTGAAATACGATAGTTCAAAATGGATGTGTATTTATATCAGGAAGAAACTTCAGAGAACAAAAATAACTTCTTTTTAAGGTAATATATTTTACATATACAAGATCTCCAAATTCTATCGTTTCCACACTCCAGTCCAACTAATGGGATGTTTTAAAATTATGTCTGTTTGTCAGACCCTAAATTTAAAATTTGTGATTGCTTGTGGAGGAGTAGCTCAGTAACTGTCCTTGAAATGTGGACATTTTCCCAAGCTAATTCACAACTCTCTTAGTGTAGAGCTTACCCAGTAAAATTTAATTTCAAGAATGTTTTAGTTATATATGTTAGGTGTTTTCTGGTGGCATTTTATTGTTTTAAGCTTTATGAATATAGGTGGAGTAAGGTTTTAAAAATATTTTAAAGTATGGGTGGGTTAGCTAGAAAGATTTTGGTGCCCATAGCATATACTTTTCATTTAATTATCTTCCAAAAAATTTAACTTCCTGATTCTGTTCCCTGTCTAATCTTAGTATTGTATTTCTGAGCATTCCTATAAACGTCTGTGCTAAAATAAAAATGCTGGTTTTCAGGCATTCTTAACTTGGCTGAGGGAATACATTTTTCTTTACTTCTGAAAGGTCAACTTGGTTTTTAAACAGTATGTGGTTTTCTTCTAAAAACACACGCTTACCAGCCTACATTTTTTTATTCTACAGTGAAATGAGTGGTAAGGAAAAAAATGGCATGGTTTTTTTCACTAGCAATTTTTTTGTATGGAGACTTTGAGATGTACTTTTTATATTGTATCAGGAAAGTTATTGTTTGAACTTGCCCAGTTCATTAATTTTGCTTTACCTTTTTATCTTTTAAGGTATGCTTATCAATAGCAGTATTTGGGGTCCTTAATCTCCATCAAAGATGGGATTTGTCATTGACACTTCTATTTCAAATCTTTCCTGATTTTAATTGTTTACTTCTCTTTTCCAATGCTCTTAAAAAGTGTATATAGGCAGGTGGGCCATAAGAATTCTGCAGGAGTCATTTTAGTTCCTCTGCATTTACTTTTTGACAAAGGGTAATTAAGAAAAGATAAAACAAAAGCATCAGTGATGTAATCTGTTTTGGGCCAAGTTTCATTTTATTGATAGAAAGCCAATATATGTAATTTGATCAAGGATTTGGCTACCCTGATAGTAAAAAAATCAAAGGATCTACAAACTCATATAATAAAAGTGCACAGTGAAAAACGGGACTGAAATTAAATATAAAGAATACCAAACTAATGATAACAGGTGAAAGAACCAGCCTTAGAACTGACAATGAAGATGTCAAAGTAGTGGAGAGCTTCAGCCATTTAGGATAAACCATCAACACCAAAGGACAAGTATCTTGCACAGATTAGCCATGAACCCTTTGGAACATGCTGTGATATGTCTAGATCTACAAAAATCAGAGTTGTGTAAGCAGTTGTATTCCCTGTAACACTCTGTGGAAGCAAAAGTTGGATCTTGAACAAACATGATAGAGTACTGATGCTTTTGAAAAGTGGTATTGGAAAGAAATGCTAAGCAAAACATAGATAGCCAAGAAAACAAAGAAATGGGCAATCAAAGAACTTTCTAATTCTGGGAATGGTGGAAAGAAAGAAATGACCAGCAGCACTTATAGTGGCAATGGATGCACCACTGGTAGACCTTAAAAACCAGTTTACAGAAAGATCATCATGGAGAAAATCTATCTGGTTGGTTAAGAGTCAACAACAGCTTGATGGAATATAATCAGGATTTTAAAACTCTGTTAATGTTCAGTTCAAAAGTCATGCCAGTTTATTGTTGCAAAGCTATCACAAATTTAATCTAGAGGCTTTTTGTTTTGAGAAAAAAAAGACCCCTTCAAACTAAAAATCTGAGGCGAATTTAAGAAAATTATTTGTTTTAAAAGCTTGGGAAAGAATTTTAAATGAATTTGGGTGAAAGTAGTATTTCTCATAGATTTCAAAAAAGCCTGTATATTTTTATTCTGGTTAATGAGAGAAGTAAATATTTGATTGGTTTAGTTTAATATTATTTTCATAGAGGTGTAAAGTGCTCAGTGACTGTATATTTATACTTGCCAATATAAAACTTACATAGGGTAAAGCATTAATATTTGAAGTGCTATAAGTCATTTCATGTTTTTGTCCTGAATATTATTTTAATATATCTGATAACTACATTTGCAGTCTATATTCAGTGTTCAGAAAATTAGTTCTAACACTCAATATGTTTTAGCATAATTTTAATGTCTAATGTTCAATAATGTCATTACAAACATTGGTTTAATTGTTAAAATCTTAAAAGGGTTACTGAAACCTATTTTAATAATAGAGAACTCATTAAGATAATTTTGTGTAAAAGCAATGTTATGGTTCTAAAGTGATAATCTTTATGCGACATTTATATCAGTTAAATTGAGCACATTCTTTATAAAATGTATTTTATTTCTAGGATCTAAATTTGGGGAGGAATTGAGATAAGAGAAATGATGAATTAGAAGCAAAGAGATAGGAAATTGAACCTATGGTAGCAGCTGCATATAGATCACGGCTAAACGTTTTGTTGAAAGAGCTCTCTTTTGGCTTTGCATCAAGGATGAATGACCTGTGATCCTCCAGATGTTGGAATACCAGCTCCATTCAGTTTCAGCCACTACAGGCAATGTGAGGAGGCTGTGATTTATTGCAAGACTGTCTGGAAGGCCACACATATAGCACACATATTCTAAAATAAATCTTTACAGAAGATAAAGTTATGGATGCAAAACATAGCACATTCCTATCTGTAAAGAACAAAGGGTGAAATATTACAAAATATTTTTGTCCTTCTGATTTGGGCTGAGGAGATACAGTACTTCACAGTTATTTCTTGTGTTGTTGTTTTTTTCAGAGGAAAATTTGGTGTGGTTAGAAAATGTATTGCGAAAGCTACAGGCCAGGAATATGCAGCTAAATTTCTGAAAAAGAGGAGAAGAGGCCAAGACTGCAAAGCAGACATTTTGCATGAAATTGCTGTTCTCGAACTAACAAAACCAAGTCCTCGGGTCGTAAATCTCCATGAAGTCTATGAAACAACAAATGAAATCATCTTAGTTTTGGAATAGTAAGTATACATTCTGTGTCCGTCAGTGTCTATGATAGTACCTTTAATGTGCTTGTTGTTGAATTTATTGATCGAACATAATCAGAAAAGCAATATTTGACGATCACTTGTATTTTCCAGGTTTTGGTCCTTTGTTGAAATAACTAACTTGTGACTCTTATTCTTACTGAGACTCTTATCTTTGATTTCTTTGTTGTTCTCCATTTTGAGTTTCAGTTGTAATTTACAAATTAATATGTGGTGCATGTTCTCTTGCTTCAGTATACAATTTTATGAAAAACATGAATTGACTCTTTTATAATGATAGGAACTCTGTGTTAAAAGAATAAGGCAAATTCAAATGTTATTTGTTAGGCAGTTCTTGTGTTTGTTTTATGCCCGTTTGTCCTTTCCTGCAAGAGATTAAATTAAGAGATATCAGTGGTTCATATTGGCTGAGTTTACCAGTTTCAGTTATAATAACTTGTCTTGGGTATCCATGCTAAGCCATAATGAATGGTTCAAACATTCTCCTCAGCTAAAATATAAAACAGTACATTATATAAGAAATTATATAAAAGGGCTTGTGACTCTGTCTGTAAGACAATTCTTGGAGAACTGAACAGAATGGGACCAAACTTTGGATGACAGGTAAAGTCAACAGCAACAAAAAGAGAGATCAAATGTGAATACAGGCCAGATCCCATCCAGCAGCTTCAGACGGAAAATAAATCCAGGAAAAAGTCTCCCAGTGCATCCTCATGGGAGACGAAGTTGGGCAGTGGCCTGGAATGCTAGTGACTCCTCTGGTCTCAACTCCCTTTCCTTTTCCTTCTTGTGGTTTCCTTCTAGGTTCATGTGACCTAGAACCGAACCTTTTGAAGTAGTTGGAAAGAATTTCAAATACTATACATATGTTCCTAATCTTAATTTCACTGTTCTAGATTTATTTGTTTGTTTGGCAAATTTTTATTGCCATTCAACTAACCAGTAGAACTATGGATGGTGAACAGAGATAAAAACAACACAATTATCCAAACCATTTAAAAGATAAATCACCCCCATAATAAATACATTGCCAACATATCACTCTTACATATATCAAAGTTCTATTAACATCCTGACCCCAGTGCCCAGGAAGCCAAATCTTTATGACTTTCTTGAAGGTCAGTAAGACCAGGACCATCCACGTCTCTGGAGGGGAGCTGTTCCATAAGGTCACTGAGGAGAAGACATGCTTCCTGGCACCTATCAGATAACATAGCTTCACCAAGGGAGCTCACAGCAGAAACCTTTAAGAATAAGTGATCCCACAAGTAACTTGGCTTATACCATGTGGGACTTTAAAGATGACAACCAGCACCTTTTCATTGTACCTGAAAGCCCGCTGGGGATCATGAAGCAGTGCTATTTCATGGGCACAAGGTGTTGCAGAGTCGCTTTATGAAGGAGAGAGGTGGTCTCTAAATTTCTTTATTTCCTTCCCTCCCTCCCTCCTCTAGGAACAACATGCACACAGAGTACATATAGTCAGATTCTAAACAGCAACTAAGGCCTTGGTAAAACCATGCATCAGTTTTAGGAACTACTCTAGTTCCTTCTTGAACTCCACTATGTTCATTAGAGAATCTTTCCTCTTTGCAATAGAAGGCAACCATAGGAAACTCCAAGGCTTCCATCCTCCCATCTACAGGTCCAGGAGCCTCACCACACAGCCAAGCAACAAGCAAGTCAGCTGTAGCTTCTGAGGGCTTGTAATAATAATAATACAGCTATGAGAAAATGGGGTAGTTGTATTTAAAACCAAGTGGATTGAATTTATTTGATTAGGAATATTTGAAGTAAATTGTTTTAATTACACAAATTAAAAAAATTCATGTCTCCCACTCCAGCTCTGACCCCTGAACTAGGTTGCAGAGAGCAAGTTTGCTCTAGTGGTTAAAGCATGAGGCTAGAAACTTGGAGGCCGTGAGTTGTAATCCTGCCTTAGGCAACAAGCCAGCTGGGTGGCCTTAGGTCAGTCATCCTCAGAAGGCATGGGCAAACTACTTCTGAGGAGCCCACTGCAGAGACTTGCTGAAGCAGTCACTAGGAATCTAGACTGACTTACACAAAGCTCCCTGCAATCCTAAAAGAAATAGTAGGCTACAAATATATCACTAAGGAACTTTATATTTCTTCCATGTGTCAATGTGCTGCTGTTTATTTTGACTTTAAAAAACAATTTGTGATTGACATATATAACCTGTTTGGCTCACCAAGCTGCTGCTGCTGTCTTTTCACCGGCATTTGCTACTGCCTCCTAGTAAGGGAATTATGTCCTCAGGTAACAGATGGTGCAAACAGGAACTTAGCTAGTAAAATCTGCTTTTCAGACTAATTACTTATAAATCTGAGAGGGTGCTTACTGTTTAAAACCCAGGAATGGTTGGAAGTATAGGTAATTACAAACATCATTCCTGAAAAATCCTGGATCCTTTTGAAGATTATACTTAATATTAGTGAAGGGTTCCTTATATGGCCAATTTAATCCTGTTTTTGTAAAACAGGCCTCTTTATCCTTTCTTTTCCAATTGTCTAATTCGTTTTTGTTCATTTCATCTATTCACAGTGAATATGCTGTTTTGTACATTCGTCCTGGTTTTTTTCTTGTTCTTTTGAAAGAGGGGAGAATATATACATTTTATTTTGTTTATTCTATGGTCAGATTGGTGGAAAGAATGGTTGATATATTTAGAGAGGGACCTGCTTATGAATGGGATACCTTATTTTACAGGCAGTTTATTTTAATCAGTACTTTCATTATTATTATTCTTGTCTCAGACCTTCCTCCCCTTTTTAGAGGGTAAATGTGTGTGTTATTGTGTCCATGCACACACACAGGCACATACAAGTGGTCTATATGTATGTTTATTGGAAGAGGGAAGTCGGATGGGTTTCAGTTGTAGTTAACAATTTTAGATTAATAAAGTAGGGAAAGTGAGTGGTAGTACATGGGAGTTTTGCCTGGGTTGTTGCTTTTTTCTGCCTAAGTTTTGGAATTAATCTTCCAGGTAAATGGTAAATGCAGTTTTTTCTTTGGCTTTATAAATGATGTCCTTTCTTTCTTTTTTGAAATCATCCATAATGTATCCTGTAGTTTTTATAACATGGATTTTTTGTGTCCCCTTTTTAATTGATACAGCTCAGTTATTTTGTTCAGTGCTAAATAGCCATTTTTTTCTAGTGTGAAATTATGCTGTGGACAATTTCACATTTGTACAATTTGGCTTTCTATATTGTCAGTGTAGGTCATATCCACACTAATCTTATTTCCATCTTTCTAGCTCTTTTAAAATCTCTGCACTATATGTTAATGTGTCAGATTTGCTGAACTACAGTATATATATAGCTTATGAGTGAATCTTTTTAGCAGGATGCAGTATATATACAAGATGCAATATATACAAATATATATTGTCCAAAATAAGTAACTTTCACTGAATGCAAAGAACTCACATAATTATTATACTGATAAAAGATGAAGGGTGATCCCCATATAAGCTGCCTTATTTCATGGAAGAAAACTGGGGGATAAAGAAAAATAAATTCATGATGTGATATTAACGAAATCAACTGTTATTTTGAATTGGAAGTGTCTATTTGGGCCAAGTTTTCCTTGAGCACAAATGATGCAAAAATTACATGGGTTGTGGAATTGGTATATGGAACAATACCATGTTTATTGCATCACATATTCCAATGCAAAGGACATGCATTAGTTGAAAAAGTATGTTGCATGTATGCAAAAAATATTTGGGTATGCGGACAGGAGTCTTAGAATGCAATGGAAGAAAATTCATTGATGTGTGGCTGTGGTTCTGGCATACGTTTTGTTTTCATCTTCTTTCTTAAATTATGTGTGTATTAAATATAAATAAACATGATCGCTTCGGGGAAGGTATGTGACCAGAGTGCCAAATCAAAATGTATTCCAGAAAATATAAGGCTACATTTTTTGCATTTCTTAAGAGGTTGTGGTGAATTAGCAATTTATAGCAGTCAAACTATTTTTTGTTTACTTTCAGATTCTTAGATGAAAAGTGGTTCAGGATAAAATGTTTTAATTCTTTTTTAGAGAATTAAAAAGAGTGTTCCTAAAAAGTCTAAAGAAAACAAAACAGGCTTCATGTGTTTTAGATCATTGTCTTTGATTGTGACTTACTTGACTAGGAAAGCAACTGCCATATTTTAGAAATAAAATATTCCTTTGTCACCAGTAACAGGATTTGTTGAGACTCCAGTATCCAATAAAAATTTTTGTTGTTGTTATTTATTAACATTATAGAAAGTGATGCCATTTCTTTGAGCTCACAGTTGTGATGCTTGCATTCAGTTCTGCATTTTTCCATATAATTTCTTTACTGCAATTTTATCTTTGGAAGGACTGGTTCTTCTAAAGGTATAAAAGAAGAATGATTCACTTTTGTTTATCTTCACCAATATCATTTTAAATAAGCATGTTTAAGAAACTGTTTGAAATTATAAGCCAACAGCTGACTTCAATGTTCTATTTTGACAGTAAGATACTGACAATTACATGTGTTTGCATATAATTTTTCAGTGCAGCTGGAGGAGAAATCTTTAATCTATGTCTCCCTGACCTAGAAGAAACTATAGAGGAAATTGCTATCATTAGGCTTATACGACAAATACTCGAAGGCGTTTTCCATTTGCATCAAAACAATATTGTGCATCTAGATTTAAAGGTAATATGCATAGTAACCTTCATTGGTAGTGTTTCAAAAATTGTAACGTAATAACTGTACGAAAATGGGATTCATAGAGAAGGAGGTAAATAAATGTTATTCCACATGTATTTTCAGAGTTTCAGCTGTTACTGATTAAGATTCAAATCCTTACATGTTAAAGATTACAACTGTTAGGCAATGCAAATTATAGGCAATATGCTATTACATAGTGGGAAATATTTCAGAGTAAGTGATAAAATCTAAAATACATCAAATGTTTATTTAGTAGGCTTTTTCATAATATTTAATAAAACATTTTATATCATTACACATACAACAAGCCAAATAATCATGTGAAGAATTGTAAAGATTTCAAATGGATAAAAATTCATAATGCTTATTTTTTAAAAACCAAATATTTAAATAAATACTTAGAGCCATGCTTACTGCTTTCTACTCAGTACTTTAGTTTTTCCATTTGTTTGCCTTCTCTTTGATTTAGTCTAAAAACTGATTTTTCACTTTGTCATTTGCTTTTCTTTTTACTTGGAAGTAATTCTAACTAGGAAAGCTACAGATAAAAGCTGCAAGCTGCTTTTGAAAGAGTTGTGTAGCTACTTGCAATTTTTCAACTTTAGAATTTATGCTGATAAAGAGATTAATAACAAAGTATCAAAACTGTGAGCTTTATAGTCTTATTTACTTTAAAATTAGAAGAGGCAAATAAAAAAAAAGTTTTCCATCCCAGCATTTCTTCCCATTGAACATGTGGGATATTAATTAAAAATAAGGTTTTGAATTTTTAATCTCCTTTTTTAACATTTCTAGAATGCTGGGATGTATCTTTAGGTTTATTATGAAATAAATAATCTATTATTAAGGAGCTATTTGACAGTCATCTACATTTAGAGTTCCATTGATTCCACTGGGATTATCCCAGTATAGGTAGCCTTGTTCATGCAATGATGTATACATTTCCAAATGTAATATAAATGATTAATTCATTTATATATCAATAATGTTTGTTTGTTCTTTGTAGCCCCAGAATATTTTATTGAGTAGTGTATGTCCCCTCGGTGACATAAAAATAGTTGACTTTGGTTTGTCTCGGAAGATTGGAAATTTTGGTGAACTACGAGAAATTGTTGGAACACCTGAATATCAAGGTAATTTGCACATATTATTTGAATGCATTTTCCCTGACTTTTAGAAGAATGTCAGTTCCTTTGCTCTCAAGACTAAAACAAAATTTCATCTTCAAACGTTCTTCAAGTAACCTCAAAGCACGTTTTTTTCCAAATGCAAAAAGTATAACTTCAAAATAAGCTGGAGAACTTGTGGCCCTACAGGTGCATAACCATTTTTAATGGGAGATGAATGCCCCATAATAAAAACAGAAAATAACCATAAAATTATGTCTATATTGGACTTTGATTACTTTTGTAATTACTGTATTCAGACTATAAGACGCACTTCTCCATCCCTCCCCCAATGTGAGTGGAAATGTCTATGCATTGTATAGAGCGAATATTGCAGTGGGGGGTTGGTGCAGTGCTGATCAGCTGTTCTAGGTGGTGGGGATCGCCTCCACCCATTCACCACTAATTGCGGTGATCAGTGGCAAACAGGCCATGGCGAACAGGTGGCGGTGAAGGGCTGTGGTGAATGGGCAATGACAAACGGGTGGCGGCTGCAGCGAACAAGCCTATTTTTCTCCCTTGTTTTTCTCCTCTAAAGCTATTGTGTGTCTTATGGTCCGGAGCGTCTTATAGTCTGAAAAATACAGTAATTACGTGTTTGTTGGAAGGTTTCCCTGTTGTATTATAAAGTCGTCAGTCACTTGAAGAAGGGGGATACAGTCCCTTTGCACATAAAAAAAGAGTTGTATATAGAAATGGTGTATAAATATAAGACAAAGATCTATATTATCACAATTTCGTACTATATACAAACTATTATAAAGAAACAATCTTCCTGTAATAGGTCATTATATTGTATTAAGAAATGAATGTTTATTTTTTCCCTTTTCCAGTGGTCCGTTTCCAAGTGCCCCATAGGCAACCAAACACTTTTCACACGGATGGAGAAATGACGGGGACTCAAAGCTTCGTGTCCCCTTTCAGAGCAGACAAAGCTTCATCTCTCTCTGGGCAAAAAGTGTTTGGGATGCTACCACTGGCTCCGCCCTTTCCATCCCACTGACTGCTTGCCTGCAGCCTCAATCGGGATCAAGCTCTCGGCATACCCTGGCCTCCACCTGCCCTGCTAGGAGGGCGAAGAGCCCCCATGAGGCCAGTAACAGCATGGGCAGCTGCTTGGTGGCCAGCATAGTGCCCACCACAGCCAAGAAGTGTCTCACCAGCAGAACGGTTGGAGGCCGGGCCATGCTGAGAGTTTGGCCCGTTACAGTCACGGGCAAGCAGACAGTGGGACAAAGAGGGCTCCCTTCAGTCCCCGTGCTTGCCGCCTCCTGCATTACAAGAAAATAAGACCTTGTCGAAAATAAGCACCCCGAGAGCTTATTTTGAAGCCCAAAGGAAAATACGATGGTCTTATTTTTGGGGAAATACGGTAGGCACTTCCCAACACCGAAAAGAAGTCCTTCAGGCAGTGCACATGCCCAGGTCACCTCACAACTGAATTATTGAAATGCATCTTTGTGGTGCTGCCCTTGACGACCATCAGGAAGCTACAGCTGGTTGAAAATATAACGGTGCACTCAGACTCCAAATGTGTGCCACTCAACCTCCAAATTCAGTTAAAGTACTTATGATCACATATAGCTCTGTGTGTTATGCGGGCTGGATAGGTGCATAATGAGAAACAAATTAAAAGATAATTTCTGGTTTGCACAAATGAACTCCAGTTAGCTAAGGCAAGATTCCTGGAAATAAATGGGAAAAATCAGAATACTGAAATATTTCTTGGTTTACATGGCATACTAAGCTATAGTTTACCAAACACAGTGGGTAAGTTTACACTAAGCTGAACTCAGTTAAATGACATTATGGTTTAGTGTATTGAGTGAATCAAGCCAATATGGAGTATATACAGTCAGTTTCTAGTCACTCATATCGATAAATAATATCTTTAGTGAGCTGTATGTCACTCTCAGTGTATTGTAAAATCGTGTGGCAGATCAATGATTATCTTGAATATATGATAACATTATTTTAATACTGTATTTAATGGTATCTTTTCCTTCCAGCACCAGAAGTCTTAAATTATGATCCCATTACTACAGCAACAGACATATGGTAAGGTAATTTCTTAAAAGATTAAAGCAACTTTAAGTACCTTGATTGTATAGTTTCATCTTAAAAGCTTATTGATTTTCTCATTAGTCTTTGAAAATCCTTTTTGAACACTTATGGCCTTTGGGAACAAGTTATGATTTTCCTGAACTAGAAAGTGAATTTGGGGCAGACAGTTATTTCCTGTGACTTTTTTTCCAGGTGGAAACAGCCTAAAACAGTTTTCCATGTACTTTTGCTTCAGTATATTTAAGCATCACCTGTTGGTGATTAATTTAAATGAGAGCTGTCATCTATGAATATTAATTAAAATCTGTTAAATAAGTTACTGTTTTCTATCAAACCAATGGTGGTTTGTTATCTTTGTTTTTCTGACTTTTACTCCTCAATGATCAGAAATACCATCATACTGTCTTATATTTATTTGGATTCTTTATACAGTGTAATATGAATTTCAGGTGAAGCAAGTTTACTGTATAGACCAGCGGTCCCCCATACTTTCCAGCTTGGTGGAAAGGGGACGTGTGAGTGGCAAGTGCAGGCACAGAGCTCCACCCTAACCCTAATCCTGGTGCCATTAACCCTTATACAAAACTGGCTTTCATGAATTTGGATATGGATAAGGAAAACAGTTGGTTACTTTCAGAAGCAATCCTCTTCTCATTCCAGCTCCAATAATCCAAACCCACTTCAAATACTCTACCAGAACAGATCCTTAAGTCCTGTTCCTGAAAAATATGCTTGAATTGCAGAACTTGGGCCCTCAAACTCTGCTCATGTCTTCGCTAATTTCAAGTTTGATGTCTGGAAGTTTAGTGTGTGATTCACATTCTCTACAAGTACAATGGAATGTGTATGGTACTTGTTTCTATTCACTGTAACAATTATCTTTTGGATTGAGTATCAGGCAGGTGACTTCCCTTTGGTTTATTGCAGAATTAGATTGTGTCTTAGCATGGGACATGCTTGCCAGGATTTTTAAAGTCTTTATGAAAAGCCTTTTGTTTCTTATATAATCAAGTTAACAATTTGTTATAAGACACTGATGAGACAACTATCCTGGTGCCTGATCCCCTATGTGGAAAATATAAGCAAAACATTAAATGTTTCAGGAACGTATTTTATCAGAACTGTAATCTAAGTATATGAAAACTTTAGTATAATTGGAATGACTTTCTCTGATAGGTAAATGAAAAAGCAATAAAAAGATAATGTTTTAGCATCTGTTACTTATCGGCAAGAAATATTTTCATTTCTAACATCCATGAAAAATGTATACATTCTCTAATTTCAGGAGTGTAGGTGTAATCTCATACATGCTGCTTATACATGAATCTCCATTTATGGGAGCAGATAAACAAGAAACATACCTCAACGTTTCTCAAGTCAATGTGGATTATTCAGAAGAAACATTTGCTTCCGTTTCATCATTGGCCAGAGATTTCATCCAAAAACTTCTTGTTAAAAATCCTGAGTAAGTTTATGGGGATAGAGAAAATATTTTCACATTAATATACCATTAGAAAGAAAGGCAGGATAAGAGCAGTATTTTGATTCATAATGGGCAAGAGGGCTTTGGATCTATCATGGGCTCATTATTTCTACCTGTTGTTTACCCACGAAGGTAAATATTTGAGTTAGGGGATATTATAGAGGTAGCAATAACTGGTCAATTTGGTTGACATCCCCTGATTCAAACACTACATTAGAACAGCGATAGGGACTTTTCATGTTGTTTTCCCTCACCTTTGTCAGTATTTTTTCCTGTCTGATAAGTTTCTGAAATCTAGGATAAAATAACTGATTTAGGGTAACTAGCTTTTGTTTAGGGTTACATAGCTCATGGAGAAATCTGGTAGCAAGGTGTTGAAATTGTTATGGAGGAGAACGGAATAAACCCTCTTTCTTTCCCTTTTGTATCCTGTCAAATCTAGTGGACAGATAGTTCTATTTGATAGTCTGTGCCAGTGCTAAATGGTAGTGAACTATCCATTTTTGTGACTCAATTGCAACCTAAGTTCCAGATCTTAAATCTATATATATCTTATTTTACTTTGTAGAGAGCGACCAACAGCAGAGGCCTGCCTGTCCCACTCTTGGCTTAGGCAAGGAGAAGTCATATTGTGGTATAGCCCTGAAGAAAACCCAGGTTCTTCTCCAGCATATGATAATATGAATAAGAGCATAGAAGAGATAATTAATAACAGACCCATGTCTAATGGAGCATGCATTGTGCAAGAAGATAAAGAGAATATTCCAGAAGACAGCAGTACAGTCTCCAAACGATTCCGGTTTGATGATTCTTTGCAATATTCTCAAGAACTCACAACAGACTTTGTATGTTAACAAATGCACTCCTGCAGGTTATCTTGAATTGTATTTATGATTCTAAATTAATCTGGTGGCATGTGGTTTGAGATTATAGCTTGGCCACAACTGCATTTTTGTTATTCTGGAAATGCACTTTCAGTTGATCTTGTTTGGACCCTTCTTTGTGCTGCCATTGCTGGCAATAGGCATGACCCCTGAGAGACTGGAGTCTTGGCACCTGAAGTGGCTTGTGTTTGGAGGCAAACAGGTAACTGGGTATATTTGCACTTTCTACATTCAAAACATGGCATTTTGGTCTGATCATTGATAAAGTAGGCAAGAAGAGTATTTTTAAAGTTAGCAATAGAGCCAAGTTCTAAGCCAAAGAGTGATGTGATAATACATACACATTTGTATTGTAATTGAAACTACATGAACTTGGCAGTGTGAAGAAATGAGTCCTTTTGTTCATTCCTAGAAGAACAATCTCATCCTGTCATTGTTTGTTGAAAAAAGTCAAATTGTTAACAGTATATAGTATACTCCAGTAAGCCTTTTTTCATGTCTGTGTTTTAAGTTGGACTAGTCACTGGGACTGAAGTGCTTGGACTGGATTCCTGATTAGCCACCTTTTTTTTTTTTTACATGTTTACTCAGAAGGGGCCTTGTTGCCTCATTTAGGGGAGAATGAGTTTTCTGTTGTGGATCAGTTCCCACATGGAACATAAATTGGTGTTCACATTCATTTTTTGTTTGTTGCAGAGATAATTTTTGGATTGAATTGAATGCATACTTACTTTTGAAATCTTCCATTTCTTGTTTATGTAAATAAGATGGAAGAGATTGAAAATACGTCTGGTGCCAAAAAAAAAATACCCTGCATTTTTTCTTTAGGAAGTAATGTTTTTTCCATGCCCAATACCAAGTTATTTGGAGACGATAACCTTGTAATATTATGAATTCAACAAATTAAATATTGTGAGGTTTAAATTTGAAAATAAGATCTTCCAGAAAAATGTACAGGGTCAAGTAATGGTATTAAATTATCTTCTCCCACATTAAAAATACAATTATTTCTGTGCTATGTAAATTGAAACTGCTTATCTTGTCCAACAAAGATGGTAGTAATAGCACAATCCTATTTCTGTGAACGGAGAAGTAAATCCCAGTTTGTTAATGGATTTTACTTCCAAGGAAGGTGGTACAAAAAAATATCTAATTGAAATAATGTAATGGCAATATGAATATTTCATTAATATTCATTAGTATAAATAAAGCAAAGAAAAATAGAGAAAACAGAACCAATCTTTGTGACATTAAGTATCTAGTTAATGGTGTACATTAGGTGTACATTAATGTCCAGTCCTGAAATGTGCCATGTTAGGGATTAGATTAGGGTTTGCTCTCGGTTTACTAGCCTCATCTCACAAATAACAAGATGAACTGCATCCATAAGGGATGATGCAGAAAGGAGAAAAAATGGTGCAATTTCAAGACCACAATCTAAAATTAGTACAAAATTTCAATACTGAAAGCCATATTTTCTTCTGATTTTCAGTTAAAAGCCAATATGCAATGCATGGGTTCCCCTACCCATAGATACATTAATCTAATTTAATTTTTAGAATTGGCACTTTTAGGAAGTCTTTAAAAAAGGATCATAATACATTAATATATTTTACTAAGAAAGAAAGATAAGTGAAAGAGTACGCCACAATAACGGTTATTATAGCACTTTATAAAAAAAAGTATATGATACAATAAATATTTCTGTTGTGGTTTTTTTTTTAAGTTTACATTTCTCACTCTTTCCTTCCAGTCTTAAATCTTTTTTAATATTTTGAGTACATAAGTAATTTTTGCCTGCAGTTGAGAGAACTTTTGAGATTTTATAAATACTTGTATATGTATGTAAATTTGGGATACAACTTGAATCTGACAGTTCTAAATTTTGAATATATCTAATTTTGTAAGTTTTCCTAGTTAATGCGTACATTTGTATATAATTTTATTGGAATTATAATTGTTCTCTGACTTCTTTGTTTTGTGTTCAATATCATTGGGACTTTGTAAGTAGTTAGTGGCACAGAGAATGAATTTTAAAAGGATTATTTCTCAACTAGATTAAAAATGATTCGTAAAAAAAATAATTAAAAGTAGGAAAGGGTCAAATCTTAATTCTTGCCAATTTTTAGTGAATAATAAATAGGCTCAAAGCTTCATGTAGAAAGCCTCATAATCTGAATTATTTCTCCCCTTCAAAAAAAAAGTTGTTTGGATTGAAGCCATAGTACAAAAGATATTTTAGGTTTATAACATAATCCAGCTAATGTTTCTGCTGGGTGGGATCACTGCCCAAAAATAAATTAGCCAAATATGGAGCTTTTTTTACCTATGACAATTGATTAAATATCAACTGGCTTGCTGAACTAATGGCTAATGATAAATATTTTATATCAGATGCTCTAGATATAGTGAAAATTCATTTTAACTGATTTAACTGCACAGAGGTGATGGATTATTGTTCATGAATGTCTGATATATTAGAAATTAATGGAATGGAGTAAACCGAGTTGGAAGGAATTTTGGAGGTCTTCTAATCCAACCCCCTTCTCAGACAGGAAATCCTATACCATTTCAGACAAATGGTTGTCTTCTTAAAAACTCCCAATGTTGGAACATTCACAACTTCTGGACGCAAGTTATTCCACTAATTAATTGTTCTAACTTTCAGAAAATTCCTTCTTAGTTCTAGTTTGCTTCTCTCCTGATTACTTTCCATCCTTTGCTTCTTTATCCTGCCCTCAGATGCTTTGGAGAATAGCTTGACTTCTTTGTGATAGCCCCTGAGATATTGGAACGCTGCTATCATGTCTCCCCTAGTCCTTTTCATTAAACTAGATACACTCAATTCCAGCAATTTAGCCCCCAGTCCCCTAATCATCTTTGTTGCTTTTCTCTGCACTCTTTCTAGAGTCTCAACATCTTTTTTACATTGTGGCAATCAAAACTGGATGCAGTATTTCAACTTCAGTCTTACCAAGGCATTATAAAGTGGCATTAACACTACATGTGATCTTGATTCTATCCCTTTCTTAAATGCAGCCTAGAATTGTGTTGGCTTTGGTAGCAGCAGCACACTACAGGCTCATATTTAAATGATTGTCCACTAGAATGCCAAGATCCCTCTCAGTTACTACTATTGAGCAAGGTACCACATACTCTACATTGTCACCTATGAATTTGATTTTTCTTGCCTAAATGTAGAACCTTACTTTTTTCATGATTGAATTTCATTTTGTTAGATAGTACCCAGTTCAAATCTGTCAAGATTCTTCTATATCTTAAGCCTATCTTCTGGAGTGTTAGCTATTCCTGCCAGCTTGTTGTTGTATGCAAATTTGATGAGTTACAAATATCCCCTAATACAAATCATTGAAGATGTTGAAGGGTACTGGGCCTAAAACAAAGCCTTGGGGTACTCCACTGCATACTTCCCTCCATGTAGGTTCCATTGGGAAGTACACATTGAGTGTGGCTGATCAGGCAGAATCCATCTGGTGTTGATGCTGTCTAACACACATTTTTCTATCTTATCAAGTAGTAGGTTGTGGTCTACTTTATCAAATCACTAACTGAAGTCCAAGTAAATTATATCTACAGCATTCCTCTGATCTACTAATTTTGTCACTTTGTCAAAGAATGCAATATGTTTTGTCTGCTGTGATCTGTTTTTGACAAACTCATGTTGGCTTTTGGTTATGATTTTGGTTGCCTCTATATCAGGGGTGTCAAACTCAAGGCCCGGGGGCCGAATCTGGCCTGTGTGTGCTTAGATCTGACCCATGGGGACGCCCTGAAACAGAAAAGAAGTGGCCTGCATTGCCTCTGCCAGAGAAAATGGAGCTCTGTTTTCACTGGCAGAGGATTACAGGAGGCCGTCGCAGCTGAAAACAGAGCTTGGGAACCCACTTTTGCTGGCACAGTGCTTGGACTACCACAGGTGTCCCTGACATGAGTGATGTAGAGGTGGCCATGCCCATTCTGACCCCCAGAGGTGAAACACAACCCTGATGCGTCCCTCAATGAAATTGAGTTTGACACCCCTGTTCTAGATTTTCACTGATTCGTTGCTTGATTATTTTTTCCAGATCTTCCCAAGTATTGAGGTCAGGCTGATCCAGGACTGTAGTTTCCTGAATTTATTCCGCCTTGCCCAAGTTTTTTATTTTTTATAAATATATCAAATCAATATGTGAATAGTGTGACATTTGGGTGTCATACATTCTAATGCAAATAGGGTTTCCCCCCCCCCCCCCTTTTTGAAGATGGGAACTACATCAGTTCCTTTCCAGTTCTCTGGCAGTTCTCCGGTGCTCCAGGATATTTGAAAGATACAGTTCAGTGGTTCTGAGATCTCATCTACCAGTTCCTTCAGAACCTTGGGGTGTAATCCATCTGGTCCTGGTGATTTGAACTTATCTAGAGTGGACAGGTGATCATTTACCATTTTTTTGTCAATTTTAACTTGTCTTTCTAATCTGTTTTTATGGTGCTGTTTTTGATAGGTTGGACTGTTTTTTCCCTTTATTTTCCCCCCCTTTGCATTCCCTTTGACGCAAAAAACAATCTAAGTAGTTCTGCTTTCTCCCTGTTGCTTGTCACCTTCTTGCCACTTTCTCCCACTAATGAACCAATCATTTCTTTGATTTTTTCTTATTTTTTACAAGTTTTTATAAAATAACAAGTAGGTCATTATAACGGTAAAAAATGCAAAGCAAATGACAAATTAAACAAGTTGTTCAGAATATAGGTAGCCCTTCATGATGACTACAATTGAGATCAGAATCTCAGTTGTCGAGGAAACAGTCTTTAAGGAGATTACCTTTGCTCAATGACTGCAATCCATAACCCTCAGTAAACAGCTGTGTGGGTTATGAGGCAGACAGAGAAAAAGAGTTCCTTGCTGAAGGAGGGCAAACCGCTCCCCTCCATGCACACAAGGCACACTGAGTTGGAGAAATGAAGTCTGGATCTTTGCAATCCATGCTTCATTTCTTCAGCCCAGTGCAGGAGTTCCCTTTCTTGCATGGAGGGATGGGGAACCCATGAGCTGGGTGTGCATGTGTGTGTACGCGCACACAAACACACATACAGATGAAGACGAGGAAAAATCCTTTAGATTGCAATCTTCCCTGCCAGTGTCCTCATTGATTTCTGGGGAAGCTGTCAGAGAAGATAGCAAATGATGATCACATGATTGCAGGGCATTGATGGGATGGAGAAGGTACAAAGGCTGGTAGGTCCTTTCTGAACCGTCATAATTTCGAACACTTATTAAATGACTGGTCGGACTATCTGTGGGAGGATAGATATGGCTGCCCAAGCACCTCAAAAGGGCAGTTGGTTGGGAGAACTATTATTTCATCAGGATGTGTGGCCAAAGGCCATGATAGTAGGCTACCAGAGGGGAGAGATAAGGTTTCCTTCCCTTCATTCACTTTCATGGATGCTTGCCCTCTTGGCACTCCTTGGAATTGGTGTCTCACAGTAGCCCTTCCCTTCTTCCCAACCTTGATAAAGTCATTACAAGACTGCTATGCCTCATCCGCAGCTGTCACCCACAATTTTTCCTTGAACGTCATCTCTTCAGGCTTCCATGCAGCCTCTGTCAGCTGAGCAGTTTGTTTGGTAATTTATCAAGTCTGTGCATCACCCATTCCAATCAGACTGTTCCCAGGTTCCTTGGAATTGGTATCTCACAGTAGCCCTTCCCTTCTTCTCCAACTCTGGCAAAGTCATTACAAGACTGCTATACCTCCTTTGCAACTGTCACCCACAATTTTTCCTTGAACATCATCTCTTCAGGCTTCCATGCAGCCTATCAGCTGAGCAGTCAGTTTGCTAATTTTCAAGCCTGTGCATCACCCATTCCAATGAACCTGTTTCTAGATTTCATGCAGGCATACAACACATCAACAATAATATGATAAGACATCCTCAATTACAGAATTCCTAGCAGCTGACTCTTAGCTGCAATGAGTTTGTCTCGCTGATAAAGATGTACAGTTGGGCCCCTCAGGAAAACTGGGCAACCCTTGAAAATAATTGGCCATGGAGGCATCAAGACGAAAATGGCAGAAATGGCAAGGAATGAGACAATTAGATCTGAAGCCTAGAGGCCAAAGAGGAATAGTAATAATATTCCCAATAATCCCAGTGGGATTTGGTCCATTTCATTCAAGTCTATTTTACTGATAGTTAATAAACCATTATTTAATTGTGTTTGTGTTATATTTCCTTACACAGCTAATATTTCATGAAATAATGCATCAACTGGTCTAGCTTTATGTCCCTGATTTCTCTGAAGGAACCCTCATGCCTTCAGGAGGGGAAGAACAGTTTATACCCTTTGGTTGATGGACACAGCTATATGTGATGACTCCTAATTATATATGTCCATGAAGATAACAGACTTTGAAGGTGGGGTATCAAAAAGTCCATTTTAAACCTTTAAGCCTTAATACAGCAAACTGTATCAGTTCAGTTTATTTGTTTGAAATTTCACTGATAATCTTCTTTCACATAAAAATATTACCATTGAAAATATAAAAAAATAGAAGCCTGTTCCTATTGTTTATCTGTGATTTGTTTCATAACAATTGCATTTCGTTTTCAAAAAGGTTTTAGTGAACTTCCTTTGAACATCTGGATTATCTTGAACCAATAGTTAAAATGGAAAGCCGCTTTCATTTTAGAATCTTTATTCCTGGCAACAAATGATGCTGAAGTGTTTTTGAAGAACCTGTAATAATCCCATCTTTGAATTATGACTTCCCTGTTTAGAACAACATTCAGATCTCCTTGTCTCTCTTATTCCTCCAACAGTTAGATCCTAGGCATTTATCTTCAGTCTACAAAACAGAAATAAAACACCCTTTATTGTGTTCACACGTACATAAGCAATATTTACTTGTGGTACCTTCAAATGTGGTTAGCTAGTTTATGGTTCAATATGTTATTGAATATAGCCTTAGATTAATACTTCTCTTTGCATTTTTAGCTCCAGTTTTACTTCTAGTCTCTTAATCAGGAAATCAAATTTTCCTAACATCAGACTTGGACTGAGAACGGACAAAACCGAAATTAAAAAAAAAAAAAAACTATATGCAGGTAGTCGTCAACTTATGATCACAATAGAGCCCAGAATTTATGTTGCTGAGTGAGAAATTTGTTAAGTGAGTTTTGCCCCATTTTACAACTTTTCATGCCACACTTGTTAAGTGAATCACTGCAGTTATTAAGTTAGTAACCTGGTTGTTAAGTGAATCTGGCTTCCCCATTGACTTTGCTCGTCAGAATGTTGCAAAAGATGATCACATGACCTTAGGATACTACAACCGTCATAAATATGAACTAGTTGCCAAGCATCTGAATTTTGATCACATGATCATGGGGATACTGGAATTGAACTGTAACTAAAAAACGGTCATAAGTCACTTTTTTCAGTGCCATTATAATTCGAACGATCACTTAAATGAACCGTTGTATGTTAAGGACTACCTGTATAAGCTTAAAAGAGATACCAGTATGCTCAGAAAATACAAAGAAAATCTTGAAGCAGGTAAGTGGTGCCTTAGGATGAACTCCCGCTGCGTGCTCAGCAGTTACAGAAAGCCACATGCTCACTGGGAGAGAAAAAACGGGATGGTGCACAGTAGCTTAAAAGGAGGGTGGTTAATCTGCACTTCGTGTTGTGTGAACGTAGCCTCTACATTTAGTTTATTTTGTGCATTGTCAACCTAATCAGGTTAATTCAGTAAAACATGAGTAAGCACAGCATAGATTAGTACATTGGAGCTTTAATTGTAGCCATGTATTCTGCCCTGCCCTCTTTTGCTTTCTGCAGATGAAGCTGAAAGGTCACCCTAAACTTCACAGCTATCAAGTAAAGGACACCTGGGAGATTTGCTTATGTTCTATTCCTAAAGTCAACAATTGTCACAGCTCCTGAAAATTAAATAAACGGGCACATAAAATGATACGGTTGAAATACAGAAGCTAAAGATCAGAAAATCCACAGTTGTTTACTATTCAAAAAGCATGTTGGTGACTTTAAAAAAAATAATTCTGCCATTTCTTAGCTTTCATCACCTCATTTGTTTCCTGTGATTGGGAGTACAATAAACTGTTTTGATGGGATAATGCGGTAACTTTTCAGCATTACTGACTTGGATTGGCTTGACTTGTCAAAACATGCTCCCCGAATTGCGAAACCAGATCTTGGGTTTGCACATTACAAACATGGTTTGCACTAAGTAATAGTTGCTTGGAGACCACACATGTTGTTTTGAAAATAACTGACTTTCCTCTGACATTTCAAAGGAAAACTTCCTTAACTTCTTATGTAATAGACTGGGTGGGTGGGAGTTGATTCACTTTTGCAGTTACAATTATGCATTCCATGATTGTAGCTCTCCCAACTGTATTTTCATATTCATTCTCAAGGGAATAAGATTAAAATAAGTGATAAATGTTCCAAATTGGATTCCTGGACTTTTAACTTTTACAGTATTTAAGAGAAAACTATACTCTGTCTTTGTACTAAAAACAAAATGCACAAACTACTTTGCAGTGATCTATAATAATGCACCTATATAGCTAGCTGGATATTAATTTGATAAAAAAATTCATCCAAAACAGTACGATATAGTAAATACAGGTAATATACGTATAAAAGATTTAGTGATGATTTAGTTAGATCCTTAAACCAACATGAGATACCATATTTTTTAGAGTATAAGACACAATTCCCTTAGCTAAAAGAGGGTGAAAATTTGGGTGCATCTTATACACGGAATGTAGGCCCGCCCACCGCCGGCCCCCACCCTTTGGCCTCTGCCTCCCATCAATTTACCTCCTTGCAGCAAATGGGAAAAATGGGGCTTGCAGAGGCAGCAATGGCTATGGCAATCCCTGCAGCCTGAAACAGCTTATCATTGGGAGGCCCCTACTGAAATTGAAAGTGAAACTTGCTGTTTGCTGCAAGGAGGCAAATTGCTGGGAGGCAAAGACAGTTTTTTTTCCTTGCGCTAATCAAGCTAAACTGAAACAGGCTGTTTGCTGAAAGGAGGTAAGTCAATAACTAAATACCTATAGAACGTTCAAATTATTAGACTTATCTTTTAAAAACTGCTTTATTATTGTTTTAGACAAGTTAACAAAATGAAGCTTTTTAAAATAAATGCTTGACTTGAAGTGCTATTGTATCCTTTTAAATAGCAGAGAATAACTTTTACTTCCAGAAAGCCACATTAATTTTAACAGCATCTGTACAACTATAGCCTGATATACACAACCAGTGTATATCGTTTGTACTGTTTGTTGTTTACTGCAAGGAGGCAAATGGGAAAAAAATCCCCTTGTTTTCCTCTCCAAAAGCTAGGTGCATCTTATACTTCAGAGCATCTTATACTCTGAAAAATACGGTATAGTGACTATAGTTCTTTTGTATTACTCTTTCCCAAATAGGTGCCCTGCAAATTTATGAGAACTACCATATTTTTCGGAGTATAAGATGCACTCAGGTTTTGAAGAGGCAAATTAAAAAGAAGTTGGTAGGTAAATAGAGAGATAGAGAGGGAGAGAAAGAGAGAAATACAGTAGACAGAGAGAGAGAGTGCAGATAGGTAGGTAGATAGATGGGGGGGGGGGAGAAATACAGTAGGTAGAAAGGGAGAGAGAATAGGTAGGTAGATGTTTCCAGTTGTATTTACCCATGTGCTGGAGAAGGAAATTGCTGCCAATCTGTAGCACCTAAATCTTCGTTTCAGCAGGCACAGCATTTGACCAATGTAATTCTCATCAACCACTCTAACTAAACAGCTTTCTGAAAGGGGAAAAAAAAGTTTTTGCACTCTGCAAACCTCCCCCAAACGGCCCGTTTTTCACGAAAATGGGCCCATTTTTTTTCAAATGAAAGGCATGAATAGCCTGGGGGGGGGGGGGCTTGCAGATTGCTCCTGCGGGGTGGGGGTGGGGGCAAAATGAGCAAAAAACCGGCCCGTTTTTCATGAAAATGTCTCATTTTTTTGGTCAAAAAAATTACATGCATAGTCTTATGGAGGCTTATAGAGTGCTGCTGGGGGCAGGGGGGGGGGGCAAAAAAGCCTGGTTTTTTGCTCATTTCTGCCCTCCCCAGCCCCTAGGGACTCTCTGAAAGCCTCCATAAGGCTATGCACTGCCATTTTGGTGAAGGGGTGGGGCTTCAGGAGGCAAAAAAAATGCTGTATTCAATGTATAAGACGCACCCAGATTTCCAGCCTCTTTTTAGAAGAAAAAAGGTGCACTTATACTCCGAAAAATATGGTATATCTCCCAGAATTTCCAGCTGTTCTGTGGTTGTATTTCTGTAACATTTGTCATGAATACTTCAAACATGAATTGGCATATGGTATATATGAAAGAAGCATAACTGACACAGGAAATTAAAACCACTGCACATAGATCAAAAATACACCAAATGCAACTAAAACTTTAGTTTGATTAATAGCTCTCAGAAGTTAACTAGATATCTACAGTGTCAAATGCATAGGCTACTTGAAACATACAAAGTAGTGGAATGTTCTTGATATAGCAAATGGTATAAACTGAAATTGAGAACTTGACAGGCTGTGTGATCTTAAAATAAAGATGAGTGAGAAACTTGCCATGTTTATCTTTCAACTGCTACATGTAGACAAAAATTGAACTAACATTAGAAGTTTGAGTTCGAAGTGGATGTGTGTGTGTGTGCATGACTAAATCCTTGTGTTTTTATGGAGAGAATAATATCTGTGTTTCCATTATGTAGCTTTCCATTTTCTCAGATGTGCTTCAGTATTTTATATTTATGACATGTAAAGCTCTTCCCAAAAAAATTAAATTCCACACCAAATCCTACAGCAGCGTTCTAAAATAGATACACGTAATAAATACTAATTTCTTGATTTCCATTTTTTGGGCCAATTTAATCCCATTTCTGTGTGCAGCTAACAGCCAGTAATCTAAATAATAAAAAAACTGCTGCATAAAACTTACTTGAAGCTTTCAAACTTCTGAACTCAGTAATATTGGCAACAATGACAATTCCACAAAAAATATTTTGACAAGGCCTTTTTCCACTTTATCAGTCAGAAATTTGCATACTGAAATAACAGTGCCTCTCAAGTCAACTTTGAGGTTTCCCTTTAGTTTTTCCTTACAAATATCTGAAACAAAATAATTTATATATCACTTCTTCCAGTTTCTGCTGATTTTATGGGCTTTTTTAGGAGACTCAATCACATAGCTCAAAGTGTGCTACAAATCGAACATATTTATTTTTACTGTCATTTTTGCCCTTATTTGCTTTTGAAATCAAAAAGTACGCCACTCTGGTCAATGGTGAAAGGACTGCTCCACATTGAAGGAGATTTCAAGTCAATAAATTCCAAACTGTCTAAATGCCACCACATGTTTATTGGACCCGTGTCCCTCCTGGCTTGTACTGGCCTCCCAGGAGGTTACACGAGGCTGGCTCCAGGGAATTGTTAACGCTTCCTTGAGTGAGGGGTTTGTGCTAGCTGTCTTGAAAGAGGCGGTGGTGAGACCTCTCCTCAAGAAGCCCTCCCTGGACCCAGATGTTTTATCTAATTATCGTCCGGTCTCCAACCTTCGCTTTATGGCGAAGGTTGTTGAGAGTGTGATGGCACGACAGTTCCCCCAGCACCTGGAGGAAACTGCCTATCTAGACTCGCGCCAGTCCGGCTTCCGACCTGGGTACAGCACGGAGATGGCATTGGTCACGTTGGTAGATGATCTCTGGAGCGCCTGGGATAGGGGTTACTCCTCTATCCTGGTCCTGTTAGACCTCTCAGTGGCTTTCGATACCATTGACCATGGTATCCTACTGCACTGGTTGGGGGGACTGGGGTTGGGAGGCACCGTATTATGGTGGTTCTCCTACCTCTCCGACCAGTCGCAGTTTGTGTTGGCAGGGGGGCAGAGGTCGACGTCGAGGCCCCTTACTTATGGGGTGCCTCAGGGGTCGGTCCTCTCGCCCCACCTGTTCAACATTTACATGAAGCCGCTGGGCGAGATCATCCGTGGTTTTGGGGTAGAATTCCATCTGTACGCTGATGACACCCAGCTGTACATCTCTACCCCTAACCACCCCAACGATGACGCCGACGTGATTTCCCAGTGTTTGGAGGCCGTGTGGGTCTGGATGGGGAGGAACGGGCTCCAACTCAACCCGTCCAAGACCGAGTGGCTGTGGTTTCCGGCGCTGCGACATAGCCAGTTAGTTCCATCTCTGGCTATCAGGGGGGAATTGCTAGCCCCCGCAGAAGGGACCCGGAGCTTGGGTGTCCTCCTGGACTCCTGGCTGTCCTTAGATGACCATCTGACGGCCGTGGCCAGGGGGACCTTCTATCAGGTTCACCTGATACGCCAGTTGCGCCCCTTTCTGGATCGTGGCACTCTACATACAGCCACTCAAGCTCTTGTCATTTCTCGCCTGGACTATTGTAATGCTCTCTACATGGGGCTTCCCTTGAGATGCACCCAGAGGCTCCAGTTGGTGCAGAATGCGGCCGCGCGGGGGATCTTGGGAATTTCAAAATACTCCCATGTAACACCTCTCCTGCGCGAGCTGCACTGGCTGCCGGTAGCCTTCCAGGTGCGTTTCAAGGTTTTAGTGACCATCTTTAAAGCGCTCCATGGCAGTGGGCCTGGTTATTTGCAGGACCGCCTACTACCACATACCTCCATTCGAGCTGTCCGCACAGGGAGGGCCTCCTTAGGGTGCTGTCCGCCAGACAATGCCGGCTGGTAACGCCCAGGGGAAGAGCCTTCTCTGTGGCAGGCCCCGCCCTCTGGAATGACCTCCCCCCAGACCTTCATACTATCACCGACCTTCGCCTCTTCTGCCGGACACTGAAAACATAGCTCTTCCATATGGCCAGCCTGGCATAGCTGCTACAGCTATGTTATTATTAGAGTTGGGTTTTAAATTAACTGTTTTCTTTTTAGCACGGGCCAAATTATTTAATTTTAGTTTTAACTTTTGCAGAATTTTGTATTGTTTGTATTTTTAGATGTTTAAACTCCTGTGCGCTGCCCTGAGTCCCATTTTGGGAGATAGGGCGGGATAGAAATCTAATTAAATAAATAAATAAATAAATAACTCTTCAGATCTTTAAGGATAGTAAAGATCACTTTGAATATGTGAGGGCAGCCTGTGGAGATGAATGGCTGAAAAGATCACCACACTGTTCAGAATTCTAATATCAATATAATGCAATCAAAGTTTATGAACAGTTATAGAGCAATCTCACATAGAAGACACAACAATGGGTCAAAACAGAGATAATATATAGTGGGCTATGGATACCCTCCCCCCCCAAATCAATGCAGCTAGCTGTAACAGCAAAAACCCTCCTGGCAACAGCTACTGCAGAGCATCTCAACATCATCTCCAGAATTGCCAAATACCACCAGTCTGGTTTTCTAAGAGGAGTTGAACTTCATCCAGAACAGGCCAACATCTTACATACATACCTATCATAGACTTTGTCATCATTGTTGCTACTTTACTTTAGTTTTTATCCAACCCATCACTAGTTCCTAGTTTTTTCTATGGCTTGCCTAGAATATGACAGAAAAAAATTGGCAAATGCTGATTTATCTGGGCAACTTTTTCTAGACTTGGAAATTGAGCAGGATTGGACCTGGTGAGTATTTGGATGGGAATCTTCCAGGTAATGAAAACTCTGGAAATAAAATCTCATCCTGGAAGAAGACAATGATAAACTATTTCCATATTCTTTCCAGTAAAAGATATCAAGAACTTTATGAGTTCGCCAAGAGTTGATGAGCTCAACTTGAGGAAAATTTTAGATTTACTATTTATACTAGCCAGAGAATATCTGAGAGATCTGGTTTGCTCTTGCTACTAAACTAGTCTTGGTCTTGATAGATTTCTCTGTCATATGAAATGCTGCTGCCCAGAATTCTACCACATCCGGCTGACTAGTATGATTCACAAGATTGCAATGTATGGCTTTCTTTAGGCATATCTTCCAAATGTGCTGGTATTTCCTGCCTCTCTACTCAACTGCTCCCTGCGCTATTACTTAAGGTAGTTATCAGATGGACTTTGGAGCCTTTTACCATAAGAGTGATGTGATCTATGAAGATGTCATTCAGCCGGCAAAGACAAGTTGCTGCTTTCTTTAAACAGGCCTCCTTTAGTTTATGGCTTTTTAAAACAGGTTGATGTGAATAAGGCAAATAATATGTTCACCTTGCTGAAGGTTAACATATCTGGTCTTGTCAGTACCTGGGTGGGAGGTGATCAGAGAAGAGTAATCCTGAATTACAGAATTGAAAAAGTATGCGGACTGACTGGTGTACAGTAACTAGAGTACAGGTTTTAGTTTTCTGTAAGGGAGACTTTTCCAGTCAATTCTATTGCATCTTGTAGGCCTTTGGCTAAGGATTTTGGAGGTGGTTGAAATTGATTTGGTTCATAATGCAACTGGGGAACATGCCTATCACAATATAACTAAAGACAGCTTCAGTGTTTACTTACCACTTATATTTCACTTTTCTACCAGGAACTCCCTAACGCTCCAACCTCTAATTTTATCCTCATACAAAGGTGAGATTTAGGTGAGATTTTCTGACCTAGAATTAACTGGTGAGCTTCTGTGGCTGAGGATGGACTGAATCTGAGTCAACATGGTCCTACTCTTACACCTTAATCACTGTACCACACTAGGCTTTCTTTTCTGGCTTGTTGGTTGCCTTTCTTCTCCAATCCTGTTGAAGTACTAGTTCCCTTTTCTCATAACTTCTTCTGAATTTGAGCTGCTATCTTCAGAATCACAGCCTACTTTTGAGTCATAAACACATATACCCGCATACCCATCAATTGTGTTGAAAATGCCAATTTCTTAAAGAGACGTTGCTACAGTAATAATTTACTTTAGAATGGATTGCAGCTGGGAGAATTGACCAAATCAAGTGTAAAACATATTTTTTAAAAAAAACCAACACAAATAAAAGAAAGGAAAGGTGATGATTAATTAGTAAACTACCCTTAGTATTAGGGAAGCAGGCTATTTTTCTAATAGCAACAAAGCAAGATAAGAGCGGTGAGAAAATCTAGTTTCCTAGATAAGGAATAGGGAAAAGCTAAGGTAATCACAAGATGTTTTGGGGTATGATGGGGAAATCATGGTCATCTGACAAACAGAAAAGAGTGACATAGATATAATAGGGGAAAACTGTCAGAAATAATTGTATTTGCATGGTCTCTGACTCACAGACCAGCCAATCAAGTGTTTGTTTGCTTAATATATAACCTTGATTATATATGATCACGTGGACTCCCTGCTGTTTACATATGCCCATGAAACAATGAAACATTCACTAATAAGTTTAATGACATCTTTACTCCCTTCCTTGCTACCCTTGGTATATCCTCCTGACAATATCAAAACTTAAATGCTCCACGGAATAGTTGTATTTTTACTCCCTCTCTAAAGGCCAAGAGAGGGACAAGGGGCAAGCTGTTCGATAATAATGGAGCAAACATGGAAAACATAAGCTTTAGAGAAGTGGTTTCCAATCTTTTCTTGGCCATGCCCCACCTAAACATCTCTAAAATCCTGACACCCCCCCACATATAATTCTTACTTTACTCAAAAAGTGAACTCTACTCACGCAGAGGAAGCCTAAAAGGTCATTAACTTGGTTTAAACAAGGTTCAAATTGCCCCCATTAAAAATCAAATTGCCCCCCTTTGGGGTGTGGGACCCACATTGGGAGCCACTGCTTTAGAGAAACCAATCAGTATTTTGAATTGTACTCAGAAATCTGTTGGTGTCACCAATGTGGCACCTACAACCCCTATGTTAATAATTCTTGTAGCTTTCACCCACAAAAGGCAGGTGCTTCATTCTGGTCAGGGGAGCAATCATTTGGTTGGCTTCATCCACCAAATTCCCCTCCCAATGGAAGACTAACTATTGAAAAATAGTACTCACAACCTTCACTGCTAGATTGAAAAAGTAACCGAGAGGTCCAAAAGGATCAGGATATTCTTACTACTTGAGTCTCAGTTATGGCCATCCTTAGATCCATCAAGAGTTTCTGTTTCATGTTTAGATCAGAATCCTCAACAAAATGAATCCCAATAAGACACTTAACAGAGTGTTCTTCATTTAAGGCATTTTATGTGAACTTAAGTTGTCTAGACCAGAGGTCTCCAACCTTGGCAACTTTAAGCCTGGTGGACTTCAACTCCCAGAATTCCCCAAGGCTTAAAGTTGCCAAGGTTGGAGACCCCTGGTCTAGGCAGTTTATGATCAGGAAAGAATGGAAGAATCAACATGCCTTTGTGAGCAGCACTGGTTTCCAGTTTGGCTGGCTTCAGAGAGTGATTCAAGATACTGGTTGCTACTTATAAAGCCCTATATAGCATAGGACCTCGATACTTATGGGACATCCTGGTATTTGCCCCACTGGTTCTAAGTGGCAGGATGGGCCCACTCTCTTGATTAATTAAACAATGCCACCTGTATGAACCCTGAGAGTAGCAGCACCTGCCTTCTGGAAAGAGATCCCCCCACCCACCCCAAATCCAAATGGCCCCAGCTTGCCATTTGGCAAGGACTTGTTTCAAAGAGTCCTTAGGCCTTTGTTCCTATCCATTTTTCTCATTTCTGCCATTTGTATTCTTTTGTGGTTTTCCTGGCATTTAAATAACAAATTTGTAAACTGCCCAGAGATTATGAGAATTGGGAGGCATATAAATTTGATATATCAGCGGCACCTTCACCATTTCTTTTGTATGCTTTCCTTCCAAAATGTGGAAATCATGATCGTCAAATGCCTTCCCTGCTTGTCAGGAATCTTCTCTTCTTACCTGTCCTCTTATGCGATTGGCAAACTATTGTAACCTGCAGCTTGCCACTTGGCTTATTTTGAGCTGTTGTCATGAGCAATACTGAAAACATCATACCATTGCAATGAGGTCAAGGGCTCCAACAACACGATAAAATGTTTTATTGGACACACTAAAACAATGGAATATGAACTTAGCAGTGACAGTATTCTGCTTATCTTAAAAATATTGGGATGGAAGGGGTGGGCAGGGCAAGAGTTTGGCACACAAGTTAAAAAATTAGAACTAAGGTTAATGGTCTGATGTGAGACAACGAGGGTGTGTTAAGAACTGTACAGCCCTGTTCTACAGCAAGATGTCAAACAAGGAAATAGTGTCCCGACAAAAGAAATAATTGCAAAACTATACCGTAATTTAGAAAGGCAGCAAATTTCCAGGCAATTAAAACAAATCCCTGACCCTGAATAACATCCCCTTCCCTGCTTATGTCTTATGGTACGTCAAACCATATCACCGGGCATGACATTAGCCAACTGCAAAAGGCTGCTAGTTCTTCATTTCCTCTCCTTTGCACTACGGGTATTTTTAAGACGAGGCTTTTATGCAATTATCCTGATCTAGACCCAGAGCTCCCTGCGAGGCGGAGAAATGCTACTTTCAGATGTAGTTTCCCCAGGTTTTTCTATCCCTTCTTTCATCTGTTTTGTTTCTGCAGTTTAAGGGGAAAAGATAAAAATTGCTGCACAGTGCTTTCACTAGGGGTAACAGTCTCTCTAGAAGCATCTTCTGGTTATTGTCTGCAGGATACATTTGTCACCTAGGTTGGGGAATGACTGTGTGTGCACTGCCACTACTCTGTCCCACGCAGTTTCCTAACCACAGTCATGGGTTTCCTGAGACAAAGCATCAAGTTTTGCACTTACCATAATTTAAAAGTATAAGTTATTGATTCTGGTTAATTTAGTATCCGTGGGAAATGGCAGAAATGCTCCAGAATTTGATGACATGCTTAACCACAAGGAAACCACCAACTATGATTAAGGAGCCTCAAGACAGAGTATAATGGCAACAAGCATCTTTTCAGTAATCAGGCAGAGCCAGTTCCACAACTGACCTTGGACATAAAGAGCATGCCGGGGAAATCTTTATGTATTAAATACTTAGAATAAGTGCTATTTGTTATAGAAAAGAGTGATTTGTATTTGAAATAAAAATGATAAATTTAATATAAAATATTTTTAAGAATAACATTTTGATTGAGAGCTAGTTTGGTGTAGTGCAGGGCTGTCAAACTCCCGGCCCGTGTGTCACATGATGGCTACACCCACGTCTGGTTTAGTGAAGGGGGAAAATGTCCTGATATGTCACGTGACACCATCGTGACGACATGAGTTTGACACCCTTGGTGTAATGGTTAAGGCACCAGTCTAGAACCAGGTGACTGTGAGTTTTAGCCCTGCCTAAAACCAGCTGCGTGACTTTGGGCAGTAACTCTCTCAGCTCTTGGAAGAAGGCAAACCACTTATGAAAAATCTTGGCAAGAAAACTGCAGGGACTTGTCCCAGCAGTTACCATGAGTAAAAACACAAAACAAAAAAAATGACTCAAAGGTCCCCACCAAAAAAATAATTGTTGCAATGATATAAAGAAAAAAGTTGCTTTGATGATTGCTGAGACTCACTTGGATCACAACATGCCCATTTCAGCCCAAGAATTGAAAATTGATCTTTTTGTGCTGAGACTTTTATCTGTTGTTTTGGTGAATGGAGATCTGGGGTTTCTGGGTAATAACATGGAAATCGTTTTAAATGGTGAGTCCTACACGTTTGCCTTTCTCGCTCTCTTTGTCTAAAGTACTTCTGCAACTGGTTGCAAGTGTGCATGGAATTTTGAACCTTTAGTTTGCTTTTGCATTAGGGATGTGTTTTTGAGCAAACATACATTTAGGTTTTGGTAGTAAAATTAGGCCACCCGGTCACACCTACATGTTGGCTAGGATTACACATCACACCAAGTGATGTTTTTTGGTCATAGTTGTTGAACAACTGGAGTGGCCTGATTTAAAGCTCATGCAAAATCTTAATAATGGCTTAGACACCATAATAATGTGAGTCCCAACTCTGTCTTCATGAACAAAGTTCACAATGATATTTTTGTTAAAGGTCTATACTGCCCTGCAGCTATCGTCCATGACAAAGAGCCTTTCACTGGGGCCTCTCATTGCAGCTCATGTCTGGCACCACTCCATCATGCTCTGGGATGTCCAAGAAAAGCACTGCTGTGAAGCACATATTGGTAATGCAATTACATTAATATTGTTCTTGAAGGGCTTGTTCACCTTTTCTCTTTCCCTGGTGAGATAAGGCTACATGACAAGGCCTTTTACCAGCTGCTTCTCTCTATGACAGCAACAGCCGTCTCCTTTTAGCATTCAAATGAAGAATTTTGCAATGACATTGAATGATAAAAAAATTATACAATAGAGTACATTTCCTGTCTGCTCTTTGCATGTCACGTGGACTAAAAATGGAGTCAGAAACTTAAAAGAACTATGATTATAACTATTATGTTACTAATGCTTTAGTGGATGGAAAACTTTTCAAAGAATGTTTTTGTTTATAAGAAGAGATTAATTTTTTAAACGAATATTCATGGATGAAAACAATAATGTGATTAATTACATGAAGTTGACTTGCACACCAACAGTACTCTGGAAACTCCCCTATGCTGAATATCTCTGTAAACCAGGAGTGTCCAAACTTGGGAACTTTAAGACTTGTGGACTTCAACTCCCAGAATACCCCAGCCAGCATGGCTGGCTGGGGATTTCTGGGAGTTGAAGTCCACAAGTCTTAAAGTTCCCAAGTTTGGACACCCCTGCTGTAAACAGTGAAATTTGTTTAATGGGGATTATTTATAAAGGGAACAGACGCCTCTTAGTGGCCAAAAGAATTACTACCTTAACAATTAGTTCAAACGCCAAGCAAAAGGATTTCTTTTAATTTGCGATATCTTCTTGTTTCGATAAAAACAATTTTAGACCATCGGTAACTCCTGTTTTAGCACAGTGCAGTAGCTGCTCCTGATCCCTTCACTTGCTGTGTGATCCACTTGAAGGCCATTCTGCTAAGTTTCCTACCAGTGTATTTCTGAGGTGGTTGGTAGTGGTAGAAAATGCCTCCTTCCACAGAGACAATAAGAAAAATATAAAACGCTACTTATGAACAGACATAAACATATTTTATTTCTTGCATTAAGAAACCAAAACAGCACTCTACAAGGAAAAATGTAACCCACAGTGGCTATTGAACTTAATGGGCAATGAATCCAACCTCGAATCTTGAATGGTTTGCTCAGAGACAGTAATTCTTACACAACCAACTGAGCAATTTCCTTAAAGATACTGTATATTACAAAAGCACAATGCATTAATTAAGTCAGACCAAATGTCTTCACTCAGTTGCAAAACGCCTAAGGTCTCTGCACAGAGAACAACATGTGTGCCCCCCCCCCCCCTGTTCTTTTTGGCATATTGATCTTCCTTCAAGGATTGGACCTTTTAAAATCCTAGCCCATCTGAATGCAGTCCAGCTCTATTCTCTTGGCCCTGTAAGCAACAGTTCTCACCAAATCTATTGAGTGATCCCATTGTTGGTGATTCTTGCTAGCCCCTCTTTCTTCCCATTGGCTGAGCATGCCAGCTGATCTGTCCTTTTGCATTCTTTTTTTAAATAAACAAACATAAAACAAACAAACATAAACACACACAAAATAAAAACCCTTCTCCAATTACTTACAGTGTGTCGATTGGTTACAAAACTTTTGTGCTTTCTCACAATAGTCTTCACTTGCAATTTACATAAAAACACATATCATCAATCATATATATGTATACAATTGTTATAGTTATTAAACATTCATTTGACTATAGCTATTATTAATCCTTTTTATGTAAAATATTCTAAATTTGAAATAAATTTATATCACAGCATTTCATTACATCATCCTAAAAACATCCAATAGTATTACATCTTTATATTCTATTCTCTATATAATTTTTTATCTTTTATGACAAAGCTTTTCAACATCCTCTCCATAGTCCTCACTTACAATTTGTATAAAATTTCATATTATCAATCTAGTGTGTATATGCATTATACACACTAGATTATGCATTATTATGTCATTTTGTATTCTTGTAGGTGCAGGGAGTGGAATCATAGTGGATTAGCTAAGAAAGACCCATGCTTTCTCCCTTTTATGACTTATTTATGAGAAGTCTTTTCTTCTCTCCTTTAACTTTAAAGCTTTGTCCCATATTTCCTTTAACTCCTCAAATTGTCTTCTCCAGGACTAACCTCCCCCCCCCCCCCAATCTATGTATATGTCTCTTTGTGTGTAAAATCTGAGACTTCCACTTTCACCTAACCAAGGTATTGTTAACCATCTTTAAAGCGCTCCATGGCACGGGACCTGGGTATTTGCGAGACCGCCTCCTACCACACACCTCCCTCCGTCCTGTCCGCTCGCACAGGGAGGGCCTCCTCAGGGTGCCGTCTGCTGGCCAATGCCAGCTGGCGACCCCCAGGGGAAGGGCCTTCTCTGTGGCAGGTCCGGCTCTCTGGAACGACCTACCCCCCAACATTTGCACCATCACGGACCTGCACCTCTTCCGTCGGGAGCTTAAAACTCATTTTTTTCATCTGGCTGGCCTGGCTTAGACTTTATTATTATATTGTGTGGATTTTATTAAGGGTTTTTATATGGTTTTAAGATGTTTTTAGCACGGGGTTTAATTTTAATATATTTTTACTGTAACTATATTTTACTATATTGTATTTTGTATTGTTTGTATCGTTTTAATATCTGCCTGTGCGCCGCCCTGAGTCCCTCCGGGGAGATAGGGCGGGATACAAATCCAAATTAAACTAAACTAAACCTCATTTGTAATAATTTTTCAAACTCTGAACTTTATTTCTTCCTTCTATACTCCTTGCTGGACCAACACTGTCTACAAAGTAACCCCTATTTCTTCCTTTGATCTCTACCAAAAGTATCTTATACCTTTGTTAATTTTAGCACCTCAAAGATCCTATTTCTATTGCTTCTGACTTTTTCTGGTTACAAAACTTTGCAACTAGATCCATGCCTATAAGTTCTGCCTTGCTTCTTGTGGCAAACTCTGCTACTTGTAACAGTCACAAAAGGTCATTATTCCTTTCTACTTGATTCTGGCAAGAACACATGTGTAGGACCATTCTGGGCATCACATTTCCAAAAGGTATTTTCAGGTTGGAAGAAGTCATCAGAAATGATACAGATACATGAAGAGATGCCTAAATCCCAATAGGCAAAATGAATCTGGGATGTTCAGTCAAGAACAAACAAGATTGAAGGGAAAATGTTTTTTTCAAGTTTTCAAGAAAAATCTACAGGGAAGATGGCCAACAACTATTTTCTATAGACAGAAAAACTAAGACTAATAATATTGGGCATTATTTGCAGCTATTTAAATGTTTAATACATCTCCTGACCATAAGATTTGTATAAAGTGGAACAGTTTCCCTGTAGAAGTTGTGGGGTCTCTATCTTTAAAGATACTGGAAAGCTGCCTTATGGATGAACTGATTTGTTTTCCTGCACATTGCAGAGGTTAGAATAGATGATTTTTATGGTGTTTCCAGTTGCATGGTTCTATGATTGCTATCTTTATGCAGATAACCATTTCTTTCTTTAGGCTGCAATCCTTCCCATTCTGGATATTTAAGTTCCTTCAGGGTCAGTAGGCATTTGTTTAATTTCATGCTCAAACTTGACCAAAACCTGTTCATTTTCTGCAGCAAAGTTGGCTTCTTCTCTTGACTTCTCTTCCCCACCCTTCACTGGGATCACATGATTGCCCTTTCATTATGTTTTTAGACACTCTTCTTCCAGTTAGGTTCTCCTAGCACGAAATTCTATTTATCATTGCTCTGGTTCACTAAATGTGTTTTTGAGGTTACAGATACACACTTACCCACACTTAGATCTAGTTTTGCTTAATGTATAAAAAAAAATTCAGCTTTACTGATCATTCCCCCCCACCCCAAAGTCCCTACAGGACCATTGATGACACAATAGCAGTTTTCCATTATCTAAGGGGCTTCCAGAAAGAGGAGGGCAACTATCTTCCAAAGGTACATTTTCTTAACAGAGATGTTATTATCCACTATTAATGTCAGTACTACATACAGTACAGACTATGTGTGTGTGTGTGTGTGTGTGTGTGTGTGTGTGTGTGTGATGTTTTTGAGCTGATCAATAAATAAGTCAGGGAAACTAGTATAGATTATTTTGAGCTTTTTAGCTCTCATCAGCTAGCCATACCCTTACTGGGATTCGAACCGGGGCTGTATTACATGCTAGGCAGGAGCTTTAGCCATAGGTTTTTTGGTTTTATATAATATAATATATTAATTGGATTTATATATATAATAGTGATGTCTATTGCTGGAGGGCAGAACAAGAAGTAACAGATCAGTGGTGGGTTTCTGCAGGCTCGCACCTACTCACGAGAGCCGGTTGGTGAAATTTAGAGAACCGGTGAGAGGGGGTTCCACTGGCGTACCTGGAAGTAGATCTGGCCCGCCACTGCCAGTGACCCAACGGGAAGGAAAGGAAAGGAAAGGAAAGGAAAGGAAGGAAGGAAGGAAGGAAGGAAGGAAGGAAGGAAGGAAGGAAGGAATTTATCATCACAATTGAGTCCAAAATTTTGGTTGCTAAGCAAGAGCGTTGTTAAATGAGTTTCACCACATTTTAAAAGGTGGTCACTCCCACCCTGTCACATGACTGCCAAGCCACGCCCACAAAATAGGCCACACCTACAGAGTAGGTTCTAAAAAATTTGAAACCCACCACTGTAACAGATGGAAACTTATCAAGGAGAGATCCAACCTAGAACTAAGGAAAAATTTGCTGACATTCAGAATAATTAACCAGTGGAAAAGCTTCCCTCCATAATTTTTTGGTGCTTCAACGCTGGAGTTTCTAAGAAGAGATTGGACAGCCATATAAGTCTGGAATTATATAGGGTCTCCTGCTTGGGCAGGCGGTTGGACTAGAAGACCTCCAAGGTTCCTTCCAACTTCTGTTATTCTGTTATTCTCTTAAGGGATTAAAGCGACACATTACACCTGGTTTAAGAAAAATAAAATAAAGTACGTTGTAAAAATTAATGACGAATCGCTAGGCAGCGCATTTGACGAAACCACGCTCAGGCGGGGAAAGCATTGAAATATCGATCCGTCAGCTATCCACCGTCTATCGCAGTGTTTCTCAACCTTTGTCCACTTGAAGATGTCTGGACTTCAACTCCCAGAATTCTCCAGCCAACGAATACTGTCTGGGGAATTCTGGGAGTTGAAGTCCAGACATCTTCAAGCAAGTGGACAAAGGTTGAGAAACACTGGTCTATCGGTTTTGCTAGGCAAGCGAATTCTCCAGCGCGTATTTTTAACCACCAATTCTATCAAATCGATAGGCGCCTCCCCCACCCCCCAAAAAGCACCTATCAGTGGTGGGAGTCGTTCTCCAGGACACACCCATTTTCTCTCTCCCGGCCAATTAGGCTTTGGCGGCTGCGAGTAGAATGTTGTGATTCCCAGGGGTTCTTAAAGGCGGGGAAGCGCCGGGCGGCAATTGCGCGATTTGAGTTGCGCTGTTGCTAGGCTACGGGGCTTCCCTCTGCAACACAACTCCGCTTGGGACTGGCGTCCGGGGAGCAAGAAGAGACGGGAGGCGGCAGAGGCGCTCTTCTTCCCCCACACCAACCTTTTCCTTTCCCCCTCCCCTCTAGTATTCAGCCTAGGGACAAGCAGGCGGTTCTGCAGCCATGAACAACGAGCAGGTGAGGGAGGGAGGGAAAGGGGGTCTCCTCCTGCCGTCTTGCGCCATCCTATAAGGGTTCCCCTTCTCCCGCCGCGTCTCAGGGTCGTCCCCCCTCCCTCTTTCCTGCCTCCGAACCGCTCCCGGGATCTGAGGAGGGGAGAAGAAGGGTCCTGGTTCTGGGGAAGAGACCTTCCCCTCCTCCAGATGTTTAGGTAAAGGATCCCCTCGCACATATGTGCTAGTCATTGCAGATGTTGAGCACTGCAGTATTCCAACCGCTCCTGCAGTTAGTTAAGGATTGTGAAAAGTTGCAATCCAGAGCATCTACTTGCCTACAATGCCTTTTTGCCTGATCCAGGGGTCTGCAAAACGAGGTTCTCCAGGGTTTGAAGGTGCCCAGGGTGGGTTTTGATACCTATGCCACCAAGCCTTACTTTGCGTGGTAGAAAAGTGTGTGATGAACAATCAACAGCGATAAAATCATAGCCGGGTCTTGTTGCCTATCCAGGGGTCTGCAAAGTTGGCTCTTTTAAGACTGGTGGACTTCAACTCCCAGAATTCCCCAGCCAGCCAGGCTGGCTGGGGCATTCTGGGAGTTGAAGTCCACCAGTCTTAAAAGAGCCAACTTTGCAGACCCCTGGCCTATTTGATTGTCAAGCACCTAAGAGAAGAAGCCATTCTAAAAAGTTGACAGTTGATTTTTTTTCAAAAGGCCCATTTTCTTACCTTGAAATCCTTATTAGTGCTTCCTTCTCCCTCATATATACCCTCATTTCACTGCAGTATTAGGAAGCCTTGCACAATTTCCTCTACTATCTTCAGGAGTCCACGTGTTGTGCTGTGAATTCAGCTTTGAGCGGTGGTATGTTCCCCATAGCAGTCCACTTAATCAAGAATAATCCCTGAAGCATGTCCATGTAAGGTTAAATTCTATGTGCAAGCTGTAGGCCAGTGGCGGATTAAGGCTCACCGGTGCCCTAAGCACTGACAAATCTTGCTGCCTCTCCTTTGCAAATACTGTACAAATCTTCATTGTTTTTTTCTTTCTTTCTCAACTTTGTGGTGTCCCCTTTGGGCCTGGTGTCCTAAGCAGGTGCTTAGTCTGCTTAATGGTTAATACACCACTGCTGTAGGTGCTCCCTCTGTTCTACTGGGAAACTCTGAGCATCCGAGATCAAGCCAAGTCCAAAACATAGAAATAGAACAGTAGAAATTTACACCAAGATTAATACTGGACCCAACAATCAATACTCACATAAGCATGTGTTTTACTGAGAGGGAAAGCCAGTAATATATAAAAAGAGAGCAGCAGCCCCATTCCCTTCCAGCATTGATGATGTTACCTAATTGGGTAATAAAACATCTGCAAGAAAATGATCAAATCTCAAGAGAGCAGCAAGGGCCCCACAGGAAAAAAGAAAGCTCAGATATAAATATATTTTAGGAAGTGAAGCTGAGAATCAATCGCTTGCATCAAAGAAAGTGTCTTCTGTTGCTGGTGGAATATAGATTAGAAAAAAGGAACATGATTTTGCCTCTTGGGTTGGGCTACTAAAATGAAGACAACTAGTGGGCTATATAAGGTGCTTGGAAACAAAAAATATTGTTTGTCCTGAAAAAAACCCACATCAGGTGACTTGTAGGTCACATTTTATGGAGTACCGGGTGTATTTTTCATGGCAAATCATAACTAGAGCAACTATGAAGAATGACTTCTGGGCAATGGATGGCAAAACTGCCATGGGATCATGTAAATTTGAAGTAAATTTTTAAATCTTGTTTTTAATTGGGAGCATCTAAAGCTAACTGCCTATTGCTGTATTGCTACTTACTTTGCTGCAACTCACCCCTGGCTGAAACATTAAGTTGTTATTTAACTCTTGATTTGCTTCAGTGATGTCTTAACTTGAAATAAATTTGAGACTAGTGATTTTATTTAGTATAAATTGTAAAAGTGAAAGCCATAGACATCAATTTCCCTCCTTGATGTAAGCTACTATTTAAATCTGTTAAAAATATCCACACATTAGAAACTAAAATCCAGGAAGAGGCTATAAGACATATGTCTTCTTAGAATAGTTGCCTTTTAGTGAGAATTGAAGTTGGAATGGATGCATATGTTAAGTTTCAACAGCAGAGGGCAGTCTTTCTCCAATGTAGTGCCAAATGCCTTAGCCCAATGGTTTTATTCTTTAATATTACATTAGAATATGCAGGCGTTATTATTATTTTTTCTTTTGAAGTCATGATTTTTGGGGGTGGGTGCTGTTTTGTGTAGAATAAATAGATGGATTAATTTTTTTTGAAATGCTTTTTTACCCCTTTCCTCTGTGACATTTACTTAAATATGCATGCTGTTTGAGGAAGGAGCAGGTGGTGTAGCCATATTTGTTGAAGGAGACTTTCATATATTTGTCTCATTAGTGGGAAGTTGATTGCAGGATGACGTCCTTGAGGAAAACAAAAAGTGCAGCCAGAGCCCTTTAAAGTCATGCATGTAAAAGGAATCTAATCCTCTGTGCAGCTGTTCATATAATTTTTGAATTAGTTTCTGAAATGTAAACTTAAGCAGATAGTTTGTAAGGAGGGGTGGTGTTGTCCTCACAGCGCCTTCAAGTGCCAGAGTTTTTTCACCCCAAAGGCATTTTGAATAGTGTGGAAGCAAGTTATCAAAATGGGATGAATTTTGGAGTCAGGACAATTATGGAATGCACAACACTTAACAGGAAATAAAACAGGAAATAATCCACACCATTTTTCATAAAATCACTTGCTATGTTGTTAGACTACAGCTTCTGACCCCATCCTATTGGTCCAGATGTCCCCCCCTCCCAATAGAATAGAATAGAATAGAATTCTTTATTGGCCAAGTGTGACTGGACACACAAGGAATTTGCCTTTGGTGCAGATGATCTCAGACAAGATACATTCATCAAGAATCATAAGGTACAACAATTAATGATAGTTATAGGGTACAAATAAGCAATCAGGAAACAATCAATATCAATATAAATTGAAAGGATACAAGCCACAAAGTTACAGTCCTGCAGTCGTAAATGGGGGGAGATGGGCAACAGGAATGATGAGAAGACTAAGAGTAATAGTAATGCAGACATCAACCTGTGAAGTAGACCAGCAGTCCCCAACCTTTTTGGTTCAAGGGATTGGTTTTGTGGAAGACAATGTTTCCATGGACCGGGGGAGGGGAGGAGGGGCGCACAACCTAGATTCCGCACATGCATAGTTTACAGTAGTCTTTACACTCCTATTAGAATCTAATGCCTGATGAGCTGAGGTGGAGCTGAGGTGGAGATACTAGCCCTAGGGAGCAGTTGCAAATACAGATGTAGCTGTGCTTGCCCACTGCTCTGTGGCCCGGTTCCAAACAGTCCGTGTCCCAGAGGTTGGGGACCCTTGATGTAGACATACCTTTTCTTAATCCAATGAAGTAAGGATGCAATAGGTGGTTCTTTGGATTAGGTTCTGGCAAAGGTGTCTTCCAGATAATTGGAACCACAACATTCCATGTGCTCCACCCTTAGCCAGCAGCAAAGAGTTCTGGGAGTAGTTGCTTTACTACTGGACGTTGGGATGATAGGATTGTTTAGTTCCCCCCTCCAAGAGTGGATAGGATTCTGACAAGGAGAGGGGATGGGATCAGACATGGGATCCTGTGTTATGGCTCCAGATGCCTCAATGGGCGAGTGTTTCTCAGTTTGGAAGCCGATGAAAGGTCTGGAACAGGGGCCCAGATCTGGCCTGTGGAGTGCTTAGATCTGGCCCACAAGGCTGCCCTGGAAATAGCGAAGGACTGGCCCACAGTGCTTCTGCCAAAGAAAGCAGCCTACCCAAGCTCCATTTTGGGCTGCAATGGCCTCCTGCAATCCTCTGCCCGAGGCCCTCCCGAGCTCTGTTTTCACTGGCAGAGGGTTGCAGGAGGCCATTGCAGCCAAAAATGGAGCTCGGGAGCCCGTTTTTGCTGACAGAATGCTTGGGCTGCCACAAGGTGCCCCTGACATGAATGATGTCAAGCTGGCCACACACACCCCAGCCACGCCCCCCTCCCCCCAAGGTCAAACAACCCCGATGTGGCCCTCAATGAAATTGCGTTTGACTCCCCTGCTTTAGAAGAAGGAATGCTGGGGCTGGGCAGAACCCAAGAGGGAAAGATTGAAAATTCAGACAACCCCATATCTATCCCAGGCCCCTACCTCCCCCCCCCCCAAGCACTTTCTGCCTATGATTGATTTTGCTAATTAGTTGCCTTGTTACGTGGTGTTATAGGTTTTTTTTAAAAAATTGTGTAAATTGCTGGGACTGTTATCTGGAATGCAGTTTGTATTGAGCCCTTCACATCTTTCTCGGTGGATCCCAGAGACAGAGAGGACTTTGTCTGAAATTTGCATTTGATGAATGGATCTTCCAAAATTGGACGATTTATAAATTAGCAGTTCCTAACCAGCAGAAGGATCCTAGGATTAAGTTTAAATAGAGGGTATTTTCACAAGCAAAATGCTTACAAAGCAACAATTTTGCTAAGCATATTAAAAAAAATTATTTGGGTCAACACTGGTTCCTTTTTTTAAATGGCTGGTTTAAATTGATTGTTTTCATAAATTACTTAACTCACATGGGTGTAAAATTGGTTACTACCCTAGAAGCAACCAAGTGTGAGGTTTCTGTGTACCTTTGCTATGATGTAATGGTAATATATACAGGTAGTCCTTGACTTATAACCGCAATTGAACACAACATTTTCTGTTGTTAAGTGAAACTTTTGTTAAGTGGGTTTTACCCCATTTTATGACCTTTGATAAGTTGATAAGGTTTTTTTTTTGGTCAAAAGGTTACAAAAGGTGATCACATGACCTTGGGAAACAGCAACAGTCATAAGTATGAACCAGTTGCCAAGCCTCTGATTTTTGATCCCATGATCATGGGGATACTACAAAGGTCATAAATGTGAAAAATGGTCATAAGCCACTTTTTTCAGTGTCATTGTAACTTTAAACGGTCACTAAATGAACTGCTGTAGGTCAAGGACTACCTGTAATGGTCCCTGCCTGCGTCCATTATATAGACCATTGGACTGGGGCACTGCATGTGCCAAGGGCCCAGCTTCCTGGCTTTATTGTTAACAGCAAGATGTTTTGTATATAAGGTAAAGTCGTTCCTGACTCTAGGGGGCGGTGCTCATCTCTGTTTCAAAGCTGAAGAGCCAGCCCTGTCCGAAGACATCTCCATGGTCATGTGGCCGACATGGCTAAATACCAAAGGCATAGTGAACGCTGTTACCTTCCCACCAAAGTGGTTCCTATTTTTCTACTTGCATTTTTTATGTGCTTTTGAACTGCTAGGTTGGCAGAAGCTGGGACAAATAATGGGAGCTCACTCCGTTACACTAACCGCGGGGCTAACCGCGGAACTGCCGACCTTTCTGACAAGCTCAGCATCTGAGCCACTGAGCCACTGCATGTCATCAGTAACAGTATAGAAACAGTATCTTAGTGGAATTTACTCTCTAATAATTGTGGTCTGCACTATATTCAGATTGAGAAATAAACATGTGTGTTTTGTTCTCTCTACTGTGATTCTCCTACAGCCCAAGCTGCCCAACAAAGGAAAGTTGGAAACTATTACAACAAAACTTTTTCCACAAGCAGATAAGGTATGTGTACATACTGTATAGATAGCTAATCACTTTAAACCATGAAAATCATGAGCATTACTGTTCTAGTATGATGCACATTAATACTGTTAATGTACTCTCCACATTTCTATCCTTGACTATCCTCCAAGACCTATCAATCAAGGTAACAAGGTTCTTCCCATATTCTATCCTAACAATCTTGTAATGCAGGCTAGGATGATTGTTGGTCACCCAGCAGTGTGCTTACTACCATCTTCCTGGTGAAAGATGCCCTTATCCAATGAAAAACAATAATAATGACTTTGATATCTACCCTGCACGCAAACTTTTGTACTTGAGATAAAATTCAAAGTAGTTACACTGTTTTCTTCCTTTGCTAAGTGAGAAAGTGGATTCAATCCACCCATAGAAAAGAAACTTCAAGCTCTGAATTGTACTTGTATGTGTACTAATTCTACTGTGTGGATCGGCAGGCCCATTTGTTGCACCTAAAATGTGTTATGCAGCTATTTTAATGAATGCAAAACTCTTATTTACACATAGGCACATTTCCTCATGTGTGTTGGCCCTGTGTATTTGAAGTTACAGTCTTCATTCAGACGTATTGAACTTCTCTGTTATTAAAATATAAATTATGGTGTAAGTTTGGACGTTGGACTACTCTTTGTGCAATTAGCAGTTGCCTGTGATTGTAACTGGGTCAGAACCTAATCAGTTTAAAATTTTTGTGAAGAGAGCTACCTATTTTATAAAACTGGTCTCATAAGATCTTTTACATCTAGATTCAACACATTAAATATTAAAAGAAATATGCCCCATTTTTTTTTACTCACTAACATGCAGTTCCTTTGAAAAAGATTTTACCAAGCATCACTACCAGTTGAGAAATCCTGGCTGTCTTTTCAGATCAGCTGTAAACCATTGTGGCATCAGAACCTGCCTTCGTTCCATCTGCGGCAAGATCAGGACACTCATGTTCCAGAGCAGTTCATGGTAAAGAATGAGATGACACCGGGTAAGAATATCCCTAGATCTGTAGAGATGCTCAGTCATCCAGGTCATGGTTGTCCCAAAGATGCTTTTTTCAGGAGGCAACTGGACTTTCTTGTTTTTTCTTTAAAGATGTTTCGCTTCTCATTCAAGAAGCTGGAGCTGAAGAATCTTCTTGGATGAGAAGCAAAACATCTTCAAAGAAAAAACACAAGTCCAGTTGCCTCCTGAAAAAAGCACTTTTGGGAATAAATCTGGCTGTTTGGAGTGGAGGTAAAATTGCATACAATCCAAAATTATTCATAAAATATCACATATGAAGTTTCATCTCTCTGAGGGAAGCTAGAAGTCTTGTTGAATATTGACAATTCACCTTTCTTCTCTTTGTTTTTCTTCCATAGAGGAGAGAGTTCAGTGGTGGAATTCCAAATCTTTTCCTACTGGTTCTATGAGAGCATGCTGCGCATGTGCGTGCAGCACTCAAAGATTGCCCTTGGTGACAGTGCTGGTTTGCTGAGCTGTTTTTAGCTTAGCTGAGGCATGGCAATCTGCTCTGCCGTGTGAATCAGCTAAAAAACAAGGGAATATACGACACGGAATGACGGGGACAGGAAGGCGGGGCCAACCAGAGGTGGTATTTGCCGGTTCTCCAAACTACTCAAAATTTCTGCTACCGGTCCGCCCAAACCGGTCCGAACTGACTGAATACCACCTCTGAGTTTTAGACATCTATATGACCACCAGATGGGATGAGAGAGTTGATGTATCTTTGCTGCCATCTAATGGTCATGTTATTTTTGTAGCCCAAATATGGTGGCCCTTCTCTTGCAACGTTTCATGGATGAAGACTGACTTGGTTTGCTGGGCTTTCAAGTAAAGCGTGTGTGGTGATGAGTCAGAGCAGTTTGTGTAGGAAGGAATTGGACAAGACACAACAAATGTCTGAGGTCTCAGGCAAGCTTGTATGCTTTTCTTCTTTTCTCTTGGAGCGGCCAGTGAAAATGTGACCATTTAATTAAAGTAATTTAATTTACTTACTAGGACAACCAATGTTGCCAAGACCTGACCGTGAAAATCCAAAAATCTCATATCTGTGTGCATGAGTGGTAGTAGTATGTTGTGGTGAATAAACCAGAGGAAGTTGTCTGTGGGTGAAAGAAAGGAGAGGAGAAGGAGAATCTGTAAAGTAGTGTTTTCCATCTTTGGAAACTTTAAAATGGGTGGACCCCAATTCCCAGAATGTTGAAGTCCTCCCATTTTAAAATTGCTAAGATTGGAACACTGGTTGAATAGTTTTGCTGAAGACACATTTAACATTATTATCTGGAAGTGGAGTTAGTTGTTTAAAAAAAGTCCTCCGCATTTGTACTCCTTTCTAACCCTAATATCCTGCTTGGGCAATGTAGAATAGGGATTGTCTCCTTTATATCATAGAGTTGTACTTTCTGTCCCAGGGAGATTACGACCTCTTCTAGGACACTGCTGGGAAGGGCTGTAGGAGAGATATGGAAGCGGAAAAAACCCACCCCTATTTGGACTTAGATATAAATGCTTGAAGCCAAGTCTCTGGGATCTGAAAGGAGAGCCTTAACTTTGAGATCCTTATTTCATTATTTATTTGCTAATTTACTTATTTATTTAAATAATACAAACAGTTGCCTGATTTGGACAATGTGACAGCTTACAAAAAAGGCAATCCAAAATAAAAGAACAATCAATGAGAGGCAACCTAGCTCACGTTCATAACATCTCTTGATGGGATTTTTGCTCATCCTGTACCCAATTGTCTATGGAGATTCTCAGTCATCCAGGTCATGGTTGTCCCAAAGGTGGTTTTTCAGGAGATAGCTGGAGTTTCTTGTTTTCCTTTGAAGAGTTTTCACTTCTCATTCAAGAAATTTCTTCAGCTCTCACAGGATAATGAGGAATGGAAGGATTTATATTCCTTGCAGACAGCTGGTCATTTACATTCTTTTAAAGAGTCATTGAGGCCACTTGGAGGTTTATTTACATTTTGTTCCAAATTTCATAATATTCTGTCTTGTCTCTATTTTTGATTTCTAGTGTCCATTTCTGCACAGACCAAAATTTTCTTTATTACCTCGGTGGGGGCATCTCTGTTTTTCCAATTTTGCGCATATGCCAATCTTGCTGCGGTTATCACGTGCAGCATTAAATATATCACTCCCTTACTATATATTTCTTTTGTTAGGGGATAGCCAAGTTTTTAAAGTCCTCCTAAAGGCCAGAAGGTTTGGGGCTAATCAAATACATGTGGATGGGTCAGATGTTTTTGTATCTCTCTGTGTGTATATGTGATTCTAAAGGGCAGGTGCTGCTGCTAGAGGACAGGCATGCTGTCTGGATCCCATCAGACATCACTCTTAATGAACGACTCATCCTGTGAGTGGGATGGGTAGCTGTCCTTGAGGACAGGCAGTCTGTCAAATAACAGTTATGGGGCTGTAACCATTTCTGCACAGTTGGAAGTTGTCAGCAGAACTGGACTTTGTCTCCACCAAGGCTCTGTTTTCACTGATTTCCACCTTTGTTCTCCTCCTTTCCAGGTTCATTGTTATTCTGACTGCTCCCCACTCCTCCATCTTCTGACTACAAATCTAATAGGTCCTTTATCTCTGCTGCCAGCAACATTGTTCCTTCCTCTGATGGAGGAATGAATTTGGTTTGTCTTTAGAAGCAAACACTTAGGATATCACTGTTCTGAACTAGGCTTCCCAAAAGCACGAAGCCAACTCCTCGTCCCGATAAAACCCCTTTTATTTAGTTTAAAGTGAACTCCTCTCCAGCAAAGTCCCGGTCAACAGTCTTTCAAGAGATTTCACAACTACAGACCTTTATCAGTCTTGGAGAGCTGCCAGGCCAATATCTTCCCAACGCCACCCTGTAGCAGATAATAGTGGCCCATGTTCCTCCCCAACCTCCTCACTGTCAGAGTCTGCTGCCAGATCTGCTGGCTGCTGGCAGGCCACAACAATCACATGAGTGGAAGTCCCCTGGTAGGCAGCTCAGGTTTTCAGAGCTCTTGCTGTTTGTGCGTTTAAGGAAATGGTACATCTACACCTTGATCTTGTCGATGCAGTTGACAAAACAGACATTTCAGAAAGACAAAACTTCCATTCAAAGACGATGGAATTGGTTGCACAATTTGATAGGTATATTGCAAGTTTGAGCCTCTGCCAACCAACCTCCATAACATCTCTCATTTTTCCTCCATAAGGAGAATATTTGTCTCAGAGGCCCAAGAAGCGCAAGGTAGAAGAGATTCCTGAGAACGATCATGGGGCTGGACCATCAAGTTCAAAAATAAGACCTGGCGTTAAAAAAGATCGGGAAAATTTCAGAAGCGCTCTGGTTAACATCATCATGTGAGTTCTTTTGCAATATAGGTTTACGAAGCTGCTTCCCTTCCTCATTGGGATACATGCTTATTTTTAAAGCTTTAGTAACATTTTCTGGTTTTCTGAAAGAAAGTCTGAGTCAAGATCAGTTTGCAGACGGATAGCTGAAGGTGGATGATAACAGATTGCCGTGTTTGTTTGTAGGCAACCAGATTACATTCCGGAATCCATTTCAATAGAAGAAGCAAAACCGGGCACGTCAGAGGCCACAGCTGCAATAGAAAAAGATATTTTGGTAAATCATGATTTCTTGATTGAAAGGGAAGAGAGGGTTGGGACGAACATCGTGATTAAATAAAGAGGCAGAATGGAAAGTCAGGTTCACTGTTCTCGCCAGTATCTGATAACTGTTTAATAATAATAATAATAATAATAATTTATTATTTCTATACCGCCCCCTCTCCCCACGGGGACTCGGGGCGGTGCACAGGTAGCATAAAAACAATAAATAACAACAACAATAAATAAACAACAAAATTTAAAAACCAATTAAATAAACCCTGTGCTAAAATCCCGATTAAACTAAAACCTATTCTATAAAATCCCAAGGCAAGGAGGCTATCCCAGGCCGGCCAGACGGAAAAAGTAAGTTTTCAATTTAAGACGGAAGGAGCGGAGGTCCGTAGTTGTCCTAATGTCGGGGGGAAGGTCGTTCCAGAGGGCCGGGCCCGCCACAGAGAGCGCCCTTCCCCTGGGTGTCGCCCGCTGACACAGTCTAGTGGACGGCACCCGGAGAAGCCCCTCTCTGTGGGAGCGAATCGGCCGTGAGGACGTATGAGGCAGGATCCGATCCTGCAGATAGCTAGGTCCCGAGCCATGGAGCGCTTTGAAGATGATGACTAGCACCTTGAAGCGCACCCGGAAGACGACAGGCAGCCAGTGCAGCTCGCGCAGGAGCGGTGTTACATGGGTAGACCTTGCGGTCCCCATAATTGCCCGCGCGGCTGCATTCTGGACTAGCTGAAGCCTCCGGGTGCACCTCAGGGGCAGCCCCATGTAGAGAGAGTTGCAATAGTCCAGTCGGGATGTCACGAGAGCATGAGTGACTGTGCGAAGGGCGTCCCGATCCAATAGGGGGCGCAATTGGCGAATCAGGCGAACCTGGTAAAACGCCCTCCTGGCCACGGCTGTCACCTGATCTTCCATGGACAGCCGGGCATCCAGGAGGACACCCAAATTGCGCGCCCCATCCACAGGGGCAAGATGTTCGCCCCCTATGGCCAGCGATGGAATAAGCTGGTTGAATCGGGCAGCCGGAAACCACAGCCACTCGGTCTTGGTCGGGTTGAGCTTGAGTCCGTTACTTCCCATCCAGATCCGTACAGCTTCCAGGCACTGGCACATCACCGCTACGGCATCGTTGGGGTGGTTTGGGGTAGAAATGTACAGCTGGGTGTCATCAGCGTACAGATGGTATTCTACCCCAAAACCACGGATGATCTCACCCAGCGGCTTCATGTATGTGTTGAACAGGAGGGGCGAGAGGACCGACCCCTGAGGCACCCCACATGTGAGGGGTCTCGCGGTCGACCTCTGCCCCCCTGTCAACACAAATTGCAATCGGCCAGAGAGGTAGGAGGAGAACCACCGTAAAACGGTGCCTCCCACCCCCAACCCCCCCAGCCGATGCAATAGGATACCATGGTCGATGGTATCGAAAGCCGCCGAGAGGTCTAATAGGACCAGGATGGAGGAACAACCCCCATCTCTGGCCCTCCAGAGATCATCACCAACGCGACCAATGCCGTCTCGGTGCTATGCCCGGGCCGGAAGCCGGACTGGCGCGGATCTAGATAGTCTACTTCCTCCAGGTGACGGGGAAACTGTTGTGCCACCACACTCTCGACAACCTTTGCCAAAAAGGGAAGGTTGGAGACGGGACGGTAGTTGTTCAAAGAAGCTGGATCCAAGGAGGGCTTCTTAAGGAGGGGCCTCACCATCGCTTCTTTAAGGGAAGCAGGCAAGACACCCTCACTCAAGGAAGCGTTGACCACCTCCTGGAGCCAGCCTCGTGTCACCTCCCAGGATGCCAGTACAAGCCAGGAGGGACACGGGTCCAATAAACATGTGGTGGCTCGCAGTCGCCCACGTAACCTGTCCATATCCTCGGAAGTAACGGAGTCAAACTCCTCCCAAACAAGATCTCTCTCGTGGCATCCCACTGGGCCATGAATGGGGGCTAACTCGTTCTGTATCTGAGCGATTTTCTCCTGCAGAAAAGTCACAAATTCCTCTGCTCTACCCTGTAGCGGGGCTTCCCGCACCCTCTGTTGAAGGAGGGAGCGGGTCACCCTAAACAGGGCGGCAGGGCGGTTTTCTGCGGATGCTATGAGAGTAGCGCAATGATGACGTTTGGCTACTCTCAGCGCCACAATGTAAGTCCGTAAATGGGCTCTTACCTGTGTCCGGTCAGATTCAGAACGAGAAGACCTCCATCTACTCTCTAGGCATCTCTTGCGGCGTTTCATCACCCCCAGCTCCTCGGTAAACCAAGGAGCCAGGGTGTTCCGCCGCCGCAAGAGAGGCCGCAAGGGCGCGACCCGATCCAAGGCTCCCGTGGTCGCACTATTCCATGCGGCCACGAGGTCCTCCATCGGGGCGCGGGTCAGGGGTACAGGAACTGGCCCAAGCGCCGTTTGGAACCCATCCGGGTCCATCAGGCGCCTGGGGCGGAACCAGATTGGTAATTCAGGTCCCGCCTCCCCGCGGAGGGGAGCAGCGGTCGGAAAGTCGAGCCGGAGAAGTGAGTGGTCTGTCCATGACAAGGGTGTGATGACTATATCCCCTATACCCAGATCACTCGTCCATTGGCCTGAGACAAAGATGAGATCCGGTGTATGTCCACCCTCGTGAGTGGGGCCTTGAATTAGTTGGGTCAGGTCCATGGCCGTCATGGAAGCCATGAACTCCCGAGCTACCTCGGATGATTCGCCCAACGATGGCAGATTAAAGTCCCCCATGACTAAAAGTCTGGGGGTCTCCACTGCCACCGTAGCGATCACCTCGAGGAGCTCGGGCAGGGCTGCTGCTACATAGCGGGGAGCCAGGTATACAACCAGCAAGCCCAACTGCCTCCCTAGGCCCCACTTCACACAAAGGGACTCACAACCGGTAGTCTGTGGCACAATGGTCTCTCTCGGCTCAAGACCTTCCTTTACAATGACCGCTACCCCACCACCCCTACCCAGGGCCCGAGGCTGATGAAAAGCGTGGTAACCTGGCGGGCACATTTCAACGAGGGGGAGTCCACCCTCGTGGCCCAACCAGGTCTCTGCAATTCCCACCAGGTCCGGCTCCCCCTCCGACACGAGGTCGTGAATGAGGGGGGCTTTGTTGGCAACAGACCTGGCGTTGCAGAACATCAGCCGCAGGCCCTGGCTCTGTACACCCTGGCCACCTAGCCTGCAGGGGTTGAGGCACTTGACCGTCTGTAGCCAACGGCCTCGTGTCCCCAACCGGGAGGATGACACTTGTCTCCCCTCGGACCTGCCTCTCCCCACGAGAGAGGCAGTTTGCATAACTGACATTCACAAACGTTTTAATTCTTTGGGTTCCAAATCCGCAAAATTACAGCCAGTTGTAGAGTGGATTTCCAATGGAACCCACTTTTACATATCACTGCTGTGCTTTTCTAATTTTGCAGAAATATTACTATTACATTCGCCATGGAATAGATACAGAACATGTGGCCCCAATGGACGACTCATGGCTGGAAAATGTCTTAGCTCTAGTACCCAAACATTTGAAGGTACTCAGTGAAAGTATCTACACACTCTCAGATGAAATGAGGGAGGACTATCTTCTTAGTGTAAAGAAGGCAATAGGTATGGAAATCATAACTTACTTGTTATAAACTGAATCAAAAATGCAGACATGGTATTATATGTTTTTTTTTTTACTCAGTTACTTTCATACAATATTCTGGAGACCCTTATATTTCCTCAGCAGCATAAATTAAAATGTGATGGATCAACATTCCAGGAAAGCTTTTCTGGTTTCCACCAGCTTCAAACTATTATTGACCATAATAGCAAAGCATTGGAGGATTAGGATACTCATTTCCTGGGAAATGCCGATTTCTAGAATTAATACCCAGGATCTTTTCTTACATAAGTTTTCTTTAGCATCTTACAGAATTCCTCTTCCATGTAACGGCATTGGAAATGGATTCTTTCCTCAAGATTGGAAGGATTTTTTTTGGGGGGGATCACAATTTTAGCCTACAGAACGATAATTCTAAGTAGAGTTATGTGTGCCTTCTAAATGGGTGTTATTATTGTTGGTGAAAATGTCTTGGAAGTAAACCTATACTCAGTTAAAATGAATAAACAAACAGGTTTAATTTGGAAAAACTTTCTGAGTTTAAACTTTATTTCTTTGTTGGCAATCCTTATCAGTTATTAAGGTACCCTGAGACTTATTTCTAAGTAAACATTAATAGATTGCAGTGTTAGTATTTTTTTTTAACAAATGGATTTTATTTTATTTTATTTTATTTTGCTGCTTCAGCTCTTTTCATAGATAGTTCTGCAAAACATTCTTAAATTGACTTTCTTTGTGTCGCATGTTTTCAGTTTTTCCTCTATAACACCTTTGAAGTCTTTAAAAATAATTGGTTCAATTCCTTTGGCTGTTTTTATGCTCTGCTGAGCTCATTTGTGTTGTGGTCTCTTTCTTTTAAAACCTTCTTTTTAGTTGACTTTGTTTTAAGAGATCCCAGGGAAAAGGAGGAAGCCAAGAAGCAAGTTCTTCCACCTCATCGTCAAGAGTAAGAAAATGCTATTTCAACATCTTAGTCTGCAAAGCATTGTATCACAGGCAAAATACTTGAAGCAGCTGTGTAAGAAGGCATTCTTCTGCATAACTAGAATAGGCCCAATAAACGTTGTATTCAGGAGTGGTAAATACTTACCTTCCCTACCGGTTCACAAATGTGAACACGCCCCATCCACGAATGCGCTCAGCCTTCCCTGCATGCGCTTTGACTAAAAAAAGTGCGTAAATGGGATAGCATAGAGCCGGGGCAGGTGGGCAGGTGCGTGGGTCCACCCACGATTTCCACTACTGGTTTGAATGAACCAGAGCGAACTGGTAGAATACCACCTCTGATTGTATTCCTTTCTTCCATGTCATCATACATAGTACAGTTTTTAAAAAATCCCTCCTCCTTTGAGGGAGATGGTTGGTTCCGAAATGTGAAAAATAAATAAATAAATACACACATACACACATACGTATACGTATACATACACATACACATATACATAAAATAAAAACAGGTTATTGTTCACTTGATTCACAGATGCCTATTCAACTTATCAGGAGATTGCCAAAGTCTCAGTGGAATCTTTTTACGCCCACCTACTTCAGATTGTTTAATCAGAAGTGTGAGGTTGAATCTGGAGTCTTTTATATGCGTAACATATTCTGGCATATCCTCGGTCACCTGATAGAAATACGTTGATGTGAAAAACTCAATTTCTGAACAATTTACGGAAGATTGCTGAATGGCATTGTTGATTAAAAAAATATGACAGATTATATTAGACCAAATATTTATCTGATAACAACACTGTAACCTGTTCTAATCAACAAACAGACCAAAATAGTAAACTTGGAACAGCAGCGAGCCTAGTGCTTAACTATCTTATCACCAAAGGCTTAAAGTCCCAATGCAATTACAGTTCCATCCAAGTTTAGTAAATGGGCTTTCTCAGAAGTCTCCCTCACTTGCTAAGTTCAGAGAATCTGTAGACTTTGATGTTGTAAAGGAGGAAACAAGACCTTGCCAGGGCAATGTAATTTTCTCCTCTAAGGAATCTTAGACTGTGCTGCAGGGATCAGGTAAGAATTCCTGTTCTAATTCCGGACTGAATAACACTTTAATGATTCCTATGTCTAGATGCCAATTAACCTTTGATTCATGCATTTGTAAACAACATGTTCATAAGGCAAAAGTATATACTGTAGTTAGGATTTATAACAAGCAAGCAGTTTTCTCCCAACACTCAGAATGCTATAAGCTTAATTATGCTTTCAGAATCTGTTAAAAAATTCCTTCCTTCCTTCCTTCCTTCCTTCCTCCCTCCCTCCCTCCCTCCCTCCCTCCCTCCCCCCCTCCCCCCTTCTGTTTTTTTTAAATGACAAAAATACCACCCTTTAATTTTGTGTTGAATACTGTAAGGATTGTTGTTGCAAAATGAAACAAATCAGAGATACTATGTTGGTTGAAGTTGAAATGAAAGCATTTTAAGTCAAGTATACCCTTAACTTTTAACCGTATATTACCCAGTGTCTGGATAATATAGTGAGTGAGATGGTTAGTACCTAAATTTGACAAATAAATATAATAAAATAAATATGTTTACAATAAAAGAACAGAATCATAAATCTTTGAAAAGTCTAGTTTGCTTCTATTAACAGCAACATCCTCAACATAAACTGGCATTTTTATATTTTATGATGTGTGTAATAATACATGTATTATTTTTCATGTATTATTACACACAAGGCAGCCCATTATCTTCTCTTCCTTGCTTTTTCAGAAATATTAAGGCATGTGAAACTCATCTGTTGGATGTCTTTATGAGATACAATTCAGTAATCCAAGATTGGTAGCCCGAATATATAAGGGCATTGCCAACAGGACTTTCCACCAGTGCTTCTCCCCCAGCATTTCTCTTTGCTGGGATGAAGGCTTAGGTTTTCTGGTAGTAAGTTGGGCCTAGATTTTTTCCTTATTATTTCCCTTATTATCAACCAGATTCCCCATTAAGTATTTTTAAAATATGATTTTATAAGAAAATCAATATACTAGTGTGCTGCAAAGCAATCGTTTATTTGCTGGATACACAATGTCCTATGGTGATGGTGGAAACTATTTTGGGAATCTAAATTCTGGTCAATTGATGGTTTTTGAATAGCCATGCCCATTCTGGCAAATATTTCGTAGGAAGGTAGGTTATGAGGCAGACATTTTGGGAGTATATTAACGGATGTCCTCAATATACCAAATATTCAGCTGTCCCAAGAGTTTGTTCACCCTAATCTGGATTATAGAGAAAACCCAATATAAAGACCTCTAACTGGATTCAAACTAGGTCCATGCAAATAGCATGACTGGTGCTTGAGTTGCCTTTCTTCTCCTTAATCTCGGTGTTAGATAATTATATATGAAATAAATAGGAGATGGTGAATAGGTTGTAACTTATTGTAATCCTAAATTTATTTTACAATTATATATTGGATTGCTGGTTGAATTTTGTTTGAGGTCATTAGTAGTTAAATTTATTTTGTATTAATGACTAAGTATGGTGCTCTGTTGAGAAGTTTCCTTATATTTGTTGTGGTCAGAATAGCATGTTCAATTTCCAACAATGTAATGCGTTGGCTTTACTTGAAATTTAAGGCATCAGTATAGAATAGATCTGTTGGCACTGCAATTGTCTTCTAGGATTATGGTACTGATTTTTATTTTGTTTTCTTTTTTCTTTAGAATGGAAGTAGTGCCAAAAGCTTGGAATAAGTCCTACATTGCAGCTCGCAATTACATAAAAGAAAATTTATATGCAGTGAATCCCACAATGATGGCTGTTCTAGATCTCTGGCAAACAACTTTTAAGTAAGCAATATTTTCAGTGCATAAGTCAGCCGTACTCAAGCAGGGCATCTTCAGAGGTATGAAGTTTGGCTACCAGAATTCTGGCAGCTAAAGTGTAGCTATGTGGCAGACAACCAAATGAGAAGAAGCTGGTATGGGTGTCATGGTTCATCAGTGAAAGTAAAGAATATGTACATACTGTATGTGCAATTTATCCTTTGTGTAGCTCCATGGAAAGATATTTGGGCAGATTTCCTTCCTTCCTTCCTTCCTTCCTTCCTTCCTTCCTTCCTTCCTTCCTTCCTTCCTTCCTTCCTTCCTCCCTCCCTCCCTCCCTCCCTCCCTCCCTCCCTCCCTCCCTCCCTCCCTCCCTCCCTCCCTCCCATCTTTTCTTTGAAGCCTTTTGCCCAGTAGGTTCTGACAGGTTCTGGAGAACTGTAGCTGAAATTTTGAGTAGTTCGGAGAACTGGCAAATAACACCTCTGGCTGGCCCCAGAGTGGGGTGGGAATGGAGATTTTGCAGTTTCTTTCCCGTGCCACATCCACAGAACCGGTAGTAAAAAAAAATGAATTTCATCACTGCTTTTGCCTGCCTCATTAATTTTTAACCTAGAAAAAGTTCAAGGTTGCTGAAGTAGAGCCATCCACAGCAGGAAAATGATGGCATTTCATCAAACAAATGAAATGACTTACATACTTGCGTCAAATATCACATTGCAAGCACATAATTCAGTCATTTGTTTGACGGCCTCACAATGCATATGATATAATTTGGATATCATTATAGCTATTAAGGATGTCTGTGGAAGGCAGTCCTTTGGACTAAAACACATTGAATTGTTTATTGTTGTCAGCTGCCCAGATTTGATTGGAGTCAGGCATCCAAACTGAATTAACTAACTTACTACATAGAACTGATTCATGATCATATTTTAGAGGTAGTAGTACAAAGCCATAATTTGATTTATTTGGTTTTGGGTTAATGCAGTGGGTAAACTCAGCCACTGCAGTTTGTAAGATATAAATTATGGCTTAGTAGTATAAAGAGAGCAGAGTTGGATTTTCCTCTTTGTAAACATGCAGAGCATCGTGCGCATGCACAAGTGAGCCAATAGTAAAAAAAGGGAAACTCACCACTGGTGGGAAACTAAAAAAGGTCATATTTAAATGTTAGTCTAACTATGGCTTCTATGGCAATCATGTTTTTCATATGTTTGAGGAGCGTGGAGGAACTTATTTCAAAGTATAGCTCTGCAATAACATTACCAAGTTTTGAGTATCTGTAGACAACCCAAGGCTTCTATAGTCAAAGATTATAAAAAGAAACAAGGTGAAGGGTTATAAAGATTATATAAGTGCAGACAATATTATGATGAAAAGAATAGATTGTTCAGTATTACCCAAAATAATGAGTTTAAATTCCCCTGAAGTCAAGAAGAGTACTTCCAAAAGTATAGTTGTTTCAATTAAGGTGTAAAATATAAGTAATGTTTGTTAGGATATGTTGTTAGGATAACAATTTACAAATATTGGTGAGTTTGCCCCAAACAGATACTTTTGCAGTAAGGCAATGCATGTAATCACTTGCCTCACTTGTGGGGTACCACAGGGGTCAGTCCTCTCGCCTCTCCTGTTCAACATCTATATGAAGCCACTGGGTGAGATCATCCGTGGTTTCAGGGTGGAGTTCCATCAGTACACAGATGACACCCAGCTGTACATCTCCACCCCGGGCCATCCCAACGATGCAGCGGAAGTGATGTCTCGGTGCCTGGAGGCAGTGCGAGTCTGGATGGGGAGAAATAGGCTTCGACTCAACCCGTCCAAGACCGAGTGGCTGTGGTTTCCGGCGTCACGACATAGCCAGCTGGTTCCATTGCTGGCTATTGGGGGTGAATCATTAGCCCCCGCGGAAAGGGCTCGCAGCTTAGGCGTCCTCCTGGACACTCGGCTATCTTTAGACGATCATTTGACAGCCGTGGCCAGGGGGGCTTTTTATCAGGTACACCTGCGCCCCTTTCTGGATCGTGACGCTTTACGCACGGTCACTCAAGCCCTCATCATTTCCTGTCTGGACTATTGCAATGCTCTCTACATGGGGCTTCCCTTGAGGTGCACTCAGAGACTCCAGCTAGTACAGAATACGGCTGCGTGGGGGATCTTGGGGGCCTCTAGATGCTCCCATGTAACACCTCTCCTGCGTGAGCTGCACTGGCTGCCTGTGGTTTTCCGGGTGCGCTTCAAGGTGTTAGTTACAACCTTTAAAGCGCTCCATGGCAAGGGACCTGAATATTTGCAAGACCGTCTCCTACCGCATACCTCCCACCGACCAATCCGCTCCCACAGAGAGGGTCTCCTCAGGGTCCTGTCGGCTAGCCAATGCTGGCTAGCGACCCCTAGGGGGAGAGCCTTCTCTGTGGCAGCTCCGGCCCTCTGTAATGACCTTCCCCCCGACCTGCGCACAACCACGGACCTGTGCCTCTTCCGCCGGGCCCTTAAAACTCACCTATTTCGTGGCTGGCCTGGCGTAGCTTTTAAATTTGTTTTATCAATTGGGTTTTATTAGGGACTTTTTAGAGCAGGTTTTTGTTTAATCTGTTTTTATTATATTTATTTTACCTGATGTTTTATGTTTTATAATTGCCTGTTCACCGCCCTGAGTCCCGCAAGGGAGATAGGGCGGTATATAAATTTAAATAAACGTAAACATAAACGTAATCATATGTGAGCTCAACTTTGGAATTCCCCACTCTTGAACAAACCCTCTTAGAGTAGGAATCAAATCTATTATCCATTTGGACCAATCACTGTTCTCTGTAATTCATTCCATTGTTGCTTGAACTATGGAACTGGGTGGTATCTGTTCTTTTGGTTGAGTCCAGATAGCAGGAGTAAAAGTTTCATTATTTGGACCCATTCTTTATTTTTTAAAATTACATTTTTTGAACATGCTACTCAGCCGCATTCTAGATCATCTAAATTTTCTCTGAATACCCAAAAGCTTCAGGATTTTCTTCTGATAGATGGCCCACCAAGGTCAAATGCTGCTTCATTGTGTTGAATGACTGTGGGTTGCATTGTTGAATTGTCATCATCCTTCCTAGGGTTTAACTTCAAGAATAGCTTTTGGTATCGTCTGTCTGTCTATCTGTCTGTCTGTCTGTCTGTCTGTCTGTCTGTCTGTCTGTCTGTCAGTCAGTCAGTCAGTCAGTCAGTCAGTCAGTCAGTCAGTCAATCAGTCACATTTTAAAACCTTCCATCTCCCTCAGAGGAGGATTCTGGGCAGTGTACAATAAAATATTAAAAATATAAAAACTGTATGAAATGCAAAAAAGGCAAGTGATGTTAAAATATTACTTAAAAGACAGGGAGGGTTTTCAGGGCCCTAGTCAGTCCTATGCATGGGTGAAATTCGACTGGCTTTATCCGATTCAGGTGAACTGGTAGCGCCAGTGGCAGGCGTTTTGAAGCTATGCACATGTGCACGTGGTCACATTTGCAAACTGTTAGCAAAGGTAGGTTGATTTTACCCCTGGTCCTATGGCTCCGTGCTCCTCTTTGTGCCCCAGGCAAGGTCACAGTGCAATGTTTTCACGCCTTTGTGGAAGACCAAAAGAGAGGGGGTCTTCCCACTCTCAGTATTCAGTCTCCTTCATCAGAAGCCAAGTGACGTTTAAATTCAAGCCATGTTCTCTAGAATCAAATTCTGACTTACAATTCTCATGACCAATAAGGACTTATTTTCTCAGCATACAGTATCTCTGATAATAGAAAGGACTGGCATTTTGCCTACAACTCAAGCAGTTTGCAAGATTTGTACACCACCTTTTCCACATGTAATCTTCACAATTCCTTGGTAGAAAAGTGAATTGTAAACTATTTTAGCAGGGTATCATTTAAATATTATTTAGTTAGAGATTGTTTTAAATCTTCCAATCTGCAAAGAATTTCAAGTTGCTACTCCTTTGGAAGAATTCTTCAGTGGATCTTCTTCAAGGAAGGTCCTCAATCAGAAACTATTTTGAAGTCTTTTTGAGGTTTCACTTGCTTCTTTGTTTCAAGGACAATTTATCAGGCTCCAAGCTCTTATTAGAGGGTGTTTTTTAAAAAACTACTTTGAAAGTGATTGAATTGGAATGAAGCCATCTGCTTGATTCTGGCAGAAGAAAACTAATGCTGGAGTCTTAGAAGATATGGCTTAGATAAATTTGAAAAAGTGCCAGATATCTTTAGAAGCATTAAAGGGATAGCTGAGCAATTAAAGTTCAGCAAAATGTGATTGCTGTTACACACCCTTGGAAGTCATTCGGCATCTCTAAGACATTGAGAGGGCATTTGATAGTGTAACAACCAACTCAGGGAGAAAATAATTGCTTAGTGTGAAAACCACTTTTCTTTCATGAATAAAGTTAACAAGAAACATAAACTGGGCTGGTTGAAGAAGACAGGCACGGCATATGGCTTGCTTCAAAACAGTTGGGGAACTTCTCTCTGCTTGGACAAATACCTAGTTGTCAGTTTCTTTATCATCACACATATTGAGAATTACTTACAATGGTGCATTTATTGCCCCTCCTTCCTGTTTCTTATGATAGCAGTTTAACAAATGTTGGAGCTTGTTTAATGCTTTAGTGATAACAGATACAGTAGTTTTGGAAAATTAAAGTCACGGTTTCAGCAGTTAAAAGGCATTGATTTCCATAAAGGTGACTGAAGATATTTCAATCAAACATCTCTTGGATTTTGCTGAAGGAACTGGTCTGTTTTCTGTTGCACTAGCATTAGTGATGGATAGTTCTCTGAAAAGAGAGAGAGAAAGAGGGGGAGGGAGGGAGGGAGGGAAAAGGAGAGATGGAGAGAGGAAGAGGAGGCGAGAGTGAGAATGGGAGAGAGATCTTCAAGCGATAAACCTTGCATTGTCCACAGGCACAAACTTTAATTTGCGCAAATATTAATTTGCAGCTATTTTAAGCTTTATTAAGGCTGCATCTTAATCTTCCTTTCCCCCCCTTTCCAGGTGTAAGCTAACATATTTTAGCAACAATGGAAGTAATGATGTACCTTTTGGACTAATATTTATAAAGTTACAGTAATCATTTTTTGGTGTTATAGTTAATAGCACTAGCAATAGCACTTAGACTTATATACCATTTATAGTGTTTTACAGTCCTCTCTAAGCAGTTTACAGAGTCAGCATTTTGGCCCCAACAATTTGGGTTCTCATTTTACCCACTTCGGAAGGATGGAAGGCTGAGTCAACCTTGACTCAGGTGGAGCTGGGCTGGGGCAATGACGTGCCCACAGAGAGGGCTCTGCATGCAACCTGTGGCACACGTGCCAAAGGTTCGCCATCACAGCCCTAGTGTGTCTTCAGTTCCTCTTTGCATCTGGGCAATTCTCCTTGCAGGCTCAGGATTCATGGGACCTTTAATGAGGAATTTTTAGCCCAATTGATTTTTGTAGATAATTTTGTAAAAGAGTATGAAAGAGTATGTTAGACAACTCTTAGAGAGTAGATGAGAAGAATTCATTTTTCTGACTAGCAAACCCATCCCCAGAAGTCTCCAGAAGGGTGACTGGGAAGTTCTTGGTATAACTTAACATTCTGCATTTTATTTATGGATATAAATTTGACTGTATATATGGAATTGTATCACAATGCAGTATACCAGTATTTTGATTATTCTTCGTGTTTCTCCATGCACATATGCATGTGTATTTAAGTGCATAGTATTTTAAAGAACTTCTGGAGTTTAAATCAACTAAAGTAAAATGAAGCTATTAGTCTTTAAAAATTTTGGTGGTTGCAATTTCAGATCTGTAGGGAGGAATATGTTTTGTAATTTTTTTAACCACAGCAGTGTTTTGTGCTCTGCATTACTCCCATGCTGCTTTTCTGTCCACACATCCAATTTTAGATTTGCATTTTGCAGGAGTAGTGATGCTGAGATTTCTCTTCCATGGAGCCTTCAAAAAGATTGGTATCTTTTTTGAGGTTTATAGTATTTGTAAATAATAAACTAATATCTGGACCCCTACTTTGAGAAGTGACTATTTTCAGATAGTATTTTTGATATTAGCATGGCTCCGTTTCAAACACACATTTACAAGTAAAAGTAAGCAGCTCTGAAAAATTTGCAGACATTCTCATTTCTGCTTTTCCTTTCCCTGGAAAAGAAGCAGTCCCATATCATTGCAATGAAAAGTGGTCAAATTACATTATTTTGGCTGTTTGTGTCATGGTTTGAATGAATGAACTGTTAACTTTGGAGATGACCTATTGCTGAGGCCTGAATCCCATTAATTAAAGAGAAACTGGTGTTATGGCTTATTCAACAGATGTGTTAGAATGGGAAGCAGATATTCTCAAATTAACAGATTTAGAGGGATAAGAAAGGAGGTGGTGTTCCATGTATAATAAAGGTATAGAATCAAAATGACAAAATATGAAGGGTTTTCTTAAAAGTTTGAAAACTGCACGATATCCTGTTATTTTTCATACCATTTGCTCCATTTCCAAGGAAAAGAAGATCTATAGGCAGCAACTGCAATGATATCAAAATAATGCAATTGGGTGTTATGGCATTATATAAATGTGGTTGCAATTTGGATCACAAATTTTGATACGGTTCCATAAGTCGTTACATTTGTTTGATGTTGCTATCCTCAGCTTTGCTGCCATTTGATCTGCTGTGTTCCTGTTACAATAGGCCTACCTACCTTTCTAGTGGAGAGAAGAGAACAATTATTTTTCAGTTGATCTCTCTGTAGATGTTGCATGGAAATCAAAGAAGTAAGTGGATGGGCTTCAATAATGAAATTATTCCCTAGAGAAACAATTGGAACAGCCCATACTCTGCAACATTGTGCACTAGGCCAGGCAGTCAAGTTCCATTTTTTTTTCCATGGTTCCTGAACCAATGCATCCTGAATGCCATTTCTTTTTGCCTCACCTTGGTTTCCTGTGATTCACTCCTGAAAGACCCTAAGGCTGTGATAGCAAATCTATGGCAGGTGTGAGATCTCTCTGCAGGCACGCCAGCTGTCGTCCCAGCCCAGCTCCACCGTGCATGTGTGTGCATGCGTGTGCATGCGTGCATCTCCCGCCGGCCAGCTGGTCTTCAGATTTGCTGCCCATTCACAGAATTGGGTTTTTGTATGAGACTTGGTACAATTTCCTCATGTTTAATTAAAATAAAAAAAGATACTTACTTAACCCGAAGAATAGTGCATTAAACTGTTTTTGGTCTTCACCAAATTATTGTATTTTCATATTTTATTCTATAATCTAATCAAATGTTTAAAAGGAAAAGAAAATTATTATTTTTGTTGCTGTATTAGGTTTATTCATTATGATACCATTTCCAAGATTCATTGATATCGGATTAAAATGAAGATGATCCTTTCGTTTTATATCCAGCCTTTGGGCTTTTCTGGGATAATCTTTATCCAGTTAGAGAAACGTGTTTATAAATAGTTGCACAAAGGCCTTGTATTGGAAATATAAATGACAGGTATTTGTTTATAAGAGAGGATTTGATTTTTTAACTTCAGCGTGTGCCATGGTTGATATCATGGCATGATATTAGAATGGGGAGACATTTAGTACATTATACTCTGAATGGACAAGATTAGAAAGTCAAAGCAAAACACTATATATTAACCCTACATGCATCCCCTCTATGTTTATGGTTATCAGGAAGAAATGGAATTACTTGAAATAATTTAAATACTGGAGATATAGATAGACAAAGACTTTGCCATTGTTTATTAACAATAATGATAGCTTCAAACTTTCTGAATTTTTAAAAAACTTTCTGGCAATATTTATAGTTTAGGCTATATTTTTAGTCCTCCGGAGGCTTCAGGGAAGCTTTGGAAGCCTCTGGAGGACCTCCCCGGGGCAAGGGAGGCTGTTTTGGCCCTCCCCGGGCTCCTATAAAGCCTCTAGAGCCTGGGGAGAGCGAAAAAAGCATGCAAAAAAGGGGGGTGTCACACATTGCATTATGGTGGGTGCAGCATGCCCACGCACGACCCCCCCTGCGCTCCCCCCGTTTATGGCACATGAGCCAAAAAAGGTTCACCATCGCTGCTCTAGAAGATGAAGTGACTTCTGAAATATGTTATGGTGCTGTCCAGAGGTTAATGCTATTGACACAAAGCAAAGAAACATACCTATGAAAAATACCAGCACTACATTTTTCTGCTTCTGAAATGCAAAGAGTGAATGGAAGGTAGCCCAGAATAACAACCCATATTGTTCCAGCTCTGTAAGTCTGCTGTTACACTACAATGTTGAACTAAGAATGGAAGATCATGTGGAGTTGGCAGTGAAAGAGACAATAACAACAAACAGATGAAAGGCAAAGACAGGACAGGGCCAGGCAAAACAAGACAAGACTAAGGAACTGTTGGATATTCACATTTGATCTAGGAGGGAATATAACAGTGAAGACCCAGGGATCACTTTTTCTTTTTCTTTCCCTCCTTCTTCTTCTATTTCAGGTTGATTGTTGATTCTTTGTTTTGTAAAACTGTGTGTATGGCTGAGATTTACATCGGTAGCCTCTAATTGCTGATAAGTGGATAGGGCTACAACTGAGACACAAAGAAAGGTTACTCTAGAGCAGGGATCTCCAACCTTTGCAACTTTAAGTCTGAAGGACCTCAGCTCCCAGAATTCTCCAGCCAGCAAAGCTGGCTGGAGAATTCTGGGAGCTGAAATCCTTCAGACTTAAGGTTGCAAAGGTTGGAGACCCCTGCTTTAGAGAGGTATAGAAGTACTACGTATTCTGCTTGGTATTATTTCTTTGTATAGTTAAAAAAAACTTTCATAAAATTCAAATAATAAAAAAGAGTAATTAGACCTTTAGAATCTGCTGGATAGAAATGCAGCTGGATTGTTTTGCATGTACATGTATGTATGTATGTTTATGTATATACATAATAATGAGAGGGTAATAATGCAATATTGTAATAATGAAAGGAGGAAAGAACGTATCTCCTCTAATCATAAAAGTACTCCAAGGTTGATTTTCCATAACAATAGTTTTGGAGACTATTTATTATTTTATTTATTGCTTTATTTATTTGTATCCTGCCTTTATTATTTTTATACATAACTCAAGGTGGCGAACATATCCAACATACCTTCCTTCGACTATTTTCCCCACAACAACCACCCTGTGAGGTGGACTGGGCTGAGAGAAAGTGACCAGTCCAACGTCACCCAGCTGGTTTTCATGGGACTTGAACTCAGGAGGTTCCATTAGGTTGTACCTGATTAATTGTATGTTCCATCAGTTCCTACCCCGGGCAAATGCTAATGGGATGTGGTCATAGATGCCATAGTCAAATGAGTAATGACCTCTTTGATGGGCTTCCTCATTGCCATAAATGGGATTGGGAGGCAGTCATTTCCTGCCATTTTAATTTACTTTGGATATTTTAAAAAGCCCCCAATGCCCTCAAGGTCAAGGCCCTCATCGACAAAGATTGCTTCTCTGTTTCATATTGATCTATGTAACTGTAGAGAGGAAGGGTGAAAAACAAAAGAAGCAACAAGGGGAAATTTCTGGAATAGTCCAGTTTTTGTGAGGCTGCTCTAGGACTTCATCTCTACATCAGCAGCAGGAAGACAGATTGGAGTGCATCATTGTTCATGCTCACATCTATGTTTGGATGATATAACTGACTGGGTCAGTTTAACTTTGCCCCAAGCAACACCTAGGGCTAGATTAACCCATTTAGTGCTGACTAGGTCAGGGTGTTTACATTATAAGTTAAATTTGTCCATGACCTGGATAAGTGTGTTATGTCAACATATAGTAGCTTCTTGTATGTAAAATATTTTGGTTCATAGAATTCTCCTTAATTGTATATAGTTTAATGGGCTTCATCTGCTTTAATGACCACTGGCATAAAGCAAAATGTTTGAATAGTAATAATACTGCAGATAGAAAGGTAGCAGGGGTGGGTTCCTGTCAGTTCTAACCTCTTCTATAGAAGAGGTTCCATAAATCTACAGTGCCATTTAGAACCAGTTCCAGCTCCCTCCCTCTGCCCAGCCGCACATCATCAAGATTATAATAATAATAATAATATTTTATTTGTAAACCGCCTCCTCTCCCAAGAGGGACTCGGAGCGGTGCACAGGGAAATTAAAAAATACCGATATAGAATACATAAATAGATAAATAGATAAAATACAAATTAAACAAAATTATCCCTGCGCTAAAATCCCCTATATTAAAATTATGCTAAAATCCCCTAAAACCCTATTAAAAGACGGAAGACTAACCTAGGCCGGCCAAGCAGAAGAAGTGTGTTTTCAGTTTTTGACGGAAGGAGCGGAGGTCCGTGGTTGTTCTAATTTCGGGGGGAAGGTCGTTCCAGAGGGCTGGGCCCGCCACAGAGAAGGCCCTTCCCCTGGGCATCACCCGCTGGCATAGCCTAGTGGACGGCACCCGGAGAAGTCCCTCTCTGTGGGAGCGAATCGGCTGCAGGGATGTATGGGGCAGGATCCGATCCCGCAGATAACTAGGTCCCGTGCCATGGAGCGCTTTAAAGATGGTAACTAACACCTTGAAGCGCACCCGAAAGACGACAGGCAGCCAATGCAGCTCGCGCAAGAGCGGTGTTATGTGGGTAAACCTCGAGGTTCCCATTATTGCTTGCGCGGCTGCATTCTGGACAAGCTGAAGTCTTCGGGTGCACCTCAGGGGGAGCCCCATGTAGAGAGAATTACAGTAGTCCAGTCGGGATGTCACGAGGGCGTGAGTGACTGTGCAAAGGGCATCCCAGTCCAATAGGGGACGCAACTGGCGTACCAGGCGAACCTGGTAAAACGCCCTCCTGGCCACTGCTGTCACTTGATCTTCCATGGACAGCCGGGTATCCAGGAGGACGCCCAAGTTGCGTGCCCCATCCACAGGGGTAAGGTGTTCGTCCCCTATGGCCAGTGATGGAGTCAACTGGTTGTACCGGGATGCCGGAAACCACAGCCACTCGGTCTTGGACGGGTTGAGTCTGAGTCTGTTACTTCCCATCCAGGCCCGCACGGCTTCCAGGCACTGGCACATCACCGCTACGGCATCGTTGGGGTGGTTTGGGGTAGATATATACAGCTGCGTATCGTCAGCGTAGAGGTGGTACTCTACCCCAAAACCACGGATGATCTCACCCAGCGGCTTCATATATGTGTTGAACAGGAGAGGCGAGAGGACCGACCCCTGAGGCACCCCACACATGAGGGGTCTCGAGGTCGATCTCTGCTCTCCTGCCAACACAAATTGCGATCGACCGGAGAGGTAGGAGGAGAACCACCGCAGAACGGTGCCCCTCACCCCCAACCCCTCCAGCCGATGCAATAAGATACCATGGTCGATGGTATCGAAAGCCGCTGAGAGGTCTAATAGGACCAGGATGGAGGAACAACCCCCATCTCTGGCCCTCCAGAGATCATCAACCAATGCGACCAATGCCGTCTCGGTGCTGTGCCCGGGCCGGAAGCTGGACTGGCGTGGGTCCAGATAATCAACTTCCTCCAGGTGACGGGGAAACTGTTGTGCCACCACACTCTCTACAACCTTCGCCAGAAAGTGGACGGTAATTAACCAATAATGCTGGGTCCAGAGAGGGCTTCTTCAGGAGGGGCCTCACCATAGCCTCTTTAAGGGAGGCAGGCAAGAAACCCTCACTCAGAGAAGCGTTGACAACCTCCTGGAGCCAGCCTCGTGTAACCTCCCAGGATGCCAGTACAAGCCAGGAGGGACACGGGTCCAATAAACATGTGGTGGCTTGCAGTCGCCCGCGTAACCTGTCCATATCCTCGGAAGTAACAGAGTCAAACTCTTCCCACAAAACTGTCTCAAGACCTGCCTCGGGACATCCCACTGGGCCATCTCCTCTCTAGGCATCTCTTGTGGCATTTCATCACCCTTAGCTCCTCGGTAAACCAAGGAGTCAGGGTGGTTCGCCGCCGCAAGAGAGGCCGCAAGGGCGCAACCCGATCCAAGGCTCCCGTGGCCGCAGTATTCCATGCGGCCACGAGGTCCTCCATCGGGGCGCGGGTCAGGGATACAGGAAGTGGCCCAAGCGCCGTCTGGAACCTGTCAGGGTCCATCAGGCGCCTGGGGCAGAACCAAATAGGTGACTCAGGTTCCGCCTCCCCGCGGTGGGGTGTAGCGATTGGAAAGTCGAGCCGGAGAAGTGAGTGGTCTGACCATGACAGGGGTGTGATGATATATCCCCTATACCCAGATCACTCTTCCATTGGCCAGAGACGAAGATTAGATCCGGCGTATGTCCACCCTCGTGGGTGGGGCCCTGAATTACTTGGGTCAGGTCCATAGCCGTCATGGAAGCCATGAACTCCCGAGCTGCCTCCGATGATTCGCCCACCGATGGCAGATTAAAGTCCCCCATGATTACCAGTCTGGGGGTCTCAACTGCCATCGTAGCGATCACCTCGAGGAGCTCGGGCAGGGCTGCTGTTACATAGCGGGGAGCCAGGTATACAACCAGCAAGCCCAATTGCCTCCCTAGGCCCCACTTCACGCAGAGGGACTCACAACTGGTGGTCTGTGGCACAATGGTCTCTCTCGGCTCTAGACCTTCCCTAACAATAGCCGCTACCCCTCCACCCCTGCCTAGGGCCCGGGGCTGATGAAAAACGCAGTAACCTGGCGGGCACATTTCAACGAGGGGGAGTCCTCCCTCGTGGCCCAACCAGGTCTCCGCAATTCCCACCAGGTCCGGCTCCCCCTCTGACACAAGGTCATGGATGAGGGGGGCTTTGTTGACCACGGACCTGGCATTGCAGAACATCAGCCGCGGGCCCTGGCACTGTACTCCCTGACCACCTAGCCTGCGGGGGTTGTGGCATCTGACCCTCTGCAACCAACGGCCACGCGCCTCCAACCGGGAGGATAGAACTTGTCTCCCCTCGGACCTGCCTCTCCCTGCAACCCTCTGGATGGGTAGGCCCTCCATGGAAACGAGCCGTATGTCCCCCCTCCCAGTGGATCCTTCCGCCTCCTTCCGCCGTCTGCTGGCCCGGCCCATTCCCTTCTTGCTCATCTCAACCTGTCTATACCCTCCCCTCTCCCTGGTGCCCCCTAAAATAGACAACAATTTAAAAACTAAAAAACCCCTGAGACCGCGCTTCGCCCACCTCTCCGGATTAATAAATCCCTCATCAAGGCGGGCCCTCGTTAAAGCGGAGGGCCAAACCTGCGAGAGCGGGGACTCTCGCAGTAGTAATAGGTCTACTTTAGAGTACATTTTGATATGAATAAATAATTAAATAAATAATTATGAATAAATATAAAATGCAAGAATAAAATACATAAATGGGTCATGGATTATAATTGATTTTAAAAAGGCATCGTTGGCCACAATTTAAAGATGTAAAATGTCATAAATAGATGATAAATAAATAAATAGACTTTAAAGTGCATCAGTGAGGAATTAAGTTTGGGATTTCAGTTCGGCTGCTGCGTTCCACAGGTCTTTAAAAGCACATAGGTCTTCGAAGATCTTAAAAGGACCATAGGGCGAAAGGTCTTAAAGGTCTTAAAAGTTGCGTTCTAGAACTTAGGTCTTTAAAAGGTAGCTCAAGATCTCAAATTTGGCGCCATCCGCGCTGGCAGGGAGTCTATTCTCCCAGTTGGAAGGTCCTCTCATGCCCAGGAGAGGTCGGTTAGGCCCAAGCCAGCCGTACTTCCTCCTCCAGGCCCAGCCCGGCCTGGCCGGCCGGAGACACCATCATCCTCCTCTCCGGCCCCGGGCCTGTTTTAATAGGCCTCTCCCACCGACCGATCACTAGAGCCATGGGGCAAGATTCCTTCCTCTCCCGGCCAGAGATTCGCCAGCGCCTTCTGGCCACCAGAGGCCCGCCCAAACGTCCGACGGCCCGGTCAGCGTCCACCACCACCACGAGGACGCCGAGGATGCCAACCTCTGGTCCGGTGCTCCCACCACCGTCTCCGCCGCCGTCCTTGGAGCTAGCCTCCGCTCCGGCGCTCTCACCGCCGTCTCGCAACCATCTGGGCCGTCTTCCGGCCTCCTCAGGCCAGCCTGGCATCCAGCGGCCCGGCCGGTGTCCACCGTTGCCCCCAAGGACGCCGAGAACACCGACCTCCATTTCGGCGCTCTCACCGCCGCCTCCACCGCCGCCGCGTTGTTAAGTGAGTTTCACCACATTTTACAAGTTGGTCATGCCCATCCAATCACATTGGTGGCAAGCCAGTCCCACCTGGTCATATGGCCGGCAAGCCACTCCCACAAAGCAGGCCATACCTACAGAAGAGGTTCTAAAAATTTTTGAAACCCACCACTAAAAGGTAGTGATTAAATGTTTAATTGTATAAATATTTACCTTTCACTCCTTGTTCTCATTTTGAAAATCACTTAGACCCCACTTTCCGATGTCCTTTAGATCTGCTAGATGACAGCCTTCATGTTGGCTTGGTTAGACTGGAATTGTAACCCAGAAAAACCGGAGGGCATCTAGTTGCAGAGGATTAGTTTATTCTGTTAAGTACGGTTTGTTTATGACCTCAGCTTGCAAAATGTTGAGATCAGGCAAATGAGTGTTCTCATTCTATCGTGTTCAGTAATGAGATGTAAAGCTGGCTTAATATTGAATGTACGCAAACAATAATGAGAACAAAGAATTCAGGAAGAACTACAGTAATAGCCAAAAATGTTCACCCGGGGCTGTTGGTGTGAAGGCAAATCAGGCAAAATGTGCTAAGCTTGTTTTGTGGAGGCAGTGCTTCATTCTGACAGCAAGAGCCCTGAAGGAGCTAATTGTTGTCAGAGAACATTATCTTTAAAATATTTTCAGAGCTGTGCCTGATCAGGTTTCTCTTCCTGACTGGGAAAGGCCATGAAACATTACCATTATTCGTTTTAATCAGCAGTTGAGCCAATTTCCAAGTGTGGTATTTTTATCCTGGCAGTTCAGATTATTTTATTAATAAGTATATATAAGTATATAAAAGGAAAGAAGAAGGGGGAAAAAGCCACTTTACCATGCTTAGTTTTGTTCTATTAAGATCTCAGATAGTAGTGTCTAATAGGGAAGCTTAATTGAGCTGTTCTTTTTTTCCTGAGATAGAAAAGCATGAGACAGTCTTATCAGATTGTTGTTTTTTTAACTGAAATTTATATATAGGCTAAACCAGTAAAATAATGTGTTTTATTAGCTAATTTCTTTAAGAATGCTGAAACTCATTGTCAGATTTGTTCCCCAAGCTTCTTTTATTCAGTGCACTCTGACAAATATCACTGCCAAAGAACTGCATTCCATACATATATTTATAATATATGGTTCATAAATTTCTATGAGTGATAAAATGAAACAAAACAAAAAACAAAAAAACAAAAAAGAGAAGAAATGCTATATGTGATGTTTTAATGAATGGTAGCTCAGGCTTCCTTAAAGTGATTTTGTGATTTTTGTGGTTCTGATTGCCTTTTTCTTATGAAGAATTTTACTCCTCTTTTCCTTAAAACACTTAGGGGGTGTGTGTATGCACATATGTGCCTGCAGAGAAAGGTATTGGTGCTGAGATAGGTACAACAATGAACACATTCAGAGTACTCCTATCCTCCACCACATAGATACATTTTTGCCTTGTGACCTGGTCTACACACCCACAGAACAAGCACATCAGCAGGGCCCAGTGAAGATGTTGCCACATGGCTAAGTAAATAAATGAATGGTTTGGCTCATAAAGCACATTTAAGAAGTTATTTGAGTGTTAAAGCAAATAAAGTGTTTTAGGCTTACAAGACTTATATCCCAATGACCTTGTGAACAATTGACAACAAAGACTGTATAGAATTTAGAACTTGGCCAGAGTGCAGTTTCCACCTTCTTTAGTGGAAAATTGTCATCACCTCTTGATGCATGAAAGTCCTGGCTGTTCCCCCAGGCATTAGGGCTAGAAGGTTGAGTAATCTCTGATGGTTGATTGGTTTTATTGCTTTGTTCTGTTGTAAGTTAGGAATGGGTTTTTTTTTGACAGTCATGACATTCGTTATTTGTATTTTTAGCTTTATTTTATTATTTGGTTTTAACTCAATATATGCTGCCAGATTCATTGCTAGCAGATGTGGCGATATAAATAGCTTAAAAAAGAAAAACAAAAATGAAATATTTTTTTCTTTACTGAGTTTAGTACATATTTTCTTATTTTTCATTAGGGGCACATTTAAAAACTTACATCGAAGAGGATAGACAGATCTAGGTGATGATCATCTCTTGTTTTCCCTAACCTTGTACTCTTTAGTAAAAGTCTGTGAAACAGATGCACAATGGGCTGCAGTAAATTTCGTTTCATTGATTGAAGGCTGATGTTTTCCTATGCCCATAACAAATTTAAAGGCATTGGCATTAGCCCTCTCCAAGCAGTTCTTTGAATACAGACATGTTATAAAGCAGGGGTCCCCAACCTTTTTTGCACCAGGGACCGGTTTCATTTTAAAGAAAATTCTGCGGACCGGCTGGCGTAGAGGAGGAGCGGGGGTGGGGGACAGGCGGTGCATGCGCACACGGGGGGGGAGTCGGCTCACTCGGCCCTCTAGGGCCTCCAACGGCACGAACGGCCGTCCCTGTGCTCTCCCACATCTGGCGTGCACTCTGCCCAGGGGGCTGCCCCCTCCTCCCTCCTCCTCTTCTCCGGCCCTGTGGCCCGGTTCCTATCAAGCCACGGACTGGCACCAGTCCACGGACCGGGGGTTGGGGACCCCTGTTATAAAGAATAAAAACAATTATAAAGAAATGCTGTGGAGAAAAAAAGATGTGTAAAGTTTCTTCTGAAATTTTATTGATTCATCTGAAGCATATTGTTCAGACTAGAGGATGTTTTGTGCATCAATATTCATGTTACGATTTGGCAAAGCCAAAGATTGCAATCTTAAATTAACTCATATTCACAAACCGTTGGTCTGGGGGTTTTTTTTTTTTTTTGGCTAACTAAATTATTTGAAAATGTCAAAATGGATTAGAAATGTAAAAATAGGACAATCTGTTAAGAGGACATAAAGTATGATTGCTTATGTTTGTATTTAGAGTATGAAACAACAGGACTGCGCTAGGCTTCAGCTGTGAATTCTAAAAAAATACTTCAGTGTCTGCAAGCATACCTTTTGTCTGCATTGCTTTAAAGGAGCATGGCTGCCTGCAGAAATTGCAAATGCTATTTTGCCCTCCCACGCTCTCTGAAGCACTTTTTGAGGATTGAATCTAAACTGCTTCCCAGCTTTGCTCAATTACAATATTTAGTTTGATTGAGAATTAAATGGGTACCTATGAACTGTGGCCATCTATTTAATTAGATTAAATAGAAAGTTTCAATAACTTTATATTTTTTTTAAGTGTGAAAATATACCATGCCATGATATTCTTTTTTTGTCATTTTCGCAGAGATTTGCGCTTAATTGATAAGGCAGCTTTTCACAATCGTCAAGACTCAATGGAACTTTCCCTCTTCCAGAACATGATATTAAGACAAATGGAAGCTGCCAAGGATACCCTTTTTAAAAAGTAAGTTCAAATATCTTTTTAATGATTCATGTCCCCTGGAATGAAAGATTGAGCACAGCTAATTTTGTGACTGAATATTCTCAAGCTCTTACTGAGCAGAGTTTTCTGCCAAAGCTGAAAGACTAATATTAAGTCACACCTGTCTGCTTGGCTACCTTTACCTGCCTTTAACATCAGCACTTTATAATTTTGTTATTTGATATTACTTATTACATTTTTGTCTTGAGGTTTTAAATTATATTTTTATTCCTTTTGCTATTTTGTGATGTGTAAACCACCCAGAGTCTATGAGGGGGAATAGCAGACGAATCACATACATAAAAATAAATAAAATTATTTGATAACTAGCCATTCCCGGCCACGCGTTGCTCTGGCCCAGTCTGGTTAAATGGCCAACCAATCTGTGTGAAGATCTATACCTGCACACACAAACATGTACACACAACCACCGTATAACCCCCAACCTACCTACCTCTCCCTCTCTCCCATTACCTACCTACCTACTTTGAAGTGGAGAAGGGTTCCATGTGAACAGCAGTTGAACATGGGCCAGTCAGTCCTGAAAGATAGGCAAGTGCTGTTCCAAAGGGACGGGCGATGGCCTCCGTCGTCCTCGGCCTCTCTCACTATCCCCCTACTGTATTTCTCCCTCTCTCTCTATCCACCTATCCACCTACCTACCTACCTACCTACCTACCTACCTACCTACCTACCTACCTACCTACTGTATTTCTCCCTCTATCTCTCTATCCACCTACCTACCTACCTACCTACCTTTTTTATTTATTTTATTATTAAATTTGTATACCTACTGTATTTCTCCCTCTCTATCCACCTACCTACCTACCTACCTACCTACCTATCTACCTACCTACCTACCATATTTCCCCCTCCTTCTCTCTATCCCTATAGCTGCCTACCTACCACCCTACTGTATTTCTCCTTGAATCTTATGGACAGAGTATTATGACATTTTGTATTATGTCATCCTGTGGCTCACTGCTCTCTCTGTATCCATCTACCTACATTGTTTACCTTTCCATTGCATGTACCTGGCACAGGTGTGACATCTACACAATCTATATATATCATTGGTGCCGTATTTGTAAGGAACATTGTGTGAAAATTTGGAAGCGATCGGTGCAGTACTTTCGGAGATTACCTGTTTTGAACAAACTCATAGTTACATTTTTATTTATATAGATAGTGACTCCTGATTTTCCTCCCAGAATTTTAAGAAATGTTATATTGGAGAGATTTTAACTCCATCTTAAAAGTTAACCTCCTTTAAAAAGATTCTGTAATTTTGGATTGCAGTGATCAAGAGAGATATTCTTTTCTTAGTGAAGGAGTCTTAATATTGTGCATTTTTAGGCATCCAAAGTTCTAAGAATGGAGGGGCTCTGCATAGTAGATCTGAGCTATGCATAATATTGGGGAGAAAGAATATCAGAACATCTGATTATGCCAGAGATGCACTTATGTCTTAGTTTCAAGTATGAAGCTGTGTTGGAAGCCCTTGTTAAATTTGGGGGAGAGGGGGATTAGCAAAGCCTGTTAACAAAACTGAATGTTGTGACCATAAGGGGTGTGAAATAAGTGATGAACAAGCAATCCCTGAATGCGATCTAGTCTCACAAGCAATCCCACCCAAAAGATGGGGAGAGAGAAAGTTCTTGACATAGACTAGGAAGAGGACAACTCATACAATTTTTACCGTGGAGCATTAATCACTCTTCTCTCTCTCAACCACCTTGATCCCAACACCCAGAGGGAAGGAGAAAGCCTGCCTCAGCCATTTGGAACTACATTATTGCAAATTGGTGGCGCAATCCTGAGTGTGGTTCTTTGTTTTCAGCTGAAAATACTCAGCAGCGTTTGGGCTGTAGGAAAAATACAGACATATAGGTGCACTGCATACTAACCCTATCAACCCATTTCAAGAGTTGAATGGTGATTTGGATTTGTTCTGGTGATCATAAGAATGAATGAGAAACATGGATGCAAGTGGGTAGTTGCAGTTTATGGATTCTGAGACTTGCCATGGCTGCAGTTTTGCTGTTACAAGGTAGTTGTGGAATGAAGGAGAAAACACCCAGCTCACCTGTGACTTTGAAGGGTAGCTGCGTTGTTGACTTTTGGAGGAAGAAATGGAGGACTTAATTTCCCTCTTCTGTCACACTAACATCTTTTGAGGTCAACTTTTGGAGGCTCCATCAGCTCAAGCACTCTCTGGTTGGCACTGCAATCTTCATTTTAAACTTCTTCCCAGATTGTGGCTGCCAGGTATCTGGATTCCAGCAATAACCTATACAATCTTTCAGAGGTTGTTGAAACTAATTCCCAAAAGATCTTGATTGCTGGCATCATTGGTAGTAAGGGATGACAATACTTCGGATCAGGGACTTGATCCGAAGGTGTTAGTCACCATTTTAAAGCGCTCCATGGCTCGGGACCTAGTTATCTGCGGGATCGGATCCTGCCCCATACATCCCTGCAGCCGATTTGCTCCCACAGAGAGGGGCTTCTCCGGGTGCCGTCCACTAGGCTATGCCAGCGGGCGACGCCCAGGGGAAGGGCCTTCTCTGTGGCGGGCCCAGCCCTCTGGAACGACCTTCCCTCCGAAATTAGAACAACTACGGACCTCCGCTCCTTCCGTCAAAAATTGAAAACACACTTTTTCTGCTTGGCCGGCCTAGGTTAGTCCTCCGTCTTTTGATAGAGTTTTAGGGTTTTTTTAGTGTAAAGTAATTTAGGGGATTTTAGCGCAGGGACAATTGTTTAATTCGTATTTTAATTATTTATCTTGTATGTATTTTATATTGGTTTTTTATTCCCTGTGCACCGCTCCGAGTCCCTTTGGGGAGAGGAGGCGGTATACAAATAAAATTATTATTATTATTATTATTATTATTATTACTTGTGGAGAGTCACAGCTTGCCTTCCTTCTCCTTAGTATGATGCAAACCTGTAAGAGCTGCAATCATGTTTGTAAAGGCAACCTTCATTTACCAAGTGCCTCATTTAATGTAGCGTCCAATACAGTGGTGAGAATCCAAATCTTTTCCTAACGATTCTATGAGAGCACGCTTCACATGTGCGTCCAGTACTCAAAGACCACCCTCAGTCGGCTGGTGAACTGAGCTGTTTTTTAGCTCAGCTGAGACACGGCAATCCGCTCTGCCATGTGAATCAGCTGAGCTAAAAAACAAGGGAATATAGGACTGGGAACGATGGGGGCAGGAAGGCCGGGCCAACAAGAGGTGGTATTTTTCAGTTCTCCGAACTACTGAAAATTTCCGCTACCGGTTTGCCTGAACCGGTTCAAACTGGCTGAATGTCACTTCTGGTCCCATGGTCATTTCATCATCATGTGTGTGCTTTGCACATGGCTTGTGACAAAGAGATTTAATACAGAAGGCGGAATAAAATGGTAAGTCGTGACAACATGATGTTTTGCTTAACAAGCAAAGGGGAAGTGAGGTCGTAAGCCCATCACAGTGCTGTGAAGTTTTGTTTAGAGAGCTTGGCACTTAGTGACGGAGTTGGTGCTCCCAATTATGGTTTTTTAGGAAGGAGTAAAATGTAACCATTTTAACTCCTCGTTTCTCTAGAACAGTGGTGGGTTTCTGCAGGCTCGCACCTACTCGCGAGAGCCGGTTGGTGAAATTTAGAGAACCGGTGAGAGGGGGTTCCACTGGCGTACCTGGAAGTAAATCTGGCCCACCGCTGCCAGTGACCCAACGGGAAGGAAAGGAAAGGAAAGGAAGGAAGGAAGGAAGGAAGGAAGGAAGGAAGGAAGGAAGGAAGGAAGGAAGGAAGGAAGGAAGGAAAGAAAGAAAGAAAGAATTTATCATCACAATTGAGTCCAAAATTTTGGTTGCTAAGCAAGAGCGTTGTTAAATGAGTTTCACCACATTTTAAAAGGTGGCCACTCCCACCCTGTCACATGACTGCCAAGCCACGCCCACAAAATAGGCCACACCTACAGAGTAGGTTCTAAAAAATTTGAAACCCACCACTGCTCTAGAAGTACTCTGTAACTTCCCAGTAATGTTCATGGAGTAAGAACTCAAAACAGGAAAGAGATCTGGTAACGGCAGTATAATCATGTAATATCATGACTGCCAACCCTATTTATGTTGAATAAACATTACTGCAAAAGAAATGCTGAAGAAGCATGGGAGAGGGCTTAAAATGTCTAGGAAGTTTCGTTCTTACATGTTATTAAACTATAGAACATTTTGGTGAAAGATACCTTTCTGCAAATTGCAAAAATATCCTCCCTCCTCCTTTTAGGTGGTTCCCAGAAGTGCAAAATATCTATTACCAAGGCAATAAACGAAAGCAGGTGCCTACCAATGCCAGCAGTGCCCAATTAGAAGCTTTCTTCAACTGTGCCGCAGCCTTAATGACCCAGCAACTGCAAAGCCTAGCTTTACGTTCAATGGAGGACTTCACAGATTTAATTGTGCAACCTACGGTAAGAAGGAATTTTTTTGACAAGCTTACTGACCTTTCCACATTGTTCCAAGTGACCCTTGTAAAAAAATAATGCATTAAAAAAAAAAAAGCAAGCTTCTGTTTAGAAAAAAAGAATGTATATTTTCTATATATATTCTTCTGAGATTGGATTTGGGAAGTTGATCTTTCAGAAAAAAAGACTTAATGGTGTATGATTCATGTTTTAATCAATCACTCAATCAATTAATCAATCAATGCTGATACTTTTAAGAGCCTGATACGCTTATACTAATGCATTGTGCAGATATTTTCCTTCCTGTGTCACATTTTTGGACTATGTGGCTAGTCAGCATTGCGTGGTCATAGCTAAAACAACTGACCCCATCACTCACATTCCTATATTTTGCTTTGTTCTGAGTTGTGTCATTTGTAAGTATTCTCCTGTACAAGCCATGTAATGGATTTAATTCTCTCTGGGCAGAAATCTATCTATGCCTTTGAACACCCTGGATTTATAATGCGACTGATTCTTGAGAATGAAACTATTACATTTGAACCTGAGTTTAGTGACTATGAAGCCATATTTATGAACATTTTTGTAATCATGATAAAAGCTGTTAATATGATTCCAAGAGTGGAGACCAAACTTTATTCAAAGTGGGTAAGGAATATTCTGATTATATTATTTGTGGGGTTGGGGGTGATTGAACAGTATGTATGTTCTGAAGATCTGCTGGTTCCCCAAAGCCCTTCTTGTGAATTCTGTGTATCTTGATTCATGACCACAATTGGGACTGGTATTTCTGTTCTAAGCTGTTGAGGCTGTAAGTTGAATTGGACCTGATTTTATGACAATTTTTAGGGTGATTGCTAAGTGAATCACGTGGTGGTTAAGTGAATCCAACTTTCCCAATGTGTGTTTTTTGCTGGAAGTAGGAAAAGATGGTCGCAAATGATAATCATGTGACAAGAGGACACTGCAAATATTGTAAATGCGAGCCAGTTGCCAATTGTCAGTTGCCAATTTGTGACCATGTGACTGTGGGGGTGATATGACAATTGTAACTGCAAGTACAGGTCGTAAGTCACTTTTTCTAAGGCTCGCAGAACTTGGTAGTTAAAATAATGGTGATAAGTTAGGAACTACCTATATGTGGATATATCAGCATTTAGTTGGCCAGCTGGGGATTTCTGGGAGTTGAAGTCCACGCATCTTAAAATTGCCAAGATAAAGAACACTGGCATATACTGGATTCCCTCATGTTGCACATCTATTTATGTATATTTCACATTTATCTCTTTTATTTCTTCCAAGCAGAAGAAATAAAATAATTGTTTTAAAATAATTAAAAACAAATTAAAAATCCAAGTTAACTTTTAAGATTAAGACTTAATAATAAATCAAGCATACATTTGAACTATGAATATTTAAACAATAACATTAGCATGCTTCACTTAAGGGTTGAATTAAAATATTTTCTGTCGTTTTTATGGCAAGATAGATAGGGTGGTAAACCATGCAAGAATGGCCTTTCCCATCTTGTTCTACGATTGCTAATGACAGGGAAATAATATGTACCAAAAATAAAATTCATCTGCTATAAAAAAAAAAGGTTGCCAACAATGGGGAACATTCCTGTGAATAGAATAGATATAAGGTGTCGTGAAGGGAGCATCAACACTTCTCAGATAGATTTGCAAATGACTCTGGCCCTTTTCATTCATGCCATCAGAGATGGGTTCATACCAGTTTGGATCGGTTTGGCTGAGTAGGTAGCAACTTGCCCTGCCATGGCCCCAAACCAGTTCTATCATCAGTACCGCCATCTTGATTTTTGGTTCTGCACATGCGCAGAACAATCTTCATTGCAAAAATGTAATTTCCCCCCTTTTCTAACGTGTGCATGCGCAGACCTTTTTAGGTGCCCAAGTGCATGTGTGTGAAGCAAGCCCGCATGTACAAACGTTTTTGCTCCCCGAACTGGCAACAACAACAACAACAACAACAACAACAATAATAATAATAATAATAATAATAATAATAATAATAATAATGCCAGAGTCGAAGAAAAAGAACTAGAAAAAATCATGAAATATTGCGACCTGGCCATCGAAACCACATGGCTATGGATGAAGCATGTCACAGTGACACCCATTGTCATCGGGGCACTTGGCACCATGTCCAAGAATTTTAATAAATATCTCAGCAAATTGCAGCTTCCTGCAATAACACCAGCGGAACTGCAAAAAACGGCGCTATTTGGCACATGTTATAGTCTACGAAGATACTTGGTTATAATAATAATAATAATAATAAATTGGAATTTATTAACCGCACCCTCTCCCCACAGGGACCCGGGGCGGTGCACAGGCATAATTAAAACAATATATAATAATACAGACATTACTAAAATAAAATTAAATAAATTACCCGTGCTAAAAATACAATTAAAAAACCCATTAAAATTTATCGTTAAAAGACAGAGAGAACTATTCAAGGCCGGCCAGTCGAAAGAGATGGGTCTTTAACTTTACACGGAAGGAGCGGAGGTCGGTGGTCGTTCTAATATCAGGGGGAAGGTCGTTCCAGAGGGCCGGGCCCGCCACAGAGAGCGCCCTTCCCCTGGGCGTCGCCCGCTGACAAAGTCTAGTGGACGGCACCCGGAGAAGCCCCTCTCTGTGGGAGCGAATCGGTCGTGAGGATGTGTGGGGCAGGATCCGATCTCGCAGATAGCTAGGTCCCGAGCCATGGAGCGCTTTGAAGATGATAACTAACACCTTGAAGCGCACCCGGAAGACGACAGGTAGCCAGTGCAGCTCGCGCAAGAGCGGTGTTACATGGGCAAACCTAGAGGTGCCCATAATTGCTCGCGCGGCTGCATTCTGAACTAACTGAAGCCTCCGGGTGCACCTCAAGGGGAGCCCCATGTAGAGAGAGTTACAATAGTCCAGTCGGGATGTCACGAGGGCATGAGTGACTGTGCGAAGGGCGTCCCGATCCAATAGGGGGCGCAATTGGCGGACCAGGCAAACCTGGTAAAACGCCCTCCTGGCCACGGCTGTCACTTGCTCTTCCATAGACAGCCGGGTATCCAGGAGGACACCCAAATTGCGCGCCCCATCCACAGGGGCAAGATGTTCGCCCCCTATGGCCAGCGTTGGAGAAAGCTGGTTGAATCGGGCAGCCGGAAACCACAGCCACTCGGTCTTGGTCGGGTTGAGCCTAAGTCCGTTACTTCCCATCCAGATCCGCACGGCTTCCAGGCACTGGCACATCACCGCTACGGCATCGTTGGGGTGGTTTGGGGTAGATATGTACAGCTGGGTGTCATCAGCGTACAGGTGGTACTCTACCCCAAAACCACGGATGATCTCACCCAGCGGCTTCATGTATGCGTTAAACAGGAGAGGCGAGAGGACCGACCCCTGAGGCACTCCACATGTGAGTGGTCTCGGTGTCGACCTCTGCTCTCCTGCCCGCACAAATTGCGATCGGCCAGAGAGGTAGGAGGAGAACCACCGTAACACGGTGCCTCCCACCCCCAACCCCCCCAGCCGATGCAATAGGATACCATGGTCGATGGTATCGAAAGCCGCTGAGAGGTCTAATAGGACCAGGATGGAGGAACATCCCCCATCTCTGGCCCTCCAGAGATCATCTACCAACGCGACCAATGCCGTCTCGGTGCTATGCCCGGGCCGAAAGCCGGACTGGCGCGGATCTAGATAGTCAACTTCCTCCAGGTGACGGGGAAACTGTTGTGCCACCACACTCTCAACAACCTTCGCCAAGAAGGGAAGGTTGGAGACTGGACGGTAGTTGTTCAAAAGAGCTGGGTCCAAAGAGGGCTTCTTGAGGAGGGGCCTCACCATAGCCTCTTTTAGGGAGGCAGGCAAGGAACCCTCGCTCAAGGATGCGTTGATAACCTCTTGGAGCCAGCCTCGTGTCACCTCCCAGGATGCCAGTACAAGCCAGGAGGGGCACGGGTCCAATGAACATGTGGTGGCTCGCAGTCGCCCACGTAACCTGTCCATATCCTCGGAAGTAACGGGGTCAAACTCCTCCCAAACAAGATCTCCCTCGTGGCATCCCACTGGGCCATGAATGGTGGCTAGCTCACTCTGTATCTGGGCGGTTTTCTCCTGCAGAAAAATCACAAATTCCTCTGCCCTACCCTGTAACGGGGCTTCCCGCTCCCTCTGTTGAAGGAGGGAACGGGTCACCCTAAACAGGGCGGCAGGGCGGTTTTCTGCGGATGCTATGAGGGTGGCGCAATGATGACGTTTGGCCACCCTCAGCGCCACAATGTAAGTCCGTAAATGGGCTCTCACTTGTGTCCGGTCAGATTCAGAGCGGCTAGCCCTCCATCTTCTCTCTAGGCATCTCTTGCGGCGTTTCATCACCCGCAGCCCCTCAGTAAACCAAGGAGCCAGGGTGGTTCGCCGCCGCGAGAGAGGCCGCAAGGGCGCGACCCGATCCAAGGCTCCCACGGCCGCACTATTCCATGCGGCCGTGAGGTCCTCTATCGGGGCGCGGGTCAGGGATACAGGAAATGGCCCAAGCGCTGTCTGGAACCCATCCGGGTCCATCAAGCGCCTGGGGCGGTACCAGATTGGTAACTCTGGTTCCGCCTCCCCGCGGAGGGGAGCAGCGGTCGGAAAGTCGAGTCGGAGAAGTGAGTGGTCTGACCATGACAAGGGTATGATGTCTATGTCCCCTGTACCCAGATCACTCTTCCATTGGCCCGAGACGAAGATGAGGTCCGGCGTATGTCCACCCTCATGAGTGGGGCCTTGAATTACTTGGGTCAGGTCCATGGCCGTCATGGAAGCCATGAACTCCCGAGCTACCGCGGATGATTCGCCCAACGATGGCAGATTAAAGTCCCCCATAACTATAAGTCTGGGGGTCTCCACTGCCACCGTGGCGATCACCTCCAGGAGCTCGGGCAGGGCTGCTGCTACATAGCGGGGAGCCAGGTATACAGCCAGCAAGCCCAACTGCCTCCCTAGGCCCCACTTCATGCAAAGGGACTCACAGCCGGAGGTCTGCGGCACAATGGTCTCTCTCGGCTCCAGGCCTTCCTTGATAATGACCGCTACCCCACCACCCCTGCCTAGGGCCCGCGGCTGATGAAATGCGCGGTAGCCTGGTGGGCACATTTCAACGAGGGGATGACCTCCCTCGTGGCCCAACCAGGTCTCCGCAATTCCTACCAGGTCCGGCTCCCCCTCTGACACAAGGTCACTAATGAGGGGGGCTTTGTTGACAACGGACCTGGCGTTGCAAAACATCAGCCGCAGACCCTGGCTCTGTATTCCCTGGCCACCTAGCCTGCGAGGGTTGTGGCACCCGACCGTTTTTAACCAACGGCTGCGTGCCACCAACCGGGAGGATGAGAATTGTCTCCCCTCGGTCCTGCCCCTCCCCACGACCCTCTGAATTGGTATGCCCTCCTGAGGAACGACTCGGGTATCCCCCTGCCTTTCGCCTTCCGCTTCCCGCCGTCGACTGCTATCCTGGCCCTTACTACTAATTGCTGTTTCCATCTCCATCTGTCTATATCTAACCCCCTCCCTTGAACCCCCTAAAAAAGATAATTTACATAAATTAGACACTAAAAACCCCCTAAGGCCGCGCTTCGCCCATCTCTTCGGATTTACAATACCATCATCGAGATGTGCCCTAGATAATTCAAGGGGCCATACCTGCGAGAGCGGGGACTCTCGCAGCGATAGCAGGCTTGCTCTGGAATACATTTTTTTTTAAATATTTTTAAATAAATAATTAAAATTCAATAATTACATATATAAAAATGGCATAAGGATGCTGGCAGCAAACTGTATCAACCATTAGCACCAGTCAATAGTATTTGTAATATGCATTTTTAAATGTTCAGTTCGCTGAGTTTCATGTTTTATGAATAAAGTAAATAATAATAATAATAATAATAATAATAATAATAATCTTTATTGTCATTGTACTAAAATTACAATGAAATTGGTTAATAATGTAATTATAATTGTAATTATTACATTATATAATTATAATGTAATAATTATTAAGTAATGCTGGAAGCAACCCACCCCTGCACGCCATAAATTGCAGATCAAGGGCTTGGCTGGCTGAATTCTCTGCTGGCATATTGGAGTTTCCACTTGAATCCTTTAGCCCAGGTTTCCCCAATCTTTTGCCCTGTAAAAGTGCTGAATAACATTCTCATTATTCTTCATCAGCTGGGGCAGGTAGGCAGGGATGACCAGAGTCATAATCCAACACATCTAAAGAAGGCCAAGTTGGGAAAAGCTGGAACAGTTGCACAGCTGCATGATGTTCAGCGGTAGGATTGCATGGGTAATCTAACATCATTAAGTATTTGCTGATTAATTTTATTAGTGGTATAAAAGGAATTCTATTATTTTGAAAGCCTGAAAGCAAATCCAAATCGCTGAATTTGAAGCCTATCATCCCTGATGAAATTCTGGACGCACATAAGCAGAAAATTAGGGATCAGATTGTCAAGGAGAGTGTGGCACCAATCGAACATCTCAAATTGTACGATAAATACCACGATTTGATAATCAAACAAGCAGAGCGGGATATCGATCAGTTCCTCTCGGAGGACCACACATTTGAAGAAATAACGGCCGAAGTGGCCAGGTATCAAAGCATTCGTGATGACATTCAGTACAACTCCAGAAAGGTAGTGTATTCAATGAATGGCAAGTACCTTTTTATTTCATGTCACTTGATACTTACTATATGTAGTACAACAGGTATAGTAATTTTATGATTTGTTGTACTCATTAGCATTTAAAGCTAATACCACTGACAATCTAGTATGGAACTATAATTAGACATAATGCTTAGCTAAGACTTTTTTTTCATCAGGACATTGATCTCATTTGATCTTATAATAGGGTCATGCATTATTAAGCGAAGCATGAACAAACCACATTATGTTTTTGTCCTGCGTATGAGCTGAGCCAGTGTATTCATCCCTGTATGTTTGCTAAAGTATGCTGTCTAATCAGTGTCCTTTGTGCCGGATCTTATGTGCAGTCACTAATCACTGGCATTTAAGTCAATAGTATGGAATACACGTTTCTCATCACGGAGAAGCTAACTTTGCTTGGGGTGTTATAAATGTTCTGTCTATGATGTGCTTATCGGCTTCAATGCCAGGGGGTGAATATTGGGTATTGTGTTGTAACAGTTGGTTGGCAGGCTAATTACTCAAAAGGAATTGCTTATCCTCATTTTTTTTCAGCTTTGGGTAGATGGGGGAGATGTTAACTCCACAATGACAAAGCCCTATATAGAACTATAGATAGCAAAAAACACTTCCTTCTTCTTTTGGAAAGAATCAGTATGGTAAAGGTAAAGGTTCCCCTCGCACCTGTGCTAGTCGGTCCCAACTCTAGGGGGCGGTGCTCATCTCTATTACAAAGCCAAAGAGCCAGAGCTGTGACATAACTAAACATGGAGCGCTGTTACCTTCCCATCAAAGGTGGTCCCTATTTTTCTACCTTCATTTTTGCATGCTTTCAAACTGCTAGGTTGGCAGAAAGTGGGACAAGTAATGGGAGCTCACTCCGTTACATGGTGCTAGGGATTTGAACTGCTGAACTGCTGATCTTTCTGATCAACAAGCTCAGTGTCTTAGCCACTGAGTCACCATGTTCCTTCAGTGTGGTGGAACTGGTTTTTTTTTCACTAGACAGGGAAATCTACTAAGAGAAGGGTATACATGACTAAAGACCCAAGATATAAAATTGGTTTAATAAAATAAATGACAGCCTTACTGGAGAAAGCTCATGTATTCCTAACAGCCAGTCAGAATTTCTTCCAACATTATTATATTCATGAGATGGAACAGATTTCTCCACTTTATTTCATATAAAAAATATAATTGTACACAGGGCCAGGAGGCACATCTTGTCTTTTTTAAAATTGTTTTTAGATTTTTCAAAATTTCCACTTGATTAATTGTTATAAATAACTCAAGGCAACAAACTTACCTAGTACTCCTTCCTCTTCCTATCGTCCCCATAGCAACAAGTGAGATTGGTTGGTTGAAAGAGGCCCAAAGTCACCCAGGCTGCTTTCATGCCTAAAGAAAGATGTCAAATGGGGAGCATGCCTTTCCCACCCCTCACAACCATGAGAGGACAGCTCCTTGAAAGAGCAAGTCTTCCAGCCTTCTGCAAGGACAACTTGTGCTTCCCAAGGGCTCCCTCATTGTACAAAAATCCACTGTATCATATCGTGGTTTCCTTGGTGTGGTTCCCCATCATGTCACCTTAGCTTAAAAAAAAAGAGCAAAGAGCAGAGAGACCCCAAGGAGATATCATAACATGAAGCAAGGGAAGTATGTTCTTCCTGCAGGAATTTGTAGAGAAACTTCTCATACCCCATTTGTTTCTCCCCCACTAATGGATGGAAACTGTCCAGAACCATTCTGGCATTGGGTTAGATCAGTGATGAAATTCAAATTGTTTTACTACCAGTTCTGTGACTTGGCGAGCCTGGCAGGGGAAGGATATTTCAAAATCCCCACTCCTTTGCCACTCTGGGGCAAGCCAGAGGTGATATTTGCCAGTTCTCTGAACTACTCAAGATTTCTGCTACTGGTTCTCCAGAACCTATCAGAACCTGCTGAATTTCACCCCTGGTTAGATGTTTCTGACAGGCTTTCAAGGCAACAGCAATCAGTCTAAAGGTAGTGTAGTTTGCTCTGCCACCCATTTCAAGATTCATCTGCCATCACTGCACTCTTTGAAGTGAATTCTATAGTATAATCATGTAGATGATGAAGAGATGATTCAATAATACAATACAATACAATACAATACAATACAATACAATACAATACAATACAATACAATACAATAGCAGAGTTGGAAGGGACCTTGGAGGTCTTCTAGTCCAACCCCCTGCGTGGGCAGGAAACCCTATACCATTTCAGACAAATGGCTATCCAACATCTTCTTAGAGACTTCCAGTGTTGGAGCAGTTTACAACTTCTGGAGGCAAGGCGTTCCACTAATTAATTGTCCTAACTGTCAGGAAATTTCTCCTCAGTTCTAAGTTGCTTCTCTCCTTGATTAGTTTCCACCCATTGCTTCTTGTTCTATCCTCAGGTGCCTTGGAGAATAGTTTGACTCCGTCTTCTTTGTGGCAACCCCTGAGATACTGGAACACTGCTATCATGTCTCTCCTAGTCTTTCTTTTCATTAAACCTGACATATCCAGTTCCTGCAACCGTTCTTCATATATTTTAGTCTCCAGTCCCCTAATCATCTTTGATGCTCTTCTCTGCACTCTTTCTGGAGTCTCAGCATCTTTTCTACATTGTGGCGACCAAAACTGAATGCAGTATTCCAAGTGTGGCCTTACCAAGGCATTATAAAGTGGCATTAACACTTCTCGTGATCTTGATTCTATCCCTCTGTTTATATAGCCTAGAACTGTGTTGGCTTTTTTGGCAGCTGCTGCACACTGCTGGCTCATATTTAAATGGTTGTCCACTAGGACTCCAAGATCCCTCTCACAGTTACTGCTATTGAGCAAGGTACCACCTACACTGTACCTGTGCATTTTGTTTTTCTTGCCTAAATGTAGAACCTTTCTCTTTTTCCCTTCAAATTCCCTTCCTATCAGCATTGTGTAATATGGTTGGAGCCATGCCTTTGCTGTTTGGAGGGCTCCCTTTTCTTTTTTTAGCTATCTCTCAGTCTGAAAGGAATCATTTTAGTTTTGTTTTTGGTGTGAAACTTTAGAATTTTTGTCAAATGTGTATTTTGAAAAGTTTAGGAATATCCAAAGTCTGGGATTGAAAAGAGTTTGGGATGTTCCCTGCATTGTACTTTCCCCAATCCTAATTGTACCAATGAAGTAAATGAACAGTGCTTGGTAGCTAATTTTTTTTTTAAGCTTTGAAAGCAAATTGTGTGCAACTTTCTTATAGCTCATAACTGCTGAAATATTTATCATGGATAAAACCAATGTAAAAGTTCCCCTCAGAGTGTTCCATGCAGTCTGAGATGAGGGCCTGGGCAGTTTCCCTAACAGTAATACACATTGAAGGGTGAACTAGCAAATAAGAACCTTTTCTACTTTGCACTTCATCATCCATGATCTGAGTTTTATTGGGCTACATTATCAAAGTCCTCCATCTCTTTCAGTTCATTATAACTGATTCAACTGCTCACAGCTCTTATCTCTTTTGTGATTAGAGTATCTTGCAACTGCTATGAATGGGAAGTCAACCATCTATTTTTAATAATACACTGCTGCCGATGACATTGGGGACAAAACAGAACAGAAACTTGATATCCCTTGGGATTCTTGTGATATTTAGAGTTTATTTTCGATTTTTGCTGGCAATTCTTTTTCTCATCAATGCTTGTGTTGTAGTGTATTCGCCTAGGAATGTTTGAGTTACATTGCGATGAACTGATCAGATCACTGGCAAAACGAGCTGATTCCATTTGCTCCAAAATAATTGGAAAAATGTTCAAAGATCATCAAGATCTAAATACAAGGTAAATGTCTTATTTGGAAGGATGCAAATAATTGTAGTTCTGATACAGTTGTGGTAGCAGGCAGCATATTGTTCGCAACAATTGATGCCTGGAGATGGGGATACCGTATTTTTTTGAATATTAGAAGCACCTTTTTCCCTCCCCTTCCTGGGGAGGGCAGAAATGAGTGAAAAATGGGCCGTTTTTTGCCCCTAACCCTCAGCAGCATTCTATAAGCCTATTAAAGGCTATGAATGCAATTTTTTTGACAAAAGGGCCCATTTTTGTGAAAACTGCCATTTTTGCTCATTTGGGGGGGGGGCACCCCCAGGAGCATTCTGCATGCCCCCTAAAGGCTATTCATGCCTTTTTTGGAAAAATAACGGGTCTGTTTTTATTCTCCAAAAAATATGGTATGTATTCCAGTTTCTTGAATTATATCCTATCTGTTCTGAAATGGTTTTATTGTCGGCCCACAGTGGTGTCCAGATATACATGTACATGGGAAACAGTTACATGCTTGCAAGGTTGCTTCTAGAGATGTTCTATTGCTACCACTAGAATAATGGTATCTGTATCTTATTATGTATTATATCATTATATATAATATACAATATCATTCATTATATAGTTATAATTGCTAGAACCTGTCATGTAGGCATGGAAGGAACCAGAGGTGTCTTTCACATAATTTAGCACCGGTTTGCCGCGCACCAAAAATGTGTGTGTGCGCCTTCTGTTCATGTGCTTTGCTCGCCCACACATCAGCACTACTGGTTTGCCCGAACTGGTCCGAACCGGCTGAATACCACCACTGGTGGAAATGAACTCTCTTCTATTCTTTCTGTAATTTCTGATCTGTTTATATTTGCTTAAGTTAGCAATAGCCTAACATCTTATTATAAATGTCCTCATTTTTCTTTTCATTGAGGAAGCTCCATTCTCCTTTTTTGCAGCTTTCCATAAGACCATCATAGCTTGCATTTTTATGTCAGTAATAGATGTGCCAGGAAGTGGGGAGTGCAGACTGGTTCTTTCAGTCTCTTTATTTGATTGCTTAGAAATTCAGGATGATGTACAGTATTTTGCACTCCTTCCTATCATTTTGTTTTCTCCACAAACACAAACCTGCAGTTCAGATTGGTCTGAACAGGAGTCACTGCCCCAAATCCTCCAATGAGTTTCTGTGGCAAAGGGAGGGCTTGAACTTGACTCTTCCCACTTGTAGTCCCAAACATATTAATTGATACTACACTGGCAGTCTGCTTACCAATGGTAACAGGCCTTCTGTCATCGTTCTGAATAATGAACTCCAGGAAGTCAGGACTCTGATACTTTATTCAGGTTCAAGAGATCCTTTACATCAGGGGTCCCCAACCTTTTTTGCACCAGGGACCGGTTTCATTTTAAAGAAAATTCTGCAGACCGGCTGAGTGGCTCAGCAGTCATGTGACTGGGTGGGCGTGGCCAACTTGGAAAATGTGAAACTCACTTAACAATGATCTTGGTTAGCAACCAAACTTTTGGCCTCAACTGTGGTCATAAGTTTGTTTTCTTTCTTTCTTTCTTTCTTTCTTTCTTTCTTTCTTTCTTTCTTTCTTTCTTTCTTTCTTTCTTTCTCTCTCTTTCTTTCTTTCTCTTTCTTTGTCTCTGTCTCTCTTTCTTTCTCTCACTATTTCTTTCTTTCTCTCTTTCTCTCTTTCCCTTTCTCTCTTTATTTCTTTCTCTTTCTTTCTTTTTCTCTTTCCCTCTCTTTTTCTTTCTCTTTCTCTCTTTCTGTATCTTTTTTTGTCTCTTTCTCTGTCTATCTTTCTCTCCCACTTTCTTTTTCTTTCTTTCTCTTTCTTTCTCTCTGTCTCTCTCCTTCATCCGCCCATCTCTGTCACTCTGTGTGTGCGCGTGTGTCTGTCTGTCTTGCATTCACTCATTCTGTGTCTCTGTCTATCTTTCTCTCCCTCCCTCCCTCTCTCTCTCTCTATGTGTGTCTGTCGTCATCGTCGTCCCCCCTCCCCAGCCTCCTCAGCCCGCCTGCTTGGTCGCTCGTTCGCTCGTTCAGGCTCCGTGGCTGGGTAGGAACCGGGCTGGAGAGGAGGAGGAGGGAGGAGGGGGCAGCCCATTGGGCAGAGCGCGCGGGAGAACGCAGGAGGATGGTGGGGGCTCTTCCTCCACCCTCGTCGACGGAAGGACTCCTGTGCGCCGCCGGAGCAACCCTCCCGACGAGGGTGGAGCAAGAGCCCCCACCATCCTCCTGCGTTCTCCCGCGCGCTCTGCCCAATGGACTGCCCCCTCCTCCCTCCTCCTCCTCTCCAGCCAGTTCCTTCCCCCGCTGGTGGAGCCTCCGCAGCCCCTGGAAAAAAATGAGTGGCCGGCATGCCAGCAGGGAAGGGAATCGGTGGCCGGTCCGGCGGCGCCCAGGAGTCCCTCCGCCGACGAGGGAGGAGGAAGAGCCACAATCCAACAGCGCGAACAGGCGCGCCTGTGTTCTCCCGTGCGCTCTGCTCAGGGGGCTGCCCCCTCCTCCCTCCTTCTCCTCCTCTCCAGCCCTGCGGCCCGGCTCCCACCCAGCCACGGACCGGCACCGGTCCGCGGCCCGGGGGTTGGGGACCCCTGCTTTACATCATATTGGCACTTAGAAAGGTGAAGCTAGCTTTAAATTATTCCCGTGCTTAGGGATAGTTAAAAGAATGAGACCTCTTCACCCTGCTGTCTCTCAGCTCACATGGGCCCAGTGGTGGGTTCCTACTGTTTCAGACTGGTTCAGCCAAACCGGTAGTGGTTTGGCAGCCTGGGTCGCTGGAACCGGCAGCAACCCAGGCCTGCCATGCTCCCGAACTGGTTCTCCGGGAAGCTCCGTAGGCACCAGCATCTTGTTTTTCACTTCTGCACTTGTGCAGAACAGTTTTTATTGCACTGTGTATGCGCATGCAGCACGCATCAAGTGCATACACACATGCAAAGTGCGCATGTGCAGCCCGCCCACAAGCAAACCAGCAGTAGTGCCTGCCGGAATCCACCCCTGCATGGGCCAACCAGTCCAGATGTAGGTTCCCGCTCAACTTCAACAGGTATCCGTTGACATGACCTTGGTTCACACCACTGTGGGATGTTATGGCTAGCCAGCTGAGGCAGCATATTCCTGAGTCCCTCCCACATGCTCTCCTCCTCCCCCTTGAATGACAACAAAGAAACAAAGCAGAAGTAAGCATGGCTTCAGCTGAAGTCGTTTTCTAGGTTGACACCTTCAATCTCAAGGTGCTATAATCCTGCAGGTATTTAGATTTGTACCCTTCATGTTTGTTGCATATGCATGTGAGATGTGAGTGCATGACATGTTTGCTTTTCCCATTTCAGGCTCTGTGAAGAGTTTGAGAGGATAGCAGAAAGAGCCCTTTCCACCCCATCAAATACACACGAGTTAATGGAATTTAAGGTATGTGTTCTTTGGTAAATGGGAATAGATTTATTCTTTTGAAAAACAGAAAGCAAAGATTCTCTCAATTCTAAGCAAAATCTTATGTAGTATGCAGAAGCATTTCTGGAAACAAAACAACTTATTAAGAGCAAGTCTTATTAAGAGCAAGTCTTATTAAGAGCAAGTCTATTAAGCGCCTCAAAACGCTTCTGTTCCAACAAGCCGGCCTAGTATAACCCCCGATACTGAGTTTTAACATTGTAAATTTTAATTAGAGATTTTATAAGTTGGTTTTAGCACGGGATTATTATTTAATAGCTTTTTAATATGGGTATTTATATGTATGTTTTGGTTTTAAATTGCCCGTGCGCCGCCCTGGGTCCTTTTTTAGCAGAAGGGCGGGGTATAAATTGGATTAATAAATAATAAATAAAAGTCGCCTTCCTTGATCGTCACTGAAAAATGCCTGGATGTTTTGCATCTATGTTAAAATATAATTTTACACGGTCAACAAAGCAAGAATCTTTTCAAGTTATTTCAAGTGCAGTGGAACAGGTTTCAAGCAAGGAGAAGCAGCCAAAAACTCCAGGGATATATGAAGTCATCTGCATAGCCATTGTACCTAAAGAAACCTGATTTCATGATACCCTACCAAATATAATGTGGAGAATGATGAAAAAGGGCATCAAAAACTCTAAATTAAATATAAAGGTAAAGGTTCCCCTCGCACATATATGCTAGTCGTTTCCGACTCTAGGGGGTGGTGCTCATCTCCATTTGAAAGCCGAAGAGCCAGTGCTGTCCGAAGACGTCTCCATGGTGGCTGGCATGACTAAACGCCATAGGTGCATAGAATACTGTTACCTTCCCACCAAAGTGGTCCCTATTTCTCTACTTGCATTTTTTGCGTACTTTAGAACTTCTAGGTTGGCAGAAAGTGGGACAAGTAATGGGACCTTACTCCGTTATGCAGCACTGGGAATTTGAACTGCTGAACTGCCAACCTTTCTGGTTGACAAGCTCAGTGTCTTAGCCACTGAGCCACTGTGTCCCATTAGAAATCAGATACATCAAGCCACAGAGAAATATAGCTCCCAACCCAGTCATCTAGGGAAAATGATCTTATATAAGAATGAGATATGGTACCATCTATTTGATATTACCATCCCATTCATTATGGTCCTATGTTAAAAAAAAAAATGTTAATCACAGCCTTTTGCTATCAAATGTTACAAAAGCCTGTCTTCTAAAAAGTTTATCTCCCTATTAATATTCAATGAAACAAAACTATTTCATTGAACAAGACACACCACAGAGATAATCCAATATTTTATAAGTTCGTAATGAAGCTTTTTGAAGTATGTAATGATAGCTGTTTTGAAGATTAAGGTGAGATACTAGCAATTTTGTAGCTAGCAAACTCCTTGGGGGGCTATACATAGTTTTACAAATGTATTAAACAATTCATTTACTTGTTTATTTTTGTGCTAAAATCCAAATAATGTACCTTAAAAGCGATAAGGTGAAGTTCTGGTCCCTAAAGCTCATTTTCTGTGGAACTCTCCAAATAATTTTCTGACATCAGGAAGGAAGAGGTTTGGCATGGTGTTTATTTTTTGGCTTCCCAATCTAGCTTGGGGCTACCCATTCAAATGTGATCCAGTTCCAGACCTGCTTACATGTTCAGCTTAATGAAGATTGATAAAGTGCTGTCATTCACATGGAATAAATTGAACAGGAAGGAGCCAGTATATTGGATATCAAAGTGATACTGTACCAGTTGAGAACTATAGGCTTGTGACCTAGTTCATTCAGCGAGTACTCTGGTAGGCTCATGAATGCTATCTCTAAATAAAATACCAATTTTGATACATAGGACATTGAACTTGTATGATCTGATTTTAATGAATTTTAGTATGCAAACCCTGTTCTGTGTTCAGAAATGAGTCCAGTTGTTTAATGTTTCTTCCCAAACAGGCATATATAGATAAAGTGGAACAAGTTGACATGCTGGAAATGGAACAAAAATTAGTTGATGTCAAAAATTCCCTGGCCTTCCTGATAGAATGTGCAAACTTTTCACCAGTTGATATTCGCCTAAACAATAGTGTCTTTCAGTGGTATGGACGGATGGGGGAGATTTTTGAAGAACATAGAAAGATCATTAAAGAAAAAACTGAACAATTTCAAGAAGGACTTAAAGTTAGTGTTCTTTTTTTATTTTGAATAGTTTGCTGAGTTAATCAAATTTGCATGCAACAGCTCTCACTTTAAAAATAGTGGATAGCTATTAACTGCTTGGACAAGTGATAATGAAGATTTTGCTACTAATAGGTATATGTATAGGCCATATCAAAATATCTGAAATAAAATGAATTTGCTTTGATCTAGCAAGACAGATTTACATATTTAGGCCAGCTCTGTAATGTTGCTAGAGATGAAAATGTATATCCAGATGTTATTCCTTATCTGCACTGAAGTGCTTATTTAGTATTCACATCTGTCATGCAAATAGGGATGTTAGGCAAAGCATTTGCCTGTAATTATAGCCTGAGGCTTAGCAATACACAGTTTTTAGTATTACCTATTAGAATTTAATCCTAATCCTTTAAAAACCGTGTATCAATTGGTGCCATGGAGAAGATTTAAACCGATTACTTTTCAGGCACTTGGCTGATTACAATAGTAAAAATGGTAAATAGTGGCAAAATTGCACCATTATACACCATTGTAATGCTGAACAGTTTTCTTCAGTTTACCTGTGTTTATATGATGAATTTGGATGTTTGTGTTTTTAGATGCGCTGTGAAAGATTTGTGGAGGAATTGGAGAGTTTTGCTAAGCAAGTTGAAGAATTTTATTCTTATGGTGACATTCAGGAGGTCAATAGATATTTGAAAAAAGCCCAAGCCCTGAATACCAAGTTAGATGCAGCTGCTGATAAGGTAAGGTCTTCTGTTTTCGTTATAATTGTTTTGGCTTAATTTGGTAAAGGAACATATTATTACCATGGTGAATAGCACAGATTCAATAAATGGATATCAGAAGATGGATATTTGAAGATCTTAGATCCTAAGAATATTTGACCAGTGATCTGACTGAATATATACTTTGTATATGCTTTGTTTACATTTGAAATTATTATTAACTATGTAGACAATTGTTGGAAGAAATGTCCATCTGGGTTCAGCTCCAAGTGGGGAAAAAGACACTGGAAACATGGAGGTTGCTTGGAAAGATGGCTTAATGGTGGACAGGATCACATGGCTTGAGTTCTTGAACAGAAAAGGAGGATCACATGCGTCCAGATGTTGGGTGAAGAAGAAAAGAGACCAAGATGCTGATGCTAAAAGTTCCTGGCTTTATGCCCTCTCTAGCCTTTGATCTTGATGTTGTATTCTGATTGGTTGTCAGACTCCCATGGGGCCATGCAGGGGCAACACTTTGCGTTATGCTTTGAGTCCAAGTTTGGTTGAGCATTGCTTCTTCTTAGGTGCCATGTAATGGGTTTCTGTGGAAGGCTAATCCTACCTTTGTTGTGTAGAGTAGACTAGCTCAGGTTGTTTTAATGGCCCATTGACAAAGGTGGGGCCTATTAAGAGTGAGTCTGTTTCCTGCCTAAAAATATGTTTCTCCATTTCTTATCCAGGGAAATGTAATATTCTGCCTTTTTAATATTTCCCAGGATATTTCATTTTTCTAGGAGAGGGGTGGGTTTTAACTTCCTACACATAAACAATTTTTCTGACAGCGAGAACAATCAACCAATGAAACAGCTTGCCTTCAGAAGCTGTGGGAGCTTCATCACTGGGAGCTTTCAAGAAGAGACTGGACTGCCATTTGTCAGAAATGGTGTAGGGTCTCCTGCTTGGGTGGGGGGTTGAACTAGAAGACCTACAAGGTCCCTTCCAACTCTGTTAATCTATTAAATACACTTATTAGTAAGGCCTTCAGTATATATTCTCAGGTTCTGTTTCTTCTTGTAACCTTCTTTAGTCTTATCACAAAAAAGTTGACAGTTAAGCTTTTAGATAGAGCTCCATGTTACACTGATCTCACTCTAGTACTTCTGCCTTTAAGGACTACAAGGTCAATCAGAAAAATCAGATCTAAAATCATAAGGTATCTTTTGTCTGGTTAAAATTTGTAGTAAAGCAATGATGTGTTTATTTTTTAATAATTTTTTGTGTGTGATCTCTGTAGATTGATCAGTTTAATGCAGAAGAGGAGGCCTACGGATGGCTGACATCTCAGTACCCTCAGCGTAAAAAAATTCAAGATACTTTGAAACCATACCTTCAGCTTTATGAAATGACAGTAGACTTCAATACCAAATATAGGAACTGGATGGACGGAATATTCACTAAAGTGAATCCAGACCAAGTTGATCAAGACACGGGAAACACTTGGCGTGCACTGTATAAGTTAGAAAGAACCTTCCACGACTCTCCAAATGCTTTATTTCTAACAACAAGGATCAAGACAAAGGTGGAAGAATTTAAGGAACACATTCCATTGATTCAAGTAATCTGCAACCCTGGTTTGCAAGATCGTCATTGGGAGACCATGTCAAATATAGTCGGGTACCCTCTGAAACCTTCTGAAGATTCAACTGTCTCTTCTTATATTGATATGCATCTCGAGCAATATTTAGAAAAATTTGAAACCATTAGTGAAACAGCCAGCAAAGAACATTCCCTTGAGAAGGCCATGGTGAAAATGATTTCAGAATGGGACACCATGGAATTTATTCTCCTTCCTTACAGAGAAACAGGGACTTATATTTTATCAGCTGTAGATGACATTCAAATGTTGCTGGATGATCATATAGTCAAAACTCAGACCATGCGAGGATCTCCTTTTATCAAACCTTATGAGAAAAAAATGAGGTATTGTAAAATGATTCTTAAGAGATTTGATATTATACACAAGGGACCTTGGTTTATTTGTCAAATTGCTTTGCTCTGGGAATCAAGCTACCTACGAGAGGCCGATGCATTGTTAAATGTCAGTTATTGATCTAACATTTAGCAGAGGAAGCAGAAATGTTGGGTCATTTAATATGATGAGTGGAAATCTCGTAAGCAAGAGCAGAAATACTTGGTCACTCCAATTTCTGTAGAGGGTAACGGGAATGGCCTTGAGGGGCAGCAGGAAGAACTGCTGTCAATGCAACAGTCAAATAAAAGAAAACGGAGTCTGGGACAGAACAAGCTCCTCCCTATTTTATATAAGCATAAAGAAGGGATGGGAGAGGTTCATTCAAACTTGCAAGATTCTGTTACTGTAACTTTACAATAAAAAGTCTACCCTACTCTACATCCCTTCGGCCGATTCGCTCCCACAGAGAGGGACTTCTCCGGGTGCCATCCACTAGGCAATGCCAGGGGAAGGTTCTCTGGCACGACCTACCCCCCGAACTTAGATCTACCACGGACCTCCGTTCCTTCTGCCAGCAACTAAAGACCTATCTTTTCCAACAGGCCGGCCTGGCCTAACCTACCGTACCTAGCCTTAGTTTTTAGTAGATAAATTTTTACATTGGTTTTATGGGTTAGTTTTAATGGGGTAGATTTTAGCACAGGGTGGTAATTTAATATAGTTTTAAGTATTTATGTATTTATTTTGTGATATATTATGTTTTTTACATTTCCTGTGCACCGTCCCGAGTCCCTTCGGGGAGAGGGGGCGATTAATAAGTCGAATAAATAATAATAATAATAATAATAATAATAATAATAATAATAATAATAATAATAATAATAATAATAATAATAATAATAATAATACATTAGTCTACACGACTTTGTCTACACATTAGTCTACACTACTTTGATTTTCTAGTCTAGTCTATCTTGAAGGGTTGACACGTTCTCCCTAAAATTCATTTCACTCCAGTTTGTTTCTTCATGGGGTTCTGAAGAGCAAAAGAAAATTATAGGTTGTACACATGGAGTAGGGAAAATAATACATTCTGCAAATATATTTTACTTTGCCAGGAGACACATTTTGATTTCATGGGACTTTAGTTATTTCCAGGGGTGAACATCATGGCAAGATTCAAAATATGATCTTCCAAAAAGTTATAAACAAGAAGATGGGAGAGGTTGTGTTTTTTTTAAAAAAATTCTTATCATGTTCTACTTTTTGCCTGTGACTTGACTTGGCCTAAGAAGGGAGACTATTGTGCTCCTCCTCCTTTTTGCTGTGCTATTTATCTCTTCAGGAATGCAATTATTACAGCTTTTGCTAGCTCTTAGAACTGAGGGATCTGAATGTACATTGGCCAGCTCATACACAGTGCTTTTAAAAAAAAAAAAATTCAATTGTCCTTTGACAGTATTCAGGGTGCATTTGTGATAGAGGTTTGTGCTAATTGGTTGTATCTTTTATTTATATCTATTATGTATTCTGAAAATAGAACCTGGGACTTCTTGGTTCAGAAGGTGAATCTGATACATGCCCAAGTTTGGGCCTTCACAGTAGTAATATGAGTGAAAGCATTCCATTATTGAGTCCACAGATTATTGAATAGCGGTCCTCTTGATTATGAGTCAGGCTCTTTTAAGAAAGGATGGAAACAACAAGGCACTTGCATTAAGGCTTCTGCAGATGTTTTTGCAGCCGTTTCCCCCATTTGACAGTTGAGCAGAACCAGGTGATACCACTAAAGGAAAATATTTGTAGCTCAGGGTTGAAATGTAGGGTCCTTGGTGTTATCTGGTTGGTCGTTTTCTTTGAAAATGGGCCACTACCCAAACTACCATGTTTCCTCGAAAATACTACTACCATCTGGGATGAGTTTGATCCTGTGACCCTCGAGGGCATGGACAGGATTATGGGGAGACTTAGTGCTGCCACTTGTGTGCTGGACCCGTGTCTCTCTTGGCTAATTTTGGCTTCCCGGGAGGTGACACGAGGCTGGCTCCAGGCGATTACCAACGCTTCATTGAGAGAGGGGTTCATTTCTACTGCCCTGAAGGAGGCGGTAGTGAGGTCCCTTCTCAAGAAGCCTTCCCTGGATCCATCTTCTCTAGCCAACTATCATCCGGTCTCCAACCTTCACTTTGTAGCAAAGGTTGTTGAGAATGTGGTAGCACATCAGCTTCCCCAGTACCTGGAGGAAGCTGTCTACCTGGATCCATTTCAGTCAGGTTTCAGGCCTGGGTACGGCATGGAGACGGCATTGGTCCCATTGGTTGATGATCTCTGGTGGGCCTGGGACAGGGGCTGTTCCTCTGTCCTGGTCCTATTAGATCTCTTGGCGGCTTTCGATACCATCGACCATGGTATCCTACTACGATGACTCGAGAGGTTGGGAGTGAGGGGCACCATTTTGTGGTGGTTCTCCTCCTACCTGTCGGATCAATCGCCGTTTGTGTTGACTGGAGGACAGGGATCGACCCCGAGGCCCCTCACTTGTGGGGTGCCCCAGGGGTCGGTTCTCTCGCCCCTCCTGTTTAACATATATATGAAACTGCTGGGTGAGATCATCCGTGGTTTTGGGTATGGTATCATCAATATGCTGATGATACCCAACTTTTCATCTCTACCCCAAACCACCCCAACGATGCCCTCAACGTGATGTCCCGATGCCTGGAGGCTGTGCGGATCTGGATGGGGAGGAACACTCACCCCTTTTAGGCGGCCTGCATTGGTTGCCAGTTGTTTTCCTGGTGCGATTCAAGGTATTAATTAAGACCTTCAATGCGCTCCATGGCTTAGGCCCAGGTTAGTTGCGAGACCACCTACTGCCACTGGTAGCTTCCCATCGTCCAGTATGATCCCACAGAGTTGGCCTCCTCAGGGTGCCGTCAGCCAGACAGAGCCGGCTGCTGACCCCCAGGGGAAGAGTTTTCTCTGTCGGAGCGCCTTCCCTTTGGAATGAGCTATCCCCGGAGCTTCGCATAATTCCCGACCTCCCTTCCTTCCGGCGCGCCCTAAAAAGCTGGCTTTTCCAGCAAGCCGGCCTGGCCTGAGTAAAATAAACTATTAATTTTAATTGTTAATTGTTAATTTAATGTTAAATTTAATTGTAAATTGTCAATTAATTATTGGATTTACTATTTAATCTTTTTAAAAAACTTTTGTAATATGTGTTTTTATGTTGTGCACCACCCTGAATCCTTTGGGAGACGGGTGGCATATAAATCCAATAAATCCTAATTCTAATATCCCTCCCACTCTGTTGAGAGAGGGCTGTTCATTTTTGACATAGATGGCCTCTTTGACTCCTTTTTCAACAGTCCTTTCTGTTTAAAATATACTGAATATACCATGTTGCTTAGTTTGGCAAAATGAGTCTACCCTTCCAGTAGCATATTTATACTAAGTCTGCTTAGGGTGCTGCTCTGACATGAGGATGTGGGCCAAAAGGCCAGTCTTTTTGGTAGAAATGCAAATATATGAAACATGCTGCTATGGAAATACGCTGGATCTCCTTATTTATGACTTTCTAAAAGTCTAAAACTCTCCTTTTAAAATGGGCCTTTGCTAATCTTGATTCCTAGTGAGGAAGGAAGGCAGGCATCTTACTATGTTGTTATTCAATTTGTTTGGTTGAGATTCTCTGTTCTCTGTAATAGATTGGGGAGTTAAAAATGATAAATTCCTACTTATATGCATAGAATTGGCTGTATGAAAGGAAGTTCTTTTCTGGAAAAGAGGGAACCTCTCTCTTCAAGGGAGATCAGACTAGGAAACCAAAATTATGTAGGGCCGTACAACTTTTAGTGTAAAGCTATAGTAACAGAATCTTGCAAGACTGACTTTGCCTCCTCCTTCCCTCCTTTTATCGTTGATTTCTCAGGTTACAGCTCGCCTTCGACCCAGGTTTCTTTTATCTGACTTGCTTTGGCCTCAGATCTTCCTCCTCTCCTTCAAGGCCATCCCCTTTACATCAAGAGAGAATAGGATTGCTTTTCTTCTCTGGGAACCATATATATCTGCCTGGGAGTGCCTGGGCTTATTTCCCGTCCAAACCTCCAGAAATGTTCTACAATCTAATGCTCAGTTCATTTTGTTCTGTTCTATAGAGACTGGGAGTCAAAACTTTTGTTGGTTCAGGAAATCTTGGATGAATGGCTGAAAGTTCAGGCTACCTGGCTATATTTGGAGCCAATTTTTAGTTCTCCAGACATTATGGCTCAGATGCCTGAAGAAGGTAGGCGATTCACCACTGTGGACAAAACATGGAAGGATATCATGAAACATGCCATTCAGGTAGTAACAATTCTCTTTGGAATAACTAATTATAACATAGGATTGATATGGTTTTGTTCATATCTTTATTGTATGTATTCTGTTAATCATAAAATTAAACTAGGGAAGTACACATGAAAAGGGAGATGAATGTCCCTCCCCCCCAAAGAGAGGGGTGAAATAAAAGGGGGTATAGCTTTGCATAAAAGGAACATATATCTGTTTGGACATTTTAATATATTTCATCCTAGAAATAACACAGTAGAACACTGAACAACAGACTTTGAAGGGAAATAAGTAAATAAAATAAAGAAGTAAATAAGTACCATATTTTTCAGAGTATATGACGCACCAGAGTATAGCTGATATAGCTATTTTATCATTTTAGTTGGGTTTTAATTATGTTCTTAGCACGGGCCAAATTCTATTTAATTCTAGTTTTAACTATTTTGATTGTCTGTATTTTTTATATTTTATAGTTCCTGTGCACCGCCCTGAGTCCCATGTTGGGAGAGAGGGCGGTATAGAATTCCAATAAATTCAATTCAATTCAATTCAATAAAACGCACCAAGATTCTGAAGAGGCAAATTAAAAAAAAAAGTTTTTGCAGGCTGCAGACCTCCCAAAAATGGTCCGTTTTTCGCAAAAAACGGGCCTGTTTTTTGTCAAAAAAGGGCATGCATAGCCTTTAGGAGGCTTGTAGAGTGCTCCTGGAGGCTGGGGGGGGGGGAACTGAGCAAAAAACAGCCTCTCTCTCTTTCTCTTTCTCTTTCTCTTTCTCTCTCTCTCTCTCTCTCCATAATGCTGTATTTGATTTATAAGACGCACCCAGATTGTCAGCCTCTGTTTGGGGGGGTGGGGGGAAGGTGCGTTTTATACTCCGAAAAATACGGTAGCGGTGTAGTATCCAGATGCTTCTTTGTTTAGTTAGCCAAACTGATCTGTCACTCCACTCACAATTCACTGTACTGTTACCCCTGCTTTCCTTTATTAGACTTCATTATCCTTAAACCTTAACCCTTATCTGATGAAAGACTATCTGTGTTTTGTGGCCATTGCTTTCCCTTACAAACACAACTGCTGAAAATGGTGGCAATATTTCCTGCAATCTGAAAATAAGAAACAGACAAAAATACCGTAACAGATTGTTTTAAATCTTCAAATCAAGTATAACCAAAGAATTGTCATCCCGACATCTTCGAATAGAGAATTGGTTCTTTTTTAAATAGTACATATGACTGTCTTGGATTAAATCACTGAATTGAATTGGATAGATATGTAAGGATTAGGCTATTAGACACTTTACTGTGCTGCTTCCTTTGAAGTAACCCCAAATGTCTTATTTTCAAATGGGTGCTCATGGTTGACTGCAAAGTATAGAAGTCTAGTGCTTTTGTTGAACATTCATATAGTTGTCTGTACACCAGTTAGTGCTTCTGACATTTTCAGGTGAACAAAAAGCACTTTTGTATTTCTCCCCAGAAGATGGCAGTATAAGTTTAAAAATTATTATTTGATTTTTTTAGGTACTGTGTAGCCCTTCTCAGCATAAATTAAATCTCAGGCCATGTGTTGATTTTTTTGACTTGCAGTTGTGGTTTACAGTGATAGGTTGACATTGTAAACACATTTTTGGATTGCCCTGTTTTTTACCCTATATTTGAATAATTTTTTCCCCCGTGTGGCTCAAATCAATGAGGATGAAATTGTTCTTTGATTTCATTGCTATTTTTGATAAACAAATGGTCTACAGGAGTGATCTTCTTCTGCACAGGAAGAAAAATCGAAGACATTGTATTAAGAAAAAAAGCCCTAAGGATGAGAGCATAGGGTAATTTATAGCTTCTTTATGGAACAGCTAATCATGGCACACTGGAGCAATTATTTTTCTATCTTCAGCCCAGTTTATGTTTTTGGAAAAAACCATAACTCACGGCAGTCTCATTTAATCTTCAAATTTCATCAAGGACAGAGATGATAAAACATTGCTATAATAGTTCAAGTGGCTAAATAGGAAGAAATGATATATCCAAATGCCAAGTTTCCATATGAAATTTTGACAGGGTATAGCAGTGATTTGAGCTAAACACAACCTAGATGCAGGAAGTTGCCACCAGAGGGTGCTAACGTGGCTTTCTTTGAAAAACATTTTTTTTCCCTTCTCATTAGAGGTTATAGTCTGGCGGAGATATTTGCTCAGTTCATATTTTGTTCATACTGTAGATACTGATTTGTGTTTCCCAAATGCATGTGTAAACTCAAACATTCATAAAGGCCAAACATTTCCTTGTTCCCACTTTATAATGCAAATTTGTATGTGTAAAAAGGAAGAGCTGCTTTCAAAAATGTGTGCAGTACGTTAAGCAAAATGCATAGGAGATATGCATTAGACAAGACGTGCAAAAATTCCAAGGTGGGAAAAAGAAGTATAGCAAAATGTGAAGGCATTTTAAGTAGATGTTTAAAAGAATGTTTTAAGTGGAAATAAACATTTAAAAAAATGATTTTGACTGGAAAGAAACTCAAAAAAACCCCAACTGAATGATAGAACAAGGCCCAGGGATGGGATCCGGCTGGTTCAGACCGGTTCGGGTGAACTGGATGTTAATTTTACATCTGGTTTGCCAAACCAGTGGTTACAAGGACTGGCTGACCCCGCCCACTTCACCCCACCCCTCCCAGGAGTCTCCACGTGTCCTGGTTTGGATGCCAGGTAAATGCAGGGCCTGCATGGAGGCTCTGGGAGAGCAAAAAAACAGGCCTCCTGAAAATTCTGGAAGTCCAGAAATGTACCTGTTTCCAGTCTCTGTAGGGCTTCCAGAGCCCAGGACTCCCTTGCATCAACCTGCAGAGAAAACAGAGCCTGTTTTCGCCCTATTGGAGGATCGGGGAAAGCCTCCGGAGCCTAGGGAGGGTAAAAATGCCCCCCCCCTGTGGTGCAGGAGACCAAGTAGGCCACACCCACCATGGCCATGCCCACCCAGCAATTGGGCAGAGAACCGGTTGCTAACATTTTTCAATTGCACCCTGACAAGGCCAACCTTTATATACTCTAGCTGGAAGAGGAAAGAGAAGCAATCTGTTAAAGAAGAGTCCTGACCATACAAAATTGAAGTTGCAAAGAAAATGAAGTTCTGGGAAAGTATAGGGTAGTGATGGGTAACCTTTTTTGGCTTGTGTGCCAAAAACGGGGGGAGCACAGGGGGGGTTGTGCGTGGACGTGCCACACCCATAATGTTTTTGGCATGCTTTTTTCGTCCTCCCCAGGCTCCAGAGGCTTTCTAGGAGCCTGGGGAGGGTGAAAACAGCCTCCCCTCACCACCTCCAGAGCCTTCAGGAACTTTCCTGAAGCCTCCAGAGGGTGAAAAACGACCTCAAACGAAGGCCTAAATCAGCTGGCCAGCACGCTGGAGCTGACAGGGCAACGCCTCGCGTGCCCTAAGAATGGTTCCGCGTGCCACCTGTGGCACCCGTGCCATAGGTTAGCCATCATAGGTATAGGGGAATCTGCTCAAAGAGGCTGTGAGAGACGGGGGGGGGGAATTACAGGGAGTAGATGTAGAACAAGGACTCCCTTGCAGCAACCTGCAGATAGATGAATATATGTCAACTGAGCAGTTTTAATTAAGGAAATGAGAAGCCAAAAAGAAGCTGGGAATGTGGAGGAAGTGCTTAGGCTGCAAGTTTCCAACCAATATGTGGCTATCAAATGATGCTGCATATAGAATCTCTAGACCAGTGGTTCTCAACCGTCCCAATGTCACGACCCTTTAATACAGTTCCTCATGTTGTGATTCCCAACCATAAAATCGGTTCCTAAGACCATTGAAAATATGTTTTCCCCAATGGTCTTAGGCGACCCCTGTGAAAGGGTCCTTCGAACCCCCCCCCCCTCTCAGGTTGAGAACCGCTGCTCTAGACACTGTTCAGTGAATCTTCACATTTTGGTTTTGACTCTTAAGTATTCATTGTTGAGTATCTTTATATCCCATCTTATCTGCTTGTGGTTTAATCAGAGGGAGGGAGGGAGGGAGGAAGGAAATGTAATATATTTACAAAAAGCATAGAAATTGAAAAATAAATTGGCCAAATCAGCCTCAGAGCCTGCTTAGCTATTTCACAAAGAAAATAGTTTGAAATCACACCACAAGAAAATATCTTGGAAAACTTTCAGACAGTTATGAAAGTATCCTGGAAAATGGGAGAAAATTGAGCCAACTCATTTTAGTTTTAATGTTTTAGAGAAAACACTTAAAGAATTGCTTGGTTTTTAAATTGAGATAATGATGATAAGATACATGGTATGCTATGAATGGTATATATGATATGATATATGTGTCTTTCTCAGGACAAACATGTTCTTACAGTAGTGATGATAGAAAAGATGCTGGAACGACTGAAGAAATGCAATGAGCTATTAGAATTAATTCTGAAGGGACTAAATGAGTATCTAGAAAAGAAACGTCTGTTCTTCCCTAGATTCTTCTTCTTATCCAATGATGAACTCCTTGAGATTCTCTCAGAGACTAAAGATCCTACAAGGTATTGGACTATTTGATGCACATTCAGGATAGTTTTAACTCCTGTTATACATAGTTTACATAATGATTAAAAGCTAAAATCCAGTAGTTATAGAAATACATTAATTTATTTTGTGAAGTCTTTGCAAATTTGACATAAATTACATAAATAAAGTTATAAAGTATATGTGTGTTAGGTAAATTCAGATATAATGGACATTCGGCTTTATCATATACCTTTCTCCCAAACTGATGTTTACAGATGTGGTTATCATTCAGGTACAAAAACTTTGCTTCTATCAATATATTCCTCATAATGGTCATGTTGCTTCTTTGTGTGTGTGTGTGTGTGTGTGTGTGTGTGTGTGTGTGTAATGCTGCAAACATGTGAACTTTACCTCATTGTCAACAATTCTGGTCCAAGCTTGAATCATCTCCCATCTGGAGTATTTCAGTCTTCTTTGGGGTCTTCTATTACAATATTTTACTTTGGCTTTTGCCATTTAAACCAAGAACTAGGTTTGACAATTCATTGTCCTTCTCTGTTAGGCATAATACATTTGAAAAGAATATTTATAGCTTAGGATTGAACTGTGAGTTCCTTGATGCTCTCTGAGGTTGGTTGTTTTCTTGCAGATATTTCATCACCAAACTAGGTAACTTCATCAATGCTAGTAGGCATTTATTCTCATTTCATATACTAATGGCTTATCCTGTCAACGTTGGTGGGAGAGGTCTTGGTGGTTCCTTCATTAGGCTGTTGTTTATTGTTAACTTGTTTGGCTAAGTTGGTGATTCCTTGATGGAGTACTGTTTACACCTTGATTAATAGTCTAATATTAATCTTAGTGTTAATTTCTGCTCATTTGAGTTAGAGCAGGACCACTAAGATCACTCCCACCAGCATGGACAGGACAAACCATTACTACATAAACTGAATATAAACACCATTCCTTACTAGCACTGATAGTTTGATAATAAAATGTCTACAAGAAAACAACTGTTCTCAGAAAGCACCAAGGACCCCACAATAATACATTTGGTTCGGCCTTAAAACTCTCTAAAATGCAAGAAGAACAATATTTTCAGCCCTAAGTATTCCATTGTTTTCTGACTGTGCACTCTAAAATATTTTTTAAAATAAAAGCATGCTCCCGGTCAGCAAAAAAGTCATCTATTCTTATTTTATGGCTTAGTCATCAAGATACATTGCTGCAGTTCATTTGAAGTGGCATACCATACCTGGTGCATTCAACATCCTTGTTGGAAATCTAGTAAGATAGTTTCTTAGCAAATCCTTTTGCCATGTTAACCTGCCTTGGAGAGGATTTTAAACAAAATGTAGTTTTTAATACACTGTGGGTGTTTTTTGTCAGTTTGTTTGAGAATGAAATATCTAAATAAAAAACATCCTGCCTGTGGTTAGAATTTACCCTCAGACTCACACAGATAGCATTATTAATCTAAACATTCTGGGCATAAAGTGTGTTTTGTTGAAAGAAGCTAGAACTTGCATGGCTCCAAGTTTATTTCTTAATCCTTTCTTTGATTTCTTCAGAGTAAAGCCTCACTTGAAAAAGTGTTTTGAAGGAATTGCTAGTGTTGAGTTTACCGAAGTCCTGGATATTACACACATGAAAAGCAGTGAAGGGGAAGTTGTGGAACTTATCAACACAATATCAACAGCTAAAGCGAGAGGCCAAGTGGAAAAGTGGTTAGTTGAATTGGAAACAGCTATGATAAATTCCATCCACAAGGTAATAAATTACAGCTTGTTTGAGGTCATTCTCTAGACCGGGGGTGTCCTTGCCATTGCTGTCACATGACATTTCACGACGTATGTAACACTCTCTACATGGGGTTCCCCTTGAGGTGCACCCGGAGGCTCCAGCTAGTACAGAATGCGGCCGCGTGGGGGATTTTGGGAGTTTCACAATACTCCCATATAACACCTCTCCTGCGCGAGCTGCACTGGCTGCCTGTGGTCCTCCAGGTGCGCTTCAAGGTGTTAGTAACCATCTTCAAAGCGCTCCATGGCATGGGTCCTGGTTACCTGCGGGACCGCCTCCTACCACATACATCCCTTCGACCTGTCTGCTCCCAATGAGTGGGCCTCCTTAGGGTGCCGTCTGCCGGACAATGCCGGCTGGCGACCCCCAGGGGGAGAGCCTTCTCTGTGGCAGGCCCCCCCCCTCTGGAACGACCTGCCCCCAGACCTCCGCACCATCATGGACCTACGCCTCTTCCGCCGGGCACTAAAAACACATCTATTTTATGTGGCCAGCGTGGCATAGTTTTAACAGTATACTTTTAATTTAGTGATTTTAATAGCTTTTAACCATAATTTTAGCACAGATCCCTAAATTTAATCCATTTTTATATTGTTATTGTATGTATTGTCTTTTTATTCTTTCTGTGCACTGCCCTGAGTCCCACTGAGGAGATAGGGCGGTATACAAATACAATTAATAAATAAATAAATAGATAAAATTCGTGGAGCTGGGGTGGACGTGGCCTGCACATGATGCATCCATCCTGCAGGACATCAGTTTGACAGTCCTGTGCTAAACTATTATAGGAAAATAAGCAGACTATCTGTCAAAGTCCTTGGCATGATATAAAACAATGAACACAGAAATATTTTAAATCATCAATTAAATCATCAATTTAAATTATCATCTCCCTTTCTAAATTGCTATTCCACTATGATTGGCTGTAAGGATTAGGAATCTGGTGCACCTGAAATATTTCCTTCTTGCTATTGCTATGATGAAGAGCTCTTTCCCATGATTAGCATTTCATAGACAAATAATGGAAATTCCCCTCCTAGGGCTGAAACAGCTTCAGTGGAGGTGAAATTCAGTCAGGATCATAGCACAGAAGAAAGAGGAGCTCTTTCTCAATCTGCTGCTGTTCTCCCACTATTCCACTGCAGTATCTGTTTAGATCTCTAAAACACTACAGTAATCACTTATGTGGAATATTTGGCCTCATTTGGTCTTGCATAGGACCTAATTTGACTAAGTACGAAAAATGTGGGTCAGGTAAAATGAGCTGCAATAGTTTGCATGCTAATTGTAAGCTCAACTACTGGTCAAGTTTCTATTCTGCCAAATGTTTTGATTTCTACTTGTAAGATTTCTTGTAAATGTGTAAATGCTCCTGTTATATATAAGAGGTATAGAAACTTAACAATACTTGGCCATTTCAACCCACTGGAAAAGCTGTAGTACAAATTATTGCATTCTATCAATGTCGAAGGCATATGCAATAGATCAATAGCAGTACATGTAAGTCAGTCAGTCCTCAACTACAGCAGTCCTTGACTTATGACTACAGTTGAGCCCAAAATTTCTGTTGCTAAGTGAGATACTTGTTAACTGAATTTTGCCCCATTTTATGGTCTTTTTGCCACAGTAGTTAAGTGTAGTTAAGCAGTTAAGTTAGTAACATGGTTGTTAAGTAAACCTGGCTTCCCCATTGACTTTGTTTGTCAGAAGGTCACAAAAACTGTTCATATGACCCCAGGACACTGCAACTGTCATAAATATGAATCAGTTGCCCAAATGTCCAAATTTTGATCACGTGACCATGGGGATGCTGCAATGGTCATAGGTGTGAAAAACGGTCATAAATAACTCTTTTCAGTGCCGTTGCAACTTTGAATGGTCACTAAATGAACTGTTGTAAGTCAAGGACTACCTGTAGTCTTAGAATAAATAAATGATGGGTACTTTAGCTCAAAATTTCAAACTAAAACTTTCCTTTCAATTAAGGTGCCCCTTAATTGTCTGTCTGTCTCACACATATATTTATGGTTTCTCTTATTCTTCTTGAGATGTTAAAAATGTTTTCTTTGGAAGCATTTTTTTTTAATTTTCAAGATTACAGGCACTTTTTGTAACTAATAAATATAAATTGTAGGGCCCTTTAATTGCTAGATATTTGTCCACTTGTTAATGGAATAAATAAGATTAACTTGAAGCTGCACAGAATTGAATGTATGGATGGAATTGAATGATTTGGCCAGTTTAATGCATCATTGTTTTGTGTTACTTTCATTCATGTACATTTTAATCCATGCTTAACCAAGGAATCCAGAATAAAAATGGCTTAGTAACAAAAGTAATCTAATGTCACATTTGTTTTTTTAAGACAAACTAGACAACTTGTGCTCTGTTGACTCATCCTGTCAGAGATGTTTCCTCACCAGATTCCTCAATACCTTCAACAGTGATTCTTGTAATTCTTGACCTTTTTGTTTTATTCAAGCAGCTCTGCCTCTCTCTTCCTTCTTCACTCCCTTTCAGCATTTAATTATTTTCTCTGTCTGTATTTTTTTCCCTCCTTGCAGGAATTCTGAGGAAAGCAACTAGAAAACGCTTCCTATCAATGTGATGTGATTCATTAAGGCTCAAGGCTCTCTTTCTGCCTCCACTGAAAAACTGTTCTTTGGGGGCAAAAATCAAAGCAATGTTTCAGCAACTCCTGTGGATCATACCCAGGAAGCTGAGGAAAGCTGCTGGGACTGCTCTTTTAAAGAAAATACAATTATCCCTGAGGGCATTGTTAGTACCCGCACAGATCATGCCTCATATAGGAATAGACGATCCAGACAGACCAGTTCGTCAGTGTCTAAAGTGAGAGGGTCTGAAGAGGAGCACCAGAGTAATAAAGAGAACAAAATCCACACTCCCACAAATGCAGCCGCCGCCGATTTCCCATCTGCCGCTATTTTAATGCCCCAATAGAATTGAATATGATAATGGCTGCTGTTTGTCTTTTGACAACCAGAGGGCAAATGCAGGGTTTATTGATACTGCTAATGATAATAATTGCTGCTATTATGTTGCTTCTCAGGGAGCATGTGTTCATGATTTTGGATGGTTTCCAAAAATCTACTTCTTTTTCAGTTATTCCCCCCCCCCCTCCACAGAAATAATTAATGGACCTTTTTAATCCAACACTCAAATTAAAGAAATTCTTTTTTGTTTGTTTTAAATTCAAAGCAGATTTAATTCCCTGTTCCCCTTAGAGCAAGAAAAAAATGGATTTCTCTTTGACACTTCTTCCCAAACCTAAAAAAATGTTGAGGTCAAAAAATCCTATATTTTTCAAGCAACTCAATTGTCTTCAGTATTCTGGCTCATGATATGTCTTCTTAAGGTTCAGAGATATTCAAATTCAAATTCAAATTAAGATTTATTAACCGCACCCTCTCCCCACAGGGACCCGGGGCGGTGCACAGGCATAATTAAAAACAATATACAAAATACAAACATTACTTAAAATAAAATTAAATAAATCTACCTATGCTAAAAATATATAATTAAAACCCATTAAAATTTGTAATTAAAAGACAGAGAGAACTATTCAAGGCCGGCCAGTCGAAAGAGATGGGTCTTCAATTTTACCCGGAAGGAGTAAAGAATGACCCTGATCCTAGTGTAGCCCCATTTTTAAATACGTTAACAGTATTCAAGCAAAGAAAAAAAAATCATCCCAACAAGGATTGATCTTCCACCACAAAGAGCCTGTAGACTTTCCAAGGTTTCATGGTCTAAGAAAAAAAAAGACAAATTCTAAGTCATAAGATCACTTTGGTATCTTTTAAATCTATTTTGCTCAATCTACCAGAGCCACTTATTTTTTTTTATTTTTTTTTATTTTTTCGAATTTATACCCCGCCCTTCTCCTTCTTAGGACCCAGGGTGGCGCACAGGCATTACTAAAACCACAATAAAAAACAATATATATCATTAAAACATATTAAATTATTAAAACCCGTGCTAAAACCCATTTAAAACCTTACCAAATTGCAATTTGTACATAAAAAGTCAGAAACGGGGGGCTATGCTAGGCCGGCTTGTTGGAATAAATACGTCTTAAGACGTTGGCAGAAGAGGTGGAGGTCCGAGGTAGTGCGAAGGTCGGGGGGTAGGTCGTTCCAGAAGGCCGGGCCCGCCACAGAGAAAGCCCTTCCCCTGGGTGTCGCCAACCAGCATTGCCCAGCCGACGGCACCCGGAGAAGACCCTCTCTGTGCAAGCGGATCGGACGAAGGGATGTATGGGGCAAGAGGCGGTCTCGTATATAGCTAGGCGCTGAGCCATGGAGCGATTTAAAGATGGATTTAAAGATCAACTTGCCAGCAACTTGATCTTTGTAGGCTCTTCAGTGGGAAGAAGAAGACTTGCTTCTTTCCTTCCAATCTAGTTTATCCTCAAAATCAGATCAATCAATAATAGGTACAGGAAACTGTACTAAAACATAGTACAGTACATGCGCCACTCTCATAGCATCCGCAGATAACCGCCCTGCCGCCCTGTTTAGGGTGACCCGTACCCTCCTTCAACAGAGGGTGCGGGAAGCCCCCTTACAGGGTAGAGCAGAGGAATTTGTGTCTTATCTGCAGGAGAAAATCGCTCAGATACAGAATGAGTTAGCCCCCATTGCTGGTCCAGTGGATTGCCACGAGGGGGATCTTGTTTGGGAGGAGTTTGACTCCGTTACTTCCGAGGATATGGACAGGTTACGTGGGTGACTGCGAGCCACCACATGTTTATTGGACCCGTGTCCCTCCTGGCTTGTACTGGCATCCTGGGAGGTGACACGAGGCTGGCTCCAAGAGGTTATCAACGCATCCTTGAGTGAGGGTTCCTTGCCTGCCTCCCTAAAAGAGGCCATGGTGAGGCCCCTCCTCAAGAAGCCCTCTTTGGATCCAGCTTTATTAACCAACTATCGTCCAGTCTCCAACCTTCCCTTCCTGGAGAAGGTTGTTGAGAGTGTGGTGGCACAACAGTTTCCCTGTCATCTGGAGGAAATTGATTATCTAGACCCGCGCCAGTCCGGCTTTCGACCCGGGCATAGCACCGAGACGGCATTGGTCGCGTTGGTGGATGATCTCTGGAGGGCCAGAGATGGGGGTTGTTCCTCCATCCTGGTTCTGTTAGACCTCTCGGCGGCTTTCGATACCATCGACCATGGTATCCTATTGCATCGGCTGGGGGGGTTGGGGGTGGGAGGCACCGTTCTGCGGTGGTTCTCCTCCTACCTCTCTGGCCGATCGCAATTTGTGTTGGCAGGAGAGCAGAGGTCGACCCCGAGACCCCTCACATGTGGGGTGCCTCAGGGGTCGGTCCTCTCGCCTCTCCTGTTCAACACATACATGAAGCCGCTGGGCGAGATCATCCGTGGTTTTGGGGTAGAGTATCATCTCTACGCTGATGATACTCAGCTGTATATATCTACCCCAAATCACCCCAACGATGCCGTAGCGGTGATGTGCCAGTGCCTGGAAGCCGTGCGGATCTGGATGGGAAGTAACGGACTCAGGCTCAACCCGACCAAGACCGAGTGGCTGTGGTTTCCGGCTGCCCGATTCAACCAGCTGACTCCATCGCTGGCCATAGGGGGCGAACATCTTGCCCCTGTGGATGGGGCGTGCAACTTGGGTGTCCTCCTGGATACCCGGCTGTCCATGGAAGATCAAGTGACAGCCGTGGCCAGGAGGGCGTTTTACCAGGTTCGCCTGGTACGCCAGTTGCGCCCCCTATTGGATCGGGACGCCCTTCGCACAGTCACTCATGCTCTCGTGACATCCCGACTGGATTATTGCAACTCTCTTTACATGGGGCTCCCCTTGAGGTGTACCCGGAGGCTTCAGTTGGTCCAGAACGCAGCCGCGCGAGCAATTATGGGCACCTCTAGGTTTGCCCACGTAACACCGCTCTTGCGCGAGCTGCACTGGCTACCTGTCGTCTTCCGGGTGCGCTTCAAGGTGTTAATTACCATCTTCAAAGCGCTCCATGGCTCGGGACCTAGCTACCTGCGGGATCGGATCCTGCCCCATATATCCTCACGGCCGATTCGCTCCCACAGAGAGGGACTTCTCCGGGTGCCGTCCACTAGACTTTGTCAGCGGGCGACGCCCAGGGGAAGGGCCTTCTCTGTGGCGGGCCCAGCCCTCTGGAACGACCTTCCCCCCGATATCAGGACAACCACGGACCTCCGCTCCTTCCGCTTAAAATTAAAGACACACTTTTTTCGCCTGGCCGGCCTTGGGTAGTCTCTTTTTAGGTTAGGGTTTTAGGGGTATTTTTAGTTTAGTTTATGGGTTTTAGCGCAGGATCAATTTAATCCATTTTTAATTTTGTATTTTGTATTTTGTCTGTGGTCTTATTTGTATTTTAATTGCCTGTGCCCCGCCTCGAGTCCCCCTTGGGGAGAGAGAGCGGGATATAAAATTAAATTATTATTATTATTATTATTATTATTATTATTATTATTATTATTATTATTATTATTATTATTATTATTATTATTATTATTATTATTTACCAGCCTGTCTCAATAGTGATGTTTCCCTTCTCCATTGTCGTGATTAGTTGTAAGTCAGGAATTTATTGAAGAAGCCATAAATCCTTTAATTCATATTTAAGCAATAGAATAATTCCCAGATTCATTTTCAAGGATCTAGAGATCAATATTCTTTGTAGGGTTTAAAAAAAATAAAATTACAGTAATAGCAAGTTTATTTAGATTGAAATACTTCAATTGTTTGTGATATACCAAGGATGATGATAGAAACATTACAATCAATCAAGGAGAGTCTACACTCATCAGATCTGCCAGAAACCTATTTGCATGTACCAGCTGCTATAATACATTGGTGGTTTTCATGCCTCAACATTTCCAGTTGTTATAATTATCCTTTGTGCTGGTCTCAGCTCTCTGCATTTATTCCACAGTAATGATGACAGTATTAGAGCATATGAGATTACAAGGCATCTGTGTATACCCATATTTGCACACACTCACTCACCTATTTCCCAAGACAAAACCAGATATTGACTTGTCATTAGACACATGAATTCCTAATGAATTGAAAAAAAAATGATTTCAGTCATTGAAGCTTTTGGGTGCATAGATAGATGCAAAACAAGACTTCATAATTTTATTGTCAGAGATAATTCCAAAGATTCAGCCTCTAGTTTGATTGGAAAGATGGCAAAAGGGAATGCTTCATGAAGTGAGGACAGAATTTAGGCTTTATCATTTTTAAAAAATATGTAAGCGTCCTGTCTGGGACCAGATTACACTCTTGACTTTGCAGTGACTGCCTGCTTTATATCAGCAGGCAATTTTTCAAAAGATCAGATGCAGGATTTCCTTCTGTTCCCAAATCCCAGAAAAATGGAGTTTCAAACTATCTGTCCTTAAAAGTAGTTTGAGTTCTGACTCTCAGTCTTTTTCATGGTTTTGAGACATTCACAAGCAATCCAATCTTCCTAGCTGTCATTGCAGATATGGTCTCAGAAAGTCCAGTCTTATCTCCAGATCCAACTTGGAATTACTTGGCTGGCTTGAATCTGGAGATGCATGGATTACATGGCTTGTCATAATTCTGTCATATCCACAAACCTTTTCTTCTAGGAGTCAATCCACAAATCAGATGTACGAAACAATTGAATAGTATAGAGCAGGGGTGTCAAACGCATGTTGTCATGGTGGCATCGCGTGATGTACCGGGACTCCCCCCCCCCCCTTTGCTAAACTGGGCATGGGCATGGCCAGTGTGTGATGCATCTGGCCTGCAGGCTGGGAGTTTGGCAGCCCTGGTATAGAATTTGCCTATACAGACCTATCTCACAGGGACCTTAAACCTAAAGCTACACAGGCAAGCAATTTCATTGTCCTTCAGTCCTGGCTAGAATGGAATGGTCTCATTGTAGATTCTTCTGAGAGGCATCTCTGTCAAATCTTCCTCCTGTACTAGAGGTGGTATTCTGCTGGTTTGCACTGGTTCACGTGAACCAGTAGTGGTAGCGGTGTGAGGCTCCGCCCACCCAGACATCATCACGGACGCGCATGCGTGTGTGCTCCTGCTTCCGAACTGGTAGTGAAGAAAATAGGATACCATTACTGTCCCGTACACCACTTCCTGTATTAGCACCTATAGGCTGTTCTCAAAGCCACCCTGAGCTGCCATTTGTGCCCTTCTTTCTCAGTAGATTATATGTCATTTAAAATGATATTTTTAGTGACTATTACTTCCCCTTGAGGTGTTGCCTGAGATCTTTGCTATTTGTTTGTTTGTTTGACTTGATTTCTATAGCTCCATTTCAACGAACAACTCCGCGAAGCTCACAATTCAGTTTTGTCAGTCAGAGGTTCCCTGTGTGCATTCAATAGGGAGACACTGGTCTTTTGATTAGCTGAGTTTTTAATTCCCAAAGCAAACTTATTATTTTACAGGAAACAAGAAACTGTTCTTCTCTCATTCTCTCCGAAAGCTGCTTATTCTCTAGGAAGAGTGTGGCACAAGCTGCATGCTTGTAGTATACTTAACATTTACAATCTGTATGTGAAAGTAATTAAAACTCATAGTCCATTAGATTTTGCATGAACTGGTTAAACAGAAACATAATATAAAAGAATTATATTGTCATTGAAAGAGCAACAGATTTTTGTAGATTCTGCGACAGCTTTTCACATCTTGAGTACAAATCTGATAAGAGTGGTAGATGGACTTTTTTATCTTTGAATCTGTTTTTTGTTTTTTTTGTAATTTAAGTTCAATTCATTTACTATGCTGGCTAATCGCATTCTTACCTTTCTTCTTCTTTCCTATTGTAATTACACATAGCACTAATTTGAAACATACACATTTTTATGCTTTTTGGGCCAGTTGAAGCTAGACCAAATCTACCAACAATTCTTTCGGCATGTCTATATGGGAATTGCTTTATTCCTTTCAAAGACAAGAGTTACATTTTCTAGAATTCAGTTACTTAGAATTGGTTTGTGGCTGCGAGAGGTGGAATTGCAAAACATCCTGATGAATGAATAGTTGATATTCTAGCAGAGGAAGCCCCTTCAGTATGAACATAGTGGTTAAAAATTCATTTGTGTATTTGGTTCAGCATACCTGGAGGGCACCAGATACCCTACTGTAAGTGTTCTAATATATGTCACAAGTCTGAGTCACAAGTCATATATTTCTCTTGGTTTGGTGTTCATTGAGAGTCATGCAACTTGGATTTCTCTATATACAGTACGTTGAGTTATAACTAAATTGGTGTCTCTTGCTCATTGGGACTGATGGAGTAAGGTCTTATAGGCAGAACTAAAAGGTCATGACAGAAAATATTTGGAGTCTGCTTTCTAGTTTACTTAGCAAGAGTTTCATGTTTTGTATTTCCAGGTGATCGGTTCTGCCATAGATGCTTATCCAAAATCTGTCCGTATAAACTGGGTAAGAGATTGGCCAGGACAGACAGTTCTTTGTGTATCCCAGGCTTTTTGGACTCTCGAAGTGCAAACAGCTATTAAAAATGGCCAGCAGGTAGGACTGTTTTAATAGTATGTGAAATGTTAGTAATTCCATCTTCTTTAGAAGATATGAATAACCAGTTTCTGCAATCTGTATACTTGGTAATATGATGATGTGTGAACCAGTAGAAAATGTATGGGAAATAAATAAATAAATAAAAATAAATAAATAAATTTGCAGAGCTTTCCCCTCCGAAATGTGTACCTTCATAAATGCCATAGAAAAGTTGAATGGTAAAAATACTACAAGTTACTAATATAACTACTGTAGTCAGTAGGACATAAAGTGTTCTTTATTGGTGATGCTCCCCTATGTATCAGTGAACTCCTCCTTTTCCTTCTCCTTTTCCTTTTCTTTCCCCTTTTCCTTCCCCCTCCTCCTTTTCCTCCAACATGAACAAAGGCTGCTATTTTGCAAATGTCATGTGTGATATTTTCTAAAATGTCCTTAAGTTAATTGTCTTCAGTAGAAGCAAAACATCTTGTGGCATGAGAAATGTATCGAGTTTGTTATTACTATATTTTTCGGAGTATAAGACGCACCAGAGTATAAGCACACCCAGGTTTTGAAAAAAAAAAAGTAGGTAGGTAGGTAGAGAGGGAGAGAAAGAGAGAATACAGTAGGTAGGTAGGTAGGAAGAGAGAGAGAGTAGTTAGGTAGTTAGGTAGGTAGGTAGATAAAGGGATAGAGAGAGAGAGAGAGAGAAAGAGAGAGAGAGAGAGAGAGAGAAATACAGTAGGTAGGTAGGTAAGAAGAGAGAGTGTGTAGATAGGTAGATAAGTAGAGGGATAGAGAGAGAGAAATAGAGAGATATGTATAGAGAGAAATACAGTAGTTAGGTAGGGAGAGAGAGAGAGAGAGAGCAGGTAGGTAGGTAGGTAGTTAGATGTTTCCAGGTGTATTTATCCATGTCCTGGAGAAGAAAATAGCTGACAACCTGCAGCACCTAAAACTTTGTTTCTACTGGCACAACACTTGACCAATGTAATTCTCATCAACCTCTCTAACTAAACAGCTTTCTGAAAGGGGAAAAAAAGTTTTTGCACTCTGCAAACCTCCCCCAAAGGGCCCTTTTTTTCAAATAAAAGGCATGAATAGCCTTGGGGGGTGGGGGGGCTTGCAGAGTGCTCCTGGGGAGGTGGGGGGGGGAACCATTTCTGCCCTCCCCAGCCCCCAGGAGGCATGGCCATTTTGGTGAAGGGACGGGGCTTCAGGAGGCAAAAAATGCTGTATTCGGTGTATAAGATGCACCCAGATTTTCAGCCTCTTTTTAGAGGGAAAAAGGTGCGTCTTATACTCTGAAAAATACGGTATATAATAATATATAAAATGATACAATGTGGTTCGATGGGTCTAGTCTTTGAAATATTTCATATCTGTAAGGATAACTTTGCCCCTGTTTTTGAACCCTGTTTTTCTTTATTAAAAGAGAAATATTGGATTGCATCTAAGCTAAGATAAAAAGGATTGTGCCCAGAATAAGTTAAATGTATTTAGTTAAAATTACTGTAATGTTACAGTAATGATTTAAGTTCCATTTGTTTCAGTGAGAATCAGATTCAGCTTAATATGTGGTAAATTTAACCACTGTATCTTTAATAAAAAAAATTGCCAAGAGACCTTCAGGTGTTTGTAGTACTTCCCCCCCCCCCCCCCCTCAATTTCCCCACTCCTTCCTTTTCCTCAGTGGAGAATTTCACTGGTATATTTTTACTGCCAGGACCTGGCTTTCTCTTACTATAAAAGTGAAATTTAAAAACTGTGTAGCTGTAGGAAGGGGAAATCAGGATGCAGTGTAAAGGAATACTTCTAGCGAAACTATCAACTAATCAGCAGAGGCCTCAATTTACTTCCCATGTGGAGTTGAAGCTGTGTCTAATAATGCCTTAAGAGCAGATGTTTGAAGAGTTGAAAATCCCACTGCTTCTAAAGAATGTCATTTGGATGCTCTGCATAGGGCTGCTTAACCTCAGAAGATGCAATTCCTGGCATTGATGGCAAGACTTACTGCTTTTTTTCCACTTACAGAGAGATGTAAATCTTGTGTAGCATAACATTATTTTATTAGTTTCAATGGAAGAGAAATTGGAAAAATTGGACAGGAGAAAACAACCAAAGAGAGAAAACTGCTACACATAAAATTTCCTTCCCTTCTGGCAGAAATTCTGTAGGGCACATGAATCTTGGAGCTTCCAATATAGATTTTTGTGAGAAAGGAAGTAGGATTGCCCTTCCTATGACAAATGCCTAATTTATCCCCCTCGATTTCAGTGGGATAAAGCTTGGACTGTAGGCTCTGTCATAGAAATAAAAATCCTACACCTGACTGATTATTTTGTTTTCCTTTGGCACCCCCCCCCCCAAAAACTACTCTGGAAAATTTAAGGAACCCTATGAAATAATTCAAGTGATGGACTGGGAAACAAGTGAAAATGGATGAAAACCAGCTACCATCACTTTTCTTCCTTCTGATGGCAGACACCTCCACAAAAGTTTTTCTATTGTAGAAGAACTCCTTGAACTGATGTATGCATGCATCTATGTATGTATTTAGAAGAAAACAAATTTGAAATGTGCCAGTGAACAGTTGCTTGTCAAGATGATGGCTGCAGAAATGCGAAATCACTTCTAAAAGCAGCCGTTAGTAGAGCTGTAGACACCGATGTTGATGTTTGGAGCTAATTCACTTCTCTCTATTTTTTCCTTTTCACTCAGGCCCTTGAGAATTATCTGACCCAGTGCAATGGGCAGATTGATGGCATTGTCTCCTTGGTGCGAGGAAAGTTGTCAAAACAGAATCGAGTGACCCTTGGAGCACTTGTGGTCCTGGATGTTCACGCTAGGGATGTTCTTGTATCTCTTGTAGACAAGCGTGTCAGTGATGACAGCGACTTTGAATGGCTAAGTCAGCTGAGATACTATTGGCAGGTAAGGGATGTCTCTGTGAATCCTTTTAGGAGGTTATTTCTGCACTCAGCTTTTCTGTTTGGACTCATTGCTGACATAGGAGGAAAGATACACTAATAAGAGCCATTTTTTTGCTGATGACAAAAGATTTTACCCACCATCCTGCATGATGTGAAGTAAGATACCTAATAGCCATACATATACCATTTACACTGTATAATTAAAATGATTTTTTTTCATCCCCACATACCCTACATACTTGCTGAATTTGCAAGAGACTTACAGATAAAACTTTTTCTGTCAACAGCCATAGTTGAGTTTCTCTGAAATTGTTGGATAAGTCATTCTTTTATTTTTTAAAAGGAGTCATAATTTTTTGAACTGAGTGGCTTTAATCTGACTTTTGTTAGCATCATACTATTGAGAATTCAATATATTTATTTATTATGTGGGATACAATATTAGAAGGAAATTACCTCAAACAGGCCTTTTTCCAAAGCAAAAGGCCTCAGTCAGTATCGTACATTTTCCAAAAAGCTTGTTGATTTATTTATTTTAAGATAGCTTAGTTGACATCTTTTCCATTAATTGAACGTGACACGGGAAAAGCAGTCAATAGTGAAAATGGCCGATTGTGTTAAATATGAAAGTGCCAAAGGTACTGACTTATGAAAGTGACATTTTTAGACTCCTTTTACAAATCCATTTTCATCCTCCACAATTATTTCCCTCCATAAATGTTTTAATACATTGTTTTCATTATTTTTTAATCCTGATTTTTACTCCAATGTTTATTTTAAGAGCTTTCGGGTTTCTACACTTGTTCAGGATTCCTTAAAATAAGAAGTGGCAGAAAAAGACCTTTCCTGCAAATGTATTTTCATACTAGAGTTATGATTTGCCTTAGTGCACATGCAAAAACTGCTTGGAAAGAGTGCTTTTCATCAAAACCACAGTAGAGGAGGCAAATTAATTATCCCAGCCTGCTGTTGCAAGCTTCTGAATGTGTTAAATTTTTTAAAAAATCAGTGTAGTTTGGGTTTTAGATGAATTCAGTTATACTGATCATATGTCTGTTCCTACTTCCATGTGACCAGTGGTATTGATTTTTATAGCCTGGGTTATCTGAAGGCTACTTGATAGGGTTACTTGATCTTGTGTGAACTTATCTGTTCTATAAATCTACTTTAGAAGTCAAAGCAGATTTAGCATGTGTCACCAGCTTCTTTATTTTCCAATAAAATTCAGTTGGGGCACGATGACTCAGTGATTAGAATGCTGATCCTGTCAGTGGAAAGCCGATAGTCCAGGTTTGAGACCCGAGCTTTGCACAATGGGGTGAGCCCGTTACTTGCTCCAGCTCCTGCCAACCAAGCAGTTTGAAAGCATGCAGTAGAGAAATAGGTACCGTTTCAGCGAGAAAGCTTATTGCATTCTGTATTTTCATGCTAGCCACAGGATGATGGAGGGTGGTGCAGTGGTTCAGCAGTTAAGGAGCTGGGCTTCTTGGCTAGGAAGTCAGCAGCCCAGGTTTGAGACCCAAGCACCACATGACCAAGTGAGCTCCTTTTACTTGCTCCAGCTCTTGTCCACCTGGTAGTTCAAAAGCATATAAAGGTGAGTAGATTCAGTGAGAAGGTAACAGCACTCTTGGACATCATGCCGGCCACATGTGCTGACTCAATGGCCTTGAAATGGAGATGAACGCACTGCCTTTCGGCAGGGAGTCCTTTACTTTTTATCTTTCACATGATGATGGAAACATCTTTCAGACGATGCAGATTCCCTCAGCTGAGAATCGGAGACACCACCTTCTTGGGTCACTTATGACTGGAAAGGGAAAACCTTTAAACCTTTCAATCATTTTCCATGCTGGTCAACCTAATTAAGTGAGAGAGAATATTTTCTTCCAGAGTGTACATTCTTAGGTATAATTTTTTTTATTAAGTGAAAAAGTAATTGTCTTTTTAAGGATTTAAATGTGCAGTCATTGGGAAGGTGGATTCTAACATGATGTCAATTTATTGTTTCCATCTGGTCCTCTGACACCAAACATTGAAGAATGAACAACAGTCAGTCTCCCCAAAGAGATTGGCTTTCTTATATCTCGGATTCCTACAAAAAATATTAAAAATTGCTTCAGAGATAAAAGAGAAGTGCTTGTGTGCCTAACAATAACTAACCAGCAGGTCCAGATGTTGCCTTGTATTCTTGTATTCTTTCCATGCATGTTCTGAAATCCAAGAACTTTCTTAATTGGGATAAGTAGCTAAACCTGATTAATTAATGAAAAAAGAATCAAGGGGATAAATTACAATATGATCACCTTGGCATCCTATTGCAAGCTCTGGCCCTTTTTGTACTGTATCATGATGTCACAGGTGTATATGAAAGGAGTGGAGCATTTTAAGGAAAGCCTCCATTGCTGTAGATATTTCTCTTTCTCTTCCTACTTTCTGTTTTCCCAAATACAGTTGTTGTTTTTTCTGTTCAAACTAGCAAAATGTTGGGAAGAGGGAGGTCTGACTTCTGACCAGTAGGATAATTCAAAGCAAATCAAACCAAACCTAACCAAACACTCCCAAACCCTAACCCCAAAGTTCTTCTCTGAATTTGGAGTAGCCACCCAAAAAGAGATTGAATTTGAGAATGGATCAGATCTAATTCAGATGACCCTGAGAGTACAAATATATTCCCAAGTGGCCTCAACGACTCTCAGAGAGCTAATGTCCAACCTTCAGAGTGCTAATGAGCAGATGACTGCAAAGAATGTTAATCTTTCCATTCCCCACTCTTCAGTCAGAACTGCAGAAGCTTCTTGGATGAGAAGTGAAATGTTTTCAAGGAACCCCCCGCCCCCTCCCCCAAAGTCCAGTTTCCTTTCGAAAAACACCTTTGGGACATATAAAATACTTGTTTTTAAAATTAGGTTTACTGCAAGCCTACTTATTCTTTATTTTTATTTATCTTCAGTCTTTTTATGTATATTTCTTGTCTTCCACTAGGAAGGGCATCTAGAAACAAAGATGATAAATGCTGACTTACGGTATGGATATGAATACCTTGGCAATACTCCAAGATTGGTTATTACTCCACTTACAGATAGATGCTACAGGTATCTCCATTTATAAGTTAAAAGAATTAATAAATTGAAATAATGTAATGGAGTTATCGACCTTGAACATTGTCCCAATGAATTAGAAAATGTCTGCATATTTTCATTATTTTTTTCCTTAAATATAATTATGGACATTCTGAATAGCAGTTATTGTCAGATTTTAATTTCAAGAGTTATTATTATTGAAATGCTAAATATTGAATTATATTAACACCGCTCTTGCGCGAGCTGCACTGGCTATCTGTCGTCTTCCGGGTGCGCTTCAAGGTGTTAATTATCATCTTTAAAGCGCTCCATGGCTCGGGACCTAGCTATCTGCGGGATCGGATCCTGCCTCATACATCCTCACGGCCGATTCGCTCCCACAGAGAGGGACTTCTCCGGGTGCCGTCCACTAGACTCTGTCAGCGGGCGACACCCAGGGGAAGGGCTCTCTCTGTGGCGGGCCCAGCCCTCTGGAACGACCTCCCCCCCGACATTAGGACCACCACGGACCTCCGCTCCTTCCGTCTTAAACTAAAAACACACTTCTTCTGCCTTGCCGGCCTGGGATAGTTACTCCTCTGTTTTTGGGTTTATTGGGGATTTTTAGTGTAGCTAGTTTTAATGGGTATTTTAGCGCAGGTATTGTTTAATTTATTTTTAATATGAATTGTTGTATATAGTTATTGTTTTTATCTTCCCTGTGCACCGCCCCGAGTCCCTGTGGGGAGAGGGTGCGGTTTATAAGTATTAAAATTATTATTATTATTATTATTATTAGAACAACCACGGACCTCCGCTCCTTCCGTCTTAAATTAAAAACTCACTTTTTCTGTCTGGCCGGCCTGGGATAGTCTCCCTGTCTTGGGGCTTTTATTGGGTAGCTTTTAGCATAGTTAAGTTTTATGGGAATTTTAGCACAGGTTAAGTTTAATTTGGTTTTAGAACTGTTTGTATATTTTTTATTGTTTTTATTCTACCTGTGCACCGCCCTGAGTCCCCATGGGGAGAGGGAGCGGTTTATAAGTATTAAAATTATTATTATTATTATTATTATTATTTCCGTTCCAAAAGAAAGCTGGGCTACTTTTATGAGTCCTGCATTTATGTTTCTGCAAGCACCCTTCCCCAAGTGGATCTGAAGTACTTTACAGCTCTAATACATTGCATTTCTTCCTCCAGTTTTTGCCACAACAATAATTCTGTGTGATATGTTGACCTTACAGATAGATGGTCAGTGAGAGCTTCCATAAAGGTGGACATCATGGCCAGAGCCAAAGTTAAGAAAGGTGGCAACAGAAAGAACTATGATGAATAAAATATTAGTTGCTGGAGTTATAATTTTTCTCCGTCACAATTTTCTTTTTTCCATCTTTTCAGAACTTTGTTTGGTGCGCTTCACCTTCATCTTGGCGGTGCCCCAGAAGGGCCTGCTGGAACTGGAAAAACTGAAACGACCAAGGATTTAGCAAAGGCTGTTGCCAAGCAATGTGTAGTTTTCAATTGTTCTGATGGATTGGATTATCTTGCTCTGGGGAAATTCTTCAAGGTAGGAATGAAAGAATATCACTGAAGATGTAATGCTGAAAATCAAAACATGCAAATCAAAAGTGTTTCAATAAGAATTTGGGCAATTTAATGTATTTGTTTTTAATTGATTTATTGGATTTATATGCTTCCATTCTCGCCTCAAGGTAAGTAGCTATGCTTTGCTTTGTGTGGGGCAATGTTCTAGAGAAGATATAAGACACCTTTGTGGCTCCAAGGAACACATGCATTGCAGGATATTAGGCTATGGACACTACACACTGTATAACACCATATAACATAGGCCACAGACACTAATATAGCACACATTCATGCTCAAATGTAGAGGCATGTACATATATTCACTGCAGGATAGTTACTGTATTTTTCAGAGTATAAGACACACCAAAGTATAATACGCACCAAGTTTTGAAGAGGCAAATTAAAAAGAAATAGGTAGGTAGATAGAGGGGGGGGGGAGAAATACAGTAGGTAGGTAGGTAGGTAGAGGGATAGAGGGGGGGAGGGAGAAATACAGTAGGTATGTAGGTAGAGGGATAGAGAGAGAGTGATAAATACAGTAGGTAGGTAGGTAGAGGGATAGAGAGAGAGGAGGGAGAAATACAGTAGGTAGGTAGGTAGAGGGATAGAGAGAGAGGAGGGAGAAATACAGTAGGTAGGTAGGTAGAGGGATAGAGAGAGAGGGAGGGAGAAATACAGTAGGTAGGTAGAGGGATAGAGAGAGAGTGATAAATACAATAGGTAGGTAGGTAGAGGGATAGAGAGAGAGGAGGGAGAAATACAGTAGGTAGGTAGGTAGAGGGATAGAGAGAGAGTGGGAGAAATACAGTAGGTAGGTAGGTAGGTAGGTAGGTAGGTAGGTAGGTAGGTAGGTAGGTAGAGGGATAGATAGAGAGGGAGAAAGTAGGTATGTAGGTAGAGGGAGAAAGAGAGAGAAATACAGTAGATAGTAGGGGGAGAGAGAGAGAGAGAAAGTAATACAGTAGGTAGGTAGGTAGAGGGATAGAGAGAGAGAGGAAGAAAGTCAGTAGGTAGGTAGAGGGAGAGAAAGTGTGTGTGTGAGAGAGAAATAGAGTAGATAGGTAGGGGGAAAGAGAGAGAGAGAGAGAGAAAGGGAGGGAGGGTAGGTAGGTAGGTAGGTAGGTAGGTAGGTAGATGTTTCCAGGTATACTTATTCATGTACTAGAGAAGGAAATCACTGACAATCTGCAGCACCTAACTTTGTTCCTGCTGGCACAGCATTTGATCCACGTAATTCTCATCAATCAGTTAAAGAGCTTTCCAAAAGAGAAAACATCCCCAAAATGGCCCGTTTTTTTGTGAAAATGGGCCCATTTTTTTCAAATAAAAGGCATGAGTAGCCTTAGGGGCTTGCAGAGTGCTCTGGGGAGACGACGACAAAAAAAGCAAAAAAAAAAGGCCCGTTTTTGCAAAAACAGGCCATTGTTTTGTCAAAAAAAAATGCATGTATAGTCTTATGGAGGCTTATAGAGTGCTGCTGGGGAATGGAGGGGGGGGGAGGCCCATTTTTTGCTTGTTTCTGCCCTTCCCGGCCCCCAGAAGGTCTCTGAAAGCCTCCATGAGGCTAGGCACAGCCATTTTGGTGAAGGGGCGGGGTTTCACTAGGCCAAAAATGCTGTATTCGATGTATAAGACGCACCCAGATTTTCAGCCTCTTTTTAGAGGAAAAAAGGTGCGTCTTATACTCTGAAAAATACGGTAAGTATGGAAAAGGTTTCAACTTCATTTTCTTCTTCTTGGTGTCTCTTCCCTGGGTCTTGTTTCTCTTCATAAAATGAAGGAAAAGGCATACTCAGAGACATGACAGAGAGGGAAATAGCCCCCTCCTCTTTTTTCCAAGTATTGATTTGTTGGGGAAGTTTGTATGTGAAGCTTTGGTGCCCTGTCTATCTTACCAACCAACCAACCAACCAACCAACCAACCAACCAACCAACCAACCAACCAACCAACCAACCAACCAACCAACCAAGTTGTCAATAGTTGTCCTTGAGACTGATCCTCTTCCTTTGCACCTAGCCATTCTGAACTGACCCATAGAAAGCAATAAGTACAGTTCTAGGCTACAGAAAAAAAGTGAAAGAACATTCTGAAGGCTAGATTGAATGATAGAGATAATTATTGCTCCCCCAGCTCTCCATTGGTTTTCCAATAAGTATTGGAATATTTTTCACCTTTGGTTTCTTTCTTTTTAGGGTTTGCTTTCATGTGGAGCCTGGGCTTGTTTTGATGAATTTAACAGAATTGATTTGGAAGTATTGTCTGTAGTGGCCCAACAAATTCTTACAATCCAAAGAGGTAAAACATCTCCTGGCTAGATTTTAATCTCTTATGAATTTAAGATAAAATCTATCTAGGTTTTAAGTGCTGTTTCTTTCTCTTGATTCCCAGGTATCAATGCTGGTGCTGACATTTTGATATTTGAAGGGACTGAACTCAAGCTTAATCCAACATGTGCGGTCTTCATTACCATGAATCCTGGCTATGCTGGACGCTCTGAACTTCCAGACAATCTTAAGGTATTGTGACTGCATTTACCAAAGGGTAACTTTTATGTACCTCTATGGAGGAATACATAGGATTGTACAGTAGGAATATTTCTTGTCATTAAGACAATCCTTTCTAAAAAGTAATGATAATATTGAGAATAATGATGAAATGACATATGATTGATGAGAGCAAACTTTATGAAATATATTAGGCATAACCATATTACATTAATTTGGTTTAAGCTTAATTAAATTTAGTTGATTAACAGCCTTGGTACCTGCCCCTTCGTGTCTTGGAGTGTACTATCAACATGTCATTCAAAGAGCAAATAGGACTTTTACCTCAAGAGAAAGTTGAACATCTCAAGATTAGACGGACCATTAATTGATCCATAAGATCAATTCTTTTATTGGTGCAAATCCATATACTTAGTGCTCCAGTTAAACTTTCTGCTTATCTCAATTTATTAATTAACATTGAAACACATGTTTTGGTGTTGTCTGGATTTTTCATTTTGCTTATTTCCCATGTTGATTTCCCCCTGTGTTTTGTTTTATGTATAATGAGCCATCCATTGGTCTGCAGTCAGGTGGCAACAAAATCAAATCAAATTTATGAATTAGATTTACAGGCCATCGAACACATCTAGTTTATTTATTAGATTTATATCCACCTTTGTTTTGGGCTATTCTAAGTTGCATACATAACACTCTCTTCTCCTACTCCCCCCCAAAAAACTCCTGTAGTGGATTGGGCTGAGAGAAAGTCCCTCCGGTAGCTTCTGGGGAGGACTAGAACACCTGAACTCCAAAATTCCCACTCTAGCATCTTTACTACACCAAAATATTTCCCATTCTTAACTATTACTTCCGATGATATGGACAGGTTGCGTAGGAGACTGAGGGCCAGCACATGTTTATTGGACTCGTGTCCCTCCTGGCTTGTACTGGCATTCTGGGAGGTTTCACGAGGCTGGCTCCAGGAAATAGTGAGGGCTTCTTTGAGTGAGGGGTTCTTGCCTACCGTCTTGAAAGAGGCGGTGGTGAGGCCTCTCCTGAAGAAGCCTTCCCTGGACCCAGCATTGTTAGTAAATTACCGTCCGGTCTCCAACCTTCACTTTTTGGCGAAGGTTGTAGAGAGTGTGGTGGCACAACAGTTTCCACATCATCTGGAGGAAATTGATTATCTGGACCCGCGCCAGTCCGGCTTCCAGCCCGGTCACAGCACCGAGACGGCATTGGTCGTGTTGGTGGATGATCTCTGGAGGGCCAGAGATGGGGGTTGTTCCTCCATCCTGGTCCTATTAGTCCTCTCAGCGGCTTTTGATACCATCGACCATGGTATCCTATTGCATCGACTGGAGGGGTTGGGGGTGAGGGGCACCGTTTTACGGTGGTTCTCCTCCTACCTCTCTGGTCGGTCGCAATTTGTATTGGCAGGGGGGCAGAGGTGGACCTCGAGGCCTCTCACTTGTGGGGTTCCTCAGGGGTCGGTCCTCTCGCCCCTCCTGTTTAACACATATATGAAGCCGCTGGGCGAGATCATACGTGGGTTTGGGGTAGATTACCATCTGTACGCGGATGACACCCAGCTGTACATCTCTACCCCAAAACACCCCAATGATGCCGTCGAAGTGATGTCCCAGTGTCTGGAAGCCATGCGGATCTGGATGGGAAGGAACAGACTCAAGCTCAATCCGTCCAAGACTGAGTGGCTGTGGCTACCGACGCCCCGGTTCAACCAGTTGACGCCATCACTGGCCATAGGGGCGAACATCTAGCCCCCGTGGAGCGGGCACGGAACTTAGGCGTCCTCCTGGACTCTCGGCTGTCTATAGAAGATCATGTGACAGCCGTGGCCAGGGGGGCATTCTACCAGGTTCGCCTGGTGCGCCAGTTGCATCCCCTATTGGACCCAGACGCCCTTCGCACGGTCACTCATGCGCTTGTGATGTCTCATCTGGACTACTGCAATGCTCTCTACATGGGGCTCCCCTTGAGATGCACTCGGAGGCTACAGCTGGTCCAGAACGCGGCCGCCCGGGCAGTTATGGGAGTTACTAGATACTCCCATGTAACACCACTCCTGCGCGAGCTGCACTGGCTGCCTGTGGCCTTTCAGGTGCGTTTCAAGGTGTTGATTATCATCTTTAAAGCGCTCCATGGCACAGGACCTAGTTATTTGTGGGATCATATCCTGCCCCATACATCCCTTCGGCCGATTCGCTCACACAGAGAGGGACTTCTCCGGGTGCCGTCCACCAGGCAATGCCAGCGGGCGACGCCCAGGGGAAGGGCCTTCTCTGATGGGCCCGACCCTCTGGAACAACCTACCCCCGGATATTAGAACGACCACGGACCTCCGCGCCTTCCGCCAAAAAGTAAAACCCTATTTGTTCCATCAGGCCGGCTTGGCCTAATTCATGCTTCTCGCCCCAGTCTGTTTTCTCAAATTGTCTATTGGGTTTTAATGGGTAGTAATTTTAAGGTTCTTAAATTTTAGTACAGGGTAGTTTAATTCGCTTTTAACTTTGTGTGTATTGTATGTTTTTAGATGGTTTTTTAATTCTCCTGTACACCACCTCGAGTCCCTTCGGGGAGAGGGGGCGGTTTATAAATGTAATAAATTATTATTATTATTATTATTATTATTATTAACCTAGTGAACACTGCTTTGTTAGGGCTGTGCACATTTTGAAATTTGGAAGAAGTGCTTCAAAACTTGGGGCAGCACAACATCTGTTTTCTGTTTGCTAAAGCAGGGCAAGCTTCTTTTAAAAGCTAAATGATTGTGTTCCATCAAGTTGATGGTGAATCTTGGAGGCTATATAATGATAATCATGACAATCTGTCCCCAATCTGTCCATCAGGTCTTCCAATGCTGCACCTACTCTTCCTTGCTGCTGGTCCCCCTCTTTTCCTCTTTCCTTCCCTCTTTCCAGCATTATAGACTTTCCCAGAAAGTTAGGTTTTTGCTTAATGTGTCCAAAGTGGGATAATTTGAGCCTGGTCATTTGTACCCGATGTGGAGAAATCTGGGATGATTTTGTTACGATCTTTTATGCGGTTCTAAAAGCAGCTATATGTGTTTTTTTCAGGTTTGTGTGGCTAGAGTAACAAAGAGTTACCTTGCTTATACTTGCATGAAATGTGAAACAGTTCTTTTTTTTTTTTAAATTCAAATTTATATCCCGCCCTTCTCCTAAAAAAGGACCCAGGGCGGCGATTACCGATTACTGAGTTCTCCGAAATCAGTTTTGTAACATGCAGAGTCCTGTCTTTTATCCTTTTTTTTTTGTATGTATTGTTAGAATACAAAGCAAGGATGTGGGAGAAAAATTGCTGCCTTTGAAAATGTATGCATATATATATCATTGTGTGTTACTCACTGCTTTTCCTTCTCCAGGGAGCCATTTGTTATCTTGATAATGAAATTTAGTTTCACTTCACTGTTTGAGAAGCTATTAACAGGCTGCAAACATCACTATTCAGACTGTGCAGTTACCTGTCTATTAATGTGTGTTTAATAGGCGTTGTTTCGGACTGTTGCTATGATGGTACCTGATTATGCCATGATTGCTGAAATTGTCCTGTATTCCTGTGGATTTGTGACAGCACGGCCACTCTCTGTGAAAATTGTAGCTACCTATCGCCTGTGTTCAGAGCAGTTGTCTTCACAGCATCACTACGATTATGGGATGAGAGCAGTAAAATCAGTGCTCACGGCAGCTGGTAATCTGAAGGTAGCATTTGATGCCCTTTCTCTGTGGTCTCTCCTTAGAATTCTACCTTTTGGTATTTTGTCCTAAATAAATCTTTGTTTCTCTTTTGAGAAATATAGTTTTTTTCAGGACTTATCCTGCAGGTCAAAGAAAGCAAATACTTTATATTTGGGCATACACAATTGGCATTGTAAAAAGACATTCAATTATATTTTTTAATAATTCAAAAATTATAAAAAGTTTCCCAAAGTTGAGAATGCACTTCCAGACCAACCATTCCTCTTTCGCTTGCTTTCTTTAGCACATGAATCATATTCAGTTTAAAAGTTTTTTTTAAAAAAAACAGACAGACTAGAATAGCAATAATAATAGTATAAACCTAGTCTCTATCTTAACTATTTTTATGGAAAGTTTTCCTAAATATGACAATGACTAAATGTTCACGTGCCATAACAAAATGTTGATTGTGTGCCATAAAGAACCACCACAATGCGTTGTGTTTTTTCACACACTGAAAACATCCAAAGCGAGCTAGATCCAGCCTATTATATCTAGAAGTATCATGAAAACGTTTCTGGCCATCAACTTTAATACATCTATTTTCAGTATACTGTACTTCATTTCACAGAAATGAACAAAATGGTCTTAGAACATTTTGTGTCAATATAATAACATTAAGATGCATAATTACTTTGATCCCATGTTTCTTTTATATGAAAATGCAATCATAATACACTGACCATAACTATCCCCAAGAATAGGACATACTGGGGTTTACTGCCATGGTAACTGTGCGTCTCCTCTATTTGCTTGAAACTTCCAGTTAAATGTCAGTTGTGTGGGAAGAAAAACATTGCACATGATCAATCCATTATGACTAATGGAAGAACTTTGGCTAGATATGCGGTGGGTCTGACAAACTTTACAGAATGCACGTCCAGTGCTCTGGTCTTGTCTGGCAGTATGTTGGGTTAGCTTATTTTTTGACCCAATTTAATCATACCTTTGAATGCTAAACAATCAGAAATTCATGCAGAGTTTCAAGCCACAAGTCATATTAATAATATGTTGTCACTGGAAGCTTAAATACAAATCTCATCTAACAACCTAATAGCATCTGATGAGATATGAAGATAAGATGCCTTAAAAATTGCTATTACCTCTATCTTGTCCTTGATCACTGTAAAAACATATCCGAAGGTAACAATTCCAATGTGAAAAACAGAGGCGTGTGATTGAAGGTGGTAGTCTGAATTAAGATAAAGTGATTACTCTGAAACTAATGCCGTGTTTTATACAGCTGAAATATCCAGACGAAAATGAAGATATTTTGCTGCTTAGATCCATTATAGATGTCAATTTGCCTAAGTTCTTATCCCATGATCTCCCACTTTTTGAGGTGAGGAATCTTTTTAGTCTAATGTGAATTAAAGAAGTAAATGATGCAGAGATTCTATATTACCATATTTTTTGGAGTATGACGCACCTTTTTCCCTCAAAAAAGAGGCTGAAAAATATGGGTGCGTCTTATACACTGAATACAGCATTTTTTGCCTCCCAAAACCCTGCCCCCTTCACCAAAATGGCCATGCCAAAAACGGCTGTTTTTTGCTCAGTTTTTTGTCCCCCCCAGCCCCCAGGAACATTCTATAAGCCTCCCAAAGGCTATCCATGCCCCTTTTTTGACAACAAATGGGCCCGTTTTTGCAAAAAACGGGCCGTGTTTTGCTCATTTTTGCCCCCCCCAGGAGCAGTCTACAAGCCTCCTAAAGGCTATCCATGACTTTAAAAAAAAAACCGGGCTGTTTTGGGGAGGTTTGCAGAGTGCAAAACCTTTTTTTAAAATTTGCTTCTTCAAAACGTTGGTGCGTCTTATACTCCGAAAAATGCAGTAACAGGTTCTCAGATCTCTTTTATAAGCATAATGTTATTACTCTTGTTGGGGTATAGTGTAGTTTATAAGTACTAGAGAATTAGTAGATATATACAACTATGTTTATATTAGGGTAAAAAGTTACAAAAAGGTTTTTTGAGGGGAAATACCCCATTTTTCTTTCATTCCATTTGCCTTCATTCCTACACAACGTCTTGTCCTTTTTTACCTCTGGCATCATTACTAGTTGCATATAATTCTGCCACTCTTGCCACAGATCTAGAATTTGCCAGATTGGTAGAGATTGATTTTAAAGGGGTCATCAAGCATGTTCTATACCTCAATTTCTTAAGTTGTTCATTAAAAACCTTAAGTGTGAAAAGGAAAAAGGAGCCTTGCAGCAGGGGTGAAATCCACTTGCCTTTGCTACTGGTTCGGTAGCAATGTGAGCACCTCCACACATGCACAGGACCTTTCGTGCATGTTCAGAGTGTAAAAAATGGATGTGATGATCTCTGGGCAGGTGGGCGGAGCCTGATACCGAGTGTGCCTGTAAAGGTAAGCAAACAGCGAGGGGGGAGAAGCCATTGTGCCACGTGATTTAGATTAGCTAGAAAACAGGAAATCCTGCTTTCTAGCAAATACAAATCATGTGTCACAGCTGATTGTCGGAAAAACCGGTTCGTCTGAACCAGTAGCAATTTTTTTTACTACTGGTTTGGATGAATTGGTCCGAACCGGTAGCATTTCACCCCTGCTTTGAAGTCCTCTGCTCCCAGGCTCTGTGCGTCTGATGTAAATGTAAAACCACACAGTAACACAATGCCTACAAAGAGGCTGAACAATATTAAACAAATTCTAAATTTCCACCAAAAGGTACTTGCCCATCCATGTAGGTGGCATGATTTCATTCATTGGCTTAGTTGCATTCCACTTGCAAATAGTGGATGGTTCTTGACTACCCATCGATGAATCCCCACAGTTCAACTGGGCTTTGCTGTGTAAACTACAATCTGTTTCGTCAACTTGCTATAGTTGAAACTATGCACCCTATTAAAATCCATATTGTGCCTATGAACGTATTAATCTATGCTTCTGAACTGGGCCTCAGTAAAATAGTATATTGTATGAATGCTGACTGAGAATTCTTCTGAGTATTTTCAGAGAAACCTATATTGCTTGGGGAAGACTTTTTGACTGGTCTGAAAAAGTATTTTGGACATCTTTAAATACCTTCCTTTATTGTTCCTGCTTTGACAGGGCATCACTTCAGATTTGTTTCCTGGTGTGAAGTTGCCGAAGCCAGATTATAACGACATCCTAGAAGCGATTAAGACAAACTGTGATGAAATGGACTTGCAAATGACTAACTTCTTTGCAGAGAAAATCTTACAGATATTTGAAATGATGATTGTGCGTCACGGCTTTATGATAGTTGGAGAACCCTTTGGTGGAAAGACCTCTGCCTATCGTGTTTTGGCAGGTGCATTGGGTGACCTGTGTGAAAAAGTAAATCTATTTGCTTTTGTAAAAGATCTTGTTCTGAAAGGCAAAGGTTGTGCTTCTGTCCAAAGTATTAAGAAGCACTGTCTTAATTCAATTCAACTCATTTACTTGCTAATTATTAATAATTGCTATTGTTACATTAAAACAAATTCCACTTAAATTCAATGGGATTTAACTTCCCGAGAATGATGTTCTCAATTGCAAACGAAACGTGTTTGAATTTTTAACATTAAGTGTTTTAAAACTAGAACCTTAATCTAGTGATTGTAACCTAACAAGAACAGAACTGGTAAAAGTATACAAATATTTAGTGAATGAGCTCCAATCACGTACGATCCTTATCTGTTTATTAACAGTACAGATGGAGTCTGCACACCCCTCACACCCAGAGTGATTGTCTTCCCCCTGGATCCTGAAAAGAGCTACAACATCTTTTCTTACTGTTAATGGGACATGTCACCTTGGAGAATTGATAGCATACATCAGTTTCTTTTCCCCTCCTCTTTATTCTGACCTTTTCTACCCTGAGGTGATTATTCTTGGCAACAAACTTCCTACTGTTGACTGTATTCACTTAAGCAATTATAGATGATCCAGAAGCTATTGGGGGGAAAAAGGTGATCATGAAAGTCAAATCCTTTGGTCAGTAAGTCCAAACCTTTAATCTCCACCACATATGCCAACCCCTTAAAGAATACCTGAGGCAGTTGGATGATTTCTACTTGTTTGGAGAACATTCAATTTATTTATTTTTTGGTCAGGAAGTGCCTGCTATCCTTTTTTTGGAGTATGATACTTGACTGCCTTTTGTTGCTAATGACCAAGAAAATAGTAATTTGTTTATATATCATTAGATTGATGACACAAGTGTGATATCTCTGTGTGAAATGCAGTTTATTTTGTGTGTTCAGGGGCTCATGGAGGAAAATAAGGTTCAGATCACTGTTATCAATCCCAAAGCTATAACTATGGGGCAGCTCTATGGACAGTTTGATCCAGTCTCCCATGAATGGTCTGATGGTATCCTCGCTGTCAGTTTTCGAGCATTTGCTTCTTCGTCTGTAAGTAGATCCTCAAAATTAAATATTTTCAGGTTCATCACATGAAAAAAGAAAAATAATGCCAAAGATGGAAAAATGCCCTTAATAGTTGATTTTTATCTTAGCCAAACATTCTATGATTTGACCTTTAACTATCATATTTTAAGGAAAGATGGCTAAAGAAGTCTGAATTGATAAATCATATTCATTATAACTGGTAGTTACGAATACATAGTACATTCTTTGTATGTTCTTATGTGTCCTACAAAAACAAGGAGTTGGATTACTGGCTTCAAGAAGGACTGATCCACAGGATGAGCCCTTCCTCTCTTCTTGCTTGTCTGTTTTTTTCTTAACAAATTCCTAGGGGTTTATCTGATTAAAAAAAGAATAATACATAACTAATACAATAAAGCATCCATGGTAGAAATAGTCAATACCATTATTAATTGCAATGATATTTTATTAAGTACAGGACATGGTTGCTTAACTACAGCCCCAGAGACTGCTGGGATAACTTGCTAAGCAATGCAATTGTAAAGTCCAATGTCACGTGACCAGGTGGTTTAGCAGTAGAAATCCAGCAGTCCCCATTGCTGTCCCTATTAAGAGAGTGGGTAAGTGGGAACCTCATGTGACTGAGACTTGCAGCTTTCTGCTGGCTTCCAAGAAGCAAATCAATGAAAAACCAGCAAGAAGTTACAACGTGTGGTCACAACAAGCCTTTCCTTAGGCAGCTTGCCAGCAGGCAATGGATGAACGCTGTGGGTGGGCAGGTGAGAGCTACAGAGTGCAGATGAGTGCTACAGGCAGGTGCAAGTGCAGACAGCAGGCGCTATGGACAGGTGCAAGTAAAGATAGGTGGGCACAAGGGCAGATGGGTGCTATTGTTAGGGGTAAAACACCCCCGTTGGAAAAAAAGCAGGCAGAATAGTGCAATACACCGGACAGCAAGAGATACATTGCTTAAACCACAGAAGAACTCTCAAACACTGATAGTAGAAAAATAAATAGTCTTTACTCTTGATGTTACTAAAATACTTCCTCCAACAATAAACAGTCCTTCACCAAAACACAGTTATCTTACAGTCAGTTAAAACAATGATTCTTCTTCCGTCTTCAGTTTCAGCTCCGTCCTCAGTGGCAATCAAGAAGCAAGGAAAGCAAAAAAAAAAGGGATGAACTGTGTTTCCTGCTGCTTTTTATGATTAAGCTGGGAAGCACAGCCAATCAGATTCCACATAGTCTTTAAAGATACATATACCCTTTAGTAATCCTGGCTTATATATATATTGTCAACCCAACATCAGGATAATTATCCTAACAACTATGGATAGTGGGTGCATAATCAGGTGGTATGGACATGCAGGAGTGTGGGCTGAAAGGTGCTATGGGCAGGTGGTGAACATGAATGTAGGCAGGTGGTTGGGCACTACACAGTATGGGTGGGATTGGGCAGGCAGGCACTGTGGGGTACAAGAACCCCATGCCACCTAATGAGAGAAAGTGGCAGGAATAGCAGGAATTTGTGAGAGAAACCTGGGACTCTCTGATAGACTTTGCTTGTAAGGAAAGTTTTAAATGGCAATCATATGAGCACAAGATAATGCAACAAGTGTGAGCCAGTTGCCAAATGCCTGAATTGATCATGTGACTGCAGGGATATTGTGACAACCACAACTATGAGGATCAGTCATAAGTCCCCACATTCAGTGCCATTGTAACTTTGAATGATCGCTCAACAAATGGTCACTAAGTGAGGACTGCCAGTAAAGTAATATCAAAATATTTTTTCCCAACTCAGACACCAGATAGGAAATGGCTTATTTTTGATGGACCAGTGGATGCTGTATGGATTGAGAATATGAATACCGTGCTAGACGATAACAAGAAACTCTGTTTGATGAGTGGTGAGATCATCCAGATGTCACAGCAAATGAGCCTTATTTTTGAACCGATGGATTTAGAAGTTGCGTCTCCTGCTACTGTAAGTTTACAGATTAAGAGATGATTTCTTGCTACTGAATAATTATCAGTCATCTTGAAAAAAAGAAATTGAATTAGACCTCAAGAATTATGGTTTATCAACCCATTCTCTTTTATTTCATTCAGTTCTGAGGGAGTAAATCTGGAACTGAAATAACATGTCCTTGATTTTTATCCTTAGAATAACAAGTTGGGGCCTCAGGATCTGAGGGTTTAGTTCTGGATGGGGTTGCATTACCTCAGACAGTCTCGGTGCACAATCTTGGTTTTTTCCTAGGTTTGCATCTCCTTATCAAAAAAAAAAGGTGATAGTTATGACTAGGAGAGCCCTGGCACAATGTTGTGCTCCAGTTGTGCCTTTTCCTGCATCATAACTCCTAAGCTTAGTCGCTCAAGCTCTAATCATCTTCCACTTGGATTATTGCAACATTCTCTTTATGGGCCTACCTTTGAAGAGTATTCAGAAGCTACAACTGTTGCAGAAAGCAGTAGCATGGATTGTTCTGGAGGCCACTTGAGTCGTAGATGTGCCACCTCTGTTACACGGGCTGTATTGGCAGCCAATTTGCTTCTCAGCCCAATTCAAGGCATGGGTCATTATTATATTTAAAGCCCTTTATGGCATGAGTCCTGGTATCTGAAGAACCATCCCACCCTTGCCCCATTCATTCCAGAAGAAAAGGCCTACTTCAAATCCTGTCAGCCAAAACATTTGACTGGTGGGTTTCAGAGGAAGAGCCTTTTCTGCTGTGGCCCCATCCTTTGAAATATTCTTCCATCAGAGGTGAGGTCTGCCTCCACACTCCTTGCCTTCCTGAACGACCTAAAAACTTGGCTCTGCTGCTTGGTCTGGGCTCCCAAAAGGGACCTGCTTCATTGGGAGTGGCTGACAGGATGAAGAAGGTCTTTACTCCCAGACCACCCATCATTTTGATTTTTAAGTTTTAACTTTTCTATTCAATTTTTATAATTTTAATTTTATTAGATTATAAGCCATTTAGAATAGCTGTATTGGTGAAATGGACAGCATATAATTTAACAAATAAATAACAAACTAGCAGCGGAACATGTCTGAAGACCCTTTGTTTTTTTTAAATATCTTATGATTTTTGTAATCTGGAGTGTCTTCACAGAAAGATTTACCAGTTGGAAGACATTGAATCTGTCATATATGTTGCTTTGCACTGTCCTTTTTGAGTGAGTGCTTAAATTTAATAATTTTCCTCATATTTAATTTGCTCTTGCAGATCTGATGAAGAAAAAGAGCTGCAGTATTATTTTTGGTGGATGTTAGAAAAGTAACCAAACCCTATATGATACTAAATCTTTTACTTTCATTTAGTCTGTCATCTGATAAAAAATTAGACATGTTTTCTGCCTGATTTTGTGTAATAGGTAAATTAAGCCAACATTTCATCATTGGTATGTAGGTATGTATGTATATATGTATTTATTTATTAAAGATATATGCTACCCATTTTGCCATCAAGCAACTCTAGGCAGCTTAAAATAAGGTAAAAACAACACTCAATACACTTCAGTGAAAAAAGGAACCCTGATAGTTTCAGTATTAAAGAATGATATCGCTTATTTATTCTTTCAGTTACCTAACAAAATACGTAGAAGTGTTTATTATATGAAGGTATTCTCTCTTCCTGTAGGTTTCTAGGTGTGGAATGGTCTACATGGAGCCTAATATGCTAGGATGGAGACCTTTGATGTTGTCTTGGTTACATCTAATGCCACCTACAGTCACCACTTTGCATAAAGAATTTATAACAGGGTTATTTGATAGAATTGTCCCACTTTCTGTTGAATTTGTTAGAAAATGTACAAAGGTATGGTAAAGTAGTATTTATTTACTTTTATAAATATTATTAACAATATATAAAAACATATGTTTACACATGAGACATAAATGGTGTATTCACTGCTGTTAATATTGATTTTGTAACAAAAATATTTGTGTATGTATGTGTGTTTGTTAGTTTTTAGGATATAAATGTGTGAGTTTATTTGTTTGTTCACATAAAATAAAAATATGTTTTTGCTTCAGTATGGAACTCAAGGCAGGGTCCATGGGGAACTCTGAAATAGTCTCTCGTTTGGACATTGTCCAGACCATCATTTGTTTCAGTGTAATAGATACTTCACTCAAAGTGGTATAAAATGTCTTTTCCCAAAAATGTGGATATTGAGGTGTTTGTTTAGTTATTTATGTACTACATTTTAAAATATATTTATGGCAAATTAGCCACATTGGAATAAAGATTTTAGCATTTATTCTACAACTACACAAATTAGTCCCTATTCTGCAGTTGGATTTGGTAATTATTATTTCAAGGAAATCACATTGGTTGCTAATTTTGTTCTTCCCATACCTGTTATTACAATCTTTTATTTCTTACCCAAAGTTCTAAGTAAAGAGTCTCTAGAAACCAATGTTTTGTTATTTGGCTCTCTGTGGCCACATTGTTAAAGGTGCATTACTGTCTAAAGTAAAATCAGTTAAAGTTGTTCCTAAACCAGTAATAGAAAAATGGTGTTCAAATTAAGTCACTTTGTTTTTGTTTTTCTAGGAACTTTCTCCAACATCAGACACAAACCTGGTTCGGTCTTTAATGAATCTCATGGACTGCATGATGGATGAGTTTCACAATGAAGCAAAACTTAAAACTGTTTCTGACCGTGAAATATTTTCATGGCTTGAGGTGGGCAAGATCTTTTAAATACACTCAATAGTTTTCATAAAGTTCTCTGAACTTTTCAGAGGTGAAAAAAACTAAGAGGTCAGAATAAGCATGCCTGTATGATGTTAAATTCATTTTATTTTTGTATCATCATAAAATTAAAATCTTGGTTTATTGACAACCAAATCAGATACAGTATAATAAATAGAAAATTTAACCCTGTTGATAATAAAAACTAAAATATGAATACAAGAACATAGGAATAATTCTGGATCATATCCAGTCCACCTTGGTCCACATATTTCACCATAGTCTCCACCTACAGAGTGTTGCCAAGCAGGAGATAAAGATAAAGATAGTCTTCGCTCACTGATTGGGATTGGCAACTCCATCACTAAGTTTAGTTTAGGGTTTCCTGTTTTCCCTCCTATGCAACCTCTGACCACTTGGTTGTGTTTTGTAGATTTCTTAAAACCGTAAGCTTGAAACATGAAATGATGGTATTGTGTGTATGAATGACTACTTTGAATTTGTTTTTGAATACTCCAGAGCATTTTTGTGTTTGCACTTACATGGTCTGTTGGAGCGAGTTGTAAAGAAGACGATCGACTGAAGTTTGACAAGATCGTGCGTGAACTGCTTCAAGGACCAATGACTGATGAAACAAGAGAAAAGTATAAATTGTTGAGTGGGGTTGAGCATTTCCGGGCAAAAATCTTAACTGTTCCCTATCCAGAAGATGGAACAATTTATGAATATCGATTTATCAAAGATGTGAGTGTATTTGTTTTGAACAGAGATTTTCAGAGAGTAATTGATAAAATCATTTTCAAGATGATTTCTGATCAAAATCTAATTGCTTGTATTGTGAGATTTGGCTCATATACAAATGAAAAAAAAAATAGCTGTGGAAGGACACATTTATTTATTAAGTGCTTGATGCCCTCATTTCATTATGATAATAAGCAAGAGAAGTAAGATTTGCCATTAATTTAAATTTATACGTCTTCTCATCAGGAAGATGCTATCTAAAGTTGTTTTTCAGCTGAAGTCAATATGCTTTTAATCAGAAAATTAAAATAGTCCATAACCCCTTTTCGTTGAAATCAGTAGAAAGTAGTCCAGTGCCTATCAATTGAAAATAATAAATTCCAATCATTCAGCAGCCAAAAATCTTCAGGGCAGGCTACTTAACAGGTGCTGGTTTAAGGTTGGTGTGTGTATGTGTTAGTCTGTGTCATGAAATTTTGGTTTTATTAGGGGGGGAGGCAGAACCTGCCTTCCAGAAACTTCCTTTTAAATGTCTTTTCAATTTGTAAGTTGTCCAGAGTTGCTTGGAGTCAAGCAGCTTATATATAAAATGAATCTATATAAATAAAATTTTAAAATAGTTTGTGCAAAGCTGCTAATCTCAGAAAGTACTGCACCGATTGGCACCAAATTTTCACACAATGTTCCCAAGAACTTCCGAAGCAATCATACGTACAGTTTTTGTGGCTGGCACACCTGTAAAAGGTACGCACTTCTGAGGTTTTCATCTCCCTTAAGCTCCTCCCACCGGCTGCTTCTTATGATGCGTCACACACATGCCTTTCACATTTCCAGCGATCATTTCCTCAGCAACCAAATAAGCCTCCAATGTTCCCTCACACATGGCACACTCCCATGTGTCCCATTTTTTGTCCCAGGAGGCTTCAGGCAAGCCTACTAGGCCCAAAACTAGGCATGTGGGGGTGGCACACTCCAATGTGGCCCATTTTTTGTCCCAGGAGGCTGCATGGAGACCTACTAGGCTCAAAACAAGATGCAGGGGGTAGCACAGTCCCATGTGGCCAATGTTTGGTCCCAGGAGGCTTCAGGCAGGCCTACTAGGCCCAAACAAGGCATGGCAGGTGGCACATTCCAATGTGGCCCATTTTTGGTCCCAGGAGGCTGCATGGTAGGTAGGTAGGTAGAGGGATAGAGAGAGAGAGAGGGGAAATACAGTAGGTAGGTAGGTAGGTAGAGGGATAGATAGAGAGGGAAAATACAGTAGGTAGGTAGGTGGGTAGGTAGAGGGATAGAGAGAAAGGGGAAAATACAGTAGGTAGGTAGGTAGAGGGATAAAGAGAGAGAGAGGGAAAATACAGTAGGTAGGTAGATAGGTAAGTAGAGGGATAGAGAGAGATAGGGAAAAATACAGTAGGTAGGTAGAGGGATAAAGGGAGAGAGAGGGAGACATTACAGTAGGTAGGTAGGTAGGTAGGTAGGTAGGTAGGTAGGTAGGTAGAGGGACAGAGAGAGAGGGAGAAATATAGTAGGTAGGTTGGTAGGTAGAGGGATAGATAGGGAGAAATACAGTAGGTAGGTAAGTAGGTAGGGGGATAGAGAGAGGGAAAAATACAGTAGGTAGGTAGATAGGTAGAGGGATAAAGGGAGAGAGAGGGAGACATTACAGTAGGTATCTAGGTAGGTAGGTAGAGGGATAGAGAGAGAGAGGGAGACATTACAGTAGGTAGGTAGGTAGGTAGGTAGGTAGGTAGGTAGGTAGGTAGAGGGACACAGAGAGAGGGAGAAATACAGTAGGTAGGTTGGTAGCTAGAGGGATAGATAGGGAGAAGTACAGTAGGTAGGTAAGTAGGTAGGGGGATAGAGAGAAGGAAAAATACAGTAGGTAGGTAAGTAAGTAGGGGGATAGAGAGAGGGAAAAATACAGTAGATAGGTAGGTTGGGGGTTATACGGTGGTTGTGTGTACGTGTTTGTTTGTGCAGGTGTAGATCTACACACAGATTGGTTGGCCATTTAACCAGACTGGGCCACAGCAACACGTGGCTGGGTACAGCTAGTACATAAATAAATAAGTAAACAAACAAACATATAGAAATTTCACCTTAGCCATTGATGGAAAAAAACAAGGAAAATCAATTCTCAATTTTAAATTTAGAAATAATAGCATACAGTGTAAAATACTTGAAAAAAACTTTACAATTTTTTGCTATTTATTATTAAAGTTGTAAAAAATAAAGAAAAAAACAATGCTGACATTAATACATAGTTTAAAAAGTCAACTACAAGCACAAAGTGCCCAAGCACTTTAAAATAATTGCTAATGCAATGAGATATGCATGGTATAACTAGATCAGGAAACTGCAGGTTCATGTAATTTCCCCCCTCTTACTGCAATGCTCTCTGATTATTATTTGTTTTATTATTTATTTATTTATTTGTCAACATGTACAAGGTAACAGGTATTAGTATAGACATGAACATTTTCACATGAGATTGATACAAATATTTGGATAAAAATAAGTATAACATGGCCACGAACACATAAAATGAGTACATATTTGGTCCTTAAATGTTGAAACAGGGAGCTGGAAGATGGGAACCATGGATAGAAGCACTTCAGTCAGCTCCACCTATATCAAAGGATATGCTGTTCAATGAAATAATTGTTCCCACTCTGGATACTATACGATACTTTGCATTGATGGATTTACTGACAACACACCAGAAGCCTACCATATTTGTTGGACCCACAGGAACTGGCAAGAGTTCATATATTATAGTACGTATACATGAAACCTGCATTATACTTGGTCCAAGATCTCTACAGTTGTTTCCCAATAAAATATCACTATAGCAAATGATAATCATGGCAAGAAGGCCTGCATAAAATGTTTTCCAAAAATATCTTTTTTTATTTTTCCCAACTTTATTAGCGTATTTTTCGGAGTATGAGACACACCTTTTTTCCTCAAAAAAGAGGCTGACAATCTGGGTGCGTCTTATAAATCAAATACAGCATTATGGAGAGAGAGAGAAAGAGAAAGAGAGAGAGGCTGTTTTTTGCTCAGTTCCCCCCCCCCCAGCCCCCAGCAGCACTCTATAAGCCTCCATAAGGCAATGCATGTATTTTTTTGACAAAAAATGGGCTGTTTTTTGCTTGTTTTTGCCCCCTCCGAAGTACTCTGCAAGTCTCCCCCAAAGCTATTCATGCCTTAAAAAAAATATGGGCCCATTTTCACGAAAAACGTGTTGTTTTGGGGAGGTTTGCAGAGTGCAAAAACTTTTTTTTTTCCTTTCGGAAAGCTCTTTAGTTAAAGTGATTGATGAGAATTAGATTGATCAAGTGCTGTGCCAGCAGAAACAAAGTCTTAGGTGCTGCAGATTCTCAGCGATTTCTTTCTCTAGCACATGGATAAATATACCTGGAAACATCAACCTACCTACCTACTCTCTCTCTCTCCCTACCTACCTGCTCTATTTCTCTCTCTCCCCCATCTACCTACATACCTACCTCTCTCTCCCTACCTATCTACTGTATTTCTCTCTTTCTCTCTCTATCCCTCTACCTACTACCTACTCTCTCTCTCCCTACCTACCTACTGTATTTCTCTCTCTCCTCCTCCTCTATCTACCTACGTACCTACCTACCTACTCTCCCTCCCTCCCTCCTGTATTTCTCTCTCTCTCCCCCCCCACTATCTACCTACCTAATTTTTTAAAAAAAATTGCCTCTTCAAAACCTTGGTGCGTCTTATACTCCGGTGCGTCTTATACTCCAATGTGTCTTATGCTCCGGAAAATATGGTAGTTACTTTTAGAAATATTATTAGTTACCTTTAAAAAATCTTACCTGAGTTAAGTTATTGGAAGATTTTTTGCACTCAATAAAGTCATTCTGAATTCTGTCCCATTATTTACATAACTTTAAATTATGGATTTCTAATATAGATAAACAATTGCAAAAATTCCTGTATGGAAGCTGTAGCAAACTGATATTGCTAATGTGTAAATTACGTTTTTTGGGTCTACCTTTTGTTATTGTAATTAATTATTATATCCATATTATAAATAAGTAAATTTGTTCTTCAGGTCATGTAACTTAGGGGGATATATATTATTTTGTTTGTACTTATTGTGATAAAGATCTGAAGCTACATCTTTAAATATTTTCTTTCTCTTTTTTTTCTTTTTCCCCTGCACACCTTTTATTCTCTTTTTTCATTACTTTTCCTTCTTTCTGAGTTTAGCGTTTAGTTTCCTTTACCTTTGTTATTAAAAATTTCAATAAAAATGCATTTAAAAAAAAGGAAAGCAGCCAATGGCCCCCAGCAATTGTTTTGCCAATTTTAAAGTTAATCTATTTATTCTGATTTTATACAAAGTACCTAAATTACAAATTCTTTTTTCAATATAGCACTATAATGAGCTTTTATTTAATCACTCTTTCATGTAACTTTCATTTATTACTGTTTTAAAGTATTAGTACCAGTAGCATGGGAGCCATGGTTCAGATGAAACAGCAAAGTGTAGTTTACATAATTTCTGAAATATTATTGTTGGCAATCAGTCTTATTTTACAGTAATCAGAATACATTTATAAAGTTCAGCCTGTCTTAAGAAATAAAGGTTGGATTGATCTGAGCAAATGAGATTACTAGCATATTACAGCTGTGCCTATATCATCACCTTCCTTTTCCTCTTCTTCCTCACTGGATGTTTTGACATGATTAAGCCACAAATTTCATTACCCATTACAAACAGTGTTCAGTTTAGTAAAATAGACGTGGGAAAATCCATTCTGTATTGGTATCAAACCAATGGTGGGTTGCCAATTTTTTTACTACCGCTTCGGATGTGCTCACGTGCGCGTTTGCATGTGCAGAAGCTTCCGGGCAGGTAGGCAGAACCTCCCGCCGCCACTACTACTGTTTCACCCGATCTGTGCCGAACCAGGAGCAACCCACCTCTGTATCAAACAACTTATCCTCTTGTACATTTTGGGAAGAGAAGAAAGATACATAAGGAAAACATGTGCATACTTAAACTTGTGAGTTGAGGGATGAGTTGTCAACCAAATTGTGTCAATTCAGGTCATTTCATGCTGGTAGTTGCCATTCCTATATTCTTCTTTTAATATTCGATTTTGCTTATCCTTTGTCTGGTTCAGGTTTTGGTAAATAATTTATACTACAGAGCTATTGGTACTGATGAGGTTAATCCTTGTCACTTTCCACAATACTGTGGATGAACAATGTTACACTTTCTGTATCGAGCATCCTAAATCTGCCCTGGTCTGTGACGGCTGCTGGGTGTAACATAAACTTTAAGGCTCTGCCATTCTTTGCAGATTCAGCCTAATACTCACAGCCTGAAACTGAATGGACCACAACAAGGATTGAAACATCTAATTCTTTTAGCAGCTGAGAAAGGCATTTTACTGTTGGAAACTAATTCCCGTTAGGCATCCATTCCCTTCCTAGATGTTAACTTCTTGTTTCAAGTATTTAGTGGCATTAAGATTGAAGTTAATTTGGCCTTCATTCTGTGCATGTAATAAATTGCTGTTTATTAGAGAGGGTGCTTGCTACCTTGCAGGATTATATATTCCAACAAATTTATATTTTTTTACATAATATTCACTATTTATTCACCAGGAGAGCAGAGGTCGACCTCGAGACCCCTCATTTGTGGGGTGCCTCAGGGGTCGGTCCTCTCGCCTCTCCTGTTCAACACATATATGAAGCCGCTGGGTGAGATCATCCGTGGTTTTGGGGTAGAGTACCACCTCTACGCTGACGATACGCAGCTGTATATATCTACCCCAAACCACCCCAACGATGCTGTAGCGGTGATGTGCCAGTGCCTTGAAGCTGTGCGGGCCTGGATGGGAAGTAACAGACTCAGACTCAACCCGTCCAAGACCGAGTGGCTGTGGTTTCCGGCATCCCAGTACAACCAGTTGACTCCATCACTGGCCATAGGGGACGAACATCTCACCCCTGTGGATGGGGCACGCAACTTGGGCGTCCTCCTGGATACCCGGCTGTCCATGGAAGATCAAGTGACAGCCGTGGCCAGGAGGGCGTTTTACCAGGTTCGCCTGGTACACCAGTTGCGTCCCCTATTGGACCGGGATGCCCTTTGCACAGTCACTCATGCCCTTGTGACATCCCGACTGGACTACTGTAATTCTCTCTACATGGGGCTCCCCTTGAAGTGCACCCGAAGACTTCAGCTTGTCCAGAATGCAGCCGCGCGAGCAATAATGGGAACCTCTAGGTTTACCCACATAACACCGCTCTTGCGCGAGCTGCATTGGCTGCCTGTTGTCTTTCGGGTGCGCTTCAAGGTGTTAGTTACTATCTTTAAAGCGCTCCATGGCTCGGGACCTAGTTATCTGCGGGATCGGATCCTGCCCCATACATCCCTGCGGCCGATTCGCTCCCACAGAGAGGGGCTTCTCCGGGTGCCGTCCACTAGGCTATGCCAGCGGGCGACGCCCAGGGGAAGGGCCTTCTCTGTGGCGGGCCCAGCCCTCTGGAACGACCTTCCCCCCGAAATTAGAACAACCACGGACCTCCGCTCCTTCCGTCAAAAATTGAAAACACACTTTTTCTGCTTGGCCGGCCTAGGTTAGTCCTCCGTCTTTTGATAGGGTTTTAGGGGTTTTTAGTGTAATTTAATTTAGGGGATTTTAGCACAGGGACAATTTTGTTTAATTCGTATTTTAACTATTTATCTTTCTATGTATTTTATATTGGTTTTTTAATTTTCCTGTGCACCGCTCCGAGTCCCTTTGGGGAAAGGAGGCGGTATATAAATACTTTTTTTTTAAATTATTATTATTATTATTATTATTATTATTATTATTATTATTATTATTATTATTATTATTATTATTATTACTATTATTATTATTATTATTATTATTATTATTACTATTATTATTATTATTTTGAAAATTGTTTTAGGGTAAAACTATTTCTCTGAATTGTAGATTTGGGGAAACCATAAAAGATCCTCAGGACTAACATCTTTGCAGAATTTAGAACCTGACAAGCAATGTTAAGTCTTCGACTTAATGGGCACAGTTGAGTCCAAAATTTCTCTTTGCTAAGGGAGACAGTTGTTAAGTGAATTTTGCCCCATTTTATGACCTTTCTTCTCTCAGTTGTTAAGCGAATCACTGCAGTTGATAAGTTTGTTATCTGGTTGTTAAGGGAATCTGGCTTCCCCATTGACTTTGCTTGTCAGAAGGTCACAAAAGTTGATCATATGACCCCAGGACACCGCAACAGTCATAAATGGCCAAGCATTTGAATTTTGATCACATGGAGATGCTGCAAAGGTTTTAGGTGTGAAAAATGGTCATAAGCCACTTTTTTCAGTGCTGTTGTAACTTTGAATGGTCACTAAACAAACTGTTGTAAAGTCAAGGCCTACCTGTATTAATTGAAATAAATACTTAGTCTGTTCCAGACGTGGCATTCAGACAGTTCTGAATGGTTCTGGAGAACTGGTAGCGGAAATTTTGAGAGTAGGGAGGGAATGGGGATTTTGCTGTATCCTTCCCCTGCCACACCCACAAAGCCACGCCCACAGAACCCGTAGTAAAAAAATTTTTTTGAATCCCACCACTGGTCTGTTTGTGTGATATTCTGGAACTTGCTAATAGGTACAATAATATTACGAAACATCAGTGATGCATGCAATCTTAATCTATATAAAAAGGTGTCTTTAGGTTTAGAATCCCTTTGGTTTATTTCTGTAGGAAACTCATTAGAGAGACTTGAATGTTAATGACTTTGCGTTTGTTACCCACTCATCATTTTTCTAAAGAGAAGAAGTAGCAAGCTTGAAGGGGGGAAAAACCACCTCATTTGAATGACTTGCAATAAAAACAGCCCTTCCGCTTGTCTTTTTCTGTGCTGCCATGCTCACGTGACCCAATCTCATCTCTTTTTAAAACTATCTTGACAGGATTTTCTCTTAAATCGTTTAAATAAGGAAATCTACAAACCACTGCTCATTAACTTCTCAGCGCAGACGACGGCAGCCCAGACTCAGAACATCATTATGTCTAAGCTTGATAAAAGGAGAAAAGGAGTCTATGGTCCACCCCTAGGAAAGAAAATGGTAACTTAAAAAAAAAAGGTGAAATGCAACTTCTTGTCCTGCTTATGGCAGGCCCTTGGCATTTTTTTTAATTGGTATATTTTGAGTGCCAATACATCCCTCGTCAAAAGCACAATGGTATGTAAATTTATGCCTAATTTTAAACCATAGCAAAATGGTTACACAAACTTTCCCAGAGGTTTTAAACATGGAAGCAGGAGTTTTCACTTGTATCTCACATTCACAATGGGTATGGTATCGCTATAGTTTTCATTCCAAGCCTGTATAGGAATACAAATGAGCCAGTTCTGGTCTATAGGTTAAGAAGCTGGGCTAGAAACCAGGAGACTGTGTGTTCTCGTCCTGCCTCAAGACATAAAATGACCTTGCTGAATGACTTTGGGCTAATGGGCCAGTCATACTCTCTCAGCCCAACCCATCACACAGAATTGCTGTTGTGGAACAAATAGGAGAAGCAAGTAGTAAGTATGTTAGCTGCCTTGAGTTATTTATAAAATAATAAAGATGGGATTTTTAAAAAAGATTATAGAAGAAATAACTGATATAGTGCAACTCTAAATCTGATTCAGAGTTTGGATTTGCTTAATGTGTTGAAAAGGAACATGGGGGCAAAATTCTGGATCGTCTAATCTCCAAAATCCAATTAATGATCACTGCCAAATAATGCAGAAGCTACATTTATCTCCAAATAAATCCAACTTTCTTCGGAGGGCAGCTTGAATCTGTTAATTCGTTCTGCATCATACTATCCACTTTCTTTTGTGACTTTTTCTGAATTCATTGATTAACACAGAATCTTAAAGAGGTCCCGAGAATTAGTCAAGAATAAGTTAAGTGCTGTGATTTTCAGGCCCTCCCTCCTTGGACCACAAGTCTGGGGAATGACAGAAGGGCAAAAGTGGGAAGAGGAACAACTGTCTAAGCTGCCCAGGTAGATGCTGATTCCAACTGCACTTAGCTGGCAGCCCACCATTCTGTTACTTTGGAGTAGGTGTTATTGGCATGCAAAAATGAACGAATTGCCTAGGTCAGGGGTCTGCAAAGTCAGGGGTCTGCAGAGTTCCCCAGCCAGCTATACTGGCTGGGGAACTCTGGGAGTTGAAGTCCACCAGTCTTAAAAGAGCCAACTTTGCAGACCCCTGGCTTAGGTGAAGCAATTACTAGATTACCTGTCTCATGCAAGCAAGTCTTAAGTACATTTTGATTACTGGATAGAAGACAGAATTTTGGCAGTGATGGTTTGTCAGTAATTCTGGCTGAAGTAATTGGAGCTAGACCATGTTTAAACCCAAACCTCTACACACACACACACACATACACACACACACACACACACACACACACACACACACACACACACACACACACTTATGTATGCATATGATGACCCAACTTCCAGACAGATGTTATGCATGGCATCTAGAACGATAGAGTAATGAGATAGGCAAAATGACTCACATCATTTTAGACTGAGAATTCATGATTATATTTTTCAATTCTCTGGAATAAATGAACCAAGAAGCAGGTATCTTTACATAGCTACATACATAACAAGGTATAAATATAATGAATGAATCATTCATTCAATCAATCAATCAATAAAATAATAATAAATATATGCATATTTCTAATATAACTGTTTTGAGCGTATATTAAAATATAAAACTTATATTTTACAAGAAACCACCTAAAAACATCAAATAATTTAAAGACCCATAATATGGGCCAAAACAAATAGCAGACTAATAGCAAACCAAAACAAATTTAATGAAGGTCATAGGAAATGCAACTCAGTTGTTTCCAATGTAGTACAGAACTTTAATTTTGGAAATGGAAACGTCATCCTCCAACCAGCTTCCCAAAAACTCTGATCCAAGAAAGATTAGGGCTGTGACACCAAAGACTAATCTTTGGTTGACTGTAAACAGCTGAACAAAATTTGCACTAGTAGAAAATATAGTGAAAAGACCTACACTGTAATTTTCTCATCCACTGCTTTTGTTTCTGGCTAGCAAACTGCCATTTAGCAGTTCAAATTAAGTAAAACTGCCTCCATTAACATGCAAATAAATTGCAAAGAATTCATTGTGCAGTGGAACCACACTTTTCTTAATCTCTCCCCCCCCCCTTGCAATCAGTTTGTATTGTTTCATTGATCAGCCAGCTCATGGGCAGCTTCCAATAACCTTTTTTTAAGACACAGGGAGAAGGAGTTCATGTGCAAAGTTTCCCACAGAAGAAAAAAAGAGACGAAAAAATTAGCTTGGGTTCACATATTACACTAAGGCGTGGCTTGTTTAACCACAGTTTATTAATTATACTACAATTTCTTATGTTTATGCAACACACAAAAAAAGAAACCAGATTATTATAATTTAGCATGGTACATTACAGTTTGCAAAAATAAGGGTGGAAGAAGTTCCTTAATATTTAGTGTTCTTCCCGATTTTTGTAATGCAGATACCAAAGATATATACTTTTAGTACATGAATAACCATATTTGGTATATCTATCCTAAGAGTAAGTACAGGCAGTCCTCAATGTATGATCACATTTCTGTTGTTAAGTGAGACATTTGTTAAGTGAATTTTGCCTCATTTTATGACCTTTCTTCCCACAGTTGTTAACTGAATCATTGCAGTTGTTACATTAGCAACATGGTTGTTAAATGAGTCTGGCTGCCCCATTGACTTGTCAGGAGGGGGTGCCACAAGAAGTGATCACATGACACTTGCAATCATCATAAATATGAGTCAGATGCTAAGCATCTGAATTTTGATCATGTGACTATGGAGATACTGCAAAGGTCATAAGTGTGAAAAATGGTCATGTCACATTTTTTAGTGCTGTTTTAACTTTGAACAGTCACCAAATGAACTTTGTAAGTTGAGGACTACCTGTATAGTACAGGCAGCAGAGCAAAGAACTGAACGCTGTCCTTAACCCTTGATTTAGAACTTAGCTAAGGTACCTGAGATGTCGGCTGAGATGTGTTGGACTCCAATCAATAACTATAGAAAGTGGAAATTTCCCCATAGCATCTTACACTGTCTTAGTAATATGTAAAAAGAGAGTAGGTTGGTTGTGATTGAATTTGCCTGGAAACAAGCTTATTCTAAATGAGCTCAGCAGCATATTTTTTAATACCTTTGGGTGTAACCTGTGGGCCACGTACAGAATCGGTGTCCTTTTGAGAAACAGTTTTGTTTTTTAAGGTGGTATTTGTGGATGATGTCAATATGCCAGCAAGAGAAGTCTATGGGGCTCAACCTCCGGTGGAGTTACTTCGTCAGTGGTTGGATCACTGGAACTGGTATGACCTGAAAGACTGTACTATGATTAGACTTGTGGACATCCAGATCATTTGTGCAATGGGGCCGGCAGGTATGCTTTTTAGTTATAATTAGAGAATAGAAACTCTTTAGAAACACCAAAGTGCCAAACGTGCTACTTATTTATTCTTTTTAAATATTCAAATTCAGTCATGTCTTTTCTTGTCATTTATGCATCATCTTTCAAATTTGCTTGTATGGGGAGGGACCTCTAAGACTGAAAAATGGCTGTCTCTCTCCAGATCTTTGAGAGGGTCTGTAAAGAGCCTCAGTGCTCTGTTGCAGTTAAGAATAAGAATACTTTATTGTCATTGTACGTATATACACAGTATACCCATGCAACAAAATTCACATAACATCAAGGTCCAACACACATGACACCCCCCTCCCAAAATTGCAACCCTCAGTTAAGCTGAGGGTTGCAAAAACAAGTCCTCTTTTCTCCTGATGTTGCCACCCATGTTCTTTCCTGTTGTTGGTTTAGGGGGGAAATGTGCCAGGAGATCTACAATTTAATATGTGGAAATAATGATACCAGAATTCCTTGTCTGAGCTAGAAACACACAGGCATCACCATGTTTTTAATTCCTGTTTTTTCCCCAACACAGAGAAGTAGAGATTTTATTTTTGTTTAAAAGATATGATTTGTTTAAGAGATCCCATTAACCAGCAGTTCCCAACCTTTTGGGCTTCAAGCACCGGTTCCATGGAGAGAGGTTTTTTTGTGGACTGGAGTGGGCATGGCTTCATGTGCTGCCTGCATCCCATGGATGGGTCTTTGCTTGTTTGCGTGGCCCGGCTTGTGGCATGCTGCGGACCAGTGCCGGTCCATGGACTGGAGGTTGGGGACCCCTGCCATAAACCTTGTCTCAATGTGATTAAAGATGTAGATTTGTCACTGATGAATCCTACCTTTGACCAATCCTAAATATTAGCATGGATTGAGAGCCTTTATAATAGCTGTAGTTCTTTAGCATGTGCTTATTGATGTAGCAAGACTTTGTATAGGATTGCTGTCACTTTTACTGTATTAGTGTGTAAAAGGCTTACACATTCCTCCTTCCTCAAAATAAATGTCTTTTGCCTGTGACTTGTGTATTTGGATTATAGAAATTGCTCTTAATACGAAGTCTCCTTTGATTGATGCATGGACAGGAGGAAGAATTCAAATCGGTCACAGACGTGACTGATAGATTTAGATTTATTATATGTGCATCAGTGATTTGCTTCCCCTACAGGTGGAGGTCGAAATGCGATCACCCCTCGATATCTGCGACACTTCAACACAATTACCATTAATGAGTTTGATGATGTTTCGATGTATACAATTTTCTCCCGAATATTAGATTGGCATCTTACTATATGGTAGGTGATGTTGTTATACTGTGGTATATTAACCTAGATAAAAAAGATAATGATAACCTGCCATAATATCCTTCTTAAACATTATACCATCCAGAAGTGTTATGCTGCAGTATCTGCATTTCCCACCAGCAGGTTTCCAAAGATATTGACCCTCTGATAGCATCACAACATGCCAATATACTGTAGTAAATTAATTATTAAAAGCCACCCTCCCCTCCCCAACTGCAGGAGAGCACGCTCAGTTTCCCTAGTAATACATCACTTTACAGCTTCCATAGCTGTATTCCTGGACCCCCAAACTAGATATCAAAGCCATGCCTTCAGGTCCTGATAGAAGTCCAGCAAGACTTCTCCTGGGTCCCATCAGATGACATTCATTCATAGACAGGGTCTGCAACATGACCATTTGCTGGATGTGATAGTTATCATTTTATATTTTATGAATAAATGAATGGATTAGGATTGACACAAACAGCAATAGTACTAAGACTTATATACTTCACAGTGCTTTACAGTCCTCTCTAAGAGGTTTACTGAGTCAGCATGTTGCCCCAACAGTTCGAGTCCTCATTTTATTGACCTCGGAAGGATGGAAGACTGAATCAACCTTGAGCCAGAGAGAATCGAACTGCCAAACTGCTGGCAACTAGCAGTCAGCAGAAGTAGCCGGCAGTACTGCATTCTAACCACTGCACCATCATAGCCCTTATGTGAGGCACTTCCCTAAAAAAGTTGGCTGTTGTGTCCTGAATTATATCTATTTTCCAACTAGTTGTGAAATCTTCAGTGTTCTGAATATGAACATCTTCATATCCAAATAAAACAAGGAAATTACTGTATTAGAAGTAGTCCTCAATTTATGATCACAATTGAGACAAAAATTTATGTTGCGAAGTGAAACATTTGTTAAGTGTGTCTTGCCCCATTTTATGACTTTGTTGCCACAGTTGTTAAATGAATTATTGTAGTTAAGTTAGTAATACTGCTGTTAAGTGAACCTGGCTTTCCCATTGAATTTGCTTGTCAGGAGGTCACAAAAGCTGATCACATGACCCCAGGACACTGCAACCATCATAAATATGAACCAGTTACCAATTATCTGAATTTTGATCACATGATCAAGGGGATGCTGCAAAGGTCATAAGTGTGAAAAACCGTCATAAACCAATTTTTGCAGTGCCGTTGTAACTTTGAATGGCCACTATATGAACTGTTGTAAGTCAAGGACTAGCTGTATTCCTAGAATGTTACTTTTGCTGACCCAATAATCTCATTATAAGCAAAAGAACACCAAGAACTGGACAACTAAGCAACTAAAGAATGTTATAAACTAGACTAGAAAATAGAGTATGAATTTCCCTGAGTAAACACATTGGAAGAATAATTAAAGATCAATATTTCTGGATTGGTCTCATAAAATGTATATGGTGTAGTGGCTGTCTCTTGATCCCTGCTTTTGAGTGATAATTTTTGGTCCTTGATTGCTTGATGGCTTAAATTAGTCTCATGGATTGTAAAATAATTTGACTTCTCTGTGAAATTCATTCATACCATCCGGAAAACATCTGCACAAGTCAGAATGCACAAAAAGAATCTGATGAATGTAGGAAAATGTCCAAGTTTCTATTTTGTGTTGTATGAGTTGTCCTACTGCTTTCATCTTTTCAATCAACAGTTACAATTTCCCTTCGGAATATGTTCAACTGACTACACAAATTATTAATAGCACATTGACTGTATACAAAGACGCTATGGAGAACCTGCTCCCTACACCCACCAAATCACATTATTTGTTTAATTTGCGAGATTTCTCTCGGGTCGTTCAAGGGGTTTGTCTGTCACGACCTGAAACCACCGTTTCTACAGGAACCATAAAACGCCTTTGGGTTCATGAGGTAAATTTTCTATTAGCAACTTAATTGAAGGCTGTCTTATATTTGTTTGCAAAATATTTTCTTATATGATAAGGTACTGAATCGTTGGAAACTTTAGTAGCATAAGCAATTAATTGCTGTGCCTTCCATAGCTGTTTTCTACTTAAAAGAATCAAACCACAGAAAGCATCATATAGTTAAAATTGTATGTCTTTGACTACCCATACCAATTGCAGTATCCATTTTGTGAATGAATAATATCATCTGCCCTTCTACTGTAGAGATCATAGTGATTAAGAGTAAGATACCCTTCCTCATCATGGTGCTGGCTGAGGATGTTAGGAATTGCAGCCCCATCTGGAGAGCATCATGTTGAGGAAAGCTGCTACAGGACTATACTGTGTTCATGCCAATGCAAAGACATTGATGACAGAAAATAACTTTTCCACATGATATTTAGCGTCTCAAGTTTAATCATTTTTCTTGAGAGAATGTATGTTTCTGTGTTATAGAAATTGCAATTAATTATTATTTAAAAAATCACACTAATGTCTTTTATACAGGTCCTTAGAGTATATTATGACCGCTTGGTAGATAAAGCAGATCAATCATGGCTGGTTGAATGCATCCGTGAAGTAGTAACCAAGCATTTGGAAGAAGATTTTAATGAACTTTTCCAAAATCTGGATTTCAATTATGATGGTAGGGTAGAAGAGGATGATTTGCGAAGCTTGATGTTCTGTGATTTTCATGATCCTAGAAGAGAGGATACAAATTATAGGGAAGTCTTGGATGTGGATGAATTGAGAGTTGTTGTCGAGGGCCATCTAGAAGAATATAATAATATGAGCAAAAAGCCAATGCAGCTGGTTTTATTTCGATTCGCTATAGAGCACGTTTGTAGAATTTCACGCATTTTGAAACAGCCTCGTAGCCATGCCCTTCTCGTTGGTGTTGGCGGAAGTGGTCGACAGTCCCTAACCCGTTTAGCAGCATATATGTCTGACTACACACCATTCCAGGTTGAAATCTCAAAGAGTTATGGGCCCAATGAATGGCATGAGGACCTAAAAGCCATTCTAAGGAGATCTACTGAAGGTGAGATGCAAGGCGTTTTCTTATTCACTGACACCCAGATAAAAAGAGAGTCGTTTTTAGAAGATATAAACAACTTGTTAAATGCTGGAGAAGTGCCAAACCTCTTTGCAGTTGATGAGAAACAAGAAATCTGTGAAAAGATGCGCTCCATTGATCGCCAGCGGGATAGATCCAAGCAGACTGACGGTAGCCCCATTGCTCTTTTCAACATGTTCATTGATCGTTGCCGGGATCAGCTCCATGTCGTCTTGGCTATGAGTCCCATTGGGGATGCTTTCCGAAATCGTCTCCGGAAGTTTCCAGCTCTTGTTAATTGTTGCACTATTGATTGGTTTCAGGTAAGATTCTGAAGTACAACTGTGAAAAATGCATGAAAGCATTGAAGGCAATCCAATTTTACTCAGGTTTATGTAGTTGAGCAGAATCACTTTACTCCTTTCTTTCTGGTGGGGAAAAGAGCTGGGAAAACCTGCAGTGGGAACAAACAATGATTAGAGTTCCAAATTAGAGATAAATTGAAACAATGGTTTAAAGCTGGCTTCTATATTCTGCTGTATCCGAAAGCTATTTAAGTATATATCTACCATGTATATAACTTTAAGCTGTGGTTAAGTATGGATTCCTTCTGGCTTATTTAATCATTTTAAATATCGGTGTGATAGAAAGAACAAATGAAAACACAGGTAGTCTGATTCATTTAGTGACCATTAGTTACAATGGTACTGAAGAAAATGACTTATGACCATTTTTCACACTTAATCGTCACACTTATGACCATTGCAGCATCCCCATGGTCAGGTGAACAAAATTCAGATGCTAGGTAACTGACTCATATGTATGACAATTGCAGTGTCAATTGTATGTATGGCAATTCACTTAACAATTGTGGCAACACAATTGTGGGACAAAGCTCACTTAACAAATGTTTCACTTAGCAACAGTAATTTTGTGCTGAATTGTGGTCATAAGTTGAAGACTATCTGTACTGTTTCCTTAACATATGTTTTTACTTAAATTCTGATGTTTTTTTCCTATGTTCAGAGGTTTCTTTTTAAATGAAAGAATTATATAATCCCCTGACTGTATTTTAAAATAGTACATATTTTTTCTTTTTTAGCTAATAGTTTTTGGAGCACAATAATTTGGACTAGGGCTATTGCTCAAAACTAAATGGATAAATGGTTGCCCTGCTCCCTTCCTTTCATGCTGCAGCCTCCCTCACTCTGCAGCTTCTCTTAGGCCAGGAAAAAAACCTCAAGAGCTTGAAACATGGATAAATGTTTGAATAAATACATTTTCAATGTATTTATTCATGATATGAATTTGCTCTTTAAGCTTAGTGATTTTTATTATATAGCCATGATAGCCTATTTTTTTTCTATTCAAAAGCACTCAACACTGTTTTTGCTAGTCTCTTTGTTAAGACGGTCAGTTTCATAGAATTCCACTAGTATATTTTCAGTGGCGGCTTCTTAAAGGTGGGAAAAAGGGACGTGAACGGATGCCTGCCAAGCTTTCTCCAACCACACAAATCTGTTTTTGTTACCTCTCTCCTACCCCATGGTGCCCTGGCCACTAAAAATCAACAATATGATATAAACATATTTTCAATGCTTTCTACGGCTTTAACTAAGCAAAAACTATTTAAACGTTAAAATGGCCTGGTTTATTAAACATGGTCCCCACCCTTTTCTGACAAGGCTACATTTTTCTCCTGCCACTTGCAAATGGTACCTAACTAACTTTTTTCAGGGTAGCCTTTAACCCATTACGAAACCTGTCCAATAATTGTACTCTTCTCTTTTTAACCCATGAGTATTCTTTATGTAACACTCTTTTCTCATAATAACAGCCAATTTCCTCCCCCCCCCCCTTCCTTAAATTCAGTCATGGCCTACAGATGCTTTGCAGGCAGTTGCCACTCGCTCCCTGGGTGATATTGAAATGTCTGAAGAAACCCGATCTGGCTGCATTGATATGTGTAAAAAGTTTCATACCTCGACCATTAATTTATCTGACTTGTTCTATAATGAGCTCCAGCGACACAATTATGTAACACCAACTTCATACCTGGAATTAATTTCTACTTTCCAATCCCTGCTGGAAAAAAAGAGAAAGTAAGTATGATTGATGTAACATTTGTTACCAAAAGTAATCTACTGTTTCTCCCACCGCTGCCTCTCCACCCCCCCCCCCCAATCTCGGCTGAATCAAACAAGGGATGTATGTAAACAGAAATAATATACAGTTCAGAGATCTCACACATAAGAAAGGCAGCTTTCTACATACTCAAAGAATGATTAAAAACAATTCTTATAATTACTATATTGCAGCTGCTAGAAGATCACATAGCATAAAATATCGGATGTTTAAATAGTTCAAGAATAAGAATGCAAATGAGAACTTGCTGGGTTATCTAGATGATAACTATTCCCAAGAAAAACTAAAAAGAAAATTTTATTGTTATTTTAAAAAATCTGTTTACCATAGGTATAGATAGATAACTGGCTTATAAATCAATGTCAAGTATGGTTCTTTGGAAAAAATAATTCAGATACAACTTTCTATTTTCTGTTTCATTTTTATTTGTATTTAAATGAGGTTCTATTGTTGAATTTTATTGAATATTATATTTTCAATAGGTACTTTATAGTCATCTTATAGAGTAGACGGGTTGCAGAAATTTAATAATAAAATAATATTCATTTAATAATTGATTGTTAACCCCCTTATGTGTGGTTCTTTTCTTTTTTTCAGAGTAGCCTAAAATTCAAAATAAAGTCAATATTATAAAAGAATGCTGCAAACAATATATAAATTAAAAAGCAAACAAAAATCTCCAGCCCCCAAACCTTGTAAGCATTGCAGTTCAGTTGACACACCAATGCAGGGGCAAAATGCTACTGGTTCAGGCCGGTTTGCCCCAACTGGTAGTAAAAAATGGTATCGGTTTGCCCAAACCGATAGTAAAAAAATGGTACCGGTTCAGGCGAACTGGTAGTCAGCTGTGTGGTAATCAGCTGCGCCCTGTGATTTATATTTGCTAGAAATCATGCGGCACAGCTGATCGTTGCACAGCTGATCATTGGAATTTTTTTCTTTTTTCAGTTCACCAGTAGTAAAAAAATGCTAAAACGTTTTTTCAAAAGTTTCGATGATCAGCTGTGTGACAATCAGCTGTGCCACACGTTTATATTCATTAGAAAGCAGGAAATCCTGCTTTCTAGTGAATCTAAATCGTGGGGCACAGCTGTTCCCTCCACACTGTTCTACTTACCTTTGCAGACTCAGAAAAGGCTTTTTAGCACCTATAGTACGCATGCGTGTGAAGCGTGCATTTGGTGCTCATGCGCACAAATGAACCAGTAGCATACCTCAGAGCATTTTGCCCCTGCACCAATGACCAGAAACTGTGTCCTGGAACCCATTTGGAAAGCAGCTGGAGAAGCATCTCATTCACTCGGATTTAAGTAAATCATCTTAGGTCTCAAGAAATACACTATAAATTTACTGGATTGGAAGAGGAATTTGTAGAGGTAGTGCTGAGTAAAGACAATTTCTGTGTTGATGATTGTGTGGGTGGGTGGATGTTTGGGGAGGAAATTAATGATACTCTTGTGACAACGTCATTTAGATTCTATCTTCTGATTTATCTCCAGTGAAGTGATGAAGCTGAAAAAGAGATATGAGGTGGGCTTGGAGAAACTGGACTCAGCTGCTGCCCAGGTGGCCACCATGCAGGTGGAACTGGAAGCCTTGCAGCCTCAGCTAAGGGTAGCGAGCAAGCAAGTGGATGACATGATGGTCGTTATTGAGAAAGAATCTTTGGAAGTTGCAAAGACGGAGAAGATTGTGAAGGCTGATGAAGAGGTAGCCAATGAACAAGCCATGGCCGCCAAAGCCATCAAAGATGAATGTGATGCAGATCTGGCAGAAGCTTTGCCAATCCTGGAAAGTGCATTAGCCGCTCTGGACACTCTGACCGCACAGGTATGGCCTCTGTTTCATTTTTGCTGAATTTCTTCATCTGAAAGAGGCAGGCAAGGTGATTTATTCATACCTTTTGTTTTTGTAGAGAAAGGTCAAGACTGACATACTTTGTTAAAGTGCTACAGGATTTTACTTTTGTCCCATTTAAAAGGTGCCCCTCTTCCTTAGAGATAAGACATTGTCAAGCTCAGCATTGTTCCCCTAGAATTATTTGAAAGGTTGAGCAAGCTAGAAACATAAACAGACTTATTCAGTTTCAGTTATACTGAAAGAGAGAATGAAATAAGAGACAAAGATAATGTCACTTTACCTCAGGTGGCAGAAGCAGAACCAGTGAGTTGAAGCAACAAGAAAGTAGAAATTAGGACAGGCGGAATTTCCTGATGATGAAAGCTGACAACCAGTGGAATAGTTTTCCTTGTAAAGTAGCATGTTTCCCTTCACTGGAGGTTTTAAAACAGAGGCCAGATTCAGCTGTCTAAAATGCCCTAGCAAATCCTGTAGCCAGGGTTAAAGGGATGACCTTGCTCTGAATTTTATTATTTTGTTTGGAATTTGTTCTATTTTAGCAATTTATTGAATGTCCTTGATAAGAAAAGAAAGGAAAGATTGGGACACAAATTTCTGTCCATTATAAATATCTAAAACTAGGGATAGTTTTAGTTTTATATGGGTTTTTAGCGCAGGGTCAGTTTAATTTGTTTTTAACTTTGTATTCTGTTTGTGGTTTTAATTGTATTTTTAATTCCCTGTGCCCCGCCTCGAGTCCCTTCGGGAAGAGAGAGCGGGTTATAAATTAAAATTATTATTATTATTATTATTATTATTATTATTATTATTATTATTATTATTATTATTATTATTATTATTATTATAAAAAAGTGTTAAGTACTAAAACTGAGACTGAAATTGACCATTTGCCATGTATCTGAATTAGTTATCGGTTACTCTTTGGCATCTGTCAGAATTGTTTGACATTTCCATTGGTCTACAAACATAAAATCTAGCAGTGAATGTCAATGCTTATTACATATTATTCATTAGTATGGGTGTCCCAAGGATACCGACATAATGCTGAAAAACATTTGAATTAATTGAAATTGAAAAATAATGTAGAAGGCTCATTACTTGTTACACAATTAAATTTAATGATACTTAATCCAGATTACTTAATCATAATCGCATCACTGGAAATCCTATAAAGGATTTGAATGCAGTGAGATTACTGTGTGCTTGGAAATAATGGACAGAACCAGTTCTCAAAATTAACTGCTAAAGCTAGGAAAATCACAGATTTCACTCCAACTGTGCAAATTATAATTTTTCTTTCTTAAGAAAGGGATTAAAATTGTTTTTTGAGCAATGCATTAAGAGTACGTAGGTGGACTTCCGGTTCCGGCTCCTGCGGCGACGAGCGAGCCTAGCGCTCGCTCGCCGTTTTGTTGCTTCTTCTGCCCCCCCACGGGGGTGAGACGCCCCTTTTTTGGGGGTCTCCCATAGGGCCGGCTCGGCAGGGACGCCCCCCCTCACGGCGGTGGGGGAGGCGACCCTTTTCCCGCGGCCTAGGTGAAGGAGAACATGCGGGGGGTTCTCCCTTCGCCAACGGCTGTCGGCGCCATTCACTTTAATGAAGAGGGCTGAGCGGAAGAGATCGGAAGGTCTGCCGAGGCTTCAGCTGCGAGGGAGAGTGAGTTTAAAAAAAGACTTTTTTTCCTTGCTGCCAGCCAGGCTGAATGGACTGGGAGGGGGGTGTTTGTTTTCAAAAAAAAACCCTCGGACTTAAGCGGCACTTAAAAATGGCTTCTCTGGAAGAGAAAGCGGAAATCTTAAATCCGGACTGTCTTTAACAAGGGAAAGTGGAATGCGGCTACTTGCAACATTGTTTCTAGGTCTGGCTGGTTAAAAAAAAAAATTTATTTTACTACTCTCTCCTCTGGGCTCTGAGATGGGCGGTGAAAAGTGGCTTCTCTTTGTCCCTGCCTGACTATTTTAACTATGGAAAATTCCCAGCGTCTCTTTATAAGTGGGACTCTCTCTGGATATTAATGAAGAATTTTTTTCTGTTGGATTTGTGGTTCCTTTCTGGATTACCTTCGTTATTATAACTATTGAGTTGGAAAATTGGCTCTCTCTTGGTTCCTGAATTTTACAACCTTGATCTGAACTTTTGGCTCCCGGTTAGTCTCACCAACCCCACCCTGAAAACGCCATTTTGGTGGCACTGACTTTAACAGTTAATCATGGCTCAAGAAACAGCACTGGCAAGTTTAGAACAACGGAAATTTGTTAGAAGGTCAACCAGAGAGGAAATTTTGAAGGCGCAGAGAGGGAACCCCTTAATTTACCAACAAAAAATGGTCACTATCTTGAAGCAGATTCCTAGAAAGATTCGAGAAGCAAGACGGAAATTTTCCTTCTTGTCTAAAATTTTATTTGATCATGGGATTTGGTTCAAGTGGGTGACACCCGAAGGGATGCTGGTGTTCTGGGAAGGAGGAAGAGTGAGGATTAAAACAGTTGTTGAGGCGGAAGCCTTTCTTAAAAAACATTCCTCTATCCTGGGGGAAGATCCAGGGGGGACAGAGGGGGCCACGGCCCCGCCCACTCGGGGCCAGGGAGGAGAAAAAGAAGATACAATAGCCAAGAGACTTAGATCTAAAAAATAACTTTGCCTTGATTTTCCTGAACAATTTTGCATAATATTTTCTGGATTTTTTGTAAATGTCTGACAGCATGGAATTGAGAATTTAGGTATATGTACTTGCTTTTACCTTGTAGTGTTATGAAAAATGTTTTTTTTTTGTTATTTTTTTATTGTGTATTTTGAGGTCTCGGAAGGGCCGACGACTCTGACGTGAATGCTCTCAAAATTTCTTTGTATCCCTTACCCTACCCTATAGAAAAAATGTAAAACCAATAAAACTTTTTCAATATAAAAAAAAAGAGTACGTAGGTGCATGTGTGTGTGTACAATGTGGGTCTGAAAAGTGTTGAATGTGGTGCCTTAATCCAGCATTTGGTTCATCTCACTGCTTACCAAAAGAAGCCCACTGGGCTTCTTGCGTTCATGCCCAACTCTGTGCATGGAAGGGCTTCTTATCCATTTCAAGGCTGAGAGTAGGTTGAGATTGTTTTGGCCCTAGAACACATATATGGGTATGTATCTGTCTGTCTGGAACCCACATTGCATATCGGATATTAATACAATTGAGTGAGTCCAAAGATATTTCACGAGAAGAGCCTTCCGCTCCTCTACTCGCAACAGAATTCCTTTTGCCACCGTCTTGAAATTTTGGCCTTAGACAATTTATAACTTCACTGCCTTCAATCTGACCTAAATGTAGTACATAAAATTATCTACTACAATGTTCTACCTGTCAATAACTTCTTCAACTTCAACCACAACAATATATGAGCACACAATAGATAGACTTATGTTAAACCGCTCCAAACTTGATTGCAGAAAATAAGACTTCAGCAACAGAGTGGTCAATGCCTGGAATGACTCAGTGGTTTCTTCCCCAAACCCCCAAAACTTTAACCTTAGAGAATCTATTGTTGACCTCACCCCATTCCTAAGATGTCTGTAAGGGGTGTGCATAAGTGCACCAGCGTGCCTACCGTCCCTGTGCTAAGATCCCCATTTAATTCGTATACATTTCATGTATTCATAATCTCATTTGTACTTATATCTACCCTGTTTCCCTGAAAATAAGACCTCCCCAGATAATAAGCCCAATCAGGCTTTTGAGAGCATGCGTTAAAATAAGCCCTCCCCCCAAAATAAGTCCTCCCTGAAAATATTGCAACACAGCAGCAGCCATGAGGTGACCACGCTCACTGCCTCCTGCACTTCAAAAATAATAAGACCTCTCCGAAAATAAGGCCAAGTGCTTATTTCAACGGTAAAAAGAAAATACCGTTTGTTTTCGGAGAAACACACACTTGACGAAACAAGCAAATAAATAAATTTAAAAAGTATAAATTATGAAGGAAAAGAATTAAGCATAAACTGAAACTAATTTTTGAAACCGTTATTCTCTATGACATGATAGATACATGAATGCTTTTAAAAAAAGGGAATAATGCTGATATTCTGCGTAATACAAAAACAATTTTTCTTCTGGATTTAAAACAAATATTTTTTACACAAATTTAAAATAAATTACTTTGAAGATGAATTTTAGAGAAATTCTTATGGGATTGGTATGTATTTCTTGCACTTATCTTAGTTATGAAATAATTAAGAAAGTGGTTGAGTGATCAATAGATCTGTGATAGAAAGGAGGAAAGAGGTGAAAACATAGAATCTTTGGCTGCCTCACAAATCACCAATCGTCCCACTCTCAAGCTTGTAGTGTAAAAATATGCAATGGAGAAGTAAAAAGGAGTCCAGAGGGAAAAGATAAAGAAGATAAATTAGCTGGCGTTCCTCAATATTATGATTCTTCTACTGGCCAGCAATAGTGGAAATGGGCTTGTGGTCACCTGATTGGAAGTCTTACTTTTTTATTATGGGATCCTTAGTTTTGATGTACTTTGAAAAAATTTCAGATGGTCTGAAATCAAAATATGATGACATTTCTCTTAATGTTGTTTTTTTGCTCCAATCTAATCTTTTGAATATAGGATATCACTGTTGTCAAGTCCATGAAGAGCCCCCCTTCTGGTGTGAAACTTGTTATGGAAGCCATTTGCATCCTGAAAGGGATTAAGGCAGATAAAATTCCAGATCCAACAGGCACTGGAAAAAAGATGGAAGATTTCTGGGGCCCAGCTAAGAAACTCCTTGGGGACATGAGATTTCTGCAATCACTTCATGAGTATGATAAGGACAACATACCTCCAGCTTACATGAATATCATTCGAAAACAGTACATCACAAATCCAGAGTTTGTTCCTGAAAAAGTTCGGAATGCTTCCACAGCTGCAGAAGGGCTGTGCAAATGGGTCATAGCCATGGACTCCTATGATAAGTAAGTAACGGTTTCAAATCATAATGTAAATGAAGAACATTGGGCTGGCCTACAGGGAAGTGACTGTTTAGACTGTTTCTTCTCCCCAAGTGGTGATAGAAATTTGTGGGAATACCGATATATAGTCTCCTTTACGAATAGAGACTATGGCAACATCATCTTGTTTTCTGTGCATTTCCAAATACACGTAGGAGGTGTCAGCCATCCAGATTCATACAAATTAATTTTGCAGATTTGCCATTTACAGAAATTTGTACTTTTTCTACTAACTACTGTATACCTACAATTCTCTTTTTTCTTCTAGTTCTGGTCCTGAGTTGGGAGCTGATTTCCCCCAGGGAATTCCCAAGCAGGATCTCTTTTGGGTCTTAGTTCAAACAAGCCTGTTGCCAAGTATTCCACCAGAAAGGGGTGCCAAAGGGTGTTTTCCTTGCTTTCTGGGGCATCTAAAAATAAAAATAATAAAGAATCCTGCATGTATAACACTGGTACAATGATAACATTAAACGACACTAAGCTATTTTACTCAATGGTTAGGAAACTTCCAGTCTATCCTTTCCCTTGTAAAATTAATCAAGTGTTCTCTTTAATGATACAGAAGACTTTTAAAACACAAACAGTCCAACTCCTTGTCTTGACAAATAGATTCAAATAAAACATCTTTCTCTACAAAGTGTCCTACATAGAACTTGCTCTCTTTCTCTGAGCTTGCTCAATCCTTTCTGAATTACATCCTCTTCCCATCTGGCCCATCTCAATCCTTTCAGGGCAGGTTTTCTGGTCTCAAACCTTCCACAGCAGATCCCACTAGGTGATTTCTTCTCATGGATGAACATTTAGCCCTCTCTTTGGTTGATCTGTCAAGGATGCTCCTTAATTCCTTTGCATTCTTCTGCAAAGCTGCAGGGTGTGGGATTTCCAAGGAGAAAACTTTGTACCATATGTGTTTTGCTTTTATTCTTACTCTTCTGCTAGTTCCTGGTGCCCCCACTTTCTTCCTTTGCTTCCTTATTTCACTCAAACCTGGGGCCTTTTATATGGTTCTGAGATGAATTTCTGCTTATGTTTCAAATGATTGTTTTTCTCTCCCTTCTGTCCCTCCCCCACTTTCTCCCGACTCAGAAATCTTAACTCATAAACACCAACATCAGAATACCTAGAATATTAAGTAAGAGTTTCCTACCTCTTCCCACCAACTCTGACTCTATTTAGCTCTTCAGTTAATCCTTTTCTTGCATGTTGTTTAGCATAAGAAATTTTCCCAACTTGCATTAAGTAGTGGATTGCCTAACTATATTTATTTTTATGTATAAATTATTTTTATATTTAACAGAACATTTCAGCAGCATTTTATGGATAGAATGGGATCTTCAGGCTCCTATGGGCTTTTTTTTAACATAACAAGTGAACAGATATTAGATTTATATATATTTATTTATATCCTGCTTTTATTATTTTAATAAATAACTCAAGGTAGCAAACATACATAATAAGCTTCTTCCTCCTATTTCCCTCACAACAACCACCTTGTGAGGTAGGTTGGCCTGAGAGTGTGTGACTCACCTAAGGTTACCCAGTCGGTTTTCATGTCTAAGATTGAACTGGAACTCACAGTCTCCTGGTTTCTAGACCAGCACCTTAACCGTTAGATCAAACTGGCTCTCATATATCTATATCTGTCTCTGTCTATCATTATATACATATACCTACATATACTATATTAACATGTATTTCTCTCTTTTTGCTTTCTCTGAAAATGTAGATTCTATATCATTCACAGAGTCAGAGATATCTGAATATTTCACATTTTTTATTTGTAGCCAGCGACATTTGGGTTTTAAAGAATATTGCTAAGACAAAGAATAATAGATAGAATCTGAATTTGACAAGGCAAAGGACAACATCACATCCCAATTATCAAATAATTAAAATTCTTAGGACTTAACTTTTGTTCAAATTTTCTTCTGGGGTCTTCATATTTTACAGGAAGACAGCAGTCCATAAGTAATGTGATATTTTGAATTGCAGATAAGAATTTCTATTGCCTTGTTGGTGGAGTCACCATACATACAGTATATGCAGGAATGTCCGTGTGTGTTTACGTAACACGTGTGCAGAAAGAGTGGATAGATGGAATAGTATTTTTATGTGATGTAACAAGGATGACATCCTTAATTATCATTGTTGTTCTTGTTTCAGAGTGGCAAAAGTGGTTGCCCCCAAAAAGATAAAACTCAATGCAGCTGAAGGGGAACTTAAAATTGCTATGGATGGTTTGAGAAAAAAGCAAGCAGCCCTGAAGGAAGTCCAGTACAAGCTAGCACAACTACAGAAGACTCTGGAACAAAAAAAGCAGGAAAAAGCTGACTTAGAAAACCAAGTAAGTAACAACCATTTTAAAATATCAAAATGCAAAAAAGAAGTCTATGCCATCACTTTAACTTTTTTTGTTTCTTTGCTTCTTCATTTACTTTTCATTTTTCACAACTCAGGATACACAACTCCTGCTCAGGATACTTATCAAACGCTCTCAAAGAGCTCTTCTCTTTCTGAATTGCAGATTATCTGCCAGGTCTCTAAAGTAGGCCTGAGGATCAACGCAACAGCCACAAACTCTGAAGAAAAGAGTGGAATTTTACTAAACTATTTCAGTTTATTTATTACATATGCTGGATTCTTGGTTATACCAGATTGTCTTGATAGTTATCATTTGACTACATTTACACAAATATAACCTCAATTTATACTCAAAACTTGTTGAACCTACTTGGCAGTTACATGAATAATGTAGAGGTGAAGATGATGGTTTTTGAGTGGGGAATGAGGAGACTCTAATTCAGTTTCCCATTCTACAACTGAACTTATTAATGCTGAGTAAGTCACTCTCAGGCAAAGTCATTACACAGAGTTGCAGATAAAGTCTGGAGAGATTCTCATGTACATTGCTTAAACTTTCTAGGATATAAACAAAACCAATTAGTGGCTAAATGGAGCTTAAATCCTTACACCCTGGTGCAGTTAGTTTCCTGGATGGCAGATTGCAAAGACCTGAGCTTGACAGAAAGCAGAATGTGTAAATATATTTAATTTTTGTATAAGAATCGCTCTTTGGATTTGTGGGTAGTGTTTTTGACAAATCGGAGGAGCAGCTGGATTTCCCTTAGTTAAATGAATTGTTTTTGTGTGGAAGGATATTTAGAGAGGTCAGGAGGTTTGGTTTTGTGATGGCGTATGCTCAGCTAAGTTCTTCCCTTTCTATACTGAGCAGACTTCCTGGAATAAATGAGGAAGTAATGGGGCCTCTCCATGCCTTCCAGTATGCCTGTGTATACACTGCTCTTATTTGCATCAGGGTACCAAAGATTATTCCCACTTGGCCTGAACTGTCCACACTCCTGTATTGTTGATGGACTACTAGCCTAGAGCACAAAGCAAGCATGGAGAGGCATTTTAATTTTCAATTTCAATTTATTCAAATTTGTATACCGCCCTTTCTCCCTTGCGGGACTCAGGGCGGTGAACAGGCAATGATAAAAACAACAGTAAAAACATCAATATAAATACCTATGCTAAAAATAAATTAAATTCTAAGCCTGCTCTAAATTGTACAATAAAACCCCAATAAAACCAGATTAAAAGCTACACCAGGCCGGCTGCACGAAAAAGATGGGTTTTCAGGGCTCGGCGGAACAGGTGCAGGTCCGTAGTTGTGCGGAGGTCGGGGGGCAGGTCGTTCCAGAGGGCAGGAGCTGCCACAGAGAAGGCTCTCCCCCTGGGGGTCGCCAGCCGACATTGACTGGCTGAAGGCACTCTGAGGAGGCCCTCTCTGTGGGAGCGGACTGGTCGAAGGGAAGTATTTGGTAGGAGGCGGTCTTGTAGGTACCTAGGTCCCTCCATGTTAGCAATAGGACATAGTTTAAACTTTTTTGGAAAAAGAGGAACCAACTGAATAAAGAGATGCTTTCCCTAAAATTTCACTTGTTAGATACTAACTAGAATTAGGAAGTTGACACATTTTATATATTTTTTGCTTGATTATTAAATTGGTTTGCCTCCCATCTCACCACAAGGCGTGCAGAAAGTACCAAGTTAGGGAAGGTTATTCAAGAGCCGAGAGTCAAAGAAAGTGCCTCCATTCCACATAGCTGGTACTGCAGCTAGTTCAATGTTAAACATTTATTAGAGAAAACATTTTTGACAAATTGCCAGACAGAAAGCTCCTTATGCATTCAATTCATGGGCCACATCTGTGTAAGAATGACCTTCATAAGTCAATGTCATGCTTTTGTATGATATGTATTCCTTTTTGAGATGCAACTGTTTTTGGTATCGCATATAAATCCATTATCAATTTCGCACTGCAAAGTGAAGGCAATAATTTATTTGAAGGCAAGAAGAATGGAAATACTATTGACCTTGTTGAATTTCATCTGTGACAATTTGTCACACACATTTCTCTCAGTTTTTCCATCTTGAAATATAAAATATAAAAACTTTTAGATGATGATGAGGGTGGTAATAATAAGCAATACATACTGTATATAATATTTACATAAGCATAGAAAGTAAAGCATGTAACTATTTGTAATATCATTATCTGGGATGGCTTTGCCAAAGTTTATATTTTGATTTTAAGGTTGACCTGTGTAGCAAAAAGCTAGACCGAGCAGAAAAATTACTTGGTGGCCTTGGGGGTGAGAAAACCCGTTGGAGCCAGGCAGCTTTGCAACTGGGAAAACAATATGTCAATTTGACAGGCGATATCCTCATCTCATCTGGCATTGTAGCTTACTTGGGAGCCTTCACATCGCACTACCGACAAGTAAGGAATGAACGAACAATTGAATAAATTTATGAAGTTCAGTAAGCTAAATGCTTCTGCAGCAAATAAGCAATAGTTTTTACTCAATATCCAAGTATATACTTTTACTTCTGTTTGAAAATAAAAGCTTTGATATGAAAACAACACATGAGAAAATTATGAAGGTATCATTGTTAAAAAATCATTTTTTAAAATTTTAAGATAGTCATCTTTAACTTTGGTACATCATAACTGCCAACTAATATAGATCATTGGTGGGACCTTTCCTAAACTTGGCCTTAATTATTGGCAGTTATATGTTATAATTCAACTATGTATGGGAAATATTGTTTTAAGGAGAAATGACATCTTGAGATGTTCCACATACAAGGACTGCCATTCAGTTTCACAGGAGAAAGAGTACATGTAGACCTAAGTAGTTGAACTTAGCTACAATTCCTGACATTTCCATGCAGATTTGGATATAATTCTTTTCCAAAACCCCAAAAAGCCACTGCCAATTAGCGCAGACAATATAGAGCCTGACTCAAAATAAACAATTCCTTAAGCAACAACTTCTTCCCTTTAAAATCTGCAACATTTCAAAAGAAAGCAAGTAAAATATTTTGTCAAATAAAATGTTTTGTCTTGCAGTAAAATACTTGAAGAAAAACCATGGAAGCTCAGGATTTCCCATACATTTCAACTCAATTCCTTAGCTCATTTTTGAGCTGTTCATAAGAACTGTTTCTAAATTGGCAAGGCACCGATAGGCTTAGTTACACAGTGTGTTCTCCATTTAAATCACTTCTTAACGTTGATCAGTTACACCATGCAGAGACATTTGTAAGTACCCTTAAACATTCTTGGTGTTCTAAAAAGTTTAAGGAATTTAGACAGTTTTGATTTTCATATTTCTGAAATATAGCAGATTCTAACCTCAGCCCACAACAATTTGTGACTGTCTCATTGGAAGCCATGGGAGATTTTTAAATCATTTCCTAGTTTCAGTGGAAATTAATCATAATGCTTTAGCGGGATCAGAGCTAATATACATCATAATTCAGGCCCATGGAGAAGTTAGATTAAGGTTATGACTGTCCCAAATTGCACACTATTGCAACACAATTATGTTTTTTTTCATTATACCAATGCAGCCAATTCAGCTATTAAGAAGGTATAATAGAATTTAGACATTTATAGGGATCATAATAAAAAAATATTTGATACTTGAATCCTATGTTTTGCTTTTATGTTAGTGGGAAACATTGTACAGTCATTTTCACTCTTCTGAAATTCCTCCATCCATAAACAATATTATTTCCTTTGTTAATTTCTTAGCAAATGAATGGGGATGTGTAGAGGGTAGGTATGAAACGCAAGCAATACTTCTGTTAGGAAAAAGGAATATTTTAATGGTTGACTTTATATCCCCCACAAAACAGATTTAAGTTATTCTAATTCCCCATAGTTAACTTGATTTTATTAACAAGTGACAGGCAATTATCCTTAAATCAATCTTTTGAGTAAGATAAACATTTAGTTGGAGTTACTGCCTAAGCAATTTCAAAGTTCTTTGAAATGTTATTTTACATTGTAATCAGTTCCCAGATTCAACATTTCAAACAGTGTAGCTAATTTATTCCATGGCATGGCAGGTTTCTATGATCATATTATAGGCCATATGAGTAGATCCTTCCTGTTGGCTGACTTTAAAATGCTTAACTTTCTCTGAAGGCCTATTCACCTCCATGACTATTTAAGACCATCCAATTTAATTTCCTTAGTTCCTTATTTCCAACTTTGTTAATGTAAAAACACTCTGTTTTGAAAGTAAATCTGTTTTCTACCTATTATGAATTACATTTGTTTCTGTGGGAAAGAAGTAGTTGGAAAAGCTCTGCCTGGATATTCCTGTCCTGCCCAGAAAAACCAAGCTCCATCTCTGTGGGGTGGATTCCAGGAAAAAGGAGGATAAAATCAGATGACTTCTAGCCGTTCTGCCTTCCTTTTCAGTTCTCATTTCCATCTTTCCAAAAAGTAAAATAGGTGAAAAGCCTGCTTTGCTAAAATGTATGGCTTCTTGCTCTTGCACAAATATTCAAAGCTACCAGTCTCCAGCTTAGACTGTAAAAAGAATCCTGATGCTGTGCAGTGCAAACATCTTGCTTTTAAAAATAAATAAATAAATAAAAGCATTAAATCACATTGACAGAAAAACAAAAGCATCAATTGCATCAGAACACAAATTCCTTCACATTATTCATTAACAGTTCTGTGCATATTTAAGTGTCCCCCCTCCAGCTCTTGGTGCATGCTCCTTACCTCTTCTCCAATAAGTCTGTTTTACTTATGGCATGATCAGTTTTCTGTTGCTGTTCAACAGATTTTAATGTAGACTATAAGTTGCCTAGAAGGCTTTTATCCCCAGAATGATATAGATACACACACACACACACCTGACCCATCTGGATGAATGATATATACCTCTGACCCATCTAAACAAGATTCTGAGAAATTCCAATTGGCTATCCCACACTATTATGTGTTTCTAAATTAACCCTAAAAGTGTATCCAGTCATACTGTTTAACAGCTGAAACAATTATTTTGCACTGTAACTTTTAGTGTCATAAACTGTTAATTAAGGCCTTCTCCTTCTGACTGTAGCTTTCCCTAAGTAGATGATATCTAATCTTCAGAATATCTGGTGTGGACATCTCTCTGGATTTCAGCCCTTGTTGATAAACTGTATCTGGTATCTTTCATTCACTACATACACTTCTGAGTTCCCTGCATGATTATGATGCTTCTCAAGGGCATTGTGGAAGAAATGGATAAAATCAGGGCTAATTGGATGGTGAAAGGCAAAAAAAAATTGATATGGTCCATTTTAAGTTTTATTAAATAAATAACTAAAATACTTGGGAATAATTTTTTTAAGTATTACATTAAAATGCTTTTTGCTAGAATTAAAAGCGATTAAAAGGAACTCAAATTTGTCCCAGCAAATTGTCAAGAGTAACAAGGCATTGATATTCCCAATGAGCCTCATTACACTAACATTCATCTTTTTAGAATAGCTGCCCAATATTAGCATTCTTCCTTTTCAGAATCAATCCCGAGACTGGATATTGACATGCAAAGCCAGAGGCATTCCCTGCTCGGATGATTTTTCCCTGACTACAACTTTAGGAGAAGCCGTGAAAATTAGAGCTTGGAACATAGCTGGGTTGCCTTCCGATTTATTTTCCATTGATAATGGTATTATTATCTCGTAAGTAACAGAAACTTCAGATAGGCATAATTTATTTCTGTGGAGAGTATTGTATGGTATTTTCTACTTGTAGGGGCACATAAAATACTGTTGTATATTTTTTTAATTTAAAATACATAAGATCCACTGTTCAGCGGTGGTTGGCATGCAAAAGGTCTCAGAATATAATCCTTCACATTTAAAATGTTGTTCTCTAAATTTTCATCCTGCAGCTTGTTGGTTGATGAAATCTCTCTATAAGCCAGTGTGATTTCTGAACATGCAGGCTTGGAATTCCAGAAGAAAGCTAGATTGAGCAGATCTAAAATCTCTAAAATCTAAAACAAAATAGCAGAGATATAGAAAATCGTGATTGGAAGCCATTGGGAATTTATTTATTTATGTATTTTAATCACATTTATATCCCGCCTTTCTCCACAAAGGACCCAGGGCGGCGCACAGGAATTTAAAAACATACAAAACAATAAATACAAAATTTAAAAACATATTAAATTACAATCCTATGCTAAAATCCAAATTAAAATCCCCAGTTTAAAAACTATCTAAAATAGCCCCGACGGGAGGTTAGGCTAGGCCAGCTTGCTGAAAGAGATGTGTCTTTAGACACTGGCGGAAGAGGCGGAGGTCCGAGATGGTACGCAATTCAGGGGGTAGGTCATTCCAAAGGGCAGGGCCCGCCACAGAGAAGGCTCTTCCCCTGGGTGTCGCCAGATGGCATTGCCCAGCCGACGGCACCCTGAGAAGGCCCTCTCTGTGGGATCGGATCGGCCGAAGGGATGTATGGGGCAGGAGACGGTCTCGCATATAACTAGGCCCCGAGCCATGGAGCGCTTTAAAGATGGTCGTCAGAACCTTGAAGCGCACCCGAAAGGCCACAGGAAGCCAGTGCAGCTCGCGCAGGATCGGTGTTATATGGGAGCATCTAGAGGCTCCCGTAATCACCCCCGCGGCTGCATTCTGGACTAACTGTAGCTTTCGAGTGCACCTCAAGGGAAGCCCCATGTAGAGAGCATTACAGTAGTCGAGTCGGGATGTCATGAGAGCTTGAGTGACTGTGCGAAGGGCAGCCCGGTCCAGTAAGGGGTGCAATTGGCACCTCAGGCGTACCTGATGAAACGCCCCCCTGGCCACGGCTGCCACATGGTCCTCCATAGACAGCCGGGAGTCCAGGAGGACACCTAAATTGCACGCCCTCTCCACGGGGGCCAGTGTCTCGCCCCCAATGGCCAGAGTTGGAGTAATCTGGCTGAACCGGGTTGCCGGAAACCACAGCCACTCAGTCTTGGACGGGTTGAGCTTGAGTTTGTTACTACCCATCCAGATCCGTACGGCCTCCAAACACCGGGACAGGACCTCGGCGGCATCGTTGGGGTGGTCTGGGGTGGATATGTACAACTGGGTGTCATCAGCGTACAGATGGTATCCCACCTCAAAACCACGGATGATCTCGCCCAGCGGCTTCATATATGTGTTAAACAGGAGGGGCGAGAGGACCGACCCCTGAGGAACCCCGCATAAGAGGGGTCTCGAGGTCGATCTCTGCCCCCCTGTCAACACATATTGCGACCGACCAGAGAGGTAGGACGAGAACCACCGTAAAACGGTGCCTCCCAACCCCAACCCCCCCAGTCGGTGCAATAGGATACCATGGTCGATAGTATCAAAAGCCGCTGAGAGGTCTAACAGGACTAGGATAGAGGAACAACCTCTAACCCGCGCCCTCCAGAGATCATCAACCAACGCGACCAATGCCGTCTCGGTGCTGTGACCGGGTCGGAAGCCGGACTGGCACGGGTCTAGATAATCAACTTCCTCCAGGTGTCGCGGAAACTGTTGGGCCACCACACTCTCAACAATCTTCACTAAAAAGTGAAGGTTGGAGACCGGACGATAGTTCTCCAATAATGCTGGGTCCAGGGAAGGCTTCTTGAGGAGGGGCCTCACTACCACCTCTTTCAAGACAGCAGGCAAGGACCCCTCACTCAAAGATGCGTTGACAATGCCCTGGAGCCAGCCTCGTGTCGTCTCCCAGGATGCCAGTACAAGCCAGGAGGGACACGGGTCCAATAAACATTAAGTCTCCTTGACAACCTGTCCATATCCTCGGTAGTAACAAAGTCAAACTCCTCCCAGAATGGTGCCTCAAGACCAGCCTTGGACAATCCCACCGGACCACTGTCAATGGAGGGTAGCTCATTCCGAATCCGAGTGATTTTATCCTGCAGATAAATCCCAAATTCCTCTGCTCGTCCCTGCAGAGGGGCTTCCCGTGGCTTCTGGTGAAGGAGGGAGCGGGTCACCCCAAACAGGGCGGCAGGGCGGTTATCTGCGGACGCAATAAGTGTGGTGCAATACTCGCATTTGGCCACCCTTATCGCCACTAAGTAAGCCCTAATATGGGTTCTCACTAGTGTTCGGTTGGCTTCGGAGCAAGAGGATCTCCATCTGCTCTCTAGGCATCTCTTGTGGCGCTTCATCTCCCTCAGCTCCTCGGTGAACCAAGGAGCCTGGGTGATTCGTCGCCGCAAGAGAGGCCGCAAGGGCGCGACTCGGTCCAAGGCCCCCGTGGCCGCACTTAGCCATGCGGCCACTAGGTCCTCAGTCGAGTCGCGGGGCAGGGTCACAGGAATTGGCCCAAGTTCCCTCTGGAACCTTTCCGGATCCATCAGGAGCCTGGGGTGGAACCATCTAGGAATGTCCGGTTCCGCCTCCCCGCGGTAGGAGGTGAGGCGATTGGAAAGTCTAGCCGGAGGAGAGCGTGATCTGTCCATGACAAGGGTGTGATGGCTAAATCCCCTATTCCCAGATCACTGCTCCACCATCCCGAGACGAAGATTAGATCCAGGGTGTGTCCTCCCTCGTGAGTAGGGCCTAAAACTACCTGGGTCAGGTCCATGGCCGTCATGGAGTCCATGAACTCCCGAGCTGCTCCAGAGGCCTTGCCTACTGATGGCAAGTTAAAGTCCCCCATGACTACTACTCTGGGGGTCTCAACTGCCGCCTCGGCTATCACCTCTAGGAGCTCGGGCAGGGCTGTTGTTGCATAGCGAGGAGCCAGGTACACAACTAACACGCCCAACTGCCTCCCTAGGCCCCATCTCATGCAGAGAGACTCACACCCGGTCGTCTGAGGGATCGTGGTCTCCTTCGGCTCAAGACCTTCCTTAACCATAATCGCCACCCCCCACCCCTCCCTAGGGCCCTAGGCTGATGAAAGGCTCGGTAACCTGGTGGGCACATTTCCACGAGGGGTAAACGCCCCTCATGGCCCAACCAGGTTTCCGTTATACCCACCAGGTCCAGGTCCCCCTCGACACAAGGTCATGGATGAGGGGGGCTTTTTGTATCACGGACTTGGCGTTGCATAACATCAGCCTAGGGCCCCGGGTCTGTGATTCCTGCCCTCCTAGTCTGCGATGGGAGCATGGGGAGTTGGAGCGCCTGACCACCTGTATCCAGTGGCCATGGTCTTCCAACTGATGATGCCCAATCCGCCTCCCACCGCCCCTGCCCCTCCCTAAGACCGAATCGATGGAAAAAACCTCAGTGGAAACGACCCCCCCCTTCCCCTACCTCCGTTACCCTACTTCCGCCGGCCGGCCCAATCGTTTGATGTCCCCCCCCCTGGGCTATTCCCCCCTTCCCCCCTGGAACCCCCTAAAAGCCGAATTAAAAAATTACCCAAGAACCCCCTCAGTTTACGCTTCGCAATAGGGTTATACTGGCCCTAAAGAGCAAAATTACTATCTCTGTGTTCATACTTTTTCTGGATTAAATGCAATCCTTTTATTGTTTTATGAAATTACAGTCTTTGGATTAAAGCACTTGTTATTCTTATGTTAAATACATATATGCAGAGATTCATACATGAGTTTGCTGATGTATCTTTTGTAAGGCAACCTCTTCTGATTGGAATAGTGTTCTAGATGCTAGTACCTGCTTCCACTTCCAGATCCATTCACAACAAATGTTGTTCAATGTTCACTTTGCAGAGGGAGGGTCCTGAGGCTACTTGGTCCTGCTCCATGCTAAGATCACTACCATTTCTACCTTGCTGATCTTTATGCATTTGTGGAAAGAAACGAACAATGGCCTATAGCCAGAGGTAGTATTCAGCAGGTTCTGACAAGTTGTGGAGAACCAGTAGCGGAAATTTTGAGTAGTTCAGAGAACCGGTAAATACCACCTCTGACTGGCCCCACCCCCATCTATTTTCTCCCTCCCAAGTCCCAGCTGATTGAGAGGAAATGGGGATTTTGCAGAAACCTTCACCTGGAGTGGGGAGGGAATGGAGATTTTACAGTATCCTTCTTTTGCCATGCCCATGACGCCACGCCACGCCCACCAAGCCACACCCATAGAACTGGTAGTAAAAAAAATTGAATCCCACCACTTCCTATAGCAATATACTTTTAACTTCCTTAAATCGCTCAGATAAACTGAGGGTTAAAGCTGTTGACTTAGCATTTGCATGGAGAACTCCCCTTACATTGACTACAGATCTGCTTGCTTAGCGGTCTGGGGAGTGAAGTCAACACTGCACTGAAATCGAGACACAATTGATGAATGCTGGAAGGCCTATAAGAATAGAATTTTCTTTTGTTGTGTGGATAGCGGTAACTAGCATGGGGAAAAGCCTGAATGAAGAGCATGTGCTGGTCATTTCTACTAAAAGAGGGGAGTTCTATTTTCCCCTTGGATTATATCTCACACCTTTGTGGACTATGAGATGCTAGTTGTTTCCTTTTGCAAGGGCCCAGTAAGTGGAAAGCATAAAACTGGAAGGAAATAGGTACTTCTTCACAGGAAGTCATGAGAAAATTTTTGATACTGTTCTGCACTGGTATGGCTCACAAAACACTTATCTCCATATAGGGATCTTGTAAATGTGTTCAAGTATGAGAGACAGATAGATATAGAGCTTCTTGCTAGAAACCAGCAGACCATGATTTCTACACCTACCTTAGGCACAAAGTCAGTTGAGTGATGTTGGGCAGGGCCCACTCTCTCAGCCCTAAGAAGGAGCAAACCATTTCTGAAAGATCTTGCCAAGAAAATTGCAGGGACTTGTGCAGGCAGTCTCTGAGAATTGGACATGATTGAGTGGAAATGTTTTTAAAAAATAAAAAAATGAAATACTGTATTTTTTGGAGTATAAGACGCACCTTTTTTCCTCAAAACAGAGGCTGAAAATCTGGGTGCATCTTATATATCGAATACAGCATTTTTTGCCTCTCGAAGCCCCACTCCCTTCACCAAAATGGCCATGCATAGCCTTATGGAGGCTTTCAGAGAGCTCCTGGGGGCTGGGGACGGCAGAAATGAGCAAAAAATGGGCAGCTTTTGCCCCCCAGTAGTACTCTATAAGCCTCCATAACGCTATGCATGCAATTTTTTTGACAAAAAGCGGGGGGGGGTTTGCTCGTTTTTGCCCCCCCCTCCCTGAGTACTCTGCAAGCCCCCCCAAGGCTGTGCATGCCTTTTTTAAAAAAAGGCATGTGTTTTGCGAAAAACGGGCCATTTTTGGCGAGGTTTGCAGAGTGCAAAAACTTTTTCCCCCCTTTTAGAAAGCTCTTTAACTGATCGACGAGAATTAGAATGATCAAGTGCTGTCCCAGAAGAAACAAAGTCTTAGGTGCTGTAGATTGTCAGCTATTTCTTTCTCCAGCACATGAATAAATACACCTGGAAACATCTACTTACCTACCTATTCTCTCCCCACCTATGTACTGTATTTCTCTCTATCTCTTTCTATTTCTCTCTCTCTATCCCTCTACTTACCTACTTACCTACCTATCTATACACACTCTCTCTCCCCCTACCCCCCTACTGTATTTCTCTTTCTCTCTCTCTATCCCTCTATCTATCTACCTACTTTTTTTTTAGTTTGCCTCTTCAAAACCTTGGTGTATCTTATACTCCAGTGCGTCTTATACTCCAAAAAATACAGTACATAATAAAACCCTAAATAAATGTTGAGGTATTTCACTGTTTTCTCTCTCCAGAAATGCAAGAAGATGGCCACTTATGATTGACCCTCAAGGTCAAGCAAACAAATGGGTGAAAAATATGGAAAAAGCCAACAGCTTGCATGTCATAAAACTCAGTGACAGTGAATTTGTACGAACACTAGAAAACTGTGTTCAGTTTGGTACACCTGGTAAGCTGTCAAGTCTTTAAAAGTAGATTTTTCTTGCATATTTTCAAAGTACATGGTTAGGTTTTATAATAGTTGGAATCATTTAGATGTAATGAAATGCATCAGATGATAAAACATTTTACATTTCAAAACCAATTAACAATCCTCCAAATTGAGAATAACTTACAGACAGGTGGGGATTTAGGACATAACATCTCATCTAATATTTTCCACAATAAATATATTTTTGGCATTATACAGATTGTATTTTCCATATGAAGAGCAAAATTAAAACTGATGGAGTTTGACCATATTGCACATATGTTTTCAGTTTTATCCATCACTTATATCATCCTTGTGGAACTGAAGAAATATTATCTTAATTTCTTTTTAGGCTTTGTTTTTAAAGCCTTATATATCTCATGACATGCTGATTCAGTTCTACACTTAGTCTTTGTTATCATGTAGTACTTCCATCTCCTACACACTCTTATTCATTCAACTTGCATAATTTTATCTCTTTGGACACTCCTATCTGAAAAGTATAAAAAAATAATTTATTGGTTATATGATGGACCATCTCTAGCTGGTCACATCTACCCAACCCACCAGAGCACGGGGGTAAGGAGTATTGCTGTTCCCATCCCCTAGGGAGATACACCTGGTGGAACCCAGAAGAAGGACCTTCTCTGTGGTGGTTCACTCACTCTGGAACACCATTGCCCCAGAGATTAGAATGGCCCCCACTCTAACACTCTTCTGGAAGGCATTGAAGATCTGGTTCTGCCAGTGGGCCTGGGGATGGAGCCCATGAAATGGCTTGTGTGATGTGTTGTGGCCGGGGTGGGGTGGGTGGGTGGTTATTTTATATTATTTTATTAATTTAGTATATGATTCTATCTTTTATTAGTTTTATTGTTTTTATATGAGGTTTACATTCTTGTAAGCTGCTTTGAGTTGCCATGTGTGAATAGGCGGCAATATAAATTTCCAAATAAATAAACAAACAAACAAACAAACAAATAAATAGGCACTATACTTCCAACCATTTATTTTCCAAATTTTATAATAGAGGTTCCTTATTCTTTCCTGTGTTAAATATTACAGCTATCCTATTTTATTAGTGACAGTCATATTTAACAGTATAGGTTGGCACTTGGAGTTAGCATGCAAATGTTTATAATTTCTACTCATCTTCCAATTATTGTGCCTTCAAGATTGCTTTCAGCTTTAGTTTACTGATGTACTTATAACAACATGTGTGCTTTGCGTCCTTTATTCTTGCATCTTGTAAATTTATGTTTGTCTCAATTTCTTGGCTGAATCAAAGTGCTGCTAGAAAATGTCGGCGAAGAGTTGGATCCCATTCTGGAACCTCTTCTGCTTAAGCAGACTTTCAAACAGGGTGGCAGCATCTGCATCCGCCTTGGGGATTCTACCATTGAATATGCTCCGGACTTTCGCTTTTACGTTACAACCAAGCTGCGAAACCCCCACTACCTCCCAGAAACCTCCGTCAAAGTGAGCATTTTGCCTGGGAACCTCAGGCGGTTGGGTTTTTGTTTCATAAGCAAATGGATTATTAGCAGTATCACAATCCCTTCCTTAACTCTGCATTAAGGATCTATAATTGCATATATAATAGCAATAGCACTTACATCTATACCGCTTCACACTTCTTTTACAGCCCTCTCTAAGCAGGTTTACAGAGTCAGCATATTGCCCCCAACAATCTGGGTCCTCATTTTACCCACCTCAGAAGGATGGAAGTCTGAGTCAATCTTGAGCCTGGTGAGATTTGAACTGCCGAACTGCTGGTAGCCGGCAGTCAGCAGAAGCAGCCTGCAGTCCTGCATGCTAACCACTGTGTGGCTTATAATGATAATGCATATATAACATTAATATGAGCAGATGCTTTTTTCCATTCTCTTCCTCTGACATACAGTATGTCAGTGATTATGTATATTAAATATAATTTTAAAAATATTTAAGCATATTAACACTAATATAAAGGATTTAAAGAAGGCAGTAAAAATGACAAAGGCTGAATGTGAATAGGCCATGCATCTTCCATGGATCAATTTTAAAGGTTCTCTTTTATTCTGACCAGATACTCATCTTTGGCACTAACAAAAGTAAGTCCAGTCCAGGGTAAATCCCACTGTTAGATTAAAAGTTCCTCTATTATATTTCCTTTATTTTTTTTCTATATTGCTGTAAGAATCTCTTTATTGCTGCCCTTTTCACTACACTCTGCTTCCAATCTCCTGCTGGCACAGTGGTTAGAATGCAGTATTGCAGGCTAATTGGGTTGACTGCTACCAGTTTGATTCTGACCAGCTCAAGGTTGACTCAGCCTTCCATCCTTCTGAGGTGGGTAAAATGAGGAGCCAGATTGTTGTGGGTAATATGTTGACTCTGTTTACTTCTTAGAGAGGGCTGCAAAGAACAGGGAAACGCTATATAAGTCTAAGTGCTATTGCTAGAGGCATGTGAAAACCCCATTGTAATCCATTGACACCCAACAATTCTCATATTTGCATTTGCTTTTTGGGAGTGGGAAGGGAGCAGGAGAAACCAAACAGCCACTATGAAGAAAAAGAGAAGAAGCACCAAAGTGCTTCTCCAGGTTTTTGGAGGTGGAGGGGAGGGAACTGTGGAACAGGAAGCTGGAGGTAGGAGTTCCCATCAATCAGACTTTGCCAACTCTGCAGTTCCAAAATAAATAGGGCAAAACTTGTCTTGATATCACTTTCTCTGGAAAAGCAGCTGAGTTGAAAGCTACTTAGTCTATCAAAGTCCAACCCACAGATTGTGTTTGCTTATGTGGCCGTCAAGTCATTGCCAATTCTTAATGACCAAATGGGTAGATTTTCTCAATGATGATCTGTGCTAACTTGGTTTTTACAAGTCCTCCCATGGTCCCTTTGGGCATAGAGTGCTGTTATTTTCTGACCAGAAGATAGGAATTACTTTGTGGCAGTATTCTCCAACCTAGCACTTTCTTTTTATTTTTTTATTCTCTTACATACCATTTTAAGAATACATTCACATGATGGTTATTCTTCTTTACATTTATCATTCTTATACATTTATTATTTCATTTAATAGGTTATAATATACAGTTTGGGTTGCTTTATTTACCATCCCTTCCTCCTTTTGTAACACCACCTTGATTTCACTTTCTTTTCTCCCTCCCTCCCTTCTCTACTTCCTTCCTTCCTCCTCTCCTTCCCCTTCCTTCTTCCCTTCCCTTTCTCCTACTCTTATTCTTCCCCTTCCCCTTCCTACCCTCTCTCCTTCTCTTTCTCTCCCTTCCATCCTCCTCTCCTTACTTCTTTCTTCTTTCCCCTGTCTTCCTTTCATTCTCTCCTCCTCTGTCCCTTTCTTTTTCTATTGTTGTTGGTGTGTATTTCAAAACTCAGTTTTTGTTTCCTTGGGATGGTATTTCTGCAAAACTCAAATATAATTTACTATAATTTCTTATTCCCTTACCTTCGCTGGTCTACCCTATTGTGTCCCCCACTTTATATCTCACTCTTGGATATATACATATATTTTTAATATTTTCTTTTCTGTTTTCCCCTTCTCCCCTCCCCATTTCCATTTAATAGTGGGTACTTTATCTTCTCCCTACTTTCATTTCTAGCTTGCTTTCTCTAGCCAATCATAAAATCTTCCCCATGTCTTGAAGTACTCTGATTCCAACCTAGCACTTTCTATTTGTGGCAATTTCCACTCATTATACACAAGTATGGGAAATCTAGAAATCAGGAAAATATATTTTGAACGTACTTGTTTGGAGAAGACTGCCTTATGGTGAAGAAGACAACTTTCAGACAAAAGCAGAAGTAATTCTTTTCTCTTTCTCAGAAATGTTTGATACGTGTTAGAACAGGGGTACCCAACCCCCATTTGTTAGGAACTGGGCCACAGTGCTGGAAGGGGTGGGTGAGCAAGTGAAACTGAAACCATTTCCCCTGTCCATAGAAAAACTGTCTTCCACAAACTGGTCCCTGGTGCCAAAACATTTGTGGATCATTATGTTAGAATGTATCACAGCATCCTGAAGTTTAAATATCTGGATAACAAATATTCAGATGGACAAATATTTAAATATTTGGATAATTGGTGTTGACTGTTAGGCTTACCTGGTTCTAATTCTAATTTGGAAGTCTTGAAATTTTCAGGTAACTCTGTTAAATTTCATGATAACTTCAGAGGGGATGCAAGATCAGCTGCTTGGAATAGTTGTTGCAAGAGAGAGGCCAGATTTGGAAGAAGAAAAACAAGCCTTGATCTTACAAGGAGCTGAAAATAAAAGGTATCAAAATATTATTAGATAGAAAGTTACCTCAATTGAATGATAATGATCTACAGAGAGAATGTAATTAACATACAGAAGTTCTCGACTTACCACCATTCATTTAGTGGCCATTTAATTTTATGATGGCATTGGAAAAAAGTGCCCCAGTGGTCATGTGATCTTAATCTGGGCTCTTTGGAACTGGTTCACACGACAGTTGCAACATCCTGCAGTCATGTGAGCTGTGGTGGCACAATGGTTTGAATGCAGTGTTGCAGGCTAACTCTGCCACTGCCAAGAGTTTGATCCTTACCAGTTCAAGGTTAACTCAGCCTTCTACTTTTTTGAGGTCAGTAAAATGAGGATGAGGATGACTCAGCTTGTTGAGGGCAACATGCTGACCCTGACATTGCTCAGAGAGTACTGTATAGCAGAAAGCGATATATAAGTCTAAGTGCTCTTGCTAGTGCTAAGTAATCTGCAACCTTCTCAGCTTGTTTCTGAAAACCAAACTCAACGGAGAAGCTAGTAGGAAGTTGCAAATCACAGTCATTTGGCTTCTCTACTTAATAACAGTGGGTGATTTGCTAAATGTCTGTGGTAAAATTGGGTATGGCCATGTGATGCCTCACTCAATGACTACATTGCTTAACAAGAAGTTTTACAATCTCTAATGTAGTTGTAAGTTGAAGATTACTTGTATATAATCATTGTGTAACTCTTGATAAAAAGTAGTTGACTTTGTTACTGGAAACGTAAGAATTGTGAAAGTTCTTGGACTAACAAGACCTTTTCTGTTCACTGTAAAGTGTGGTCTGATTTTGTAGGTAATTGAGAAGTCAGAAGAGTGAAAATTATTCTGTAAATGTACTCTTGAGCTTTATTGGCAGAGAATTCTCCCTAACACATGGAGAGACTTTGAGGCTATTATTTCTCTTTCAAATAAGGCTTTTTAAAAGGCTTCCATAAAGGGCCAATGACTGCCTCTGTGTTTATACAGAGAATCCTTCACTGAAACAATTGAAATATGCTAAGTGATTTTTTTGACATTCCATTTTTTCCTCTGTAATTTATGCTGCCTTCTGTACCATTGAATGATTCTCTGCCTAATATATGCTAAACGACAAGAAAACTAATGAAGATTTATATTAACCGAGTTTTAGCAGGTGCTACAAAGGCGGTCATTGGGCCTTTATCTTGGTTAAATAGTTGTACAAAACCACCCACAGGATAGCTCATATGTAAACGTTATCATTTGCAAGATGCAGTAATGGTCACTAGCTTAGATGGTTATATAAACGACTTCAGCACCTTAATGGAGAGGAATGCAAGCTGTCCATGATGGTTGCATGGCATCTCCTACTTTTTCAGAGGGTATCAAATAGTTTTTAAGGGGAAACGGGGGAGTGCCAATGTTTTAATGTTGACTTTTAGTCTCTCCAGAGATATCTGGCTACTGCATGGGGAAGTACTAAATAACTGAAACTAGATCAGATCGTAGATATTGTTTGATAACAGAGGTTCCTCATGCTTTCTTTTTCTAAATACCATAACCATGAATCTTTCTTGTGAGTGGACACTTGAGAAGTTGACAATTAATGTATGAAATGTATCAGACTAGGAAAGACTGCTGCGTTCCAAAATGGACTTCATTAGTTCCAATATAAAATGCAGCTCAGAATGGCAACTCGGGAACAGAATAGTACAGCAATGGCGAACCCTTTTTGGCTTGCGTCATTGTGGGGGGAGCACAGGGGGGGTTGTGCACAGGTGTGCCACACCCGTAATGTAATGCACGACCCCCCCAGTGCACATGCACGCGCTACAGGCGCGACCCCCCATTTTTTGCATGCTCTTTTTGCTCTCCCCGGGCTCCAGAGGCTTTATAGGAGCCTGGGGAGGGCGAAAACAGCCCCCCCCCCGGAGGCCCTCTGGAAGCTTCAGCAACCTTCAGGAGGCTTCCCTGAAGCCTCTGGAGCACTCAAAATGATGCGCTGCCGAAACCGGAAGTGATGTTCGATTTGCTTGGAGTATCATTTTGCGTGGTCCGGAGGCTTAAGGGAAGCCTCCTGAAGGTTGCTGAAGCCTTCGGACCACTCAAAATGACGCTCCAAGCAAATCAGACGTCACTTCCGGTTTCGGCGGCATGTCATTTTGTGTGCTTGGAGGCTTCAGGGAAGCTCATGAAGCCTCCGGAGGGCCTCCAGGAGGGGCGGGGGAGGCTCTTTTCGCCCTCCCCAGTCTCCTATAAAACCTCTGGAGCCTGGGGAGGGTGAAAAAAGCATGCAAAAAAGGGCTAATTCAGCTGACAGGGCATCATCTTGCGTGCCCTGACAAATGGCTCCGCATGCCATAGGTTTGCCATCACTGGAGTAGTATTATGAAATATCTCTGGCTATGGAGAAGAGCAACTCAGACTTTCCCCAAGATTAGTATAGATCAGAGAGATTTAGGAGGTAGGGATTGAACTGAGCCCACTGTTAACTTTTTCTATGAGTGGAAAGCTCGTTATTTCACTAAAATGGGCTTCTTCAGCAGATGAACTCTATTATATTTTAGATTTTAATGAGGATTATGGAAGCTAAGTACAGCACATTTGAAAAGCATCAAATTAGGGAAAGCTGATGTAGACCTACAGTACAGGTAGTCCTCAACTTAACAATAGTTTGTTTAGTGACTGTTCAAAGTTACAAAGGAACTGAAAAAAATGACTTATGACTGTTTTTCAGAGTTACGACCTTTGCAGCATCCCAATGATCATGTGATCAAAATTCAGATGCTTGGCAACTGGTTCATATGTATGGCCTTTGCTGTGTCCCACAGTCATGTGATCCCTTTTTGAGGCCTTCTGGCAAGCAAAGTCAATGGGGAAACCAGATTCACTTAGCAACCGGGTTACTCACTTATCAGCTGCAGTGATTCACTTAACAACTGAGGCAAGAAAGGTCATAAATGGGGCAAAATTCACTTAACAAATGTCTTCTCAACAACAGAATTTTGGGCTTAAATGTGGTCGTAAGTCGAGGACTATGTATGTGTGCTTTGCTGATTGGCTGGAATGGGTCAGGAAATTGTGGTACAAAATCAGCTTTGTGTCTGCTTTCTACCTTAAAGTTTAAAATAACTGTCAAAGATTTAATCCCTCAAATCCAGTTTTGCTTTTAAAGTAATGAATATTCTTAGGATCCCTTGACTATATGAAATCCTTTTTAGATCACTCGCAGCTTCTACAAGTTATTAATCTAAATTTCTGTTATAGACAGCTGCAGGAAATAGAGGACAAAATTTTAGAAGTTCTGTCAATGTCTGAAGGAAATATTTTGGAAGACGAGACTGCTATCAAGATATTATCCTCCTCTAAAGCTTTGGCTAATGAAATTTCGGAAAAGCAAGCCATAGCAGAAGAAACGGAAAAGAAGATCGATGCTACCAGGATGGGCTACCGCCCCATTGCAGTTCATTCCTCAATCCTCTTTTTTTCAATTGCTGACCTGGCTAATATTGAGCCCATGTACCAGTATTCTTTAACCTGGTTCATCAACCTCTTCATCATGTCTATAGACAACTCAGAAAAGTCAGACATTTTGCAAGAAAGGTATATGAAATGATTACAATGCTAATGTTGCTTTGACCATCTGTTCTAACTGTGGAGCATCCAGCAAGAGCGGGTGGGTTGGGGTTTTCGGTTTTTATTACTTAGGCTGTTTATTATATTGAACAGTTCTAGATAAAATTTATTTATTGAGTTTATACACCACCCATCTCACTGTCGAGTGACTCTGCGCGGCCTACAAAATCATAAAGCAGCAATACAAAGTATTAAAACCTTGAACATTAAAAATTAACAAAAAATTGGGTAAGATATGAACCAATACAGAGGCAGGTGGAGATGTATTTTCTTCTAAGTCTACCAACTAACCTGAGATTGGAATCAAGTTATATATTAATCAAGTTATATGTTAATCAAATTAGCATATGTGTACTGATTTCATTGGATTAAGTATGTGCTCCCTTCCCCAAAGAGTATTTTATTGTAATTTGAGCCAGGGTGAGTAAATCTATATTTGTTAGTAGAGTTCCAGCTTATTTGTGATAGATTTCAGATTCCCACCATTTATTTGCTTAAAGTATTTGTATGCCACTTCCTATTTTCCAAAATTGTTCTAAAGGTAACAGTGCAGATGGCTATCTTAAATTACAGGTAGACCTTGACTTACAACAGCTCATTTAGGCACTGTTCAAAGTTACAACGGCACTGAATAAAGTGACTTTTGACCATTTTTCACAATGACAACTTTTGCAGCATCCTCATGGTCATGTGATCAAAATTCAGATGCTTGGCAACTGGTTCATATATATGACAGTTGCATGTCCCGTGGTCGTGTGATTCCATTTTCTGATCTCCCGAGAAGCAAAGTCAATGGGGAAGCCAGATTCATTTAGCAACCAGGTTACTAACTTAACAACTGCAGTGATTCAATTAACAACTAAGGCAAGGAATGTTGTAAAATGGAGTAAAATTCACTTAAGAAGTGTCTCACTTAACAACAGATATTTTGGGCTCAATTGTGCTTGAAAGTCGAGGACTACCTGTATATCAGAGAGATGGGGGGATTGTAGATATGCAGGAGTCGATTTTTATGCAGAAATAGTGTGGGTTTTGTTCTGTTCTGCTTCACAAAATAAGTCTGTGTTTTTGGTTTTCAATGTTGGAGTTCTGATAAAATGAAAACAAGGAAATGTATGCCTTTATAAAGTGTTTTCACTATGCTCAAACCTATATGAAGAGAGAACTTGTTGTGGCCTTATTTTTACCTGTGCAGGTTTAAAGTATTGGAAGCCAAATACTTTAAAAGAGGTAAATGACTCTCACTCTGAAGAACTGTACAAGAAAGAAAGCGAATGGAACATTCATAAGTTTTTCATTCAGAATTTTCCTTCCCCTCCAAATGTTGTTCTATAATAATCCAATAAAAATACCAAAACAGGACTTAAATAGCAAACCTTGAGAAAATTAGCTTGACTAATTTCACTATCTTCAGTTAATTGGACACAGCATTTAAGTTGACTTCAGTGAAAAGTCATTTAAAAAATAATGTGCTGTGAAAATTGAGTTCAGTGTTAGATTTTATGTGATATTCATTTGTAGCTTGGGACTGCTAAATAATAAAGAGAAACTTGATATTTGAATTCAGCACCCCTTCCCCCCCTTCCCCCTCTCTGTACTTTTTGGATGTTTGATTGCTTGATGTTTGTGTGTGTGTGTGTGTGTGTGTGTGTGTGTGTTTGGACCTATTTATTCTCACTTTGGACACATGACTTACAATTTCAAGTTGTTGACAGTTTAAATGGGCCAGCTATGCTTCTGGCAATGTTGACTGTAGTTAGACAAGGCTGCTTCTTGTAAGTGTTCAGAGACACTGCTTTGCAAAACTAAATAGGCCTTTCTGAAAACGCAGTAACAGAAATTGATGTGTTAGTTTTCAAATGGACTATATGGCAAAATCGCAGCGTTCAATGCTTAGTAAGTTATGTCAGTCAGGTAAATCCCATTAAGCCATAATATAGTTTGGGATGGGTTGGGAAAAGGACACAAATAACTTGTGCACTTGCTTTTGGTTTAGGCCTGTGATGGCGAACCTATGGCAAGCGTGCCAGAGGTGGCACACAGAGCCCTTTTTGTGGGCACACATGCTGTCGCCCCAGCTCAGCCAGCGGGTCGTCAGGTTTCCGGCACTCTGACGCTCACGTGCCTTCTGGATTGGGCACTCTATGCCTAAAAGGTTCACCATCACTGACTTAGGCCCTAGTTTGTTGTTAAGGTAGTCGTTAGGGAAAAGGCACCTTGAAATAACAGCAAACAGTTCAGTGAAGGTGTTAACACAGAGCTCATCTACTGCAAAAAAAGGCCAACAGCATCTTAGGGATAATAAGAAACGATTGAAAATTGAGATGTCAATATTATATTTTTCTTATATGAATGAATGCCATTACTACATCTGTAATACTGTGTGTAATTCTGGTTATTGCATCTCAAAAAGGATATAGTGGAGCTGGAGAAGGTTTGTAAGAGGGAACCAAATGGAGGGGATGGAGGAGCTTCCCTATGAGAAAAAGTTGTAATATTTGGGAGGAGGATAAGAGAGGATATGACTGAGGTTTACATAATTATGCCTGATATGGATAAAGTGGAAAAGCTATTTCCCACTTTCCAATTTACTAAAACCAGTGGTCTCCCATTGAAATCCAATCCTGGAAAAATCAGAACAGAAGAAAGCTTTAAATTTTTTTATTTTTTTTTACAAAATACATTACGTATCAACTTGGGAATCACCATGAGGTGTGATGCAACCAGCTTGAATCAGTTCATGGACGTCGGTGGCTATTAGAGGTCAATATGAGTCCCTCTGAAGGTTATCTCCTGAGTGATTAGTGGGGTTCCTTGTGCAACTTTTTAAAAATAAACTATTTAATTGAAAATATAGATTGTTCCTGTAGAATTGAAATTGCACGGATCGTCAGACTTGTGACTCCCACAGTGCTGTCTTTTAGATCCCTTCCCTATTTTGTTTTTAATACTTTCAGACTGAGGCTTCTCAGAGATCACTTTACTTACTCCCTCTATGTCAACATCTGCCGCTCGCTCTTTGAAAAAGACAAGCTGCTCTTCTCCTTCTGCCTGAATGTAAATCTCCTGAAGCACGATAAATTGGTTAGTGCTGCTAAAAACACATTACTGGATGGGATCTTTGCGTAATGGGGTGCCATATGTCTGATACTCTAGTTTTCTCCCAAATATTTCTAAGCTCTGGATTCCAGCAGGAAAGTAAAAAGGGCAAAATTGGTCAGAATTGCTTGTTTACCTTTAGAGAATCTGGAGCAGCCCCTTGGCCCCTTCCTGCCCCATTCACGCATTTCCCAACATTCATTCATTCATTCTGTATCCTCATTTCATCCTGCCATTCTCTCGGTTCATTGCCTGTTGCTCCATCTCCTTCAGTCCTTCTCTTCTGCTTGCATCTAGCCTTGTATTCCTCTCTCTTGTCCCTTTGCTGCTTGCTTGTTTTCTCCCCCTTGTCCCTAATTCAGCCTTCACCAGCACCAGATCAGACCCCCCTTTGCTCTCCAAACAATGATCTTTCCCTCTTTATCCCACAATCCAGCCTCCTCTACTTCTCTCCCTCAATCAAGTCCAGAATCCAGCCCTCTGCTCTTCCTTATCATGAAGCCTTCCTCCATGACTACTACTATAGGGGATGAGCAAAAGATGGGACAGGGCTCAGGAGGTACTCACGGGGAGAGTATGTGATGCCATGTATCACTGAGTTGGGTGTGTGGTGGTTATATTTCTATACGTGTATGAATGTGGTTGATTTTTTTATTGGGGACACTCAGATATTGGGGACCTTCAGGTTTAACGTCCCATTTGACCCCAGGGTTGCTTGGGAGTTTAAGTTAGTCATGTTCTCTCAAACCAACTTATCTCAGTGGGTCTTAATGGGCATAAAAAGCTTCCCTTCTCCCCACATAAACTGCCATAAGCTTCTAGGAGAAGGCAACATAACAAAGGGAAAAAAAGGGGGGTGGAAAACCTTTGAGGCACAGGAGGTAAAGCAACCCAACTCACCAAAATGTTCCCTTTCTAAAATACCCCAACCACTGAAAGTGATGTACTGTTAAGCATTTTGTCTCCTCTATTTCCTCGAAATATCTTTTTGATATATGAGTCTAAACATAACAAGTGATCCAGTGGTGGGTTGCCAATTTTGTTACTACTGATTCAGGCCCACTCCCACACGTGCACAGCGCTTCTGTGCATGCACAGAAGCATCTGGGTGGCTGGGCAGAGCTCCTGCCGCTGCTACTACCAGTTCGCCCGATCCAGGCCAAACCGGCAGGAACCCACCTCTGAAGTAATCTGGGAACAAACAAACTTTAATGAAGGACGGTAGAGTAAGAGAAAATGGTATTTGCCTGAGTAACAGTTCCTCAGGCCAGGGCGAACTCGGTTTTTAAAGAAGGCCTCACCAAGATACTTTCTTGTCAATAATGACTGTGTCAGAGAAGGTAATTGCAACATTAAATACCCATAATGCTCTGGGACTGTGGAACATCTGGACCCTAGGGGCAATTTTAAAATGATGCATGTCTTTGCAGATCAACATTAACATTGGAGTCCTCCTGGATGGTTGGTCTTTGCAGCTGTGCTGAAAGACCCGACCAGAATCTCAAGTTTTACAGAATTTGATTTGATCCCTCCCTTGTCACCTCAGATTCAAAATGCTTGTCTTCTGACCATAAAACGGCATTGGGGTGGCAACCAAAGCTTCCATTTTCAGTAATTTGCAGGCTTGCACTGAGAGTACCTTGCAACTTGAATCCGTGCATCTTAGTGTGCTTTTGTCCATTTGAGTTCAGTTGGTAGCATTGCCCAAGGAAAAACTGAGAGAAGAAATTGTTCTTGTTCTCTTCAATGTTTGCATGATTGTCCAGGGTAGACATTAGTACAGGAGGCCTCCGGGTAAAGAATCAGCTTCCACTCACATGCAACTTTTAACAAATTTGGAAAAATACAGTCTCTGAACTTGGCTTTGGCTGCATAAGCAACTGCGTCTTTGAATTTCAAAGTTTTAAGTAATTTATTTTGTTTGAAATTATTGTAGATTAATGAGGAGGAGTGGAAGTTTCTGTTAACAGGAGGGATAGGCCTGGACAATCCTTATTCTAATCCCTGCCCCTGGCTTCCCCAGAAGTCATGGGATGAAATCTGCCGCCTGGATGATTTGCCAACGTTCAGAAGTATTCGAAAGGAATTTATACACTTGAAAGAAGGATGGAAAGCTGTATACGATAGTTTGGTAGGTCTGAAATTATCTGGTGTACATTCCTCATTTAAATAAGCATTTATCTTTGCTTCAGCATTAAACCCTCCCACCTATATCTTTATTTTTGTATTCTAAACTACATTTATAAGGACAATCATTACGTTTACAATTATTGGTAATAGTTTTGTTAATTGAAAAATATCAACTTTTAGATTAGTAGGAAAAATTCAAATCAGTTCATATGCTGCTGTTTTTAATTGTAATTCCAGCCTTGCCATGATATTTTTTATTTACTTCTGATACATTTTTATTGGTTTGTTTTATAGTTTCCCATTTTAGAATTACTTTTAATGAAAAGCAGGCTCTATATTAATGCAGGTTTTCAAGGCCAGCATCAGTCTAATGGAGTTGAGCTTCAGAGCTAGTAGGTTAAGGACTGATATTTGATAGTCTGATATTTTACAGCAGCTGCAGCTGGTATGTTCAGGGATAAAGTGATCAGCAATGTAACATACTTTTTCAGGAGCTCACATGCAACCGAATAGGATCTGACAGAACTTTTGTGTTTGTAGCAGAACTAATTGCTAATTGGACCTTCTCATCATATTTTTGGAAAGCCAGTTTCTGATTGATCCTATATCCAGGTGAATTTTTAATTCCAAAGGAGCCAATCTTTTATTGCTCCCTTTTTGAAACATTCATCTTTGTGAGATTGCTGTTGATTTTAGATACAGATTAACAGAGTTGGAAGGGACCTTGTAGGTCTTCTAGTCTAACCCCCCCCCCCCAAGCAGGAGACCATACACCATTTTTGGCAGTTGGCAGTCTAGTCTCTTCTTGAAAGCTTCCAGTGAGGAAGCTCCCACAATTTCTGAAGGCAAGCTGATCCATGGGTTGATTGTTCTCACTGTCAGAATAAGTGCCCTTATTTCCAGGTCAAATCTCTCCTTGATCAGTTTTCATCCATTATTCCTTGTCTGGCCTGCTTTGGAAAGTACCTTGACCCCCCTCCTCTCTGTGGCAACCCATCAAATACTGGAACACTGCTATGATGTCTCTTCACTAGACTAGCCATGCCGTGTTCCTGCAACAGCTCATCGTATATTTTAGCCTCCAGTCCCCTAATCATCTTGGTTGCTCTTCTCTGCACTCTTTCTAGGCCTCAACATCTTTTTTTTAGTGTGGTGACCAAACATGGCTTTGATCAATGAAGGCCTGTTTTATTTTAAGTTGGCATAAAGCTGTAAACCAGTCTGTGTTAACCTACAGACTTTCTTCCTTCTTGTCGAAGTTATTGGAATATTTATAAATCTCAACGGCTTCTCTGGGCACTTATGCATAATTATTAATTTTGCAAGTGCTTGATGAACCAGTTTGATGAAGTATTGTTTTGTTCAAATTGTTGACAGCTCAGTTTTTTGCTGGGTAAGCAACTGGAGAACTGTAAGCTCTGGAACTATCTGTGGGTTTCTAAGTGGTAGAGTTAGCGAGTGTGCTTGAATGATTCCCAATCCACTGCTTACCACGGAACAGAATAGGGAAAAGCCGTTTCTTGAGGTCTAGCAGAATTGCTAGATGCAGGGCAAAAAACACAACTACACACAAAGCATGTGTCTTACTCCTTATATTAGCAACTTCTCCTGTTGAGATTAGGACTGCAGTATGTTCCCCCTCCAGTTCCTTTGTTTCTCTCCATGCGTGTGCTAGGTTTAAAGTAGCATCTGTGGGTTCCAGTGAAGCACCTCCTACTTTAGCTCTCAATCTACAATAGGTTCTTATGTTCAGGTGAGTCTCAAATATTTAGGTTGGTATGTTGTTAAAGAGAACACAGAGAACAAACTGGGGAATGACTTACAGTTTCATGGCAGATCGCACTTCTTTTGAGGCAAGTAAGTTATGTTTTGAGCTCAGCATGTCAAATTAATTTATTTGACTTAAAAATCAGGTAAATGTGATTGACCCCTCCATTAATGTTAGTTGCAGAGAGCTGGAAAGCCTTCCATTCTGAAAGAAGCAAGAGGAGGAAGCTTCTGCAGAAAATGTTTTGAGAAGCCACCCAAGAAGACTGGAAACAGAACTGTCATTGACAATAGTTCCAGTGCCATTGAGACATAGGGTAGTGGTTTAATAACTGCTGGTTAACCACACTTTTGGATAGGCAAATTGTTTGCTAATGGTCCAGAATGAATTATTGGACAATTGTTTCATTGGGAGTTAATGACTGAGAAATAGCTGGAGATTTCCATAAAGTATTTTGAATGAATTTCCTAAGACAGCTAGTCATATTAATCTTCTGTAGTGAAAGAATAAATTCTTCTGGCACCTTAAGCACCAGATAATTATCACTTGAGTTTTCATGAACTGTAGCTCATTTTTAAAAAAGCTAAGTTTCAGTTTAAATTGGAGATGTGCATGCAGTCAAATAAACACATACATGCATACTTGTGTGCGTGAGGTTGAGGGTAGGACTGTAAAGAATGATTCATGCAGATACATATCGGTAGTTCTCACCTTATGACCCTTTGACAGTCTTACTCCTCACACAACAGTTACAGGACTGCAGTTCGGCTTGCTTAGTGATCAGCATGTATTTATGTCAGTTGCAGTGTCCAGGAGTCATATGATTGTCTTAATGAGTGTGGCAAAAAAAGGTTGCAAAATTGGGCACTTAATGACCACACAACTGGAGTAATAGACATTCCTTTCCCAATTGTGGTCATACCTCAAGGACTATCTGCATCCTGACTTGAACTATGTGACATGAAACTGAATCTTTTGAAGATTTTCAATTTGGTTGTTTAGCATTATAATCCCCCTTTGCCATTTATTTTTGGCTCAAGAATTATCTGTGTTTTCAGGATCCTCACCATGAGGAATTTCCTGAGGAGTGGCAACATAAACTGGAAGGGTTCCAGAGGATGCTAATCATTCGTTGTCTGAGACCTGACAAAGTAAGTATGGTCAGCTGGTTTAACAAATGTATATTAGACTGAGTGCTATCTAATTGTTCACCCTTAAAAAGGGCAGATGTGTCTTTAAAAAAAAATCTATCTTGGAAGTAGCTAATGCTGGAATAGCTGGTGGAAGAACCTTTACTTGTGGTGTGTAAATAATTTGCTATTAGGTGAATGTCTCTCTTCCTATTACATCAGAAATGGAAAAAGGGACAAGAATTTTCCAGACACAGAAACACTGCTTGCCTTACATTACTGTGATGTTTATTTGTTTTGATGAGTCTAGGTAAATAATCTGTGCTTATTTTTTAATATATACAGTGGCCTTTGACAAACTTTATAGACATTTCCAATGGAGCATTTTACAGTTTCTTAACTGCCTCTCCCCTTCCCTAATTCACACAGGTTCCTTGTGGACTATTTTATGTATAAGTATGCTGTCTTCAGTTTTGTAGAAGTCACATAACATAAAAAAAAAATGAATAGCACATGTATTAATAAAAGCACTTTTTCATATTTGTTCATATGGAGGAACACTATTGTGATACACAAGCTCTTAAATAGGGAAACTCATCACACCTTGATGTGTGATGCCAAAAGCAACATATTGGACAGCTGGCATTACACTGACAACTGTACTGTGCATATCATTTGTGAGATATATTATTGGATAAATTTGGATATCAGTTTAAAAGAAATCCCTCTTAGTCTGTCCAAAACCCTTTATTTAAAATTCTATCTTTACATTATCCAAACACATTATCTCAGTTTAGTGGATTACTTCCATAAGTCAGAATTATTTCTTTCTGTCTTCCTTCTGGCTTTATGCAGAACAAACATTACAACACAATAAAAGCATCAGGAATATAAATGGCTATCCAAAGATTCCATTCATGTCATATTAGCCAGTATTACAGGCCAAGCCTTTGTTCACATTTCGGTAGATAAGTGCCTTTACCTCTGACCGTGCTTGTCATCACAAGAGACTGTCAGCTGCAATCCATTCTCTTCTATTTGTTGGCCGGCACACAATTTTCTTTTGTTGCAAACGGCAGAAGTCTCCGCTTCTGGTGTGTACTGGTATTTATTCATGAAATGATCCACAAGACGTTTCCTTGTTAGAGCTGCTTCTTTTTCAAAGGTGTTTATTATACTTCGGCCTGTTTTGCACTTGAAAACAAGTGGAGAATTCAGTTAGCCACATTTTTTAGATGATAGACAGCATGAACAACTACAAGGGATACCGCAGAATATATTAATAGCTTTCCTTTTTAAAAGAAAGCATCTACACCTTTGACAGTAATTGTTTCCAACCTCAAATTGCTCATTTGGATCCACGCTCATAGCCCAGCATGATTTTAGGCTACTGTGAGGGGGAAAAACACCAAGTCTTTGTCAATGCTTGTCAAAGAGAAAAAATAGGGAGAAAAATGGTAGCTGTCAGTTGTATGTACGTCAGCAGTGTCTTGCAGCAACAAAGCAAGGTTTTTAGAAAGAAAGAGAAGCCACATTTCACACTGACTCATGAAAAGTTTGCTAAGGAGAGGATGGGGTCAAGAGGTGCTTTAATTTCATCATTACGTTCAGATTGCTTAGGTCACCTCAGCTCTCCTGATATCAGTTCCATTACTTACAAGAAAATTTCTGACCCTTTCCATCTCTAGTTCATAGTATTCTTCTACTGTCAGATCGTCAAAATTCTTCGAAAGGGACAAAAACCCACACGAGTCTTGGCTACGCTTGGAGTGCTCCAACCTACCAGGGAAACAAAAGGCCATTGGCAAGAAGTAGAATGAGCCATGAAAAGTAAAAGAAACTTTCTGGGAGACAGCTTAATGCTACAGTTAGAAATGTAAACATTTTCCGTGTAAGCAGTTGCCCATCATTCACATCTTTCAGCGTGATTCATTGGCAGAGTAATGCTATGCAACAAGTTACTAAGTTGCTATCAGCACTTCTACCTTTGTAAAGCAATAAGTAAACTAGGTTGTTGAGGGGGATCAATTAAGGGGGATCAATTAGCATGCCTGACAACTCATGTTTAAACATCTTAATTGAAGCAACATTTGGTACGGCTCAGCTTCACATATTACATCAAACCCAGAGGCTACTGCTGCCCCTAATTAAGGAAGCGCAACCTATCAGCGCCAAAACACATTATGTTTACCAATTTGTAATTGAGGAGTCAATTACTGATAGGTGCTTGGCTTTCAGAATTAAGGAGCATCTTCCAAAATGGTCCCAGACAGTCTTGAGTAATCCAACAAGAACAGCAAATCATGGCCATAAAATGCTTTGTTCATCCATTGTGAGGCACTTACTATCTACGGGCCACCAGGTAGATCCAAACTCTGTGTTTAAAGTTTTACTGTACCACAGGAACTCTCGTTTCCTGTGATTGGCTGAGGTGGTTGTCATTAACCATTTGAAGCCTCCCTTGTGCGTGCATAAACATAAACACCTTTGAATTACTTTGGGGAAAGTAATTCTGCTCCAGCCAAGAAATGGTTTTCTAACCTCCTCCACAAATACACAGGCAACAACATTCTTAATCTGAGCTGCCTCAAGGCAGAAAATCAGCAAAGGACCATACATACCAGGGATCGTGATTGGACTCCCAGCCCTCTAATTCTATCAAGCAGAAGAAGCACTTGGCCACTTCAGGTTCCCCTGCATGTGGATGATGGATGAAGCCAGCCTTGGCCATCTACATAAGAAGAGAATAAGGACACTTTGAAGACTGAGAGAGAACGTTTGTGCTTCATAGCATATTGTTTGCCATCAGCTGGATCTTTACTAATGACTGCGGTCACATCAGGAGGTTAAACTATGTTTTCTTAAAGATGAAATCAATCACAGGAGCTGGCGTGACATAATAATATGCTAAACTATGCACAGATTGTTGGACTCTGGCTTATATGTGAGAGTTCTGCATAGTTCAAATTGCTTTACCATTTTTCTCACTTATACTGAAAGTAAACTGTATCTGGAATTAGTCTGCATTTCTGCAGATTCTATACAATTCTGCTTAGGCTGCCTGACGTACCACCTTCTGTTTTTCTCAACTATCAAACATGCCCCTTTTGCAGGAGATCCCAGAGCCATGCAATCCCCCCAAAAGAAAATTTTATACCAAAACGTGCATCACCTTTTTCCTGCATATTCCATTTTTTACACAGCCATCTCAGACAGCTTAGCTTTACCAAAGGAAAGACGACTCAGAGCCACGAAAGAAGAGCAGGTTTTAAAGCGAATGTGGAAGTGAACTAGTCCCTCAACTGGAACTTTCCTAGGAGAGAATTCCTAAGCTGATAGTAGCAAGAGTTTTCCCCAGCTTAAAGATATACCTACCAGGGCTTTCCCTTACAATTTCTAGAAAAATATACATACGGGAGCCAGTCTGGGTTTCTTTTAAATATGCGAGTGGTTTGTAACATAATTGAGAAATAAAGCTTGCAGATTTGGGACAGAGGGAGTAGACCTTTTTCTCTTTCCTCTTCTGAAATGTTTAAAACATCAACACCAGGAATTATTTAGCAACAGGCTTTTCCTTTTGGACATTTACTAAAGCAGGGGTCTCCAACCTTTGCAACTTTAAGTCTGAAGGACTTCAGCTCCCAAAGCTGGCTGGAGAAGTCTGAGAGCTGAAGTCCTTCAGACTTAAAGTTGCAAAGGTTGGAGACCCGTGTACTAAAGCATAATGTATATCTCCCTTCTCAGGAAGGGAGAAAAACCCCAATTTGTAAGAACAGCTGAAAGTATTATTCAAGGTAAGATTTTATTTATACAGAGAAAGCCTGGCTGAACTCTACTTTGAATGAATACGCAACATTGAAGGAAAAAAAAAATATGGTGGCTCTTTTCAAAGATTTCCCAGAACCTCTAGACTTACATTCTCAGGAGTACATTTGCAGTTGTCCTTAAAAGGCCATGCAGTTAAGGTCTGCAGGCGATTTCTATAGTCATACATTTCTCTGAATTCAAGTAGGTTCTTGGACGTTGAAGTGATTTCTCTCAGGAAAGCCTCCATGTAAGCTACGAGTATTGCAAACTCTTATTCTCCCCACACTTTCTTTCAAAGTCACATGCTACTATGGCTTTTGGCTTCATATTTAAGGCATTTCCTTAGCTCTCTCAATTGACATCACCTGTTAACCAACCTTTAAAAGTTGGGGGGAAAGATGGATAAACGATAAATAAACATGGATAGTTTAATCTACTTAAATCACTATAATACCTTTTCCTCTTAAAGGTAAATCTCCAAGTATTTAGAGGTTAAAAAAAACACTAATTCAAAAATCAAGTCTGCATTAAAATATTTTAGAAAATGCCAAATAAAATAAACATTAAAACATCAAAAAGTAAAACCAATAAAATACTTAAAAAAAAAGATTAGCACAGAAATTGGTTACCCTATTTTTCAGAGTATAATGCACCAAAAATGGTGCAGAGGGTTTGGGAGGCCTGCAAAGTGCTCTGGGGGCTGGGGAGGGCAAAAACGAGTGAAAACGGGCACGTTTCCCACAAAAATAGGGGTGTTTTTGCCCTCCCAAGCCACAAAGAGCACTTTGCAGGCCTTCCAAACTCTCTGCACACCCCGGGTTTTTTTTGCAAAAAATGGGCCCATTTTCACACAAAAAACAGGCCATTCTTTGTTCGTTTTTGCCCTCCCTAGGCCCCAGGAGCACTTTACACTTTAAGTCTCCCAAACTCTCTGCGTGACCCATTTTCTACAAATATGGGATGTGCAGAGGGTTTGGGAGGCCTGCAGAGTGCTTCTGGGGGCAGGGGAAGGCAAACACATTTTTAAAAAATTACCTCTTCAAAATCTTAATGCGTCTTATACTCCGGTGTGTCTCATAGTCGGAAAAATACGGTACTTACTGTAATTAACATCTTATTTCTTGGGATGCTCCTTTCCTTTTAATTCTGCAGATAACTACTTGAAGCAGGCCTGCTTTTCTTGCTCCTGTTATGTCAAGCTGCATTTGCCTAAGTTCTTGAGAGTTATCAACTCTGGCTGCTCACTACCCTAATGATACAGAACAATTGTTTGGCTATATCCCTGCTTGAGCTGGCATTGAGACCCAGCTTCTCTGATTTAAGGGTCTGTCCCAAACTGAGAGAGGTAGAATATTTTTTGGAGCTGCTGGGCACATATGAATTTTCAAAGCATTTTTAAAAAGTATTTTATTTTCCAAAATGCATATGCTGCCTACTCTTCTGATCCTAAGTTGTGAACAATCAAACAAAATGACTGTAGCTGTGACAATTTATCAAGCCACCCATTTTTCAGAAGCCAAACTGAATAGATCAGGGGTCTCCAACCTTTGCAACTTTAAGTCTGAAGGACTTCAGCTCCCAGACTTCTCCAGCCAGCAAAGCTGGCTGGAGAAGTCTGGGAGCTGAAGTCCTTCAGACTTAAAGTTGCAAAGGTTGGAGACCCCTGGAATAGATCATTTCCCCCTTCCACTCAGGATGCTTTTTGCCTTCCACTCCTCCAATATATCTTTGACTTTTTTTTGTGGCTGGTGGGAATGCTTGTGAAGTAGGGCTGCAAACATCTGTACAGACACTAGCTGGCAGCAACAGTCCTGCATCTCTTTTCCGCCATCTAGTGGTAGTGCATTTTTTGCAGCTGATTTATGGAACCTTATGTAAACCTAAGTCATCACAATTTTTATTTTCTGCAGGAAGCCAGAGGCATTCTTATAAATATAGGTGATAATGTCTGATGCTATTTGTCATTGTATGCCAACATTCTATGTCCTCTCTTTCTCTCTCTCTCCTTCCTTCCTTCCCTCCCTCCCCCTTTCTCTTTCAGCATGTGGGTATATGTAGAATAGTGGACATCAAAAGAAGGATGCGTTGGCCCATTGGTGGCAAGAGGGCAAAATATATTGCTTATTCCTACCCTTAAAGATTTTGATTTCAACAATTATTATGAACACAGAATTGCTATACTTCCTCTACTATCATTTACAACAGTAGTTCTTAAAATATGACTTTAGGATCCCTGAGCTCCCCTCCCCAAGACCCTCTCAAGGGTCTGCAAAGACAAAATTATTTACTAGCCTATCTTGAAAAATAATACATTTTTAAAATCCCATCAAGCAATAGCAGCAGTGAATGGATCAGTTTTAATTTTTAATATGGTAAATATGAATAAATACAACTCATACAAATAAAAGCCCTTTGGGGGGTCTCCCATAATTTTTTAAAATAGGAAGGCCTCTTGAGAAAAGTTTTTTAAAATATTGATTTAGACTATGCCATGTTGGAGAAAGATGGATTGGGACATGGCTTTTAATATGAACATAGCACTCATATTTGATGCTGTGGAAGTTTACCTAACTTATAATTTTTTTCTTTTCCATTTGTTCCTTTTTTTCTTGTACCAAAAGTATTCCTTTTAATTTTTTAAGAGAATCGGAAGTAGAAGCACAGCATTTGAAACTCCATGATTAGTTTTATTAAAACAATATAAGTCATTCCTATCTATCTATCTATCTATCTATCTATCTATCTATCTATCTATCTATCTATCTATCTATCTATCTATCTATCTATCTATCATCTACCTACCTACCTACCTACCTACCTACCTACCTACCTACCTACCTACCTACCTACCTACCTACCTCTACACACACACACACACACACGGAAAACCATGTCTATTTGTTTTGCCTTCTTGACTTTCTAGATCATTCCTATGGTGCAAGAATTTATCATTAACAACTTGGGCCGTCTGTTTATTGAACCTCCTCCTTTTGACTTAAACAAAGCGTTTGGGGATAGCCACTGCTGTGCTGCCCTAATCTTTGTATTGTCTCCGGGTGCAGATCCCATGGCGGCTCTTCTCAAATTTGCCGATGACCAGGTATGTGGACGACTATTTCACTGAGCTTCTCTACGGATATGAGGCCTAAGACTGGAGTGCTTGCTACTACATTGCTTGTTCAGTGGGATGATCATATGAGCAAAAGGCTTCAGGGTTGCTGGGTCCAATCAGCCGAAATAATTTTATAGGCTTGATCTGATTTATATAGACGAAGCCCAGTGGTTTCATCTCAGAATGTGATAACTCTTGTCAGAATGACATAACTGTTGTTGGCATGTTTATGTACACGTGTGCAATATCACACCACATACATACCAAAGGGACAGAGCTATACTAGTATTGGACATATAGAGCTATACTAGTATTGGACAGAGCCATACTAGTATTGGAATGAATATAGGCTGCAGTATTTATGAACAATCACTTTTCTGAGTTCTGGTTGAATCTGTATCCATTAAAGTACTTTAGAGTGTCCTTTATCTGCAAACCTTGGTATATATTAATTTCAGTAGAGGCAATGGGGTTTCAGTCCCAAGGATTAGTTGATCTGTCAGGCAGGAGATCTGATAGATTAAGAGCCAGTCTCTTTCCACTTACTTACCTATCCTAAGTTGCAGGAAGAGATGAAAAAGATGAAAAGCTGGTTTTTAGCCATCAGCTTTTCCAGGCATGGAAGTTCTGATGTGGCCTTAACCATGCACACCCAGGGAGAAAGGAAGCAAAGTTTAGTCCTTTAAACTCACCTCCCTTAGTCTGCTCAAAGTAAAGGAATCAAATTCTTCCTTTGAAAGTTAATGACCTTAGCCATCTGTTAAAGCCATAGTAATGCAGTGACAGATGGGCAGCTTTCCTGCTGGCTGGTGATGTTGACAGGGTAAGGGGGCTGCCAAATTGAAGGGTTTCATCAATCCTTTTATTTAATATCTCCTGAGATATGAAATCGGGACACTACCACTCGGCAATTATCAATTGTTATAGGAATTGGTAAGAAGAACCTAAGTAGAAAAAGCCTTAGTGCCGTGATGGCCACAGGTGATGTGCCACAGCTGACACACATAGCCCTCTCTGTGGGCATGTGAGCCGTTGCCCAAATCAGCTCCACCACGCATGTGGTGCATGCAGGGCCCTCCTGGAGGCTCTGGGAAGGTAAAAAACGGGCCTCCCGGAAGTTCCAGAGGTCCAGAAACAGGCCTGTTTCTGGCCTCTGGAGGGCCTCCGGTGCCCAGGGGAAGCCATTTTCCACCCTCCCAGAGGCTCAAAAAAAGCCTCCAGAGCCTTGGGAGGGCAAACTCCCCCCCCCCAATGGTGCAGGAAGCCGAGTAGGGCACGCTCATCATGGCCACACCCACTCAGCAACCAGGCAGAGAACCGGGGTGCATGCATGTGCAGGGGGGCGGGGCACATTGAGTTATGGGTGTGGGCACGTGTGTGTGTGTGCTGTCACATCCGTGCATGTGATTTTGGCACATGAGGAAAAAAAGGTTAGCCATCACTGCCTTAGTGAATCTTGTTAGTAACCTCTCTCAACTCAATAAAAGAAAGACAGGGAATGCCCTCTAGAGGATCATGGCCAATTGCATTTGTTTCATGCATGGAGCTTTAGAACTTGACGTGACTTCAACAAGACTTTCTATAGGATTCTAATTGTTGACTGCAACCTAACCCTCGCTGTGCTCCTGCCACATTTGATGATTCCCCTCCCTCTTTTTTTCCATGGATGTTTTATATGTACAGGGCTTTGGTGCATCAAAACTCACCTCTCTGTCCCTGGGCCAAGGCCAAGGCCCCATTGCGATGCGCATGATTGAGAAGGCAATAAAAGAAGGAAGTTGGGTAGTTCTGCAGAACTGCCACCTTGCAACCTCATGGATGCCCACGCTGGAGAAAGTCTGCGAGGTGAGTATAATCAGGAGCTTAAACCACGATGACAACTGTTTCTTTGTTTGGGGAAGCCAAGGTTCTAGGCATTGATGTTATGTAGAAAAAAGAGGAGACGTAACTCGTAGGCCTATTTTGTGGGCGAGATGGGCAGAACAACGGTAAAGGAGCCAGAGCTAGATAAAGATGATGGTACTCAGATTGACTCATAAGGAAGGGTATACTAGGAGGAGGTTAACAGAGGCCAAGTTAAGTATGGCATTGTGAACAAAGAGAACATTTGAGGAATCAGTGGATCTTGAAAGTGATGTTGGAAAAAATTACACAAGGACTGAAGACAATAAGATAACGTACATGAAGTGAGGAATAGGAATATGTAGATGAAGTACTAGGCAGGCCTCCTAAATCCGGGCTAAACCAATCTACATGACTATTAAATGATAACAAAATGATGTAAAAAAACCTTTCTAACTATTTGTTGAACCCTATTGGAGATTTTGATGTCTCTGTTTATTGGTTAATGTAATTTGCATCAGGTTGGCTTTTGTGGAAGCATGCACATTGGGTCAGCAATAAATAAAAGATTCTTCGCCAACAGGTTGCTTGACAGATCCAAAAATGGGCAACTTGAAAGGGCTGGAGAACAGTCCTTTGTCAATCAGCCTTTCCCCTCCCTGCATGGTTTCTTCCCCTTCTGTTTTGCCCACTTGGGCTTCTGCCAGAGGAAATGTTAGCCAGCAGAAGCTCTTGGCCTTAAGAGGGGAGGGCTGAAAGAAGCTATAATGGTCAGCTTGCTCTAGTGACTGGGTCAGCTACTTCTGCCTAGTGTCTATTGCCAACACGTCAGGTTAGCTAATGTTTCTTCCATTTAAGCCTCATCATCGCCACTGCCATTTTCATAGTAATTTGAATTTCTGGAGGTGTATTGCTATATGCAGGGTGAAATAATTGGAGCAATCAGCAAAAACCAACAAAAAAACCCAAACAAACAAACCCACCCCTGAGACATAAATAGTAATTTTTATTTGTTTTGGAGTTTCAGAATTAACTTAATCCTTAAATACTTATCTTGAATAAACTCTTCATAAAATGTAATATTGGGAAAGTACCTTGGGGCTGTAAATGTGAGTAGTAGCTTTCATTGAATTCAACTTTCAGCATCTATGCTTAGGTTTGGCCTGCAGGGTACATTCATTTCTAATATTGAATTAGACTGTATCATCCTGATTTTTTAAACTATGATATATTGGTTTTTAAATCGAATTTTAATAGTTTTGCGAAGATGGATTTTTTGGGGGGGTTAAACTAGATAGGTCTAAATTGGCATTGGCTATCTCAGAAGTTCAATTATTGAGGCACACAGAGAAATATCTGTTAGATTACAATGGTAGCAATTAGCAATTAGTTTTTAAATTGGAGTATATAACCATTGTATCAGACATTGATTGATGGATGCTACTAAAACATAAATAGATCTAGCACATTTGCTCACATAATATATGGCATAATATCTCATCTGTGCGTGAAAGCAAAAAACAAGTATGGAGAAGCAGCACTTCCAACAAAGGGAGGCAGTTATCTGGCATTTTCTGCATTTATTGAACTACAACCATCATAAACCCCAAACAAGAGATGGCCTAGGATTATAGGAATAATTTAAAATATCTGGTCAGCATCAAGTTAACAACCACAGCAGTACAGGATTTCACGTTGAACATGAATACACATCATATCAAGTTTCCTGTTCCCATTTATAAAAACTGCTATTGAACATAAATATATTTGAATGTGCGTAGGCCTTAAGAAGACATTTGTAACCTCAACTGGTGATCTCTTGTCCTTACTGAGTTTCTTTTTGTTCTCTATTAGGAACTGAATCCAGATACAACACACCCAGATTTCCGTATGTGGCTCACAAGCTACCCATCTCCCAACTTCCCTGTTTCTGTGCTTCAGAATGGGGTGAAGATGACCAACGAGGCCCCTAAAGGTCTACGGGCAAACGTGGTCAGGTCATATCTAATGGACCCCATCTCAGATGTGGAGTTTTTTAACAGCTGCAAAAAGCCTGTTAGTATTCCATGATTGTTTTCTCCTTGTCAAAACCAGCTCGAGCCGACTCTTACGGGCTGGCTTGCGTTTTTGCTGGTTTATAACCTACCCAATGAAATAGCCCTTCTCTGCACAGAAACGTGCCTTTATGGCTGCCTCCTGGGATGCAGTTAATAGCAGGCTTTATTAAAATTGTATTTTTATTTTACCGCCAAGCTTTATTCCTCCTCCACCAAGCGTCGGTGGTGTGCCATTAATAATGTTGTGTGCCCATTTTTAAAGAAGTCAGGAGGAAGTAGTTTCCCGATGCAAATCTGCAAAGCAGGGGAGAAATTTTTGCAGCCGAAGATGAGCTGAGTGTTGCCCTGCTGAGAATCAAACCTTCTTTAATCGAAAGCATTAAAATGCTGGTTTCATAGGACCGGGAGGGCGAAAAACGGCTCTAGGAGTTGATGGATGGCACTCATCACTACCTTCTTTAGAATAACAGCTTCGAGTGAGGAGCCACCTGCTGTTTTCATAATTAGGTTTCAGAGTGCGAAGGCGCTTGACCCAAGATAATTTCCATGATCGGTGTCGTAATTAAGAATGGGAGATTGTTGTGCTTAAACTGAGACGATGATGTTTTTCTGCTTGCCTGGCAATTAAAAACAAAAACTCTGAAACTTTTTTTAAAAAGTTAAAAATGCAAACACGCTGAAAGAAACAAAAGAAGGGAGAGCAGGCATTTAGGTTGCAGGTTTTTAAATATAGCACTCAGAAGCAAAGGTTGCATATTGTTCCTAACAGGCAGCTCACTTCATAATTGGGTCAATGTCTGGGCTTCCTTGCTTACCCAAGGCTCAGTTTCCTTGAAAGAGGGTCCCAGGAGCCTTCTGACCTTTCCATGGAAAGTTTATAAGCAAAAAGAGAAACCCCCAGAGTTTTCAAACTCCAACAGAATTCTATCTCCCATCTGATCCCTAAAACCCTACAATCCTACCCCTTCTTTTCTTCAGGTTCTGCACAGATAGCTCCGACCACAGGTTAGCTAGACCTCTTCTACTCTGCCTATACACTTTGACCTATAGGTTCCAAGATTCTCCATGCACCCTTCTCTAGCTTTGGGTGACCATTCCACCCTCCCTTTCTAACACAAACAGCTGGAAAGTGTACTTGGGCAGATCCGTATCATTTAATTAAGTGAATATTAATTGTGTTTAAATTCAGTTTCATTTTGGAGTTGGCCCCATCTACAGTTGCCTGATTGGGAGGAAAGCATCTGGAGACGATGCAGGATGGACACACACACACACACACACACACAGAGTGGATGGGATTAACTCAGTTTTTTCACTTGCATTGACTGTCACTCTTAACCGGGAATATTTGGGGCTGGTGGACACATTGGCTTTTGAGAATGTGTCATGTATAGCCTCACAGAACAGCTGCCACAGAGTCATTGCCATACACTAATTGGTAACATGATGGGCATGGCATTCACCAAGCATCCATTCGTTAGTGCCCATTACCTTTCCTAGCCTCACAATTATCAAGAGTACATTTATCTTTTCTATGGGCAAATGGGACGCTTCCAACAAAGCACTAAGCAGACCTTCTGCCCCAGTGGCATTCGGGAAATTAAAGATTTGGAAGAACCATCCGCTCCAGCTTCTGCTCAGGGAGAGAATCCAGGATAAATCTTCCCTGGCATATGGCTTTCGAGCTTCTGCTTTAACCTACCCAACAAAGGGGATCCCATCACGTTTCTGGATCATTAGCTCCACTTGTCCAACTTTTATTCCAGTTAGGAAGTTTGTTCTGCACTTTGGCTAAAATCTGCCCCTCTCAAGTCCTGCTGTTTTTTATCACTCTTACATGCTGGATTGCTAGAGAACAGGTTGTGTGCAACACTGCAGGTATTGGGGGGAAATGCTATAGTATTTCCATTCTGTTCTTTTTTTTTCTAACAGGAAATCCAATTCCCATGGTCTTTGGTCACACAACCACCTTTATAATTGTCTGATCCTCCTGATTGTCCTCCTGTCAACTTGTTTTGCTGTCTTTGAAACTTTTCAAAACTATTGTGCCCACACACTATATATTTTTGAAAAGGTTTTTATCTGTTGTATGCAATGGTATACATGGAAGAAGGAGGAGGTTCTGAGCCATGTAGAATAAGAGTGGAATATACTTCCTCTGCTCTTAGAAATAAAAAGGATGCTAGAAGGTGGATGCTTGATTTTGCAGCACTGTCTAGGTGTGTTTAGTGACCGTTAATGTTAAAACGGCACTGAAAATATGACCATTTTTTACACTTATGATCGTTGCAACGTCCCCATGGTCACGTGATTTACATTCAGATGCTTGACAACTGACTCATATTTATGACGGTTGCAGTGTCCCAGAGTCACGTGATCCCCTTATGCGACCTTCTGACAAGGAAAGGCAGTGGGGAAGCCAGATTCACAACTCCCGTGCTACTAACTGCAGTGATTGACTTAACAAATTGCGGCAAGAAAAGTCGTAAAATGGGGCAAAACCCAACAAATTTCTCACTTAGCAAGATAAATTTTGGGCTCAATTGTGGTCCTAAATTGAGGACTACCTGGATTGTTTGAATTAAAACAAACTTTCTTAAAACAAAGGTGAGGTGGGACAGGATGCCCGACTTGTCACAAGGGGAGTAACAATAGCATAACGAACCAAAGGGTGTCACTTTCTATGCCTCCCTTTCCCATTGCCCATATAAGACAATCATGGACAACTTATGGGGCCATGGATTGGGGGTGATAATGCAAATGGATGAAATGAGACATTTCTTTTCTTTTTTAGTTTCTCTTGAATTTGCCGCTGAAGGATCGAAGTTTTAATTAGCAATAGCACGGTGCTTTACAGCCCTCTCTAAGTGGTATACAGAGTCAACATATTGCCTCCAACAATCTGGGCCCTCAATTTACCAACTTTGGATGGATGGAAGGCTGAGTCAACCTTGAGATGGTCAGAATCGAACTGCCAAACAGCTGGCAGTTGGCAGTCAGCAGAAGTAGGCTGCAGTACTGCATTCTAACCTCTCTGTCACCACGGCTCTATTTAGATAGGCCAGTACCGGCCAGTACGCTCCCATAGAGAGGGTCTCCTCATGGTGCTGTCGGCTAAACAATGTCGACTGGCGACACCCAGGGGGAGAACCTTCTCCATGGGAGCACCTGTCCTCTGGAACAAATTGCCCCCGGAATTAAGAAGTATCCCTGACCTACGCACCTTCCGCCGTGCTCTCAAAACCTTTTTTTTCCCCAACAAGCCGGGCTGGCATAAAAATGAATTTTAAATATGATTTTTTATTAATTTTAGTCGGGGTTTGTTTGGTTTTTAATTTTAAGAGAGGCCAAATTAATATGCTTTTAAAACTGTTTTTTAACTTTTATATATCTGTTTTACTTTGGCTGTACATCACCCTGAGTCCTTTGGGAGTAGGGCGGCATAAAAAACTAATATACTAAACTAAACTAAACTAAACTAGATATGTTAAACTTAATACTTCCTAGGGCACATTTAGCTTATATTAGGGCTTGTTTCATGCCCCCCCGTTTTCAGCAGGTGTGTTCAGAGACTGTTCCAGGGCTGCAGAGAAGGAACTGGAGACACCTTTGGGTTAAAAAATATGGGTGTGTTTAGCTTGAGCTTCAAAGATTGCCTTGAAGCAAAGGCTGTAGCTCTCCAGTTGAAGTTCAGCAGTTCCAAATTGCCTCAGCGCTCAGAAAACGGATCTGGAAAGAAGGTTGATATTAATTGCAGTGAACTCCTTGGGGGGAAGCAGGTAGCTTAATAAGAAAGAAAATAATCACTGAATTAACCACAGTAGCACAACTGAGAATCGCTCGGCAGAAGAACGGCGTAGATAAAGCCTTTCCTTTCTCTCCCTTTCCAAAGGCTGAATTCAAGAAGCTCCTGTACGGCCTCTGCTTCTTTCATGCCCTGGTCCAAGAGAGACGAAAATTTGGGCCGTTGGGCTGGAACATTCCCTACGAGTTTAATGAAACCGACCTGCGGATCAGCGTGCAGCAGTTGAATATGTTCATAAATCAGTATGAGGTACCGAACGATTCCAAGGCAATGTCGGTTTTGTTCTCTCTGCTGCTGAAAGAGCTGTCTGCAGTAACTGCTTGCTTGTTTGTTTGTTACAATACAAGACAATAGCAGAGTTGGAAGGGACCTTGTAGGTCTTCTAGTCCAACCCCCTGCGTGGGCAGGAACCTTATACCATTTCAGACAAATGGCTATCCAACATCTTCTTGAAGACTTCCAGGGTTGGGGCATTCACAACTTCTGGAGGCAAGCTGTTCCACTGATTAATTATTCTAACTGTCAGGAAATTTCTCCTTAGTTCTAAGTTGCTTCTCTCCTTGATTAGTTCCCACCCATTGTTTAAAAAGAACTGCACAAATAAAATGTTCTTCACTGGGGAAATGGGGGGATTTCTCTCTGATGCTGTTGGCAAGGGGTTATGATTTATTTTCAGGATCTTTGGGAAGCCACCAGCCATGAAGTTTAATGTAGGGGGTTGAAAAGGGATGCTAAAGACCAATATAATTTTGTTAAAAGTATATATTTTCAGCAGAATGAGTTCACAATCTTGGGAACTGTCTTTTCTGAACATTACTAAATCCTATTTCCAAAACATTTCTCCTCCCCATCTAATGCTCCTATTTCTCCTTTTAGATTCCTTCAGATCAGGGGTAGTCAACCTTTTTATACCTACTGCCCACTTCTGTATCTCTGTTAATAATAATAATAATAAAAAATAATAAATTTATTTTATATACCGCATCCTCTCCCCAAGGGGACTCGGAGCGGTGCACAGGGAAAAATTAAAATACTGTAAAATATACATACAAAAATAAATACAATGAATAAAAACGAATTAAATTTGGTTGTCCCTGCACTAAAATCCCCACATTAAAACTAACATTCCCTAACGCCCTAAAGGTAGAGACTAACCTAGGCCGGCCAAGCAGAAAAAGTATGTTTTAAGTTTTTGACGGAAGGAGCGGAGGTCCGTAGTTGTTCTAATATCGGGGGGAAGGTCGTTCCAGAGGGCTGGGCCCGCCACAGAGAAGGCCCTTCCCCTGGGCGTTGCCCGCTGACAAAGTCTAGTGGACGGCACCCGGAGAAGTCCCTCTCTGTGGGAGCGAATCGGCCGTGAGGATGTATGGGGCAGGATCCGATCCCGCAGATAGCTAGGCCCCGTGCCATGGAGCACTTTAAAGATGACAACTAGCACCTTGAAGCGCACCCGAAAGACGACAGGCAGCCTAGTAGTAGTAGTTAGTAGTAACATTTTCTAACCGCCCCCCGGTTCCACAGTAATGGTGATTTATAAAGTAGGGAAGTCAATTAAATTTAAAAAAAGGAAAGTGCTTCAGTATCAGATAAAATCCCTACTGCCCACCATGAAATCTGGAACGCCCACTAGTGGGTGGTAGGGACCAGGTTGACTACCACTGCTTTAGATACACACACACACACACACAAAACCACACACAGGTTTATAATGATGATGATGATGATAATTATTATTTAGACCCTGATGTATTTTCTATGCTTTATAATGGGCTCTGCCCCACTCTTCTTATGCTTGCCTTTGACTACAATAAAGATTTGATTTGAAAACATAGAGTGGACAGGTATGTCACAGATACCCTTGGGTTGGGTTTTTTTCTTCCCAGGAGTTGCCATTTGATGCTATCCGCTACATGACGGGTGAATGTAATTATGGAGGCAGAGTTACTGATGACTGGGATCGGCGCACATTGCGCAGCATTCTAAACAAGTTCTATAATCCGATTATTGTCATGGATCCCAACTACAAATTTGATACCAGTGGCATTTACTATGCTCCTCCTGAAGGAGAGGTAAGCACCTGACCATACAACGGGAAGTTTTCCTGACCAAATCCCATTGAAAGGAAGGGAATCGATTTGAGAGGCTGATGCTAAAAGATCAGCGTCTACAAATGGCTGCAAAAATCATTATTATTTCTTGTCATTCTCTGAGGTCAAACGAGATTGCTCTGGTGTAGCCGTCAACCTGTACTTTAATAACCTCTGTAATATCCCTGCATTCTTCAATATGTCCAAGATTCAAAATTCCCATTGGAATTTTGATAAGATGTCAAGGGATGCTGAGAAGGAAGGGAATGTTGTGTGTCACTTCACAGAGAAGATCCAACTCCCATCCATCAGAGGTTCTCAAATCCCTTCTTGCTAGAAAAGTAGTGCTGGTTCAGGCGGCAACTGTAAAAAAAAAAAAGAGCTGTAAAGAGTCTCTTCTTGTGCTTGCTCAGGTCTCTCTAGTATTAAAAACAAAATTGCCTCTAGTGGAAGGAATATATAGCCATCAGAATTCCAACTCATGAGAGACCTCTCCACAAATTGATCGAATCCTCCTTTAAAGCCATTCAGGTTGACCCATATCTCTACATTAAATTGACAATAAATTCTAGAGTCTCCCATCATTCAGCTTAAGGAAAGCATAGCATTGGAGAAGGGATGCTGTATGCATGTTACACTTCCTCTTCACTGCTCCACTTGTCTTTTGTGACCTGGCTCCTGACCAAGGGGGTGTATGCGTGTAATGTATTTTGGTCTAGAGCAGGGCAACCTTGGCAACTTTATGACTTGTGGATTCTGGGAGTTGAAGTCCACAAGTCGTAAAGCTGCCAAAGTTGGAGACCCCTGCTCTAGAGTGCATCCAGGTGCCTACGTAAGAGACACATTTGCCTAACTGAGATAAAAGAGTCACTCACTTATGGGTGGGGGGAAGTGTGATGGCTCAGCTGTTAAGATGCTGGGCTTGTCCTATTAAGAACCTGGGCTGCTACCCCATCACGTGGCAGCCCAGGTTCAAGACCTAAGTGTCACGTGATGGGTTGAGCTACTGTCCTCACCCCAGCTCCTGCCAACCTAGTAGTTTGAAAGCATGCAAAAACGTGTAGATAAATAGGTACCATATCGGTGGGAAGGTAACTGCTCTGTGATGTTATGCTGGCCACATAACAGCAGAAATGTCTTTAGAGAGCAGTGGCTCAATGGCTTTGAAATGGAGATGATAGTCAGTGACGACTAAAATTCATAGGGATTCCTTTACCTTTTTTTTTTACCTTCAATATTATCAGGTTCTTCTAAAGCAAGGGTCCCCAACCTTTGCAAAGCTGGCTGGAGAATTCTGGGAGCTGAAGTCCTTCAGACTTAAAGTTGCAAAGGTTGGGGACCCTTGTTCTAAAGAGTCAAGTTTTCAGTGAATCAGTAATCTCCTTCCATAGTAAGACATTTATGGTCAATGAAATTAGGCTGGAAATCCATTCATTTGATTAGATTTTTAAAAAAAGATATTTTATACCACCTTATTTTTTAATAAATAATTCAAGGCAATCCACACCCCTAATATTCCTTCCTCCTCTAGTTTCTGTAGAGGGAGGGAGAGAGAGACAGACAGAGAGGTTCAAGTCACCCAGTGGGCTTTCATGCTTTAAGACAGGGCTAAAATTTACACCTGTTGATTTCTAGTTGTCTCCTTAATGACAAACTGGCTTTAGGCAGACCTATAGCTCCATGAAAATTCAGGATCAATTTACTAATAAATCACTGTTCTTAATCATTTTCAGTATCAAAGTTACATTGAATACACTAAGACGCTTCCTCTGAATCCTGCCCCAGAGATCTTTGGGATGAACTCCAATGCCGATATCACCAAGGATCAAGCTGAAACGCAGTTGCTGTTTGATAATATTCTTCTCACACAGGTGTGTCCATTTTCAGTTCAAAAACTAAGAAGAACCCTAGTTACCACCATTACAATCCATAATGGTTTTATGCACTTTGGGGGATAGTGTTTGAAATGCACAAAATCAGCTTTTTCTTCCCTGTTGTGGGTCTGTAATCTTTGTAAATCGTCTGGCATATTAGACTGTGAAATACTACAATTAGGTTTTTACAAGAGCAGTTTCCAAATTGCATGCAGAAAGATAAACTGTGGACAGTTCAAAAGGAATGCTAAATTGCTTGAGTACTGTAAAGCTTTTAAGTATCTCCAATAAATTCCAAAATATAGAATCGGCTTTCTTCTGGGAATTCCACCAGCAATAATGGGTATGTACAAAGATGTCTCCAGTACCTTAGGTAGTCATCCTGGCCTGCAAGCCTCTAATGCTTTCCTATTTTTACTTCTATTTCTCAAACATCTCATAATACAAGGTTCAGGAGATCTACCATACAATTTCATTTTCCCCAAGGATGAAAATATTTCCATTCCATAGGGAAACATGGGCAAACTGAGAACTAAGTCACAACAACAGGGACTTGAGAGGCACACATAGATCTTCAAGCCATGCAGTGTCCTTTCACACAGGATGCCTAATGAGTGAACGTTTTGACATTGCACAAGTGATTGATTATGAAGCAAGAACAGGTCCACCATCTAGACCAGGGGTGTCAAACTCGATCCTGTCGTGGGGCACATCAGGAGTTTGTTTGCCCTTGGAGGGATGGGGTAGGCCTGGTCATCGCAGCTGACTAGGTAGGCGTGGCTGGGCCTGGGGCGACAGGGGCTGGTTCCTCGCCATCTTCAGGATGGTCCCAGAGGCCACATGTTTCACACATCTGATCTAGACTATATGTGAGAAAGACCTGGATCTCAATGCAATTAGAAATGTATATGGCAAATGCAGAGTTGAGTATTCTTAATGCTCTCCAGGTAACAGTGTGGGCAAGAAACATGTGCACCCTAAAAGCCTTACTATTTTAACATTGTTTGGGTCCATACTTAGTAGGATCATTCAGCTGTCTACTTCATACTTCATGGTCAGATTGGAAGCAGTGGGCTGGGAGCAGATTAACACTTCATTCCTGCTGATTTCAGTAGTACCCTAATACGAAAGCTGTTTCAATTGGATTCCCCTCCTGAGTTAACCAGAAGGGCAATCTACTTTGCTGCCCTTGAGATAACTTACTTTATAATAATACTAGCCGGCTATATTAAATCTTCTGTTGTCCAAGATGCCCAGAGTATTAAAAAAGTACAAATTGGCTCCAAGCTCAGACTTTCTAATGCAATAAACACAATTTTTGCATCTGAATTAAACGACATCAACTGGCCACTTTCTGTCCAGGTTTACAGTAAGTCCCCAGTAAAAGTTCTTCCTGCTGAGCTGAAATATCTGGTAGGCTTTGCAGCATTTCACTGCTCTCTTTCTCTCTGTTTTGTAAACAGTCTCGTGCAACAGGTGCTGGTGCCAAGTCATCTGATGAAATTGTTCGTGAGGTGGCAAGTGACATCCAAAGTAAACTTCCCTCTGACTTTAACATTGAAATAGCAATGAGGAGATACCCAACAACCTACACCCAGAGCATGAACACTGTGCTGGTCCAAGAGATGGGCCGATTTAACAAATTATTGCAAACTCTCCGAGGCTCCTGCATCAACATTCAGAAAGCAATCAAGGTAAGATAAGCTGATGAGAAAGCGTATTTAGTTTGAATAGGCTGGAAAGAGTAGCTGTCAGCTCCCATTAGTTTCACTGGAGACTTTGGGGATTTGCCCAATAGTTCTTTTAGTTTGAAGGGTTGAAATAATCCCTGAGCTCTGGCCTTCACCACTACTCGGGAGGTGCAGTTCTCAATTATAATAACATGCTCAGCATTATGCATCACTGCTGCTTTAGAAATTTAGCAGTAGAGACGAGGAGTAGGATGAAAAGCCATGGAAATAACACTTTGAAGACGGCAACCTAAGCTAGTGGCCTACAAGGCAGCTGGAAGGATTGTCCCTCAAAAAGTTGCTCAAATGCCAGTGATCCAAAATGAGCAATGAGCTAGCAAATTCTTTTCAACTCTTTCTTCTGCTAAATATTTAACATATGCTCTCCATTTTAAGCCTTTCCCCTTCTGGAATGGAATAGAACAGAATACTTTATTAATCAATCAGACTTGTGTGTCTGATTACACAATCAATACAGTACAGAATACGTACCTTACATGACTGCCATAAAGATTACTTGGGAATTGTATGGGAAGGACCAACTAACAAATTCATACTTTCACGATCTGTGTGATAGAACTTACCTAACACAAGTATTGACAATTAATAACACTTGATTAAACCTGTACCCTGCCTAATTCTAATGACTGGATAACATATTTAATTTATTTATTTAATTTATTTATTTAATTTATATACCGCCCTTCTCCCTCTCGGGACTCAGGGCGGTGAACAGCCACAATAAAAACAGGAAATACAAAAGTTAAAATGGCATATTAATATTTAATTAAATACTTTGGCCCACAGTTAAAATCCAATACTAAAAACCCAATTAAAAAGGATATGACAGGCCGGCTGCATGGAATAGATGTGTCTTCAGGCCCCGACGGAAGAGGCGTAGGTCTGAGGTCGTACATAGTTCAGGGGGTAGTTCATTCCAGAGGGCAGGAGCTGCCACAGAGAAGGCTCTCCCCCTGGGGGTCGCCAGCCGATATTGTCTGGCCGACGGCACCCTGAGGAGGCCCTCTCTGTGGGAGCGAACTGGTCAGTGGGAAGCAGGAGGTGGTCTTGCAGATAACCAGGTCTCTTGCCATGGAGCGCTTTAAAGGTGGTCACTAATATCTTGAAGCGCACCCGGAAAGCCACCGGCAGCCAGTGCAGCTCACGTAGGAGAGGTGTCACATGGGAGTGTCTAGATGCTCCCAAAATTCCCCGCGCGGCCGCATTCTGAAATAACTGGAGCCTCCGGGTGCACCTCAAGGGAAGCCCCATGTAGAGAGCGTTACAATAGTCCAGGCGGGAGGTGACGAGAGCTTGAGTGACAGTGTGTAAGGTGTCACAATCCAGAAAGGGGTGCAACTGGCGTATCAGGCAGACCTGATAGAAAGCCCCCCTGACCACAGCCATCATATGCTCTTCTAAAGACAGCCGAGAGTCCAGGAGGACACCCAGGTTGCGAGCCCTCTCTGTGGGGGCCAATGACTCGCCCCAATAGCCAGAGATGGCATCAACTGGCTATACCGTGACACCGGAAGCCACAGCCACTCAGTCTTGGATGGGTTGAGTCGAAGCCTGTTCATCCCCATCCAGACTCGTACAGCCTCCAGACACCAGGACATCACTTCCACAGCATCGTTGGGATGGTCCGGGGTAGAGATGTACAGCTGAGTATCATCGGCATACTGATGGAACTCTACCCCAAAACCACAGATGATCTCACCCAACGGCTTCACATAAATGTTGAACAGGAGGGGCGAGAGGACCGACCTCTGTGGAACCCCACAAGTGAGGCGCCTCGAAGTCGACCTCTGCCCCCCTGCCAACACAAACTGCGACCGATCAGAGAGATAGGAGGAGAACCCACCCCTAATACCTCCAACCGGTGCAGCATGATACCATGGTCGATGGTATCAAAAGCCACTGAGAGATCTAACAGGACCAGGATAGAGGAACAGCCCCTATCCCGAGCCCTCCAGAGATCATCGACCAATGCCGTCTCTGTGCTGTGCCCGGGCCAGAAGCCGGACTGGTGCGAGTCCAGATAGACAGCTTCATCCAGGTGCTGAGGGAGCTACTGCACCACCAGTCTCAACAACCTTCGCAACAAACCGGAGGTTGGAGACAGGACGATAGTTGGCCAGAACAGCCGGATCCAGAGAGGGCTTCTTGAGGAGGGGTCTCACCACCGCCTCTTTCAAGGCGGCTGGCAAAAAACCCTCACTCAGAGAAGCATTGCCAATTCCCTGGAGCCAGCCTCGTGTAACCTCCCGGGAGGCCAGTACCAACCAGGAGGGACACGGGTCCAATAAACATGTGATGGCGTTCAGCCGCTGCAATATCCTGTCCATGTCCTCAGGAGTCACAGGATCGAACTCCCCCCAGATAACATTCTCAGGACCTGCCTCAGTCAACCTGTCTGAATTAATCCAGTCGGAGGCCAACCCGTCCCAAATCTGATCGATTTTATAATAATAATAATAATAATAATAATAATAATAATAATAATAATAATAATAATAATAATAATAATAATAATAATAATCTTTATTGTCATTGTAAAAAATACAATGAAATTATCATGCAGATAACGCCCAAAATCTTCTGTTTGCCCCTGCAAGGGAACATCCTGCACTTCCAGATGGAGAAGGGAGCGGGTCACCCTAAACAGGGCGGCTGGGCAGTTATCTGCAGACGCGACAAGAGCGGAAAAATAATTGCATTTCGACGCTCTTATCGCCACTGGGTAGGTCTTTAAATAAGACCTTACCAGTGTCCAGTCAGACTCGGAGCGGGTGGCCCTCCAACCGCTCTCTAGGCATCTCTTCCGACGCTTCATCACCCTCAGCTCCTCAGAGAACCAAGGAGCCAAGACAGTTCGGCACCGGGTGAGAGGCTGCAAAGGCACGACACGGTCCAAGGCCCCTGTGGCTGCACTGTTCCAGGCGGCCACAAGGTCTTCAGTCGAGTCGTGAGTCAGGGTCTCAGGTATTGGCCCAAGCTCCATCTGGAACCTCTCAGGGTCCATCAGGCGCCTGGGACGGAACCATCTCACCGATTCTGGTTCCGCCTCCCCTCGGTGGGGTGCAGCGGTTGGAAAGTCAAGTCAAAGGAGGGAGTGATCTGACCATGACAAGGGTTCGATGACTATCTCCCCTAAACCAAGATCACTCAACCACTGGCCAGAGACAAAAGCTAGATCCAGAGTGTGTCCTCCAATGTGGGTGGGGTCATGAATTAACTGGGTCAGGTCCATGGCCGTCATGGAAGCCATGAACTCCCGGGCTATCTCAGATGTCTCACTGACCGATGGCAGGTTGAAATCCTCCATGACTAGCAGCCTGGGGGTGCCAACCGCCACTTCGGCTATCACGCTGAGAAGCTCGGGTAGGGCCATTGATACGTAACGGGGAGCCAGGTACGCAATCAACAGGCCCAACTGCCTCCCACAACCCCACTTCACACAGAGGGACTCACATCCGGCTATCTGAGGCACAGTGGTCTCCCTCGGATCAAGACTCTCCTTAATAACAACCGCCACCCCCCCCCAACCCTGGGCTCTTGGCTGATGAAATGCACGGTAACCCGGTGGGCACATTTCAACAAGGGGCACCCCTCCCTCTTGGCCCAACCAGGTCTCCGTAATACCCACCAGGCCCGCACCCCCTCCAAAACTAGATCGTGAATGAGGGGGGCTTTATTGACCACGGACCTGGTGTTGTGTAACTCAAATAGTGGTAGGGGATGAAATACAGTAGTTGACTTTCAAAGTTGCTGCATCTGACTCCATCAGAACTTTAACTCATTGTATAATTGTCATTCCACATCTAAACTGTGTAACAGAAATATGAAGTGTATCAATCCTAACAATAAATGCAGGCCTGTAAATTGAGCAGTGGCTCACTGTATGTGCTTCAACCAAATATCAGCTTAACTCAAAAGTACAAGCTTGTACAATAACATGACAGGTTTTGAGTGGCCACTGCATAGAGACTAAATTACTAAGCTCAGCTACTCCCTAGAGGCAATATTTGGTAAAGCTATGATATGGAGAGAGACAAATCCACATTCTTCTTCTTCTGTATCTCAAACAGGGTTTAGTGGTGATGTCTGCAGATCTGGAAGAAGTAGTAAATAGTATTTTGAAAGGAAAAATTCCAGGCATGTGGATGAGTAAGTCTTATCCAAGCCTCAAACCTCTTGGCAGCTATGTAAATGATTTTCTTGCCAGATTGAAGTTCCTACAGGTGAGCATTTTATTTAAAATTTTGATTCTAGGAATTGAAACCTTTCTTGATCTGGGTGAACTTTAGATATGTGTAACTACAATTCATCATCCTAGCAGGTTTAATAGGGAAAGCCGCACCATTTCTCTGTATATGCATATAGCTTTAAATACTCTTATAGACACACATCGCATGAAGTTTATATAATTAATATCCAAAGCTCTATCTCAGATTCTGGGCACATGCTGTTTACAGTGATTTGAGTATTAGGGCATATGTTATATAACCTAATGCAATGGCTGTCTATTCAAGTTGTGTCGCTGAGCACAGAATACTGACTTTTTCCATTACTGAATGCCTCCACTTCAGGACTCATCTCAAACCTAAGTATATAAAATTTAAGTGCTGGAGACCCATCTTGCTATGATGCTTTGGTAACAAATTTGGTGAGATTTCCTGCTACTGATTAAAAGCATCTTAACTTAAGATTTTAGATTGAATTCAGATACAGAGGAAAGATGGTTTTCCATCCTCGACAAAAAGGAGCACAGGAAATATAACTCTTAGACATTTTGAAGGGGGTTATAGAACATTGCAAGACAATTTTATCATCTTTAGCTGCTTAGGGTATGACTTAACCAACCAGAGGTGAGGTAGGAAATGTGGCATTCTAATATTATATGGTAGTCACACTCCCTGATCACGCAACTTGGGATTGACAGAACCCAAGACCTGGCACACCATGGGGTCCACTGTTATCCTAAAAGAGCCTTGCACAAACACAAGGCAAAGATCTGATATTCCTTTGCCACTCATAACAAACACATTTAGTAAGGCTTGCTCATTTCTAGAAAGTGCTGGGGGAGGGGGAATCCAGTGAACTGGTTGCATTCCATCAATACCTCTTGATACAACCTAATGAATTCATTTGTTAATATTAAACTAAATTTCCGCCTCGTCCTGCCATTGCAGATGTGGTTTGAAAATGGCACTCCCCCGATGTTCTGGCTTTCTGGATTTTTCTTCACACAAGCCTTCTTAACTGGTGCCCAACAGAATTTTGCCCGGAAATACACCATCCCAATTGATCTTCTAGGGTTTGATTATGAAGTTCTGGAAGACAAGGAATACAAAAATGGCCCCGAAGATGGTGAGTCTACAATCAGATTCACCATTCTATAATTGGAAGAACTTTATTTTAATTAGCGCTTTTGTACTCTACCCTTTATCCTTACCGCCCTGGGTCCTTTTGGAGAAGGGCGGGATATACATCGAAAAAAACTACGAAAAACTTAAGACAGGGTGGAAAACTGAAGAAACTGAATCCAATCTTCTCAAAATCATTATGAAGTTTGACTGAGGCTGCATGAAAGTCCATATGCTAAGCAGAGATGTGCGTTATCATAGCCCCCCTACTCTTTGTCCACTTGATCTTCTGCATATTTTCTTTATATTCTATTACTAGTTTAATTGATATAGTTACAAATTCATGTTGGGAAAACTGCCCATAGTAAATTCCATGAGATTGTCACAAAGGTTAAGAGTGTAGGTTGTGGCCTAATTGTTTGTTATGGCCACATGTTTGATACAGAAAGCCTGCTTCTGAATAGGAAACTGAACATAAGTTGTACTTTTCAATGGGTGTTGAAACTAATCCAGGGCAAAGCTGCAACCTGTCTCCTATCTGTTTATTTCTGTATGTAGAAATAATCATTGCCTGAGATTTGTCTTTGCATATTGTACCAGAATCCATTTCTAGGTATGGGCTTCCCTAATGGAATGATCAAAAACTCATAATCTAATGTAAAGTTGTTACAAAATAAAATCCCACACATCATTTTATATCCACATCTCTTTTTCTTTTTCAAATAAAAAACAGGAGTCTTTGTTCATGGATTATTCTTGGATGGAGCTCGTTGGAACAGGAAGACAAAGAAATTAGGGGAATCTTACCCCAAAATCCTTTATGATAATATGCCAGTGGTTAGTATCTTTCTGCTAAATATGATTTTGTTTCTACCAATCTGATAGTCCTTAATTGACCACAATTGAGCCTAAAATTTATGTTGGGAAATTTGTTGCATCAGTTTGTTCCATTTTACGACTTTTCTTGCCACATATTAAGGGAATCACTACAGTTCTTAAATTAGTAACACGGTTGTTTGTTGAGTCTGGTTTCCTCATTGACTTTGCTTGTCAGAAGGTTGCAAAAGGGGATCACATGACCCTGGGACACTACAACCATCATAAATGTGTCGGTTGTCAAGTATCCAAATGTAAATCAAGTGACCATGGGGATGCTTTTTCCCCCAGTGCCTTTGAACGGTCACTAAGTGAACTGCTGTAAGTTGAGGACTACCTATATCCACTGACCTGGGTTGAAGCAAACATGGACCTGGTAGTTTCATGAGGGGGATTCAAACATTACCTGTGTGTAAGCAGCTCAAGTTATCATATGTGACTATATATCCCACTTCTTAAATTGTGGTATAATTGCATTTGATTGTGCCACTATGCCGATTGGCTTGATTTGGTTCAGAGATTCTGAAAGACAATCCGTCCTTGCCCAGATAAAGGGAAGTACCTTGTAATCCACCGGCATCTTAATCGTCTCCTTCTACTTGCTACAGATGTGGCTTAAGCCTTGCCGAAGGTCAGACATTCCCAACAGACCCAGTTATTTGTCTCCGGTGTACAAGACAAGCGAAAGACGAGGAACTTTGTCTACTACGGGCCACTCTACCAATTTTGTGATTGCAATGATTCTGCCTTCAGACAACCCAGAGGAACACTGGATTGGGCGAGGGGTGGCCCTGTTATGCCAGCTCAACAACTAACCTAAGGCATGCCGCCGGGAAAAGAGAGGCTAATGGCCCAGCCTGCCACATTCAGTATCTTTTTTGTACCTTTTTTTTTTCTAAAGAAACTCAAATGTTTCAAAAATTTTAAATACACTTTATTTGCATCTTTAAGTTGTAAAAAAATTAGAATAAGTTGAATGAAATAATAATAATAATAAAAGTTCTTGGGGTAAAAAGCAAGTCTGCATAATTGTTTATTCAATAATTTTATTTTCTTATGTTCCTTGTGAATAAGGAACAGACATAAACACAACACTGTTGACAATGGACAAAAAACAGCATTTCATCATTTCCAGCTTTATATATATATATTTATATTTATATATATCTTAAAAATGGATTTTGTTGTAACAAATCAAAACAACACCCCCACCCCCTTCCAAAAGCTGTACCTCAAATATATTTCAGGACCATAATCACATTGTTTCAACCGTAAGGAAAGAAGTCACACTGCATCCTAGGATGCTACAGCATTTTCTAAGCAATCATCATATCACAGCTGATTCAGTGCAGTGTGATCAATATGGGATGTCACACAGTGACAGGATTTTAATATACAAGTAACATTTATGCCCTCTAACAAGTACACATTTAAATGAGACTGGGCTCCAAGTGGAAGGGAATGATGAATCCACGTAGAAATGTAGTGGAATCCCAATTGTCCCAAATGTGATCACTTAATTGTATTTCAAAAAATGGGGGGAAATTTCAGCACCCAAGGAAAATAGGGGAAGCTGAGGCTGCTCTACGGCTCTTCACAAAGTGTAGCAGGCACCCAAGTGAATGAGGGAGGATCGTCTCCCAAAGGCTCACCAGAATCCTAACGTTCCACCACAGGGCTGGTGTTTTGTAGGGGGAAAAAACCAATTATTACTTGGGTCTAATTATTTCCCCCAGATTGACATTACATTATAGAACATGCCAGCAGAATGCAAAAGGAAAAAGTACTACCTGAAGTAGAGAAAGCTTTATTCATAATTACAAAAATAGACTTTGAAAATCTTGTATGCCGACTTTTTTTTTTTTTTGCAAAAAATAAAATAAAAATAAAAATAATAAAAAGAAAATCTTCCTTCAGCGGACACTAATAAATCAAGAGTCCAAGGGCCCAAAACTTAGAAGTCCCACTGATAGATACCTCAGGCCATGCAGCAGCATCTCCTCTAGCTTGCAGCCAAGCATTTTTAGCTGGAGTTGAGCTACTCTCTCTAGCCAAGAGAGCGAGACCAAAGAAGACCCAACCTTACGGTCTTCATAGTTGTTCTGAGATCCCAGTGGGTATGCAGTTGGTAAGGGAGTAGGAACCAGTTCTGAAGCCACCAGCAAATCAAAACACTGCTGTCTTTGTTAGCATTCAACCCCTCCCACAAAAGCCATCATCGTCTGACATACCTTTAAAGTAGACAACACTTGCACAAATGCAGGAATGTCTGGAGAAAAGTCAGTGGAATGATCAAAAAGTAAATTGGAATGAAAGCATATCTGGTTTTGTAACTTTTAGGAACTCTGATGGGAATCAAAGAAAGGAGCCCCTACCCGCTAAAACCCAAACCCACCAACCTTTCTTTGCAGCTCAGCTTAAGTATACTTTAAAAAAAAGGAAGAAAAATGCTGGAAGAAACTAACTCCCAAGATCAGTTTAGGATTAACCTGTTGTGTTCTTGTTTCCTGGGACTGGAAGCGTCTGCTTCTCTCATAATCTCTTACAATCTGTCTCTAGATGTTGATAGTTGATTGGCACAAACATTCTCCCTACAGTAGAGCTAATCCTGCAGAGTTAAGGCTTTCCCCCAAATCTGCACGTGCCACAACGCTGGCACAACCACTTCACTATCCTAGAAGGCCTGATCTATGCAATCCCTATAGCGCACCTCCCTGGCATAGGTTTCCAGGAACCCCTGCAGCCATGTGGAGAGTCATCAAGGAGGCAGCAGGTCCCCCTGCTGGGGAGGAAGCACCGCCATGACAGGAAGTCACCTGCTTGGCTTCTGGGAGGAGGCCTCGGGTCTTCTACATTGCAGAAGGAACCCATCTGCAACAAAGACAGAGATGAAAGCCCAGCCGAATAAAAGAAAGTTCTAAACAATGAAAGCAATCTTCAAAACGGGGCTTTGGGGAGAAAATTCCCAATGTCAAATGACTGCAGATGCTCCAAACATAAATGGCACGGCACTGAATTCATACATTCAAAACCGTTCTCAAGAATCATGTCAAACAAACATGAAAAAGGGCTGCTGTCAAAGAAACTCGAGGCAGGACCTCCCTTGATAACAGAGAAGAAAGTATGAACTGCTCCAAATCAGCACTGCTATCTGCTCCACAACTGCAGCCGGGGGATTGGAGGGAATCCACAAGCAATATTTAGCTATTCTGCTAATCCGTCTCCCGCAAGCTAGCATGAAATAGCTAATACTTTCCAACCCCACCCCACCCCTCCCCAAGGTACACAGGCTTGATTCAGAGATCTGCAGCCTGCTTTTCCTTGGGCTTCAAAAGAGTACAATACCACCGTAATAACGAAGCCGCTCAAAAATTTGCAAAGGAGCCAGTAACCGCCGAGCTGCATAATAGTGGCTACAGACAAGAACACATGCTTGAAACCCTGTATTAAACAGCTGATTGGCAAGGAGCGAGGAAAGTTCAATCCAGGATTGAGAAAAGGGGGAAGAAAGTTCAATTCAGTGGCTGAACCAGAAAAACACCCGGTTTTACTTTGGTCATACCATTCAGCGCACTGCAAAAGAGCTGACCAAGCAGGCAACAGGGCTGGGAGCAAATGCAATCCAATAATAACATGCTAGAAACAATTCATCCTTTTTTGCTTTGTTTTTTAAAAAAAAACATTGAAAAGGTAACCCCTCCCAGAATGGTTCTAGTTGTGCACTGCCAACTAATTTCAGTTGCGAGCCTGTGTGTGTTACAGGCTGGGACAAGGAGCCCAGGCAATGACCTAGCTTGGCACGTGAGCTCTGTGGGTATATAGGGCTGCCTTTCACCATTTGCTCAAGTATAACACAAAGGGCTTTGTCAGCAGGGGTGTGTGATTTCTGCTGCATGTTGCCAGAGCCAAATAGAAACGATATGTTTGCAACAGCATCTCATGCATCATGTTTACGTGCTCTGCTTCCAACACAACCTGATTATTTTTTTTAAAAAAGAAAACACTGGACCAAATCAATCGTCTTTTGCTTGTCTCTTCCTTTCCATGAGCTGGAAAGAAGCAGAGCCTGTTTGAACAGATACCAAAATACGGTTACTGATAAATCAGTGTGTGTCACTGCTTTGTCTGGGAACTGATGTGCATACAGTACCGCGGGGCAGACTTTTAAAAAGTCTTACAGTAGCATGACTGCAATCACAGTTGAGTACTGGAAATTTTCAAAACTGAATGTCCAACACTATTTTGTCTTCATAAAGGGCAATCACGAGCATGATGGCAAAACCTAGGACAAGCCCCAAGTTCTGGAGGATGAACTGACCCACCGGACAGTAACCGTGCTCTTCGTTGTCTCCATCCCCATGAAGCATCTCTGGAAGCTGAAAGGAAGGAAAGGTCTGAATAAGCCTTTTTAATCAATAACCCTGCTTCAATCCAGAAACTTGAGAAGGAACTTCTGCTTTGAAACGATCAATCTGCAGTGACAGGGAGCTGAGTCAGTTTCACTGGCTCAGGCTGCTTTTCCCATGAACTTCTCCTACAGAATTCTGCGCATCACTGCTGTGACTTAAAATCTGATTTCTGGAAGCCCAAGCTATATACCCAATCAAACTCCCCCCCCCCCCCATTTCCCTGCATAATCAAGGATTCCAGTATTACAACCACAGGATTGTTTTTATTAGTTTCTCTCTTTATTTCAACCCCAGATGCTCTGTATTAATTAATTATACTGCCACCCATCCACCAAAAGGAACTCCGGTCAGCAAACTATAACCATTATCCAAGTTTATTTACAAATAAGGCTATTATTCTTAGCATATACTTCAGCTGCTCCTCCCCTCCCTTGTTATTGCCACTATTCCCTTTGGACAAGTGGTAGACTTCAACTGCCATCTTCTAATTATAAGAGTCATTCTATTAAAATCTTTCTTCAACTGATCATATTTTCTTTCCTGTGCTAGGAATCCAAGGTCATTCCTGATCTGTCCTATCGTGGGCAAGCTATTCCCATTCTGGCTCTTTCTACTGTTCCCTTGTTGACCTCCTATGCGGGCCTGGGTCTTCTGGTATTAGCAGAGCTGCAGGCTTCAAAATAGTCTTCCTCAGTCTGGGAAACAAGCAAGACTCCAAACACTGCCCTACCCCAAAGGCCACACACACACACACACACACACACACACACACGCAAACACAACACTATGTACATAATGCAGATCTTACCATGTCCACAAGGGCCACATAGAGGAACATGCCAGCAGTGACTGCAAAGATCCAAAGAGTGATATTATTTGCGTATTGTCCCACAGCTGTTCCTATTAGCATTCCCACATAAGCCATCATCGCAGAGAGGAGGTTGTAAACAATGGCCTGCTTCACAGTCATGCCTGCTTTCAGAAGTACAGCAAAGTCACCTAGTGGAAAAGCAAAAGTAATAGCACAATCACGGGTGCAGCAATGGCTTATCCAGTCTAATTAGGGACATTCTTACTCAAAAGATCCCTGAGTGTATATACGTTCACACAACCCCTGGGTTATATGATCAATATGGTTTGAGGAGCAATTCTTTTAAGAATTAGTATTTCATTTTGAAAGACTATATTTGTACTCATGGTTACAACCATAGGACAAGAAATTTAACCTGATAGCTTTCTGATTCATGTTTTGGCCAAGTAGAACTTCTGGTGGTTAATGCTGTTGTCTAGTGGGGCATGGGCATGGCAAGGAAGATTCATGCTACAGAAGGGAGAGAGGCGCATGCAACCCTTAAGTTGCCTCCAAAGGTTTAATCATTCAGTAGCAGTCTAGCCATGTTATTCCTTTATATCTCTATATCAGAGTGCCTGCCATCTGTTACAGGTAGTCCTCAACTTACAACAGTTCATTCAGTTACTGTTCAAATGGCACTGAAAAAAAGTGACATCACCATTTTTCACACCTACAACCATTGCAGCATCCCCATGGTCAGGCAATCAAAGTTCAGATGCTTGGCAACTGGTTCATATTTATGATGGTTGCATTGTCCCTGGGTCATGTGATCCCCTTTTGTGACCTTCTAACAAGGAAAGTCAATGGGGAAACCAGATTTGCTTAACAATTGGATTACTAACTGAACTGCAGTGTTTCATTTAACAACAAAAGTGGCAAAAAGTTTGTAAAATGGGGGCAAAACTCACTAACAAATGTTTCACTTAATGACGTACATTTTAGGCTCAATTGCAGTCATAAATCAAGGACTACCTGTACTGTTAATCTGGCTGCTTTTGTCCCAACAAAGCAGAAATGATCTCTTAGACAAAGGATTGGCTAGCAATTCAGCTGTGTTGCCATTAAAAAAAACCTATGATTGTAAAGTAAATGCACAGTTTGCTGCAGGATAAGCTGCAGAAATAAAGAGAGAATGAAAATCAAAGTAGCGGTGCATAGGGAGAGAGGCAGCTGTAAACACAATCAGCTGATCCTTTCCTGAAATTCTGTAACTGAACAGAACTGAACAAAATGCTCTGTGACTGTGACTGGATTTGGGACAGTGGAGGAGAAAGCGTGAAAACTGCTAGACAACAAAACACAGCATTATTCCCGAGACAGTGATGCACAAGGGGGCAAAACAAACAAACAAACAAACAAACAAACAAAAACCCCAACCCCTTCTTCCCCTGCAGGGAAGGAGCTTTGGAGCTAAAACACTAGAAATTTAGCTAACACTATGAGAGGAGAGGACAACAATACTTCTCAACTGAACAAAGATATGCACTGACTGTGGACAGGATATCATATCTATACAATGCAAGATTTGGACAGACGGGGCAGTCTCCCTGAAGTGCTGCAGTGTCCATTCCTACATTCAGGCCACTTAGCAGGGAGACCTTTCTCAATTTCAATTGATCAAAAATATCAGCCAAGCCCAGCACACATAGCAGCCCACCAGCGCTTACATATGAACTACACTTCAGCAGAGCCTCCCAGAGCCTGTGGAAGCAGCTGTCAAGCCTATCTGCCACAGAAACCTAAGACCTCCTTCCAGTGAAGTCTTTTCAGTCTTTTATCTCCAGCAATGCTGCTTGGGTTCAAGTGGGTGGCAGCAGGTGCCAATGTGGGGAACAATGGCACCAGGTCCTCCAGAGATCCTTGCAACTACAACTGCTGATGTATGACAGCTTTATTATTACTGTGGTTGCTCATGTATTTTTTTAAAATTTTCCACACCTTTCCGAAATACCTTGGTGTGTATAAAGGGCGCAGCCCCTTGGTCTACATGGCAGTTTTCATTTCTACTGGTGTCAACCTGAGTTATGATTGTTATTTTCATTGTTCCTCGGCTGAATCTGAAATGAGCAAGGCCTAGCCTAAGAATGCAACTGGCTAGCTCTTCCATGACTAAAACCAAATAAATTCTGGATATCACAAGCTATATAAATGATCACATCTATTAATAAGGCATTTTTGATTCACAGACCAAAGAATAAAAAGCACAGCTGACATCACATTAGCTGATTACCCAATTCATGAGGAAGTTCATGGCAAAACACTGCAACGGATGTGCTGATTCCTCCAGTTAAGCCGGCACTGAAAGCAGCTCCTGGAGAGGAGAGGGGTGAGGACCGAACAAAATAAATATTTTAATTGGTTTACCTTGACAAGGCTATTTTTAAACAAAACATCAGTGATAATAAAGGCAGCATTTTTGGCTGAGAGATTGTCAGGTTAACAACCAAAGTAATGGCTCAAATGCTCATGTTTTCACTTCAAATTATAGAAACAGTTCATGGACCTACATGCTAGGGCAGGAGTCTGCAAAGTTGGCTCTTTTAAGACTGGTGGACTTCAACTCTCAGAATTCCCCAGCCAGCCTGGGAGTCCCCCTGTACTAGGGGGGAAAAAGAGCTGCTCTGGAATTTGAGAGAATGGGCTACTTTTTATAGTAGATCTTGAACATCAACAATAGGAGACCTACCTGATCAGGTACCAGAGGTGAATATAACATGTGTTTGGAACCTACAAAGAATCATTTCAGACCCAATTCAGTTCAAGAAAACTGAACCTGGAAAACTCTGCTTCAGGCTTTGGATAACACATATTGACATGCGAGTCAGATTTGCTTTCCTTCCCAATCAACAGATCTCAGTTGGACGTATTGAATTTCCCTGCCCCACCCCCCAAATAATCCCCAAGCAGGAAGATAACATTGCAGAATGCAAATAAGAGCCCCTTTTGGAGTGAAACAGCTCCCGCATGAAAACTTCTAGTGAAGGGATCTATAATCAAGAACACACAAAGAGAAAGTGGCATTTCTTAACATAATTGCATTCCTTCCCCTTCCCCATATAAACTAGCAAATAATGTGTGGCTGCAAAGAAAGAATGCCTTTGATACTTTGAAAAGGATTGAGGAAAGTGAAGAGCAGGCCTTTGGCTACTGAGGTGCTGCATAATTTGCTAGGAGCAATTAGAAAAAAGGATACAGAACCTTATTTAGCACCACTACTTCCCCTGATGAATCTTTAAAAAAAAAAAAAAATCAGACACATACTATCCCATTTTTCACCTCAAATTTATTTGTTGCAAAGAGCACCTCAAATTATCCCATCCCATCCCCAAACCTTTTGCTTTGCTTACCAATGGCCAAGCCGTCACTAAAATTGTGGATCCCATCTCCCATGATTACCATCCAGGCAATATTAGCTATTCCGGTGTCTTTTAAGTCTGTGCCTGAATGGCAGTGTCCATGAGAGTGATGGGAATGTTTATGTGGCCAAAGATGGTTGTGCTTCCTCACTATTATTTTAACATCTCGACGATGGCTCCCATATTCCGCATCTGAGAGATTGTTGCTCTGGGCATTATGAGAGATGTCATTATGGGAGTGGAGCATCCGATTTTCCTCCTCGGTAGCAGACAGGAAGGCCTTTGGCAGAGAGTCAAGGTGGCCATCCAGATCTGTTAATTCAGTTTCATTAAGTCGATCATCGGACAGTACGGAATCATCTGCTCCTGAAGGGGATGAACCCAAGAAATATGTAAGATAACAAGGGATGAATAGGATGCATTGATTAGGATAGCAATGCTGTCAATTCCTAAGTTAACCATTCTCAGGAATGCTAAATGGAGATATTTTGGAGAGCAGCATAGCCTTATATTTGAAAGTCACGTCGCCAATCTTGATTACAACATAGAATAGCGTTTAGCCCACAGTTAACATTACTCACTCCAGCTATCATCTAGTTCATGAGTCCCCCAATCCTCAGGCTGTGGTCCACTACTGGGTCATGGTCTATTTGGAACCAGACTGCAAGAGGTGAGCTAGTATACATGTGCATAGCTCCACTCACACAAGCAGCAGGTTCGCGCGCACACATGCCCGCCACTCATGCAACCCTGCTCCCTCTCCCCCCTGAGCTGGACCACAAAGGTTAGGCAACGCTGGTCTAGTATTGGCAATATAAGTTGGGTAGGAGAGGGGGAAGAGAGGTGTTTTTATGTCAAATAGAAGAGACGGAACCAGAAAACTTAATGCACATTCAATAGAGCATGCTAAAATATATTTAAGGTGTTTGAATGTACATAAAGATGTGTACATGAGAATACATGACATGAGAACATTTGTTCACACAGCAGGGCAGGTCAAAAGCCTATGTCTGTGTATATGTTGAGGCGGTTGCTTTCTTCATTTTTTTGTAACTGCCATTCTAATTATGGATGCTTGCATTACTGAGAACTATCTGGTACTTGCTTGGGAAAGATATTGAGCACTTACTTTTCAAGGAACTATCCCAAATTCAATTGTTTATATCTGAAAGTGGGGTGGAGAATACACCCAGAACCTGGACAGCTATAAACATCCAGGATAGACAATGCTAAAATAACTCTTAAATCTTCCATGGTTGTATTACTGTTAACTTTTATATGGCTATGAAGTTACATACAGAGGCTTGCCTGTATAAGCAGACGCAACACTACTCCTAATAGAGCACATTCTGACATTATCAAAGCAGTGAGGTTAGAGCTTAGGGACAAGGTGAAATTATAGTTCAAGTTCCTAAACAAATCCTAATCTCAGAAGACACAAATAAGGGGATATTAATCAAAATGGTCTGGCCTGCAAATATATTAACATAACACACCACTTGCTTTAACCCTAAATCATAGTTTGCAAAAAAGCATGGCCTTTTATTTTGGCTTCTAGCTAATTATTAACTAGGATTCAATAATTTGACAACGATGCATCACACACACACACACACACAAACCCCTTCCTAATTTGTAAGTGAACGAGAAGCCAGAATTTATAACACAGTTCATAAGACCCATTGTTTTTAGAATTGCAAAAATCCATATTCAAGGAAAAATTAATCAAGAATTTTGTCAAAGCAGTATCTTAAATATCACTTGGGCAGCATTCCAAAAATATTCTCCAAAGCAATAGCTGCTCCAATAATATACAACATTATATAATACATATGCATTATGCATATATTACGCATGCACATACACATAATAAAAATATATAAAGATTTAAATTTGAATGAATTGGGGAAATGTTAACATTTGTTGATTACGTTTGCTTTATTAAACGACAGCAGATATAAGTATTATTCATTAATGCAGAAGAGTTAACTAATCTGCTAAATCCATATTGGCAACTGAGGTAAGATACTGAGTTTGGACAACAGCTGTAGTGATGATAGTGGCAGCCTGGTCATAAATTAGATACCTGCTAGTGGCTTGAGTTGAAGCCAGTCAGCATCAGGTCTGTTTAGCTTATGATCTGAAAGTTTCCTTCCAATGGGTGATTCATCAACCTTTTGTTTCTTCTTACACCATTTCTGTTTTGTCTGAAAAAGACCCAGGTTTGAGTGATTTTTAACTTTGAAGGGAAACAGCCCATTAGAACAACTTCCTGGAATAATACAAAGGAACACATTCCACTAAAGATCCTGACATTGCTCAGCTTTAGAACCTTGTTGAAGCCAATTTGGGCAATTAGCAGAAACACGAATCCATCTCTTTTCACCAGAAAAGTCTCATTAAGAATGTTGTTGTGTGCCACTTGCCATTTCCACTTCTGCATTCTATTATTTTGTTCAAATCTATCTCATTAATCTATGCAATATTTTTTTGCTGTGACTCTTACCAAATAGTGCAAAAACTTTCCGCAAAGGATACATTCACATCTTTAACTAGAGAATTACTTCTGTACTTGACATACAACATAGTGGTGTGTGTGTGTGTATCTATATATCTATATCTCTGTGTGTATACACACACACAAATATACATAAATATATATGCGCACACACACAGTTATGGTTATGAGATTTGCACAGTCATGTACCCTTGATATCTGGCTCTTTTCTTCTCTAGGCTCCCAGACAAAATAATTTGGGGAGGGGAGGACTAAATATCTAGAAAGTAAGTAGCTGGGAGTAATGATGGGAGCTGGTATATAGATTTGCCTTTCAAACTCATGGATCTGCATGCACCAAAAAGGGGGTGCAGTGTCTCTTGACCTATCTGTATCTGCATAATCAAATAACCTGTGTTTCTCATTACAAAGAAATACTTTTCCAAACACACAGAGCGCTACCCATTTTATTATTTACAATAGAATATTGCTTTGGAGAGATAACTATAAAAGGCTAAAATAGGATTGTTATTTTTAAAGAAAAAAATGAACACCTAAAATGTTAATCCATCAACCTCTGAAATAATATGCAACAAATTTAATCCCTTCCCAACAAGCTGCAGTAAGCTTAACAGTGGAAACTGGGACCACCAACTCCATTGCTAAGAGCAACATCACAAATTTATGAAGTCCCAGTTGCCATTGTTAGGCGAAACCTACACGGTCAGTGTCCTGCAGTCACATAAACACTGCAATTGGCAACCGCCTGTTCGCTTCTCCTTTGACTTTGCTTGTTGAAATAGCAATAGTACTTAGACTTATATAGCGCTTCTTAGTGCTTTGACAGCCCTCTCTAAGCGGTTTGCAGAGTCAGCATATTGCTCCCAACAATCTGGGTCCTCATTTTACCCACCTCGGAAAGACGGAAGGCTGGGTCAACCTTGAGCTGGTCAGGATTGAACTGCTGGCAGTCAGTTCAATACTGCATTCTAACTGCTGCACCATGGCAATAAAAACTGGCAATAAAAGTCACAGTTGGTAACTATGTGATTGCAGGGTGCTATGATGTCATCACTGCAGGCCGACTGCCAAGTGCCCATGGGACCATGGGGACACTGTGATAGGTGCAACTACAAGGATCCAGCGTAAGTCCCCTTTGTTCATGTCATGTAACTTTGAAGATTACATGCATAAAGGTCAGAAAAAAATATGGCTTAACATGAGAGCCTTAACTGCTCTCAAGAAATATTACAAAGCTGTTCTTTAGTGACCAGAATTGGGATCAGCAGCTTGATTGTTAAGTAACATGGTCACTAAATTAAACCAGGACTGTATTTATGATCTTACTTCACTTTTCCTTTGCTTTTACAGAGCCACATTATGAAGAGTGGTCACAAGATTACTTTTTCATCACTGTTGTAACTGAATGGTCCATAAATGAGACAGTAACTAAATAAGGAGTGCCTGTATTCTGAATCAGGTTTCAGTGTTTGAATTCAGACTTCAGCCCAACTCTCCAATATATTATTATCTACTTTTGGGGACCAGGCAAACTTGAGGGATGGAAATTTAATACAAAAATAAATTTAACAGGTTCCTGTCGGATGACAGCAGTAACAGCTAACTGACTAGCTGAAATTAGATACCTATTCCTCCCTATCTGTTTTCTTTATTGTGGAATCTTATTATATCTTAGAAAGCTGGATTTGCCAAAACATACCCTTTGTTTCTTATAGTGTTTGTACATTCGTATGCAGTGTTCAATAATGAACAAAAGGTAAATCCCTCCAAGAGCCACAAGTCCTTTCAGGACAGCATCGTACTCTTCTAGGAAGTTCTGAACTGATCCTCCATGGTCGTGGGAGTGGCCGTGCAGATGCTGGTGCTCGTGCTGGTGCCCCTGGCCCTCGTGATGGCTGTGATTGTGGGCTCCTTGGGACTTAAGAACGGGAAAAGAAGAATTATGCACAAAACATTTCCCAGTGGAAAGCCACATCCAAATGATGTGGAATGATGCATTTCTCAGCTATAAAACAGTGATACATTATCATTCTTTATTCTTAAAAGCGAGCATGACAAAGATCAAATTGGTCTAATATTCCTGTTCTCAGCAATGGTTAAGTTAGAGGGTTCCTGATAGTTCGAATTGAGCTCATAAGCAAATACAAAATAGTTTTGGGCTATATATGCCTATTCCCAATAATATATTGGATAAATGATTTTGTGATGCTTCAAGTATACTCTCTATTGAGAAGCCTTAAGGATTTCTTTATTAACACTTGCAGATTTTGAGAGTGTAAGACAAGAATTATTAATTCAATTGCTTATTAGTTCAACCTTGCCTAACTTTTTCCAAATGTAGAAGGCTCAAAATTGGTTCTTCCGGCCTATATCCCTTATTTGTAGAATAGATATCACTGCTTTTTGTTCACATCTTTCCAACTTTTGAAAAAGAAGTGAGATACACAAAACCCGACCTCTACTTATATAGACATTATATTCAGTCTATCTACCCATCTCTGCTTGAAAAAAGGTGTCTCAAATAGTATAGCCTTTATTGTCATTGAACATCATGCACACAATAAAAATTGGTTAAAACGAAAAAATGTTTCACAAGTAAATGAAGGCATAGGCCCTAGAATGAGATCGAACGTACATGTGGTAGCAGATGAAGTAATGCATCTCCGCTCATGGTTCCTACAGCAAGAGCAACCAGGAAGGTGAGGAGGAATTTGAAGCATCCCTGATTGATTATAGGAATCAAAATCACGCCTAGCAAAGACAACAAGCTAATAACTGTGATAGAAATGATGCCACAGATCCAGGCTGTGAAAAGAAGGAAAATACAAATTAGGGGGAAAAAAATCTCAAAAAAAAAATCAATAAATTATAAACCAAATATCAAAGGAAAACATTATTCAAAGAAAAGCTGATCAGCTAAAATATAACTTATTTTATTGTATATTTGAATAAAATGCAAACCATTTTTATGACATGTACTTTTCTAACAAATATGGGCTATGTGACAGGTATTTATATTTTTTAGAAATGTATTGTCTGTTAGATTAAATTATAATTTTATTATAATATTGAATTAATTACATTTCATCTAAATGGGCTCATTAGAGTGCATTTCAATACTGTAAAGCTAACACGACAACCCAGATCACTGACTAGTGAATTTATGTTATTTTTCACTGTTTTCACTTACCGACCACCTCCTACGGACTCCGGGGTTTCTGGTACTGTATTGGAATTTCCAAGTAAAGACACATACAAGATGCCTTCTAATGTACTAGAAGTATGTGTTGTCAAACGTGTGAATTTCTCCTAGTTATCAAATCTGCCTCTTGTACTAATAACAATGCACCACTGTTGCTCTGCACAAGACCTTTTCCTTACATGTTAGCTCTCTCCAGAAAAAGTATAAACACATGCATGAAATTTATCAAAATACAATGCAATTATCAAAATAGAATGCAATATAAGCATTGTTGCTGGAGAAAGGAAAGGTAGAGAAAGCCGAGTCGAAGACAGATCTCACAGATTTATGAAGCACGTATGGATCATATGGAACTTTTGCCAAATATTACATGCTTCAGTGTTCAACTCACTTTGGAGAACGAATAAATACATTTGATCCTACATGTTATTTAAAATACATAAAAGAAAAAGACTTGACTTCACCAATGCCATTTGATTCCATCCAATGGGCAGTCCAAGTCTAAGTTTAGGCACCAGTCTGTATAGTGATTTTATTTTTTGAAATCTGACCTATATTACTTTGCAAGTAACTCAAGGTGGTGAACAGACCTAATTCTCCTCTTATTTTTCTCACAACAACAACAACTCTGTGAGGTGGGTTGGAAGGAGAGAAAGTGATTGGCCTAAAGTCACCCAGTCGCTTTTGTTTGATTGACTTCAAAATCACTTTCTTGTGCTGAAAAAAGAAAATTGTCTCACAAAAGCTGAATAGTGGAAGAGAGAGAAACATACTTAATATGTCTGAGATGTATCGTTCTATTTCCTGCTGCTCTGGCCTTTTTTTCGTAGAAAACCTGGGGAAACACTGGCCCTGGTCTCCTAAGGATTTAGTTGTAAGTTCATGAGTACAGCATCTCGATTTAACCAAATCCCCCAAGGCCAATTCTGCAGCTTTTGTTCAACAGTAACACAAACATTAAGTGTAGAAAATAAATACAGCTTTATAAAACACCTTTTGAATCCAAGCTATTTATATCTAGCAAGTTTACATTTATTATCCCAAGATATACACTGGGAAAAACAAACTGTTTGCAAAGGAATGATGGAATAAAGAGAGAGAGGAGGATGGCAGGACAAAAAATAAACACAGGGACCGATGTAAAGAGGAGAAAGATGAAGCAGAAACACTAACGAAGGGTAGGAAAAAATTAGTATCAGGAAAAACTGATGTGACACCTCTGCAAATAAGAACAGACGGGATACTGAAAGCACTGTCAGTGCAGATTTTCCAACTTGAAGCCTTTCAGATGTTTTGACTGACAGCTGTCATCATTCCTCACCAGTAATAATAATAATAATAATAATAATAATAATAATAATAAATTTTATTTGTAGCCCGCTCTCTCTCCCCAGAGGGACTCGAGGCGGGGCACAGGAAAATTAAAAAACAATAAACACAAACAGAATACATAATTTAAAATCACAATTAAACAAATCCTGCGCTAAAAACATCTATAAAAACTAAAAACTGTCCCTAAAACCCCTTAAGACCAATGGTCACTCTAGCAGGAAATTATGGGTCTGAAAGGTCAGCGTGCTTCAAGGGCATCGGAGGACCAGGGCCTTGTAATCTTATTTTTAAACTAGCAGATCAGAACTATTTTCAAAACAATAATTAGGAAACTGGAGAAGACTTTATATCAATGACCATCTTTTATGTCCAGAAAAGACCATACAGCTTCTTGATTAGAATGGACAAGTGCCACTTGTATAAACTGAAGATAATTTGATTTGTGCTGAGAAACACTACCTTTAAATAAACTGCCTCTGGCTTCCTCTCCCCCAAAATTAGGTATCTTACGGTGTTGCAGGTCTTTGAGATTATTTATTCATCGGTTCCTCATCATCTAGTTAAAAAAATGCTTCTTTCAAAAAAGAAGCAGTTATCAATGGAAACTGTCTAATTAGCTTTGTTTAAAGACATATACAAGCTAATGGGTTTTCTTGGCTTTTTTTTAAAGCATACACGAAGTCACTTTTAACATTTTAATTGACAGAAAATGCCTAGCAACCTTTCCATAGGCTCTACTGGCAATTAAACTAGGGTCAAATCTGGCTAAAACAAGACTACCCAGAGAAAAGAATTATTTGCTAACAAATGCAGTCTAAAGATTATTTAGTGTTATGAATCCTTGAATAAAGTTAGTAAGAGAGGAAATGATGCATCACTACAAGAGATTTATATACAACGCGTTACATTTTCTTAATGATGTTTCAGTCATTAAAAATAATTACCAGATCATTTTTGACAATAATTAATATATATCCACACATACTCATTTGGAGTTTTATTTCACAGAATGCTAATAAACATCTGCAAACTAATCAACACTCATTATTAACAACCCTATTACTTTCAAAGGAAGAGCAATCCTCTCCAAGCTTTCTCTATAGCTGCCTTATTAGTGCCAGCTTTAAAACAAAGGTTATAATTCATCATTTGACAGTTTCATGGGAATCTATGAATATCTATGCAGAGAAAGGTCCAAAATAAAATGCCTCTTTTAAAAAGCAAAAAGTGTTTTAACTTCCCCATTATCAAGCAACTTATCTGTCATATTTTAAACATCCAGTCCACATAAATGGCACCTCCAGTATCTGTGGTCTCTCCCAGATTAATTTTATGTCTTCCTGGGGTGTCAAAAGATGTCAATGGTTCACGTCTTTTTCAGGATAAAACGGACAGGCCAGACTACAATTTTTACAACTTTATTCTTGCCTTCTATAGTCACATTTCAATGGCCATAACTGAGAAGATGGAATCACCTCTCCTTTGAACCTCTTCCTTATTCCACAGGGTTGAAATAATTAGATTATCTTTAAGGAGAGAGCTTTCTACTAACAGCATGGGTGCAACCAACACCTTGCCCATTTTTTTTTTTTAAAGAATTGCCCTTTTGGCACATAAAGCTTCAAACATTTTGGGCCAGTGGGCATATTTGCAATGCTGAGAACATGACATATATGTGGTCAATCAGAAACCAGGCCCTTAAATGAAAATAGAGGCTGTTCTTTGCCATCCCATCTAATCTCACAGGACATTCATTCTCAACTCTGCTTATTATCTTCCTTCCTTTCTTTTCTGGATCAGTTCAACAGAGTTTCAAATACAACATTTGATTACAACTCTTGGTCAATTATCTTTTAGGAATGCCTGTGATACAAAACTGAACTCAAAGCATTACTGGACACAAAAATAAAGTACAAAGATGAAGTTTCACTTTGCAACATCCCAGATTTCCAATTAAATGTTTTCAGTTAGAATATTTTTTTAAAGTAATATAAAATGGAGAATGGAGTCTTCAGCCTCAAGCAAAATATCTGCCTGTTGTTATCTCAACTAAGAGGTCATATTCACAAAATTACTCTTTAATTCTTTAGTAGTGTGTGTGCTACAAGAGTTCATCGGAAGTGATTTTTACCAGGTCGATGCAAAATAAAATAAACATACATTTGCATGGAGGAAATCTTATATGTGTAGCAAAGCCACAGGTCATTCCTAAGCAGCTGTCTTAGGCAGACATTTAAATACAGGAATTTCATGTCTGTACCTTAGCCAGAGGTTAATAAAGCCTCAGGTTTTGAGCTATGGTTGCTTCTGTACAAAAGGCTGTATTATAATTGGATTTATTTATAATAGGGAATATTCTGAATAATTCTGCAAATGGGCAACAATGGGTGTTCTAGGACCAACCATAATTTGGACTGCTCATGTTATATAGCACAGTAACTGAAAGTCTAAAAGAAAAGAAAAATCACACAGGGAAGTAATACTACCCAGTTGCCTTGAAGATCAATATGAGCAAGAAAATGGGGTTCAACCAGTGGATACAATATATGAAGAATGATGACTCTAGAACTTAAGTGGAGCTCCCAAACAACTAACAAAGTAGGCTGCTTGCTTCTATTACTTGAACTGGCCTGATCAAGTTAAAGAGATTTTGTGTGGCTATTTACATCCAATGGAATTACATTAACTAATCTGAAAACTCACAAATCTTTCAAATAACTTTTTCCCTCACCTGACGCACCTGTTTTCTCCACATTCCCGAGAGAGACATTGTTTCCTTTGTTCAAGTTTTCAAAATGCAGGTCTTCATAATGTTCAATACAAAGTCGCCTATCAATCTGATACAGCAACGCAGGGCACAGATAAGTAAACAAGCTGGGAGAAATTGGAGAACTGGGGCGAAGACCATAATGGCTTAGCAGCTGTGTGACATTTAAGCACTGCAAACAAATTAGGAAGAAGACAATTAAGCAGGTCTCACTCTTAAAGGCATACTTAGTTACTCAAGTCTCAGAAAATTACACGGTCTCTTCTGTAATTTGAATTGCTACCTAGCCCATGAACCATCATATATTGAAGGAATTGGGAATACGAACTGTTGAGTAAACTTTCTATTGTGTTTTCTGGAGTGGAAATTGAATTTATTCATTACATCTACGGAAAATTTTAAAAGATTAAACCTAAATTCAGAAAATGTTTATGCATATTAAAATCCTTCCTGGGAATAGTAATGTAAACAGTATTTCATCATTGGCTGACTGAAATGACATTTCATTTCAACCAGCCAAGGATGATTAAATATTTGCCTTGTATGTTTTAAAAAGCATATAAGATTAGTAAATTAATCTGTTCATCAAGGAAGAAACTTCAAAAATCTATTGATCCTATAAACAAATAAAAAATTCCTTGGATTTATCCTGGAATAACCTAAATAGCTACGTAGATAAGCATTTGTCCTTCTTTATTAAATATTAGTCATGCTCAAAAGTGCCATATAAAGCAAGTACCTATCTACCGGTATAAGTCCTTAGCTATATAAACCCTTATATAGTCTGTCTGTCCCCCTTTTATTCAATTGTGTCCAATTCTCAGATTGACTGGACAAGTCCTTGTAGTTTTCTTGGAAAGGTTTTTCAGAAGTTGTTTGTCTTTGCCTGCTTCCTAGGATGGAGAAAGTTGGGTGGCCCAACGTCACCCAACTGGCTTTATGCCCAAGGCAGGATTAGAACTCCATCTCCCTGTTTCTAGCTTGATGCCTTCACTCCTACATTAAACTGGCTCTCTAGTTCTTCCTTAGATACACACAATTATATAGAATTGCAACTTTTGACATTTGTAAGTCAGCACAAAGCTGGCTCTGATGGGCAAAAAATTGGGGAACGGCACTTAAAGATTCATCATATTCTTTTTGGGCTCATACAGACCTCTTCAGAAGAATGCTCATCTTCATTATGGTTCTTGTGATTAGCATGCTTCCCCACGCTGATTTGTTTATCAGGTGCCTCTCGTTTGCTGGTATGCCGATACCCATCCCCACTGGCAGGATTTGGATCTTGATGTCCATGAGTAGCTGAATGATCATTATTATTGTGTTCATGAAAGCGTGCATGTGAGAAAGGCACATCATGCACATGGTCATGTTTGTGGACATGATTATGTTCATATTGTTCATTTGAGTCATGATTGAGAGTAAAATCTTGTGCTGTAACTCTTGAAACTTCCCTGTTCTTCATTTTCCGCCATTTCTTAGAGTGCTTTCGTAGTTTTCTTTCAGGCTGTTCCTGAGTAGTATTGGTCTCTGTGGAAGGCTCGTGACTTGGTTCCCCGTGATCATTGGTGTTAATGGAATCATTGTGAGACTGATGAGTAGCGTTATGGTCCATGTGGCGATGCGCATGACGACGGTGATGATGCTTGTGGTGTCTGTGACTGTTAGAATCATGAGCATGTCTACCATCAGGCTTCAAAGATGATTCTGTAACTTCTTTCACTGGATCACACTTCTGGCTCCTTTTGCCAGATCCTTCGTTTGCAGTCTGGTTTTCTGAGCTTGGGTGATTATGGGAATGAGGATGGTTGTGGGAATGAGAATGCTTTCCTTCTTGTGTATCTAGTACATCTAAGTAAGAAACATAATCGTGGCCAATGTCCTCATGATTTATTTCTACTATTTTAATTTCTCCAAGGCCAAGGCTCATCATCAATTTCTCCAGGCCACAAAACGACAACTTTCCATTCTCACCATAACGATTAAAGAGTTTTTCAATGTAGTATTTCTGTTTAACTTCAGCTTCCTTACTTGGTTCAGGCTCGGTCCTTTCATTTTCCGAGATTTGACAGTCATTGTGGCTATGTTCACCTTCATGGCAATGGTGACATTGATGGAAAACAAATGTCAGCAAACAAATGAGGCAAAATTGTGTGTGCCTATGAACCTTCATTTCCGTTTTCTGCAAGGGAAGAAAAATGAAAGCCCATCTGTTAATTTCTTTTGGGATGGTGCTGAATTATCTGTAGCAATAAATGTAGTTATTTGTAGGAACTGTAGTTATTAATTAAAATAAACTATTTAGAATTAACATGTATGCAACTATGTAAGATGCATATAGAGACCAGGCCATGACACTGTAATAAAAAAAATATAAAAATAATCTTTACCAATAATTACATTTTAACAGATTTATTTGTAAATCAAATTATAGCTATGCCTATACAATTTCTTGGCGACCATCAAAAAGCAAATGGAAGGTATAATCAAATTGGAAAAGTACATTCAAATGAGAAAAAAATGAAATAAAAGGAAGAAAAAAAATTGATTTTATTTACTGCATTTTGCGGCGTATAAGACACCTTTTTTCCTCTAAAAAGGTGTCTTATACACTGAATACAGCATTTTTACCTCCTGAAGTCCTACCCCTTCATCAAAATGGCTGTGCATAGCTTTATGGAGGCTTTCAGACAGCTCCTGGGGAGGGCAGAAATGAGCAAAAAATGGGTCATTTTTTGGCCCACCAGCCCCCAGCAGCTCCCTATAAACCTCCATAAGACTATGCATGCAATTGTTTTCACAAAAATACAGGCCGGTTTCATGAAAATGGACTCTTTTTTGCTCATTTTTGCACCCCCCCCCCAGGAGCACTCTGCAAGCACGTCCCCCCCCCAAGCTATTCGTGCCTTTAAAAAAATGGGCTCATTTTCATGAAAAACAGCCCCCTTTGGGGAGGTTTGCAGAGTGCAAAAGGCCCACTCCCCCTTTCAGAAAGCTGTTTAGTTAAGAGTGGTTGATGAGAATTACATTGATCAAGTGCTGTCCCAGCAGAAACAAACTCTTAGATGCTACAGTTGTCAGCAATTTCCTTCTCCAGCACATAGATAAACACACCTGCAAACATCTACCTACCTACCTGCTCTCTCCCCCACTACCTTTGTACTGTATTACTCTCCCCCCCCCTCTATCTACATATATAACTACCTATTCTCTCTCTCTCCCTATCTACTCTATCCCTCTCCCTACCTACCTACACTCTCTCTCCCCCTACCTACCATTATCTACCTCCCTAACTACTCTCCCTTCCTCCTGTATTTCTCTCGCTTTCTCTCCTTCTCTATCTACCTACCTACTTTAAAAAAAAAATCCTCTTCAAAACCTGGGTGAATCTTATTCTCTGAAAAATATGGTAATTGAATGTCTTTGGGGTCAAATGTGTTTTTAAAAGAGCTCAGTTTTCTTATTAAAATGTCCATGTCCAAGACTGCCTGAAGATTTCCAGGAGCACTATCATTAAAAAACGTAGAATCTGTTTTTTAATATATAAACACATTAAGAAACATGCCGATCTTAAGTAGAAAATTTTGAAGAAAATGTCTTTTTCAAACATAAGTTCATTAAAACACAGAATTACAAATTACAGGTCATTGATTTTTTTTAAAAAACATGTTTTATTTGCAGCTTTCTTTGCACAACATACATATTGACTTTTTTAAACAAGCTAACAGTAATATGTGTATGTGTAATCTTAATCTCCCATCTTCAACAATACTATTCTCTTTTTATAATTCTTTATCATTTTCCCCATTAATTCATTTAAATATAGATAACATTTATTTGTGCCATGGATTTATCTCTACTAAATTACTAATATTCAATATTTTAAGAATTACTCATTATTCCACTATAACTTCAATATTCCAAATGTGTAGGATTACTAATAAAGCTATATTAACAATATTTAATCAATTTCAGGAGTATATCTCAAAATCCTCAGAATTTCTAATCCTTAATATTTTAAATTCACAATATTACTTTAACACACTATTAAAGTTGATAATACAATCAGATCACCTAATCCTAAATTTCAACTTATTTTTTATAAATTGTATTATCTGTTTTATATATATATGTTAGTTTTTATGAGCTGATCAATAAATTTAAATTTGAGAGACCAAGATAGATCTATTTCGAGCTTATTAGCTCTCATCAGTTGGCCACACTCCACTGGGATTCGAACCGGGGCTGTAATGAATCCAAGGCAGAAGCCTAGCACTCCAGCCTAATGAATCCAAGGCTTCATTAGCCCTCTTCAGCTGGCCATACTCCTTCTACTGGGGTTTGAACCGGCACTCTCCAGCATATCAGGCAAGCCTTTCTATGCCTTGAGCTATCCGGCTTCCCCTGATTACATCAGCCTTTACAGGACTCTTAAATGAGATAATATTTTACAATATTCTCCTCCCTTAAAGGGGCCTCATAACAGCAGTTGTAAAATATTCTCTCATTTAAGAGTCCTGTAAAGGCTGATGTAATCAGGGGAAGCCGGATAGCTCAAGGCATAGAAAGGCTTGCCTGATATGCTGGAGAGTGCCGGTTCAAACCCCAGTAGAAGGAGTATGGCCAGCTGAAGAGGGCTAATAAGCCTGAAATGGATCCATCCTGGTCTCTTTATTTTCAGCCCTTAAAAATATGTGTGTGTGTGTGTGTGTGTGTATGTATGTATGTAGATAAAGGGATAGAGAGAGAAATAGAGAAATACGGTAGGTGGATAGAGCGAAATAGAAAGAGAGAAATACAGTAGATAGGTAGGGAGAGAGAGAGTAGGTAGGTAGGTAGGTAGAGGGATAGACAGTGAAATAGAGAGAGAAATTGAGTAGGGAGGGAGAGAGAGAGGGTAGTTAGGTAGGGAGAGAGAGAGAAGGGGGGAGGAGAGAGAGAGCGCGAAATACAGTAGATAGGTAGGTGTTTCTGCTAGCACAGCACTTGATCAATGTAATTCTCACCAATCAGTTAGAGCTTTCCAAAAGGGGGGAAAAGTTTTTGCACTGGGCAAACCTCCCAAAAATGGGCCATTTTTAGCAAAAACAGGTCCGTTTCCCCACCCCACCCCAAAAAGGCATGAATAGCCTTCGGGGGGCTTGTAGAGTGCTCCTGGGGAGATGGGGGAGGGGCAAGAAAGAGCAAAAAATGGTCCATTTTTGTGTGAAAACAGGCCGATTTTGTGTCAACAAAAGTGCATGCATAGCCTTATGGAGGCTTATAGAGCGCTGCTGGGGGCTGGAGGGGGACAAAAATGGGCCATTTTTTGCATATTTCTGCCCTCCCCAGCCTTTAGGAGCTGTTTGCAAAGCCTCCATAAGGCTATGCACGGCCATTTTGGTGAAGGGGGGGGGGGGCTTCAGGAGGCAAAGTATGCTGTATTTGGTGTATAAGATGCGCGCAGATTTTCAGCCTTTTTTTTTTTGAGGAAAAAGGATGAGTCTTATACTCCTAAAAATACAGTATCCCATTTTATTAATATATTTTCCTCATCATCCATAATCTCTTAATCTTTTTAAAATTCCATCATTTATTGGCTTTTTAATCAGCCTTTTCTCTCTCTTGGAAGTTTGTAGCTTTTTGATGTATTTCTGCCTACTGGACATTCCCTTCTGGGTGCACCCACATCTCTTTCTGCTGTATTATTTGAACCCCCCTTTAAAAAAAAGATATTTTTCTTTCCCCCCTCTGAATCTCAATATTTAAAAACTTATTTAAAATATTCATCAATCCATTATACATCCAAACCCCCTAAATTTATAATCTTTAAAATTATTTAGTAATTTACAGCTTTAAAGTTTTCCATTTATATCTTCTCAATTGTCCAAATTTTAGTCTTATTTAACTTTCTTTCTTTTTCTCTTGTCTTCTATCACCTTTATTCTTCTGTCTTCAATGTTGTTAAATAACATTAATAGTCCAAATCCAAATTAATCTACTAGATTCCTCAATCTTTCAGATCCATAATCTAATAGCCAATTTTAATAAATTTTAATTATTTGCAATTTAGTTCCTTTTCTAAATGTTCAGAAGGGGGGGAAAAACCTCATTAAATATTCTCAAAGTATCCAAGTCATCTTCTAACAGTGTCAAGGTCAGGCCATCTTCCAGATGTTACTTCTATTCTGTGTATTAGACTTTCTGTGTATACCCACTTTCACTGGGTATATTGCGGCTATAGTGCTGTAGTACTTCTCTTCTTCCAGTACATAGCTCTCTTATTGCCAAATTCAACATCAAAAACAGTTGATTATCTGATAAATCCAGGGTTTTTTGAAATACAAATAAACAAGTGTTTCTCCTGAAAATCACCTTTCAAATTTTTAAAGCTTTTTTCAGGCTTTCTGGGTTTTAAACCTTCTCTTGGGCTTTTTTCGCCTCTTTATTTTCAGTTGTTTTCCCCCACCCTTCTCCGTGTATTTAATCGCCGCTTACTTAGGCTTGGAAGTTCTCTTTTAGAATTCTTGTACTTAAATCAGGTCTTTAAGAGTAAAAGTTGGTAATTATCTCACCCAGTTTCAATGCTGTCCACAAACTGCTCCAGCACAAATCTTACAGTCCCAGTTGTTCCAGCTTTGTGACTGCCAAAAATGGCTGTTGTCCCTGCTGCCATTCGGGAGAGCTTGCTTCAGACCCAACAAGGAAATTGCGAGTTCCTTGTGGTCAGCGAAGCACCTTTCCTTCCTTCACTGCCCCTACAAGGTGGCTATGACCCCCGTCAGCAGTTACCAGCTGAATTTCACAAGACTCGGCGAAGCCCGCTATTTTCCAGCCATGTTCTCACCACCTCAACCAGAAGCAGCGCAGGTCATTGATTTTGTTCTATATTTAAAATTAGGTCCCACTAACCTCATGGATATCCTGCTCTGGCAATATAAACTATAAAAGCTGACATTTGTTCAAGCAAAGAAGCTGAGGTAAATTTTAAACTAATGGTTTACAGTGAATCTTGTAAAGCTGTGAGAGCAGCCTGCTCAGAAAATTGCCAGCATTGGTGTTGATTTCTTCCCAACTCCTTCATCCCTAAATTTATAGTAGTATTTTTAAGATCAAGTTTTTTTGTCTTGGAAACAGCTGGATGAACGTACTGAGAAACTAAGCCCTAAACAGCAAGAGGACTTGAATCAAAATAAAATTGCTACTTTTTATTCAACCCTTCATCTAAGGACACTAAGTAGTGCTAAAGCTACATTGGGATCCTACATGATAAAATGTTGCTGCTATCTAGCGACTTTTCCACAGCCACACATAAACTTGTAATTTTTCAAATATGTTGTCTGGAATTGCACGTACACAGATTTTGCAAATGAAAAAAAAAGACAATTTGCTTAACCAGTAATAGCTCAAGCAATCCATTTTATGTCAAGATCATTAGTCTAACAAATCAATCTTTTTTTACAACCCAAGTGTTTGTAGAGGTATGTATATGTGCATGTACGTAACATACATAGTATTCTTTCTAGTTGCAAAAATTGCCGATAAGAAATGGGGATATGTGAGCCCTCCAAGGTAGACCAAATGTGGAAAACAAACACATGTAAGTTAATACTACTTTTATTTTGTTAGAGTAACAGAATCTTTCAAGTCCGAAGGCACTTTTCTGCTTCTTCAGTTTACCTTCATAAGAAATAGGTCATGTCTGAGATGACTTTTCAAATTTATATTTCTATTCCAGATTCAGATTTTTTAATTTGATTGTTGTCTTGATTGTTGCTGACCTCCTGTTCCTCAAGATTATTTCTTCTGTCCATTACAGAGTGACTGTAATATGAATAGAAGAATATACATACAGATAACAGAGCAAATCTCTATGCTTACCTGATTATGATGCAAAATTATGGACACAAGTCTCTTGCAGTCACACAAGTGCTCATCATGCTAAATAAAACTGGATCTAACTATGTGTAGAATGGAATGAGTCCATGCCACAAATGTTAAAAAAAACCAATGAGTGGCTCTGAAATAAATCTAAGGCAGGTACATGCATAAGTATAACATTTCATGGGTCATAAATGTTAGCTTCTTGTTCCTTCTGGTGGCCTAAAAAAACCTTGACATCATTGGACAATCTAAATTATATGCCACATGTAAATTAGTCATGGAAGTATTTTACAAAATTACATGAACTAGAAAGAAAGTAGTCTGGGTTACATAATAATTGGAAAAGACAAAAACTCTTTTATGTCTGGCCTACAGAAAAATGTAGGCTTCTGGCTTTTAAAAACAAATTGAAAACACAACAATAATTTTGACCAAATGGCTTAGCAAAAGAAAATTTTCTATCCTCTATTTTGAGATGGTCATAGAGAAAAAGATACCAAGTTGACTGATGAAGAGATGAGAAGTTTCATCCTTTTCCCACTAGACTTAGCATGGAGCATTCTCCAAGTTTTAAGCGGAAGAAGGAAGTTTTATTGATGTGTATTTATTTAGGCTAAAATCAAACAGTAAGATTAAAATGGATTAAGAACAATTTTGCCAGGGCTGTTTAATGTCAATGGAATCTTACCTTGCATGGACTGAGTTAGATAACTGCTCAAGCTTCTCCCTTCCAGGGGTCACTCTATGACTGAGGTAAAAGCTATTTCTAAATATGGTATAAGATAAATATCAAACTAGTAGCATCACTCTAGTCTGCCTTATCGTACAGCACAGGATCAGATATCAGGAATTTTGCACAAGTTATTCTCAGCAAAGGAAGATAACTGTAAAGAAACAGGACAGATTCCTTTCCTTATAATCTCTTCTGTCCCAGGGCAAGTTGCAACATAAAGATTAAATAAGGCCAAAGGGAGAGCAATGTTTGTGGAAGAGGTTTCTCTGAATGAACTAATGAAATGAAAAACTCAAAAATACCATGGCCGTGAGGTTGCAAGTTTGAACTCTAGTTTGAAATTTTGCTAATTTAATTATTTAAAAAAATAGAATTGCTTTGGAACATACCTTATGTTTGCCAATAGATGCTAACCTAATAAAAGGGCCATGGTGACCCAGTTAGAATGCAATATTGCATTTGACTCTCACCAGGATCAAGGTTGACTCAGCCTTCCATCTTTCCGATGTTGGTAAAATGCTTGACAACCTGTCCATATCTTCAGTAGTAACAAAGTCAAACTCCTCCCAGAATGGTCTCTCAAGAACAGCCTCGGACAGTCCGACTGGACCACTCTCGATGGAGGGGAACTCATTCCGAATCCGAGTGATTTTATCCTGCAGATAAATCCCAAATTCCTCTGCTCGTCCCTGTAAAGGGGCTTCCCGCGGCCTCTGGTGAAGGAGGGAGCGGGTCACCCCAAACAGGGTGGCAGGGCGGTTATCTGCGGATGCAATAAGGGTGGCACAATACTCACGTTTGGCCACCCTTATCGCCACTAAGTAAGTCCTAATATGGGTTCTCACTAGTGTTCGGTCGGCTTCGGAGCGAGAAAATCTCCATCTGCTCTCTAGGCGTCTCTTGTGGCGTTTCATCTCCCTCAGCTCCTCGGTGAACCAAGGAGCCTGGGTGATTCGTCGCCGCAAGAGAGGCCGCAAGGGCGCGACTCAATCCAAGGCCCCCGTGGCCGCACTGAGTCTGTAAACACTGAGTCTGTAAACATCTTAGAAAGTGTTGTAAAGCAGCGATCACCCACTGGTGGTCTGTGATAAAATTTTGGTGGTCTGCAGAAAAATTATTTGCACTTTTATATTACACTAAATACTATTTATCTTTTAAAAAAATCATATTAGTGGTCCGTAGTATTTAAAATTATGAATTTAGTGGTCTTTGAGGTCTGAGAAGTTGGCGACCCCTGCTGTAAAGCACTATGAAATGGTATAATAAGTCTAAGTGCTACGGCTATTGCTATGCAAAGATTGTAATTTAAGAAAAAAATTATAAAACATGAAAGCTAACAAACTGTTAAGTGTTATGGAATAAAAACTGCCATCTAAGCAAGCCTATTTAAATCAAAGTAACTTTTACATAAAAAAGGAAAAACAATTTTAAAGAGAAATTGTTATGGTCTTGAAAAACACCCTATGTAATATTAATTAAATGCAAATTTATCTTAATTTGGGAACAGTCCAGAGAGGAAAATGTATAAAATATTGATCTAGACCAGGGGTCTGCAAAGTCGGCTCTTTTAAGACTGGTGGACTTCAACTCCCAGAATTCCCCAGCCAGCATAGCTGGCTGGGGAATTCTGGGAGTTGAAGTCCACCAGTCTTAAAAGAGCCGACTTTGCAGACCCCTGATCTAGACAGACAATAATAAAATGCTGCTAGGACTCTGAAATGCAAACACATTTTCTGGTCACATTTTTCAATGCTCACGAACGTACAATCTGAATGAAGACTTTTAGATACCTATCTAAAGATATTTGCACATGTAGTTGCATAGGCATCCTTAAGATGTACCATGATATATGCAGCACCAAAAATAGTTTTAAAATAGATTTTGATGGCTTGGTCTATTTTCTAATATATGATATATATTAAAGTAATTTCCCCTTTTGATATTGCCTTTTTCTTGAAAATACTCTATTTAGTCTGCAATAATTCTAGCAATTGCATACAGTAAGATTTGAAAATTTGATTCCTTTATTATAGCAATAATTAGGTGGCCCTACTGTTTTTCCTATAGCATCCACAAACCGTCCTCTTGTGAAGTCTAGTATAATCAATTCTAAAGCATAAATGAAAAGTAAAAATCTAGGCATAGAAACCTGATTTATAGTTCTTAAGTTACCTTTCAGACTGAAGTGTCAAGAATGGAGTACCCAGCTCAATAAAATGCTGTAGTAATTTGTTCAGGACATGAAGCTCCGTATTTCTCTAAGTTGTAATCTGGATGCTCTTTGGATCAGATGTAGAAAACGTACTTTGGAGGGGGTGTGAGCATACTCATTGCAGCTGATAGCGCCTCCTTAAAGCCATGACATCATTTCCTGGGTAGTGTAGGATGCATGAAAGGGTGTACCTTTGTTAAGGAGAAGCCACAGGTGCAGCAAGGATGACCTAGCCTTCTCTGAAGCACCTTTCCTGTTTTGGATTCTAACAGCTGCTCACCACTTTTGTAAGCCACCAGAAATTCAACTCAAGCCATCACAGTGAAAACTTTTAAAATACTGTAATATTAGCCCAAAAAAAAAAAAAAAAAAAAAAAAGGCATCCAATTCCTAATCCTCAATATGAAAGCATAGTAGCCATAAACCTCAATTGTCAATTCTTGAGGAAAATGTCACTGAAAAGTATGGTAAGCCACCAAATACAATAATCATTGTCAATGTAAGGGCAATTAAAAAAAGAACTTGACTTGTGTTTGTCCTTCTTCCCTTTTAAAAAAAGTTCCCATCCTTTTTTTCCTTCTGTTCAAGGGCCTAATTGGATTTTGCATTTAATAATTTGTTCTTTTATCAAGTAAAACGCAATGTCAGAAATCAATCTAGGAACACCAATCTTTGATGAATGTGGTACCTTAAATTTCTCTTTGAATCCAGAGTGAAACTCGCTGAGACTCAACATGTAAAACTGATGGGAAAGCAGGTACATTATTTATGATATTGCATGGTAATATTTTTCACTAAACTATTCCAAATAGTCACAGAATTAATATCTTTTGTAATGCAAAAAGTCCTGCTTATTTTTTTTAATTTTTATTTTATTTTATCGAATTTCTACCCCGCCCTTCTCCTTGTTAGGACCCAGGGCGGCACACAGGCATTATTAAAGCCACAATAAAACAATATACATCGTTAAAAACATATTAAATTATTAAACCCGTGCTAAAAAACCCATTTAAAACCCTGCCTAATTACAATTTATACATAAAAAGTCAGAAATGGGGGGCTATGCTAGGCCGGCCTGTTGGAATAGAAATGTCTTAAGACGTTGGCGGAAGAGGCGGAGGTCCGAGTGCGTAGGTCGGGGGGTAGGTCGTTCCAGAGGGCCGGGCCCGCCACAGAGAAGGCCCTTCCCCTGGGTATCGCCAACCGGCATTGCCCGGCCGACGGCACCCGGAGAAGACCCTCTCTGTGGGAACGGATCGGACGAAGGGATGTATGGGGCAGGAGGCGGTCTCATATATAAACGCTTAAACGTTTTCTTTCAAAAGAAAACGCTTAAACGTTTTCTTTCAAAATAGCCAGCTGTTGATCTATTTCAACTTCTAAGCTATGGGTCCAAAGGGTAAATCAGCTGCTGCCCTGAATACTCACATTTTTCTGTAGTCATTATTTCAAGCAGAAATGTGTTTGTTGCTTAAAAAAAGAAGAAAATGACTCAAAATTTAATTCCATGTGAAAACATTAAAATTCTTTCAATGAAATCTGAATTTATGCACTTCTATCAAATGTGCAGGTTTACATCCCACAAATATTTATTAGGCAGGCAGTACACAATATTTTTTTCTTAACTTAGGATAAATGCATTACAAAAAAAGCAATGGGGATTTTGGAGTCATTCCTTTTAATTGGATGTGTGCATGTGTGTGCGAGAGGCAGGGTGGAGGAGAACAATAGGGTAGTTCATCTTCTTTGTACTGTATGTCAAAACTAAATTAAAATTTATAAGCAGTTTTTGTTTTCTCACCAGAAAAATAGAAATGTTTCCATGGTTGAATAAATGTTGCCCACTTTTGAATTGGCTCTTTAAACAGCAGTATTGCCAGAAGTTTCCCCCTGGAAGCAATTCAATACTTAAATCTTCTTTTTTAAAGAGGAATATATAACCTCTGTGTGCTGTAATACTGTGTATTACAAATTTGATAATACATGCATTTACCATTAAGAAACCAAACAGTTATTCAACAACCAAAATATAAAACTTCACAAGAAAATGTGACTCACAATGCTGCATGTCTGACATCATATCAAAATAAAATTTCCAGTAAGTGTTTTTGCTCAGTGTCCTTTCTCAATTTAACATAAGTGCCTTCCTCAATGTTTACCCAAACCAGTAGTGGTTTGGCAGCCTGGGTCGCCAGAACCGGCTGGTCAGATAGTTGCAAAAGGTGATCACATGACTCCGGGACACTGCAACCACCATAATTGCCAAGCATCTCAATTTTGGCTATGTGACCATGGGGATGCTGTAATGGTTGTACATGTGAAAAATGGTCATAACTCACTTTTTCCAGTGTCGGAACTTTGAACAGTTACTAAATGAACTGTTGTAAATCAAGAGCCACCTGTATATCGTGTGCAACAAATAGTCTTTTATTTTCTCCTTATATTTCAAGTATTAACATTCACATAACCATTCTAACTTATTAAACACTACCAATAGCCAGAACAAAAGAGAAGGTACTATTACCAATTCTCTAACTATAACCATCATCCAATTTTTCTTTAAAATAATTGGAGCCAATGCTGAGAAAAGCTTCTTAACTGTGTGGGACAGAAAAAGAGGAATTCCAAAATAAACAGAATTATTATTTCTACTTCCTCTCATCTTGTGAATGGTTAAAAGCCCCGGATTACAAGCTGAATAACCAACATGGTACATAAGCCAAAAAGCAATTGTTCAGATTCATTTTCTTGTCTCAAGAGACTAATAGGCAAATTATCTTGCATGCTATAGTGAAAAAGAAGTGTCTACCCTAACATTAAAATGCAGGCAATAAATTTCAACTTTTTTAAAAATGCCATTTACAAAATGCAATGGCAGAAAATGTATGAATATCCCTTTTTCACCAGCTTGCTCATTCACATTTCCTTCTATAGCAATCACACAAGTTGTTAAAAATGACTACTGCCAACCATTCTTGAAAGCATATACCCCTTCTACTTCTATACCTAATTGGAAAAAATAATTTTGCCAAGAATTATCCAGTCTAACAAAAATTAACAATTGATAAAGCCACTCATTCATCTAAACTAGGTAAATTAATAATTATCTATTTTGCATTCCAATTCTCAAATTCAATGCTAAACTTGTAATTCTACCACTCTATGATTTATTTTAAAATACACATGATCAGCTTTAAGCCTTACTAACTCATTATGACTCGCTTCTTTTCACAAGCATTTATCATATCCTTCATTCTGAAACCACAAAACATCAATGTGGCATCTTAGGGCTCATTCCCTCGCCTGGCATTTCCAGATGGTTATATCTGCTTTCCATCACTTCCATCTAGAAATGGCGAATTTTCAGCAATTCCTTTATTATAGCCTTGATTTCTAATTTCTGGTATTTGATTATATTGTATACTAGCTATACCCGGCCACACGTTGCTGTGGCCCAGTCTGGTTAAATGGCCAACCAATCTGTGTGTAGATCTACACCTGCACACATACACCCAACCACCATATAAGCCCCAACCTACCTACCTACTGTATTTTTCTCTCTCACTCTCTATCTATCCCTCTACCTACCTACCTACTGTATTTCTTTCTTTCTCCCTCTACCTACCTACCTACCTACCTACCTATTGTATTTCCCCCTCTCTATCCCTCTACCTACCTACCTACCATATTTCTCCCTCTCTATCTATCCCCCTATCTACCTACCTGCCTACCTACTGTATTTCTCCCTCTCTGTCTATCCCTCTACCTACCTACCTACTGTATTTCTTTCTTTTTCCCTGTATCTACCTCCCTACCTACTGTATTTCTCCCTCTCTGTCTATCCCTCTACCTCCCTACCTACTGTATTTCTTTCTTTTTCCCCTCTATCTACCTACTGTATTCCCCCCCTCTACCTACCGTATTTCTCGCTATCTATACACCTACCTACCTACCTACGGTATTTCTCCCTCTCTGTCTATCCCTCTACTTACCTACCTATTGTATTTCTTGCTTTCTCCCTCCACCTATTTCTCCCTCTCTATCTATCCCCCTACCTGCCTACCTACTGTATTTCTCCCTCTCTATCCCTCTACCTATCTACTGTATTTCTCCCTATCTATCCATCCCCCTACCTATGTACCTACCTACTATATTTCTTCCTTTCTCCCTCTACCTACCTACCTACCTACCGTCTCTTTCTTTCTCTTTCTTTCTTTCTTTCTTTGTATCTATCTATCTATCTACCTACCTACCTTATTTCTGCCTCTCTATCTATCCCTTGGGGGTCATCTAGTCCAACTCCCTGCTAGGCAGGAAGCCCTATACCCATGATGGCGAACCTATGGCACGGGTGCCACAGGTGGCACACGGAACCATTTCCTAGGCCACTCGAGGCATTGCCCTGTCAGCTTCAGTTTGTATGTGTGCCCTGGCCAGCTGATTTAGGCCTTCTTTTGAGGCCATTTTTTGCCCTCTGGAGGTGGGGGAAGGCTGTTTTCACCCTCCCCAGGCTCCTATAAACCCTCTGGAGCCTGGGGATGACGTAAAAAGCATGCCAAATGCAGGGGGTCATGCACATAGCATTATGGATGTGGCACACCTGTGCACATCGCCCCTGCACTCCCCCTGCTATTGACACGTGAGCCAAAAAAGGTTAGCCATCATTGCCCTGTACCATTTCAGACTAATGGCTATCCAACATCTTCTTGAAGACTTCCAGTGTTGGGGCATTCACAACTTCTGGAGGCAAGTTGTTCCACTGATTAATTGTTCTGTCAGGAAATTTCTCCTCAGTTCTAAGTTGCTTCTCTCCTTGATTAGTTTCCACCCATTGCTTCTTGTTCTGCCCTCAGGTGCTTTGGAGAATAGCTTGACTCCCTCTTCTTTGTGGCAACCCCTGAGATATTGGAAGGCTGCTATCCTGTCTCCCCTAGTCCCTCTTTTATTAAACTGTATTTCTCCGTCTCTCTATTCCCCTATCTACCTACCTACTGTAATACAATAATACAATAGCAGAGTTGGAAGGGACCTTGGAGGTCATCTAGTCCAACCCCGCTGCTCAAACAGGAGACCCTATGCCGTTTCAGACAAATGGTTTTCCAGTCTCTTCTTAAAAACACATCCAGTGTTGGGGCATCCATAACTTCTGGTGGTAAGATGTTCCACTGGTTAATAGTTCTCACTGCCAGGAAATTTCCCCTCAGTTCTAGGTTGCTTCTCTCCTTGATTAGTTTCCACCCATTGCTTCTTGTTCTGCCCTCAGGTGCCTTGGTGAATAGCTTGACTCCCTCTTCTTTGGAGCAACCCCTGAGATATTGGAAGGCTGCTATCATGTCTTCCCTAGTCCCTCTTTTATTAAACTGTATTTGCTGTCAGATGGGTGATTCTTGGTTAGTTTGGTTCAATTCGTATTAAACAGTTTAAAGCAGCTGCCTGCCTCCGTTTTTTTACCTCAGAGAACAGTCCTGAGCAGAATTCCCCCCCCCCCCTCTATGGGCCACCTGGGAGTTTGCTATCCTCTGTGCCTTTTTGGCCCCAAGAGGCCCCCGTATGAAGCCTCTTCCAACACTGACAGTTGAAAAACAGTTTGATGGGCGTGGCTACAGGGATGTTAAATCACATTTCAGTGGGTACATTTTTGTGTGTGTAATTTGTACACAACACATGCGTGCTAGGCACAAAATGAGTAGCTATTCTATTATCGGAAGTCCTTGGCTACATTGTCTGAAAGTTCGGTGTAAATCGGCCCAGTAGTTTTTGAGATTAGTCGATTCGTACAAACTATTTTACATTTTTATTTATATAGATAAATTGCATTTTCTAGGAACACAATTACAAAAAATTAAATATAAGGAAGATTTTAGTCCTCGTAATCTTTCAACTGTATAAACTACCTTAATAATATTCTTCAGACATAAAAAAAAATCAATGATCTTTCAAACGAATGTTTCAAAACTACTGTATTTTCACAATGGCAAAGAAATTCTATGCACTGCTTCTACTGCCTCAACAGTTCTAATGGATTAGCAGGAAAAAACACAAAAAAATCACAATTAGTCCTAAATGTGCATAAAATTATTTCCTATTGTAAACAACTTCTGGAATATTTACATTTTTCTATTGTATTCCCTGGCAAGCCCTCTTTTGGACATCCCCCTTGTCTGAAATTCCTTAATTCTGACAAAACAGACAATTGGAGAAGAAAACTAAGATTATCTTAAATTGGAAGTATGAACTTCCGTGTTTTAATTATCTAATAAAAGTACAACAAAGCATTACTAAGCATAAGGACATGTCACTGATTTCTATCAACTACAGAAATCTGTTATTGAGGATCTTGTGGCTACACAGACTTGAATGTTGAACTAGTCTGTCATCTCTAGGATATCCAGTCCCAAGAGCAACCATCTTTGCTAGAGAGAAGCAAGCATTTAATCTCCTGGTTCCTAAAGTGTCCTTCTAAGGCTTATTTATTATAGTAATTGACTAACATATTTGAGATATGCCTTTTAACCCTTTTTTTAAATAATAGGCTCAGCTACTATTATATTTAACAATTGTTTATATTATACTGTCAAAATAGACTATTTTGTGTATTACAAATATGCAGGCTATACTGTTGTGAATTTGATACTACAGGTAAGACTTTGACTTATGATTATTTGTCTAACAATTATAATATTGAACAGAAGGACTTATGATTGGTCCCCACTTACATTGTTGCAATGCACCTGAGGTCATATGACCAAAATTCAGGCAGCTGGACCCTACCTACACTAACACCACACGGGCATGTAAATCCCCCCCCCCAATCTCCTCCCTCCATGCCGTTTTGGACCCCTGTACTCTGCGGCCCCCCACACCTTATTTGACCTTCACCACCTTCTTTCTCCCACTGCTTATTAAGCATGGCCACTCTGGCCCTATATTGAGGCAGCTGCTGGAACCATACATGGCAGTTTGAGAGTCCTGGTGAAGATGGCCTGACATGGCCAGCAGCTGCCCCATGAGGGGCCAAGCTGGGCATGCCTCACCAATAGGAAAACAAGAAGATGGCAAAGGTCAGCTAGGATGTTGGAGTTCAGGGTGTAAGGGGCCCCAGAGTGCTGGACAACTGGGACTTCAAGCTGCACACATGCCTGCATGCAACACACCCCTCTTTCCTAGCTTCCCCGAATTTGCGTCACATGCAATACTCCATACTTGTCTAAATAGACATGGCATGAATATAAAAGAACACACAAGTTTAATATTTCTCAAGTTGCACTTTTTTCTAGCTCTTCCCATTCAGCAGCTTAAGGAACACCAGCAGTATCTGAATCTTTTTTAAAAAAAATAAAGGGCCAATTATTGTTTTTAATAAATACCAAAATCATGGCAGTGTATTGTGTTCTAAATCTTTAGGCTAAAATGCTAAGGCCTTCTCCCTATAGTTGTTAAAGGTTGCAGCTCAGCTTGTTTGCATTACCTAACAAAGTGCAGTACAAGGAAGCATTTGCTTTGTTTGACTTATCTAACAAAATATAAGGAAGTATGAGGTTCCTTGTTTGAATTATCTAACTAAGTACAAGGAAGCATCACCAAGGTAGGAGCATGTCACTGTTTTGTGCCAACTATAGAAATCTGTGCGACTGCAGATTTGAACTTTCCATAGACAGATGCCATCTCAAACTAGGATGTTCTGTCCTAAGAACAACAAAAGCCTAGAGGCATTTAAAATGCAAATCTTAGCTTTAGCTAAGTAACCAACTTACTAAGATGCCAATATGTTTTCAAGATATGAGATAATCCTCAAATATTGTAAAATATATTCCAGAATATGTATGAGAAATGTGAATTTATCCTAATCCTTTTTCATTTTTAAAGCAACAATAGCTTTTTGGGAGATAAACCATGCACCTTTTTCAAATCCATCTCACTTGTCACTTAATCTTATATTTTTAGCATGGACACATGTACAAACATAACAGGAATGTTAAAATTACAAATTAGAAATATCTTAATACATATTGTATGAACAAAATTCTACTCATCCAAGAGCTCCCAAGTTGAAATCTGTTGCAGATGCTCAAAACTAAATTTCAACAGCAGGTGGGAGTAGAGGTGATAAGAATTCACACCATCATTGATTTAAATCCATTTGAGTAAATTTTATAGAACTCAGCAAGGCTTATATTGAATAGATAAGCATGCAATTGTGCTAAAAAGTAGAAGCCAAGGAAAACGAGTGGAATTTAATTCTGTTCAGAAATGTTTAAAAATGTAATAAACTAGATAAATGTAACAAAATACTTTTGAAAGAAGTAAAAGACAAATGATTCAGTTATCAAGTCCTGTTTATATTTTATTAAAATGAGGTAAAACTCATTCGCACATGTATGCATATCACTTGATTTCAGATAAAAAAAATCAACTTGCCTGAAAAGCATGGTTTGATGTATGGATGAATGCTAACTACAGCTGCTGCATCCTGTCCTAATCAATTCTTCTCCTACATTGTGATGATCAAGGCAATATGTTGCACTGTTTATTTATAAAGAACCCTACAAGCAAAAAGCCTTGTACCAAGTTTCTATGCTTAAAAAAAGGAGACAATTTATTCCTTTGTAAAAAAAACAAAACAACTTTATTTCTATCACGCAATTCAAAAATACTCAAGTGACTTACTTTTTCAGAATGTATGTTACAATATGGTGACAAATTTTGAAATCTTTGAAAATATTTATGAACGTATTTCAAATCTCATATTAATCAGCCCCTTAAAAACAAGTATTGGGATATTTTAATTAAAAATAGATATTTTATTTTCTTACACATTTATTTTATAAACAGTTAAAATTTCAAAGTGCTTAAGAGTGGAATGATCCAAAATAATTATGCCAACTTTTCAAAATTAGTTAAATTGATGTTAAAGAGATTGCAGTTAATCAGGACAATCTGCTCAACTATGAGAAGTTAACACTGTGAAACATTGCACTCATTTTCACAGGCCTTCAATTATTTATGATTTAGTCACCGACTTGCAATATTAACAGTAGTTGCATGACTTAACTATGTTTTCATTCCTAGTTGTACAAATTGGTTTTGCTCAAATTCAGTCTTTGCATTTTTAAAAAAAATTGAAACAGCTTGCAGTTTCTCCAAAAATAATTTTTCTAATACATTTTGAATTGTTCCACTTAACTCAGTACCTAACTTATATAACCATATAAAGATTATGCCACTGCATATGTTACTGCTGTACAGTGTGGATGAAATTCTGAATCTTACGGTCAGGTACAACTATTTCTACACATTATGTATAGCTGTATTGGCCAAGCCAGCCACTAACAAAAGCACACATACTTGCACACAAGTAAAATACAAACAGTATTTTACAGATGTATAAACATAAAAATACAAGTTCTGTATAATACCGAAAGTTCTGTTATACATTAACATCAAAAAGAAATAGCCTAGCTTTTTATTAGTAAAATGCCAAAACAGTTTAGATTGCATATGAACACCTTCCTAGACAGAGAGCAATAGATAAAGAACCATGATGGAGTAGGGTTTAGAATGGCTACCACTCATATGACACATAAAATCCATTTACTTAATAGAATACTTCAGATGAGACAACTTTAAATGTATAAATGAAAAACATTCTAACAACTCATTTAAGTAGCTGCATTCTTTTTTTAGGATTGTGCAACTCCTGTATTGTAGTCATGTAATTCTGGAAGTAAGCATGGCTGTTTTAATGAAGCTAAACAAGTGGTAATCAACCTGGTCCCTACTGCCCACTACTTGGCGTTCCAGCTTTCTTGGTGGGTGGTAGGGGTTTTGTCAGATACTGAAGCACTTACTTTTTAAAAATTTAATTGACTTCCTTACTTTATAAATCACCATTATTGTTGAACCGGTGAGAGGTTAGAAAATTTTACTAACAGATACAAAAGTGGGCGGTAGGTATAAAAAGGTTGACTACCCCGAGCTAAACAGATGATGCAACATTCTCAAGAGTAACTTTTCAGAACTGAATGCAAAACTTTGCAGATCCATTTTATTGATTCATTAGCATCATGCTCTAATCTCACATTCTGGTTGCTCGCAAGAGCAAGTGGCAATTCATACATTAGAAATGTACAAATTATTTTATATACTGAACAGATACTACACAACTAATGTATTTCAGGTTTCAGTTCTACACAATTAAGTTTGCAGAAACCCCAGAAAGCAGTGGCTGCTTCTTCTTGAAAGGAACATTTTATCGGTACCTCAACCAGACAAATCCATGAAGAATTTAGCATGCTATGTGAAGCATGAATATGCCAAATGAATGACAGAGCCTTAGTTAGCTACATCATGTCATAGCAGCCCTGTGCATGTCAAGTTAGAATTTGTGACTTTTTTTTTTTTGCCATGCTGATCCAGCAATCAGATTAGTGAGCCAGGCTGGGCACTAATGCTGTTCCATTGGCTCCTTCTTTTATAGTTGTAACAGTCAGTATTTTTTTCAGGCAATATGAAGAAATAATTTAGAAATGGTAACATCATAGCAATGAACGAAAGATAAGATGAAATTAAAGGCAGTAATGTCAAGGAAACAAGTAGCAAATTTTATCTGAAAGTGTCTTCTGAACTTGAAAAAAATGCAAATTACAAGTGGATCAATAGGATATGCTACACTATGAGCAGCTGACAGTAGAAAAGGGACATAGAATATACTAGCCTTGTTCTACTCGCCCCATACAGGATTCCCCCTCTGGAATTCTTCTCCCCCCAGATGTTGGTTTGTCTGAAACCAAGAATAATCCAAACATTCCAGATTTTGTTTTCCTTAAATCTTGTCTAATGTGAAAGTGTAAGGAAGAATTGACAAATAAATTCATGTTGTTTTTGAATTGGGGAATGCTATACTTTTTACAATGCAATTATAGAAGGTATTTTGATAAAATGGTAGAACATGATTCAATAACCATAAAATCCAGCTTGTATTTAGTAACTGGATATTCACTAAAAATGCAACATGTATTTAAGCAAATTATATTCAAGGTAATCATTTCTAGCAAATTTCCCAAGATTATCTGTAATACGATGCACAATTATTTGGGGAAAGTCAGTGTGGTGTAGTAGTTATGGCATCACTAGAATCCAGGAGACTGGGCATTCTAGTCCCTCTTTAGGCACTAAGAGTGGTGGGCAATTTTGGGTGAGCCAGACAATGGCAAACCACTTCTGGAATCTTGCCTAAAAATTGAAAGGACTTGTACAGGCCATTGTCATGAATCAACACCAATTTGAAGGCAGATGTACACATACAGATGTGGGGTAAATCCCACAATAAATCACTGGATTGATCATTTCCATTATGTCTTAAATTGTATTTTTGGGGGGGGGGGAATCTGTTGGGATCCTAATTTCAATTTCTCCTTACATCAACCTATGGTAAATCAATATGCATTAGCACATCAGTTTGTTTGGTGAGATAGGTGCGAGTGCATTTTTGAATATGTGCAGATTTGCAGTCATTTTGGTAAGTAAAAATAGCCCATCTGTAGAAGTTAAAAATACTCTTGGTAAAAAAACAACACTTGCTTAAAGATTACATTTCTTGATTTTGACTAGCATCTAAGAATAGTAGTAGTACTATTACAAAGTAGTAAGAATAGCAGAGACTGTGGGTTGTTTTTGCTGACAATCAAATACTGGAAGGTATTAATCCAAACAGTATTGTAAGGATAAGAGGAAAACTCAATTTACTTGTTAAAAATCTCAGATTGCCACCCTAAATCTTCACTTTAAAATCTTTAAATAAAACATAGTTCTTAAAGAAACAAGGACAATCATGAACATATTTGCAACTGATCCTGTGGATGGCTTTTTAAAGTTACCATCCACATATTAAATTTTCAAAGAGTCAGTTGTGTCCCTAGAAAATTGTTGCACCATGCAATAAATCAATGACTGCTAGTAGCCAAATTTATATAAACATTTATCTTCATAATTACATGCACACAAATTGCTTACTTGATTGCAAACTAATCCAACACCCATGCTTTAAATCCATGATCCATTTACCTGCATTACAACTAGGCCATTTTTCACACCTTACTTACAATACAGAAATGTATCAGGAATTATCTTTAATTCCAAAGAATTAAACAGTTGCAAGTAATTATTTCACAGAAACTAATATTCCAATCAAATTCATCCCAATGATATTCTTTAACATACTGTAATTCTTAGTGTACAAGGGTAATACATATTTCAACATACTTAATAGCAATGAAGTGATGTCCTAGGAATTAGTCAAAATTTTTCTGGGGTAATGATCTTTGGAAAAGGTCTATTTATTTGTCCATTATATTTATATATTCTAATTTTCCTCCAAAAGCGCAATACAATTTGTAAGAAAATTATTTCACTTCTGCAATAACACCTGTCAGGTAAACTGAGCTGGGAACTAATGATTGGCCCAAAGAAACTCCCAGTGAGTTTCCAAGGCAAACTTAACACCCTAGCCTCTACTACTACATCAGAATGGCTTTTTATTGCTGTTGCATTTTACTGGCTTACCCTTCCATTTTATTATGCAACTTTTAAAGGCAGAAAGAAAAAAAGCAAGAGTGTACAAACACCCAGAGGACTCGGGAGATTAAGTCACATTGTAAAACCGCCCGGAAACGTGACGAGTGGCACATACATTTACTAAACTACAAAGAGTGGGGAAAGATGCAGAAAAGAAGATGAATGCTTTATAAACGCGTATAAATAGCAACGCAACCCCTCTCATCGCTAATAAAACGGGGTCGGGTTCACATTTTAAAGCCACTATCGAAGACTTTAGAAACTTTTCAATGGACGTGAGTCAGCGCCATCAGGGTTGGAGAGTAGAATACACTGGTGGCGATCCTCTGCTGTGTATCTACTATACACACGTGAAAGCGGCCTTGGGCCTAAAATCTGGAGCAGCAGCCAGGGAAGGAGTGGGTGGGAAGAGAAAGAGGCGGAGGAAGAGGAGGGTATTTGTGCAGTACGGAGCGCCTCCACACGAGGCCCCGAAACCGATCAATAACCCTCCATCCAGCTCGTGTGGGCAGCCCAGGAAAAGAGGGAAACACGGATCACTCCAGCGCCCGCCACCTTCCTCAAGCCGTCTACCACGCCTCCGCCGCCGGTCGAACAAAAAACCCGCTCCTATCTTTGTCTCCCCCCCCTTCCTCGCCTTTCCTGCCCGCGCCTCTCCTCACACCTCGGGCTTGGGAGGGAGAAGCCGCTTCGGCCTCCCGTGAACAAAGAAGACCAGCCCACCCTTCCTGCCACCCCTTCTCTCCCCGGGCCGCTTTCCACCCGCCAAGTCCGCCGGGTGGGTTGATAGGCGGCCGACAAGGCACCGGAACCGGAGCCGAGCTTTCAGGACGGCTGGGGAGAGAGAAGGGGGGCGGGGGGCAGGGGGCAGGCGGTCTCCTCAGGTTCCTTCTTCACTCCCGCCCGTAGCGAGAAAGAGGGGCGGTAGCGTCGGCAGCGCCGCCAAGGTAAGGCAGACTCTGCCTTCTCTTCGAACCGACCCTCGTCCCCGCCGCCGAGGGGCGTCAATCCACCCCGACCACCCCCTCCCGCCATCTCTCTTTCCCTCTCCCGCCAGAAACCACCGCAGCGGAGCCGGCCGGCCGGCCTGTATGGGGGAGGGAATGTAAACAAACGGGGTTTTATAGCTACCTCAGCTCGAGTGTGCCGTGTGCATCTCCCTCTCCGCTCGGTACCAAACCGCCGCGCGCGGGTGCCGCCTCCTCCTCCCACTCCGCAGTGTTGCTGCTGCTGCCGCTCCTACTACTACGACAGCTAGCTGCTTGCTACTTTCCCAGGGCCTCCGCTACGCCATTCATCAAAACCGCTTACGCCGGGCGCCGACCTTCTGCCGAAGCCGAGCTGTCGCTTGGCGCGCGGCTAAACTACGCAACCTCACCTCCCCCCCGCCTCTGCAGGGCCGATGCGGAGAGTAGTGGCCCTACGCAAACGGCGTAACTGCGTTAGCGGCGGCAGCTGCGGCACTTCGCAGAGGAGAGCATGCGCAGTGGAGCGAGGGACTTTTATCCGAAAGAGGCTGTTTTCTTTTTCGCGCGGCGTTTACTGGATTATTGGTGGGGGGGAGGCTGTTGTTGGGGAAGCCGCTTGTAAACCAGTGTACAACGAAGCCCGCCCACTTTGCAGCCTTTCTTCGCTTTTGGCGTGTAAATGAGAATCCCGGATATTTCACGGCTTCCCTGGAAAGAGGAATTGGAGTAAAAGTTTTAAGTATTCAAGGGTGGAGAAAGAAAAAGAATGAAAATACATGGTTTGCACAGGAAGAACAGAGAATAAAGCTAAAATGAAGGCCACAAACGGAATCAGCCCAATTCATACATTGCTTGGTTCCTAAGTGGGCCATTTCTTTTGGGCTTGTTCTGTGGTTTGTAAATGAATCTGCCGTGTTGGACTTTGAATTATACCTAACAGCCATTTGACTTGTATCCCAGTTCATGTCCATTTTTGGTTAATCTTGGAAAAGCCAATCAGGTTCTCCTTGGATAAAAGTTCACTGGAAACTAGTAGGCTATATTGGGAAACAGAAGAAAATCCCAGAGGACTGCAACTGGCAACTTCCATTTTGAAGCCAAGAAGTGTACTTGAATGTGCCTAAGTCACCAAAGAATTGAACTCAATTGAATCATTTTAGATGATTAATAGCACCTTCAAAACTCTCATTCCCTGTCAAATGTTGGATCTTCATTACCAGGAGAAAAAAACCAAACCTTTCAAGATACATGTGGGAAGAATTACAGAATCTTCTTTGAAACTCTAATATGAAAAGACTTAATTCATCAAATAATGTCCACATTTAATAGTAATCCAGTAGGTCCATATCAGAAGTGTTACTATACCAAGCACAAAAAGTTGATATGTTTGTCCTACTTTGTGATGATACTTTAATAAATTATTGTCCCAATGGATATTCTTCAGGAGTTATTTTTCAGACTGGGGCCATTACTGTAAAATGAATATTGAAAATCAAAAAATGCCTTTATCATAACCATCACTTGACTTCATTCCTAAAAATATATGTGGAATGCTGATGTCAGCTACCTCTCTAACCCATGGATTCTCACAATTAAAAAAAAATGCTGTAGAAATCAATTTTGGAGGAATGGGGAAAACAGCTGCACAATATTCTTTGGCAGCTCTAAAAGTCACCATGAACTAATGAAAATCCAAGAGCATCACAATAGTTGAATTATGCAGTGCTTCACAACATACTGAGTAATATAAGTCTCTGGAGCAGCTATAACTCTTCTCAGAATTACAGCTGCTTTAAAAGGTTACAAATGTGCAAGTAAGTTTCTTTTAAATCATGATATATAGACCATACTGAGTTCACACAGCATATAATCAAAATTAACAACTGGATCAAATGCATATTACCTGAGTATTGGCTTTCAAACAAAAGATGTGAACAGCAGGGAAATGTCTCCTTTTTATTACACTTATTAGCTATTCAGGAGCTGCCATTCCAGTTCAAAAACAAAGGATCAGATCAGATTGAATGGGGGCCTATTCAACAATGCATCCATTGTCCAACCATTCACATAAGCTTCACTCATTTATCTCCCCTGTCCAAATGGCCCCTCCCACTGATTTCCTTCAGTGTCAGGTAAATGCCACCTTAGTTTGTTTCTTACAGGAGAAGGGAATCTGATTTTCAGCTTTGTCAGCGGGCGACGCCCAGGGGAAGGGCCTTCTCTGTGGCGGGCCCAGCCCTCTGGAACGACCTCCCCCCCCCCCCCCCCCATATTAGAACAACCACGGACCTCCGCTCCTTCCGTCTGAAACTAAAAACACATCTTTTTCGCTTGGCCGGCCTAGGATAGTCTCTTCTGATTGTTTAGGGATTTTTAGTAAATATTTGGGAATTTTAGCGCAGGGTTTTCTGTTTAATATGCCCTTTAGTCAGTATTTATGTATGTTTATTGTTCTATATTTTGTATCTTTTTCTAACTTTTTAATTCCCTGTGCCCCGCCTCGAGTCCCTTCGGGGAGAGAGAGCGGGTTATAAATAAAAATTATTATTATTATTATTATTATTCTCTTTCCTGAGCAATTCAAATCCATTTTTAAAAAAATTCAGCACTGCACTTAGGATCATATACAGAGAACTGGTTTTTTATGCTTGTTTTTATAGTTTTTTATTCAAAGCACCTTTCTTTAACCAGATGTTTTATCAGACTACAACTCTTGCAACCTGGTTGGAAGTGATGAGAACTAGTTTGAAAAACATCTGGAGAGCATTAGATTAAGAAAACTGTTCAGGTGTGTTATTGTTATTAAGGACGTAAAGTTAAGAAATAATCACGTGTTTGGGGGCAGCACATTCATATTAAGAAACATTTGTAGGATAAATCCAATCAAAAATTACAAAATGTAAATCATATATATGATTTACATATATATGTAAATCTCATATATATATGTGTGTGTGTATGTATGTAAAATATTCTATATAATGTTTTTTATGGACCTGGTTGACTTTATGGGACAATAATTGTCCTATAAATTCTATAGGCTATAATTTTTACACATGTTTATTAAAAAATAACAAGTCATATTGCAAAGCAAGGACAAAAATATGTTCAGTACTGCTCATTTACCAATTGAGAGCCCGGTTTCAGTATTGTTTGCAGATTGTATGAAGATGTGGAATATACTTTATTAACATAACAAAGTGTTCAGGTGTTCTGGTACTTTCAAAGTTATTGATGGATATGCTGAACATGTAGCAAATGGCTAAAAATTGGTATGTTTATACAAATAATTTTTAATTGCCTCATATGGTGGGTTGGCCCCCAAGTTTAATGATCTCTACCTCTCAGTTCCTCAGAATCTTCCACAGCCAATCTTCCACAGAATTTTCAAGAAGTCTATGGCAGGGGTCTCCAACCTTTGCAACTTTACGTCTGAAGGACTTCAGCTCCCAGAATTCTCTAGCCAGCAAAGACCTGAACTCCTTCAGACTTAAAGTTGCAAAGGTTGGAGACCCTGGTCTATGGTCTTCTTCCATTTCAGCCACATACAGTTAAGTCTAAGTTTGCAAGCTCTTCCAGTGGTTTTTGTTTCCTGTTGTGGGAGTTGTTTTATGTCAATTTCCACTTGGCAACTTTCAGAGGTTTGCTGGTATCTGCCATACTTTCCTACATTAAGCTCCAGCCCCTGCAGGATTGTGATTAGGATGGTTAATAGCTCTTTGGAATTTGAGAGCAGATTAAGGGCAGGTGAAGTTACACCCATTCAGAATGCAGCAGGTTTGGATCTGCATTCTTTATCTAGATACTCATAAAGGCAGTAAGATACTGCCACCACGCTAACACCCACATCATAGCTATTTGGAATATGCTAGCTCACAGACAACATCTAAAACATTAAAATTGTATGTGGGGTTTTTTTTGTGCATCATTTATAGTGTCCCAGTTAACAACAAGGTCTGAATTTTGTAATTCTGAATTGCAGAGGGAATTTATGGCATAATTTGGAAATATTTCAATATGAACTCTCTTGCCCCAGAAAAATGGTTGTACAGAGCAGAATGCTTTGGGGACAGCAGATAGATAATTCAGCAGTTTGGTTTTACTGACTTACCGTAACTCAGCCCATCCATTTAGATGGTAATGTATTGTGCTTTTTGGCTTTCATATAATCAACCAATTCTGCTGAATTTGTCCCCCACTCCAAGGTTTATTTTGCCAAGTTGAACTTGGAACTTCAGCCCTAAATTCCTGTCCATGTAGTACTCCACAACGGCTTAGCAGTTTGAGCAGCCCAGCTCTGTAAGTGTAGAACATCGAAGTGCAAATTTTAAAATAATAATCCATTCAGTTGCATGTAATTGACAAGAAGGTGGGAAAAGTAGAAGTTGAAAAAGAGAGTTTATTGCTATAATGGGCGCTAAGAACACGGTGCCTATTCAGCTTTTTTTTTCTTTGCAGTTCCTGAAGCAGTACCTTGACCATTGACAGTCAATTTAAGATGCTGTGATTATCCTGATTTTTGTGATTATCCTGATTTTGGAGATGACACATGTGGGAACTTTTACAAAGTAGATTGACACCAATGCCAGTTGAGGATAGGATGTTAGGCAGTGTGCACTTGATCCCAATCCACGTTCTTTAAATAATAAAGTATATTGTGCTGCTTCTGTATTAGACAGAAGATGTAATAACATACAACAGCTGTTTACTCAGTAATTACTATTTTGATAGGAATCTCAGCCGAGCTTCTGAAAGCTATTATCCTCCAAAAGGAAGTAGGGAATATATAAAATAAAAATATAAAAAAGCAGAAATTTAAGGTAGAATAGGTTATTTAAAATTGGGAGTTGGGGCTCCCTTGTTATTGCTTAATGTGAGTTTCTTAATAATGTGAGCTTAATATGTGTTTCTTTGATTCATGTAGGAAGTTAGCACCCACCCCTCTCTTGGAAGAATAAAATATTTTAGGAAATATTAAAAAGACAGAATATTATATTTCCCTGGATGAGAAATGGAGAAACATGTTTTTTAGGCAGGAAGCAGACTCACTCTTAATACCCCCCCACCCTCCTCAATAGCTCACAGCAGGTGTCAGAACTTAAGAGATAAAAATATAGTTAGGTCTATTTATAAGCAAATGCCCTCACCCAAGACCCAACAAAGGTAGGATTAGCCCTTTACCCATCTAGCAACAGAACTCACCACATGGCACCTGGGGAGATTACATCACCCAGGACGATTCAACCAAGTTTGGGACTCAAGACTCTACAAAGTTACCCCTGCATGGCCCCATGGAAGTTTGACAACCAATCAGAATACATTTCTTACACAGAAACAGAAAGCTCCAAGGCGGTGCCAAGAAAGGTATACATCTTTCTCTCTCCCACTGATGTGCTTTTTTTTTGCCCAGGATCTCAAACCATGTGGTCCTGTCCACCATTAAACCATCTTTCCAAGCAGTCTCCATATTTCTAGTGTCTTTCTTCCCATTTGGAACTGAACCCAGATGGACATTTTTTCCAAGAATGTGGCACCCAAAGATGGGACTCCAAACTAACCTGACCAATGCACCTGGCCCAAGTAAGCTTCCCTTGCCGGTACAGACCCATTGAGTCTGTGGGTGAGTTTTCCTGGACCTTGGCCATTTGAAACAAAGGTTTTAAAGGGGATTTGAATGTTGAGCTCGAAGGCTGCTTGGAAAGAAGGTGTGTACCTCTAAATTTTAACTTTAAAAACCCAGGAGGTGAGAGTATGTGTTTCTCTGTGTGAATGTGCTTGAGAAAAAAAAAACCTTCTCTTTCACAGCTGGATCTTGCTCCCTCTGTGCCTTTCCCAGCCACAGAAAGGATCTGGTCAACCAACAGAGCCTGGAAAGTATAGGTGATCAGGACACAGTGCAAAACCTTCTGTTAAGAAATGAAGAGAGTATATAGGAAGGGTTGAAAGGCAAGTGAGAGGTTCACTTTTGGGTGACATATGGGCTGCTGAATGCCCAGATACAGGCAGTTACATAGATGACCCTACACAGAAGGTGCCAGGTTTTGACCTTCATCAGCATTGGTCAACTCTGAATAGGATCCGTACCCAACCTGGTGTCTGCCAGGACCGATTATTTAAGTGGGATCTTGTCTCTACCCTCAGTGTGACTGTGGTGCTCCTCACAACATATCCATCACATTGTATCAGAATGTCCATCAACAGCTTACTCCGACCCAATGTCTCATTTTTTCAACATAGACCACCCTGTCCTTCAATGGCTGGGTGGACTGGACATTAACATTTGAACCACTATAACCCCGTGTATTTGCCATACGCTAAATAAATACATAAATAGGAAATACCATTGGCGATCCCTTAGTTGCTGATAGATCTCTCTGGTGAATCTGAATTAGGTGGTTAAGCATAGTGGCAGGAGTTTGCATGTGCTTACGGTTTGGTAAGGTATAAAAATCCAGTCTTGAAACCACGTTAATGCTTCTATACCATTAACAGCAGCTTGATCTGCAGAAATCAGCCCAGATTTTCCTTAATAGTAAATACTGTACAAAAAAATAATTACAGTACGTATTGATAGTACTATGAAAGTTTGAATTATGCAATTCCAGCTATGTTTCTGCACGTTATAAGTACAGTATTCCTCTTTGAAGTGTATGAATCAGGATGTGAACAATTCAAATCTCTTTTTACTGCTTTGTCACCCAGGCCTATATTAACCATGAAGGACTGTAATACCACAAATTATTTATGTATTTATTTACTGGTATTTATATTGCCACTCCAGTCTAAAAAGACTGTATCTGACTTATTCTCTGGTCTCTCCTTACAGAGTCAGATTGAAACACAAAATGAATAACAGCAATCTCCCTTAATAATAGAACCCATGCTCCTTCACAGAGTCCTGGTGCAGCATCAGATATCTTTAGTTATCTTAATGTTTCCCACGGCCCTGGAGCTGTGTCTTAATTGCCTTCTGAAACAATAGCAGAATGGAGTGTCCCTGATGCTATTGTTTTGTTTCTTGCAGCAAGTAACTTTCCCCCCAATTTCATTAGGAGATAAAGGTTTTCAAATGTATCTTGATCACATCAGGTAATTGGCCAATTGAATGGATATGCACCATTCATATACATAGTGAAGAGATCTGATTTTTACCTTTAAAAGAAGTTTCCTGGCAAAAGTAGCTAACCCTCCTCCATAGCCCTCTCAAATTTCTCCATACCAATTCACTCCCAGAATTAATCTGCTAATGTAATGGGTGAAAGCTAGCAGCTTTTTTTAAGGTTAAAATCTGACCCCTCTACATTTACAACTAGGAAAGATGCCTGCTTATACAAATTTGGCTGCAGCTATCCCTTTGCTTTAGGCTCCTTGAGTTAAAAATAGCAGTGTTGAAATAATTGTGGCGCTTCCTTTGTGCATCACACTACCTATCCCCAGCTGCATTTTAGCCTGATGTTTCCTATGAAAGTCATCTGCTTCTTTTCCAAGTCTTTATGTAGTTGAGCAGGGTTATCAGATCTGAGCTGTGAACAACATACAACTACACACTGCAATGCAGTATAATTTTCTATATTTCTTTGCTGCTATCTAATGGTTGTTTGGATTTTTGTAGCTTGGATCTGTCAGTCAAAAGTTGAAGTTTCCAAAGACTTAGTTTAGAAGCAGAGAGACAAACGAAAGTATTTATTTTAATAGTACCCTCCTTTCTGACTCTCCTGCATATATCACACATTGCAGCAAAAGTCAAACCAGCATGAAGTTATTTTAAAAGCACAACAGCATACCTTGGTTTGAAATAGCAGCAGTTTAATTGTTTTGACAGCATGAAAATGATCTTTGGTTATTTCTATTGTAAGGCTATCAGAAATGGGTTGCAAAACTCCAAACAACCCAAGTTTTCTATGTTGCCATTTTTGTTTCCAGATTTTTAGTCAAGTTCTGGTAGCTTAACGTTCATTCTTTTATTTTCTTAAAAGTTTGGAAAGATTTTTACTTACCAGAAACTGATAAAAACAAATATAGAAAAGCATGATCTGCTGCCTGGTGTGTCCCCCCCCCCCCCCCCAGTTGTAGATATATTGTTTCTGAATAAGTTGGGGATTGGTTAAATGTTTTAAACTCCAGGCATGTATTTGTGCACTTATTCCAGTCATGGAGAATCTACAGAGGAGATGAAGGTTATCAAATATTTGGATTGTTGGATTGTTCAAAATTATGTTTTTATTTCTTTGTTCCACCTTATCAAAGAAGTTATTCTGAAACATCTGATTCAATAATAATCAGTAGTGTTGAATGAGTCTATCTCAAATGAGGTCAATTATTTCATTATTTGAGTCTAAATATTCAGTTGACAATATGTTCATTTGATTACAGTTGTTTTTAGACCAAATTTCTCAAGCTTTTTTAAAAGCACAAGTGAAATTAGGTTAAAAGTTCTTGCTGAATTTTTCAGCTTATCCACTGTCTGCTAACTCAATTTTCCCATTAAGATTTATGACAATGATGGCGAATCTATGGCACGGGTGCCACAGGTGGCACGTGGAACCATTTCTTAGGACATGTGAGGCGTTGCCCTGTCAGCACTAGCGCGCATGTGTGCGCTGGCCAGCTGATTTAGGCCTTTTTTGAGGCCATTTTTCGCCCTCTGGAGGCTTCAGGGAGGCTTCTGAAGCCTTTGGAGATAGGGAGGGGAGGCTGTTTTCACCTCCCCAGGCTCCTAGAAAGCCTCTGGAGCCCGGGGAGGGCAACAAAAGCGTGCCAAAAGCAGAGGGTCACGCACATAGCATTATGGGTGTGGCACACCCATGCAGGACCCCACTTGGCACCTGAGCCAAAAAAGGTTAGCCATCACTGATTTATGATGTCAGTTCCATTGATGGTTAATAATGGTTTCTTTGAATGTTTACAAATTGTGAATGAAGTCTAGTCAAAATTTATGTATTAGATTTTGTTAAATTCAACTTGACAATTAAGTACATTTTATTTATTGATTGGTTTTTTCTAAGGAGACTGGTATGGTACTGATTTGTTAATATGCTTAATTATGTTACAGTGCTTGTATATAGTTTAAAAATAGATTTCCTTTTGATTTAGAATGTTGCTGCTGTCATATTTAAATAGCTTTCATAAAATTCCTTATTATAAATGTATCAAAAAACTTTATTTGATTTTATAGATGGCTAACAAAGGTCCAATATTTTTTTAAATTCTTTCTACCTTCTGTAACAGCACATAGATCTGGGGTGTCAATCTCAAGGCCTGCGGGTTGGATCTGGCCCATGGAGTGCTTAGATCTGGCCCATGGGGCTGCCCTGGAAACAGCAGACTGACCCACAGTGCCTCTGCCAGTGAAAACGGAGCTCAGGAGGGGTGCACACTGCCTTACTGGGCTCCATTTTCTGCTGCGATGGCCTGCAGCCCTCTGCCAGCAAAAACTGGCACGCCCTCCCTCCCTAAGCACGCCCTCCCTAAGTTCCATTTTCTCTGGCAGAGGACTGCAGGAGGCTGCCACAGCCAAAAACAGCTGAGCAGGCCATGTGCAGCCCCCCAAACTCCATTTTTACTGGCACAGGGCTACAGGAGTCTGTTGTGGCCAAAAACAGAGCCTCGGATGACATTGAGCTGACCACACACCCCTGGGTATGCCCCCTGGCCACACACACCTGCCTCCCCCCGGGTCAAAGAGAACCCTGATGTAGCCCTCAGCGACATCGAGTTTGACACCCCTGACTTAACCAATTTCATTATAAACAAGTACAATGACAATAAAGATTATTATTATTAGATGAATCAACACTCCTTTCAGTTGTGCAGGTTGAGAGGTGCTTTTTTCCTGCTTCAGTAGAACATCAACAGTAGCTCATTACCAGAACATCCAATTTACATGGTCGTTAATAGCTCAATGACATCCTGTTGGATTACTACTGTATGTCTACTTGGGGTGGCCCTTAAACAGTGTTTGTAGATTTTAGTTTATTCATTTGCTATTTTCTTGTTCCGTTACTGTTGTTAATTTTAATTGGCGGGGTGGTGGTTTATTATGTAGTGCAAATATTTTAAAATCTATTTTATGATAGTTCTGGCTGGAACTACTGTCAGGTTTTCATTGGAAAAATGAGTTATATATTTTAAAAAAAAATTAAAATGAAATGAATCTGTTTGATAGTTTAGCTCTTAAGGAAATGTGCTTTGTTTTCTTTGTTTCCATACCAATAGCTTTATAAGGTTAGATACTAGAAATAGTAGAGAAAGAATGACAACCTCTTTCCTAGCTTACCATGGATTATAGTTGCAGGTGGAATTTCAATAGTTGCATTCCCTAGATCCATTAACGGTTGTTTTCCAAATTTGCCTCCAGATGTACTGTACATCTCAGGTTTTACACCCCATAATTCTGAAGGAGCTGGCGGAAGCACTGAACAAAATCTTTCAGAGCTCATGGAATTTGGGAACTACTAGAGGACTGCAAAAGCACTGGTGTGGTTCCAATCTTCAGAGAGGAAAAAAGTGGAACTAAGAAACTATAGACAAAATAGTTTGATATCAATACCTGAGAAAATCCTGGAAAAAGATAAAGCAATAGATTTGTAAGCATCTAGAAATAAACAAGGTAATTACTAGAAGCCAGCATGAGTCTGTTAAAAGTAGGTCATGCCAAAAAAAACCTATTGTCTTTGATAAAGTGATCAAACTAGTGAATCAAGAAGATGTTGTGGATATACTGTAGTAGACTTCAACAAGGCATTTGGTAAAGTAGACTATAGCTTACTTCTTGATAAAATAGAACAATGTGGGATAGAGTTCCACCACCAGATGCATTTATAGTTTGCTGACCAACAGCATATGGTCATCAGTGGAATTACATCTAAATGGAAAGAATTCATGCAGAGGGGTACCTCAAGGTTTTGTCTTGGGCCCAATGCTCTTCAACATCTTTATAAATGATAAATCGTTTTCTCAACAGTAGCACCTGTGAGGGGAATCTAGGTATCCTGATAGACCACTGCTTAAATATGAGCCAGCAGTGTGCTGCAGCTGCCAAAAAAGCCAATGCATCTTAGGCTGCATCAAGAACCAAAGAAGTGATAGTACTGCTCTATATTGCACTAGTAATGCTACACTTGGAATACTCCATCCAGTTCTGATTATCAGTCTTAGAAAAAAATGCAAAGAAGAGCAACAAAGACAAGAAGTCTGAAGTTGAAACCATATGATGAATGGCTATGGGAATTAGGGGGGACATGACAGTCTTCCAATACTTGAAGGGCTGTCAAAAGGAAGAGGAGGTTGATTTATTCTTCAAAGCACCTAAACGCAGGACAAGAAGCAACAGGTAGAAGCTAGTCAGAAATCCAATTTAGAACTAAGGAGAGAAACTTCCTGGCAGTGAGAACAAATACCGTAGTCAATGGAACAGCTTGCCTCTCAAGACTTATAGGGGCTCTATTACTGGAGGTTTTCAAGAAAATATTATAGAACCATTTGTCCAGGATGGAATAAGAACTTTTGCCTAGGGCAGGGAGGTGGATTAGAAGATCTCCAAGGCCCCTTCCAGCCCTACAATTCTATGATTTTATTTGAAAGTATGGAGAGAGGGTTGACAAAGTCACAGTGGCTACTTTTGAGGATGGTACATTCAGAGGATACAGTTTTGTATCCAGAGTTTCCCTGTGCTAAAGAGAAATATTGGATTCCTTACAATTCCAAATTGTGTAGGCAACCCCTATAAATTGAGTTAAGCTTAGTTTGTAGTTTAGGGCTATGACTAAGAACAGGGAAACCCAAGTTTAAGTCTATTTTCAATTATGGAAGTTCATTGAGTGACTTCAGATCAACCACTGTTTCTCAACTTGTAACTATCAGTGTTCCAAGTAACATACCCATAGCAAACAAAACTCTGAAGCAGGCAATTTCCTCAAAGAATAGGTTTATTGGATATGTCATATTGGCATAGGCTGATGAAAACTAACTGTGAATATTCCCATAGTTTTCACATAGTTAAAGTAATTAAAGTCAGTTTCTCAAAACAACAAGTCACATGGTCCAATCAGGATGCTATCCAGTTCTAGATGACTCCAGTCCCCTCCTTCCAAACACCTGCAGGAATGTCCTTATTTTGTTTTGACTACTACAACATCCCAACTATCTCTGTTCCCCCTTCCCTATCCCTCTTCTCCAGTGTGTCAGCACTGAAGTCCCCAAATGGCCTCAGTCAGGCTAGGTTCAGGGTTGACAGTAGCTGTTGTCTGGGGATACAATTGGAAAAGGAAATACTGTATACAGTACCTTACCTTGGGTTCTTGGTAAGATAGAACCCCCCTCCCCCCAGTAAATAACATGAACCATTCAGAACAAGGCTAAATATGTGATTGACAGGCATCTTAGAAGTGTTAGCTTGCATGCTTGTCCAATCCCCTTATAGGTGTTTTCTGTAATTTAACTAGTCTCCATAATAAATAACAGTACAAGGTTAAAGGATTCTCAGATTGATAAGGATTCAGCCACCATGGTATAAGATGCTCATGGCTGCAGTCTCCACCTTTATCAAGCAAGAGATGTGCCTCATCTCAAATCAACCATAAGTATGGGGGGTGGGGAGAAGATTCCCATAGTCCCTGCTCTAATCTTCATATAGGTATATTGGCTCTGAAAATAATTAGCTGGTTGAAATTCTTGTACTGTTACTATTTTTATCTTAATAAATCTGACTGCGTAGTCTGTGAAGATGCTAGGAGAAAAATACTTCCAGTTCAGGCAGTTGCAAGGCTCTGGACATAAAACAATATTTGCATTCAGTGGATTTTCATGAATTTCACATTCTACCTTAACCAAAAGGTACATCCTGCTGAAGTCAATGGAACATACTTCAGGGAGGGAAAACACCCAATCAAGAATATACCACAACCAAATTAAGCTAAAATGATGATCTAATACTTAGAAAGGTACAATTTCCACAGTGGATTTTAGCATATGTAAGCAAAGCAGACCTACTGTAGACAGGAGCCAGTCACGAGTTCCATTTTTCTCTTTCTTCCTCTAGAAACATGGTTATTGAAGAGTGAAAGATATCCACCTGCGCACCAACCTCATTGAACTTTGAGAAATTTATACTGAATGGATTTATCCCTGAATTTTTTAACTATACAGTATAAAGCTTTAAGGATTCTTTCTTAGTTTATTAATCAAACTAATTTTAGAATGTCACAAGTCACACTTCTTGAATACTTAGCCAGTAAAAATAAAGGTCACCTATGTATACATAATTTTTTGGAGTAAGGCCATCTTAGATCCATCTGCAAATGCTGCATCCTGGTTTTGCATCCTCTTAGCAAGACTTAAGCTTTTAGATTATTCTAGTACAAACCTGCACACTTTGGTACTTAATTCCTTTCTCAATAAAAAATCACATTAATCCCAACAAGATGAGCTTTCGATTCCAACTTTTGAAACAACCTTTTTCTGGCAGAAATCTTTGAAAAGTATAACATGTAGAATTGCAGATGGATGCCTAAAGGCACTGAGGATATGAAAACTTATAAAAATCTTATCCTGATATCCTTTTTATCAGGGAAGGTTTAAATGTGTCTGTTCAGATGTATTTCAAGTTTAATATATAAAACAGGTTTTTTTTAATGATTGGTGCAATGTCCTCCACTTAGCTAGGTATTTTTTTAAATATTCCAAATCAGGATCACTTAATGCCAGGTTAATTTATGGGAAAATAATATTCCATCTCCTTTTTTAAAAATAAAATATCTAAAGGCCCCTTTTCCCAATTGTAAGCCTGAAACACTAGCTTTGAGAGTTTGTTTTCATTTCTCTGATGCTGCTATATATGGACTAGATATAACCTTGGGAATCAGGCAAGTTGATTCTTGCAAACCTTTTGAATAATTAACTTGGCAATTACAGCCTTTTGATCCTAATTGGATAATTTACCTTTTTTGGGAAGATACATGCTAGCTTTCAGGAGGATTTAGAGCTAGAAATGGCATGATTTGTATGTAGAGGGCCCATCTTCTTCCATCCCTTGGGAAGACTTTTGTACTTTTTAATAGGTATGGGAAAATAGAAATTCTTCATCTGTTTAAATTCCTGTAAAGCCGGTATTACAGCGCAAAGACATTGCCAAAAGAATAGCTGTCAGCTCTACTTGTTAAGAAAGTCTGGTGATTAAGTATGGAAAATTTGTAGTGCCAGACAAAGAGAGATTATGTGTGGAAGTATATGGGTATATATGATGATGGTGCTTTATATCTGTATAGATCACAAATCCCTTGTTTAGAGTAATTTGGAACGGATTGCCATGCAATTGATGTCTAGTGGATTGCTCTAATCTGCTGAGTTATGAATTATATCTGTCTATGACACTCCAATCCCAGCCTGTTGCAGAGTCCCAGAGTTGCAAATATTGATGGCACAAAAATTAGGGAAGGTGGAGGAACCTCTAGTGTTTTCACACCACACTCTTGGTTTTGGGAGAAAGGGAAGAAGAGAATTTGATTTAGCAGTTCTCAGAATACAGAGATTCTTATCAGGAGATATCCCTCTGTCCTCAAGTATGGGAGAGCCTCTTGAACACCGATTATGCAGTGCAGAACTGGCCAGAGTATTTGAAGAATAGAATGGCAGGAGCAAATATCAGTCAAATTATGAGTACAAAAGATGGTGCTGAGAAAGTGAGAAAGCCAACAATTACTACAGACTGAAAGTCGGAAAGGAAAGGTTGCTTATGAGTCACATCACCTTCAGAAAACAGGCCCATCCACACATCCTCAAACTGCAGTACAAAGTGCTCTCACTAACTATTCATGGCTATTTTTGCTTCGAACAGAAGAGAGAAAAGACCCCTGGCTTCTGTGGAAGCATTTTCTCATATATTTACCTCCTAAGCATCACTTTTTGAACCAATTAAATGAGCTTCTTATATACCTAGATTTACCACTCTTTTGGAAAGCCGGCATTCCTGTCTTTAAAAAAGAGTTCTGTTGGATATGTCAGTAATTGTGTATTAACAAAAACAGAAAACCTGCAATTTCTAGAGGATTTTCCCCCCACAGCTGGTCTTATTCTTCCCCCACCCCACCCCTTGCTATAATGTTTTAAATGGGGAACTTTCTTCTTCCCAATTAAAATCCATTAGTGAACTCCATACCCCACCAAAATATCAGTTAATATTTGGCTATAACCAAATTTGGCTATGAGGGTGGGGGAAAGAATATATAGACGTACAGGAAGAACACACATATACAGCACACACAAAGCTGTCTCGTTATTTGCCACACTCATTCTTGTTTTTCCAGTGAAATTTTCAAGAAAACTGTTACCACACCCCATCGGATGACCCTTCTCCCTTCCCGCTTCCGTTCTCAAACACCCCACCTGTACTTGTCAGGCACTTTGAAGGCTACTTTTAAGCTCAGGTTAAATTGAATCTCAGAATATTTTGGGACAGGGCTAAATCATATCCAAAACAAGACTGGCATTCAGCTTGAGGTTGAGCTTCTTTTCAATGCAGCTATGCAAAAACACATTCACAGAGTCAGAACAAAATTCCACAGATGGCTGAATCTGCTTGCCTAGCCATTGATCAAAACTCAGCTCTGCCCCAGCTCATTTTAAGGATATTTTCCCTCCTGACTCGTGGGAGACCCGACTGATCCAGAAAAAGCCACCAATTGCTCTCCTTAACTTGGCTGTAAGAACAGTACTCCTCTCTCGGCAATGAGGCCAAATTATATTTACATGCTGTGTCAAGAACCAGAAAAAAGCATGGTGAGAAAAAATATTATGGGGTTGAACTGAGGCCACACTCCCCGTAAGAGTTGACCAAGAGAAGTTCCTAAGGATGTTCTGTGCAAGGAATATAATTTATCCATTTTTATGCTCAAGTCCATCCAGCCCTTGAGAACTGAAGCTCTATGATTTTCAGGAGGTCTGCCCTTGAATGGCACAGGGTAGAGTTTCTTTGGAAAAGCTTTCAGAAGCTTAAGAGAGAAAGAGAGAGAGAGAAGGGTTTTTCAAAGGCATTGTGCCTATCAGGATCACAGCAGTTGGGCACTTTCCTAGCCAAAGAACAGAAAAGAGAAGCCTGAATCTGAAGAGAAGAGTTAAATAGTTAAAATCCCAGGGAAAACATACAGGGCTACATTAAGGATTCTTGAAATAATGGAAGTAAAGTTCTTTTCGTTATAAATGATACTCAGGGTTCTTTTTGCTGTCGCTGTAGGTCCAGCTCAATGAGCTTCTGCTTGAGTAAGTGCTAAAGAAAACATGTATATTAAACTAATATATTCATTATATGCCTGGAAACCCTCAATGGAAAAATAGTTAAGTACACAGATGTGGGTTAGAGGGAGGCAAGATGGGACTTGTGAAAATGTAATTGTGTGTGTCTGGAAAACCTCTAAGTGCAACAAGAATAGATTTCAACCTATAGCAAGTAATTGCAATGAGAAGGTTATATTAAGATTCTTGATATGGAAGGGGCTGTTTTCCCCAAATACTCTTATTTTCTTAAATAACCCTATTTTAATATATAATTGTGCAGTGTTACAGCTTTTGAAAAAGGTAATAAAGAGGCAATCTGCTTGCATGGTTGGACAAATTTAAACTAATTTGTCAAAGGACTCAGTGTTGTTTATCACTAGTTCCAGCTCGCCCAGTATGTCTTCTGGGCAAACATGGCTTTGCAAATTACCATTTTAATAATTGCTGACCTTTTCAGTCTACTTTTTCCATTTGGTTGGAGTCAGTTAATTTAGTGAAGACCTTGGTTGAATAGCTGAGTAGGCTGGCTGAGATGGAATGAAACTGGTGAGGTGCAAAAATATGAGTGGTCTTCTGGTTAGGGAAATCTGTCTCTCATTCATGGAGTCATATTTCCTCCCACCCTTGGGGAACTGGTTGCCCCCACTCAATCCTATGCTTCATATGCAAGCGTGCCATGCCTGGAGATACCACACCATGCCCACATCACCATTTGCATTGCTCGCCACATGTAGAAGTTGGTTGTCTTTAGGGAAAAGCCTCCTCTAATATTTTAGGTTTAGGCTTAACTGGTTACTTGTTAGTTTGCAGACTGAATTCAAGCATTAAACATTTTATCTAGAGGATATACTTTTCCAAATGCATCTTCTCCTCTTTCTAACCACAACTTTTAAATTACAGATTTTGGTTTAAAAAAAAACACCAATGTATTTTATAAGGTAAGATAAGACTCTCCTATTAGGATGAGGGATGATTAGAAGATTAAAGATAAATAACCATATTTATCTTCATCATTCCTTTATACATATTTATTATCTTAAAGTATGCTCCTTTACTGTAGGAAGTAAAGAAGCATACAGGTCTCCAACATAGTGGAAAATAATAATGCATAATATTTATGCTATCTTTTTCAAACACTGCTTTATAGAATCATCCTACTAAAACTGGGAATTAAGCAAAGTAAAATCTCATTCCAATTAAGCTCAGTTCCTTGTAACTCCATGGATGCATCCATATTGTTTCCCAGGAAACAATACAGAAACAATTTGCCATGGTTTTTAACCATGTTGGACTTGAAGAATTGCTGGTCTTCCATCCAGATATTTTTCAAACCTGACTCTGAGCCTAAACAAGGCAGGCCAGGTGCTTTCATTCACTGGGATTTTGACAAAATGAATTTTATGAAAAAATAATAATAACCTCAACCAGCTTTGCTATGCATGGCTGCCTTCCTGCACTTTCTTCTGTTGCTGCTTTTGTGAGAATAATTTGGAGTGGGTTGCTGTTATAAATCTAACCAAGCAACTAACAAATGTGTTATAAGAACAGTGGTTTGACTTTTGGAATGATTTATCTTTCTATCTTTTAAAAGCATGTTTCTCTGATTTGGGTACTACATGTTTTTTCAACTGAAGATGGATTTACAGCAGTGATGGTTAACCTTTTTGGCACCGAGTGCTGAAACTGGAACATGCTTGCAGACCAGCTGGCTGACATGCACATGTGTGCCGGAACCCAGAAGAGAGCAGCTGGCCGTCGTGCATGCGCACAATGGAACCCAGAAGGGGCTTTGCGTGCTACCTCTGGCACACATGCTATAGGTTTGCCATCACTGGTTTCCACCATTTTCAAATTGATATTCTCCATGGTTATACATTACTTCCCCTCCCATCTCCTCTTTTCCATTGAACAAAAATTAGAATTGCAATCTGACATACCAAGAACACACCAGGTTGAGGATGATTGCCCCTTAAAATATGTGTGTGGTGATGTAGATACTCTTCAACTGAATATATACTAGACGACCACACCAGTTTTATCTCTGAAGTGTGCTCTAGCCATGTTGATGTAGTGATTTGCATTTCTCTCAGGCTCCAACACCAGATCTACATCTTGATTTGGTAAACTCAGAAAGGTTTGATCTGGTTTGGTTTTTATCAAAGAAAAAGAGAAGGCAGAAAGTTAAAGACAGGATGGAATCTCAGAATTCAGGAAGACTCTTATGCTGAAAGGTTTGGCCAGCGGATTAAATGTCTTTAATGCCAAGGCATCACAACCTTTGAATGAAAACAGAAAGGATGGTGGCATCTTGAATGACCTCACTAAGCTCTCCCCCTTTTTTTTTGCTAAGCAGCTAAAATATGCATGTCCTTTTATGTGGCAAAGAGAAGAAAGCAGAGTTGAAGCTCAAAGGAGAAAGCCTATGCAATTTGTCAATTTGAAAGGAAGAAATAGGAGATTACCTGATATAGACAATGGAGGCAGGGCAGTATGCTAAAGGCAGTGCTAGCTACACATATTGGGAGAAAGGTAATCTGACTATTTATGTTTTTTTTACAATTTTGATAAGCCGAGTCTTACTACTGTATAAGGCTTCCTGACCTGGGGTGCCAAAATCTGGATAAGGAGTAGATGGCTGTGGATAGACACTGAATCCTCTTAACTTCTTGCTGCCCTTTAGTAGTTATTTGCATTTCTGTTGCCCAGGTCATGTCATGGAATGGGATGAAGGAGGAGCTTTAAGAAAGCATATTTCTAAAAATGTCCCATTTTGCCTCAGGAATGATAATAATAACAATACAGCCATGGCACACCCTATAATTGGTTGGAAACTTCATGTTATCCTTTGGGGAAAAGAATTTCACTCATCTCGGAAGGAAAAAGCATTTTTCCATTGAATTGGCTCCAAACGGGCAGAATACCAAACAGGCTCTTTGCTGGAAATGTAACTGTGTCTAAGATATAATAATCTCCTGAGTCCTATAGGAATAAGTTTAATACAGCAAAAATATTATAAATTTAAGCACTGGTCATTTAAGCAACACCATACCCTTTACCCCAGAATCAGCTGCCTGAAGCAATAGTCTCATTTTTTTTTCTTGATACTTAGGATGGTCCTATGAGGTTTGTATCACCACCATGCTGGTAAACTTTTGATTTCCTAGAACTTTTCACGGCATACGTTTTGTATTTTCTTCAAGCTCTACCTCTTCATGTATAGCCCAAGAAGCCTAAGCCATCTTGCTGCCAAAGGAAGAGAAGAAAATGATGCCTTGCCAATTCAGGCAAGACATAGAATAGAATAGAATATTTATTTCTATAACCGCGTCCTCTCCCCGAGGGGACTCGGAGCGGTGCACAGGGAGAAATTAAAACAACATAAAATATATACATACATAAATACAATAAAAACAAATTAAATCTAACTATCTCTGCACTAAAATTCCCATTTTAAAATTAACATTTCCTAACCCCTGAGGTAGAGACTAACCTAGGCCGGCCAAGCAGAAAAAGTGAGTTTTTAATTTCTGACGGAAGGAGCGGAGGTCCGTAGTTGTTCTAATGTCGGGGGGAAGGTCGTTCCAGAGGGCTGGGCCCGCCACAGAGAAGGCCCTTCCCCTGGGCGTCGCCCGCTGACAAAGTCTAGTGGACGGCACCCGGAGAAGTCCCTCTCTGTGGGAGCGAATCGGCCGGGAGGATGTATGGGGCAGAATCCGATCCCGCAGATAGCTAGGTCCCGAGCCATGGAGCGCTTTAAAGATGAGAACTAGCACCTTGAAACGCACCCGAAAGACGACAGGTAGCCAGTGCAGCTCGCGCAAGAGCGGTGTTACATGGGTATACCTTGCGATACCCATTATTGCTCGCGCGGCTGCATTCTGGACCAGCTGAAGTCTTCGGGTGCACCTCAAGGGGAGCCCCATGTAGAGAGAATTACAATAGTCCAGTCGGGATGTCACGAGAGCATGAGTGACTGTGCGAAGGGCGTCCCGATCCAATAGGGGGCGCAACTGGCGAACCAGGCGAACCTGGTAAAACGCCCTCCTGGCCACGGCTGTCACTTGGTCTTCCATGGACAGCCGGGCATCCAGGAGGACACCCAAGTTGCGCGCCCCATCCACTGGGGCAAGATGTTTGCCCCCAATGGCCAGAGATGGAATCATCTGGTTGAATCGGGCAGCCGGAAACCACAGCCACTCGGTCTTGGTCGGGTTGAGCTTGAGTCCGTTTCTTCCCATCCAGATCCGTACGGCTTCCAGGCACTGGCACATCACCGCTACGGCATCATTGGGGTGGTTTGGGGTAGATATATACAGCTGAGTATCATCAGCGTAGAGATGATACTCTACCCCAAAACCACGGATGATCTCACCCAGCGGCTTCATATATGTGTTAAACAGGAGAGGCGAGAGGACCGACCCCTGAGGCACCCCACATGTGAGGGGTCTCGGGGTCGACCTCTGCTCTCCTGTCAACACAAATTGCGATCGGCCAGAGAGGTAGGAGGAGAACCACCGTAAAACGGTGCCTCCCACCCCCAACCCCTCCAGCCGATGCAATAGGATACCATGGTCGATGGTATCAAAAGTTGCCGAGAGGTCTAATAGGACCAGGATGGAGGAACAACCCCCATCTCTGGCCCTCCAGAGATCATCGACCAACGCGACCAATGCCGTCTCAGTGCTATGCCCGGGCCGAAAGCCGGACTGGCGCGGGTCTAGATAATCAACTTCCTCCAGGTGACGGGGAAACTGTTGTGCCACCACACTCTCAACAACCTTCGCCAGAAAGGGAAGGTTGGAGACTGGACGATAGTTGGTTAATAGAGCTGGATATTCAAGATTGACAATTAGGGGATGTTCAGCAGAAGACCCCATTCTTTCTCTCTGTGTGGCAGAGTAGACCTATCATAACAGCATCAAAGGATAATTAATTTGCTATGTATTATGCTATTCCATATCATTTTCCCGAGATGCTACTTCATTCTGTCTTTGACCAAAAAGAGACACTTTTAAGTGCCAATTTTAATGACAGTCATGTCTATACAATAATCATAGCATATGGCAAAATCTACTCACCGCTAGTCAAGATCTGACCAGGCTGGTTCTCCTGTGCGCTGCTTGGAGAATCCAAGTGTGGGGTTCAAATTCTGTTCATCTGCCCAGTGACTGAGGTTTTTTTAGAAGAGCTTTGGCCACGTCTCCTTGGATCCACTGCTTCCAGTTTCTCAACTCAGTCTGAGCCCATTAGTTGTGACTACCAATCTCTCCTACTATCTACTGAGCAGATCAACAGAATTATCCCCGATTTGACTTTTCAGCTAAATGGAACTTTCTAAATTTAAGATGAACTTTGGAGATTTTTTTCCTTTAGCCACTTTGTGGTGGCTTAAGAACCTCCAGATCACGCCGTTAACTCCAATTGCAGCGAGTGAGGTGGGTTATGGCTCATGGGCCGAAACAAACCCCACAGCCTCCCAACCTGACTTAATCCATTGGAAAATCGGTGGCTAGGGAGTGCAGAGAGCGGCAAGAAAAAGGAACGCTTAACAATAATCATAGCAGTTGGCAAGATCTACTCACCACCAGTCAAGATCTGACCAGGCTAGTTTAGTACACCAGGAAGTGCCATTACTGTAGACTAAACTGGGAGCAAACAAAAACATCTGAAAAAAACTCAGGAGCAGATTATTTATGCAGTCAAGAAACCAACATGGAAAAATATATATTGCAGTGGGTCCAGTCTGATTTGACAGATAATATGTATTTTATAGAGCAGCATCCTGCAACCTTTTGGGTACTAGGGACCTGTTCCATGGAGATATGTTTTTCTATGGGTTGAAGGGGGTCTGGTTATGCGTACTGCCTGCATCCGATGGATGGGGCTTTGCTTGTTTGCGTTGCCCGGTTTCTGGCATGTCGTGGACTTGTGGGTTGGAGACCCTTGTTATAGAGAATGCAGGCCTTGGTAATGGCAATCTTAGATGCACTCTGGAACATAAACGAGCCACCATAAACCAGTTCTGTTATCATCATCGTCGTCGTCGTCGCCATTGTCTATCTACTGTAGGATGAAGGCCTCTTCTGCATGTTTCCAACCAATACGGTATTGAGCTTTCCTTTGCTAATTGTGCCCGCAATAATTGTATTTTCATATAATTCTGATAAGAGTTTTTCAGGAATGTCAGCTCAAACATTCAAGATTATATGCAGGTGCCCTGAAGATATTTTAGAGTTGGTTTAGGACTTGTGCATCTGCCCAGCTCTCTTGTAACATTTAAAACTCACAGCATGTGGTAGCTTGCTTCAACTAAATGTTAAGTACCCATTCATATCAAATGGTTTAAAAGAGGTTGGTGTTTGTACTTCAACTGTCTCCTACCAGAGAAAATTCTTATTTGCTGATCCTTGGCTAAAAGCAAAACTTGGCTAAAAGTGAAATGTTTATTTCACTTTATCTTAGTCTTTGAGGAAAATACCAATTTACTTTTATTCTATATAGTAAGAATTACTAAAGCTCTAACTCCTCCAGTTCCAGTTCCTTTTTCAACTCTTAACTTTGAGTTCTTAGATGTTGACCTACAGCTCCCATCATCCCCACCTGCATGGCCAATGGTAGGAAATTAAGAAATTTTAATCTAACGACTGCTGTGGCAAGAGCAAGAAAATTCACAATTGAATCTTAGAGCAATATACAAATGTGTCTTGTCTCTAGTGTAGACTTTTCTCTGTTGCCATTAGTCAGACAGCCTGTAAAAGATATACAGGAGTAGACACTGTGCAATATGCAGCTCATGATTTTGGTATTTGCTGCATATTGTTGGTCTTTCTCAGATCTTAAAATTTCTTAAAAAAATAAAATAAAATAAATATATATAAAAAAAAAAGTTCTTAAAATTTTGTAAAGCTTATTTGGTGCCACAGCATAGTACAGCATTTAGTAATGTGTAAGAATAGGAACCCTGTTTAATATTTATCTAATTTCATGCAAGAATGTTGACATTGTACAAGATGTAGGTATGACACTTTTGGAACATTTTCAAAGCTCATGATTTGAGGGTTTTAAAAATATTTAATTTTAAAGATCTGCAGGTACCATCCAGGAATATTACAAATGCTTTGGCATCTGTGAGGGCCATGTTGCCATCTCCTGACATAAATAATGAATGTTTAGTTTAATTTGGCCACAGGTGTAATAAAGCTGTGTCTCTGCAACTTTGCTGGAGCTTTAAAGAAAGAGATCAGGGATGGAATTATGTTAAGGCAGCTGAAATTGAAATTAAATGGGTTTAGAAGTGTCTTCTCCACATTGGTTAAATGGTAATCTGTTCTGAATTACTCTGTTGCACCTGGGGATTGAGGCTTTGTCTGCCTCTGAGGCAGACTCATAATAAAACCATTCAAGGGTCTTATTGAATAGATAAATAAGAAAATAAATAATTCCCTGTTGAGGAGGACGGAATTTAGGCCTTATACCCCTGGTTTTACTGACATTAGATACGGTAGTACCTGTTAACTTTTTTTTTGTAATTTTTTTTTACAAATTATCATTTTGCTTCTAGTAAAAAAAAAGGATCTTCTGGGGTTGAGGAAGATGCATTATTTATCACCTTTCAGCAAATCTTAAAGAGATAAAGTGGCTGCTCCTGTTAATCTCTTTTAATCTCTTATTTAATGAGGTAACCAGCAACAGTTTGATCTTTATGCTTCTAGAGCAGGGGTCCCCAACCCCCGGGCCACGGACTGGTGCTGGTCTGTGGCTTGATAGTAACAGGGCCGGAGTGAGTGGCGGAGAGAGTAGCACAACTCTTAGGAAAGTGTAGCAAACGCTCCCCTATCCTGGCGGCTGGCTGGGGCTCTCCCTGGGGGCAGGACAGGGCCTGCATTGGGGGGGATTCAGGGTACCACCCGACCCAGCATGGGGGGAAGGGGCTGCCAGGCCCTCCTGCCCAGGACACAGCCCGTCCTTCCCTGCCCCAGCCGAGGATCCTTCGCCCGGGACCCCTGGCAGCTTTCCCGCCTGGTTGCACATGACCGCCGAATGCGTGCGCCGCCCACGTGACTCGACTCACCCGCTGGAGGCTCCCACTGGTCTGCGGAATTTTTTTTTACATGAAACTGGTCCCTGGTGCCAAAAAGGTTGGGGACCTCTGTTCTAGAGCAAATAATAATATGGTATTTCCCAGCCTGGATTGCCTTTGTTTCCAGAAGAGTTCTGTTTCAAATTGAAATCTCCTTCAAGTTGAGTGTCATTCACAGACACATCCATTGAGGTGGGTTGGTTTTTGGGTTTTTTTGGCAACCGTGAGAAAATGTTTGCACTCATTTGGAATATTCTTTTTACTCCCAAGAGACCATACAGCCCTGGGATTCCCATGTGGTCTCCTGTCCAAGTACTAAGAAGGCCCTACCCTGCTTATTTTCCTAGATGTAGGGGGAAGACAAAATGGCCTTGAAGGACAGGATCATGTAGCTTTGATGTCTTAGGCTGATCTATTTTATTGGATTGACACAAGCCTAGACAAGGTTAGCTTGTTCTATTATTTTAATGAGGAAACTGGCAACTCTTAGTTGCCAAGACTATTAATCTGCTTTAAGCCTTAGCTTTTCCATTGTGGGCATTAAAGGGAGAGAAAAAAAAGGGAGAAAAATGCAAAGGTGTGAAGCAAAATGAATGAGAGGAAGACCAAACAAGAGGAGGCAGAAGAGATGAAATAAAGATCAGAAAGAATGATGTCTTGAATCTAACAGTTGGTGCACACATGCACACTACCCACTTATATTAAATGAACAGAACCTAAGGAAGATCAAAACCCTGTCCCTGTCCTGCTTAACTCCAGAAGGATAAAGTTTAAAATGGTAATTTCTTGCAGCTGCTGATCCATCCTTCCCTTAATGTGGTCCATGATGGGCTATGATGATTGTTGATGATGATAGGTATCATGTTTATAGATTCAGAGGTCTAAAATTTTTAACCCATATTAATTCTGGAGTTGGAGAGTTGAAGAGTTGGAATACTGGAGAGCAAGTGAGCAGGAGGTTCTCTGAGGATGATTTAGATATTTGAATTATATCTGTTTTTCAAATTTTTCAAATTATAAATATTTTGGAGCAGTTATAGTTTAAAACATGAGGAAAAAAAATACAGAATACCAAGATTTACAACAAATACATTTCTTAGACCTTTAAAGGCTGGCTAATGACATTGGTCTGTTTAGATTTTCAAAAGGCAGAGAGATTTGGATTTATAGGATGACAACCACCAGTTATTTTATTGTGTGACAGCTGAGTTAAACAAGATTATTTATAAGGCTGTTAATAGGTGTTCATCACATTAAAATTATGCTTTGTCCCAGTCAGTTGTAATTATATTCTGCAGTATTATCCAGTTAAACAAGAATCTCCTGACTGATTCAGTTTTACCTTGCTCATATTGTCTCTACTGATAAGTAACTAAGGAGGTGGGAGGAAGAAGCCAAATATACCATTTAGGGTTGCATTAGCAGTGATTCAAGGTATGGGAATAGCAATTTCTGAAAGATATGTATCTGACAATATAGGAAAGATTGGGAAAAACATCTGTCCCAAGTCTGTCAATGCAGAGTACTGCAGTAGATTAGATAGCTGGAGATCTAAACTACCTAGAGATCATCTTCCACTGTTTGAAAACCAAGAGTGAAATTTATTTACTCATTTGTTTCATTTATCTGGTCAACTATTATACATTGGAGAAATTCCAAAAGATCAGAGAGTAAGTCTAGATGTTATTTAAGAATAGGTATAAGAATAGCTTTAATGTTTTATTGGTCCATGTGTTTGTTTTTGGTGATTTTGAGTGATCTTTTTATTCCTGGTGACTGCCTGGACTACCGTAATTCCTTTTTCAGAAGATTTTCCAAAAGTGTTTTGCCTTTGCTTCCTTTCTAGGGCTGATTGAGACTGACTGGCCCAAGGTCACCTAACTGGCTTTGTACCTAAGACAAAACTAGAACTCTGGTTTCTAGTCTGATGCCATAAACACTGCACCAAACAGATTCTCTCTTACCCATTTAAAATAGAAAAAAGCCAATTGTTTTTTTGTTTGTTTGATGTTACATTTTATTTTTGGTGAAACAGCAATGAAATAAATAAATTGGGGGGGAAATACAGCATTGATTGTACTAGAGCAGTGGTCAGCAAACCGCGGCTCGTGAGCCGCATGCGGCTCTTTGGCCCCTCGAGTGCGGCTCTTCCTCCACCCTTACCGACGGTGGAACTCCTGGGACCCGCCGGAGCAACCCTCCCTACTGGCCGCCGATTCCCTCTCTCCCTCTCTCCGCGGAGCCTCCCCAGGGCTACTTCCAGGGCGATTGGAGGGAACCGGCATCCAAACACCGTTCCTTCCTGCCCACACACGGAGCCTGGAAGTAGCCTGAGTGAGCAGCCGGGCGAGTAGGCGGCCAGGCTACTTCCAGGGTGATTGGAGGGAACCGGCATCCAAACGCCGTTCCTTCCCGCCCACACACGGAGCCTGGAAGTAGCCTGAGCGAGCGGTCGGGTGAGTGGGCGGCCAGGCTACTTCCAGGGCGATTGGAGGGAACCGGCATCCAAACACCATTCCTTCCCGCCCACACACGGAGCCTGGAAGTAGCCTGAGCGAACGCAGCGGCCAGGCGGGCGGGCCAGGCTAAGGCGAGCAAGTGAGTAACCGCGGCGGGCTGGGCTGAGGAAGCTCCGCTGGGGGTGGGGGGCAGACAGACAGACAGACAGAGAGAGGCACAGACACAGAGAGAGACAAGGAGGGAGGGGGGAATCAGAGAGTGACAGACACACACACAGAGACAGGGAGAGACAAAGAGAGGGAGGGAGGGAGAGAAAGATAGACAGAGACACAGAATGAGTGATTAAGTGCTTGAATGTCAGACAGACAGACAGACAGACACAGAGTGACAGAGATGGGCGGACGAAGGAGAGAGAGACAGAGAGAGAAAGAAAGAAAGAAAGAGAGAAAGAAAGAGAGAGAGAAAGAAAGAGGGAAAGAAAGAAAAAGAAGGAGAGAGAGAAAGAGAGTAAGAGAGAGAAAGAAAGAGAGAAAAAGAGAGATAGAAAGAGAGAGAGAGAGAGAGAGAGAGAGAGAGAGAGAGAGAGAGAGAGAGAGAGAGAGAGAGAAAGAAAGAACTTATGACCAAAATTGAGCTTAAAAGACCATTGTTAAGTGAGTTTCACATTTTCCAAGTTGGCCACGCCCACCCAGTCACATGACCGCTGAGCCACTCCCAAAAAACAGGCCACACCTTCCGGCTCTCAAAAGAAATTTCAATCGTGGTATTGTTGATATTTGGCTCAGTTGACTAATGAGTTTGCCCACCACTGTACTAGAGTGCCAGTTTGCTGTAGTGGCTAATATGCTTCACTAGAATCTAAGAAAGCATGAATTATAGCTCTTCCTCAGGCAAAGAAACTGGTTGGGTGACTTTGGACCAGTGATCTCTCTCAACCAAGCTTACCTTAAAGTTTGTTGTTGTTGAAGGAAAAATAGAAGAAGACAGCATTTTGTATACCTTGAATTAAACAAAATAACGGAAGGATATAAGTTTGGTAAATAAATACAATGTGGCAATGAAAAATGGGAAAAGCAATGGATTTGATTTACCTGAATTAGTTCAACCAAAATTCATTGTTGGACTGGAATCAGAGGTTGGTTTTAAATTCTGGTGCTACCAGTTTGCTTGTACTCGTGCGTGCACTCATACTTGCATGCGAGACTTCTTGTGCATACAAAGAAGCGTCTGGGTGGTGGGCGGAGCCTCCCGCCACCACCACTACCGGTTCGACCAATCCGGGTCGAACTGGGAGCAACCCACTTCTGACTGGAATGTTGCATTATATTGTGCCTAGATTGTAATCTGTAATTTTCTAAGGTTAGGGACATTTCCCTGTTGATCCCCCATAAAAAGAGGTTTGGAACTGATTCAACCAGCTGCACCCATGTATCAGAATAATCTTATGTGAGTCATCTCCATGGGAATATTTTAGATTGGATAAAATAAATTAATAGCCTTTTAGCAAAGGAACTGGTTGGGCTCTGGAGAAGGAGATCAACACTAGCTCAATGTCTATTTTTGCATTACTGAGTTAAGGAATACTGCAGTATTTCATGAGGATCATTTATGTCATCTTTAAAAACAAAGTCCGCATTTAACTCAATTCCCAGAGACAAGCTGTGTAGAAAAAGCTGAACAATTTTCTATCGAGAGATGGGTGTTACTGCTAATTAAGTTCATATATGACACCACCTCTGTGCAAGTTAGATACAATCTCCAAAACAAATGTATCTGATTGGATTGGATTCCTTCATCTAATTCCTACTGCATAGTTTTTTAAGCAAAGCTATATATTGACTCCCCTCTTGTTTAGTATCAACCTTAACCAAAAGTAAGACAATGTCCTTATATTAACCAGCAAGTCAGTGCAATAGCTATGGTCCCATATACTGATCTTTTCAACAATTTTGGAAGCCTTAGAAGGGGGCTTCAGATCTTCTCTTATTTTTGGAGAGAAACTTAGTGTAATTATAAATTTTTAAAAAAAGTTATGGACAAATATGAGGCATGGACAAAGATGATAGATTACTCCGTTGGATATAATATGGAACAAGCTATGACATTCAAGTGCCTTGGGATTGTTTTCCATGTCTCAGTACCTGGAATACATATGTAAAGTCTGCAGGGGGAAAAAGAATTCAAGAAGCACTAGGCCAGGGGTGTCAAACTCATGGCATTGTCACATGACATATCAGAACTTTTCTCCCTTTCACTAAACTAGCTGTGGGCATGGCCAGCGCGTGACACATCTGGTCCTCAGGCCAGGAGTTTGACAGCCCTGCACTAGGCCTATGCTTCTTTAGGTGGTAATTTTATCCTGACTGCATTTAAGTTAAAGTTGCTGAAATAGTATGCACACCAGCATCTAGAAAGCTTACTGACTACTAAATATTATATAGTAAAAAAGTAAATTATATTTGGGATGGTCCAGTAGATTTCAAAAGCTTCCTTGTGCTGGGAGTTATGGATAGCCTCTCAAAAGACCTGCATACTGATGTATTCTTAAACTACTGGCTTAAACTAATCTCCTTTGAATCCATGACACCATAAACATTTCAAGATGGAATTAAACCACTGGAAAAGCAGCTGTTGAAGAGGAACTAGATAACTAAGCTTTTTACTTGATTTTCATTTCTCTTGGGATTTGAGAGGGGCTAAAGCAATGGTCAGAAAACAAGTATTTAATACTGAGTTATCTGAGCTCCTATCCATTGTAAGATGGAAACTTGGACATCAGCTATCTATATAAATGAAATAATCATGGGTTTTTTTTCTCAACAGTTAAAAATATTATCCTTAGCCTGTTAGAAGCTTTGCAACATCTCCACTTTGGAAAGGTTTATGCTATTTAGGTGGGCTCCTAACTAAGCTTTATATACAAAAGCCCAGTATATGTGATGTACATCTAACTACTTTACATCAATCCTCTGTTTAATATATTGTCTGTCTGTATCTGTCTATCTAATTTGTGTAGCTGCCTGGTGTTGTTCACATGGATGTGCGCAGTGTGCGCATGCGTCTTACCATCCAGCGACGCCTCCGCGATGCTCCAGCTGCTCGGCGGAGCGTTGCGCAGGAGCTGTACACACTGTGCGCGTGCACGAAAGTGCCGAAGACTTTAAAGACAGGCAGACAAGTTGGCCCTCCAGAGCACCATACCGGAACAGTACCCGATGCCCTGGGCAGGTTCCGGTACCACCTGCAACTCACCACTGATCTAATGGGATCAGAAGATGTAACTCTGATTTTTCTTCCTCAATACAGGTAGTCCTCAACTTATGACCACAACTGAGCCCAAAATTTGTCTTTCTAAATGAAACATTTGTTAAGTGAGTTTTGGCCTATTTCTTTCCATGATTGTTGAGTGAATCGTTGCAGTTGTTAAATTAGTAATATGGTTGTTAAATGAATCTGGCTTCCCCATTGACTTTGCTATCAGAAGGTTACAAAAGGTGATCACATGACCCCAGGGATACTTCAATCGTCATAAACATGAGTCAGTGCCAAGCGTCTGAATTTCAATCATGTGACCATGGGGATGGTGCAATGGTCATGAAAAATGGTCATAAGTCACTTTTCAGTGCTGTTGTGACTTTGAGCGGTCACTAAAGGAACTGTTGTAAGTTGACGACTAGCAGCGTTATCAAAATCCTTGGCCACCAAAATGTTCTCCATTGTTCTTCAGTCTTACCACTTAAAGAAACATACTGTAACTCTAACCATTTTATCCCCTAGAACTGTGATGGCTAACCTATGGCATGTGTGCCACAGTTGGCACACAGAGCCATTTGTCATGGTACATGAGGCGTTGCCCTGTCAGCTGGCCAAACCCTACGAAGTGACTTCCGGTTTTCTTGCAGGGTCATTTTTTTGGCCTCCAGAGCCTTTAGGGAAGCTTCCTGAAGCTTCCTGAAGGCTCTGGAGGGCTAAAATCGGCCCTACGAGCAAACCGGAACTTCCAGTTTTTCGCACTCTGGAGGGTTTAGGGAAGCCTCTGGAGTGCCTCCGGGCGGGGGGGAGGCTGTTTTCATCCTCCCCAGGCTCCTATAAAGCTTCTGGAGCCTGGGGAGTGTGAAAAAAGCATGTCAAAATGGGGGGGGAGTGCTGGCCATGCACGCATACGCGGTGGTGTCGTGTGCATAGAATTATGGGTATGGCACACCCATGCACTATACCTCCCTTGCGCTCCCCCCGCTTTTGGCACATGAGCCAAAAAAGGCTCACCATCACTGCCCTAAAATATGTCACAAATACTAGGATAGAAATTTGATACTCTCCACAAAAAGTTCAAAGACAGGCAGTCTCTAGATTTGTATCTATTTTACTAGGCTTACTTGGGGTCAGTTTTCTTTCCCATGGTTAACATAGCAAAGCAAAAGTCAATTCCTCCTGCTGTAAATGGCATTCTAGTCATTATCGAGTCAGCCTTTCTGATGACCTTCAATAAGACATGGTGGCAGCATACTTAGAGGGCCTGTCAGTCCGTTAAAACAGATAGGATATGACAAGATGAACTAATTGTACTTTACTGTAAGGCTACGTTATTAGAATCTTGCAAACCGGGGAAGCACAAACTTCCTATTATACTTTTAACAGTTTGATCCATTAGGACAGATCCTTCCTAACTTTATTTCGCTGACCCTTAACAACTGCAGGCTCCTGCCTCTCTTGTCTGATTTTTTTTTCCTAGGCAGCATCTCTTCCCCCAAGGACATTCACACATTATGTGGACAAAGGGGCATCAGCGCTATCCTACTAAGAGTATGTAGTGACGTCAGCCAGAAGCATAAGTGTGTAAACTTAAGGCAGGGAGCTATTGCTCACAGCCTGGAAAACTGAGCTAGAGATGTTACACTCCACTCCACTATTATTATTATGATTCATCACATAGACAGATGTTCAGACTGGATTTGGCAGTTTCGTCTATCAGTCAAATCCTTTCCAAGGACCTGGGAAAGGCAGATGTGGATGTTTGATGGTATTACAGATATCGTCCGCAGGTTGTATGCTCTTCTGAGTAAAGCTGCCTTTTGCAATTGAGTGATGGTGAATTTGTCAATGCTAATGATGTTCAAGTGGTGCTCTAGTTGTTTTTAGATTGTCCCCAAGGAGCCTATGATTTAATGGGACTACCTTTGCTTGCTTCTACCACAGTCATTCTATTTCTTCTTGCAGATCTTTATATATTGTGATCTTCGCCAGCTCTTTCTCTTTTATTTTGTTGCCTCCAGGTACTGCCACGTCCACTATCCAGATAACATCATCATTGCTGTTGTTGTTGTTGTTGTTGTTAATCAAATTTATTTGCAATCCATCTCACAGTTTGAGATGACTCCATCCTCACCCCCACATGTGCACTGGGGGAAGCCTTCTCTGCCTAGCCCCATAAGCACCCACTAATGGCTTAGTTTTCCCCACCTCCCAAGAGGTTTTAGCCTTATGTACTGCTGGGCAGAAATGTCAGGCATTATAGCCATTTCATTCCATTTTCTGAATCCTGCCTTTTATCCTGTTTTTCAAGGCAGTTTATACAGGGATGGTCCTTCATTCTATTTCTACAGCAACAACCAGGTGAAGTAGATTAGGTTGAAAAAGGAAGCCTCACAGCCCTCCCCCTCCACAAGTGTGTTTCTGTGGTGGAGGATGACTTGAATCCAGTTCAAGTTTCATTCATTATCTCAGTCACTAATACCAGACTCGCTTACGTAGTATTGTTTAGGTCTATTGACCATAGTTCAGGGAGGGTACAGGGATCAGGCACAAACTATAAACTTGTTTTCCTTCAAGTAATTCACAATATCAAAACTGAAAAATGGTTTTTGGCAAGGATTCGAGAGTCTGAAGCGGCACATGATTACATGTCACTACCTGGGTGTGGAAAATTAAAGACTAGAGTGAAAGAAATGGAAAGACGAGGTAGCTGCTTTTCTATTCTGGATTTTAGTGGATTGCCTGAAGGTAGCTGGTAATCTCTTGAGTTTTTGATTGCTGGTGATGAAAAGGTATGGAAGAGATTGATTGCAGGGGGTTTAAGTCTAAAGCTTTAAAACAAAGAACAAAAACTCAATTTCTGACCTGGAAGTCAGGGAAGATGGATAGACAACAGGGGTGGGTAAATAATCACACTGAACTTTTTGACTGCTCTTAAGTATTGTCAATAGAACTGGATGGAAGCTTTCAATTTGGATCCTAAATGAGTGTGGAAAGCAATCTTTAGAACTACGAGAATGACTCAATTTATGTATATAATGGTATTTTTTGAGCCAGACATCGCTAATAATAATAATAATAATAATAATAATAACAATAATAATAATAACAACAACAACAACAACAACAACAACATGTAGCTTCTCTCTTCACAATTGTGACTTGAATTATCCTATAACAGGTATACACTGCACGCATAATCTTAGAGTAAGAATTTGATATATTTTTTACTTATATATTTACCAAAGAAAGTTGGAAGTCATTCTTTTTTGGTTTTCCTTCTTTTCCTATTTCTTTCTTACACTTTCACTCTTTTTCTTTCCTGAGCCTTTTCTTTTTTCAAATATGTTTTTTATTTGTTTATCCCTTAGCTTTGTATTTTTTATGTATGAAGAATCAAAGCCTCAGCCATTATAATTCTATATTCCTTATTTACAGAAATCATATCAAAATTCGGAATGAAATCCACTGGGAGCCATCTCATATAAGAGTCCCTCTAACCAAAAAGTGTTTATCGATAGAAGAAAATATTTGTAGCTCTGGGTTGAACTGTGGGATCCTTGGTGCTCTCTGAGCTTGATGGTTTTCTTGCTGATGTGTCATTACCAAACTAGGCAACATTATCAGTACTAGAAGGGAATGGAGTTTGCTCTTATTTTCATATATTAGTGGCTTACCCTGTCTGTGTTGATCAGTTGCTTCACAAAAAGTGTTTTGATTGGTGCCTGGTCTCTACAGCCTCAGGCAGATAAGGGCTATTCTGCACCCCTCCCTCAAATGTTCTTTAAAATACAGAGTTTCCCAGAATTCCTAACATGCAAACTGTGGCTACTTGTCCTAAAATGAATCCTCTTTACCTGGACTTCAAAATTTGCTGTTTGCTGGGAAGGTGTGTAGCTAAAAGTCAGTCTATATTTAGTCTACATATGACTTTGGGGGATATTTCTTCATAACTAAACAAAAATATATTTTCTGTGCAGTTCACACCCCTTGCTGGATCTGGATTCACAAAGCAAAATCCACAATTTGTAATTAACCCCTGCGCCCCATTTTGGCTGGCAGAGTGCGGCAGGAGGCTGTGCTGTCATGCGCATCCTGGCCACGCCCACCCTGACCACGCCCCCAGCTACACCCTCCAAGATTAAACACAACCCTAATGTGGCCCTCAATGAAATTGAGTTTGACACCCCTGCAGTAAAACAACCTTAAAACTAACATAAAAGCAGCAAAAGGTAGCATAATGCACCAAGTCCCAATTTGATAGAGGATTTTTGTTGTTGTTTGAAAGGAAGTTCCACAGAAGATGGAAGCCCTTTGGAATTTGACCTTACATTGATGTCAAGGACACTTCCAAAAATACTGGAACACTTTTTTTTAAAAAAAAGAAAAGAAAAAGTCCTTTGGAAAAATAATTCTCAGTGAATATTATAGCATTTCTGCTGTCGGACCTATGCAGATATTTTTAAATCAAGTTAATTAATAAAGAAGCTGGGGGAAAAACACCTTAATCCATCTGTGGCTGACTTCAGGGTCTCAGGGTTAGGTTTTTATACCTCAGTGCACACAGATCCTACAGCTCGATTCCCATTAACTGTTCCTGAAGCTGCTTAGCAACTGCAGTGCAAGTTACGTTCTCCAGGCTGACCTTGCTGTTGAATGAAATAATTCAATGAATACCGGTATTTATAACTTGTGGCAAATACAATCTAAGCAGTTGATGGCTTTGTAAATTTGTCCCCCCTCCTTTTTTTTTTGCATCTTTGTAAAAACCTGCTTCTCTTTCAGTGATGCTATAGGGCAGGGGTCTGCAAAGTTGTCTCTTTTAAGACTGGTGGACTTCAACTCCCACAATTCCCCAGCCAGCTATGCTGGCTGGGGAATTCTGGGAGTTGAAGTCCACCAGTCTTAAAAGAGACAACTTTGCAGACCCCTGCTATAGGGAAACTCTTTTTACTGAATGCTTCCCTTTGTTTTCACCTAGGGCTTTCTTGTCACCTTAACTTGGAGTCTGAAGTATTTGTGTAGATTTCTGTTTCTGAGACAATCATTGACAATCCAAAACATTAATTTTGTTTTGGGAAATATGACTAGTTTGTTTTTTAAAATGAAGATGTCCTATTGAGCTCCCTGAGATATCACGGAGAAGTGAAAAATCCATCCACCCGGAGGAAAACAAGAATTTTATGGCTCTCTTTTACCGTAATTCCCATAGGATATTCCTTTCTCCATCAAGTACAGGGCCACCTAATGTTTAAACTGTGTAATGACACCTTCCACACCCATATGTTACACCAGGGGTAGTCAACCTTTTTATACCTACCACCCACTTTTGTATCTCTGTTAGTAGTACAGTTTTCTAACCGCCCACCAGTTCCACAATAATGGTGATTTATAAAGTAGGGAAGTCAATTAATATTTTTTTAAAAAGGAAAGTGCTTCAGTATCGGACAAAACCCCTACTGCCTACCATGAAAGCTGGAACGCCCACTAGTGGGCGGTAGGGACCAGGTTGACTACTGTGGTTTTGGTTAAACTATTTTAAATGATTGAATATACCTCCCCCACAAAAAAACCCCAACTTGAATAGACAATGCAAACATCAACACTATAGCAAATGAAATACAATTGTAATTAAAACTGTTGAAATTTTAGATGATAAATTGAATTGCAGATTCCAAGTTTTCCTATAGAAATACCCATTCAGGAAAAAAAAATATTTGGGAATTTATTCACAAAAGCAGTCTCTTTTCTCCCTCCTTACCTCTGCCTCCCCCTCTCCTCCATCTCCCAATGTATTAATGACTTTGCTTATATTTTAACTTGTATTCAGAGTTTTTGCTTGAGAACTTACAATTCTGAACATACTGTTTAATATTATAATTTAGACCAAATTATCAGTATTAACTCTATTATTATGTTCCCAATCCCCCGCCCTTTTTTATACTTATGATAATTTGGCATATCTCTAGATTATAAAACAAATAAAATACTTTGCACAAGCTTACAATCTGTCATGCCCATCGGAGCTGAATCTGAAAAGGAGGATGAGCTGGAGCTGGAGCTGACAGAGATCAAGTGGTCAGCTTCGTTGGCTTCGGAAGAATGAGGGGAGGAGCAGGATGAGGCAGGCCAGGGCCTCTCTGGATTGGGACGGCTTGTTAGCAGGGAGGTACAGGTGCAGGATAATTGAGAGAGGGCAAGCAGTGGAAAGGAGGAGCGATGGAGATTAGGCGACAAGCAAGGCCCACCCTCTCCTGATCCTTGTGCACAGAGAATAGGGAGAAGGTGGGAACAGCACAGACTGACCTGACAAGTCGGGAGGGGAGTGCCCCACCCCTCTTCACAAGGGACACCTGGGGACTGAAGTTTAAGAAAGTGCTGGGTGGGTGGGTGGAGGGCATTTGTTAGGAACAAATGTTGAATTTGTAGAATTTGGTGTGCCAGTACAGACATTTGGAGTTTGCAGGACTACTTGTTTCTTCCTTGCTTTGTGGACTGAATGCCATATTCCTTACTTCGTGGACTCATTGTTTGTTCCTTGCTTCATGGACTCATTCCCTTGTTCCTTTGCTTTGCTGGACTGCATGGCCGGAGGCTGCTGTATGTGCATGTGCACGCTCATGGGATCCCCTTTTGCAACCTTCTGACAATCAAAGTCAATGAGAAAGACAGATTCACTTAAATGTGTTACTAACCTAACAACTGCAGTGGTGCACTTAACCGTGGCAAGAAAAGACATAAAATGGGGCAAAACAAAACAAAATGGGTTAAAACAAAACAAAATGGGTTAACAAAGCCCCCCTCATTAACGACTTGGTGTTGGAGGGGGACCCGGACCTGGTGGGAATCACGGAGACCTGGTTGGGCCGCGAGGGGGGGAAATGTGCCCACCACGATACCGTGCATTTCATCAGCCGCGGGCCCGAGGCAGGGGTGGGGGGGTAGCGGTCATTGTTAAGGAAGGTCTTGAGCCGAGAGAGACCACTGTACCACAGACCACCGGCTGTGAGTTCCTCTGCGTGAGGTGGGGCCTAGGGAGGCAGTTGGGCGTGCTAATTGTGTACCTGGCTCCTCGCTACGTAACAGCAGCCCTGCCCAAGCTCCTCGAGGTGGTTGCCGGGGTGGCGGTGGAGACTCCCAGACTTGCAGTCTTGGGGGACTTCAACCTGCCATCAGCGGGCGAATCATCTGAGGCAGCTCGGGAGTTCATGGTCTCTATGGCGGCCATGGACCTGACCCAGGTAATTCAGGGCCCCACACACATGGGAGGACACACGCTGGATTTAATTTTTGTCTCTGGTCAGTGGACAAGTGATCTGGGTATAGGGGATTTAGCCATCATGCCCTTGTCATGGATAGATCACTCACTTCTCCGGCTCGACTTTCCCACCGCTGCACCTCACTGCGGGGAGGCGGAACCAGAAGCTAGATGGTTCCGCCCCAGGCGCCTGATGGAACCTGAGCTTGGGCCATTACCTGTGGCTCTGACCCACGCCCCGATGGAGAACCTAGTGACCGCATGGAATACTGCAGCCACGGGTGCCTTGGATCGGGTCGCGCCCATGCGGCCTCTCATACGGCGTCGAGTCACCCAGGCTCCTTGGTTCACTGAGGGGCTGAGGGAGATGAAACGCCGTAAGAGACGCCTAGAGAGTAGGTGGAGATCCACACGGTCTGAATCTGACCGAACACAGGTGAGAGCCCATTTGAGGACTTATCTTGTGGCATTAAGAGTGGCCAAGCGTCAGTATTGTGCCACTCTTATCGCGTCCGCAGATAACCGCCCTGCCACCCTGTTTGGGGTAACCCGCTCCCTCCTTCAACAGAGGCCGCGGGAAGCCCCTCTGCAGGGCAGAGCAGAGGAATTTGGAGAGTATCTGCTGGATAAAATCGTTCAGATTCGGAACGAGATGGTCTCCATTGAAAATGGTCTAGAGGGAATGCCGGAGGCAGGTCTTGAGATACATCCATGGGAGGAGTTTGACTCTGTTACTTCCGAAGATATGGACAGGTTACGTAGGCGACTGAGAGCCACCACATGTTTATTGGACCCGTGTCCCTCCTGGCTTGTACTGGCATCCTGGGAGGTGACACGAGGCTGGCTCCAGGAGTTAGTCAACGCTTCTTTGAGTGAGGGGTTCTTGCCGGCCGTCTTGAAAGAGGTGGTGGTGAGGCCCCTCCTCAAGAAGCTTTCCCTGGACCCAGCTTTGTTAGCTAACTATCGTCCCATCTCCAACCTTTGCTTTTTGGCAAAGGTTGTTGAGAGTGTGGTGGCACAACAGTTTCCACGTCACTTGGAGGAAATTGATTATCTGGACCCGCGCCAATCCGGCTTCTGGCCCGGTCACAGCACGGAGACGGCATTGGTCGCGTTGGTGGATGATCTCTGAAGGGCCAGAGATGGGGGTTGTTCCTCCATCCTGGTCCTATTAGACCTCTCGGCGGCTTTTGATACCATCGACCATGGTATCCTATTGCATCGGCTGGAGGGGTTGGGGGTGAGGGGCACCGTTTTGCGGTGGTTCTCCTCCTACCTCTCCGGTCGAGTGCAATTTGTGTTGACGGGGGCAGAGGTCAGCCTCGAGGCCACTCACTTGTGGGGTGCCACAGGGGTCGGTCCTCTCGCCGCTCCTGTTCAACACATATATGAAGCCACTGGGCGAGATCATCCGTGGTTTTGGGGTAGAATACCATCTGTACGCTGATGACACCCAGCTGTACGTATCTACCCCAAACCACCCCAACGATGCCGTCGAAGTGATGTCCCGGTGTTTGGAAGCCGTGCGGATCTGGATGGGAAGGAACAGACTCAAGCTCAACCCGTCCAAGACCGAGTGGCTGTGGTTTCCGGCGCCCCGGTTCAACTAGTTGATTCCATCACTGGCCATAGGGGGCGAACATCTAGCCCCCGTGGATCGGGCACGCAACTTGGGGGTCCTCCTGGATACCCGGCTGTCTTTAGAAGACCATGTGACAGCCATGGCCAGGGGGGCATTCTACCAGGTTCGCCTGGTACGCCAGTTGCGGCCCCTATTGGACCGGGACGCCCTTCGCACAGTCACTCATGCCCTCGTGACATCCCATCTGGACTACTGTAACGCTCTCTACATGGGGCTCCCCTTGAGGTGCACCCGAAGACTACAGCTAGTTCAGAATGCAGCCGTGCGGGCAATATTGGGTACCTCTAGGTATTCCCACATAACACCACTCCTGCGCAAGCTGCACTGGCTGCCTGTGGTCTTTCGGTTGCGCTTCAAGGTGCTGGTTACCATCTTCAAAGCGCTCCATGGCATGGGACCTAGTTATCTGCGGGATCGCATCCTACCCCATACATCCCTTCGGCCGATTCGCTCCCACAGAGAGGGGCTTCTCCGGGTGCCATCCACTAGGCAATGCCAGCGGGTGACGCCCAGGGGAAGGGCCTTCTCTGTGGCGGGTCCGACCCTCTGGAACGACCTACCCCCCGAACTTAGATCTATCCCGGACCTCCGCTCCTTCCGTCAGCAACTAAAAACCTACTTTTTCCAACAGGCCGGCCTGGCCTAACCTACCATTTTTAGCTTTAGTTGTTTAGTAGAGAAATTTTAAATTGGGCTTTAGGGATTTTAATGGGGTAGTTTTTAGCACAGGGTGTAATTTAATATAGTTTTAATGTATTTATGTATTTATTGTGATGTATTTTTATATTTGCCTGTGCACCGCCCCGAGTCCCTTTGGGGAGAGGGGGTGGTTAATAAGTCGAATAAATGAAATGAAATGAAATGAAAAGTCAACTAAATGTCTCGCTTAGCAACAAATACTTTGGGATCCGTTGTGGCCGTAAGTTGAGGACTACCTGTATAGCACTTTCTTTCATTAAAGTAGCATTGTTTTAGGGGTTTTTTGTGCTTGGTTAATTTTATTACTGTGACATTTGTGTTGCAATGTTTTATGAGGAGCTTTCAGGTTCATAATTTCCATAGATTAATCTGGAAGTTTTGCACTAAAGGGCAATCTGTAAATAATCTGAATAAACCACAACTTTCTGATGGGCAGACAGCTGGTATTCAACCATGAGAATAGACCCTGCATTTTTCACCATTCAAATCACAATACTTCGTAATCAAAAGTTTGGGGACAAGAATGCTAGGGAATAGATTTTTTATGCTTTCATTTCAGTGCTATATAATCTGCTGTAGCAATCTGTTAAAAAGTGTATATGCTGGTTTTGTACATTTTTCATCTTTCAAGCCAGTTCTAATTACTGAAATTTTATTTCTCCTTATTTTATGCAAATCTGTTGAGAATCAGCAACTGAAAAAACCCCAGCTCATTAGTAAATGTGCACTCCGATGCCAGCTTTGCATTAGACTAAGCAGTGAATAATATGAGATTAAAATGATTTTGTTAAAAATGTATGATTAAATGCCAAATTGTCAAGACTCTTGTTTTCTAATTATCTTCTGTGCCACTGAATCATACCAGCTTGGGTATCTGTATTTTTGTATTAATCTTGTTATTAAACATTTAGGAGCTAAGTAATTTTAAAATTGAGCACTCCCCCCCCCCCCTCGGTACAGAGAATATATACAAAGTTTGAGGTTCATGTTATTTCTTTCCTAATTCATAGGCCTCTGCTCAGTTATTATTTACTTATTCAGTTATAATTTAATTCCAGGAGAGTATGAAATACCAAGAATGAATGTATATTTTAACATGAATTTCCTTGCTCCAGCTTCAGGGATGAACAAGAAAGATGGCAGGTGAAATCCAGAAAGAGCACGAAAGCCATGCCATTGCTTCACGGATGGACAAAAGATGGCAGCTGCAGTGCATGTCAAAAAGACTAGAGCTGAGATGTCAAACTTGTGGCATCACGGCGGCATCACATGATGTATCGGGACTTTTCCCCCCTTTGCTAAACCAGGCATGGGCAGGGCCAGCACCTGATGCATCCAGCCTGCAAGCCGGGAGTTTGACAGCCCTGGACTAGAGGTTTTGATTATGTGTTTGCTGTCTTGATGATACTTTCAGCTGCCATTTTGAAAAAAAACAACACAAAATGTCAGGACTGGAATATTTTGCGCTAATTTTTCAAACGTTTACCAGCGGGCAGCACATCCTATGAAAACTCCCAGGTCTGTCATAGGATGTGCTACCCACTGTCATAATATTAATATAGTCAATTCTACTTAACTACTTTTGGTACTTTTGGCGATTATATAAACCTATTGCATTCCATGCTTATCTGTATGAAGCCAGCTAGTTTCGGGACTCAGTTATACTGTTCATTTTATAATGTATTAAGATATGTACTTATAATTGTGAAGAAAAATTTTGTACAAGACAAGAAAAAAAAACGATAAAGGGGGACGACATGGTTTGAAGAGGGCAGCAATGAAGCTTGGGGATGATACGTAGGGTTAAGCGAAAGATGCCATATGGTCAGGAAGGGTGTGCATGGGAGCGGTGGTGCAAGTCAGGAGTGTGCTGCGTGAGTTGGGGAAGGCACACGGGAGTTGATGTGGGTTTGGAGGAGTGCATGGGGATGCACAAGAAGTGCCATGTGAGTCAGGGAAAGGACACTTGATGATGGTGTGAGACAGAAAGTGCATGGCAGTATGTAACAGGTGCTGCATGGCTCAGGAAAGGCATGAGGTGTGTGGGCCACAGTGCAGCATGGGCCAGGAAGGGTGTACAGGGATTTCTTCTTCCCTGTTCCATTCTCTTTCTCTAAACAGAGATTTATTTTATTAAATTTATATCCCGCCCTTCTCCAAACGGACCCAGGGCGGCGCACAGGAATGTTAAAATACATACAAAACATATAAAATTTAAAAAACTTATTCTAGTAAAACCTGTGCTAAAAACCGAATTAAAATCCCAAATTTAAAACTGTCTAATGGTCAATACAGGGGGTTACGCTAGGCCGGCTAGATGGAATAAATGTGTCTTCAGACACTTGCGGAAGAGGCGGAGGTCAGAGATGGTGCGGAGTTCAGGGGGTAGGTCGTTCCAGAGGGCTGGCCCAGCCACAGAGAAGGCTCTTCCCCTGGGTGTCGCCAGTCGGCATTGTCCAGCCGACGGCACCCTGAGGAGGCCCTCTCTGTGGGAGCGTATCGGTCTGAGGGATGTATGGGGCAGGAGGCGGTCTCGCATATAACTAGGCCCCGAGCCATGGAGCGCTTTAAAGATGGTCGTCAAGACCTTGAAGCGCACCCGAAAGACCACAGGGAGCCAGTGCAGCTCGCGCAGGATAGGTGTTATGTGGGAGTGTCTAGGCGCTCCCATAATCACCCGCGCGGCTGCGTTCTGGACTAGCTGCAGCTTTCGGGTGCACCTCAAGGGAAGCCCCATGTAGAGAGCATTACAGTACTCGAGTCGAGAGGTGACGAGTGCTTGAGTGACTGTGCGTAGGGCACCCCGATCCAGTAAGGGGCGCAATTGGCGCATCAAGCGTACCTGATGGAACGCCCCCCTGGCCACGGCTGCCACGTGATCTTCCATAGACAGCCGGGAATCCAGGAGGACACCCAAATTGCGCGCCCTCTCCACGGGGGCCGGTGTTTCGCCCCCAATGGCCAGTGTTGGAATAATCTGGCTGAACCGGGGCGCCGGAAGCCACAGCCACTCAGTCTTGGACGGGTTGAGCTTGAGTTTGTTACCACCCATCCAGATCCGTACGGCCTCCAAACACCGGGACATAACCTCGACGGCATCGTTGGGGTGGTCTGGGGTGGATATGTACAACTGAGTATCATCAGCGTACAGATGATATCCCACCCCAAAACCACGGATGATCTCACCCAGCGGCTTCATATATGTGTTGAATAGTAGGGGCGAGAGGACCGACCCCTGAGGAACCCCACATATGAGGGGCCTCGAGGCCGACCTCTGCCCCCCTGTCAACACATATTGCGACCGACCAGAGAGGTAGGATGAGAACCACTGCAAAACGGTGCCTCCCAACCCCAATCCCCCCAGTCGGCGCAATAGGATACCATGGTCGATGGTATCAAAAGCCGCTGAGAGGTCTAATAGGACTAGGATAGAGGAATGTCCTCTATCCCGCGCCCTCCAGAGATCATCAACCAACGCGACCAATGCCGTCTCGGTGCTGTGCCCGGGTCGGAAGCCGGACTGGCGCGGGTCTAGATAATCAACTTCCTCCAAGTGTCGCGGAAACTGTTGGGCCACCACACTCTCAACAACCTTCACTAGAAAGTGGAGGTTGGAGACAGGACGATAGTTCTCTAATAATGCTGGATCCAGGGACGGCTTCTTGAGGAGGGGCCTCACTACCGCCTCTTTCAAGACGGCAGGCAAGGACCCCTCACTCAAAGATGCGTTGACAATGCCCTGGAGCCAGCCTCGTGTCGTCTCCCAGGATGCCAGTACAAGCCAGGAGGGACACGGGTCCAATAAACATGTGGTAGCCCTAAGCCTCTTTGACAACTTGTCCATATCCTCGGTGGTAACAAAATCAAACTCCTCCCAAGATGGTATCACAAGATCAGCCTCGGCCCGCTCGACTGGACCACTGTCGATGGAGGGTAACTCGTTCCGAATCCGAGTGATTTTCTCCTGCAGATAAATCCCAAATTCCTCTGCTCGACCCTCTAAAGGGGCTTCCCGCGGCCTCTGTTGAAGGAGGGAGCGGGTCACCCCAAACAGGGCGGCAGGGCGGTTATCTGCGGATGCAATAAGAGTGGCACAATACTCATGTTTGGCCACTCTTAACGCCACTAAGTAAGTCCTAATATGGTCTCTCACTAGTGTTCGGTCGGCTTCGGAGCGAGAAGATCTCCATCTGCTCTCTAGGCGTCTCTTGTGGCGCTTCATCTCCCTAAGCCCCTCGGTGAACCAAGGAGCCCAGGTGGTTCGTCGCCGCAAGAGAGGCCGCAAGGGCGCGACTCGGTCCAAGGCCCCCCGGCCACTAGGTCCTCAGTCGAGTCGCGGGGCAAGTTCACAGGAATTGGCCCAAGCTCCCTTTGGAACCTTATCGGGTCCATCAGGAGCCTGGGGCGGAACCATATAGGAATGTCCGGTTCCGCCTCCCCGCAGTGAGGTGCAGCGATCGGAAAGTCGAGCTGAAGGAGAGCGTGATCTGTCCATGACAGGGGTGTGATGGCTAGATCCCCTCTTCCCAGATCACTACTCCACTGTCCCGAGACGAAGATTAGATCCAGGGTGTGTCCGCCCTCGTGGGTAAGGCCTACAACTACTTGGGTCAGGTCCATGGGTGTCATGGAAGCCATGAACTCCCGAGCTACCCCAGAGGTTTCGCCTGCCGACGGCAGGTTAAAGTCCCCCATGACTAACAGTCTGGGGGTCTCAACCGCTGCCTCGGCTATCACCTCTAGGAGCTCGGGCAGGGCTGTCGTCGTATAGCGAGGAGCCAGGTATACAACTAACACGCCCAACTGCCTCCCTAGGCCCCACTTCACAAGGAGGGACTCGCACCCAGTCGTCTGAGGGATCGTGGTCTCCTTTGGCTCAAGACCTTCCCTAACCATAATCGCCACCCCCCACCCCTCCCTAGGGCCCTAGGCTGATGAAAGACTCGGTATCCTGGTGGGCACATTTCTACGAGGGGATGTCCTCCCTCGTGGCCCAACCAGGTTTCCGTAATACCTACCAGGTCCGGGTCCCCCTCTGACACAAGGTCTCGGATGAGGGGGGCTTTTTGTACCACGGACCTGGCGTTACACAACATCAGCCTAGGGCCCCGGGTCTGTGGTTCTTGCCCACCTAGTCTGCGATGGGAGCATGGGGGGTTGGAGCGCGTAACCGCCCGTAGCCAGCAGCCGCGGTCCTCCAACCAATGATGTCTACCCCGAGAAACAGAAGGACCACAGGTATGCAGAAAAATCATTTGGAGTGGGTATGATTTCTGACTTCCTGTTGGCTTCCCCATTGAATTTCTTTGTGGGAAGCTGGCAGTGAGCATCAGAAACCTCCCTACCTCCCTCCCTCCCTCCCTCCACAGGCTGGTACTGCTGAAGCAGCCTAGGTTTCTCCAAATCTCATTCCTTCAGGAGTAATAGGAAGAAGCGTGGTCTTAGGGGTTTTTTAATTTTCAGGTTATTGTCCATTTTAGGGGGTACTAGGCAGGGGGGAGGGTATAGACAGATAGAGATAGAGATGGAAAGAGAGGGCCAGGCCAGCAGACGACGGAAGGTAGCGGAAGGAGCCGTTAGTAGGGGGGAAATACGAGTCGTCCCGTCGTAGGGCATTTCTATCCAGAAGGTCGTGGGGAGAGGCAGGTCCGAGGGGAGACAATTTCCATCCTCCCGGTTGAGGGCACAGAACCGTTGGTTACAAACGGTGAAGTGCCACAACCCCCGTTCGCTAGGTGGTCAGGGAGTACAGAGCCAGGGCCTGCGGCTGATGTTTTGTAATGCCAGGTCCGTGGTCAACAAAGCGTTTGTGACCTTGTGTCAGAGGAGGGGCCGGACCTAGCAGGAATAGCAGAGACCTGGTTGGGCCACGAGGGTGGACTCCCCCTCATTGAAATATGCCCACCATATGCTACCGCGCTTTTCATCAGCCCCGGGCCCTAGGCAGGGGTGGTGGGGTGGCGGTTATTGTAAAGGAAAGTCTTGAGCCGAGAGAGACCACTGTGCCACAGACTACCGGTTGTGAGTCCCTCTGCGTGAAGTGGGGCCTAGGGAGGCAGTTGGGCGTGCTGGTTGTATACCTGGCTCCCCGCTATGTAGCAGCAGCCCTGCCCGAGCTCCTGGAGGTGATCGCTACGGTGGCAGTTGAGACCCCCAGACTTTTAGTCATGGGGGACTTTAATCTGCCATCGGTGGGCGTATCATCCGAGGTAGCTCGGGAGTTCATGGCTTCCATGACGGCCATGGACCTGACCCAACTAATTTTAGGCCCCACTCACGAGGGTGGACATACCCTCATCTTTGTCTCTGGCCAGTGGAAGAGTGATCTGGGTATAGGGGATATAGACATCATACCCTTGTCATGGTCAGACCACTCACTTCTCCGGCTCGACTTTCCAACCGCTACCCCCCTCCGCGGGGAGGCGGAACCTGGGTCACCAATTTGGTTCCACCCCAGGCGCCTGATGGACCCTGATGGGTTCCAGACGGCGCTTGGGCCACTTCCTGTACCCCTGACCCGCGCCCCGATCGAGGACCTCGTGGTCGCATGGAATACTGCGACCGCGGGAGCCTTGGATCGGGTCGCGACCTTGCGGCCTCTCTTGCGGCGGCGAGCCACCCTGGCTCCCTGGTTTACCGAGGAGCTGAGGGTGATGAAACGCCGCAAGAGATGCCTAGAGAGAAGATGGAGGTCTACCCGTTCTGAATCCGACCGGACACAGGTAAGAGCCCATTTACGGACTTACATTGTGGCGCTGAGAGTGGCCAAACGTCATCATTGTGCCACTCTCATAGCATCCGCAGAAAACCGCCCTGCCGCCCTGTTTAGGGTGACCCGCTCCCTCCTTCAACAGAGGGTGCGGGAAGCCCCGCTACAGGGTAGAGCAGAGGAATTTGTGACTTTTCTGCAGGAGAAAATCGCTCAGATACAGAACGAGTTAGCCCCCATTGATGGCCCAGTGGGGTGCCACGAGACAGATCTTGTTTGGGAGGAGTTTGACTCCGTTACCTCCGAGGATATGGACAGGTTACGTGGGCGACTGCGAGCCACCACATGTTTATTGGACCCGTGTCCCTCCTGGCTTGTACTGGCATCCTGGGAGGTGACACGAGGCTGGCTCCAAGAGGTTGTCAACGCATCCTTGAGTGAGGGTTCCTTGCCTGCTTCCCTAAAAGAGGCCATGGTGAAGCCCCTCCTCAAGAAGCCCTCTTTGGATCCAGCTTTATTAACCAACTACCGTCCAGTCTCCAACCTTCCCTTTTTGGCGAAGGTTGTTGAGAGTGTGGTGGCACAACAGTTTCCCCGTCACCAGGAGGAAGTTGAGTATCTAGATCCGCGACAGTCCGGCTTTTGGCCCAGGCATAGCACCGAGACGGCATTGGTCGCGTTGGTCGATGATCTCTGGAGGGCCAGAGATGGGGGTTGTTCCTCCATCCTGGTCCTATTAGACATCTCGGCGGCTTTCGATACCATCAACCATGGTATCCTATTGCATCGGCTGGGGGGGTTGGGGGTGGGAGGCACCGTTTTATGGTGGTTCTCCTCCTAGCTCTCTGGCCGATCGCAATTTGTGTTGGCAGGAGAGCAGAGGTCGACCTCGAGACCCCTCACATGTGGGGTGCCTCAGGGGTCGGTCCTCTCGCCACTCCTGTTCAACACATATATGAAGCCACTGGGTGAGATCATCTGTGGTTTTGGGGTAGAGTACCATCTCTACGCTGATGACACTCAGCTGTATATATCTACCCCAAACCACCCCAATGATGCCGTAGCGGTGATGTGCCAGTGCCTGGAAGTCGTACGGATCTGGATGGGAAGTAACGGACTCAGACTCAACCCGACCAAGACCGAGTGGCTGTGGCTTCCGGCTGCTCGATTCAACCCTCTGACCCCATCGCTGGCCATAGGGGGCGAACATCTTGCCCCTGTGGATGGGGCGCGCAACTTGGGTGTCTCCTAGATGCCCGGCTGTCCATGGAAGATCAAGTGACAGCCATGGCTAGGAGGGCGTTTTACCAGGTTCGCATGGTTCGCCAGTTGCGCCCCCTATTGGATCGGGACGCCCTTCGCACAGTCACTCATGCTCTCGTGACATCCCGACTGGACTATTGCAACTCTCTCTACATGGGGCTCCCCTTGAGGTGCACCCAGAGACTTCAGATGGTCCAGAATGCAGCCGCGCGAGCAATTATGGGAACCTCCAGGTTTACCCACATAACACCGCTCTTGCGCAAGCTGCACTGGCTGCCTGTCGTCTTCCGGGTGCGCTTCAAGGTATTAGTCATCATCTTTAAAGCGCTCCATGGCTCGGGACCTAGCTATCTGGGGGATCGGATCCTGCCTCACACATCCTCACGGCCGATTCGCTCCCACAGAGAGGGGCTTCTCCGGGTGCCGTCCACTAGACTTTGTCAGCGGGCGACACCCAGGGGAAGAGCTCTCTCTGTGGCGGGCCCAGCCCTTCCCCCTGACATTAGAACGACCACGGACTTCCGCTCCTTCCGTCTAAAATTAAAAATGCATCTTTTCTGCTTGGCCGGCCTAGGGTAGTCTCTCTCTATGGGGTTTTTAGTTTAAGGTTTTTTTTAGGATAGTTGGTATTTTATAGTTGTTTTAGCGCAGGATATGATTTAATGTGATTTTAATTTTGTACTTTGTTCTATGTTATTTGTTCTTAATTTACCTGTGCCCCGCCTCGAGTCCCTTTGGGGAGAGAGAGCGGGTTAGAAATAAAAAAATTTATTATTATTATTATTATTATTATTATTATTATTATTATTATTATTATTATTATTATTACTATTACTATTACTATTACTATTACTATTACTATTACTATTACTATTATTATTATTATTATTATTATTATTATTATTATTATTATATCCTGGCATTCAGTACATCAGCCTCTGTTGACAAAGTTTTGCCCTGTGATGCACTGTCTTTCACCCTGTTAAAACTTGTGAATAAAAGCTTTAGCGGTGTGCAAATAAAAGGATTAAAAAGAAAGTAAACATTGAATAATATTGATATACCTTTTAAAAGAAGGAAATGAATCTCCCTCCCTCCCTCTCTGTCTGTGTATGCGGTGCTATTGTTAAATAAAGCTCCAACTGTAGGGAAATAAATACACTGTTGCTATTCCCTTTGCATTTTTAAAGAAAAGCTGGGGTCTCACTATATAATTCATTATCTCTAAATATTCTGATGATTATCTTTCCTTGCATACTTTCACAATGGCTAAGGCAGCCCCCCCCCCCTGCCGACTTCTCAGCTTTTGAGACATCCCAGATGCTGTTATTGTCTTCTTTTCTAGACCTCAGTATAAGCCTGTGGAAGGAGGGTTGGGGGGAGTCACTTTCCTCAAAAATGTCTCCCAGCACAGTTCTCTTGCACTGTTAAATGCTAACATTCTTCAATGTTACATCGGTTTAATTTTGCAGCGCTTTAAAAATGAAAATGACAGTTACCAGCATGAATGCTTCCTTTATTTATTTTAAAAGAATTTTTAAAAGATGCGCCCTTCCCATCTCCGGCACCAGAATGCATATTTCTCTCTCTTTTTTCACACACCAGACACACATAAATACAGTGGAAACAAGCTGTTTTTGCCTATAATAAGGCAATTCCCTCTTCAGCATGACTCCTGCAAATATTAAAGGGTAATGGGATATTGGTACGGCTGCTGTACAGTCGAAAAACCTCCTGCTTCTTTAATTGTTTCGATGAGTTAAAGTTCCTTTCATTCTGGTTGCATGTTGGTCCCCTTTCCGGCTCCATTATCATCATTTCATTTCATCTCTCATTGGCAGAGATAAAAAGTTTATTGATAGCTGTATTTCAAATAGCGCCTGTGGCTAAGCTGCAGCGCCAATGAATATTTGAAGATAGGAGAGAGAGATTTGCCATGCATTAACCCTGTCTTCTTTTCCTTCACGCCACATCCCATTCTGTCACTGCATCTGCTTGAAATACACTCCCTGCAGAGACTGGAATGAGGGGAAGGCTCTTTAATCCCTCCGGTTTCCTTCCAACTAGTTGCTGGATGTTGATGCAGACCACCTCCACTATAAAAGGTGCGCTTAGAGGTGCAGCTACGAATCCAAACCAGCTGCTGCTAAAACACACACATTTTGAACAGGATGCTTTTCTAAGCTGCGAAAGAGCCTGAAGGAGAATGCATTTCATAGGATAGGATGGTTTTGGTAAGGTGAGGGTGTAAAGCAGGGATCTCCAACCTTTGCAACTTTAAGTCTGAAGGACTTCAGCTCCCAGACTTCTCCAGCCAGCTTTTCTGGCTGGAGAATTCTGGGAGCTGAAGTCCTTCAGACTTAAAGTTGCAAAGGTTGGAGACCCCTGGTGTGAAGGGAAGCTGTCGCCTTTTGATATTGAATTGAAAGCTCTTTGATTACTCGTTCTGATCTCCATATTGAAGGAAGCTGCAAAATAGACCCAGTCTCTTTCAGTTTCCAAATCAATTGTTCGAAGCCCGTTTATTGCTTCGGAAATGACTCATTTGTAATGATGGGCACCTCCTTATAGGACTTAGGCAGCAGTTCAAAAATCAGCTCTGGACGAGTCTGTTCTCATGACATTGTCTGTGGCTAAGCTGACCTCATTTTAATTTAAATGATATAATAAGACCTAGGGGAGGAGGTTTGTTAAGGATCCCATTACTGAAAGAAATGCAGCACTGTGCAGCTGTTTCCTGAGTGTCCTTCAAGATATTGATGCCTGTAACCATACCTATAAGCACTTACGTATTGCAATCTCTCTTCTGCTGCGAGTTGTCCTTGACTCTTGTTTTATATCCCTTCCCTCAACAGTTTGATTTCTGTCTCTGAGTGCTAACAATGACCCCACAGCCTGCCCTGGCTTCCCCCCCCCCTTTTCAAATTTCCTAAGTTGAGCTATTAATGACTCTTAAATTCTCTGAAACAATGGCAGCACGGCTAAGGAACATACCCAGGTCATTCTGTTGCTACAAAAACAAGCAAACAGAATGTGGAATGATTAAGAGAAGGTGCTTTACATTCCAATGGGAATCCTTCCTCCCCCTCCTCCTCTTATTCCTCCTCCTCCCCCTCCCCCTCATACTGGGCAAAGTGTACATTACAGGTGCACACATTCTTAAAATGGCAATCTGCCTCATTTAACAAAGCGACAACCCACCAAACTGTAAAGCTAAGGAGACAATAGATTTCTCCGGTTAAACCATTTTTGAACGCTGACTTTCTGATAGGTTGGCTAAATACCTGCTTCAAGATTCTCCCTGACAGCCCAGCAGATCGAAAAAAAGGACAGCAAGAACACACCCTTAGCTGAGCATTACGAAATTATCAAAGAATTGGCAAAGCTGTAGTAAAGCCAATGTGGCCTTGAAAGAGAGTGCTCTCAGTGGCGTCAGTGATTCTTGAAGCCAATTTAGGAAACAGCAAAGAATGTTCTGTAGAAAATTGGACTTATCCACTGGGAAGGGAAAGAAAGAATAAAATGATTATGTTATCTGTGATAATAGGTCTGTAGCAGAAACACATGGTGGGTTGGTATTGTAGAGTTATGGTAATAATGATACAAACTTGTTGATTAATAGAAACATTTGCTTTCTGTAACACACATATATTATGCCTTGTATTTGTAATGATTATGCTTGCATGCTGTGGATTCCTTTGTGTCCTGGGGCTGATTTCCTGGGGTCCTGTTGTTGGGGTCTGTAAGATATCTGGCAAATGTCAAATCCTGTGATAAGATCTGAAATCTTCATATGCCACCTCTGCTTCCGTCAGGAAAAGAGAAGATGCTCTCAAATTCCAGTTTGTGCTGCTAAATGGGCAATTAAGCAAACAGAGAAGGGAAAAGATAACAAACCTTTTGAGCCAGGAAAGATGCAAATCTGAGTTAAGATATATAATCCAAGTTTTACAATGTTAGGTTACATGACAAGGTTTGACTTGAAGTTTACAATGTTGATTAGAGTGATTTAGAATAGTTAGAGTTATATGACTTAAGGTTTGACTTGGAAGTTTACAATATTGCTAGATATATGGCTAGAGAGTAATTAGAATTAGAAGAAGAAAGATCCTTTTGAAGATTAAACATCTTTTCGTGTATAAGAAAGGACCCTGCGTAGTTGAGTTTTGTAGATCTTTCCCACCATGTCCCTTGTACATGGGTTTGGGATTTCTTACCCAGAACTTTAACTTTGATCAAAGAATAAAGTCTGTTTTCTCTGTTATTCAAGCCTCCGTTTAAGTCTCTTGTTTGGCTCATTGTGACTTGAACGTTTTCTAAGGGTCTCAATGTATTTTCAAAACCTTACAGTATTATACTATAGCAGGCTGTCAAACTCCCAACCTGCGGGCTGGATGAGTCACGCACTGGCCACTCCCACACCCAATTTAGCAAAGGGGAGAAAAGTCCTGATACATCAAATGACGCAGCTGTGATGATGTGAGTTTGACATCCCTGCCCTGTAGGATCACACAGCAGTGGGTTCCTACTGGCACTGTACCGGTTCACTTTGCGCACGTGCTGCTCGCTTCACTTGTGTGCATTTCAGATGCGCATGAGCAAAGACCGTGAAAAGCTAATAAACATGCCGGCAACCGCAATGGAGACCGGGGAACTGGTTCGTGGGCGTGGCCAGTCTGGGTCACTGCTGGTTCTACAACCCAGACCAAATTACCACTACCGGTTCGCCCAAACCGGTAGAAATCCTCCTCTGGGATCATCACTGAATTTAGGCCATGATAAGATGAAAAATTGTATTCGGATTCAGCTGGGATCAGGTTAACCTTTTTCTTTTGCCCTTTCACAAGTTACCTTTTTTGGTCTTGTCAATAAAATAGCATTCCTATTAATTATATTTGATACAGTAATGATATGAAGGAACGACCATAGGAAACAGAAAGAAGAGTCACAACTTAGACAATGCACTGATAAATGAAATGTGGATCCAAAGGAGGACTGGGGATAGAGAAAGCACCTCAGGAGGGACCTTCCCTAGCTTTGGAGAGAGAAGAAATAAGAAGAGAGACACATATGTTCAGACTTACAAGTTTCTGTTATTGTTACTGTAATCTTACAATAAAAGTAGTATTAATAGTCCTGGTTGTGCTTTTTATCTGGGCTACCTCAAAGAACTGAACCTCAAATCACCGGTTGGGAGAGCGTGGCCGATGGGTTCAAATGGTCACATGCCCCAACCCCCGCAATCTAGGTGGTCAGGGCCTACAGAGCCAGGGCCTTAGACTGATGCTATGCAACGCCAGGTCCGTTGTCAACAAAGCCCCCCTCATCAACGACCTTGTGTCGGAGGGGGAGCCGGACCTGGCGGGAATTACGGAGACCTGGTTGGGCCACGAGGGAGGACTTCCTCTCGTGGAAATGTGCCCACCAGGTTACCGTGCGTTCCATCAGTCACGGGCCTTAGGCAGGGGTGGGGGGGGGGGTGGCGGTCATTGTCAGGGAAGGTCTTGAGCCGAGAGAGACCACTGTGCCACAGATAACCGGTTGTGAGTCCCTCTTCGTGAAGTGGGGCGTAGGGAGGCAGTTGGGTTTGCTGATTGTGTACCTGCTCCCCGCTATGTATCAGCAGCCCTGCCTGAGCTCCTCGAGATGATCGCCGAGATGGCGGTTGAGAACCCCAGACTGCTAGTCATGGGGGACTTTAACCTGCCATAGGTAGGCGAGACTTCCGAGGTAGCTCAGGCAGGGCTGCTGATACGTAGCGGGGACCCAAGTAATTCAGGGCCCCACACATGAGGGAGGACACACACTGGATCTCATTTTTATCTCTGGCCAGTGGATGAGTGATCTGGGAGTTGGGGATTTAGTCATCGTACCCCTGTCATGGTCAGATCACTCACTTCTCCGGCTCGACTTTCCCACCGCTACACCCCACCGCGGGGTGGCGGAACCGGAATATCCAAGATGGTTCCGCCCCAGGCGCCTGATGGAACCTGAAAGGTTCCAGACGGAGCTTGGGCCACTACCTGTAGCCCTGACCCACGCCCGGACGGAGGACCTAGTGGCTGCATGGAATAGTGCGGCCACTGGGACCTTGGACCGGGTTGCGCCTTTGCGGCCTCTCTTGCGGCAGCGAACCACCCTGGCTCCCTGGTTCTCCGAGGAGCTGAGGGTGATGAAGCACCACAAGAGACGCCTGGAGAGGAGATCCACACGCTCTGAATCTGACTGAACACAGGTAAGATCCCATTTGAGGACTTACATTGTGGCGATAGGATTGGCCAAACGTCGGTATTGTGCCACTCTTATCATGTCTGCAGATAACCGCCCTGCCGCCCTGTTTGGGGTGACCCGCTCCCTCCTTCACCAGAGGCCGCGGGAAGCCCCTCTACTGGGCAGAGCAGAGGAATTTGGAGAGTATCTGCAGGACAAAATCGCTCAGATTCGGAGCGAGTTGGTCTCCACCGAAAGTGGTCTGGAGGAGGCGTCGGAAGCGGGTCTTGAGGCACCATTCTGGGAGGAGTTTGACGCTGTTACTTCCGATGATATGGACAGGTTGCGTAGAAGACTGAGGGCCATCACATGTTTATTGGACCCATGTCCCTCCTGGCTTATACTGGCATCCTCGGAGGTTTCACGAGGCTGGCTCCAGGAAATAGGGCTTCTTTGAGTGAGGGATTCTTGCCTACCGTCTTGAAAGAGGCGGTGGTGAGGCCTCTCCTCAAGAAGCCTTCCCTGGACCCAGCATTGTTAGTAAATTACCGTCCGGTCTCCAACCTTCACTTTTTGGCGTAGGTTGTAGAGAGTGTGGTGGCACAACAGTTTCCACGTCATCTGGAGGAAATTGATTATCTGGACCCGCGCCAATCACAGCACCGAGACGGCATTGGTCGTGTTGGTGGATGATCTCTGGAGGACCAGAGATGGGGGTTGTTCCTCCATCCTGGTCCTATTAGACCTCTCGGTGGCTTTTGATACCATCGACCATGGTATCCTATTGCATCGACTGGAGGGGTTGGGGATGAGGGACACCGTTTTACGGTGGTTCTCCTCCTACCTCTCCGGTCAGTCGCAATTTGTATTGGCAGGGGGGCAGAGGTTGACCTCGAGGCCTCTCACTTGTGGGGTGCCTCAGGGGTCGGTCCTCTCGCCTCTCGTTCAATACTTATATGAAGCCGCTGGGCGAGATCATACGTGGGTTTGGGGTAGATTACCATCTGTACGTGGATGACACCCAGCTGTACATCTCTACCCCAAACCACCCCAACGATGCCATCGAAGTGATGTCCCGGTGTCTGGAAGCCGTGCGGATCTGGATGGGAAGGAACAGACTCAAGCTCAACCCGTCCAAGACTGAGTGGCTGTGGCTACCGGCGCCCCGGTTCAACCAGTTGACGCCATCACTGGCCATAGGGGGCGAACATCTAGCCCCCGTGGAGCGGGCACGCAACTTAGGCGTCCTCCTGGACTCTCGGCTGTCTATAGAAGATCATGTGACAGCCGTGGCCAGGGGGGCATTCTACCAGGTTCGCCTGGTGCGCCAGTTGCACCTCCTATTGGACCGGGACGCCCTTCGCACGGTCACTCATGCATTTGTGACGTCTCGTCTGGACTACTGCAACGCTCTCTACATGGGGCTCCCCTTGAGATGCACTCGGAGGCTACAGCTGGTCCAGAACGCAGCCGCGCGGGCAGTTATGGGAGTTACTAGAAACTCCCATGTAACACCACTCCTGCGCGAGCTGCACTGGCTGCCTGTGGCCTTTCGGGTGCGTTTCAAGGTGTTGATTATCATCTTTAAAGTGCTCCATGGCACAGGACCTAGTTATTTGCGGGATCGTATCCTGCCCCATACATCCCTTCGGCCGATTCGCTCACACAGAGAGGGACTTCTCCGGGTGCCGTCCGCCAGGCAATGCCAGCAGGCGACGCCCAGGGGAAGGGCCTTCTCTGTGATGGGCCCGACCCTCTGGAATGACCTACCGCCAGATATTAGAACAACCACGGACCTCCGCGCCTTCCGCCAAAAAGTAAAACCCTATTTGTTCCATCAGGCCGGCTTGGCCTAATCTACGCTTCTCGCCCCAGTCTGTTTTCTCAAATTGTCTATTGGGTTTTAATGGGTAGTAATTTTAAGGTTCTTAAATTTTTAATTCGCTTTTAACTTTGTGTGTATTGTATGCTTTTAGATGGTTTTTTAATCTTCCTGTACACCGCCCTGAGTCCCTTCGGGGAGAGGGGGCAGTTTATAAATGTAATAAATTATTATTAATTATTATTAAAATACCATCAGCATGCAGGCACTGCATTTGCATGGAGGAGAGAAGCCATTTGGTTGATAAAATGGAGAGCAAAAGGGTTTCTCTGCATGTGCATGCTTAGGAATGGAGATGGAAGACCATCAGATTAGCAATATCAAAGAACTGATTTAGAGAAGAACAAGGGAGTGATGCAGTAAATCCCAATTTCTCAATACACTCTGCTAGAGAGAAGTTCCCTGAGGATGGGTTCCTGCACGAGTCTGAAAGCTCGAAAGACTAAACAGATTATCAGAGTTGGAAGGGACCTTATAGGTCTTCTAGTCCAACCTCCCTGTCCAAGCAGGAGACCCCTCACCAGGGATGGCGAACCTATGGCACGCGTGCCACAGGTGGCACGCAGAGCCATTTGTCAGGGCACGCGAGGTGAACTGAATTCACCCTTTTTTGCCTGCTTTTTTCACCCTCCCCAGGCTCCAAAGGCTTTATAGGAGCCTGGGGAGGGTGAAAAGAGCCTCCCCCGCCCCCCAGAGGCCCTCCGGAGGCTTCATGAACTTCCCTGAAGCCCCTGGAGGGCCTGGGAAGCCTTCAGAGCACTCAAAATGATGTGCCACCGAAACCAGAAGTGACCTCCGGTTTTCTTGGAGGGTCATTTTGAGTGCTCCGGAGGCTTCAGGGAAGCCTCCTTATGTTGCTGAAGCCTCCGGAGGGCCTCCAGGGAGGCAGAGGAGGCTCTTTTCGTCCTCCCCAGGCTCCTATAAAGCCTCTGGAGCCTGGGGAGGGTGAAAAGAGCATGTAAAAAATGGGGGGGGGGGCATCTGTAGTACGCGCATGCGCACTGGGGGGTTGCACATTGCATTATGGGTGTGGCACGCCTGCACATGAACCCCCTGCGCTCCCCCCACTTATGGCACGCAAGCCTAAAAAGGTTCACCATCGCTGCCCTACACCATTTCTGACAAATGGCAGTCCAGTCTCTTCTTGAAAGCTCCCAGTGATGAGGCTCCCACAGCTTCTGAAGGCAAGCTATTCCATTGGTTGATTGTTCTCACTGTCATAAAATTTCTCCTTATTTCTAGGTTGAATCTCTCCTTGATTTGTTTTCATCAAGGTCAGACAAGTTTACCTTTTTTGTGCTTATTTTAACTTTTATTTCTACTCTGTTTTTTGCAGTTATGTTTTTGGTAGGTTGGGCTATAGTTTCTTTTTGCATGAAGACTGATGCACAGAATGAGTTAAGCAGCTCTGCTTAACCTCTGGTCCCAGTGATCAACCCAGATTGGATCCTGCAACATTATCCTGCGGCACATATATTTGCCTTCATTCCCAATTTCTCTATGTATATTTCTCTGTCTCTTATAAGGCAGTAAGTTGTGGAGTGCAGAAGAATCAGCGCCTCTGAACGCACACTTCCAACATTAAGACTGATATGGATTACAACTTCACTGCTGTATTTTACACTATTGCAACTTCTGAGTTGCCTGCAGCCTATGGCAATAATCCAAATAGAGGTTATAGGAGCATGAGCCATTCCGATCCAGGAAATGTAACAGCTGCTGAATCAGACACAGTTGACTAAATGCTATCTGAACCACTGGTGCGATTTGTACCTCGAATGATAGAGATAAATCTGCTTATTTGATTCTATGGGGATACAATCCCATCCTAGTCAACTACTGGGATTCAGCTTCATGTATATTGGTGGCATCCAATTCCAAACACTAGGATGACATTCAACCCTATTTTTCCCTTGACATCAAGCAAGTTGGTGCAAGGATTTGATTGGTGTCGGGATGCTGTAATGGGCTGGATGGATGAGAACCAATAACCTGAAGCTGAATCCCAGTATGAACCATCAACTCAACAAGCCATGAAGAAATATTTCAGGAAATAGGGAAAACAGCGGAATAATAGGGCTTAAAAATAAATAAATAAACAAATTACAATACAATACAATACAATAGCAGAGTTGGAAGGGACCTTGTAGGTCTTCTAGTCCAACCCCCTGCATGGGCAGGAATCTTATACCATTTCAGACAAATGGCTGTCTAACATCTTTTTAAAGACTTCCAGGGTTGGGGCATTCACAACTGCTGGAGGCAAGCTGTTCCAGAGGTTAATTGTTCTTACTGTTAGGAAATTTCTCCTTAGTTCTAAGTTGCTTCTCTCCTTGGTTAGTTTCCACCCATTGCTCCTTGTCCTGCCCCCAGGTGTCTTGGAGAAAAGTTTGACTCCCTCTTCTTTGTGGCACCCTCTGAGATATCGGAACACTGCTATCATGTCTCCCCTGGTCCTTCTCTTCATCAAACTAGACATACCCAGTTCCTGCAGCCGTTCTTCATATGTTTCTCGACTATCTGGAGCAGAAACCCCATTTTAAAAATGTGTGATCTTTTGCTTTACTTGTTTGCTTTTCTCCAGTCCTCTAATCATCTTGGTTGCTCTTCTTTGCACTCTTTCCAGAGTCTCCACGTCTTTTCTACATCGTGGCGACCAAAACTGTATGCAGTATTCCAAGTGTGGCCTTACCAAGGCACTATACAGTGGCATTAACACTTCACGCGATCTAGATTCTATCCCTCTGTTGATGCAGCCTAGAACTGTGTTGGCTTTTTTGGCAGCTGCTGCACACTGCTGGCTCATATTTAAATGGTTGTCCACTAGGATTCCGAGATCCCTCTCACAGTTGCTACTATTGAGCAAGGTACCACCTATACTGTACTTGCGCATTTGGTTTTTCTTGCCTATATGTAGGACCTTACTTTTTTCACAATTGAATTTCATTTTATTAGACAGTGCCCAATGTTCAAGTTTGTCTAGATCCTTCTGTATCTTAAGCCTATCTTCTGGAGTGTTGGCTATTCCTGCCAGCTTGGTGTCGTCTGCGAATTTGATGAGTTCCCCATTTATCCCCTCATCCAAATCGTTGATGAAGATGTTAAATTGAACTCTGCTAACGCAGAAACAGAGTTGTTTTTCAGTTTCACACAAAATAACATAAAATAAAAAATTGGCTGAGTTTCTGACTGCCTATTTCAGAATTCCTACCTGTTTCCTGTTACAACCCAAGCAGTAACTTAAAAGATATGGGTGTGGACAGATGTGCTTACCTGCAGGCTAAGCCAAGCTGTCTACCACAGATAAAATCCTACAGCCCTTTTTCAGGAAAAGTGGAAATGAACATAGACTTAGAAGCAATTTCTCTTTTCAGCAAAGGCAGGTTTACTGTCCAAGCCTGTCAATGCTCTATTTCATGCAAAATGAGCCAGTGGCCGCTGCAACACCAATCCCTAACTCATTACCCAGAAATAATTTGGAAATACCCTGAGCATCACAAAAGGTGCTTTATGCATCCATTGCATTGTACAAGAAATATGGGTGCTGCTGTGTTTTTCATTGTCTCGATTTACTAGGGGCAGCCATTATTTCTCCTCTACCTCTCCTTTAAAGACAGTGCTCTTATTTGGTTCCTATTCTGTCTTTTGGGGAGAGTAGCAACAAAATAAAATGTGCCTGTTAGATAGGGTGAAGGATGAGGCAGACTAGGACTTTAGCACAAACAGCTCTTTATTGTAACAGATGAACTATGAGCAAACCAGCAAGATTCTGTCTGACAGCAGCCCTTTTATAGGGAGGTGTCAGAACTTTCAGCCAATCAGATTAAACCTCTGTTCCACCTGAACAGAGGACCTTGGTGGAAACCATTCTGGCAGTTGCTAGGATGTAAGTGCCCATGGTATGATGACTGTTCCTGTGCAAGGTTATAGCTACTTACTCCCTTCTAGGAGCTATCTCATTCCCTCACTGTTCCCCCTTCTGATTTTCAAACTACCACATTGCAGACCTTTCCCTCAGTCTTCTGGTTTTGCTTCATTCCCATTGGGATTGCCATATGAGATTCTTATTGGAAAGGAAAATATTTGGGATTTGGGGGTGGGTGGGTGGTTCTGCTCCATATTGCTAGGCCGAAGACTCCATAACTAGATTCTGGATAATGAAGGAAGACCCGAAGGGGTCCTTGTCACTTGATTTGAATTCAGTGGGGTGGGCTGTGTAAGAAAAGGCATCCGGAGAGAACTAGCTGGTGAATTGGATGACACAGGGCATCAAAGGAGTTCCTCAAAATCTATCTTGGAATTGGAGTGCTTCAGATTTATGCTGTATTTCATTCCAAGGCTTAAAGTTGAAGATTCTGTGGGTTGGTTGTGCTGGGCAGTAACTTGAATTCTGGTAAACGTTCCTTGGGTTTCCAGTTATATAACTGGTGGAGGGCTCTTGGAGGCAATTACATACTGTCACAGCCTCCACTTCCAATATCTAAGCTTTGTGATTGTCAGCCTTCAAGCCTCTTGCTTTTGTTGCCTAATCTCAAAGCAACAATTAAGATGCCAGTGTGAGGATCATCAAAAATGCCAACCTTGCCCTACAAATATTCAGAAAGTTATCCTGGTTGAGCTTTTCCTAATTTAGTAGCTCCCATGAATTCTGGGACCAAAATTCTAAAACTACCAAATTCAGTAGAAATTATAGCAACTGTGGTCCTGCATATCAATAAGGCTTATTTATTTTACTTAATTGGTATATTCAGAGTCATTCAGTGGTGGGTTGCATGCAGTACACCCCAGTATGGATGTACCGGAACCTCCGGAGGGCCCACACACACACCTGTGCTCCTTACTGGTCTTTAAAGTCTTCAGGGCTTCCGCGCATGGTGCATACAGCACCTGCATGACGCTCCACCGAGTAGCTGGAGCGTTGTGGAGGCTATCGGAGGTGTCGCTGGATGGTAAGATGCATGTGCGTGCTACCGGTTGGAACAGGATCCGAAACCCACCATTGACGTCATTGTAAGATGAACCAGACTATTTTAAAAAGTAGCTGCTTATAACCAAGTCCTGCAGCTCCTCCTTGTCTCATTCTGTCTTTCACACCAACCAGTGGTATTATAGAACCTAGTAAAGGATACTCTTAATAATCCCTAGCTGGGATAGCAATCTGGGAATACCATGTCCAGTAAATAAAGAAAAACCTTCAGCATTGGGGAGTTGGCCTATGGGAATCTATATCTGTGTGCATGCAGTGCATAGATAAAAATAGTGATTCTTGGTGTGAAAATGAATATTACCAAAATGCAAAGTTTCACAATATTCTCAAAAGTCTTCTCCAACATTCAAAGGTGTCAAAATACTTGCTATCTAGCTTCTTTACAGTCCAATTTTTGCTTCTGTGGAACATCACAGAGATTACCATGGCTTGCATGATTCTGATTTTTGTAGGTATAAACTTACCATGGCAGTTGAATATCTTTTCCAAGGCCTTCATGGCTGCTCTACCAAGTGCTAATCTAACCAAGTATGTTTTGACTGCTTATTCTTTTATTGTGATGGCTGATCCCAAAAGGCAGAAGCTATACATCATAGCAATATCTTCATTATCAATTCTACGGCTATTTTACCTGTTGTCATAAGTTTCGTCTTCTTTATATTTAATCTTAATCCCATTTTTTCACTTTGCACCTTGACTTTTACTGCTACAGTTGGCAGTTCCTTCATATATTTGGCTATTAGGGTAGTGTTTTCAGCATAGCACAGGCAACTGATATTTCTTCCTCCAGCACACACGCTTTCCAATCTGGCTTCCCTTTAAGTACATTCAATATATAGGTTACATAAATTAAGGGAGAGTATACAACCTAGTCTCTCTTTTGCCAATTTGCCAATATTGTTTTACTATGTTCTGTTCATACTGTGGCTGACCGTAACATTTGTACGTTCATACATGCATGCATAGTACATACATACATATATTCTCACAGGAAGAATGAGAAATGTCTTATCTACATTTTTTAAATTTTGAGAAAAGCATTCAAAACCACCACAGCATTGGTGTGAAGTAGGGTCCCATGCCTTTTCTGTATATTGTTTCCCAAAATTACAGTTAGTATAGCTCAGAATTAGGTACTGAAAAGATCTGAACCTTGTACACTATTCTGTCCCAACCTAATGACTTTCAGTAGTGCAGGGACGATAATTCTCAAAATTCCTAGTTAGCAGAAGAAAATACCTGTGCTAAACATAGTTCAATCATCAGGAATAAGTAACTCTCTTTCTTGTAGTCTCATCAAGTGGAATAATAAAGGCTTATCCATTTGGGGGCCATTATGGGATATTTATCAGATCCCCATATTTAATATTTATTGCTTATCTTTTATTAAACACTAGCTGTTCCTGGCCACGCGTTGCTGTGACCCAATCTGGTTAAATGGCCAACCAATCTGTATGTAGATCTACACCTGCATGCACAAACACGTACACACAACCACTGTATAAACCTCAACCTACCTACCTACTGTATTTCTTCTTCTCTCCCTCTACCTACCTACCTACCTACTGTATTTGGAGGCTTATTTGGTTGCTGAGGAAACGACCATTGGAAATGAGAGGGGCGTGTGTGTGATGCATCATAAGAAGCAGCCGAGTGGGAGGAGCTTAATGGAGAAAAATAACTGAGAAGTGCAGTACTTTTATATTTGTGCTGCTTGCACATGGCACAGGTGTGCCAGCCACACAATATGTACATATGATTGTTACTCCCTTTCTTAGCAACATTGTGTGAAAATTTGGTGGCGATCGGTGCAGTACTTTCTGAGATTAGTGATTTTGCACAAACTATTTTAAATTTTTATTTATATAGAAGATTGGTTGCAACTTTCAGGGTGCCTTAAGGGAGTTGATGTAACTTTTTTGGGTGGTGGTGGTTATGTTATGGACCTTTATTGAAAACATCCTTCAAAGACTTTCATACTCTGCCAGCCAGTCATTTACATTGGATATTTCAAATGGGACGAAGTAACTTTTATTCAGAAAGCATGTGCTCCATTGCTGAGCAGTGATCCCAACCAGAATTTCTTCTTTATAGCATCACCTCTCTCCAGACGATACTTTTCATTGTGGCTGAGGTCAACAAATGTCCTACACTGTTGCTACATTTACGATATAAAAGCCATGCTTGGACAGCTATACAGCATTAAGATGATTGCCTGGATTTGCACAACCTATCATCAGTATATCACATTGGCAAGATTTCCTAGCTCATGTAGCCATACTTGAGTTAATCATTTTAATATGTTATGCAAACCCAGCCTGACACATGCAAGCACTATTTTTCAGCTATAAATTAAGCATAGGACATAGGCATGGGATCAGGTTATCTAATAAACCCATTTGTCCCAATGGAATCAGCCCACCTCACTCAATCCAGCACAAGAAGCATGCTGTGCACTTCCTTGGTCAAAATTTTTTAGGAGGAGAATCTTTTTACTCTCACTCCCATTTTTGGAACATGTTGGCGGCTGAAGTGCGGTCTGCCCCCATCCTTTTGGCATTTCAAAGAGGCCAAATCTGTTCAAAGGGGTTAAATCTGATTCTGCTGGGCGGCTTAGGGTCCTGATAGGGCTGCTTCTGTGTTGGAGGTGACTGATGGACCAATAGGGTAGATGCCATCTCTGCGCTGTCCTTATCGATCTTTTGGTTTGTATTTATTGCTGTTAATATTGTAATACTTTAATATTTATTATTTTAATTTTAAGCAGCCCAGAGTTGCTTTGTAGCATGAAATGGGCAGCGTATACGTTCACTAAATGAATAAGTAGGACTAGACAAATGCAAAAATATGACCCAAGAGAATTACATTTGCAGTAGACCAGGGGTGTCCAAACTTGGGAACTTTAAGACTTGTGGACTTCAACTCCCAGAATTCCCCAGCCAGCATAGCTGGCTGGGGAATTCTGGGAGTTGAAGTCCACAAGTCTTAAAGTTCCCAAGTTTGGACACCCCTGCAGTAGACTATTTCAGGTGAGAGAAGTACAGATTAACCTCCACTTTTTTCACAGAGCAGTTTAGAGCTCTCTTCCCAAATGAAAAGACGGAACCCTTGCAATTCATGGAATTCAAATGGATAAACCAAGGCACACTTAATGTAAATTTTATCTCTCCATCAACGGGGTGATTAAAGTCATCTTCGTAATCCCAAACAAGCACTCACAAATGGCCATGCTTGTTTTGCAGGGGAGCCTCTGAAAGGCCAGCTCATAATTGGGAGGCATTTGCAAAGATTTTAAGCCGTAGCTGAAAACAGCACCTTATAAAAGACAGAGAGGAAAAACGGTGCTGGGTAAATGTGGGCTCAGCAAAGGTTGTCTTTGCTGCTGCTGCTGTTGTGGTCAACCACCATTATGGGAAAAGGATGAGGACAGAGAGATGGTTTTTAGTAAGGTTTTGCAAATCAATCTCATCAAATCAATGCAATTGTGGCCTTCGTAGGGGCCTCCTAGTCCAGAGGGAAAGCAGAGGCAATTATTGTTCGGCTTTGTTTCCAGGCAACATAGGAAGCTTAGTATAAAGGACGGCTTGTTGAGATGAGAGCACTGCAGCATTCTCAGGAGTTGTCACTTTTAATGAGCTCGTCTCCTGCTACAAGGAAACTCATTCCTCTTCAGTATTTCCCTACAAGCCTTTCATGTTGTCCTAGAATTGGCACAGCCCATGGATGGTGGGGGTGTAGGGATGTTTGGTCCCAGTAGCCTGGAACAGGCAAAGGGAAAGCTGGCAGGGCATTAACGCTGGAAGAATAAATGAGATGACATTTTAATGATAAATACTGGTAGTCCTCGCTTTACAGTGGTAATTGGGGCTGGCCATTCCCTCCCTAAGTGACATGGTTGTAAAGCGTGACATCACGCGACTGCATCTACGGGAGCAATTCTGGCCCTTCCCGTTGCAGTCCTTCCAGATGTGATGGCGTATGGTTATCCTTTGCAATCTCTTGCTGGCTTCTCCATTGACTTTGCTTGTGGGCCGCTGACAGAGAAAGTCATAAATGGTGATCACATGACCCTGGGATACCGCAAGTATTATCATTGCAAATCAGTTGCCAAGCACCTGAATCATGACCATGTGACCACAGGGATGCCGTGAGGTCCATAACTACAAGGACCAGTCTTAGGTCTCATCAATCAGCACTGTTATAATCAGCATTGAGGGCAGAACAAGAAGTAATGGATGGAAACTAATCAAGGAGAGAAGCAACCTAAAAAGAAATTCTATTCTATTCTATTCTATTCTATTCTTACAATACAATAGCAGAGTTGGAAGGGACCTTGTAGGTCTTCTAGTCCAACCCCCTGCATGGGCAGGAGGGTTTTTTTATTCTTCCTTTATTTCTTCGTCGAAGAAAGTGGTAATTCAATGAGAACTACCTTTGTGAAGTCAGTACCAGCTGCAAATAACTGTAGGATGTTACCTTTCTCAAGTATTCAAAAATTGAACCCAAAATGTGTTGTAAATAAGGTTTGGTAATGAGAGTAAACTATGCTTGAGTTGAATCTCTTAATAAGAATGAAGTAAAGAATGTCCCAAAAGCCTCATAAAAATGTCTCTAAATTAGACTGTCCTATAATGATTAAAGGTTTATCATGACATCAGTGGTTGATCACAACATGGATTGGGGTACTTCACCCTTTTGTCGGTTTGGAAATGATTTTTAGGTTTTTTTTCCCCAAGAGCCTCTGAGTCACAGAGCAAGATAGCTGCAATATTTCACTTGGAGGAAAATGTGTCAGAGAGATTCCCACCCTTCCCATCAAGTCTGTTCCTGCATTCATTTATATAATAGGAAGCCATTCATTCATATAATAGGAATAGTTTAATGAAAAGAAGGACTTGGGGAGATGTCATAGCAGTGTTCCAATATCTCAGGGGTTGCCACAAGAGGGAGTCAAACTATTCTCCAAGGCAGAGGTCCCCAACCCCCGGTCCACGGACGGGTGCCGGTCCGCGGCCTGATAGGAACCGGGCCGCAGGGCTGGAGAGGAGAAGGAGGGAGCAGCCGCCTGGGCAGAGGATGGCCGAGCGCGCCTCCACCAGCTCCTTATGATGGCCACCATGGTGCACTTTCTAGGGCTACCCGGAGGTGTCCTCATCCCGCAGCAAGCGGGTGGAGGACCCGAGCCTGCGGCTACCTTAAGCACCGCCAAAGCCATCCGGGCGCCGCACACCCACCTCCCTTCCAGCCCCGTGTGGCGCCCGGACGACTTCAGCGGTGCTTAAGGTAGCCGCAGGCTCGGGTCCTCCGCTCGCTGCGGGATGAGGCAGCCATTACCTCCCCAGCTGACATGCCGGCCCTTCTGCTGCTTCCCAGGGGGGGGGGGGGAGGGAGAGAATGAGAGACACACAGAGAGACAGACTTAGAGAGACAGAAATAGAGAGAGGGAGGGAGAGAGGGAATCAGACACACACACACACACACACACACAGTGACAGAGATGGGTGGAGGGAGGAGAGAGAGACAGATAGAGAGAGAGAGACAAAAAACAGAAAGAGAAAGAAAGAAAAATAGAAAAAGAAAGATGAATGGAGGGTGGGAGGGAGGGAGTGAAGGAAAGAAGGGGGAGGGGTGAAAGAAGGAAGGAAGGAAAGGAAGGAAAGAAAGAGAAAGAAAGAAAAAGAAAGAGGTATGGAGAATAGGAGGGAGGGAAGGAAAGAAGGGAGGAAGGGGGAGGGAGGCAATGGAAGGAAGGAAAGGAAAGGAAAGGAAAGGAAGAAATCTATTTTCCTATTTCCTTCCACCTCAAGCTACCTGTTTGGTTAACCAGGTTAAAGATCTATTTTTCTCCCAGTGGTCATTTCAAAGAAATCACATCCTCTGAGTCATTTCCTGGATTCAAACCAGCATCCCAAAGAGTCATGGGCTGCCGTTATATATAACGAGTGCCCATAAATTCATTTTTACCATCTTCAGAAGACCAAAGACCAGCCAGAAATGGAAGAAATAAAGAAAGAAAGAAAGAACTTATGACCACAATTGAGCCCAACATTTTGGTTGCTAAGCAAGACCGTTAAGTGAGTTTCACCACATTTTCCAAGTTGGCCACGCCCACCGGGTCACATGACCACTGAGCCACTCCCACAAAACAGGCCACACCTTTTGGCTCTCAAAAGAAATTTCAGTAGTGGTACTGTTGATATTTGGCTCTATTGACTAATAAGTTTGCCCACCACTGCCCTAGAGCCGACTCCCCCCCGCGTGTGCATGCGCCGCCTGTTCCCCCTTCCCCCCTTCTCCTCTAGGCCAGCCGGTCCGCAGAATTTTCTTTAAAATGAACCGGTCCCTGGTGCAAAAAAGGTTGGTGACCCCTGCTCCAAGGCACTTGAGGGTAGAACAAGAAGCAATGGGTGGAAACTAATCAAGGAGAGAAGCAACTTAGAACTGAGGAGAAATTTCCTGACAACAATTAATCAGTGGAACAGTTTGTCTCCAGAAATTGTGAATGCCCCAACCCTGGAAGTCTTTAAGAAGATGTTGGATAGCCATTTGTCTGAAATGGTATAGGGTTTCCTGCCTAGGCAGGGAGTTGGACTAGAAGACCTCCAAGGTCCCTTCCAATTCTACTATTGTATTACTGCATGCCATTTAAAAAAACCAAAAAAAAAACCATGGGATATAGAACAAACCTTAGTGATCTGAGCCACCCACCTCAAGCTAATCCCAGAAATTAACAGTTTCAAATCATGCTCCAGGTGGTATTTCCAAAGGGGCCATGTCCAAGCTGCTTTTTTTCTTTAAAAAAACAACAGCTTTATGAGATTTCTCCAAATAGGGGAATATTTTCTATGTTTGAGAGCAGTTCTTCTAATCCAGAAATGCATATTTTATATTTTTGGGGAGGTGAGCGCTACACTGGAGCTGTGAGTGTTGTACTGAGAAGCAACAGTCCTACAAGGAGATGAGGCTGGACAAAAAACTACGTTTGATTTAAATTAAATCAACACCAACATTGCATGTATTAAACATTTCCCCCCTTTTGGTTAGTTAAAAATTACACACCAGGGCGTCATTAGAAAAAGATTGGTGGGGACAAAGCCACAACTTTGGAGGGTGACTTGTCACCCTGGGGACTCAGGGCTTTTTGTCCCTGTATAAGGTGGGTAGATGTGTGAATAACGTCTCTGTCTGTATTCTCATGGAAAATAAAATATTTGGCTTCACCAAGTCATAGGTCTGGGTGATTTCACTGATTAATGACTAAACACTGAGCAATTTATTTGCCCTTGTTCTGTAGAGAGAATCAGAGCAAAAGAAATTGATTTTTATTTTTATTTTATTTTTATTTTTTTCTCCTATATTTTATTACAGGGTTTCCCTGTGAAAATTGATATGTCACCTGATTATTATGTACAGAAAATATCTTTTCATCTCCCTCCCTCCCTCCCTCCCGCCCTCCGAGAGATAGATGATAATGCTTGTCTAAGGGGAAAAATACATAATACACAGAAAGAAGAGAATACATGCTTCCTAGGAACACCTCTGTTCTCATGACTGGCCTGAAAGATTATACTCTAGGTATGTCTTTTCAAAAATCCTGCTGCTAATTAAGTTTTGACAAAAACAGGTCACATATATTGTGTTTGCAATAAGGCTGAGTAGAATGAAGCTGAGACTGCATAGAAGACAAGGTGATTATCCAGGACCTTTTTATATGCATATAAATGGTGGGTTTCCAAATTTTTTACTACTGGTTCTGCACATGTGCAGAAGCATCAAGGTGGGTGGGGGGAGCCTCCCGCTGCCGCTACCACTGATTCACCTGAACTGGGCCGAACTGGGAGCCACCCACCTCTGGTGCATATGTATATTGAGCTGATTCATTTGAGTTTAAAGCTTTAAGCAATGTAAAATGGTTTTCTGAAGTTCTATGATACTGACAAGTATACTTTTATTCACAAAAAGGTAAGAAGTTATAAAACTGAAGTGTGTGAGCAGGGGAGATGATGCAAGGTGCCAGATGTCCCAGGGCCTCCACTTAAAAATCTGCAGGGTTGTTTAATGATCACAATGAGGAAAGCCAGAATTGTGTGATAAGCAAGTAAATCGCATGGATGCCTTGCTTAACCACCCATTCTGGGCTCATCTGTGGTCGTAAATTTAGGACTACCTGTACTACGTTTAGAAGTCCCTTGTCTGTTGTCATAAAACATTAACACGTCAACATTTTTATGCTGGTGACCTAGCTTAATAAACTATGATACTTTTCTCCATTCATAATTCTTAATGATGTCTATCTTTCCCATGTATTTTTTGCAGGCCCTGCTGATCCATAGGAGCATGTTGCCCTAGTGCACAAACTCAAGGCTTGTGGGTCAGATCCGGCCCACGGGGTGCTTAGAGCTGATCCACAAGGCCAGCCTGGAAATAGCAAAGAACCAGTCCATGGTGTCTCTGCTGCCGAAAATTGGCTAGCAGTGTAACAGGATGCGGTGGCCCCCTCTATGCCTCCTGCACCCATTTTGGCCATCAGAATGCTTCAGGAGGTGTCTGTCCCATATGCTGTCTGTCCCGTCTCCTCCCCCATTAGCCTGCAGAGGACAACTACCATGCTGATCTGGCCCTCAAAGAAATCCAGTTTGACACCCCTGCCTTAGTTTAAGAGCAGCCCACAGATCATTTCTTGAGGGCAGGAATGCATAATATCCTCTAGCTGCAGGATCCATCTGGGTTGGTCACAGGGCCCGGAAGGTTTTGGCTTCTGAACTTTCAGACTTATGCTGGAACCCATCTTCAGGGAACTTCTCTCTATTAGAGTGTGTATTATTCTCTGCGTGGTATTTATAAGTGTCTGTTGTAAGTGGTTTTTTTAGATGTTAATTGGGGTGTGTTGCTGGGTAGCTTTTAAATCGTTGGCTGTCTTTTGCTTGTGCTGCTAAACCCTCACCTTCTAAGTGCTTGATAGGCTGGTGGTAAATCAGCACTCCTTTTGACTGATGAGGGACCTGTTTCCCAGGCTTCAATTACTTCCCTACTGTTTTTGTGCCTGCTCATCCAACAATCTTAGTAGCTGCAAAGTTGAATGTGTGTTCTTGTTTATTGCCATGTGAGGCTACACATAAGTTCAGGTCTCCTCATCTGACAGCTCACTTGTGTTCTTGCAATCTGGTGCCTGTCTGTCCTACATAGTCACAGAGGCAATCCATGTAGGGGATTCAATAGATTACACTGAAAGTATCTCCCACCTCCAAGTGTTCTTTACAATGCACTATTTGTCCTCATATGGTTTCCTCTGGACAGTGTGCCGTACCCTCTTGCAGATCTTAGAAGTTGCGTTCTACAGCTTCCGAAATGTTTTTGATACATGGCAGGGCGTTGCTTTGTGATTGGTCTTCTACCTTGTTTCTTTCCTTCTCTCCACACCATGTTGTGCAGGTACTGCATCTTGTAATGAATGATTGGGGTACCCATTCTGCTTGAATTGTTCATGCAGGTACTTGCTCTCCAGCTGCTTGGCTTGCTGGGTACTACAGTGGGTTCTCACCCTGTCATATGGTGTTCTGATGCAACTCTTTTTGTGTGACAATGGATGGTTGCTGTTGAAATTCAGAATGTGTGAGTGTTGGTGGCCTTGTGATAAACTGTGATGTCTAGACTTCCTCTATCTTTCTTCCTATCAAGCAGGATTTCCACTTTCCACTTATCATTTTTTTCTAAGTATTCTAAGTAGTTTTTTTTTCTGACATGCCAACTCAAGCCTTCAGTCTGAAGTTCAAATTGTTTTAATCAGGATTTTAAGGGGAAATAGTTTTAAGGATTTTAAGATTTTAGCGCAGGGTGATAGTTTATTTAATTGGGTTTTAAATATTTATAATTGTTATGTTTATATGCTTTTTAATTTCCTGTGCACCGCCCCGAGTCCCTTCGGGGAGAGGGTGCGGTTTATAAATTGAAATAATACATAAAATAAAATAAATAATAAGTAGTGCTATCTCTGTTTTATTGCAATACAGCCAGATTTCTCTACTCCAATTGTCTACTGTGAGTTGTGGCCCCTCCTCTCTGGTCATGGTCTCTACCCTCCATGAGCATTTTTTGTTAGAAGTTCACTCATGGAACAGTGAGAAGCTGGTTGCATAGATTTTGATGGACATTGAGGAGAACCCATTCATGTCTGTTGCTATTGCCTCTGGCGCCAGCCTTTTCATGGGGAACCCAAAGGTGCTTTTTCCAAAAGGCAACTCGACTTTCTTGATTTTTTCCCCTTTGACAATGTTTTATTTCTCATCCAAGCCAAGTTGCCTTTTGGAAAATCATGAGCTGGATGATTGAGAATTTCCATAGAAACTTTTCATGGGGAAGCTACTGCCCTAGTTCTTCCTTCGTCTTTTCCATTGATGGCTTGTTTGGGAGGGTGGATAAAAAGCAATAATAAGAAGGATGAGCAACAACGGTAGGAGTTGTCAATATGAATCCTGTGATATTATGGGCAGGTATCTGATAATGCTGGCTTCAAATATAATCCAGCAATTATTATATGCCTGCCTGGTTATAATGTCTTCTACCTTCTTTCTTGCTTTTTAGGAAAGTGTTTTCCAGTTTGAAAAAAAGATTTGCTGTACTTGGAATATCTTGCCAGGATTTGTTTTTCCTAGGTTGGGCCCATCTGCTTCTCCTACATTTTCTTCCAGACCTAAATGTCTAATATTGAATTGACAGAAAGATTATTGACCTCCTCCAATTTCATGATAATTCAAATCATAGATGTGGGCTCTGTGTCTGCCATCTGCTGGTTTTGATAAAAATGGTATGACATACATTTCCCCCCAAATATTCAAAATTAAAATAAACAACCCTTATGCATCATTTGTAATTTTCCACATCATTATAATTTTCATAAACTTCCTACATTTCCAATGATTTTTTTCAGCATTATGCCCCTTTCCGGGAAAAAAAGAAGAAATAATATAATAGCTTCAGGCAGTCGTGGGATTCAAATAAGCAACAGGAATGCTACTTCCAGAAGACTAAAAATACCAAGTTTGTTAGGCAGAAGATTTTTGCTAATTATTTTTGTCCTTCTCCTTTGTAATTTCCTTAGGTAATTCTTACAAATATATTTGAAATAAATTTCAACCCATCACTCTTGGGTTAAAATCAGCCTCAGACCCAAGGCCATTTCTCATTCTCTATTGTGGTCATCCTGTTGATTTTCAAAGTGCTTTGTGGAGCTAAGCTAACAGAAATTTGCTATAGCAATAAAAGCATTCCAGGAAAGTTCCTCTAGAAAAATTAAAGCTTCTAAAAGGTTTGATGTGAAATTAAAAACATTTTTGATGGAAAAACCAATAAGATGTGCTGTATGTCTGCTACCTTGAGCTGTTCTACAAAAATGGAGACACAAATGTACATGTGATGTTGATAATGATAATGGTGATGATGATGATGATGATGGTGATGATGATGATGGTGATGATGATGATGACTATTGTGGTGTTGAACATTGGAAAAGAAACAGAATAGAATACTGCAATACAAAACAATGGGGCATTATTGCTATATGATTAAGAGCAATTGCACTCAAGGTGGCGCCATGTTTGCTAGCCATGCTTCTTCCCCCAGTGTCCCATTCTGGTCAACCTTTATGCCATCCACTGTCTTAGTCATAAAGGGTAGGTTAGTGGGATACATAGAAGCCCAGGATGTGGTAAGAAATTGACCAGAAGAGCATAATGACCAACTAAGGCTACCAAGTCCACTCACCCTACCAAAATATTTCCATATCACTGGGAAGGTATCCTTAATATTTTTCTGCTAGAAATGTGTTTATTTTAACATGCTGCTCATTTAATTGTACTACAGCTTGGCCAGTCACTGTGGTAATGAATGACACAAAAAGCTGCACTTGCAGATAAAAAAGGGTCATTAACTATTTAGAATGCCTCTGACTGTGTAATTCCACAAGGCAAGATGCAAAGACTGAAAAATGCTGAAACAATGCACATCTAAAATTTGCACTGTATCTAAGAAGCTAAAACATAAGGCAGGGCAGTTTCACCTGATTTGAAAAACCTGCTGCAGTAGCGGAGATGACTTACTAGGCTCACAGTTGCCCTTAATAAAACAATAGTCACAAAAGAAGCATGTTTATTATTGATCACCTAATTATTTCATGATGTTACTGTTGGAAGTAATTACTGGAAACTTTTCTTTGCCTTTCCTTCTTTCCCCAACTAGTAAATTCTCATCTGGGAGAAAGATAAACCCACCTCACTTGCTGCTGATATGCCTTTTCATACTTCTGAGGAATGCTTACCCCCCCTTCAATACTAGTAAATGCTTCAGAATGACATTAATGATGTTAGACCGTTAAAGTCTGTCATGCATATAAGCAGCTATTTACTCTATTACAGAATAAACACCAAAGCCAGCTGGGAGCAGAAAACTCCGTGATGGGGAAATCAATAGGGAAGAAGAGATGACTCTTCAGTGAAGCTCTAGGAAAAATACATTTATGCTGCAGTGTTATTAAAAAAGCGAATAGTCTCTTAATTATTTTACTGAAGTTACACCTTGGGGATAGTTTGTAAAGTAATTTATATTCACTTTGCTGGTTTCCTTGAATCTGTTGGTTTGCAGTGGAGGTATGTAGATTTTGATAGCTAGGTGAGTAGGGTGACCGATCAATCAATAGACAGATATTATGAATATACATCAAGAACAACATTTTTTCCCTTAGAGTGCATGCTCAAAAAAAGAGAGAGAAGCATAAAAGATTATTAATAGTATCAAAAATAACTGAAGTCTGTTGCCATATGATATGTTAAAGTATAAGCAGCAATAAATCTGGTGGCGCCTTAAAGACAAACCAATGTATTGATTAAGCTTTTGTGGAAGACATTCAATCAGATGCATGGAATTTTATCATGAATGAGAATATACCACTCACAATATAAGGAATGCATATATCGTAGTCCTCTTCCAATGTGATATACAGGTGAAACATGAAAAATTAGAATATCGTGCAAAAGTTCATTTATTTCAGTATGCAACTTAAAAAATGAAACTAATATATGAGAGAGACTCATTACATGCAAAGCAAGATAGTTCAAGCTGTAATTTGTCATAATTGTGATGATTATAGCTTACAACTCACGAACCAATTTATGGAACCAACTAGCCAATCCCAACCAAAATAATAAATGGGTACAAACCTGACATTAAGAAAAATGACAATGTTTTCAAATTGTAACGAAAGACTTTTAGCTTCTCAGAGGTTCTTCATAAGATTTTAAAATTATTGTCTTTGGGCAAGGAAAAGCCCTCAACTTACAACCACAACTGGAACCAGAATCTCAGTTGTTGTGTTAATTGACTGTTAAGATGCCCATGTGGCCACTTCACTTAATGACTGCAACCTTGGCTCTCCCTGTTGTGATTGTTAAGGGACCATGTAAGTTATTAATGGATAAAGCAAAAGAGCTGCTTACTGAGGGAAATCAGACAGCTCCACTCCATGGGTGGACAGGAACTCCTGTGGTGAGAAGCAGGAACAGAGCTCAGACTTTCTAAGTTCAAGCTTCATTTCACAATCTACTACAGGATTTCCCCTCCTCTCCATGACTAACAAAGCTTGGAACTTGAAGATCCAGGCCCAGCTTGTGGAAAAGAACTCCTGTAGTGGATCAGAAAAACAAAGTTCAGATCTTCGGGAGCCAAGGTTTGACCTTCAACCCACGTCAGGAGTTTCCCTCCCCTACTATGGTAGTGGACTGCAGAAAAAAATCTGGGATCTGGAAAAAGCCAAGTGTTGTTTTTATAGCCCAACAAAGGATCTACCCCCCTCCCAATTCCCGCATGGAGGGAAGGAGAAATCCTTTGGCAGGAGGCAATAGCTTGCAAACTTCCCTGCCGGCTTCCCCACTGATTTTCTAAGGAAGCCAGAGAAGATTGCAAATCACATGATGATAAACAATTGGCAACTTGTCATAAGTGCGAACAGTTTGCCAAACACCCAGATCGCGATCACATGACTGCAGGTGGAGCAGCGTACCATTTTATGATGATCGGGGGTACTTTATGGAATTGTAAAGCACCATTTCCCAATCCATCATAATTTCAAATAATCATGAAACAACTGATGATCTTCCAATATCTCAGGGTTTGCCACAAAGAAGAGGGAGTCAAACTATTCTCCAAAGCACCTGAGGGCAGGACAAGAAGCGATGGGTGGAAACTAATCAAGGAGAGAAGCAACTTAGAACAGAGGAGAAATTTTCTGACAGAACAATTAACCAGTGGAACAGCTTACCTCCAAAAGTTGTTAATGCCCCAACCCTGGAAGTTTTAAAGAAGATCTTGGATAGCCATTTGTCTGAAATGGTATAGGGTTTCCTGTCTGGGCAGGGGGTTGGACTACAAGACCTCCAAGGTCCCTTCCAACTCTGCTATTGTATTGTAAAAAAGTTGAGGACTGGCTGTATGTTGGATATTCCAGCTGTGTAGGAATTTACATTCATAGATCTGAATATGAGTTCTTAGGCAGATATGATATCCAGTGTATGGATTGCATTTTCAAAAAGAGGGGAAAAAGCAGATCCTACAGAGAACAGGTTGACATTGCTTTTATCATTAAGCAAAATGCTGGTCTGAGATGGCAAAGATGGGATGGACAGACCAATGAAGTGCTGGGGAACAAAGGTGGTCCAACAGAGTTCTTGTTCTGTCACTAGTGTAGAAGATCCAATTGCCTTATCTGAACTTAACAGAGTGCGCAAATTATTTGTACAATACAGTATCCTTAGTTTCACATGCTAGCAAAATAATATTTCCATTTTAAGGCAGATGTCAGATGTTTTAGAAAAGTCCAAAGAATAATCAACATTATTGATGATGCATGCTGGATAATGGAGAAAGCCAAAGAACACCAAAAGGAAATCAGTACACGCTTCACAGATTATAGAAAGGCCTTTTGCATTACTGGTGTCAAGCTGTGGAATGTGCTTAGTAAAATGAAATTTGTTGTACTCAGAAGATCTCATTGTGAAACCTATTTATATTTATATTTTTATTTATCAAATTTAGGTACTGTCCAACTCACTTTCATACACAACTCAGGAAGCCACAGATTAAATATAACCTGACCAAAAAAGCTGGTTCCAGATCAACAAAGGAGTAGTATCACAATATTCATGTTCTTCCAATCCAGTTTCCCCTCTATATATACTATAATTAAATATATAAGTATGTTCTCTGTTGTGGCCCAGCCGGCTCAGGATGAGCTGCTGATGGATTCCTCTAGGGAGGAGTCCTATGAGTCTGCTCTAGAGGAGGAGGCCAAGAGTGAGAGAGCAGAGAGCCCGGCTAGGCATCAGGAGGCACCTGGGGCTTGGTGTAGTGGGGAGGAGGAAGCCCAGTTTGTCCCTGATGTCAGGCTAAGAAGGATTGAGAGGAGGCAACGGCAATTAGCAGAATGATGCAGTCAGAGATATCAGTAGCAGCTGCCTAATTGACTGGCCCCTCCCAAGAGGCTTTAAAAGAAATCCTCGGTACATCGAAAGGTTTGCAGGAAACAACACAGAGAGGTTATTTCAGAGTCAGAGAGTTTTTCAGAGTTGGAGAGTTTGGATCATGTTATCTTTTAGTCAAGGTTAGTTCAGGCAATCTGCCAAATAGCAGTCAGTGTAGTCATTTGTATTGTGTCAGGAGGGAGTCAGAACAGTTCTCTATATCGGGGGTCTCTAACCCACAGGGCCATGGGCCAGTGGGAACTGGGCTGCAGAAGCGGCAGGTGAACGGGTGAAATTCCATTTGTGCAAGCAGTGGGAGTGCACACTCCTGCACATGTCCACCATTTGCATGGAACTGTTCTCTATCCTACTCCCCCCAGTCACTGTTGCTGCCCCCATTGGTCCACAGAGCTGGAAAGGTTGCGGACTGCTGCTCTATTTGCTGTCAACTTTATTCGACTTTACTCAATCTATATATTGTGTGTTTTTTAAATCGGAGGAAGAAACTGCTGTGCTGGATGACACTACTCTGCTGGATGACAAAATAATGAAAGTCAAGATACACAGTGAAAAATTGGGAATAAGATTACATATAAAGAAGGCCAAACTAATGACAATAAGCCCAGCAACCAACCTTAAAACTGACAGTGAAGACATTGAAGTAGTGAATAGTGTGTCCCTTTTAAGATTGACTGTCAACAGTAAAGGAACCAACAATCAAGAAACATGCCAGAAAACTAACCTTATATAGGATAGTAAGAAAGGCCTTGGAAAAGATATTCAGATGCAGGATGTGCTTATATCAGAATCATGCAGGCAATGATTTTGTCTGAAACAGAATGTTAGAATTTAAAGAAACATTACAAAAAAACTGTAAATGCTTTTGAAATTTGGTGTTGAAACCATGAATAGCCAAGAAAATAAACAAATGTACAATTGAACAAATCAATCCAGAGTTCTTATTCAACACATACACGATCAGGCTCAAATTATCCTATTTGGACAGATTATGTGAAGATCTATCTGGAGAAAGCTCTAATGCTGAGAAAGGTGGAAGGAAAGAGAAGATAGTTGACCAAGGTGGATGGGATCAGATACAAAGGCAAGGGATGCGCCATTGGAAGACCAGAAGGACCAGGTTAAGGACAGATCTTCCTTAAGAAAGTCTGCATATGTGACAAGATCCAACACTAACGTAATTGCATGTGGTCAGTTAATCAATCAGTGCACATATGATTGGGTAGATAGATGGATGGGTGGATAGATAGATGGATGATCCATCTTCTCTCTTGCCTTAGATAGCAATGTTTCTTGCTCCAAGTATGCTTTTTTTTAAATCCCCAGAACTATGCCAGTGGAATAAATTAGGCTGAGAGGGCACAGGAGGTGGATTAATATACTGCATTAACCCATATTATGGCTTTGATTTAATGTGCTATATTAACCCATCCATTGTGATTTGTACATTCACAATGTGATTTACAATTTCATATAATATGTCAATCCAGCCATATCTAACCAGCCATATTCAATTAGTGCAGGGGGGTCATGTGCACATGCAGGGGTGGGGTAGCATGGGGGGGTGTCACGCTCTCATTGCATTATGGGTGGGGGCACGCACATGCCTTTTTGCATGTGAGGACAAAAAGGATAGCCATTACTGGTATAGGGTCTCCTGCTTCAGCAGAGTCCTCCAAGCCCAAGGTCCCTTCCAACTCTATTGTTCTGTGTGAGCTCAGTCAGAATAAGCTTCGTGGTTAGAGGAAGAGTTGCGAGTAATACACCCAGACTGACGCTCTAAATCAAGTCTTAAGCATTTGAGGAATTGTACAAGAACATGGGAACACATAAATCCTGACCTATGAATTTATGGACCTCCTCTTCTGATTTTTAAAAGTTACTAGGAGATTTGTATAGTAATATATATGTCACTGAAAATGATGTGTGTATGTATTTTATAAGACTTTCTGTTCCTTTGCCTTCTTTAAATGGCATATCTGCATTAAAGTTATTCTTGTTATTCTATTCCTTTTTTTTTGCCCTTCAGTTTCACCTACACATGTAATATTTGAAAATCCTCATTTTAAAGAAATTTATCACCAAAGCTCTACAGAAAAGAGCATTAGCGATCCTGTTGCTGAAAATGAGGAGCTATTTAAAAAGAGCATACCAAGACTCCCTAGGAATCATTTTTATAATTTAGAAAACACATTCCTATTCTAATGTTTGTCATGCTAACATGATTTCATTTCAGAAAGAAAGGCAAATGTTATTAGAAGTCAGTGAAGCAAATGGGAAAGAAGGCTGTTTGAATAAAACACTGATAAATCTGGTAGCCAATTAAAGGGCACTTTTTTGGTCTCAGTTGTGTTAAAGTTAAAATATGTTCCTTACATTGATGGTTTTTCAACCTGGACAAAATCTGTACATCTGATGCATTTGATACATAGTCTAAACCAGGAGTGTCAAACTGGTGGTCCATAGGCCAGATGTGTCACACACAGGCCATGCCCACCCCAGGTCTGCAAAGGGAAAAAATGGTTGCAAAATGTCATGCGATGGCAATGTGATGCTGCAAGTTTGACTCCTGTGGTCTAAACTGTAGGTTATGAAATATCTATTTTGCAAAAATGTATTTTTGTATTCCCAGGGATAACACAGCTGTGTCAAGGAAGTTTGAAAACGTGCCTTTTTAATAGAGATACTCCTTGTTTAGTGACTAGACGCCCTGCGCACAGTCACGCACTCGTGACATCCCGTCTGGACTACTGCAATGCTCTCTACATGGGGCTCCCCTTGAGATGCACCCGAAGACTGCAGCTAGTCCAGAATGCAGCCGCACGGGCAGTTCTGGGAATCTCCAGGTTTGCCCACGTAACACCGCTCCTGCGCGAGCTGCACTGGCTGCCTGTGGCCTTTCGGGTGTGCTTCAAGGTGTTGGTCACCACCTTTAAAGCGCTCCATGGCACGGGACCTAGTTATCTGCGGGATCGCATCCTGCCCCATACATCCCTTCGGCTGATTCGCTCCCACAGAGAGGGACTTCTTCGGGTGCCATCCACTAGGCAATGCCAGCGGGCGACGCCCAGGGGAAGGGCCTTCTCTGTGGTGGGCCCAACCCTCTGGAACAACCTACCTCCCGAAATCAGAACAACGACGGACCTCTGCTCCTTCCGCCAGAAGTTAAAGACACACTTCTTCCATCAGGCCGGCCTGGCCTAACTTTTTATACCTAGCCGCAGAAAGAAATTGCTTAATTAAAATTTTAAGGGGTAATTGTTAGGGTTTTAGGGGTTTTAATATTGATTTTAGCACAGGGGTAATTTAATTTGGTTTTAATATTTTGTATATTGTTTTATTTATTAGATTTTTAATTTCCTGTGCACTGCCCCGAGTCCCCATGGGGGGGAGGGGGCGGTCTATAAATTTAATAAAATAAAATAAATAAATAAATAAGTGACTTGTGTAGTGATTTCGTTGTATTTAAGTACAATGACAATAAAGATTATACTCAAGGACTCAATCACTAAGTGACATGGTCACAAAGGGAAAGATCACACGACTGCACTGGCTTATGATGGCCGTTCTGGCTGTGGTTGTTAAGCAAATAATGCATAGTCAATAAGTTTGATGTCATGCGATTCAGATTTGTGACGGACTTCCTGCCAGCTTCCCCATTGACTTTTCTTGTCAAAAGCTGTCAGTGAAGATTGCAAATGGCAAACCATGTGCCTGCAAAATGCCGCCACCATCATAATTGTGCACTATTCCAAGTGCATAATTGTATATATTGCCAAATGGCTGAATCGTGATCTGCCTGGGATGCTGCAATGGCCACTACTTTGAAAACCAGCTGTAAGTCACCTCATTCAGCACGGTTGTAACTTTGAATGGTAGTTGAGTGAGTGGTTGCTAAGTGAGGATTAATTTATATTGAGATCTTACACTTTACATTTCAACCAGCCAAATTTACAATGTGTCCATGTGAATCATTCACCCAACCTGTTCCCCCCCCTCCCAATGACTAATTTCCCATTGGAAGAGTGTGGTAGGTGATGGATGTAGGAGAAGAAGGCTGAATTCTTCTCTCTTCAGATGCACTATTTTGCACCTGATTATTCTTGCTCTTCAGTTAAGCTTAGGAGCTTAACTCATTTCCTGCCAGGGAATTTGTTTTGCAGATTTAATTGTGTACACTATTTATTTGTAGTTTAGATTAATACCTGACTACCTCCAAGTGTCCGAGAAGCAAATATAGCTCTCCTTTCTCCATTGTTTCTCACTACAATTATCCTGTGTTGGAAGAAAAAAATCCATTTGGTTGAGTTCTAAGATGGGAGAAAGATACTGGAGACAAAATGGAGGCTGGAAGCTGATTGGAAAGAGGGTCCATTTATTGATGAACAGAAGCACATGTTTGGAGTTGAGAGTGGGTGGCTTTTATACCTTCTCTTGGGGTTTGCACTTTAATTTCCTGTTCCTATGCAAGAACATGTATTCTATTGGCTCTTGTAGGGATCATACTGCCTCTGTAGGTTGTCTGGGCTAAGTTTGGTTCAAGTTTGGAGGGTGATGCAATGTCCTTAGGAGATTGCATAATGGAGTGAGCTCTGCTAGTAGATGGCAGTGGGTTAATCCTATTATATCCTGAAGGGTCATGTCTTAAATCCATCACCCTGGAGTTGAAGGTCTTTTGTTAACAAAATAGCTGCTGGGGGGTGGGGGGAGGGGGGGAGGGATCTGATGTTCTGATTTTCTGTCTCCCTTAAGATTTTTATTTCTCTTTTAGGGGAAATATTTTATCCTGCGTTTGTAAAAAATATTTCTCAAAATATTTCATTATTCTAGGAGGGTGGGTGGGTGTTAACTTTCTACACCTGTGAGGTACATTGTTGAGGGAGAGTAATTGGCTTCAACATACCAACTGATCTTCCAGAACTGAGGATGGCTATCATAAGTTTTCTCCTTCCTCTTTAACCCTTTTCAATCCCTAAATCAATAAATGACCAATTCAGTCTTTTCTTCTTTCAACAAAAAGTCAATTTAAGGTGTCCAGTCTTTTTAGTATATTACAGAATTGAGTACACCCCTTCATATTTTGTAAATATTTAAGTATATCTTTTCATGTGACAACACTGAAAAAATGACACTTGGCTACAATGTAAACTAGAGAGTATACAGCTTGTATAACAGTGTAAATGTGCTGTCCCCTCAAAATAAAGCAACACATAGCCATTAATGTTGAAACTGTGGGCAACCAATACTTAAATATTTACATTATGTGATATACTATCTATATCTATATCAGGGGTGGGTTCCAGCTTCTGTTACTGCCAGTTCAATCAGGGACGTGCTTCGGGTGCCCGCCTGTTTGATGTGCGCTACACGCACATGCACAGTACTGAAAAATTGCTTCTGCGCATGTGCAGAAGCAAGAAGCAAGATGGCAGCACCTATAGTACCACTGATAGAACTGGTTCGGGGGTATGGCCAACCGAGTTACTACCTACTCGGCCGAACCGGTCCGAACCAGTAGGAACCCACCTGTGATCTATATCTATACATATATCTTATTGTGTTTGTGGTGACCAATGTGATTAGCTTTGCTGTTTTTGTCAGCTCTGTCAATTTTTACATTCTAATCTTCTACCGTGGGCACTCCATTATTCTTCCATCTTTGTGTGTACAATAATCTTGCTGCAGTTTTATTTGGATTCTGATTTTAGATATACTTACTCAGCATTCCCTAGTCAGATGCCCTCAAGATTGGCTGAGGCTACAATACCTAAAATTCACAACCATTTGGGGAATTTTAGTCTCAATATATCAGAAGGGCACTAGATCAGGGGAAGCCATGCCCAGCAGTAAGTTCCATGCAGCACACCATGTGATCTTTGGATATGCTGATTGCATTGTCAGAAGAGCTTTCGCTACCTATGTTTCCTTGAGCATTGACACACTGCCATTAACCTGTAATTATCCAAAGAGCTCCAGCTGAGGGCTCCTGCTGAATTATCTGCTTGTCACACAGATCTGTTGTGTAAAGTATTACTCATCTGCACTCAAGCCTCTACAGCATATCAATATCCTAGGGTAGTGTCACAGTGCGAGACCTTTGTTTGGATTGATCATCAAGTCTCATGGCTATAAAGCAGCTAGAGATCTCCATTAATCTTCTGCACCAATAGTTTTATCTTTCATGGAGCAAAATTGATTCCCTTATCTCAGTTGGGGAGGAAGCAAGAATGAACATTTCTCTTGATTCACCACCCAGACAAAGCTTGTGAAGGCTTTTTGAAGTAACCAAGAAAATAACAGCTTTCAATAGGTGTGCTCTGTTGCCTTTTGCTTTCTATAATTATTTAATTATTAAGTGCATATTCTGTGATTTAGAATGTCCGAGTTGATTTGGTAAACTAAAAATAAGATCATAAATAAAACCCTAACAGTTTGGGAATATTATCTTGTCATTGAGATCAAGAATGAATTAAAGTAATAAATGAAAAGTTAGAAATTTTTTTTGGGGGGGGGGATAATAAAAGGTTACTAATTACATATTGTAATATGTAAAATATAGTAGACCTGTTAGGCAGTCTGTTCAAATTATCACAATCACATGGAAGAAGATATTGGAGTTACACAATCTCATAGCTTGTTGGCCAATGCACTCTAGACATGCAGAAGCTTCCCAGAATACAGAGAATTTGAGCTGAGAATTGAATAGAATTCCACATGACCAAGGTAATTGACACAAAGCAGCAGGGGAAAAAATTGAGCTGGTCTACTGTCATTTTTTAAGAAAACTATTTTGATTCAATTCTGTTACTGAACTTATTCAATATTTGTTTGGCAACACTGATTACCCAACAAGAGATCAGGTGAGAAAAGGGCAAGAACTGCTGTCAATCAGCATAGACCAATCATCTACCTGCGTGACTTCATGGTGGACATACATGATCACACGTATCATGTTTTTTGGTATGCACAGGTTTAGAAAAAGCTTTTATATCTGGATCCCTTGCAGAAAGGTAGATTTCAAATTCCAATTTAAAACTTTATGGAAGGTGCACATGCTCACACCTGTCATGGTATTTGATGTGGGCAAGCTTAAAGGTAAAGGTAAAGGTCCCCCTCACATACTGTATATGTGCTAGTCATTCCCAACTCTAAGGGGAGGTGCGCATCTTCGTTTCAAAGCCGAAGAGCCAGCGCTGTCTGAAGATGTCTACGTGGTCATGTGGCTGGCATGACTAAATGCTGAAGATGCATGGAATGATGTTACCTTCCTACCAAAGGTGATTCCTATTTTTCTACTTGCATTTGTACATGCTTTTGAACTGCTAGGTTGACAGAGGCTGGGACAAGTAACAGGAGCTCACTCTTTTTCATGGCATTAGGGATTTGAACCACCGAACTGCCGACGTTTCTGATCGACAAGCTCAGCGTCATAGCCACTGAGCCACCTTATCTCTTTGGACAAGCTTAGGGAAGGCTTTTCTAAATTCAGGTGGGGGAAGCTGAGGCTCTCCAGATGGGGTGTATTTTTATAGCCATCAGATCTCATCAACATGACCATGGATGGTGATCCATGGATGGTGGAGTTCAGTCAAACCACATTTAGTGGGTCACAACTTCTCTCCCTGTAATGCAAAAAATATTGAGCTAGATAGGCCAAACGTCTAACTATGGCTGCTTCCTCTAATTATAGAAGATGGGTCTTCCCAATTCAAATTAAAAAATAAAGCACAAAGATACTGTAGATATTTTTGGTTTTTTAAAAAAATATATTGATTGAGCCTACTTTAGGAGTGCTTTATGTAGTTTGATGCATTTTGTGTCTCATAGGGGCTGGATTTCAACAGTCACAGAAGGCTTTGAAGACTACAGAAATAACAATTGGGGACATTCCTGCCACCCCTTTTCTACATGTATGTGTTGTTCTGTATTTAAACAATGTTATTAAGTCGTTATGCAATTCTGATCTTCATTATAGGAAAGGACTCGATCAAATACTTCTACATTTTTATTATTGGAATGCTAAACATTAAAAACACTCGAAGTCTGTTTATGTACTAGATTATTCATCAAGTGACATTTCTAACAATTAAAGAAGACATCCTTTTCTTTTTCCCCATGGATGTTAAACTGTTGTTGTGACAGCATGCCCAATTATTAGTTTAAGAGAGCAGCCCAGATTATAGGTAAGAATCAATGAGCAAGTTTTGCTGTTTTTAAAAATAACTATTAGTTTAATGAATCAAACTTATGAAGGCATTAATAATTATATTTATAAAAAGGCAGTCAACGCAATGTAAAATCACCCATCATAAAATATTCAGCATGTCAACTTTTATTGCTACAATTACTGGAATTTAATAGAAAAATATGACACACAGGAATTAATGGAGATAAAAAAGCAGAGTAGATTAATTTAATGATGTACTGCATTAAGTAAAGAGGCACAATTCTTTATCTGACTGCATAAGAACACCTGTTTGTCTCATTTATACCAATAAGTGTGACTTGTTAATTGACTTATGCAACTCTGAATGAGACTCTGAACATTTGCCATATCAAAAAGGGTGAGCTGCTAAGAAAGCTTACACATAAGGTGCTAGTTTGTTTTGTAGACAAACTAGAAGAACTGGCCTTTTCTAGTTATTTCTACAATATGGGGAATGTGTTTTATTTCAAGTATGAAATAAAAGTACCCAATGCACCAAATGTATATGTTACTCTGCATTTACATAATGTTATTAATTCTTTACTGATTTATTTCTAAAATATTTTTAGGGTCAAATCCTCTTTGCCACCACCCACTGTCTCACCAAGCTTGGCTTTGGGGATACTGGGGTTTGGTTTCTCACCAAACCCATCATCATTCTCCTCTTTTGTCTGTTAAATAATGGAAAGTAAGTTTGAGGTTAGAGATAATCAAAGGGACTCATTGTTTGCTGTGAATAGGACAAAAATTCAATACTGTACGTCACCTTTCTCAAAGTTTGGAAGATTGGGAAGATGAGAAATATGGTTCCAACTCTGTGATCCCAATTCCACTAATTTTCTCTTGTGGGAAACTTGGTTTAGAAAAGGTCATGAGAGACCACTACACCTAGCTTGTTAGCTTACTCACCTTAGCTTTGAAACAGAACTTTGCAAATCTAAGATCCTTACATCACAGCAAAATGAACTGTTTATTCTGTTCCTATAATTTTAGGTAGCATCCTGCTAATACAAATATGGCTTTTGCGGAATCTTGTAGGCTTGCAGGCTTTATAAGCACAATAACACCCTTAGAGAGGGCTGTAAAGCACTGTGAAGTGGTATTTAAGTCCAAGTGCTATTGGTATTGCTAGAGTCCAGTCCAGCTTAAGAATTTTCATTCCAATGATTCCTGTGGACGTCTAATATTCTCAGGATCGATCATCCTTATAACTATGTTGCACAAAAGGGTTAAGTTTTTTCAAATATTGATATTAGAAGCATTGTAATTGAGATCAGGTGTGTGTAAATTACAATTGGGTGGCAGACTAATTGTTATTAATGAATTCCTCTGCAATAAAACTTTACATAATGAGATGCATAATTAGAACATTAATGACCAGGAAGATTAGTTCAATTTTATTCCACTTAGGCTTCATTTTTAGCCTTGGGTGAAACCTGCTGTTTCTAAAAAGCTGTCATTCATAGTGTTTGTTTGGCAAAGAATCTTTACAAAAGTTGTTAGGGGTAGTTTCCTGTCATTTTGCTTATAACCAAATAAGATCATGGTCCAACACCACTTCCCCCAAGCCCCAGCATTGTTCAAGAAGCTATAACTTTCCATTCTAAAATTAGATTATCTGCAAGGGGCTTCCCTTGAGGTGCACCCGGAGGCTCCAGCTAATTCAGAATGCGGCTGTGCGGGGGATTCTGGGAGCCTCCAGATGCTCCCATGTAACACCTCTCCTGCGCGAGCTGCACTGGCTGCCTGTGGCTTTCCGGGTGCGCTTCAAGGTGCTAGTAACAACCTTTAAAGTGCTCCATGGCAAGGGACCTAAGTACTTGCAAGACCTCCTCCTACCAAATACCTCCCTTCGACCAGTCCGCTCACACAGAGAGGGCCTCCTCAGGGTGCCGTCAGCCAGTCAATGTCGGCTGGTGACCCCTAGGGGGAGAGCCTTCTCTGTGGCAGCTCCTGCCCTCTGGAACGACCTGCCCCCTGACCTCCGCACAGCTACGGACCTGCACCTGTTCCACCGAGCCCTGAAGACCCATCTTTTTCGTATGGCCGGCCTGGTGTAGCTTTTAATCTGGTTTTATTGGGGTTTTTATTGTGCATTTTAGAGCAGACTTAGTATTTAATTTATTTTTAGTGTAGGTATTTATATTGATGTTTTTATTATTGTTTTTTTTTATCATTGCTTGTTCACCGCTCTGAGTCCCATAAGGGAGAAAGGGCGGTATGCAAATTTGAATACAATTACAATTACGATTTCAAGTTCTTTACACTGGTGACTTGTCAGCCTATTTCTGAGCAAGTGCTTGCCACTGTTATGGAGGGCAGTAAACAACCAGATTTAAAAATTACTCAGATGACAGCTTGGTGGAACGGAGGAAAGGTGCAAATTGAAGCAAGATGGACTCTGGCATTCTGCCTCAGCTCCACCTATCTGTCACCTAGACTTAAAGAGAAATCAGACAGAACAGCTCCAGGAAATGCCAAGTCTTTGTAAAGAAATGGCGGTGAATTGCTGTGGCCAGCAGCACTTGAAGCAATGCAAGATGTCATTGGAGTAGTCACTTTGGTACCTCTTCAAAGGAGTGAGGGGGAAAAAGAGAGAGTGCAGCAATACAAAAGCTCTTGTCAGCAGATGCAGCAGAAAAAACTGTAACATACTCATCTGGAACAGAAGCAGCAGCAAAAGAATGGCTGAAGCCAACTGTCTTTCATGATATAAATGGAACTTTTATGCAGCGCAGGACTTCATAAGTCTTTGTGAAACTCAGCAGGCGAAGAAGGAAAGTCTTTTTTCCTTTCTTTACATTAAAACAACTTCAAAAGGTTGCTAAATTCATTGAAAAACGCAGGTCTAGAATGCTTTCAAAACAGCACTAAATCCATGTAAACAACTAAGTTCTGACCTGTGCTTCAGAAAGTGCCAGTCAAGCATCATATCAAAGCTCTGTGAAAGCCAGCTGTTCACTTCCTCCTTTACGCCAAGTGGCCATAGAAGACCATGCTCAGAGACCATGCTTCCCTCAGAGAAAAGGGAAGGCACTTGCAATATTCTCAAACCTCTGCTCTGAGCTGGCGAATTCTAGCCCTTGTACATTGTTGCCTATATTGTCAATGGGGTATCAGAGACCATCTGTTTAGCCAGACATGTGACAAGGGATGGGGGGGGGGGAATACTAACGCTGGAACAGCATAACAAAAACCTCAACTTTCTCTGCCATAGGTTAGGAATCAGATGAAGATGATACCAAGAGGTTCTGCCCTTTAAAACAGCTGTGCTTAGCAGGATATAAGAATAAGCCCATAATCCTTGTATTTTCAGTATTTTGCTTCTTGGTTATGTGAAAATCTGAGCTTTGTCTAAACCTGACAATATTTTGTTGCTTTACTCTCTGGAGCTTGATCGCCTAAGGCCTGTGGCTGCCTATTAATTCTCCTGTGAGTGCCATTTCTAATATTGATCCTGAGCTGTTTGATGATTCTGTCATACTTCAAGGACAGGACATTTTCTCCTTCTTTCCAGAACATGCCTCTCTGCAAGGATAAGTACTCAAGTCAACAAAACGAAGTTGGCAAGAATAGTAGGTCTGATTACTCTTTCTATTTTCTCCCCTCAAGGACACTGTTGCATCATATGTTGTGAATTTATTTTTATTTTTATTTTATTTTTCAAATTTATATACCACCCTATTCTCCGTGGTAGGACTCAGGGCGGTGCACAGAAAAAGGTAAAAACCACAACACATACATATAATATAAAATAAAATTAAATAGAAAATCTGTGCTAAAAAATTAAAATCACTAAAATGCTAACTTTAAAATTAAACCCTTAATCTATGCCAGGCCGGCCAGATGGAAAAAATGTGTTTTAAGCATCCGACGGAAGAGGCATAGGTCAGTGATGGTGCGAAGATCAGGGAGCAGGTCGTTCCAGAGGGCTGGACCCACCACAGAGAAGGCCCTTCCCCTGGGAGTCGCCAGCTGGCATTGACCGGCAGACGGCACCCTGAGAAGGCCCTTCCCCTGGGAGTCGCCAGCTGGCATTGACCGGCAGACGGCACCCTGAGGAGGCCCACCCTGGGAGCGGACAGGTTGAAGGAAGGTGTGTGGTAGGAGGCGGTCTCGCAAATAACCAGGACCCGTGCCATGGAGGGCTTTGAAGATGGTAATTAACACCTTGAGGCGCACCCGGAAGACCACAGGAAGCCAGTGCAGCTCACGCAGGAGAGGTGTTACCCGGGAGTACCGTGAGGCTCCCAGAATCCCCCGTGCGGCCGTATTCTGGACCAGTTGAAGTCTCTGGGTGCATCTCAAGGGGAGCCCCATGTAGCGAGCATTGCAGTAGTCCAGGCGGGATATAACGAGGGCTTGAATGACCGTGCGTAGGGTGTCCTGATCTAGAAAGGGGCGCAACTGGCGTATCAGGTACACCTGATAGAAAGCCCCCCTGGCCACAGCTGTCACATGGTCATCCAGGGACAGCCACGAATCCAGGAGGACGCCCAAGTTGTGGGCCCTTTCCGTGGGGGCTAATGACTCACCCCCGATAGCCAGAGATGGAACTAACTGGCTATATCAAGACGCCGGAAACCACAGCCACTCGGTCTTGGACGGGTTGAGCTGAAGCTTGTTCCTCCCCATCCAGACCCATACGGCCTCCAGACACTGGGACATCACTTTAATGGCATCGTTGGGGTGGTTAGGGGTAGAGATGTACAACTGAGTGTCATCAGCGTACTGATGGTACTCTACCCCGAAACCACGGATGATCTCACCCAGCGGCTTCATATAGGTGTTGAACAGGAGGGGTGAGAGAACCGACCCCTGAGGCACCCCACATGTGAGGGGCCTCGAAGTCGACCTCTGCCCTCCTGTCAACATAAATTGCGACCGGTCAGACAGGTAGGAAGAGAACCACCGCAATACGGTGCCCCTCATTCCCAACCCCTCCAGCCGGTGCAATAAGATACCATGGTCGATGGTATCGAAAGCCGCTGAGAGGTCTAATAGGACCAGGATACAGGACCAGCCCCTATTCCTGGCCCTCCAGAGATCATCTACCAGGCGACCAATGCCATCTCTGTGCTGTGCCCAGGCCGGAAGCCGGACTGGATAGATAGACGGTTTCCTCCAAGTGTCAGGGGAACTGTTGTGCTACCACACTCTCTACAACCTTAGAAAGAAAACTAAGGTTGGAGACCGGACAATAATTACTCAACAATGCTGGGTCCAGGGAAGGCCTCTTGAGGAGGGGTCTCACCACGGCCGGTAGAAACCCCTCACTCAAAGAGGCATTCACTATTTCCTGGAGCCAGCCTCGTGTAACCTCCCGGGAGGCCAGTACCAGCCAGGAGGGACACGGGTCCAATAAACATGTGGTAGCATTCAGTCGCCCCAGCAACCTGTCCATGTCATCTGAATCTGAATCTCCGCAGGTCCTCTTTGGTCTGATCTATAGTTCTACTTCCTTCATTTGATTGAAGACAACAATGTAGAAATAGTCAAAGGTGTTTTAAAAAAGTGCTGTGGTATTGCTGGTTGCCATTGTTATTGTTACTGAAAAACTTGCTGTGTTGATAGTTGTAAAAAGAAATACAGGACAGCTTTCTAACCTTCATGCACGACTATACTTTCAGTGAGAATAGCAACATACTGTATAAAAGCAAGTGCCAGACCTGGAAGCCATCTTTTACATTTGGGCATGCAGGCCTGCCACATTTTCTACTGTGGGAAAATTGGAGGGGGGATTGTATAGAGCAGTGGTGGGCAAACTCATTCGTCAAAAGAGCCAAATATCAACAATACCACAATTGAAATTTCTTTTGAGTGCCAGAAGGTGTGGCCTGTTTTGTGGGAGTGGCTCAGCGGTCATGTGACTGGGTGGGCATGGTCAACTTGGAAAACGTGAAACTCACTTAACAATGGTCTTGCTTAGCAACCAAACTTTTGGGCTCAATAGTGGTCATAAGTTCTTTCTTTCTTTCTTTCTTTCTTTCTTTCTTTCTTTCTTTCTTTCTTTCTTTCTTTCTTTCTTTCTTTCTTTCTTTCTTTCTTTCTTTCTTTCTTTCTTTCTTTCTCTGTCCTACTTTCTTTTTCTTTCTTTCTCATTCTTTCTGTCTCTCTCTCTCTGTATCTCTGTCTCTCTCTTCTTCGTCCGCCCATCTCTGTCACTCTGTGTGTGTGTGTCTGTCTGTCTCGCATTGACTCACTTAATCACTCATTCTGTGTCTCTTTCTATTTTTCTCTCCCTCCTTTCCTCTCTCTGTCTCTCCCTGTCTCTCTCTCTGTGTCTGTCACTCTCTGATTCCCTCCCTCCCTCTCTGTCTGTCTCTCTCTCTCTGTGTCTGTGCCTCTGTCTGTCTGTCTGTCTGTCTCTCCCTCTGCCCCCCCCCCCCCGCGGAGCCTCCTCAGCCCCTGGAAGTAGCCTGGCCCTCCCACCCACCCGCCGCGCTTGCTTGCTTGCTTGCTTGCTCGCTCACCCACTGGATGCCGGTTCATTCCCCCCACGAAGTTTCCTCAGCCCCTGGAACTAGCCTGGCCCACCCGCCCACCAAGCTTGCTCGCTTGCTCACCCACCGGATGCCGGTTCCTTCCCCCTGCCCACAGAGCCTCTGCAGCCCCTGGAAGTAGACGAGTGGCCAGCATGCTGGCTGGGGAGGCTACGGCTGCCTCTTTGGGCAGCTGCTGTCCTTCCCAGGGGCTGAAGAGGCTTTGCGGGGGGAGGGTGGGAATCGGCAGCCGGTAGGGAGGGTTGCTGCTGCGGCACCCAGGAGTCCCACCATCGGCAAGGGTGGACGAAGAACTGCACTCAAGGGGCCAAAGTGCCGCTTGCGGCTCATGAGCTGTGGTTTGCCGACCACTGGTATAGAGTGTTGGTGATATATATAGTCCAAATAGCATTCTTTTCTCAGAGAGTCAAGGACACCTTCCCCTGCAGCTGTGATGAGGTGACTGGGAGGCATCTCCAGTTTTGGATGGTGCCTGATTGGATCATGTGATAGACATGTGGGTGCTGGGAAGGGACTTGAACTTTCTTTTGGGTGGGGGAAATCTGGAAGCTTTCCGATTTGGGTTTTCCCAGATGTGCCAATATGACATCTCTAATAAAATGGAACTTTGATGAAACTCAAGCCTCGGAGTCTTCTTTTATTGGGGGTGTTACTTGGAACCCTGACACCAAGCATGCTAAAACAAGAAAGGCAGTATCTGAAATCTTCATTAAATCTTCATTTGATTTTCTAAGAATTAGTGTGATTTTATTAGAACTGAGAGGGTCAGATCCTGCATGGTTATTGCTCTTCTCACTTGGAAGAAATACAGGAATACTGGACAGATTACAACCACAATTTCTTTTTTAGATTTAGTGTGTCACTGGAGGCACATTACACTAGCCTTGGTAAGTTTTCACTGTCTCTTGAGCAAACTTCAAAATGCTGATTTAATAAATGAATCTCTTATGTGTTTGGATCTCAGAGTGATTTAAAGTCATTTTGGGTCTAATGTTGAATTACAATTTCTAATTGCCTTTGATTTTAATAGGTTACTTGGAATTGTGCTGAACAAGTATTTGTAACTCCTTGGGCTTGCTGATAACAGTCATTCATCTTGGATTAGCACTTGGCTGTGGTGATGACAATGACTTTCTTTCATGGGAATTAGAGATGTTTAAGGGTAATATTTACTGGATTCAATCTGGGTTGGTCACCAGGACCAGAGGTTTTGTCTTTAGAGCTTTCAGATTTATGCTGGAGATGGGCTCCACCATGAGTACAAAAGCTCTGAAGACAAACCTCTGGTCTCGGTGCGTGACCCAGATTGCATCCTACAACAGTATCCTAAGACACACATGTTCGTCTTCATTCATAATATTTACTGTGAAACCTTCACAGAGAAACCATATCTTTACAAGGTGGAGATATACAAATGGTCTCCATGTTACTTGATAGTCTTCCAAAAAAGCATCGGTTTTATTTTTCGGGAGATTAGGATGTTGGGCAGGTTGAAGCTTTGAGATGCTTTATGTAAAATCCTCAATAAATATGAATGAAAAAAGAAATTGTCAAATTCAAACAGGGCAGGTGTCAGTCTCTGCTTTGCTGTTTGCTTCGGCTGCCATTGTAACGGGGGTGGTGGTGGTGTTGCTATTTCGGAATGGGATTAACTGGTGCAGGAGAGATATTGGAAAAGGGAGTATGTTCACACCATCTACTGCGCATGCCGATGGCTTGTGACTTGAGATGGTCAAGGCCAACCATGTTGCATACCAACCTGATGATGCTCCTGGAGATGCAACCCACATGACACCTGAGAGATTTGCGGATTGGATTATAAGGTGGGGAATGTTGGTGGGAGGGGATTAGACGTATATTGATATGTATGATTTTGCACACTTTGGCTTCAGACCTTGCTTTACCTAACTGCTATCTTTTCATAACCAGTAGAAGTACTCTTAATTCTTCAAAATGGAGTTGAGTGGTTTCTTTCTTGGTTAATGAAGGAGGCTGGCCTGATACAAAGACAGAACTAATGGTGAAGGATACTGAGAAAATTAGTTTATTTTAGCACTGGGAGGTTCAGATTCCCCACATTCATATAATGTTTTAAGTCTGAACATGTTCCCAACTGTTATGAGCATGTTTTTAATTGATTGACTATAGCTTTTGTAGTTTGAAATGATATTGGACCAAATTTTAATTTGTTGCAATATATTGTGTTACACTGCAGTTGGATTCTTTCATGATTTTCCTCTAAAAAATAATCTCTAGCTATTTATCAACAACCCCTCCTCCCATTTATAGTTTATTGGTTGTATCTCAACTCTAGTGGAAACCAATGTAATGCAGAGGATAGATCTGGCTGTGAAGGATCATGCTGGTTCAGCAGAAAAAAAAAAGCAGGAAAGTGCTTTTGTTCAGTCTCTGCAGTACATAACATATAGTTGAATATAGATGAGAGAGAATGATATATTTTAGACAAGCATAGAAGTTGAATCAATGAATCTGACACATAGCAAGATCCCCTTATATGTTGTGCCAGCTACAGAGTTGCTTGCATGGCTGGCTGTTTGAGTATCTGAAAAATTGGGATGTCAGCTTTCTTCCTGACAACTCCATAATTCACTTCTTCACTAAACTCAATTAGAGCTACAGCTATGGATGGGGGAAGGCCCGGAGGCATATTACTACCAATAATAGAATTTGGAGTCCAATAATTATATAATGGAGGCTAGACAACTTCTTCCATCATCTTTGAAGTAACAAAAAGAAGTGGTAGAAGAGGCTATTCAATGACAATTATAGGCTGTATTGCCAACATACGCTTTGAGAAGCGCATTGAATTTCTCATATGACTTGAGAGTGCAATATACTTGGACTTCTCTCCCATGAATTAACTCCACAGATGATAAAGCTCAAACCTTGGCAGGAGGTGGTTAAAAAAAGAGTATTTTAAGGAAACATGAATATCATATCTAGTTACATATGATATTTATTTTATTTATTTTATTAAATTTATACCCCACCCTTCTCCTTGTTATATTCAAGTTTCCTTAAAATACTCTTTTACGTAATATCTAGACATTGGATATTTCTCTTGTAAAATTGAGCTTGAGCAAGTTGTCCCTTATCCAACATGTTGTTGAATCCAGGAATTGATTAGGTACTTCTAGAAACTCAGATGACAAAAAAAAAGAAAAAAGAAACAGACCTGGGTTTCATTAGCTATATTAATAATACTTCAGCTCCCCAGATGATTTCTTTGAGTACTGAATTCCCTAACAGCATCAAGAGAAAACAGTGTAGTTTTATTTAGACAAGACAAAGGTTCTTTGGGTCAGGGGTGGGATTTAAGAGGCATGAGATAGCAACTCCTGGAAACCAATCGTACAAGTTCCATACAAGTTCCATACCATCTTTTCTTTTGGACCTATTCTATGCATTTTCTATTGTGGGAAAATGGGAGGGGGGATTATACAAAGTTGGGTGATATGTAGCCATAACAAAATTCTTTCTAGAAAGCCAAGGTCATCCTTTGTCTCTGCACCTGGCCAGAACTGGATGGGTGGAAGCTGCCAGCATTGCAGTGGAAGATTGGACCATGTGATGCACTTGTGGGTGTAGGGCAGGACCTTGAACTTTCAACTGGGTGAGAAAACCTGGAAGCTTTCAGATTCAGGTTTTCCTAGATGTGCCAACATGACTCTCTTAATAAATTTATTATTATTATTATTATTATTATTATTATTATTATTATTATTATTATTATTATTATTATTATTATTATTATTATTATTATTATTATTATTATTATTATTATTATTATTATTATTATTATTAATTTGGAACTTTGAGGAATCCTTTGCTTTGGACTCTGATTTACTTTTGGATGCTACTTGGAACCCTGACACATGGATTTCCTAGAAGTCCCTTTAGCAGTGAATATGAAAGCAAGAAGAGAACATCAAAAAGAGAAGGAGTGGAATGTTTTACTGACTTCCAGTTCATGGAGCTGATCTAAAATTTTCCCTTAATGGCACCAAAATTTTGAAAGAATTTATTTCTTACAGTGTTACTTAAGAGATAGCTATGGTGCATAACCATGTATTTTTACACCTGGGGAAGGTTTTACTAAACTTATGAAACCAATAAAGCCAAATCTATAGACATAAAAAGGAGGTCCAAGCGATTTGTTGTCAATCATTCCTTCTGAAGTGAACATGTGCTGAAATCCGAGTCCTTTCAAGAAGATAGCAAATAACTAGATTGCTAGGCTGGCTTCTCTTATTATTCGTGGATTTTCTTTTTGCCAGTAAACATATTTTTATTGATTTGGCTTTATTGATTTTGCAGGGGAATTTCTCACTAAAACTTTCCCTATGTGCAAGACTGTATGATTACATAACCCTTGTGTTTCAGAACTGGCACTAACAAGTTAAGTTCATTAAGTTCTGCTTTTCTAGACGTTGGGCAGAAAAATCCAAAAGATTCGTTTTTCTGTGTTTGTGGAGTCGGGTTAAAAGGAGAAATCCTGGATATGATCTCCATCTAAGTAGAATAGGAGTTTTCAGGACTGCCTGGAGTTTACCTATCATAAGGTCTTCTAGGAAGGATTTGAACTACCCCCACCTGGGGTCCTTGACTTACAATAGAAGAAACGTGGTCTCAGGGGTTTTTTAAGTAGTAGGCTTTTGTTTATTTTAGGGGGTACCAGGGAGGGGGGTGGGTATTATAGATAGGTAGAGGCGGAGGGAGACCAGGCCAGCAGGCGACGGAGGGAGGCGGAAGGTACCGCTAGGGGGGGGGAACAAAGAGTCGTCCCTGTGGAGGGCATATCCATCAATAGGGTCGTGGGGAGAGGCAGGTCCGAGGGGAAAGTCCCATTCACCCAGTTGGGGGCACGCGGCCGTTGGTTGCAAACGGTCAGGTGCCACAACCCCTGCAGGCCAGGTGGTCAGGGAATACAGAGCCAGGGCCTGCGGCTGATGTTTTGCAATGCCAGGTCCGTTGTCAACAAAGCCCCCCTCATTCATGACCTTGTGTCAGAGGGGGAGCCGGACCTGGTAGGAATTGCGGAGACCTGGTTGGGCCACGAGGGAGGACTCCCCCTCGTTGAAATGTGCCCACCAGGTTACCGCGCTTTTCATCAGCCCCGGGCCCTAGGCAGGGGTGGTGGGGTAGCGGTTATTATCAAGGAAGGTCTTGAGCCGAGAGAGACCATTGTGCCGCAGACCACCGGTTGCGAGTCCCTCTGCGTGAAGTGGGGCCTAGGGAGGCAGTTGGGCTTGCTGGTTGTATACCTGGCTCCCCGCTATGTAGCAGCAGCCCTGCCCGAGCTCCTCGAGGTGATCGCTACGATGGCAATGGAGACTCCCAGGCTGTTAGTCATGGGGGACTTCAATTTGCCATCGGTGGGCGAATCATCCGAGGTAGCTCGGGAGTTCATGGCTTCCATGACGGCCATGGACCTGACCCAACTAATTCAAGGCCCCACCCACGAGGGTGGACACACACCGGACCTCATCTTTGTCTCTGGCCAATGGAAGAGTGATCTGGGTACAGGGGATATAGTCATCACACCCTTGTCATGGTCAGACCACTCACTTCTCCGGCTCGACTTTCCAACTGCCACCCCCCACCGCGGGGAGGCGGAGCCTGAGTTATCTATCTGGTTCCGCCCCAGGCGCCTGATGGACCCTGATGGGTTCCAGGCGGCGCTTGGGCCACTTCCTGTACCCCTGACCCGCGCCCCGACCGAGGACCTCATGGCCGCTTGGAATACTGCGGCCACGGGGGCCTTGGATCGGGTCGCGCCCTTGCGGCCTCTCTTGCGGTGGCAAGCCACCCTGGCTCCTTGGTTTACCGAGGAGCTAAGGGTGATGAAACGCCACAAGAGATGCCTAGAGAGAAGATGGAGGTCTACTCGATCTGAATCTGACCAGACACAGGTAAGAGCCCATTTACGGACTTACATTGTGGCGCTGAGAGTGGCCAAACGTCATCATTGTGCCGCTCTCATAGCATCCGCAGAAAACCGCCCTGCCGCCCTGTTTAGGGTGACCCGCTCCCTCCTTCAACAGAGGGTGCGGGAAGCCCCGTTACAGGGTAGAGCAGAGGAATTTGTGTCTTTTCTGCAGGAGAAAACCGCTCAAATACAGAACGAGCTAGCCCCCATTGACGGCCCAGTGGGATGCCACGAGACAGATCTTGTTTGGGAGGAGTTTGACTCCGTTTCTTCCGAAGACATGGACAGGTTACGTGGGCGACTGCGAGCCACCACATGTTTATTGGACCCGTGTCCCTCCTGGCTTGTACTGGCATCCTGGGAGGTGACACGAGGCTGGCTCCAAGAGGTTATCAACGCATCTTTAAGTGAGGGTTCCTTGCCCGCCTCCCTAAAAGAGGCTATGGTGAGGCCCCTCCTTAAGAAGCCCTCTTTGGATCCAGCTTTATTAACCAACTATCGTCCAGTCTCCAACCTTCCCTTCTTGGCGAAGGTTGTTGAGAGTGTGGTGGCACAACAGTTTCCCCGTCACCTGGAGGAAGTGGATTATCTAGATCCGCGCCAGTCCGGCTTCCGGCCCGGGCATAGCACCGAGACGGCATTGGTCGCGTTGGTCGATGATCTCTGGAGGGCCAGAGATGGGGGTTGTTCCTCCATCCTGGTCCTATTAGACCTCTCGGCGGCTTTTGATACCATCGACCATGGTATCCTATTGCGTCGGCTGGGGGGGTTGGGGGTGGGAGGCACCGTTTTACGGTGGTTCTCCTCCTACCTCTCTGGCCGATCGCAATTTGTGTTGGCAGGAGAGCAGAGGTCGACCTCGAGACCCCTCACATGTGGGGTGCCTCAGGGGTCGGTCCTCTCGCCTCTCCTGTTTAACACATATATGAAGCCGCTGGGTGAGATCATCCGTGGTTTTGGGGTAGAGTACCATCTATACGCTGACGACACTCAGCTGTATATATCTACCCCAAACCACCCCAACGATGCCGTAGCGGTGATGTGCCAGTGCCTGGAAGCCGTACGGATCTGGATGGGAAGAAACGGACTCAGGCTCAACCCGACCAAGACCGAGTGGCTGTGGTTTCCGGCTGCCCGATTCAACCAGCTGACTCCATCGCTGGCCATTGGGGGCGAACATCTTGCCCCAGTGGATGGGGTGCGCAACTTGGGTGTCCTCCTGGATGCCCGGCTGTCCATGGAAGATCAAGTGACAGCCGTGGCCAGGAGGGCGTTTTACCAGGTTCGCCTGGTTCGCCAGTTGCGCCCCCTATTGGATCGGGACGCCCTGCGCACAGTCACTCATGCTCTCGTGACGTCCCGACTGGACTATTGTAAGTCTCTCTACATGGGGCTCCCCTTGAGGAGCACTCGGAGACTTCAGCTAGTCCAGAATGCAGCCGCGCGAGCAATTATGGGAACCTCGAGGTTTACCCATGTAACACCGCTCTTGCGCGAGCTGCACTGGCTGCCTGTCGTCTTCCGAGTGCGCTTCAAGGTTTTAATTACCATCTTTAAAGCGCTCCATGGCTCGGGACCTAGCTATTTGCAGGACCGGATCCTGCCTCATACATCCTCACGGCCGATTCGCTCCCACAGAGAGGGGCTTCTCCGGGTGCCGTCCACTAGACTTTGTCAGCGAGCGACGCCCAGGGGAAGGGCTCTCTCTGTGGCGGGCCCAGCCCTCTGTAACGACCTTCCCCCCGACATTAGAACAACCACGGACCTCCGCTCCTTCCGTCTTAAACTAAAAACACATCTGTTCTGCTTGGCCGGCCTAGGGTAGTCTCCCGTCTATAGGACTGTTAATTTTAGTTAGGAATTTTAGTAGTTTTAACTGGGGTTTTAGCGCAGGGATGTATTTAATTCGTTTTTATTGTATGTATGTTGTTTTTTATGGTTTTATTTGCCCTGTGCACCGCTCCGAGTCCCCCCAGGGAGATGGAGTGGTCAATAAATTCAAGATTTATTTATTATTTATTATTATAATAATTCTAGTAGCAACCATACAATGGCATTGAAAAAAGCGACTTACTATCTGTCCTCGCATTGACGACTTTCACAGCATCCTGACAGTTATGTGATCCTAATTTGGGGGCTTGGCAACTGGCATGTATATATGATGATTATAGTGTCTTGGAGTGACATGAGCCATGGTGGCGCAGTGGTTAGAATGTAGTACTGCAGGATACTTCTGCTGACTACTGACTGCCAGCAGTTCGGCAGTTCGATTCTGATCAACTCAAGGTTGACTCAGCTTTCTATGCTTCTGAGGTCTGTAAAATGAGGACCCAGATTTTTGGAGGCAGTATGCTGACTCTGTAAACCACTTAGAGAGGACTGTAAAAGCCCTGTGAAGTGGTATATAAGTCTAAGTGCTATTGCTATTTGCAACCTACCCAGTTAGCTTCTGACAAACAAAGTCAATGGGAGAAGATGGATTTGCTTAACTACCATGTGATTCGCTTAACAATTGCAGCAAAAAGGTTGTAAAATTGGGCAGGGCTCACTTAAGAACCACCTTACTTACCAATGGAAATTGTGGTCTTAAATTTAGGACTAAGTGGAATACTGTTTGGTTGGAAAGACCAGAAAAGATCATTGCCTCCCCCCTCCCCCAAGGACAGTGCTCTATCCTTAGCAAATCCAAAATTATTTAGGGGCTAAGAATAACTGAAAAATCAACATTAAATGAGTCATCAATCTTCAACATCCAAGCCAACTCAGCCGTTATAAAATATGATTAGATAAAATTTTGAATTAGTGGAGAGGTAACAAGCATGTTGGTTTCATTTGCACATTTCATTTTCATTTCCTTTGTCAGCTGCCAAGGGCCACATGGACAAAACAAGGATGCGATGAAATTATAGGAGAAAACGGGAAGACGGTAGAATTTGGGTTCCTTTCCATTCACATGCTCTGCAGAAACTTAGTTTTAAATGTTAATAGGTATGTTAAGCCTTCTTGCCAGAAATTGCCAGACCATGACAGCGCTGTTTTTTGGGCATTTCTAACAGCCAAGTCCTAAGAGGCTGCCCAAGGAAGTTGCTGATCTCTGAACTGGAAGCAACATATCTACGCTTTGCCTTCCTCTCTGTTATTCCTATTTTATTGTCTGCCATAAGAGGAGAGAAGCCAAGCCTGGCTACTCATTGCCAAGCTATATTATCCACAATTTGTTCTGGTCTCATTTTGAGGTACATAATTGTATTGACAAGGAATACATGGCAGATTAAAATGAATCTCATCTTTTTACGAGAACTAATCGACTTCCTCCTCATCTTTTATTTAGTTAGAATAGACATGAAATACTATCATATTTAGATAGTAAGGTTGGCAAAAACAACAACAACAAAATCCCTCCACACACTTAGGTGTGTGATGTGAAGCCTTGCAATAAAATGTTCTTGAGTAACCTTGGATTCAAATAAAGGCACAAACAGTACTATCATGAAGGCAGCATATTAAGGGCTGATATTTAGTATTTCACTCATCAACATGGGCAGGGGAAGCTTCCAAACAAAACAGGTCTGGTTGTACTCTCAGCATTAGTCCCACTTGATTTCAAGGTATCAGCCTCACTAGGGAGACCAGACTAGGAAATCAACTCCATAGGAAGACTATTGACACTGGCTATAATAATAAAATCCTGCAAATCTGATGATGATGTGCCTCTTCCTCCTTACGATTCAGTGAATTAGGGAGGTGTCTGGATGTTGTGGGCTTACAAAATGTTTTACTCCTTGTCACCTTGGCAACAGACCCTTCATATCTCTGTCAAGGTCATCTTTCTTCCTCTCTACACAGAGTCTGCTAGGTTTGCACTGTACTTGCCTAGCTATCAATGAGTGATACAATAATTCATTTGCTTATTTTTCAGCTGGCTTGTTGCAAGCCCAATGCTGACAACAATACAGATGACCTACAAAATTTTAAAACAATACACATTAGTTACAGGAGCTGGTAGGAGATTGGTGAGTCTGTCAGTTCTGAGCTAAAATTCGGATGACTGCTAAACGACAATGAAGAGTTAGGTTTATGCATCTCTTTGTTGCTATCTAGCAAGCATCTGAATCTGGTAGTCCTACTTAAGACCTGATCTGAAAGGGATCTACTGTTGCCCTTGTCCATCTACAAAGCAAGCCTGAAAATATTATTTTATTTCCATGTTGATTGTTCTACATTTCTCTAATATAGGGAATGCAATGATTCAAGGCAGATAAGAACAGTGAATTTTGTTGGTTGTCTTGGTATGCCATTTTTTCACTCCTTATCTTTCAGGTCCTCATCACAGAGCTGGACTTTATTGCTTCTGCAAATCCTCATAGCATACATAGAAGATTAAGAATTTGGAAGAAGTAGTACCAAAACCAGAACCAAAACAAAAATTGAAGTTATGGGGGATAACCTTCCCTGCTTCTTTGGGCATTGGAAATTTTCATTTTTCTTCATTTTGTTCTGTTTTAAAACAATTATTTTAATTCATATCTGGCTGTGGTAATTACTTGAAAGGAAAGAAGAATATTACCTGCCAGCCAGGTCATGCAACTAGTTGCATTGGCTGCTTATTCATTTCCAAATTCAGATCAAGGAGAAAGGACCAGCTTTTAAAGTCCTGAACGGGTCAGGTTGTATTGGCCCTTCAAGATAGACCTGACTAGGAAATGGAACTCATGCAAGTCAGTATTACTTTTATTATCGGTTTATATAACACCACTGCTTTGGAGGCTGCATTGATTTCAGGTATTTCCAGGTACAATTCAAGGTGCTGCTCATCACGTTTAAAGCTCTTTGTCAGGGTTCCAAGCAATAAAAGAAGTCTCCGAGTCTAGAAGTTCCTCAATGTTCCACTTTATTAGAGATGTTATGTTGTCCAATCTGGGAAAACCTGAATCTGAAAGCTTCTATGTTTTCCCCACCCCCCCAAAAAAGTCAAAACCCCTTCCCCTGCACCCACTTGTCCATCACATGGCCCAATCAATCCACCATCCCAACAGATGCCTCCTATTCACCCCACTCCAGGTACAGGATAAACGTCCTTGACTCTCAGGGAAAAGCATGTTGTTATGACTAGATATTGCTACCACTCCATGCAATCCCCATTCCCAGTTTCCCACAGCACTAAGTATGGCAGCCCTGAAGATCCGAAGAAAAAGATGACCTCCAGGGTTGACACTCTTCATGGCTTTGAACTGGCTTACCTGAGGGACAATCTTTTCCCAGTTGTTTCTTGTTGGCATGATATAAGGTCCCTTCCAACTCTGTTATTCTGTTTCTACCATCCAATTTGGTCCATCAGGATGGGCATGCCTCAGAAATAATCAGCCAAGGATGATCAGTTCATAAGTATCAAGTGACATGCCTTCTCTGCTGTAGCCTCAACTATTTGGAATATTCTCCTTCCAGAGATTAGGATGCACTGACTTTGCTGGCCTTTCAGAAGGCCTTGAAGATATGGATGTGTGCCTAGAGTTTGGGTCCCAAGTGTGTGAACATCCCCCTTTCCTGGTTCTGTTATGGCTATGGTTATGTCAACATCATTTGATGATAGTTTGATGATATTATATTCAGGGGCTGCCACAAAGAAGAGGGAGTCAAGCTATTCTCCAAAGCACCTGAGCTTTGGAGAATAGCAATGGGTGGAAACTGATCAAGGAGAGAAGCAGCTTAGAACCGAGGAGAAATTTCCTGACAGTCAGAACAATTAGTCAGTGGAACAACTTGTCTTCAGGAGTTGTGAATGCTCCAACCCTGGAAGTTTTTAAGAAGTTTTTGAAGTGGTGTAGGGTTTCTTGCCTAAGCAGGGGGTTGGACTAGAAGACCTCCAAGGTCCCTTCCAAGTCTGTTATTCTATATTCTATAGTATTTCTTGTCTGCTAATTGTATCTATTTTCCTTTTTTGTATCATTTTTATGGTTTCTATGATTGTTCACTGCCCAGAGCCCCTGGTTTGAGGTGGGTGGCTATACAAACAGTAAAACAAGTAAATAGGTAAGATAAATTATAGACCTTCTGTCCTTATCATGTTTCATCCTTCCCGCTTTTTACTTTTTGTGGGAACTAAAGAAGAATTTATTGGAGATATTTTCTGATGCTACTTTCTTGAACTAGGCTCAGGCCCCTTTTATCTTACCATTGTAACCCTCTGCTCTCTATAAGTTGGGAACAAATTCTCAGAAGGACTGTCTATATCTGTCCAAGCTGTGATCCATCATCATAATTTTATATGCGATTATTTGTATGCTCTGTGCCAAAGTGTGTATATTTTGATGTAAAGAGATCTTACTTAGTGACGGCTGTATCCTGCAAAGGGAAATATATATCTATATCACGAGTGTCAAACTTGCACATGACAAATCATGACATTCCCCCCCCCTTCACGGAGCTGGGGTGGGTGTGGCCTGTGCGTGATGCATCTGGCCCACAGGGCGCCAGTTTGACACCTCTGCTATACTTATATGGAGTATATTTTGTAACGATTTCAGAAAATGCACAACCACATAAGAATAAACATACAAGACAATCTCTCCTTCTGTATATTCCTGTATATAGAATGAAATTTCTTCATGTGTGTGTGTGTTTATGTCAAAGCACATGGTATGCCCAAATATGGGAGGGAGCATACTGCTACCCACTTTGCCTTTCAGCTCCACCCTAGGAAGCCTTCCTAGGGTGCTTCCAAGCAGGAAACCATTTTTGTTTTGCTTTTGTGCTGATAAATAAATAAAGGGAGACTAGTATAGATCTATTTCAAGCTATTTAGGTCTCATCAGCTAGCCATACCCTTACTGGGATTTGAACTTGGGCTATTTACATGTCAGGCAGTTGTATTAGCCAGTAAGCCACAAGCTTTACTCCCTTATCAGCTGAGCCAGAGAAATAAGTAACTGTTTATGTCAAAGCACCTGGTGTGCCCAAATATGGGAGGGAGCATACTGCTACCCATTATATATGTATATAACTACAATGAAATACAATACAATACAATACAATACAATACAATACAATACAATACAATACAATACAATACAATAGCAGAGTTGGAAGGGACCTTGTAGATCTTCTAGTCCAACCCCCTGCGTGGGCAGGAACCTTATACCATTTCAGACAAATGTCTATCTAACATCTTCTTAAAGACTTCCAGGGTTGGGGCATTCACAACTTCTGGAGGCAAGCTGTTCCAGAGGTTAATTGTTCTAACTGTCAGGAAATTTCTCCTTAGTTCTAAGTTGCTTCTCTCCTTGATTAGTTTCCACCCATTGCTTCTTGTCCTGCCCCCAGGTGCCTTGGAGAATAGTTTGACTCCCTCTTCTTTGTGGCACCCTCTGAGATATCGGAACACTGCTATCATGTCTCCCCTGGTCCTTCTCTTCATCAAACTAGACATACCCAGCTCCTGCAACCGTTCTTCATATGTTTCTCGACTATCTGGAGCAGAAACCCCATTTTAAAAATGTGTGATCTTTTGCTTTACTTGTTTGCTTTTCATCAGGGTGCTCAGATACTGTGAAAGACTAATCTTTGGCAATGCTGTACATTGAGTAGGAAATGTTTAGGTGACTTACATATGTGTCTTTTGACTTAGTGTGAGTCAAATGTGTGCAAATAAATGTCATCTAAATGGTCCACTGAACCCCAGGGGAAATAAAATCTGTAAGTAGTATTGCAGGTATAAGCCAATATAAAATATTTATAAGAACACTGAGTAAACTCATAGAAAATCTGGCCAATATGAAGGAAACTGTTCTGTGAAATGTCTGTGTTATTATGGGGTTGTGTGGCACACAAGATTAATATGCCAGCCTGCAACCTCTGTGAACCTGGCTTTAAATCTCGCTCATAAAAAACATTCAAGTGCAGATATGAATTACTAGTAAATGTCTTGAAAGGGACAAAGGGAAAAGGGAGAAATGCACATTGACTGGCAAGCATCTTATAGGGAAATCAAGAAGTGATTCCACCCCCCTTCACAAAATAGTCCATCTAGCCATGAAGGCAACCCAGCGATTGTTCCAATAATTCTTATATTTCCCCCAAATGGCACATTGAGGACAATCGGATCTAAACCGCAAAATCATAACTACCCACAAATAGTAGCCCAAGTCTGGTAGCTCTAAGCAAAAGGTTTGTTGCTAAAGGAGATGAGTATATCTCTATGGTAACCTTAGAGGGACGTGGTGGCTCAGTGGCTAAGATGCTGAGCTTGTCGATCAGAAAGGTGGCAGTTCGGTGGGTCGAATCCCTAGAGCCGTGTAACGGAGTGAGCTCTCATTATTTGTCCCTGCTTCTGCAAACCTAGTAGTTAGAAAGCGCATAAAAATGCAAGTAGAAAAACAGGAACCACCTTTGGTGGGAAGGTAACAGCGTTCTGTGCACCGTCGGCGTTTAGTCATGCTGGAGACTTCTTCGGACAGTGCTGGTTCTTCAGCTTTGAAATGGAGATGAGCACTGCCCCCTAAAGTCGGGAACAACTAGCACATATGTGCAAGGGGAACCTTTATCTTTACCTTATGGTAACCTTGGTCCTGACTGACTGGGCTAGACAAGCTTCCTGGGCTTCAATATCCTCTTCCTTCTTTTCTGAACGATGATGAGAACAATCTTCTTGGGTCTCCATTTGCCTCAGCAACAGTTAAAGAGAGGAGGTCCTGGAAGTACTTGAAAGCCAGAATACTCCCATGGAGGTGCTTTGAGCAGAGATTCTCATGATTTTTTAAACAGTAAGAAAATCCTTGTGGTAAGTAGACAGAGAGGGTCTCCGAAGGAAGGCAGATAATTTCACCCAGGAGGAAAAGTAGGTGGCAGGAATCTATTTACTCGTTTTAGTTTAGTAGCATCAAGCAGTCAAAGCTGCTGTTAGGCTTGCATTGAGGTAGTACACCACATGATGTGTTTGAGTTGTTTTTCAGGAATAGGCTGGAAATGGCTTTGCAATAGCCATCCTCTGGGCTTTGTTTTTATTTCCCAATTTTCTAATCCACTCTGATTTCTCATCCACAAACTACCAGTAGCTGACTACATTGCATCTACCTAGGCATACAGAGACGCTCTCTCTCTCTCTCTCTCTCTCTCTCTCTCTCTCTCTCTCTCTCTCTCTCTCTCTCTCTCTCTCTCTCTCTCTCTCTCTCTCTCTCTCTCCCTCCCCTCCCCTCCCCTCCCCTCCCCTTTGGTAAGAACAGCTAAGATTTATTGCCTCTTATGCTAAAAAATAGGCAATACACATGGATATGTGTAAAAACAGATTTTTGTGGATGTAACACTTAGTTTGCCCTTGAGACTCCTGGTAAGATTCATTGTCCCTTTCTCTCTTTCTTTCTCTCTTTCTCGCTCTCTCTCTTTTACAACCACACATATTCACACACGCACTTTCTATCAAGACAACGATAATGTTATTGCTTGCCTTAGAATTAATCCAGGGAAAAAAGAAGTTGAAGCAAACTGAGAACCCCCTAATTGCCAGCAGACTTCTTATCATTAGTTTCAGCTTGCTTTGATTCATTTCTTTCACATAACAGGAGAAAATTTTACAAGGATTGGGATGAGGGTTTTCTTTATAGAACTAATGACTTTTAACAGCAGTTAAAAGTTTAGGATCTTCAGCAATTTGTATCCTCTGGGTGGGATAAACAAGCTGAAATGCAGCCTTTGAAAGATACAGGCACTGTTCTTCCAAAAACATATTCATCTTGGTCACCTCCTGCTTTGTCTCTAAATGGATTGGCATGAATGAACAGATGTATTACATGGGAGTTCTCCCGGACTTGTGGCAACTCCTACATTGATAGGAGAAGATCCTGTCCAGAGCAGTCTTTGCATCAGTTGCTCCCCAATCTTGACATTTTACGTGGGGCTACCTTTGAAGGTGGCTCTAATTGGTGCAGAATGTGATGGTTTACCTCTTGGCCGATAAGACATATTAAGGCCATATAAAGATGATACTGCAAGTACTAAATTTGTTCCAATAAACTTCTGGATTCAATTTAAAATATAATTTGGATGTAAATCTTTTGGCTCCCAGGTTGTCTCCAAGATTGTCTCCATCAAGTAGAACACATAAACAGATAAATGCTCATCTTGGGAAGGGATACTCAAATTTCTCTTAGACGAGTGAAATTGATCTTCCATAGGAATGTGTTTTGTTTATCAATAAAGACTGCAGACAATTGGTAGATTTTTGGTAAAAAAGCTACCAATTAGTAAAACAAAATATAAGTATAATCGGTGTAGTTGTGCCTATGTAGCTATGTAACTGTGGGAATTTTAATGTAACCAATGGAAAATTTATTTCCTTTTCCTTTTGGTTGAGTTACTATTATATCATAATAGCAATAACTCAAAAAGCGTCATGAATGGAGGCAGGAAGGGATTATTAAAGCAACCTGCAGAGAAAAGAATTCCACTAGATTTACTTCTGAAAATGTTTAGTCCAGAGTTCCTAACCTTTCTGGCTTTGTGGACCAGTGGGTGCGGGGAGAGGGGATAGTTCCACACAAACAGAGAACAAGTGCTTGTGCAAATGGAGTGTGTTGCCCACTGCTCATACGAGTGGGGATGTGTGCATGCACATGTGCTTGGCTGCGGCTTCGTGTGACCCGGTTCTGAACAGCTCACAGCCCAGTAGTGGGCTGCGACCCAGGGGTTGGGGATCTGGCAATAAATTGGCTGAGTCACTTGAAACTCCATTTATAGCTTTTGTAAAAAGATAAATGAAAGACTTGTAAAGGTGAAAGAAGTCAAAAAGATGGACAATTCTATAAAACAAATGCTGATACAAAATAAATTAATGTGTTTAATAAATAAACAGTGGTTTGTGTGATTGTGTTTTTTGCTGCCTTGGAAGTTGCAGGGGGTCTATGGGTTATTGGATTTTTAATTTTGTAAGCCTCTTGAACTCACTATTTAATATATCAAGCAGCATTGTCCTTAATAGAAAAGTATTATTTCAATCTATCCCATGTACCACTTGCTACTTAACTTACATACTAGGCTTCCAATGGAGTTTCATTTAGGTATAATTGAAATAAAGAGAGCAGATATATAAGTTGATTTGTGAGTTCATTTCAGTGCATAGCAACTTTGGCTAAAAGTCAGCAGATGGCAGTTGTGATTAGGTTTGCTAATGTTTAAAACTGATTTTTGCTCCTATGCCTTTAAAAATTATTGGGTTTGCAGATATTAGCTGGTGATAATGCTTATCTTTATGACCTGAAAAGCTTGAGTTAGCCTGTGGCAGCATGACTAAAATTAAGTCCATGGCTGTTACAAGTGAATTTTTTTTTTGAAAAAGCAAGGTGCCTCCTCTTGCAGTTAGTCTAGAAATCATCACATGAAATCATAATATATATTATTTATATTAATCAGGTTTTAAAGCCAAAAAATATTAGAAGTTTAACCAGATGGTTTCCAAACAATTTTGAATGCAAAGTTCACCAAGTATATCAGCCTTTTGAAAAATATGAAAAGCATAATGTATACAATATAATATTTTAATGAGTGAAAAAATATGCTATGTTGGAGAAACTTATTCAAGAATTAACACAATTATTCATTATAGAAAGGCATAATCTTGAAGAATCACCGTATTCGGAGTATAAGATGCACCAGAGTATAAAACGCACCAAGGTTTTGAAGAGACAAATTTTTAAAAAAGTAGGTAGGTAGATAGAGGGATAGAGAGGGAGAAAGAGAGATAAATACAGTAGGTAGGTAGCGAGAGAGAGAGAGTAGGAAGGTAGGTAGGTAGATAGAGGAATCTATCTATCTATCTATCTATCTATCTATCTATCTATCTATCTATCTATCTATCTATCTATCTATCTATCTATCTATCTATCTATAGAGAGAGAAAAATACAGTAGGTAGGTAGGGAGAGAGAGAGACTAGGTAGGTAGGTAGATGTTTCCAGGTGTATTTATCCATGTGCTGGAGAAGGAAATCACTGACAATCTGCAGCACCTAAGACTTTGTTTCTGCTAGCACAGCACTTGATCAATCTAATTCTCATCGATCAGTTAAAGAGCTTTCCAAAAGGAAAAACAAAGTTTTTGCACTCTGCAAATCTCCCAAAAATGGTCCATTCCCCACCCCCCAAAAAAGAGGCATGAATAGCCTTGGGGCAAAAACGAGCAAAAAAAGGCCCATTTTTCACAAAGATGGCCCCGCTTTTTGTTAAAACAATTGCATGCATAGCCTTATGGAGGCTTATAGAGTGCTGCTGGGGGCTGTGGGGGGGAATGGTTTGTTTTTTCTCATTCCTGCCCTCCCCAGCCCCCAGGAGCTCTCTGAAAGCCTCCATAAGGCTATGCATAGCCATTTTGGTGAAGGGTGTGGGGCTTTGGGAGGCAAAAAATGCTGTATATAAGGTGCAGCCAGATTTTCAGCCTCTTTTTTTAGGGAAAAGGTGTGCCTTATACTCTGAAAAATACGGTAAGATGGTAGAGAGGGATGTTTGTTAATCCCAAATTCCATTAAATGATGAATGGGACTTTATTTATTCATAAAATGAGTAGTATTATATTTGCATAAAATGGAGAATAGATTTGTCATTATCTCGTAAATCTAGTATTTATGAAGTGAGAATTGGGAAGTCTAAATTGTTGTTGTTGTTGTTATTGTAGTAGTAGTTGTTAGTTGTGAAGTCATGTCTGATCCATCATGACCCTATGGACAATGTTCCTCCAGGCCTTCCTGTCTTCTGTCATCCTCTGGAGTCCATTTAAGCTCACGCCTATTGCTTCGGTGACCATCCAGCCATCTCATTCTCTGTTGTCCCCTTCTTCTTTTGCCCTCAATCTTTCCCAGCATTAGGCTCTTCTCCAGTGAGTCCTTCTTTCTCATTAGGTGGCCAAAGTATTTGAGTCTAAATTGTATCCCTCCAAATAATATGCACTAGAAGCCATAGAATGCTAGTAGATCTGGCCTGCAAAAATCTGGCCATAACATGAAAACAAAGGGTTAGCTCTAATCATTTGTTCTCATGTTATGGCAATCCAGATTGTTCCTGTACTTCCTGTAGTCTACCTAATGTGGTACTATTTGCATTATCATGTCAATGTGGTCAGTGTGTGTGTGTTCAATTACCTTTTTTTATTGTAAGGACTGTAGGGTCATTCCTAGGAGTTCAGAACTAAGTCAATTTCATACCTTCTCCACTCTTTCATATATCAACCTTTCCTGCTTCATTACTTTTGTAAGAATAGTAAGAAAAATATACGCATGAAGCTTTCTGATTTGTTAAAAAGCAAACAGTTAAAAGGACCACATGCTCTATTAATTACAGCATACATGTTTACTAGAAACCTTTAATGTTCTGCAGCTCTTTGCATTAATTTTTATTTTGAAGAAAGGGACATTAGTTTCTCAAAAGCTGAAGATAATAAATATTTTGCTTGGCAGTGCTCTCATCACACTTCTTTCCACTGTTCTCTCGATTCCTCTTGATCATTTTTGGTCTTGCTTACTTTCACTAATTGATATTCCGGAAGCTTTAGTGTACTGTAGCTGTGACATATCTGCAAGTTTCTTGTTGCATTTCAGAAATGGAATAGAGAAGCAGATAGGTGATTTTGCCTTGTATGATGAGCAATAGGCCTTTTAAAAAGAATTTATAGTTGTTCTGAATGCAATTATATTAAATCTGCTTTTGTCACTTTTCAACTAAATTGTAATTTTCTTTGATAAGAGAGATTTCCACCCTCTGGCTGGGCTGATGAAATAGTGGTTAAGTGGACAAATCAGCTTGGGCAACTCTGCTCAAGAAAATTAATAAAGAGGCCCTTGGTACTGGTTGTAGGTTATTCTATGGCTTATAATGACAAAGAGGTACTAACGAAAGAAATAGTGAATTAGTTGCCAGTTGCGGTGTACATTGGATTGTGCTGAATTCCAGGTCATTAGGTGGAAATTTGCAACTATTTTTCATTTTCCAGCTCCATCCTGATTCTGAGTGTTCGAAAAACATGTCTCTAAACTTTTAGGTACTACAGGACCAACAAGATAAAATTAACCCTCCTAAACCTTTGGATTCCACTTAAAAAAACATCTTAGGGGAAAGGAGTGTGAAATAATAGGAGTGTGAAGTGAAATATTGGGTTTTAGTGACTGCTGAATTTAGAGCAACTCCAGAGACTGGGCCACCAATGAGAAAATGTGGTGGATAGAGAAACCATAAACATTTGTTAAACATGAAGCCTCAGAGCTGTACCATTTCTGTAGTTGCTACCATCATAACATCATAGCATGGGTTTCCCTGAAGGACTGAACTATATGTGATGCTACATAATGCTGGCTTAAAGAAACTAAATGCCAGTCAATTAATTTCAGTAAAACATTTCTACTGCAGGGCAACTAGCATAAGAAAATAAATCCCACTGATGTTATGGCAATCCGCCTGCTTCTAATTACTGTCCTTGTGAGGAAATAGAAACATGTTATTTTTTTTCAAATTAAGACAATATAGCAATCTTCCTTCTTTACACATTGGCAATGCTTATTTGTTTCTCCATAGCTCATGTCTTTCATTAACAGACAGCAAAATATAATGCATCAAGCTTGTTTCTCACAACAGTTAGAATCTTGGTGTCTCAACGCCTCACCTCAGATCTGCTTCCAATCTAATGTGAGCTTGCTATTCTTTAGTGTCCTTGGTGCTGACTGAGTTTGGTTGTTTGCTTGCAAATGTTTCATTATGTACCTAGATAGCATCATCAGTGCTAGTGAGTTTGGGTTTTGCTCTCTGTTTATATACTGTACAATAGCTTGCTCTGCCAGTTTTGGTGAGGGTGTGATTATCTCCTTCCTATTCTTTGTTGTCAGGTGGCCTCTTTATGAGAGCATAATATTCTTGGGGGCTGTACTTTGTTTTCCTAACTGTTGAGAATCTTGCTTCTGATGTTCATAATGTAATTTGAGCTGGCAGGGCCAAATACTTCAGAACAGTTTCGTAGAGTTTGTAGGGTGTTTGGAGTTTTACGGCTTCTCTTCTCACATTTGGAATTGGAAAACAAGAAGAGTTCTTTGGCTAAAAAATGTCAGGGGATCCCATAGGCCTGGGAACAGAACTGTTTGATCACTTTCTCCTAGCAGTAAAAATCACTATGGATAAACCACACATACCTAGAAGCGATCAGTCTTGAAAACAGTTCTTTAAGACAGGAGTCTCCAATCTTTGCAACTTTAAGTCTGAAGGACTTCAGCTCCCAGACTTTTTGGGAGCTGAAGTCCTTCAGACTTAAAGTTGCAAAGGTTGGAGACCCCTGCTTTAAGAGACAGAAACAAATGAGTACACTCAGTGCAACAGGGTGACTTAACACTTCAGTAACTTAGCACTTAGACTTATAATCTGCTTCACAGTGCTTTACAGCAGCACAGCACTTACCCCTCTAAGCAGTTTACAATGTTAGTATATTGGCCCCAACAATCTAGGTCCTCATTTTACCAAGCTTGGAAGGATGGAAGGCTGAGTCAACCTTGAGCCGGTAAGAATCAAACTGCTGGATATCAGCAGAATTAGCCTATAATGCTGCATTCTAACCACTGTGTCACCACAGTTCTTAGTATCTTCTTCCAGAAGGAGTAAGTAGCACAGTGGTGTCGTGCCTTTTGGCATGCAAAAATTCCCAGCTTCATCTCTAGTTATGGCTCCTCTAAACAGACCTGGATAGAAGATTCCTTTCTGAAACCCAGTTGATCTCCCAGTGCTTAGGAGGGGTACTGAGTACTGAGTTTGATAGAATTCAAGGGATGATTTCATATCGACATGTCTCTACATGCCTAAACTTTTTTTTTAGATAAATTTTGGATTAGATTTAAATCAATAGAAATATTTTTTTCATCACTGCAATGACCTTATAGCAGTGATGTTCAGAAAAATACCCATTGTTAAATATGAAGTCCTAATTATTGGAACCAATTGGGAAGAAATAGAAATCTCTCCTTTTTGACAGACAATTACAATTATACTAATTATAATTAGTGCAACATAGGTGATACAGCACGATAAATACATGCTCCCTAATTAAAATAGGAAATTGGGTTAATTATCTTTCAGTTATAATGGCAACTATGATAAGACATTTAACACTGTTGAAAAACAACGAACTATTTTAGGAACTTTACGGTGGATTTCATAAAACTATGGTAGCTTAATAAAGCAAAGGTTTAGAATCTCTTTCTTTTTAAAATATAAGTTTGACATTTTGAATGTAAAGGAGAATGGTAAGCCTAGTGTACACCAGCCAAAGATTTGTATAGTCAATTATCATCAGGATAGTCAATTATAGTCAACACATGAAACTGAAATGTAGACTTGCAATGGCTCTCTGGCTCCTTAGAAGAACCCCAGCCTCTAGAAAAGAGACATACAGTAGGTTGCAGCATCTTTAAGACTTAAGTTATTGTGGCATAACATTCCCAAACATTTTTCAAAGCAACTGAGGTGAGAAAGCCTGAATGGGGTGCCTGAAATTTGATGCTTCCATCTAGTAATGCTTCTTTGGGCTCATCCTCACTCCTCTCTAGCTGCAACTCTAAGCAGCCTCTCCAACAGTTCTTAAAAGAGCTATTCTCATGATGCTGCCTTTCTCTCATTCCTAACCTATTGCAGAGGCAGCTTACTGTACATTAGCTTTAGCTGCTTACAATAGCTTTAACTGCTTCAGTTCTTTTTACCTGGGCCCGAACTACAAAAATACCTTGGTGACTGTAAGGAAGCACGCACACTTAATCTTTTTCCCCCCAGATTTTTTTTTGTCAAACCTTTATAAACAAACTAGCTGATAACCTGGCACTGCCCACGTATTTATTCATCCCAACTCTCCTTCCATGAATGTCGTCGCAATGTATAATGTTGGATTTTCTCCTTTACCAGAGGGAGCCCCCTTGTGGAGTACTGTGAAGCCGTTACCATGGCAACTCCACTGCGCTGTACAGTAGAATCCATTTTACTTCAGTATGGTAGGAGCCATTTTAAGGCACAACAGGCTGTATCTTAACACACACTCTGAGGGGTGCTACAGATGTCTTACCCTCACAGTATTTGTTTCCAGAGAGTAAGTAATCTGTGTACCGAGTTTGGTTGAAATCGCTTAAGGTGTTCCAGAGTTATGCTGGAACACACACACACACACACACACACACACAGAGAGAGAGAGAGAGCGAGCGAGCGAGAGAGAGAGAGAGAGAGAGAGAGAGATGTGTCAGACATACCTAATACTCCTTCCTCCTCCTATTTTTCCCCACAACAAACACCATGTGAGTTGTGTTAAGAAAAAGTCTTAAAGAGATAAATGACATTTATTCCCTTGGGAATTATGGGTCCCAGATTTTGGACAGATTCTGTACGTTAGTCCATATGAGTTACCCTGGTTCAAAAATACTTGCCCTGTGATGTATTGTTTCACCCAATTATAGAAACAAGAGTTTTAGCAATATATAGATTTTGTTCTGTTTAGGTGTGAAAATTGGAGAGTCAACATTACAAAGTGATCAATCTAATTTCAGTTTAAAAAATCATATGGGAAGTTAATCTGAATTCGCATTTTCAGATTTGCCATGGTTGGTAGCTGCTGGAATTTCACTCAGTATCAACAGAGCTTTGCATAGTTAAAAAAAACAAACAAGGAGAAGAAAACGTTTATCTTCAGCATGCATTCAGGATTTTTTTTAAAAAACTGGGAACAATGAAATACCAATTCTATGAGAACCATTCTGCCTCTGCCCCTGACTGAAGTGTTCACAGATCAACCATTGCTACAAAGAAATCTTTTCTAAATGGATGGTTTATATATTTATGATGGGCAGCTCCCCCCTCATGTTGTTACCATAGTTACAACACAGTTCTACACAGAGCACTTTTTCATCATGAGTGTGTGTGTGCGTGTGTGTGTGTAGCTGAAATGAATTTTCTAAGTTAGACTTGAATTGAAGAACATTAAATAGGATTCCAGTGCAGAATGTTACAACACAGAAACATAAGACTAGATTTATAGACAGCATAGGAGACGTTTTAACCTAAACTAACTGTTAAACAGCCTACTAGTGGTATAGACCAGATCTGATGGGAAAATGTATCATAGTTCTTCCTAGAACCACTACTCTGTGGTCAAGTGATTTACTATTATACTATTGATTTACTCTCAAATCATCCCTATCATTTGAGACTGTGAATTATGTAGTTTCAGAACAGCTTCTCCACTTGTCCTTTCAACAGTTACCATAATAGATTTCGGATGCGTACAAAAATGACAATATATGAATGAGCTAAAGCCTTGCACTGGTGGAATTCCTGCAAAATTTGGTTGAAATTTGACATGAACCCAACTGGCATATATCCACACCTTGGAGGAAATATCAACACAGCCAGAATGGCAATTGCCACCCTGTGACCAGTCATTGGTGTGTACATGCAACACTGTGGCACATACAAAAGTGGTAGGTCTTTGATCATGCTGCTGAGACTAAAACCTTGCTTTCTATAATCCTCCTCTGCCCCACTCGCCTCTCTGGGTGATAAATAAATAAAGGGAGACTAGTATAGATCTATTTCACACTGTTTAACTCTCATCAGCTAGCCATACTCTTACTGGGATTCCACCCTGGCCTGTTTTACATGTGAAGCAGTTGTAACTGCAACTAGGCCACAGGTTTATTTATTTCTCAGCACAAAAATGTATCACAAATATAACAAAGGCAATGAAAAAATAGCTTTCTGCCTGGATGGTCTCCTAGGGTGAGCCGAAAGACAGAAAAGGGAAGCAGTTAGGCTCCCTCCCGTATTTGGGGCTTACCAGGGTGTTGTAACACAATATATAGCTATTCCCCTGGCTCAGCTGATCAGGATGAGAACCTGTGGCCAAGTGGCAATTACAACTGCCTCACATGTAAAGCAGGCCAGGTTTGAATCCCAGTGAGGCAGTAGTGGGTTTCTGCAGGTTCGCATCTACTCGCGAGAGCCGGTTGGTGAAATTTAGAGAACCGGTGAGAGAGGGTTCCACCGGCGTACCTGGAAGTAAATCTGGCCCGCCGCTGCCAGTGACCCAATGGGAAGGAAAGGAAGGAAGAAAGAAAGAATTTATCATCACAATTGAGTCCAAAATTTTGGTTGCTAAGCAAGAGCGTTGTTAAATGAGTTTCACTACATTTTAAAAGGTGGCCACTCCCACCCTGTCACATGACTGCCAAGCCACGCCCACAAAATAGGCCATACTTACAGAGTAGGTTCTAAAAAATTTGAAACCCACCACTGCAGTGAGGGTATGGCTAGCTGATGAGAGCTAAATAGCTTGAAATAGATCTATACTAGTCTCCCTTGTTTGTTTATTTATCAGCACAAGCATAACACACACACTCACTCTCACACACACACATATATGGCTCTGTGTGTGTGTGTTCCAGCATAATTCGGGAACGCCTCAAGCAATTTCAATCAAACTTGGTGCACAGATGACTTACTCTATGAAAAAAATACTGTGGGGGGGGGAAGACATCTCTAACACTCGGGGTGTGTGTTCTGTTAAGATACTGCCTGTTGTGCCTTAAAATGGCTTCTATTGTACTGCCATAAAATGGCTTCTACTGTACAGCACAGTGCAGTTGACATGGTAATGGCTTCACGGTACTCCACAAGGAGGCCTTGGCTTTGGAGGCATTTTGTTTTATGATTCGGATTTCCAGTGAAGCCATCTCTTCTCAGTAAAGAGCAGGATTCAGAAGTATCCCTCATGCTTTGAAGGGAGAAGTATATTTGATGGAAGGTATTGTCATTTTAATGCATTGGACATTGGGTGATAAGAAATATCTTTCTTTACTGAGGCCCCAGGGAGCATCTGCCAATCAAAGTTGGCAGCATTTGGCTAGATAGATAAAACAGCCTGACATATTTTAAGACACCTTCCTACATTTGCAAGCATTTAGCTTGTTATGACTTGAAATTTGCTAAATTTTATTTTATTTTTTCTAACAAGGTCAGGGTTGGGAATACTTGTGAGATATTTTATGGAGAAGGAAAGTGTTGTCTCAAGGTTGTTTGCTTCTATTTGAAGAAAATGCCATCTGTTCTGTTTGAGGCTTCCCGCTAAGCTTACTGTAGCCTTGCGGCAGAAAACCAAATGCATTTATTCCAAATGTTAGTAAAACTATATCTAGCTTACCACAGTAAAAAAAAAAATCAGTTAAAAAAACTCCCTAAAAGCTGCACACTTGTTTTAGCATTCAACAGATTAACAGCTCCTAAACCTTGTTTTTTAAAAACACATTGGAGCATGTATGTTACATTATCAAGTCCTGTCCATTGTTATCACTCTGTATGTACACCAAAGTCTGATTTTGTTCAAACACTTTCAGCAATGGTTGGTTCAGGCTGCTATTCTGTAGAGTCCTCCTCCTGAGCAATGTCTTTAGGTTATCCCTGATGCAATCCATATGTCTGTTGCAGCATATCAAATGTATCATGTTTTAGGTTTCTTGTGCCCCTGTTTTAGCTGAGAGCATAGTTAGTGTTTAAGCTTATGGACCACTCCAGCTTGTTTCTTCTCACTTCATCAATGCTATGTTGGCTCCAATTGCATGTTAAAAGGGTGGTCCACATTTTTTCCAAAGAGAATAGGCAGTGGCACAATGGGTATAGTTGAACCAAGCAGTGACAAAGGAAGAACAAAAATTTGGAAGGTATATTAATTCTTGGTTGACACCTTATTTTTTTTAATATCATCTTCTCCCCGCCCCCAATGAATTGACAAATAGCTTATACAATGAATCTGAGCTTTGAACTTAGACTGAGGGCAACATGATGACTGGGTTAGGAAGAAAGGACAGAAGAATAAATGAGGGCTCTTAGTGGGTTAAGATAATGAAATGATGTCATGGATACATTTCATATTTGATCAGGAAAGTTGAAGATTGCAGTTAAGAACAAATGCCATGAAAAGAATCATAAATCAGGACAAATCTGGAAGCATTTTTCCAGCTAACACATTTTATTATGTTGGAAGAAATATCCACCTGGGTTCAGTTCCAAGTGGGGAAGAAGACACTGGAAACATGGAGGCTCTTTAGAAATATGTTTTTAATTATGTTTTGAGGTTCTGGGAAAAAGGGGATCACATGCTTTGAAGATCTTGAAGAAAAAAGGGAAGAGATGCTGAGAGTCCCTGGGTTTTATGCCCTTTCTGGACTTTTGAATTCGAGCTTGTATTCTGATTGGTTGTCAGACTCCCATGGGATCATGCAGGGGCAACTCTGTAGGCTGTCTTCAGTCCCAAGCTTGGCTGAGCCTTGCTGGGTGATATAATCTTCCCAGGTGCTATGTGGTGAGTTTCTGTTGCTAGATGCGCCCTATTATGTCCTGGAGGCCATGTCTTTTGTGTTGCAGATGAGCTGGCTCAGGCCTTAATGGCCCATTGACAAAGGTGGAGGGCCTGAGTTTCTGCCTCCCTTTTAAGTGGAAATATTCTGCCCTTTTAATATTTCCTAACATAGTTCATTTTTCTAGATGGATGGATGATAACTTCCTACAATTAAAAGGCACAAGCTTTTGTGAGCTATAGCCCATTTCATTGTACACCTGAGGAAATGAGCTGCAACTCAAAAAGAAAAACCTTTTGCGTTTGACTACAATTTGCTAGTTCAAAACTAGCAAGGAACAAACCTCTTTCTGAATTTTAGCTAAAAAAATCAGTCAAAAACAGACCAACCCCTTTCTCCTTCTACATTGTCATGAAAGTAACTGCGCATGGAACATGCACAGTTCTCCCATGATTCTTTCTTCACACTGTGCCTGATAAAGCAGCTTTTTGGTGTTGGCTGTGTCTTCCTGTTTTTAACCAAATACAGAGGGGGATTACAGCTGTAAGCACGAGGGATGTAAATGATTTTAGCTTGTGGTGCTGTGACACACTGTTCTCCCCAGCCATATGGGGGGGGGGGGGAATAAAGAAGAACTGAAGGCAAGCTTAAACAAATAGAGGATATAAAAATGTTACAGGAAAATCTAAATTAATCTTCAGGCTTTATAAAAGTTTCCATAAAATATAGCAGAATACACAATTGGTTTCCTTAGCCATGGAAATGACTCTTCAGTAAATATGTGATTTCACAAGCAAACTTCAATGGGGATGTTTTTAGATATTTAAAAATAGCGATTTAGATTTATTTCTGCTACTGCTGACACACAACATCATTTTAGCAAACTTAACTTCCTCGCTAACTCTTGGCAGTTGCACAGAATATGTAACCATACTGCAAAGATATGCTGGCAAATTTAATTAGATGTAAAAGGATATCATACCCAAGGGCTTGGAAACTATCCCTTGGCATTTAATAGGAGATTTACTTTTAGAAACCTTCTTATTCAAAATAGGTCATAAAATGTAGCTCTAAAATTAAGGCACTGCCTGTGTGCTTTGATAAAACTCCTGTGGTCCACTCCTGCTCTTGAATTAAAATCCTATAATCACCTTGTAGTTGTCCACTGTATCCTCCCATGCATCACTTTGCATTGTCCCTTTTAGTACAGGCACTGAGCACTTTTCAGTATTGATAGTCACATGAGTTGGGGGTACTTTTGGTTTTCTCATGTTACCAAGACAAGCTCAGAGAGCCCAGGGCTCTGGCTTATGGTAACAAAAACAGATCCACCAAGGAACATCAGATGAGTAAAGGCCAGAGGCAAAACTAAGAGTGTCATTTATGTTGCAAAGGAAGATTGAGTTGTGAAATTATTGTGAGAGCAGAAGAATTTAAAAAAAAAATCATTTAAAAATAGAATCAGTCCCTCTAATAATAATAATAATAATAATAATAATTTAATTTTATAACCCGCTCTCTCTCCCCAAGGGGACTCGAGGCGGGGCACAGGCAATTAAAAATACAAAGAACAAAATACAGAATACAAACTACAAAATTAAAAGTGAATTAAATTATCCCTGCGCTAAAACCCATATGCTAAACTAAAAATTACCCCTAAAAACCCCTAACCTAAAAAGAGACTACCCAAGGCCGGCCAGGCGAAAAAAGTGTGTCTTTAATCTAGTGAGAGGTGTTGAGGCATATGAGTGTTGGGGGAACAAACTTGCAAACAATTCAGATTCCATTTTAGGATCCTTGCTAGGCTGAGCTGAGGTAACGAAATAAAACATGGCAGGCAATGTCTGATGGGGAAAAAATGGAGAAGTGCAATCCAGTTAAGCAGGTCACTTGTGAAGCCGACTCTAGAAGAGAATATGAATAATTGATATCAAACATAAGGATTCACCCAAGAAAATTAAAAAAGGTAACTATGCCAGTAGACATGTAGTACAACCAGAATATAAGAGTAGTTAAAAGAAACTGATTTGGGGCACTTGCCTTATGAGAAAGAGCACCCAAGAATTACAGAAAGAGGCAGGAGAAATGGGAAAAACTGAAGTGAAAAAAACATTCCCAACATTTCAAAGAGGAAAAATATCTAAGTAGATTTCAGGATAAACTATTGTGATAGGCTTTGAGTGATAGAGCCTTGAGGAAGAAGACAGATATAAGACAACTGAACACAGACTTTTGATAATATGTAGGAAAAGACAAGGGAAGCTACCTCAGCCAAAAATGTCAACAAATCAGTCAAAATAATAATATAACAAGAAATGCATTTAAGAAAAATCATTGGAATGTATAGCTAAATATAGCTATTTAGGAATTGTGAACGAGTTCTAATCGAGGTAAATTAAATTAAAGGAAGATAATATTATATTGAAACCCTTAAAAAATATATTTGAAGAATGACTGAAACATTTAGATAGCTGATTCAATTAAGAAATGAAGTATGAGAAGCAATAGAACAGCAGTCACAGGAAAGCATAAGGATAGATAAAACACCCATAGAAATGAATGAAGCTAAAGGAGAAGAGGCATTTAAAAGGCTAACATCTTTATGACAAGAAATATGGAGCTAGTTATGCCAGGAGACTGGAAATGATCAGAGTTTACGCTTATATTGAAGAGGGGAGAAGCAAAAGAATGCAAATTACTGAATCATTATACTAGTTTCAGTAATGGTGAATCTTTTGTCAGTGTGTGAAAAATTCAGAAAATGCCTGTTTCTGCTGCCATGTCAACCCTACCCTCCCCCCCAGAACCCCCCCCCCCAACACACACACATTCTCTATCTTTTCCCATGCCCATCTAGGCCAGCCTGAACAGTGGCACTTGATGGCAGCACCAAAGCTGGGTTTGAAATTAAAGCCCAGATCTCAGTGTCAGCCCTAGTGCCACCACTTCCCCTCGAAACGGCTGCCTAGTGCTGTTCCCCAAGATGTGTGAGCCTTGGGGAATGGCATGATTGCCCATGTGGTCCAGCAGTTCCAGGATCTGCCATATGCCACTTATCTCCACATGGTGTTCTCTTTCTGTTGGCTATTGGAGCTAATCTATGGCTGCTCTGGGTTGCATAACACATTTATTTTTGAAGTAACATTGGAGATGCTCTTCAGTGGCCACTGAAAATCAGGCAAGAGCATGCCTTGTTTTCACATGACTTTTGGAAGCTTCAGAGGCCATGCAAGAATATAGCCATCTTGTGCAGCTTATTCTTGCATGCTGCAGCATCCAATAATCATGAAAATGGGCTGTGTTTTGGGGAACAGTTGTCAGGAATGGGGAATGCTTGGTATGTTACCTAAATTATTGTTGTATATCATGCTCTCCATCACTGTACTATTTCTTCTACAAGCTAAGTTAGTTTGAGTTCTTATTAAGAAGACTACAGTCTTGCATAAGCAAAGAAATGCCAAATGAACAGTTTTTGGAGAAGATAGGAGAATATAAGGTGAGAGAGCTAATATAAAATAGATATTGGAGATAAAATAAGAAGGTTTAGCTTTCCTTCACTGAACAAACTAAGGCTTTTGATTGAGACACTTTGAGGCTAATGGATGTATCTAATCTAATTATTTGTCTGAGGGAATCTTTCTTTCAAACAAGAAACTACTGCAGGAATTGAGTTTGAAGAAACATAGTGGTTCAGATTAGGAAGGGAATGTGACAACAATGTGTATTTCCCCATGATGGTTCAATTTCTACAGGGGAAAATATAATCAGAATGACATAATTAGGAGAGGTGATTGCTGCAATCAAATTATAACAATTTGTGATAAGCAGATACCACTTTGTTAGCTGAAAGTAAAGAAGTCTTAGATGAGCTTATTATGAAAGTAAATACTGAACGTTAAACATCTGATATGTTAAATGTTCAAAAACCAAAGGTCATGTCAATCAGAATACTGAATTAACTTGCAATTAATGTGAAGAAGTGAATGTGATAGATAGTTTACTTTGGTTGGACTCAAAAATAGATAAAAATGATGAACTACAGAAATGAAGATTAATCTTATAGAAGTAGGCTACACTTAAACAAGATAACAAAAGAAGGATATTTGTATGATAAGGTTCAGAATAATTAAAGCAATTGTCTTTAATGGTAATGCTGGTAATATATGGCTTTGAAGTCTGGATATTAATAAAGAATGAGAGAATAAAGTTAACTTTGCCTCATAGATTTGTACACTATTGCATCCAAGGGTAAGAAGAGCCAATCTATCTATTTATGTATAATTTTATTTTAAAAGTAAAAAAATAAAATGAAAGCTAATAGAAAGTAAAATAAAGTAAGAAAAAGTAAAAAAAAGAAAGAAAGGAGCTTAACATTCAAAGGAAAAAAATAAAAAAATATCTAATGTATTCTTTGTAGTCAGCCAAGCTATATCATAAATTCATCATTTTCTGTTTCACACAAAAAGTCTGTAAGAGGTTTCCAGTCAGCAATAATTGTACATAATGTTTCTTCTCTGATCAAAGAAGTCAGTTTGGGCATTTCAGAAAGTTTATCTTTTGTAGACCAATTAAAGACTCGTTGCTTCATTAAGGCAATGACCAGCAAGCCGAAACTGTTGTATTTGATACAGATTGTTGACTAGAAAAACAGCTATGTTGGACAAGATTAAGGGATGAGTAACACAATGGATAAGGCGGATGGAGAGGATCAAGGACATCACTGGAGTGTCTTTGGAATTCCTGTTGATAATCATTGGGAAAGATGGGTTGAAATAATGAATAAACATAGTCACTAGAAATTAGGCACAGATTGATATCTGACTAATTTAATTCAGCAGGTGTATTCTTCAAAGAAAATAAACCTGGATAAACATTACATTCCAGGAACATTTCATTAATTGGGATATGTAGTCATATAAACCTTTTAGTGAGGATTTTCTCTCAGAGAAATTTGAAAATTTTACCCTCTCTCTTTCTTTCTCCCCCCATTTACCTACCTACCTACCTACCTACCTACCTACCTACCTACCTACCTACCTACCTACCTACCTACCTACCTACCCTCTCTCCCTACCTACCTACTGTATTTCTCTCTCTTTATCTCCCTCTCTCCCCCTCTATCTACCTACCTACTTTTTTTAAAAAAATTGCCTCTTCAAAACTTTGGTGCATCTTCTACTCTGGTGCGTCTTATACTCTCCAAAATATGGTAATTTTGGTATCCAAATATATTATAAAGAATCCTATTCCTTCAAATATGCTACTTTTTTTACACAGAGAACATGTTTCTCACACCTTCCTGTTCCTTCCCAGTGTCTTCTTCCCTTAAAATAACTTTTGCCATGTTTATTTTCCTTGGCAGTTTCCCTGGGTTTAACACCTAATAGCTTTGTTGACTTTCTATTTATAATAAAGGTAGCAATATACCAGAATATATATTTTTTGCATTCATTTGAAGACTGTGCTGCTGATTTTGTTCTGAGGGGCTCTATTTGAATATTTGTAAATACCAAGTCTCAACGTGGTAGCATTTAATGGAACTGCTGTGCATCACACCATTATTTTTGGATTTTTCTGAAATGTGTGTGATTCTTTCTTAGTTCAATTCCTCCAGAGACCTTGAAGAGATTTTTAAAAATAAAAAAAAATGTATGTCTATATTAAAACAAAAACAAACTCAGACTTTTTGCAAACAGAAAACTTACATTCAATTGCCTGCATCTGAAAAAGTATTCCCCAAACTATGATTAGTAGCTGGCAGAATGTTGATATTTTTAATAAACTCGATTGATGGTCAGCCCTATGTCAGTTGAAGACATTTTGTATATTCTCAATTTGATCCTAATCTATGATATGGCTTTGAGAGGCATGATATTGGTCATTCTGTAAAGATATCTTCAGAAGTTCTACTTCAAGTCTTGCCTCTGTGAGAAATGAGAAAGATGTGGAGCATAACATACCCTCACATGATGGAAGATGTTGTCCCCCAGAGATGCACTTGAGAACCAGTTTGATGTAGTGGTTAAGGCACTAAGGTGGAAACTAGGAGGCATGTGTTTTAGTCCTGCCTTGGGTACAAAGCCAGCTAGAGGACTTTGGGCCAATATGTCAACCCTAGGAAGGAGGAAAGGGCAAATCAGTTCTGAAAATTCTTGCCAAGCAAATTGCATGGATTAATCCAGGCAGTCACAACAAATCAACACTGACATAAAATAAAATAAAATAAAATAAAATAAAATATACAGTACTCAGTCCTTTCATTTTTGGCATTCAGAAAAGTACTATGAACCTTTCTCCTCAAATTGGCTTTTGAAAATGAACTGATTATTTTTGGGTGACCCATTTTCTAATTATGGATAGTTTTATGTACTGGATATTTTATGGGATATACAATAATACAATAGCAGAGTTGGAAGGGACCTTGGAGGTCTTCTAGTCCAACCCCCTGCCTAGGCAGGAAGCCTTATACCATTTCAGACAAATGGCTATCCAACATCTTCTTAAAGACTTTCAGGGTTGGGGCATTCACAACTTCTGGAGGCAAGCTGTTCCAGAGGTTAATTGTTCTAACTGTCAGGAAATTTCTCCTCAATTCTAAGTTGCTTCTCTCCTTGATTAGTTTCCACCCACTGCTTCTTGTCCTACCCTCAGTTGCTTTGGAGAATAGTTTGACTCCCTCTTCTTTGTGGCAGCCTCGGAGATATTTTAAATCAATATTTTATTGTCCTCAAAGAATCTTATGAGTAATCTTCATTGTGCTACAAAGTCTACACAGCAATTAGAGTGGGAACTTCTAGCCTTCCAGATGTTCCTCAACATGTTGTTTGGCCTTGTATTTTACCTCTACAAAGAAGGCATAGAAGAGATGAGGATTATACTTGGAACCAAGGAGAAGTCGGATTTTTATTTTTAAAAATACCTTTATTCCCTTGACATGATTCCAATGAAAACAAGTCCCATTGTGCTGCAATATACGGTATATTAAGATGACACTTGTTTTAGTTGGAGCCGTGTCATGGGAAAAAGGTAAAATTAAGATTTAAAATTAATTTTACATATTAATTAAAAATTAAGATATTTTGGGGCTAAGTATACTTAAAAAAGAAAAGAGAAGCAAGGGATGCACCGACTGTGAGGAAGAGAGTGGGCTTCTTAAAAATCATTAGTAGTTCATATCTGAGGTGAAATTTAGTTTTTTCCTATGCTACTCCAGCTCTGATATTACCTGCAAGTTTCTTTTTTGTTTTACTGTCGTGTTTAGTTCAGTTTTAGGACAATGCTTTACTGTATAGTAATCTATAGTACTCCAGCTCAAAAATACAATAAAAGAATTCTGTTACTCAATATGCACATTTTTGGTCTGCGTTTTTTTAAAAGGAGTCTGTCAAAGTGACTCTCTAGCACCAATCACATAAATTACTGAAACTTTCATGCAGCATATGCCACTTTGCTGGGGTCAACAGGGAGCTTATCAAGCAAGTACAGCAGTGACTGGTCTTCTTCACACACCACACAAAAGACGAGGGGGAAAAATCTTGCTGTCTAAAGACAGCTTGATGGCACTCTAAAATTTCATGGTTACTCAGTCACACCTGATTAGATGGGCACATCTTGGCAGATGAGTGAATATTAAATAGCCCTTGGCCTTTTCACTATGCAGGAGAGAGAGATACCAAAATGCTTGTCATTGATTTAGTCCCTGCTTCGTTTTTGTATTTTTAATCGCTTCAGAAGCTGTCAGAAAATAATTTCAAAGTGTCTTGTAGGTGAAAACAGTCTCAGCTAAATAGTGAACTCAGCATTAACCATGAAGGTGCCAATATTTGACAGCCTTATTTTGCAGGCTTAAAAACTGACTCAGTTAAAAAAAAATTAATGTGAGACTAACTGAAATGTAATGAAATAGATCTCTGTACTCCTTTCTTGACTTTGGATAACAACGGTGTCATGGTAGCTTTATGAATTATTCTCTATGAGCGTGCAACATTTTACTTCAGGGGCAAGGAACTATAAGTAATGAAAAAAAATCTGGGCCTTCTCTAAAATGTGCTACATACAGCCTAATAGCAAGGATTTATGGGGACTAGAGTAGAGGAGCTTAGCCCTGCTCTAGTCCCTCTGGGAACTATTTCCAGATCATCCAAACCTTGTTGTGGGCTTCTAGGATATGGGAGTGATGATCACTACTCTGGAGTGGTGGCCAAATAAAGCCAAACTAATTCTGAAAAATCCAGAGATGAGAGGGGGAAAATTATAATTTAGAAACACATGATTTTTGTCGGTTGTTCTTTAAATTGTTATAGCAACATGTTACAACTTAGGGGGAAGTTTTCTGGGATGGATTGGAAGTTGGGGAAGGATCATACTAGTATAGTAGAATAAACCTGCTATAAATACTTTTCTGTATGTTACTCTCAAGAACCATCTTGTTTGGACAACTGGTCCAATGTCACTAGTGACTTCCAATACTTTAATGACTGTCACAGAATAGTTTTTATTCTGATCATAATTGCAAAGTACTCTCTAGACCAGTTTATGCTGCATCTTTTTGTCATGTGTTGTTTCCCTACCATAATGGAAGCACTCACCTGTCACTGAAGGCAGGTCTTATGCATATTTGCAATGCTTTTGTCTAATATGTGTATAACATAGTGAATAAAAGTGTCCACAGATGGTACAGTTTGCTTAAGATGCCATTCTGGTTTATGAATATTAAATTTTCAGTCTGTACAACCATATGCAAATGTTTCAGCCAGCTTTGGAGAAGAGTGGGGGGGGGGGGCTATTTGGTCCCATATTTTTAAAGACAAAACAATTTCATCATAGGGAATGATCCTGGAGAATACCAAGGATGCTGAATGATAACATGTGCAGTCTATATAGTATACATATGTGTTGTGGCCCAGCCGGCTTTGGATGAGCTGCTGATGGATTCCTCTAGTGAGGGGTCCTATGAGTCGGCTGTAGAGGAGGAAACCCAGTTTGTCCCGGATGTCATGCTAAGGATTGAGAGGAGGCAATTAGCAGAACGACGCCATTGGAGATAACCAGTATCAGCTGTCTAATTGCCTGGCCCTTCCCAAGAGGCTTTAAAAGAAATCCTCTGTGAAGAGTAGGTTTGCAGGAAACAACAGAGAAGCTACAGAGATGGAGAATTGTGTCGTGTAATCTTTCAGTCTAGTTCAGGTTAGTTCAGGCAAGCTGCCAAGTAGCAGTCTGTCTAGTTAATTATCTTGTGAAGGGAGCGAGTCAGATTAGATATGCTGATTTATTTCAGTTGAAACCCCTCTTTATGCTAAATTCACATAAAGAAGGCATTGGAAACTAAAGTACATTAACTCATGCCAGAACTCTTAAAATGCTGTAGATTTCTTTTCATATTACAAGCACATAATAACTATAGTAACCTCAGTTTCATAATTCTTTAGTTTGGTTGCAAATAGTTTGCAGTAGTTAAAAGCAAGAAATTTCTATTTTTCTATGAGATACCGGCAACCTTCACAGGAAAGTTGTTACATTGCTTTGGCTGTTCATCCTTGCTTATTGCTGTCACTGTTGATTTAAAAGAACGGTGATTGCAACATGGTGCTTTGTTCCCTGAAGCCATGATGTCAGTTGCTAGAAGGCTAAATCTATTTAAAAACCAGGAAGACTTCTGAGAGGGAAAGACAGTTCTGTTTTTCAGAGGAATGCCAAGATGATGCATTGTGAAATATGTTTCTGAAGCTGAGGGATTTATTTTGGATAGCAGCTTCTGCTTTTTTGACCCAATGTATCTTTGCAAGTAGGCTTGATTCACTTGTGTTTTCTCACTCTGTCTCTTTCAAATTCTTGAATTCTAACATTGGAACATGTTCTAACATCTTGATTGGATGTTGGCAAGGCCTTTAAAGCACTTTCGCATCTTATATCAAAATGATGGCTGCAAGATGATGTCTTATAAAGCAGAGATGGGCAGATGATATATCTGCATATAATGGCAGATTGATGACTGCTTCATGCTGTACAAATTACACACACACACACACACACACACTTGCGTATCAGCAGTCCCTGCAGATTTCACTCTGCTAGTTGTTGCCAATTATAGGGGAATGTGCACATCTTCATTTCAAGGCCATTGAGCCATCGCTGTCTGAAGATATTTCCATGGCCATGTGGCCACCATGAAGTTGTGGAGTGTTGTTACCTTCCTACCTATTTATCTACTCATATTTGTATGCTTTCTTACTGCTAGGCTGGCAGGAGCTGGGGCGAGGATGGGAGCTCACCTCATAGCATGCACTTGAGTCTCAAATCTGGGCTGAAAACTTTCCAGCTGACGAGTCCATTGTCTTAACTGCCGAGCCACTGTGCTGCCTTCTTACTTATTAGAGGCTGTTCAGTTCCAGAGTGATCTTGGTTGGCTTGGACTTTCAAAGGAAAAAACAACAAAAGAACAGAAGAGACCATATGATGTCCAGGCATAGGACACTATATGTATGACAAAAATGCACCTGACACACTGTATGCAATTACTGTATGCCAAGAGTTGGAAGGACAGCCAGTTTTTAAAAAAAGTTACAAGATCATCATTAGAATGGGAGCCACGTGGACCTTTTGGGGGATACAAGTCCAGAGGGCTGGTGCCATGGTAGAAAAAAAAGTACTTCCTGGGGCCCTGTAAGATGATATTTCTTAACCAATGGAACCTCTAAAATGTATTTATCACATTAACTTCCTACCAATCTTCCCTCACTGTACAGACTTGTTTAGGTTACATGATTGCATCAGGCTATCTGAAAAAGATGACTCTTTTACCCTAATCTGGTCTTAAATAATACTTCAAAAAAGAAGAGAGTTTAGGAATCTTGTACTGATCAGGGGAACTGAAAAAAGTAATATGGATCTCCAGAATTTGATGCATGCATTTACCTGTTGTAGTATGTTTTCAGTTCCAGAAGTGAGGCACCGTGGCTCAGTGGCTTAATGATACTGAAGATGGATTTTGTTCTGGTGATTTGAGTCCTAGCAACATGTGGTGGTGAACTCCCATCATTTGCCTCAGCTTCTGTCCACCAGCAGTTCGAAAGCATGTTATATGCAATTAGATAAATAGGTACCACTTTGGTGGGAAGATGAGCTGGAGCTTTGTGCGGATGGTCAGAGTCCTGCCAGCACTGGACTGTCCCAGAAGCCACATGCATTTGTGAGGCAAATTCTTTGGAGGGAGAGGGCTCTAAATGATGCTCAGGAAGTGGTTCATCTTGTTTTCTGGTGCAGAACTAGCTTTCTCCCCACTGGTGCATGTTGGAAAGTGTACGAGTGTGCACCTAATGGGCTGGCAGTCTTAGTTTGCCAAGCTACTACTCTGCTTTAGCATTGTAGTTTCCTGGCTAATATGACAACACCATACCTTAAATCAGTAGTGGGATTCAATTTTTTTTTACTACTGGTTCTGTGGGCATGGCTTGGTGGATGTGATGTGGCTTGGAGGGTGTGGCTTGGTGGGCATGGCAGGGGAAGGATACTGCAAAATCCCCATTCCCTCCTGATCAGCTGGGACTCGGGAGGCAGATAATAGATGGGGATGGGGCCACTCAGAGGCGGCATTTACTGCTTCTCCAAACTCCTCAAAATTTCCACTACCGGTTCTCCAGAACTGGTCAGGACCTGCTGAATACCACCTCTGGTTAAATAAGTAATAAATGCCCAGAAGTGAGGATTCATACACTGATGCAATTAACAAAATTGTGTTTTTTTTCAAAGATGGCCAGAACATCTGCTTTTTTGCCTAAAATCATGCAAGATTTTATGTGAGAGCTCTGGAAATTCGTGGAATAAATCTTATAATTTTGCGGCTATTTTTTAAATTAAAAAATACCAAAAAGATTAGACCTAATGACCAATACAAAGCATTGTAAAGAAAACATATTTATACAGTATATTTCCAAGCTACTACTATATTTCTGGATTTTTGAAAACATAAATTAGCCATTCAGTTGATAGCTAAATTATTTCACCCAAGCACATCTATTATTCCCAGCTAAGCAAAGACATACTTTTTCAGCTTACGAGCAGGGCAAGGCAATGCTGGCCAGGACCATTAACACTTGGTGTTTTGGGCTTTTTGTATGGGAATGGCTGGATTTAGGAAGCAACTTTACTCCTTGTAATAGTAAACAATTAAAAACAGTTGTCAAAAGGGAAGTTCAAAGACAAGAGATCCCAACACTTGTTATTTGCAAAACAGTATGTGTAATTGGTCATCTGTGTGAAAGTAGATGTACAGATGTAAATGTCTGTGTACATATTTAGCACTAGCTGTACCCGGCCATGCATTGCTGTGGCCCAGTCTGGTTAAATGGCCAGCCAATCTGTGTGTAGATGTACACCTGCACACACAAACGCGTACACACAACCACCTTACAACCCCCAACCTACCTACTTACTGTATTTCTACCCCACTCTCTCTATCCCTCTACCTACCTACCTACCTACCTACCTACCTACCTACCTACCTACCTACCTACCTACCTACCTACCTACTATATTTTTCCCTCCCTCTCTCTATCCCTCTACCTACCTACTGTATTTCTCCCTGTATTTCTCTAGGCAAGGGGGGGTAGTGTGCTACCCCCATGCCTAAATTTGGGCCTAGTAGGCATCCATACAGCCTCCTGGGACCAAAAATGGGCCACCTGGGAGTATACTACCCCCCCATGCCTAGTTGTGGGCATAGTAGGCATCCATACAGCCTCCTGGGACCAAAAATGAGCCATCTGGGAGTGTGCTACCCCCCATGCCTAGTTTTGGGCCTAGTAGGTCTCCATACAGCCTTCTGGGACCAAAAATGGGCCACCTGGGAGTGTGCTACCCTCCGGGCCTTGTTTTGGGCCTAGTAGGCCTCCGTGCAGTGTGGGAACATTGGAAGCTTATTCGGTTGCTGAGGAAACGACTGTTGGAAATGTTAGGGGCATGTGCATGATGCATCATAAGAAGCAGCCAGATGGGAGGAGCTACAGGGAGGTGAAAACCTGAGAAGTGCATACCTTTTATGTTTGTGCTGCTTACACATGACACACGTGTGCCAGCCACACAAAATGTATGTATGATTGTATTGGAAGTCCTTGGGAACATTGTGTGAAAATTTGGTGCCGATTGGTGCAGTACTTTCTGAGATTAGCGGCTTTGCACAAACTATTTTACATTTTTATTTATATAGATGAACATCTTTACATTGTTGTGTGAATGCACTAAATTGAATGTGCTCCTCTCTATCAGATATAGCCAACCATATGAGTGTTGTCAATGCATTCCTCTATGAACCTGAGAGAAATGGGAAAGTGGGATTTACATGAAAACCACCTTTCTCTTCCCTTTGTACCTCATTGGACAAGGACATATGTGCTAGCCGTTCCCGATTCTAGGGGGCAGTGCTCATCTCCGTTTCAAAGCTGAAGAGCTAGCTCGTCCAAAAACATCTCTATGGTCATGTTGCCAGCATGACTAAATGCCGAAAGTGCACAGAGTGCCGTTACGTTCCCACCCAGGTGGTTCCTATTTTTCTACTTGCATTACACACACACACAAGCAGAGAGAGAGAGAGAGAGAGAGAGAGAGAGAGAGAGAGAGAGAGAGAGAGAGAGAGAGAGAGAGAGTAATATGGAGCTACAACTTGCTTGAACATTGTTTGTGAGCATCCAGAATATATTTGAGAGCAAGATATTTTATACCATTTTATAAATATTTGGCCTAAGCCATCTTTATTCCATTCCAGAAAAACAAATACCTTAATGAGAGAAAAATTATTTTGTACCAAAGATTAAAAAAAAGCAGGAGACTTCTCTTGGTATTTTCCAGACTTCTTAATACCAGCTTGCTGTTGCTTCAGGATGTCTGGTTTTTTGTTTTAGAAGTGGGGACAAGTAGAAGGATCTTTATGAACAACATGCTAAGAAACTGGGCTCCTGGCATCTCATCAACAATGCAGTGCAAATGGCAAGGAAGACGTAAACCATCGGGTAAAAACATTTTGGAAATGGAAGCATGTTTACCCTTTGAGAAGATATGACCTGAAATTTAGTAAATATTAACTATGCCAGAGATGAGTTGCTGCTGGTTTGGCCCAGATCGGTCGAACTGGTAGTAGCGGCGGTGGGATGCTCCGCCCACCTGCCCGGACATTTCTGCTCATGCACAGAAGCGTCACACGTGTGGGAACACTCCCGAACCAGTAGTAAAAAAATTAGCAACCCACCTCTGTACTATGCATTTTCAGAGGTCCAAACTGGATCATCTCACTGATCCACCAAAGCAATTTTTATCTTCTAGTCTGGGTGGTACAAAGAAATGGTGGTCAACATTTTTGTTTTATGTGTTTATATCCTGTATTTTTTTAGACGTGGGTGGGGTTAAGTATTTTTCTTGTCTTGTAATTGAACATTAAATGTACCTACCATTTCAGGGTTGACTTGCCTAATTTGCGATAATGACAATTGTTCCAGGCAAAGCCTTCTATAGCTGTTTTTCTCAGATGAGACATTTTGTAGGAATGGCAACAAAGCAGAAGATTGTACCTGTTGGCAGGCAACGTGTGACTTTATGTTAGCACCTAGAAGGAAATACTTGTTTGCAAATTAATTAAAGTGGCATGATTAAAAGGTTGTTTTTGTTGCTGTTGTTTCCCGTATCTCTCTCTCTCTCTCTCTTTCCCCTAGAAAAGAGTTCACAATGGAAACCTAAGAAAAGCAGTAAGAATTTACCCAGGATATGATTTGTTACCACTTGGTGTCTCTCTTTATCCACAATTGGTCATTTCACATTTGTTTCTCTAAGGCAGAGCAAAATATACACCTGTAATAAAGAATCCTGACAGTTTCAAAGGAATTCAACCATCCTTCTTTAGGAAATAAAATTTGTATGTTCTTAGGTTTAGGTAGGCTAACTTGACTATTTTCCAGAAAGGGAGACCTAGACTTCTACCATTTATTGCTGGTATAAACGTCACTGTTACACTAACCTTATAGAAAGCCCTATTGAATATGATGAGACTTTTATCTATTTGATTCACTTATAAAATTTATATCTGACAGAGGTGTGCAGAAGATTGGGTTATATGAGAATGATCAGCAGAATTTTTAATGGTGATTGGCTTTTTCCGATGCTTACTGGTTTTCCAAGCAATCTGACGTAAAACATGTCTTCAAATAAGACAATCCCCATCTTATTAAATTAGATTTACAAAGAAAGATAAATAAGGTGGCAGGGCAACTATGCCACTTCAGACTTTGCTGCAGGCAAAAAAGGAGTGTGAGCTGCCCATTTTACAACTAAGTCAATCAGTTTTTCTTGCACTTAAGCTGATTGCAAGATAAAGGACAGTTCTTAGTTCAAAAGATTTTTTTTTGCTTGTCTATCTTTTTTTTAAACAATGTTTGAAAGTAGGCATGTTTGAATCTAATATTGGTGCCTGCTCTACAGATAAATTACCATACCCATATAGTATGAAATAATTGCTAGAATTTACAGACGGAATACAAACTTTCTCAGGACAACATTATTATCAGGCATAGAACTTGTCAAAATTCCTTCATTGAAGCTGGAGGTCTTCAGCCACAGTGTCTTTCTACTGTCTGAACTGGATAATGGATAAGAGTGTCTCTAAGATGAGTATCAGAACCATTTCTCCTCAGTAGCTGGAGGTGTTCACATTCTTGGTTCTCTTGGTGTTATGATTGGTGATTTGACCAGAAACAATGTCAAGTAAAGGATTGCAGGCAGAAGGAGCCTTTATACCTTGAGTATCAATACAAGCATCCTATCTCGTTTAAAGTGAGATTTTAATAATTAGCAGGTTGTTATTATTATGGACTGATACCATTTAGATGCTGTTCATTGAACTTGCGATATCTAATGTTATTTTTCTGCTGCTTTTTGGATCAAAAGGCCTGGTTCATTAACATACAATTCTTATTATTTTACCCATCATTAAATATGGAATTAGCTTCCCCAACAAGTTTCCTGAATGGTTTTTGGTTTAGAAATAAAACAAATTAGTAAATCATTTGATCAATCTCATGGCTTTGGGACCTATTGAGTCTATAACCAGTACTAATTCCAAATGCCCTGGACTTTCATATATTTGTGTATAATCTAATCAGTTATTATCCTATTCTTCACGAAACTAAAATTCCAGGCCATATAATTATAGTATTTCCCTTCCTCCTCCAGCATATTGGAGGCTATGCATTTATGGCACTTCTTGAATGGAAAATGCTCGCAGAAACAAAGGAACCCTTGGAATACTTGCATTTTTTTGGGGGGAAACCCCCCGCATATTAAATATTTATAAGCCAGAGGTTAAATTCCAAGAGTGAAACTCCTGTAAAAAGCTTGCTCTAGCATAGAAAGTAGTTGTCCAAAAAGCCTATGAAAGTTATACTAAAATAAATTTAGAAAAAGGTTAAAACCTGAAATGCAATTCCCATTAATAAGGATAGTTTATATCTTTACCAGGTAGTAGTAGAAGTGCAAGTATAGATTTCATTATAAACCCAGTTTTAATAAGTTAAAGGTAGCCCTCTGTCCCATTTAATAATTTAAATACAAATTGAAAAAGCAGAGCATCAAGTTTAGAAAGCACTGTGGAACAAAACTCAGTTTATTCAATCCTTTACAAACATCTGTTACCTACATCCTCTTTTAATCCCCTCTCCTATTTATTCTTTTGATTAAAAAAAAACTCTCTATGTTCAATCGACCTTGATTTCCTTACATTGGAATCTAGTAGTACCCAATGTGCTTTTAAAAAAGAAGATCCCAGCATTATTAGTTTCAGGTCTGGTGAAAATGTGTAAAGATAAAAGGAAATCCAGAAAGCACATGCATTGTACTAGAAAGATAGAAAACCAACAGACATACGGTATGATACATTGAATGCAGTTTGTGTGACTGTCAGTCCACTGGATCATAATTGTGTGGATGTGCTTGGCTTAAGAAATTCCTGGCTCTTGGGAGGGGGAATGGATTCCTATGAGGCCAAACAATAGACTTGAAGACACTGAGATAAGTGTCAGGCTGATAAAGAAGTCATTTAGGATATGAGAGTGGTATCTCACTCCTAGGGTGATGGCTGCTCTGTTGTCATGGAAGGCTGTGGGGAAAAAAGCATGTCATTTAAGTAGGAAGAGAGAAATGATATTATAGAAAGGAACTCTCCTGTCAGGGACAAATTGACATCCTCTCATTCTGAGGATTTTTCCCTAAGAAGGGGGAAGGGACTGTTGGCACAGATAAGAAATATAGGCATCTGTGTTGGTCCCCTCAGTCCTGCCTGGCTGCCTTGTGCAAGGCTCCACATATTAAGCATTATCTAAATAGTTAGGGTTGTGTTGGGTGAAATTAGGGTTTGTGATGCTGGGACCAGAGACAGGCGAAAGATAGTCAAGAGGTTGCAGGAGTCAAATTTGGAATCTTCAAGATAGGTTTGGAAATGTTGTATTCTTCCAAACATAGGCCAGCCAGACAAGGAATGAAGAAGGCTAGTCAGAGAGTCCCATACTGGGGTAAATCAAGGATGCAGAGTTTGGAATTCGGAGGCAACAGAGAATGTATTGAAAAAAGGCAAGCCAATGGGTGGCATGTGGGGTGGGGACCAGTGGTGCAATTCAGTTGGTTTTATCCAGTTTGGCCAAACTGGTAGCTGCGGTGGAGGTGGATGACCTGCCCAGACATCATCATGTCCCATTTTTAATGGGCATGTGCTGAAAGTCCTGCACATGCACTGAAGGTCCTGCACATGTGCAGAGGTGGTGCATGTGCTCAAATTTGCAAACCGGTAGCAAAGGTAAGTTGATTTCACCCCTGGTGGGGACTCAATTTGAACCAATATGGAGCTAATTCAACAGGTGGCAGAATACAACCCTGTTGAAAACCCAATAAGCCAATAAAGCCTAAAGATATGTTATCTGTAGAGATGGATTATTAACATGATTGCTCAAGTGGGATACAAATAGTACATGAACATATACTATAGTAGAAGACATTTTTAATTGAAGAGCTTGAAAGTACACGACAGAGATGGTTGGAAGGAGTACTGTGTTCCTGTGCAAATGTTACATACATGAAATATTATTGAGAGAGTTGGTTGTAAAAGAGAATAAAGCTACTGTGAGCAAAATGGAAATGTGGAGAAAACTGGTAGGATATAGATATCTCTAGATCAGTGGTAGTCAACCTGGTCCCTACTGCCCACTAGTGGGCGTTCCAGCTTTCATGGTGGGCGGTAGGGGTTTTGTCCAATACTGAAACACTTTCCTTTTTTAAATTTAATTGACTTCCCTACTTTATAAATCACCATTACTGTGGAACCGGTGGGCGGTTAGAAAATTTTACTACTAACAGAGATACAAAAGTGGGCAGTAGGTATAAAAAGGTTGACTACCCCTGCTCTAGATGCTAACAAAGGACATGGGAGGAATCATATTCCTCTGTATATTAAGAAAGGCATAATGTCAAGACTTCACATTAGGTTAGGAATTAAACTTTCTTTCCACTCTATATTCCCAAGCAGATAGAAGGTTAGATAAGTGGACTTACTGCAGAGCTTCATAATGACACCTGAAAACTTCTTGCAGTAGATAAATATTTGGCCACCTCCTATATTTTGAATAAATGGCCATTTGGATACTTATTTCCCATCCTTGAAGATTTATGCCATTCCTGGCTTAGAAAATGATTTTTTTTCTTTGTCCCTGAGATTCCTGCCACATCTTTTTCTTTTTTTATGTTACCTCCCTTTCCTTTATGGGCCTGGAGGATCCAGGGTAACTCCTTCCCCATCCCTTTGATTGTGGAAAATGGGAAGATGTGTTTCCCCTCCTGTATATGAATCAAACTTAGGCTTCTCTGCCATCTAATTTGATAAAAATGTGTGTCTTCTGTAGCTATTTCAACAGTTCAGAAATTAGGGAAAGAGTGTAGGGATCCCTATTGATTATATAGAGTTGAGAAATTGGTAATCATTGTCCAGATGGAAAGAACTTGCCTTCTTTTTAACAAACATGTAGGAGCCTTATCACTGATGGAGGATGGATCAATGAAATCTTTTTCTAAGTTCTGAAAGTGATAATATCTGTTAGGCAGGCCAGTTCTGTTTAGCACTGGGTGGGGATCTGTCCAAACAGAGGTTCAAAATGCTAGATTAGATTAAAAAGCAGCCAGCCAGTTCTTCTTCTGCTCTTAAGTTTGATACAACAAAAAGTCTTTAGGATTTCATCCTAAACAATACCAACAACTTTATGCGAGATATGAACTTTACTGAATTAATGGGGCGGGGGGGGGAATGACCAAAATATTACAGGTAGATATTGACTTATAACCACAGTTGGAATCAGAATCGCCATCATTAAACAAATTTTACCAGTTGTTAGCCCAAGATCCATCCCAAACCAAGCTATTTCAGACTTGGTACCGCTCAGCCCCAAGCATCAGTAATGTAAGGGACTGGCTCCAACTCACTTGTCTATGTCCCTCCATCTCTACCATTTTGGCTGCCTTACACCCTGCCTTGCAAGGTGTCAAGAGCCCTAGAACTGTATGGCTCTGGGGCTGCTTGCCACCCACAGAAATCCACCGTTGCCCAAGCCCAGTCTCAGTCACTCCTGCCATCCTGCATGCCAAGAACGTTGCTGCTCTGTGCTCCACTGCCCCAGCTCACATGTATCACCTTTTTGCTCCTCCTGCTGCTGACAAAGCATGCCTGCCCTAGCTTTTGCATCCAAATTCTAGTAAACTGTGGTCTGTTAAACTGAGGCTATAAATAAGGAAAAAACAGTGCCACCAATATCTAAGTGATCTCACTTGATTTTACAAAGAGAACGTTTTGGAAGACAGGAAATTGAAATAGCGTATATTTCTCTGCAACAGTTAGAGGGGCTAGTTAACATTGCAACAGTATCTCAGCCAACATGTAGCCTGCAGGACAGGAAAGACTGTAAGAGTAGCAGGAAGAAATAAGGCATTTAGGATAGGTATAAGAGCTGGGATGAACAACTTGCATAGGAATGGGAGCTGCCACATATTCCCTCTACACGTTATCAGTCCAACAGTTTTGTACACACAGGAACAGGTGTATTCAGATAAATAACAACTCAGATCACCCAGAGATTGACATTGCCCAGAAAGTTGAACTTTAGCAGCCTGAAAACTCATTATAATATGACAAGCACATCTCCTGAATTAGGTATTAACAAGATCATGTTAAGAATATTATGGGCTGCTATGAACTATTACATAGTATATATACAGTTCACTAGATGCTTGATGACTCAGATGATGCTAGACAATTGAAGAACACAAACCCCAATCCATGTTTGAACTGTATGTAAAATGATTTTTCCCATTAGAAAGGGAGATATCATTTTTTTAAAATCTTAAAACAATTTTTATTGGTTTTACATGTTTAAAAGGGAAAAGGGTATATAGGGTATTTTTTTACATTTTAAGACTTCCATGCCAGGGGCGGTGACTGCCCCCGGGGCTTCATACAAAATATGTTTAATTTAATGGTGGTGAGAGATACATATATATCATATCATAAAATTCATACATTCAATTGTTTGTTCAATATAAACATCCGTTCTGGAATTGCAATAATAATTTCAAAAAACTATATTTATTTTTGTGATCTGAGTTTCTTTGCTATTGTTTCTTCTTCCTCCTTCCCGCTAATAGGCGTGGCCATGGCCCCTCCCGTTCCCTCTTTTTCACCTCCCAGGATTAGGGAATATTTTTTTAAAAAGGCCTCCGCCTCTTCTACTGTTTTAATTCTCACTCTCCCTCCATCCCAAAATACCAACATTCCTTCTGGCATCAACCATTTGAACCATATTCCTTTTTTGTATAATTTTTTTGACAAGAAGGAATAATTCCTTCTTAGCTCTCGAATTTTTTTTGGAATCTGCTTCAATATGGCTACTTCTTTTTGTTGGTATATCAAAGGCCCCTCCTGTTGTATAGGTATATCAAAGGCCCCTCCTCCCTTAGAATCTCATCCCTTGTGGACCTTCTTACAAATTTAATGTGTATCTCTCTAGGTACATCATTTATTCTGGCATATGCTGAATTAATTCTGTAAATCAGGTCTATGTCCCCCCAGATATATTCTTTACTCTTTTTTATATATTCTGCTAAAATTATACTCATAAAATCCTTCAGATCCTCTCCTTGTAACTCTGGGACGTTCTGAAACCTTAAAAAAAAGACATTCTTTCTAATTCCATCCTAGACATATGCCCTGAAATATCTATGTAATCTTTTCGTAATTCCCTTATCTCATCTTTCATCTTAACTGCTCCCCCCTCCACCACTTCAATCTTTTGTTTATTTTCTATTACAGTTCTTTGTATCTCCAACAGTTCGAGTCTGGATCTTATCATGTCTTTCCAGATTTCTTTTATTTTTTTCATTATGCTTTGAAGCATTTCATCTATTGTTAATCCTTGAATGTCCTCTCCTGCTGCTTCTTTTTGTAGCATTGTAGAAATCTTTATCTGTTGCAGAGTAGGACTGGCACTGGTTGAAGTTGGAACAGAAAGAGACTTTCCAGTTGGAGACTTTCTTAAGGTCATTGCTAAAGTTTTAAAAACTTTATGCCAAAAAGATGGCGTCGGTGAGCAAGCAGTCAGTGACGTCCGAGATATCAGGAAAAGTCTGTGTCAGAGTTCAGAACTTGTATTTTATAAAATCCAGAGAGATAGTTGTATTATCATTTCCAGAAAAAAATAGGAAGAATCCACAAATTGGGAGAAACACCAAGAGCTCCTTAGGGAGGCATTTAATATAAAAAATTTTAAACTTCTAATCTTGTAAAGTTGAAAGAATGCTCATAGTTCCCAAAAAAATTTTCAGCTGGGAACAAAGAAACGCCATTTTTCCGCCTCAGTGCCGGAAGAGAAGAAAAAGTAAAAGTCCCATTTCATTTATAATGAGCCTCAGATACAAAATTGCCACTGCAATTCCATATATGGAAAAACATTTCCTTTTAGATAGTGATAAATCGGATGTTAACAATCTTCTCTCTCCTCAGCCTGGGGAGCATTTTAAAACGCCGCTTTTGCGTTTTAAAATCTCACAATCCACACTATTAATACCAAAGCCCTGGTACGTTCCTACGGCTCCAGCAATTCAGCCCAATCTTCGTTTTCTACATCTTCTGGCTTTCATCGGCGAGAAGGCAGTCGTCGTCCCCCCCGCTGTCAGCCCTCCAGCTCCTAGGGCGAGGCGGGAGAAACACCCAGCCGACCGTCAACTTGGGGTTCTCCTGCAGCCGCCCATACGGTTAGGGAGTCATCCAGACCCCCCTATGCCCCCGAAGGCGCCCACCAGAGCGGCAAAGCAGCGGACGTGTCGGAGGACACGTCCGTCGCGTACGAGAACCGGAAACCAAGTCCAAGATATCATTTTATATACATCTGTATCTGTGGGAGATCTCACTTTACTTATTCATAAATAGATATTATTTTACCTTTTGAGCTCAGATCCTATTTTGGCAAAGGATACCAAGCTGAGAAACTTGCTGTATCTTTGTCCTTGTTTAATTGCTTGGAAAGGATAAACAGACTTCCCAATAGGATGATCTACAGTATATTTTGGTTCTGATAGTCATTTATGTGAAGTGGCATGATGGACTAGTTTTCTTCTGTGGAACGGTGTGATGGACTAGTAGTGAAGATGTTCATCATCCAGTTGGAACGTTGAGAGTTCAATCCTAGGTAGCAGCAGACGTTTCTCTCCTAGGGCACAAAGAAAAAATATCTGCTGCAAATTCCATCTGGGATCAGGAAGAACATCTGGCATGTAAATGCTCAGTTCCATCCAGTTGCCCTGACTCCACCCTGAATAGGAAGTACAGGGTTATAAAAAGAAGGTATAGTTTTCTTCTGGGATTGTTGCTTGGTGATTTTTCTATGCTGCGCTGAGTTGGGCACCCAAACAAATGCTCTAATTGATGAATAAAAGTGATAAGCCTATGTGAAAACACTCTTAGCAGTGTTGACTTTTCAATATGAATATGGCAGCATTGACATACGCATGCCCATTCTTATAATACCCCAATGAATCAACCTGTGTTAATTGGTTCAAATTAATATTATTTAAAACCAATTAAACCAATGGGTTAATTGGTTTTTGTATATTTGTATTGTTTTTAATTTTCCTGTGCGCCGCCCTGGGTCCTTTTTTAGGAGAAGGGCGGGATATAAATTCGAATAAAATAAAAAATAAATAAATACATTTATTTAATTATTGTACTTTAAATATGCTTTTAAAGAGGGCCACATCCTTGTAGGTAGTCAAGATGGCCTAAGTCTTCCCTGTAATTTGTGTCTTTTATGTTGCAGATATTTGATCCTCAAGTTAAGCAACTGTTTGTTAAAGCAAAAAATCCAATAGAGAAACACACATTGGGCACATAAAGAGAGAAGTAGATTGCTAGAAAGGATCAGTTTCTGATTCAACCATATTATATTTGCATCATATCCTCTAGCACAGGGGTGTCAAACTCAAGGCCCGTGAGTCAGATCTGGCCCACGGGGTGCTTAAAAATTGCCCGCAGTGCTGGCATGGAAATATCAAAGGACTGGCCTGTTTTTGGGGTGCCTGGCCTCTAGCAGCACTCTGTTGGCCAAAAAGGGGCTGGCCAGAGGCCCCGTGTGGCCCATTTTTGCCTAACAGACTGCTGTAGGAGGCCAGGAAGGCCAAAAACAGGCCTCATAGGGGCTATGTGGGGCCTCTGCATGGCCTGTTTTTGGCTGGCAGAGTACTGCAGGAGGATTGGATTGGACTACAATTGTGTGGCCTCAAGTAAGTGCCTGACCTGGAGAGAAAACAAGCAACATCCTATGTTAATATTATAGTTTAATGACAGATTTTACATACCATAGGTCCATTTACTTCACCATCAACAATCTATAACTGACAATCTATTTCTATTTACTATCCTGTAAATTTACCTCTGCTGTTAGATCTTGTATTATCATGTTATTTATGCTATTATATTTTTCATTATTAGTTGAATAATAAAAATACAATAGTATTAATAGCTTTTCCGCCTTGAAAAGCAGTTTACTATTAAACAATGGGGTATAAATTTAGAAATAAAAAGTTTAGTGGAGTAGGAAGAATAAGTAATAATAATAATAATAATAATAATAATAATATTAACAACAACAACAACAACAACAATAATAATATTTAATTTATAGACCGCTTCCTCTCCCCAGAGGGACTCGGAGCGGTGCACAGGGGAATTAAAAAATACAGACATAAAAATACATAAATAGATAAAATAGAAAATTAAACAATTTATCCCTGCGCTAAAAACCCACAATACTAAAAAGCTAAGCTCCTAAAAACCCAATTAATAAACGGAGGACTAACCAAGGCCGGCCAGGCAGAAAAAGTGTGTTTTCAGTTTTTGACGGAAGGAGCGGAGGTCCGTCGTTGTTCTAATTTCGGGGGGAAGGTCGTTCCAGAGGGTTGGGCCCGCCATAGAGAAGGCCCTTCCCCTGGGCATCGCCCACTGGCATAGCCTAGTGGATGGCACCCGGAGAAGTCCCTCTCTGTGGGAGCGAATCGGGCGCAGGGATGTATGTGGCAGAATCCGATCCCGCAATAATAAATGTTTGCCAGTAATAAATGTTTGCCAGTAATAGTTGGTAAAAGAGATAGGAAAATGGTGACAGTAAAGAATGATGAAAAGAAAGAAGAGAAGGGAAAAAATGTATCTTGAGCCTGGGTCAAACATCTACCATGACCATGGCCACGGCCATCCCGACCATGCCCACCCCTGGCCACACATACACATACACACACATGGCCCTCTGAGGTCAAACACAACCCTAATGTGGCCCTCAATGAAATCGAGTTTGACACCTCTGCTCTAGTAGAAATAAAGACAATTTAGTCCAGGACCAAGTTAATATTCATGTTTTCAACCACATAATTAATTTTGATTAAGACAACGATACCTCTTGTTGCTCTCATTGTCTTGTCTTGAGAGCTAATTCCAGCCAGTTTCCAAACAGACTCCTGTCTTTCACAACTGCATGTGGAGAGTTCAGATGACCTGCTCTGGGTCTGCTTTGTTTTGCGAAACCTTCCTTTTTGCAAAACCAAGTGCTCCTTGCTTATTCTGTTTGTTCTGCCACAGAGCTGAATGGAGGGGGTCCCACAGCAAATCTTAATCACAAGGAATTTCAGATTATGGCTTTGCGAAAAGAGTGCCAGGAAGTAAGGGAAGAGATTTGACTGGGTATAGGTTGAATGAATTAATTGGTTGATAGAAAGCTAAACTTGGATAGCTTTTTAAACTAATAAAGATGGAATTTTCATCAGCCTTGAATACAGGACTGAATCTTATGGACTGTATTTTAGTTTTGTTAGTAGTATTTAGTAATATTAGTAGTATTTTTCTAGTACTTGGTATTTTTTAGTTTTAAGTATTTTTGTATTTTTAAAGAACCATTAATGGGCACCATATTATTTTAACATATTTAAAGATACATCTTTGATCAGGAATTTCTTCTGCACTGGGCTGAGAATAGTAATCCCCCTCTGCTCCTTGTAAATAAAGGAAAATATTGTTAGTCTATACCAGCCTCCCCACCACCACAATGTAATATGAAAGTCATTTCAAAAGAGCCCCATCAATGGAGGAGTTAGTTAATTGGAAAAGTAAATCACCAGAATATAAGGTTTAATTGGCATGCAGTGAATCCCAATGACTCTCTGGCTAATATTTTAACTTTTGAAAAGAATCATTAATTGCGCTCTTAGCAAGCCCTTAATTTTCAGCCAGCAGGAGCAGCAGAGCCTCCCTGTATGTTAAATGTCTTGGCCGCGGTGGTCTTAGCAGAACAGGCACTGCTTGCTTCTTCCCACATAAGTAATTCTAAAGCAAAGCAAAATTTATCATGGGGATGAAAGCAGGGAGAGCAAGTGGCCACCCCAGTTAATGCAATGGGTCGTTAGGTAGGAGACGAAAGATGGACTGATAAAGGCTACTAAAAACAAGAATTGATGCATAGTTTATGCACTCAGCAGCATTAAAGGGAAGGTGAAACTGAAAGGTGACCGCTTTGGGTTTTATGCAGCCCTTTATAATTTTTATTTCCATCCCACAAAATAACATGGGAATGATTCCAGAGCACCATTTATGCCACCCAGATAAAAATAATTGTCAGCAGAGATGCTAATAGCAACTCGGGAATCTGCAGTGTGAGAGAGAGGGGCTTTCAGACTTTTTCAAACTGTGGATCCGCTAGTTTAAAAAAGGGGGGAAATTCTACGTCGAAGAAGCAAAACACTACTGTGATGATAGAAGTTGGCAGTAAAATGAAAAATAAATTATTTATTGTAAATGCAAAATTAACACGTGCAATGTACAAAAAAAAAATGAAATTCACAATTATTTGAGCCTGGACAGGTGCTATGAATCTCCTGGAAAAGCAATGTGCACATGACATAATGTAACCATGCTTAGCGATTCATAATTAATTATATGGTTATTACTTTAATGAAGATGCACACTGTATGGGAAACATTATACAAGTGCCTTTCCTTTTTCTGGAGAAGTGGCCTAGTGATCATCTTTCTTTAAAATAAATAAATAAAGATACACCCTGTTAACTTGCTCCAGCTTATAATAATAATAATAAATTTTAATTTATAGACCGCTCCCTCTCCCTCAGGGGACTCGGAGCGGTGCACAGGGAAATTAAAAATACAATAAATATACATAAATACATAAATAAAAGGCAGATTAAACGATTATCCCTGAGCTAAAATTCCAATTAAATACTAAAATCCCCTAATAAAAGAGACTACCCTAGGCCGGCCAAGCAGAAAAGATGTGTTTTTAATTTTAGACGGAAGGAGCGGAGGTCCGTGGTTGTTCTAATGTCGGGGGGAAGGTCGTTCCAGAGGGCTGGGCCCGCCACAGAGAAAGCCCTTCCCCTGGGCGTCGCCCGCTGACAGAGTCTAGTGGATGGCACCCGGAGAAGTCCCTCTCTGTGGGAGCGAATCGGCCGTGAGGATGTATGGGGCAGGATCTGATCCCGCAGATAGCTAGGTCCCGAGCCATGGAGCGCTTTGAAGATGACAACTAGCACCTTGAAGCGCACCCGGAAGACGACAGGCAGCCAGTGCAGCTCGCGCAAGAGTGGTGTCACGTGGGTAAACCTTGAGGTTCCCATTATTGCTCGCGCGGCTGCATTCTGGACCAGCTGAAGTCTCCGGGTGCACCTCAAGGGGAGCCCCATGTAGAGAGAGTTACAATAGTCCAGTCGGGATGTCACGAGAGCATGAGTGACTGTGCGAAGGGCATCCCGATCCAATAGGGGGCGCAACTGGCGTACCAGGCAAACCTGGTAAAACGCCCTCCTGGCCACGGCTGTCACTTGATCTTCCATGGAGCAAGATGTTCGCCCCCTATGGCCAGCGATGGAATCAGCTGGTTGAATCGGGCAGCCGGAAACCACAGCCACTCGGTCTTGGTCGGGTTGAGCCTGAGTCCGTTACTTCCCATCCAGATCCGTACGGCTTCCAGGCACTGGCACATCACCGCTACGGCATCGTTGGGGTGGTTTGGGGTAGATATATACAGCTGTGTATCATCAGCGTAGAGGTGATACTCTACCCCAAAACCACGGATGATCTCACCCAGCGGCTTCATATATGTGTTGAACAGGAGAGGCGAGAGGACCGACCCATGAGGCACCCCACATGTGAGGGGTCTCGAGGTCGACCTCTGCTCTCCTGTCAACACAAATTGCGATCGGCCAGAGAGGTAGGAGGAGAACCACCGTAGAATGGTGCCTCCCACCCCCAACCCCCCCAGCCGATGCAATAGGATACCATGGTCGATGGTATCGAAAGCCGCCGAGAGGTCTAATAGGACCAGGATGGAGGAACAACCTCCATCTCTGGCCCTCCAGAGATCATCAACCAACGTGACCAATGCCGTCTCGGTGCTATGCCCGAAAGCCGGACTGGCGCGGGTCTAGATAATCAACTTCCTCCAGGTGACGGGGAAACTGTTGTGCCACCACACTCTTAACAACCTTCGCCAGAAAGGGAAGGTTGGAGACTGGACGATAGTTGGTTAATAAAGCTGGATCCAAAGAGGGCTTCTTAAGGAGGGGCCTCACCATAGCCTCTTTTAGGGAAGCAGGCAAGGAACCCTCACTTAAGGAAGCGTTGACAACCTCTTGGAGCCAGCCTCGTGTCACCTCCCAGGATGCCAGTACAAGCCAGGAGGGACACGGGTCCAATAAACATGTGGTGGCTCGCAGTCGCCCACGTAACCTGTCCATATCCTCGGAAGTAATGGAGTCAAACTCCTCCCAAACAAGATCTGTCTCGTGCAATCCCACTGGACCATCAATGGGGGCTAACTCGTTCTGTATCTGAGCGATTTTCTCCTGCAGATAAGTCACAAATTCCTCTGCTCTACCCTGTAATGGGGCTTCCCGCACCCTCTGTTGAAGGAGGGAGCGGGTCACCCTAAACAGGGCGGCAGGACGGTTATCTGCGGATGCTATGAGAGTGGCACAGTGATGACGTTTGGCCACTCTCAGCGCCACAATGTAAGTCCGTAAATGGGCTCTTACCTGTGTCCGGTCAGATTCAGATCGGGTAGACCTCCATCTTCTCTCTAGGCATCTCTTGTGGCGTTTCATCACCCTCAGCTCCTCGGTAAACCAAGGAGCCAGGGTGGCTCGCCGCCACAAGAGAGGCCGCAAGGGCGCGACCCGATCCAAGGCTCCCGTGGTCGCAGTGTTCCATGCGGCCACGAGGTCCTCCATCGGGGCGCGGGTCAGGGGTACAGGAAGTGGCCCAAGCGCCGCCTGGAACCCATCAGGGTCCATCAGGCGCCTGGGGCGGAACCAAATTGATGACTCAGGTTCCGCCTCCCCGCGGAGGGGAGTAGCGGTTGGAAAGTCGAGCCGGAGATGTGAGTGGTCTGACCATGACAAGGGCGTGATGACTATATCCCCTATACCCAGATCACTCTTCCATTGGCCAGAGACAAAGATGAGATCCGGTGTATGTCCACCCTCGTGGATGGGGCCTTGAATTAATTGGGTCAGGTCCATGGCCGTCATGGAAGCCATGAACTCCCGAGCTACCACGGATGATTCACCCACCGATGGCAGGTTAAAGTCCCCATGACTAAAAGTCTGGGGGTCTCAACTGCCACCGTAGCGATCACCTCCAGGAGCTCGGGCAGGGCTGCTGCTACATAGCGGGGAGCCAGGTATACAACCAGCAAGCCCAACTGCCTCCCTAGGCCCCACTTCACGCAGAGGGACTCACAACCGGTGGTCTGTGGCACAGTGGTCTCTCTCGGCTCAAGACCTTCCTTAACAATGACCGCTACCCCACCACCCCTGCCTAGGGCCCGTGGCTGATGAAAAGCGCGGTAACCTGGTGGGCACATTTCAATGAGGGGGAGTCCACCCTCGTGGCCCAACCAGGTCTCCGCAATTCCTGCCAGGTCCGGCTCCCCCTCTGACACAAGGTCATGGATAAGGGGGGCTTTGTTGACAACGGACCTGGCATTGCAAAACATCAGCCTCAGGCCCTGGCTCTGTATTCCCTGACCACCTAGCCTGTGGGGGTTGTGACACCTGACCGTTTGTAACCAACGGCTACGTGTCCCCAACCGGGAGGATGGAACTTGCCTCCCCTCGGACCTGCCTCTCCCCACGACCTTCTGGATGGAGATGCCCTCCATCGGAACGTCTTGTGTTTTCCCCCCCCCCTAACGGATCCTTCCGCTTCCCTCCGTTGCCTGCTGGCCCGGCCCCCACTTTCCTTGTTCGTCTCTATCTGTTTATACCCTCCCCCCTCCCTGGTACCCCCTAAAATAGACAATAATTTATGAGCTAAAAACCCCCTGAGACCGCGCCTCGCCCACCTCTCTGGATCAATTAATCCCTCCTCGAGGTGGGCCCTCGTAAGAGCGGAGGGCCAAACCTGCGAGAGGGGGGATTCCCGCAGTAGGAGAAGGTCTGCCTTTGAGTACATAGCAGGACAGAATAAAATTCAGGGCATCATTTGATTTGAGGGATGATTAAAAGATGTTAAAAAAGGTGTTACAATAAAATTCCTATCCAATAAGCCTACAGGACAGCTCGTAAAATAAAGTCTTAGGGTAATAAATAGAATATATAGATCAAATAAGGTGCAAAGGTGCAAAGTCTCGGGCATGGCCTCAGAAAGTCCAGTCTGGCATCTCTCCAGCCTCAGGCCTTAGCCTGCAATGTTCAGTCTCAGGCCTCGGCCCAGTTCTTATTAGGCGGCCTAGCCTCCAGCGCTCCACTTCCCGGCCTACCTGGCCTCCAGCGCCCCACTCTGTTCTTTAATCTCAGGCCTCCAACGCTCCACTCCAGCGTTTTGCTCTTCCTGGCTCCTCCAGCCTCTCGGCCTCCGGCGCTCCTGGCCCCCAGCGCTCCTCCAACTCCTATAGCGCTGCGCGCAGCTCTTTCCGGCCTCGGTATCTGGCCTCCGAGGCTCTCCGGCCTCCAGCGCTCCTCTCGGCTCCTCATAGTTCTTACCCGGCCTAGTCTCAGCTCTTCCCAGCCTTGGTCTCTTCCCGGCCTTGGTCTCTTCCTGGCCCAGAGGAGCGCCCACACGCCCCTCTGCCCGGCCTTTGGCGCTCCATACGCCCACACGTCCTTCTACCCGGCCTCCGGCTCTCCGGCGCTCCACCTCCGGTGCTCTCCGGCGCTCCGGTTCTCTGAGGCTCCCTTTATCTGGCCTCCGATCTTCAGCGCCGCCCGACTGACTAGGCCAACGCCCGGCACCTCCAGCTGGCTGGCTCCTTCCGGCCGCTCGCCCTGTTCTCAGCCGTCCGCCCACCCTGTGGGGCCATTCGGGCCACGATAGAACACCCAGGGTGGGGGCTTACTGGACCCCGACCCTCAAGTTGGTAAAAAGGGCCGGGACCATCCCTTTCTCTCCATGAGCCCCGCGGTCCGCGCAGAGCTCAGCGGCAGACCGCCATCTCCCGCGCATGCGCAGTTTCATTTGGTTTATTTAGGAAAACCACCATCATATGTGTATAAGTATGCATATGTATGTGCTTCTGTGTGTGCCCATTTGTCTGTGTATGAATGATTAAATTTAAAGAGAATACTGTTAAATTTCATTACATTGGTTCTAGCTTTGGCTAGCTATTACCATAAGCCAAAGCTGTCATTATAATTTGGTTTGAATTCTAGTGATTATATAGTAATTAGTTTAGATCGTTGATAATGAGATGTAAACCGAAATAGACAATACATCCTTTCAGAGATATTTAGTTTCTAAACAGAGCGACCATGAACAAGTGAAAAAGCAGTGGGATTGAAAGCAACTTCCAACTTTCTGCTGGCTTCCCCATTGAATTTGCTTGTGGAATTGGTAGGGAGTGGGAACCACTGCTGATTGAGGTGGTGCTGTAGTGACCATAACTTTGAGGACATTACTGGTCTGAAAATCCTTCAAATTTCAATTCTATAGGAGTCATGGGTTCCAGATTTTCTATACAACCCTTAAGATAGTGGATTTGAGGTGCTGTGATTCAAAAATGGTGGCACTATGATGCACAATTTGGACTAACCTGAAGGCTACAAGCAGACAAAGAGATAAAGTTTTAATTGTATAGATGTACTCAAGGGACGTGGTGGCTCAGTGGCTAAGACTCTGAGTTTGTCGATCAGAAAGGTCAGTTGTTTGGCGGTTCGGATCCCTAGTGCCGTGTAATGGAGTAAGCTCCCATTACTTGTCCCAGGTTCTGCCAAATTAGCAGTTCGAAAGCATGTAAAAATGCAAGTAGAAAAATAGGGACCACCTTGGTGAGAAGATAACAGCGTTACGTGCGCCTTTGGTGTTTAGTCATGCTGGCACATGACCACGGAGATGTTTTCGGACAGCAGTGGCTCTTTGACTTTGAAATTGAGATGAGCACCGCCCCCTAGAGTTGGGAATGACTAGCACATATGTTGACTAGCACCTTTACTTTAGATGTACTCAGATCTCTGTCAAAGAAGTAGGGGTTAGCCCTGTGTTCTAAAGCAGTACTGCAATTGCATTTAGAACAACTCATGTTCTTCTTTATTAGGTGAATTTACCAGTAGGTCTTACAGTAAGGATAGTTAAATATTTACAGATCTATTGGAGGGATTATAATTAACATTTTTAGGGGGCTCAGGGATTGACAAGTTCCATAGATTTCAAAGGATACATTTGCCCTAAATCATGAGTTCCAACATTGCCTCCAAATTAATTGTACAATTATCACTGCAAATTACACATCTACCTCCTTTCTATTAATAAAAGGGAAGCCCTCATTTATTTTAGTAGGGTTTATCCACTGTAGTGAACTTTTGGAAAGCAAATATGTCACCATCTCTGACCTTTTGGAAATCCTGGGTAAGTTCGAATGAAAGAAGATTCTCTTGGGTAGCAGCATAGCAAGATTTTCTAATGCCTCCCTTTGACATTGATTGAAGGTCCTTGAACTTATTTAACTTTAATTAAGAAGTGCTATTCTCCCCCCCCCCCCCAATGTCATGTTTTAGCTAAAATTCTTTTTGGACTTGCCCCAGTTTTTAAAATTCACCATGACTCATTAGATAATGGCACACTCTATAAATTATAAAAGAACAATTCATTATAATTGCTTAGAGACTGATTAATTTAGTACCTTGTTCCCTAAAAACCAAAATGATAAAATGTTTTAAGTGGAAACTATTTATGTGCCGTAATGTTTGATTTTAGGACTAATATGCAATATGCCTTATGCCTATTTATGGGAACACATCTAACCTTCGCTGCTCATCAAAAAAGAATGGGGCAGATAATAGCATTTTCAAACAATGATTAAAATGTGCAATTAGCAAAAATATAAACGAGAATAAAGAGGCTAAAAAACTGGAGGCACCTGAAAACCAAGCCTGCATACAGTGGTTGAACAAGCTAGGTATGTTTGGCTTGTAAAAGAGAAGGTGATATTTTATAGAAGTCTAACATCTAAATAGGAATGTTGTGGTTCAGTGGCTAAGACACTGAGCTTGTCAATCAGAAAGGTCAGCAGTTTGGTGGTTTGAAACCCTATTGCCATGTAACGGAGTGAGCTCCCATTACTTGTTCCAGCTTCTTCTTCTTTTTTTTTAACAATAATTTTATTGGTTTTACAAATTTTTAAAGGGAAAAAGGTATGTAGGATATACATTTTAGGGCTTCCATATCGGAGGTGGTGGCCGCCTCCGAGACTTCATACAAAATTTTTCCAATATAAGGTGGAGAGAGATACATACATATCATATCATAAATTCGATGCAATCAATCATTTGTTTCTATTAGCATCCGTTAGGAATTACAATGTATATAAAAAGAAATAAAAATCATTTTTGTGATCTGAGTCTTTTTGCTATTGTGTCTTCTTCTTCCTTCCCGCCAGTGGGCAGACCCATGGCCCCTCCCACTCCCCCATTTTCATCCTCCAGGATTGAGGAGTGTTTTTTAAGAAAGGCTTGCGCCTCCTCAACTGTTTTGATTCTTACTCTTCCCCCCCTCCCAGAACACCAACATTCCTTCAGGCATTGACCATTTGAACAACACCCCTTTTTTATAAAGCTTTTTGGATAGGAAGGAATAATTCCTTCTAATCTCATGAATTTTTTTCGGGATCTGCTTCAAAATATGGATTTCTTTCTGCTGATATATCAATGGGCCATCTCTCTGTGCTCTCAGAATCTCATCCCTTGTTGACCTTCTTACAAATTTAATATGTATCTCTCTGGGTACATCATTTATTCTGGCATATGCTGAATTAATTCTATAAATCAGGTCAATGTCCCCCCAGATATATTCTTTGTTCTTTTTAGTGTAATCTGCTAAAATTGTAGACATTAATTCTCTTAAATTTTCTGAATCTGACTCAGGAACATTTTGAAACCTTAAAAAATAAGACATTCTTTCAAAATCCATTCTAGACATATAACCAGTAAGATACACAATTTTTTTTGCGTTTCCTTCACCTCCTCCCTCATCACGGCTGCCCCACCCTCCATCAATTTTTTGTTCATTTTCTGCTAATGCTCTCTGCGTTTCCAAAAGTTCCAACCTTGAACTTATCATGTCCTTGCGTATTTCTTTTATTTCTTTCATTATATTTTGAAGAGTTTCCTCAATTGTTGATTGTTGGGTGCCCTCTCCTGCCGCTTCTTTTTGTAGGATTGTAGTGATCTTAGTTTGCTGTGGAGCAGGACTGTGTTTTGTAGAGGCTGGCGCAGACTAGAATTTGCCAGGTGGGGGCTTTTTTGCTGCCATAGTAAAGGTTTTAAGTTTTTGTATAAAAGATGGCGTCTGGTGGGTTGGCAATCCGTGAGGTCGAAGAAAAGGGAAAAGTCTGTGTCCAATTTTAAAATACAACTTGTATAAAGTCCAGAGAGAAAATTTTACAATACAGTCCAGTAAAAAAGAAGGCACACAATGGGAGAAATCCCGAGAGTCACTTGAGTTGGCTTATGTATAAATTTTAAAGTCTTGTTAAGTTGAAGGAATGTTCACTTTTCAAAAGAGAAAGTTTCTTACTGGGAACAAAGAAGCGCCATTTTTCCGCCTCTTTGGCGGTCGGGAAGAATTAGTATCAATCCATTTCTGCTGCTACAAGTCCCAGATACATTGTTTCCATCACAATTCCATATATGGTGTTACTTTCACTTTTTCAGTAGTTATAATCGGATGTTACTTTCTCTGCCTCCCCGAGCCCGGGGAACATTTTAAAGCGCCGCTTATTTCCGAGGGGAGGATTTGCAGACTCTCCCCTCTAATCTTCCTTTTTTAAAAGACTGAAAGCATCAAAATTGAAAAAATAAACTCACAAGCCACTCAATTGCAACGGAGCCTCAGCGCTTCCGCCAGCTCCGGCTTTTCAGCCCCGTGCTTCAATTTCTGCGGTTCCAACGATCCTTCGGCGAGAGGAATTCTTCCCCTCACATCCTGTTCTCCGGCTCCTGGAGCGAAGCAGGAATGACCCCCCCGACCGCCGTTGGGGTGGGGGTTTCACCGCAAGCCGCTCGTACGGTGGGGGCTCTCTACAAGAGCCCCGTGCCCCCAAAAGGGCCACTAGAGAAGACAAGTGGCGGACGTGTCAAAAAAAACACATCCGTCGCCTCCGGAAGGTGGAAGCGGTCTCCTACTTGTTCCAGCTTCTGCCAACCTAGCAGGAGGAACCACCTTTGGTGGGAATGTAACAGCATTCTGTGCACCTTCTGCATTTAGTAATGCTGGCCACATGACCATGGAGATGTCTTCAGACAGCGCTGGCTCTTTGGCTATGAAATGGAGATGAGCACCACCCCCTAGAGTCGGGAACAACTAGCACATATGTGTGAGGGGAACCTTTACCTAACTTCTGGAGATTTGTGATCTCTTTTTCTGAAGGTCAAGATTAGAACCAACGGACAGCAAGATTTTGAATAAGATTTACATTTTTACTATTATTAATTCTGCACAATATCAGTCAGTAGAAGTTGCTGTAGATGGGCAAAGACTTGTTTCACATAAATCCAATGAAATCAGTTCACAGGCCCACAGAACGTAGTGCATTTTGTGGGTGAAATTGCTCCTCACTTGTGCAGAAGTAAATGTTATAATTGTAATGATTGATCCAACCGATATCACAATCTCATTGAATTGACATGTTCTTTTTCAGTATATTCAATGAGAATCTAGGATCAAGCTGCTTAAAATTTTAAGCCTGTTCTCTAGATCCTTGTCTGCTAATAGTTGCTAAAAGACACTAATATTAAATTGGGAAATTGGACTTCAGAGGTAGCTGATGCCTCCTGGAGGAACATCCAAAAAAAAAGAAAAAGAAAAATATCAACTTTAAATTCTAATTTAGACAACTACCCTCCAGTCTCAAACCTTCCTTTTCTGGATAATGAGTGAGAGAGATGATGATCTTAATTCATGATGATTTGGGAGGATTTTTATTGTGGAGAATCAAAGTTATATAAGTTCTAAACTGAAGCAGTGTGAAAATTGCTTGATTATCCAAGTGGATGTTATGCTTTGGAGATTGAAGGTTGACAGCTGTTCTTTTAATGGAGGTGTGGGTAACCCCATACTTCATGGCCTGTGTGTAGTTTTTCAGCCTCTACTTTTACCTCTAAGACCTATAGTGGCACTGCCAAAATTAAGTGGCAAATTGGCTAAAATTTGCTAATATAGTTTTGCATCTTTAAGGATAGGGTTGAAAATTTTAGGAGTTGAGATGGGGAAAGTTTGAAGAGATGCTGTTTGCAACTTAACTTCCTGACCTTCTAGTGCAGAGGTAGGGAATGATGGCCCCTTTGTGGATTTCAACTCCCAGAATTCCTGAGTTCTCCATCCCTGTTCTGGAGGATGAGAGGAGAAAAATCAGGGGACAATTTTGGGGCTTTAGCGTGGTTTAAAACAAGAGTGGGTAGTTTCTGGGAAGCCCTGATCTTCACTATCTGTGGCTTCTTTGTATTATTATTATTATTATTATTATTATTATTATTATTATTATTATTATTATTATTATTATTATTATTTCTATGCCGCCCTTCTCCCTTCCGGGATTCAGGGCGGTGTACAGGCAGCAATAAAATCAGTGATATAAAATATGAAAATATAAAATACATGAAATATATATTTAAAAATATATTAAATAATACGCCTGTTCTAAAACCATTAATAAAACCTACTAAAAACCATTAAAAAAATTATGCCAGGCCGGCCGCACGAAATAGATAGGTCTTCAAAGCCCGACAGAAGAGGCGCAGGTCCGTGATCGTGCGTAGGTCGGTGGGTAGGTAATTCCAGAGGGTTTTCTATGATCTGGACACACCACAGCATAGAAGATCATTGTACAAAATGCTTTATTGGAGCAGACACCTTTCCTGTTGTGGGTTAACTCCACCCTTTTAAACTTTGAAAGCTGACAAAGCCACGTTAATAAGTCTTCCCTGTTTCTTTCTTATAAGAAAAAAATTAAAATGTGTAAAATGATATTCAACCTTTGGCTCTCTCTAAAACAGGGGTCCCCAACCTTTTTTGCACCAAGGACCGGTTTCATTTTAAAGAAAATTCTGCGGATGGGCCGGCGTAGAGGGGGAGCGGGGGGAGGGGGAACAGGTGGTGCATGCACACGCGGGGGGGGGGGGTGAGTCAGCTCACTCACCCCTCTAGGGCCCCCAATGGCGTGAGCAGCCGCACCTGCACTCTCCCGCTCCCGGTGCACGCTCTGCCCAGAGGGCTGCCCTGTCCTCCCTCCTCCTCCTCTCCGGCCCTGCGGCCTGGTTCCTATCAAGCCACGGACCGGGACCGGTCCGCGGACCGGGGGTTGGGGATCCCTGCTCTAAAAGTTCTTGTCCTTGTTTGGATTAAGTGTGCCTCACTGTGGTTGTTCCTCTTCTGGTTATTACTAAGGTTAAGGTCATGGTCAACACCAAGTTCCAGGCAGGAATCATGCTACGATTCCTTGTTTATCATAGCATGTGATCCTGGCAGTTGACTGATAACTCTGTTGCTTGCCTGTAAAAGTCCTATGTTACAGATATTATTTCCTGCTTCTTCACCTGCTTGTTATTTTCTTCGCTTTCTCCCTCCCACATCCATATTTCTATAGGCTAAGGGCCTGAAAAGAGTGAAACTGCCTATGTCAGCAAGTTCCTAAAAATGCCTATGTATATGGAGACAACTGGTCAGACAACTGGAATACCAGTGTGGATGCTTTTGAGGAAACTGCAAATAGGGAATGAATGAATGAATGAATGAATGAATGAATGAATGAATGAATGAACCCATCTCCTCTCAGATTTCTGGGCTGTAAACTTTTACTGGCTGTTGGGAGAAGGGATGAGCTGAGCCTATCCTTGGAGAAGTGAGGATGGGAAGCATTCCTGCCTGGCTGCCAGTTGTTTTTCCCAAATGCAAACATCACTAAGTCATGGTAGCGCAGTGGTTAGAATGCACAATTGCAGGCCAATTCTGCTGACTGCCAGCAATTCAATTCTCACCAGGTCAAGGTTGACTCAGCCTTCCATCATTCCGAGGTCTGTAAAATGAGGACCCAGATTGTTGAGGGGCAATAGGCTGGCTCTGTAAACTGCTTAGAGAGGGCTGTAAAGCACTGTGAAGTGGTACATAATCCTAAGTGCTATTGCTATTGCTATTTAGTAATAAGAGAGCTTCCTCTCTCAAATTACCAGCGGGTTTCTTTGGTGATTGCTAGATTGCTAGCCTTTATTGCTTATAAATCATTATATAAAGATACCACCTTCTAAAAGCAAGAACATGTGGGTGCGTGAAAGATCATTCTAGCTATGTTAAAAATGGTTTCAGATAGGTCATCAATACTCTCTGATGGAAAGCAATCTTGCCAGAAACATATTGGTATTTCCTGTAAAAAAAAAAAAGAGCACTACATCCACTGGTTGGATTTAATCATTCCTTTTGGCATGAAGATTTACTTTTTTCTTTTTTGGCTCATAACAATTTGCTGACTTATTTTAAAAGAGGTTTTTTCTTTCCTAAAAGTAATGGGGCAGGAGGGTAGGGACAAAAACAATATGATTGCTACATGTTAAGGGCTGTAGTATTAGTTGATTAATCATCACAGCTGCTGTTTATATTGGTTTATTTTGTGTGTGTTTTAGTGTTTTAGTGTTTTTTTTAATTGTTTTATAATTTTAGAATTGTAAGCTGCCCAGACTCACTCAGTTGAGTTGGGCAGCTATAAAAATGGAATAAACAAACAAACAAGCAAATGATGCAAGATGAGAAAAGAGTGAGGAACTAAAATGAAGCAACATGAAACAGAATTTTCTTCCACTGGCAACAACACCACACTCAAAACCTGGGCTGGTGAAATCCAATCAACAAATAACGCAACTGGCATTTAATGAAAGAAATTTATTCATCGCCCCCTGATTAGGAGAATAATTGATTTCATCTGCCAAGTATGAGTTATATGGCATGTGATAGTGGCAAATATGGAACATTTGCAAATATATTTGCGGCTGAAATGCCTCATCTGAAATAGGAAAGATGCAAGTTGGCTGGCACAACACTACAGATCTTTCACAGCTGAATATAAAGGAGTTCAGCTCATGAAGCAGGTGTTCAGATTTAGGCATAGCAATTTAAATAAATCAGAAGGGATACTGATTTTTGCTTCTACTCTGTACCACAAAAAGAAGAAGGAAGAGGAGGGAAGGTAGGCAAGCAATTATTAAAAAACTCAACTCAGACTCAACAACTTATGAAGCCAGCTGATTTGCAAAATAAGTTTATTGATTAATGAATGCAGTTTTGATTAGGAAACAGGCAGAAGTGGCCCATTAAATTATATATCTCAATTGTGGTGGGTAGCAAAGACTGGTATTTGATAAGTGTAATATGATGTGAAGAACTGCCTCAACGGAATGAAACTTGTTTGTGGAGCTTGGTGCATGTATATTGCAATATTATCATAAATAAGCTCAGGTTTACACATTTTTCTTGGCATACCTCCATGTAAAGAGCATCAGAAAGTTCACTGCCATTCCCGTGGGATATAAGTGGAATATCAATGAACTTTCTGGTGCACTTTAAAGGGTCCCAGTTAAAGGGACATTAAAAGCTCCACTCTTGGTTCTATCAATCACACATAAATAAAAAAGTAGGTGAATAAAGAAACGCATTTTCAAAATATTTGTTTTTGTGGCTACAGTTGGAGTGGGCTATTTTGTTGTTCCCTAGGATTTTGTTTTTGAGAAATGGGATTTATTTTTTAAAAAGTTACATTAAATCTATTGGGCGTTTAGCTAATAGTTTTTTTTCCCCTGCTTCAAAATGGGCATTTTTAACTCCATCACCATTTCAAAACAGGAATTATTAAGTCTCATCTTTTCAGAATAATGATGCTGAAGCTTCAACTGGTCCCCTTTACCTGTTTTATTTCATCTACAAATATCTCTATATTTCCACCCACCTCCTGTTTTATCCTTAAAATGTTAAAGGCATTATTTTTGTTCCCATTAAAATTGAAAGGTCTGTATACTTTGAAGAAACACATGTACTCAAAACCAAGCACAAAAATATCAGCATCCAAAATAGATATTAAATAACCTTTTGTACTGCTTACTACTTTAAAGTGTTAGAGAAAACTCTTGGGAATGTCACAGACAGCCAAGAAAACAAGCTAATGAATCACTGAACAAATCAACGTAGAATCCTCAAAGAACAAATGACAAGCTCAAATTATCCTACTTTGGACATATTATGCAAAGGTCTAACTCTCCAGAAAAGGATGTAAAGGTGAAAGGAGAATAAAGAAGAGCATAATCAGAAAGGTGAGTGGACTCAGTGGGCTGAACTGCTGGAAGATCTTGAAAGATCTGGTTAGAAACAGATCATCCTGGGGAAAATCTATGTGATTGTGAAGAGTTGACAGAAGACTTTGATGACACACAATCAATCTATCATCACACAGCTTAAAAAGATGGAAACACATAAATGCTGTAGGTCTTAAATGTTAGGTTTACAAAGCTGGGACAGAAGGCATCTTGAGATTTCCTAAAGGAATTTTTAGCTGACAGTTGCTTAACTTTAAAATAACTTGCTATAATCTATGTGTTTGTTTGGCAAGTCATTGTGTTTCATATGATACTTGCATATATTGAAGTACACGTTGGAACAAGCTGTAATATGAAGTTATCCAAGAGATCAGTTGCCACGAGTCAGCCAGGATGAATATTTCCCTTACTATTTAGAGGCTCTTCCCTGCCTTTGTGAGAACTTCCACCTGAATTTGAAATTTCAATCATCTCATTTTCATCCATAACTAATTCTGGGTTATTTGGGGAAAATTTTTTGCACACATGCAAATAGGAATGTCTTCTTAGCTCTTTGGTAAAATCAGCTTGAGGTTTTAACAAGCAAAGAAACACTGATAAATATTTTTTTTTGCTGATAAGTAAATGGAGGGAAGACGTGTGTGTGTGTGTGTGTATAGTTGTGTCACAACATCCTGTTAAGCCCCAATTAAGGGAGGAAGCATACTGCTTTCCTTTTCTGCCTTTCGGCTCATCACCAGAGACCACCCAGACAGAAAGCTATGAGTTCCGTTGTGTACTTTTTTTATATGTGTGTTAGGTTTTTGAGCTGATCAATAAATAAATCAGGGAGACCAGGATAGATCTACAGAGCTAAAAAGCTTGAAACACTTCTATCCTGTTCTCCCTGATTTATGTATTGATCAGCTCAAAAACCTAACACACACACACACATATATACATACATACATATACATACACACACACACACACACACCATGTTTCCCTGAAAATAAGACAAGGTCTTATTTTCTTTTGACTCCTGAAAAAAGCGCTTGGCCTTGTTTTTGGGGAGGTCTTATTGTTTTTGAGATCCAGGACGCGGCGGGTGTGGTCACCTCATGGTTGCTGCTGTGTTGCAATATTTTTGGAGAGGGTTTATTTTCAGGGGAGGGCTTATTATAACACATGTGCTCAAAAGCTTGATTGGACTTATTATCTGGAGCGGTCTTATTTTTGGGGAAACAGGGTATGTATGTATGTATGTAGAGAGAGAGAGAAAGAGAAGGAGAGAGGGATTTAACATACTATAAAATAATAAAATATAATACATTTTAATTTATAACCCGCTCTCTCTCCCCGAAAGGACTCGAGGCGGGGCACAGGGAATTAAAAATACATATAAAATCACAACATAATACAATATAAAATAAGATTAAACTAACCCTGTGCTAAAATCCCATTATTAAAACTAGAAATTAATCGTAAAAACCCTAAAAACAGTTGATTATCCTAGGCTGGCCAAGCAGAAAAAGTGTGTTTTTAATTTTTGATGGAAGGAGCGGAGATCCGTAGTTGTTCTAATTTCGGAGTCTGCAGTCTTCTCTACTGTAGCAATGCTGGTACGGGGTTACCAGCATTGCTGGTTACAATCCAACATATCTAAAGATCATACAGCAGAAAGCTGTAAGGAATGAAAAATATTTCCCACTTTTTGATCACTGTATTTAGTGAGTAACAACAAGCTGCAATACTTCATATCAAAAGTACCCTTTAAACAAATCCATTTGACAATAGAAGAATGGCAAAATCAGTCAACATGTCATGAATAGCCATTATCAGTAATTATTTGAGAAAGATATTTTTTCTTTTTTGCCCTCCCAAAGATAGATATTTTTTCCCCCTTTATGCTGAAAAACAGTCAAAAGTAGAATTCCCTCCTGGGTAGTAATGTGATCATGAACATTTAGCTAAACATATAGAGTATCCTTTTTATCTTTCAAATTAGAAGTTAGACTAAAGAGTTTTTAAAGAGGTTAGCAATGAAAGTCATAACTGGCACAAGGCATTTATGATTTACTTGCTTCTACCATGGTTTGAGTGATTTTTTGGGGTATGGCAAAATTTAAGAGGATTCAGATAAAGCTGATAAACTAAGTATCTGTTATCCTAATTTGTTTAGTATAAGTGATTTATCAATATCATTTAGATAAAAATGAGCAATATATTTTAGCTTTCCAAGCGCATAAAGGCCAGATGTTGACTTATGTTATTAACTTTAACTGATGGCAGAATTATTTTTCTTTCAGGTGAAAAATTTAACATCTTGGAGGGGAGGGATCAAATGTCACATCTCATCAAGCACAATCTTGTATTGTCTCAAAGGTTATTGATGTAACAGTCCACACTAAAATGTAGTGGAAGAAGATTGAATAACTTTAGTTTTGCATACAGTGACATGGCAATGCAACAGATCAGAAAACACAGGACTTGAGGTTTACGAGTTATTGGGAGATAAGGAAGAATGTCTTCTCATGTTATATGAGAATATATTTCTCCATATTTTAATCTGGAATTGTTAGGCAAGATAAATGAATAGATGATATAGATATATAAATGTAGAAATACACAGATACCAGGGCAGTGGTTTGAGTGTTGGCTCATTGAGTGCTCTCTGAGCTGAGCTGTTTTATCACCGATGTTTCATTACCCAAACTAGGTAACATCATCAGTGCTAGGATTCCTCAGATACAAGATAAGTAATTTCAAGTCCACATGAAAGCTTGAGGTGATAGTTTCTTGATGGGTAAGAGATTAGATATTTTTTCAGTGCTATCACATAACACATTGCCTTGATAATGAGATTAATGGAAGACAAAATCTAGCCAAGAAGTTCCATTGACTTTGATGGAAGTGTTGGCAATTTATTTACAGTAACTATTTCAAAATTTCTCTCCACCCAATATAGGATAGTTTTGATAGTTAGATTTTGCCTTTGACCTCTGGTTCTTCAACCTTTTATAATTTTAGTCAAATGTAGTAAGCAAAATATCCAATGGCTTTCTTCTGACATGTGTTCATCTCATTCCCGTTCCTGAGGTAGTTTTTAATATGGATAAGATCTGGCATACCTCATTGGTATACAGCCATTTTAGCTGCCATGGACAAATCTCCCTCCTCCAATTAATAGTTATTGCCCTTCATGGGTAGTTTGACTTGGGCTATGGGAGACACTAGACATCTGGCTCAGAGGTGGGTTGTTGCCGGTTTTACTACTGGTTCACAACCCACACGCTGTGTGCGCGCGCTGTTCAATGTAAATTGTTCTGCATGCATGGGCAGTCACTAAAATCCATAATGGCGGTGGCCCAGTGGCAGTGAGGGAACTAGTTGGGGCGTGTGGTAGACCTGGGTCACTGCCAGTTTTGCGACTAGGCCTGACTTCCACTACCAGTTCGGCCAAACTGGGCTGAACTGGCAGCAACCCACTTCTGAACTGGTTTCTTCAGAGGTATCTGTCCACATAACGCTTATATGGTATATTTCAAATCTGAAATGTTTGCTAGTTTTTAAGTTGAACAGAAATTGGTTTTAAACTGAAAAGGTGAGCTGAGTTTTGCAAATTCTGAATAATCAATTCTGGGGGCATTATAGATTTTTTTCTCGATTCTATTCCTTTTATTATTTTTCAGGATTTCAGGTGTTATTCTGAGTGGACAACACTCCAAGCATCAATATTATGCAGCTGTGCAATGCTCCATGGTTACTTATGTCACCATTGGTGAAGCGACTATGTCTCCATTTTAAATCATTCATTCTGGTTATGACTACTGTTATTTTGCAAAGATTATGAGAAAGAACCATAAGCACCTTTGTTTAGGTCAAAAAGAAAAGCACAATTGAAACATAGTGGAACCATTGACTCCACTAGTGAGATATTGAAGCTGTACCACCTTTTCAGGGAGTGTAAAGCAGCTGGAGAACAATGAACACCGCCATTTCTTTTTCTGTGTCTCTGAACATTAAAAAGGAACATATTCAAAACACATCAAAGATGTCCACTTGGAGAACAGTGGTTTACTCAGACGCGCTCATTTTTAAAAAATAGAACCAAACAAAAACCAAGGGCTGATTTTTTACTAAATTTTTAGTTCAGGTCTTAAGGGGCTCCAGGGAGGGGGGAGGTCAAACTAAAATTAGGGTGGTGGGTGAGGGGGAAAACCCAACGGGGAATACCTCCAGGCCGGCTGGCAGTCCCGACAGGGAGGGCATAGTGCCTAGAATTGGGGAGGGGGTGAGGGTCTGTTTAACAGAGGGCCACTCCATCAAGACTGTGTGTGGGAGGGGCAGGTATGGCGAGAGCCGAGGGCCATATCATATAAGGGGAGGGCGCACCTGCTGTTTGTGAGTGGTGGCGCACTCCGGCCCTCATGGCTCCTCTTGCGACCCAGGGGGTTCAGGATCTCAGGGCCTGGGCCTTCGGCTGATGTTGTGTAATGCCAGGTCCATGGTTAATAAAGCCCCCCTCATTCACGGTCTGGTTTTGGAGGGGGGGGACGGACCAGGCGGGTATCACGGAGACCTGGTTGGGCCAAGAGGGGGGGTGCCCCTCATTGAAATGTGCCCACCGGGTTACCGTGCATTTCACCAGCCGCGAGCCCAGGGTTGGGGTGGGAGGGTGGCGGTTGTTATAAAGGAGGGTCTGGACCCGAGGGAGACCACTGTGCTGCAGACAGCCGGCTGTGAGTCTCTATGTGTGAAGTGGGGTCATAGGAGGCAGTTGGGCTTGCTGATAGTGTACTTAGCTCCCCGCTACATATCAGCAGCCCTACCTGAGCTTCTCAATGTGATAGCCGAGATGGCAGTTGACACACCCAACTTTTAGTCATGGGGGATTTCAACCTGCCATTGATAGGTGAGGCATCCGAGATGGCACGGGAGTTCATGGCGTCCATGACGGCCATGGACCTGACCCAATTAATTCATGATCCCACCCATACTGGGGGACACACGCTGGACCTAGTTTTTGCCTCCGGCCAGTGGTTGAGTGATCTTGGTTTAGGGGAAATAGCTGTTGAACCCCTGTCATGGTCAGATCACTCTCTCCTTCAGCTGGGCTTTCCAACCACTACATCCCACCGCGGGGAGGTGGAACCAGAAGAGGTGAGATGGTTCCGCCCCAGGCGCCTGATGGACCCTGAGAGGTTCCAGATGGAGCTTGGGCGAATACCTGAGACCCTGACCCGCGACTCGACTGATGACCTAGTGGTCGCTTGGAATAGTGTGGCCACGGGGGCCCTGGACCGTGCCTTTGCAGCCTCTCACCCGGCGCCGAACCACCTTGGCTCCCTGGTTCTCTGAGGAGCTAAGAGTGATGAAGCGTCGGAAGAGATGCCTAGAGAGCGGTTGGAGGGCCACCCGCTCTGAGTCTGACCGGACACTGGTAAGGTCGCATGTGAAGACCTACCTAGTGCGATAAAAGTGGTGAAACGTAATTATTTCTCCGCTCTTATTGTGTCTGCAGATAACCGCCCTGCCGCCCTGTTTAGGGTGACCCTCTCCCTTCTTCACCAGAGGGCGCGGGATGCCCCCTTGCAGGGTCGTGTGGAGGAATTTGGGTGTTATCTGCATGATAAAATCGATCAGATCCGGGATGGGTTGGCCTCCGATTGGACTAGTTCAGACGGGCTGACGGAAGCAGGTCTTGAGTCTGTTATCTGGGAAGAGTTCGATCCTGTGACTCCTGAGGACATGGACAGGATGCTGGGGCGGCTGAACGCCACCACATGTTTATTGGACCCGTGTCCCTCCTGGTTGGTACTGGCCTCCCAGGAGGTTACACGAGGCTAGCTCCAGGGAATTGTCAATGCTTCTTTGAGTGAGGGGCTTCTGCTGGCTGCCTTGAAAGAGGCGGTGGTTAGGCCCCTCCTCAAGAAGCCCTCCCTGGACCCGGCTGTGTTGGCCAACTACCGTCCAGTAGTCTCCAGTCTCCGATTCCTTGCGAAGGTTGTTGAGAGTGTGGTGGCGCGACAACTCCCTCAGCACCTGGAGGAAAGGTTCCGCCTGGGCACAACACACAGACGGCATTGGTCGCATTGGTGGATGATTTCTGGAGGGCTCGGGATAGGGGTTGTTCCTCTATCCAGGTCCTGTTAGACATCTCAGTGGCTTTCGATACCATCGACCATGGTATCATGTTGCACCGGCTGGAGGGGCTGGGGGGCACTGTTTTATGGTGGTTCTTCTCCTACCTCTCCGACCGGTCGCAATTTGTGTTGGCAGGAGGGCAGAGGTCGACATCAAGGTGTCTCACTTGTGGGGTAGCACAGGGGTTGGTCCTCTCACCTCTCCTGTTCAACATTTAAAGTTAAAGTTAAAGTTTATTCAACTTGTATCCTGCACCTATCTCCCAGAAGGGACCCAGGGCAGCGCACAGGAAATTAAAACAGATATATACATAAATACATAATAAATATCATAAAACCAATTAAATTAAGAAAACCCCGTGCTAAAATTACTAATATCCCTCTAATTAAAACGAATTGCTAATTTAAAACTCAGTCGTTATAGGGTGATCACGCTAGGCCTGCTTGATGGAAAAAGTGCGTCTTCAGGCGCTGGTAGAAAAGGCGGAGGTCCGAGGTGGTCCGGAGTTCGGGAGGAAGGTCGTTCCAGAGGGTTGGGCCCACCACAGAGAAGGCCCTTCCCCTGGGCCAACCGGCATTGCCCGGCTGACGGCACCTGGAGAAGACCCTCTCTATGGGAGCGGATCGGTCGAAGGGATGTGTTTATATGAAGCCGTTGGGTGAGATCATCCGTGGTTTCAGGGTAGAATTCCACCAGTATGCTGACGATACTCAGCTGTACAGCGCTACCCCAGATCATCCCAACGATGCCGTGGAAGTCATGTCCTGGTGTCTGGAAGCCGTGCGAGTTTGGATGGGGAGAAACAGGCTCCGACTCAACCCGCCCAAGACCGAGTGGCTGTGGCTTCCGGCGTCACAATATAGCCAGTTGGTGCCAGCTCTGGCTATTGGGGGCAAGTCATTGGCCCCCACAGAGAGGGCTTGCAACTTGGGTGTTCTCTTGGACTCTCGTCTGTCCCTAGAAGATCATATGACAGCCGTGGCCAGGGGGGCTTTTTATCAGATCCGCCTGATATGCCAGTTGCGCCCCTTTCTGGATTGTGACACTTTACGCACGGTCACTCAAGCCCTCATCATCTCCCGCCTGGACTACTACAACGCTCTCTACATGGGGCTTCCCTTGAAGTGCACCCGGAGGCTCCAGTTAGTTCAGAATGCAGCCGCGCAGGGGATCCTGGGAGCTCCTAGATGCTCCCATGTGACACCTCTCCTGCACGAGCTGCACTGGCTGCCTGTAGCTTTCCAGGTGCGCTTCAAGGTACTAGTAACTACCTTTAAAGCGTTCCATGGCAAGGGACCTGGTTACCTGCAAGACCGCCTCCTGCTACCAAATGCCTCCCACTGACCAGTTCGCTCACACAGAAAGGGCTTCCTCCGGGTGCCGTCGGCTAGGCAATGTCGGCTGGCAACCCCTAGGGGGAGAGCCTTCTCTGTGGTGGCTCCTGCCCTCTGGAATGACATACCCACCGACATACACACAACCACAGACCTGCGCCTCTTCCGTCGGGCCTTGAAGACCCATTTATTTCGTGCGGCCGGCCTGGCGTAGTTTTTAAATGGTTTTTAGTAGGGTTTTATTAAGGTTTTAGAATCAGACCACCATTTAATATATTTTTAAACGTATTTTATGTATTTTATATTTTATATCACTGATTTTTATTGTCGCCTGTACACCGCCCTGAGTCCCGGAAGGGAGAAGGGTGGTATAAAAATTTAATAAATAAATAAATAAATAAGACTGCCCTGAGAGAATCAGATATATTAGTTTTGTAACTGCTTCAGAAAAAAAAGAAAGAAATTCAGCTCATTTGTAATTAATCCATTTTTCTGCTAATGAGCTTAATCTGGTTTTGGATAGAGCCCAAAGGCAACCCAGAGAACTCATACTTAATATTAAAATTGTTATCTTTTGTGGGTTGGGGGACTTTACAGCAATATAGTCAGAAGACAAAGCCATTGAAGCCCTATATTTTCCCAGGATGTTTTCCTGTGGATTTGAGAGTAGGGCATATGCATTAGTATTCAATGCAAAGCATGATTCAGATGTCACAAAACTAGGGAGCACTGCTGCCACCTCAGAAGACACACTCAAGGTTCAAGGATGCTGTTCATCTGTGAGAAACAAAGAATTGTGCAATCACCTGTTCCAAGTAGGGTGGTTTTTTTTGTAGAGTCAGAATTTTCAAGTCTGATAAATTTAGAATTTCCAAATAGCAAGGTAGCCCTTTAGGTATTGCTCCAAGGGCTCCAATTACAATCGGGACAACACACAATTTCTTTTTCCATAGTCGCTCAACTTCAATTTGCAAGTCGCAGTACTTTGTGATTTTTCTTGCTGTTTATTTTCAATTCATGCATCACCAGGTATTGCAAATGTCAATGAATGAACCATCGTTTTTTCTTTTCAACTATTGTTATGTTGTTGTTGTTGTTGTTGTTGTTATTATTATTATTATTATTATTATTATTATTATTATTATTATTATTATTATTATTATCCTTCTCATCTTTTCTACTCTCTTCTCCTAATGGTATCACTTTATTGTTTGTATGTACACTGTGAGCTTATGCACCAGAGACAAATTCCTTATATATCCAATCTCTTCTCTTCTCTTCTCTTCTCTTCTCTTCTCTTCTCTTCTCTTCTCTTCTCTTCTCTTCTCTTCTCTTCTCTTCTCTCCTCTCCTCTCCTCTCCTCTCCTCCCCTCCCCTCCCCTCCCCTCCTCCTTCTCCTCCTCCCTCTTCTCTTCTCCCCGCTCCTTCTGTTCTCCCTCTCCTCTCCTCTCCTCTCCATTTGCCATCCCCCATTCATTCAATTCCAGGTGTTGAACAGAAGTATATAAATAACTTGACTTGCATTACCGCCTGTGCCCTTTTTCTTGGTCATTCCGCTCCTTTCCTCCCCCATTGCAGATGCTTTTTGGAATATGTCAGTAGTCAATAATGAGAAGAACAAAGAGGAATAGATTGAGAATATAAAGATGGAAAGATGGCTGGTTCTTTAAAAAAAATGCTTAGCCTTCACAATAAAACTACAGCAAATCTGAATCTTGACCTAGCTTGAAATAATCCTTTGTGGCCTTCATTTTCAACAACTGTAGGATTATTGTCTGATGCTTTTTGAGAGATCAATTGTCAGAAGAATTTAAAATGTACAGTCTTAGTAATGTTTAGTAATGTTTTAGACATTGTGAACCCTCACTTCAAACTGTACCCTTGAAAATAATATAATTTTTTGCATAGTAGCAATAATGGTAAATACATCATTAATTCATTCACCCAATGCCGAACATTAGTTTGAATTCTTGACATTTCAAACATTCTTACCTATTTCTTTAGGTTCATTGCTCAAAAAGAAGTTATTCTTTTTTTAAAACTTCCATTCAACACATAGATTTATTTATCTTTAGAGGATATTATTGGCAAATATAAATTCCATTCACTGTCAAAGTCATATTTTAAAAGAGCACAAGGCTGTAAGAAAGGTGCTAAAACAATTTCCTCTTCTGCATACTAATTTCCATATCTCACAGACAGTCTCACATTCATCTTGTAGAAAAAGTAATGCAAACGACTGTCTCCGCTTTGGCTCCTAAAATAGACTGAACAGGAATAAAAATTGGTTGCATTTTTTTCTCCTTGGCCTTGTAAAACTGTCATTATTTGCATGTGAAGTATCCTCCAGAATATGTCAGATAAGGGGAATCAAAGCTAGTATAATTTTCTGTGCCCTAGGTAAGATTTACTCAGAAGACACTCTTAACTATTAATGTACTAATTAAGGAGAGAAGCAACTAGAACCAAGGAGAAATTTCCTAATGGAGAGAACAATTAACCAATGGAACAGCTTGCCTTCAGAAATCACTGGAGGCTTTCAAAAAGAGACTGGACAACTGTTTGCCTGAAATGGTATAGGGTCTCCTGCTCAAGCAGGGGGTTGGACTAGAAGACCTTCAAGGTCCCTTCCAACTCTATTATTCTATGTTCTCTCCCTCTTGCTCTGGCTCTTGGACACAGATCATTTCAGAGCTGATGAGGTGGGTCTGCACACTCAAATCTCTCAGGGAACTCTTAAATGTTGTTGAATAAAAGCCTAAGTAAAATTTTCGGTGACAGTATGATGAAACGGTAATGGTCCAATAGCTATCAAAGTAAAAATATTGCATACATATTTTGAGCTTTTTTTGCAGCAGTCCCTGCTCTGTGGAACATCCTTCCTTCAGAAGTTAGAATGACCCTCAACCCTGTTAGTCTTCTGTAACGTTTTAAAAACCTGCCCATGCTCCCAAACCTGGGGCACCACATGTACCAAGGGCCCAGCCTTCTGCCTATATTGTTTACAGGCCAGTATGTACTTCAAATTAGAAATTTTAATGTTTTTACTATGTTAACACTTCTTACGGCTTTAAAATGTCTTTAAAGTTTTAATTGTTTTGAATTGTGAAAGTAATTTGTTGAAATGGGCAGTTACAGAAATAAAATAAAAAAATAACATCTAGGAAAGATATAGTAACAGCAAGAACAGAAACTCTAGTAACACCCAATTTTTTTGAAGTCCAAGGACTGTGTTTGTCTTTGAGTAGCATCTGGGAGCTGAATTCTAAGAATGAAGAGGACAGGGCCAGGACAGGAACTGAGTTGGTTTTTATTTTATTTGCAGCCACATTTGAATTACAAATGAATAATATGGTTCTGTTGCTGTCATAGTCTTTCTCCTTTTCTCACATTAAAAATTACAAGTTGGCTTGTAGCAGCTTTGGGAGATTTTGAGAGTTAATTTATGCACCTCTACTAGAATAAAAAAAATTATGTCAACTCTTGACAGGAAAAGCAAAGTAGTTTGAGGAGGAAAAGATCTTGGATTGTTTTAAATTACCAGGGATGCCATGGTAAATCAAAGATCTTTGTCTCTCTCTCTTTTCCTCCCTCCCTCCCTAGGTTTTTGTGACTAAAATTGTTTAGTCACAGTGAACAAGCATATGTATATTTCAGATAGAATGTATACAGTAGGATAAATAAATATATACATTTCTATATCCACCCCCCCCCATGGTGACATAATCATTGAATGCCAAAAGCCACAGTAAAAGTCAGCTCATATGAGCAATAGACTTCAGCTGGTCCAGAATGCAGCCGCGCGAGCAATAATGGGTACCGCAAGGTATACCCATGTAACACCGCTCTTGCGCGAGCTGCACTGGCTACCTGTCGTCTTTCGGGTGCGCTTCAAGGTGCTAGTTCTCATCTTTAAAGCGCTCCATGGCTCGGGACCTGGCTATCTGCGGGATCGGATTCTGCCCCATACATCCTCCCGGCCGATTCGCTCCCACAGAGAGGGACTTCTCCGGGTGCCGTCCACTAGACTTTGTCAGTGGGCAACGCCCAGGGGAAGGGCCTTCTCTGTGGCGGGCCCAGCCCTCTGGAACGACCTTCCCCCCGACATTAGAACAACTACGGACCTCCGCTCCTTCCGTCAGAAATTAAAAACTCACTTTTTCTGCTTGGCCGGCCTAGGTTAGTCTCTACCTCAGGGGTTAGGAAATGTTAATTTTAAAATGGGAATTTTAGTGCAGGGATAGTTAGATTTAATTTGTTTTTATTGTATTTATGTATGTATATATTTTATGTTGTTTTAATTTCTCCCTGTGCACCGCTCCGAGTCCCCTCGGGGAGAGGACGCGGATATAGAAATAAATATTCTATTCTATTCTATTCTAGAAGTAGTTTCTATTTTAAGTCACCACAATATCAATGAGTAGATTCTTTAAAGCAGCGGAGGGAAACCTCCAAAAAGTTGGGCTGTTTTTAACAAAACAAATCCTGGTTCTCAGAAAATACACAAATAACAATTTCTCTCTCTCTTTGGATCAAGTGCTTCAGCCATCATCTCACCAATATGAATATTCTGGTTGGAAGGGAATAAAAAGAGCTTTTCTCTGAAGAAGCTTTTCTCTTCCATGGAAACCAGGAGACCAAAAACTAAAAATGCTCAATAGATGAATGCCAGAAGCCTGTCTACTATTTTGCACATTATTTATTTATTGGGCTTATGAAGGCTATCCAACTCCCAGAAGAATTTGGTGGCATACATAGCTGTTGGGAGATACACAACAAGATACCAACACTCACCCCCACCCTCAACCAGTCCCTGGCTATATGTATAAAGTTTGGGAAGCACTGATGCATTTACCTTGTCTAATTAGTTATTTAACAATTATGCATTTATTATTAAACCAATCTTCTTAAATGTCACTATAATGAATACAATAATAAAATGCTAGCTCATAATATAATCTGATGTTATTTTTCCCTTAATGTGCAACATTCATTGTGCAAATATCTAAGAATGGGTCTTGTAAATGGACAATTGTTGAAATTCTGAGGTCTGCGTGACCAACTATATATCCTTCCGACACCCGAAAAGCTCAAGGGAGAGTACTAAAATGCTGCTCTAACATATTCAGATGTTTAAAATTAATATTCACATTTTTAAAGAAAAGAACATCAGTACATTATTGAGTACAATTCCACAATGTATGATAAGGAAGCAATCCAGCTAAAAAATTAAGGGATAGATATAGAATAATGGCTCAAATCTGTAAAGGAAATGTTGAATAAAAGCGAGAAAATGCTGATTATCCAATGTATTTTAATCTTTATTTTGTGGACATGGATAGAGAAAAATGGTAGAAGCAATTTAGGCCTTCATTAATCAGAATTTATGTACATACTGTATATCTAAAGAAGAAGAAAAAAACAGTTTTGATGCTGGAAATCTTCCACTGTAGATTTTGACTCTTCCATTTCTGTTTATAATTCCAAATGTTTCAGTGCAAGACTTGGAGACATCCATCACATTTTAGCTAAATTGAAAAGCTTTCTCTCCTATCTTTCCAAGTCAACTTCTCTTTATCAATTACAAATAGATTCCTTTCCCACAAAGCTGACATTTCTACAGCCTCTCTTAACATTTACAGGCAGCTTAAACACACAAGGAGGTGGGCTTGAGCATCTGGAATGCAGGAAGAAACCCAATACGGCACATAAAGCCTCTCATTCATCAGATGCCTGCTCCAATCCCAGCAGCAAAAAGACTGGAGGTTAAGTGCAGGTGCTTCTGTGAATAGTAATTGTGAAAGAGTGTTTTTAATCAGCATCCCTGGGCCGGCTTAATAAGACTCTTGGGCTTAAATTAAAGACAAGAGAAAAATCTCCCAATTACAATTTCCTAACATGTTACAGGGTAGAGCCATTACCAGGGTGGCAATATACGACAGTAAAGAGATAGATCTACGTTTACTGTAAGCCCACAAAGATCTGTCTGGAGACATTATTATAGAAGCCCATATCATGAAATATCTCTGGCTGTTTATTTGCACGCTGTAACAGGAAAGGAAAATAAATGCCAGTTGCTAGCAGAGTATTGTCAACTGCATGCTTTTTTTCAAACTCTGAATTCTCCATCAGCCCTCTGCATGTCATCCATTGCTCATGGAATAATTATGTGCTTCTGTATTGTAAGTTGTAAACAATCTGTCCCTCTTCCCTCACCCTGCTTTTCCAAATCATTAGATTTCAACAAAGCTGGTACAATATTCCAGCAGATGTGCAATTCCTAGAAAACAAGATACGAACAGGCAAATTTCACCAAATGCGTACACTAGAGGAAAGCCTAGCATTCTAGCAACAATGGCAATGGAAATACTGTATCTCTTGTTACAACAGTATTGGATTCAGCAAAGGCATTCAGATAAAAATGGACACTATGGTCAGTGGTGGGTTCCGTATTCCATTCCAACTAGTACAGTTGGAACGGCCCTGGCGTCACCCACATGGACGTGTGGTGCATGCGCACATGTGTGTGGTGCACACATGTGTCATACTTACTTGTGATGCTTCCGCAAGCCTCCGCGATGCTCCAGCTGCTCGCCGGAGCGTTGCGCAGGTGTTGTACATGCTGTGCATGTGCCCGGAAGTGCAAAAAGCATAAAACACTGGTAAGGAGCTTGGGTGGGTGGGTGGGCCCTCTGGGGCACAGTGAGAGTGCCAGCTGCACAGCAGAGCAGAGTTTGTTGAGCCTAGGCCAGGGGTCTCCAATCCTAGGTCTTCTGACCTAGGCTTCACCAAACCGGGGCACTGGACCAGAATGGTATCCAGTGCTCCAGGCAGGTTCTGGTATGCCCGTACCGGGGCGTACTTCCTGCAACCCACCACTGACTATGGTCCATCGCAGGGAGTTCCAAGGGATATGTTTTGTCCCCTGCAATAAGGGACACTAAAGAAAAGGCTGAGAGAAGACACAACACAGCTAAAGTATAGGAAATCATTTTATGTGCAAGAATGAAATGATTAAGGTTTGCACTATTAGCTACTCACAAAATAAGATACCTCCTCCCAACTACTGGAGTATCCATTTAGGAATCAAGCCTCATGCTTTCAGTCGCTCGGTTTCTTAGTCAGTTCTACTTTGAGAAAATTATAATTCACCCTTCTCCATTGTTGCCTGTTACATTTAGACTCAACATCTACAGCTTTCTCTTCTCTGTATACAAATTAACAAGTTTTCTCTTCTCTTATTGGCAGTCTTATTCAGCAGTTCTCATCATTTTGCTCATTAGGGGCCTTCCTTGGTTGTTGTTGTTTAGGTAATCTGCTTTTCTTCCATCCTTGGCATCTGTTGCATAGTCATCTTTGGTATTTATACCTGGGAAATGCAGTATTTTACTTTTATACATGGTTTCATTTCTGTTGTTGAGTGCTGTGTGGAGCAAAGCTCTGTAAATATTAGGCTGCTGTTTCTGATAGAGTTAGTCATAATCTACAATTACTTTTTACTTGTACCTTCCTATGAATTTGGTAATGCTTTGGGATTTTGATTGGTTTTCTTTCTCAGAATTTGGCAGATGATGAAAAAAAGGAAGCAATGACAGAATATTTGTCTCCCACTCAGACAAAACTCTCTCACACTTACTATATGAAGATGGAATATCACATTTTCATTACTGAAAAGTGATGTAAATACATTATAATGTCAAATATGCAGTGGGGGCATATTATAGTTTTGAGAAAAGAGTCCAATCTGAATACAAGTATCAGTCTAAATACTTTTAAAAATATTTCTTATTCATTGAAAAATAAATGTTTCATTACTGAAGATTTCTTGCCAAAACAATTCATTCTAATTTCTTTGTGGAAAGGTTATCTACGCCCATATATACCTGCCAAATTTTCTTTTGAGATTCTTCTCCAGAGTTCTTCTTGAAGTTAGCAGCTGAGAAAGTACATTTAAACCTTTGATCTTACAATTCTCTCTCTCCCCCCTCTCTCTTTCAGTTTCCCAGGCATTTTAATGTCATACTTTACATCTGTTGTTTTGTGTATTGTTATTTTATTATTGTTTTTTCTATATTATAAACCTAGAAGTTGTCATGATGAATTTAGAACAATAACTTTTAAAATAAATCAATAAGTTCACCACCCTTCCTTGTTTATACTACATTAATCACCTGTAACATAATAATATAGAAAAAAAAACAATAATAAAATAACAAAACACAAAACAACAGATGAAAAGTATGACATTAAAATGCCTGGGAAACTGAAAGAGAGAGAGGGAGACAGAGAGAGAACTGTAATATCAAAGTTTAAATGGTGTTAGCAGTGGAAGGGCTGTTATGGTGAAGAAAAAATTGACACATTCATTCAAGAAGATAGGGAAGAGAAGGATTAAACAATAGATTTAGAAGTAGCTCTCAGCTGCTATTCAGTTATTCAACAATGAAACAGATGCCTCAAGTGGTGGTAGAGTATCTTCTGCTGAAGATGTCCAGGCAAATGCTGGTTGGAGATGCTGAAATAATGAATTTCTGTACTGGGCAAAAGCAGGAGTGAAATTCTACCAGTTCAGACCGGTTTGCCCAAACCAGTAGCAAAAAATGCTACCTGTTCACCTGAACTGGTAGCAAAAAAAAGTGCTATCGGTTTGGGCGAACTGGTAGTTCTGACGATCAGCTGTGCAACAATCAGCTGTGCCATGTGATGGCACAGCTGATTGTCACACAACTGATCATTGGAACTACCAGTTCACCCAAACCGATAGCACTTTTTTTTTTACTACTGGTTTGGTTCAGATGATCAGCTGCGTGACAATCGGTTGTGTTGCACAATTTCTAAATCAGGTGGCACAGCTGATTGTTGCACAGTTGATTGTCGCAACTACCTTTTTGCCCAAACCAGTAGCATTTTTTTTAATATCGGTTTGGGTGAACCATTAATGATCAGTTGCGCCACAATCAGCTGTGCTGCATGATTTATATTTGCTAGAAAGCAGGAAATCCTGCTTTCTAGTGAATCTAAATCGCGTGACACAGATATTCCCCCCCCCCCGCTGTTCTATTTACCTTTGCAGACTCAGAAAAAACTTCTTAATCCTACTTTTTCAGCGCTGCACAGTAGCGTACCAGTAGCAGACTTCAGAGCATTTCACCCCTGGGCTAAGTGATCTTTGAGGTCATCTTAAACCTTTGCATCCTATGATTTTAAATAATAAATAGGTAAAGAATTTAGGATACTAATTCTAAATCTCATACTGCAAACAAATTAGATACAATGGTTATCAAAAAATTCCTTCTGGACAAGAAAACATTGATTGTTTGTTTGTCCTAGATCAATAAAATAGAGGTTCATTTTAAAATATAGAAAAACCAAACCATAAACAATTAATAAGAAGAAGGCAGTATCAACTGAATTCTGCAAACAATGGTTATTCTTAGAAACCTGACAGACTTTACGTTGGTTAATTATGTTAGTCCTTGAAGAAAGATGTTTTCTTGATCAGGAAGACAACTAAAAATTCTGATAATCCAGTTTATGAGCCCCAGATGCCATAGATGTTACAATGGGTAGTGTGAAAATACATGAGTTACTGGCTCAACCTCTGTATCTGAATGTACACAAATATTATTATTGTACTGGATATAAGCATATTTGCCTATCATTTGAAAAATACTGTAAGTATTATACAAATGTGAGCCAAAGTAAAACATCTCTCCTACTAAACCCTGCAGGGTGTTACAGTGATACTTAGGAATCATCCACAGAGAACCACACAAGTAGTAAATGTGAGTGATTTTAGTTCTGTAATTTTGTAGATGTAAATCCCAAATTATCTGCTGAAATGTGATGAATGCAAACCCAAAGAAAGATACAAATCTCTAACCAAACAGGAGCAATTAAAGTGAAGAGAGGTAGACCAAATTTGGCTTTTAGAGACTAACAGCTCCTAAAACGGAGGCTTCCCCATAAACACAGAGTTGGGTACAATATAGCAACAAGCCCATTACTAAATCTGATAAAAATATCTACCTCGAATGATTTTCCACACTCTTTCTGCCAGCCAAACAATAGATTGCTTGAGAAGCTTCCTTTCTTATTTAGTGTGAATCCTATATAAAAAGCAAAAAAAAAAAAAAAGGTTGGAAATTGAGCTCCCAGATCTTGGCATTGCTCAGGAAAGCAACCTAAGCTGGGCTTTGATGACAGTAAATGGTTCTGCAGAATGAATTGGGGGAATAACACTTTTCAGCAGATAGGTGAAAATTGCCTGCAAGATGATTGGCTAGAATTGATATTGTCAATTTGTACATTCTGGAGCTTCCACGAGTGCAAAGTACCCTGAGCTTTGACTGACAGAGACATACGCTTCCTCTAAGTGGCATCAGAATACAAATAAATTGGATACCACTTAGAGACTCCAAAAGCCATTGAACAGTAGCACCACTGCAAGATGGAAGGCAGGCCCCATGGAAAGTGACAGCAATATTTCCTTTCCTGTACTGAGAAAATAGGAAAAAGAAAAGGAAAAACATTTTAATGGCACAATGGATGAGCAGGAGGGGAAAGTAACATAGTACCATAAAGCTCTTAATACAAATCAAGAATTATAGAGATACCGAGCTGAATTGCAGTTGGAATCGTGATAAAACCTAATGGCTAGATACAAAGAAAGGAAATATTTTCAGCATTAGGATCATGGGGGTGGAAATCAATGCTAAGTGTGCCGTAAAATAAAGTAATATCTAAAATGGTGCTTTGCCTAACCCTCCCAAAATGGTTCTTCTGCTGAATTCAGAAATAATCATTCATGATTATTTCTGGGATCTGGTTAAATCAACAATATAGTATAACTGGAGCTTTCCCACAAACATTTGAATTTTGGCATTTCTTTGCAAGCTTTAGGTTACTTGTTGAAGATTATTCAAAGATGTACCTTTTTTATCATGCATAAAAGATCATGATATAAAGCAAACATACTATATGTATAAAGTATAATTATTTACATTCTCTTTTTCCCCCCTTGCTAGGTTTCTGAATTTATCAGCCAAATGGCTGATATAAGGAATCAAGAGGGTTGAATAGTTTTCCAAAACTAAAATGAACATGATGGCTGTCTGATTTGAATTCTTAATGGTTATGATTGTATGGTGTAGAAACAGCAATAGGCAGCTGGTGACAGGTTTTCCATCCTGGTTTTTTTTAAAGTAACCACCCATTACAATGTACTTAAAATATATGCTACATTGATTTATTACTGTCTCTCAGCTATGGCTGTGTTGAGCTTATGAAGAGTCAAGTTTCTATTGACTAAAACTTCTGCCTTCTGGCTTGTGGGATTTAGGTCTTTCAAGGGGAAAGGTGACTTGCTGGCTTTGCAGTTCTCCCCAGAAATAAATATTGCTAAGGTTGGGGTGGGGAGGGTTTGCATAGGACTAAATAAATACATATATATGAAGTATAGACATGGTTTGGGGATGAGAATAAAACCCATTTGTTTTGTATTTATTTTGCATGGAATGTGGGAAGGAGATTTGTGTGTGTGTGTGTGTGTGTGTGTTACAAGATTTGTGGTGACTCAGGGCAGGGAAGGCTTTTGTTTTGTTTTGCTTACAGCATTGCATGTGGCTTCTCTGTGATCCTGAGGAAAGATGTTTTTGTTTCAGGAGTTGACAGGTGCTAAATGCATGCCTAAGCATCCTGCAAAACATTTTTCCCCTTCCACTCAGAAGCACTCCAGAGCCCTATTAAGCAATTATAATTTTTCACTGTGTAAATAAAGTAAATTTATTTTATAAACAAAAAAAAATCTGTGGTCTACCATTGAGGTTGATGGTCTACCATTGAGGCAGCAGATTCTAGTTACCATGAAAGGCAAGTCAGATCTCAGAAGTTAAATTTATTTTACTTATATGGTTATTTTACTTATATGGCCAGGTCCGTGGTTCAAAAAGCCCCCCTCATCTGTGACCTTGTGTCAGAGGGGGACCCGGACCTGGTGGGTATAACGGAAACCTGGTTGGGCCACGGAGGGGGTATACCCCTCGTGGACATGTGTCCACCAGGTTACCGCGCCTTCGATCAGCCTAGGGCCCTAGGGAGGGGTGGGGGAGTGGCGATTATGGTTAAGAAAGGTCTTGAGCCGAAGGAGACCACAGTCCCTCAGACAACCGGGTGTGAATCTCTCTGCGTGAGATGGGGCCTAGGGAGGCAGTTGGGCGTGTTAGTTGTATACCTGGCTCCTCGCTATGCAACAACAGCCCTGCCCGAGCTCCTAGAGGTGATAGCCGAGGCGGCAGTTGAGACCCCCAGACTAGTAGTCATGGGGGACTTTAACTTGCCGTCGGCGGGCGAAGCCTCTGGAGCAGCTCGGGAGTTCATGGCCTCCATGACGGCCATGGACCTGACCCAGGTAGTTTTAGGCCCTACTCACGAGGGGGGAAACACACTGGATTTGATCTTTGTCTCGGGACAGTGGAGTCGTGATCTGGGAATAGGGGATCTAGCCATCACTCCCTTGTCATGGACAGATCACGCTCTCCTTCAGCTTTCCAATCGCTACACCTCACCGCGGGGAGGCGGAACCGGATACTCCTATATGGTTCTGCCCCAGGCTTCTAATGGACCCGGAAAGGTTCCAGAGGGAGCTTGGGCCAATTCCTGTGATCCTGCCTCGTGACTCGCATGAGGACCTAGTGGCTGCATGGTTAAGTGCGGCTGCAGGGGCCTTGGACCGAGTCGTGCCCTTGTGGCCTCTCTTGCGGCGACGAATCACCCAGGCTCCCTGGTTTACTGAGGAGCTTCGGGGGATGAAGCGCCGCAAGAGATGCCTATAGAGCAGATGGAGATCCTCTCGCTCCGAAGCTGACCGACCACTAGTGAGAACCCATATTAGGGCTTACTTAGTGGCGATAAGGGTGGCCAAACGTGAGTATTGTGCCACCCTTATTGCATCCGCAGATAACCGCCCTGCCGCCCTGTTTGGGGTGACCCGCTCCCTCCTTCATCAGAGGCCGCGGGAAGCCCCTTTGCAAGGGCGAGCAGAGGAATTTGGGATTTATCTGCAGGAGAAAATCACTCGGATTCGGAATGAGCTACCCTCCATTGACAGTGGTCCTGTCGGACTGTCCGAGACTAGTCTTGAAGCTCCTTCTTGGGAGGAGTTTAACTTTGTTATCACCGAGGATATGGACAGGTTGTCAAGGAAACTTAGGGCGACCACATGTTTATTGGACCCGTGTCCCTCATGGCTTGTACTGGCATCCTGGGAGACGACACGAGGCTGGCTCCAGGGCATTGTCAACGCATCTTTGAGTGAGGGGTCCTTACCTGCCGTCTTGAAAGAGGCGGTAGTGAGGCCCCTCCTCAAGAAGCCGTCCCTGGACCCAGCTTTATTAGAGAACTATCGTCTGGTCTCCAACCTTCACTTTTTGGTGAAGGTTGTTGAGAGTGTGGTAGCCCAACAGTTTCCGCGACACCTGGAGGAAGTTGATTATCTAGACCCGTGCCAGTCCGGCTTCCGACCCGGTCACAGCACCGAAACAGCATTGGTCGCATTGGTTGATGATCTCTGGAGGGCGCGGGATAGAGGTTATTCCTCTATCCTAGTCCTATTAGACCTCTCGGCGGCTTTTGATACCATCGACCATGGTATCCTATTGCACTGACTGGGGGGGTTGGGGCTGGGAGGCACCGTTTTGCGGTGGTTCTCGTCCTACCTCTCTGGTCGGTCGCAATATGTGTTGACGGGAGGGCAGAGGTTGACCTCGAGGCCTCTCTTATGTGGGGTTCCTCAGGGGTCGGTCCTCTCGCCCCTCCTTTTCAACACATATATGAAGCCGCTGGGTGAGATCATCCGTGGTTTTGGGGTGGAGTACCACCTGTACGCTGATGACACTCAGCTGTACATATCCACCCCAAACCACCCCAACGATGCCGCCGAAGTGCTGTCCCAGTGTTTGGAAGCCGTACGGATCTGGATGGGTGGTAACAAACTCAAGCTCAACCCTGGCAAGACTGAGTGGCTGTGGTTTCCGGCACCCCGGTTCAGCCAGATTACTCCAACTCTGGCCATTGGGGGCGAAACACTGGCCCCCGTGGAGAGGGTGCGCAATTTGGGTGTCCTCCTGGATTCCCGGCTGTCCATGGAGGACCATGTGGCAGCCGTGACCAGGGGGGCGTTTCATTAGGTACGCCTGATGCGCCAATTGCGCCCCTTACTGGACCGGGCTGCCCTTCGCACAGTCACTCAAGCTCTCGTGACGTCCCGACTCGACCACTGTAATGCTCTCTACATGGGGCTTCCCTTGAGGTGCACTCGAAAGCTACAGCTAGTCCAAAACGCAGCCGCGCGGGTGATAATGGGAGCCACTAGATGCTCCCACATAACACCGATCCTGCGCGAGCTGCATTGGCTTCCTGTGGCCTTTCGAGTGCGCTTCAAGGTTTTGACGACCATCTTCAAAGCGCTCCATGGCTCGGGGCCTAGTTATATGCGAGACCACCTCCTGCCCCATACATCCCTTAGACCGATACGCTCCCACAGAGAGGGCCTTCTCAGGGTGCCGTCGGCCGGACAATGCCGACTGGCGACACCCAGGGGAAGAGCCTTCTCTGTGGCGGGTCCAGCCCTCTGGAATGACCTACCCCCTGAATTACGTACCATCACCGACCTCCGCCTCTTCCGCCAATGTCTTAAGACATATTTGTTTCAACAAGCCGGCCCAGCCTAACCTCCCATGGGGACTTTTAGGTAGTTTTAAATTGGGTTTTTAAAATTTGGTTTTAGCGCAGGATAGGATTATTTAATAGTTTTTTATATTATATTTATTGTATTTTGTATGTCTTTTAAATTTCCTGTGCGCCGCCCTGGGTCCTCTGTGGAGAAGGGCGGGATATAAATTTAAATAAATAAATTTGGTTTTCTGTCTCATGTGCAAAAATAATTTCAGCTTGTTTATGAAGGATTTAGAGGAACCAAAGGAATTAAAGTGTCTCTCTGAACCCATTGTTCAAAATTTTGATATGCTGGTTTCTCTGAAGGCTCAGGTTGGCTTCTTTGAGAGTCTCCCACAATTATCTGAGTGTTTCTCTTGGTGGCATTCTCAGAAATTTATCTGCTCTACATGCACGTGGATGCTCAGACATGTCAAGGCCATGTCAAGCTTTCATGGAGATACATAATCTAAATGTATCTATAGAAGATAATATATATAACTCAAGGTTGAACTGTTTTGTACAGATGTAGTTAGGGGTGTTGGCTGCACTGCCTTAGAGAGAAACCTGGTATGTCTGTGAAAATGTTTGGTAGTGATGAGTACTGGGACAACCCAAGAAGACCTAAGGGTATCAAACCCGACACATTACGTTGCCATCACATGACATAGCGTGACTGTTTTCCCTTCATGGAGCTGGGGTGAATGTGACCTGCACATGACGCATCCAGCCCTTAGGTCACTAGTTTGACACCCCTGACCTAAGAGTTAGGAGAAGAACCTACAGCCTTAGACAATCATGTTTCTCCTCTTTTTTCTCCTACATATTTCTCCTGTACTTTCCTCATACAATTTTTTTCTTGCCCACTCCTTTCAGTGACAGTAATAGTATCCCTTATTTTCTGTCTGCCCAACTAGCCCCATATAGATATCATTCTGATTGGGCCCTAGACATGAAGTTTCTGCATAGAACTATTTCACACAGAGGCGTAGCGTGGGGGGTGCAGCGGGGGCCGGCCGCACCGGGCGCAACATCTGGGGGGGCGCCGTCGGATCTTCCTGCACCCCTCCTCTCCCCCCTTCCCGTTTGTCGCTTCCCCGCCGCTCCGCATGCTGCGCCCTCCCCGTCCTCGATGCCGCTGCTTCCCCCCGGGGGAGGGCTAGAAAGGCGCCGAGAAGGATGAGTGAAGGGGTCGCCTCGCCGCCGGGTGCCGCAGCCGCTGCCAAGGAGGGGGCGGCGGCGGGCGGGGGCCCTGCGGCGGGCGATGGAGGGCCCGAGGCAGCGGGGCGGGAGGTGCGCTGCGGCGACTGCCTAGTGTGGAACCGACAGCAGACGTGGCTCTGCGTCGTGCCCCTCTTCATCGGCTTCGTGGGCCTGGGGCTCAGCCTGATGCTGCTCAAGTGGATCGTGGTGGGGTCCGTGCAAGAGTACCTGCCCACCGAGCTCATGGATTCCAAAGGCATCGAGCAGGACCCCTTCTTCCTTTCAAGCAGCCCACCACGCCGCCCAAGAGCGGGGAGCTCACCGCCTTGCCCGGCACCGCCGCCGCCGCCGCTGCCGCCGCTTCTCAGATGCCCAACCAGATCAGTACCCGGCTCACCACCATGACCAAGGCGCCTACCCGCTTCCCGGTCACCCAGGGCCCCGTCCGGGTCGTCCCGCCGCGCTCCACCAGGGGGCGCAAATTACTTGCCTTGCCCCGGGTGCTGACAACCCACGCTACGCCACTGATTTCACAATGTGCTGGTTTGAGGACCCTCTTGGACTGCTGTGCAGCGAGCAGACAGTCAAGGCAAGTGCCTCCTCCCATGGGTTGCTCAATGAAATGGTTACTCTGGCATTAAAGGGTAGCCCTATTTCAGCACAAATGCCAGCGTACATCTGAAATGACTCGTTCATTGCCTCCTGGAAGAGCCTTCGAAGAGCCTAGTAGGTTTAACTCACTGAGGATTTCTTCACTAGCGATTTATCGAATTGTCCAATCATAGAGTCACTCAGTGACATACCAGCAGAGTGATGGCTGGGTGACATTGTAAGTTGCTGATGTGGAACTCTTGGTTCAAAAGCCTCTTCCCATCCAATCTTTCAGGGTGGAATAAAAGCTTTATGACTTTTTCAGGTCTGGAAAGCAAAGGAAGGCTGAAGTAATATCATAAGCACAGTTGTGAAGCAGTCATTTAACCACCGAGTTGCCAGCTTGATTGTGGTTGCTAAACAAGGGCTTCCTCTGCTGTGATCTTGAGTTTAAAATGTTCCCATTTGTGGGTAGGGCAGAAAGCTATGGACATTTGCAAATTGCAACATATGATAATTATTGCTATGGTGATATAGTCTCTTTTCCCCCACTGCCATATACCTAATGTGCAAATGGTCTTTAGGGATTTGATTCCAAGAATAACTTGAGAACTAGTAGGTTGAACTATTGGGGGGGGGAAGAAATCTCCCCTCCCATCGATGTTTTGTTTCTGTAAAGTATCTCTGTCATCACATTTACTGTTTATTTTCTCACTTTGTTCAGTTCCAGGCAGCCCATCTGATATAATTTAACAGCTAGACAAGAAGGAAATCATATTTATTGAGTGAGTAAAGTGAGCAGTTCCCTCTCTTACACCAGGTTTACAAGCTCACAAAACCTTATAGGCACCCTCTTGGGAGGTTAAGCTTCTCGTAGTTGATCATAGTATAAAGCAGATTTTTTTTAGCAATATGTAGCACAATCATAAAAATACCTGGTTCGGTTTAGTTGAAGTCTAGTCATATTAATGTGCACACTTGCAATTAGATCTCCTGGGATCCCCTAAGTGATTGTTCTTCAGTTAGTCATTTCTTTAGCAGATTTTGGAATGATTTTGAAAGCAATGCATTCTCAAATGTAAGAAGGTTAGGCACAACAACCTAACCTTCTTACAAAGATATTGCAGAATAGAGGGAGAATTCACAACATTTCAGGATAATGGCCTATTAACACCTGCAACGAATTATCTTTAGCTAAAAGCACTGCAATGACCTCAACTCAAAATGTCATCCCCCCCCCCCCCCTGCTTTGAATTAAAAAAGACACAAGGCTAGAAGCAAAAATTGGAATTTGGGAAAACAGTCCACATGAAATATCCAACAGGAAAAAATACTGGCAAAAGAATTCTTGCCTGAACATGTAGGGAGCATGTAGTGTAGTGGTTTAATTAAGTACTGATGCTACAGAAACTATATTAATGACTTCTATGTTTATACCCACTCTTTTCTTAAAATGAATTGGTCTTGCTATAAATGGGACCTTTACTTCCTTCTACATGCTGAGTAATTACTCAGTACTTCATAGACTCATGTTGAATCAAATGTTGGTGAATTAGGTCACCGAAAGGTCACTCCCTTTCCCTACAGTTTGCATTCTAATTAGCTTGAGATCAACGAGCTGTTCATTTTTAAATAATGATAATATTATCCAATAGCCTCAGAGGCTCCAGAAACTAGAAACTCCAGCGCTCAAGGAACACATAGGTAAGACACAAAGTGTGTGACATTTTACTAAGAGTCTGCTACTAAAGGTCCTTGATTTTGTATGCAAGCTTGAAAATTCATTAGGAAAACTAAAGTCATATTTACTGAGAAGCTATTTCTATTGAGTAAAAACAGTGGGGTTTACTGGCTAGTAAGCATGTTCAGAATTGCAATTGGAGCATTTATTAAGATGTTTCCTATGTTGGTGGTGGGGAAAGGAGGAAGAAAATGCTGAGGTATTCTTATGAGATATTGTAAAGAATGAAGAAAAAACAAGAGTTCATAAAGTTTTTGAAAAACTGAACAGTTCTTGAGGTGGTTAACTGTCTGCCTTGACAGTAACATTTTCAATTGGATCAACTAAAGACCACATTACTTTGCCATCTGAGCCCATTTCCCTGCTGTATTTGTAACCAACACAGCTCAACAACTGTCTGACTCTACTATGTATCAAAGTCATGCAAACAAATTCAGAGAAAGAGGAGGAAGTGTCGTGTTTTGTGTAGAATACATGAACTGAACAGATTTTCCCCCTTTGCATGAAGCAAATTATACTGTATAAGTGCTCTGTTTACTTCTGTTAATCAATTATTGTTAACTTTCGTGTTGTTGCAAAATATATTTCTGAATAGACTTTACTCATCTGTCATCCCCTTCCTTCCTTCCTTCCTTCCTTCCTTCCTTCCTTCCTTCCTTCCTTCCTTCCTTCCTCCCTCCCTCCCTCCCTCCTCTGTGCATATAGGGAAGATGAAACATAACATCTCTGTGTTAATCCACTGAACAAAAGCAGAAACGGCATGATTGAAGTGGGAAGAAAGAGGCATAGAATGAATAAAAGAAGGGGAGAATTAATCTGCAGCCTCAGGCTCTTCTACCACTTCAGGGTCTTCAACTAATGAGTCCTCCCCAAGGAAAAGATGCACAAAAGGATTCTTCTCATCTGCTCTCCCAAGCAAAATCATCTGTACAATGCTGGAGTTTTCTAGTGATACTTAAAACAGACATGCACAGAAGTATTCAAAGAAAACATTTAGTGAGCGTTGTGCTAGTTGCTCATGTAACCAATGTAAAGAATTGGATAAATGATTTAGATATTCACACACTTGTGTCTCTGTGTGTGCATGTATGTGCACATTTGAATCAGCATGTGTGCTCCTTTGAATCAGCATTGATTTCTGGCAACTTCCTAGACAAGTAGGTATGTCTAGTTTAATGAAAAGAAGGACTAGGGGAGACATGATAGTAAGTGTCCCAATATCTCAGGGGTTGCCACAAAGAAGAGGGAGTCAAACTATTCTCCAAAGCACCTGAGGGCAGAACAAGAAGCAATGGGTGGAAACTAATCAAGAAGAGAAGCAACTTAGAACTGAGGAGAAATTTCCTGACAGAACAATTAATCAGTGGAACGGCTTGCCACCAGAATTTGTGAATGCCTCAACACTGCAAGTCTTCAAAAAGATGTTGGATAGCCATTTGTCTGAAATGGTATAGGGCTTCCTGCCTAGGCAGGGAGTTGGACTAGATGACCTCCAAGGTCCCTTCCAACTCTGCTATTGTATTGTATTAAGTCCCTTCTCAAGGTCTTTTTTGAAGTGACTTGCCCTTGCTTCCTTCCTAGGGCTGACAGATTGGCCCAAGGTCCCAAGGTTAGTACTCACCTTCTACCCGGGCAATCTCTTCACACATGACCTGAGGCACATGCATGTTGCTCCCAGCTGTTTTTCACCTAAACACTCAGGTATTTTTCAGAAGACGACTTTTATAGCAACTTCAAGCCTTGTTAGCATAGAAAATTGATTCTCAATATCCAAAAGCAACTATTCCTAACTTCTACAATTTGAAAACTCTGCTATAATGCTGGTGTTGTATTTATGAGACCTAGATTGACATTTCCAACCATGAGACTGATCTGATGACCTTGGTTTAGTCACCATCCCTCAGCAAAATCTACTTCATGGAATGTATGAGAAATGTATAACAAGAATTTGTCTCTGTCCAATCATTATATGTTTATACTAATAATCCATATTCCACATCTCTCTGGTAAGGAGAAATTTATTACAAAAATCATGTTGGATTTCTTAAGAATGTCCAATTCATCTCTCTTCCATTCCAGGATTTCCTTATAGGAAAACCTTTTTGGTGTAGGATTGGAATGAATATGGTTCCTGACTTTTTTTGCATGGAAATCTGTCTTTCAGTGAGGATCCATTATGAAACTTTGAGAAACAAAATCAGGCCAGAGTAATGTCTCTAGTCTTTTCAAAGGATTTTTGTTGTCCAGGTCAAATGACTTTCAACTTGCAGAAACCATCTACAAAGGTATCAATACAAATATACTTGTAAATGATACAAAGTAAGAGGCCAACTTTATTTTGCATTGGCTTGACCTTGCCTCATGGATTGTGTCCAAACTAGGAACTTAGTTATATGAAGGGAGAATGAAAGAAATGAGAAGAAGATATCTTGAGAAGATACCTTGAGAAGAAGATATCAAAGTTCTTTTCAAGTGCAGCAAAAGGACATCAGGTCGACTTCACTTCCGGTTTCTGAAGGCGACGGACGTGCTTCGCGCTTCGTCTGCCGCTTGCTGTATCGGTGGGCTCCTTAGGGAGCACAGGAGGTTCTGAAGGAATCTCCTGCCGTAAGGGTGGCTCACTGGGAGCCCCCAATCTGGCGGCAGCTGGTGGGGTGCTCTCAGCCTCACCCAGGAGCTGGTGAGCAGAAAGGGGGGCAAACTTTGCCTCTTCGCCGGATGGATCCTGGGAACAACAAACAGAATGGAAATAGCTGAAATGCTGGAGATGGAGGGCGCTCCCTAATCTTGGGTTGCTGATGAAGGATAAGCGATAGGACACTGTGAGTTCCTGTTCAATCAATTTTAAACGGAGATTGGAGGGGGGAGTTTTCTTGTTTAACCCCCCCCTTGGATGAAGCGGCAATCAAATGATCTCTCTCCATTGGAATGGAGAGAGGAAAAGGACTAACATGCTATTGGAATTAACTATGGAAAAGAATTTTATCGTATCGCAATTGCAACAATTTGTTGAGAAGTTCTTTTAACAAAAAAGTAAAATGGAACTTTTACTTTTCTTCCTGTTAGAAGGCGGGGCAAGATGGCTTCTCTTTGTTCTCTGCTTATAACTCCTTTGCATTAGTGAAGTTTTTCTCTCCATAACTACCATTGAAGAATTTGAAACTTTTACTTTTAACATTTCTTCCTGAGGCTCGCCAGTCTCTCCCAATACGTGGACTCCTGGATGTGGACTGCAAAGTTTTCCTTTCTTTTTCTTAAGCAAACTCTTAAGACTGGACTCTCATTTGGATTACTCCGATACCTCAGACTGTCTTGGTCATCCGTTTCTCCGGCGCCATTTTTTTACCAACTTAGAACTGAGGCAATGGCTTTTAGAAAACTGCCATTGGGAAAGTCAGCTTCCCCCCCGTCCTCAGCTGTCTCCAGCCCAACTACACAGCTGAAGATTTCTTCACTACTACAGAAAGAAACTGCTGGAGAGACCTGTCAGTTAAAGAGATGTTTCGGGAAAATATGAAAAACGTGAATGAATTGCGGAAAGAAATGACAGAATTAAAATTAGAGCTCAGGGAAATGCAATGAAGCACAATGGAGAATAAACAAAAAATTGTGGCATTAGGGGGGGGGCGGCTGAGATGGGGGAAGAGGTTAAGGAAATCCGAAAGGGGAGTCTAGAATTAGGAGCTCACATGACCAAAATTGAATTTGAAAGAATGTCTTTTTTTCTTAGGTTCCAGAATATACCAGAGTCAGAAAATGAGGATCTTAAAGAAGTTATGAGTACAATGTTAGCAGAATACCTTAAAAGAGATAAGAAGCAACTCTGGTGGGATATGGATCTGGGTTATAGAATTAACTCAGCGTATGCTAGGATGCATAATGTACCAAGAGAAGTTCATGTTAAATTTCTTAGGAGATCCACAAGGGATGAGATATTGAGGGCCCAACGGGATGGAATTTTAAAGTATCAAGATAAAGAAATAATCATTTTGAAACAAATTCCAAAAAAATTTAGAGAAATAAGAAGGAAATATTCCTTCTTGTCTAAGAAATTATACAAAAAGGGAATTTGGTTCAAGTGGTTATTGCCAGAGGGAATGCTGATCTTCTGGGAGGGGGGTAGAGTAAGAGTTAAAACATTAAGCGAGGCGGAGGCCTTTATTAAAAAACATTCTTCCATTCTAGGGGACGAAGATGGGGGAACAAAGGGAGCGACGGCCCCACCTGGTGACAGGGAAGAAGAGTCAATAACGAAAAGACTTAGATCTATAAAAAAGATTGATAAAATGATTTTATTGGAAATCTTATTGTAATTGTCGATACAAGATAAAATGGCAAAGAAAAAGATGATTGAATGTATGGACTGTACAATGTAATCTTCATATATGCCTATCCTTTATTCTTAAAATTGTAAACTTATGAAGTTTTTTGGGAGGGCCAACATCAACGGCATGGGAGCTACCAAAATGTTATACTTACCCTATACCTTTTCCCTATATGTATTTTGAAACCAATAAAAAAAATATTTAAAAAAAGGACATCAGGTCAAAACCTATTTTTTATCACCCCTGAGTGCAGGACACAATATATGGCCTTAAATAAAGGGAGGCAGAGTCTTACTGAAAATTAGGAAAAATTCCCTAAAGATGGATAGCAATTCAGTAGTGCAACCAATTACTAAGGGAGATGGTGAGCTCCCTTTTGCTGGTTGGGTTCAAGTAAAAATTGGACATCTATCTGTAAGGCATAATTTAATTTGAATTCTTACACTGAACAGGGGTTGGACTCAATGGTTGCACATCAAATGTTCCTTCCAACTGATGATCTTCTAGCATTCTTGTCTGTACCTGAATGTAACAGCTCTGGTCAGCATAGGTGATGCACAGAGCCTGTCTTTGCATTTGTCATCATCTCTCATCTTTCAGCATCCGCTCTCTAATGATAGGTCTAGCTATCAAGCTGTCAAGCCAGGTCATTAAAGCTGATATAAAAGATAGGTACTACTGCTATTATTCTGGACTGAGCAGAAGATTCTGCTTTCTGTAGCTACTTTCAGAGTCTCATAGTATCAGTGCTGCCTCTTTGCCACCAATGCTGTTTTATAATTCAGATCTCAATATTCTCTAAGGCAGTTTGAAATGAAATATGATAGCTGATCTACAATCATCAGATAATGAACCTGATCTCTCTCTCTCTCTCTCTCTCTCTCTTTCTATCCATCCATCCATCCATCCATCCATCCATCCATCCATCCATCCATCCATCTTTGCATTTGTAAATTTTTAAAGAAACTGTTCCTTTGCAAAACCAGCATAATTAGTAAAAATAGTTTTTTCTTGCTTTAGGAAAAATTCATCTGCTGCCTGCTTAGCTATGTTATTAATCCTTAAAGAGGGAGAAATAATCAGAGGATATTCAAGCCATTGCACTTTTACAAAGACAGACAACGGATAAACCCATACAGCTGTGTGAGTGGAAGGCTTGGCAGGGTATTAAGATAAACTCTTTCTCAATAGCTCATCATAAATATTCCCATTTACTAATGCCAGTTTCCCATTGTGACATGTTGTCTACTGTTCTCAGCTGCTTTGGCTCTCATTCAATGTGTGGTTGTTCTGCAGCTTGTGAATCTGGTTGTCATCTGTCTCTTTGCTGAGGCGCTGAACCATCCATCATCTTTATGTTCAAAATGATCAAGAGGTACCTGAGTGATTTCCATGTTTTTTTGGTTGAAATCATGTTTAATGAATCACAGAACTCATTGCTGCCTGCCTGCAGCTGTCTAGAGAAACCCAGTTTGCAGGCATAAAGTAGAATATTTGCACTTTTGAAGAATAGCGTATTGAATACAGGCTCATTACCACTGGGGAGATACTGCTAAAATCGAAGGTCTGGAATCTATAGATGATGGATGGCCCTTGGAGAAGCTATATCTTGAGAACATATTTTTTTTAAAATAGCACCATAAAAGTCTACAGACTGGAATGTAGATCTGTAGATAGTGGAAATATTTTTGAGCTTTTGGTTTTTGTTCTGATATGTGGAAAATGTGTTGGAAGTAAACACAGTAAAGCACCTAACGTGTAAGGTCATAATGGTTGTGTCCCACTATGTCTATGTCTTCTGTCTTTTCTTAACCAACCTTCTCATACTTAGTGAAAAAGTCTGAAGAGGATTATCTGTACATAAGAAATTTATAACATTCTGTGTTATCATAGATTCTGATTTATTAGAGGCGTGGTGGCTCAGTGGCTTTATGATGCTGGAGATAGTTTTTGCCTCAGTGGTTTGAGTCCTAACACTGTGTGGCAGGGTCATTTGCCTCAGCTTCTGCCCATCTAGCAGTTCAAAAGCATATTCTATGTGAGTAGATAAATAGGTACCATTTTGATGGGGAAACGAGCTGGCACTTCATATGGTTGGAATCTTGCTGGTACTTGATCTTCCTGGTTGTGACGTCATTTGCAAGGTAACTTTGGGGAGGGAAAGCCGCTTGACTTTCTTTCTCATTTGGAGCTAGCTCACTCCCTGTGGTGCACCTTGGAAAGAACACGCATGTGAACCAAACAGTGCTAGCAATCTTAGGCAGCCAAACTACTATTTTGAATTTACATTGTAGTCTCCTGGCTAATGTAACACCACCATATTTATTGATTTATTTGATTGATATTGCTGACTATTCGCACATGGCGACACAAGGCAGGTTACAAAAAAAAATAAAAACATCATATAAAAACAATAACACTAATAAAAGAATCATATATAATAAATAAAATTATAATAATAAAATAACCCCCACCCCCACCACATATTGTACGAGCCATTTTATGTGTTCCATCCCACTCCACATTCTCCTGGCCTGCTGGTAGAACCAGGTCTTCAGTGCCTTCCGGAAGAGTGTTAGAGTTGGAGTCATTCTAATCTCTAGGGGAATGATGCTCCATATGCTATATAAATAATAAATAAATAAATATCAGAAGCGCTACGTTTGCATTTGAACACATACCACAATAGGCTTTCTTCCTAGGTGCAAGAAGTTTTGGGAGAGGAAGGAGTAAGGCGTGAGAATATCATGGTCAGAGCCATGAGTCATCATATCTTTGAGTCATGAACCATGAGTCATCATATCTTCATATCCATGAGTCATCATATCCTTTGGAGAGAAAAGTTCAGCAGGAGCAGCTTTCACACCTCCACTGCACCATGCTGTGGAAAGCAAAAACTGTTAAAAGGATGCAATTCTTGTCTCATTTTGTACTTGTTTAGCTTAAATAAAGAAGGAAAGTTGAACCAGCTAACTGAAGTGTGGAATAGATGGAAGTATCAATGGGATATGTGATTATAAATAGCTAATTGAAAGGGATATTAAAGAAGGGAGTTGAATCCTAACTGGCAATAGCTCTTTTAAATTACTCATACAATGATGGTGAGAGATGACACATTGGCTAGTCCAACTATTTCCATTAAATGTGTATAATGGGATGCTACAGGATTAAGTTTGTAGCATGCACTTACAGGTGGAAAAGGTCGTTTATTGCAGATTGTGTTTTCAATATTTATTCTGTCTTGATTATTAAGCTGCAGAGAAACTGGAAAAGAAAGATGCCTGGACAGGAACAGAGGAAATGGAGACATGAGCAGCTGAGGCTGAACCATAAAGCACGTGTTCTGTTTGCCAAAAGCCCCAGGTCCAATCCCTCCAAATTCTAGAAAAAATAAAATCTGGCTTGAAATCCATTGAGAGCTATTGCCATCCAGCATGAACTATACTGAGTTAGATAAACGAATGATCTACCTTAGCCCAAAGCAGTTTGGGGGGTTACGAGTTGAATTGGGCATTGTAAACCACATTGGTTTCAGTAGAATAGGAAAGTTTGTGCTGGCATTTTCCTCAGTGGGATCTTCCTTCTTTTTAGGAGGATTTCACCCTCCCAATTTGGAGGGAAAATATGCTGATCCTTGTTTTCAATGTATAAGACAATGGAGGGAAGAAATAGAAATTTAAACAATGCTTTTCTTCTCTTGTAAAGTAACTGGGAGACTGGTTGGATGCTTAGTGTAGTTTCATGGGGGGTTAGTAGGGGTGGAGAACCCAAACCCCAACATCTGGGAGTTTGCCAGGCCCTCCTGTGTGCCATTCCTTTTTTTCCTGCTCCGGTTAATCCCTCACTATCATCCGCTATTGAATGAACATAAAGGAACCATCCTGGGAATTCAGCTACAGCCCTCTGTTCATCCACAGATAAAACTGGAGGCAAAATCAAAAGCATTGCAGGTACTTTTAAAGGCTTCTTTTGCTTCCCTTTTATTGTATTCTGATGTTCCATTCAAAAGGGCTAAGCTCGCTTTACGTTTTGGGCACCGCAATTCAGTCACGGAATGAAGCTTTTTGTGCCATGTCCATGCGAGTAGTTTACCTAATCCAAAATCAATGGAGAGGAAGATGGACATCAAGAACAGTATTTGTGTAAAATGCCCAGCATTTCTTTCAGGAAATTATAAATTGCCTACATGGTATTTGCAGCTCTTTGGTATTTGCATTTTATAATTGTTTCTATTAAACAGTCGTGGTGTGGTTCTGAAAAGAGGATTAAAATGAGCAGAATTCCAATTAGCTGTGTGGCTATTACTCAGCAGCTGATGGATGAGTTTTATCCCTGGTCGAGTTCTAATTTCTATTCTCATTTGATGCTCCCTGTTTGCAGTTATTTGTGCCACTATTTAGGGACTGCTTAACTCATTTTATGGTAGACTTGATTTGCCGTTCAACACAAACAGCTGGCCTCTGATTTTGGCCCTCAAAAGGTCCTGTGACATTTTGCTTTCCATAGGGCCCATAGAAATATTAAGTTAAAATTACACAACTTATTGGCCAGGATTCCAAAATAAATAGAACATTGCCAAATACTTTCAGTGCATGTAGCTTCCTGAATCATTTTCTTGGCCCCTAGAATAATTTCTTTAAAATTGTGGGCATAGTTTCTTGTCATTGTGAACTAAAAGATGTTCAAGAAGCTCAAATAGGTTTAATGTAGATTTAAATAAAATAATATTAAAGTAATATTTTTCAATGATTCTCAAACACTTTTCACCAAATTCCATCTGCAGTGCTATTGAAGGACCCAAATACATGAACATGTAAACGAGTCAAGAAGCTGTCAAAAGATTATCTATCCCCGTTCCACAAAGCAACTTGTCAATCTTGGTTGAAGTTGAACAGCTAAGTAGGGTCAGATCTGGCCAATACTTAGTGGGAGTCCACAACACAATATCAGGACAGTAAACTAGGCTAGAAAAATTTGCAACAAGGCAATGTGAGTTCTTTGGGAAGGTGCAGACACAGTTTAAGGGAATGTGTTTATTTTTTAAAATAGAGTCTTTGTTAAAAATAAAGTTTTATTGTGGATTTCTGAAGGAAGAAATGGTGTATTGAAAATAGCTCCGAAAATAGCCGAGCTGATAATCATAGTGAAGTACAAAGAGCTGGTGAGTAGACTGGCTATTTGAACCTCTCCAGACAAAGACAGAACAAGAGATTCTCCAAGGGTATTCCAGGGAGTTACTCCTGATGAGAAGACCACAAGACAGTGATTTGTTGGGTTTTGAATACTGTGAGATAATCCATTTTTGCTGTCATGCCCCTGTTGGAGCCTGAATCTGTGGAGGAGGGTGGATCGGAGCTGGGGTGATGGAAGTCAAGGGACAGCTTCATTGCCTTTGGAGGAACACAGGGAGAAGGAGCAAGACCAGGCAGCCCCAGGCCTCTCGGGCTTGTGACAGCTTGCCAGCAGGGTGGAATGGGGGGAGGGGCAAGATGACCGAGAGAGGGTAGGCAGTGGAGATGAAGAACAATGGAGCTCAGGTGATGAGCAACAACTGCCCCCTTCTGATCCCTGAGCATGGAGAGTAGAGAGGAAGCAGGAACAGCGCAGGCTTACCTGAAGACTGGGGAGGTGATCACCCTATCCCTCTTCATAATAATAATAATAATTATTATTATTGTGAACTAAGCCCTGAGGTAAATGAGGAGACAAGGTTGCTGCAACTACGGTTTATTTAACATTAACACAAACAACCAATGAACGAACTGACAGCCCTTTTATACTCAGCTGTCAAAAAAACTTAGCCAATGACAAGACCCTAAAACTCCCGCCAAACTGCGGCTGCATCAGAACCAATCCGCGCTCGCTTTGGATTTGACTGACTTGCCAGCCGTGGTCATGGTAACACAACACTCCTTCCCCCTGGTTTGCGCAGACGTAGTCTTCAAGGTAGGCGGGTCTTTGCCGCGCTCTTACCGAGCGTCTAAGTTCTGGAATGGTCGCACTGACTCCCCCTCCGCTGGGGACGATGGTTGGACCAGGCCTTCCGCATAATAATAATAACAACAACAGCAACAATAATAATAATCATCATCACCATCTTTATTGTCATTGTACTAAAATTACAATGAAATTGATTTTAACTTCACTGGTGTAAAATTATAACAGAAACAAAAAAAAGAGAAAAGAAAAAAGAAAAAACTAGCATGTGCATGGAGTGATTGCGGTTGAGTTTAAAAGTCTCACAGCCCAAGGATAGAAGCTATCTTTAAACCTGTTTGTTCGGCTGGCTATACTTTGATATCTTCTGCCTGATGGTAGAAGTGCAAAGAGATACCAACCAGGGTGTGAATCATCTATGAGAATCTTCCTTGCTCTGCTAAAGCAGCGAGATCTGGCGATGTTATCCAGTGATGTCAGAGGGCAACCGATGGTTTCTTGTGCCAAAGTGATCACTCTCTGTAGTGCCTACAGAGGCACACCCGGGCACTAAGACTTAAGGAGATGCTGTTGCCAACGTCTGAAGTTTGCAGGACTTTTTGCCTTGTTCCTTTGCCTTGCTGGATTTCTTGCTTTGAAGCTATTGTGCTAACAGCATTTTGCTGGACTCTTCACAGCTGGAGGCAGTGTGTGAGCACTTTGCTCTGGGACTTGCCAGAAATGTGAGAGCATTTGGGGGAAAGTTGGAGCAATAACGGGAAGTTTTGAACTATCAGGTGGCTGTGTTGCCTTTATGCCTGATCATATTTATGTCATCACATTTGCTGAAATTACAGTCAGTGCCATTAAAAGTACACTATATATAAATACTTCCTTTTCTAATTGCATTTGGAAATTATATATTAACTATTTTTCAGAATGATGCAAAGTATTATAAAACTGGAAATATTGAAGGATACTTTAAAAAAATGAAATTGAACATTAATATCAACAATGTCAATAGGGATGTTTGCTTCTATCGATAGACTATATCCGTAAGGTATTTTGGAAGAAATGGCACAAGAATATCTGAGAAGTTGGAGATAGAACTGACATGGAAAGTGGATCTACCTGGATGATGTTTCATTGGACTTACAAAAGAAATTGGTTGATGCATGAAAAATCAAAAGCGAATTACAAATAATAAACCAAGAGAATGACCTGGATAATTCTTTTATATTGGATTTACAAAAAAGGTATGCTAGAGGTTGGATGAATCTTGTGAGAAGAGTTAAAAAAGAAATGAAATTACCTAAATGGACTAAAGATTGTTAGAAGAAAATAAAGTTGGCCTACTTGATCAAGTTTAAAATAGATATATTTTATTTCTTGAAACCCTTAATAAACTTTTGTTGACATCAATATTGGAAAAAAAACGCTTTATGGATTTGTTTAAAGGTAAGAGATAGAGAGGTCATTGTTTATAAATTAAGAAGAGGTGAAAAGTTACTTAAATTGTTTATAGTGATGAAGGTTGGAAGTCACTTCTCTGAGGGAGGCGGGGTGGGTGGATTAAAGGTAAAGGTTCCCCTTGTACATATGTGCTAGTCATTCCCATAGGGGTGGTGGTGCTTATTTCCATTTCAAAGCTGAAGAGCCAGCGCTATCTGAAGACGTTCTCTGTGGTCATGTGGCTAGACGCCAAAGGTGGTTCCTATTTTTCTTCTTGCATTTTTTACATGCTTTCAAACTGCTAGGTTGGCAAAAGCTGGGACAAATAATGGGAGCTCATTCCATTACGAAGCACTTGGGATTCGAACCGCTGAACTGCTGACCTTTCTGGTTGACAAGCTCAGCGTCTTTGCCACTGAGCCACCAATCCCTTAGAGTGGGTTAAGAAATATGAAACATAAATTAAAATATTTTTTTCTTTTTCTTTACTGTATTTGTATCTTTCTTGTTTCCCATTCTCTACTTTTTTTCTTTTTCTTTTGCACTTTTTACTCTATTATTTCTTTCTTTTAGTTTGTACCAGTTTTAACTATCGCAATTATAAATTCTAATAAAATTGATTTGTATGGTTATGATTTCTTTGGCTGGGGTGATTTTGAGTTGCATTTGGATTAGGAAGATCCAACTTCCATTTTTCCTTCCACTCGGAACAGTCATTATTTTTCACTGTTACTACGTGTCAGAACTATCATCAAGACGGCACGCTAGCCTCTCCTGCCTAAGAGCATCTGCAACTTTTTCATCCCAATGAAAGTCCTGACAAGTAGTAATGGAGAGAGATAATTAATGACTCAAAGTTAGCCAATATGCTTCAGGGCTAATAGAAGAACCATAGAAACTGGCTGGGGCCTTTTAAAGGAAAGGCAAAATACATAACATACATCATCCTATCATGCTTTTATCATCCTATCAAATCTCCTTCATCAGCAGAGCACCATTAACATGCTGAAGTAGGACCCTGACTTAATTTCCTATCTTTGAGGAGACCTGGACAAAGAGCATCCAGAAATCAATATTGCAAGGCAGCTGCTAAGAGGGACACCATGAAGCCAGCGTAGTAAAAAATTAAAAAAAAAGCAATAAGCTTCTGATTCCTGCCTCTTTACGTGACTTCTCTTTCTGAATCAAGAGGCAAGAGGGGAGTAAGTGAGCAATGTAGGAGAGGAGACAGATCCATAACTATTAGGTCTGGGCAATGGGTCTGATGCAGAGTTGGTATTCAGCCAGTTCTGACAGGTTCTGGAGAACCGGTAGTGGAAATTTTGAGTAGTTCAGAGAACCAGCAAATAGGCTGCCCTGCTCTTGCTGCATCACAGCAGAGCTTCTTTTGTTGCCCTGAACAGGAGAACGGAGGTGGAAAGCAGGTTAGTGGGGTGGGAAGGGAATGGGGATTTTGCAATAACCTTCCCCTGCCATGCCCACCAAGTTACGCCCACCAAACCACACCACGCCCACCTAGCCACACTCACGGAACTGATAGTAAAAGTTTTTGAATCCCACCACTGGTCTGATGGCTTTCCAAAAACCTGGCTGACACTGAAAACTCCCTATTTACCACTTTTTATTTTTTTTTAGATTTTATTCAATTTGTATCCCGCCCTTCTCCAAAAGGACCCAGGGCGGCGCACAGGAATTTAAAATAACATACAAAAGTAATACAAATATATTGATAATTAAAACAGCAACAATACAGACTGCATGGCAAAATTTGTGCAACCCAATGATAATTGTCTTTTGACTTGTACATAATTCTGGGGAGGGCAAATTGGGCTGATTCCCTTCCATATGAGATTTGCAGAAATCATTAAGCAACTTTATATTATGGCCCATTAGGTATAGATGAACATCAGCGGTTTCCCTGCATTGGAAGAAGTGCTATTATGCTGCAGCGCTCAAAGCAACCTGGACTATGTTTACTATATTCTGCTTCTGCCACATTCACACAGATTTTTCTTTACTCTTTATGCCAATTGCTTGAATAGAACTAGATATTTTTCTAAAATGCTCTGTTAAGACTAGAAGGAGATCCAGCTTCAGGAGGTTATTCTGTTTGATTTATTCACAGGAAAAAAAATCCCCTCTTTCTTACTTTGGTTTTTTGAAAAGGAAAAACTGCACCTGGATTTTTGGATGAGAAACAGCTGCGGACTGGAGAAAGACCCTTTATTTTCCTGCTTGGAGGATCTAAACAAATCTTTCCTGTGCTGCTGTTAAGGAAGAGCAGAGGAAGTTTGACCAAAATGAAGCATCTTCCTAAACAAAAGAAGGGAAAATTTGATGATGGTGTGTGTGTTTTTTTTTTGAGTTTACTAAAATAACTTCTTGGGATGTGGTCAAGAGCAAGAGATCATTCCGTTTTCAAGAATGTATTTCAATAAAGTATATAATTAGCAAGTGCTGAGATTAGCTTTCAGTACTGATTGCAATAAATCAGGTTATCAATAATGCTCAAGTTGCACTGTTATACCTATTTTTCAGGAATACATTTCATTAACTCCTAAGACAATTAGCTCCATATATACTGTATATCTACTGAAGATCCCTATCAGTCTTTTACATCTTTATAAAAGGTCTTGGTATTGGGAAAAGAATGGCATCTGGAAAATCTAGGAGCTGCCATGCCAAAATTCATTGAGTTGTTTCCCCATGTATCATATTTTTCACACTATAAGATGCTCTGGATCATAAGACGCACCTAGCTTTTGGGGAGGAAAACAAGAAAAATAAAATCTGCTTCTGTCTCTCAGCAATTTGCCTCCTTGCAGCAAACAGCCCGGTCAGCTTCAGCACATCACAGATTTAACACAAGCAGCTGATTGGTGGTTGGATTGGTCTCCCGGAATACCGTTGATCAGCTGTTCCAGGCTGCGGGGATCATTGCTGCCTATAGCTGTCAATGCCCATCATTGCTGCTGCTTATTGCCACCTCCATGCACCCCTTTTTGGGCAACTGTGCACCCCATTTTTGGCCTCTGTGTGTTCTGTTTTTGGCCTCCATGTGCCCCATTTTCAGTCTCTGCGCATCCCATTTTTGGCCTCCACACGTCCTGTTTTTAGCCCATTCCAAGCAGTGGGTATCCTCACTATCGCTGCTGCCACCAACATTTGGCAAATGGGGCTTCGGGAATATTTGCTCTATATTTCCACCCACTTTTGGGTGCTCCAATTTTTCTCTTGCATAGCTGATTCTAGAGCTCTTTCGAGGATGTGTGCAGACTGTGTAACTCTCATTTCTTCCATTTTGTCCTTTCTTGATGGGTAAGAACATGGATTTGCTCCTTTCATTTGAGAAAACAGGCTTGATCTTAATACTAAAAGCAATATGAAAATGGAAGAATGTGGAACCCTGCTTAGGTACCCATAGGTTTAATTCACACTGTGGTTCTATATTAAAATATTTAACTGTGTTAATAAAAACCCTAATAATCTGATTCAAACAATGCAATACCCAGAGTCATATATACTCAAACTTAAACAAACCAATCACATTATGGCTTAGTATTAATTATGAATGACATTATTAACCCCATGACAAAAATGTGTTTTAGCATCAAGGAAATGAAGGAAGTCTGTTTCCCTGTGATTAGTGCCATCTTACAACCCTCCTTATCATATTTGAACATTAATGCTATGTACTTAGCATCAATAGTATTTAAATAGAGACTATATGGTCATGTATAAATTTGATAAGCAAATCTATTGGGGATGCTCTATAATTGACAAAGTCTTCAATAAGATGACTTTGAAAGTACCTTTTAACTTTTACCAATTCTATGATTCTTTGAGTCTCACATTTTCTCTTTTCTTTTTGACAGTAATCTGAAAATATTTGTTGCAATTCTTTATATGGGCTGTGTAGTAGAATGCTAGATAAGACATTTGAAATAACTTCACAACATGGACAATAAAAGTGGCCGATTAAATAAATAATGGTTGAATGCAATGAGTGAAAACAACTTTTCAGAATACAAGTACAACAGAAAAATATACAGCTTTTATAACCAGAGTCTGGGGTGTTGTGGAAGAAGATTTGAAATTTGTAACCAACAGGCTTAATTTGCTTTACTGTGCAAATCATTCCAGAATGTGGAATATATGATGCCTTGCAGAAATGCCAGAACATCAGGTTCTTTTTCCAAGGAAAATGTATATAAGAAATAAGAAGCTACTGATAGAACTAGAGAAACAGAACAGTTCAGATTTAGGAAGGGAGAGGAAAGGATAGATTTAACTTAACACAATGAATACGTTATAAGAATGGTAGGATTGAAAGGCATGATGGTTGGAATCCAAACTGCAAAGTGAACCTCTAATAATGTGAGATATTCAGGTGAGGCAACTGAGGCATCTGAAACAAGCTGAGCTTTTTGGCAAAATGTGTGTTATGATTCCAAATGAAAGCACAATCTCTTGCGTACTTGCATACAATGGTTTGATGCAAGCAGTTTTCCCCTTGCCTAATCTATGGACATCACTTTGCAGCCAAAAACAAAGAAGACTTAGCAACTCATTATAACAGTAAACACCTGGAATGTCCTGCTCTCACTAACCTCCTTCAGAAACCAAAACTCCTTTAGGATGTTGTAGTCCAGAACGAAAGGGCTCTAGTTTCCCCAAACTCTGTTTTGTTTTCAACTAGAGGTACAAGGCATTGAATCTGGGAGTATCTTCTAAATGCAGATTACTATTATTATTCTTATAAACTCTTCTCCCATATCAATGCAATGTGCTTACTTACATTAGGCATACAGTCTATCAATCTGATATGAGAATAATCCCCTTTCTAAAGATTATTTTTGCAGCCTACCTGGTAAAAATGGAAGGTTATCAAAAAAAACCCCAACAACTAGCAGCTTTCACCAGTTGACTGGTGAGAAGTTTGTCTTGTTTTTGTTTTGCTTGGCAGGTCATCACAGGTCTAAATCCAGGTAGAGACCAACCATGTTGGTTTCTGTTTTCACTATAGATTAGTAGATCTGCCTGCCATCAATTAAATTGGCTGCTTTGCCATCTTGGATGGTTTTATCTTAAATATGCAAGTAGTGAAAGAAGTGGGAAATGATTTTATGCAATTGAGATATGTAAATAGATGGCTCCAGAAAATAACTTATAAATAATGCTTGCTTTCCAAGCAATACTCTTCATCCTTTTCACATGCACAGCTGGATCTTCTCTCTCCCTTACAGGTAAATAATTTGTATACAAAATATTAGCAGTAGAGATGCTCAAGCGTCAGACAGAACTATTAGATTGAATAGATGCTGGCTAGTGATTTTATAACAAAGACAGTTGTTTGCAGAAAGCATAACAATTGAACCTTTAGACAAAAAGCATAAATTAATCCAGCTTGCTTTTTTTAAATGAAAACTTCCAATGGATTTGTCAGTTTTTGCTAAATAGGATTTGTCTGGAGCGAGTGTTCAAAAGGAAGAAACCCAGTGACTATTTTAAACCCGGTGACTATTTTAACATAAAATTGTAAAGAATACTGCAGAACTAAACATGTCTAGGCCAGGCAGTTAGATCTTTTGATGCTACATTTCTTAGGAGAAAAACTGATATTGATGAAATTTGCAGGAAGAAATGTGTTACTGAATTAAGAACTAAGTTCTTGGCCCTCCAGCATTCTTGTTATAAAATTGTTTCTCTTCTGAATGGCCAGGTATTGCCAATCAGTGCTCTGAAGCTGAAAACCATGAATATACTGCACGATTAAGTCAACTTGAAATAAACCCATTCTTTTTATGTCGCAATGGCTGGTTCTAAAACCAAACTGTTCTTTAGCTGAAACCTTTTCATGGTTTGGATTTTTGTAGAAACAAGCAACACACTGTATGCGATTGTTAGCTGGGATTTTCTTTTCTTCCTTTTTGTTTGTTGAAGAAGTGTTTCTTGCAGATAAAATTTGAATAATCTATGTGGTTTAATTTGAATAATTTATACACAAGGCATCACAGAGTTGTAATTGTAATTACAGTGTTCAGCTCAACAGCAGCACGTTTGAAGCTGAATGCTGATTGTGGCACATTTCTTATGCTCTGCAATTTCATTTTGTTTTTGGCAAGGTCTTTAGAGTGCTTGGTGTAGGCTTGGAGCCTTTGCCAAATTTGTTAAAGAAAGTTGGTCAAAGAGCTTTTCAAAGTCTTGTCTCTAGTTGCCCACTGCCACATTTGAAATCCAATTTTGTTTGCTTCCATCACATCATGAAAAATAAAGATGACTTTAAAAACTCAACCAACCACTCCTGATTGGTGAGAAGAAAGAATTTCTTGAGGAGAAGCAGCTGCTCTCATCAAGAATTTCCTGAAGCAACAAGCCTAGTGCATAAACAATATTGTATATGGATAATTGTGGAACAAAGTATGTTCTTTCTTATTTCTTTATTTGGTTGCTCCATGAAGATTAAAACTATGCTGCATTTGTGAAATTTCACAAATCCAGGGGTGAAATGCTATTGTACACCGCCCCGAGTCTCTTCGGAGAGAGGGGGCGGTCAATAAATCCAAATAAATAAATAAATAAATAAAATATTGGTTTGGACTGGTTCCCCCAAACCAGTAGTAAAAAATGCTACTGGTTTGGGCAAACTGGTATTTCTGATGATTAGTTGTGACACAAGATTTATATTAGCTAGAAAGAAGGATTTCCTGCTTTCTACTTACCTTTGCAGGCGAACTCAGAAGCAGGCTCCACCAACCTGCCCAGATGTCATCATGCCCATTTTTGATGCTCTGCATATGGGCGGAAGATTCTGCACATGTGCAGAGGTGGCATGTGCACTCACATTTGCAAACCGGTAGCGAAGGTAAGTAGATTTCACTCCTGACACAACCATTGCTTGAATTAAAAGGAAGGAATTATGTTGCATTGTCAAAGGGAATATTTCTCTCTCTATATATGTCCCTCTACCTACCTTCCTACCTACCTACTGTATTTCTCCCTTTCTCTATCCCTTTCTCTACCTACCTACTGTATTTCTCTCTATCCCTCTCTATCCCTCTCCTTACCTACCTACCTCATTGAGGAAGCGAAGGAAGGTAGGCGTCAGGTTGCAAAATCGCTTAACTTTTAATTAATATTTTTCAAACTTTTTGCTATGGGAGAAACATGTTTATTGCGCAGGCGCACTATACGCTGCCCGGGAGTGGCATGGTCAGAAGCCAAGCTACTTTTTTCGTGCACGCGCAATGCCACCTGTGAAAGCCTTGGCTAGAAACCCCAGGAGAAACGTCTTGAACAGCACACACACTTGAAAAGCAAGCACTTCCACCTCTCTCTCTCTTTTTTACTGGCCTCCTCGCCTCTCTCCTCATCGCTGGCTTCTGATCCTGGGGGGGGGAGGAGAGCCCTCCGACCTCCTCACCGCTGGTTTCTGATCTTGGGGGTGGGTGGTGGGAGGGAGGAGAGTGGCTTCAGGGATGGTGCCTCGCCCTCTGACCTCCTCGCCTCTCTCCTCGCCTCTGCCTTCTGATCCTGGGGGTGGGGTGGGAGGAGATCCCTCTGACCTCCTCGCCACTGGCTTCTGATCCTGGGGGTGGGTGGTGGGTGGGAGGAGAGCGGCTGCAGGGATGGTGCCTCACCCTCCTCCGATGACCTCGCCTCTCTCCTTGCCGCTGCCTTCTGATCCCGGGGGGGGGGGCAGGAAAGCATGCAGCCCAGGAGAAGCCCGACGTGGTATGCGTGCATCCACGCGCGAGGGACTTGCAACCATTGGAAATGTGACATGTGCGTGACACAGCAGCCAGGTGGAAGGAGCTACAGGGAGGTGAAAACATGATCAGTGGGTACATTTTACATTTGTGTACCTTGCACATGACACATGTGTGCTAGGCACAAAATGAGTACGTATTCTATGATCGGAAGTCCTTGGGAACATTGTGTGAAAATTTGAGGTAAATCGGTCCAGTACTTTCTGAGATTAGTGGCTTTGCACAAACTATTTTACATTTTTATTTATATAGATAAAGAGAGACAGATCTTTAACTCCTGACAATTTTTTTTCAAGCTTAAAGTCTTGGGGGGAAAAGTGGACTTCAGTCATGATTATTATCCATGCATGGAGCTTGTCTTTGTTGACCTGAGATTTTAAAATTTAAGATCTTGAGTTTCATATTAATCCTTCCAGAGCCGTGTTACCTGAATGGTGGTGATAGAAATTGCACACTTTGGAAATCTTGGTTGCAGCAGACAACATTTGCTGCAACACAGCTCCAGCTAAGAAGCAGGGTTGCAAAGGTAGAGGAATCTTAGGGCTGGAAGGAACCTTGGAAGTCTTCTACTCCAATGCCTTGCCCAAGGTACAGTTGTGTTCAAAATTATTCAACCTCCACTGAAATTGAGTGTTTTGGCCAGTTTGACATTGATTTTGATCATTCAGTCATCTTGCTTACATTTAAATCAAAGAGGCACTTGTAGGTCAGACAAATATAACATAACATTTATAATGAAATAACCACAAATGTCTTTTCTGTGCTCACATCATTATCAGTTTTATTCAACCCCCAAGTGACATTCAATCTTAGTACTTAGTACAACATCCTTTTACAGTTATAACAGCTTTTAAACGTGAAGCATAGCTTGACACAAGTGTCTTGCAGCAATCTACGGGTATCTTCGCCCATTCTTCATGGGCAAAAGCCTCCAGTTCAGTCACATTCTTAGGCTTGCGCACTGCAACTGCTTTCTTTAAGTCCCACCAGAAGTTCTCAATCGGATTTAAGTCTGGTGACTGCGATGGCCACTCCAAAATGTTCCAGCCTTTACTGGTTGTGGGATAGTGTTCTGTGGACTGATGAAACAAAATTAGAACTGTTTGGGCCCATGGATCAACGCTATGTTTGGAGGAGGAAGAACAAGGCCTATGAAGAAAAGAACACCTTGCCTACTGTGAAGCATGGCGGAGGGTCAATCATGCTTTGGGGCTGTTTTGCTTCTGCAGGTACAGGGAAGCTTCAGCGTGTGCAAGGTACCATGAATTCTCTTCAGTACCAGGAGATATTGGATGAAAATGTGATGCAGTCCGTCACAAACCTGAGGCTTGGGAGATGTTGGACCTTTCAACAGGACAATGATCCCAAGCATACCTCCAAGTCCACTAGAGCATGGTTGCAGAGTAAAGGCTGGAACATTTTGGAGTGGCCATCGCAGTCACCAGACTTAAATCCGATTGAGAACCTCTGGTGGGACTTAAAGAAAGCAGTTGCAGTGCGCAAGCCTAAGAATGTGACTGAACTGGAGGCTTTTGCCCATGAAGAATGGGCGAAGATACCCGTAGATCGCTGCAAGACACTTGTGTCAAGCTATGCTTCACGTTTAAAAGCTGTTATAACTGTAAAAGGATGTTGTACTAAGATTGAATGTCACTTGGGGGTTGAATAAAACTGATAATGATGTGAGCACAGAAAAGACATTTGTGGTTATTTCATTATAAATGTTATGTTATATTTGTCTGACCTACAAGTGCCTCTTTGATTTAAATGTAAGCAAGATGACTGAATGATCAAAATCAATGTCAAACTGGCCAAAACACTCAATTTCAGTGGGGGTTGAATAATTTTGAACACAACTGTAGGAGACCTTATTGCATCCTGGACAAATGGCTGCCAAATATTTTCTTGAAGACCCCCAGTCATGGAACACCTACAACTCTTGAAGGCAAGCTGTTCCCTTGATGATGGCATGGCAGATCTATTAACTGAGGTGTGCTTTCAAGTAGACCCAATGTGTGCTTTTTAAAGCTGTTTTTAGAATTACTTGCTATTGAATTCTCCACCTCCTGTCAAGAGATCCTTTGTTTTGACCTGCATGATAAGCTTCAGTTCCAATGACATACATGTGGAAAGTCTCCATTTGCTGAGCTTCTATCTGTCAGGTTGTTTGTGAAGCAGCTCCATTGGAAAAGCAAAGCAACCATCTCCTTGACTTTATTGCTGCAAAGGTAAACTGCCATAATGCATACAAATGATGGATTGGTTTAGTATTTGTAATAATCTAAACACTTGACACAGGATATAAAGAGAAAAATCCATCTTTGTTATCATCTGCAGGCAAGAATTGGAAGAAGGGGGAAGAAGGGATTGGAAAAAGAAACAAATCCAAATAATTTTCTTGCCTTTTAAAAATTAAGATAAGTGATAAACTTGGTACAGTATATGAAGCTCATACTTGGCTTAACACACCTGCATTGTCTGAGAATAACCTGGAAAGATTGTATTGAGAAAAACTAACCTAAAGCAGAATGAAGCATGATGTCTAAATGCAGCCTTTCTCTGTCAAATTCCAAGTTTAGAGAAGTTTGTCTCTATAGGAGACACATAACCAAAACAGCTATATAAGGTCATTTCCAGAGGGCTTCAACTGGATTTGAGCCAGATCAACAGCTTTCAGTGCAATTAAAGGGTCTTAAATCCCTTTGTTCAGACTTAATCTGTATTAGATTGCCAAATGTTCAAGACATAGTAGATATTTACTAAAAACAAATAGATATAATACTGTGTTCCCAAGATATCTAGCTTCTAGAAAAAGAAAAAGAAACAGGAATGGAAGTAATTAAAAGAATCAGTACTGATTAAGACAAAGGAAGTACACAATGAAAATCACACAACTGGGTTAAGTGTTTCCTTGAGGAAAATGAAGAAGCGGGATATATAAGAATAAATTTCACAATTACTTACTTAAAGACAAAAGAACAGATCTAGGATGAGATAAAGAGCCTTGTCTTTTCAAAATAATTTATCAAATTTCTCATTGGTTTTTTTAACTCTGCATCTTACCAATAAGCACCAAATAGGATCAAAAGAGCTGGTGATTTATATAGCTGTGTCTGCAAATAAGGATTAAATGTTAAAGCTTTCTCCACACATGGTTCATCTGTTCAGGGGTCAAAGTAGGCTTAAACTTTGAAATTTCAGATCATAAAAGAAAATGTGACGATCTTTAACCAGCATTGACATTTGGAGAATACAGATCAGTTCCCAATAGATTGGTTGGAAGAAGTGTAATCAATGTATACATTTTGTTAGAAAGTCATGTGGCCTGCAAATAAGCAAGGATGATAGTAGCTAAAGGTCTTTGAAGGTGTAATAGATGCACTGTTATAGCAGCCCTTGGAGAATCCACAAGCCCCAAAAGTTATAGTTAAATGTGTGGCAGAAAGTGGACTCTGAGTGTGTTTTTCCAAGTGCAGTAAGTGAGGTTGAACGTATATAGTTTTAGAAGATCTCTCTCTCTCTCTCTCTCTCTCCCTCTCTCTCTCCCACTCTCTCTCTCTCTCTGTGTGTGTGTTTGTGTGTGTGTACATACATATACAGTATATAGTAGTTACTGTATCTTTTTCTATGCCTATACACACACTCTATACTATGTAATATGTATATACACAAATGACATATATACATAGGATTAAATAGTATATTTTGAATGTTCAGTAGTGATAAATAAATAGACAGGGAAATTGAATCTCATTAAGGCCTTTGAGGCAAGGAGAGGCCAGGTAAGGCACCCCTTGATGTGAGATATGTCAAGTTGGCCACACCCACCCAGTCACATGCCCACCAAGCCATGCCCACAGAACTGGTAGTAAAACTTTTTGAATTCCACTACTGCCCAAGGACCACTAATGTTTGAATCCTGCTGCATTTTAGTGACAAGAGAGGGAATTGGAAGAATAGGAAGATTCTATCTATCCAACCTCCATTGTTCTTTCTGCATCATTTCCATCTCAGAAAAAGAAGGGGTGTATACTTTGAGAATGGGAAAAACGGAAGGGAAATAAGCATGGAGTTTTCCTCTCTTTTGAATAGCTATTTAAGAATTTCCAGAATATCCCCCCCCCCCCCAAGGTGACAGGGATTGCAAATAGGTTGGTCTTTCTGCAATATGAGTGAAGTGTTCCTGAAGAGAAGATAAGCAAGGACAGGAGCCACTTCTGAGTTGACAGCCAGCAATTCAGTATGTGGTGTAAATTGGCCCCAAGACAAAGGGGAAAGCAAGTACACTGCTGGCTTCCCCCGGGGGAGATCAATATTCATTGGGGAAGATGCCTATGCTTATTAGGAAAATGTCATGCTGTAGCATGCATCCATAACATTTCCTCTCTTTATCAGCTACAAAAAGGCCCTTAAAATAGGCAAAAATGGCATTTCTGACAAGCAGAGAGACATACATTGTGTCAGTTTAGCATTCATCAGGGCACAATGATAGTCTGTGAGAAAATGTGATTATTTGGCCAAGAACTTCACTTGACTGCATAAATCTTGCTAGTAAGAATGGAATCACAATGTCAAAGCTGTTGAAGGAAGGATCACATGTCTTCATTTTGTCAGTGTATCCAGGGACAAAGAAAATGTATTGGCCTAATCACAAAGTATATTCTATTAATCACTATTCTTTGGAACTTGATGCTTTCAGACACATTAAACTTCAGTCCTGATGTTTCCCAAACAGTAGAATGAGCTATTGCTAAAAACTAATGAAATTTCAAACTGAAAGATACTGTGAAAACTTTGGAGAAGTAATCTATATAAATAAAAATGTAAAATAGTTTGTACGAATCCACTAATATCAAAAACTACTGGACAGATTTACACCAAACTTTCACACAATGTAGCCTAGGACTTCCGATAATAGAATAGCTACTCATTTTGTGCCTAGCACACTTGTATCGTGTGTAAAGTAAACACAAATAAAAGGTACTAACTGAAAAATGTTTTTACTCCCTGTAACTCCGCCCACCAACAGTCATTAACTACGGAGGCCTCTTAGGGCCAAAAAGGCACTGGAGTCAAACTATTCTCCAAGGCACCTGAGGGCAGAACAAGAAGCAATGGGTGGAAACTAATCAAGGAGAGAAGCAACTTAGAACTGAGGAGAAATTTCCTGACAGTTAGGACAATTAATCACTGGAACAGCTTGCCTCCAGAAGTTGTGAATGCCCCAACCCTGGAAGTCTTTAAGAAGATGTTAGATAGCCATTTGTCTGAAATGGTATAGGGCTTCCTGCCTAGGCAGGGAGTTGGACTAGATGACCTCCGAGGTCCCTTCCAACTCTGCTATTGTATTATTGTATTACAGAAGGTAGGTAGATAGGAGAATAGAGAGAGAGGGTTGCCACAAAGTAGAGGGAGTCAAACTATTCTCCAAAGCATCTGAGGGCAGAACAAGAAGCAATGGGTGGAAACTAATCAAGGAGAGAAGCAACTTAGAACTGAGGAGAAATTTCCTGACAGTTAGAACAATTAATCAGTGGAACAGAAGTTGCCTCCAGAAGTTGTGAATGCCCCAACACTGCAAGTCTTCAAGAAGATGTTGGATAGCCATTTGTCTGAAACGGTATGGGGCTTCCTGCCTCGGCAGGGAGTTGGACTAGATGACCTCCGAGGTCCCTTCCAACTCTGCTATTGTATTATTGTATTATAGTAGGTAGGTAGATAGGGGAATATATAGATAGGGAGAAATACAGTAGGTAGGTAGGTATGTAGATAGAGGGATAGATAGGGAGAAATACGGTAGGTAGGTTGGTAGGTAGGGGGATAGATAGATAGGGAACAGCACAGTAGGTATGTATGTATGTAGGTAGGTAGGTAGATGGGATAGATAGAGAGGAAGAAATACAGTAGGTTTGTAAGTAGGTAGAGGAATAGAGAGAGAGGGAGAAATACAGTAGGTAGGTAGGTAGGTAGAGGGATAGAGAGGGGGAATACAGTAGGTAGGTAGGTAGATAGATAGAGGGAGAAAGGAAGAAATACAGTATGTAGGTAGGTAGAGGGATAGATAGAGAGGGAGAAATACAGTAGGTAGGTAGGTTGGGGGTTATATGGTGGTTGTGTGTATGTGTGCAGGTGTAGATCTACACACAGATTGGTTGGCCATTTAACCAGACTGGGCCACAGCAACGCATGGCCGGGTATAGCTAGTTCTATATAAAAATCACTTTATCTAAAGAATCTAAAAGAAATAATATATGGCAGCTTTATACCACAATCAAACCATTTTCAAATATTCTGTACTAGCTGTACCCGGCCACACATTGCTGTGGCCCAGTCTGGTTAAATGACCAACCAATTTGTGTGTAGATCTACACCTGCACACATACATAACCACCATATAACCCCCAACCTACCTACCTACTGTATTTCTTCCTCTCCATCTATCACTCTACCTACCTACTGTATTTCTCCCTCTCTATCTGTCTATCTACCTACTACTGTATTTCTCCCTCTCTCTCTTTTCCCCTACCTACCTACCTACCTACCTACCTACCTACCTACCTACCTACCTACCTACCTACCTACCTACTACCTACCTACTGTATTTCTCCTTTTGTATCTATCCCTCTATCTACCTATCTACTGTATTCCTCCCTCTCTCTCTCTATTCCTCTACCTACCTACCTACCTACCTACCATATTTCTCCCTCTGTATCTTTCCATCAACCTACCTACCTACTGTATTTCTCCCCCTCTCTCTCTATTCCTCTACCTACCTACCTACCTACCTACCTACCTACCTACCTACCTACAATATTTCTCTCTCTTTCTCTCTCTCTCTCTCTATTCCTCTACCTACCTACCTACGAGTCCCCCCAGGGAGATGGAGCGGTCAATAAATTCAAGATTTATATTATTATTATTATTATTATTATTATTATTATTATTATTATTATTATTATTATTATTATTATTATTACCTACCTAATGTATTTCTCCCTATCTATCTATCCCTCTACCTACCTACTACCTACCTACCTACTACCCACCTACCCACCTACTGTATTTCTCCCTATCTATCTATCCCTCTACCTACCTACCTACCAACCTACCTACCTACCTACCTACCTACTGTATTTCTCCCTCTCTATCTATCCCCCTACCTACCTACCTACCTACCTACCTACCTACCTACCTACCTACCATATTTCTTCCTCTTTCTCTATCCCTCTACCTACCTACCTACTGTATTTCTCCTTCTCTATTTATTCCTCTATCTACCTACTGTATTTCTCCCTCTCTATCTATCCACCTACCTACCTACCTACTGTATTTCTTCCTTTCTCCCTTTACCTACCTACCTACCTACCTACCTACCTACTGTATTTCTCCCTATCTATCTACCCCTCTACCTACCTACCTACCTACCTACCTACCTACTCTATTTCTCCTTCTCTATCTATCCCTCTACCTACCTACTGTATTTCTCCCTCTCTATCTATCCACCTACCTACCTACTGTATTTCTTCCTTTCTCCACCTACCTACCTACCTACCTACCTACCTACCTACCTACCTACCTACTGTATTTCTCCCTCTCTATCTATCCCTCTACCTACCTACTGTATTTCTCCCTCTCTCTCTCTATGGGCCACCTGGGAGTTTGCTATCCTCTGTGCCTTGTTTTGGCCCTTTTAGGCCTCCATACAGTGTTGCTGAGGAAATGACTGTTGGAAATGCCAGGTGGGAGGAGCTACAGGGAGGTAAAAACCTCATCAGTGGGTACATTTTACGTTTGTCTATCTTGCACATGACACGTGTTCTAGCCACAAAATAAGTACAGTATGTATTATATTATCGGAAGTCCTTGGGAACATTGTGTGAAAATTTGGTGTAAATCGGTCCAGTAGTTTTTGAGATTAGCGGCTTTGCACAAACTATTTTACATTTTTATTTATATAGATAGATATAGCCTTGAAAAATCTGGAAAATATGTTATATATATTCTAGCTTGAACTCTGCATGGGCAGGATTGGAGAAACTGTATGGATTTCTGCCTTGCAACTGCTACATCACTCAAATCATCCTAACTAATTATTGAGAGTTTTGTTCCCACTTGCATGAATTCATAGGAGAGTCAGCCAAAAATGTATTGTTTCTTGATCTATGCTCCATCTCTGTAGAATACCTTAACCTTTGGTGATATAGATAGTGGTCTCTTTTACTTCTCTTTGTTTAGGAAGTAAAGAAGTAAAAAAAGGAGCTGCTCTGCAGAGCTTTTAATTGTTAATGTTGTGGATCTGAATGCAAAACTTTAATGTAGATTTTGTTCCCTGGGATACTGGCAGTGGTGGGTTTCTGCAGGTTCGCACCTACTTGCGAGAGCCGGTTGGTGAAATTTAGAGAACTGGTGAGAGGGGGTTCCACTGGCGTACCTGGAAGTAAATCTGGCCCGCCACTGCCAGTGACCCAACGGGAAGGAAAGGAAAGGAAAAGAAAGGAAAAAAGAAAGAAAGAAAGAGAACGAAAGAAAGAAAGAAAGAAAAAGAAAGAAAGAAAGAAAGAAAGAAAGAAAAAGAATTTATCATCACAATTGAGTCCAAAATTTTGGTTGCTAAGCAAGAGCGTTGTTAAATGAGTTTCACCACATTTTAAAAGGTGGCCACTCCCACCCTGTCACATGACTACCAAGCCACACCCACAAAATAGGCCACACCCACAGAGTAGGTTCTAAAAAATTTGAAACCCACCATTGGATACTGGGGTAAGTTGGTTTGTTTTTAGATTATGGATTTTATGTGTACTCTAGTAAACAACTGAGAATCCATGTGGAGCCAGAAGTATACAAATAAGATTAATATTCCTAATATATTTATCTTCTCTTTCCTAACTCTGAGATTAGAAATAACAATAAAATATAAATATACATTTAGTTTGTGTTCTCCAGGCTGAGGGAGATCAACAGTGAAATGCTACACTTAGCATTCAGGCTTCCTCATGAAACAGTCCAGAAATGCGGTTTGCCTTACAGTACTTTTTTTATAGTCTAGGTGGAACTTGATTTTTGTAAGGCTGGTGAAACATGATTATTAATGTCTTTAAGCCTGCAGAACTCCAGTTAAATCAGAGGTGATATTCTACTTGTTCATGGTGGCGGCAGGAGGTTCTGCCCACCCAGCCAGATGTCATCATGGATGCTCTGAGCATGCACAGAAGGTTCTGTGCATGGACAGAACACCCCATGTGAGTGCTCCCAGTTCCAAACTGGCAGCGAATGTTAAGAGAATACCATTACTGATTTAAATGTATGTATAACATGCCTGGGCTACTAATATTTCAAGAAATCCTTAAAATACAAATATTCAGGCTGGATTTTGTTCCAATGTGCATCTGAGGATTGATTTTGGAGAATAGTCCTGTGTGCGAGTTGGATCATGTTACAGTATAGTAAAATGAATAAACTGAACTTTTAACAATACTGTAAGAGAGCCCCAGTAGCTCTAGGCATACCGTACAAGATTGGGTCATCTTATCCCACTCTTAGAAAACATTGTATTTACAAGGTCCTCTTAAGAAATAATGATTTAGCTCAACTCCCGTTTTTTCAGCCAATTTCACATGGAGAGATTTTTGTGGTGATCCATGTGGCTTCTTAGTTATCTGAAAGAAACAAAGCAGTCCCAGGAATGAACATCATCAACAACAGGAACAAAGCAAATTCAACGAGTTGCAGTAATTCATGAGTTTGGATTTGGAAGTAAGCAAGACATCTTGACCTTCTGCTGGGACATGATGGGGAGGAAGGCAGGGGATTTGCAGCATTCCTGTGGTCGGTCGTAAGGGCAAAAGACCACAGAAGCACTGCAGCCACCTTAGGCTTGAAACAGGGTTGGGACGTCTGTTGTCACTTTGAATGGCCATTAAGTGACCGGTCGTATTTCGAGGAGTGCCATATTTGCCTTAAAAAATATCCTCAATTGATATTTGCCTAGCAAACACTTATATTTCTAGAAGACAAAAAAAAGTGATGATGTAAATTGTAGCTATTACTACCTAAGAACTTATTCGTGTAATGCTAAATCTTTGGCTTTGTGCAAGATTAAATGTTTGAGCTGCAATGCAGGTAAATAACCAAAAGAAGTAAAAAACAATAGACCACATTTATACATCTGCAGGCAGCTGCCATTTACAAATCTGGCTGGAGGAACATTTGACTGATGTTGTTTCCCAGTCATTCCCTCAACCTCTCTATTTAACGAGACCTTGGCAGCTTATTTACCTGCTAGCAACCCCTTTTCTCCCCGGGTCAGTGCTCTTAATTACAATGGTACTTGTTTATTGCTTTAAGGGCCATCAAGTATTTTTTGCTATAACCCCCTGCTTTTTGTTTTAAAAGCACCACTTCTGTAATGTCCATCAACCTCACTGGGTGTTCAGATTTGACAGGCGAGATATCAGGGAAAGTTTATATACAGTGGCATTTAAAGCATGCTTGAAAGTGCCTTTTTGTGGGTGTAAAAAAGCATAGTCTGATTCAAGTAATAATGAAAGGTTTTGTGGCGGTTTGTACCAAATTAGAACAACTACGGACCTCTGCTCCTTCCGTCAAAAATTAAAAACGCACTTTTTCTGCTTGGCCGGCCTAGGTTAGTCATCTGTTTATTGTTTTAATTGGTTTTTAAGGGGTTTAGTTTTTAGCATTTTGGGTTTTTAGCGCAGGGATAATTTGTTTAATTTGGTTTTTATATATTTATGATGTATTGTATGTTTGTATGTTTTTTAATTCCCCTGTGCAGCACCACGAGTCGATTTGGGGAGAGGGAGCGGTCTATAAATTAAATTTATTATTATTATTATTATTATTATTATTATTATTATTATTATTATTATTATTATTATTATTATTATTATTATTATTATTATTAAATCCTATGCTGGGGATTCTGGTTCTCATTCAAAGCTTCTTCCTTTAAGTCATCTTTCCTTTGGCTTCTCTGCTCATTAGCATTTCAGTGTCCTTGGACCTTCTTCCATTATGTTGAATCTCCCCACTTCATCACACAGCAATTTCTCTTGTTCCAAATTACATTGGTAGAAAACTTGCTACTCCTGAAGTCAAGATGTTGGACTTCAACTCCCATGATTACCAGCCAGTATAGACAATGTATACATGTGATGGGGTCTGTAGCAGTGGTGGGATTCAATTTTTTTACAACTGGTTCTGTGGGTGTGGCTTTGTGGGCATGGCATAGCTTTGTGGGTGTGGCAGGGGAAGGATACTGCAAAATCCCCATTCCCTCCCCACTCCTGGGGAAAAGGTACTGCAAAATTCCCATTCCCTCCCCACCCCACTAACCTGCTTTCCAGCTCCGTTCTCCTGTTCAGGGCAACAAAAGAAGATCAGCTGGGAGGCAGCAGGGGCAGGGCCAGCCTATTTGCCAGTTCTCCAAACTACTCAAAATTTCTGCTACTGGTTCTCCAGAATCTGCCAGAACTGGCTGAATACCACCTCTGGTCTGTAACCCAACTTAAGAAAGACTGCAGCTTTTTCATTCCTGCCCCTAAGACTGCATGGAAAGTCTTTCCTCAACCATTCATCATCTGCTTCAAACTTAACAGTCATCCTCACTTCTAGAATAATTATTTATTTTAGGAATTCCAGTGTTTATGAAGATCCTACATTATCACATATAATTTAGATAACAGATGCTGGGAGCTTCACTGACACCTCGCAAATTCTGTATTAGATTACAGCACATTTATTATTGCAGTGTTAGTGCATCATAAATATGGCTATAAAATGTTTTAAGTTCCTGGTTACAGCATTATTCATTGTAAATATAAAGATACTTTAAACCAATCAGATACTCTACTTTCCTGCCATGTGTAATTTAAATAAATGACTATTGAAATGATTTTAACAATCCCTCTGATCAACGCTATCAGGTTTATAATGTTTTCTAAGCCATAACTGTGAGTAGTAGAGCTGATTCATGATATTTGTAATATTTGGATGCTTAGCAATCCCATTACTTAATTGCAATGCTTGTATTTTGCACACACATCATTACGTGTTCAATTTCCAAACCCTTTTTGTCATTGTTAGGTATGGAAAATGCCTCTCAATTTCCTATAGAAAAAAAAATGACAGGGACATTGGCCCGGTCTGTCCAATCTCTTTCTGAGTCGATGCTTTGGGAACAAAATGAAGGATGACTGCATTGCTTTGATTTCCTTAAGAAAAACGGCTGGATATACAGTAAGTTAATTAATTACTATATTTTTCGGACTATAAGACGCACCTTTATTCACCCTAAAAGAGGGTGAAAATTCAGGTGCGTCTTACACACCGAATGTAGCCCTGCCAACCCACCGGCCCCCACCCTTTGGCCTCTGCCTCCCAGCAATTTACCTCCTTGCAGCAAACGGAGAAAATGGGGCTTGCGGAGGCGGCAATAGGCTGTGGCAATCTCAGGAACCTGAAACAGCTGATGATTGGGAGGCCCATGCTGAAATTCAAAGTGAAACTTGCTGTTTGTTGCATGGAAGTAAATTGCTGGGAGGCAGAGGCAGATTTTTTTTTCTTGTGCTAATCAGGATGTTTGCTGTTTGCTGCAAGGAGGTAAGTCAATAACTATAAATGTCTATAGAATAGTTAAATTATAAGATTTATTTTTTAAAGATTGCTTTATTATTGTTCTAGACAACTTAAAAAAATGAAGAAGCTTTTAAAAAAAAATGCTTGATCTGAAGCGGCCCAGTGCTATTGTATTTTCTTTTAATAGCAGAGAATAATGTATATTATTCCAGAAAGCCACATCAATTTTAATAACATCTGTACAAGTATAATCTGAAATGTAACACCACAAACATTGTATATCTTCTGTACTGTTTTCTGTTTGCTTTAAGGAGGAAAATTGCTGGGAGGGAGAGGCAGTTCCCCCCCCCTCCTTTTCCTCTCCAAAAGCTAGGTGCGTCTTATTCTTTGGAGCGTCTTATACTCCAAAAAATATGGTACACTTATGAATTCAGACAGATTCAAGAAAGTCATAAAAATTGTGCATCTAAAGTAGATTTCAACACTTAGCACTTACTGTTCTTCTTTCCATTGTACTTATGTTATTCCATCATAAAATCAATTGGCATCCTAACCTTGACAGAAAGCATTTTTTGTTTGGGCAAGGCAGAACACTTAACTTTTGCTAATCTTTATCTTTCACCACAGCCTCCTATGATCTCAAAAGCTGAGTCCTACAATAGAAGAGCTCCAGAACAGTAGGATATATTTCCTGGAAGTTGAGAAGCTACTTTTGAAATCTATTCTGTCTTAACCAACGAGAAGCCATATTGGCTAGCAAGCATGGATTGGAGGGTCTAGCCCTCTTCTATAATGCTCCCTAACAACTCAAGACACACAGTCTGTAAGCAAAGTGATGGCTACCTCAATTCCCCATGAATTTGTCCAGTCCCATTCAAAATAATCAAAAGCCATAATGTCATTGCCACGATGTCAACCCTGAAGCTGACCTGACTGAGGCCATTTTGAGGCTTCAGTGTTGCCACACTGGAGCTGAGGGATAAGGAGGAAGAAGTAAGATAGCTGGGGTTTTGTAGCCAAAACAAAATACTTTCTTCTGGGAACCAAGGACATTGCCACAGGTGGTTGGAGAGAGGAGAAGTTACTAGGCAACTGGACAGCACCATGACTGGACTATGGGACTGATTGTTTGGGGAAGGGAGAAAACTTTTAATTAGGTACTTCCTTTCATTGGTCCCGAATCTCTCTAGGCTTCATTTGAATGAATGAGTTCAAATGAATTACAAGGAATCCTTGATTTACAACCATTTATTTAGTGATCTTTCAAAATGACAGTGGCACTGGAAAAAAGTGAGTCTGACTGTTTTTCACACATACAACCATTGCGGCATCCCCATGGTCACATGATCACAATTTGGATTCTTGGCAACTGGCGTATATTTATGACAGTTGCAGTATCCGGGGATTATCTTTTGTGGCCTTCTGACAAGTGAAGCCACATTCACCGAACAAATTAAGCGTTGGGCTCAGCTGAGGATTTCCTGTAAGGTATATGAGTATGAGAGGCAAACAAAATCTCTTTTGATCCTTCCCCCCACCCCCCCAAGCATGATTTTATATTCTTGCTCCCATTTGCTCATCTTCACCCCAGTGCAGTTTTCTTCAGTCAGGTATAAAGAAGACAACATATAAAACTGCAATACTATATCCAGATAATTAAAAAAAAATACAAATCAAATACAGAGAAGAAATGAAAAAAAAAATATCATCTGGAATAATAATTATAAATAAATGAATAAATAATTCACAGAAGCATTTAAAAGAAGCAATGGAAATGAAAAGTGATCACTGGACAAATAGAATCATTCTAAGGTAGAGGAATAATGCCATAATATAATTATTTTTCTCCAGCTTCTCATTCTGACTCCTGAAAATTCAGAGGGACAATAAATACATTCCTGTCAACTTTTTAAAAACAACAACAAAATCCTCCCCTAAAAACCAAACCTTGGAATGTGTTTTTCAAGATGTCCTTGGTGAGGAATATTTGCTTTTGGAGATTTACAGTAAATGCCACCTTTGTCAAAGTTATCCAAGATGAAATGCTTCACTGATTCATGAGACCCACGTGCTACTCCCATCTGCCCCCCAAAAGAAAGGAACCCTTAATAAAAGAAAACACATCTAGTTCAGGAAGTCTCTTGATGCTGTTTTGTAATTTTGTTCACCAATAGCCCGTATTTAAAGCTACATCCCAGGAGCCCGTTTATGAGCGTAAAGTGCAAAGATAAGCAGTTATTTTAGAAAATGTGGCTCCCTATTGATGTATATTTCACTCAGGCTGTATATCTTAATTGAAATGAAATGTGCATGGGACCCTAGGGTTTATTTTTAAGTCTATTGAAGCATTAAATAGTTGAAAAGCAAGATTAGGGAGAAAAGAAAGGCACATTATCTTTAGTGCTTCCGCATTGGGCACCAAACATCATCTTGTGCAAAAGTATAAATATATCCATTCCAAATAATCCTGTAATGCTGCTATCATCTTATCTTTGACCTTTTTTTTTTTTTGGCTCAACCTGCAGTTCCTTGCTATTTAATGAGTCACAGTGGCGCAGTGGTTAGACTGCAGTACTGCAGGCTGCTTCTGCTGACTGCCGGCTGCCTGCAATTTGGCAATTCAAATCTCACCAGGCTCAAGATTCACTCAGCCTTCTGAGGTGGGTAAAATGAGGACCCAAATTGGTGGGGGCAATATGCTGACTCTGTAAAAGGCTTAGAAGGGAATGTAAAGCTCTGTGAAGTGGTATATAAGTCTAAGTGCTACTGCTATTTAACATCCTTACCTATCCTTTTGGGCTTTGGCCTGTAAAACTTACTCATTTTTAAGGTTCAGGATTCTTTTTGTCTAAGCCTTGCATGTTATCACCATTCTTCAACTGTAATGTAATCTTTTGTAATTTACTCCAGCTATTCATTTTGAAGGAGGATATTATTAAATATTTGTTAGATTTTTATTCCACTTTTTGTCCAGGATGGTGTAGATGGCCATTTCTTCACAGAAAAACATGGTCATAAGGGCTCAGACAGAGATAATGAGCTAAGACAGGGGTCTTTTTTAAAATATTTTTTATTGAACAGATTTTTTTCCAGTTTTATAACACAATTGTCATCTTTGCAACATTTCCGCTTGGGTATATATCCGTTATATCTCCATGTTGCTCTTTTGGTTGACTTTTCATTTTACTTGATCATTTTTTCAATTGTTTAAGAGTCTAGTGGTCCACTTCAGGAAACTCAATTTGGAAGCAATTCTTCTCAGCCCCAAGGAGCTTACAATCAATAAGTCGCACTCTGGCTCTCTTTCTCTCTCTCTCTTTCTCTCTTCCCCTCTGTCTATCTTCCTCTCTGTCTCTCTCTGCCTCTGTCTATCTTCTGGAGGAGGGGGTGGTGATAAACAGGCCCATTTTTCACCCACCCCCACCTCCAGAAGCATTCTGCAGGCCAAAACCAGGCTAAAACAGCCCATGTTTTAGCCAAAACTGAGCTAAAATGGCCCATTTGTTTGCTTCCTGAGACCTCTGCATATCTCATCCCAGAACGCCTCTGCAGGCCAAAAATGTTGGTCTTACCTTCCAGTTCCAGCCTGTGAGGCTCGTGAAGGTAAGTCCTGCGGTTGGATGAAAGTTTAGGGTCGGCAGGGTGATGTAGGTGGGGCAGCCTCATGGTCCTCCACGGGGTGGATTGGTGGGCTGTATGCAGCCTGCAGGCCAATCGTTTGAGGACCCTTGTGCTAAGATATTCTCTAGTTGAGAATGAACTTGAATCTGGTCTCCGCAATCCTATTCCTATCATTGGTATACTATACAAAAATCTTGCATAGTTTACGTAGTTAAGTTATTGAGATTTGATTCAATGCTATTAGGCAATAGATTTTACATTCTGCATAATAGTGCAAGAATAGCTCTGCTTGAATAGGTCAAGAGTCCATCCAGTCCAGAACTTAGCTGTTTAAGTCACCAGGCTGGAAACTGCGAATCTGGAAGTTCTAGTCTTGCTTTAGGCACAAAACCAGCAAGATAACACTGGGCTAGTCATTCTCTCTCAGTGCTATAAAGAAGGCAAGGACAAACCACTCACAAAACTGACTTGAAGGTATCTTTGTCCTCTTGCCCTCCAGTCAACTAACGTTTGACATGGTTAATGCCCTCTAACAGCTTCTAGCACTTGTGCTTGTTTCATCCATTCTTCCACAAAAGAATTGAGGTATTCTTTATCAAGTTTAGCATGGTTTGAATTAAACTGATTTGCTTCTGAATTTCAATGCGGCTCAAGCAGAATTGTCTTGCCACCATCTCTGAATCTCAAATTTAAATTGGATCACAGCTCACTTCCCAGATATATTCAGGAGGTTCAGAAGCATGGGCAGGGGAAAGAGAAGGTACTTAGTCAGTCCATTCAAATGAAGCATTCTTAAGAAGCCTCAACATTGCTCAGCATGCAGTTCAGAAGAATAAACAGAGCAGCAATATAGACGATCAGTGGCAGCAGAGAAATGCCTTGGAGCCATTCAGAATTGCTGGCACCCTCTGTTATGCTATAGCAGACTGGAGCTAAATCCTTCACTTAGCTGTGATGTTTTATCAGTGCCAAGAGCTACAGAATCTCCATTACGCCTTCTACAAGAAGTTGCTGCACTTTTCTTATATTCTAGCTTTCTGAGTTTTGAAAATATTGTTGCTCTTACATTTCATGCCACATATTAATTTGCTTGTGTTTTGGGTAGATAGTTCAGCCTCCCGTAGTTCTGGCATTCTGCTATTTTTCAGATAGCTTCACAATTAACAAGATTTGAAGATGGTTACTAATTCTGGTGGAATTAAAAGAGAACCACACACATTCGTGAGCTATCTAGGCCTATCCCCCTCACAGATTCATCATAAGCTCTGGAGCAGCAGGCCTCCAAAGGCCAATAGGGAGAGAACAAGAGCAAGAAAGGGCTATAGTTCCATCGCCTGTTGGAACATCTTACAAGCATTGGACAGGATGAGAAAAAAAACACCACTGTGCTAAATGGGGCTTGGGCTACTCTAAAAGATCTATTCTTAGGTTTTCATAAGGTGGATTCCGTTATGTTTCTGAACTGAGAGGGAGAAAAAGACCACAAAACGAATTAAAATAGATATTTCGGTGACAGGAAGTTTGATATCATATATAATTGCATTGTGATAACAAAAGTTCTTTTTTCCCAAGACTTGTCCCCATTCCATTTTCCAAGCCAAAGCCGAATTATATTTTAGAGATATGAATGTCATATTATTCTGAAACCTAATGCAACCATACTTGTCTTGTCAAAAGGTTGTATTGGAGTTAGCTACTTGTCAGTTGTACAATAGATTTCTTTCTTCAGGGCTGACAAGTGCAGTGCACATTGTTGCTCTTGACACTTTCGATTTCTGTCCCTTTATTCTTTTATCTCCAAGCGTTTGATCTCAAAAAAGTGACTCACATCATTTTAAAAAATATATATCTAGCCTTTCTACTTGCATCCCCTAGCTAAATAGCTAATTAGGTAGCAAAGTGTTATAAAGTAATTGCATTGATCCAAACCAATAATGCTTTCTTGGTTTTATAATACTAGGGTTATATTATGTATGTTTGAGAATTACAATGACTTTAAAATGTAACTAGGATTTGTCTGCTTCTCACAAAGAAGCAATCAGTGCTTAGAGGAATCTCATCATCTTCGATTGTGCCCTCCCAGGTCCTGCTATACTATTTCATTGTGATGCGGAGATGGTATTCCTGGGAGTGATGTGTTAATGACTCAGGAGTTTATGCCAAGTGTATATATTGTTAAAGGTAAAGGTAAAGGTTCCCCTCGCACATATGTGCTAGTCATTCCCAACTCTAGGGGGCACTGCTCATCTGTTTCTAAGCCGAAGAGCCAGTGCTGTCTGATGATAATTCTGTGGTCATGTGGCCAGCATGACTAAATGACGAAGGTGCACCAAGGTGGTCCCTATTTTTCTACTTGCATTTTTACATGCTTTCAAAATGCATGCATAGGTTAGCAGAAGCTAGGACAGGTAAAGGGAGTTCACTCCATTACACGGTGCTAGGGATTCAAACTGCCAAACTGCTGACTTTTCTAATCAATAAGCTCAGCATCATAGCCACTGAGCCACTGCATCCCTATATACTGTTAGGATATGTCAATTTTTTTCAACTTCCAAACCTTAGGGGTGCTCAAAGTTGTGACATGCCTTGGGGATTGTAAAGATATTTTGATTATTTTCATATAATTTATGAGTGCTTGGTAAGTAACTACATAAATATCATAACTTTTGAACATTTTGTTTGTCTCATTTATTGTAGTCCTGACAGGGTGATTCAAGGCATGAAAGCCTTCCCAGATGCATAGATAAAACAAACAAGTACCTATATTGGGCAGCAGATAAAGGAAATATTGAAGGCAGATGCTCTCCTTAGTGGTGATTCCAGAGGTATTAATTCATACAGCACAGGAAAAGGCAATGGTAAATCATTTTCATTAAGAACTTCACATGCATAGCAAATATAAGAAGAAGGACAGGAGAGTGCTGATATACTGGATGTCCTCAGGTTACAGCAGGTGGCCCTCAACATGCAACTGAGGAAGATCTAAGGATCTTTTGGCTTATCAATGATGTTTATAGAATGGTTAGATTAAAACATCTTGGATATGAGAATGGAGGTTTGTTCTCTGAGTTTGTGGGTTGGTTTCCAAATGTTTCAGTACCAGGCTAGGTAACATCTTCAGCAGAATTTAGGGAATGTCTGTGTTTTTCTTCTGCTTCTAAGGGCTTCATGTGGTCAGTAGGTCTAATGATGAGAGGGTGACATCAGATGGGGGTCTTGTGATGGGTCTTGTTCCCTAATCCTTCAGCAGAATTCCTTAAATAGCACTGAAGTTGTTACCTAGCCTGGAAATGGAACATTCAGAAACTAATCCACAAGCCCGGAGAACGAATCTCCACCCTCATCCTTCACCCGAACTAGAGATATTCACTACTATTGCATCTGAGATATCTAATTGCTGATGCTGCCATACAAGAATAGAGTATAGAGTAGAGTAGAGTAGAGTAGAGTAGAGTAGAGTAGCAGTTGGAAGGGATATTGGAGGTCTTCTAGTCCAATGCCCTGCTTAGGCAGGAAACCCTACACTACTTCAAAAAAAAATGGTTATCCAACATCTTCTAAAAAACTTCCAGTTTTGGAGCATTCACAACTTCTGGAGGCAAGTTGTTTCATTGATTAATTATTCTAACTGTCAGAAAATTTCTCCTTAGTTAGATTAGTTTCCACCCATTGCTTCTTGTCCTGCCCTCAGGTGCTTTGGAGAATAGTTTGACTCCCTCTTCTTTGTGGCAGCCCCTGAGATATTGGAGCACTGATATCTTGTCACCCGTAGTCCTTCTTTACATTAAATTAGACATATCCAGTTCCTGCAACTGTTCTTCATATGTTGTAACCTCTAGTCTCCTAATCAAAAGAAAGAAAGAAGAGCTGAAGGGTTGTTAACTTTCTAAGCAGTTCACAGAACCAATTGCTGAAAGAAATCTCATTTTGGTTTTTTCCACTTTACAGGACTAATCCTGTAAGGAAGGCAGGAAGGAAACATTCTGGTGTTGTTTCTAGCCTAATCTTTATTGCCATTCTTACAGAAACTGCCTCTCTGGTTAATCCTTATTACAGCTAAGGTGAAGCGCCCATTGACGTGAGTGACGTTGAGTTGGCACATGACCGCTGAACCATGCCTACCCAGCTGGTCATTAGGGCAGAGAACTGTTGTTAAATTATTTGAATCCCACCACTGAATCTGGACCACAAGAAATATGGAGATGTTAAAGCATGAACATGGGAAAGCATCAGCACAATGAAGTGAAACAATTAACAATTCACATCTTAGTTATCAGTGAATTGAGATGGACTGAGATTAGACATTTTAAGTCAGAAATCACACTGTTTATTATTCAGGACATGAAAAGCAAAGAAGGAATCTGATTGCTTTCATGATTAGGAAGGTATAGCAAGAACAGTACTTGACTCCAGTGCAAACAATGACTGAATACTATGCATTAGACTTCGTGGTCAGCCCTTTTTTTTGGAAATAATTTTATTAAAGGTTTTAAGAAAACAACAAAATATAAAAGAAATTAAGGGAAAGAAAGAAAAGAATTGCAAGAAAAAGTTTTACTTTTCTTCTTCTTTTGGAACTTTTAAAAAAAGTTTTTTTCCCTTGGGTGAGATTTAAGTCTTAGAATGAAAAGATCGTATGGAAACTTACTTTTTGAAATTGGGAGCCTGTTCTCCTTTCACACATAGGTTGTGGAACCCTGAAAACTCAAAGATCCTATGTCATACAGAAAATGTTTCCACTTAAAAAAGTTGACAATGGAACCTATGGGAGGTGATGAGATGGAGATGAGAGAGTATAGATAATAAATTTATCCTTATCTTCAAATCCCTCGGATATTGAATGAAAGCAGTTTGAACATCTCAGTAGGGCTTTACCTGAAAATAAAGATGCTTTCAGGTTAAGCATGATTCCTGATGACTGCTTCTCATCAAATGTCCTAAACTTTTCATTTGGTCTTCCATTCAAGAACTAACTCAATCTGACCCCATTTGGCTTCAGAGATCTGCCAAGATTGGAAAGACACTTAATACTACATTAATGATTATAATCTCTCTTGGCTGTCATTTGCATTTAACTTATTTTTTTGTGTTGGGCTTTAATCATTTTAATTGTTTTTATGATTATTCATTGTTCAGAGTCACTCGTTTGGGAGAGGTGGCTATAAAAATTGAGTAAATAAATAAATAAATAAATAATTGAAACACAGAAAAAATAGTTCCTTTGATTTTTGACTGTTTATTACAACTATCTTAAATACATAGAATTTGGGTTCAAGAACAAAAATATTAACCAATCCATTAATAATAATAATAATAATAATAATAATTTTAATACTTATAAACCGCTCCCTCTCCCCATAGGGACTCGGGGCGGTGTATTAATGTACCTATTGATCTATCTGTTCATTAGTTAGCTCTTCTACAATAATATTCAGATCTTATCAAATAAAATAATACGCCAAAAGCTTATCACCATGAAGAATAGCTTCAATATGTGTATACCCTGGCAGGAGATTTATATTTGTTGCTTAAAAAGTTTAAGGTCTTTTAAAAATTCATCAAGTGATATTGAAATTATAATATTTTCTAACCTTCGGGCTCTTTGAGACGAAGCCATATTAGTGGCTTGCATTCTTCACAAAGAATTCCCAGGAATAGATGTCTGATTTGATATTTATTTATCATTTAAATTCAGGTAAAATACATCCTGCTTTTCTATTTCTCAAGAAACACTCAGGGTCATTTACATTATAAATTAAATAAGAAATCAGTCAACAATTATTCTGAAAAGAAAAGCTTGAATTGTTAAGCTTATTTAAAACAGAGATTTTTTATGTATTTCCTTTCTCAGTTTATGGGTAGTCGAGATACAGATGGTAACAATGCTTTCTCATTTCCTCAACTGGTGACATGTATATGTGGATCTATACATATTGTATATCTACGGCCGAGTTTACACAGCAGAGTAACATCCTATAATGATAGGTTTATACAACATGGTAAGCCAAAACAAAACTAACCATATTATTGAGTATTATGTGAACTGGTTGAATCTTTGATCTGATCAGGCAGGGTTATTTTCAGGATGTTTTATCTTTACAGATGAACACTGTATTAATTTAAATAATCTGATCCACTATGCTCTAATTCTATTAAGCATCAGCTCATCTACTACTCTAAATTAAGCTCTTTGTGAGAATATCACTTATGCAGAATATAGTATAATAGCTGCAAAATGAACATTTTTCTTGTGAAAAGCTTTCTTATTGCAACTCTCTCTACATGGGGCTCCCCTTGAGGTGTACCCGGAGGCTTCAGTTGGTCCAGAATGCAGCCGCGTGAGCAATTATGGGCACCTCTAGGTTTGCCCACGTAACACCGCTCTTGCGCGAGCTGCACTGGCTACCTGTCGTCTTCCGGGTGCGCTTCAAGGTGTTAATTACCATCTTCAAAGCGCTCCATGGCTTGGGACCTAGCTACCTGCGGGATCGGATCCTGCCCCATACATCCTCACGGCTGATTTGCTCCCACAGAGAGGGACTTCTCCGGGTGCCGTCCACTAGACTTTGTCAGCGGGCGACGCCCAGGGGAAGGGCCTTCTCTGTGGCGGGCCCAGCCCTCTGGAATGACCTTCCCCCCGATATCAGGACAACCACGGACCTCCGCTCCTTCCGCTTAAAATTAAAGACACACTTTTTTCGTCTGGCCGGCCTTGGGTAGTCTCTTTTTAGGTTAGGGGTTTTTAGGGGTAATTTTTAGTTTAGTTTATGGGTTTTAGCGCAGGATCAATTTAATCTATTTTTAATTTTGTATTTTGTATTTGTCTGTGGTTTTATTTGTATTTTTAATTGCCTGTGCCCCGCCTCGAGTCCCCTTGGGGAGAGAGAGCGGGATATAAAAATTAAATTATTATTATTATTATTATTATTTCTATTCTTACGCATGAAAATATTTTGTTATCCAAAATTGTGGAGCAGCTCTGCTTCTGTTTCACCATTCATGTACCATGTCAATCAACTTGCATATAAGTTTGTTAGGGAGGACAAAGGTGAATGGATCTAGGCGAAAGCCCTCAGGTTCAAAGGCAGAGAGATCTCATTACATTAGAGGGAATTGTAGTTTGAAATGTCCTATCGATAGGTTCATTCAGGTGCCAAGCTGAGCATACTCACAGAAAACAGTACAGAAAGAGGAAAGGCAGATGACTATTATAGGCTGCTAAGCTCATTTCACCTGCAAAGGGGAGAATATTGATTTCATTCATCTCACTTAGCTGTTAGTATGACTCAAGGAAAAAAAAGGGGGGAGGGGAAGAGTCTATGTTCAATGACATTAACTGTGAAATGACACCATTAGAGCTGAGGAAATAAAAGGCAGCTGCTGAAATGATAAATGTAACTTCGTTAAATGAATTTAAAAACACACTTTGTCTTCATAAGGAAATGGAGCAAGAACTGTGAGTTCTGGGTGTAGCTTTGGTCTGTGTGATGACCTTTGCAACATACTTGATAATAAATGAGGTTTAAATTATGGTGGATTATTCATAATTAGCATACAACAACAAGCAGGTGCAGCCTACATAGTTTAGCAATCGCTGGACTAAATTAGTTCAGTAATGGTAGACAAACATGGAGAACACTTGGCAAGACCCACTCATAATTTTGATATTAAATCAAATGTTTCTAGAAGCAAAATAGGGATAAAAGTGATGGATAAAGAAAAGGAAAGGCAAAAAGCCCTCAAAACAACAAGCCTAGAATAAGTAATAACAAGGGTTTGGAGATTTGAGAGTGTGTTGGACTGGAATAAAGAAACAAGCAACAGAAAGGGTACACCTACGTTGATGGTGATGAACAGGGTCATTACGCAAAGAAGAGAAAACTTCCTGAAACTTTCCGATATGTTATTTCAACGTCTCATCCAAAAGCACTGCGATGTGATTGCAAGTAAAAACGGAATTCAAATCATTGCCTGATTGGAATCGGCAGCTGTCAATCAGAAAAAAGTACCTCCTTTCTCAACTCTATGCCTAATGACTGACCTTAGACACTTTATTTATGGTGAGCATGGAAGAGGTTAAAAAATGTACAGGTAGTCCTCAAGTTATGAATATAATGGAACCTGCCCATTCCATTCGTATTCCAGGGATTTCTGGGAGAGAATCTTGTACCTTGAAAGTGATCGCTCCCCCCTCCTTTCGCCCACACGCTCACTGATCAAAGTGCAGACAAGGAATTTCAAGGTGGAGAAGGCCACGGGGGAGTCTAGTGATGGAACCTGCCTGTTCTCAATAAGGGTGGAGATAGCATCCATGTATGGGTAAATCCTATTCACACTCTGATTGGACTGAGTCTTATAAATAATTAATTAACTGTGGTATATAACCCCTGTCACCACTGGACACGCCCAGTTTTCCGACTCAGTAACTCTGGGACGAGTTCGGTATCTTCCCTTGTGCAAGACTGTTGTTGTCTGTACCACGAATTTGGATTCAGAGGATTGGTAGGCCTGCCACCCCTATTGCGTTCCCTCAACCTCAGGAACTGTTGTAGGCCAAGGGACTTGTCCCAAGTACCTCCTGGTGTGCTCCCCCATCGCAAAATTGACTGTTACCTGGCTCGAGGGGTGGCTCAACAAGTGGCCTGGTTTTGGGGTGCCTGCGCTGTGGTCTGACCGCCTGGCCTTTTCAACCCTGGGGTTGAGCTAAGCGCTTGGCCCTCGCGGCCTACGATGCTCTGACGATCGCCGCTCGGCCTTCCGATGCCAGCTGAGGACTTTCCTGGCACTGGGGCCTTTTCCAGGCAGCTTGCGGCCTCTGCGGTGTCCACCTGGGGCCTCCCTGCTGCCCACGCAGCTGCCAGACATCGGCCGTCTCGGGCGCTTCGGATCCGGGCTTCCCTGCCGCCCATGCGGTCTGCCAGCTCCCTCCGGCTCCCTCAGCTTGCGGCCTCTGCGGCGTCCACCTGGGGCCTCCCTGCCGCCCATGCAGCCGCCAGACATCGGCCGTCTCGGGCGCTTCGGATCCGGGCTTCCCTAATGCCCACACCGTCTCTTTTCGGCCGTCAGAAGCGCGTCGGCAGAGGAATTACCTGCCGCCCATGCGGCGATCGGGGTGCACCGGCCTCCCAGCCAGCCATGAAGTGCCGGATCGTACCTGCGGAGGAGCTTGTCGCCTGGCAAACAAGTTGGTTCTCGGCCGGGCCCTGACGAAGCTGCGCAGACCTCCGATCTCCTCAGGCGAGCCCGCAGAGCCCTCGGCAAGGCCGCAAGCCTCACTCGTGTGGCGGCCGCCATTTTCTTTTGCAGAGCGACCGGCTTCAGACTCTGAGGGGGCGTGGACTTTGTTACAAGCGCGCGTGGTGCCAATTTGTGGACATTTTGGCTCGTGTTGCTGCAAGAGGCCTGAGTTGTAAGATGTCTGACGTAACTCCTTCTGGCGCCGATGCAGTGGCAATAAGGGCCTCCCTTGAAGGTGACCAGGGCCTCCTCGCGGTCAGGCCTGCTGAGGCCGCCCCCTTGGCTAAGGGTGGCAAAGCCAAGTCTAAATCTAGACCGAGCAAGGCATCCTCCTCTTCCTCCTCCAAGCCAGCCAGGGGCAGCAGCTCGACCCCCTCATCTGGCACCAGGGCCCATGGCGGTGGGACACAACCTTTACTCCCTCAGACAGCTGTGGGCGCCTCGCCCTTGACTCATGCAGGACCACTGGGCCCATTACAGCTTGCCTTGCCACCTGGCCCATTCAGCCCAATTGTGCCCATTGATACCTCAGGCCTATGGGGCTCAGCCCCATACAGGGCGCCTGGAGGGGCGGAAGCAACATTTACACCAACGGCCACGGGCCTCCGCCCGGAGCAGGCTTGGGCCCCTGCACCCCCTCCTGCGCCTTTCATGACAGCCCCTCTTCCGACCTCTGGCTTCCAGGACTACATTGCAGAAGCCACACGCCAGGGCATTGCGGCGGCTTTGCAGGCCAAGACCCAGGGGGCTCAGACGACACAGCCTCAGGGGCCCATCCAGCCCCCCCGACCACCACGGCCGCCCAGGCTCTCTCGCCCATGGCGCAGGAGCTGGGGTCGCCACAGGATTAGGGAGATGACGAGGTCCCGGACCCGGATTTGTCGGGCGATGAGGACCAGGGCCCGGAGAAGCCTTCAAAATCTGGCCTGTTCCCACACGCCCTATTTTCCCCCTTGCTGGCCAAAGCCAAGGCCACCTCGGACCTCGAGCCGCCGACCCAGGCAGCGACCGTCCCGGCCCCCTCCACATCGGCCAAGTCCTGGTTTGTGTAGGAGGCGACGAAAGCGGAGAATATCCCGGCGCCTCAGCTCTTCGTAGACGTCATCAAGAGGCAGTGGGCCACTCCTACCTTGGGCCCTTCCCCTTCGGCGAATAACAGGCACTTCTACACGGTGGCCGAAGCCTTGGACAAAGTTCTGGCCTGGCCAACCGTCGACCAACCCGTAACTGCCCTCCACTCACCTACGGCACTCCCGGGTGGTCAAGATGACCTGTTAAAGGTGGAAGACAGACGGGCTGACCAGGTCCTCCACAGGGGCCACCAGGCTTCAGCCTGGTCCATGCGGGCTTCCACAGCGGCGTCCTTCTTTGCGCGCTCCAGCCTCTTTTGGTTGCAGCAGCTCCAGGGACGGATCCTGGCGGCCGACTCACACGCGCACCAGGATCTTAATAAGACAATTAATCATGGCACAAGAAACAGCACTGGCAAGCTTAGAACAAAGGATGGCTTCTCTTGAAACTGTTATACAAACTTTGGTACAAGAGATTAAAGCCCAGAGGGCAGAAAATATCAACTTCAAGAAGGAGCTATTGGATACACGGAAGCAGGTGCTGGAAAATACACAGAAGAATGAAGAACTGGAAGGGGGGCTGGTGGGGGCTAAAGGAGAGATTAAAATGTTACTAATGAGGTTGTGGAAATAAATGGGCATGTGTCTAGGATTGATATGGAAAGAATGACATATTTTTTGAGATTTCAGAATGTTTTTGAGCAACCTGGTGAATGCCTCCCTGATCTTATGAGCACGATTATAGCAGACTATTTACAAAAACCTAAGGATGAGATCAGGGGGGACATTGACCTAGCTTATAGAATAAATTCAGCATATGCCAGGATAAATGAAGTGCCTAGAGAGATACATGTGAAATTTGTTAGAAGGTCAACCAGAGAGGAAATCCTGAAAGTGCAGAGAGGGAGTCCGTTAATTTACCAACAAAAAACGGTTGCCATCTTGAAGCAGATCCCTAGAAAGATTAGAGATGCAAGAAGGAAATTTTCCTTCTTGTCTAAAACATTGTTTGATCATGGGATTTGGTTCAAGTGGGTGACACCTGAAGGGATGCTGGTGTTCTGGGAAGGAGGAAGAGTGAGGATTAAAACAGTTGCTGAGGCGGAAGCCTTTCTTAAAAAACATTCCTCTATCCTGGGGGAGGACTCAGGGGGGACGGAGGGGGCCACGGCCCTGCCCACTGGGGGCCTGGGAGGAGAAAAAGAAGATACAATTGCCAAGAGACTTAGATAAAAAAAAATAACTTTGCCTTGATTTTTTTCTGATTAATTTTGCATAATATTTGTATTTGGATTTTTTGTAAATGTCTGACAGTATAGAACTGAGAACTTAGGTATATGTACTTGCTTTCACTTTGTAGTGTTAAGATAATAATTTTTTCTTTTATTGTTATTGATGTATTTTGAGGCCCCGGAAGGGCCGACGACTTTGACGTGAATACTCTCAAAATTTCTTTGTATCCCTTACCCTACCCTATAGAAAAAATTGTAAAACCAATAAAACTTTTTCAATATAAAAGATTGTGGCGGCTGTACAATTTATGGGGGATGCTACGCTGAGTGCTGCCCGGTTCTATTCCCGCACCATGGCCTCCGGCGTGGCCTCCCGGAGGCTGCTCTGGCTGCGACAGTGGCAGACCGATTGTAAATACAAGTGGAAGCTGGCATCGGCCCCTTACGCCGGGGACACCCTGTTCGGCGAAGCACTTTCCCCTCTCTTAGTTGAGGGCAGGGATAAAAGGAAGGTCCTCCCTTCCAACCCCAGGAGAGGTTCCAATCGCCCTGGGCCTTACCCCAGGAGGAATCAGTTTAGGGGTCACGATTTTGGGGGATCCTCCAGACAGGATTTCTCCCGCTCCAACTTCCATCAGCAGGGGAACTTTGGCCAGCGGTACACCCAGGGACAGCGGTTCCATTCACCTGGGGGAGGCCAATCTAGGCGGCCCTTTCGAGGTGGCGGTAACCGCTACTACCGCCGACAGTAACCTGACCGTGGTGGAGCCTCCCATTGGTGGCCGCTTGCAGTTGTTTGCGGACCAGTGGGAGGCTATGACCACTGACAGCTGGGTCCTAGCCACGGTCAGGTATGGTCTGGCCTTGGAGTTTGTGGCCCAACCATCCGACTCCTTCATACCCTGCCCTCTCACCAGCAACCCGTCCAGGCGTTCCCTGATGGAGGAGGCTATCCATCACCTCCTCGAGATTGGCGCAGTCCAGTTGGTTCCCCCTGGGGAGGTTCACCAGGGTTTTTACTCTCTACTTTTCGTGATACCCAAGCCCTCAGGGGGGTGGTGCACGATCCTTGACCTGAAACGCCTCAATTTGTACATCAAGTATCGCAGATTTAAGATGCACTCCCTACTTACCATCCTGGAGGGGGTAAGGGCTGGTGATTTTATGGTTTCAATTGATTTGACGGAGGCGTACTTACATGTTCCCGTTTTGCCTGCTCACCATCGTTTCCTGCGTTTCTGTTATTGTTCAGTTCATTTCCAATACACTTCGTTGCCGTTTGGCCTTTCTTCTGCGCCCCGTGTGTTCACTAAGGTTATGGCTGCCTTGCCGGCCTACTTATTTATTTATTTATTTATTTTATTCAATTTATATCCCGCCCTTCTCTGAGAGGACCCAGGGCGGCACACAGGAATTTAAAACAACATACAAAATAGCACCAAATATAATTTAAAAAACCTATTAAATGACAAAAACCTGCGCTAAAACCAAATTAAAATCCCCCATTTAAAACTGTCTAATATTTGTCCCAGCGGAGGCTATGTTAGGAGGCTTGATGAAATAAGTGTGTTTTTAAACACCGGCGGAAGAGGCGGAGGTCGGTGATAGTGCGGAGTTCAGGGGGTAGGTCGTTCCAAAGGGCAGGGCCCGTCACAGAGAAGGCCCTTCCCCTGGGTGTCGCCAGCCGGCATTGTCCGGCCGATGGCACCCTGAGAAGGCCCTCTCTGTGGGAGCATATCGGTCTAAGGGATGTATGGGGCAGGAGATGGTCTCGCATATAACTAGGCCCCGAGCCATGGAGCGCTTTGAAGAGGGTCGTCAAGACCTTGAAGCGCACCCGAAAGACCACAGGAAGCCAGTGCAGCTCGCGCAGGATCGGTGTTATGTGGGAGCATCTGGGGGCTCCCGTAATCACCCGCGCGGCTGCATTCTGGACTAGCTGTAGCTTTCGAGTGCACCTCAAGGGAAGCCCCATGTAGAGAGCATTGCAGTAGTCCAGTCGGGATGTCACGAGGGCCTGAGTGACTGTGCGAAGGGCAGCCTGGTCCAGTAAGGGGCGCAATTGGCGCATCAGGCGTACCTGATGAAACGCCCCCCTGGCCAAGGCCGCCACATGGTCCTCCATGGACAGCTGGGAATCCAGGAGGACACCCAAATTGCGCGCCCTCTCCACGGGGGCCGGTGTTTCGCCCCCAATGGCCAGAGTTGGAGTAATCTGGCTGAACCAGGGTGCCGGAAACCACAGCCACTCAGTCTTGGACGGGTTGAGCTTGAGTTTGTTACTACCCATCCAGATCCGTACGGCCTCCAAGCACCGGGACATAACCTCGACGGCATTGTTGGGGTGGTCTGGGGTGGAGATGTACAACTGAGTATCATCAGCGTACAAATGATATCCCACCCCAAAACCACGGATGATCTCACCCAGCGGCTTCATATATGTGTTGAACAGTAGGGGCGAGAGGACCGACCCCTGACGTACCCCACATATGAGGGGCCTCAAAGTCGACCTCTGCCCCCCTGCCAACACACATTGCAACCGACCAGAGAGGTAGGACGAGAACCACCATAAAACGGTGCTTCCCAGCCCCAACCCCCCCAGTCGGTGCAATAGGATACCATGGTCGATGGTATCAAAAGCCGCTGAGAGGTCTAATAGGACTAGGATAGAGGAAAATCCTCTATCCCGCGCCCTCCAGAGATCATCAACCAACGCGACCAATGCCATCTCGGTGGTGTGCCCGGGTCGGAAGCCGGACTGGCGCGGGTCTAGATAATCAACTTCCTCCAAGTGTCGCGGAAACTGTTGTGCCACCACACTCTCAACAACCTTCACTAAGAAGTGAAGGTTGGAGACGGGACGATAGTTCTCTAATAATGCTGGGTCCAGGGACGGCTTCTTGAGGAGGGGCCTTACCACCGCCTCTTTCAAGACGGCAGCCAGGGACCCCTCACTCAGAGATGCGTTGACAATGCCCTGGAGCCAGCCTCGTGTCATCTCCCAGGATGCCAGTACAAGCCAGGAGGGACACGGGTCCAATAAACATGTGGTGGCCCTAAGTCTCTTTGACAACTTGTCCATATCCTCGGTAGTAACAAAATCAAACTCCTCCCAGAATGGAACCTCAAGACCAACCTCGGACAATCTCACTGGACCACTCTCGATGGAGGGTAACTCATTCCGAATCCGAGTGATTTTATCCTGCAGATAAATCCTAAATTCCTCTGCTCGTCCCTGTAGAGGGGCTTCCCGCGGCCTCTGATGAAGGAGGGAGCGGGTCACCCCAAACAGGGCGGCAGGGCGGTTATCTGCGGATGCAATAAGGGTGGCACAATACTCACGTTTGGCCACTCTTATCGCCACTAAGTAAGTCCTAATATGGATTCTCACTAGTGTTCGGTCGGCTTCGGAGCGAGAGGATCTCCATCTGCCCTCTAGGCGTCTCTTGTGGCGGTTCATCTCCCTCAGCTCCTCAGTAAACCAAGGAGCCAGGGTGACTCGTCGCCGCAAGAGAGGCCGCAAGGGCACGACTCGGTCCAAGGCCCCCGTGGCCGCACTTAACCATGCGGCCACCAGGTCCTCAGTCGAGTCACGGGGCAAGTCCACAGGCATTGGCCCAAGCTCCCTCTGGAACTTTGCCGGGTCCATCAGGAGCCTGGGGCGGAACTATATAGGGATGTTCGGCTCCGCCTCCCCGCGGTGACGTGTGGCGATTGGAAAGTCCAGCGATTGGAAAGTACATTCCATTCCCATACGGGAGCAGTTTTATTTGGATGATATTTTGGTTCAAGCATCCTCACGGGAGGCGGCTGTTAGGGACCTCCACACCACCTTAGAGGTCCCGAGGCGCATGGGTTTTCCATTAACGAAAGCAAGAGCCAGTTCTGCCCGTCTACCAGGATCCTTCACTTGGGGGCCTACATTGACTCCTCCCTGGGCAAGGTTTTCCTCTCGGAGGAGAGGACGACCAGCATCAGTCCGGCTTCCGGCCCGGGCACAGCACCGAGACGGCATTGGTCGCGTTGGTAGATGATCTCTGGAGGGCCAGAGATGGGGGTTGCTCCTCCATCCTGGTCCTATTAGACCTCTCAGTGGCTTTTGATACCATCGACCATGGTATCCTATTGCATCGGCTGGAGGGGTTGGGGTGGGAGTCACCGTTTTGCGGTGGTTCTCCTCCTACCTCTCCGGTCGATCGCAATTTGTGTTGACAGGAGGGCAGAGGTTGACCTCTAGGCCCCTCACTTGTGGGGTGCCTCAGGGGTCGGTCCTCTCGCCACTCCTGTTCAACACATATATGAAGCCGCTGGGTGAGATCATCCGTGGTTTTGGGGTAGAGAACCACCTCTACGCTGATGACACGCAGCTGTATATATCTACCCCAAACCACCCCAACGATGCCGTAGCGGTGATGTGTCAGTGCCTGGAAGCCGTGCGGGCCTGGATGGGAAGTAACAGACTCAGACTCAACCCGTCCAAGACCGAGTGGCTGTGGTTTCTGGCATCCTGGTACAACCAGTTGACTCCATCACTGGCCATAGGGGACGATCACCTTACCCCTGTGGATGGGGCACGCAACTTGGGCGTCCTCCTTGATGCCCGGCTGTCCATGGAAGATCAAGTGACAGCCGTGGCTAGGAGGGCGTTTTACCAGGTCCGCCGGGTCCGCCAGTTGCGTCCCCTATTGGATCGGGGTGCCCTTTGCACAGTCACTCATGCCCTCGTGACATCCCGGCTGGACTATTGCAACTCTCTCTACATGGGGCTCCCCTTGAGGTGCACCCGAAGGCTTCAGCTAGTCCAGAATGCAGCCGCGCAGGCAGTTATGGGAGCCTCTAGGTTCTCCCATGTAACACCGCTCCTGCGCGAGCTGCACTGGCTGCCTGTCGTCTTTCGGGTGCGCTTCAAGGTGTTAGTTACCATCTTTAAAGTGCTCCATGGCATGGGACCTAGCTATCTGCGGGATCGCATTCTGCCTCATACATCCCTGCGACCGATTCGCTCCCACAGAGAGGGACTTCTCCGGGTGCCATCCAGTAGGCTGTGCCAGCGTGCGACGTCCAGGGGAAGGGCCTTCTCTGTGGCGGGCCCGACCCTCTGGAACGACCTTCCCCCCGAAATCAGAACAACCACAGACCTTCGCTCCTTCCGACAGCTTTTAAAAACTCATTTCTTCCGTTTGGCTGGCCTAGGGTAATTTTAATTAATTTATAGTGTTAAGGGGTTTTAGGGACAGTTTTTAGTTTTTATAGATGTTTTTAGCGCAGGATATGTTTAATTGTGATTTTAAATTTTGTACTCTGTTTGTGTCTATTGTTTTTAATTTTCCTGTGCCCCGCCTCGAGTCCCTTTGGGGAGAGAGAGCGGGTTATAAATAAAATTTATTATTTATTATTTTTATTATCATACACCTGGTAAGGGAGGTGGAAGCTGAGGGCAGACCAACGCTGGCGATGCTCTCTAAGCTCTTGGGTAAGATGGTCTCGGCCTTTTACATCATCCCCTGGGTGAGGCTCCACTCCAGGAGCCTGCAGTGGTTCCTCCTCCCATTCCAACGCCGGGGGGTCAGCCTCTGTCAAGGGTCACCCTTCCTAACGAGGTATGGGAATCCCTGGTTTGGTGGAGGTCTACCGCTATCCTGCGAGGCTGCCACTTTCAGGCAACTGACCAGGTCGTCATTACCACCAATGCCAGTCTGACCGGCTGGGGGCCCACTTGGAGGCCCATATCGCCCAGGGACTGTGGACACCGGAGGAAGCAGAGCAGAGCATTAATCTGTTAGAGCTGCGGGCCATCAGGCTCGCCCTTTTACACTTCAGCCACATGGTTTCAGGCCTACACGTCCTGGTGCTAACGGATAACATTACGGCCAAGGCACATATCAACCGCCAGGGGGGCACCAGGTCCCGGTTGCTTATGCAGAAAGCGCTGGAGTTGGGGGCTTGGGCGGAACACCATCTCCTATCATTGGTCTCGGACCAGATTTCAGGGGTGGACAATAGTCAGGCAGATTGGCTCAGCAGGGTTCAGGTAGATCAGGCTGAATGGAGCTTGCATCCTTCTGTCTTTCAGGAGATTGTCCGGCGCTTTGGAACACCAGCCGTGGACCTATTCACCTCCCCTGCGAACGCCCAGCTCCCCAGATTCTTCTCCCGGTTCCCGGCTCCGGGGGCGGAGAGAGTGGATGCCCTACGGTCCCCTTTGCCGAGGGGACTGCTCTACGCCTTCCCCCCAACTCCGCTCCTGCCCAGGGTCATACGGAGGGTCATAGCGCTTCGGGCGGAGGTCCTCCTGGTGGTGCCTTTTTGGCCCCGGCGCCCTTGGTTCGCAGACCTGCAGTCCTTGTCCCTGGGGAGACTGTGGCGGATTCCACCGGACTGGATAGTCCTCCTTCAGGGGTCATTAGAACACCCGGAGGACAGGTGGCTTCAACTGACCGTGTGGAGGTTGAGCGGGGCGCTCTGAGCAGGGGGGCATATTCCTCAAGGGTCACCTCCACCATCCAGGCCTCGCATCGCCCCTCGACTATCCGCATCTATAATGCGACCTGGAGAATCTTTTGCAACTGGTGCCTGACATCACAGATCTCCTCCGAGACGGCCTCAGTCCCTCAGGTACTAGAATTCCTACAGGACGGGCTTGATAAGGGCCTGGCCCCCAACACCATCCGGCATCAGGTGGCCGCTCTGGGGTCAGTCCTTACATGGGGGGGGCGAGCTCTCTCTCTCCCAGCATCCCACTGTCCGCCGCTTCCTGAAAGGGGCCTCCAACCTGCGCCCTACGACTGTCCACAGGTACCCCGCGTGGGACATTTCTAAGGTTTTGGTCACTCTTACTGCCCCTCCCTTTGAACCCTTGGAAGAGGTGTTGCTGCAGCTCCTCTCCTGGAAGGTGGCCTTCCTGGTAGCGATTACGTCGGCCAGAAGGATCTCGGAGCTGCATGCGCTTTCTGTTAGGGAGGACTTGTGCACATTTTACCCGGACAGGGTTGTCCTTCGGCCGGACCCCTCGTTCAGGCCGAAGGTGGCCTCCTGTTTCCACAGATCCCAGGAGATTGTCTTACCAACCTTTTACCCTGAGCCGGTTCAGCCGCAGGAGCAGCTCTGGCACATGCTCGATGTGCGAAAGGCTCTGGAGACTTACATTGCACGTACGGCAGCATTCCGATGTTCGGAGTCTCTATTCGTCTCCTTTCTGCCCTCTTCCCTAGGTCACAAGGTGTCTGTTCCATGCATTGGTCATTGGGTCAGGAAGTGCATTGGCAAGGTGTACGAGGTAACCCAGGAGACGGTTCCAGAGGGCATTACAGCACATTCAACTCGTAGTGCTGCCACTACATCTGCTTGGGCCACGCAGGCTTCGCTTGAGGAGATTTGTCGGGCCGCGGCCTGGTCCTCTCCTTCCCCTTTCATCAGGGTCTATAAAGTGGACAAATTCGCTTCGTCCGGGACTGATTTCGGCCGCAGAGTGCTGCAGGCAGTTCGTACGGATCACTAGGGACTGGGCTTCTCTCGACCCCTCCCTTTGGGGCATTGTTCATGCTTGGGTATGTCCCATACATGGATGCTATCTCCACCCTTATTGAGAAAGAGCGTTGGTACTTACCTGATACGCCTCTTCTAATAAGGGGGGAGATAGCATCCGTCCCGTCCCTTGTCTCGTTCAGCCCGGAAGTTGGTTTAGTTTTGCTTTATACATGTCTTGCTTCTAGACGTTATGCTGGCTTGTTGTTATTTGACTTTCACTAAACGTGTTGGAAGATACCGGTGAGTCTGTCTTTATTTCCTTCGTTGAAAACTGGGCGTGTCCAGTGGTGACAGGGGTTATATACCACGGTTAATTAATTATTTATAAGACTCAGTCCAATCAGAGTGTGAGTAGGATTTACCCATACATGGATGCTATCTCCCCCCTTATTAGAAGAGGCGTATCAGGTAAGTACCAATGCTCTTTCTCCCGTCAGAATCTTCATCAGAAGTTTTTTTTTAAAAAAGTTTTTCCCCCCTTGCTGGTTCAGGCAAGGGGGAAAAAAGCTTTAAAAAGTAAGAGAGAGATGTGGGGGTGGGGGGAGGGAAGGGAGAAAGAAAAAAAGAAAAAAGAAAGGTAACTCACTTTTCTGTTGCGAAAGTTTTTCTCCTTTTAGCAAAGGAGAAAAATAAATGCAGTCACTTTAAATTGGAACTGAGCATACCTGACTGTGGAATTCTGGGAGTTGAAGTCCACAAGTCTTAAAGCTGCAAACTTTGGAGTCCTGCTTTAAATTAAAAAGCTGCTCAGATTTGCAGAGTGACATTCAGCAGTTATTTGGGGAGGGGGGTTGCTTTCCAAGGGGGAAGGGAGAAAGAAAGAAAGAAAGAAAGAAAGAAAGAAAGAGAGAGAGAGAGAGAGAGAAAGAAAGAAAGAAAGAAAGAAAGAAAGAAAGAAAGAAAGAAAGAAAGAAAAACAGCACAGCAGTTTAGGGCTAGAAGGCTATTCAGAGGTCATCTAGTCCAACCCCTTGCTGCAGCAGGAAATCTTACCTTCTCTGGATTATTTTAGTGCCTCTAACAGAGAGAAAAATTGCCAGAAAAGAGAAGGAGTTTACTAGGACAAAGCTGCCATGCAGTGAAAGGCACAGATAGTCCTTGACTTATGACTACAATTGAGCCCAAAATTTTGGTTGCTAAGCAAGAGCATTGTTAAGTGAGCTTCAACACATTTTACCCAATCCATGACATCTCCTGTTGAGTGACATCAAGTTGGCCACACCCATCCAGTCACATGACCGCCAAGCCATGCCCACAAAATACGCCACACCCACAAAATAGGTAGTAAAAAGTTTTGAAACTCACCCCTGGAATGCTTGTAACCTGGGGATTACCTGTACAATATTTGGAAGGGGACATATATAGAGGAGATATACTAATCAATACTAACTTACCACAGTATTGTTATTTAATTTAATTTAATTTAATTTATTTAGATTTATAGAACTGCCCTTCTCCATCGAAATGGACTCAGGGTGGTGCACAGGAAATTAAAATTGATAAATAACAATAAATACAGAAGAATTAAGAATAAATTAAACTAAAAGCCTGTGCTAAAAATCCCAATTAAAATTCTAAAATACATTTACTCATTGGTTAAGCTAGGCCGGCTTGATGGAATAGATAAGTCTTAAGTGAGCGGCAAAAGAGGGGAAGGTCTGTGATGGTCCGAAGTTCGGGGGGTAGGTCGTTCCAGAGGGATGGCCCAGCCACTGAGAATGCCCTCCCCCTGGGCACCGCTAGCCAGCATTGGCCGGCGGATGGTACCCTGAGGAGGCCCTCCCTATGGGAGCGGATCGGACGGAGGGAGGTATAATAATAATAATAATAAATTTTATTTATAGCCCGCTCTCTCTCCCCAAAGGGACTCGACAGTATGCGGCAGGAGATGGTCCCGCAAATAACTAGGCCAATTATTATGGTAGAAAGATCTAACTTTCCCTCCCATTAGAGTTTTAATTAATTTCTAAGGTATTGCTTATATTCCATTATTTGTAAATCAGATGTTTCTGGTCTAAATATGGCTAAGGTAGTCATATTAAAAATTAAGAGAGCAAAAGTGATTAGTTACTATGACTTTAAATGAACTGGAACCATTGTTTCCCAATTTCAGATCTGTAGTGCATTCAATAGAAGTGAATGCCAGTAAAAATTAGGAATGGCACTGAAATCCATTACATTCACATTTTAATGCAAATTGACTTCATTCACAGTTCCTGAACATTTTTGCAAAATGAAATAGTCATCTTCTGTTATTCACACTTTCTCAATTTTGGTATATGGTTTCCCAAACAAAGCACCGTGTACAGAAATACATATATTACGGGAAAATGCACAAAATGCAATGCATGTGGATGACAACAATATGCAAAAACGTTAGAGACAATTGCTTATAAGATGCCATGCACTGGAAAAATGCACAGGAAAATATTCTTTTTTTTAAAGCACAGGATGAAGCAAAGTTAAGCTTGATTTCATATATTTCTTATTTTTCTCATAACCATCATAATACCTGTTTGTTATTAAAAAAGTCATTTTGAACATTCGGAGGGCAAATGTGTATAATGTTAGATAAGAATTCAGAATGGAATCTGATTAGCTAACAGTGAGTGATTTTGAGCAAATCGCTTTTTTTTTAACTAGTCTGCTTCACAGAGTTGTGAAATTGAAATAAGGGAGTTGAGGGAAGGAGAAAAAGCACATATTCCTCTTTGCTGGTTTTTAGTTTGCTTTCCCAGTGGTATAGATAGAACAGTTTCAAACACCCAGATGACTTTTGCAATCCTTCCCAAGTTTGAGAGTCTATCGTATTCACCAAAGGTGATGGCCACTGTTCTGGTGCAGAGCCACTCGCCTCCTGAAATCCTAGTGTTCAAACTAGAGGGGAAATGGCATGCTCATCAACAGCTGGGATGATAATTTGATCCCCATTTTTGTGTTGCTGTTAAACTCTGTACTTTACTGTCACAGATCAGAGTTAACCTCCTTTAGCAGCTGTGTAAACTTGATATTTCTGATGCTCCATTGGCATTTAAGCTCTACAAGCTTCCTCTCAAGTGAACTAATGAACATGCGAAACGTTTTCTCTGGATTGGTAGGAATCGTGTAAAGGTCAAGTCCTTATCTTCTGAAGTTTCATTAGTGCGTAATTAAAAAAGAATATTTACAGTTGATTGCACTGTCAAAACTGAAGCACCATTTACTTCTTTTAGAGATCATGGGCAAGGGAAGGAGGAGGTGGTAGTGTTGGCAGCAGCTGAGCTGGAAAGGCCTTTGACAATCCCGCTCACAGTACCAGGCAGCATAATGAGAAATGTGTTATACTCATTTCACTGTGTTCCCTCAAATTATAGACATATATATATCTGAAACAAATAAATATCTCAAATATTGGATACTAATACCTAATGATTTGGTCCACTATTATTTTCAGAGAATTCATTTAGACACATTTCTGCAGAGCCCACTGCCAACATTCTCATGGAAATGGGGAACAAGAAATGGATGTGGGTCAACCATGATGATAGAAAGTAGTTTCTGGTATCCGTGATCTTGTGCAGGAATAGGAGTTTGAAAACAAGGTGCAAGTAACCCATTTTTGAGGAAGCAATCCATTTAAGAGCTTCAGAGCCAAGGCAATTCTTATGAAGTCTTGGATGAGATGTTATGTTTCTTTATTCTTGATAAATTGAAAATCTTGGTGGTCCTTGGAAGAAAGATTCTGATCTATTTATCTATAATAGGAAAACATCATATATATATACAGTAGCAATAGCACTTCACTTATATATCGCTTCACAGTGCTTTACAGTCCCTTCTAAGTCATTTACAGAGTCGGCATATTGCCCCCAACAATCTGGGTCCTCATTTTACCCACCTCGGAAGGATGGAAGGCTGATGGAAGGTGGTGAGACTCGAACTGCCATATTGCAGGCAGCCAGCAGAAGTAGCCTGCAGTACTTCATTCTAACCACTACACCACGGTGGTTCTTGTTTTTTCTCCCCTTCCCCTTTTACATGCATGTGACAGGATCAAAATTTACTACTTTCAATGTTAAACTAGCCACAGTTCTTTGTGACATCTGTGCTCTGTGATTTGTTTTAGTATAAATTATCCTCGTTCTGTTCCCAACTTTCTCAAACCTCACTGTTGCTGTTACTGTCTGGACTGTTCCAGGTTAAAAATTCAGTTAGATGCTTTTCAGACCTCACAGAGCAGGTCTAAGAAGCGTTAAGATTTTGCTGAAATTGCAGCCAATGTAAATAGGTAAAGTGCAGGTAAAATTCAAGGTAAGGCAAAAGAAATTTCATATTTCATATTATTTATTTATTGGATTTATATCCCGCCCTGGGTTCTTTTGGAGAAGGGCGGGATATAAATCCAATAAATAAATAAATAAATATTCCAGATAGTATCCTGGAAAGCTCTGAGTAGAAACTCCTACTGATAGCAGCCAAAATGTTGTGGAAGAATACAGGTGAATTCAGTAAACTGGGGATAGTAATGATAAGAGGTGTTACCGAGATGGTTCAGTCTAAGAAAGATCATGATTTTCACCCCAGTTTTGGAATCTGACTGAGGATCATGACTACTTATCATGCAGTGGTGGGTTCCAGATCCCATTCCAACCAGTATGGTTGGAACGGGCCCGGCATCGCCCACATGCACGTGTGTGGTGCACGCATGGATTTTGGCTGCAAATGATGCTTCCGCATGCCTCCACGACACCCCAGCTGCTTGGCGGAGCATCGCACAGGTGCTATACATGCCATTCGCATGCCGGAAACATTGACAGCTTTAAAACATGGTAAGGAGCTCGGGTGGCTGGGTGGGCCCTCTGGAGCACCATACCGGAACAGTACCCCGTGCTGTGGGCAGGCTCTGGTACACCCATACCGCCTGCAACCCACCACTATTATCATATGACAAAGATATTGTCAACTTCAAAACAATTTTCTCCGTTTCTCAGTTTGACGAACTTTGGGGTGGGGAGGAGGGAGTTTGGAATGTCAGATCAGACATCAACAGCTTCCTATCTCATTGGAACCAAGGTCATCTGAACAAGTGCTGGCCAGAGACTGGAAAAGTTTACCAAAAAGATGCCAGAACACCTAATTGGACAATGTGACCTGTGACAAGGAAGGAAGGAGATGTCTAATTTTTAATTCTGCTGAAAGCACAGGAAATAGCCAGAGCTGGTTTTAAGATCATATGTACCAAAATGATGTACTCAATAAAGCAGTAGTTTGAGGAAACTGAAAGTCTTGGAGTGCTGATTCTTTTGGGTTCGTCACCTTGACATATATCCAATTTCAAATTTAAAGTGTGATTTCTTATTTTTTGGGATGAAAGGCAAGGAGAGAGGATTGAAATGTGGTACACAAAGTTCCTCATGGTATATGCCAGTGTTGGTGAAGCTTTTCGAGTGCTGAAACAGGAGTGTGGGTGCATGGGTGAGCACCAAAAACCAGAAGAGCAGTTTCCTGGTGCACATGCCTGTTACTGGGAAGCTGAGCTTCAGATTTCTGGCATGGGCATGCGTGCCGGTCACTTGGTTTTCTGGTTTCTGGCGTGCATGCATGCGTGAAGACCAGCTGGCCAGTCTGGTGCGCATATGTGCCAGGGAGTTGCTTTTCCAGTTTTTGGTGCTCCCATGCACGTGAAGAACAGCTGAGAACATGGAAGAGCAACGGGTGACAGCTGGTATGCCTGGAGAGATCGCTCTGTGTGCCACTTCCATCATGCATGCTATAGGTTTGCCATTATAGGTAGATGTTCATAACAGGAAACTGTAGTTTTTACTTTTGTGTTGACTTAATTGACTTAATGATATGATGAAAGGTCAAGTATATGGTTTCTTCTGCATCATTAGCTATATTTTGTTGATTTTATGCAAAGTTTATGTTGACCATTATGAATCACCCATACTTACTTTGAACAATACTCCACAGCAACAATACTGTTAAGTAAATTGGGATGAGGGTCATCTAGGGTTTTTCATTCCTAAAGTGGGACTAGAAGTTACAGTCTCCTGGTTTACAGGCTAACCCCTTAACTACTACCCATGGCCGTTCTTGCGATTTCGTTTCTTTAATATCTGTCATGAATATTATCTATGCCCATAGAACAAAATATAGTATATCTGAACCTCAAATCAGAAAGGCTAATATCATGGGTAGAAAATCTTTAATTCAAATAAATGTATGCTAATTCAGCAATTTGAAAGTCTTTGATTAGCACAGCAGGGGCAAACTGATCTTAATATTTTGCATTCTGAAAAAAAAACAGTAATCAGTTGATTCATATTATAATGTGACGTTCTAGAGGAAAATGTCTACTGACTTTTCTTTTAAAAACTGAAATGCATACTGTATGTTCAGTTTGCATAAAGATGAGCATGACAGATATTAAACAACAACCATGAATAGATCTATTCTTTGCATTTGTGAAAGCACCACTTTTTCCTCTTCAGAAAAAAAGAGGGAAGTGCTTTCTTTTGTTAGAGCAGAATTGTATCTTCAAAGAAACTGAAGCTTCATGCTGCAACATCTTGAGCTGTTACATTTATGCAATGCCTTGAGCAACTGTTTAGAGATATTGAGGAAGATCAACTGTGAGTTTTCAAAGCCAATGAATCAGAGCTTTGATCAAACACATCAAGAAGGACTGCTTGAATCAAGTGCATTTTAGCCATATGCAGCCCCAAGATAGTCTTCTGAAAACATTAGAGTAGCTAAAGAAACTATCATATAAGATAAGCAGATGGATTTTTAATGGCTGCCTTTGTACTACAAACATTGCCAGAGATAGCTAGCCATTCTTCTACTGTGTCTGTTTATCTCAATCTGTTTTATATCTTATCATAATCCACTCTCCGTGCTAGGGAATGGTTTACCCTCTTCTGCTGGGCAACTAATACAATGTGTGAAATGGATAATTGTATGTATGTGTTAGTCTGATTAATCAGACCACCCTTATTCTTTTGAAGGATTCAACCAAAGAATGGAACTGTTATCTAGATCAGGGGTCCCCAACCTTTGCAACTTTAAGTCTGAAGGACTTCAGCTCCCAGCCAGCTGGAGAAGTCTGGGAGCTGAAGTCCTTCAGACTTAAAGTTGCAAAGGTTGGGGACCCCTGATCTAGATAGATTATAAAGAAAGATGGACCTAGAAATTCCACTGAAATACACTATCCATATAACTTGTATTACATAAAGGTTCTGAAAATATATTCAAAACATTAACATACATTGACTTGTAAAGCCCTAAATAACTTAGGGCCTGGCTCTTGTTGGAATTGTCATTCACACTATAAATTCAGAGCCACAGGAGAAGGTCATGAAGGTGAAGGTGCCTCCATTTAGAGATTTGACTATCAGGTCATAGGGAAAAATCTCCATTCCCACCCCACTCTGAGGCCAGCCAGAGGTGGTATTTGCAGGTTCTCCAGAACCTGTCAGAACCTGCTGAATTTCACCCTTGCCTTGTCTCCTATTATTTAGGAACTTTCCTCTTTTCCTCTAGCTTTCTTTCTTTCACAACTGTTAACATTAATATTTAACCACTGCCCAAGTATTTGATATTTTCCACTTCTGCCATATTAAAATAACATTTCAGCAGAAACATTCAGCAGAGATGCTCTGAAGGTCACAGCTAAAATTTGTGGTAGCCTTTTGGGCTTTGAGCCCTTTGATTAAACAAATATTTCTGAAATAATCAAACGCTTTCATGCTGTTTTACCAAATGTGAAGGAGGCAAACAAACGTTTGAGGGAAGCAGTGCTCAAATTATGAGGGAAGGGAGAAAAGGGATTGATTTCTTTACTGCAGGAGATTTTAGGGGACATAATTTGGCTAAAACTAGAGGATTGTATCCCTTTCATTATTAAAAAGCATTCATCATTTAAAGCTTTATAGTCTGGATGCAATGATTGACAGGATCTTGCTTCCTGTATAAATCTCAAGGTATCCCAGAGAATCATCCGGTGGTGGAGTAGACACAGAGTTGTAATAATAGAGTGGGCTAGTTACACTTCTATATAGTTCCTTTAATTCACTTTCCATGCTATTTAAGAAGTGAATTATGAACTATAAAGTTCCAAATCAAATGGAACAAAGTACTCATCCACTCATGTGGTACTGAGTTCTCAATAGTTTAATTAAAAATATTGACAGGATTGATCCCTAGACTCATTTCTCATGCTATAGGAGGACCTGACTTAAGGATGTGCTTGAGTAGCTGCTGAGACTTTTGTATCCCAGTAAGGTCCAATAGATTTGCAAGGGGCTTTCTGTGTGAACTTACTGTGAGTAACCATTTTAAATTTCTCATAGACCTGTGGAACAATGCATGTAGTGATGCTCCAAGGCATTAGGGAAATTAAAAACAGCAATTATGTGACCCTGCTCTGTGTAGCTACTAAGGTAGTGATACAAATGGGTACGTCAGCATTGCTGTTCAATAGAGATAGGAGAGCTTGTGCATTTACTCTGCACTAAACTAAATTCTCTGTGTAGGTGGAATTGACCAATTTGCATATAGGAAAGATGCCCAATTGTGTCTTCTACACACTCCCAGGGTAGTGAGACGATTAATAATCAGTGTGGCATTATTTCTCAGAACATGCAAAGTGACCCTTAGGTAACTAGTAGAATTTTAATCAGTTATTATTTTAGTGTTCATGGATAGCAGATGAAAGTTCAGTCAATTTCTTAAGCTATATTAGTGTAATGAGCCATATGTAGGTCCCTATAGTCTTTGTATTTATACGGCAATTTCCTGATTAATATCAATTAATTACACGCCAGTGCACATTGGAAATGAATGATGATATTTCAATCTTGTTTAATTACATTATACTCAAGATGGAAAGAATAAGCTGAGTAAACATTTGTGCTGTATTTATTTATTTACATCTATAAATATATAGTTAACTTTCTCTCTGATATTAGTAGGATTCAATTTTGCCTGTAAACATCTAATATATATTTTGACCATCCACTAACCTGAATTTTAGTGATAAATGAAATCAATTGTGTTACCAATGTAAAATGACTTCCCCAGTAGCATTGTACACTGTTTTAGAAGATGGAGTAAAACAGCTGGTTTGATACCTTTTGTTTTTGGCTCATTGAAAAGGATGCAGAGTTTTACAGTGGCCTAGAACTATTTCAGATATCTATGTCTATCGCTTGTTAGCTGGTAAATCAGAAAGAAAAAGGAACACGTCATTGCAGACAAAAAATTATAGACTGCCCTTAAATGTCAACTCAGCTAGTGCTTGGGATGGGATCAGTTTACACATTTGTTGTCGACTAATGAGGTGATGTACTTGTAAGTGCACTTTGGCCGTGAGCTCACCTCAGCGAGCGCTGCATTTGGAAGCTGGAACACAGTGTTATCGAGTGAAGGGTTCAGGAAAGGCTCTGGTGGCCTAGGCCTTAATTCTGTCCTCCATGTCTCATCCTTGGTGTGGAAAGCCCATTACTGTTTCTTCAAAAGTAATTTCAAAATGCAAATAGGCTTGCTAACAGATTTTGTTTCAGAGAGATTGTCAATTTCCATGCCCTATGCTCATTTATTTTTCATAAAGAATGAAATATGGGGCAGAGATTTATTTGTTGACAGTTATCAGCAGTAACTCAGCCTCAACACTGACCTAAATTTTCCCTGCTCAGAAGCAGTGAAGGAGAAAATAATGAAGGCTGTGTTATTTTGGAGATGCAAAAACTCGAAATTGCCAGAATTTATTCAAGCTCCTTGAATGTCAGAAAGTTCAGGCCTCAAGTTTTAACGTCCTGAATGAGCCAGCAAATATTCCTGTAAAGGATTTCACCTTTGTAGATTTTCAGATTGTATGGAACAACTCCAAAGGTCCCTCTTCTTTTTTTCTTCAATTTAAAAGGTTGAAAAAAATATTTGATATTTGAAAGTTATGAGTGCAAATAAGGAAGCCCAACACTGCAGAGGCTATATGCTTCATGAGATGCCAGTTCAATCCTAGGCTAATTATGGCTTTGCCAGTGACTGCAATTGCCACCTGAACCCTTGAGCAACCGTAGGTTCATTCTGCCAACTTCTTGTGGGTGACATTTTCAGTATTTGTAATAAGTAGAACAGTTATGCATCGTATAAACCAGTGCTTCTCAATTATTTTCTGTCATGCCCCCCTAGGAAGAAGAAAACATTTCACGCGCCCCGCACGACTGTAAATAGTATCATTTGTCTATAAAATTGTTATAAGTAAACCTCTGCCGAGGTCAAATGCGCCCCCCTTTACAGAGCCTCGCGTCCCCCCTGGGGGGCCCGCCCCACTATTTGAGAAGCACTGGTATAAACCAACTGTTAAGGAGGTGCCTCATACACAGATTTATCCTGTGCATGGAGAATGTGAAAGCTTTCCTGCTATAATCACATCCATTGCTGCACATTGGGTTTCCTATTTGCCTCAGACCTAGATAAATGAACTCTGGCCAGCAGATTGCCTGCCAGGATACATTGAGGCTGTCCCCACTTTACACTACCATCCCAACCATTCAATCTGCCCTTGACTGGCACTCAATAGAAAACTAGGCTGTACGAAATAGGTGAGCAATATTAAAGGCTAGAAGACATATATAGCCATGATGGTGAACCTATGGCACATGTGCCAGAGGTGGCAGGCAGTGCCCTCTCTATGGGCACGCAAGCCGTCGCCCCAATTCAGCTCTGCCAAGCATGTGCGCGCTCCTCCCTCTGACCAGCTGGTCTTTGGGTCTCTGCCACGCATGCATGGGGGTGGGTCACATGCATGGAGGTGGGTGGGTCACATGTGGGGCATGTGTGTGAGGGCAGCTCACATGCATTGCATTTTGGGGGTTCAGGTGCACACACACACTTTGGGCACTCAGTCTGGAAAACGTTAACCATCACTGATATATAGAATTTGGAGATTGAGGGTTGCAGTTGAAATATAAATGGACAGAAAGGAGAGGGGAAAGGCTCTCAGCCCCTCTATATAATGCATACTTATCCCCTACCTTGAAACTTCTAGGTTTCAAGTAGGGACAGATATCTTCCACAACTGTAAACATACCAAGGAACACTTTTCCTTTAATTCTATAATATTTATTTCCAAATTGACACACAATGGATTTGGCAGCCTAATTCAGTTGTTGCTTTCAGTGGGTGAATAAACGATATGTGATTGGGGGCACAGCAAACACATAGGGCTTCAATAGTTCACTTCCGGACTTCATCAAAAAAAGCTATCCCTTCGTTTTGGCTTCCCGTGCTTGAAAACCTACTTAACTTTCAGAATAGCTGGAAAAGTGTGCACTACCCGTGAATGGCTTAGCTCCTGCTAGGCCTGTGGAGAGCAAGGCTTTTTACTTTTACATGCTGCTTTCAAACACAATGCTGGTCCTCCCTGTAGCCCACCCTTGTAGGACATTTCAATTTAAGAAAATGTGCAGCTCACATCAGTGGTAATTAGAGCTTTTGATTCAGTTTTGACATCTCATTATGAAACACCACTTCTTCATTTTCAGAGAGTAAACCTAAGATTATAATATGGCAGCCTGGACTGGCTACTCTCCCCAACTGTTGTTTTGGCTGGCAGCCAATTCTCTAATATACTCCTACTTGGTTGCAAAAACATTCCTATCAACCGTTTTCTGTTGATCCCTCCCCCCACTCTTAAATACACTGCTGTTAGCTAATTGCAGTTGTGTTCTGTCTGACATTAAGGATTATTTTACCTCACGAAAGGCTATTTTTCAAAAAGGTCATTTCCCAATTCATCAGAGAATGGCTAAGTAGAAGAGAAGGAGTAATTTTTCCACCCTAGCTCCTACCCCTCGTTCTGATGTACTTGGGATGATGGGTGGGAAGGTGGAAGAAGAAGAAAAAGTGAAGCTTTTTGCCCCTAAAGAATTCTGGCTCATTATGCTCCACATTTCTTCAACAAAAAATGTAAAGGAAAGGAGAAATATGCATATCAGTCAAGCTCCATATACAATAAGTGGCTACAATACTGTAGTCACTTTTGACTTACTTTTTTCTCCCATCAGATTATGTTTTAAAAGATCCACATTTGCTATAAATCAGTGGTCTCCAACCTTTGCAACTTTAAGTCTGAAGGACTTTAGCTCCCAGAATTCTCCAGGCAGCTTTGCTGGCTGGATAAGTCTGGGAGCTGAAGTCCTTCAGACTTAAAGTTACAAAGGTTGGAGACTCCTGCTATAAAGCATAACTTTCGCGAGGAAATACATTTTTCTTTAAATTAAAAAAATGGTGTTTTATTAAAAAATGAAAACAAACACAAACACAAAATATATCCTTATTTAAATAGCTCTAATTCTCCACCTGGAATGTAAAATAAATATGAGAAGGGTGACATTCATAACATTTGTAACTCATGCTCAACATACAAGATTTTGATGTGGACTCACTGGAAACCCTATGATTTTTACCTTTGTTACTGGAATTTACTAAAATTCCTCAGAGCACAATCTATGCAAAGCAGTCTGACTTACATTTCCTTTGGTTCCGTATTGCACCTATGAGTGACTGAATTATATAAAAGTGTGCATATCAACATTTGGACTAACAGATACAGATGAGGTTATGTGATAGAGTCATGAATTCTTGCCATACTTTTATTGTTAGCATTTGAATAAGTTAATATTTCACTCAGTGATCACTATATGAGTGGCTTCTTGAGAATATGGAAAACATTATGATATTACTTAATGTTCAGTCCACAATAGGAATACAGTATACAGAGACTGCTGGGTATATTTCAGTAACTGGAACTAATACTATGTAAAAGCTGGGGCAGTTTAAGTAAGACTCTTAATTCATTCCAGGTTTCTGATTGTGACTAGGGACCATGGAACTCTGTTCTGTCTTATCACTTTTGTTTCTAAAAAAAATTGATATGTTTTGATAGTGAAACAATTATTCTGAACTATTAGTAGATGCAGTGCCATGGGAGATTGGCTATGCAAAACATCAATTTATAAAATTGTGATTACCAAATTGGGCGCAAGCTGATTTTTCATCGTGTTAACCAACATTCTAATTTCTAAAATATCCCCAAATATCCATCAATATTTTTCTGGACAAGCACTGCCTTTCTAAATTAATAGTTGGCTACAGCTTCCTTCCATTTTTATTTTACTCATTGGTGATTAGTGACTTTTGGGCTCCAGAAACCTTTTAGGAACTTGAAATGAGGGAGCACCCTGAGTTTTCTCTCTTTTTAAAAAAGATTCCACAAGGCAAGGTGGACAGAATAGTAGGTTCCAGAGAAACAGTTGAAAGTCACTTTAAGATTAGTGGAACCTCTAAGACCAAAAATACTCAGTTCCTCTGGGAATTTTTACAGACTACCAACTTGGGTCATTTTTACACTATCACCTCCCCCACCCCAATGTCATGGACTTTTTATTGCTAATGTGTAATCTTCCTGCCTCTCTTCCTGCAGTGATAACATAGGAATGAGACTGTGTGGTTTTGTTAGGTAGTTTCCCAGAAACAATCCTTATATGCCAGTGAAGGGAGATATTTCAAAATAAATGAGTTGATATAGTTATATTCAGAAAAAACATATTCAATATGTTTAAAATTTAAAACCACTGGAGGAAGGAGGAGCTAGAAGAATTTCCTCACTATTGTCATTAATTTCATAGAAATATAGGAAGTGATAACTATAAGTATAATTAAAAAAAAAACCTTTACTATATGGTGTTTTGAACATCACGGACAAGGAGAAGAAATGGAAAAAGTTTTCCCCCCAGGAAAATTGGATTTGGAGCCAAAATCTATGTATTAGTGAATGGTTTTTATAGTTGGAGTTTAGTTCTCAGCCTGAGACAATATTTTTTATATTAACATCAATAGTTTACTTGCAGAAAATGATGTTTTATGACTGTTTAAATCCACACCATGGAAACTCTTTGAAGAAAGTGCATCCACAAGCTTTTCTCAAGGTTTCTGAAGTGCCTATCACTCCTCCCCCTCCCCCAATCCAATTCATTCCACCAACTGCTGTGTAAATCCCTTGCTGATTCTTTTATTTCTTTGCCTCTGGGACCACTGTCTTTTAACTGTATAGTTTCTCTTTAGTTCTCTTCACGCTTTGTTATTTTTCTTTTCAAGGTGACAATTGGTCTCCAGCTGCCATACGAATCCTTTTCCTTTCATCCCAATGCTAGCAGGTCTCATATATATGGTCTTAATACCTTGTGGTAAGAGACACATATCTGCTTCATTGCAGCCTTATTCAATACCGTCTAATTTAAAGCATATCATTAAAGATTTCACTTACATTATTTGGAGTACGTAAAAGGGTATTTATACATTCAAGACTAGCATCTGAGACTGGAAACAGGATAAGGGGTTGGCATTCTATATGTGCAGACCAGCATGCAAAATACTTAAAGGAAGTATAGCACATGAACATCCTAGAATATGAAATTGCCACCTAAAGGAATAAGTTGACCCACTGGTCACAACCATTTAATGAACAAAGGATTGGAAGGTATTGTCTTAGAATCAGGGAGGATAACTTGATTTCCTATCATGAGTCCACTTATAGACAAGGACTTGCAAATTCAGAGATGTCACAGAACGTACAGATCCAGCCTACTCAACTGGTAATGATTTCTCACTTTTGGCTCAACCCAAACTTCAGAGAGCCTGAAGGAGACGGTGCCTCCTTTGTAAATTGCAGGCCTGAACAAAATGTGGATATTTGTGTCAATGCTTGGTAATAATGTTAAATGCTCTGTCTTCTTATTTAAACATACAGTCTAATACGGTACATTCTCCTTCACATCTTACTTATATCTCTAGTTTGCAATCCATTTCCAAAGTGCGAGATTTTCAGAAAAAAACAGGAAGACATCATTTTTATAGTTTGCATCTATCAACTTCTCAGAACTACAAGAAAAATTTCCTATTACAACAGGCAGAGCTCTACAACATTTGACTGTCTTCTTTTAAGGTGAGAGGGAAGATAAACAAGATCAGATGGTTCTGTTTGTTTTCTTTCAGGAACTGGATAGAGTAAGATTAGCAATTTTTTGGTTTTGAAAAAGTTTTATTGGTTTTTACAATTTCCCAAAGGGTAAGGTAGGGGTTACAGAAACATTTTGAGAACCATTGTGTCAGAGTCCTTGGCCCTTCCCGGGCTACATAATAAAACATTGGTAAGAAAATTTATCAAAAAATACTACAAGATAAAGATAAGTGAATACATCATACATTTCCCATTCTACGCTGGCAGACTTGTACAAACATCCTGGTACAAAAAGGTTAAAAAAAGTTAATAAAAAAAGAAAAAAAAAGCAAGCAAAGTCATTTTTTGGATCTAAGCCTCTTGGCAATTGTATCTTCTTTTTCTCCCTCCTGGCCCCCAGTGGGCGGGGCCGTGGCCCCCCCTGCTCCCCCTGGATCTTCCCCCAGGACAGAGGAATGTTTTTTAAGAAAGGCTTCCACCTCGACAACTGTTTTAATCCTTACTCTTCCTCCTTCCCAGAACACCAGCATCCCTTCGGGCATCGCCCACTTGAACCAAATCCCGTGATCAAACAATTTTTTGGATAAGAAGGAATACCTCCTTCTCATCTCCCTAATCTTTTTTGGGATCTGCTTCAAGATGACGACAACCTTTTGTTGGTAAATTAACGCCCCCCCTCTCTGCGCCTTCAAAATTTCCTCTCTGGTTGACCTTTTAACAAATTTAACATGTATCTCTCTGGGTACTTCATTTATCCTGGCATATGCGGAATTTATTCTGTAAACTAGGTCAATGTCCCCCCTGATCTCATCCTTAGGTTTATGTAAATAATCTGCTAAAATTGTACTCATGAGTTCAGGGAGACACTCACCCAGTTCCTCAGAAATATTCTGAAATCTTAAAAAATATGTCATCCTTTCCATATCAATCCTAGACACATGCCCATTTATTTCTACAACCTCATTAGTAACATTTTTTTTTATTTTTTTATTTTATTTTTATTTTTATGAACACTATAACAAAAATAACATATACAGTACAATACAATACACTATTTCACCCAGTGCTATACAATGGAAAGGAAAGTTTGGTTCTTCAGGTATCTTCAAATATCTTTAAGTCCTCCAAAATCCACGTTCTCTGGGTACAGGTGTCGAAGCATCCAAGGTCCCAAGTGCATAGTCCACAAATGGCTTCCAAGTCTTCCAAAAAACGTCTTTTTTATAAACACCCTCTCTAAATTTAATATCACATGTCATTTTATCATTTAAAGCTAATTTCCACATTTCACAATACCACTCTTCTATTTTAATATTCGTCTCTATTTTCCAATATCTTGCTATTATAATTCTGCCCATTATAATCATAATTCTAATCAATTCTTTCTCCTGTTTTGTTAATTCTAATTCCTTAATTATCAATAATAATATAGTTTCTAATCTCAATGTTATTCTTTTCTTCGTCATTTCAAATATCGTTTCCTCCAATTTCTGCCAAAACTTTTTAACTTTATCACATTTATACCACATATGTTCGTACGTTCCCAATTCCATATTACACCTCCAACATTTATTACTTATTTTTTTTATCCATCAATGATAACCTCAATGGAGTCAGATACCATTTCCAAACGACCTTGAAATTATGCTCTTTAATCCTTATGGATAAAATCCTCATGATTCGACTCTTCCAATTCACATTCCAATCCAAGTCTGATATTTTAATCTTAAGTTCTTCCTCCCAGTTCATCTTCATTGCCATTTGTGGTTTCTCATTGAAATTTATAATCTTGTATATCTTACTAACGAGTCCCTTTAACCCAATTTCGTCCTTAATAATTTGAGATACTAAGTTTTCAAATTCAGTTTCGTTTCTACCTATTTTACATATTCCCCTTACATTCGTAGTCCATTTTTCTATCTGTATTTTTTCAAACCAATTTAACCCCAATTTTTCCATTATTTCTTTTCTTCTGCTTTCATTTCCTAAGGCTTTTAACCAATCTATTATACTTTCTATATTTTCCTCTTCAATTACTTTCTCACGGGTTGTGTTGGTTTTAATCGGCCAGTTTCCAATTGTCTTTCCCAAAAAGATTATATCTGGAATTAATATTTTAACAAATTTATTCCAAATTTTACTCAATCCCTTTAACCAATAACTATTGATTATCTTTTTTGATTTTGCTTTATCTAGAAACCATGCAGGACCAAATCTCTTAATATCTTTTAACTCTAAATCTCCCCAGTGCCCATCTCCTCTTTTAAGTATTTTTACCACAGTTCTAATACTATAGGCCCGATAATAATTAAGTAGATTGGGAATTCCCAATCCACCTTCCTTTTGGTTTTGATACCACATTTTCTTCATTAACCTAGGTCTTTTCCCACCATTACAGAATTTATCTAATTTCTTCTGATATCCTTCCATATCTTTCTCTGTCAAATTTAATGGTAGCATCTCAAATAAAAAATTGAACTTTGGTAGCAACATCATCTTACACATTGCAATTCTGCCAAACCAAGACAGCTTTATCTCTTTATATTTGTCTATCTTCTTCTCTACTTCATTCAACATCACATCATAATTAATTTTTTTCAATTCCTTAACTTTAAGTGAAAGTGTTATTCCCAAATATTTCAATGTATTTTTAATTCTTATCCCGAATTGTTCTTGCATATTCTCCCACTCCTTACCACTTTTATCCATTAATAGTTCAGATTTTGACCAATTTACTTTCAAATCTGTCATTTCCTCAAATTCTTTCAAGTGTTTATTTATCTTCCTCAAGTCTTTCTCTATATCTTTCAAAATAATCAAAGTATCATCTGCATACAAATTTATCTTATATCCCTTGTACCCTTTCAGTTCTTCATCTTCTTCTATCATTTTAGTCAATATTTCCATAACCAATAAAAATAATATTGGAGACAAGGGACATTCTTGTCTCGTACCTGCTTCCAGGGTAATCTCTCCCGTCATTATTCCATTTACCTTCACTTTTGCACTACTTTTTTGATACAATTTTGAAATAACATGTATGAATCTATTACCAAAGCCTAATGCCGCAGTAATTACTTTAATAGTTTCCCATTGTACGGAATCAAAGGCTTTAAAAATATCTAGTGATACTATACCTATTTTATCACCATTATGTTCGGCTACATCTATAATATTTAATACTCTTCTAATTATGTCGCTCATATATCTACCTTTAACAAAACCTACTTGATTATAGCTTATATATTTATCTATAAACCTACTTAATCTCTTACTTATAATGGCAGTTTATAAGATTAATTAAAGAAATGGGTCGGTAGGACTCGATCCGCTCCACATCTTTGTCTGGCTTAGGAATTATAGATATTACTGTTCTATTCCATGAGGTCGGAACTTCGCCACCGTATAAAATTCCATTAAATAATTTTTGTAATTTTGGTACTATTATTTCTTTAAAATCCTTATAAAACTCAGCGGGAAGTCCATCTTCACCTGGAGCCTTTCCTAGTTTTATCTCTTGTATTATTTCCTTAATCTCATCCTGTGTTATATCCCCTTCCATCAAATCCTTGTAGGTTTGGTCTATTTTCACTACATACTTTTCAAGATGATTTTCCAATTTTTCCAAATCAATTGATTTTTTTGAATATAATTTTTGAAAGAAAGTCTTAACTACTTCACATTTCTCCACTATCTTATAACATCTTGTACCATTTTCATCTATCAAAGAGCCAATTTCCCTCTTCTCACTTTTATTTTTCGCCATCCTTGCTAATAGCTTAGAATTTTTATTACTAAATTCAAAAAAAATTCTATTTAAATATCTTATATTTTTTTTGACCAATTCTACATCATCTTTTATCGATTTATTTTTTAGTAAATTTAATTCCTCCCAGCACTTTTTATCCTTCGTAAGTAAGAATTGACTCTCCAATGCCTTAATTTGTCTTATATTCTGTTCCGTTTTATTTCTATATTCTCTATATTTCCTACTTGATAACTTAATACTTTCCCCTCTAAAAACTGCTTTCATAGCCAGACAATTTCAAATTTAACCTCTCCGTTATCATTCAATCTCCAGCTTTCTTCCCATTTTTATCCATTTTTTATCTTCCTCATTCTTATACAGTTTCTCATCATATCTCCAACTTCTTCCTTTCTTCTCAAAGTTAAAATCTATTAGTAACATTTTTAAGCTCTCCCTTTGCCCCAGCCAGCCCCCCCTCCAACTCTTCAGTCTTCTGTGTGTTCTCCCGCACTTGCTTCCGTGTTTCCAGAAGTTCCTTCTTAAAGTTGCTATTTTCTTCTCTCTGAGCCTTGATTTCTTGCACCAAAATTTGTAACACAGATTCCAGAGAAGACATTCTTTGTTCCAAACCTGCCAATTCTGATTTTTGTGCCATGGTTAGCTATTAAAGTCAATGCCACTAAAATGGCGTTTTTTGGGTGGGGCCGTTAAGGCAAGTCAGGAGATGAGAGTTTCAGGTCAGGGTTGTAGAAAGTTCAAGAACCAGAAGAGAAACACTTTTCCAAATCAATAATTATAGTAGAAAAGGCACTCCAGACAAGGAATCAATTAATCCAAAAAATTCTTCATTAATGGCAAGAGGAAGTCCAAATCACAAGGAAATGCTGGTAATTTTCCATAAATGAAATAGTCATTCAGGAACAAAGAGTAGCCATTTTCCACCGCCCAAACAGAGCCAGCCGGAGAAAGTTACAAAAGAAAAGTTGTTGCAAGCCAGTCGAACTTAGAAACATTGTAAAAAAGCAAGCCGCATACGACTTTCACTTGCTTTCATTAAGTTCCAGGCAATCCACATAGAAAGAATCTGGTTCCTCGCAACGAGGAGCCATTTCCGAGCGCCGCTTTAAATCCGAGGGGGGGTTTAACGAGCAAAACACCCCCCTCCAAGCTCTTTAGTCCAGCGCTGCCAGCAAAGACGAAATAAAAAAAGAACACTCACTCTTCACCTCGCAGCCGAGCCTCGGGAGAGCCTTCCGACCTGAACGTCCGGCTCACTCCACATTCACAAAGCTTTACCGTTCTCCATTGGCGAAGGAAGAGACAAAGCGTCTCTCCCCTGCAGCCAGCCTTTCCTCACCTAGGCCGAAGACAAGGGTCGCTCCCCCACCGCCGCGGGGAAAAAAAATGGCCCCAGCAAGCCGGCCCTACGGGAGACCCCCAAGGAGGGGCGTCTCGCCCCCGTCGGGGGGCCGAAAAAAGGACAAAGCGGAGGACGAGTCCAGGACCCGTCCGTCGCCGCTGGAAGGCAGAAGCGGAAGTCAAGATTAGCAATTTTTGAAAGCATGTGCAGTGCATTGTTGGTAGACCCCCCTACAACATATGTCTATTGAGATTGTTTTGTTAACAAGATAGTGGAGCTTGTGGAGAGATGTTACTACTTGGGCTACATCTGGTAAGCCCAATTAACATGTCTCATTTGGTAGAGTACGTTGATCCATGAGTAACTAAATAAGGCCGTGATGGCCTTATTCAGGTGGCACATGGAACCATATTTTCTGGAATGCCAGGTGTCAGCTCCAACCTGTTTTTCACCCTCCTCACCTTCCCTAGGCTTCAGGAGACTTTCCTGAAGCTTGGGAAGGGTGAAAAATGGCCCCAACAGGTCAACCAAAAGTTTGGAAATGATCCATTTCTGGCTTCTGGAGGGCCTCCGGGGACCAGGGGAGTTTGACACCCCTGGTCTAGAACATACCGTAATCCTGATTCAAGAATGAAAGTTAAGTAGAATGCTTGAATCAGCCCAAGAATAATATCTCACTGGATGGATCGTATGAATCAGTTATTAAATTCATCTTCTTCCAAGGAACTGACAGTTCAGTTGTTAAGGAAGTGACAGAGGCTAAATCAGTTGGCTAGAATGCTTGCAACTATGAACAGCATCCCTGTCTGTGTCTTTGCACTCTCACTCATATCTTCTCTTCTCTGCACCTATGGCGCTCATTGTCACATGCATTACAATGGTTTGGAAATGAGACTACTCTACATCCCCACTGGTCAAGATCCAAGATAGGAATCTACAGGTGCTCTAAACTGGAGGAGGAGAAGGAGGATGGTTCAGGGCAGAAATGATTTTAGCTGTTAGACCTGTTTGATGCCTAATTTTAATAATAGTCCTGAATCAGCCTGTTTTTGTGCACATACCTAGTTTAAGATTTTGCACAAACTTAAACACCCATGCTTTCACTTCCCCCCACTTTTCATGTCTGTCTGTCTGTCTGTCTGTCTGTCTGTCTGTCTGTCTGTCTGTCTGTCTGTCTGTCTGTCTGTCTGTCTATCTATCTATCTATCTATCTATCTATCTATCTATCTATCTATCTATCTATCTATCTATCTATCTATCTATCTATGAGGGCCCACCTCGATGACAGATTCTTGAATATAGAGAGGTGGTCGAAACGAAAACTAGGGATTTTTAGTAAAAAAATTTAACTCGATTCTTAAGGGGGCCCAGGGAGGGGGGAGGGCAAACTGAAATTAGGGTGGTGGGTGAGGGCAATAACCCACTGGGAAATACTCCCAGGCTGGCCGATGGTCCCCATGGGGAGGGTGTAGGGTCCAGAATTGGGGGGGGTGAGGGTCTGCTTAACAGAGGGCTACACCATCAAAATGGTGTGTGGGAGAGCTAGGTACGGTGGGAGCCGAGGGTCACATCACATTAAGGGAGGACGCACCCGCTATTTGCGAGTGGTTGCACGCTCCGGTCCTCATGGTTCTTCCTGCAATCCAGGAGGTTTGGAATCTCAGGGCTTGGGCCCCAGGCTGATGTTATGTAATGCCAGGTCCGTGGTTAACAAAGCCCCCCTCATCCATGATTTGGTCTTGGAGGGGGAGCCGGACCTGGCAGGTATCACGAAGACCTAGTTGGGCCAAGAGGGGGGGAGTGCCCCTCGTTGAAATGTGCCCACCAGGTTACCGGGCATTTCATCAGCCATGAGCCCAGGGTCGGGGTGGAGGGGGTGGCAGTTGTCATAAAGGAGGGTCTAGATCCGAGGGAGACCGCTGTGCCGCAGACAGCTGGCTGTGAGTCCCTATGTGTGAAATGGGGTCATGGGAGGCAGTTGGGCTTGCTGATTGTGTACCTGGCTCCCCGCTACATGTCAGTAGCCCTACCCGAGCTTCTCAATAAGATAGCTGAGGTGGCGGTTGATACCCCCAGGCTATTAGTCATGGGGGATTTCAACCTGTCATTGATAGGCGAAGCATATGAGATGGCTCGGGAGTTCATGGCCTCCATGATGGCCATGGACCTGACCCAGCTAATTCATGGCCCCACTCACACTGGGGGACACACGCTGGACCTAGTTTTCATCTCCGGCCAGTGGATGAGCAATCTTGGGTTAGGGGAATTAGTCATCGAACCCCTGTCATGGTCAGATAACTCTCTCCTTCGGCTCGACTTTCCAACCGCTGCACCCCACTGTGGGGAGGGGAACCAGAAGTAACGAGATGGTTCTGCCCCAGGCACCTGATGGACACGGAGAGGTTCCAGATGGAGCTTGGGCCAATACCCGAAACCCTGACCCGCAACTCGAGTGAGGACCTAGTGGCCGCCTGGAATAGTGCGGCCATGGGGGCCCTGGATCAGGTTGTGCCCTTGTGGCCTCTCACTCGGCGCCGATCCACCTTGGCTCCTTGGTTCTCTGAGGAGCTGAGGGTGATGAAACGCCGAAGGAGATGTCTAGAGAGCATTTGGAGGTCTACTCGCTTTGAATCTGACTGGACACGGGTAAGGTTGCATTTGCAGATTTACCTTGTGGCAATAAAAGCGGCGAAACAGAATTATCTCTCTGCTCTTATTGTGTCTGCAGATAACCGCCCTGCCGCCCTGTTTAGAGTGACCCACTCCCTCCTTCATCAGAGGGCATGGGAAGCTCCCTTGCAGGGTTGTGCAGAGGAATTTGGATGTTATCTGCATGGTAAAATCGTTCAGATCCGGGACGAGTTAGGCTCTGATTGATTTAGTCCAGGCGGGCTGACGGAGGCAGGTCCTGAGACTGTTGTTTGGGAAGAGTTCGATCCTGTGACTCCTAAAGACATGGACAGGATACTGGGGTGACTGAACACCACCACATGTTTATTGGACCCGTGTCCCTCCTGGCTAGTACTGGCCTCCCAGGAGGTTACACGAGGCTGGCTCCTGGGAATCATCAACGCTTCTTTGAGTGAGGGTTTTTTACCGACTGCCTTGAAAGAGGCGGTGGTGAGACCCCTCCTCAAGAAGCTCTCCCTGGCAGCTGTGTTGGCCAACTACTTTCCTGTCTCCAACCTTCGCTTTCTTGCGAAGGTTGTTGAGAGTGTGGTGGCGCGACAGTTCCCCCAGCACCTGGAGGAAACTGTCTATCTGGACTCGTGCCAGTCCGGTTTCCGGCCTGGACACAGCACAGAGATGGCATTGGTCGCGTTGGTGGATGATCTCTGGAGGGCTCGGGATAGAGGTTGTTCCTCTATCCTGGTTCTATTAGATCTCTCAGCGGCTTTCGATACCATCGACCATGGTATCATGTTGCATCGGCTGGAGGGGTTGGGGTTGGGGGGCCCCATATGGTGGTTCTCCTCCTACCTCTTTGACCAGTCGCAATTTGTGTTGGCAGGAGGGCAGAGGTTGATGTTGAAGCCCCTCACGTGTGGGGTGTCTCAGGGGTCGGTCCTCTCACCCCTCCTGTTCAACATCTATATGAAGCTGCTGGGTGAGATCATCCGTTGTTTTGGGGTAGAGTTCCATCAGTACGCTGATGACACCCAACTGTACATCTCTACCCCAGACCACCCCAATGATGCCATCGAAGTGATGTCCCGGTATCTGGAAGCCGTGCGAGTCTGGATGGGGAGAAACAGGCTTCGACTCAACCTGTCCAAGACTGAGTGGCTGTGGTTTCCGGCATCACGATATAGCCAGCTGGTTCCATCTCTGGCTATTGGGGGTGAGTCACTGGCTCCTGCAGAGAGGGCCCGCAATCTGGGCATCCTCCTGGACTCTCGGCTGTCTTTGGATGACCATATGACAGCCGTGGCCAGGGGGGCTTTTTATCAGGTTTACCTGATACGCCAGTTGCGCCCCTTTCTAGATCGTGACGCTCTACGCATGGTCACTCAAGCCCTCGTCATCTCCCGCCTGGACTATTGTAACACTCTCTACATGGGGCTTCCCTTGAAGTGCACTCAGAGGCTCCAACTAGTTCAGAATGCGGCCGGGTGGGGGATTTTGGGGGCCTTGAGATGCTCCCATGTAACACCTCTCCTCTGCAAGCTGCACTGGCTGCCTGTGGCTTTCCGGGTGCGCTTCAAAGTGTTAGTAACCACCTTTAAAGCGCTCCATGGCATGGGACCTGGTTATTTGCAGGACCACCTCCTACCACATACCTCCCTCCGACTTGTTCGCTCCCACAGAGGGCCTCCTCAGGGCCTCCTCAGGGTGCCGTCGGCCAGGCAATGCCGTCTGGCGACTCCTAGGGAGAGAGCCTTCTCTGTGGCAGCCCACGCCCTCTGGAATGACCTGCCCCCTGACCTATGTACAACCACAAACCTGCGCCGGGCATTGAAAACACATCTATTCCATGCGGCTGGCGTGGCGTAGTTTTTAAATTTGGCTTTTAATAGGGGTTTTACTGTGATTTTAGTACAGGCATTTTAGTTTAATCCATTTTTAAGACGTTTTTATTGTATTTGTTGTTTATTGTCATTTTATTAGTGCCTGTTCACCGCCCTGAGTCCCGCAAGGGTGGTATATAAATACGAATAAAATCAAAATCAAAATCAAAATCAAAATAAATCAAAATCAAAATCAAAATCAAAATCAAAATCTATCTATCTATCTATCTATCTATCTATCTATCTATCTATCTATCTATCTATCTATCTATCTATCTATCTATCTATCTATCTATCTAATGTACTGTATATCTCCTCTTCACATGCCCCTGTTTCGGTATTCAGCAGTGGTCTGTTGTATCTCATCTGCTGCTCTGAACAAATTCAGTATTTGCACTCCTTCATGTATCCCCATTGTTCCACATTGTAAGAGAAGATAGTTTTCAGTAGGCAATGCACCTTTTTAAGTCAACTGTTCACAGTTTGCTTATCAAGTATTCAATTTATTAATGTTTTCATATATTGACTTTCTGTCCAAATAGCCTTCAAGGACAGATACAATGTAAGAACAAGCTTTGCAGAGTTCAGCATTGCAAGAAATGGAAAGGTTATCCATAATATATTTTCAACTACATTGTTGTTGAGTCAGAAATAGACTCAGCTATAGAGGCCATACAGACAACACAGAGGTCTCGCACAGCTCCAAAGCTGATTTTTGAAACAATACAAAGACTCCTAAGAGACGGACCCTAGGACTGAGACTTTCAGTTTGTGAAGGTCTGCTATTTGAACATAAGGTTTCTTAGAATCTGGTTTTTCTTCATATATTGCAGGATATTTGCCTAAGCAAGGATGCCGTATTGCCAATGCAATATTATATTATTCATAGCTACATACTGAATTTTCACTTTAAATATTATAAATTTATATTTGATCTCATTATTACACTTTCCTAGACCACTACATCCACCTGGGAGTTGTTAGGAAAAGTATTTAGCTTAGTTTTATTTTTCGATCCATGCTGTTACTCTCAGAGGTGTTGTTAAGCCAAGAGTTCAATGTTTTATATTTTTAATCATCCCTGCACTGCAGAGAGCTCACCAGATTCCTGATATTTAGAGCTGTGTTTATATAAAGTTGGAATGCATTAAATAGGTTGTGGGTAGTACTTCCTTATCTATGGAATTTTAAAGAAGAAAACTGTTAAACTCTGATAAATAATATCAATGAAGGAAGAAAACTTATACCTGGCTGAAAGTAACAGAAATTCTAATTAGCTGAGCCTGGGTAATTTTATTTAAACTTTGAGATGTTTAGTTAGAATACGACATAGTATCTAGCTAAGCCATGAGAAGTTCAACTTGCTTTGCCCCATTGGCACCAATAGGAATCAACTAGTTTTGAACCATAAGATAACAATGCTGTATTTGGTCAGCAGATAAACATGTATGGGTCAATTTACACAGATGAACATATGGAAGTAAAAAATAGTGCATCATGGGCTTTTAACGGAGCAAAACTGCATGATTTGTCTAAGTGCTTTGTCAGTTTTTATAAGTGACACGGGATACACTCTGAGAATCCATTATTTTCTTCTCCAAAAAATTTATGCAACAAATATCCCTTCCACAGTCTAATGCTATGTATTTATAAGTTCCACATAAATAACTGAAGTGTATTTAAATGCCAAGACATTCTCTGAAAATAACAAAATGTAGGGAGATATTTTTTGTCACTCCCTTAGTCCGTATTAACATATGATGTGGGCATTCAGTTCCATTGAAAAGGATGCTTAACTGTTACCAGTAATACCAATGCAACAGGCTGATTGCCAGTTTGCCATGGACGCATCCATTTCCTTATTTTGAAAAGTAGAAAACATGGAAACTTCTCTTCATAATATGGATACTTATTGTGGCAATTTTTGTTTCTTCAGTCTTGTTCTTGAACTGAGAACAGGTTGGCATGTTGACAAGAACTTGGTGAAGCTCCTCCTGGGTAAAATCCAACGTCCATCACACAGTTAATAAACAGACACACATATTCATCGATATAACTGAACAACAGAGTTGGAAGGGTCCAATCTCCTGATCAAGCAGAGAGGAAACTCTAGTCCAGTGATGTAGTATGAGTGCAACAGGTGGCACCTATAGTACGGGTGCCACAGGTGGCAAGTGGAACCATTTCTTAGGGCAAGCGAGGCGTTGCCCTATCAGTACTAGCACACATGTGTGCACTGGCCAGCTGATTTAGGCCTTCTTTTGAGGCGGTTTTTCACCCTCTGGAGGCTTCAGGGAAGCTCCTGAAGCCTCTGGAGGTGGGGAGGGGAGGTTGTTTTCACCCTCCCCAGGCTCCTAGAAAGCCTCTGCAGCCTGGGGAGGGTGAAAAAAGTATGCCAAAAGCAGGAGGTCATGCACATAGCATTATGAGTGTGGCACACCCATGCACAACCCCCCTGCGCTCCCCCTGCTTTTGGCACGCAAGCCAAAAAAGGTTAGCCATCACTGCTCTAGTCTATACCATTTCAGAATGACTGTCCAATCTCCTCTTAAAAACTGTTATTGTTGGTACACTCACAAGATGTGGAATGAAATCTCATTATGGTGAGACATTGGACAATCTAGCTTCAAATAAAGTTTGTGCCATAAGAGGATAAGCACCACAATCCATAGATGCTGAAAAGTAATGCTAATGAAGATCAGACTTACTTCTAAAGAGCTGTGGCTTCTTAAGAGGACAGATAATGCAATATTCTTTGTAGAAATATATCAGTTGCACTATAGTTCAGCTCAACAACTTTTTCTTCCTGCAGAGGGTGGCAGGATAGTTTGTCGAGGAAGATATATAGTAGGCAAAACTGAAGTAGTGAACTATAGCAAAGTGATCCTCCATTTTCTTTCAGACATCTGTGTTCTCGTGTTCTTTTTGAATGTCCTCCTTTCTTTCACTTTTCCCTCCTTTTTCTTTTTTATCATTCAGCAAAAGACAGAGAAAAGATAGCTAGTCCCACTGAAGTCTGACGTGATTTTTGTAGTCATGCCAAGGGCTTTGCACAGTCCTAGAATCTCATGTTGCCCACATCTAAAGTGTATCTAAAAGCAAGATTTATATGTGTCTGTTCTTACCTCAAAATTGTGATTGGTAGAAAATCATTCATATTTCTAAATATGAAAGAGAGCCTTGAGAGAGTGACACAGATTGACTACTGCATCATCTACCTTCATATAAAATAATAAATGAAGTCTTGTAGTTTGAGAAATGAAGCTATGAGCAGCCTTATTCTTTTTCTTATTTAGAAATAAAATGCCATGATAGATAGAGTGAAACTTGTGGCAGAGAACTCTTTTCCTTCCCATCTTAGGAAATGAATTACTAAAGAGCTCGGTATTCAGTGGAAGGTGGAATGTCTTGGCAGATTTTAGGTTGATGGACTATAGCGCGGGTGTCAAATTTATGCCATCACATTGCTGTCGCGTTGCCATCACGTTGCCATCGTGTGATGTTTCACTATGTTTTTTCCCATTTACAGAGTTGAGGTGGGTGTCGCCTGCATGTGATGCATCTAGGCCCGCGGGCCACCAGTTTGATACCTCTGAACTATATTATAAGGGGGTAATACCGGTGGTGATTTTTTTTACTACTAGTTCTGTGGGCGTGGCTTGGTGGGCATGGCAGGGAAAGGATATTGCAAAATCTCCATCCCTCCCCCCACTCTGGAGTCAGCCAGTGGTGGTGTTTGCTGGTTCTCTGAACTACTCAAAATTTCCACTACCGGTTCTCCAGAACCTGTCAGAACCTGCTGAATTTCACCCCTGGGTAATACCCTGATTATTATTGATACAAATTCATATTAAGTTTTTTATTTTTCCATTTTCATAGCATATAATCACAGGCATACTGTTACATAGACCAACATCATATTGCATTATTAAATGTTTACATCAGTTTACCTTACCATCAACTTCCAAAAACAATTATTGACTCTTCTGTTCTCCATACACCATATTTGTACCTTATCCATCACTTTCTTCTCCCTCTCCTCCCCCTCCCTACCTCTTTTCTTTCCTCTGTCATCCTTCTCTTTTCTACTTCCCCTTCCTCTCTCCTTCTCCTCTCCCCCCTTTCCATTCTTCCTTTCTCTCTACCTCTCCCCCTCCTCTTTCTCTCCCTCTCTTCTTCCCTTACCTCTCTCCTCTATTTACTTACAATACAATACAATAGCAGAGTTGGAAGGGACCTTGTAGGTCTTCTAGTCCAACCCCCTGCGTGGGCAGGAGCCTTATACCATTTCAGACAAATGGCTATCTAACATCTTTTTAAAGACTTCCAGGGTTGGGGCATTCACAACTTCTGGAGGCAAGCTGTTTCAGAGGTTAATTGTTTTAACTGTCAGGAAATTTCTCCTTAGTTCTAAGTTGCTTCTCTCCTTGATTAGTTTCCACCCATTGCTTCTTGTCCTGCCCCCAGGTGCCTTGGAGAATAGTTTGGCTCCCTCTTCTTTGTGGCACCCTCTGAGATATCGGAACACTGCTATCATGTCTCCCCTGGTCCTTCTCTTCATCAAAGTAGACATACCCAGCTCCTGCAACCGTTCTTCATATGTTTTAGTCTCCAGTTCCCTAATCATCTTGGTTGCTCTTCTCTGCACTCTTTCCAGAGTCTCCACATCTTTTCTACATCGTGGTGACCAAAACTGTATGCAGTATTCCAAGTGTGGCCTTACCAAGGCACTATACAGTGGCATTAACACTTCACGTGATCTAGATTCTATCCCTCTGTTTATGCAGCCTAGAACTGTGTTGGCTTTTTTGGCAGCTGCTGCACACTGCTGGCTCATATTTAAATGGTTGTCCACTAGGATTCCTAGATCCCTCTCACAGTTGCTACTATTGAGCAAGGTACCACCTATACTGTACTTGTGCATTTTGTTTTTCTTGCCTAAATGTAGAACCTTACTTTTTTCACAATTGAATTTCATTTTATTAGATAGTGCCCAATGTTCAAGTTTGTCTAGATCCTTCTGTATCTTAAGCCTATCTTCTGGAGTGGTGGCTATTCCTGCCAGCTTGGTGTCGTCTGCAAATTTGATGAGTTCCCCATTTATCCCCTCATCCAAATCGTTGATGAAGATGTTAAAGAGTACTGGGCCTAAAACAGAGCCTTGGGGGACTCCACTGCATACTTCCTTCCATGTAGATGCAGTTCCATTGAGGACTACACGTTGAGTGCGGTTGGTCAGCCAGTTGCGAATCCATTTGGTGGTGGTGCGGTCTAATCCACAATTTTCTACTTTATCTAATAGTAGGTTATTGTCTACTTTATCAAATGTCTTACTGAAGTCCAAGTAAATTTTATTTATATATATATATATATATATATATATATATATATATATATATATATATATATATATATATATATATATATATTTCACACTCTTCATCTCATTTCCTTGGTGTATTTCAGCTTCTGAGCAAGCTGCATTTTATGTTGATGATATTTATAATTCCTTTTCAATATACATATTTAATTTTAACATATATCTTCTTTCTTTTTTTTAAAGAAATAGAACAAAAAAGTATACATATATAGTATTGTGGTTTAAATACCCCCCCCCCCCCGCCTAATTTTGGCTGAGATGTAGACCTGGTTACAATTCCACCTACTTTCGTCATAATATTTATATAATTATGCATCCTTACATGCCCCCAATTTGTGATTCTGTCTTTAAATCTCAATAGTTCCCATTGTAAGTATATTTCATGTTCCCTCTCCATTTTTCCATATCTTGGATTATATTACCCTTAATTGTCTATAAATAGCAATCCTTGCTGTTTAATGTTCATTACAATTCCCTTAGTCTACTATATAGAATAACAAATGGCACACATCTCACTTTATTCATCATCTTAAAGGTTCTATATATATCCATGTTTCATATATTTTGACCCATGCTTAATTGTCCTTCTATTGTCATATTCAATCAATTAGCAACTCAGCTTAATTATCATGTAAAAAAGTGAATCACAAACCTCTGTTTTACAATCTTCACACATCAGTTTCATATTTATCCATATTCTATGTTTTGACCTTTATTTAATTATCTTTCCATTATCATATTCAATCATTTAGCAACTCCATTTTATTGTCATATTTAGGAATAACCCCCTTATCTTAACTTTATATTTTCCCATATAACAATTTCTAGTTGTCTTTTATCCCACTTCTCTGTTCCTGCCTTCTCCCTTTTCTTCGTTTTGACACATCAACCCTCTTCAATTTTCCCCATTCCACCGTTTTTTATATTTCTCTTTATTGAGGTATAATCTCCTAACTCAATTTTCCTTATGCCACTGTAAACCTCCGAAACATCCTTTGTCTGCTTTTTATTTCCTTTTATTGGGACACATCCCAACTTTACCACTTTCCTTATACCATTGTCAAGCCCAATTGATTTTTTTTTTGGCTGCTTTTTATTTCCCACCATTTCTACCCCTTCTTTATCTTCATTATCTTTCCCCCATTCTTCTCTCCCCTCTTCTTTAAATCCCTGCTTCTCTGGGTTCAGAAACAAATTCAATTCTGATATGTCCTTCAGAAGTATCAGACTATCCAGGTAAAGCTGACACAAGCAGTCTGGGGTTGCCCTGGATGTATCTTTTAAAGTTAAAACATAATTGGGAGTACCAATTCCATATTTTAATTGGAAGAATGTTAAAATCCGAGGCAACTGTTGCTTCATGAGTTGAAATATTCAGGGTTGTCATTACCAGCGTTTGTCTCTATTAGGGTTTTATTTGCTTTGACTTAAACCCCCCCCCCCCTTGCTTTGACGTTTCTGTTTTGCCAGCTTTGCAGGTTTCAGTGGGTTTCATTTGCTTCAAGCTATCTGAAATGACAGGTCGGCAAAGAAGATATTAAAATAAAATTCTACTCTATGATTTATCACCAACTTGCCTAATTAAATCAAGTCTCCAGCTTCTCCCAGTCTGTTACGGATAAATTGTTACAAGTCTATAATCTGCTAAGAACAATCAAATAAATGTATTAATTGTTGTTTCTGGGGAACTTAGATGAATGAGAGACTTGGCAGAAGCAGAAAGTTAAAATCTGTTGGTAAGAACGAAAGTGCTTCTGTATATAAATCCATACATAATGCTATCAATCAGCTTTTGTCATTTAGTCTTCCACATTTCCAGGAATAGTTGTACAACTTCCCATAAATGGTCCGTGAACTTACTACTGCAATTGTGACTGGCATTTTAGTTCTAGGTTGTGACAGGTCCTCACGTGACCAGACCCAATTGTACAATCATTTTTATGGCAGTCAATAAGTGAATCACATGGTCATAAGCATGAAACTATTTCCCCAAATGGGTAGGCTTTTTTTTGGGGGGGCCAAAAATCAGCAAAAAATACCACCAGAAACCAGAGGAAAAAATGTTGGATGCTGCAATCATAAATGTGAGCTCATTGCAAAACTCTAAAATTCAGTCATGGGAGCAATGTGATGTTTTATAGGAAGTGCTTCACAGGCCATAAATCACCTTTTCTGAAGCCTTTTCATAACTCCAAATGGTTGTTAAACGACCAGTTATAAGTCAAGAACTACCTGTATTAAGTTCATCCCTCCCTCCCTCCCTTCTTTCCTTTCTTCCAGCTAAAAATTTGGAGACTGTGAGTTCTAATCCCCACCTTATAAACAAAGTCAGCTGGATGATCTAGGGCTAGTCACTCTCTCTCAGCCCTCGGAAGAGAAGGTAATAGAAAACCACTTCTGAAATCTTGCCAAGAAAACTGCAGGCACTTGTCCAAGCAACTGCCAGGAATCAACATTGACTTGAAGGGACAATGATAATAACACGTTATGCAATTCCCTCAGCCCCCTGATTCCCTTTTAAAGCAGGACAGTGCAATTTTGGCTAGGCAGAGGGCCACATTAGGCCTTTACTAGTTAGTCTAATGTCAGTACCTCCAAGATCTGCAAAAAAATAAATAAATCAACAAATATGTCATAGTTTGAAAAGGAGTAAATCCAGGCATATAGGTTTCTTTTTAATATTAACCTTACCCAGGGGTGGGCTGCTACAGGTTCGTCCGGGTTTGGGAGAACCTGTAGCTAACGTTATGGTCAGTTCAGAGAACCTCCAAATCCCACCCCTGGCTAACCCCCCCCAACCCTCCCTCCCCTCCCCTCCTAAGAGTCTCTACATGGCCTGCTTTGGATGTGAGGTAAGTGCCCATGAGGAGACTCCAGGAGGGGAAAAATGGGCTTTCTGGAGGTTCCAGTGCCTGGGTGAGGCAGTTGTTGCCCTCCCAGAGGCTTGAGGAAAGTCTCCAGAGCTTGAGAAAGGTGAAAACGTCCCCCCCAACCGTGGTGCAGGAGGCCAACTAGGCCACGCCTACCATGACCACGCCCACCCAGGCAGAGAACCCATTGATGAAATTTTTGAAGCACATTTCTGAGCCTAGCCAAACCCCAAATCATAATTACCAATCCATTTCTTTCTAAGCAACTCCTCCATGGGAAGGATTGTTGAGAAGCATGTTGGCTTGTGTGTGGACATTTACATGTTCCTACTTTTGTTCCTTTGTCTTTTTCCTACTCTGGAGTAGGTTGAGACCCCATTAGACTACTTTGGTCCTACAAGGTTGGGCCCTGAGTATCAGATCCATTTGTCTATATAACTATTATACCAGCCTTGACTTAGGAATGTGGCAGAAAGTTACTATTCCATCTCTACCATTTCAAAGCTGGGAGGAGGTACTGTTCTGGACAGACAGCAGATGGAGCTCTGCTTGCCCATCTCTGGATTATAGTCTGTCACTGCTTTTCCCCAGGAAACTAAAAGAGAAAGATCACAATGAATTGTGAATTGAGAAACTGTAGGTTTCTGTAGGTCTTTGTTAATGACCAGTTTTCCTATATTGCACAATATAAATAAAGAGCTAAAGGTAATGCATGGTGACCTTTGAATGTCACATTCTACTCATTGTGGCATCAGATACAACTACTGGTAGATAGATTTTTGAGATATCACAAGGGAAAGAAAAACACTGCTTATAACTGAAATGCTCTTTTTTTCCTCCAGCTGAAACTGTTTTTCAGGGCACTGCATTTATTGGAGAGCTGTGCTGTGTTTAAGGTGGAACAAAAAAGGCTTTGTGATGGGATTTTGAATATGGTACATTACGGTACATGGTAAGGAAAAACGTAATGGCTGGTAATGGCTTAATAACAAGTTTCTAAATAAGTAGCTTAGTCTCTTGGAGTATTTTTAGTAAATGGATTTGGGAACAGTACAAAAGTAATCCCCCACGGCCAATTAAAGTCTCTTAATTCAACAAAGGCATTGTAAATGGGGAACTAGAGATACTGTAAATAAACATACATTTAAGAGAGGAATTTGAACAGCTAAACCAATAGAAAATCAGCTCTGATTTTCAGCTTTGTCTCCTAAAGGGGGAAGGAGGATATGGAAGAGAGAGGAACCGGTATACAGTTATGAACAATGTAATTTTTGTTTGTATTTCATGGCACTTATCTTGAGTAGGGAGGTAAGTGAAATAAAGTATGCAGAAGAACTTCAAAGCTTTACTGGCACTGCTTCCTCCAGTTCAATACTACGATTATCGAGCAACTTCCGCTTCCGCCCTCCAACGGCGACGGATGGGTCCCTGACTCGTCCGCCGCTTTGTCCTTTTTTCTGCCCCCCGACGGGGGCGAGACACCCCATCCTGGGGGTCTTCCGTAGGGTTGGCTTGCTGGGGTCGTTTTCTTCCCACGGCGGTGGGAAAGCGACCCTTGTCTTCAGCCTAGGTGAGGAAAGGCTGGCTGCGGGGGGGAGACGCCTGTCTCCGCCTTCGCCAATGGAGATCAGAAAAGCTTTTTAATTGTGAAGAGAGCCGGACGTTCGGGTCGAAAGGCTCTCCCGAGGCTCGGCTGCAAGGCGAAGAGTGAGTGTATTTTTATCTGCTATTTTATCTCCGATGGCAGCGCTGGACTAAAAAGCTTGGAGGGGTGTGTTTTTTTCGTTAAACCCCTCCTCGGATTTAAAGCGGCACTTTGAAATGGCTCCTCATTCCGAGGAACGGGTTTTTTTTCTATGCGGTTTGCCTGGAACTTAGTGAAAGCGAGTGAAAGTGATTTGCGGCTTGCAATAATGTTTCTAAGTTCGATTGGCTTGCTACAATTTTTTTTTCTTTGTTACTCTCTCCGGCTGGCTCCCAGCTTGGGCGGTGGAAGATGGCTTCTCTCTGCTCCTGAATGACTATTGTATTTATGGAAAATTACCAGCATCTCTTTGTGATTTGGACTTCCTCTTGCTATCAATGAAGAATTTTTTTGGATTAATTGATTCCTTGTCTGGAGTGCCTTTTTTATTATAACTATTGATTTGGAAAAGTGTTTCTCTTCTGGTTTCTGAACTTTCTACAGCCCTGATTTGAAACTTTTACCTCCTGATTTGCCTCAGCGGCCCCACCCAAAAAACGCCATCTTAGTGGCACTGACTTTAACAGCCAACCATGGCACAAAAATCAGAATTGGCAGGTTTGGAACAAAGATTGTCTTCTCTGGAATCTGTTATACAAACTTTGGTGCAGGAAATTAAGGCCCAGAGAGGAGAAAATAACAACTTTAAGAAGGAACTCTTGGATACTCGGAAGCAAGTGCAGGAGAATACACAGAAGACTGAAGATCTGGAAGGGGGGCTAATTGAGGCAAAGGGAGAGCTTAAAAATGTTAACAGTGAGGTGGGGGAACTAACTGGGCATATGTCTAGGATGGACTTTGAAAGGATGTCATATTTTTTAAGATTTCAGAATATTTCTGAAGAATCTGGTGAATGCCTGCCTGAACTCATGAGCACAATTTTAGCAGACTATTTACATAAACCTAAAGATGAGATCAGGGGGGACATTGACCTAGTCTACAGAATAAACTCAGCATATGCCAGGATAAATGAAGTACCCAGAGAGATACACATTAAATTTGTTAGAAGGTCAACCAGGGAGGGAATTTTGAGGGCGCAGAGACGGGGTCCTTTAATTTACCAACAAAAGGTGGTCGTTATCTTGAAGCAGGTCCCAAAAAAAAATTAGAGAAATGAGAAGGAAATTTTCCTTCTTATCCAAAAAATTGTTTGACCACGGATTTGGTTCAAGTGGGCGATGCCCGAAGGGATGCTGGTGTTCTGGGAAGGAGGAAGAGTGAAGATTAAAACAGTTGCTGAGGCGGAAGCCTTTCTTAAAAAACATTCCTCTGTCCTGGGGGAAGATCCGGGGGGGCGGAGGGTGCCACGGCCCCGCCCACTGCGGGCCAGGCGGGAGAAAAAGAAGATACAATTGCCAAAAGACTTAGATCAAAAAAATGATTTTGCTTGTTTTTCTTTTTTTTTTACTAACTTTCTTTTTTATTATTCCTTTTGTACCAGGATGTTTGTACATGTCTGCCATCTGAGAATTGGAAATGTATTAAGTATTCACTTGTCTTTATCTTGTAGTATTTTTTCGGATAAATTTCTTTACTATTGTTTTATTATGTAGCCCGGGATGGGCCAAGGACTCTGACGCAAAGGTTCTCAAAATGTTTCTGTAACCCTTACCTTACTTACCCTCTAGAAAATTGTTAAAACTCAATAAAACTTTTTCAAAACAATACTACGATTATCAGTTCCTTTCTTATTTATCTTCACTGTATTTATTTATTTATTTATTTTATTTTATTCAATTTATATCCCGCCCTTCTCCAAAAGGACCCAGGGCTTATAGGAAGATAGTCATGTTGGTCTACGGTGACAAAAAAAAATCAGGATCAGTCTGGTAGTTTTCTGATTAACAACATTTCATAAAAAGCACAAACCTTTGTGCACTTCATCTGATGCGTGAACCCTTCTCACTTCACCCCAATTTAAATCCTATATCAGATTAGCCACGCCATCCATCTGATGCAGTGAGTTGCAGCTCATGAAAGCTTAGGATGTTTAATGAAATATTTTAGTAAGTAAAGGTTCTACCAGACTCCTACTTAATTTTCAGGTAATGTCTACTAGGTAGTTATGACAAATTTCAAAGCTAAGAAATAGAGAAAAATGCCATTCATAGTGTACTAGGCAATCCATTACATATTGGTTTACCATTACAGAGATATTTGCTTACCTAAACAGAGAAACAAATTGACCATTAGTGGGCAAAAAAGGAGTGGGAGTGGGAACAATGTACAACTTTAGGTCAACTTGGCTGCCACTGATTGTTCTCTGGGAGGTAAATGTGGGGCCACACCTCCAAGGAACGAGGGCACGATTGGTCTACCTGATCTCCAGCAGCCAAAGGAGGACTTGGCCTTTAGAGGGCTAGGGAGGGATTGGTCTACTGAGTCTCTGGGAGATGGCGCAGCAATATTAAAACTATCACAAATTTGCAAATTTTCAAATCTACAGGAATCATCTGTCCTGCCCATTTGAAGTACCTTGGTGCAAAAATTGTTGTCTACAATGCACTCTTTCACCCAATTAAAGGTTACAGACATGAGAGTTTAGTATATTACTAAAACTAGATAACTGGTGACCAATTGGGTCATTTTTTAAGAGATATTTCCTTACCTAAACAGAGAAAGGCAATCAACAGAGGCAGGCATAAATAGCAGTAGGAGCAGAAGCAACTTTCAACTTCATGTCAGTTTCTGCACTGAGTTTCCTTGTGGCAATGAGCATTACAAATTTTTCCTTCCTTCCTTCCTTCCTTCCTTCCTTCCTTCCTTCCTTCCTTCCTTCCTTCCTTCCTTCCTTCCCTCTTTCCTTCCATCCCATCCCATCCGTTCCCATTAGCACACAAGTAAGTGTCAGGGAGAAAGGGAGGGAGAGTAATGTGAGCACAGAGATAATGGTGCTATATTGGAAATGTGAGTTGCTGTCAAGAAATGACGGAAATGAGGGTAATGTGACATGGCTTATGTGTCAGCACAGCTATGGTGTTGAAGCACCAACACCTTGGCAGTAATGAAGCAGTCACAACTTCCCAAATTCCATCCCCTTGGGAATCATGGCTTCCACCATTTTAAAAGTTAGCCCATTTAACTCAACTTGGTTGAAAACGTTTTATCCTGTTTTATTCAGTTAAAGGTTACAGACACAAGAAATTTAATAATATATAGATAGATAAATGGCATTTCCACATTTCCTCTCTCCTTTTACACTGTATTTTTCCTTTCTGGGAGGAATAGTTGCGAGGCTAATCTTTGATGTGCCAATGAAGCAGCGGTGGGTTCCGGATGCCATTGCAACAGGGCCAGGCGTCAACCACATGAATGTGTTCAGCACACACGCACACACGCACAGCACACACATGCATACTTACCGCCTGCAATGCTCCAGCTGCTTGAGCGTTGTGCAGGTGCTGTACGTTACATTCGCGTGTGCGGAAGCCCTGAACAGCTCAAATACAGGTAAGGAGTGCGGGCAGGTGGGTGGGGACCCGCAGCACTATACTGGAACAGTACCTGGTGCTCCTGGGGGGCACCTGTTTGCCCATACAGGGACGTACCCAGTCATAACCCACCACTGCAACGAAGTGAAACATCTGGCTTTCCACTGCAGTTAACTTTGGTGCTTGCCTGCCCAATTTTTACCTTTATGAAAGCCTAGCTGAGTGTGCAAACTGTGCCTTTAAATTAAAAAAAGAAAAACCCTGAAGGGCACATACAGCAGTTGTACTCATATGTAGTGGCATGTGCATTGGGATTTGGTTTGATAAGTTTCCATCAAGCAAGAGGATCAAGTGCAAAGCAGACAACTGTGGCTAATGCACTCATGAGCAAATATTTAAAAAGTCAAGAGTGAGATCAAACAACAACAATCTGAAAGAGCTGGTTGTTTTTCCGCAGTGTTTGTATTCCAGTCTGATTGAAGTAGTGGATGTCAAGTGAAAGCCATCTTTCTTAACAGATGTGAGAACACTTTTGAGGCCAAATTGATATGGCCTGAGGATGGAAAGTATAGCAGATACCTTGACTTTCCAACCTTCTGAACTGGTCTATGCCACTTTGCCATTAACAGTGTTGATATTAGTAATTAGCTATTACTTAATTTAAATTAAGTCTTTGGGGTTTTATTGGGGTTTTGTAATATTGCTTAGTTTTAATGGGAATTTTAGCGCAGGTTTGGATTTTAATTTATTTTTAATGAAATGTTTATATGTATTTATTGTTTTACTGTGCCTATGCACCGCCTCGAGTCCCTGTGGGGAGAGGGTGCGGTTTAGAAATATTAAAATTATTATTATTAAATTATTAAATGATTTGATTGAGATGTCATCTGACTCTGATTGACTCTGGGCTACACTTTATTATTTTAGTCTTATATTGTTCTGTTGCTGCAAAATGTTAAAATGGCTACAAATAACCAACCAAATCTGCTTGTAATCAGCAATTTTAGCAGTTCAACAGCCAACACTGGTCTCTCTCTGGAGCATTTATTTTCCTTGGCTAATCTTGTATTGCGAAAAAGAGCTTCAAATCTGAGGTAACTGTGCACAAAATAATAAGAAAAAAATATCTGCATTGCATACCAGGTCTGCTGCTTCCTTGAAATATTCTATATAGTGCACATGGATATGTTTGGGACGTCATTTTATTTGCAGATTTAACTTTGTGTTAGAATAGAGCAAATGAGAAATCTCTTTGTGCAAATATTTCCCACTACACAAATGGTACACACTATTAAAAAAGGACAAATTAGTTTGGGATTTCAATGATGTTGAAACAATTTTTTCCCACGCTTTGGAAAGATGTTATAAAGAGGCAATAAAGCGTGTTATATTATAGCGTTATATTGGGTATAACAATACCCAGCCCTATAAATGTTTTTACAGATTCTTTTAAAATACTAGTATTTCAAGTGAACCTAGCAAACTACTGATTCCTATTCAGTTCAGTGCAGGACAATGTGTGTGCCTATATTTCTTGCATAACCTCAACATCCTTGTCATTGCTGCATATTTTGAGGTAATTGTGATTGAACACTAGGGCTGGAACCCAAATTCAACAAGACACTAAAAAGTCTTCTGGCAGGTAACCTGTATTGATATCTGAAAGGCAGTGGTAGGACTCAACCGATGTAACAACTAGTTCGCTGAGCATGTGCTTCGCTATGTGTGCATGCGGTGCATTTGAAAACTTACCTTCTACTGCAGCCCCGGTGCAAAACGGCTGAGCTGTTCTGCTGCGCCTATCAGCTGGGCTTCAGAAAAGGGAATATAGGTCAGTATAAGCACAGGGGCAGGCGGGTCTAACTGATCATCGGAGCAAACCAGTTTGTTCTCAACTGATGGCCAGGTTTACCCGAACTGCTCTGACCCAGCTGAATCCCACCCCTGTTGAAAGGACCGTAAATGTAGGATATGCCAACTTTACCCATAATAAAGGTAAAGGCAGGTGCCACTTAGGTTGTATTCTGCCCCCATCCCAAAACTCTTCCATTCTCCCATCTAGCTGTAGTTTATTTGTTTATTATATTTATATAAATTTATTAAATTTAGAGGTGACCCTGAGTGTGGTTATAACCTGGATAAGCTAGACTGCCCTGAGGTATCCTATTAGAGAGGGTTAAATGTGTCCAGGCTTTCCATGCTTGGAATGACCTGGAAATTACCTATCTATATTTCATCCCAAAGACAGAAATGATCATTTCATAAATCATTTGGGGAAAACACGTAAATGGTTTTTCTCTGCCACCTTCTTACCAATGTCCTCCCTACCCTTCCCTTTCCTGTGCTTATCTTCAAATGGAGATGAGCAATAACAATGTGGTAAGACAGATAGAGGGAGGTTTTTAATTTTTTTCAAAAGCCTTTCCTAAGTATTTCAATGTGTTGCAGAGGAGCAGTAGTGCTTAGGAATTACATCAGGAAAATGAAAAGGAAGAAAGGCATTGTTATGTGGGTAACCAATACTTAACCAATAGTCCTTAAAATCTGTGTTCAGATCTTGAGGCTATTTCCTAGGAAAATGCTAAATCATTAAAGCAGCATTGAAAGAAACTATCATTTAACTATACCATCATTAACAAAATGCTCTGTGTCTTCTTTTCCTTCTTTTCTTTTCAGGAAGTTGCTATGGACTTATAGAGGCCTCGTTTGATAAAAGTATTTGTATGGCCATTTAGAGCATAAATAGGACAATTTATTTCACTTAGCGGTCAAGCAGTACTGGGAAAGTGCATTAAGGGTGAATACCATCAGTTTAAGGACCTACAGCTCTATGTACAGGTTCCTAATTAGTTTCTCTCTCATACACACTGCACAAATATATTGTTTACAATATAGGTAAAGGTAAAGGTTCCCCTGCACAGGCATGCTAGTCGTTCCCGGGGGGGGGGGGGCGTGTCAAAGCCGAAGAGCCAGTGCTTTCCGAAGACATCTCCACGATCATGTGGCTTGCATGACTAAATGCCAAAGGTCAATGGAACATTGTTACCTTCCCACCAAAGTGGTCCCTATTTTTCTACTTGCATTTTTAGATGCTTTTGAACTGCTAGGTTGGCAGAAGCTGGGACAAGTAATGGGAACTCACTCTGTTATGCGGCGCTAGGGATTCGAACCACTGAACTGCCAATTTTCTGATTGACAAACTCAGCATCTTAGCCACTGAGCCACCATGTCCCATTTACAATATAGTTTTTCATCAATTACCAAATTTGCTCCATGGTTGTTTATTTTTCTAAAAACTGTTCAAATTCATGAGAGAACTAAAGTTCCAAGTACCTACAAGGTACTGGATTAAAGAAGGCTGTTCTAATAATTCATATTAGACTCTTCATAGAATTGGAGTAGTTTCTGGCATTTAAAACACAATTCATACGTAACAATCATAGCCACTTTATCTGCAAGACAGGGAAGCTAGTAAAAAAAATGGTCATAGCTGAGATGTGTCTGCATGTCAGTGTGTACAATATGGGATAGCCAGGAACAGAATATGAACGCTGAAATTACTTCAAAAGAGTTTCAGCGAAAAATATAAAAATTAATTGATCTCTTGCAAAGTGTGCTCTTATCCCTTGTACACAGGGAGAGGGCGCCTTAATAGGCAAATGTGCCATTAGAGGGGAAGGAGATGTGGACATAATGAGGCCCTCTAGGGATGCATATGGCAACTATCAGCCAGGGGTGGGTTTCAAAATTTTTGGAACAGGTTCTGTGGCTTGCTGGCCATGTGACCGGGTGGGAGTGGCTTGCCGGCCATGTGACCGGGTGGGAGTGGCCAATTTGGAAAATGTGAAACTCACTTAACAATGGTCTTGGTTAGCAACCAAACTTTTGGGCTTAATTGTGGTCATAAGTTCTCTCTCTCTCTCTCTCTTTTTCTTTCTTTCCTTCTGTCTTTCTTTCTCTCTTTCTCTGTCTCTCTTTCTTTCTCTTTCTCTCTTTCTTTCTCTCTTTCTTTCTCTTTCCCTCTTTCTCTCTCTTTCTTTCTCTCTCATTTTTTCTTTCTTTCCCTCTTTCTCTCTCTATTTCTTTCTCTTTCTCTTTCTCTTTCTTTCTTTCCCTCTTTCTCTCTCCCTCTCTTTCTCTCTCTCTCTTTCTGTCTCTTTCTTTCTTTCCCTCTCTCTCTTTCTTTTTTTCTCTTTCTTTCCTTTGTCTCTTTCTTTCTCTTTTTCTCTGTCTGTCTTTCTTTCTCTCTCTCCCACTTTCTTTTTCTTTCTTTCTTTCTCTTTCTCTCTCTCTCTTTCTTTCTCTTTCTTTCTTTTTCTTTTTCTTTCTCTTTCTTTCCCTCTTTCCCCCCCCTCTCTTTCCCTATTTCTCTTTCTCTCTCTCTCTTTCTTTCTCTCTTTCTCTCTCTCTCTTTCTTTCTCTCTCTCTTTCTCTTTCTCTCTTTATGTCGCTTTTCTTTCTCTCTTTTTTCTCTTTCTTTCCTTTCTGTCTCTCTTTCTTTTCTCTCTCTTTCTCTCTGTCTGTCTTTCTTTCTCTTTCTTTCTCTCTCTCCCACCTTCTTTTTTTCTTTCTCTCTCTCTGTCTCTCTCTCCTTTGTTTGCCCATCTGTCACTCTGTGTGTGTGTGTGTGTGTGTGTCTGTCTGTCTGTCTTGCATTCAGGCATTTAAATCACTCATTTTGTGTCTCTGTCTATCTTTCTCTCCCTCCCTCCCACTCTCTGTCTCTGTGTGTGTCTGTCACTCTCTGGTTCCCCCCTCCCTCCCTGTCTCTCTCTGTGTCTGTGCCTCTGTCTGTCTGTCGTCGTCCTCGCCCTGCCCCCACCTCCGCGGAGCCTCCTCAGCCCAGGTCACTTGCCTTAGCCTGCCCCAGCTGCCCGGCCGCCCGCCGTGCTTGCTTGGTCGCTCGCTCGCTCGCTCAGGCTCCTTCCAGGAGCTGAGAAGCCTCTGTGTGTGTGTGTGTGTGAGGAACGGCAGCCCCTGGAAATGATGAGTGGCCAGCATGCCGGCTGTGGAGGGAGGGAGGGGGAGGGAGGAAGGGAATCGCACGCTCTGCCCAGGGGGCTGCCCCCTCCTCCTCCTCTCTGCAGTGGTGGCGGCAGCAGCAGGGGCTGGGGCGGCGCGTCGCTGAGGGAAAAAGAAGACAACGCAGCCGCCTTGCTTGCTTTCCTGCCTGCCCGCCCAGCTGAGGGAGCAGCAGTTAGCAGCGGCGGTTAGCCCCCCCCCCGTCCAGCGATTTTAGCGTTGGCTGGGCGGCGGGGGGGGGGGCGAGGACAAACACGGAGGACTTACTTCCGGATCCACGGTCGAAAGGGAACGCTCGGGATCGGGAAATTTGACGAAAGGGCTCGCGTGATCCCGGGCGAACCCTTAGAAACCCACCCCTGCTATCAGCCAATTATTATTGGAAATAGAGTGTCTACTTCTAATCCTTACCTTGAAAAAACTGAAATGTTGCTTATTCTGAAAGAGTAATTAAAACCAGAGGTTGGAGACTGAACTCACCTATTTTGGAAGGTTGTACTGTGAAATAATCTAGGCCTAAGTTTATAGGATTGGAAGTTATCTTGGGAATCGTCTAGTCCAAGTGCAGGAATGTTCATAATATCCCAGAAAAGTGACTATTAGAAGTGGTATTTAGCAGGTTCTGACCAGTTCTGGAGAACCGGTAGTGGAACTTTTGAGTAGTTCAAAGTAGTTCAAGGTTTTAATTTTTACATTATCCAAATTTTAGCACAGATTTAATAATTTAATTGTCTTTTATATTTTGTATGTGTTGTTGGGTTTTTATCTTTCTGTGCACTGCCCTGAGTAGCCCCAGGGAAAATATGGTGGTATATAAATCAAAATAATAAATAAATAAGTAAATACTGGTAAATACCATCTCTGACTGGCCCTGCCCCCATCTATCTATTCTCTGCCCCCCGAGTCCCAGCTAATTGGGAGGAAATGGGGATTTTGCAGTAACCTTCCCCTGGAGTGGGGAGAGATTTTACAGTATCCTTCCCCTGCCACACTCACCAAGCCATTCCCACAGAACCAGTAGTAAAAAATTTTTTGAATCCCACCACTGGTGACTATCCAATATTTTCTTGGCAATCTCAGAGATGAAGCAGTCACCCTTTCAGGACTGCTTAATATTTCCCTCAATCAGGAAATTTCAAATTTGGATTTCTCTTTGTAATATCTCCAACCCAAGTTCTTGTCTTATCTTACTGTAAATCCATACCTTTCACTCTGTGACACCCCCCCCCCCCATGCAGTGGAAAACTGCTATCAAGTGTTCACATAGACAGACACCTCATCTTTAGGATAAACACAAGTTCCTTCAACTGTTCTTCATAAGATTTAGCTTCCAAACTCCTTATCATTCTTGCCTATTTTCTCTACTCTCTTATGGTATTGTGGTAACCAAAACAGGAGACAGTATTCCAGGTGTGGTCTGACCAGTGGTACTATCACTTCCCACCACCTGTTGATGCAAATCAGAACTGCTTTTATAGCTGTAGCACAGTGCTGACTCATGCTTAAACTGTGGCCTACCAGTACTACTGATTCTTGCAAATACTCAGGTATTGCTGTTCATGTATTTGTGCCAAAGTTTTTCCTGCCAAAGTACAGAATCTTTCTCTTCCCACCATTTGGTAATATTTTATTGGATACAACTCAATGTTTAAACCTATCAAGATCAAGTTGAATGTTGTTTCTATTTCTTGGGGTATTACCAATCCATCCCCCAGCATTTGTATATACGTTTTATGGTCATCCCTTCTATTCTCTCATCTAAGCCACTAATTAAGATTTGAAGAGTACTTCTTCCAGGACAGAACTCATTGCATTTCTCCTTCACTGTGGATGTAGACCCATTAAGGACCATTTGTTGGCTATGATTGTTCATCCAACAATGAATTCATCTAGTATAGGACCATTATTCCCACTTCATTCAGTTTATCATGAAGGAAGCTGGAGTCTACTTGTTCAAAGGCCTTATTAAAGTCTAAGTATACTACATGTATATATTCCTTTGGTCCACTAATATAGTCACACTGTCAAAGAGCACAATAGGATTTGTCTGCCATGACCAATCTTTAGCAGATCCATGCTGGCTTCTGGTAATAATGCTGTTAGCTTTTATCTGCTCATAAGCCTACTGTGTAATTATTTTTCTAGTATTTGCCCAGATATTGATACCAAAATAATTAGTGTGTAGTTTCCAGTGTCCACTTTTTCTCCTTTTAAAATACTGGAATAGTATACAGCAGTAAACAACAGCCTAATCGAGGAACTACCAAGAGAAAACAATACTTCCACCAATGCTGATAGAGCAAACTAGTGTACGTAAACCCTTCTCACAGTGAAGATGTTACCTACAGTAGTCTCGAAGCAAAAAAAAAATTTCAATCTCAAAAAGCACAAAGACTCCACTATGAATGGGTCTCGTATCTAACATGCGGTAGTTGCTGGAATTTTGTTCAGATGGTGCCATTGTCTCTTCTATAATAAATCTACTAATCATTTTGTATCCTTGAGCCCTTGTTTATCTCTTTCCAGCCAGGCTTTCTGACAATTTTGTTCGCCTGGTTCCAATTAAAAAAGCAGCAGCTGTGGACAGCTACAACACTGCGAACCTGAAATATTTGCTGCATGTGCTAATATAGTTTTGTTCAGAGCAGAAGCAGAATTTTTTTCAATGAGTGGCTTTAGAGTGTTGACTTGATGTCAGTAATCTGTTGGATAACTGGAGGGCAGCATCTCATGATGATTATTATTCTGTTGTTTTGCATGTACACTGTGTGCTTCTGTATCGGAGACAAATCCCTTGTGTGTTGAATCACACTTGACCAAATAAAGTTCAGTTCAGTTCAGTTTAGCCTAGGCCAGCCTAGCTCAGCCCAGGTCAGCCCCGGCAAGGCCAAGCCAGGCCAATTCAATTCAATTCAATTCAATATAACCAAATTAGACTGATCTCAAAAAGACCGAGTAGGATCAGACTAAATTAAATAGATGATACCAGCAAATACCAGGATTATAGGTTGGGAAGTGAAAAAAAAATCCACTGGCAAACAGCTTTTGTATTATTGCAAAGAAAACTGCATTTGGTCATTAGAAATCAAGATCAACTTGAAAGAAGTTGGTTTTTACTTTTTAGAGCTTGCCAGAAAGCTGCATCATGAATATTCTCCTCCCTGTCTTTCCAGTGAGGATAAGTTAATTACCTATAGCAGAGCTTAACTTGTGTTGTAGGTATCATACAACACAGAGAAGCCTTGAGATCATGGATCTACTCTTCCACACATGGGCTCCCATTGAGCCATCTTAGTTGCTATCAATTTGTTCAACTGTACAGCAGAGGACTTGAAATGGGAGCCTAGGAATGTGGAAATAAAAGCAAAAGAGTGTAACTAATAAGCTGAGTGAAAGCAGACAATACCTAAGGAAATCCAATATTTTAAAATACTTATTTCATGGAAGTTTCTATCACATACCTCTTTTCTCTTTGTTTGAGCTATTTATCTCCTTTGATTATTATTCAGTATTTTAAATTTATCCCTAATGAATTAAATTCATAACTGAATTTGATTCAAGATGACATGTGTCCCAAGGTGCTTTTTCAGGATGCAACTGGACTTTCTTTCAAGACGTTTCACTTCTCATTCAAGAAACTTCTTCAGCTATGACAGGATAGTGTGGGATGGAAGGATTTATATTTCTTGCAGACAGCTGGTAATTTGCATTCTTTTAGAGGGTCTTTGAAGAACTTGGAGGTTTATCTGTGTCCTTGGGAGGGGGTGTCACCTGAGTAGTGCTCTTGGTTTCTGTAGTCTGCATTTCCCCCCCCCCCCCTGGAAATCCATTCCTACTCCCACACCATTCGAAGAGTGCCCATCTCAAATTGTAAAGCTAAAAGTCTGTAGATATTCTCAGTCATCCAGGTCACGGTTGCCCCAAAGGTGCTTTTTCAGGAGGCAGTTGGACTTTCTTGTTTTTCTTTGAAGATGACATGTGGTATAATTAAAATTACAAAAGCACTACAATCCCAGTGAGATCCTTTCTCCCCCTTTTTAAACTGGTTGGATTTAGAACTCTGATTTGTAGAGCAATTCAAATGAAATGTGGTTCAGTTAAACCCTTTATTGCCTGTTCCTTGCCAATTTTGTATCCTTAATGGTACTTGTGTTTTCCCTATCAGCCACAAAGCTGGCATCTTACCTAAAAGTGCAATGAATTACCAATTTGGTTTCTTTCTCAATTGTAGATCCTGAAGTCTCTACAAGGAAGCTTATTGGAAACAAAATACTGAAATGAAACTGAGATAGCTTATACCCCACATTCCTGATCCACAGATTACTTCTCTCCAGTTTACTTTTCCTTTGAACTTTTTAGTCCCTAACTTCATTTCATCATCTCCCCTCCCCCACCTTTGTTGGTAACATAATAGAATTTATCTGACCATATTATTCCCTTACAGTACTAATGCTCACCTTGAGTGCTGCAATATTTTTCACTGAAGTTCATTTAGGATCAAACAATTGAACTGGATCTTGCAGAAAGGGTTTGAAAGTAATTTGAGGTATGTACCACATTCTATATGAAAACTTCAGGTAGCCTCGACTTAAAGGTTCCCCTCGCACATATGTGTTAGTTGCTTACAACTCTAGGGGGCAGTGCTCATCTCTGTTTCAAAGCCGAAGAGCCAGCTCTGTCTGAAGACATCTCTGTGGTCATGTGGCCGGTATGTCTAAATGCCGAAGGTGCACAGAACACTCTTACCTTCCCACCAAAAGTGGTTCCTATTTTTTCTACTTGCATTTTTACATGCTTTCAAACTGCTAGGTTGGCAGAAGCTGGGACAAGTAACGGGAGTTCACTCCATTACACGGTGCTAGGGATTCAAACCACCGAACTGCTGACCTTTCTGATCGACAAGCTCAGCGTCTTAGCCACTGAGCCACTGAGCCGTTTTTACGGTTGTAAAATGAATGGTTTTAAGTCTCAAATTTACAACCATTCATTTTAGAACTATGTGAGGTTATGATGGCATCTGAAAAATGTGACATGACAAATGTCACAATGTCCATAGAGTTACATAATCAAAAATCAGGTGCTTGATATTTACAATGGTTGTAGTGTACTGGAATCAAGTGATCACCATTTGCAACCTTTCCAGAGGGCTTTCAATAAGCAAAGTCAGTGGGTAGTCCTTGGCTTGGCTGTGTCTTCCTTCTGTGCAGAATTATAACGTTTGTCCACAGGAAGAATATGAAAAAGCACCATAAAATAATTCTGCTTTGAAATATTTGATAGTGCTTGGAAGTTTCACTAGGTGATCAGTTATATTTATTCCAGTGATCAGCTATATTTATTCCAGTGATCAGCAATTTGGTGAATATAGATCCTATGGTGCATCCCAGCTCTCTCCTTCTATCCCAAGAGAGACTCCCAAACTCTTGAAAAAAATCAGGTCACATACAACACATTTGTAGCAACCTATAAGTCATAAAATCTCAAAGATCTAATGCAATAGCTGGGCTGGAGCAGATACCTGAGGTATTGTACAAAATAATGTAATGGCACCTGGGATGTAAAAAGGAAAAAAAAATCTCTATTTTAATACTTTTTCCCAAGATGCCCAATGTTTAATTTGGCAGATGTTACCTTTCAAGCCTGAAGAGAGGTAGAAAGGGTAATCCAGCTTTATAACTAAATGCAAACCCCTGAATTCCCTACACCGATAACTGTCTCCTGAACTATTTATCTCCTTCCTATTGATGAGGATCTGAAAAATGAAATTGAATTCCAGTCGCACAACAGAAAGTCTAGTACAATGTGTGTCAAACATATATATGCCTTCCTCACAATTCAATATCAAATGCTTTATGTTGAGCCCCAACTCTATGTCTTGTTTGAATTTTGTGCAATCAATAGCTTCTTGGTCTTTAACCTGTGGTCTTTTTAATTTGTTTTATATTTCACTTCACATAATTACCACCAATCTCTAGAAGCCAATATTGTTAATTGCAAAATCCAATGGAATGAACTCAATTTCTTTCTACCGGTTTAGCATACTAGCATACTTTGAAAGAATATCTTAAAAAGGCATAATATTAACCAGAATTTGAGCAAATTAATATAATTTCTCCATCCAGTTGTAAATTGTCTCATTATTTTAGAAAGTAGATTTTTCTTTGTTTTTGCATTCTATGTTTATGTCTTTTTGTCATGGAATAAATATAAGCTTGAGACTAGCTCTAGAACAGTGTTTCTCAACCTTGGCAACTTGAAGATGTCCGGATTTCAACTCCCAGAATTCTGGGAGTTGAAGTCCAGACATCCTCAAGTTGTCAAGGTTGAGAAACACTGCTCTAGAACATTTGCCTTGATATTATTTGATTATTATTTTTTATTTACAAAAACATACCAAGCTGAACATCTTTGGAATTTAACCAAGTGGTTTAATCCATTGCCAAGAAAGGCTTTTAGAGAAAATTTAGATATTACTCTGAAAGTCCACAGATGGATACACAGAGTTGCAAACTTGGGGCAGTTGTTTCAGCACAGAAACAGCATAAGGGCGACTGTTTCTATAAAACTATGTTTTATTTCCAAGGATTTTATAGAAACTTATAACTGATGATCGACAGGGGTGAGTGGGAGGTACTTCTCACAAAGTAGTATTAATTTTGTTAGAGCAAATAAAAGCAAATTGCATTCTGAGCAATGGCATATCTGCCGATATATCAATATCTGTACTAGAGGCATGATTAGGTAGTATTTTATGCAATGTCTGCCACACAGTTTTCTTGTTAATGTTGCTATTATTCTCAAGCTATAAAGAGATAGTATTTGAAATGATGGTTGCCCAGTAACCGAGTCTTGCTATTTTGATGTCTGATTCCAAAGCTAAGCAGTTTTGCTTCCTCATGGGATATGACAGGCAGGACCTGTAATGCTCTGGATAATTTACCCATTACAGGCAATCTTGTACACCCATCATTTATTGATATAGCAAATATATAACACCCACTACATAAAAAATAGAAGGAAGCAAATTGTGTGTGTCTGAATCTGAACCCATCTTCTTGATTAACAACTGATCAACAAGAACATCACTGCATGCACATATCCATGTATATGTGCATGTACACAGACACAGAGACACAGAAACACAAAGCGCGTGTGTGCACACACACACACACTCACAAACTCTCTCTCTCTCTCTCTCTCTCTCACACACACACGGAGATATGCTGGTTCCCTGTAAGATAACCAAGGCAATGCAAAAGATTTTTGATATCTGGCTGTGAGATGAAGGCTGCAACATATCTTTCCTTCATCTTTGACCCTGTTATTTGAACTGCCACATAACAATGATATATGAAGAAATTATTATATATCTAAAAGTCTTCTTAGATAATATTTGCAACTGTGCAGGTATGTTATATTCATTCCTGTGGGCACATTTTCCTTGTTATTGATAGTCACATTACACCACATTTGGAAGTCCATATAGAATAGAAGAACAAGCTACCTGAGAAACCTCTTCCTGTAAATCCAATAATAATGTCAAAGAGAGAGACAGAGAGGCAGAAAACAGAAGAAAGAAGAGCAATATTTTTAAAAAACAAAATCTAGATAAATTCTTGGTGTTGAGTATCCCACCCAACCAAAAAGTAAATTAGGACACTACAGTCAATTAGTACAAACATGTTAGCTCAGGTCTATATTTTAAGCAATTTGCAACTAGGAATTTTGATTTTAAGTAGTGGCGTTAGGAAACATTTTCAATAGCTTGTTTTCTTCTTCTTCTTTAAAAAAAATATTTGCCTTTCCTGTTGTTGTCCTCACCCTCTGTAACAGCATCCCCTCAGAAATGTGGATGGTGCCCTTTGTCCTGGGATTCTAGAAAACCTTAAGACCTGATTCTATTTCTCAGCCTGTGATTTATTTATTATTTCAATTGATTAGATCTGCCCAACTGTGATGGCCTCCAGCAGATTAATGAGGATGTGATTTATTGGTTGATCCCTTGTCGAATTATTGTTCTAGTCGAATTATTGTTCTAGTTAGTCAGACCTGCCTGTGTTGTGGGTTTTATTGTTTACTTTGTATGGGTTTTGTAAGATGGTCACAGTCTTCTGGAGTGGGTAATTATATTAAATCAAATATATTGCAATCATTAAATTCTTTCTGAATTAGTACTATGTAGTACTAATGAATAAAGAAGAGCCTCACAGACCTTTACAGTCAACTACTTGCATTTAAAGAATTCTCTGTAATAAAAGTATGAGTCTTCATAAAGTTTTTTTTATTGAACAGAATAATTGTACATCCCTATCCCTGTCTACTGTTTATCGAAAAATAAGCCCTATGAACTCAGTATGGCTTATTCCTATATAAGTACATATATTAGGAGTGTAACCTAAAATGGCAGTCCCTGAAGAAATTACAGGGCAAAAAAGCTAGTTATAAATTCTCCCTGACCTGGAAAAATGCTGAGAGAAAGGATGTTGGCTTGGGGACAAATGCTTGGAAATAATCTCCTACCACAGTATATGGTGGAGTAGAATTTGAGGTCCATTTTGACTCTGGAGACTACAATATCTAAAACTTATTTAATTTGATTTAAATCCCACAGAAATATATGCAGTTTACTTTTTCACAGGATCAGACTTCAATTTTCGTATGCGGGCAGGCAAGCCAAATTATTTGAATTTAGGACTTAGAAGCAGAAGGGGGAGATAAGGTACCCAGAGGGATGAAGCTCTGCAAATGCCTTATGTTGTTCTGGGCTTTGACCATATCCTTGATAAGTGCCTCATTTCACTGGGTTCTTGGATTTGTTGCTGCTGTTCCTGCAGCAATGGGAAAACATGTTCTACTCTTATCATTAAGATAATCAACAAGAGGTTTATTCTGCCTTCAAAGGCAGAATGATTAAGGCTTGGTATAGAGGTGAGTTGAAACTCCTCAGTTTCATAGGGACCTAGGATTCATTTGAATTGGTTTATTCCTTATGGACTATACTATTTTCTGCAAAACTATCCCGTCAGTGAGAAGAAATTGTCTACACCTGAAAGGGCCTGGGACCTGCCCTCTCTGCATGCTTGGGAAATGCAAGGAAAAGTGTTTTGCACATGTACAATCCTACTGCAGAGGACTTGGCTTAGCCAGAGTCATCACTTCATTCATAGGAGCTTTGTGTCCTGCAATAACCAAGACCAAACTATATTTCCTTTCTTCAAGTTTTAAACTTGCGGACAGTGGATAGGTGGAGTAGCTAGCCATGTCAGCAGTGAAAAGCATACTGGCCTGGTTTGCCCAGTCTGGCAATGTCCACAATTCGTTTCTCACTCAGTATCATACAAGGTAGAAGTTCTGAATCCAGAGACAGAAGTTAATATTGACTAATTTTAAGAGTTGTGTGTTGTCCTGCTATTAGCTATTCACCCACACACTGTAAGTCCTAGAACTGATTAGTTCCTGTTCTTACAGGATGGAAAACCACTAGTGTGTGACGATCAATCGGAAAGTGAAGACTTGTAACAAGAAGTTGGGCATTGTGGAAAAGTCAGATGCCACTGATAGAATTTATGGGACCATAAATAATGGGTTGTGTCTGAAAAGCAGTGCATATGAGAATATATTGAGTATGAAAACCTTCCAGATCTCTGAAATATTGCAATGATAGACATCAGATATCATGTTTGAATCCATCAAACTTGTGATAAATCAGCAGATCATAGATTACCTGGCTTAAGCAGGAGATCCTATTCTATTCTGGACAAATGGTTGTCCAATCTCTTCTTAAAAACCTCCAGTGGTAGAGCACCAACAACGTCTCAATGCAAGCTGTTGCACTGATTAATTGTTCTCACTGTCAGGAAATCTCTCCTTATTTCTAGGATGGAGCTTTCCTTGATAGGTTTCCATCCATTACTTCTTCTCCTGCCTTCAGATGCTTTGGAGAATAAGTTGAACCCCTCTTCTCTGTGCCAGCCCCTCAGATTTTGAAAGACTGCTATCATGCCATTCTCTTTATTACATTAGACATACCTATGCCTACATTAGCCTTTAAGATGCTGCAGAGTATTTTAACGGCAACCACATAACTTGGACAACCCTTTTAAAGCTGATTATTATGGTGCTTTGCCTCCTCTATCACATTTATGCACATGGATCTCTGGGACTGGTAGTTCTTAAGAGAAAACAGGACACAAGGAGAAACTGAAATAAACCCTAGTTTAAAGAGAAAAAATGCATTCAGTTAAAAAGATCTCAGGTGTACAACTCTTGATGTTAATTGTTCTGTTGTAACTTGGTTTAGAACGTCTATTCCCTCATATCTCAAAAGACCTAAAGTTCAGTGACATGGGGGTGGGAGGTGGGTGGGAGATGGAATTCCTTCTAAACCATGTTCAAGAATCCTCTATAGCAGTGATGGAGAACCTATGGCACAGGTGCCACAGGTGGCATGCAGAACCATTTCTTAGGGCATGCAAGGCCCTGTCAGCAGTAGCGTGCATGTGTGTGCTAGCCAGCTGATTTAGGCCTTCTTTTGAGACCATTATTCACCCTCTGGAGGCTTCAGGGAAGATCCTGAAGTCTCTGGAAGTGGGGGGGGGAGGCTGTTTTCACCCTCCCCATGCTCCTAGAAAGCCTCTGGAGCCTGGGGAGGACGAAATAACTGTGCCAAAAGCAGGGGGTCACACACATAGCATTATGGGTGTGGCACACCCATGCATGACCCCACTGTGCTCCCCTCCGCTTTTGGCACGTGAGCCAAAAAAGGTTAGCCATCACTGCTCTATAGTTAACCCACATTTTTAAATGTAATGGTAATATGGCAATACAATGGCTGCCTAAGTGGAGGAGTTCCATCCCCTGGGTCTCCAGACCCTAGTAAAGTGTGCTCCATTTTTCCATGCTTGGATCTTGACTTAATGTCTAATATGCATGTAATATGCTCTGTATGTTCAGCTCAAGTCATAGAAACAAGTGATTCCATGTACAGCAGCACAAGTCCTTGCCTATCTGCATTTAGATGAAAACACATTAAAGATGAGAAATAGTTTCCAGTTTTAATGCTGATAAGTTATACTTGAGCAGGGTTAAATCTTGGAAATGCCAATAAAATCAACCCAAGAACAGGGCTCAGTTTCCTTTTATTGATTCAACTGGAGCAGGCATTTTTACACATTTTTATCTTGCCCTTAGTAGTTCACTGAATATAAAAAATCACAGACCATCTTGGCATGTATGGAAATATGTACTTTCAGCACAAATAATGTGCCCAATTCTACCTATTGTTGAATAGTCTTCTAGTTCCCTGGGAAAATGGCATTTTCAAAGCATCTTATTCCTTGGGGAATTGGAGATGTTTTGTTTAATGCTTATGTGTATGTGCCTTTGAGTGACTAGCCCACTGCCTGGTTTAGTCTCTGCAGTTTTCTTGGCAAGGATTTTTGGAAGCGGTTTGCCCCAGCTTCTTAGGGCTGAGAGAAGAGACTAACCCAGTGCTTCTCAATTATTTTCTGTCATGCCCCCCCTAGGAAGAAGAAAACATTTCGCGCCCCCCGCGCGACTGTAAATAGTATCATTTGTCTATAAAATTGTTATAAGTACACCTCTGCATAACACTGTATCCTTATTAACGTATAAGAGAATAAAAAAAGAAAGAAATGTGGATCAATTTACAACAAAGAATAGCTTTATTAACTGTAGCAGAAAAGATTTAAAGTGCATTAGAAATTTTAAAAAAATTAAATCCTTAATTAAACTAAACTGCTGAGGTCAAACGCGCCCCCCTTTACGGAGCCTCGCGCCCCCCCTGGGGGGCCCGCCCCACTATTTGAGAAGCACTGGACTAACCCAAGGACACCCAGGTAGTTTTGTACCTAATATAGGACTAGAACTCATGCTCTCCAAGATGCCAATAATAATAATAATAATAATAATAATAATAATAATAATAATAATAATAATAATAATAATAATAATAATAATAATAATAATAATAATAATAATAATAATAATAATAATAATAATAATAATATTTTTATTTATATACCGCCTCCTCTCCCCAAAGGGACTCGGAGCGGTGCACAGGGAAAATTAAAAATACCAATATAAAATACATAAATAGAAAAAAAAATACAATTAAACCAAATTATCCCTGCGCTAAAATCACAACTGGCTCTTTTAAAAATAAGTTTGTATAAAAATATACGTGTGCAGTTTAAGCTACGATTTGCTATTCATCTACGACTATTTTCTGTCTTCTTTCCCATTTATACTTGAATTTATTAATATTTATTTAACTTTCACCTAAACAAATTAGGGGGTCTGCTTGACCATCACTGACCATCAAAGCTGTATATTTTTTACTAGGGACCGTTGCACATTGAGGAACCACCTTTCACTATTAGCTATACAAAATGTATGGAAGAAAATTACTATTTTTAATTCTACATCTTATAAAAAATGGTGTGGGTAGAGAAATACAGTATATTTATTTTATTTATTTTTATTTTATTCAAATTTATACCCCGCACATTCTCCAAAAAAGGACCCAGGGCGGCGCACAGGAAATTTAAAAACATAACAAATATAACAAAATACAAAATTTAAAAAACTATTAAATCCCTACCCTGTGCTAAAATCGTATAAAATCCCCCAAATTAAAACTATCTAAGAGCGGTCACAACGGGAGGTTACGCTAGGCCGGCTTGATGGAAAAGGTGTGTGTTAAGACACTGGCGGAAGAGGCGGAGGTCTGAGGTGGTACGTAGTTCAGGAGGTAAGTCGTTCCAAAGGGTAGGGCCTGCCACAGAGAAGGCCCTTCCCCAGGGTGTCGCCAACCGGCATTGCCCGGCCGACGGCACCCTGAGAAGGCCCTCTCTGTGGGAGCGGATCGGACGAAGGGATGTATGGGGCAGGAGACGGTCTCGCATATAACTAGGTCCCAAGCCTGTCTTTGTTAGATTCCATTCACCTCATAATAGGTGTCACCCTGCAAGATACATAAAGCAAGACGTTTTCAATACCGTGCAAAGTAATCACTGGTCTTCGGCTAAAAGTAGCAAATGGTGTACTCTGAGTTCCATAACTTTTCTGCTAGAAGTCAAGATGAAGGATGTATGATTTTAAGCTACTGTGCCTACTGCATTGCTCTGTAGATGCCAAAGATGTTCTCATTGCATTAGTGAGACAGCATGTATTTGAAATCAGAAATTATATTTTGGTATTGAGTTACATGATTGCATTTCTTTATACTTTGGGACTGTTAATCAGCTTGGACACTTGTGTTCAGTTAAATTGGTGTGATTTGGTTTGGGAAGAATCTACCTAAGAACCTTGATTAAAGAAGATTATAATTTGGAATAGGAAATACAACAAAACCACGTTGGTTTTTGGGTGGTGTGCTGGGAGTTCAGGCAGGCAGAATAAAGATGTTAATGAAATCATGACAAAAAATGATTACTGATCTTAGCTGTACTCACTATAATACTTAAGAGACGTTTATACAACAGTGAAGAAACTTAAAAGAAGGGAAACAAGAATCAACTGGGGTGTGGTTTTTTTACTAGGAAAAAGCAGGCTAAAGGCTAAACCAAGAAAACTAAAGTGTATGTATTATATTTTTATTATTCTAAAAAAAGAACCCTCAAATTTAACAAAGAATTTCAAGCCGTTATGTAAATAATGTACAGTCATTTCTGAATCTTTGGAAAATTGGGATTTAGACTTTAAAACTGGAACACTTTGATTGGACTTAGTTTAATAAGGGCAAATGTTAATTTTATAAAGATGCAACTATAAAAACAATTTCTAAATCTGGAGGGAAATGAGATCCTCATAATAATGGTGAAAATACTCTGATCAGATGGCCAACCTGCCTATTCAGCAGGTGCGTGAATGGACAATTTACTTAAAAATTCATACTTTTTTTCTCATAGCATAAATTTAAATCCTGATTTGGATTTTCATATAAAAATAGAGTCTTTTATGAATTAAGTAACATAGCTGCAGCACATCTACTTCCAAACAGTTCGTTGCATTTCACAAGTTAAAATTTTAAGCTAAAATATTTCAAAACTGTAATGTGTGAAGTGGATTTAAAAACATTTTTTTCAGTATATCATAATGTAGCTGACTCTTCTTGGCTCCATATTTGAATTTGTGGTATGTAGGATGTCCCATGTCCTTGTCTCATGACATTTGGTTTGGAACACATCTGGAATATTTCAGACTTTACAATTTCAGAAATAAAATACCTGCAAAAGTCAGGATCAACTTTCAATTAGTTTTTAAATCCTTAATACATTTTGGCATGAGCAATTAACCTAATTTGTGTCTTTTTACAGCTCCCTTTCCTCCCAAGAAATATTAAAAAGAAAGAAAAAGGGGGGGAAAACCCTGTAGAAATGATATCTTGAATCAGAATATACAATGCAGATCTTTATTTTCCTCTGGAATGACTATCTTTTATAAATGTTATCCATCATTTGTAATGAGAGCTGTCAGGAATGTTTAGCTGAAGAGAGATACTTGGTATGCTAATAGAGGTCTCTTAGTGAATTCATTTAGTTCTGCTGCATGACATTAATAGTCTTCGTAATCTAATGAATGATGTCTGTAACAGGAAGAGATAAGACAGGGGAAATGGCATTCTGGACCTAGTCAAGTTCCATTCTCCATTTCAGTTTATTTGTTTTGGGGTAAATTGGTAGCTTAAAACAGCAGAATAAAATTTTACAACAATGATCTATTTCTTTCACAGGACAGTATGATTTACATTTTTGTCATGGTCTTGAAATTTCCATGCTTTTTGGATCATACATAGAAACTCCAAGTGCTTTCCTTCTCATCTTAACATCAATTTTATTTTTTAAACATGAATTCTTCTCCCTGTATTTTAGCTGTATGATATACAAACCTACTGGCTGGGATCTTGAGAGAGTTGTCTGCTGTCTAATATCGTCTATATAATTTGGCTATAGAAGAAAGATTCGCAGAAAGACACAGCTTCTTCAATCCACTCCATTCTTCTTCACAATGTTCTGTTGTGTATTCACAATGTTCACAAGTCAACATGATATCCTCAGTTATCGTATGGCTTTTGGGGGCTTCTCTCTTTTATTTACTTGGTTTGGCCTTTACTTTTAGCTAAGTCATGGTGGCACACATACCTAATGCTCTTTACTTCTCTTTCCCACAACAGCAGCCCTGTGAGGTGGGTTCATCTGAGAGAATCACTGGTCCAATATCACACCTACCAAAGGCAGGACTAGAACTCACAGTCTCCTGGTTCTAGCCTAGTGGTATAGGGCTTCCTTCATAGGCAGGGGGTTGGACTAGAAGACCTCCAAGATCCCTTCCAACTCTGCTATTGTATTGTATTGTAGTGCCTTAGCCATTGCACCAGAGTGGCTCACATTTAGGGCTCCTCCTTTTTAAAAACTAATTTTGAAAACTTTGTGGTTTCGGTTCCCCTTGTTCTGAAATAAGTAATTATATTATAACTAATATAATAATGAGGTGAGTTGGGGAGGGAGTGGTTGCAAGAACACAAGATCCAGTTTCTGTAAGTATTTTAGCATACTAATTGTTAGTTGCTTCTGAGGTCAAGAAGAGGACTGCTGGGGGCTACTGTGGTGGAGACTGGGTTTGGGGGAAACTGAAGATTTTACCTATTTATGAATTGATACCTATCTATTTTAAGGGCTTATAATCATTTTAATTTTTTTCTCACTTCAAAATGATGAGGAAACTTTGCTGTCACTCTTAATCAGGTATTTAGAAAGAACTCCTGGAGTCAAAAAATGGAGTCTTTGGAAATTCAGATTGCTTGCTGTGATTGAAGTTTTAACTAATGAGGAAAAAACTTTTCATGCAGATTTCTTTTTTAGTAACTCCTAAAATTACATCAGCATCAGCTGCCTTAAGCTCTTAAACTGCTTGTAAACACCTTTGTGTCATTTAAATTTGTTGATATTAAGTTGATGTGATTAAAAAAGTATGCTGGAAATATCTAATTATTTTGAGAAATTTAATATACTTCCACCTGGGGGTTACGCAAAGAAGCACCTATTATTAAATATAATTCATGTCTGCTTTTATCACACGTGGGTTTCTATAATTTGGACTTTTCTCACAATGCAATCCTATCCCATTCTGCTCAGAGATAAACCTTGATCAGCACAGCAAGATTTATTCTTAACTATAGAAGGGCATAGGAATTCAGCCAAAAGTCTTAGTTGAGAAAAATTGGAAAAAAATACTTCTTCTGTCAGAAATCTGCAATTTTGTGGCTGCTCTGGACCACAATTAGAATAGAATAGAATAGAATAGAATTCTTTATTGGCCAAGTGTGATTGGACACACATGGAATTTGTCTTTGGTTCATAGTATAACTAAGGAGAATAAAATACATTCATCAAGAATAAAAAGATACAACACTTAGTGACAGTCAAGGTTACTAATAACAATATAAATTGAAAGATACAAGCAACATGGTTATAGTCATAAGTGGGAAGATATAGATACTAGGAAGGAAGAGAAGAATAATAGTAATACAGTCTTAGTGAATTATTTGACAGTGTTGTGGGAGTTAGTTGAATTTAGTTGAATTTTAAAGACTTGTGTACTGTTTTCCCATTCTTCTTCTTCTTCTTCTCCTCAAAAATCACTTAAAATTCCAACAATGCAAAAATACATTAAGAAATATAGTACAAAATATTGTAAAATGCATTTATATTCATTTTTAAAAGAGAAAAGGGTAAAAAAGAGACTACTGTTAAAAAAAACATACCCATACATGTAATATTTATATGGGACGGGGATGAAGGAGTCTTAACAGATACTTTCAGAAGGGAGAGCTTTCTAATTTGAAGACGTCACAACCGAGAAGGCCTACCTGAAAGCCCACCAGATGTCCTTAGGAACTGAGCTCATCTGTAATAGCAAATGTGGGATTTATTTCTCAGTTTTAAAAAGAACCTATTTGTTCCAGGAGTATATTGCCAGCCTCTGCTTCTTTCCCTTTAATGGCATACTAGGTGCCAAAGTCACTAAGCCAAAGGTGGGCAGAGCAAGGAGAAAAACTAAATCTGACATTTAATTAAAGAGAGGCTTAATAAAATAGTGTTATTACAGTTGTACATGAAATAATTTCCTCTTTTTGTTACATTAAAAGACGTCGTTAAAGATGTTGCAAGAATTTTGAGAGTTTTATAAGGTCTCAGGAGCTAACGGATGTGTACCTTTTTGTGTGGAATTGGGACTGAGGCTTTTCCGGGCTTTCTAGATAAAGGCCAAAAGAGGAGATGATGTCTTGGAAGAGTAAAGCTGTGGGACAGATGCAAGATTTTCTTATCATCCTGCCACTGATTTCTTTCCTGGTCAGAACCAGCATCTTGAATTGGATATTGAAGATTAAAAACCAGCATGCCTCCCCCAAATGTTAAGATGGAAAAAAAAATGATGACACTTGACTTCTTCTATCCCAGTTCATCCAATCCATTAAGGATATGTTATTTCCAGCTACAGGGATTAAGGCACAAGACTGATGTTGAACATTTTATTAAAGCAGCTCCTAACAAAAGCTGTGCTCCCTTGTCACCTTCGTCCAGTAGGACGAAGGGTCTTTGCAAGAAAAAATTCACAAGATATATTGAAGATAGATATGAGGGAGAAGATTTATCAAATAATAGCCACTTTTCCAATCCTGGATTATAAATGTAATCTTTCAAAGCACCACAAGCATTAAACTATCTCATCACAGCACTGCAGTGCTCCTCAGGTATGGGGTTAATTTAGGGTTTTTAAGAAGTCAGCAAGCCAGGCTATTTTCCTCTCCTTTCACCCAAAACGTTAACCAGATTTCTATGTCTGCAGGTCTCTGTGTTTCCAGTAGATGGGTTCATTTCATTCAAAATCTTTAAGATTCTGGTACATCCATTAACCAAAAGTCAATCTGTGAAATATAATGCCATGGTAGACAAATCCTTAGGCTTACCTGTACTCTGGATTCCTTCCTATTACTTTAATTGCCATAGTCTTGCTGTTAAAAATATTAGACCTGAAGTTGGATAAAAGTACTGGAAATTTGGCCAAATGATCCTTAACTTCAGATGGAACTGAACTTTTTAGGAAACATCCCCCTCCTCCTTGGAAAAGGAGGAAAACGTTATTAAAACCATTAAACTTCAGTGTTCTTGACATACTCTGTGAAAATGAAGGTGAGTTGGAAAATTATTGTAAGATACTTATGATAACTTACAATTTTGTCAGAAACAAAATTGTGAAGACACCCAGAGGTTTCTCTGCAAATTCCAAAAACAAATTTAAATTATAGATGTGAACATCCCATCCATTGTAACATATTTATTGTACACACCCAGAACAAACTTTTTTTTCTTCATAGTAACTTAATTTTATGAAATGACATGCACGTGGCTTCATGGGGCTTATTGAAGCATGCTTCCTTGATGGCAAACAGTCTAGAATCATTTGAAAATGGTAGGATAGACATTTCAGCAGCAAATAAATGTCATCATAAATAAAAATAGAAATGTTGTTATATGAAAACCCTGCAAAGGTATGTGGGAAAGACCCTGGGAGATGGGAAGTGGGGTGAAGAAATGATGCCTAGGGAATAGTCGAATAAGAGACAACATAGCCTGCGACTGGATAGTGGGTAGAGCAAGAGAAGGGACCCTCACTAGTTTCCTGAGCTATAAAGGAGAGAGAGAGAGAAGAGCCATATTTTCAGACTTGCAAGGTTATATTAATTTAGGTTTGCAATAAAATAAAATTAGTTTATTGAGTCATGTTACCTACCTGGTCTAGATGGTGGTAAGGCTGACACCTACTTTACTGGTTGTCCCTAACTAAATTTAAAGTCTTTTGAGATCTAAATTGAGAGTGATTAAGAAGGTGAAGGTTGTGAAGTCAGCCTGAGATTAAAGTATGATCTGGGTCTATTTTGTGTTTTGCATATATCTGGCTCAGGGGTGGACTTCAAAAATTTCAGCAATGGGTTCTCTGCTCGGTTGCTGGGTGGGCGTGGCCATGGTAGGCATGGCCTAGTCGACTTCCTGCACTACGGCAGGGGAGGGCTGTTTTTGCCTTCCCCCAGCTCTCGAGGCTTTCCTCAAGCCTCTGGGAGGGTGAAAACTGCCTCCCCCTGGGCTCCAGAGGCCTTCCGGGTGGCCCATTTTTCCTCCTCTCCGAACCTCTGCATGGGCCCTGCACTTACCTTGCATTCAAAACAGGCCATTTGGATACTCCTGGGGGGTGGGGGTGGCATGGTAAGCATGGGCAGTCAGGGGTTCTCCGAACTGGCCATAATGTTAGCTATGGGTTCTCCTGAACCCGGGCGAACCAATAGCAGCCCATCCCTGATCTGGCTAGTATTATCTGTAAAGTCCTGTAAGATTATGTATAGCCAGTCCTTGTATTTGGACCTGCAATATGTCCTTGCTGATTCTAGAACAGCAATTTTAAATACATTAATGGGGATGTTACTTGGATAAACCTCATCTTGCTAAGTGCCTCATTCAAGCCCCTGGTATCATGTGTTATATAGTGCGCCAAGGCATTCATTGAGTTTTCTGTCTACTCCATGTCAAACAGAAGACTAATGGAAGCCTTTGATATCATTTCTGATTTCTCTGAAGTCTTACAATTGATTGAAACCATCCACTGTTTGATTGTAGAGTGGCACCTGCAGTGAACGTGGAGGTGGAAGAAACATGGAAGAATTTTCACAGTATGAACACATGCCTGTAGCATTCAGTCTAGTAAATTGGGGTACTCTGGCTCTCAGTGTGAATTCAGTTTTGCCTCCTATTATACATAATGGAAGATATGAACTGCTGGGGATTAGAGGACTATGCAAAAAGCAGGCTGAGTTGAGAGCTATATTACTGTTGACCCAGCTTCATATATTTTCTCACAAGAGGTCCATGCCAAATCTAGAGGAGGAGAAGAATCCTGAAAAAAAGACAATGACTGCAACTCTTGTTATGTTATCAAGAAAATGGTTGATAAAATGCATTTATTTTTAAACAATGCCTTCATTTTGATTAGCAAATGAAAAGAATACAGTAGGTTCAGCAAAGTTCAAATAATCTACCCAATTTCTCTATCCAACTGATGGAACTGGAAGTGGGGTGGGTCATTTCACTCAATTTTTGCAAGAATTGAGTGGGAAGGAACTTTCCACAGTTTCTCAGGTTGAGAATGAAGATTTTAAATACATTAATGGGGATGTTACTTGGATAAACCTTATCTTGCTAAGTACCTCATTCATGCCCCTGGTATCATGTGTTATATAGTTGCAATAACTAGAAGACCAGTTGTTTCTCATCTTCTTAAATGTGTTTTTTTTTTTACCCTTCCCAATTTACTAAAATTCACTGTTATGGCAGCCTAGCTTCCATTTAGCAATTTTTACCATATTTGGGTAAAACACCAAAGCAATTTTAGTGTGAGTATATCTGTACATGTGCATGATGTGGAAGAGAGAGAAAATCAGAGAAAATGCCCTCCCCTGCCCCAGTGAGACTGAGTAATAGAAAAATCTCAGACTTTTTCTTAGTACTTTTACTGAGAAATATTGACTGTGGCCTGCAATAACCTGAAGGTAATGGGTTCTCTCTCTCTCTCTCTCCCCCTCCCTCCCCCTCCCTCCCTCTCTATCAAAGACACTTAGGTGTATTTTCTTTCTTTTGCACAAAGCTCTTTAACACTATTCAAGCGATATTTTCTTAAATCTTTTAAATTAAACTTGCAATCAGTTTATTTCGTCTTAATTCCCCATGTACTTATTAATTTGATAAGGTTCCTTTTAATCTTTTCCAGCTTGTCACTTGGCAAAGGCAGTTTTCATTAACTAAAAAATAAAGCCAGAGTCTGGAAAAAACACACTATTAATCATCAGAAGAAAAGCTAAATAATTTCAATCTCTGCATTTATTATTATTTCTTGAATTTTCATCCCACTGAAATCATTATGGGGTATAAACATTAAATGATTACAATTTAGTTAGCAATTAATATATAATAAGTGTGTATGTGTGTGTGTGTGTGTACAAATGAAAATCTGCAGTTATATAAACTTTCTATTATGTTATTAACAAACTGAAAAAAGCCCTCCATTTTAATTTATTTCCAGAAGGATTTAACAAAATTAAATCTAAAACTTGAGAAAGACTATTCCACAATCTATGGACCATGATCAAGAAGCATCTTATCTTACCCTGATTTTGTCATTGTCATAATAGTGGAGAATTACAAGCAGTTTTTTCCAAGATGTTCATATTGGACAGATCAATTTTAATTGGAAAAGAAAGTACCTTAGTGGCGAGTCATTTACCCCTTTGTAAGTGATAAGCAGCATTTATATTGTATCTGAGGACCTACAGGCAGGTTCCAGTAGAGATGTAATATGCTCATGAAATCTAGCAAAAAGGAGTGATGCCTTTGGTACAAACTGCAGTTTTTAAATTATCTTTAAAGACACCTCAATCCAAAAAAGCCAATAGAAAAAAAAAAGCCAACACAGTTCTAGGCTACATAAACAGAGGGATAGAATCAAGAACATGTGAAGTGTTAATACCACTTTATAATGCCTTGGTAAGGCCACACTTGGAATATTGCATACAGTTTTGGTCGCCAAAACTGTAAAAAAGATGTGGAGACTCTAGAAAGAGTGCAGAGAAGAGCAACAAAGATGATTAGGGGACTGGAGGCTAAAACATACGAGGAACGGTTGCAGGAACTGGGTATGTCTAGTTTAATGAAAAGAAGGACTAGGGGAGACAGGATAGCAGTATTCCGATATCTCAGGGATTGCCACAAAGAAGAGGGAGTCAAACTATTCTCCAAGGCACCTGAGGGCAGGACAAGAAGCAATGGGTGGAAACTAATCAAGGAGAGAAGCAACTTAGAACTGAGGAGAAATTTCCTGACAGTTAGAACAATTAATCAGTGGAGCAGCTTGGCTCCAGAAGTTGTGAATGCTCCAACCCTGGAAGTCTTTAAGAAGATGTTGGATAGCCATTTGTCTGAAATGGTATAAGGTATGCCTAGGCAGGGGGTTGGACTAGAAGACCTCCAAGGACCCTACCAACTCTGCTATTGTATTATTGTATTACAGTAGGTAGGTAGATAGGGGAATAGATAGAGAGGGACAAATACAGTAGGTGTATTGTATTGTATTGTATTGTATTGTATTGTATTGTATTGTATTGTATTGTATTGTATTGTATTGTATTGTAAACAAAATAACATTACAAGCACATTGTAATTTTTCGGATTTGTTTGGAGTTTCATGAATCTTTTGAGTTGCTGCCTCCTTTTCAGTTTGCAGGTGTTTCCAAACATAAATACTTGCTTTGGCAATGGCTCTAAGGTCACAAGGGTGCCAAGCAACATTGCTGTCCATGATTTTCAGGTGAATGGCTGCCTGAATCCCTTGAACAAAAGGGCATCCAGTGGGTGACAAGGGTATCAGGTGCAAAACCCAAGTAATTGGGAAGAATAGTGCAGAATCAGGCTGGGTAGTTATTGGGATGTTCCATAGCCCCTAGTTTTTAGAGTCATTATCTAATCATGTTGCACAAGGGCTCTGGTGATACTCTAGGAGATATCACCAGAGGGAATTTGAGAAGGAGTCAAATGTGACCACCTATCAACCTGTTGCTCCTTGCCTGGGTGCAGAGAGTGATCTTTTGGTCTGGAGTGAGTTGATCACAGAGAAATATTTCAGCATTTTTCAGGATTATATACGATAAACAGCTGGGTTACTTTCTGACAGAAAATATGTTCTCTTATAACTTTGGAAAAATTATAGTCCTATTCCTTGCATTCTCAGGAGTCTACAGGATGTGTGCAAGCAAGAGTTTAAGTTCTAAGAAGTGTTTTCCATGAAGGAGAAAGCATATCATTTCAAAGGTAGTGTGGAAGTTCTAAGAAGACTCAATTACACTGTGGCAGATATCACAATGGGCATGAATCAGATAGTAGCTAACAATCTCCTAAATTGCCTGTAGGTTTGAATGTAAGACAGCCTGAAGCTCTGACATGGAGAAGCCTTACAATTTTCTAGGAGACTGACTAATAGGTGAAATTGGATTCATGGGTGGGATTACCATCATTTCCAAGGGCACTGGCATGCTTGTTCAAGATGCAAGGGGACCATCAATGCCGGCAGTGATGGTGCTTGTGGTGCTGCAGTCAAAATGAGAATCCTCGGTATCCAATTCTTAAGCAAATAATTGCTTACACTGGAATAAATATTGAGGATTTTGGAGGAAAACAGCCCCAGTGTTTCTAACAGGATAGGGATGGGTAACAAGGATATGGACAGGTTGCGGAGGAACCTTAGAGCCACCACATGTTTATTGGACCCGTGCCCCTCTTGGCTTGTACTGGCATCCTGGGAGGTGATGCGAGGCTGGCTCCAGGGCATTGTGAATTCATCTCTGAGTGAGGGGTACTTGCCTACCATCTTGAAAGAGGCGGTGGTGAGGCTCCTCCTCAAGAAGCCATCCCTGGACCCGACTCTATTAGAGAACTATCGTCCCGTCTCCAACCTTCACTTTTTAGTGAAGGTTGTTGAGAGTGTGGTGGCCCAACAGTTCCCTCGACACCTGGAGGAAGTTGATTATCTAGACCCGCGCCAGTACGGCTTCCGACCCGGGCACAGCACTGAGACGGCATTGGTCACGTTGGTTGATGATCTCTGGAGGGCGCGGGATAGAGGGTGTTCCTCTATCCTAGTCCTATTAGACCTCTCAGCGGCTTTTGATACCATCGACCATGGTATCTTATTGCACCGATTGGGGGGAATGGGGCTGAGAGGCACCGTTTTACGGTGGTTCTCATCCTACCTCTCTGGTCGGTCGCAATGGGTGTTGGCAGGAGGGCAGAGGTTGTCCCCGAGGCCCCTCACATGTGGGGTTCCTCAGGGGTCGGTCCTCTCTCCCCTTCTGTTCAACACCTATATGAAGCCGCTGGGCGAGATCATCTGTGGCTTTGGGGTGGAATACCATCTGTACGCTGACGACACTCAGTTATACATATCTACCCCAAACCACCCCAACGATGCCGTTGAGGTGCTGTCCCGGTGTTTGGAGGCCATACGGATCTGGATGGGTAGTAACAAACTCAAGCTCAACCCGTCCAAGACTGAGTGGCTGTGGTTTCTGGCTCCCCGGTTCAGCCAGATAAGTCCAACACTGGCCATTGGGGGTGAACAACTAGCCCCCGTGGAGCTAGTTGGGCGTCCTCCTGGATTCCCGGCTGTCCATGGAGGACCATGTGGCGGCCGTGGCAAGGAGGGCGTTCTATCAGGTTTGCCTGATACGCCAGTTGCGCCCCTTACTGGACCGGGAGGACCTTCGCACAGTCACTCAAGCGCTTGTGACTTCTCGGCTGGATTACTGTGACGCTCTCTACATGGGGCTCCCCTTGAGGTGCACTCGAAAGCTACAGCTAGTCCAGAACGCAGCCGCGCGGGTGATTATGGATGCCCCAAGGCATGCCCACATAAACCTCTCCTGCGCGAGCTGCACTGGCTCCCTGTGGCCTTTCGAGTGCGCTTCAAGGTATTGACGACCATCTTCAAATCGCTCCATGGCTCGGGGCCTAGCTAACGCTTGAAGATGTACTTATTCCAACAAGCCAGCCTACGTAGCCCCCCGTTTCTGACTATATTTATAAATTTTAAATTTTTAGGGTTTTAAAGGGTTTTAGCACGGGTTTTAGGTTAATTTAATATGCTTTTAAGAGTTTGTATTGTTTTTGTAATGGTTTTTAATGATGCCTGTGCGCCGCCCTGGGTCCTAACAAGGAGAAGGGCGGGGTATAAATTTGATAAAATTAAATTTAAAAAAAAAAGAGGCTGTTGCATGTGATTTGGTGAGGATGTTGATCTTCTAAATAAAAGTACAAGTGTTGTAACACTCCACAATAAAAAGGACTTCCAAATGAAAACAGTCCTTACTAATATCACATCACTAATCTAAGAATTTGGATGCTATAGATATAATGTACAATGTGACTGTATAGGTGAGATAGGCAGCATACAAGTTAATCAATCAAACAAACAAAACAAACAATAAATAGGGATGTGTAAATCCTTTATTTCACATGAAATAGAACTGTTTTTCTTGTTACCAGAGATATGCAGACAGGGTTAGACAAGAGTACAGGGTTATATCATCCCTTCTGAAGACACAGAGAAGACACTTAGACACAGTTGCTGTAAAGGTGATTTAAGTAATGAATTGGAAGAATATGTGTGTGTATGTGTATGTGTGGGTGGGGTGGGTGGGATTTCATCACCATGATCCATAACTTCAAATCCATAACTTCACCATGATCCATCACCATGATCCATAACTTCATGGCACGGGACCTGGCTACTTGCGGGACCGCCTCCTACCACACACCTCCCTTAGACCTGTCCGCTCCCACAGAGTGGGCCTCCTCAGGGTGCCATCCACCAGACAATGCCAACAGGTGGCCCCCAGGGGGAGAGCCTTCTCTGTGGCAGGGCCTGCCCTCTGGAACGACCTACCCCCCCGATCTTTGTATCATCACGGACCTATGCCTCTTCCGCTGGGCATTAAAGACTCATCTATTTCAAGAAGCCGGCCTGGCTTAATTTTAATGGGTAAATTTTTTAATTGATTTTAACCTTTTTTACTTCAAATTTTCAAGCACCGACCCTTCTTTAATTCTATTTTAAACTGTTATATATTGTATTGTTTTGTATATGTTTTATATTTCTGTGCACCGCCCTGAGTCCCTTTGAGGAGATAGGGCAGTATACAAATTTGATAAATAAACAAACAAATAAATAAACAAATAAATAAATAAACAAACAAACAAACAAACAAACAAACAAACTGTTGGTGGACAAAAAAAATTCTTCCAGTTTTTTAAAAATTGGAAGTGACACCATTTGATTCAGACTTGGAATGTTTTATTGACAACAGCAATGGGAGAGGAAAAATGCAAAATCCAACCCAACTAAGTATAGTAGTACCATAATCTTGTATACCTGGGCTGAACAATGCATCAAATAATTGAAACATTCTAGAAGAAACCATTTTGATGAGGAATTGTGAACTTTTGTTATAATTCATCTCCTTTTATCCTCCTATTCGTCACATCCTACTGTAACTGTTTCCTGCTGAGTAGAAAGGTTAACAAAGAACAAAGCTGGCACTTCCTGGGCTGCCCCATGTTTCAGCCCAGAAAATACAAAGAATGTCCACAGAATAGGAGTATGCTCACAGGGCAAGGTCCAGGGTTCCAAGTCCAATTGACAAGGTAGAGTTAAGGCACAAGATAAGGAAGGTCCTCATGACAAGAAACAGGTTCCAGGCAAGAAACAGTTCCAAAGGTACAGTGAAGCAAATGGTAAAACGCAGCCCCCAAGAGAAGGGCTAGGTCCAAAACAAAAGGCAAAAACAATCTTCCAAGCGAGGCAAGCCAAACAGCAACAGGCAACAAGTCAAAGCAAACAATTGTTCCTGGCAAAGACTAACTTCACATGGCTTCTCCTTAAGTTACTTCCCTCCAGGTGTTCCTTATGAGGAGGGGAGGGGTGACCTCCTCCAAAGTAGCCTTGCAGCCATTTTCTGGGCTTGCCGATGCTCCACTCTTTCTGCTCTTGGATCAAGTGGAGTAGACAGCTGTTCCTCATCAGAGGAGATTGGCTGCCTATTGGCACCACTGCTGGTCGGCAACCAATCCTCCCCTGTATCTATGCAGGCAGGCAGCTCTCTGTCTGGTTGATCACCTTCCCTAATGCCTGAGGGGCCCAAGACAGCATGGTCCTCAGCCCCTGGCATGCCTTCTCTGTTGGATGGTCCCAGTTCCAACTCCTCCTCCTCCTCCTCTGAACCAGAGTTGAAGGGGGCCATGACACTGACATTTACTGCTCGTTAAGAAGTTCCTGAATTTTGGAATGGTAGACTTTGGCAATAAGGCTCAACTCTAGTTCTGTCAATGATAATTAACATATAATTGAAGTCTGCAGTACATCAGTATAGCCCTCTCCATGCAGATCTTTCTCTTTTTTTTTGCATGTACAGTACTAATGACTGAAAATTGACTTGTCTCTTGCTTCTTCAAGAGGGCAAAGGTTTATATTGGGGGTCAATGGCTCCTTCTCATCTTATGAATCTCTGTTTCTTCTGGCTGCTCCTTAGTACCGCTAGCTCTACAACTGATTCCCTTCTTCAGGTGATGTACAACTTGGTTTGAGGGTTGCCAGTTTTTCCTTGGACATGATTGGGATCATGCTTCACGTTTTATTACATTACACTGTCTGCAATGTCATTACCTTCTGTAGGCATATGGAATAATTGGGGGTGATAATAAAAGAGGGCTATAATGTATTAAATGACCCAGAGCAATGACCTTATGCAGCATTTATAATTCACAGCCCTTGCACATCGTGTTTTATCTTTCATGAGATTATACTGTGGAAGAAGTGAAGCTACAGCCATGTCAGAAAGCTAAAGCCCATGAAGAAGTCCATACTTCTCTCTGCTTGTAAAACTGGGGTACAATTCTGTCTCACCCATACAAACTATCATTCAGTCCCCTTTTGGGACCAGAATTGTTGAGCTGCATTATATAGGTAGTCCTCAACTTACGACTCCAATTGAGCGCAACATTTTTGTGGCTAAGTGAAAAAATGTTTCAAGTGAGTTTTGCCCCATTTTATGACCTTTCTTGCCACAGTTGTTAAGTGAAGCACAGTGGTTGATAAGTTAGTAACCGGGTTGTTAAATGAGTTTGACCTCCCCATTGACTTGGCTCGTCAGAAAGTCTCAAAAGGGGAATCACATAAACATGGGATGCTGCAATGGTCATAAGTGTGAACCAGTTGGCAAGTACCTCAGTTTTGATCACATGATCATAGGGAGGCTGTAAAGGTCATATCTGTGAAAAACGGTCATGTCACTTTTTTTCAGTGTTGTTGAAACTGTGAACAGTCATTAAATTAACTGTTGTAAGTCGAGGACTATCAATATAAAACAATTCTGAAGTGACGGTGGGGTAGGCTAGGCCTATTACTCTGAGGGAAAATAACTCTCCCACCCACAGGTGTGGTTTGGCCTCAACCACTTGTGGCCTTCAGTGCCCTGTGTGGCCTGCAATCTTTCTCCATTGGAACTGTAAGAGAATGAAAGAGTAGGACTATGTCTGAACTTAATTCTTAGTTTCAAGGGCCTCCACAATTTACCGAGTGTAGCTTCATCCTGTGGATCCTTCATCTTTTGTTAAAGTAAACAGCTGCTATTTCAGGTATATATATTTTTTAAAAAAGCAATTTCCGGAACATTATTTATTTTAAGAATAATACCCTGTTTTTCAAAAATGGTATCTAAACTGTATATAAGTGATAGCACATTAAAAATTAAAGAGAAACTCAGCCCAAATGAGTTGTTGGCAAAAGTTGACAACTAGAGGTCAGGCTTCTGTCTCTTGCTGACAAACCACTTTCCCCTGCCAAAAAAAGAAATATGAAAACGAAAAGGACAGATTGTATTTTCTGCAGCTTGAAGCTAAAGTCTGATTATGAGTAATAACAGCATTCAGCTTCTTACTGAGGAAATAAGGGCTGTAAAAGAACCGGATTAAAAAAAAATCTAACATACATCAGATCTGCAGAATGTCAAAATGCATGGGCAGATATTGCCACAATATTATGTGTTGGTCAGAGAAACAAGTGACTACTGAGTGAGCCAGTGGTTGCACTAACATGGGAAAAAGATTTCATATAGATTGAACTCTGATACACATCTGTTTTGTGGTGAGTGTTATGAAAATTCCAGAAAAAGTAAAAAAAAAAAAAATCAAAGCAGAAGAAAGTTAGAACAAAATCATCCAACGTCGGTGGATGATGTCATGACTCTAGAAAGAGTGCAGAGAAGAGCAACAAAGATGATTAGGGGATTTGAGGCTAAAATCAGTGGTGGGTTTCAAATTTTTTAGAACCTACTCTGTAGGTGTGGCCTATTTTGTGGACGTGGCTTGGCAGTCATGTGACAGGGTGGGAGTGACCACCTTTTAAAATGTGGTGAAACTCATTTAACAACGTTCTTGCTTAGCAACCAAAATTTTGGACTCAATTGTGATGATAAATTCTTTCTTTCTTTCTTTCTTTCTTTCTTTCTTTCTTTCTTTCTTTCTTTCTTTCTTTCTTTCTTTCTTTCTTTCCTTTCTTCCTTCCTTCCTTTCCTTTCCTTCCTGTTGGGTCACTGGCAGCGGCGGGCCAGATTTACTTCCAGGTACGCCGGTGGAACCCCCTCTCACCGGTTCTCTAAATTTCACCAACCGGCTCTCGCGAGTAGGTGCGAGCCTGCAGAAACCCACCACTGGCTAAAATGTACAATGAACAGTTGTGGGAACTGGGCATTTCTAGTCTAATGAAGAAAAGGATTAGGGGTGACATGATAGCAGTCTTTTGCTATTTTTTTAAATAAAATATTTATTTATTTATTTTATTTTTAAACACAACACAAAAATCCTCCATCTTACATGCTGTAGAAAGTGTATCCGCTGATTACAAAATATTTTTATACATGTCTTCAATATCCATCCAAGTTTCATATTATTTCATATTATTTCAAGTATATCGCATCAGATATATTTATAGACATTATCCTTTTCATGCCTCCATTCTTGCTTAGTTATAATTGTATTACACGTCCTTCATCTTAAAACATACCAAAACTTAAGACATAATCACTTATTGGCATCATATTTATTAATTCTACTATCCTCCAACATCATTATTCCCTATAACCTATTCTAACCAAACATCAATAACATTTAGTATCAAAAAAAATTCTAATCCTCCTTTTCAAATCCCTGTTTAAACTTTATATCCAGTTTTCCCATATTATACCCATACCTATATAGGTCTTGTTGTCCTTATCTTTCCTTTATTTAACTATATTTATTATCATAGTTTCTTTTTTATTAATCTTTGTATATGACCAAACTTATTCATTTCCTTTAATAAGTGCCATTCATTATTCATTTCCAATTGCTACTTATTATAACTATGCATATACTGTATATACATTGTTATCATTTTCAATTATTTATTTAAATATATATATTGTCCCTAAATTTTCCTAATCTCAACTGTTATCATTTTCAATTATTTATTTAACTATATCTATTGTCCCTAAATTTCCCTAATCTCAACTGGTTTTAAGTTAACCTTTTATCTATCAGCCTATATCTTTCCAGTAATAAAAGAGTACCATATCTTCTGCCATTAGTGGCCTAAGTCTTCTAATTATATCTTTAATCCAATTTGTATGGACTTCTCTTTGCAGTTCATTATTTGTAAGTTCTTTCCTGTCATTTTGAAGCCCTTCTTTTTCCTTAATCGCCTTGTTTTTAAATGTCAGGATTGTTATCAATGGTGTTATTAGTAAATTTTCTTTCTTTAATACCATCAATTCTTTTGTTGTTTCTTCTTCTATATCTTGCCATCTGAGGTGAGGTTCCCATCCATCTGATTCACCTTTCCGTATTCCACTTTTCCCATTGCCAAATGTAAACCAATCATCAAAAGGATCAACAGACTTAGTTTCTTTGTGATTATTTTTCTCTTTAGTACCTGAGACTCCAACCTCTGTTTTTTCCATTTGATATGTAACTCCGTCCTTTTCCTCATATTTTCCAATTAGATGTTCTAATTTTTTTTCAAATGAATTAGCAAATTGTTGTATTGCAAGCATTATCGCTTGTAATGTAACAGCTTCTTTCTGTTGTTCAGTATGCACCATTGTCTCTGATTGTTGAACGAAAAAAAACTCTGCTACTCTGGTTTAAAAAATGCTTTTAACAAACTTAAATTCACAATAAAGTCTCTGGTTGAAATTAAGCTTCAAAAGAACGTTTGTACAAAGAAAAACAATTCCCTTTTCATTTTTAGTCAAACGGTGGGTCTCTAAAATTCCAAACCAGAATAAACAATAGTAGGAGTGAACATACTTCACTTCATGAACAGCTTGCCTCCAGAAGTTGTGAATGCCCCAACCCTGGAAGTCTTTAAAAAGATGTTAGATAGCCATTTGTCTGAAATGGTATAAGGTTCCTGCCCACGCAGGGGGTTGGACTAGAAGACCTACAAGGTCCCTTCCAACTCTGCTATTGTATTGTATTGTATACTTCAGCTTTTGAGTAGCAGCACCATTTTCTTCTGTTATTTCAATCGTTACGGTCTTTTTATTTCTTTTTGTATCTTAGTTGTTTCAAGTTTAAAAAAAATCAAGTCAAGTATAGTGGAGAAAAGGAAAAATTTAAAAATCACCCATAGTAATGAAAAGGAAGAGGTTTAGTCCATAGGTTATACACAACAAGGAAAAAAAAAATAGAAGAAAACCATTCCTTTTAAAAATTCTTCATAGGTTCCATTTAGAATATCAATTAAAGAAGTTATGATAACACACTGACCAGGGTCCTCCAGAACTTAATTCCACCTCCTATTTCTTCTATTTTTAAAATCTTCAACTTAGTTTAAAATTTTAATCGGCAATCACTTTTAGAACAGTCTCTTTTAAAGCAGTAAAAATCTCACCAGCTAGGTCCACTTTCACTTTTCACTTCCTCCCTTCCGGAGCCATCAGCAACTCTGCCAGCCTGGGGGGCTGTCTGTTTACTGTGGATTAGAAGCCCTTTCTTTGAATAAAACAGGGACTTTGCGGTGTCCCTGAGATTGACAAAGATTCAGCTTCCTCTTCACTGTCCCTACAGGACAATTTAGGTCCAATTGGATCATCCAGTGGCAAAAGAATCGACTATGATCTCGCAGCAGCAAGATCAAGCATTGTATTGTCGTGACGCAGGCTCTCTCTCTCCCAGTCTTTTGCTATTTGAGAGACTGTCATAAAGAAGAGGGAGACAACACATTATCCAAAACACCTGAGGACAAGACAAGAAGTAATGGATGGAAACTCATCAAAGGGAGATCCAACCTATAACAAAGGAAACATTTCCTGACAGTAGAACAATTAACCAGTGAATGATTTGCCTTCAAAGTTGTGGGTGCTCCATCACTGGAAGTTTTTAAGAAGAGATTGGACAGCCATTTGTCTGAAATGGTATAAGTCTCCTTGTTTGAGCAAGGGGTTGGATAGAAGATCTCCAAGGTCCCTCCCAACACTGTTATTCTGTATTTTATTCTGTATAAATCCACATGAGGATTGAGAAATTTGAGAATAGTTTTTGAAACCTTGGTACAATTTATTCTTGCCATGGATTAAAACATGTAATGCATACACTGAAAAATTGTGGGAAGTCTCCTTTTATAATTTTTGGACCAAAGAAAGAATACATTCATATTTATATAAAATAATTTCATATTTCAACGAATCATTAATTTTCTGAGTAGCATAGAGTGATGGAGTGTGAAATATTACTATGTGTGATAACCCAGTTTGAAATAATTGTCTTTTCTTGGCAAGTGTAATATAGACAAAGTTTCACTGAATGATGCTTGAATCAAATGATGCATGTCACTGTTAACTTTTGCCTCTACATCAGTCTTGATACATCACCCCAAGTATGGTCTGGCATACATTGGGCACTATGTATGACATCTCAACAACTCTCAAGGAACTTCTGGTTTATCGCTGATTACAGGGGATTTGTCTCAATTCATTACATCTATTACATTTAGCTTGGTGTTTTATTAAATATGTTTTATTTATTAAATTTATATGTTGTCCATTTCACCATGTCTCCTATTGGCTAGACTAGTATTTTCCAGGTGCCTCTTATGCTTCCTCACAATCAGGGACATCTACAGGGTAGGTAAAGAAAATCTAAATAGCAAGTCCAATCCTGTGATTGAAAGTCGACTCCTTTTTTTCTGAGGTTCCCCCTCCCTCTCTCCTCCCCTTAGTAAGTAGAGTTCTACCATTTCCCCGATTTCCAATAATATGAGATAGAAGTCTTCCACCCTCACCCAACCTATGGGCTGTTTGGGGGTTAAAGTGAAACCAGCAGTGGTTTTCACTTACTTTCCCTACTGGTTTGCAAATGTGTGCGCATATCCACACATGTGTCCAGCCTTCTGCACATACACTTTGCTCAAAAAACATCGCTAAATAGGACGAAATAGAGCTGGGGCAGTTGGGCAGGAATGGTGGAATTGTATTCATTTTTAGAAAAATTAAGGAGAAAGTTCAGAAAGAAAAACCGCAAAAAAAGAAACATGTTCTTGCTAGGATCTTGCCAACAATATCTAGGTTACAAGTTAGATTTTTACTACCTACCTTCTGATTCCTATATTTGTTTTTAAGGACGTCTTGACCCCCTTTTATACCTTATGCTATTGTTAGCAGTTCATGGTAAGATGAATAAAAAAGCTCCATGAAACAAATATAAAATTAAGAAACTTAAAAACTAAGAACCTTACTGTGCCTGCATTTATTTGTACTTTCCATATGTAAATTTGATTTACCTTTGTATTTCTGTCTATAGAGTTTGCATATGTGTCTATACACGTAAGTGGAAATGTATACTGTTTCTGTCCAGTAACACCTGCCCATAGGAAAGAAAGTGATTTGACTACTGTTTTCGCAGAACAAAGAGATGGGAGTTTGCAATTATCCAATGGGAGGACATAATAGTATCAAGTGATCTTGCAAGCTGCTATTTATTTATTTATTTATTTATTTATTTATTTATTTATTTATTTATTTATTTATTTATTTATTTATTTATTTATTTATTTGTCAAACATGTACAAGATAACAAGTATAGATATGAACACAAACATGAAGAAAGGAAATAAATACAGATAAATGGGGACAGTAAGACAGGGACGGTAGGCATGCTGGTGCACTTATGCATGCCCCCTTTACAGACCTGTTAAGAGTGGGGTGAGGTCCACGGTAGATAGTTTGATATTGAAGCTGTGAGTGTTTGTGGATATAACAATGGAGTCAGGTAGAGTATTCCAGGCACTGACCACTTCGTTGCTGAAGTCGTATTTTTTGCAATTGCGTTTGAAGCAGTTTACCTTGAGTTTGTATTGATTGTTTGTCTATGCATTATTGTGGTTGAAGCTGAGCAAGTTAGTGACAGGCAAGACATTATAGAAGACAGTTATGTGTACTATGCTTAGATTGAACCACAGGTGGCACAGTTCCAGATTGTCCAAGCCCAAAATTTCAAGCCTGGTGGCATAGGGAATTCTATTGTGAATAGAGAAGTGGAATATTCTTCTCGTGAAATATCTCTGAACCAGCTCAATCGTGTTAATAATAATAATAAAGACAAGCATCTGTTGGCAAGCATCTCTGTCTGGACAGGATTTTCATAAACTCAGGGTCAAATGAGCATGAGCGCAGGATAGTAGTAGTAATGCAGTACTGCACAGAAGATGTGAGCAATGAAAAGTGCAGATAGGAAATAAGTAAATAAAGCCTTTCTGGAGTCTAGAAATTTAAAATAGTTACTGAACTTTACTAACATGTCCATTTCAAGGCACACTCCACAGATTATGGATTTATGTTCTAATAATCTACTCGTAGCTAGTTCAGCCCAGGAATCATTTTTTTTTGTCGACATCATCTCTTAAGCTAATGGATCGCTCCAGAATCTTTTGCTCTGTTAGTCTGAACAAACATAAAACATTTAAACCATTAGACTATAGACAACTCAAAAGGTTCCCATGCAATGTTTTTTGTAAGACTGTTTTATTTTGACCCCAAAGCAAAATACTCTTTCTATTTTATGCACACATTAGTTAATATTAAACCCTGCTTAGCATGTTTTGTGCAGTGGTGGGATTCAATTTTTTTTACTACCGGTTCGGTGGGTGTGGCTTGGTGGGTGTGGCATGGATTGGTGGGCGTGGCAGGGGAAAGATACTGCAAAATCCTCATTCTCTCATGATCAGTGGCACCAGTCAGAGGTGGTATTTACTGGTTCTCCGAACTATTCAAAATTTCCACTACCGGTTCTCTAGAACTGGTCAGAACCTACTGAAATCCACCTCTCGTCTTGTGTACATAAGCTAATATTTTAAGCAGAAGAGCACATCTTCCTCCTTAGATCTGGATGCACAGAGTTGCCCAGAGTTCTGGATTGACTCTGATAAATCCATGGTCAGGCTAATTTTCTGTTCAGCCCTGTGTGTTAGATTTCTCATTAAAATTGATCAGAAATACATGGAAGATACACTCTCATGTCTGATAAAGTTTTGAGTGCATTTACTCAAGAGAACAGTGCGCCCTAGGAGCTTCAGCTACCAATTCACACCAGGGCTTAGAATGAGTCAAATCAGTCAGGAGGAAGAGAAGAGGGAAAGTCGAAATTGTGCCTCCTAGTACGAAGCAAAGAGAGCAGTCCCCGATATAAACTAAATCTGACATATGTGATGTGAAGAAAATACACTGCAGCAAAAGAAGTGTCATCTTTCGTTTTGGAAAGCAAACTAGAAAGGAAAACTAACAGCATAAGGTCTGAGTTGCTTACTGCGATTGCAGCATTTATTGTGCAGCTTCCTAAACTAATTTGTTGTTCTAAGAAGAAGGCAAAAAAGTGAGAGGGGGCCCACCAAGCACTCTATCTCCAGCATGTCACCTTTCATTAAAATTGTGTTTGTCTGAGATTTTGTTATTTGCAGTTGTTCATCTGTAAAATTAGGTTTAATTCTTCACAGTTTGTCACCTTTAAAAAAAATTCTGCTCTGTTGGCACATAATTAAAAAAAAGCAAAAAACAGTACTGACAAAAAAAAACCCCCACCTCCCAATAACAACCCAAAACTGAAAAAGCTGGGAAAGAAATGTAAAAGAAAATTAGCAGAGACCAGAACTCTATCACCAGAGTTGTTGTTTTACACACAGGGCAGGGGTTTTTACTTAACCATAAAGTAATGCTTGCAGCTAGATACTTACAAATAATTCACTGTCACTGTTGATGACAATTGAGCACATATTATTTGGAATTGTTGTATTATTAGAGTCTGATCCATCCACCACTTTTATGTGTTGCATGCTAGCTCTATCCTAATACCTCCCAAACATCCTATCAGTCCTATCCACAATAGGTAAACGTTCCCCTTGCACATATGTGCTAGTCATTCTTGACTCTAGGGGGCAGTGCCTAGGCAAAGAGCCAGCGCTGTCCAAAGATGCCTCCGTGGTCATGTGGCCAGCATGACTAAATGCCGAAGGCACACGGAGCGCTGTTACCTTCCCACCAAAGGTGGCCCCTATTTTTCTACTTGCATTTTTACATGCTTTCAAACTGCTAGGTTGGCAGATGCTGGGACAAGTTATGGGAGCTCATTCCATTATGCGGTACTAGGGATTTGAACTGCTGAACTGCCAACCTTCTAATCAACAAGCTCAGTGCCTTAGCCACTGAGCCACTGTGTCCCTGTCCCTATCCACAATAAATTGATAAAATAGTGATACATGTGGGATGGTGACATTATACTAATGCTAGAATTATATACCTGCATCATGACATCTGACGCATTGTGGTATTTGTGGGATGTGATCGTTATATATTTGGTCTCACTCCACACCCTATGGGTGCCCTGTTTCAGGTTTCAGGACATACACACACACGTTCAAGACTTTCCTTGGTACCGCAGCATCAGGCAATGTGCATATGCAGATGCACAAGCCCACAATTTCAAACAGTCCCAAATCTTTGGGAAACTTACACACTCATTCTCAATAAGCAAAGGAACGGGCAGAAATGTAATCAGGGTACAGGGAAGAGGTGGTAAAGTCACTGTAGGGTGGTAGCTGATCTGGGTTCAAGTTGCAGGGTTTCAGAGGCAAGCATTCTAGGCACAGTAGACAGAGATTCAAGCAAATGGAGTGATTGTTCCCAACATTTGCTAGCGATGGCCTAAAATAGAGACCTACCAGGTTCAGGCAATCGACAATTGGAACACTCTTACCTGATAAGGAGTTGTGCAGAACTCATCTTTCATGTCCTTTTCTCAGCCGTACATGTCTAGGAGGAGGTCCTGGATTAGATTTCTCATTTTTAGTCAAAATAGTGTTGCCTTCCCACAAGCTCTGTTGCACATCAAGCTCCCAATATTATACTCCATAGAGAAAGAAGCCTGCACTAGGTGACCCACGTATAGGAGGTGATCTAACTGAGTCCAAGAACAGGGTCAAACACATTATCATTTTGGAGTCACCACAGCCCCATAAGAGACCCAAATCCAACCCAAAGTCCATTGACCCTTATCTTTCACCAATTTACCTTGACTGTTAGTAGATCAGATTCTTGTTTGTAGGTTTGTAGAGTAAAAGAGTAAACTTGTAGTACTTTTGAACTCAATCCTAGCTCCTGATTTCCTGTACCTGATTCCCCCGAGTTCTCAGGATTCCATTTTTGATGAAGAGGTAGCAGCGTTGTTTCTGATACACAGCCTATGTGTCTGCTATAGATCTAGTCTCAGGTCTTGCATCATTGTAGGTTTGTTGTTTTCCCTCACAGAACCAGAGTTGGGAGATCAGCAGAAGTTCTTGGAAAGGAATTGTAAAAATGGCTTAATAGGCTTTGCAGCAGCAGCCATTCTTATTTATCAAAACAAAGAAAATTGTTTCTTTTTTTTTGTTTCAATGAAATCTTTACTAGGTGCTAAATCAGATTAACATATGGAACTATTACCTCTGTAACTATTTCTGGCTATTGCATTGTTTATGTGGAACCATAATCTGGATTAAGCTTTAAAGTATGTATGTATGTGCATTATTATAAAGGAAGTAGATAAACAAAAGACCACACTTTCAGGTTCCTTACAGCCAATTTGAATACAGTACAACGTGAGACCTTTTGAATAGTTTAATGTTTCTACTATCTCCCAACACTTTATGAATAACATATGTTGAGACCTGTTAGATCAGATGCTGATTGTGTACCTTTACCTTTTAGAAGTTCATATCCTTGTCACATTGATCCCATGCTGCAACTCCTTAGATCTCAGTGTTGTATCTATGGTTGAAAAGAGTTATCACTATGGAGACCAGTGTTGAACATGAAATTCCTCCATTCTGAAAGAAGATTTAACCCAACTGTTGTTTCTGATCTTTTGTTTTATTTTACCATCTCCTATTTCAAACTAAAGGATATTTCTCTTAGAAATCTGTGTTTAGAGAAGATGATCAGCTGCCACAATTTTATGACTGGGAAAATTTGCAGCCTTACTTGAACCACTGTCACTCCAGGCTTAAGAAATATCAAGAGAGGGATTAGTTCAACAACCTGATAAAAATAATTAAAAGAAAAGAGAAGAAAATAAAAGAGAAGTGAAGAGAAGAAAAGAACCAATAGAGAATCCAATCCTTTAGCTGAGATTCTGAACTCAGTTAAGAAGAAACGTTCTACTCTAATGAGATTGGGTCTATGCTCCACTTGATGAACTGAGAAGGAAGGTCTTGTACTTATCTCAAGAAAATCCCGCAGCAGTTTGGTCAAATCAGATTTCTCCGAGACTGGCAAAAGAAGAAATATACCTAGAAAATTTCTCCATAATGGGAAAACTTTACTTCTAATGAGAAGAAAAGTACCTGTATTTGAAGGAGATGTCAGTATCAATATTTGCTTTCATTAATTATTTCTATTAGCTGCATGTGTAAAATGCTGTTTTATAGTATTTAAATTTTAAAATGTACGTGAGTCGTGCTGATTACCTATTCGGTCTGACACCAGGAGATTAACTTTGCTAACAAAATATTCTTGTTGAGGGTGCTTGTGGGAAAGAAGATAAATAAATTTAATTTAGAAAATAACTTGATGACAGAGGAGCCCAAATTACTTTTTTTGTAGCTAAGAGCCTGTAGTACATTATACAATACAATAGCAGAGTTGGAAGGGACCTTGTAGGTCTTCTAGTGCAACCCCCTGCATGGACTAGAAGACCTACAAGGTCCCTTCCAACTCTGCTATTATCTTTCATTAGAGGGAAGGGAAGGCAGAACATGAATTATATAGAGCAGAATCAGAACAAAATCTGAACCATTAGGGCAGGACAGTTCTAAAAGTCCCAAGAATAAACTCCATCTTTTAGACAAGGAAAGAAAAGAGGGGGAAAAGGGAAAGGAAAGGGCAGATACCCCCTGCTTAATTAACTCTACATTTATTGCCTCAGCATAGAGATTTATAGGTGCAGAAAACCTGGGAAAAGTTGAATTCCAATACATAGAGTCTTACAACATTTCTGTGATGCTGGAGGCTAGAAGATATTTTAAAAAAGGAAGTTGACTGTTATATAACTTCCTTCACAGGCTTACAATTATCCCAGAAGTAGTATCACCAGCAGATGAACACAGCTATGCTAGGGAGGAGAAAATGTTCCATTATCTCTTTAAGTTGTCATTGGTTATATGCATATACGTAATACCTTGTTTTCATTCCAAGTTATACTGCCAGGGGATTCAAGTGGATTATCAAATTTGTTACAAGATGTTTTTTTTTAAAAAAAAAAAGTTTTAAAAGGTGCAAATTTGATCCTGAAGAATGATATTTTGGCTGCCTGATTGGTTTGCTTAACTGTTTTAAATCTTTTGTAATGAGCTTTTTACTGTACAGATGTTCTTTTTTTATCCTGAAAACTTTATGTTCTTCAAAATGTATAACTGTGTTGTAAATCTTTTGAAATATTCTTGCCATGAACCATTGATTCACAACATGGAAAAGGATTTAGCAGAACTGTTATGGCAAACATATTTTTACCTGCTTGAGTACTTTTGCAAACCACCTGCTGAAGGTAGTTGTAGAAGAGGTGACTGGAATACATTATCATAGAAGATACACACTAGAACGGGTGTCTGCTGTCAATACTGGCAACTACTAACAACTGATTGTGGCATTCAGCAGAACATCTTTGTTCACCAGACTGGATCAGGCTCAAATCTTAGCATAGGTAAGATTTAGACTTCTTGAGTTCCTTCTTATAACTTCTCTAAATGTAAAAGACAGTCTACCAAGGAGACTCAGACATAAATTCATGTAGATTAGGCAATAGAACCTGTTGGGTTTCAAGAACCAAATAAAGGGCAAAAACATGTCTAGTCCATAATTTGGCAAGGAAATTAAAACACTCTGGCTTGTTGAGTTGGGAAGATTTCCTGGAAAAGTCCCGGGAGCACTTATTATTTTTATCATTATTTAGTACTTTATATGCTGCTCATCTCGCTGTCCAAAGTGACTCTGGAAGGTTTATAATGTATTCCCCCTGAATTCTCAATGAATTTCCTCTCTTAATTTCTGGAGAGTTTTTTGACTGATCTAGAGTACATCCATATCCCAGATGATTGACTCTTGGTTCTAACACTTTCTTCTTTCTCACAGATGTGAATTGGCCTCTTTGTTAGGGAGCTGAAAGTGATGATGTGGAGTGGAATATTGGTAGGACTACAAGGGAAGGAACTCTCAAGGCATATCAAATCAACCTTACAGTAAAGCCATTTAAGAATCTATTTGAAAGTCTACTCTTCAAAAGTGGAGACAGGTCAGTCTGCTTTATTCTTTCCTTCCATTGCCTGCATACAGAATGGGTTGATATAACTCTCCCATGCTGTGATTCATCTCCTTCATGAAAATTCTATGGGCAAAGCAACCTGAAATAATGGCTGTCTCATTGTTAGCAGTGCATGTTGCTTGTGCCATACAGTATATGAAATCAATCCAGGTTTAGAAGGTATTTGTTAGGGCAGGTCATAGGGATATCATCCTAGCAATCTCTTGTCCTGCTATTTTGGATACTGTTTAACTTACTACTTGGTTACTTCTCTCATGATATCCTGGCTAATTCAATCAGCTTGTATAAGAGTGGGTTTTTGATTAATGAAGGTGATCGGTGCTCTTTGCAGAAAGATGGTAATAATAGGACCTTTACTGGAGAAAACACAATAAAACAAAGCTCTCCATTGATACAGGAGATTTATCTCACAAAAGACTAATTTCAGACGTTACATTTCTGGGAACAGAGATAAAAAAGGTGATAACTTGTAATTTCAGACACCTGAATTTTACCAATTTTCTGAAACGGTTTTAATATGTGGGAAAATGTTACTGCTGAAACTGCTTAAGATGTCTTGATTGTTGACTGCTGGAAATTGGATGGGGAGTGTGCAATCCTATTTGTTCTCCTGGGTTTGTTATTGACTATTTATCTGATGCACATTATCCTTCTGGACCGTGTGGTGGGATGGCACCTCACAGGCATTTTACAGTGATTTTAGTCTTTTTGTATCAGACTGTGTTTAGTAGGTGATGGGGGGGGGTGTATCTTAATAGTCTTTAAGATACACCCCCCCTCTGATGTATTTATTTATTAAATTATATGCTATATTATATGCCCCAATAGGACAACACTGGTCTTTTTTTTTTATTGAAAAAGTTTTATTGAGTTTTACAAATTTTTTAACAAAAAGGGTAGGGTAAGGTGAGTTAAAAAGATATTTTGAGAACTTTCACGTTGGGAACGTTGGCCCCTCCCGGGCTTCTTAATAAAACATTGGTAATACATTTTTCAATAATACAACAAGGTGAAAATAAATGCATACATGTAAATTCTGAATTCTATGCTGGCAGTCGTATACAAACATCCAGATAAAAAATTATACTGTATTAATAAAAATAAAGATAAAAGTCATTTTTTAGATCTAAGTCTCTTAGCAATTGTGTCTTCTTGTTCTCCTTCCTGGCCCCCAGCGGGCGGGGCCAGCGGCCCCCTCTGTCCCCCCTGAATCTTCCCCCAGGGTAGAGGAATATTTTTTAAGAAAGGCTTCCGCCTCAGCAACTGTTTTAATCCTAACTCTTCCTCCTTCCCAGAACACCAGCATCCCTTCTGGCATCGCCCACTTAAACCAAATCCCGTGGTTAAACAATTTTTTAGATAAGAAGGAATATTTCCTCCTCACCTCTCTAATTTTTTTTGGGATCTGCTTCAAGATAGCGATTTCCTTTTGTTGGTAAATTAACGGACCCTCCCTCTGCGCCTTCAAGATTCCCTCCCTCGTCGACCTTCTAACAAATTTAATATGTATCTCTCTGGGTACTTCATTCATCCTGGCATATGTTGAATTTATTCTATAAACCAGGTCAATGTCCCCCCTGATCTCTTCCTTAGGTTTGTGTAAATAGTCTGATAAAATTGTACTCATGAGATCAGGAAGGCATTCACCAGATTCCTCAGAAATATTCTGAAATCTTAAAAAATATGACATCCTCTCAAAATCCACCCTAGACATATGATCAGACAAATCTCCAATTTCAGTATTAATATTTTTAAGATCTCCCTTTGCCCCAGCCAGCCCCACCTCCAACTCCTCGGTCTTCTGTGTATTCCCCATCAATTTTTTCTGTGTCTCCAAAAGTTCAAGTTTAGTGCTAGTGTGATCTTTTCTAAATTCTCTGATTTCCAGCACCAAGGAGTTTAACACTGTTTCCATAGCTGTCATTCTCTCTTCCAATCCTAGATTTCCTGGTTGTTTTTTGAAACCATGGTGAGCTGTTTAAGTCAGTGCCACTAAGATGGCGTTTTTTGGGTGCGGCCGCTGGAGCAAATCCCGGGAAAAAGGTTCAGAAAAGTTGTAAAAAAGTTATCATGTCCAGAGAGCAAAACACTTTCCACTATCAATTATTAAGACAAAGAAGGCACTCCAGGGAAGGAATCAATTAATCCAGAAAATCATCCGTTGATAGAGGGAGGCAGTCCAAATCACAAAGAGATGTTGGAAATTTTCCATAAAGAAATAAACATTCAGGAACAAAGGACAGCCATCTTCCGCCACCCACTCTGGCAGCCAGCCGGAGAAAATAGCAAAGAAAATTGTTTCAGTAAAGCCAGGCTTAGATACATTGTATGAAAACAAGCCGCGGTTGACTTTCACTTGTTCCGCAAAAGTCCGGATGCAAAATATCTGCTCCCTGCATTCCAGGAGCCATTTCTGCGCGCCGCTGTTGTAAATCCGAGGGGGGGGGTTTAGCAAACAAACACCCCCCTCCACGTTTCTCTCATCCAAAGCCGCCAGCAATAAAGTTAAAGTCACTTACTCTTCACCTCGCAGCTCAAGCCCCGGCAAAGCCATCCGACCCGAGTGCCCCGTTCTCTCCAAATTCATTGTTCGTTACCGTCCTCCGTTGGCGAAGGGAACCAAGCCCCCCGCAGCATCTCTCCTTCCACCTAGACCGAAGACAAGGACTGTTTCCCAGCCGCCGCCAGGCTGAACCAGTCCAGGCAAGCCAGTCCTACGGAGGGACCCCCCCAAAAAGGGGTACCCCGCCCCGTTTGGGGCAGAAAAAAGAACAAAATGGCGGACGAACACCAAGGTCCATCCGTCGCCGCCAGAAGCCGGAACAGGAAGTCAGGACAACACTGGTCTTGATGTGTCGGAGGGTTCTATTTGTCTCCTAATCAGTTCAATCTATAAAAATAAAAATGTAAAATAGTTTGTATGAAGCCGCTAATCTCAAAAATTACTGCACCGATCTGCCTCAAATTTTGACACAATGTTGCCAAGGACTTCTGATAATAGAATACCTACTCATTTTGTGCCTAGCACACGTGTATCATGTGCAAGGTATACACATGTAAAATGTACCCACTGAAAATGTTTTTACCTTCCTTTAGCTCCTCCTGATATATCACGGACACGTAACGGCAAAAAACAGCCTTGCGAAGGAACGTTGCCAGGGGCAACGTGGAAAGCAACACATGATGCATGCGCCTCCCTGTCTGCCTGCAGCTGCTCTCTTACACACACACACACACACACACACACACACACACACACGCCCACAGGATCAGAAGCATCCCAGCCCCGTGTGGCAGGCAGCTCTGGAAAGTGTGCCATCTGCCTCCTCCCACAGCGAGCATGCGGGCGTGCCTGCGGGGCCAGCACCCGAGGCTGTGGCTACCTAAGTACCACCGAGGCCGTCCGGCCGGTGCATTGGGCAGGACAGCCGGGCACGTCTCCACCAGCTCCCTCCGAAGGCCACCGAGGCACACTTTCCAGAGCCGTTGGAGGGAGCTGGTGGAGATGTGTCCGGCTGTCCTGCCCGATGCGCCTGCTGGGCGACCTCGGACAGCGAGAACTGTGTGTCACAGGGCTTGGGAGCAGCAGCAGCAGCTGCCTGCAGAGGCCACCGAGGCGCACTTTCCAGGGCTGCCCGCCACTTTCCAGGGCTACCCACACACAGCCGGATGGCCTCGGTGGTGCGTGGGTAGCCGCAGCCTCGGGTGCTGCCCCACACGCACGCCCACACGCTCGCTGCGGGAGGAGGCAGCCCTAGCCTCCCCAGCCGACATGCCAGGCTTTCTGCTGCTTGGGGGGGGGAAGGGAGAGAGGGAGGGAGAGACTAACATACACAGAGAGACAGAGACAGAGGGGGAGGGAGAGACAAACAGAGAGATAATGAATGAGAGAGATCGACAGGTACACACACAGTGACAGAGAGAAAGGGAGGGGAGAGAGACAGACACACAGAGAGAATGAGTGAGAGAAAGATAGACAGGCAAACATACACAAACAGAGTGACAGAGATGGGGGAGGAAGGAGAGAGATAGAGATAGATAGACATAGAGTGACAGAGAAAGACAGAGAGGGAGAGAGAGACAAAGAGACTAATGACTTTGCCCACCACTGCGTTAGGCACAAGGGAGGGAGGGGGGCCTGGAGGAGGTTGACTGGGGGGGAGGTGCAGTCTGGGGAGGGGAGGGATATGTAGTTAGGTAGAGGAATAGAGAGAGAGGAAGAAATACAGTAGGTAGTTAGGTAAGTAGAGGGATAAACGAGAGGGATGAATACAGCAGGTAGGTAGATAGGTACAGGTATATAGAGAGAAATACAATAGATAGGTAGGTAGGAAGAGGGAGAGAGGGAATAATACAGTAGGTAGGTAGGTAGGTAGGTAGGTAGGTAGGTAGGTAGGTGGATACAGAGAGAGGGGGAAATACAGTAGGTAGGTAGGTAGGTAGGTAGGTAGGTAGGTAGAGGGATAGAGAGAGGGAGAAATGCGGTAGGTAGGTAGGTAGAGGGATAGAGAGGGGATAAATAATGTAGGTAGGTAGGTAGGTACAGGGATAGATAGAGAGGGAGAAATACAGTAGGTAGGTAGGTAGGTAGAGGGGTAGATGGAGAAATACAGTAGGTCGGTAGGTAAATAGAGGGATAGATAGAGAGTAAGAAATAAAGTAGGTAGTAGGTAGGCAGGTACAGGGATAGATAGAGAGGGAGAAATACAATAGGTAGGTAAGTAGGTAGAGGGATAGAAAGAGAGGGAGCAATACAGTAGGTAGGTAGGTAGATAGAGGGATAGATAGAGAGGGAGAAATACGGTAGGTAGGTAGGTAGAGGGATAGATAGAGAGGGAGAAATACAGTAGGTAGGTAGGTTGGGGGTTATACAGTGGTTGTGTGTATGTGTGCAGGTGTAGATATACACACAGATTGGTGGGCCATTTAACCAGACTGGGCCACAGCAACACATGGCCAGGTATAGCTAGTACTTACATAAAACCACTGGGAAAGAAAATTTAGAGCAAGTGCTATCATCAAGTAATGTATCAAGCCTGAATTTGATTGGGGTGTGGGATTATTTGCATTCATGAGCACTCTGACATGAATTCAGTTTGACACAGTTTGGAGCTGAAGGGTGTGTGGAGCCTTCCTCCACACACCCTTCATCATTCCTAACTGATGAGCCAACCACATTCCAAGTCTGGCTGACTGGAGGAGGAGGAAGAGGGGAAGAAGGAGAAGGAGAAAGAGAAGGAGAGATGTTGCCTAGCAATCAGCTCCCATCTTGGTTGGAAAATGTGACAGTTGTTTTGGAAACTTAAGAAACTGAAACTTATATTGGAGTGAAAAGCCCAGGAACTTTAGTACTGGATTTTCACCAGTTAGTGCCAACATGGTATATCCAAATAAATTAGTACTTTGAGAAAACGGAATGTATCAGAGTTCAATTTGTGAAGGATGCATTATTTGGAACCTGACACAGTGTGTATCCTTGAATAATATTGCTTACCTTGTGTTAACACATTGCTTCCCTCATGTTAGTTGGGAGAAGTAGATGTTATTAACATAACAGCTACTGCTTCCAAATAACACAAGGTGTATTCTTGAATAGTATTTATATTTGGTGGAGAACAAATTCAACCCAGACAAGATTATGGTACTTTTAGTAAACAGGAATTTAGATTTAAAGGTTGAGTTCCATTTATTTTGGATACAGTTGCACTCGAGGTGAAATAACAGATGTGTAGCCTTGGAGTGTTCCTCAATTTTTATTTACAGTTAAACTTCCAAGTTTTCACAAAGAACAATTACATGAGTAAGGCTAGTGCATCAATGGCAATGATTCCTGAATTGGTAGATTCTCAATAAGGGTGGAGATAGCATCCATGTATGGGTTAAACCTATCCACACTCTGATTGGACTGAGTCATAATATTAAATAATTAATTAATTAGGCATGGTATATAACTCCCTACGGAGTAGCCACACCCAGTTTCCGACTCAGTCCAGCTCTGGGACTGTTTGGTGTTCCAACTCTTGGTGTTCGGCCTTCTGTGCTTATTTCTGTCAGGATTGGTGGCATTGTGAGTAGACAGGGCCCCCCACACCTCAGCAGCATTGGCAGCCACGGGCCCAGGCCTTCGGTTGTCAGCCACCCCTCTAGCCTCCTGCTTGAGTCCTTCTATTGCCCGTGCCACGTCTTCTGTCTTCCAAAGCTGCTGCTGTCAAGCCAGGTGTGGGGGAGGGAAGATTTCTGGTGCTCAGGAGGCGGACCGCACCAACAGCCTCGGCTGTTAGGCCTTGTTCGGGCGAAAAATATTAATTGATTCTGCTCTACTTACCCCTCAGGAGTGGCGTGCAGGCTTTCCCACAACTGACAGGCCTCTGTCAACTGTGAGGGCTGTTCCACTGGGCCTAAATAAATTGTGCCTCTTTATTACGCCTTTTGGAAAATAACAGAGTCCAGTCAGCTTCTGAAGGCTGGTTTGGAGAAGGGGACAGGCGTGCGGCAGCTCTTTGCAGCAAGGCCGCTCTTTCACTTTATATTCAAGCCTCTGTCAGTGGCCTTTGGCATGAACGGCCATTTTGAAGCCTGCCTGAATCAAGAACCAAAATGCCTGCCACCTCAGCTTCAGAGGACAATGATTGGAGTCAGGTCCTTGCGACTACGACCAGTGGCCCCACGGAAGGAACAGAGGCTCCTGCAGTGGTAATTGCCCCCATGGCCACAAGGCAAAGGGGAAGAAAGAGCATGTGGAACCACAAGCCTCAAAAGGGGCCAAATTGGGGTTCAAAATCCCCTAAGCTTGCTTTTAAGTATGAGAAGCAGAGGCATGAGGCACTAGAAAGCATTTATAAAAGTACCAGCAGCCAGAAGTCTTCTCTTGTCCTGAGCACTAAGGAGAGGCAGTCTGCACTCTCTTCGCCTGGGAGGGCTGCAGAGGAGGATCCCTCCCTCCATGTGAGGATCCCCATTGACTCCTCAGGCCTCTGGGGTTCTAGCCAAGATTGGCAGTCGCCCCCACGCACTGCCCCATGGGGGCTTCACCTCACCCTGTTCCCTCTACATCCGCAGGGGTTGGTGCTGCTCAATTACCCCACTTCTATCAGGTACACCTGATATGCCAGTTGCGCCCCTTACTGGACCGGGGAGCCCTTCGCACAGTCACTCAAGCGCTTGTGACATCCCGGCTGGACTACTGTAATGCTCTCTACATGGGGCTTCCCTTGAGGTGCACTCGAAAGCTACAGTTAGTACAGAATGCGGCCGCGCGGGTGATTATGGGTGCCACAAGGCAAACCCACGTAACACCTCTCCTGCTTGAGCTGCACTGGCTGCCTGTGGCCTTTCGAGTGCGCTTCAAGGTGCTGACGACCATCTTCAAATCGCTCCATGGCTCGGGGCCTAGCTATATACAAGACCGCCTCCTGCCCATACATCCCTTCGTCCGCTCCGCTCCCACAGAGAGGGTCTTCTTCGGGTGCCGTCGGCGGGGCAATGCCGGTTGGCGACACCCAGGGGAAGGGCCTTCTCTGTGGCGGGCCCGACCCTCTGGAACGACCTACCCCCCGACCTCCGCACTATCTTGGACCTCCGCCTCTTCCGCCAACGTCTTAAGATGTATTTATTCCAACAAGCCGGCCTAGGATAGCCCCCCGTTTCTGACTTTTTAAGAAAATTTATAATTTGGTAAGGGTTTTAACATTGGTTTTAGCACGGGTTTACTAATTTAATACATTTTAATTCATATGTATTGTATTTTGTGTTTTTAAATGATGCCTGTGCGCCGCCCTGGGTCCTAGCAAGGAGAAGGGCGGGGTATAAATTTAATAAAATAAATAAAATAAAAACTTGGGGGGAGGGGCAATTTCAGGTCCTAATGTTCAGGGCTTTCCAGCAGTGCAGCATTGCTGCTTTTCAACAGCCTCAGATTCAGCCACAGGTTGCTCCTCCATCTGCAACCTCTGGGGATAGATGGTCAGGAGTCTCCCCTGTTTCTTCCCATGACAATAGTGAATCTGAAGAGGGCGAAATCAGAGAGGAGAAACTTTCAGGGGATGAGGGCATACGCCCTTCTAAGCCTTCCTTCTCAGTTTGTTTCAGCCTCATTGTTTAAGTGTCTGCTCTTTCAAGCTAAGGCATCGGCCAAATTTGGCAAAAAGCCATCGGAACCCCTGGTGCAACCGCAGACCTTTTTTGCCGAGACTATATTTGAGGAAAAGGCTATTGAGGCTAACACGTTCCCACCCCCAAGTCCTTTCTTGACCTGGTCAAGCGCCAGTGGGCATCTCCAGCATCTGACTCTATGCCCACTTCCACTGGCAAAACGTTCATTAATGTGGACAAGGACATGGTTCAGGTGCTGTTGCAACCCACTATTGATGCACCTGTCACGGCCCTGCATGCATCTGCAAACATGGCCAGAGAACCAGAGGACCCTCTGAAGCCAGAGGATGATGATAATAATAATAGTAATAATCTTTATTGTCTTTTTACTAAAATTACAATGAAATTGACAAAAAGGGCTGACCTCACCTTACAAAGGGGTCATCAGGCTGCTGCCTGGGCAGTGAGAGCAGCTACCACTGCCTCCTTTGTTAACCAGTCTTCTTTGCTTTGATTGCAGGATCTTCAGCAGCAAACGCCAATAGCAGATTTCAGGTCACATCAGGACATCAACAAACTGGTGGCAGCCATCCAATTTTCTTCGGGCATCACTTTAGCCGCAGCCAGGTTTGCCTTCAGGGCAGTTGCTTCATCCATAGGCTGCAGATGTGGCAAGCTGATGCGCGCCACATATGACGCCTGGCGTCATCCCCCTTTGCTGGAGGGTCCTTCTATTGACCTTTTCTTAATTGAGAATCAGGGCAAATGGAAGGTGCTTCTCACAGCTCCTAGGAAGGGCAATTTCTGGGCGGTGCCCTAGCCCCGTTGCTCCAATTTCTGTGGTCAGGACTACGGTCCTTTATTCTGGGGTCAGGACTACAGATCTGATTGATTTCAGTCAGTCAGGTTGTACCAGGGAGGCTATGCCCCCAGCCAGAGATATCAACTGGATAGGCAGCAGAGGGGTAGACAGCAGAAACAGCCCTTTCACAGGGGCGAAGGAGGCGGCACTCTTCTTCCGCAAGAATTAATTCTGGGCCCAGCTCTCCCCTCATCGGGGGATGCTTGGCATATTTCGCAGATTGTTGGGACTCCTCTACCTCCGATGCGTGGGTACAATCAACCATCAGGTCTCAGATAACCCGACTCTGAGGCGACTTATGCAGGAAGCCATTCAACACCTATAGGACATTAGGGCTATCCAACTGGTGCCTCCAGTTTAACAGGATCAGGGTTATTATTCCATTCTCTCTGGGATCCCAAAGGCTTGGGGCGGCTGGAGAACTATTTTTGATTTTAAATAGTTTGACCGCTATGTGCGTTATCGCAGGTTTAAGATGCGTTCACTGCACTCAATATTAGAGGGTATTAGGCAGGGAGATGTCCTCACATCCATCAACCTTACTGAGGCCTACCTGCACATACCTATAGCCCCTGAATACTGACAGTTTCTCAGGTTTTGTTACCTTGGGCACCACTTCCAGTACCGAGCCTTACCCATCGGGTTGTCATCTGCCCCTCAAGTCTTCAGGTAGGTGATGGTGGCATTGGCAGCGTTCCTGAGACAGGTACATGTGCAAATCCTAGACGACCTGACGACCTGTTGCTACAGTCCTCTTCTGTAAGTGGTGCCCCAAGGGACTTAGACATTACCAGGTTGACCCTGCGAGGCCAGGTGGTTTCGATCAATCTGGCCAAAAGCTATCTATGGCCTACCACTAGGCTGATTCAAACTAGTTTGAGAGAGTTTGTTTTCCAGGTTCTCAAGGAACGTAGTGTATCCTTAGCTACTTTGTCCAAATTGTTAGGCACTATGGTGTCTGCCATTGGCATTGTTCTCTGGGTGCGCCTTACCAATAGAGACCTTCAATGGTTTCTTTCGCCATTTCAGCAAAGGCTCATGAGCTGCTCCCAGATCCAGGTTCTTTTGCCAGCGGAAGTCTTTGATTGGTGGACATCATCTACCCTACCCAAGGGGGAATTCTTCAGGATCCCAGACCGAGTCACAGTCACTTCAGACACCAACCTACTCGGAGGGGGGGGGGTCCAACTTCAAAGGAGAACCTGGTGGCTTAGTGCCTAAACCATCTGCCTAACATGTAATACGGCCCTGGTTAGAATCCCACTAGGGGTATGACTAGCTGATGAGAGCTAAATAGCTTGAAATAGATCTATACTAGTCTCCCTTATATGCAGATGGCACAGGGACAATGGAGCCAAGCGGAACTAGCTCACAACACAAACTGGTTGGAACTCGGCGGTCCACCTGGCTCTCAAACCATTTCGTGTTTCGGTCAAGGGCAGACATATTCTGGTCCTCACAGACAACATGGCCACCAAGGCTCATATTACAGGCAGGGGAGGACCAGGTCAAGGTCCCTCATGCTGGGGGCCAGGAGCTTGGGTCGTTGGGCCAAGAGGAATTTGCTCTCAATAACCACAGAACATATAGCGGGGGTGGACAATGTCAGGGCTGACCAGCTCAGTCGGATTGAGGTGGACAATTCAGGATTGCAACTGCAGCTGGCTATCTTTCAGGCAATTGTGGAACCTTTTGGCCACCCAGAGGTCTACCTGTTTGAAACTCCCCTCAATACTCAGCTCCCGAGATTTTATTCCCAGTTCCTTCGCAGAATGCAGAGGGGATGGATGCTCTCCACTGCCAATGGCCTCTGGGGCTCCTTTATGCCTTCCCGCCTTTGCCCCTGATTCCCAGAGTCATTCAAAAGATCTTGCGGGAGGGGGCGGAGGTGGTGATGATTGCCCCACATTGGCCTCAGCAGCCGTGGTTTGCTGACCTTTGATCTCTATCAGTGGACAGGCTCTGGAGGATTCCCCAAGAGATTATTTCCTTCAGCCAGGGGTCGCTGGAGCATCTGGAGCCTCAATGGCTCTAGTTGACGCCTAGTGCTTGAGCGGAGCGTCCTGAGACGAGACAACTTTTCCTTCAGGGTCATTCAGATTATTCAGGCTTCCCGTCCACCTTCCATGCGGCTCATATACAGTGCGAGGGGCGCTTTTTGTAAGTGGTGTTTGACGAACCACTTTGACCCAGTACAAGCCACTATCCCACAGGTCCCGGAATTTCTTCAAGTGGGCCTGGGCAAAGGGTTGACTCCTAATACCATTGAGAGAGGTTTCAGTAGTTTCTTCTGTACCTTTGTGCGGTAGGTCACAAACTTTGACTCAACGTCCTAGGGTCAAGAGATTTCTCAAGGGTGCTTTGGTACTCCTTTACATAAGGTATTGGATGCTTTGACAGATGTCCTCTCTCGACACTGTGGAATGAGATTTTTTTGGATTTGTGCAAGTTTTATGCGGACAGGGTTGTCCTATGTCTGGATCCCTCCTTTGTCCCGAAGATGGGGTCTTGGTTCCATCGGGCTCAGGAGGTGGTCCTCCCCAGCTTTCCTGCAGAGTCTGCGCAGATCTCAGAGGATCGGTGGCCCTTGCTGGATGTCAGGCATGCCTTGCATGTGTACATTGATTGTATGGCTGTTATTTGCAGGTCGGAGTCTCTTTTTGTCTCCTTTCTGCCAGGTTCCCTGGGTAAGAAGGTATCTGTCTCAGTGCATTGATGATGGGTTCATCAATGCATTGAGAAGGCCTATGCAGCTTGTGACGAGGCAGTTCCTTGAGGCGTCGCCCTGGGTCCTCTGTGGAGAAGGGTGGGATATAAATTTTAAATAAATAAATAAATAAATAAATAAATAAATAAATAAATAAATAAATAAATAAATAAAAGTCAGCACATTCTGCACGCAGTGCAACGGCGACTTTGGCCTGGGCGACGCATGGTTCTCTGGGAGAAATTTGCAGGGCTGCAGCGTGGTTTTCTCCATCCCCTTTCGTGCGGCATTATAAACGGGACACGTTTGCCTCGGCTGAGGCCGACTTTGGCCGCTGGGTTCTGCAGTCTGTCCGTCCTCATTCATTGGGGCAGGTCTGATCTCGACCCTCCCGTGGGTCCTTTTCAGGGCTTTGGTATGTCCAATACATGGATGCTATCTCCACCCTTATTGAGAAAGAGCGTTGGTACTTACCTGATACGCCTCTTCTAATAAGGGGGGAGATAGCATCCGGCCCATCCCTTTCTCGTTCAGCCCTGCCTGTGTTTGGTGTCTGGCTCTTATTGTTCTTGGTAGTGTTACTGTTGGATTTTTCTTGCTAAAGGAGTTGGTTCGTATCGGTGAGTCTGTATTCTTTTCTTCGTCGAAAACTGGGTGTGGCTACTCCGTAGGGCGTTATATACCATGCCTAATTAATTAATTATTTAATATTATGACTCAGTCAATCAGAGTGTGGATAGGTTTAACCCATACATGGATGCTATCTCCCCCCTTATTAGAAGAGGCGTATCAGGTAAGTACCAACGCTCTTTTTGTTACATACTTTGGATACAGCTTTTAATTATTGCAACAAACATTAAATGTTTTAGATGTTGCAACAACTCTTTAGGCCTTTTAGAATTGCAACTAATACAAATTGTGGTAGCTATGCTGACAGACAGGGGAAATACAGAGCTCATATAATGTTTTTATTTATTGAAAGATCTAAACTGGCTACCAATTGCTTACAATGCACAATTTAAATTGTTGACATTGAACAATAGAGACTAAACAGCTTAGATATGCCATCTAAGGGACTGGCTGACAATTTATGAACAGATTTGCAGAAGAGGCTTTTTTTGAAAATGTCCCATTGTCAGCAGACTGTTTTTCTGGCATGTATGAAAGGGCCTGTTCCTTCATTGGATATGTTTAAAAGTCTGTAAAGATGTATGCTTTTCATTTTTAAACATAATATATGCTTTTAAAACCTTTTTTTTTCTTCGAGATGTTTTAAGCATTTGCAAGTCATCATAGAAGCTAAATTAATAAATGAATGTACTGCATTTTTGCCTCCATTCTGTTATAGTCCCAGCTATATGCCAGTACTAAAAGTGAGCTTAAATGATGCTGGACAGCATTTGATTTTTGTGGAGAATTTTACTAATATTAACATTTGTTGTTTTTAGTTACAAAGTCATGTCCAACCCATTGCGACCCCATGGACAACATTCCTCCAGGCCTTCCTGTCTTCTACAATCCTCTGGAGTCCATTTAAACTCATGTCGACTGCTTCAGGGACTCCATCCAGCCACCTCATTCTCTGTCGTCCCCTTCTTCTTTTACCTTCAATTTTTCCCAGCATTAGGTTCTTCTCCAGTGAGTCCTTCCTTTGCTTTAGGAAGCCAAAGTATTTGAGATTCATCTTCAGAATCTGGCCTTCTAAAGAGCAGTCAGGGTTGATCTCCTCTAGGACTGACCAGTTTGATTGCCTTGCAGTCCAAGGGACTCGCAGGAGTCTTCTCCAGCACCAGAGTTCAAAGGCCTCAATCGTTCTCCAGTGGACCACATTTTGTCAGAGTTCTCTGCTATGACCTATCTGTCTTGCATTGAGCTATGCAAGCCTCTTTGTCACAACAAGGCAGTAATCCATGAAGGGGATATATTAACATTACTGTTGTGTTAAAAAGATATATTATATTAAAAAAATTAATTTATAATATGAAACACAAACATACAAAAGAAAATAATAGGAAAATGAGGGAGGAAGAAGGGAAGGGAAAAATGTAGGGGAGAAAGAAAGAAAGAAAACTTCCAACTCCTTTTGGTGCAGTAGAATAAGATAATAACATCAAACCTCAACTTTCTACTTTTACACGGTAGTATAAACTAGCCATTTCTTTAACAACAAAACCCAAAATCAAATTTTTTTCCACCTCAAGCACGAATTCCAGAAGTGGCTTCCATGTAGAATGAAAAGTATTTGTGTTATTTTCTTTAATCAAAGCAGTCAATTTAGCCATCGCTGCTAATTCCAACAACTTTTGCAGCCATTCATCTATTGTGGGAATCAAAGTGTCCTTCCATTTTTGTGCATAAAGTAATCTTGTCGCTGTCAGTATATATAATTTTAAGGTTCTAAAAAATTTTTTCCAAGTCTTTTCCCATTAAACCCAAAAGACAGGTTTCTGGTTTTATCTTTATATTCACCCTAACCCTGTATTAAGATGTGAATCCTACTCCAATGATTTCTTGGCTTTGTCATGTGTCCATCATAAGTGATAAAAGGTCCCTTCTTTATATTTGCATTTCCAACATTCATTTGGAAAAAGCCTATTATGTCTTGACTGCAGAAGTCCAGATAACCACTAGATAGAAGCACTGAGATCTTAATATGTCTAACTTTTGGCTGTCATCCAGTGATGAACTGGATTTTCAGGTTAGGTATAATAGCTCTAATGATATGAACCATGATTTTGGAATACTTTCGCCAATCAGAATAGGCAATATTAAATAACACAACATGGCATAAAGCATCTCCCTGTGTTTGCCCTGAATATGGACATCTGAAGCTTCAGGTGACAAATTTGATGAAGAAACTGGTATAATGAAAGGATGTGAAATGATAAATTGGCCTGTCAGCTTCCATCCTGAACACTGGTCACCTACCATTAAATCATTCTCACAGCAGGAAGCAAGGCAGTTATGACTTCTTCTGCCCATTTAATCTCTGGCATGCCATCTCCTGTGTTGAGAAAGATTCCAGGTGTGTCCTACTGCCTAGGGGAGGGGAGTTGTGGAGGACTGGTGACAGAACAGCAGAATAAATTGATAGGGAGAGTTGTTGCTCATGCTGCCTTGGGCGATTTCAAGAATGATGAATGGTAGGATATGAGTGGTGCCTCTGTTGTAAGGTGTCAGCACTGTGATAAATGATAGACCCTCCACCTGCCACCATCTCCTGCAGGGTAATTATTTTATACCTGTAGAGGTAGAAGTTTGCCATTTTAGGTGTTCTTAAGGTTATAGTGCAGATGAAAACCTTCTAGAATAATCCATGCTTACAACTTTATCAGGATTTCCAAGCCTCCCTCCCCAACCTGCTTTGAGCGAACTGTACTCTTTTTAAATTGAAGTCTATACTACAGGCCACCCAACCAAGCAGAGGAAGTAGATGAACTTTTTGCTAGTCAGCTAACCAAGGTATGTAGGAAGCACGCCACAATAGTAGTGGGGGGATCTTAACTACCCTGACATCAACTGAGAAACAAACTCTGCACCAAGTGGAAGATCCAACAGGTTCCTAACAAACCTAGCAGACAACTTTGTTTCCCAAAACATAGAGAAGGGAACAAGGGGATCAGCCATATTGGACTTAATTCTCGCTAACAGAGAGGAAATGATAGAAGGTGTTGAAGCCACAGGAACCCTGGGGGCAAGTGACCATGCAATATTGGAATTCAACAGTATGCAAATGCAAGTAGTAGAACAAAGTCAAACTAGAATCTTGGACTTTAAGAGAGCTAATTTCAATAAACTTAAGAGAGAGCTTGGGAAAAATTCTATGGATGAGAATCCTCAAGGGGAAAACAACTCAAGAAGCTTGGGAAATTTTGAAAAATGAGATTACAAAAGCCCAGTCTAGCACAATACCAATGAAGAAGAAAAATAACAGCTCCCGAAAGAAACCGACATGGCTGCATAAAAAACTCTCTGACAAATTTAAAGGAAAAAAAGATAAGTATAAAAAAGAAGGGGACATAACTAAGGCAGAATATCAGCAAATAGCTAGAGGCTGTAAAGATGAAGTGAGAAAAGCTAAGGCTCACAATGAAGAAAGGCTTGCCACAAAAGTAAAAAATAACCAAAAAAGCTTCTTCCAACATGTTAAAAACAAGAAAAAAGTTAAGGAAACAATTGGTCCATTGCTGGGAGAAAGTGGCAAGAAGGTAACAAGCAACAGGGAGAAAGCAGAACTATTTAACTCATTTTTTGCATCTGTCTTTACACAAAGGGATAAAACAGTCCAATCAATCAAAAACAGCACCACAAAAATCAGATTAGGAACACAAATTGAAACAGGGAAGAAAATATAAAGTGAGTACCTGTCTACCCTAGACAAGTTCAAATCACCAGGACCAGATGGATTACACCCTAGGGTTCTGAAGGAACTGGCAGATGAGATCTCAGAACCACTGAACTATATCTTTCAGAGGTCCTGGAACACCAGGGAACTACCAGAGGACTGGAAAAGAGCTGATGTGGTTCCCATCTTCAAAAAAGGAAAAAAGATCCAAGAAACTACAGACCCATCAGCATGACCTCAATACCAGGAAAGATTCTGGAAAAAATAATCAAGCAACGAATTAGTGAACACCTAGAAGCAAACAAAATAATAACCAAAAGCCAACATGGTTTTGTCAAAAACAGATCATGCCAGACTAATCTTATTGCATTCTTTGATAATGTGACAAAATTAGTGGACCAAAGGAATGCCATCGGTATAGTTTACTTAGACTTCAGAAAGGCATTTGACAAGGTAGACCATAACCTACTACTAGATAAAGTAGAAGAATGTGGGTTATACAGCATCACCACCAGATGGATTCGTAACTGGATGACCAACCGCACTCAATGTGTTGTCCTCAATGGAACTGTATCTACATGGAAGGAAGTATGCAGTGGAGTACCCCAAGGCTCTGTTTTAGGCCCAGCACTCTTCAACATGTTCATCAATGATTTGGATGAGGGAATAAATGGGGAACTCATCAAATTTACAGATGACACCAAGCTAGCAGGAATAGCCAACACTCCAGAAGATAGGCTTAATATACAGAAGGATCTTGATAAACTTGAACATTGGGCACTATCTAATAAAATGAAATTCAATGGCGAAAAGAGTAAGGTTCTACATTTAGGCAACAAAAATGAAATGCACAGGTACAGTATAGGTGGTACCTTGCTCAATAGCAGTAACTGTGAAAGGGATCTTGGAGTCCTAGTGGACAACCATTTAAATATGAGCGTGCAGCAGCTGCCAAAAAAGCCAACACAGTTCTAGGCTGCATAAACAGAGGGATAAAATCAAGATCACGTGAAGTGTTAATACCACTTTATAATGCCTTGGTAAGTCCACACTTGGAATACGGCATCCAGTTTTGGTCACCACGATGTAGAAAAGATGTGGAGACTCTAGAAAGAGTGCAGAGAAGAGCAACAAAGATGATTAGGGGACTGGAGACTAAAACATATGAAGAACGGTTGCAGGAACTGGGTATGTCTAGTTTAATAAAAAGAAGGACTAGGGGAGACATGATAGCAGTGTTCCAATATCTAAGGGGCTGCCACAAAGAAGAGGGAGTCAAGCTATTCTCCAAAGCACCTGAGGGCAGAACAAGAAGCAATGGGTGGAAACTAACCAAGGAGAGAAGCAGCTTAGAACTGAGGAGAAATTTCCTGACAGTTAGAACAATTAACCAGTGGAACAGCTTGCATCCAGAAGTTGTGAATGCCCCAACCCTGGAAGTCTTCAAGAAGATGTTGGATAGCCATTTGTCTGAAATGGTATAGGGCTTCCTGCCTAGGCAGGGGATTGGACTAGATGACCTCCAAGGTCCCTTCCAACTCTGCTTTTGTATTGTATTGCATTGTTTATGGCTTTAACCAAATCTTTGAAATTTTGGAACCCTGTTCAGGTAAGCTAAGGCCAGTTTACATAGAAAGGGGAGATAAAGGTAAAGGTTCCTGTGGCACATATGTGCTAGTCGTACCTGACTCTAGGGGGCAGTGTTCATCTCTGTTTCTAAGCCGAAGAGCCAGTGCTGTCCAAAGATATCTTTCTGGTCATGTGGCCAGCATCACTAAATGCCCAGGGTGCACAGAATGCTGTTACCTTCCTGCTAAAGGTGATCCCTATTTTTCTACTTGCATTTTGATGCTTTCGAACTTCTAGGTTGGCAGAAGTTGGGACAAGTAACAGAAACTTTCTCCGTTATGTGGCACTAGGGATCCAAACTGCCGAATTGCCAACCTTTCTGATCGGTGTCTTAGCCACTGAGCCACTGTGTCCCTAGAAAGGAGAGAAGGGAACTGTAAGAATCAAAATGGTGGCAGCTTTAACAAAAGAACAGTAGCAGGGAAAATTTTTTTGGAAGCAGATCAAAATATAGCAACTGATGTAAGTTGAAGTATGCCAAATGATTGAAACAGTATACTGTAGTTGTAAATACAGGTCATTTGGGTTTCACTCTGGTTCTATACTATCTTAATGCACTATGGAATAACTGATAGAAGGCATACTTGCATTGGGATCCATAGAAGAACTGGTCCAAGAAAAAGCCAAATCCTCAAATATTAAATTCAGCAAAAGCAAACATTGTTTTAAAGTTCAAGAAATAAAATACCTGGAGAGATACTATTGAAATATGTGAATGATAAAGGATATCTAGCTGCTACAATGAGTTAAGCAGGGTTTAAATGCAATCAAGAAGCTGAACAGACTGAACAATATTGCATGAATGAATGTGAATAAAACATTTTACTTAGAAAAAGGGGAATGTGAGGATGCATAGAGGAAAGTAAATATAGGAAAAGAGCATAAGAGCCATTAATATTTCAAAGAAACAATAAAACAAAACCTCAGCTCTGGGAAAGAACTAGATATAAAAAAATCTTAAACAATAACCATGTTTCACTTCTGCACTATAAAGAGAACTTCTGGCAGACTTTCAAAATTCTGTTATCATACAATATAAAAATAGAGGTCTATTCGTTATTGCAGTGGTTAATCTCTGCTGTTGCCTTTTGATTGACCAAAAGTAGAATTTATTCATGTCATGGGGAATAATGGTATACCATGGAGCCCTTGGTACTTTCTGAGCCTGGTTCTTTATGAAAAATTGTCTCACCACCCAACCTATTGCAGCACGAGATGCAAAGAATGACATTGCTATACATGAAAAAAACATCTCAGAAACAGCCAACAGATTATCACAACTGCATTGTATCACCATAGCACAGTGGTGAGTTTCAAAAATTTTTAGAACCTCTTTTGTAGGTGTGGCCTGCTTTGTGGGAGTGGCTTGCCGACCATGTGACCAGGTGGGAGTGGCTTACCAGCTATGTGACCAAGTGGGAGTAGCTTGGCAGTCATGTGACTGGGTGGGTGTGGCTTGCCCGGCCATGTGACCAGGTGGGAGTGGCTTACCAGCTATGTGACCAAGTGGGAGTGGCTTGGCAGTCATGTGACTGGGTGGGTGTGGCCAACTTGTAAAATGTGGTGGAACTCACTTAACAATGCTCTTGCTTAGCAACCAAAATGTTGGCTCAGGAACTCTGGCATTGAAGCACACAAGTCTTAAAGCTGTCAAGTTACAAGACCCTTGCACCCCTAACCCTTTAGAAAAAAAACCCCAGGGGTGTTCAAACATGACAGCTTTAAGACTTGTGGACTTCAACTCCCAGGATTCTTCCTCTTGCTCTTCATCTTGATGATTTGCGGATGGTCAGGGGGAGGGAGCTGGAACTGGCACTGTAGATTTGTGGAACCTCTTCTATAGAAGAAGTTACAACTGGCAGGAACCCACCTCTGCCATAGCACACAAATTAACTAAATCCATCCAAGATATCTTAAGACCTACTAGCCCAAGAAGAAAAACAGGAATTATTTACAATGTGTCATGTTAGGATAGCCACTATATGGGACAGACAGGGAGAAGACTAGCAGGGCACATCCATAAACACCAAGTTGCAGTCAGAAGGCTTGATGAAAACTCTTTAATCTTTCAACTCATGGACACACAAACCATAGATTCAGCTGGGAAATTGTGAGCATCCTAGACTAAGCTAAATCCCAAAATGTTAGAGTATTCCAGGAAGATTGGTACTCAGACAAATGAGTCATCAATAAAGACATAGATATAACTACATGTACATGCCATTCAAAAGTAGCTATAGAAAAGCTAAGATGAAAATAAAAAGAAAATAAAAAGACCAGAAGACCTTGACTCTAGCAAGTAAAGTGCAGATAAATAGGGATTAATACCACACAAACAATCAAGCAAAAAACAACAACCCAGTAACCTAATCAAGGAACCAACTTTTTCTGGACAGGGAGGCTCTCCGCTTGGTCACACATGCCCTGGTCATCTCCTGATTGGACTATTGCAACATACTCTATCCTTGAAAAGTATCCAGCAGGTTCAGCTGGTGCAGAGCGTGGTGACGCAAGCTATATTGGTTGCTCACAAAAGGACACATATAACTCTCTTGCTCTGAAAACTGCACTGGGTGCCAGTTTGCTTCCAGGTCCCATTCAAGGAGTGGCCCTTCACTTATAAAGTCTTATATGGCTACCTATGGAACTGGCTTTGTCCCATCACATCAGCCAGTATCAGGAAGGGAAGGTATACAGCAGATCCCATCAGCCAAAGAATTCCAACTAGCAAGACCTAGGAAGAGAGTCTTCTCTGTGGTGCCCCCCATTATGGAACATCCTTCCCCCAGAGGTGAGGTGGACCCCCCCCCCATTCTCCTGACCTTCCATAAAAGGATCAAAACCTGGCCCTGTGATCTTGCGTGGGGGCACAAAGGTCCATGCAACATGGGGTTGGCTGATGCCATGAGAGCCCTCACTATGCTTTATTAACCAATGTTAAATGACCATTTGGAATTCTTATTTTTATCTCTTTGAAAGTTTATAATGTTATGATCTTAGACTTTAAAAAATAATAATCCTAAATTAATCTCAATATTATATTAATTTTATATGCTGTTCTATATGCCAGTTATACTGTACATCATTCAGAGCTCCTCCTTGAGGGAGATGAGTAGTCTATAAACATGAAAAATAAAATAAAATAAATACCAAGGAGAAAACCACCCCCTCCCCCAACAATACTGGCAAGATAGAGATAAAAAAAGCAAAAGTTAGAATATTTTGGATGTATGATGCAACACCCTGAAAAATACAGCCTACTTCACTTAATTGTCCAAGGAAAGATTGAAGGTAAACAAGGTCCAGGCAGAAGAAGAATATTATGGCTTCAAAATCTAAGGGACTGGTTTGGACAAAACTCAACAGCACTTTTTCTTGCGGCTGTTGATAAGAATAGGATTGTCGACATGATTGGCAATGTCCGATGATGGATATGGCAGAAGAAGAAGCAACTTTCCCTTCATAAATGAAGAAAACAAATTCCACATACATGCCAAGCAACCATGCAAGACTACTTGTATGCTTAGGTAACCAGTTATAATAATAACTCAATATATAATATTAATTCTAACCAAAATACAAATCAAATTATATTTACAAATGTGGTGTCTTTTGTATGCAAACAGGTTAACATCTATGACTGGAAACAGGAACATTTGTTGTGCCTGAACGTCTTGATAGCCACAGAACATCTACCAATTGTGCGTTTACTGTGAGGGTGGAGAGACTGGTGGTAATTCAGAAACAGCTGAATCTCCAATGACATCCAATGCAACTTCTTTCCATCTCTTCCCTCTTCAACTCCAGAAATCGTCAATGATTTCTGTAGTATGAGGAAAAGCTCCAGTTATTTCTATGGTCTTTCCAGTTGTCTATTTGCACTCCCTTCTATAGACTCCTCTCTACAATCTTTTGCTTATAGAGTTTGTTCAAAAGGTAAATGTTGTGTTCAGCATGAGAATAATAATAATAATAATAATAATAATAATAATAATAATAATAATAATAATAATAATAATAATAATAATTTATTATATTTATAAACCGCCCCCTCTCCCCGAAGGGACTCGGGGCGGTGTACAGGAAAATTAAAAAGCAACTAAAACATACAATACACACAAATTTAAAAATGAAGAACATTGTCCAACATATTACACCTATATAGACCTGCAGTGAAGTTGGATATTTCCCACTTTCTCTTTGAATAATCTCAGCTACCTGAAAGAGAATACGTGTTGAAGGAATGTTAGCTGTGGATTTTTCAAACTGTATCCTTTCTAGAGGTAAACAAGACAATCCAACCACATTTGCATGAGTTTATGTCCTTTCGAATTCTGTTTTGTATCTGTTCCCTCCAAGGAACAGAACACAACATTGTATTTAAGCAGCTACTGTAAGCCAAATCCTTTTTTGTGGGTTGCAGATTGACAGCAGCACCTGATGATCAATGATGTGGATAATTTCTCTTTTGTAACAAATATTGGTTTAAGCTTTTAATTTTCCAACCAAGCTCAAACTATTTTCTGCAGCTGTGAGAGAAGGTGATGCAAATGCTATGCCATCTTTCATGACACATGATATAATTTGCTCCAAACCTATTTTTTGAATATCACAAGCCAACCTCACTCTTAAATGCAGGTAATGAATAAGCACCGTGTCTAATGTCATTCCCCCACCCCCTATGAAATTTTGCACTGTTTTGTCTTCTGCCTTGCCCTCCCACTTGAGTTGTAGAAATTAAGGAAGATTGCCTTGATAGAGATATGCAGGAGCCACTGCCTAGGCAAAAGAGGCTGAAACATCTTTTAAACCCAGATCAAGAAGATCACATTCAGAAGCACATCAGACCTCCCTGGTTTAATGATATATAAGAAGTACAAGCCAACCAGAGTTGCAAGATTCTGTTATTATAGGCAACCATAACACAAATATAACCTTTCTGAGGAATTGATTTCCTGATTTGGTCTACCTTAAGCAGTTAAATATTTAAGGAGTGGAGCGCAGCAATTAAATGTGGCAAGAATTTGTTATTATAGTAAACAAATCTGAAAAGAAACAGCTGTGACATTGTGATAGAACACTTAGAGGTTGTCAAACTCATCTGCAATTGTCTCTGTCACACAGTCCATGTCTAGTATGGACTGTAGACATCTTTAAAGAGGACGGGGTGAGGGACGGGGTTCATAAATTTTAGTAGAGATGTGGAACTCTTACTGATGGTGCTGCTGTAATTGGAGCTTGTTCATGGGAAAAGAGAGAGCCTGTTGCGTGTCTGTGATGCAAAAAACCTGCAGGGAAGATTGAGATCAAAGAGCCTAGTTATTTGAATTCATCCACCTGCTCAATTGGCTCTAGGGGCAAAGTTAATTCATGTTCTATCAGTTGACACACCTTTAGTCTATTTCTCCATTTGTCTGTAGTCCGAGCCTCTCTTGTTGTTTGCTTAGCACATTCAAAAGCAGCCATATTTTTTGTTTTGATTCTTCTACATAATATATATATATTATGTAATACACGATACATAAATATATACAGTGTGTGTATATATATATATACACACACTGGTGTATGCCGGATCTGTGAATTTCAACTCAAAAGGAATGTCTCTGTGCCTAGTCCTTTTATTATAACACTGAATAATGATGATAATATGCACCTACAAACCCTGCTTGAAGTCATGCTGTGATATAGCTGGTATCGCACAACCAATTGCTCTATTCCACCGGTATAGTGTTGCCAACTGCTTCTGATATAAGCCATATTGCTGGTCTCATTTCACCTCTTACACTAGATTTCTGCGTTACTTATCCCTTTTCACTTTCTTTTTTTAATTTTTAATTTATTTTTGGACAAAGACAGACAACACATAAAACATAAAACCTTCTTCAGTCACATTTAGCATGTCATTTGGTTACAAAGTTTTTGTGCATCATTTCCATAGCACTCACTTTCAATTGTATATAAAACAACAGATTATCAATCTAGTATATATACAGTATGTATACATTATTATCATTGTACATCATTTATTTGACTATAGCTATAATTCCTTTCTTACCACATATGGTAATATGAACCCGGTATCTGATGACATTTCCAACATTTTTCTGATTTGTCCTTGAACATTCTTGCTGTTCTCGACAGGGTAAGTGCCACCTGTAAAACATCTTATACAAGTTTTCTTTATATGCTGTTGACATTGTCATTTTACAATTTTGTGACCATAATTTTATCTCTTTTCACTTTCTTTGCCAAATTCAGCATCTAGAGCGGGGCTGTCAAATTCCTGGCCTGTGGGCTGGATATGTCATGTGCTGGACACACCCACATCCATTTTAGCGAAGGGGAAAATAGTCCTCATATGTCTTGTAATGCTGTCATGACGCTGCATGTTGGACACCCTGATCTAGAGCATGCACCATTCTACTCATGAATAAGTGGTGACTGGGTAGTTTCGTTTTAGCAAATAATTTCGTTTTTCTTGAGTGACATTATATTATTCCATGTTTCTCTCCTCAAACATGCTTAGATTTCTGTGAATCTCTACTACTACAACAGCACAGTTCATTTTAATGTGTTGCTCTTTGTGTGCATGCTAGTGCAACTTTATTCACATTTGTATTGTTCTTGACTGCAGCTTTATAGTGTTTGCAGCAGCAATTTCCATGGAGAAAGCAACCTCAAATGCATTCCTAAATGTTTCTCTGGTGACAAGTATTCTTTCAGCATTCTGCAGACTAGCTAATCTTTTAATGCAGAGGATAGCCTTTTGTCAAATTTGCAATATTCTGACTATTTTTTAAAGTCCTGCTGGCTGTGCTACAATGACTCTTTTTCTTTGCATTTATGAAATCTGAAGTTTTCAGCAATCCATAATGGTTCTGATATAAATGCTCCTATAATATTATTTTATTTTACTAATATGTTCCACAAGAGTAAATTGCAAGTGTTTTTCTGTTTAATAATTTACAGGTAAAGGTGAAGGTTTCCTTCATACATATGTGCTAGTTGAAGCTTTCGAACTACTAGGTTGGCAGAAGCTGGGACAAGTAACGGGAACTCACTTACACAGCACTAGGGATTCGAACTGCTGAACTGCCGACCTTTCTGATCAACAAGCTCAACCACCGCCTCTGTTTACAGGTAGCCATCACTTAATGACCAGTCACTTAGTGACCAGACTTCCCCAGAGTTTATAAACTAGTTCTGAAATTTCAACGGCCACAACTCCCCCGTATTCATGATAACACTTGGGGCATTTGGTAACAGACCAGTGGTTGGTCCCGGACCCCATTCCAACCCATAAGGTTGGAACAAGCCCGGTGTTGCCCACATGGACGCAAGCAGTGCACGTGCACATGCACGCAGCACGTGCATGAGTCATACCTGCCTGTGACATTTCCAGAAGCCTCCGTAATGCTCCAGTTGCTCGGCAGAGCATCGTGCAGGCTCTGTGCGCGCCATGCACATGCACAGAAGTGCCAAAGGCTTAAAGGACAGGTAAGGAGCTCAGGCAGGTGGGTGGGCCCTCCAGAGCACCGTACCGGAACGGTACCCAGTATTCCGGGCAGGCTCTGGTATGCCTGTACTGGGGAGTACCGCCTGCAACCTACCAATGTAACAGACTTATATTTACATAAACCTGTTACATCATTTGTAGCATCCCGTGAACATGTGACCACAATTTTTGGTTGTTTTTCCCCCAGTTTCTGACATTTACTTCTGGTTTCCAGCAAAAAAAGCCTATTGAAAAAAACAAGTTCATTTAATGGCTACAGTGTTTGGTTAATGACCACAGCAAAAAAGGTCATAAAATAGGTGTGGTCATATGATGATCCACTTAACGACCACCATTATTTACAATTGTAATTCTGGTTTGAATTATAGTCATAAATCGAGGATATCTGTTTATGTTTCTTCTCTCATAACAACAGTAAAGATGTATCTTTTTTAAAATATTTGCCTTCAAAAAGATTGTTTAGATTTCACTCTACATTATGGCCCTTGGAGTTATGTAGAGGCTTCAGAGGTGCAAAAAGTATAATGTACACAAGAAACCCAAGGTAACTGAGCAACATATAAGATCACAGGCATGCCTAATCAATAATAGCAATACTATAAATTGCCCAGAGTCATTTAGGTGAGATGCAAGGTGTAGAAATTTGATTCTTAAGACACACCTTTTCCATCAAGCCGGCCTAGCGTAACCTCCCATTGTGACTGTTCTTAGATAGTTTTAATTTGGGGGATTTTAAACGATTTTAGCACATGGTAGGGATTTAATATGTTTTTAAATTTTGTATTTTGTTATAATTGTTATATTTTTAAATTTCCTGTGCGCCGCCCTGGGTCCTTTTTGGAGAAGGTGCGGGGTATAAATTAGAATAAAATAAAATAAATAAAATAAATAAATAGATCAATATATACTAGACTAGACTAAACTAGACTAGGCTAGGCTATATTATACTAATAGGGGGCATAGTAGCCTTAGTTGTTAAGACATTGGGCTTGTCTACTGGAAGGTCAGCAGTTTGAGACCTAAGCACTGCATGACTGGGTGAGCTCCCATTCTTGCCCAGATCCAGCCAACCTAGCAAAAGCATGCAAATGGAATTAGTCATATCCCCAAGAGATGGACATGAGTAGACAGAGGAAACCTTTACCTTTTAATATAAAACAACTAATATACAATAACAATAGCACTTAAACTTATATACCGCTTCACAGTGCTTTACAGCCCTCTCTAAGTGGTTTGCAGAGTCAGCATATTGTCCCCAATAATCTGGGTCCTCATTTTACCCCCCTCGGAAGGATGGAAGGCTGAGTGAACCTTGAGTCTGGTGAAATTTGAACTGCCAAATTGCAGGCAGTCAGCAGTCAGCAGAAGTAGCCTGCAGTACCACATTCTAACCACTGTGTCACCAGAGATTATCATAATATAATAACATGACCCGACACTACCTAACCCGACACAACACAACACAACACAACACAACACAAAACAAGATAACATAATATAATATAATATAATAAAATAGAAATATAATATAATAAGGGAGTATTGATCACTGAAGGTCTTTTGTAATAGGAACTGGATTAGAATGCCACAAATATGATTTGCAAATCGGTTTACAATATAAAACAAGCCAACAAAATTAACATCTGGCCAATGGCAGTTGCACAAAGAATAACCCTACAGACTAGACAAAAATATACATGTACTGTCTGATTCAGAAATATGACCAGTAATTGGGTCCAGTTTGCTGTGCCAGAGAGAACATCCCACATGGTGAGAGGTATAATTCCATTCATAAATAATTCTATTCTTTTGCTAGTGGCTCAGTTTAATCCTGGGAACTAAATTCCCAACATAAATTAGCAACATTTGAATTCAAACAAGTACAGTATACAAACTATGCCTGGTAAACTTAATAAGATCTATTTAAAAACACTTTGATATCAATTGAGTGAGCTGGGTCAATGTCAGTATTAGTTCATTTTGAATGATTCCCCGGTGTGTTCTTCTATATGAAAATAATATTTTAGGAAAATCCAGGAGAAGAGAGAAATAGAATACTCTTATTATCACATTCAACCCGTTCCCAAAGTACAAACATTGTATATGCTTTTAATTGGTGATTCATTACAGAAACTATGAGGATAATGGGCTTAGGGGTTCTATGTTTGCAATAATGTAATAAGGTAGTATGTTCTGTGAATATTCAGTTTTTTTCATTAGTAAATCAGAATTATTCATAGAAAGCCCTCTTCACAAAGTCCGAATGGCCTTTAAAATGTGTATTAAATACAGTGGTGGGTTGCTTTTAAGTCTTCGGCACTTCTGTGCACACGCATAGTGCATACAGCGCCTGCGGGATGCTCCGTTGAGCAGCTGGAGTGTCGCAGAGGCTCATGGAGGCACTAAGATGCATGCACGCACTGTGCGCATCCACGTGGACACTGCAGGGCCCATTCCAACTGCACTGGTTGGAATGGGATCTGGAACCCACCACTGATTACATATGACAGTGTTTCCCAACCTTGGTGACTTTAACTCAACTCCCAGAGTTCTTTGCTGGGTGGGCACTTCTGGGAGTTGAAGTCCACCCGTCTTAAAGTTGTCAAGGTTGAGAAACACTGGCATATGCAATGCATATAAAAAAAGGAGCAGGGCTTTGATTGTGCAGTAACCACCATCATCTTCACATTTTTTACTCCCCAACCTCCCCCCCCCCATACAATGACAGTAATTATAATGTTTGTTTATCCAATTGTATTAATTAAATCAGGGAAACACAAACGTCCCAGAAGAAGATATAGGACAAAACCTACAAAAAGACTAAATATCATTTAACAATAGTCCAATAGAAATAATTTTGAATTGAATTGTATTAATGTTTTATTATGTTTTGGTTGTGTGCACTTGTTCTGCTATATTAGTAAATTACTGATTGATTATGTGCCATTAAATTCTTGTCAACTCCCAGCAACCACATAGATAGATTATCTCTCTGTTGATTGGTCTTTAATTTGGTCCTTCTGGTCTTCCAACAGTGCACTTGTCACCGCTATAAGTGAGTCCATCCATCTTGCTACTGGTTGTCTTCTCTCTCCTTGCACCTTTGCCAGGATTCTCCAAAGAGCTTGGGTTTCACATAAAAGTGGCCAAAGTAGAATAATTTGAGTCTGAATAAAATATTATTTATTATCTGTATCTGTGCGTTGTTTAATTTTTTTCAGGGTTCTGTTTTAAGTAAAAGCAATTCTATTATTCAGCTGCTATGAAAGGGATTTTACTGCGATTATGTGGTCTAGAAATACGTTAAATGAATGAATGTCAGGAAACCTTTCCTCACTTTGATTATGTTGGCAGCCCAATTAGATACTAGCATCCCAACTCAGTTTCCTTTTCCAAAGAATAAAATACATTGACAATGCAGATACTGTTATCATCAGTTCTGTCAATGGTGCAGTTAGATATACTGGGTTGTTTGATGGCAATTTTTAAAAATACTTATACATTCTTCAGGGGCTCAACTGAGTCTACCAGCTGAATGATTACCTAAGGCAGGGGTCTGCAAAGTTACCTCTTTTAAGACTGGTGGACTTCAACTCCCAGAATTCCCCAGCCACCCATGCTGGCTGGGAAATTCTGGGAGTTGAAGTCCACCAATCTTAAAAGAGCCAACTTTGCAGACTCCTGACCTAAGGAAACAGGGTGAATTTGGGAAAATAATATTTAACTGCAATAGAACAAAGATAGGATTTAGGAAACTCTGCTATTTAAAGTAATGAGGAATAGGAGAGAAGGATCAGATTAGAAAGGATCAGTTATACTGGATATACCTTTAAAGGAGAATATTTGTAGATCAGGGTTGAAATGAGGAGTTCTATCCAATATAAGGACTCCTTGGTACTTTCTGAGCTTGCTTGTTTTCTTGTAGATATTTTGTCAGAGTGTGCACAGCTTTACTACATGAGACAACCCAAGAGTATTAACAGCAAACAGGGTTTGTAGTAAATAGTGGTTTTTATCTACAAAAGTATACTATACATACACGTACTATAGGCAGAAGTCAAGCAATCAGTAAATTACTGCAGGGAAGAACACACAGCGATAGAGAGATGCCCTAATAGGGCCTCTTCTTATTATACAGGCTCTTAAAGAGATAACAGCCCAAAACCTTGCTGACTCATTCCTATCATTACATCATTGCATCATCTTGGCAGCTGGTCAGCTCTTAAATCACTACCCTGACATGTTTCACTATCCAAACTAGGTAAAAACAGTTTGCTGGACACCACACTCCTTACTAGTACAGATGATGTTACATAGTTTGGATAATGAAGCATTTGCAACACATAAGCAAGTTCAGAGAGCGCCAAAGACCCCTCATACCAGATATATTCTTATTTGGTGGGATGTTGGCAGTAGTGAAAGCTGGTCTGCAAAATAGTGTGTAGTTTAATAATAATAATAATAATAATAATATTTAATATTTATAAAACCGCACCCTCTCCCCACGGGGACTCGGGGCGGTGCACAGGTAGAATAAAAACAATAAATACATACAAACAATTCTAAAAGCAAATTAAACATAACCTGCGCTAAAATTTCCCCATTAAAACTAAGCAATACTAATTCCCAATAAAAACCCCAAAGACAGAGAGACTTATCCTAGGCCGGCCAGACAGAAAAAGTGAGTTTTTAATTTAAGACGGAAGGAGCGGAGGTCCGTGGTCGTCCTGATATCGGGGGGAAGGTCGTTCCAGAGGGCCGGGCCCGCCACAGAGATAGCCCTTCCCCTGGGTGTCGCCCGCTGACAATGTCTAGTGGACGGCACCCGGAGAAGTCCCTCTCTGTGGGAGCGAATCGGCCGTGAGGAAGTATGGGGCAGGATCCGATCCCGCAGATAGCTAGGTCCCAAGCCATGGAGCGCTTTAAAGATGATAATTAACACCTTGAAGCGCACCCGGAAGACGACAGGTAGCCAGTGCAGCTCGCGCAAGAGCGGTGTTACATGGGTAAACCTAGCGGTTCCCATAATTGCTCGCGCGGCTGCGTTCTGGACTAGCTGAAGTCTCCGGGTGCACCTCAAGGGGAGCCCCATGTAGAGAGAGTTACAATAGTCCAGTCGGGATGTCACGAGCACATGAGTGACTGTGCGCAGGGCGTCCCGATCCAATAGGGGGCGCAATTGGCGAACCAGGCGAACCTGGTAAAATGCCTTCCTGGCCACGGCTGTCACTTGATCTTCCATGGACAGCTGGGGATCCAGGAGGACACCCAAATTGCGCACCCCATCCACAGGGGCAAGATGTTCGCCCCCTATGGCCAGCGATGGAGTGAGCTGGTTGAATCGGGCAGCCGGAAACCACAGCCACTCGGTCTTGGTCGGGTTGAGCCTAAGTCCGTTACTTCCCATCCAGATCCGCATGGCTTCCAGGCACTGGCACATCACCGCTACGGCATCGTTGGGGTGGTTTGGGGTAGATATATACAACTGAGTGTCATCAGCGTATAGATGGTATTCTACCCCAAAACCACGGATGATCTCACCCAGCGGCTTCATGTATGTGTTAAACAGGAGAGGCGAGAGGACCGACCCCTGAGGCACCCCACAAGTGAGTGGTCTCGAGGTCGACCTCTGCCCCCTGTCAACACAAATTGCGATCGGCCAGAGAGGTAGGAGGAGAACCACCGTAAAACGGCGCCTCCCACTCCCAACCCCCCCAGCCGATGCAATAGGATACCATGGTCGATGGTATCGAAAGCCGCCGAGAGGTCTAATAGGACCAAGATGGAGGAACAACCCCCATCTCTGGCCCTCCAGAGATCATCAACCAACGCGACCAATGCCGTCTCGGTGCTGTGCCCGGGCCGAAAGCCGGACTGGCGCGGATCTAGATAGTCAACTTCCTCCAGGTGATGGGGAAACTGTTGTGCCACCACACTCTCAACAACCTTCGCCAAAAAGGGAAGGTTGGAGACTGGACGGTAGTTGTTTAAAAGAGCTGGATCCAAAGAGGGCTTCTTAAGGAGGGGCCTCACCATCGCTTCTTTTAGGGAAGCAGGCAAGGCACCCTCACTTAAGGATGCGTTGACAACCTCTTGGAGCCAGCCTCGTGTCACCTCCCAGGATGCCAGTACAAGCCAGGAGGGGCATGGGTCCAATAAACATGTGGTGGCTTAAGATTCTATCTTGAACTAAAGTGAAGGAATACTGGTCTGAACCCTTCAAAACTTTGTATGGTAATAGTTGAGATCTGTTGAGGAACAGAACTGAAAGAAACGCTATAACTATTGGTGTCCAGAAAACAAATGATGAAAATAACGAATAAATGGTGTGAGAATGCAGAAAAATGACATGACTGCAGATGTAGATGGTGCAACTGCAGGATTTGAAAATTCATGTCTTTATGTTACTTTATGTTATTAATTCCCTACTGGCCAGATTGTGATCAGTTTTTTCAAACAACATTAATCCAAACCATATTTGTACTAATATTCCCATCTCTCAGAATACTAGAATTTGATAAGATGGCTTGTTTGAATCGGTGCCAATATTTCTTATCCTGGTGCTCTCCAGAGGGCCTGGAGAACTCTGACTTGCTAGCTGGAAATTCTGGAATCCTGGATACTTCTGAAGTTTGAGGAGGGCATCCTTTTTCTTTTCAACATTGTCTTGATTACTTTCCTTTAATACATTTGGCACAGTGCCGTGGGCCAGAAGTTGAATGGGATAAATGTGTTCATCAGCACATGAGCTCTATCTAGATTGTTGTCCATTCTTTTCTTTTTCAATTTCCTAGCATATTTTGATCGCTTGTGAACTCCTTGGAACTAACTGCTACTGATATAGTGAGGAAATTGAAACTTTTAATATTAGAATACCAGGCAGGAAAGTTCAGCTGTGATTATTATGCTAATGATCAAGTAAACTTTTACTACTCCCAAGTGAGTTTCTAGTATTTTTAGTACCCATCACTTACAACCCTCAGAAACTATGCTGAATCTCTGGCTGGTTTCTCATGCAGAGTTTTGCTATTGTCAAGATTCCTTTTCCTCCACAATGTAGAAATTTGGATTAGTTGTCTTCTTTTCTTCCTATGTATTATGTGATAGCTCAGGGATTCAAGAGTGGGTGCTACTAGCCAAAATATTGAAGAGGCTAAGGCACTGCATGAAGTAAGAGCTATAATTGGTCATGCCACATACATGAGTGTCAGTACAGCAGTGATGGGTTTCAAAATTTTTTAGAACCTACCCTCTATTTTGTGGGCGTGGCTTGGCAGTCATGTGACAGGGTGGGAGTGGCCAACTTGTAAAATGTGGTGAAACTCATTTAACAATGCTCTTGCTTAGCAACCAAAATTTTGGCTTCAGTTGTGATGATAAATTCTTTCTTTCTTTCTTTCTTTCTTTCTTTCTTTCTTTCTTTCTTTCTTTCTTTCTTTCTTTCTTTCTTTCTTTCTTTCTTTCTTTCTTTCTTTCTTTCTTTCTTTCTTTCTTCCTTCCTTCCTTTCCTTTCCTTTCCTTTCCTTTCCTTTCCTTTCCTTTCTTACTTTCTGCTTTCCTTTCCTAACCTTCCCATTGGGTTACTGGCAGCGGCAGGCCAGACTTACTTCTGGGTCCGCCGGTGGAACCCCCTCTCACCGGCTCTCTAAATTTCACCATCCGGCTCTTGTGAGTAGGTGCGAGCCTGCAGAAACCCACCGCTGCAGTACAGGGAGGAAATGGCTAGTCATTTGCAGTAGCAACAACAATAATGGCATGTTTGCAGCTTATGAATATGTGTAATGAATGTAGCAATAAGTTTGCAAGTGGATTCTCCATATCTGCAAAATAAATGCTTGCATAAATATGCACAATTGTTTAATTATTGTTTGTTGATGAATTTTGATACTGGTACCTTACTGATTATTTCATTAACAGCTAAGATAATAAAACAACAGAGAAATATTAAATCAGTTCATATTTCTGATCAGCATGTATGGGTTCTTTAAGTAACTGAGAAAAATCAAGAATGAAAAATTGTTCTAACATTAAATTATATCCTGTTGTTTGCTGTTACCTAGGATTCTATGGCATTATTAAAAACCAAACTTCAAATAAATAGGAAGGAAAATAAATGTTGCGGATGATGAAGAAGAAACCAAGACAATATTTCTGAGATATAATTCTAGGCTTTGAATACACACTTATAAGCTTTGAACATGTTTGTTCTTGCATATCAAAATTAGAATCTGCCAGTATAAACCAGCAACAAGCTGCTGGTGCTCTTTTATTCAAAACCAGTAAACTACAGTTGGAACAAAGTTTAGTTTATTCCATTCACACACTCACACACATACAAACACATATATATATATATGCTGGTCTTGTTGTGTTCAGGTCTTTTCCCATGTAAGATTGAGATTGTCTTGGCAACATTTCGGCGAGGTCCCACTCTCCATCTTCAGGCTGGACTTTTTGGCTTCGTGCTTGTGCAAGTAAAGCGTGGTCAGAGCTGCCGTCTTTCTATAAATCTTGATGGGGTGAGTGTGGAGTGCTGGCTTTGTTGCTGTAAGTGGGTAGATTGGCTGTGTAATTGCATCATGATTGGTAGATGGAGTTGATGTTTGTAGATTGGTTGGCTGTTTCGTATCATCCTGTGTGGCTGAGGTGCTGGCTGTGTGTCTGTTGTTCTTTTGTGTTGTAATGACCTGGGTGGTGGGTGGGGCTCATTTGTTGATTGGGGCTTGTTTCCACACATATATACATACATACATACATACATACATACATACATACATACATACATACATACATATTTGTGTGTGTGTGTTACGTTTTTGAGCTGATCAATAAATTTATTGATCAGCTCAAAAACGTAACACATGTATATGTATATGTATATGTATATGTAGTGTGTGTGTGTGTGTGTGATTTGCAGTCCCAGTTTACCAGCAAATTAGAAGTAAAAGTCCAATCACAAAAGAAATTTGTGCCAACCAAATGGATGAAGAGTGAATAGCAGTAACTATAAAATGGGTTTGGAAATTTTTAATCCTAGCAGGTAAGAAGCAGGTGAAAAGGTAGACCTCGGGAATGGAGGTGGAGGGAGAAAGCATAAGTATGTAAATCTTACAGCTAGAACACCAAGCCATGATGTAGGTTGATGCATGTCACGATAGCCTTGAAAATGGATAATGGGAGGAAATTGTTAAAAGATTTGAAATTCTGGTAATTTCACTAGTGCTATGACAGCATTATTTAGAGTTGGAAGGGACCTTGGAGGTCTTCTAATCCAGCCCCCTGCTCAAGCAAGAGAGTCTATGCCATCTCAGTCAAACAATTGTCTAGACTCTTCTTAAAAACCTCCAGTGATGTAGCACTCACAACCTCTGAAGGCAAGCTATTCCACTGGTTGTCCTCACTGCTAGGAAGTTTCTCCTTAATTCCAGGTTGTTTCTCTCTTTGATTAGTTTCCAACCATTGTTTCTTGTCCCGCCTTCTGGTGCTTTGGAGAATAATTTGATCCCCTCTTCTTTGTGGCAGCTCCTCAAATACTGGAATACTGTTCTTCAGGGGCATCCAATTTCTGGAGGTGGTGCTCATCTTTGTTTTTTAGCATAGCCAGTTTTGTCTGAAAATACTTTCATGGTCATGTGGCCAGCATGACTATATGTCAAGGCATGCAGAATGCTATTATTTTCTCACCAAAGAGGAACCTATTTATCTACTCCCATTTGCATGCTTTCAAATTGGGTGGGCAGGAGCTGGGGCAAGTAACAGGAACTCACCTTGTCATCTGACATTTGTGCCTCCAACCCATGCTGTCAAGCTTGGCAACTTTAATGACTGACCATCACATCCCTTATAACATGTTTAGTTATAAATAAATTCTAATGAACTGATTTATATTTATGAATATCATATTGCTGGCTATATCCTATTTATTTCAGTGTGTTAAGCAAATTTTTGCATCTCAATGAAATTTAAGAGACCTAACAGAGTTTAATTTTGACTTAATGGGCTTCATTTGTTTGTGATAGCAGCAATTATTGTGCAAAGGAGATAAAACCTGTAGTTGCAAGGAAATAAAAGGCAGTAAAACCCCATTCACTCTTTAGTACATCTAATAAAAAGGGAGGTGAATGAAAAGGGAGAGAAGGTCTTTTGAAGGACAAATAGTATGGAATAATGGCCTTGTTTCTAGACCAAATTATCAAGTGGTAGTCAAGAGCTGGTGTTACTTTAGATATTGCTGAACTGGAACTCCCAAGAGTCCTTGTCAGATTAATAACGTTTGCAAAGGTGCTTTTTCAAGAAGCAACTGGACTTTGTGGATTGTTATTTTTTAAAGACATTTTGCTTCTCATCCAAGAAGCTTCTTCAACTCTGACTGGATGGTGGGGAATGGAAGGATTTATACTCCTTGCAGACAGCTGGTCATTTGCATTCTTTTTAGACAGTCATTGGGGGCACTTGGGGAGCTCAAACTCAACCCGTCCAAGACCGAGTGGCTGTGGTTTCCGGCGCCCCGGTTCAACCAGTTGATTCCATCACTGGCCATTGGGGGCGAACATCTGGCCCCCATGGATCGGGCACGCAACCTAGGTGTCCTCCTGGATACCCGGCTGTCTATGCAAGATCACGTGACAGCCGTGGCCAGGGGGGCTTTCCACCAGGTACGCCTGGTGCGGCAGTTGCGTCCCTTATTGGACCGGGACGCCCTCCGCACAGTCACTCACGCGCTTGTGACATCCCGGCTGGACTACTGTGATGCTCTCTACATGGGGCTCCCCTTGGCGTGCACCCAAAGGCTGCAGCTGGTCCAGAATGCAGCCGCGCGGGCGATCTTGGGAACGTCTAGATATTCCCATGTAACACTGCTCCTGCGCGAGCTGCACTGGTTACCTGTGGTCTTTCGGGTGCGCTTCAAGGTGTTGATCACCATCTTTAAAGCGCTCCATGGCACGGGACCAAGCTACCTGCGAGACCGCATCCTACCTCATACATCCCTGCGGCCGATTCGCTCCCACAGAGAGGGACTTCTCCGGGTGCCATCCACTAGGCAATGCCAGCGGGCGACGCCCAGGGGAAGGGCCTTCTCTGTGGTGGGCCCAACCCTCTGGAACGACCTACCCCCCGACCTCAGAACAACCACCTCCGCACCTTCCGCCAGAAATTAAAGACACTCCTGTTCCATCAGGCCGGTTTGGCCTAAGTTATTTACCTAGTCTGCAGTCTGTATTATAAATTGTTTTAATTGGGTTTGTAAGGGATTATGTCTTAACTATTTAAATTTTAGCACAGGGATAAACTATTTAATTCAATTTTAATTATTTATACTTTGTATTTGTGTTGTTTTAAATTTCCTGTGCACCGCCCCGGGTCCCTTCGGGGAGAGGGTGCGGTTATATAAATTTTATAAATAAATAAATAAATAAATAAATAAATAAATAAATAAATAAATAAATAAATAAATAAATAAATAAATAAATAAATAAATAAGCTATGTTATTCAGGGTCAACTGAGTAGTGCAAATGGGTGTGTAGCCTTCTTAGAATTTTTGAAAGCGCTGTGTGGTACAGTGGAGATATCTGGTTGAACAGCCCTCTGTTAAGAGAGGGTTGTTCAATTTTGACATTCATGGCCTCTTTCTGACCCCTATTTCAAACCAGTGGTCTTCTCTGTCCAAAATGTAGAATTTGCTGTCTCCAAAAGAGTGGGCTTTGTCTTTTAAATGCAGATGGACTGCCAAATCTTGTCTTGATGAATTTGTTTTCTTATGCTGTGCCATGCATTTATGAAGTGGTTATTTCCCCAATGTACAGATCTGCACAGGCCTCACTGCATTGTATTGTATATACCGCATTGCTCAGTTTGTGTTCTGGTGTTTTCTTCTTGGAATGGACAAGCTTCGGCCTTAGTGTATTCTTGGGTTTAAAGTGTGCACATATGTTGCATTGGCTGAAGATCCTCCTGAAATAGTAAACCTCCAGGTGGCCTCAATGACTCGCTAAAAGAATGCAAATGACCAGCTGTCTGCAAGGAGTATAAATCTTCCATTCCCCACCATCCAGTCAGAGTTGAAGAAGCTTCTTGGATGAGAAGTGAAACATCTTCAAAGAAAAACCAGAAAGTCCAGTTGCCTCTTGAAAAAAAAGCACATTTTACAACCTTGACCCAGGTATCTGAGAATCTTTGTACATGATTGGTAACTTTGTGGGCATGTTCATGGCAAGGTGAAAGCCTGTGCTGAGCTTGTCTGAGCCTTCTATGTACTCTATGGTCAGTACCTACCTATAGTTGCTGGGAGACACCAGGGTTGTAGGTTAGGACCTAAGGATGGAATTCATTCCAGAAGACAGGAGTAGTCCACTGTTTCTGTACTATTGCGGATTGGCCCCTCTGGGTTCAGACGTGGTGCTTCACAGTTTAAGTGTCTTAGAAGGTTTCATGTGAGTGAGAACAGGAGGATACAGTGGGATGACATAAGCAGGAACATAAGACGGTCTTGTCAGTTTAAAAGGAAAGATGTTAGCTGCTCCTTTGCAGATTTTTGGTTGTGATGGGAATCGTGCATCACTGTCAGCTAAGTGGCAGGATGCTTAATGGGCCAGAGTGATAAACTCAGCGCATCTATTGTGCTAGATGATAAAGTGCATTGTGGGCCTTTTCTCTCTAAGCAATGGCCAAGGGATTTACATGCCTGACTCCCATTAGCACTAATAGTAGCTTTCACACATAAATCCCACAATACATCGATTGCTATGTAAGATTTCCACTCTCCAATGCTGGATAAAGATAAATGTATTCCCTGCATACTTAGGCAGAGATGTGCTTTTCAGTTTGGTCCTACAGGAAGGCACTTTGCATTAAATATTTACAATCAGGGTTTTATTCTGCTCTAAAAGTCCACTTAACTGCTCATACTGCTTTGAAACAAAACCCCGAACATCAAAAGTTGGTGCAACTGATCTATATGTAGGTCATAAAGTAGTTTTCTTACAATTGGCACATGGAATCCCTTGAAGGAAAGTATTGCAAATTGTAATGGTCTGAACCTTCCACAGATTGGAGTGCAGTCATAGGGAAATGTACAATAAACTGTTTTTTGTTTACATTTTTAAAAAATGAATTAATTGAATTGATAAGGTATCAAGATAGCTGTACGGTAGAATAAGGGTCATTAATTGTTTCCAATTTGGAGTGAGGTAACATCCATGGCAATCATTTAATGCTACGAAACTGTGTCTTCTGCAGCTCAACAAATCATCTGTTATTTGGGGGGGGAAATGGTTTCAGTGAGTGAAACTTGCATGTTCCCATCAGAAATCATGGAATTTTTGTCCTTTTCATTTCATAGGGGTAGCATGGCTGTCCTGTGCTGATTTGTGTGCAAAACATTTTGTTGCCTGAAGAGAAAGACAAGTTGCCATTGGCCACAAAAGCTGACTGGACACTTATTAAATCAATGTCTGCTAGTGTGCCTAAGAACATCAGACAAGCCTGAGAAGGGGTGGAGAGGGATGACAAATGCAGCCCTATTTATTACCCACTCCTCAGCATCTCTTGCGGGTAGTGGCAGTGGTGAAATTCATTATTTTTTTTTACTACCGGTTCTGTGGGCGTGGCTAGGTCAGGGGAAGGCTACTGTACGCTCCTAAGTGGTGCTGATTGAAAAGAATATGTATAACTCAGGGTTGAACAGTGGAGCCCTTAGTGCTGTCTGAGGTTGGTTGTTTTCTTGCAGATGTTTCATTACCAAACTAAGTAACATAATCCAAGAACAGGTAAGATTTGCTCTTATTTTTTTATGCTAGTGACTTGTCCTGTCAATGTTACTGGGAGTGATCTTGGTGGCTCTTTGATTGGGCTGTTGTTTACTGTTAGCTTAACATGTTTGTCTTAGTTAGTAGTTTCTTGATTGGAGTATTGTTGGCCTAATGTTAATCTTGGTGTTAATAGCTGCTCATTTAGATATCAAGGGCTGGTTAGAAGGTGCTTAGGTTTTTTTGTTTGGTTGTGGCTTTTTGATTGAGCTCTAAATGGGTAAAGTGGAATATTCCAGGAAGTGGAGGCCAATTTTATCTGTTTTCTTATTTTGAAAATGTATAGGTTGACCCTATTAGTAGCAGGGATTGCGTTCTAGTGATAGCCGATGAAACCACAGATAACAAGACATTGAGCCTATAGAAATTGGAAGATTAGATTATGAAACCCTAGAAAAAGACCAAAAAAAGTTCACCAAAATATAAGGCAGAAATAAGGAAACTTATTAAAAGAAGAAACATTACAAAATGAAAATGAGCAAGCAGAAGAGAACCCATCTTCCTCCTAGCCATGGAAGGTGATGGTTTTGTGGTTTGCTGATTCCACAGATGAGGTGGATGCAGCTACATTTAAAAGGCAGCTAATCTCACTCTTCAGAACCTGGTCAGTGTCTTTATAAGGTTACAAAGGAGGCATGAGGCTGTATTCCATCAGGAACTCAAGTGCACACTCTTTGCCTGCCCTGCCTGCAGAGTTTCACAGACACTCTTCACTTACGCTTCTCTGTCATAGCGTAACACTTGGCATGAATGTTTGCTACTTTCCTCAACAAAACTCCCTGCTCTGCTCTTACTCATTTTCACTTCATGAAAGACAACCACATAAGGACATAAACCCTGCAGGTTGCTGGGAAATCAGGCTACAGGCCAAATGTATATTCTGCAGAAGTGCAAAATAGTGAACAAATCAAAACCTTGCAAAAAAAAACAAAACCCAGTGGATTGGTGAAATTGTTTATCACAGCTGATGGTAAATATCCATGGTCTATATTTCTCAACTACAGATGGATAAAATCCTAGATAATGAAAGATGGTGGCATCCACCCATATATGCTACCTTTTCCCTTAATACATCCAGACAGCTTGCAAAAGTGCAGTAAATATAATCACAAACATGACTGAATAAGCACCAAACAAATTAAATCATTAAATGACCCAGGTGGAAAAAATTGCTTTAGCCTTCCTAAGCTATAATAAAAAAAGAAATCATGCTTTCAATACCAATGATAATTTGTTCCAAATTTTGAATCTTTCCCAAGGATGGGGGACATAATTAGTTGGTGTTAAATATATCAGCAGTGGGGAACTGGTGTTGTCTCACTGATGACCCAAAAGTGGGATGGGTTATATGGAAGTAGGTGGCTGCCTAAGTAGCTTAGCCTAAGCCAATATATTTACAAATAAATTGCAACATAGGGGAAAGACTTTTATGTTTTTTCCCCCCTGAACTTTCTCTTCATTGTTTCTCCTGCATATCGTAAAGCTAGAAAGGAGAGCCCATAAGAGTCCCATCTTTCTTATATGTTAGTTGGGCTATTTATGGACAAAGGTGCTGAGATATTTGAGAAAAACCCCTGATGGGTCAGTCGTGCAAAGGAGGGACACAGAATGAAGTAGCAAGGGGCTGATAATGTGCAAAATAGTGTATGTATGGAACATATGGCAGTCTTCCTTATCGGTTAGGCATTATGCCGGCAGATGCCTTGTGCAGGAGAGTCCAAGTGTTATGAGCCATATTTCAGAATCTGACTTTGATGTTGAATGTTATGATTTTGCTCCAGATGAGCCTGTGCTTCAGGATTCTCATCCTCAGGAATCAGTAAGCTAGGATTCCATTGAGGCTGATCAGCCACAGGCATCTCTATTTCAGCTGGAGTAGTCATGATAAGGCACAACCTTCCAAGCTGCAGGTCTGGTTGCATAGAGAGGGAAGCAGAGCAATGTCCCTCAGTGAGGCTTTTTGCTAGGCAAAAGGCAAACATTGAATAATTGTAGTCAGCTGTCTGCAGACAGCAGACAGCTTTAGGTTTTGATGGCAGTCTTTGTTGAAAACAACAGTTGAAATCCTAGTTTGTAACTTTTGGATTGGCTAACTACCAGATTTTGCTTTCTTTGACTCTTGGAACGTAATTGGACTGCACTATTTATTCTTGGACTGTAATCAGTATTCTTCAGGCAAGCATTCTCTGGTAGGCATTTGAATTCCTACCTGCTGTTATCTGCATCAACTTTTGGGTAGTGTCTGTCTGTCTATCTGAAACCTTGAAATGGGGAACACCAAGTTTGGTCTCTACTGCAGCCCAAATCCAAAAGGGTCCTAGATGAGAATGGCTAGAGTGGAGAGGCCATGTTCACAGGAACTTAACAAGGCCAATCAGAACTGAACAACACCTCCTTAATTATATTATCCACCAAAATAATCGTGTTCATTAGCAAGATTAGTATTAGCAGAATATGACAGAAAATCCAACCAGGGCAACGAAGGACAAATTTAAGTTTCATTTAGGGTAGGCCATAAATGAGAAAAAGGCCAACAGCAACTGGTTCTCACTGGTTTGGGTGAACCAGTACTTGGACGGCCCCATTGGCCCTGCTCACCCTCTCCCGTCCCTCCCAGGAGTCTGCATGTGGACCGTTTTGGATGCCAGGTAGGTGCAGGGGCTGTGCAGAGGATCTGGGAGAGAGAAAAAATCAGGCCTTCCGGAAGTCTGAAAACAGACCTGTTTCCGGCTTCTGGAGCCCGGAGAAGGCTGTTTTTGCCCTGCTGGAGGCTCCGGAAAGCCTCTGAAGCCTCAGGGGAAAAAAGCAGGCCTACTCGAAGTACCAGAAATCTGGAAATGGTCCTGTTTCGGGTTCTAGAGGGCCTTCAGACCCGGGAGGCCATTTTCGCCCTCCCGGATACTTGGGAAAAACCTCTGGAGTCTTGGGAGGGTGAAAACGCCCTCCCTGCCCGCTATGGTGCAGGAAGCCACCCAGCGACCCAGCAGAGAATCAGTTGCTAACGTTTTAGAATCCCACCACTGATCATAAGGATATTTCACAGGATATCTTCATGCTCCTATTAGAGACAGCTGAGCATAAAAGCAACACCATGAAGACATATCAGAAAATGGGCTGCCAGATAAAGAGACATACCATTCAGGTTGTGAAACTTCAAACTGCTATGAATGTTGTGGGAAGGTGGAACAATCATTTTTTCCCTAGGTCAGGCTTCACTCTATTTAGATTGTATTTGTCCTGTTTTGTAAGATATTAAGAAAACATGAACTGAAGTAGCATTGACTTTTCTGAAGTAGAAATAAAATATGCATTAAGAAAAGAAGCGATTGTTCTGTACTCTTTTAAAATAGTAAACATTGCATTTGGGAACTATTTGAAACAACAGCAGTTCTTGAACTCATCAGTACTTTGGAGATTTGGGCTCTTGCATTGCTTCGGATAAAAGAACCCCTTCCCCACATCCCTACCCTGCAAATAGCAGGGTTTTGGAGTTCTGAAGACATAGCATACAAATGTTTCAGTGTTGATTCCCAAGAGGAATTTGGAGGTTGTTATTTAAATTAATGGTTTTGAGATGGTTATGTAAAACAGCACTTGAATTTTGGTCTGATGAATAATTCAGAGGACTCAAAGGGTATTTTATTTTGATTTTCTTCTAGTTTCCCAGTAGTTTCCAAAATCAGGAAATTGTTGAGCAACCAAATACCATTAAGCCTTTCATATCCATGGGATTCTGAAGTCCAATTTTTAAACAGCAATGTAAATTTTGAAAAATTGCATCATCCATATGGTTGCATTGGTTGTGTGGAATTAAGTCCTATGCAAAGAAGAATACATGAGAAAAAAACAATAGTTAAAATCAAGAGTTTTCCAACATTTGATGGCCTTTTAAAACAGTTTTAAGTTTCATCTGGCCTAATAATTATATCAATTATTTAAATGTCATTTTTCCTAAATTTAACTTTAAATTCAGTATTAATTAACCATTTTGGATGCTAAGTTCTTTCCTCTTTGCTGATTAATTTCTTCTAAAGGCAGGAAGTGAAAAACCATTTTGTGTTTATTAGTGTTAAAATAATTCCAACTTCAATTGCTGGCAAAATGAGCAGGCAAGCACTCTTGATTGCTCTGCATATAAGCACAGCTGGAACACCTAACAAATTAACATCTCCCCCCATTACTATTAGCCAAATGCAATTAAAATAACTTCCATTGAATACTTTTGTGAAAAATGTGCAAAAGTCATTTAAGAAAATAATTTTGGATTTCTATGTAATTTTGTTTTAACCTTACTTTTGATATCAACTTTGCTTTTGTTTTTCTAATGTTCTTTAAACAAGTTTCTTTCCAAAAGACTGAGAAATTCTATGGAAGCTCAGAAAACAATGTATCCTTTATCTTTAGTGAAAAGGGAAGATCGCATATAAGAAAACATCATTCTACATAGTGACTGGGTTTGTAGATGTTGCTGCGCCATATTTTGTTTTATGATTTGTTAATTAAGCTAGGATTGGTTAGATTTACACAACACAGCAAACCATAAACCGTAGTTTACAAACCAAAATGGATGGATATATACAACTAGCCAAGCCAAACCTAAAAAACCTGCAATTTGTTAAGTAAAGTTTGTTAATTACTCACTTTTACCTCTTAATCTATGACATTTTCTTCCATGTTCCTTCAGTAACCAAATTAGTTTTTAAAAATTAAAATTATAAACCTATTTAGTGTCTTGTTTACCTGTAGAATAGTTCAGAATACTGCAATAGATATCACAAGGGGAAGGTTCTTGCATTCTGTTCTTCATTCTTAATACTGGTTTCCTTATATGGGAACCTTTCAAAAATATATATCGTACAATTGTTCCTTTGAAGTTTTCTGAAATGATATGGCGCAGGCAGGGGTATACAGGGCAAACCGTGATATCAAAATGATGACTTGAACACAATGAGAAAACTATGTGAATGTTGTAACTATGTTATCTGTGTTGGGATGCAAGACACATGTATGTCAGTCATAGCATCTGTGTTATTCCATCATCCTAGACATGTTATTTGGCCTTCCTTGCCCTTCCCCATATATGCTTGTGGATGCAGGGTAGCTAGAAATTCTTGATTTTCTTGAATGTAATTTTCAGACATTCTTGTTGAAAACAGTTTATTTTCCCAACCATCCTATGTTATATTAGAGTGAATATATTAGAGTGAATCTTGAAAAGACTGCATTTAAAATGAATAAAATAGCACAGCCCACACATTTTTGATGCAGACAACAGAACTGAATTTTCCACTCTTTCACAAATGGGAATAATAAATCTATATTCAGGAAGATCTGGCTTTATAATTTTTTTTCATTGGAATTAGAAATAGCAAGATTTTCTTGTCTTGTCAGGGTCATGTGTAACAGTTAAATGTGATCAAAAATTCAGAGTAAAAGGGGAAAGGAAGCAAGATTATATGGCCAACCACTCCACTATTCAATATTTAATGAGTGTAGGATTTGCTGTCTTCACAAACACATTTATAACTCAGACATGTCAATATATTTAAAGGTCAAGTAGGATTCTTTGCATGACTTGTAATTATAGTCTTCAAAATGGAGGGATTGTGATTCCTGGTGAGCTCATCCCATAAGCTTCAAACTGAAGTGCAGCTCATGGCAGAATTCATCTGAAGGAGGAGGGGACCTGTCCAGAAGAACATGCCAGGTGAAATTTCTGATAGCTAGCAATTTTAATGGCAAACAACAACTTTAGGCAAAAAGAATAACTGATCCTTTTTTCTTCTCCATCACATTTCTCCCGAGGTTGTTTACACGGCAATGCCTTTCCAGTATTCCTTCTGAAGCTGCAATTAAAAATACAGTTATTAGTGATTAGCCTCTTTAATAGAATAATATCTATCTATCTATCTATCTATCTATCTATCTATCTATCTATCTATCTATCTATCTATCTATCTATCTATCTATCTATCTATCTATCTATCTATCTATCTATCTGGCTGTGAGTATGTATATGTGTGTGTGCATGTTCCAGCATAACTCTGGAATGTCTCGAGCAATTTCAAACTTGGTACACAGATGATTTACTCTTTGGAAAAATGTATTATTACCCCTAAAACCTCTTGGAGTGTGTGTTCTGTTAAGATACAGCCTGCTGTGCCTTAAAATGGCTTCTACTGTGCAGTGCAGTGGAGTTGCCATGGTACCAGCTTCACAGTACTCCACAAGGGGACTCCCTCTGGTAAGGGGGGAAATCCAACATTAAAAATTACGTTTGGTTCAGACATTTCCCCCCTATAAATAAATACCCCGGCAACAACGGCTTATCAGCTAGTTACTCACAAATAAGCAGAGAACGGGACTGTTTTCATTGTCTGGAATTGACTCTGTACTTTACAATAGTGGTACAGTATCATCATCTTCTACTTCCAGCATTGACAATTTCTTCCTTGGGTAAATATGTAGACTTCCTTGTCTCTGTGGACATAGAGTCTGTCATTCTATATGGGCTGGGAAATGTACAGTAAGAAAGGGGACACAGGAGTTCCATAATAAAATACTCACTACATTTCACATTTGTGTGTGTGTGTGTGCATGCGTGTGTGTGTGTTTGATTATAAGTGTTCCATGCTTAGTAATCATTGGACTGTTCTTGAAATTCCTTTCTTTTGCTTTGTTCTGAAAATGTCTTTGGGAGGCAGGCACACACATATATATTCAACCTTCAAGAGAAAATGTTATCTACTGTTCCCATTATAGACCCAATAGGTTATTGCTGCATGAAATGGGAGAATTGATTGAAAGGAGATTGGATTAAGCCATCTCTTAGAATGATATCTTTGGATTGAGCTGATGCCCCAGGTGCATCTGCTCCTGCTCAAAGAACTGTTGAAAATGAGCAAGATGTGATGGACAAGTATGGATATACAGACCTGGGAAAAACAGTAAATATAAGCACTAGTAATTTAAACTGGACTCTGCCTCAAACAGGGAGGCAGTGAAGAGATCTACGGTATACTAAAAGATGAAAATAATTAACACCAACAAAATAACCAACATGTATTTTGTTTAAATGTTTGGAAGTGAATTAGAGGATGAAGTACTGTAATTTGGAAACCAATCAATGATCCTTGGCAAATTTCCTGACCAGTCTTTTTCTCTAGCTGGGCTTCTATTTTCAGTTGGTAGAATTATGTGCCACAGGAGAACTAAATTTCCATTCACAGATTGATAGATAAATGTTCCTGTTTTAAGTCCCATAACAAAACTATAGGAAGACTTGTGTTAGATATGAGAAGGCCAATGGGATCTGAAGAAAGATTTGTCTTGTGAATAAACAAAAGTGATTATTATGGACAAGTTTCTTGCTTGTATTTTTTTAAAGATTCTGTTTATTTAAAACAACTGCAATCATATACAGAAAGCTGGGATGTTGCAAACTAAAATATCAGTCCCTGGCATTCACTTTTATTTTCAAGTGTAGCTCTGGGTTACATGTTCATTAAAAAAAAAAAATGACAGCTCAATGCTGCCCTGAGATCTGTTTGTAAAGATGCTCATTTACTCTAAAAAAAAGGGGGTGGGGTGGGGGACAAAGATATTCCAGGTGTGATGGGATCCTGGGAATGGATTAGATAGGATCTTGAGAGATTCTGCCTTGAGAGATTGCCTTTTTTTTTCTTTGTGTGTAAGGCACATTTTAGAATAGGAATGAGAAACCCCTGGTTCTTCAGATTTAGCTGAACTAAACTCTGTGTTGTCCTGTGTTGATAATGTTATCTGGGCTTCTGGAAAATTATAGATCTGTTAGATTTGGAAGGGGGCAGGTTACTTTTTATCCCTGCATACTGATGAATCAATATTTAAAAAAGATAGACCATAGTACAGAGGGACTGTGTAACAGAATGAAAGGCCTGGGGATAAGGGTATGGTCTTGGAGAACAGCTGCCTTATTTCCGAGAGTCTTCTTAGGAGACCAAATGAGATAGGACCATGAAAGACATAAGAAATGGATTTGTTGATGGAATTGTTTTGTGAAATATAGTCCTGAAGAAACTTGACAAAGTTGGTTTTATACTTAGCATCTAGGAGAAATCTGATGAAAACCTTTGTCGGGGTGTTTTTTAAAAAAAGATTTAGTTTAACAAAAGCCATACTGTTTGCTGAAATCCAGCCAAGCAAACACACCAGGAGAATTGATGACAAAACAGTGGATGAATAGAAGCCACTTGGAATCACACAGTTCCTTTGGGAATGGCCTATCTGACATACACATTGCAATTGAGAAGGCCTCTTTTTAGTGTCTATGTACCTGGTCTCCTGAGGTATGACTGGTGCCGACTTAATGAACCTTTGAATGCCAGATAAAAATGTTTCTTTCACCTACAATTTTTAGTTGCTTAACCTGTCCCTGTCAGGCTCTCTCTCTCCCCCCCCCCCTCTCTCTATTTATTCTCTAGTAACAGACTTTCTCAGCTTCTGTATCTGTTCAGCCAGCAGATTTCCAGAACAACCTGTGATAATTAAATCTAGGGTTTTTTTTGCCATATTAGCAGAAGCCTACAGAAAGATACAATATAAAGATACTGTCTCTGCACAAGAAAGCTAGGGAAAATTCCTTTCTAAGTTTGTGTTGCAAGGCAAAAAAACCCCAAGACCTAAACATAAATTGCTTCAAGATGCCAAGGAGAGAGGCTGGCTGGCTTTTCCCAATCTAAAATTATATTTTGAGGCATGTTATTTACTTTGGATAAAGGATTGGATGGCTTTAAAAAAAATGAAAGGCTACTGGAGTTAGAAGGTCATGAATTGAGATTTGGGTGGCACAGTTACTTATGGTATGAGAAATTAGAACTGAATGCAATAACTATTTTGTAAGATATCATACTGAAAGTTTGGAACAAATGTAAAATAAAGTTGTTTCCTAAACTGCCTCTTTTAGAAGAAAAGGGATTGTTAAACAACCGTGGTGGACATATGTTGATTTGTTTATTTATGATGATTGGGATAAGGCTTACAGCAAGAGAAGAATTTGTAAGGTATGGTTACAATTGTCATTGGTTTGCGAATATGCAACCATCAGAAAGATTTAAACTGGCTAAAATGTGTTTGCAGGTTAAAAAATGGAGTTTGAAAAAATATGTACTAATGATGAGCATCTTATTGCAAAAGTATATAAATATTCTTGAAGCAGTGGTGGGTTCTGCATCCCGTTCCAACTTGTACGGTTGGAATGGGCCCAGTGGCGTCCACATGGACACACGCAACGTGCATGTGTCTTACCATCTAGCGACATCTCCGTGAGTCTCTGCGACACTCCAGCTGCTCGGCAGAGCATTGTGCAGGCGCTGTACGCGCATAAGCGGCGAAGACTTTAAAGAAAGGTAAGGAGCGTGGGCGGGCGGGCGGGTGGGCCCTCAGGAGCACTGTATTGGAACAGTGAGCAGGCTTTGGTACACCCGTACCGGAGTGTACTGCCTGCAACCCACCACTGTCTTAAAGTTTAAACTTGAAGATGAATATGTGAAAGATGGTATAGTTAAATGGAGTAAACATTGTGGTCATGATACTATGTTTGATCAGTGGGAACATATGTGGACACAAGGTTTGAAATTAACATTGAATTACCGCATTTTTCGGAGTATAAGACACACCTTTTTTCCTCTAAAAAGAGGCTGAAAATCTGGGTGCATCTTATACATCGAATACAGCATTTTTTGCCTCCTGGAACCCCATCCCCTTCACCAAACTGGCTGTGCCTAGCCTTATGGATGCTTCCAGAAAGCTCTTGGGGACTGGGGAGGGCAAAAATAAGCCTAAAATGGGCCATTTCTTGCCCCCCAGCCCCCAGCAGCACTCTGTAAGCCTCCATAGGGATATGCATGCAATTTATTTAACACAAAATGGCCTGTTTTTGCGATAAATGGGCTCTTTTTCCACCATCCCCCGGAGCACTCTGCAAGCCCCCCCAAGGCTAGTTATGCTTTTTATTTGAAAAAAAGGCCCCATTTTATCCCTCTCTATCCCTCTATCTACCTACCTACTTTTTTTTTGTAATTTGCCTCTTCAAAACCTTGGTGCATCTTATACTCCGGTGTGTCTTATACTCTGAAAAATACGGTATAATTTTAAAACAAATTATAAAATGATCTATTGGTAATATCTAACTAGATAAATTGTCAAGGATGTATAAGGTAACTCTAAATAAATCTTGGGGATGTAATAAATCTGAAGATACTTTTTGCCATTTTTGGTGGACACCTAAAAAGGCCCAAAAAATGAGAATTAGGTATTTTTGTTGGTTAATTTTGAAAATGGATGTAATACTGAAACCTGAAACTTTTATTTTAGGGATGGTAGATAAGCAGGGGAAGAAAAATATGGAATTTTATTTTTATATATGACATTGGTGGCAGGGTTACTATATCCTATGGAAATATACTGTATATCTACAATGGAAGAATAGATTTTGAAATTCATGGAACTAGCCAAGATGGTGAAATTGACTGTGTTGCTTAGAGATTATTGAGTCCATTGTTAGATTTCTTACAAGAGAAAGAGAAGAATCAATTTTTGATTTTGGGATTTTAAGATTGGATCGGATTTTACTAGGAAAATATTGTAGCTTTCTAAACATCAGGTTCCTTAGATCTGATAATTTATTATCTTTTATATTAAATTAATAGAAATGAAGTTTATGAATACTGTTTTTTCAGTATGTTGAGTATTGGTATTTAAGATATTTTATACATTGGTGTTATTTGTTTAAACCTAGATAAATTTTATATTGTTAATATCTCTGTACTAAAAGTCAGGTGTCATATTTGCAATATTTGCTTGATGTATAATATTTTTGTCATTTTTAATTTCTTTGCTATTCCCTTTCCCTTTATATTAGTTTGTGTTTTAATGTTTGATGTTGAAATCTAATAAAGACCTCATATATAAAAAGAAAGCTAGGCTAAATTCCCTGTTCCATAGTTTCTAAACTGCTTCTATTTTTATGCTCTAAGAAACCATAACAATATAAGGATGGGTTGATAAAATTGATTTTTAACAGAAAAAGAGAAAACTTGAAATTGAATTACAATTGCAAATGTCAAATGTGTTACATATTCAAATTATATCAGATGCTAAACTTTTTCCTAATAACTTTTTTCGAACTTCTAATCCAGTTAGTACAATATGAAACTGTGAATTCTTCCAACTTGCAAAAAAGATAATTTTGTTGAATCACAGCTTATTTGAGAAATGTAGACACTAGTTTTTGATTTCAGAGGAGCATAAGAACTGTAAATGTCTCAGATAACTTCTTACACTAATTGGTTACTTTAAATATACATAAATAAACATTTCATTGCCTGTCTAGCTCCAGTTTTTAGCTGCTGGATAATATCATGATCATGATCATCATTGTGACACTCCACCTGGTTTGTAAAGATCACTGCCACTAGATTTAGTGATACACACCAGATTGAAATAAATAGGAAATAAACCTTAGGAAATAAAGTAATTCATGGAGGATGGCTCCTAGTCATGTTGGTGTGATTTCCAGATTAGGAAGTCATATGCTTTCAATATTAGTTGCTAGGAATGAGAGTGGGAAATGATAGCTTTGCTAGTTGATAGGTTTAGATCATAATTTTGCTCATGCCCTGTTTCTAAGATTCCAAGAGCCATCAGATTGTTCTAGTGTTGAATGTTAAACCAGATATTTCTTTAAATTGATCCTCTTAAGTTTTTTTTTATCAGGTAGTCTATTAATCAGTTAGGAATGGAGTTAGAAAGAGGGATCGAACCACTTCCTAGAGGAAGGAGAGAGAGTCCTTTTGTAGACTCAAACCACGAGATCTCCACTCTGCTTTACGAAGAAGGAAGTTTTCAAGAATATTTTCCAGATCTAATCCTGCCAAAAAAACTTGTACTGATGGTGGTGGCATCGTGTTGCCTTTTGGAAATACCTTAAATTAAAAAGTACCTTAGCTTCTGTCTGCAGGTCAGGCAAAGGATTGGACTTGCTCAGATTCTCTGCTGTATTTTCACACTTTTATATTTTTGCTGCTTTTCTGCAGCCCTTAGTAATGTGCCTATGATTTATGGGAATTTATGAGGAAATAACACCACTTCTTAGCTTGTGCATTTTAATCTGTGTAGTGCCAACTCTTAAATTAAGGGACTAGCTTTTGATTATACTCTTCATGTGGACCTCACCAGCTCGGAAACAGTCTTACCATAGTCTACTTCTTTTAGTATTTATGTAGCCAAGCATAAAAAGAAAAGGTTGTCATTTTAGTGAATCCCCTCCCCTTTGTATTTGAAAGTAAAATGGCATCCATTCATTATTTATCTTTTATGGAAAGACCTCAACACATCATGTTCCCAGATTTTCTGGACTGACTTCTAAAACAAACCCAGTGCCCAAAGAATTTCAGATGTCCTCTGTGAGATTGGCAGCCAGGGCATTTTTAGGAAGGAAAAATAGGAAGTTTTGACTAGTTTACAATCTGAAATGATGATATGAATCTCGGTTTCAGTTAGTTGGGTAAAAATAAAGTTGTAAGAACAAATAATTATGTTATAGATTTGGTTTATGGTTGAATTTTACCATAGTCTTACCTTTCATTTTGTTTTCATGTTGTTTCTTTCTTGTTTTCAAACTGGTCGGGTATTCTGAGAAGTATCAACATATCTGGTGAGCATGGCTCTGAGAAAGTGGATTGATATGGTCTATATACAAATAGTATAAATGCAATGTTACCCTGAAATTATCTGATTAGTCAGATTAGAGCAAGACAGCAGTTTAAACATCAACAAATTGATACAAGTTTACAATTATTTTCCAAAATGTCTTTCAAGAGGCTTTTTCTTAAAATGAGATATGCAAATTGCCAATGTGGGAAATGTATTTGTTTGATATATTTCATATTTCTAAACAAATATGTCATATTTATCCATGTCTCCAGAGTGACCATCCCTGCATAGAAAAAAAGTGAGTGGTTTGTTGCAGTGAACAGCAAATGGTGAACCTGAGATTTTCTGTTTTGAAGGGAAAGTAAGATATGAAAGACTAAGTCTTAATCTAGCAATAAAAGTGCAAGAATGGAATAAAATACAGTTCTTTCCTGCTCTCAACCATCAGAGAAAACCCACAACTATCCAATGGTTACAAAATTAGAGAAAAAATTAGGGAGGAAGAGCAGTTTCTTCTCACCAGCAGCCAAAGTTGACATCTTAGTGGTCAACATTTTTGAGGAACTAGCCCAAAAATACTGAAATAAAATTACTGAAATAAAGTATGCGCAATGATGCCCTTCTCCTTCAAACCATCTATCAACACTGTTCCCCCCCACCCCCCAATTTCCTGTCACAAGGAGAAAAGTTAACATTCCACTAATAACCAGTAATAAAACTTTACTTTAGTGGGCCACAGATTTCTTTACAGCAGTTTCATGTTCACTGGAGGCTATTTCTGACAGGTACTGGCTGATGACTTCCAGTAGCTCAGAAGTACTTCTCCTGCCATCATTCTACATGGCTTATTAGGTTTTATAAAGATGATTAGTGAGTGATTTGTGAGATGTATTTTATGGCTTGTACCACTTACTGAGAATCCTCATTTCTTTCTCTTTCTCTTATACACTTGCAGCATGTGCTCTCCTTTCCTAGCTCAAAGTCAAGTCATAAAGAGACTTTCTAGAAAGTTGAATAAAGCATTTCCTCAATTACAGGGATTATTAGTGTTCATTTCCCCTGTATTTTATTTATTTATACCCTTTGGCTATGTTGCACATAAGAGAACAAGGAACTATTGTTGAAGCACATCCAGAACACCAAGTAGAATTGGAATACCTGTGGAGATTTTAAAAAAGTAACTCTGTTGCTTGAAATGCAACTCAGATATACCAAATACTATTGTTCCATATGCAAATAGGACCACCATGCAGGACAGGCACATATCATTCATGGCCACTTCAAAAGAATTTGATTCCTGGACAGAAAAATGTGGCACATGAACTGTTTCTTTATTCGATTTAGATATTTTTTGCCTCCACTTCACCTAGACTGATTAAAAACTTTGTGAAAACAATGAACAAGGAAGGTGAAGGTTTTTGTTATGTGAGACAGATGTTTCCAAGAGTAACTAATGCTGAGATTAAGGAAAACATTCTTGTTGGTCCATAGATTAGCTACGACATCAATTGACAAATAGTTAGAGATCTGTTAGTGGGGCCAGATAAATGGCAATTGCAAAGCATCAAACTTTATTCAGCTGGATGACACACAAAACCATGAAGTGCAACATGCCACTAAAGGTTCATTTTCTGCATTCACACTTAGACTTCTTTCTCAAAAGTCTATGTGCAGTCAGTGACACATATGGGTAAATGGTTTCATCAGGACATTGCCACAATGGAAACAGCAGCTGGAATCAATCGATCCTGGATGATTATTGTTTGACACTGCAGTGAGATGCATCAGATACTGAATAGAAACAAATTTCAGAAGCAAAACACTTTTGGCCCTATTGAACTCATGCAGCGTGTTGGAAACATTATATAATTAAATATATTATATTCTTGAAAAGTTATTTTTGTATTTCTCAAGTTTCCTACATGGCATAGTTATTCTGACATATGTTTAGTTTGGGGGGGGGGTGTCTATCATAATCTACTTTAATCTAGTTTAATGAAAAGAAAGACTGGGGTGACATGATAGCATTTGCAGAAGAGGGAGAAGAGGGAGTCAAACTATTCTCCAAAGCACCTGAGGGTAGGATAAGAAACAATGGGTGGAAACTAATCAGGGAGAGAAACAACCTAGAACTAAGAAGAAATTTATCGACAGAACAATTAACCAATGGAACAACTTGCCTCCAGAAGTTGTGAATTCTCCAATACTGGAAGTATTTAAGAAGAGATTGGAGAACCATTTGTTTGAATTGGTGTAGGGTTTTCTTTCTGAGCAGGGGGTTGGAGTAGAAAACCTCCAAGATCTCTTCTCTTCTCTTCTCTTCTCTTCTCTTCTCTTCTCTTCTCTTCTCTTCTCTTCTCTTCTCTTCTCTTCTCTTCTCTTCTCTTCTCTTCTCTTCTCTTCTCTTCTCTTCCCATCCCATCCCATCCCATCCCATCCAATCCAATCCAAACATTTTTCAGTTAGGCAATAAAACCTTTGTAAAAAATTGTCCAGTGTATTGGTGCATTTTATTGTTCAGCTTAATGGTTTCCACTAGACTCTCAAGTAGTAACTGCAACTCTTCTTGGCCTGATTATATGAAAAGGTGGTATTATATTTCATCTTTAAGTTTAGTACTGAAGGCACAGACTGAGGCATCTGCAGGAATCACTGCTTTTGTCAAAATGATGAAAGCAGTATTATGAGTGTATGTCCTCACATCAAATGTACAAAAGTGATGGAGCATGCAAGTTGTTGGTATAAAGTTCCTTTACCATTTGTCACTTGTCCTCCTTCCACAGATGTTGCTGGGCAACATGTAGAGAATTTGAGGCCCAGTTAAAAACTCTCACCACATACTGGTGTGTTTCATCTCTTTAGACTGTGAATCTCATTGTGGTTTTGAGGTCAATTCTGCCCATGTCTTGCTTCCACTTGGAGCAGGGGGAAAACCTGAAAATGTGTGAATCCCCCCCCCCCAAATATGCATTCCTTTACTTTTCCTATGTTATCTTCACATTCACCCCAGTAATGTGGCTTAAGTAAGAGAGTGACTGGGCCAACAACTCCTGTTTTCATTCTGAGTGAAGAATATATTATTTTACCTCCTACATTGCTTCAAGCATAGGCTTATTTTGTCTTACTCCTGCATCAGTTTGCAATTTCATCATGGTACATATCATTTGATCAGAAAGCTGTTTGATCAGGAAAAAAATTGAACAAGTGTGAAAACCAAGGTAGAATTGTGTTCGAGTTCTCATATTACTTTGGAAAGTGAGAATCATATTTGTTCGAATTACAATCTGCAGCAAAAGAAAAATACTCAACACACACACAAATCTAAGAAAATAAAGTTTTATAGGGAGTTGCCTACTTCGCCTAACCCTACCTTCTACACCCAGGTCCTGCTATACTGCATCAGTATTGTATATGTTCATTCCTAGGAAGTGTGAGTGAAGAATACCAGGAATATATGCTATGCTAGTTCATTATTGTATGTGCTCATTGTATATACTCCCAAAAAGGTCATTTCAAGGCATGAAGTTCATTCCAGCTGCCCTACTAAAGGAAGCAGGGGTTTATATTAAGGAGCAGAGATATTTAATGATGTTTGAGGTGGATGATCATTTTGAGGACAATAGCAAATACTGCATAGGACATGATAAATCACTCCTCTATATATCAAGTATAACAGATGGGTAGACAGCATATGACAGGGATGTCAAACTGGATTTATTCAAGGTCCAGATCAGCATTGTAAATGTCCTCTGTGGGCCAGCTGGGAAGGGGAGACATGGAACGGATGGCAGATGGGACGGACACATCCTGCAGTACTCTGCCATCTGAAACAGGATGTGGGGTACTGTGTGCCACCCCACCACGCCCCATTTTTGGCCTGGATGGCCTCCTGCAATACTCTGCCAGCCAGGGGGTGGTCTTTTGCTATTTGCAGGCTGGCCCTGTGGGCCAGTTCTAAGTACCTGGATCTGGCCCACAGGCCTTGAGTTTGACACCCTTGACATATGATACTAATAGAAACTCAAATATATTACAGTACTACATAATAGGATCCTTAGATCGGATGGCACTCAATATGGTACTAAGGAATGGTTGCGAATCTTTTAGCTTACTTAATGATGTTTATGGTGTAGATAGATTAAAACCTTCAGGACATCTATTTGCTGATGCAGGTATAGAATGTAAGAAACATGAATGTGAGCATATTCAACACAATGATAGATGATAATGTGTAGGGCACACATTATAGGTGTCCACAAAATGAAATAGTTGAATTGGCCCCTTTTAGTCAGAAGATCATAGCATTTACTACTCAACGTGTGAAAACAAAAAGTAATGTAACTTTCACAAAACAACTAAAACAACATCTGTATACATGGAAATCACATATGAATCACAGAAATAAAATTGACTATAATTACTGATACAAGAACGGGGTTGCAATAGCAGTTACAATAGAGTAAAAGCAAAGTTGTGGGAAGGGGCTGACTGTGGAAGAGTTCATGAACCACTCATGTGCAAATTCCAAATGAAGCACAAGCAGAAAAAGCTAACCACTTTCCTTTTTATTATGCTGAGCATATACCAATAATTTTGTCCAGGCAATGGTTTTCCCATGACACTCTATTGAAGATGTAAGTGAAAATTGGACTTTGAGGAAACAGGATCAAAGAGTACTGATGCTTTTAAATTTGGTGTTCGAGAAAACTCCCCAGAATCTCATAAACAGCCAAGAAAACAAAAGGATCAGAAAATTAATCAATGCAGAGTTCTCATCAAATTATCATATTTTAGATACATTGTATGAAGACTCAGCTAACTTGAGGAATCCACAATCCTGGAGAAGTTGAACGTTTTATTCTGAAAGGAAGAACAAGACGTTGACCAGCACAAAGGTGGATGACTTAGTTGTAGAACTGATGGGTACACTGTTAGAAGACCAAAAGTACCAGGTTGGGAACAGATTATCATGGAAAACATCTACCTATGTGGTCCCTAAAAATTGATGTTGACTTGATAGCATGTAAATTGATAAAATCAATCAGTTTTGCCTTATAAGACAGCCTCAAAGATGGTCACAAACAAACAGCTCTAAATTTGTGTGAATTATAAATAATCTATTCCTGCAGAGTCTTTTTTGGAAAAGTTGCCAAGCTTGTTAAGGAAAATAGTATAATGAAATAAAAATAGATAAAGTGCAATTTTGTTCCTGGAACATGAAACAAATCACTATTTTCTATCCACAATATTTTATGGCACAAATATTTTATATGTTTTCAAATATACAATAATATATGAACTCAATACCAAATAAAAGGAATAAATGAATAAAAATGCTGATTGAAGGATGTGGATGTCCATCTTTTGTGCCCTTATACTTAGCCAGCATAGCTGATGAAGTAAAACATAGACAAAAGCAGAGGATTTCATATTTAGAAGGGATTGGGATGAGATATGTTATGTCTATGCAATGTGAAAATGAACCAGACCATCAAAATGTATGAGTTCCGTATTCCTCAGGTATTTTACAAAACCTATTGCAACTGAATCACTTTGATACAGGTAGAATTAAATGAATAGTATAGCTTTTATTGTCATTGTACAAAATAAATGGAACAAAATTGGTTTTAGCCCACTGGTGCAATTCGTGACAACAAATACAAACAACATAAATAGTATAAAGAATAATCCCAATGCAAGTAATTAGGGAAAAAGAAAAAAGAACAAGAAAGAACAAGAAAACTATTCATACATTTTTGCGTGTGTGTGTGTGTAGTGATTGTGGTTGTGTTTAAGAGTCTGACAGCCAAAGGACAGAAACTATTTTTAAACTTATTTGTTTGGCTGGCTTTGATGTCTTCTGCCCGATGGTAGAAATGCGAAGAGACACTGATCAGGGTGTGAATCATCTTTAAGTATCTTCCTTACTCTGCTAAAGCAGCGAAACCTGACGATGTCATCCAGTGGTGTTAGAGGGCAACCAATGGTTTCTTGTGCCAAATTGATCACTCTCTGTACTGCCTTCCTATCTGCAGCAGTTAAACCAGCATACCATACTGTAATACAATATGTGAGAACACTTTCTATCATGGACCGATAGAAAGAGGTCATCAGCCATTGTTACACCTGATTTTTTTTTGCAGGACTCTAAGGAAATGAAGTCTTTGTTGGGCTTTTCCAATCACCAGAGACATGTTGTTTTTCCAGGTAAGATCTTGATTAATAAGCACTCCCGAGAATGTAAAGGAGAAAACCCTCTCCACACAGGCCCCCTTGATATACAGTGGGGCAGGTCCCTCTCTGTGCTTCCGGAAATCTAGCACTTTGTCTTACTAGTATTTAGATGTAGGGTTTTTTTTTAAAGCACCATGCGGATACCTTCTGGACTTCTTCCCTGTATGCTGATTCATTCCCTCCAGTTATGAGACCCAGCACCGTTGTGTTGTCTGCAAACTTTATTATGATGTTGGATGGATCAGAGGATATGCAATCATATGTATACAGTGAGTACAGGTAGGGGCTGAGCACACAGCCCTGAGGGGAGCCTGTGCTGAGCTTCAGCATGGAAGATGTAAAGGACCCAACCCTTACTGTTTGTGGATGATCCATCAGGAAGTCTTTGATCCAGTCACAAGTGAGGGGCGGGAAGTTCTGTTCAGCCAACTTTCCAGTGAGAATGCCTGGTAAGATGGTGTTAAAGGCCGAGTTATAGTCTATATAAAGCATTCTGACATAATTCCCAGATTTCTCAAGGTGGCTCAGTGCAATATGTAGAGCACTGGCAATGGTGTCCCCTGTCAACCTGTTGCTTCTATAAGCAAACTGGTGTTGATCAAAATCTGGTGGAAGAAAAGACATGAGATGTTGTAGGATGAGTATCTCAAAGTACGTCATCACTATGGATTTCAGTGCAATGGATCTATAGTCATTCAGGCTATTTATGGCTGCTTTCTTTGGAACTGGGATAATTGTGGCTGCTTTCAAGCATGATAGGACTCTTACCTGTTGCAGGGAGATGTTAAAAATCCTTGCCAGGACCCCTGTTAATTGGTCAGCACCCCCTCTGGGCCTGCAGCTTTGTTGGGATTTACAGCCTTCAGCACAGCTCTCACTTGATGTTCATCCATGGTGAGTGGCTGTACATTAGAGGACCTTTGGGCTAGAGCCACAGAGACTGGTGTTTTGACCACAACACAGGAGAAGAAGCTATTTAGCTCCTCCGCCAGCAGGGCATTTTTTTTTCATTGGCTATTTTATTTTCATATTCCCTTATAGTTGGTTAGGTGTTGTAGCCCCTGCCACACCTGTCTTGAGTTATTATCTTCCAGATGCTTGTCTACCTTTTGTTTGTATTTCTGTTTAGCCACCTTAATGCCTCTTCTCAAGTTTGCCCTGGCCTCATTGTATTTGTCTTCATTTCCTGCCTTGACGGCGGAGTTTCGAGCTCTCATAAATGTACCTCTGCTGACATCCAGGATTTACGATTACTGAAAACTCTGATGAGCTTATTCACTGTTACATTGTGCATATTTTAATATATGAGAGTACAGCGTCAGTGAATTCTTGTAGCTCCAAATGTTCAAATATACTCCACCTGGTAGTCTCAAAGCAGTCCTGCAACTGGCAGAATGCTCCCTCCAGCCAGATTTTGAGTTTTCCTGACTGGCCATATCCTTTTCTTAAGGGGTATATATTTTTGGGCACAGTAGCAGAGAGATGTGGTCAGACGTACCCAGGTGGAAGAGAGGGATTGCTCTATATGCCTATCTTAAGTTTGAATACATATGGTCTAGAGCAGTGGTGGGCAAACCTATTAGTCAAGAGAGCCAAATATCAACAGTACCACGATTGAAATTTCTTTTGAGAGCCAAAAGGAGTGGCCTGTTTTGTGGGAGTGGCTCAGTGGTCATGTGACCAGGTGGGCGTGGCCAACTTGGAAAATGTGGTGAAACTCACTTAACGACGGTCCTGCTTAGCAACCAAAATTCTTTCTTTTTCTTTCTTTCTCTCTCTCTACCACTTTCTTTTTCTTTCTATTTTTCTTTCTCTCTTTCTCTTTTTGTCTCTGTCTATCTCTCTTTATCTGTCTCTCTCTCCTCCCTCCACCCATCTGTCATTCTCTCTGTGTGTGTGTGTGTCTCTCCCTCTCTCTGATTCCCTCTCTCCCTCCCTCTCTCTCTGTGTCTCTCTGTTTGTCTCTTCCTCCCTCCCCCTCCCTCTCTCTCTGTATGTCAGTCTCCCCCTCCCTCCCGCCCTCCCTCCCTCTCTCCCTCCCTTCCCCCCCCCCCAAGCAGTGGAAAGCCCGGCATGGGTTTTCACGCATTGAGCGGGCAGGTGGAGAACCCGAAGCCGCGGCCATTCAAGCACCGCGGAGGCTGTCCGGGCACCACATGCCCACCTTTGTCCAGCCAGCCCCGGAAAGCATGGCTCGGCGCTCTCTGCAGGCGGCTGTTGCTGCTGCTGGCCCCGAGCCCTGCAACAGGCAGCTCCTGCCGTCCGAGCGCATCGGGCAGGACAGCCGGCCACGTTTCCACCAGGTCCCTCTTTGGCCTCTCAAGTGCAGCTCTTCCTCTCTCCTTCCCCCCCCCCGGAGGCAGCGGAGGGCCCGACATGTCGGTTGGGGGGGGCTCTGGTTGCCTCCCCCTGGAGCGAGCGAAGAAGCAAATGGGCGGGGGTAGTGCCCGGTCTATGGCTGCGCCGGAGCCATCCGGGCGCCCGGCGCCCGCCTCCCTGTGCGCGCGGCGCCCGGACAGCTCCAGCGCAGCCGCAGCCCTGGGCATTCCCCCTGCCCGTTGGCTTGCTCGCTCGCTCCAGGGGGAGGCAACCAGAGCCCCCCCAACCGACATGCCGGGCCCTCCGCTGCCTCCGGGGGGGGGAAGGAGAGAGGAAGAGCCGCACCCGAGGGCCAAAGAGCCGCTCGTGGCTCATGAGTCGCGGTTTGCCGACCACTGGTCTAGAGTGTTCTTACCTCTGGTGGTACACTGCACATGCTGCACAAACGTAGGGAGAACAGACTTTAGACAGGCTTGATTAAAATCCCCAGCCACAACAAAAATGCCCTCAGGGTAAATTTGCTGCTGCCTCTCAATGGTGTCAGGTAACTTAGAGAGCGCTGTGCTAACATTTGCATCAGGTGGAATATAGACAGCAGTGATGACTATAACAGAAATTTCTCTAGGTAAATAAAATGGCTGACAAGTGACAGTTAAGAATTCCACATCTGGAGAACAGTGTGTATAAGTAACCCTGCTGTTAGTACACCAGTCATTATGTGTGTAAATACAAAGTCCTCCACCTTTGCTTTTATCGGAGTTTACCGGTAAAAGTGTGCCAGTGTGTGGTGTGGCTAGTTAGTTCCACTGACACATCCGGTATAAGTGGATGAAGCCAGGTCTCTGTGAAGATCATCACACAGCAGTTGCGAATGAACTTTTTCGCTGCCATCCATAGCTCTAGTTCATCAGTTTGGTAGACAATGGATCTAGAGTTGGTTAGAAAAAGTCTTGGTAATGCTGGTCTGTGAGGCTACTTCCATAACTTAACTAGTAAACCAGCTCTGCATTCTCGCTTCTGCTTCCGGTCTCTTTGCTGCCTCCTAGGCACAACAACGATCCATGGAGAGCCTGGCAGTCTTACTATGTCACTTGGTACATTATGAGACTGCTGGAAGTCTCTGGTAATATCTAGTCAACTAGAAGATCCAATTTTTAGTCACTCCCCTTAAGTATAGAATAGTTTTTGCCTACATACTCCACTGTGATACCAGGAGCTCAAAGCCACAGCATCTACGTGTGCCACCATCTTGGAGATGAAATGTTAACTAGCTTCAAAGCTTCTTTGAGCTTTACTGGGTTCAGGATTTTTACATAACTTCATTCATTCAGGACTGTCTAGTCTGAAAGAATTGGGTATCACCAGCAATGGGTTTTACATTTTGTTACCATTGGTTCACCCCACATGCACATGCTCACTCTGTGGGCCCGCTTTCACACAAGTGCTTGACCATATGCGCAAGCGCTTTGCTCTTCCATGCACCTGGCCTCAAATAAAGATGGCATAGAGCCGGGGTGGGTTGGCGGGCCCACCTGTGATTTCTGCTACCATTTCAGGCGAACCGGCTGAATACCGTCACATTTTTTCTGTCTTGGCATATTTGTATCATATCCTGACCAACAGATTAGTGTTTGGAATCTTTTAATCTATAAAGAATTTTGAATATACCAATCTTGGGCTGTTATGAAATAAGTTATTATGTCCTCATAGAAGGTGTTTATGTTTCAGTTTGTAAAAAAGTTAGCTTAAAATCTGTCAAAATTTCAACATTTGAAATAGCTACATATCAATATACATATCCCTAGTTTTAACTCTAAATGCTATAAATGCAGGGTTTCTCATTATTTTGTATAAATAAAAAGGATAATGCAAATCTTAAAATAGGCTTAGAACATATTCAGAACAATTGTCATCAATTCTTGGAAAGAAAGAAAGAAACAGAAAAATCATGTGCATAACAACAGCCATTCCGATTATATATCTGGCATCTTTTCAAATATTATACACGATCATTTCTTTGTCCTGATTTTCATTTCTGAGTACAGCCTTAACATATATCTCAAAACCTCAGCATGACTCTAGGCATGGACAAAAAAAATGGAATCTCCTGGTTTAAATGTTCAAAGCTATTCTGTGCTGTGCCGAGTCTCTAAGCTCCTTTAGTATACCTTGTAGTGACCTTATGGGAATTTTCCTCTGAGGGAGAACCATTTGATATCTGTCCTTATATCTTTTTAGACTGTTCTTCATTAATGATTATATTCAACAAATATTGAGCCACTATGTGCCTGAAAAGGATTTTGCTTACTTTTCATCCATAAAATGTGGACTACAGAAAAGTGTGAGTGATGTAATCCTGCCCTCCCTCCCTTTCTATTTATCATAGTTGTAGAATGAGCTGGAGAATCTGCGCATAATGTTTTCTCCAATGTATGGAAGTTATATATTTATATATAACTGTATCTACATATTTCTGCATGCTCATAAAATAAATTTTCTTGATTAATGTCTAGCTTTTGCCTTGTCCAAGATTTCAGTGCCCCATTATAATTTTTAAAAGGAGAAGGTAGACTTCCTAGAAGTCTAAGTAAAATGAAGGTTCAGTCCACCTTTCATCTCCTCTGAAAGCTGAAGTCTAGAAAAGATGCAGGTGAAGAACTGAGACTTGCCTTTTTTTTAGAACCATAAGTAATTGGGCACATATATCTGAACTTGGAATAAATTGCAGGTATTTTATGTGTAATATCTAAGAATGCGTGAAATAAAATATTCTGAAATAACTGTTTTCCATTTCTAAAATTGTGTCATTGTACTCTGAGATTAGATGGAATTGGGGGATTAACAGCATGAGTCTGGGAAGAGCTTGGCTGGCTGGCTGAAAGACAGTCCAGAAGCAACTCAAATCAACGCAATGCAACACAACGCAACGTAACCCAACACAACCCAACTCAACTCAAACAACCCAGTTCAACAGTCTGATATAAAGATAGTTGAATGACGATGACAAAAGTCAGGTCTTTTATCTTAGACATTTGACATGAGTTTGTGAATAATTTTGGTGGAGGAATTCAGAACAAAAAGCACAAATCAGGGTGCTTAATTATCAGTGTGATAAAGATCAGATGAAGCTTCAAGGTTTGGATCATGTTTTCCACCAAAGCCTGGGAGTTGAGGTTGGTTAAAAAAGGCAGTGTTAGAACTTAGAAATATGTACTTGCTTTCACTTTGTAGTATATGAAAAATGTTTTTTGTTTATGATCTATTTTGATGTCCCGGAAGGGCCGACGACTTTGACGTGAATGCTCTCAAAATTTCTTTGTATCCCTTACCCTACCCTATTGAAAAACTGTAAAACCAATAAAACTTTTTCAATATTAAAAAAAAAAGGCAGTGTTTTTAGAAGCCAGTTAGCTAGGATATCAATATTTTGATAGCCACTTCCACATATCTGCAGTCTCATGAGGCAACTTTCTTAATTTAATCAATGGAAGAAACACATGGACAGTTGGATTCTGACCTTCTATACAACCATCTGGGTACTATTCTTATTTCTGGCAACATTTATGCTTCTGGCTCTGCTGTCTTTTCCAGAGAAAATAAATTTTCCAGAGAAAATATATTACTGTCCAAGAGATTAGGGTGAAGCCAATAAAAACATACACCACACATGTTCAAAGATCTGCCCATTTACACTCCTCTGTAACAGCTAGCTTGCCTATGTTACTGGGACATAACATTTACCAGAATGATTCTAATATTACTGACACTTGCATTTTGGTCTTTATTCACTTAGGTTCATCTAAGATTATGAAAAGCAACTTCATGAGCTGCATCTTCATTTTGACTTAGGAATCATTAGAAAAATCAGTGTGTATTAAAGTCAAGGTATATATATGTGTGTGGGGGAGTATGTTTTATCCATGGAATTCTATAAGCTTTTTGCTTCATTTTGTTTAATATTCTGCTGGTAGAAATAGAATAATTTATGATGTATTAGCTTTTATTGGTGACATATACTTAATACTTTAAATATAGCTATGCCGGTTGGTGCTTCGCACATTATAAAAATCTCAGTAGCAATATATTTATCAGAATTTGTACAAATTTGTAACAAAATATTTCCAAAATATGTTTGGATCAAATAAAGCAAGGGACTTTTGGAGAATGACTTTCTTTCATTTCGGTACTCTGTAACATACTTTCTCTTCCTGCAACGTCTACCTTGGTGAATACAAATGACTTTTCAGAATTCAAAATTTCCCATGAGGACCATGGACAGAGACTGATAGATGGTTTTTGAATTCCTGCAGGGGATGAAAATTCCCCTTGGGGAAGGAAAAAATCATCCAACCATTTTTCAATGGCAGGCTGCCACCTTAACATTGACAGTAGAAGCACTATTATAATGCCTCTCCTTTCTGCCCAGGAAGAAATTTATTCATGATATCCCTCTTAGGATATGCCAGGCTATTCCCAAGAGTGACCTAAAATAGTGCAGCTAAAAACCAGTATTTGGTTACACAATATCAGACAGAATCTTGCCGGATTAAACCTTTACTACCCTCACCTTATATATAGTCTTTAAGAAGATATTGGATAGCTATTTGTCTGAAATGGTATAAGGTTCCTGCCTACGCAGGGGGTTGGACTAGAAGACCTACAAGGTCCCTTCCAACTCTGCTATTGTATTATTGTATTATACCCCGGGAGATTCTAGGGAGTGGCTATCCCAAATCTCTTCCTGTGACTCCTATCTGCTCTGGGTTGGACTGCCACTTGTCTCACCCCATTTCTGGACTATGTTCCTCCCTTTTGAGAAAACGCCCCTTCATTGTAACCATTTACACCAGCTCCCCCTCCATAAGCACAATCTCTCACATGATATGCTTGAATTGCAAGAAACTCAAGACTACATACCACTGTAGAATGAAAAGTGTGACATTCACACCTTCTTCTTGCCCACTTGACAGCTAGCATACCTTACTCTGTCACTAGGAATTTCACTAACCAGGTCTTTATTCCAATGAGTTTGGAGAGCAAACAAATTAGCAGAGAAAATTCATGAGAATTATTCTGTCTGTCACTATCTTAGCACTGTTAAGTCCAGCACAGCGTGAGCTGTGCTTTACTGCTTTTATTTGTATTGGAATTTAGTGCTCAACTCTACCTGAGAACAGACTATTTCTTCTCATGTTTGCTGGGCCTCTCCATTACTTTGTTTGCTTAGGACTACCAACATAAGTCTAGAGAATGCAGAACTAATTTCTGATTAGACTTCAGGTTTCTGGTTCAGGCATATTTGCTTACCAAAAGCAGTTTAAGATTAAAATCAATATTTATTTATTTACAATATTTATATATCCACCATTTAATAACAAACTCTGTGTGGCTCCCAATCAAACATAAAACTACAACAAAACTATAAAGTGTGTTTAATGTGTTTACATTAAAACCAACAAATATCTGGCATCAAGTCATATAATCTCTTATTCCAATGTTAGGGGAAAAGCCAGGTCTTAAACGCTTTATGAAAGGGTAGGAGGCTAGAGGTCTGCCAAACCTCAGCGGACAGAGTGTTCCATAGGGCATGGGCTGCCACAGAAAAGGCGTTTTCCTAGATCCCATCAGATGACAATAATAGAGGACAAGATCCTATCTGACCTGATAGGACAGATAGATGTTCTTAGGGAAAGGCAGTTCCAATGATAATCTGATCCATCTGCCCTATAGGGCTTTAAAAGTGATGAGCAGCACTGTAAGTGGTGCCCAAAAAAACCTGGAAGAGAGAACAGTTTGCCCAACAAAGATGTTATGTGGGCAAACTCAGGGCGCCCCATTACTGTGTACATGCTTAATGCCCCGAGTTGCTTTGGATAGCAAGAAACTGGAGATTGAATGAATGAATGACAGAAATTCGGGATCAGTTGAAGTTTCTGCATTGCCTTGAAGGACAGCTGCATGCAGAGTGCCTCCAAACTGGATGTAATCAAGGCATGAATGACTGTGAACAAGTCTCCTGGTGCAACATCCTGGAATGCAGATCATTGGTAAAAACTAGATTAAGGCCAATAAACTCTATTATTTTGATTAACAATTCAGCGCTTTGCTTCATTTTTCTCATAACAACCATCAATAGGGAAATAAAATAAACAATTCAGCTCTCTGTTTCAAATCAGAAGCTCAGTGACCAGAGAGTACAAAAGGAAATAGACAAGATCAGAATGTATTTTTCAGCTGCAATCACTTCTTCTTTAATAGCTAACCTGAAGGAGGGTAGGAATCCAAACTGAACTTCAATTAACTTTGAGAGAGGAAATTGGAGGATTAACCAGAATTTGAAACATATGGAAAAGGCATATGTGTGTGTGTGTGTGTGTGTGTGTGTGTGTGTGTGTATGCAGGGCTCTTAGCTTTGTTTGGTTTTTCTTTTTTACAACCTTATTCAATACACAGTGCACACTACTACTTTTTTGTAAGGCCTTAGAGCCACAAGCACAGAAACCATTTGGAAAAGTCAGCAGTAAAACACAGCAGATAATTCCTTTCTCAACATGGTACCAGTGGGATATAGTGATTTGAGCATTTGGAAAAGAACTGGGGTTACTCAGATTTAAGTCCCCATTCAGCCATAATATTTACTGGACAACTTTGGGTCATTTCCCCTTATTTCTCAAGCTTACAGATCTCACAGAGCTATTGTAAAGATATAAAAAAATCTGTTGGAGGAACAGTGGATGCCAAGATAAGTTTGTGGAAGAAAAGCAGATATGTAATAACTACCGTAAATCTCTTGTCTACTACCTTTCAGTGCTTATTAAAGTTACAGAAGGACAACTATATATATATATTTTAAAATTGAGGTGCAACCAGGAGGAGGAGAAGGAAGAGGAGGAGGAGGATTAATTTACTTCCTGATAATTATCTTTTTTTTAGCATAAAATTACTAAACCCCCTCTTATCCTACTTAATGAAATCATGCCAGGCTGTTCTCTTTCCAGGGGTATCAGATAATAGGTGGCTCAGAGCACTGAGGCATTAAATGCTCCAGAAAAGATCCCCTAATGAAAAAAGGCAGTGGCCCCTAACGGGCGCACGTTTTGTCTCTTTCCACAGTGAGATGCATGGAAGAAAATCTGATTCATAGAGAGAAATTCAACAGAAACCCTTTTGTGTCATTTAGTGAATGCTAGTATTTCAGGTTGCTGTCAGGGAAGCTAGCTTATTAATGACTCCCAATTCACAGTTGAAGTGTGCTGTTGACTTAAACATTTGCATTTGGTCAGCTTTGTTCTACTGCCTGATTTTCTTTTATTAAACTCGGCTTTTAGTTGTGCTTTATTGATGTTTTATGAATTGTGCAAGTTGCCTTGAGAAGCGTTGTGCATCCTACATTGAAATGAACTAGAAGAATTGTGAAGAAAATGAAGGTGGATGTGCAGGTCTGCACACAGATGGACTTTATATTTGTACCTATGTTCTCTCTCTCTCTCTCTCTTAGACATATACCACTTCATAGTGCTTTTAATGCTCTCTCTAAGCGATTTACAGAGTAAGGCTATTGCTGCCAACAACCTGGGTCCTCATTTTATCCACCTCAGAGGGATGGAAGGCTGAGTCACCTTGTGCCGGTGAGATTTGAACTGCCAAACTGCAGCTAGCAGTCAGCTGAAGTAGTCTGCAATACTGCACTCTAACCACTGTGCTACCTCGGCGCTCTCTCTCTCCCTCCATCTGTCTCTCATATAAACACACACTTGATTTTGTAACTTGGGGCAGGCCCAAAAGCTAAAATTGGGACTCAATTGTCAGAACAAATGTCCATTTGGTTCAGTTCCAAGCCAGGACAAAGACACTGGAAACATGGAGGCTGAATGGAAAGATGGTTTAATGATGAAGCAGAATCACATGGGTTCTGGATAGCTGACCACATGCAGTTGATAGTGGGGGGTATTTATACTTTCTCTTGGGCTTTGCACTTAAACTTCCTGTTCCGGTACAAGAACATGCATTCTATTGGCTGTTGTAAGGGTCATAGCTGGCTCTGTAGGTTGCCTGAGCTCTCGGGTTTGATTAAGTTTGGACTCTGGTGCAATGTGCTTAGGAGATTGTGCAATTTAGTGAATTCTGTGTTTTAGTGGATTAATCCTATTATGCCCTGAAATGTCATGTCTTAATCCTGTCATCCTGGAGCTGAAGGTCTTTTGTTTTGTAGATAGGATGGCCCAGTCTTTCTTTTTTTTTTTTATATTGAAAAAGTTTTATTGGTTTTACATTTTTTCTATAGGGTAGGGTAAGGGATACAAAGAAATTTTGAGAGCATTCACGTCGAAGTCGTCGGCTCTTCCGGGACCTCAAAATACATTGATAACAATAAAAAAAAAACATTTTTCATAACACTACAAAGTGAAAGCATGTACATATACCTAAATTCTCATTTCTATACTGTCAGTCCTTTACAAAAAATCCAAATACAAATATTATGCAAAGTTGTTCAAAAAAAAAAGTCAAGGCAAAGTTATTTTTTTGATCTAAGTCTCTTGGCAATTGTATCTTCTTTTTCTCCTCCCTGGCCCCCAGTGGGCGGGGCCGTGGCCCCCTCCGTCCCCCCTGGATCTTCCCCCAGGATAGAGGAATGTTTTTTAAGAAAGGCTTCCGCCTCAGCAACTGTTTTAATCCTCACTCTTCCTCCTTCCCAGAACACCAGCATCCCTTCGGGTGTCACCCACTTGAACCAAATCCCGTGGTCAAACAATGTTTTAGACAAGAAGGAAAATTTCCTTCTTGCATCTCTAATCTTTCTTGGGATCTGCTTCAAGATAGCAACCTCTTTTTGTTGGTAGATTAATGGACTACCTCTCTGCACTTTCAGGATTTCTTCTCTGGTTGACCTTCTAACAAATTTCACATGTATCTCTCTAGGCACTTCATTTATCCTGGCATATGCTGAGTTTATTCTGTAGGCTAGGTCAATGTCCCCCCTGATCTCATCCTTAGGTTTATGTAAATAGTCTGCTAAAATTGTGCTCATAAGATCAGGGAGGCATTCACCAGATTCCTCAAAAACATTCTGAAATCTCAAAAAATATGTCATTCTTTCCATATCAATCCTAGACACATGCCCATTTATTTCCACAACTTCATTAGTAACATTTTTAATCTCTCCCTTAGCCCCCACCAGCCCCCCTTCCAATTCTTCGTTCTTCTGTGTGTTTTCCAGCAGTTGTTTCCGTGTATCCAATAACTCCTTCTTAAAGTTAATATTTTCTGCCCTCTGGGCCTTAATTTCTTGTACCAAAGTTTGTATAACAGTTTCAAGAGAAGCCATCCTTTGTTCTAAGCTTGCCAGTGCTGTTTCTTGAGCCATGATTAACTGTTAAAGTCAGTGCCACTAAAATGGCCCAGTCTTTCTTAACGGGGAAAAAAATACAGTATCTGCTGGCTATTAAAGAAGGTGGGGCTGTCTCTTTCTTTCTCCAAGAGCATGTTTCTCCATTCCTCCTTTAGGGAAATATAATATTCACCTTTTTAATATTTCTCAAAATATTTCATTCTTCCAGGAGAGAGCTGGGCGTTAACTTTCTACGCTATCACGTTGACATTAAAAGGAATGAGTGAGTCTGGGGGTACTTAATTTATTATGATTAGGTGGCACGTTTTTGTATTGTAAGCCTTATTTAGTTTTTCTTTGCATTTCTTTCAAAAATTAGTCAGAAATTAAATGTCTGTGATTTGGTACTTTATCACTGAGTTTTGACAGTAGGATCTCTAGAAGTTCTGAAGTGTATAAAGACCAGCTTTAAATGTTATTGATTTGGAGAAAGTTCTCATTTACCTGTAACTCTTAATAATTTTGGTGCCCAGTCCACAATGTCAGAAAATTCTTCCTGCTCATTCTCTTTCTCATAATATCATTTAAAGGCCCCTGGATCTTTCCTTCTTATACTTTTGCTTTTGCCCATGAAACTGAGGTTCTCCATAGTGTCACTGTTAAAATAGTTCTTAGACGAGGAAATGTGAGAATTGCTTTACAAGCCTTGCTGAGCTCACACAATAATTTGATTAAGTAGCACTGGTATCTCCTCCTTAATGCCCTCTCAGAGCAGGTGATCCATCCATCTCAACTGTGACATCACTTAGGACTAGCATCAGATGGAGGTTCTAAGTCTAGGCCTCTATAATTCAGTTTCCATCTTTTGTGCCTCTCAGCGCCTCTTCTCCCTCATACATTTGGTATAGATACATAAAGAAGATGTGTGGAAGGTATTGTAAGATCCTTAAAAAAATGAAAAGAGAGAATGGGACTATGGAAGAAAGCAGGGATGCAGAACACACCACAAACTTTTCAAGATCTTATACTCCTTTAAGATCCAGTTGGTTGAGAAGGAATTAGGGCCTTTTATGTGCCAAGTTCACTTCAGCCCATCCCTAAATCTATAAAATATAATACAAGCAAAACTAATACTTCATTTAGAAAGAAAGTGCTAGCATAAATGTTCTAAAGAGGTCACTATCAAATCACTAAATGTAAAATTAACAGAAATATTTGTTAAGGCTGTCATTGAAATAACAGTATTAATGCTGGGTTGTCATTGGAGATAACCAATCTAGCTGCACTGGTTACCTGTGGTCTTTCGGGTGCGCTTCAAGGTGTTGATCACCATCTTTAAAGCGCTCCATGGCACGGGACCAAGCTACCTGCGAGACCGCATCCTACCTCATACATCCCTGCGGCCGATTCGCTCCCACAGAGAGGGACTTCTCCGGGTGCCATCCACTAGGCAATGCCAGCGGGCGACGCCCAGGGGAAGGGCCTTCTCTGTGGTGGGCCCAACCCTCTGGAACGACCTACCCCCCGACCTCAGAACAACCACGGACCTCCGCACCTTCCGCCAGAAATTAAAGACACTCCTGTTCCATCAGGCCGGTTTGGCCTAAGTTATTTACCTAGTCTGCAGTCTGTATTATAAATTGTTTTAATTGGGTTTGTAAGGGATTATGTCTTAACTATTTAAATTTTAGCACAGGGATAAACTATTTAATTCGATTTTAATTATTTATACTTTGTATTTGTGTTGTTTTAAATTTCCTGTGCACCGCCCCGGGTCCCTTCGGGGAGAGGGTGCGGTTATATAAATTTTATAAATAATAATAATAATTAACACCTAATTATTATAATTATACTGGATTAAAAAAAATTAAAATAGGAAAATACTGTGCTCTCAGCATGGCTATCATGACAACCTGAAAGAGTGTGACATCTGAACATTTCTGTTTGTGAATAAGCCAATAATTTCACATTCCCTAGACTTTGATATATGAAATGCAAAACAAAAACAAAATAGAAAATCAACCATGGGAAACCCTTGTCAGTTAAGAAGCATGTTGATACTGGGAACATTCTTATTTTATTTATACTATACCAGATATTTACAATGCCATTTTTATTTACAGTCACAAAAGTAATCCTACAATGAAGAATTTGTCACTCCACTGTTCCCCAGATATGCCGAACTACAATTCCCACCTTCAACCTTAACCATCACAGCTATTGGTTTGGAGTACGGGAGCTCTATGACATAAGATCTGATTGGCATTTGATTGTCACCTCCTACCATAGTAACATTCTAATGTTGAACTGATCTTTGCATACTTTTTCATTTATTTGTTGCATTTGCTTTCTTTTCAATGTAACTAAATTCTGGGATTCTGAGGGGGGAAATCCTTCATATTTCAACCAAAATAAACTTTTGTGTGGTGGCTTGATCACAATAGTATGTGTTTGTTGCATAAGTCATTGAGATTGATTTGTTTGCTGAATCTATCAAGCAGAGCATTTGACAGGTCCAGAAAAGGTAATATCTGTTTCTAACAGGATTGACTCCTCATATACATGCTTAGCTGAGAGCAGCTTTTGCCAACCTTGTGTCTTCTAGCTGTCTTTGGATTCCCCGAGTCAGCAGGGCCTATAGCCAAACTGATAAGAAATTCTAAGTGGTAATATTTACAATGATTTCTTAATGGCTTATCCCTGGGCTGTCCTCTGTACCCAGCTATTCCACTCCTGTGAAAGGTGATGATTGATTTAAAAGGTCTGTATCTTTAACCCTACTCTGGGTGCTCACAACAATAAAACTAATAACTGTAAAATTATAAACCATAAAACCATAGAATCATAAGCAAAAACATGGCATCTGAAATCATCAGTTTGGGATGCTCCACAAGCAGCTCCAGCTATTCCCATTCTATTCCAGAGCCGGGGTGAAAACCAAGTTTTGATGCCCTTCCAAAAGGCTAAAATGCTTCTGAGCTCCTGTTAGTTGGCAAGGTTTCAGGGAAGAGACCTGGAGGGTGCCTATCCTATTAGATCCAATAGAATGGCAGATAGTTTGGAGAAGGGCGGGGTATAAATTGAATAAACTGAAACTAAACTGAGTTTCATGGAGAAATGGTCTTCCAAATAAACAGGTTTAATAAAAATTAAACAGAAGTGGGAAAAAGCGGGCAGTAGAATTTTGGAAATTTAAATCCCGTATAAGGAGTTAGGAGGGTTTATTTTTAATTGGTACACACTGGAAATTTTTCTTAATATTTAACATTCTTTCATGCCTTCTGAAGTCAGATTCTTGTGATCTCATCAGCACCAAAGCAAGGTTTGGCATTAACAATGTAAGATGACAAAGAAGGATAACTAGCAATTACTGACATGTATCCCTGCAGCTATTCATTTAGGGGGACTTCTCCTTAGCGAGAAAAATAACAAAAGCATATAACTGCAAAGATTTCTCTTCTCCTAACAAAGAAAGCTGTTCTTTTAAAATGTCAGTACTGGGGGTGATTGTCTTAATAGTAACATGGAGGGATATGTCCAGATTGGCAAATAGATTTTTCTTTGGTATGGTGTGCCCTTCCCCTCCCTCGATTATCTCAATAGTGTTGTTAGGCATGCCTCCTTCAGTAACCAAGAAAGAAAACTCCCAACTCCATTGTTTGTGGAATTAAAAAGTACTTTTACTGGTTATGAAAAGATAGCAGCGAAAATAAAGCAAGATCTGAGTCAGAAAGGCGCGAACCCATACATATCAAACGATTACCCAGCGCCCTCTCTCCAATGCCCCCACCCCAGTGTCCAATCTGCAACTCCCTTAGGTGTCATTTGGGTTGCAACTCCAGAAAGCATCATCAGGTTGGTATGCAGGATGGTTGGCCTTGACCAGGTCCAAACATCACCCACCAGCATGCGCAGAAGATAGTGAGAAAAAAACTCCCTTTTCCATATCACCTCCTGTACCATTTATTCCCATCCCAAATATCATGCCTCTACCCTCCCCGTTTCTATGGCAGCTGAAAGCAAATAAGCAAAGCAGAGGCTGACAAGTGTTAGCTATATACTTGGGGGCCAGTTAACTGAGCCTAGTTTGCAAACTCCTTTTTGTTTGAATCAAACATGTTTTAGATGAAATTCATTCATGCACTTGCCATTATTGAAAAACAAAACAAAAACAATTACCATTAACACTTTTCATCCTTCTGAACATCTGGAGAAACCAATTACCATATAGAAAGTTGGATTGACAATCAAAGCATGATGGGTGAAGATTATTCTCTTCAAGTTCTTTCATTTCATATTTTTCTCAATTTACAAGTCAAAAGGTCTTTATAATATTTTGAAGTTCATACGCTCAGCGTTATTATTATTTTTAAAATGCTATTTTTTGTCTCAAATTGTTTCAAAGAGAAACAATGATAATATTCATGGCGGTAAGAGCAAGTGGATTCTTCACTGTCTTTTTAGAGTTTGTGAGAAAAATATCCCAGATATATTTTCTATGAATGCAAGAAAAACTAAACAAGGAGATTATAGGCAACAAAAAGCTTTATTCATCGATAAGTGGGTCTTATCAATAACTACCATGTACATGATAGGATTCTCAGAATAATTACAAGGTATACAGGTGAGACCTTAAATACACAAAATGAAGTCTCATGAGTATTATCAAAATGCGTCATAATGCAAATAAAAAAATACATTTGCATGATCGATAACAATGCTTGGCAACAATTAATCCAGCTGGCATTAATTATGTGAACATACAAAAATTAAATTCTCCTAAATATTTCTGGGTGGATGTCAAGTGTCATCTGACCCTTCAAAATGTTCCCAGAAAGCCTCATTTCCTGCTTTCCCAGAGTTAAACAATAGCAAGATTACCGACGTCCAGAAAAATATATCCATTACATAGGGAACTTCCAGAAACCATTAAAGTAACTTCCAAAAACAATTAAACTATTTCTAGCTGGGTCACAGTAACTTTGGAATTTGTTCCAGGCTGTAATATTCCAAAGTAGCAAGCAAGGTAGATATGTGGTACATTCAAAATGGAATCTACTAGGTCCTTTACCCAAATAATTTTAATGATTTAACTCCTATTCCCATTCTCTAACGCTATTATTTTTTATTTTATTTTATTTTATTTTATTTTATTTACATTTATATCCCGCCCTTCTCTGCAGAGGACCCAGGGCGGCGCACAGGAAATTTAAAAAACATACAAAATACAAAATAAATACACAATTTAAAATATAAATTAAACCATCTTATCCTATGCTAAAAACCCAATTTTAAAATACCCGATTTAAAACTATCTAAAAGTCCCCATGGGAGGTTAGGCTAGGCCGGCTTGTTGGAATAAGTATGTCTTTACTTTATAAACAATATAAATATAAATTGAGTCAGCATATATCCATTTTCAGTTATGGTGATTTACTTATCCTGTTTTCCCCTATAGAGTGTACAGAAGTACCAAGAAAAATATGCAAATATATGTATTTGCACAATCTTTGCCAATATACACATTGGAAATCCTAGTACTGTAGTTTCTTTCTGCATGCACTTGTCACAAATATGTATTTATTTGTTTATTTGTTTAAGAAAATGTATATGGATGCCTAACTCAGTCTTGGTGACTCCAAACATCTTATAAGGATAAAACCCAATGCATAAAGCAATACCCTCCTCAGACATGTGTGTAACATTAGAATTTCCCCCAACACAATGCTTATTTAAATTAAACAGTCAAAATGTCTCTGTGCTCCCTATAGGAGTAGAAACAGAGATCACAAGTGAGTCTTGGAGGTTCAGGAGGATTTGTAGTAACATAGGGAAAGTCTATCACACTACTGATGATGCCATGGGATGTTTGTGTCTCTGCCATGACAACAAACATCGAAACACAGAACAGGGAAGAATCTGGAACATTTTCATGGAGGATTTAGAACCATCTGTTTTTTTCTACCTCATGTTCAGGCAAATGGTGTGAAGAATGCTGTGATCTTCGTGGTTTTATTGAGTTTCCACTGGTTTTCTGGACTTATATTATCACTTTTTGCAGAACCTAATTTATTGAGCATCCATTGTTCAGAGATCCTGCTTCACCATATTGGATCTTAAAAGAGTATAGCTCTTTCCTTCATACAGACACTTATCAGCAGGTTTTTTAAAAAAAATTCCTCAGGGTACAATTTAATGCAGGAAGGGTTCCTTCAAGATAGAAAAGTTATCTTGTAAAACCTCTGTAAAGTTTTATTAGAAGGGTTTGCGGTTATTTATATCTTTTCCCCTAATGGACATCATTCTATGGAAACACTGCCAGAGATGGGGTGATCAGAACTGATGCCCAAGGATAATAGTTCTTACACGAGGTGAAATGACTGAGGAAAAGCTAAGAGGGAGTCTGTTTCTGTTTTTATTGTTTCAACCTTCAGTCTAGGCCTAGCGGTTTGGCATCTCAGGTAGAGTAATAAAATCTCCAAGTAGAATTAAGTGAAATTTTGAGAATGATACTGAATGGTCGTGGAGAGCTTTTACAAATGTCCATTGCAGCTTGTTATTCTCTTCACTTAGAAGATAACACACATTTTATGAAGCCTGCTTTGTTTTGGTGAGTTCATTACCTATTGTATATCTGGGCAATAAACATTCTGCTTCATGTACACTGAATGATTCAATAAAAATAAAAGAAAATGCCATGAGAGACATTTCTGAACAACATCTGTGTTCCTCTGCTTGTCAGGAAAACACACATGCACACATTTTAAACAGAAAAATGGAAACTCTCAAGCTGAACAGCATATTTGCCCAAGCAATTTGGTCTAAGAAAAATATTTAAGGGTCAAGATTAGGTTGGGGAGGATGTATTTCCTAGCTCATTTCTCACTTTTTCTTTCCTTTACATTTCCTGCACCTCTCCTCAGTTATTTTAACCTCTGTTTGTATTTCTCATGGTAAATGCTAAGACAATGGTCATTTCAGGCCTATTTAAAGTGTTCATTTATATATCCTACTAGTTAATAATAATATCTAACATTGATGGGCACATAACACAAATGTACTGTTAAGATTATTGTGGGAAATGAAATATAAAGAAGGATCCAAGGAGAAAGGTACTTAATCCAATGATTTCAGGATTCCAATATAGTCTAGCAGGGAAAACCTTTGCATAAATATTAAATGCAGTACTACTTGCTTTCTTTGGTAAAGTTATATGGACATACGGATCTGGATGGGTAGTAACAAACTCAAGCTCAACCCATCCAAGACTGAGTGGTTGTGGTTTCCGGCGGCCCGGTTCAGCCAGGTAACTCCAACTCTGGCCATTGGGGGCGAAACACTGGCCCCCTTGGAGAGGGCGCGCAATTTGGGTGTCCTCCTAGATTCCCGGCTGTCCATGGAGGACCATGTGGCAGCCGTGGCCAGGTGGGCGTTCCATCAGGTACACCTGATGCGCCAATTGCGCCCCTTACTGGACCGGGCTGCCCTTCGCACAGTCACTCAAGCACTCGTGACATCCCGACTTGACTACTGTAATGCTCTCTACATGGGGCTTCCCTTGAGGTGCACTCGAAAGCTACAACTAGTCCAGAATGCAGCCGCACGGGTGATTACGGGAGCCCCCAGATACTCCTGCATAACACTGCTCCTGCGCAAGCTGCACTGGCTACCTGTGGTCTTTCAGGTGCGCTTCAAGGTCTTGACAACCATCTTTAAAGCGCTCCATGGCTCGGGACCTAGTTATATGTGAGACTGTCTCCTGCCCCATACATCCCTTCGTCCGATCCGCTCCCACAGAGAGGGCCTTCTCAGGGTGCCGTCGGCCGGGCAATGCTGGTTGGGAGTTTAATATCTTTTTAAATTTTATATTGTTATATTTGTATGTTTTTAATTCCTGTGCGCTGCCCTGGGTCCTTCTGGAGAAGGGCGGGATATAAATTTAATATAAATAAATAAATAAATATGGAAAGTCCCCCTCCCCGAAGAATATTTTGGAAAATATTAAAAAAGGCAGGATAAAATATTTCCCCTATGGAGAAATAAAAATATCTTAAGGGCCCTAGTTCCCTGCCCCAAGGAGAAACTGAGACCAGCTTTTAGAAATGCAGATTTATCAGCTTTGGATGAACTAGACTAAAATTGGAGGAGGCATTAAACTCCTCAGTCTTTGTTCAATGTTTGTATGTATTACTGTTTGTGTTCAAAATGTAATAAAATTTTATTTTAAAAAAAAAGAAATGCAGACTTGGTAATCCATTCAGAAAGGCTGGGTCAAGACGGAAACTCTGATAAGCAATAAACTAAAGGTTGACAAAATTAACTCAAACAAACTCTTAGGATCTGCATTTTCCATTTTGCCTATAGAGCCAGCAATGACCCCTACATGAAACCCATCGGAGTCTAGGTCAGCTGCCCAGAACCATAAACCCTGGTGGTTCTGTTTTCCAATAAATGGACCTTCTTTCCAATCAGCTTCCAGCCTCCTTTTTGTTTCCAGCATCTTTCTCCCAGCTTGGAACTGAACCAGATGGATTTTTCTTCCAACTGTTACATAGTGAATATGTCAAATCTACACTTTCCTTCTCTGCTCACCAAAATATTTTCAGGATTAAATGATAGCTTAGACTCCTGCTAGCTCTGAGTTTGCTGAGAAATATCTTTGTCTTGAGAAAGTCTCTGTTTATCAGCTCAATTTCTTTTAAAAGATTGTGGGACAGGCTAAAAAATGTTATTGTAAAACTTTAAATGAAATATATCAAATGATAATAGGAGAAAATATCAGCACCCCAAGAGCTTTCATTTGTTATTTTTCCATCCACAAAATATGACTATATTATTGTAACTTCTGAACACGTGCAGTTTCTGCTTTACTAATTGAATAGTTTTTCATCCTTGTTCACCTCTGCTTTTAAAACCAGCACAAAAGAGATTAGAATTAAAAACCATAATTCACACCTTTTTAACCCTGGCTGCTGCACTTCAGTCCAGAGAAGGAATTCTTATAGATCAATCTTCACTATTATTATGTAAGCATAGATTTCTATGCCCAAACTGTGTGGGTGTAATTCAAAATATCAGAAAAGCTTATATTTCACTCAGGTTTACATTTTTTAAATCATTTCCTAATTATTATAGTTTTCTATCACTGTGTGGGCTAAAACGGTTTGCCTGAGCAGATCACAGGATAGATTTGAGACCAAAAACAGATCATGGAATTAATACAGCCCAACCAGTCTTCTCAGTGCAAGACCTTCAATTCAGGATGCAGCTATACATCCTTAAAACTCTCATCCAACCTCTGCTTAAACATCAGCAGTCTGTTCTACTTTTGAAGATTTTAGATCATTAGGAATTAATTCAAAAGCTGCTTCTCTAAGATTCCCCCCCATTAGTTTTAATCTTGACCTCTGAGCAATAGAAGACAAATAGATCCCATGTCCGTATGAACCATAAACCATAAAAAAGCAAAGGTTAGAATATTTTGGACATGTGATACAACACCCAGAAAAATACAGCATACTTCACTTAATCCTCCAAGGAACGATTGAAGGCAAACGAGGTCCAGGCAGAAGAAGAACATCATGGTTTCAAAATCTAAGGGACTGGTTTGGACAAAACTCAACAGCACTTTTTCTTGTAGCTGTTGATAAAAATGGGATCGTCAACATGATTCCCAACATCTGATGACAGATATGGCCCAACAAGAAGTAGTCCGTATGAAACTTCACTAGTAATGTGAAAAGTTTTACCATAATCTTAATCTTCTAAATGTAACTACTGGTAGCTCTTTTAACTACTCCTCAAAGAGCCTGAGTTTTAGATGCTTTTTCTTCTTAGTTGTGGACTTGCTCAGATCCCTGTGATATGAACAGACCAGAATAGAATAGAAGCATAATTTCTTGGGATCAGAACACAGTGGTCAAATGTTCTGAATGTAATACAGTTTCACTCATAAATTTTTTAATTCTTATCCTTCTGGATATTTTTTTCATGCATTTACCTTTTAAATCCAAATCTTAATGTAATTTCTTTTTTTTTGTTGCAACTGACACTAAACATTATTTATTATTTTGACTTCTTTCAAACAGTTTGCAACCAAATGAAGCAGCAAAAAATACTTCATTTAAATATCAAAATAACTATATTTTAAGGAAAGACTTGATCCACAGCTAGTGCAGAGTCATACTGAATAATTATTTTTTCATGGATATTTAAACACACAGAGTCTGTGGTCATTATCTGCATTGTTATATTTGAAAGTCTTTAATAAGAAACAGTATATAAATAGAGCATCTTTCTTTAAAACAATACTTCTCAGATAAGCTGGATCAAAGAATTAACAGACTCCAGCCACCTTTGGCTTTCTCACTAGGATTAATGCTATCTAAAGAATGCCAATTTGAGGGACATTTATAGTACATGAAGTTATTTTTTTCTACAATCACCATTCACTATCCAATTATTTTTTTCATTCCCAACTGTATATGTAACACAAAGATTACTTTTTTTTTTAGATGAAGAAATGTCTTTAATTTCAACAGCGATACTTCTTGATCCTCTGAACAAATAATAATCTTCTCTGGAGAAGCCAACCTTATAAGTCACAAAGCTCTTCTTAATTATGTTGTGTACTCACACGGTTTTTAATAAGATGAGATAAAATAATCAATCTACTTTGATAACCAAGGTGAAATTTTGTCAAGTTTTTTTTTATGTTTAAAATTACTCTAGAAGTAGAGGAAGGGCAAAATGTTGACACCATGAGGCCCGATTATGAGCTTTTCCTTCTTACAGCATTAACTGGCTTGACTCATACCTAAATCAGCTAGGAATGAAGGGGTCAGAAAATACTACTTTTAATATATAGCAGAAAAACACAGGCAGGTATGGTTTTCAGTGGGCTGGATGCAGATAAAACATGACATTGTTCCTTCCTGATCTCAAGAAACATTCAGGGACAGGCTGATTGGACAAATCATTTCTATGTTTCTATACAGGTCTAATCTTCTCATGATTAGTTGGTAAATGTATGCTTCCTTTCCCTGCATTTTATTTCAGGTTAAAATGTCTGCATAGCCACCTGCAACTGTTGCCTTCAGTCTTCTTTCATCTAGAGATCCTATCTCCTTCATTATAACTAATAAACAGCTGTCTATTTTGTTGTTAAATTGGTAAATAAATTATAGGTGCCTCTAAAACTGAGAAGAAGCCTCCAAATCATAACACAGAAGTGTTGACAACATTTTATTCTCTTTCATCCATGTGTGAGAAGATTAAAGCTTAATATCTTATCCTAAGCATGTGAATGAATCTTTAAAGGAAGCTCTGAGCTGAAGAAGCTTCTTGGGTGAGAAGCGAAATGTCTTCAAAGAAAAAACAGAAAGTCCAGGTGCCTCTTGAAAAAACACCTTTGGGACTTTAAAGGAAGGATGAACAACATTACCAAAATCAATTTGTATCCCCAGCTAGCTAACATCTTCAGAAAGTAGAAACGTTACAGAAAGGGTCAGAGTTTTTCTTTCAGTGTATGCTTATGGTTTTGGTGGGTTCTTAAGGGTGGAAATGAGAGCATCAAGCCTTTGGAAACAAAGAACTATATTTTTTGAGCTATAAGACACACTTTCCACCCCAAAAAAGTGGGTGGAAATGTCTGTAAGTCTTATAGAACGAATCTTGATGAAGCCCACCCCCTACTGGCCCCCACCCTTTGGACTTTGCCTGCCATCAATATGAATCCTTGCAGCAAACAGAAAACAGTCTGGTCAGCTTTGGCACAGCCTGATTTAGCACAAGCAGCTGATTGGCGGTTGGATCAGCCTCCCAGAATACTGCCAATCAGTTGTTCCAGGCTGCGGAAATTGCCATTTCCCATCACTGCCATTGCTGCCCATTGCCACCCCTTATTGCCACCTCTGCATGCTCCATTTTTGGCCTCAGTGTGCCCCATTTTCAGTGTTCACGTGTATACATTTCGGCCTCCACGTGCCCCATTTTTGGCCTCCGTGCATCCCGTTTTTGGCCCATTCCAGGCTGCTGCTGCCTATCACTGCCAAATCACAGCGTTGGTGATCCCTGTGACCTGGAACAGGATGAAAACAGCATGCAGGAGGCCGAAAATGGGACATGTGGAGGCCGAAAATGGGATGCGCCGAGGCTGAAAATGGGGTGCATGGAGGTCCAAAATGGGGCATGCAGAGGTGATAATAGGTGGTGGTAGCGATGGGCATAGACAGTGGTCATGGGTGATGGCAATCCTCGCAGCATGGAACAACTGATCAGCAGTATTCCAGGAGGCTGATCCAACTGCCAATCAGCTGCTCAGGCTAAATCAGGCTGTGCCAAAGCTGACCAGGCCGTTTGCTATTTGCTGCAAGGAGGTAAATTGCTGGGAGGCAGAGGCAGGTTTTTTTCTTGTTTTCCTCCCCAAAAGTTAGGTGTGTCTTATGGTGGAGATTGTCTTATAGTGTGAAAAAATATGGTAATTTTATTCCCACTTTTACAAACTCTCCAGTTCCTCCAAAGAAAACTCATGAGATCACACCATTGAAATTAGGAATGCAAAATAGCAATCCTGGGGTCATTGAAGAGTGGCAAATGAAGGATATAAGAGTAACTCTGCTGCCTACCTCCATTTCCATCCTTAGATGAAATAACTGATGTTATTTATAGCAATTTTATGCATTGTGTTGTAACTTAACTGTATATATAGAATACTTTGGTCTCAGAAAAGATAGATTCAAATCAAATGAAATCTTTATTACAGTGATAGATCAGCATAAGGAAGATGGGGTACAGTCTTAACAGATTGATTAACAGAAGCATTTAAAATCTTTATTTATCTTTCATGAAACAGTGTGTAGTAAAGACAAGCACAAATTGAATTTACCTTTATTGCCAACAGGCTCTCTGATACCTAAATAAACTCTGATACTTATCTAAACTCGAAATACCTAAACACGGGAGGGCCTTTTTTCTGGCACAATATCATGATCTTCCTTCAGTTGTCCTTGAAGGCCAATACAGGAAGATTCCTTATCTAGAAAGGCACAGCCTTTGTGACTCTGGAGACACAGAAACAGCAGAGCATGTGCTTCTCCATGTATGTATGTATGTATGTATGTATGTATGTATGTATGTATGTATGTATGTATGTATGTATACGTACGTACACACTGAGGCCTCCTGAGCCTCGGTTTTTGGTGGCAAAGGGTTAGGAAAACAAGCTAAAAATAAAACAAAAGGAGAAATGTTTGCTCTTTTGCAGTTGAGCATGCAAGAAGGGACAAAGGGAGAAAGGCAAAGAGGAAAGACAAAGGGGAAAAAAGGGAAGATGGGAAAAGAGCAAGGAAGGAAAAAATAAGGAAGGAAGGAGATTATACTGAGAGTGAGGGAGCCTTAGCACTCGGCCACCACACGTGTCCCCCAACATGAGTGATGTCAAGCTGGTCATGCCCGCCCCCCCCCCCCCCCCAGGTCAAACAAAATCCACATGCGGCCCTCAATGAAATCGAGTTTGACACCCCTGGTATAGATTAAATAATTTGACTTGCCTAAATTATAGTCAAGGGAATCTTATACTTTGTGACAAAAGAATGAGCACTGAACATTCCTTCCACTTATTTCATTATATATTCTTAATGTTGCTTTTATAATGATTAGAGCTACAAGCCCTACCCCAGGATTCAGCAAGTGCTAGAATATCTTATTTTGAAAATTGTATAGAATAAAAGATTGTATTTTGCAAACACAAACACACACTAGAAACCATCTAAAACCCTTTGAAAATTTCCAATACAATTCCAGCAACAAGAAGGATGCTTAAAGGAGGGATTTCAGCAAATAGTTTATATTAGTACCTCCAAAAAGCTCTTGTAAACATTCTTCTACCCCAGCATTTGTTTGTTTGTTTTATTTTTATTATCAAATCATAAAGTCACTCATCTGACAAGACTTGACTTAATATATAATATTAAGTCAATATTATATCATATATAATTAATGATCAGAGGTCTGAACTTTGTCTTAGAACAAATTCTCCAAGTTGTACTTATCCCAAAATACGTAAACGTGCATTGTGCTAGATTTCAAAATGTGTTTTAAAATTATATTCTACCTGTGGGTGGGTGGTTGAGTGGATGGGTGGCAGATGTGCATGTTGAGGCTGTAACTGTAGCGCTTTGTGCTTGCATTTCTTTATTCTGGACTCCTAACCAAAATATTCCGTATCATATACTTTATGTATACTTTATGAGAAGGTTGTGTCTGCAGAAGGAATGCTGAAACACAACACTGGAATTCTTAGACACTCTAAGTGGAGATGATTAATTCATAAATACCAAGGATGCTGTTATTTTTAGCACGTTCAAGTCATTGCAGGCCCTTTGAGAACGGGGCAAGCTTTTTTGAAAGATGCACACAAAAGCTATTTTTTTTGTGAAGCTAAATATTCTCATCTCTGCTTTCCTGTTCAAACCGCAAAAGCCAAGTCAAGAGATTGTGTTTTATTTATTTTTCTTCAGCCTTTAATCCTTACCTGTATCATAAGTATATATATCAGTGTGAAACAGTTTTAGCAAATAGAAAATGGGCAAATAGATAATTTAGGTATATCAGTTAGAAAGTAGCTGGGCCTAATCTTTGGACACTTCTTGAAACTCCTGGGAACAAAATCTGATTTTTGCTTTGTTTGGCAAGTGTATAGTCTCTGAAGCTGTAATTTTGCATTTGTGAAAATGGAGACTAAACCTAGTTAGAAAGGGACACAGAATTACAGTGAGTAAAATCACTGAGACGACCCTGCTTTTAAACATATTATGTGACCATAAAGTACTAAAGTTAGGTTAGACAAGCTCATCCTCTGTCCAATTACCCTGCTATTTTTAGAGAATAGGAAGCTCAACGTTTATGCGGTGGAGGTAAAACATCCTAAAAATGTTGGAGCAGAAAAAGCCTATATACAATTTGAAATAATTTCTGCCTGGCTTTTCACCAGTATAATCATCAAACCCAGAGGGAAATGGAGTCGACATGCATCATGAAAGAGCAAAGGAGGAAAAGGAGAGAGCTCTACAGAGAGCATATTATGTGTCCCCTGCACCCCAAAATAACATGAACTCAGGTTTAGATTACAGATTCAGTTCGTAGTAATATTGCAAAGCATTTTCTGTAAATGGGAGACTGGTAAAAATAACATAGCAACAGCAGTTCCACCAGACTGAAAAACTCAAAGCAAACTAGAGATACAAAGCTGACTATGGTTTGACTCATTTTCTTCCTCCACCCGCCCCCTGCCCCCCGCATAGCCGGCGATTTTTTTTTTACTCCAAGCAGCTAAGCAAGTGATTAAAACCAGAATTTAAAAATCACACTTTAAAGAGACTTTCATTGAAAGTATTTACAGCATTCAGTCAGTAAGGTGAGAAGATTGACTAAATAAAGCTGGCAAAGACTGAGTGTGGCGGGTGGAGGGAAGATACCTTTTCACCATAAAAACAATGAGAACAGAAGCTAGATGAAGTTCAGTTAATAAAATAAAAATGGGGGGAGGGGATGTTTATTGGAATAATAGTGTTAACATTAGTAAATTGGTAGCTGGAATATCACAATCCAAGTACTGCTCCTTTTCTATAGGTGTGAACATTGCAGCCATAGTCAGGAGTGGGCTTCAAAAGTTTTAGCAAGGGGTTCTCTGCTCGGGTGCTGTATGGCTGTGGCCATGGTGGGCATGACCTAGTTGGCCTCCTGCACCATTGGGGAGAGGCATGCTTTTGCCCTCCAGCCTCTGGGAGGGCAAAAATGGCCTCTCCAGGCTCCGAATGCCCTCTGGAGGCCCAAAATGGGCCCATTTCCAGCCTTCCCAAACTTCCGGTAGGCCCATTTCTGCCCTCCCTGAGCCTCTACGTGTGCCCTGCACTTAGCCGCATCCAAAATGGGGCATGTGGGCACTCCTGGGAGGGGCAGAGCCAGCCAGGATTTGGGGGTTCTCTGAACTGCACAGAATCTTAGCTAGAGGTTCTCTCAAACCCCCTGCGAACCCCCCAGCAGCCCACCCCTGCCATAGTCCAAAGAGATTGTGTCATGCATCACAAATCCTCATCTGCTACCTTGCTGATCTGACTTCCCTATGGATGCCACCACACACATATCCAGTTGCCTGGATTTATTGGATTTGCTAACTTGTTCTCAAACTTCTCTATGCCTCTGCCAGAGAAGCTCTGAGTCTGGCTGCTCGTAATGTCAGGCAGTCTCTATATCTTCACTTAAACAGTCTTTCAGCTTCCGTATCTCGGGCCGATATGTCAGCACCAGATATTCTTCATCAGAGACATCATCAAAGATAGACAGACTGCTAACACTAAATAGCATAAGAAGAATGGATCTTTTTGAGAGATGTCTCATGAATGATGTAAAATCTGAACCCCTGTAAAATGAGTCCCCAGCCCCATTTCTTCCAACTTGTTGTGAAGGTCCACAGATCTTACGGTAGTGCACCCGCCCCTTTGTTTAATTCTCAGTACAAAAGCATTTCAGTATTAAATTAAGGCATTGGCCCAGGGGTGGATTCTGGCCAGCATTACTGCTGGTTCAGTCATGTGTGTGCTTTATGCATGCATGGAAATTAATAATATAATAATAATAATAATAATAATAATAATTTTAATTTCTATCCCGCTCTCTCTCCCCAAGGGGACTCGAGGCGGGGCCTGTGCATGCACAGAACTAAAAAAAAAAAAAGATGGCGGTGATGGCAGTGACCTGGGAAGCAGTTTGGAGGCATGTCCAGCCTGGGTCGCTGCCAGTTCTGCAACCCAGGCCAGCATAACGCTACCGGTAGGAGCCCACCTCTGCATGGACCTTGATCAATGTGTTTCTGGATAATCTGCTTTCTTCGGGAGCAGGAGCACTTGTGGTGCTTGTGAGCTGTGTGATCTTGCCTTCCCCCAAGGAGGTTTAGAGATGGGTCAGGAATTATCAACCATGATGGGAACCTAAGGTGAAATTGCTTGGGCATATTTTGACTGTGAGTGTTTCTGCATTAATTTGTGAATTTCAATTAAAAATACCTGCCTTTACAATTAATTAATTACTTCATTAATTAAACTTGTCATACCATCGAGTCCCTTGGCACATTGCAATAAAACAATACACTCAGGCAGTATTATTTCATGCATTTTCTGATGTATTTTTTCTGCTATCTGCAGTTGTTCCAGAGGTTTATGAAGCATAATATATTTGGATCATATTTTCCATATATATGGATTTTATCTGCAATTTTTTGAATTTCCAACAATTAAATTCTTTTGGAAAAAATGTATATTTTATTGTGCAATCCTATTATGTTTCACCAATCGGTTTAGGAAGGGCAAATTGGATAGGTTCATATAGGAATGAATGTTCATCAAATAAACCCAGAGTATCTGCAATGTTTGTAACTCAATTAATCATTAGAAAATTAGTTTTAAGGACTGGTGGTTTCTCCCCCACCTTCCTTTTTCTCTCATCTTCTTCTCTTATTGTGTCATTTCTTCTTTAATCGTAACTCTAACAGCAAGATCACTTCTCTTCCTCCTTCTTGTTTATAGAAATATTTCCCCCCCCCACTGAACAGTGATATAAAATATTATAAATAAATGACAATGAAGATCCTGGGAGAATTTCCCTCAGAGCGATGCCTCTTATAAACTGAGGAGGCAAATGCTGTATATTTTTTTCATAGAATTCAGTGGGCTGAGAAATGCTTGGCATGATTCATAGAATGCTATTGGGATCCTGGAAGAAAGATTTGTTTAAGATACTTGTCACCACAAGGGGGCAATTTGACCTAACAGTTTCCATTTTCCAAACCTCTCCATCCATGAAACTTCATCACTGTCAGGGCAGGAAAATGCAGGCAGACAAAAACAAATCTCAGATTTATTTATTTTTTTAAGTCGAATGCCTACCTAGCATTAGCTATCAGCCTCTGAATATGCCTGCTCATTCAAAGGACCTGACAAGGATGACTGACGGGAAAAATGTAACAAGTGAAGGGTGAAGGTGGGAGTGAGAGAGGCTGACAGGAAAATGGGCTTGAAAGGACTTGAGATCTGGGGGGAAAGTGCACTTACTCCCTGCCAAATTACCACCTGCTTTGATTCATGCTCTTTTAGCAGCCTTTAATGAGGTACTTGAGAAATCCCTTGGGGTATTATTATGGTGGTGTTTTCCGTTATCCCTGCCAAGGTTTAAATAGAGATAGAAACCCATTGCAAAGCTACTGGCCCTGAACCATGAGAAGAGGATGATTTTTAATAGTTTTTCATATCAATCTATTTTGTAACATGCATGGCCCATCGATTTAATTGTTTGTTTTGCTCTGTATTTAAGGAGAAGGCAAGCTTGCCTTTTGAACCCTCTTGCGCTGAGATTGCAGAGCAACATGACACAACTGTACATTTCCTTCAGCTCCCACAAAACCCAATCTATGTAAGGGAATCTAGTCTACTGAGCTAAATTAGGGATGCTGTTGTTGGGTTTACAACTTAATTTCAACTGGTATTTTGGCATGGACATATATGGAATTAGATAGTCAGTGTGCGTGGTCTTGCAGCTTCAGCGTGTGTTCGGATAAGAGATGAATCCATAGGAAGGTGGCGTGTCAAAAACCTAATTTGGCTGATGACAGAATCATATGATTCTAACTGTGCTACAAAAGAGTGAAACAATTCTATGAAGAGTTGCTGTGAATTCATAGGATTGTCTAGAAAGAATAATTTGTTTGCTCATTTTATTGATTCAGAGCCATTATGCACAACTGGGGATCTGTAAAAATTAATTGGGTGTATGTTGAAAGCTGTTTATTGGCACATTTTCACACCCTCAGTATTTAGATTAGTCTTAAGTTGCTCATTGTGAGAGAACTGTGGTTATTGTCTATTCTAGTAGTAGCATCAACAACAACAGAAACAGGAACATTGAAGGGAATATATACCAGTTACAGTGAATCCAAACTGAACAGTTACGTTGATTCCCTCTCATCTCTTTATGTGTGTGTGTGTGTGTGTGTGTGTGTGTGTGTGTGTGTGTGTGTGTTGTATAAATGTATAAATAATTTAGTCAGAAAGTAAAAAGAGCAAATGTTTGTCAGGGCAAAATTTAACATTGTAAGAAAGTAAGTAATGAGTAAAAAGATGAATTAAACATCTGCCTGTCTATCTTATTGGTGCATTTGTAAAGGGAACTTTTGTTCATAGGCAATATGTCTGCTGAAGCCAGTTGTCTCTCCGCTGGTTCCCTAAGATGCTTGAGGGCATTGTATTTTGTTGATCATAAGCCTTCACTTAGGAGGTCACACACTACTGGGCACCTTTTCACTCCAGCAGATTTTATTAAAGTCTTCAGCTTTTGTGAGCTATAGTTCACTTCAGCAGATACATCAAAAGCTTGTGCTTTTTAATAACATTTGTTAGTCTGAAAAGTTGCTACTACTAGACGTCTCCTGGTTTTTGGCTACCATAGTTTTCATTCTATAATGATTGATTATCTAATTAATTTATTATGTACCTTCAAGTCATTGTCAATTCCTGGCAATCACGTAGATTTTCTCCATGACAACCTGTCCCTAACCTAGTCTTACAGGTCTTTTAATGGAGAACCTATTGCCAGTTTGTGTATGTCTACCTTTTTGTTAGTCATCCTGTTCTTTTTCATTCCACCTTTCCCATCTTTAACATTTTCTCCAGAGTACTAGATATTTTCTCCAGAGAACTTGATACCAGAGAACTTCATACAATTTGTCTGATTCTACAATGAATCTTGTTAACTGAAGCTCATGGGCCATCATTACGGATGACGTCATTCATGGCATGTACCTTTGCTTTTGCTGACCACTTTCTAAAAACTGAATATGGGCTCTTTACTGAGTAGCAGGTCATTTGAGGTTTTCCAAAATAAATCTCACATCACACCTCCCAACAACAACAACAACAACAACAACAATTCAGCTTTGTTGAGTCACCACCTTCTTATGTAGGATCATTTTTGGGATTTCATCTTCACTGAGAGATTCAAACCAACTTTTAGGATAGAAAATTAGACCAGCTAATGAAACAAAGCTAAAAGAAAGAAGATTTTCTTTTAAAAAATGGGAATAATTACTTTGGATAGATTTATAACAAAATATAGAATGCTCCTGGTTTATTGCCTCACCAGGCAGAGTTACTGTCTTTTAAAATGTTCCAATTCCCCTTCCCCTTCCATACATATTTTTTCCTGATTTTTTTTTTTTTAGAATACTAAGTCAGTTTCATCTTAATTTGGTGCATTTGGATTCTACGAATATTAAGGATTTTATAAAATTATTCTTTCCTTGAGGTTTTACTGACCCCACACTCTTTTATATAGTTGGGGTCATTTTGCCTATGGAAGCTGTGGCATTCTTAGCTTGAACATCATTGACTGATCTAATAATAACATTGTTCAAAAATTACAATTTTGACCTCTAACACCAAATTGTATGGCCACTGAAAAAAAAATCTGAACTGGGAAGGAACTTGATGACTACTGTATTTAGGAGAGATACAATAGAATTAGGTTAATGAGATTTAATGAAAGTATAAAAAGCTGCCAGACCTGAATAATAAAAACCCTCTTAGGAATGATGCATTAAAAAAAATAATGTATCTTCTACATTCTTTGCAGCCAAGAGAATTTTAAAACCACAGAAATAAAATAAGGATATATTGTGATAAGCAATTAGTTGGCAAGGCATTTTAAAAAGGCCATTCTAAGTTAAAAGAATGCATGCTCTATTGACTGATTCAGGTTCAGAGTTGACTTTTTGTTATGGGTACAACTCATTAACATATTTAAATTCTGCTGGGAGATGTTTTTGTTAAAGGACTGTAGCTTATGTTAATTGATTATGTGTTTTATGGATATAAAACATTCTTAGATCAATCAAGGAAAACTCAGGGATTTGCAAAGCAGATGTTTAAACACTTGAGTCTCAAGGCCAGAAGTTACTAAGATGACCAGATGCAAAGAGAAAATTTAGTATTACTCCAGAAGCGTTGTTGTTGTTGTTGTTGTTGTTGTTGTTGTTGTTGTTATGGAGCTCTTGATCTCCAGCTGCTGCTAGTAAATGTTAGATCTGTCTGCAGATCTGACACCTATTATTGAGACCTGTCTGGCCAGTGAAGTTGAAATAGCCTTGTCAGAAATCTGCCTGGCCATGACTGAGTTAGCAATCCTGTTGCAGCTGTAATGCTAGGATTGAGGAAAAGTGGTGTTCATGAACATAAGAGAGATTCTTGCAATGCAACAATCTCACCATTGAAGTTCACCTTCACTCATTTCTACACTTCACGTTTTTTTGTCCCCCCTTCCCCCCCCCCCCCCCCCCGGCTAGGCTGATATTTATTAATGCTTGGCACATAGCTTCTTTACAGTCACATCTATTCTCATCTTGTCACATCAGCTTGACATACCCCACCATCAGTCCCCCACTTATTCCTCACCCACCCTCCCCAATTCACTTCATCTGGCTCTCACCCAATCCCAGACAAGAGGGGCCTCTTTTTCATTCCCTTCCTCTTACTCATGGGATGGGGCACTTTTTTTTATTGTTCCTCCACTGTTATTCATAAAATCCTCCATCAGATGATCCTCCCGGATTAAATTTTTTTGAACTTCCATTATTAGCCCCAACCTGTTACTTTTATGGTTGGCATAGTTTGCAAATTAATTGATGTTATGTTTTCCCCTACTTTGTCCTATTCAATTCCTCCTTTTCTATCTTGCTTCTTTCTTAACTTTTTGCCCTTCCCCTCTCCTCCTTTCTGGTCATGGCCAGAGAGTCATGGCATCTGTTTTTTCTTCATGCCACCACTATCAGTGCTGTCCCTTGGCAGAACTTATCATATGGACAGGTCTCCATTAATGACTCGCACTGTTGCACTCATCATCCAGCATCCTGTTCTTTGTTCAAGCGCTTCAAGATATCATTCGTCTTAGCTTTTTCTTTCTAAATGTCAGGTTGCCATCTCTCCATTTGCCCTTCGTCTTCCAAATATTCCATAGCTCATTGTAACCCAACACTTAAGATAATAATTATTGCTTAAAACTATAATTAAATGCATAACTCTTTCACTCTCTCACATACACCCAAAGCAGCCTCTTCAACAACGTTTTGCTAGCCAGCCAATCAGCCATTCACCAGGGCAATTCAGAACCCTGCTATAAAGAGACGGTGTGCTCACACATGCCAATGCAGTCTGAAGGACTTATGAATCATTTTCAAAGCACACACAATACATTCACCTTTTTTGAATTATATACTTTTTTTCTATAAGTGCCAGCTATCAAGTGTGTGATATTAAGCACAGAAATCCAAAATGAGGAACATATACATGTGATCAGATATTTGGAAGTTCACCAATTTGGGTGTTTGCCAGCAGATAAAATGTGGATATAAATATAGAGATAGAGATGGATAGACATAAAGATACAGAGCATCCTATTATGTTTCCCCAAATTGTATGCAATTAACAGTTAGAGGTCAATTATTACTCCTACTTAGAATCTTTTACAGGTAGAGCCATAATTATTAGGCTACTGCTTTTCTCCTTTGACTTATTTTATCTGAACTGGTGTCTTAATTAAATCCTAGGTTTTGCTTCCTTGACTGTGAAATATAATTCTGTTATCAGTGAGACCACATTCAGCCCTAGGTGATTTCTACTTAAACTTTAATACTTCTTCTATTACTTTTTTTTATTTAAAAATCGCATAAAATAAAGGCTATTACCTTCTTACAGTAAGCTGGAGAGCCCTTTGCTCCAAATGGGTTTCTTCAAAGAGATGAAATTCTGATAATGGGAAATCTCTGTACAAGTTTGATTAAAAGTTATTTTGAGACTTTGTATTAATTATGCTTAAAGCATCAGGGGACTCTTGTTCTGTTTGGTTATATCCTTTGGTCTCACGTAAGGCTGTTTTTGGTTACCTGCCGTTTTGTTGCAGAGATTGATTTATTAAAATAATGATAAAATAGGCAAGTACAAATCTTTCCTATGGAGAATTTATATCTCTTTGCTGATCAGTGTTTGCCGGTAGCAGAGATGGGTTGCTCCCAGTTCGGCCCAGATCATGCAAACCAGTAGTGGCAGCAGCAGGAGGCTCCGCTCACCCACCAAACCAGTAGTAAAAAAATGGCAACCCACCACTGATAGGTAGAAAAGTAGGTAGGTGGGAAGGAAGGAAGGAAGGAAGGAAGGAAGGAAGGAAGGAAGGAAGGAAGGAAGGAGAGTTGGGATTCAGCTGGTTTGGACTGGTTCAGGTGAACCAGTAGCTCCGATGATCAGCTGAGAGCAAACCGGTTCGCTCCGACAATCAGGTGTGCCTGCTTGCCTACCTGTCTCCTATATTGACCTATATTTCTTTTGTTTGAAGTCCAGCTGATAGGCGCAGCAGAACAGATTGCCATGCCTCAGCTGTTTTACTCACCAGGGCTACAGTAGAAGCAATGGTGGGTTGCTTTTACTGTCACTACCGGTATGCTGATCATGCACTTGCACGTTCTGTTTGCGCATGCACCTGACTTGTGCTGTGCACAATCCACTGCCCCTGTGACAACCAGCTGATTGTTGGGGCTCACACAGGCATCGCATGCTGTGTGCGCGTGCACACTTTGCTGTTTGCCATAAAAACAGGTATAGAACATGGGCGGGCAGGTGGGCCAAAAGAACCACTGTATTGGTATGCTCTCAGCTGCTCTGGCCCACTACCAGTATGGCTGTACTGGGCAATACCCACAGCAAGCCACCTCTGAGTAGAAGGTACATTTTTGAGTTGTTTTAAAATGCACTGCAAAGTGCGTACTCAGAGAACCGGTTGTTAAACTGGTTGAATCTTACCATTGGAAGGAAGGAAGGAAGGAAGGAAGGAAGGAAGGAAGGAAGGATGGAAGGAAGGAAGAAAGGAAGGAAGGAAGGAAGGAAGGAAGGAAGGAAGGAAGGAAGGAAGGAAGGAAGTCCATATATTTTAAAAGCATTATAGTTATACAGAAGCCAATCTCAATCACTTTCGCTCTATTAGCCATAAAAGTTTGGTGTTGTATGTCTGTGAATTTTTATTTAAGTTAGTAACTTGACAAATGTTTGGCCTTTTCTACAATCTAAATGAACACAAAATCAGTGCTGGTATTATAGACAGAAAATAAACAATTTGAGTAAAATATGTCTTTTTTCTAAAGCTGACATACCAAAAAAAAAAAAACCCAGATAATTTTTTTATCTCAGTTCTCAGAAACAGAAAACTGAAATGGGTGAATTTCACCTCTAGGAGGTTTCCTCGTGCAATTTTTTTTCTTGGATGACTTTCCAGGGTGTTTAGATCTAAAAGAGAAACTTATAAAGCTTTGAGCTGTTATCAAATCTAGACTATAGGTATGCCAATAGAGCCTTAAAACATTTGGCCCAAAAAATATTCCGGAAAAATGAAAGCAGCGACAAGCTGTAGCCTTATCTTGCATTTTCTCTCTAGGGTTGAATGCTGCATGTTTAGAAGCTGTGATTGTGGGAAAAAAGGAGAAAAAGAAGAGATAAGATACTTTTCAACAGTGTTTCCATTCATGGAGATGCATATTTTAGTTTTTATATTGTTAAAATTATTTATTTTATTATTTTTTATTATTATTATTATTTATTATTTATACAGTTATGCTTTTTCAAGTTTATTTTTTTAAAGAAAACATTAAGCATGACATCATTTGGGACAAACCGTTCCAGTTGGTTTGCTTACCCTCATATAGAGATGTACCTGATAAATTCTATTTGGTGATATGAGCTAAGTTTTCTGAAATTCACATCTTTCCCAGGGCACTAGAAAATATTTTTCTGCAATTGTGGTACAGCAAACAGACTCTTTTACCTAAGTCAAATTGCTTAGTTATCAAAACCAGTGAAATTATGTTGGCATTGATGCAATAAATACTTAAAAGGACTACTAGCCATCCCAAGCAACTACATCCCATCCCAATCTTCGATTCATTGCGAAGGTTGTTGAGAGTGTGGTGGCGCGAGAGCTTCCTCAGCACCTGGATGAAGCTGTTTATCTCGACTCGTGCCAGTCCGGCTTTTGGCCAGGGCACAGCAGGAGACGGCACTGGTCGCGTTGGTCGATGATCTCTGGAGGGCTCGGGATAGGGGTTGTTCATCTATCCTGGTCCTGTTAGATCTCTCAGCGGCTTTTGATACCATCGACCATGGTATCTTGCTGCACCGATTGGAGGGGTTGGGGGTGGGGGGCACCGTTTTATGATGGTTCTCCTCCTATCTCTCAGACCGGTCGCAGTTTGTGTTGGCAGGGGCAGAGTCGACGTCAAGGTGCCTCACTTGTGGGGTCCCACAGGGGTCAGTCCTCTCACCCCTCCTGTTCAACATTTATGTGAAGCCGTTGGGTGAGATCAGCTTGGGTTTTGGGGTAGAGTTCCATTAGTATGCTGATGATACTCAGCTGTACATCTCTACCCCGGACCACCCCAACGATGCCGTGGAAGTGATGTCCCGGTGTTTGGAGGCCGTGCGAGTCTGGATGGGGAGGAACAGGCTCCGACTCAACCCATCCAAGACGGAGTGGCTGTGGCTTCTGGCATCACGATATAGCCAGCTGATGCCATCTCTGGTTATTGGGGGTGAGTCATTGGCCCCCACAGAGAGGGCTCACAACCTGGGCGTCCTCCTGGACTCTCGGCTGTCTTTAGAAGATCACCTGACGGCCGTGTCCAGAGGGGCTTTCTATCAGGTTCTCCTGATATGCCAGTTGTGTCCCTTTCTGGATTGTGACGCCTTACGCACGGTCACTCAAGCCCTTGTCACCTCCCGCCTGGACTATTGTAATGCTCTCTACATGGGGCTTCCCTTGAGTTGTGCCTGGAGGCTCCAGTTGGTTCAGAATGCGGCTGCGCGGGGGATTCTGGGAGCATCTAGACACTCCCATGTGACACCTCTCCTGTGTGAGTTGCACTGGCTGCCTGTGGCTTTCCAGGTGCACTTCAAGGTATTAGTGACCACCTTTAAAGCGCTCCATGGCAAGGGACCTGGTTACTTGCAAGACCGCCTCCTGCTGCCAAATACCTCCCACCGACCAGTTCGCTCCCACAGGAAGGGCCTCCTCAGGGTGCCGTCGACCAGACAATGTCGGCTGGCGACCCCCAGGGGGAGAGCCTTCTCTGTGGCAGCTCCTACCCTCTGGAATGACCTACCCCCTGAACTACGGATGATCACGGACCTATATCTCTTCTGTCAGGCCCTGAAGACACACTTATTTTGTGCTGCCGGCCTGTCATAGTTTTAAAGTGATTTTAGTATGGGGTTTTTAAACATAGGCCAATTACATTTAATTTATTTTAACATACTATTTTAGCTTTTGTATTACCCATTTTATTATGGCTGTGCACCACCCTGAGTCCCGGAAGGGAGAAGGGCGGTATATAAATTGAATAAAACTAAACTAAACTAAACTAAACTAAAGTTCATGTTGATAACAAATTAGTTAACTAAAAATACCTTTTTTGGTTGCACCCAAAATCAAGGGTCTGATGTGGCTTATTCACTCTACCCAAGGAACAAATGGGACTTTCTATAAATACATGTTTTGTTTCTTGTGTTTCCTGAAAAGTTGAGATTTTGGAAAAAGTGCGGAGAAGAGCAACTAGGATGATTAAAATCCAGGAGGCTAAAACATTTTTTTTAAATTTGATTTTTATACTGCAACCTATCTCCCCGAAAGGACTCAGGGCGGTGCACAGGAAGAATATGAAGAATGGTTGCAGGAACTGAGCATGGCTAGCCTAGAGAAATGAAGGACTAGCAGTGACATGATAGCATTATTCCAGTATTTGAGGGGCTGCCACAAAGAAGAGGGGTCAGTTTATTTTCCAAAGCACTAGAAGGCAAGACAATGGATGGAAACGAATCAAGAAAAAGCACCCTGGAATTAAGGATAAACTTTCTAACAGTGAGGACAATTAACCAGTGGAGCAACTTGCCATCAGTTTGTGTGTGGATCATCACTGGAGGTTTTTAAGATGAGACTGGACAGACACTTGTTTCAAATTGTACAGGATCTCCTGCTTGAGCAGGAGGTTAGACCAGAAAACCTCTAAGGTCCCTTCCAGCTCTCTTCTGATTGATTGAAAATGTACTAATTTATAATGGTATTCTCCCCCCCCCCACACACACACACCTGTTAGAATAATCCACGAGGACAAACAACTAAGGCTGGGCAAAATTTCATTAGCAGGGCAGGGGTAAGGAAAGTAATTGCTTCTACAAGCAATAGTAGCTACCCATATAATGCCTGATCAGTGTTTGTCAAAGGGCTTGTCAGGCCTTTTGTGGACTCCTTATAAATCCACAGATTTAGTACTTTTTGAAAGAGTGCTAAATCAGATCAACAACAGATACCAACCCTGTATTGTTGGTATCTGTTTAAATCAGGAATGAGGGATGAATTCTGCCTCCTGTGTGTTGCTGAGTCTGTCACCACAGTTTTTTTCTTTAAATCTGTGTGTGTGTGAGAGAGAGAGGGGGGGGGGAAGAATCCGACTATTTCTAAGGGTTACTGGCAATGGCTTGAAGCACTAGTCAAAGACAAAAGTTGCTTCGAACATCCTGCTTACAACTTGCATCCTGCTTCATCCCACAAACCTCCTCTGCATTTGTGACTTGCCAGTCAGGCTGTTTTGGGATGTTGATTTAGTGTTCTTTCAAAAATGCTAGTTTGGGTTTAGAAACAGCCCCACTGAAAGGGCATAGGTTTACAACCCCTGCCCATTGGTTACCTCTTACTTGGGCAACCAGATAGGTGGCTAAATCACTTGCCATAAACCAACCTATGCTCAAACCAATCCTACTCCATCATATGCTAAAGAGAGTAATAGATGATTGTCTTCCTGCCAGCAGATGATACTCAATGGGAGGAGAAACAAAGTCCAGGGAATCCAGAAATCACTTCCCTTAAATTGTCCCACATTCAGACAATAAGGGCAGCAGAGCTGAGGCAGTATAGAGCTCAGTTCTTGCAGCAGCAAATGTTGTGCCAGCATACTTTTCTGCCAGCTCGAAGGCTAGTGATTGTGCTTTAATGTAGCCATCTGGCTGTGCTTTCTGCTTCTGCAGCTTTTAATACAATCTCCATCAATAGCACTTTTGACAAAAATTATACATAATCACATAATTTTATTCAAAACCTTTCCTGATTACAGTATGTAGCCTCAGTAATTTCACAGTGATTCCTACTGCTGGGCAATGCATCATAAAATAACACACACACACACACACACACCTTTAAATTGATGGTTAAAGCTGAACACCTTTTGGTGTTGTAGACTTTTGTAAAAAAAACAGCAACAACCCACATCTCATCTTGAAGCGCTGCCACAAAATAATACTTGGACTACAGGGAAGAAATGGTGGATGGAAGATGGCTCCATAAAAAGCAAAGTTGACAGCTGCAGCAGAATGAAGAGCAAGGAGACGACATGGGATCATCCACAACTACCCCAGACAACTGTTCCTCATAAGACACCACAAGATACTCAAAGTGCAATCAGTGCCTTTGAAATGACACTAAGTTCACAAACTTACTTTTGTAATCACTTTTGGAAATGATTTGTTTTTTAGCTATTTAGGAACCTTTGGATCATCAAGTTTTATAACCCTGGGTGAGTTTTCCTCAAAGTTTTAACTACAAGTTTAAGAACTTTAAAAAATTGGGAGGAAAAGAAGCAGCAAAGGGGTGATTCAAACTTTGAATTTTGAAAGTTACAAATAGACTAAGGGTCGAGATAAATTTGAAACAAGATTTTGGAATTAATTGTAAAGTATTCTTCCCATGGGAAAACACTTTTGTTTTCAAACATACTAAGACGACGTTTTGAAAATGAGACATTAGAGAGAACTAGAGATTGCGATTAAAGAAGAACAGTTAAACTTGTCGTATTTTATCAAGGTTATTTTCCCCCTGGTAAACCTTAATGGGCTTTATCAATATCAGTGCTTTATGGATTTGTTTATAAATAAGAGATAGGAAGGAGAGATTATTTGCTGTGTTTTAAGAGGTGATGAATATTTGTTGTGATGAATATTATATTTTTTGTGATGAAATCAAAAATAACTTCTTTATATATGTATTTCTTTTATTCTTTTCTCCTTTTTTCCGCATCTTCTACTTTTTCTTTTACTGTTGTAATTATAATATTTAATAACATTACTATTAAAAAAAGAGAGGAATAATTCTGCATGGCAGAAGAAGAAAAAAGAGACCCCAGAGGGGAAGGATACACCTACAGGCTGTCTCTCTCTTACTATTGTTCATACATCAAGACAATTCTCTTTTCATCTCCTATAAGAAGATCATGGATAAATATGGACTCCTTCCTAGTGCTTCTTTTTTTTCATATTCACTTCCATCTTATTTCTAAGGGCTGTTTTTGGGTTCAACATGGTGTTTTTATTTGTTCTGGTCTCTGCTCTATGATGTAATGAACTAAATTGAATTGAATAGTACAACTTTCAGAATTCCTCACATTTGGGGTAATGGGAATTGTAATTAAAGACTTCTGGAAGAAAATAGACTGCCTATCACAGAACCTGTGGAATATATGGAACAGGGTGTCATCAAGTGCAACTCAATAAATCTTTCCACAAAATGCTGTAGCTGCAAGTTAGTTGCAACCTTTCCATAGAGATTTTGAAAGAATCCATGAAGATCTAAATGTTTCCGTGGATGCCTCACTATGCCTCAAAATAACTTCCTTGCTAGCCAATAATTTTAATAAAAATGAATTAGCATTTGCCATTTGATCAAACAAAACACCATCTTGTTGAGTTGTATTTATTTTTAGGAATGCTTTGGGGTATCTTAAAATACTAGGAATAATGGTTGAGAGCATCCTATACCATGGAAGTCAATTTATGACATGTCTTCAAAGAAAAAACAAGAAAAGTCCAGTTGCCTCCTGAAAAAGCACCTTTGGGACAACCATAACCTGGATGACCGAGAATCTCCATAGACTCTAAGCCATGCACTTTGGGATGAACACCCTTCGAATTGGGTGGGAGTATGAACAGATTTCCTGAGAAAAAATTCAGACTACAGGAACATTTGTACAACTCAGGTAACACAAGATAAACCTCCAAGTTCCTCAATGGCTCTCAAAAAGGATGCAAATGACCAGCTGTCTTCAAGGAATATAAATCCTTCCATTCCCTGCCATCTAGTCAGAGCTGAAGAAGCTTTTTGGATGAGAAGCAAAATGTCTTCAAAGAAAAAACAAAAAAGTCCAGTTGCTTCCTGAAAAAGCACCTTTGGGACAAGCATGACCTGGATGACTGAGAATCTCCATAGAATTTATGATAAAGTGATTTTCACCCAGAAAATCTTTTGTGAATGCGTTCACTATATTATTTCAAAATCCAAAATGTGTCTCTTGCCCAAAAGAATTCCTTACTGCTACGGCCAATAAAATGTAATATATTAAAGTAAACTAAAACAAAACTGTGTGAAAGAGGAAGGACTGAAGAGGGACCAGGCAGAATAAAATAAAATAAAAATAAACCATGGACGCATATATGAATGTTTTAGCTGTAAATTCCTCTTTTTGCTTCATCTTATATTCCTGAAAGATGCGCACTTCCACTTATGTGAATGAGACAAACAAAAATAAATGTCAAGTAAACAGAGAAAAATGAATGAATGAGTATGCATATCAGTGTGCACAAGAGAAAATCTACCACAATTTTCCAGTGACATTTCTTGCCTATTGACATGCAGGCTAAATCACAGGAGGTAATTCCCCCATGTACTGCCCATAAAATGATGATTTATATTCCTTGCTCACAAGGCAATTCTCGTGATATATAGGAGTACATGTATCAGTGTTTGTGCAAATATATCCACTACAGTTGATACATGGCTTATTTATTAGGAACAGATCTGCCATGTAACCATCTTTTAAAAACTGTCATTCCTCTTCATTTGGCACCTCCTTGCTTCAGCCAATTTTTCCATTTAGCAAACGATGCTGTTAAATGACACCAGGCTCCAAAAGCATCTCGCACATTCCGATTAAAAACTAACAAGCACTTATGGAGTGCTGCGCTTTTGTATCAGTCGTAGGATTCCACAAACTATTAAAGTGAACAGATGCTGGAAAGATTTGCGTTGAGAAAAGGATTTGAGCAAAACTCCAACCTATATAAAGGCAGCAAGAAAGTCCTTATAAGCAGTGGTGGGATTAAGCCAGTTTGCATCTATTCAGGAGAACTGGTTGTTAAGTTTCTAAGCAGGTTAGAGAACTGGTTGTTGGAAGAAATCTTATTTTGTTTTTTTCCACTTTACAGGGCTAATCCTGTAAGGCAGGCAGGCTGGAAACATTCTGGTGTTATCTTCTATCCTAATCGTTATTGCCTTGCTTACAAAAACTGCCCCTCTTGTTAACCCTTATTACATTATAATAGCTAAGGCAAAGCACCCATTGACCTGAGTGATGTTGAGTTGGCCACACCCACAAGGTCACATGACCACCGAGCCATGCTTATCCAGCTGGTCATTAGGGCAGAGAACCTGTTGTTAAATTATTTGAATCCCACCACTGCTTATAGGGTGGATCCACCCCAATGACCTATTTATCAGCCAGATGTTCGGTAAGAATGGGAAGCATTAAGTTGCAGGTTAAATTTATCCATGCAAAGGTGATATGTGGTGCAGTCAGGAAGCTCTTTTCTTTGGAGGTGTTCTGAAGGCCCATTTCAATATGGACTTGAGGTCTCTTCTCAATGATGTCAGATGATTGGCAACCCCTATAGACTTGCTGATAATTTTAAGACAAGCTTTGCAGAAAGCATTATGTTTTTCAACCATCTACTCATACTCATGCCAGAGAATCCTTTACACCATTACTATTCCCTTCTACAGTATTGTTCAGGCATGGTGGAGTGTTAAAATGAATGGAGTATATGCATTTCATGAGTTCTCAGATCAGCATGCAAATACTCCTTCCTTTTAAGTGTTTTTTTTTCTGGTGGGACCGGTCTATGAGGGCAACCTGATCTATCCAATTATGGGATGGAGCATACTGCTTCCACTTTTGTCTTTCAGCCCCAATCCAGGAGCCTTTGCATGCCATTGCTTCCAGGGCAAACTATTTTTGTGTTGAATTTTCTGACAAAGAAATAAAGGGAGACGAGTATAGATCTATTTCAAGCTATTTAGCTGTCATCAGCTAGCCATACCCTTCTGGGAAAGAAATAAAGGGTTCAAATCCCAGAAGGGTATGGCTAGCTGATGAGAGTTAAATAGTTTGAAATAGATCTGCTCTCTTTTTATTTCTTTGTCAGAAAACATAAAATTTAACACCACTTCCTTTTGTGAGGAATAATAGCATTTCTGAATCAATTCAAAGTGAATGGTCTGTTATAGCCTTCACATTCACATATGTTAGGCAGAAGTGGGTTGCTCTTGGTTCGGCCCAGTTTGGTGACAAACCAGTAGTTGCAGTGGTGGAAGGCTCCGCTCACCCTCTCAGATGCTTCTGCACATGCGCAGAAGCATTGCATGCCGGGATTTGCAACCCACCTCTGATGTTAGGTCAGGTAGGCTATCATCACTGTACCATTAAAATGTTTGAGAACCCAGTCTATGTTTTATTGGGTCATATTCAAAAATGTCAGCTGTGTCTAATTTCTGCAGAAGGAGTTCAGTGAATTGGTTCACAGCTTGAAGCACAAATACAGATGGTTCAGAGACAGGATTCTGTGGTCCCAGACTCCATTACAACGAAATGAAGTATCTTTTTGTGGCCTGCGGATCTCAACTAAGTACATCTTTGGAATAAACAGAGAATCTTTGGATGAGCGTGAAGCAAATAAAAAGGTAGAGGCCTTATGTCTGACTTAATGAATTTGAAAGGGCAAGACTGTCGGCAATAGATGTGACATTAAGCAGAAGTAAGTGACAAACTCTATCTGACAAGATAAGTTGAAATTCTGTTTGAGATACTTATTTAAATCAGCAATTTGTTTTAGAGAACACTGAAAAATGGAAGAGAACCCTGCAACTAAAAATGAAGGAATAGCTTCAGAGAGTGACTTAGTCCTGTTTTGGCAGTGATGCAGCAGGAAACAATTATACCAGTTAAGTAAAACATTCTAAACCAGACTTGCTGATTGACTGTCACTCATTTCCACTTGCTGTATATCCTGTTCAGAGTAAGAAAGAATGCAAGAAAAATCCAAAGCAGACTGGATGAGGTGGTACTTGAACTATTCTTTTCCAATAATCTGGATAACAAAATTTGTTATTTTGGAGGAAAGACTAACCCGTTGAGTCAAAAAATACCTTAAATAATGACGAATGATTGTTATGAACTGGGCATCAAGCAAAATGTCTTTAAGGAAAGTTCTCAGAGTTTGAGTACTGAGTTCTGATTCCCTAAATGATAAATTAATTTGCAGGACCGTTGCATAAATGATTTTCAGGGCAGCAGTTCACGAGTAGACACATGAATATGTTGGCCTCAAATGAATGGAAATTGACAGAATTGTGGAATAAAGAAAATAAAGAAAACAAGGAGAATCTTGGTTGTATTTCTCAGGGCAATGAATTCTCTATAGCTGTAAGTGGGAACAGTTTAGCTCACACCCTTACTATTTTCAATAAAGGCTGGAAGGGTAAGAAGCTGAAGTCAGGGACAGAAAAGAGAACCTACGGCTAAAATATGCCACACCCAGGACACTTAGGGTCTTTTGAATTGAGGCCAGATGTTAACTGATAGCCAGTACAATTGCTGGCTGCGGTTTATATTGGAGTGAGTGGAGAGAAAAATAGATCATTATTTCTTCACAAATCTCTGTTATTGGCTGTAAATCACCATTATTTTTCTTACCCCCCCCCCCCCCCCCCCACTGTTTAGCTACAAGCACAACCAAATGTTTCCCTTTCTAATTTAGGCTGCTATAGAGAAGTTCAAAGCCAAGTTTCACATTATTTTTTTATAAAAACCAAAGTGCTGAAAAATTAGATTTCACTTCAGCACATCCCTTTGTCCGATCTGCTCCCACAGAGAGGGCCTTCTCAGGGTGCCGTCGGCCAGGCAATGCCAGTTGGCGACACCCAGGGGAAGGGCCTTCTCTGTGGCGGGCCCTACCCTCTGGAATGACTTACCCCCTAAACTACGTACCATCTCAGACCTCCTCCTCTTCTGCCAGTGTCTTAAGACACACCTTTTCCATCAAGCCGGCCTAGCGTAACCTCCCGTTGTGACCGCTCTTAGATAGTTTTAATTTGGGGGATTTTATAGGATTTTAGCACAGGGTAGGGATTTAATAGTTTTTAAATTTTGTATTTTGTTATATTTGTTATGTTTTTAAATTTCCTGTGCGCCGCCCTGGGTCCTTTTTGGAGAAGGTGCGGGGTATAAATTTGAATAAATAAAAAAAAATAAGGATAGAAGCTATTTGAAAACGTCATGAAAAAGTCATTTAAGATATTTACAATGCCCCTTACCTAATTTCCTAATCAAGTATGCATAAAAGAATCACATTCTATCCATTGCAAATGTTTTCTTCTTTGTAGGAATTTTCAAACCAAACCCCTTTTATTTAATTGAATGGAAATTATAAAGAAAAGCAGATCATATCCAGCTGCTTGAGAACAGCTTCCTTCTAGGAAGCATTTCCTTCTAGAAAGCATTTCCTTAACCTTTGTGTTTGTGTGTGTTAACATAAAAAAGATATGTTAAAGGATCAGCCTTAGTTTCCAGATTTCCTTGGTTTGTGAAACAAGATAATAACTGGACTAAAATGATCAGGTTATTTGATTAAAAAGGTGAAGTATTTACAACATTTCATTCCTTTTCAAACCAATTTTATGTTTGTTGTAGAGCAGAGGTGTCAAACTCGTGGTCCATGGGCTGGATGTGTCATGTGCTGACCCCACCCCCATCTGGTTTAGCGAAGGAGAAAAAAGTCCTGATATGTCATGTGATGACGCGAGTTTGACACCCCTGTTTTAGAGGAATAGCACCAAATTCAGCAGAATAGTGATCTTTGGGCTTAGTAAGACAACTTTCTTTTTTTATCTCTATGTTGTCAGAAAACAGCAGCATCCAATAATACGGAACTCAGAGGAGGAAAAGAGGCAAGGAAGTCAAGCCTATTTGACACTCCCTCTCCGCAATTCCATCTTCACAGACATTAATGTACTCTAAAGCTGTCCTCCTCGCCCTGCGAGATTCCCCTCTCTCGCAGGTATAGCCCTCCACATTAACGAGGGCCCACCTCGATGACAGAATTTTAAATCCCGAGAGGTGGCGTAAAAGGAAAATTAGGAGTTTTTTGGGGAATTTTTTAACTTGTTTTTTACGGGGCCCCAGGGTGGGGGAGGGTTATTTGGGACCAGGGGAGTAGACGATGGGACTGAGCCATGGGGTTTTATTTCTAGGTCGGCCCATGGATCTGACGGAGAGGAAGTTAGGTCCAATATTTGGGGGGGGGGAGTAGAGGTCAATTTTACAGAGGGCCACACCATCAGGACAGTATGCGGGAGAGGTAGGTATGGAGTGAGCCGGGGACCATATCAGGTTATGGGAGGGCGCACCCGTTGTTTGCTAGCGGTTGTGCCCTCCGGTCTCCAGGGCTCTTCTCGCATTCCAGGGGGTTCGGGGTCACATGTCCTGTGCCCTAGGCTGATGTTATGTAACGCCAGGTCCATGGTCAACAAAGCCCCCCTCATCCATGATTTGGTATTGGAGGGGGAGCTGGACCTGGTGGGAATCACGGAGACCTGGTTGGGCCATGAGGGGGGAATACCCCTTGTGGAAATGTGCCCACCAGGTTACCAGGCATTCCATCAGCCACGGGCCCAGGGTCGGGGTGGGGTGGCGGCGGTTATTATTAGGGATAGTCTTGATCCGAGGGAGACCGCAGTGCCGCAGACTGCTGGCTGTGAGTCCCTGTGTGTGAAGTGGGGTCCTAGGAGGCAGTTGGGCTTGCTGATCCTGTACCTGGCTCCCCGCTGCGTATCAGCGGCCCTGCCCGAGCTCCTCGATGTGATAGCTGAGGTGGCGCTTGTTACCCCCAGGCTTTTAGTCATGGGGGATTTCAACCTGCCATCGATATGCGAGACATCTGAGGCGGCCCGGGAGTTCATGGCTTCCATGACAGCCATGGACCTGTCCCAACTAATTCACGACCCCACTCACACCGGTGGACACACGCTAGACTTAGTTTTTGTCTCCGGCCAGTGGATGAGTGATCTTGGATTAGGGGAACTAGTCATTACACCCCTGTCATGGACAGATCATTCTCTTCTTCGGCTTGACTTCCCAACCACTACACCTCACTGTGGGGAGGAGGAACCAGATATAATAATAATAATAATAATAATAATAATAATAATAATAATAATAATAATAATAATAAATTTTATTTGTAGCCCGCTCTCTCTCCCCAGAGGGACTCGAGGCGGGGCACAGGAAAATTAAAAAACAATAAACACAAACAGAATACATAATTTAAAATCACAATTAAACAAATCCTGCGCTAAAAACATCTATAAAAACTAAAAACTGTCCCTAAAACCCCTTAACACTACAATAATTAAAATTACCCTAAAACCCCAGGACAAGGAGGCTATCCCAAGCCGGCCAGACGGAAAAAGTAGGTTTTCAATTTGAGACGGAAGGAGCGGAGGTCCGTGGTCGTCCTAATATCGGGGGGAAGGTCGTTCCAGAGGGCCGGGCCCGCCACAGAGAGAGCCCTTCCCCTGGGTGTCGCCCGCTGACACAGTCTAGTGGACGGCACCCGGAGAAGCCCCGCTCTGTGGGAGCGAATCGGCCGTGAGGATGTATGGGGCAGGATCCGATCCTGCAGATAGCTAGGTCCCGAGCCATGGAGCGCTTTAAAGATGATAATTAACACCTTGAAGCGCACCCGGAAGACAACAGGTAGCCAGTGCAGCTCGCGTAAGAGCGGTGTTACATGGGTGGACCTAGCGGTCCCCATAATTGCTCGCGCGGCTGCATTCTGGACTAGCTGAAGCCTCCGGGTGCACCTCAAGGGCAGCCCCATGTAGAGAGAGTTACAATAGTCCAGTCGGGATGTCACGAGAGCATGAGTGACTGTGCAAAGGGCGTCCCGATCCAATAGGGGGCGCAATTGGTGAACCAGGCGAACCTGGTAAAACGCCCTCCTGGCCACGGCTGTCACTTGATCTTCCATGGACAGCCGGGCATCCAGGAGGACACCCAAATTGCGCACCCCATCCACAGGGGCAAGATGTTCGCCCCCTATGGCCAGCGATGGAGTGAGCTGGTTGAATCGGGCAGCCGGAAACCACAGCCACTCGGTCTTGGTCGGGTTGAGCTTGAGTCCGTTACTTCCCATCCAGATCCGTACAGCTTCCAGGCACTGGCACATCACTGCTACGGCATCGTTGGGGTGGTTTGGGGTAGAAATGTACAGCTGTGTATCATCAGCGTACAGATGGTACTCTACCCCAAAACCACGGATGATATAACGAAATGGTTCTGCCCCAGGTGCCTGATGGACCCTGAGAGGTTCCAGACGGAACTTGGGCCAATACCTGAGACCCTGACCCACGACTCGACTGAGGACCTAGTGGCCGCCTGGAATAATGCGGCCATGGGGGCCCTGTACCGGGTTGTGCCCTTGCAGCCTCTCACTCGGTGCCAATCTACCTTAGCTCCTTGGTTCTCTGAGGAGCTGAGGGCGATGAAGTGCCGAAAGAGATGCCTAGAGAGCATTTGGAGGTCCACTCAGTCCGAATCTGACTGAACACGGGTAAGGTCTCATTTGAAGACCTACCTCGTGGCGATAAGAGTGGCGAAACGTAAGTTTCTCTCCGTTCTTATCGCATCTGCAGATAACCACCCTGCCACCCTGTTTAGAGTGACCCACTGCTTCCTTCAACAGGGGCCGCGGGAAGCTCCGCTGCAGGGTCATGCAGAGGAATTTGGATGTTATCTGCAGGATAAAATCGCTCAGATCTGGGACGAACTGGTTTCCAATGAGGTTAGTCCTGGCGGGTGGGCAGAGGCAGGTCCTGAGACCGTTTTATGGGAAGAGTTCGACCATGTTACTCCAGATGACATGAACAGGATGCTGGGGAGGTTGAATGCTACCACATGTTTATTGGACCCGTGTCCCTCCTGGCTTGTACTGGCCTCCCGGGAGGTGACACGAGGCTGGCTCCAGGAAATAGTGAATGCTTCGTTGAGTGAGGGGTCTTTTCCAGTCATCTTGAAAGAGGTGGTGGTGAGACCCCCTCCTCAAAAAGCCTTCCCTGGACCCAGCAGTGTTAGTAAATTATCGTCCGGTCTCCAACCTTCCCTTTTTGGTGAAGGTTGTTGAGAGTGTGGTAGCACGACAATTCCCCCAGCACCTGGAGGAAACTGTCTATCTAGACTCGCGCCAGTCCGGTTTCCGACCTGGGTACAGCACAGAGACGGCATTTGGTAGATGATCTCTGGAGGGCTCGGGATAGGGGTTGTTCCTCTATCCTGGTCCTATTAGACCTCTCAGCGGCTTTTGATACCATCGACCATGGTATCTTATTGCACCGGCTGGAGGGGCTGGGACTGGGAGGGACCGTTCTGCGGTGGTTCTCTTCCTACCTCTCCAGTCGGTCGCAATTCATGTTGGCAGGGGGGCAGAGGTCGACCCAAGGCCCCTTATATGTGTGGTGCCTCAGAGGTCGGTCCTCTCGCCCCTCCTGTTTAACACCTATATGAAGCCGCTGGGTGAGATCATCCGTGGTTTTGGGGTAGAATTCCATCAGTACGCTGATGATACTCAGCTGTACATCTCTACCCCAGACCACCCCAACGATGCCATCGAAGTGATGTCCTGGTGTTTGGAGGCCGTGCGGGTCTGGATGGGGAGTAACAAGCTTCGACTCAACCCGTCCAAGACCGAGTGGCTGTGGTTTCCGGCGTCACGATATAGCCAGCTGGTTCCATCTCTGGCTATCAGGGGCGAGTCATTAGCCCCCGCAGAAAGGGTTCGCAACTTGGGTGTCCTCTTGGATTCTCGGCTGTCCTTGGATGACCATGTGATAGTCGTGGCCAGGGGGGCTTTCTATCAGGTTCACCTGATATGCCAGTTGTGTGCCTTTCTAGATCGTGATGCCCTACGCACAGTCACTCAAGCCCTCGTCATCTCCCTACTGGACTACTGCAATGCTCTCTACATGGGGCTCCCCTTGAGGTGCACCCGGAGGCTCCAGCTAGTACAGAATGTGGCCGCGGGGGGGATTATGGGAGTCTCTAGATACTCCCATGTAACACCCCTCCTGCGCGAGCTGCACTGGCTACCTGTGGCCCTCCGGGTGCACTTCAAGGTGCTAGTAACTATCTTTAAAGCGCTCCATGGCTCGGGACCGGGCTATCTGCGGGACCGCCTCCTACCACATACCTCCCTTCGGCATGTCCGCTCCCACAGAGAGGGCCTCCTCAGGGTGCCGTCGGCCGGACAATGCCGGCTGGCGACCCCCAGGGGGAGAGCCTTCTCTGTGGCAGGTCCTGCCCTCTGGAATGACCTGCCCCCCGAACTCCGCACTATCACGGACCTTCTCCTCTTCCGTCGAACCTTAAAAACACACCTTTTCCATGTTGCTGGCCTAGCATAGCTTTTATGATAGTCCCAATTATAAATATAATTTTAATTGTTTTAAATATAAGTTTTAGCACAGACCCATTGTATTTAATGTATTTTTAACTTTTATATTATCATTGTATTTATTATTTTTTATTCTTTCTGTGCACCGCCCTGAGTCCCTTTCGGGAGATAGGGCGGTATAAAAATCCGATTAAAGTAAAAGTAAAGTAAAGTCATATACAGTCACAAGTTGACTGAAAATTCTCCTTCACAATAATCAGCCTTATAAACCACCTGCCTATATTGGTGTTATTTATTTTACTTATTTAATTTATATTCCATTTCTTAATTTTTGCTATGTTCTGAGTATGGATGATAATTCTCTGCCCTTTGGGTTTTTTACTTCTGTCCATACAAATCCAGCCTTGCATACAGGCTTAAAAAAACTCAACATGCTTCCCCAAAACAAAAACATCCACTTAAATTGAATATAAACTTGCAGTAAACAACATTTGCATATGTGCTACACCAGATGAATAAAATAATATATATTAAGCCTTTGGCACAGAAGAGTTTGAAACAACAAAGAACTAAATGCCAATAATAATAATAATACATCCTCCTTCACATTCATATCCTTGGGATCCATTAAAAATAGTACTATCATCATCATTTACTGCACTGGTATGTATCTGTAACCTACTCAGAGTTCTATCACATGGCCAAAAGATATACATACATTTAAAATATTCTCAGAAAACAAGTAAATGAATAAAACATTCATAATACGGAATTAAATTAATAAGTAATTATTTTGGGAAAATATCAAATGAAATAAGCCAGATAAACAGCAACACCATCACGATCAATTATTAAACCTGAATGGTGTCATCTTAGCATCTGTGATCTGGGAAAGCTCACTTTTCAATAACTTCTGAAAAGAAATTCAAGAAAGGTCAAGTCTGTTTTCCAAGGGGAGGTACCATTTCAACGAACAGGCACCATGACTGAGAAGCAGTACCTCTGATTCTCTGTATCCCTCACTTCATGTAAGTGGAGTACCACCAAGCAGCTTCTCCGTGGCCAAATGAGTCAGACAGTTGATTCTTGGTTGAAGTAGGCAGTGTTGAGATGCCAAGCCAGTGGTGGTATTGAGCTGATTCTTACCGGTTCAGGCAAACCAGTAGCGGCTGCTGCTGGAGGCTCCACCCACCTGCCACGATGTAATGTGTGACCTTCTGCACATGTGCGAGCGTGCTCAAATTGGCAAACTGGTAGCAAAGGTAAGTGAATTCCACCATTGTGCCAAGCCATATACAGTAGGGCTTTATAGGATACAACTACAACTTTGAACTACGGCTAGAGCCTTTTGGAAGCCAATAGAGGGTCTGTGACATTGGGATAGCAAGCTCCAGGCTACACACTCAAGGCAACAGAAGGACTGCAGATTTTGAATAGCTATCAAACACCTACCAGCACTTCTGGATGAGCACAATCAAGCCCCAATCTTCAATGCCCCACTACTCAAAGCATACAAATCTGTCTTTTCTCACAGGAAAAAAACTTTACCAGATGTATGGACATCAAACTTTATAAACATTAGGAATTTTGGAATTTCAGTATACGTTTCCAGACATCACAAGACATAATTATCTTTGTGTGGCATACCATTTAAAATAATTTCCCCAAACTTTAAACCCTCTTGCTGAAAACACTGGGCTTTATTAAACCGTCTGGCCATTTTTCCTGTGTATGGAATAATTTCCCTTGTATGTGCTGTCAACAGTGCTTCTGTGAATTCAGCACTTGCTTTTAATGCTTCCACTGATGCAAGTGACACCCTGCAAGGAGAAGTGTGAGCCATCTAAGCCTAAATAACCGCCTAGCACTTTATTATTTACCCACCTCTTAAGAGGTTGGGTGGGTCTGAAGTAGTAAATTCCTCCTGTTTGTTAGTGGATAAATGAGCACAATTTAGAAACAGATGCCCACTTTATTCACTCATGAGCTACTTTGTGTTCTAGCAGTGCCTGATAATAACTCCTTTCTAGATCGAATAGCAAGCCTTTAACCAGACTTTTCATAGCTTTGTCTTCTTTCCAAGGTGTTTTTTTTTAAAAAAAAATTAAGTTTATTAATCAGATTAATCTTTTTATTAAATGGATACTTACTTTGTCTTTGCAGTAACTCTTGCATCAACTTTTGCTCAAGCCTGCCATGGCCAGTCTGGCTGGTTCCTCAACTGAACCTCCATCATAGCTAATCAGTGGGATGGTCATTGTTGAAATACGTAATTGCCCTAACAGTACACCTAGGTCTAGTGTTAGACCTAAGTTACCTTACACTATACCATGGGTTGGCAACCTCAAGGCGGCTTTTGATACCATCGACCATGGTATCCTATTGCATCGACTGGAGGGGTTGGGGATGAGGGGCACTGTTTTGCGGTGGTTCTCCTCCTACCTCTCTGGTCGAGCGCAATTTGTATTGGCAGGGGGCAGAGGTCGACCTCAAGGCCTCTCACTTGTGGGGTGCCTCAGGGGTCGGTCCTCTCGCCTCTCCTGTTCAATGCATATATGAAGCCGCTGGGCAAGATCATACGTGGGTTTGGGGTAGATCACCATCTGTACGTGAATGACACCCAGATGTACATCTCTACCCCAAACCACCCCAACGATGCCGTCGAAGTGATGTCCCGGTGTCTGGAAGCCGTGCTGATCTGGACGGGAAGTAACAGACTCAAGCTCAACCCGTCAAAGACTGAGTGGCTGTGGCTACCGGCGCCCCGGTTCAACCAGCTGACTCCATCACTGGCCATTGGGGGCGAACATCTGGCCCCCGTGGATCGGGTACGCAACTTGGGCGTCCTTCTAGATGCTCGGCTGTCAATGGATGACCATGTGACAGCCGTGGCAAGGGGGCCATTTCACCAGGTTCGCCTGGTGCACCAGTTGTGTCCCTTATTGGACCGGGACGCCCTTCGCACAGTCACTCATGCGCTTGTGACGTCCCGTCTAGACTACTGTAACGCTCTCTACATGGGGCTCCCATTGAGATTTACCCGAAGGCTGCAGCTGGTCCAGAATGCGGCCGCGCGGGCAGTTTTGGGAATCACTAGATACTCCCACGTAACACCACTCCTGCGCGGGCTGCACTGGCTGCCTGTGGCCTTTCGGGTGCGTTTCAAGGTGTTGGTTATCATCTTTAAAGCGCTCCATGGCACAGGACCTAGTTATTTGCGGGATTGTATCTTGCCCCATACATCCCTTCGGCCGATTCGCTTGCACAGAGAGGGACTTCTCCAGGTGCTGTCCACTAGGCTATGCCAGCGGGCGATGCCCAGGGGAAGGGCCTTCTCTGTGGCGGGCCCGATCCTCTGGAATGACCTTCCCCCTGACATTAGAACGACCACGGACCTCCGCTCCTTCCATCAGAAACTCAAAACCCACCTGTTTCATCTGGCCGGCCTGGCCTAATTCCATCTTTCCCGCCTCAGTTTGTAATTTTTAAATTATGTGATTAGGTTTTAAGGTTAAGTTTTTAATTTTTATAAATTTGTACAGGGGATTATTTAATTCGATTTTAGTTTATATGTATTGTTGATTGTCATAGTTTTAATTTTTACCTGTACACCGCCCCGAGTCCCTTCAGGGAGAGGGGGCAGTCTAGAAATCCAATAAATAAATAAATAAATAAATAAAAGTACTCAAAGACTCACAAAGGTCCTAACCTGAAGCCCCCTTTTCAATTCTGGAGCTGTCCGGAAGTTCGGTTTCCTCACCATAGAGTCTCCTCCTAGCACAGCATCCTTTTTCCTCTACCTGTCCTAACTGAAAACCTTATCAATTGTGGAGCTGACCAGAAAACCCATCTCTTGCCATAGAGCCTGGTCCTGGTGTGCCCTGCTTCCCCACCCCACCCCCAAACTGGAAGCTCCTCTCAAAATTGTGGTGCCAACTGGCTACAGGGAGCCGCAGCAGAGGGATGAAAGAGCCACATGTGGCACCAGAGCTGTGGATTGCTGACCCCTGCACTATACCAACTTGCACACTTTCTAGACCAGTGGTTCTCAACCTGTGGGTCACGACTCCTTTGGGGGTCAAACAACCTTTTCACAGGGGTTGCTAAGACCATCAGAACACTAAACTGTAGACTTCCCCTCGTGTTCCTCGAAACTCCCTGCAGATGGGCTCCAGAGTCATTGCCCGTTGTGCCGCGGCTCCACACTGTGAAAAACATAGGTGCACGCGCACACCCTGAGGCTGTACAATTACAGCCTCAGAGACTTCATAATGGCAGGAACTTGTTCTCACTCACCTGGGCTTCTGCAGAAGCTGCCCTCCGAAGCTCTCCGAAGCCCTCCAAAGCCCTCTGAGGGTACTGTAAGGTACTTTTAAGAATGAGTGATTAAGTGAGTAAGTTAAGAGTGAGTGATTAAGTGAGTAAGTATGCAACACACACACACACAGATGGGGGAGGGAGGGGAGAGACAGAGAGACACACAAAGTGACAGAGAGAGAGGAAGGGAGGGGAGAGACAGAGACACACACACACAGACAGAGATGGGGGAGGGAGGGGAGAGACAGAGAGACACACAAAATAACAGAGAGGAAGGGAGACAAGAGACAGAGAGATACTGAGAGGGTATGACAGAGAGAGACAGAGAGGGAGGGAGGAGAGAGACAGATATACAGAGATAATGACAGAGAGAGACAGAGAGGGAGGTGAGAGAGAGAGAGAGAGAGAGAGAGAGAGAGAGAAAGAGAAAGAGAAAGAAAGGAAGAATTAGTGGCTGTTTTGTTTTTTTTTTCCTTTTTTCCTTTTTCAAAGAAAGGCACTCTTTCCACTTAGGGAGCCTGCTCTTAAACTTCCCAAAGGGAGTCATGTCTTAAGTAACGCTGGGGGGGGGGGGGGGGGGGGGACTGACTGGCAAAGTTGAGGGTCTTGTTTCAAGCGGGTAGCCAACAATTTTATGAGGAACTGTATTAAAGAGTTGCAGCATTAGGAAGGTTGAGAACCACTGTTCTAGACTCAATATACTGATGAGTATTGTATATTTGAAATTGCTTTCCTGGCTTCAAATCACTTTGTTAAGCATAGGCATGCCAGAGATACTGAGAACTTTTCCCTTTGATCTGTGAGAAAGATCTCGTTCCTTAGGAACAAGATACTTCAAGGATGATTAAAACAGCCTGAACATCCTTATCACAAACACTCCTAAACAAGGCAGAAATAGCATATATATATAAAAAGAACTCTCACCTTAAGATTTAAGATCTCATTAGGATTTTATTATCTTCAGCTTTGTTACCAAGCAACTCCTTTCTACTGCATGCCCTATATGTTAAGATAAATGTAACACTAACAAGCACACATATATCTATCCCGGTAACTTGAAATGGTCTGTAACATTATTCAATACATTATTTATAAGTAGTCTTCAACATGCAACCACAACAGAGCCCAAAACTAAGTGAGTTTTTGCCCCATTTTACTACTTTTCTTGCCATAGTTGTTAAGTGAGTCACTGCAGTTGGCAAATTAGTAACGGTTGTTAAAAGAATCTGGCTTCCCCATTGACTTTGCTTATCAGAAGGTTGCAACAGGTGATCACATGACTCCTGGATACAGCAAACGTCATAAATATGAGCCAGTTGCCAAGCATCTGAATTTGAATGACGTGACCATGGTGATGGTCGTAAGTGTGAAAAACAACCATAAGTCACTTTTTTCAGTGACATAACTTTGAATGGGCACTAAATGAACTGTTGTAAGTCGAGGAATACCTCTTTGTCTCCAAAGCAAAGAATCCAGCAACATGTTGTATTATCAACTAGCTATACCCGGTCAAGCGTTGCTGTGGCCCAGTCTGGTTAAATGGCCAACCAATCTGTGTGTAGATCTACACCTGCACACATACACCCAACCACCATATAAGCCCCAACCTACCTACATACTGTATTTTTATCTATCTATCTATCTATCTATCTATCTATCTATCTATCTATCTATCTATCTATCTATCTATCTATCTATCTATCTATCTATCTATCTATCTATCTATCTATCTATCCCTCTACCTACCTACCTACTGTATTTCTTTCTTTCTCCCTCTACCTACCTACCTATTGTATTTCCCCCTCTCTATCCCTCTACCTACCTACCTACCTACCTACCTACTATATTTCTCCCTCTCTATCTATCCCCCTATCTACCTACCTGCCTATCTACTGTATTTCTTTCTTTTCCCCTCTATCTACCTACCTACCTACTGTATTGCCCCCCCTCTATCCCTCTACCTACCTACCTACCTACTGTATTTCTCCCTCTCTGTCTATCCCTCTACCTACCTACCTACTGTATTTCTTTCTTTTTCCCCTCTATCTACCTACCTACTGTATTTCCCCCCCTCTATCCCTCTACCTACCTACCTACCGTATTTCTCGCTATCTATACACCTACCTATCTACCTACGGTATTTCTCCCTCTCTGTCTATCCCTCTACTTACCTACCTATTGTATTTCTTGTTTTCTCCCTCCACCTACCTACCTACCTACCTACCTACCTACCTACCTACCTACTGTATTTCTCCCTCTCTATCTATCCCCCTCTCCACCTACCTGCCTACCTACTGTATTTCTCCCTCTCTGTCTATCCCTCTACCTACCTATCTACTGTATTTCTCCCTATCTATCTATCCATCCCCCTACCTATGTACCTACCTACCAACCTACCTACCTACTATATTTCTTCCTTTCTCCCTCTACCTACCTACCTACCTACCTACCTACCTACCTACCTACTGTCTCTTTCTTTCTTTCTTTCTTTCTTTCTTTCTTTCTTTCTTTCTTTCTTTCTTTCTTTCTTTCTTTCTTTCTTTCTTTCTTTCTTTCTTTCTTTCTTTCTATCTATCTATCTATCTATCTATCTATCTATCTATCTATCTATCTATCTATCTATCTATCTATCTATCTATCTATCCACCTACCTACCTACCTACCTACATACCTACCTTATTTCTGCCTCTCTATCTATCCCTTGGGGGTCATCTAGTCCAACTCCCTGCTAGGCAGGAAGCCCTATACCCATGATGGCGAACCTATGGCACGGGTGCCACAGGTGGCACACAGAACCATTTCTTAGGCCATGCGAGGCATTGCCCTGTCAGCTTCAGTGTGTATGTGTGCCCTGGGCAGCTGATTTAGGCCTTCTTTTGAGGCTGTTTTATGCCCTCTGGAGGTGGGGGAAGGCTGTTTTCACCCTCCCCAGGCTCCTATAAAGCCTCTGGAGCCTGGGGATGACGTAAAAAGCATGCCAAATGCAGGGGGTCATGCACATAGCATTATGGATGTGGCACACCTGTGCACATCGTCCCTGCACTCCCCCTGCTATTGGCACGTGAGCCAAAAAAGGTTAGCCATCACTGCCTATACCATTTCAGACTAATGGCTATCCAACATCTTCTTGAAGACTTGCAGTGTTGGGGCATTCACAACTTCTGGAGGCAAGCTGTTCCACTGGTTAATTGTTCTGTCAGGAAATTTCTCCTCAGTTCTAAGTTGCTTCTCTCCTTGATTAGTTTCCACCCATTGTTTCTTGTTCTGCCCTCAGGTGCTTTGGAGAATAGCTTGACTCCCTCTTCTTTGTGGCAACCCCTGAGATATTGGAAGGCTGCTATCCTGTCTCCCCTAGTCCCTCTTTTATTAAACTGTATTTCTCCCTGTCTCTCTATTCCCCTATCTACCTACCTACTGTATTACAATAATACAATAGCAGAGTTGGAAGGGACCTTGGAGGTCATCTAGTCCAACCCCGCTGCTCAAGCAGGAGACCCTATGCCGTTTCAGACAAATGGTTTTCCAGTCTCTTCTCTCTTCAGTGTTGGGGCATCCATAACTTCTGGTGGCAAGATGTTCCACTGGTTAATAGTTCTCACTGCCAGGAAATTTGCCCTCAGTTCTAGGTTGCTTCTCTCCTGGATTAGTTTCCACCCATTGCTTCTTGTTCTGCCCTCAGGTGCCTTGGTGAATAGCTTGACTCCCTCTTCTTTGGGGCAACCCCTGAGATATTGGAAGGCTGCTATCATGTCTTCCCTAGTCCCTCTTTTATTAAACTGTATTTCTCCCTGTCTCTCTATTCCCCTATCTACTGTAATACAATAATACAAAAGCAGAGTTGGAAGGAACGCTGGAGGTCATCTAGTCCAACCCCGCTGCTCAAGCAGGAGACCCTATGCCTTTTCAGACAAATGGTTTTCCAGACTCTTCTTAAAAACACATCCAGTGTTGGGGCATCCATAACTTCTGTTGGCAAGATGTTCCACTGGTTAATAGTTCTCACTGCCAGGAAATTTCCCCTCAGTTCTAGGTTGCTTCTCTCCTTGATTAGTTTCCACCCATTGCTTCTTGTTCTGCCCTCAGGTGCCTTGGTGAATAGCTTGACTCCCTCTTCTTTGGGGCAACCCCCGAGATATTGGAAGGCTGCTATCATGTCTTCCCTAGTCCCTCTTTTATTAAACTGTATTTGCTGTCAGATGGGTGATTCTTTGTTACAGTTTGGTTCAGTTCGTATTAAACAGTTTAAAGCAGCTGCTTGTCTCCTTTTTTTTACCTCAGAGAACAGTCCTGAGCAGAATTTCTCCCCCCCCCTCTATGGGCCACCTGGGAGTTTGCTATCCTCTGTGCCTTTTTGGCCCCAAGAGGCCGCCGTATGAGGCCTTTTCCAACACTGACAGTTGAAAAGCAGTTTGATGGGCGTGGCTACAGGGATGTTAAATCACATTTCAGTGGGTACTTTTTTGTGTGTGTAATTTGTACACAACACATGCGTGCTAGGCACAAAATGATTAGCTATTCTATTATCGGAAGTCCTTGTCTACATTGTCTGAAAGTTTGGTGTAAATCAGCCCAGTAGTTTTTGAGATTAGTGGATTCGTACAAACTATTTTACATTTTTATTTATATAGATTAAACCATCATTTAGGCCTGTAATGGCGAACCTATGGCAAAGGTGGCATGCAGAGTTCTCTCTGCGGGCATGTGAACCATTGCCACTGCACATGCGCCTCCCGCCAGCCAGCTGATTTTCCGGTCTCTGCCACACCTGCTGGAGATGTGTGCACATGTGCAGGGGGGCAGGGGTTGCCTGTGCATATGTGGGGGACAGGGGCCATTGCACATGCATGGGGAGAGTGCAGGGTGATGGTACAGCACAGCCATTTTTGGTCCCTGTTTTTAGTCCCAGGAGGCTTCAGGGAGGCCTGTTAGGCCCAAAATGGGGTGCAGGGAGGTCTTGCACATGTGTGGGGTGTGTGTGTATAGAGCACAGGGGGGGGGTTGTATACGCATGTGCAGAAGGAGGGAAGCAATTTCATTGTAATTTTAGTACAATGACAATAAAGATTATTATTATTAAGCATTGCATTATGGGTGAGGGCAGGTGCGTGCATGCTATTGCTTGCACGATTTCAGCACGCGAGGACAAAAAGGTTAGCCATCACTGACTTAGGCATCAAGAGTCATTTTAGGATGTTTTTCCCCCCCACCACAATCCAAAGAAGAGTTCTTCAATAAATGGCATACTGTGGATGGGGATAAAGAGCTTGCTTTCCAAGCTACAGGTTAAAGTGTCCACGAATTGCCAATTTCAATTGGTTTCTGTAGCAGCATTCTGAAAGTAGCTTAGAATGCCAAGATTGGCTGGGGATAACAGCTCTGTGCTTTAACAAGTTATTATTTTTTTTAAAAACATGCCCAAAACTGCTCTTTTGCTCATTTGAAAACTGGATACTCATACCTCTACATTCAAGAGAACCAATGCATGTGACACAATCTAGAATCATCTACCTGCCAGAAAAGTGAACTTTCTTTTTTTACAAAAAAATAAAAATCAGCTACAAGACCTATGGAATAAGGAAACTGCTGGGTTCTTTTTTTTTTTTTTTTTTTTTACAAACAGTTAAATTGAAAATGGAAAATACCCTGAGAATTTTAAAAGAATGGTTTAGAAACTAATTAAACTCAAAATAGAGTTGGGTGATCCTCACCCTAAATTTTTTTCTTAGTGATGTTCAGAGATAAGTACTAATCCAAAATACTGCTAATTACAGAAAGGGGAAATATTACCATTTACCTCATTTTGCAGAAGCAAGAACCCTTTGGAAAAGGGGAAGAAATCAATTCCCTCTTTGTCCAAAACTGAGTTTGCTTAATGGAAAGAAATATTGGCTTCTTTAGGGCAAAAACCAGAAAAATGAGGCGAGGGTGTTAATAATGGATGTAGCTTAAGCAAGCAGTTGGGATAGTGGATAACCTCAATCCTCTCCTTCTCTTCTCTTCTCTTCTCTTCTCTTCTCTTCTCTTCTCTTCTCTTCTCTTCTCTTCTCTTCTCTTCTCTTCTCTCCTCTCCTCTCCTCTCCTCTCCTCTCCTCCTCTCCTCTCCTCTCCTCTCCTCTCCTCTCCTTTTCTGTCTCCACTCCCTTCCAAAGCAGATTGCCTATTACTGATCTAAGAACTACCACATCTACACTATTGTCTGAACCCCAACTTAACTTCCTTCTACAGATCACTAGACTGTCATACAGTAAATCTGTCAAGAGGTAGCTTTGGGTTTTGAGGGTGCCAGAAATAACTAATGAAGTTATGAGTAGCAACTAGCCTTGTTTGATGCTATATGCATCTGAAAATATTTGATTGACATATATGTAGTTTCCAACTTCATGTAGTATGTAGTTCTACATGTCTTCTACATGTAGTAGAAGACACAATTGTTTTCTGTGGTGATTATATCTGATATTGTTTTACTTTTTATACATAATAGTGTATAGCTTTTTAAAAAGTGAACTGATGCAAAGTAGTTTAGAACTTATAGCACTGCATAATAAAAACAATACTTCATTTGCATATTCTAATTAATTTCTTTAGGCTTTATGCCATCAACATTTGGGACATGATATCCTTATTACTTAAAATGAATTTGCTTATTATCAGAAATTCAGTTCTGAGCAGTCGGAATGAAGGTCACAGTTTTTTTTCTTTAAATTCTTAAGGTTAATTATGAAATTAATTAGACTCATTTATAATGTGAATTAGAAGAATATATTCAGTCCTGCAACCAGTAAAGAATATGTGTCTTAAAAGAGCCTTCCATCTTGGTATCTTAAAGGAGCCCAGTAAAATCTTGTGTTTAAAACTCTTCAGAATTAAATCTCATTATCCAAATGTTAAGTTTATATCTCCCTTAATATGGTTACAATTTTTTTATTTTTTTTATTTTTTATTTTATTAAATTTATATCCCGCCCTTCTCCAAGTGGACCCAGGGCGGCGCACAGGAATGTTAAAATACATATAAAACATATAAAATTTAAAAAACTTATTCTAGTAAACCCTGTGCTAAAAACCGAATTAAAAATCCCAAATTTAAAACTATCTAATAGTCAATAAAGGGGGTTACGCTAGGTCGGCTAGATGGAACGCCCCCCTGGCCACGGCTGCCACATGATCTTCCATAGACAGCCGGGAATCCAGGAGGACACCCAAATTGCACGCCCTCTCCACGGGGGCCAGTATTTCGCCTCCAATGGCCAGTGTTGGAATAATCTGGTTGAACCGGGGCGCCGGAAGCCACAGCCACTCAGTCTTGGACGGGTTGAGCTTGAGTTTGTTACCACCCATCCAGATCCGTACGGCCTCCAAGCACCGGGACATAACCTCGACGGCATCGTTGGGGTGGTCTGGGGTGGATATGTACAACTGAGTATCATCAGCATACAGATGATATCCCACCCCAAAACCACGGATGATCTCACCCAGCGGCTTCATATATGTGTTAAACAATAGGGGCGAGAGGACCGACCCTGAGGAACCCCACATATGAGGGGCCTTGAGGCCGACCTCTGCCCCCTTGCCAACACATATTGCGACCGACCAGAGAGGTAGGACGAGAACCACCACAAAACGGTGCCTCCCAGCCCCAACCCCCCTAGTCGGCGCAATAGGATACCATGGTCGATGGTATCAAAAGCCGCTGAGAGGTCTAATAGGACTAGGATAGAGGAATATCCTCTATCCCGTGCCCTCCAGAGATCATCTACCAACGCGACCAATGCCGTCTTGGTGCTGTGCCCGGGTCGGAAGCCGGACTGGCGCCGGTCTAGATAATCAACTTCCTCCAAGTGTCGCGGAAACTGTTGAGCCACCACACTCTCAACAACCTTCACTAGAAAGTGGAGGTTGGAGACGGGACGATAGTTCTCTAATAATGCTGGATCCAGGGACGGCTTCTTGAGGAGGGGCCTTACTACCGCCTCTTTCAAGATGGCAGGCAAGGACCCCTCACTCAAAGATGCGTTGACAATGCTCTGGAGCCAGCCTCGTGTCGTCTCCCAGGATGCCAGTACAAGCCAGGAGGGACACGGGTCCAATAAACATGTGGTAGCCCTAAGTCTCTTTGACAACTTGTCCATATCCTCGGTGGTAACAAAATCAAACTCCTCCCAAGATGGTGTCACAAGAACAGCCTCGGCCTGCTCGACTGGACCACTTGTCGATGGAGGGTAGCTCCATTGAATTTCAATATGATTTCATCCCAGCATCCATTCACATACACTGCTTTGATTCAGAAAGAAGACGTCTTTCCCTTTGTTTTAGGGGATTCTTTTGAGAGAGAGAGAGAGAGAGAGAAGGGGGGGGGGGAGAAGCCCAGATTCACTCACTGGGGAAGTTAATATTTTCATTCAACTAAATCTTCACTGCTCCTTTCCTTTTTTCTCTCACCTGTTTAATATTGGGGGGAGGGGGGAAGAAGCAAACTGATTACTTGGGCTCCGCAGATGCAAGTTCCTCTTTCAGATCAGCTAGAGTTTTGACATCTCCCTGCCCACAAATTGGGAAGAATTGAATAGGGATTGAAAATAACGCCTGTCATATCCACTAATAGGTTGGGGGGAAAAACTGGGTAGTCTCAGTGACTAGACAGCTCTTCCATTAAAGCATGCCCACAATTATTTCTCTAAATTTTCTAATCCTTTCTCTATCAACCCCCCCCCCCCAATTTGTAGTGTAGGCAAGAGTGCTAGTTGAACTAATATCAGCAATTCCTTTAGGAGCCTTTAAAGAATTAAAAATAGACTGAACTTAAGCCTCTGGATACATTCCATTGCATTAGAGAAAAATGAGTATGACAAACTGCATTCAGAAGTCTTCAGCACTCATGGGTTGATCTCAGCTGTCTAATTTTTTTGCATAGTGGTTCCCCCCCCTTCTCTCTTTCTCGATTTCTCTCCCCCTCCCTCCTCCTCCTTCCCATCCACCCCCTAAATTTTTGGATTATGCTCCTTCCATCCTGTTCCTTGTGTTACCAAAAGATTAGCATTTCCTTTGTGGAGCTGCATTTATTTTATGGATTAGGACTGTCAGGTTTACAAAGGACAGTTTTATCACCCTTGCAGATTTAAGGAAGAAAAATTCATGGGTTGCAGTCCATTAGGTTTACTTCCCATTGTCCACAGCCAAAGCCACTCCAGTCCCATAACTATGTTTCTATATGAAGATGTAATTCTTGCCTGATACTACAATGTGGCAAGATAGAAGTGAATGTGTATGGCTGCAGTTCAAATCCCACACCATCCCAGAGCTAATCCAAGACATTTTGCTGCTGGCCCCACTGTAATCTCAGTCCAAACCAGCTGTATCAACATTTGAAAATGACTTCAATTTAGGGTTTGAGATTGCACCTGAATCTACAAATCGTGCTTTGTAAGGACTTGAAGCTGGCTAGCAAACCTCAGTTTCTAGCATTCAGTTGGAATTCACACATGTTTGAACAAGAATAATTGGAGTTAGGGTTGCTCATCCAGAAATTGATGCCCCATTGAGGCAGGAATACATCTGATGCTGAACTTGGATCAAAGGAAGAAGCAAAAACCAAAGCAACTCAAAACCAGTCTGCTTGTGTTGTATCTGGAAGCCCAAACCAGACAGTGGGCTCTTAACAATAATTAACAGCAATGGTGTTTGAACTGAATTTATCTATGCTTGTATGCCTTTAATCTTATTAAAGCCATCATCATCATCTTCATGGTCATCATAATCATCATCATGATCATAGTCATCTCAATCCCTTGGGCTGAAAAGATTAGCATTGAAGAACTTCACCATTCTGGCATTCTGTATCATGTAGCAAAATATGCTGTATCTCGGTATCATGATGGAAGATATTTCCTGATATCATAAACAACAGCTAATAATTATGAAGCTGACGATTCCCAGATATGGAAATCTAATGTGATGGAATGTGGCAGTCTGGATTCCCAGCAGGGATGGGTTGCCTTCCAGAGGAAGAAGAGGCAGCTCAGTCCAGATAGTTTAAGTGAGAGAAAGAGGATGAAGACAGCCTCTTCCTAATAAGTCTCAGGGTATATGCTTGATGTAGACAACAGAGTGCTTCAGTTTGGCAAGATGCTGTCTATAGATGTAGAGCAATAAAGAAATCTCCTTAGAAGAGTCAATATGTGTCTTTCTTGGCTTTGGGCTTGACAATACATTATTCTGGAGAAGATTGGGAAATGGGGAAGGAGAAACAGGCAGTCCTATCCTCATATTTTTTCTTATTAATATGATCTTTACTAATGATCTAATTTCATAGCAATTTACTTGAGGAGTATATATCTTCTTCATTGCAACTCTTTTATTACTTTTATGAAGTTATGAATTTAATATTTTTTATAACTCAATAATCTAAAAAGAGATATTTAACAAGTCTGTGACAAAATGATTTGTAAGTACTTAATGCAACACAGATACCAATCTTACCTATATTTTTCAGGCAATATGCATGACATATTTGTGTACACATATGTAGACATAGTTTACTCATTTAAAAATATACTGAATCATAAATAAAATAAGATTAAGTTAATTATAATTTAATCTCAGTGGCTGGATTCAAGCAATATTGGGCTATAATGTGGCTGGCTAGTTTGTCCATCAAACAAGTATATCTTAATTTTCTCTGGTCCTACAAAAGCATCAGAGAAGACTTCTCATTACAGAAATCTGTGAGAAAGTCATTTGTTGCCTTATAATAAGAAAGAGATAAAGGGAGAATAAAATGTTCTCAATTTAGCATGGCAGAATGCTAGTCCATGCAGCTCCTTAAGAATGGCTCCTTAAGTGAACAAATCATAGTTATCACCCCATCACGCACAGCCAGTTGCACTAGATTTTGATGTAAGCAAGATTATCTTCTTTTGCCAGAATGATCAACTCATGCAGTGACCCAGACATTTGCAAGTCAAATAAACTACTGACACTTCATTTTCTCCTTCCTTTCTATAAATTCAGTTCTTGGCATTTAATATCTGTCCCTCACTTGTGTTTGTACTTTGATTCTTAGGTGTTTCTTTTTTTTTTCACCTTTAGGTGGGTGGGTCTTGTAACATGGGCCCCCAAATTGTATCATTCTCATGATTTGCTGTGTCCATGAAAAGATTTCTACTTTAATGTTCCCTACAGCTTTTAAAAAGTAACATTTTTACCTTATGACTTCAAGCATAAAAATAGAGCATGGATTGGATAATGCTGCCTTCTAAACTGTCTAGCATGGTGTAGAAAAGTACTAATGATAGAATCAGAGGCTGGGGAAAAGAAATTTAATATAGCTGATAGAAAAATAATACGACAAGGTGCATATGGATTTCAGACAAAACAAGGTTCAGATGAACTAAGATGATGTTTCCAATCTGATATCTCTAATTATTTGTTCTATTTCCAGGAAAGTTAGCATCCATAATCATTGGAAGGCGTAGAACAAAATATAAATAAGTTGGTTTAAATTGGCTTTGGTGTAGTAATGCAAACAATGCAAGGAAACAGTAAATGTAGCCATTTTTAGAACCTTATAATCGATTTATCTAAACCAAGTAAATTGAATCATAGGGCTGGAAGGGACCTTGGAGGTCTTCTAGTCCAATCCCCTGCCTTATACCATTCTGGATAAATTGTCCAATCTTTCCTTGAAAACCTCTAGTGATTGAGCACCCACAATTCTGGGGACAAGCTGTTCTATTAATTAATCATTTTCATGGTCAGGAAATTCCTCCTTCTTTCAATTTTGGATCTCCATCTGATGAGCTTCCACCAATTGCTTCCTGAAGTTTTCCTCCAAATACATTAGGGATGGAATTACATTTTGAATAAGTAATTTATTTACATGTTCCATTTTTTTTAGAGATTGCAAAAGCAAAAGCTGAATTGTAGTACTTACCCAAAGCCCACCTGACACTCCAAATAGCACTGTATAAATAAATCTGTGGTATACAGCTAGTGTTGAACAGTTCCAGTTCCAAGCCAGGAATAAAATGGAGGCTGCTTAAGAAAAAAAAAACTTTCTTGAAGAGCAGAACCAACAACAGCATGTGGTTCTGGGACAGCTGACCAATTAGCTTGATGAGTGCAAGGATTTTTATAGTTTCTGAAATGCTGCAGGGGGTTGTGCAGTGTAGTGAGCCTGGTGTCTTTTGCTATTCAAATGGTGGTGGGTTAATCCCACTGCAAAGATAATGTCCTGTTTTAGAATTTGGGTGGAGGACGTACATTTTGATCCCAGTGAGGGGGAGCGGTGGTTGAAGGTATTTTGTTTGTGAATAAGATGGCCTGGATTTCTTAATGGGCACAAAATATCCATCTTTAAAGATTTCAGGCATCTGCTGGAGGCTGCTTTCCAGCTATGCAGGAAATTCGGGCTGCTTTCTGTCTTTAAACCATGTTTCTCCATTTCTCCTTTGGGATAATTATAATATTCTCTTTTAATATTCTCCAAAATATTTCATTCTCTAGGATGAGGTGGTGTGTGTGTGTGTGTGTGTGTTTTGTGTGTGTGATTACTTTTTAATCAATAATCCCACTACTATAACAAACATCATAAGAAAAGCTTGTGTATTCCTGCCTGAAACCAGAATTTGTCAAGCTTGAAAAGATAGCTTTCACAGAGCTTAATGAATATTTAGTCTATTAGCACAACATAATGCTTATTCACAGGTTCAAAGTCACTTGGTAAGTATCTGGCATTTTGGGAAAAGTTGCAGCAGTAATTTAATATGCCACTGTTTGAGGTATTGTCTCTTAACAGTTTCAACCACCACCACCAGCAAAACCTCTAACTAAATAAAGCCATAAAGTGACAAACCGAAACTGTGTGCACTTGCTTTATACAGAACCATGAATTATCTCAAACTACTGCGACAGCTTGCTAATGTAGCAGTGCATTTTGCAAAACACCAACAATAAACAGATTTATGTAATCCCTTATGAACGGCCAGGTGGATGAGGAGTTTTTCTGAAAGAACAGGACTTCGTTTACTGCTTCTCCCTCCATGGGCTGTTTCATATTTAGAGAGCAACGCAGCTAAAAGTTTTACTCCCCATTTTAGATCCATGGATTTTCATGGAAGTGTTGAGCATGTGTTGAAATCTCTCCCCACTGAATCAATGGGGTTTCAAAGTGCCTGCTGGATGGATTATGGCCAGTGTTTATGAATGCCATGGATTCAAATATCACTGAACATATGAGGTGGCCTTCTGCTGTTGTATCGCTCAATGCTGTTTAATCTTGCAGTGTTTTTCTCTCACCGTCATTCCCAGCCTGCGGTCTTAGATCCATTTAGCAGGAGAAACAAAAGCTTGAATATGCATTTCTTCACATGTAGCCTGATCTGTCTCACTTCTCAATTTTCATCCACCAAGCTGCATTGGATCAATAGAAAGTCATGAAACTTGCTGGTTTTGTTCATCTTTACCCTCTCCTGTAAAATAAAAATATGGCTGTAAGACAAACTCTTATTGGGTAATATTGCTTATTCATGCTGGAAGAGATGGGATTATCTTTCCCCTTCCCAGAATCCCATGGCATAATCATTCTTTTAACCATGTGTTGGAAGAAATGTCCTTCTGGGTTCAGTTCCAAGTGGGGAGAAAGACACTGAAAGAAATATGGTGGCTGCTTAGAAAGATGGTTTTAATGGTGGACAGGATGACATGGTTTGAGATCCTGGGGGAAAAGGTGATCACGTGCCTTGGAGCTCCTGGGTGAAAAAAGGGAAGAGATGCTGAGAGTCCCTGGGTTTTATGCCCTCTCTCAGTTTTGAACTTCCCGGGACACAGAAAGAGTATTTTGATTGGCTGCTGTCAGAGATCATAGCTAGCTTTGTTGGTTGTCTGTGTGCTAGGTTTGGTTGAAACTTGGTGGGTGGTGTAATGAAGGGCGATGAAATGGGATAGATCTTTATTATGTAGAATAGACTGATTCAGGCTTTAATTGCCCATTGATGAAGGTGGTGGGGCACTGGGGGAGGGTATTAAGAGTGAGTCTGTTTCCTGCCTAAAATATGTTTCTCCATTTCTCATCCAGGGAAATATAATATTCTGCTTTTTTAAATATTTCCTAGGACATTTCATTCTTCTAGAAGAGGGGTGGGTGCTAACTTCCTACACATGGTTCCTACATAACCAATTCCATTGTAAACAAGTACAATGACAATAAAGATTATACTTATACATGCTTTGTGTGCAAAATAACCAACATTCTTGATGCCTTGATAAAAGGGTTATAATGAAGCAGAAGATGTATGCCTTCATCCCCAAATGCTAACAGTCCTGAGGATTTTAGTCCTAAGTATAATAATAGGTCAAGCTCAGATCGTGCAAATTAATGTTGCAATTTCTGAATGTTGCATCTCCAGCATCAAGGTGATTTCAATCAACCCTTATTAACCGGCACTGAAGTAGGTAATAAAGACAATACATAATGTTTTGTTGTTTTCATCTCATTTTACAGCAATATGATGTTCATTTAGGGTCAGAATTAACTGTTATTTGATAGTCTATATAAATAGGCTGTGCAAGTGAAATCAACTTGCTGTAAAAGTGTTTTACTGTCATGGAAACCTCATCCGATTTCTCCAAAGCCTCTGTGAAGATTCAGATGTGATGCAATTCCTCCAGGAGAAAATGCTCTAAATAACAGTGTTTAAGTTGAATATACTGTACAACCGGTACCAAGAGAAACTCTAAACTCCATTTTAAGATTTGTTCAAAATTTAAAAACAGTTCCATCAGAATTAAGTTAATCCAATGTAATGATATTGTGAAATGTCTAATTTACTCCAAAAATATGTTCAGTAGCTATTTTTATATTGAATTAACTCATATTGTAAACTTTTCATGGAGAAAAAAAATCACCATTATATGTGACACTTAATATTTTATAAATTCTTCATGTGACATTAAATACATTTATTGAAACAAAAGGGATTCTAATAATTGGCAGGATTTATGCAGAGTTAATAGTTGAACCCAAAGAAGACCTGAATTGTGAAGTTTCTTATTTTAACCAATAACTAAAAATAAAATATCCTACTTTTCAGAGTGTAAAACACACTATTTGCCCCCCTAAAAGAGGATGGAAATGTTGTTGTGTCTTATACACCGAATACAACCAATTTTTGGCCTCCAGAAACCCCACCCGGCATGTCCTGTTTTTGCCAAAAACAGGTTTGTTTTTTGCAAAAACGGGGCATGCAGAGGGTTTGGGACACCTGCAGAGTGCTCCTGGGGGCTGGGGAGGGCAAAAACCTATTTTTCTTGCTTACCTATTCAAAATCTTAGTGCGTCTTATAGTCCGAAAAATATGGCAATATTGATAAGACTGAAAAACTGGAAATTAATCACACTTTTTGTTATTTTACTCAGTGAAAAATTTAGACATTTTGTTTCCATAACCCATAAATTCATTTGAATCACATGAAGGAATAAAAACAGATGGTTTGTTTTTTTTAAATGGACCCCCCCCCTCTCTCTGTCTTTCTCTCTGTCTCTGTCTCTGTCTCTCTTCCAGAGCACCCTTTTCCTTTAAGATATATTTGCACATCATTTAAATGAGATTCTATGTTCTGTCAATTACAGTGAATGGCCTTTAAGACTACCTGTGGTATTTTAGGAACCAGATGGGAAACAGATTAGATGAATGTTTTTCCTGAAGAAGAGAGAAGATCAATGTTTCTATCATATCATAGTAGATGTTGCCTGGAGGTGATAACTATTAAATATATGAGGATTTGTCATTTCACTCAAATTAATTTAATGCAGTTTGTAAAATAAAATCTAATTAATTTTGTATCTTTTCCTACTCACTCCTTTGTCTGATCCCATCCACTTTTTGGAATCTACCCTGTGGCATGTAATTAAAGTTAAAATATATCAAATAATGTTTGGTTTCTCAATAATGGCAGCAGGAGTGACATGGTGTTTCCTGAACTAGAACAACCATCTATTGCTGCATCCACTTTGTTCGCCCAGCTCTCACTGGGTTCATATCTTACTTGTCCCACAAAAGCTACCTGCTGAATCAGAGATATTTGTTCTTTAAATGCACTGCCACAAATCTATAACATTCTTGAGTTAGAAAACATTGTTTCATTTTATCAGCATACGTTAGAAAAAGCATATAAGTATTTTTTTTAGAAAAGCAATGTAAATAAGCAACCTTTTTTTTCTTTTAGGATGAAGAAGAGCTTGGATGTAGAGTGGTTTCCATAGCAACACAAGGAAACTTCTGCATTATAGGAAAATGTCACATTGCAAAGAACAAAAATTTTGTGAATGTCTGTTTTTGCACATCAGGATGGGAAATCACTGTTTAAGAAAACAAAATTGATTTGCATTCATGTCTCTGGATTTGGTTTTTCACACAACATTCTCTAGCAAGTATTACCAGTGGATAATCATTTTCATGGCAATAGACAGCATCTGGAATTGTGGTGGCGTAGTGGTTAGAATGCAATATTGCAGGCTAATTGTGCTGACTGTCACCAGTTCAATTCTGACTGGCTCAAGGTTGAGTCAGCCTACTTTCTGAGGTCAGTAAAATGAAGATCCAAACTGTTGGGGGAAATATGCTGACACTAAATTGCTTAGAGAGAGCTGTAAGGCACTATGAAGCAGTATATAAGTCTAAGTGCTATTGCTAACTGTGGATATTTGCAAGTGAATACTATATTTCTAGGGAAGAACCAGCATACAACAGCTCTATTATCTATTATTATAGGAATTAGCTCACATTTATACCAGCATTTCAGATAAACCTGTTCAACAAACCTGTTGGGAATTTATCAACAAACCTGTTGGGAATTTATGAATGCAGCTTGCCATTTCACCAAGTAAAATTTTTACCTTCTTATTCTGTACCATTTGAACGCCATAAATCATAATTCTACATTAGTTGGAATTACATTTTATGTAGAGAATCATCATCTTGCAATAGCAAAGAGCATTGTTAATGAAGCATGGAAAAGGACACATTTGTCTAATGGGTCAATTTTCAATTAAGACTGAGTTGGAAAATGAAAAAGGGAGATGAGCATGCAAAGAAACCCTTGACCTTAGTAAGGGAGGGAGGGTGGGAAGGAAGGACGGATGGACCCAATTTTTAAAACATACTTGGAGGGATCCTTGGAGGGATTGTGATTTATTTTTAATAACATTAAGCTGTGGCAATATTAAATTTAGATCATATTGGCTTCAAATGTATCCTGAAGCTCTTGCACTGCTGAAAAGAAATCTATTTAGATACTGAAAAAAATGGACAGATTTCATATAGATCTCAATTTGCTTTCAGTTAGGTATCTCTCCCTTTCTCCCATGTGATGTATTTTCAATATAAACATAAATACTGCATCCCAAAGCAGATTGGAGCTGGGTGTGATTCAATCAATTTTGGTGTTCTGAGTTAAATAGCAAAGCATTCAAGGATCATCCAATAACCCTTTACTAATCTGATGCATTACAGAAGATATGCAAGATGTATTCACAGAAATATATGGCTGCATTTATAAGAGGCTAATAATACCTCAGATATCTTGTGTAGTTTACTGCATGGGATAAAAGAATGCGTATATGAAATGAAGAGGAGAGTGGTGATGGTGGTGTCACAAATCTAATAAATAAATAAATACCAAAGGTAGGTGAGTAATATTGAATTACTATTCATCCAGTACTTTCCAAACTTTCACTCCTGAAATATTTATTCAGTCAATGGTGGAGAGATGGAGTCAACGCTTGCTGTGAGTTGAAGCTGAGATGCTTTGGCAGCCCCAAAAGATGAAGCATTATTTTTCTAGCAAAGTACCTACGGAAAGAAGAATAGGGCCACTAATTTCCCCATATAGTCTGAAGTTCAGAAATATTCTGGGTAGCAGTGCAGTAACTTATAGACAGTGGAGAAGTCTATATGGATTGAAGCTGCAGTAAACTAACAAGGAGAGCTTATAGCAGGGTCCCCCAATGTAATTAGTGGATTGAAGGGTAGCACTATTAGTTAAGGAAGTGTTTATTATTTGGGTGTGTGTCAATGAACAATCTAAAACATAAAGTGATGGTCAATGAGTGTTTGAGAACTCTTGGTTTAAAGAAAACATTGCCTTCTACAAGAACTAGGAACAGTCTGAGAAGGCAACAGCAGTTAAAGTGGAAATATTCATTCCCTAAGACAGTTGGGATTCTTGCAAAATTGTCCTTTTATTCAAGGTAATCAGCACAGATGAGATTTCTCATCCAATCAGCTTTTCAATAAAATATCTAATTGGCTTGTTTCATCTCTCCAAATTTGAAGTTCTACCCTTATATGCAATGTTGGCATTAAATGTGAACAGAAGATCACATTTACAGATGAAGAGAGAAGTAGGATTTTCCTCCCATACCAGTCATGGTATGAAGGAGTTCCCTATGTGCAAACCTAAAATGAAGCAAAACACAAATTTGGGGGATGAGAAATTCTTAGGAGAAGAATTAAAGGAGAAGAGCTGCTGATCATATTGGTACCTTTATTAGAAAATCAAGTTGTTAGCATTCTAAACTTTGTTCTGGCTCCACTTACATAGTTATTGAAACTATCTCTAGATCTTGAACGACAGAAAGCATTCTGGGATGCTTTCTTGGGAGAACTGGAGAGGAACACAACTTAATCAACATATGTATGTGCAGTACATTAGTTAAAATAAAACCTTTTCCATAGCAGGCATGACAATATGAATTCCCATTGTCTTTCAGTTTGAAAATCAAGGAAATATGGGTTTTGGTCACCCAATAAAAAAGGGTGCTGAGGGTTTAGAAGGAGTGCAGAGAACAGGAGCTAAACTGTATGGAGAAAGGCTAAGGAAACTGGGTATGCTTAATCTAACAGATAACACTTAGGGGGTGACATGATAGCCACCTTCCAATAGTTGAAGGGCTGGCCCAAGAAAGAGGGGGTCAGTTTATTTTTCAAAGCACCAGATAAGAAGCAATGCGTGGAATTTCAAAAAAGGGAGATCAAACCTAGAAAAAAGGAGAAATTTCCTGACAATGAGAACAATTAGTCAATGAATACAGTAGCTAGACTCATGAATTTATGGCTGCTCCATCACTGAATGTAAAAAAAAAAAAGATTGAATAACCACTTATCTGGAATGGTCTAAAAACTCCTCCCTTAGGCAGAGGGTTGGGCAAAAGACCTCCAGGGATCCTTCCAGCCCCATGATTTGAAGTTTCTGGTGGGCTTAAATATATGAAAGTTAATCACAGTAACTACTACTACATCCTTTCTGAAACTCCATTGCTAACAGTGACAAAATTGGCTCAACTCCCCAGTGATCTCATAACCTCATTGCCTTGATTACTAGAGTCTTTAGAGGCTGAAAAAGGTCAAGATAAAAATATGGGCCATGGTCAGCAAAAAAAAAATGTAGCCACTATAACCACAACATAACATTATACTTGAATGCAGATCATATTTAGCCGATTGCTATTGCAGAGGTCACCATTATTACCACCTGTTGCATTGATAGAAATCTGACTCTGAGACTTTAATGACTTTTTAAGCCAGCCTTGGCATATAGCATCACAAAGTGACCTACTTCACTTTGCAGCTCACGAGAAAATAGGAAGGAATAAGATAGGAACTGGTCTTTGAACAGCAAAGCAAACCTTTTCAATCACTGGCCATTGTGAGTACGGAGGGAACTCTATGTCCGTTCCACCACATAAAATAAAACATTGAGGTGAAGTGCTGAACGGTGCCTATACATATAGACATAGACATATGCATTTTTTCCTTCGGGTCTGCCACTCCTGTAAAGTTGGAGTTGGGAATGTTGGGGATGGGATCAGCTCTCTAGATTGTATGGAGAGAGGACACAGAGTCCAGTGATTGGAAGGACAATTTCCATTCAGACTTATCAGTTAGAGATATGGAAGGGCAGATAATGAGGCCAGTGCTAGCTCTGATTTTACGAAATATACTTAAATATCTCTGTCATATTTTGATGTTTTAGAATCTGATGTCATCACATTTTGGGGGGTACCCTGGATTAATTTTTGAGATTTTCAACAAGGCTTGCTTGTCAGTGTCACTATTAAAAGCAGGGAACTCAGAAACCATTCTTAAACCTCACATTCATTTCGAACAGGTAGCCAATTTAACCCAGCTAACTTCTGAAAGCTCAATGAATAATATAGGGACTTATTCTTTAAGGTTTCAAGCAAGATGAAGAAAACACCACTTTTGATCCTGCAATATGGAGTGTGCTTCTTTTTCCTATCACTGGGAGGATATCATGAAATATAGATTAATGGTGGCATTTTCATATGTTTGATGTGCCATTTAACGAGGTGGAAATTCTTTCATATATGACATCAAAAGGGACTTGCTAGAAGTTCTCTCTCCCCCCGTCTCTCTCTCGCACCCCCCTTTCTCACTGAATTTAAGAATAGTATCTGAATTCCTGAACTCCAGCTTTTTAGAACCTCATATATTCATTAAATCACTAAATCAGTTGCCATGGTTCAATTTAAAATAAAGAGATGAAATTCACCTTTCAGTTACATGTTTGTCCCATCTGTTGGGAAAATTACTGAGAGTAATTTCCCACTAGACTTGCACCAAGCATACTCCAAGCCAGTTCCCATATACATATCAGAGCAAGTAGACAGGCCACTCAGTTCAGCAGTGAAAATTACAGCTTGGTGTCTGTTAAACATCAGCAAATGACAAAACAGTTAATTGGTAAAACAGGACAAAAGGCAGAAAATAATAGGGAGAAAACAGAGAAAAATGAACAGCAGGCAGAATATAAAAAGGAGAGAGTATTTAATGTCCATAATCTCTGTATATCTGTATCAAAGGATACTGAATTTTACAAGGGAAGATCCATTTCATTTAAGTTTGCCTGCTATGTTTGGAACAACAATAACAAATTCTTAGCCTAAGTAGCCTAGGAAAAAATATTCTGCCCAGAGATGAGAGTTAATTCAGGAATCCGAACTTATTGTTTAAAAAAAATTGGGTATAATTTAGAAGGCTCTTAACTCTCAGATACTAACTATATTATATGAAATGACAGACTTCCACAACACATAACATCTCCTCCTAATGTTTCATCAGTTTAAACCCAATTATTTCTGCTCATTTATTTTATAACTAGTGATTTAGCTGTATTTATTTATTATTTTTCTTCCATTCCCAAAATGATATCTTTGAGATACTGAAGCATATCATATCGCATCATCTCCACATCAGATGATTTAATCTGTTTTCTATTAAGTTTTCTTTCCGATTGAATCTCATGGCTAACAGCTTCATCGAAGAGATTTAAATGTCTGCGATAGCATTTATTTGACAATTTTGAAATAAGAGAAGGGGAACACATTTCTCTCCAGTAAGCCTGACCATTGACTATGAGTTGCAGTTCAGCAAGCTCTGGATGTCATTGGTTCCTCACCCATTGCTTAACTGTCTATGAAGTTTCTTATAATTTGGTTTGTATTCACCAGTGTGACATTTCAGTCTTTTAAAACTCACAGTGGAAGATCAATACCACCAGTCAGTCTTATTTTTATACTGATTCTTCTGTTTCTTGTTTAGTTCGTAGAACTACCATTCCACTCTCTAACTTCTCATTAAGGCCTGTAAATTAAAATTGTTTCTGAGAATGTCCCAGGAGATTTATCCAACAAGGTACCACCCAACTCTGTCCTGTAAACGCCAATATATTCTTGCTGGTGATTTGGGAAGGAGAGAGGAATGGGTTTCCCCAGAATACATGACTTCATTCAGGTCTTGGCTGAGTCTAATTCAGTTTTCATATCTTCTGCTTCTTACCAGTAGAAGATTCTATTTAGTTTATGGTATTTAAAGAATCCAATCTTGTTTAATCCCGATGAATCTTTCCTGCTAGGCTTTTCACATAGACACTGTTGAAAGAAATGTCCATCTGGGTTCTGTTCCAAGTGGGGAGAAAGACCCTGGAAACATGGACGCTATTTGGACAGATGGTTTAATGATAAACAGGATCGCATGGTTTGAGGTCCTAGGCATAAATAACACATGAGAGAGAGAGAGGGAGGGAGGGAGGGAGGGCGGGAGAGAGAGAGAGAGAGAGAGAGAGAGAGAGAGAGAGAGAGAGAGAGAGAGAGAGAGAGAGAGAGAGAGAGAGAGAGAGAGAGAGAGAGAGAGAGAGAGAAGGATTATACCCTCTTGGGACTTGCCTTGGAGTTTCCTTTTTCTGTGTAAGAAATGTATTCTGACTGGTTGTCAGACTTCCATGGGGCCATACAGGGGTAACTTTGTAGGGTTTATTGGGTCCCAGGCTTGGTTGACTCTTACTGGGTGATGGTAATGAAGGCAATTCCTATTATGGCTTAATGACATCCTGGTTTGGATCTTGAGTGAGGGCTAATCCTATTACCCTGGAGCTGAAGGTCTTTTGTGTTGTAGATAAGTTGGCCTAGTCTTTGTCTTGTAGATAGGTTGCCACTAAAATATCTGCTGGGAGGGGCAGGGAGCTGAAGCTCTGAGTTTATGTCTTTAGATATATGTTTCTCCTTTAGGGAAAATATATTTCCTAGAATATTTTATTTTCCTAGGAGAGGTTGGGCACTAACTTCCTATAATACCTAAGCACAGCACAAACATGCCCTGGCAGCATCTCTTTTCTGCTACATCCTCCTGGGGTTCTCTTCATCTTACCCATAGCTCTTGAGTGAGACAGGTAGAGTCATTTTTATCTGTACTGGTATTAAAGCAGTTCACCCCTCTTGTTCTGATACCCTTCATGAGGTGTAAATCCATTCTGCTTTGTGATCTTGCAGGAAATTGCTTTGACTAAGAACAGACACCAGCAATGGAGACAACAACTTTCATGCCAATATAGTTTTCTGCTAATTCAAGGATGGATGGAAGGCACTTCAATTCAATTGTGAGAAATCACTCTTAAGAAATTTAAGGCCCTTAATTTAAGGAATTCAAATTGCAGAAAACACATTTGCTTATACTGGATTACTATTAGGGTATAGAGAGTTTATTGTTTCCTTGAATTTTGCTTCTTAACTTAAGCAGTTACTAAATATATTCTGGTTTTTTTTAATGGTTCTAAATAATAACTATGAAGATAACCATATGTTACTAAGACAACAAGCTGTTATTATCTTAATAATATCATTATGACATATTGCTGTGAGATGCCTGTGGATTCTATAATCTGCCTGGACAAAAGGATCCTTTCGAGATAGGGCGGGAGTGAAATCTGGAGAATTATAGAATATAGCATTTATTTAATTTTATTTGGACTTTTTTATCCTGCCTTTATTAGGTATGTTCACAAGTCAAAGCTGTGATATTTTTTCTAATACTCTTTCCTTCCTCCTCCTATTTTATCCCAGTCTTGTGAGGCAGAGGTAGGTTGCTGCCAGTTCGGCCCGGATCAGGTGAACCAGTAGTAACAGCAGCAGGGGGCTCTGCCCACCTGCCCAGACACTTCTGCGCATGCGCAGAAGCTGTGCACATGGGAGTGCACACGGGAATGTGCCTGAACCATTTGCAATCCACCTTTGTTGTGAGGTTATTTGGCCCGAGACAGACTGAACTGGGCCTAAATCACCAAGCTGGCTTTTGTCCCTAAGGAGTAGATTACAACTCGCTGGTTTCTAACCTGGTGCTTTAACTACTAGGCCAAACTGACTTTCCTGATTCATTACATGAAGAGAAACATTCCATGTTGCAAAACTTTTAATGGTATTTCCACCTTTCTAATCTAATCTTTAATTAGAAATCTAATTTTCAATCCATTCTACTTCTTTACCATTATAGGAAAGTGATGTGGAACATAGGGCACTCATCTGAACTGCAGGAGCCAACCGTCATGTGATATGTTTCCCCCCCCCCCCCCAGTTTCTTAAGATTTTTTCAGTTTTTCAAGTGAGTTTTGAAGATATTTAAAATATTACCATAAGGCAAGTTATATATTTCATTTTGCACTATGTGCTGAATGGCTCAGAGATTTTTTTTATAAACTTCGATCTCTCGATGTGTTATAACTAAATACATTGCTTTAATGTGCAATATATTGTTTTTTTTTTCTGTAATGGAGAATTATTGGTTATAAGGAATGATTACTCCTTATTCTGGCACACCATAGAGTCAGAAAAATCACCCGAGACAACATTTCAAACTCTACATCAGGAAGCTTTCAGATTTTAAACTTTAGTAAAAATTATTATATAAAAAAGAAAACTTTCATATAAAGTTGATTTGTTTAAAAAAAATAATTTAAGGAAATCAAATTTTAGAGTAAAAAAATCATATTGGTTTATGCTAGATTACAATCAAGGTATATAGTCTCCTGAAACGTCTTTTCAGTTTCAAGCAGTTACGATGTATATTGTTTCATATGCAAATGAGAAATTATTTTGCTGTTAAAATAAATAAAAATGTGCCCTCCACATCAGGAACTGACAACCTTTGCAATTTTGAGTCACACTGAACATTGGGTAGGAGACAATTGGAGTGTTTGGTAGACTGATGGTAAGGAATATAGTTGGAAAAATCGCATTTTTGCCTATCTTGGTGGGGGAGCAGTATATTAAAGGACGTTTGTGTCAGGGTTCCAATAAAAAGATCCAAAGCAATCAAAACTCTGAGGCCTAGAGTTTCCTCAAAGTATGAATTTATTAGGAATGTCATATTGGCACATCTGGTGAAAGCCCGACTCTGAAGGACCCCACCCAAATCAAAACCCCAAGTTCTTGCCCCCAGGTCACAAGTCCATCACATGGCCCAATCAGGTCGTAGTCTCAGCTCTGGCTGGCTCTTGTCCACGCCCCTCCAACACCTGATAAAGCATCCTTGGCTCCCACAGGAAAGAATGTCATTTTGGCTACACAATAATCCCCCAGCTATCTCTATCTCCCCACTCATGTTCCCACAGCTTCAATAGGCCTTCCTGTGGCAGACTTGAAGATGCTCCCAAAATGGCTTCAGTTTGCTTCTTATCCTTTCCAACCATTATGGACCATTAGAAAGAAATTGTGCAAAGGTCATGGAGCTCTGTTCAGTGGTCCTTCTATCTGTCTGTCCATCAATAGGATAACTGGTGGGGGGAGAGAAGAAAATGGGACTACGGGGGCTGCCACAGTCTACAAAAGAAAAGCCCTCCCTTTGCAGTTGGGCAGCAATTAGGAATGTTGTTGACTGTTTCACTCTGAGCCTTCCCAGTCATGTGACTCAGAGCAGACTTATTATGAACTAGCTGTACCCGGCCACACGTTGCTGTGGCTGAGTCAGGCAGAAGCAAGGGGCACCCTCTCCCGGCTCGGCCATTTCTTCTCCGTTGGTGGCCATCAACCAACTCTGCCATTCACCACACCGCCAGCCTAGCCTGCTGTCCCAGTCGCTGCTGCACAGCCATTTGTGCAGGGACAGGCTCAGCAGCCCGCCGCCCTCCCCCCCAGGCACACATCCCGGGGGGGGGGGCTTCTCAGTCCGTGGCACAGGCCCAGCCTGGTGTCCTCTGAGGAGGAGGAGGAGGAGGAGCCACCCCTGGCAACGCAGACGTGAGGCAGCTCCTGCCGGCTGCAGCCTCATCCAGAAACGCCGCAGCCGCTGCCTCACAGGACACCCAGTGGCCACTGCAGCTCAGGCTGATGTCGACGTCCCATCGGAGCTGCCTTGGTGAGGCCAGAGGTCATTTGCTCTGAGTGGGGAGGGGGAAGAGAGCACAACCGGCTGGGCTTAGGAGATGCTTTGCCTCTGCCTCCTCTGGAGCTGGGCTGGGCTGGGTGGGGGGAAGCCAGCTTAAAGGCAAAGCGAGGCGGCGAAGGGATGGTGCAGGCGCTGCCCCGCCACAAACAGCAAAGGGCCTGGCGGGAGGGGAAGGGAGAACTTTTGGAGATGTAAGATTTTGAACAAATGAACATTTACATTGGGTTTTACCTGTCACAGGTGTGACATCTATATAATATAGGTATATAAAAACACGCACGTATTTGAATTCAACATTGTGTCAAAATTTCAAAGCAATTGGTGAAGAACTTTAGGAGATTACAGATTTTGAACAAACGAACACTTACATTTTTATTTATATCGATGGGTTGAAAACAGTTTCCAAAACCGTGTTCTACTTGTTACTCTTTTCAATTCAGCAGAATATTGGAAGAAAATTATATAACAACTCTGATCTCTATGCATTCAGCAAAAGAACTCTCTGAGCACCGAATATTGGACATATTTATACATAGCAATAATATTTCAAAATATTTCCCAAGAGAAATATTCAGAAATAGAACATTCAGAAATAGAAAATTAGGTGTGAGCTGGTAACCGAAAAATTGCATTCAAAACACAGACTGGACTGATGGTGCAGAGGCACACCAACACAACAGAGCCAAGTTTCCCAATGGATCCTTGGACAGCAGATCGGAATCTTGGCAACTGCTCAATTCCATACCTCCTGCCACCTTCTTTTCTAGTCACATGACCCAGAGTCATGGGCATCTCAGTGCTTTCCAATGCACACAAGTACACACATATACATAAATAGAAAAATGCATTTAATACAAAATATAAAATTAATATTAAATGCAGGAAATACAGGCACCTCCTGAGGTAACTATAAAGGAGTTGAAAAGCATTCCAGAAGCTACACACTCTGTGCTTTCCAATAGATTAAAATTATAGTATGGTATGACTTCGGAGCTTACGTCATCATTCTTATGTGTGTGTTGTTTTTTACCTCAAGATGCTGAAAAAAACGATCCTGATTGTGGGCAATGGTGGTTGTGGGGCTACAAAAAGTGCTTATGGTTCTGAACACAGTTTTCAGTGTAGATTAAAAACAAATCAAGAAAATTTCAACCATAAATAATGGAAGTAGAGGTCTATACGCTAAAGACATATGTAATTTATATCCACAATCCACTGCTCCCACCCTTTGTAAATCTAAATCTCCCACCCTTTGTAAATCTTTGTAAATCTATTATTAATCTCAGAGATAGCAAATGACTATTCAACTCATATGTTTTCCATAGCTAGTGGTCACTTTTGATTGGAGATATTGCAGAATAAGTGATTAAATTTTTCTCTTGGATAATTGCTGAGCTAAAATATTCCCTCACAAAATAAAAACAAGCAAAAATGTATCATGAATCCTTCAAACTTCCCTGCAGGGGTGAAATCCACTTACCTTTACTACTGGTTTGGTAGCAATGTGAGCGCGCCCGCACGAGCTTCGCTCGCTCCCACACCTTTGCACATGTGCAGGACCTCCTGCGCATGCAAGAACCAAAAACAGATATGATGATATCTGGGCGGGTGAGCGGAGCCTGCTACCAAGCACCTGCAAAAGTAAGCGAACAGCCAGGTTGGGGGGAGGGAACCGCTGTGCCACATGATTTAGATTAGCTAGAAAGCAGGAAATTTTCCCGAACCAATTTCATTTTTTTTACTACCGGTTCTGGCAGGGCTAGCATTTTAACCAGTGCTTCTCTCTCATAGCAGTTTGACCCTTCAACTTTAAAAGTCAATGCAGTAGTTTTCTAGGTAGAATGTTTCCCAGTGTATTCAATGGGATATTCTTAAAATACTAATAATTGCAGCTATTGCCTGCCTCTTCAGAAGTAAAACTGATTTTTTTGGAGCAATGTCTTGATTTTGCAGGAAAGAGGCATTTGCATTGCAAGCCTTCCAATTTATTGTCAGTCAGAAAATGCAATAGTTGTACATTCCCATCTGCCTTGCAGTATTCCTCAGAAACCAAAAAAAACAAAGGAAGAATCATACTTGCATGTGAGTTTAGCTGTTTTCTATGGCACAAAGAAAATGGGTCTGTCACCAAGCATAACTACTAGGACAACTCATCAAATGGTAGAAAATAATCACTTGTACAGATATCAGTTTGGAAGCTACTGTTTGATTGACTTGAGTTCATTGGACATACATTTCTGCTTGTGCTATAATGAGCATTTCAATTTATTCCACCCAAAACAATGTATACACGCAAGGTTTTTGCAAGAAGAAATGATTTCTTCCTAACTCATAAGAAGCAGGGATGTTTAAAGATAAAACTCCCAAAACAGCTCTACACGTTCCATTATTGAGCAACTTGATAGCATCTGGTGGTTCTGGGTTACACAGAACATTCAAGGTTATTGGATTCTGCTTCAGGTATGGTTATGGGTTAGAAATTGCTTTGGTCACTTTGACCAAAGGGATGCATGTCACTAAATATTTATTTATAAAATTTATTGGCTGCCCATCTTCCCATAGGGCAGTGATGGCTAACTTTTTTGTCATCGCGTGCCGAAAGTGAATGCGCGCTAACCCCCATAATGCATTGTGTGTGCAACACCCCCCACATGCCCCACCCTCTGTACATGAGCATGTAACACCCCACATGCGACTTCCCACATGCATGTGTTACCCCCCCAGCCCTGTTTTGAGCCTAACAGGCCTCCCTGCAGCCTCCTCGGACCAAAAATGTCATGTGGACATGGGATTACAAGGGGTACTTGAATTTACACTGGTCATCTGTCTGCAGGCAAAATGCAAGCATCAATGATATCCTATAAAACATATATCGTTTGGGGCCATCTTTTGAATGCTATATTGTCTTTGACAACTTTTTTAGGCTTCATGATCCATAGAAATGCTTTACTTTGGCAAAGCAATAATAATCTCAATAATAAATTTAATTTGATTTTTTTTTACCACAAATGCCTTCATCATAGCTAGGGGAGTCATAAAACATACATGTTACTGAATATTGTATACTCCTCTTGACCCATATTTTCCCAGGAGAATCACTGCAGAAAAATAATATACATTTCATAAAAATTATTGAAAAAGAAGAGTGCAAAGGAAGGAAATAAAAAATAATGAGATAATAATAGCAGCTTTAAATGTTAGGAAACAGTTCCCTGTAGGTTCAACTTGCCTTATTGTCTAGATTATATATGGCTTCATTATGAACAAAAAAAAAATTGCAGAAGAGCTGTTTTCTGGAAAGCCATTTTATCACATACCTTGCTGACAGTTTACAATCATTTTTAACCTCTATAAAATTAATTATCTTTATAGATGACAACAAAATGAACCACAGCATGTTGAAGTATATACACTCTCTTAACATCTAATAGAGGCTTTCTGAAATAGACATAAAGAGCAAAAATTACACTAAAATATGTAATCCTTGAAAGTACCGTATTTTTCAGAGTATAAGACGCTTCAGAGTATAAGACACACCTTAGTTTTGGGGAAGGGAAATAAGAAAAAAACTTCTGCCTACCAGGTATTCATCTGGCTAGTGTCCTTAGCCTAATCAGCTTCAGCACATTGGTTTATTGGGGCTGATACACAGCTCAAAAAGTACAGCTGATCATTGCAAGGAGCTCTAGTGAGTAAAGGAGGTGAAGCACGGAAGCGTTAAGACAGCTGTTCCGGGTTACCATTTTGGCTCCGTATCTCACATTTTCAGCCTCCAAACATTATGTTTGAGACCCATTCAAGGCTGCAAGGATTGCCAAAGCACATTTCATGCAACTGCCGCCTGAAAACGCAACACAGAGAGGCCAGAAATGGGGCACGCAGAGGCCTAAGATGTGATGCACAGAGGCCCAAAACGCAATGTGCAGCAGTGGCAATCAGCAACAATGTGCTCTGGTGATCACTGCAGGCTTGAATGGATCTCCAATGGAGCATTCAGATGCTGAAAACGTGAGGTGCAGAGGCCAAAAATGCAAGCCACAGAGGGGGCAATGATCTGTGGCAATCTCTGCAGCCTGGAACAGATCTAAAACACGACACGCAGAGGCTGAAGGGTAGGGGCTGGTGGGTGGGCAGGGCAACATTCAGAGTATAAGACACACCCAAATTTTCACCTGCTTTTAGGGTGAAGGGGAGTGTGTCTTACATTCTGAAAAATATGGTTAAACAATTTTATAAGATATGGGATTTATTTTATCAATGGTTAGACAAAAAATATGGAATTGAAATATGCCAGGTATAGTCCAGGTATTCCCACGTAACACCGCTCCTGCGCGAGCTGCACTGGCTGCCTGTGGTCTTTCGGGTGCGCTTCAAGGTGCTGGTTACTATCTTCAAAGCGCTCCATGGCATGGGACCTAGTTATCTGCGGGATCGCATCGTACCCCACACATCCCTTCGGCCGATTCGCTCCCACAGAGAGGGACTTCTCCGGGTGCTGTCCACTAGGCAATGCCAGCAGGTGATGCCCAGGGGAAGGGCCTTCTCTGTGGTGGGCCCGACCCTCTGGACCGACCTTCCCCCCGAACTTAGATCTATCCCGGACCTCCTCTCCTTCCGCCAGCAACTAAAAACCTACTTTTTCCAACAGGCCGGCCTGGCCTAACCTACCGTACTTAGCCTAGTTTTTTAGCAGAGAAATTCTACATTGGGCTTCAGGGATTAGTTTTTAATGGGGTAGATTTTAGCACAGGGTGTAAATTTAACATAGTTTTAAGTATTTATGTATTTATTTTGTGATATATTGTGTTTTTATATTTCCTGTGCACCGCCCCGAGTCCCTTCGGGGAGAGGGGGAGGTTAATAAGTCGAATAAATGAATGAATGAATGAATGCTAGAGAATTTTATAGTACAAGAATAATAGAATAATACAGAATACAATATAAAGATGTATTACTACTGGATGGCTTCAGGATGATGTAATGAATTGTTATAATATGTTAATTCAAAATTTAGAACATTTCGTATAAAATGAAGGAATAATAGTTATAGTCAGAAAAGAGGACTTTGGACCACTGAGCAACAGGACTTTGGACCACTGTGCTTTATTAAGTCCAGGGTCAACACAGCCATCTATCTGGAGATTTTGGAGCACTTCATGCTTTCTTTCACGGGAAAATGAAGTCAGCATCCCCATAAAGCTTGTCTGCGGAAAGAAGCATGAAGCGCTACAAAATCTCCTCATAGACGGCTGTGTTGACCCTGGACTTAATGAAGCACAGTGGTCCAAAATTCTGTTGCTCAGTGGTCCAAAGTCCTCTTTTCTGATGAGAGCAACTTTTGCATCTCATTTGGAAACCAAGGACCCAGAGTATGGAGGAAGAATGGAGAGGCACACACTGCAAGATGCTTGAAGTCCAGGGTGAAGTTTCCACAGTCTGTGTTGATTTGGGGAGCCATGTTGTCTGCTGCTGTTGGTCCACTGTGCTTCATTAAGTCCAAGGTCAATGCAGCCATCTACCAGGAGATTTTGGAATACTTCATGCTTCCTTCCGCATACGAGCTTTATGGGGATGCTGACTTCATTTTCCAGCAGGACCTGGCACCTGCCCACACTGCCAAAAGCACCAAAACCTGGTTCAACGACTGTGGGATTACCGTGCTTGATTGGCCAGCAAACTTGCCTAACCTGAACCCCATAGAGAATCTATGGGGCATTGCCAAGAGAAAGATGAGAGACATGAGACTGAACAATGCAGAAGAGATGAAGGCCACTATTGAAGCATCCTGGTCTTCCATAACAGCAGTGCCACAGGCTGATAGCTTCCATGCCATGCTGCATTGAGGCAGTAATTGCTGCAAAAGGGGCCCAAAACAAGTACTGAATACATATGCATGCTTATAGTTTTCAGAGGTCCAATATTGTTCTACGTACAATCGTTGTTTTATTGATTGCATGTAATATTCTAATTTTCTGAGATTATGAATTTGGGGTTTTCATGAGCTGTACGCCATAATCATCACAATTATGACAAATCACGGCTTGAACTCTCTTGCTTTGCGTGTAATGAGTCTTTTCTCATATATTAGTTTCACTTTTTAAGTTGCATTACTGAAATAAATGAACTTTTGCATGATATTCTAATTTTTCGAGTTTCACCTGTCTGTTTGTCTAAAAATAAAAAATCTTTTTTTGAAAAAGAAAAAGATTATACTTTCAATCAATAATAAATTAAAATAATTAGTAAATATTCACAGTTAATTCATGCATTTCAGAGAGAAAGCAATTCAGGCTGTCGCAGCTCCCAGGCTGGCCATTTTTAGCACCTTGCAGGTCAATCTTAAAGCTACTCTCAGCTTTGGGCCAATGATGTGAGAGAAAACGCCTCTCAGGAGCCTTCTCAGACAACCCCAAAGGAACCTTAGAATGGTGGCTACAACAGCAAAGCCACCCATCTGGAAAAGCTTCCTGTGCTGAAGAAGCCCCTGGATGGGCAACTTGCAGGTAAATGTAGTATGATCTCCATCTCCATCTCTATCTATCTACTACAGTAAAATATTTTAAACGCTTCAAGGTTTTGACAACTATCTTTAAAGCGCTCCATGGCTCGGGGCCTAGTTATATGCGAGACCGCCTCCTGCCCCATACATCCCTTAGACCGATACGCTCCCACAGAGAGGGCCTCCTCAGGGTGCCGTCGGCCGGACAATGCCGACTGGCGACACCCAGGGGGAGAGCCTTCTCTGTGGCGGGGCCAGCCCTCTGGAATGACCTTCCCCCTGAATTACGTACCATCACCGACCTCCGCCTCTTCCGCCAATGTCTTAAGACATATCTGTTTCAACAAGCCGGCCTAGCCTAACCTCCCATGGGGACTTTTAGATAGTTTTAAATTGGGTTTTTAAAATTTGGTTTTAGCGCAGGATAGGTTTATTTAATAGTTTTTAAAATTATATTTATTGTATTTTGTATGTTTTTAAATTTCCTGTGCGCCGCCCTGGGTCCTCTGTGGAGAAGGGCGGGATATAAATTTAAATAAATAAATAAATAAAATAAAATAAACAGATTGATCAGATATTGAAAAAAAAGAAGTTAATCAGATCTCTAGATTTAAAAAAATCAAAATTAGAGTTTTTAAATATGAAGATATGGACTTTAATATTCCCTCTTTACAATTATGTTTCTAGGTTTTTATTCTGACTTCTGTTGCTTCCAGTAATTAATAAATTATCTCAAAATCATTCCGGGCACAAGAAGGAAATTATTATTTTACATCTGTAACAAGTTGGCTCTTGTTTTAACTATAATCAATAGATTTTCCTTAATTAAATCTTCAAGATACATTTGGAGTATGTGACGAAGGAAATAGAAATACAATGTACATTCACAGGAGAAGTTGACATTATTCAACAATCGAAATCTTAACTGTACAGGACAAAAAATATTTTGGAGGTCATGGCAAGCGAAGGCATCAGAATTGTGGGCCAGATTTATTGCTAATGTTGTTTTGAAATTGTCTTTGCAAAAAAACAATTTGTGCTATTTGAGGGTGCTGATGGGAATATATTCAATCAAAACAGCTTTTGACTTTAGTATTTGGTCCTGCTGTGTTAGTTGCAATTGAAGGTCCTAAACTATTAATAATGTGTCATTAGAAGAATGTTTTGAGGTTTTTATTCATAATTAACATGCATTTAAAACAGGTATGTTAAATTAAGTAATTTACAGGTGGCTTAAAATAATAAATTAGAATATTTATTTTAACTTAAAAATACTTAATTTTAAAGAAATTTTCTGAGCCTACTGAATATTCTAGAAAATTTATAGCAAAGGTTGGGTTTCAACTATAACATGTTTGAAACTATGTTGATGGTTATGTGAGAAAGGATCATGATTGATATATTTTGGGTCTGCTTTATGTTGACCTTATTTGGGTTCAAACTTCATACATTTATAAATAGAGAGTTAAAGAAACAAAAGTCAGATATATGAATGTTTTCAATAAATCATATTGAGAAATTTTTGAACCTTTGGACTTAGTGCCCGAGTGATAACTGAGAAACTTGTTTTACTATGATGGCAAGACTATATTGCAGGGGTGTCAAACTTGATTTCATTGAGGGCTGCATCAGGGTTGTGTTTGACCTTGGAGGCCTGGGGTGGTCATGGCCAGCTCAACGTCACTCATGTCAGGGCACCTGTGGTGGCCCAAGCACTCTGGCAGAGAAAACTGGCTCCCAATCTCTATTTTTGGCTACAACGGCTTCCTGCAATGTTCTGCCAGTGAAAACGGAGCTTGGACTGCTGCACACAGCCCTCCTGAGCTCAATTTTTGCTGGCAGAGGCACCATGGGCCAGTCCTTCGCTGTTTTCACAGCAGCCCTGTGGACCAGATCTAAGCACCCCAATGGACAGAACCAGCCTTTGGGCCTTGAGTTTGACACCCCTGCTATAGTGTATCTGATGGAAAACTCTGGATGGAACACACAATTTCACCTTCTGTCTATGAACCAACTGATCAAAATAATTCCATGTCATTAAGGTTGAATTTCTTGTTCAAAATAATAATAATAATAATAATAATAATAATAATAATAATAATAATAATAATAATAATAATAATAATAATAATCTTTATTGTCATTGTAATAATATTGTAATAAAACTACAATGAAACTGGTTCATATATCGTTGTTTAATATGTATTACTTTTATTTTTTTAATTTATTTACTTTGGTCTTATTTAATATTATTTTCTCTTGATAAATGTTAATACTATTGTTGTTGCTACTAGAACTGTTACTGAGATCTTGACAGGATTACCAGTCCGGTCAGCTAGAATGTTTTTATTTGTTGGTTTTATTGTAAACTGCCTTGAATCATATTTGTGAGGTGTGTGGTCATTTAAATTTGATAGACAATCCCTGAGGATTGGAATTCCTTGAAGTGAATCATACAGCAATATCCTATCTCTCTGGTTCAGTACCAGATATATTCTTCAAAACCAAGCTAAGAACCAAAGAGTTTACTTATGCATATGATAGAATATCTATAGATGAAAGTAATATTTCATCCATGGGTATCTAGCTTAGAGAGGTGAAGACTATCTTATTATTAGACTGCTAAAACAAAAGATAGATTAGTTTGTTGATGTATATTTAGGGAGGTGGTGGCAGGATTAAATCATAGGGGAGCTTTCAAACATCTAACCTGAGTTTTCTTTTACTGACTAATTCGTCTTCCAACATTCTACCTCCCCCTACCTGAAATCATTTTAATAGTACTCTATTGTGTTATTATTATTTATTGTTTTATGATATAAAACCAACCACAAAACTATATTTTGTGGATCACTTTCAGACCAATATATATTGAATTTCAGCTGAAATGTGGATGTTTTTCTTTTACATTATTGCAGGAAGACCTTCCGAGAATCATTCAGCTACTTTTGTTTGCCATTTTTGTGATGAAATATGGGCATGGAGTTGTCTATTTCTTAATCCTCATTTGTAAACTGAGATGATTAATGGATCATTCCTTTGATGCATACTAGACATTTTGTTGGAAATAAAGTCTCATTCTGCGTGTTAATTTTATTTATCACATCTTTCTGTCATCTCATCCCAAAGCTCAAGAAATGGATTTGGAGCTCATAAAAGGAGCTTATTATATTGTTATTTTACAATTGCTTGGAAAAAAAGGAGGGAATTCAAGTCTCATAGCAAACTTTATTTGTTCTTTGCTGAGAACTCAATCCAGCTCTTCCTAATAGCAGTACATGTAATTTACTTCAGCTTGGGTTCCTGGTGTGATGGTCAATGGGGCTACAGTCACCTTCCTTGAAGCCAATAAAGCAGCATGTCTTACCTGATGTGAAATCAATGGAAAATTAGAATGCTGCAATGTAAACTGCCACTATAATAAAGTGACAGTTCCAAAACTGTTTGAAGGCTCCTTGTGTTTCTCAGTATAATTCTTATAAAATGAAATAATTGATTTTAATTTCAAAAGCTTGGCCACCTAGCAGAACCAATCAAAAACTGACCTTGTGGAATGGATCATGGGAGATTAGAGGTGGTAGTAGGGAGAAACAATACCACTCTACATCTGCTAAATGGCTATACCATTGCAACCATCAGAAACAATAAAAAAGAAAACAGTGAGAAAAGAAAGAAAGAAAGAAAGAAAGAAGGAAGGAAGGAAGGAAGGAAGGAAGGAAGGAAGGAAGGAAGGAAGGAAGGAAAGAAGGAAGGAGACAGGGAAGGAAGGAAAGCAAAACAAAAAAAGGCAAACATAAAATATTTTGGTTCTTTGTTCATTATAAATATTCTGCAACCATGTAAGAAAGTTCATGCCACAGTTAATGTTTTCCACAGTTGTAAATATGAAGGGCCATTACAAATTATTAAAAATATTCTCTACCCCTACAAAAACCATAAACATATTTTACTTTTCTAGTTTATACTGTCAATAGCCATCAAAATATATCTAATATTACCCTTCACATATCTCTATTCAGGAATCCAATCTGCTCAAAAGCCCATTTAGTCTTTTTTAGAAAAAAATGTATTCTCATGTAAATACCAAAATAGGCCTATATTACTTTGGATGAGTGGGGTCCTTCCTGACTTTGACTATAAGAGATTTTAGAGCTATCTTCTAAGAGGAAGAAACTGCTTGATGTCATTGAATATCATGGGGAACTCATCAAATTTGCAGACGACACCAAGCTGGCAGGAATAGCCAACACTCCAGAAGATAGGCTTAAGATACAGAAGGATCTAGACAAACTTGAACATTGGGCACTATCTAATAAAATGAAATTCAATTGTGAAAAAAGTAAAGTCCTACATTTAGGCAAGAAAAACAAAATGCACAGGTACAGTATAGGTGGTACCTTGCTCAATAGTAGCAGCTGTGAGAGGGATCTAGGAATCCTAGTGGACAACCATTTAAATATGAGCCAGCAGTGTGCAGCAGCTGCCAAAAAAGCCAACACAGTTCTAGGCTGCATAAACAGAGGGATAGAATCTAGATCACGTGAAGTGTTAATGCCACTGTATAGTGCCTTGGTAAGGCCACACTTGGAATACTGCATACAGTTTTGGTCGCCACGATGTAGAAAAGATGTGGAGACTCTGGAAAGAGTGCAGAGAAGAGCAACCAGATGATTAGGGGACTGGAGACTAAAACATATGAAGAACGGCTGCAGGAGCTGGGTATGTCTAGTTTGATGAAGAGAAGGACCAGGGGAGACATGATAGCAGTGTTCCGATATCTCAGAGGGTGCCACAAAGAAGAGGGAGTCGAACTATTCTCCAAGGCACCTGGGGGCAGGACAAGAAGCAATGGGTGGAAACTAATCAAGGAGAGAAGCAACTTAGAACTAAGGAGAAATTTCCTGACAGTTAGAACAATTAACCTCTGGAACAGCTTGCCTCCAGAAGTTGTGAATGCCCCAACCCTGGAAGTCTTTAAAAAGATGTTAGATAGCCATTTGTCTGAAATGATATAAGGTTCCTGCCCACGCAGGGGGTTGGACTAGAAGACCTACAAGGTCCCTTCCAACTCTGCTATTGTATTATTGTATCATTCATGACCTGAGCTTGATCAGAATTTCTTGGAAAGTCTTGTAATATATTGTAGTAACTCCATCTTGTCCCAGAGCCTAATTCAGTTTCAAATTTTGTATTAGGTTTTTTCTGTACTCTTCAGCAACTGCTTCCTTTTGTTTTTTTCTGCAAACTTTATTAGCTGTATTGTGTTTCAACTGTCTTGAATATGTTCTGTATTTGATATATGTTTGCTATATAATCAACAATAATTTTTAGCAGTTTGTTTCCTCTCCTTTCTCCTTTCCTCTATTTTTTGAAATGTCTGTTGTACTGCCATCCCAAACTGAAGTATTCATTGTTTTTTCTAATAGCTTCCTAAACCGATAAATCAGTAGGTTATCTGATTTTATTGCCCTTTTCAAAATATTTCTGTTTGGTAAAATGCAGGTTCTCATAATTATTAACTTCCATTAAATTTAGATGTTTAAAATAGTTTTAATCATTTGTTTTATGTCCAAAAGAGGATTCTTCCTCTTTGTTAATTTGTAATTGCTTCAGTTCATTCATCAATAGTTCCATTTGCTTTTCTGTGGGTGCTTTCTTTCTTGACATTTGATATCAAAGAAATGTGTTGTCATTTAATAAATGTGGTTTACAATTCTAATAGAATATTAAACTTAAGTGTTCACATGAACTAAAAAGCTTTTGCCAAACTAGTTTGACTACAAATTTTACTTAATTTATGGCATTGGATTCAAGAATAGCAGTGAAAACTACACCAATCTTCTATTTGTATAGATTGAAATCCTAAACATGCTTACTTGAGAGTAAGTTTCATTTAATTGTTTGACTTATTAATAAATACAGATAATTGCTCCACAAATATCCATTCATATCTCACATTTATGAATTTTGCATTCATTTTCTTTTTGCACAACACTGATTTTATTTAGTGTTATCTGCTAATTTTGTTCAAAACTACCACCTTTCACAGGTGTTATTTCCATGAAATATTGATTTTTTTAATTGCAATTATCTCTTTCAGAAAACAGATACTTGACAACTTTGTCTTCTACTCAACTTTATGAAACTATTCAGCAGTCAGTGAAACATGAATCTGATGCTGAACTAGGAAAAGAACGTATCAGCTAATATAGCCTAATCCCTTCCAGCACTGAGCCACTGTTAGAAAATTAGGGAGGAGAAAAACCTTGGGGAGAACCTTCCTGTGCATTTAGCAAAACTGAATGGCAGAAGTTTGAATTACACTACTCCTACCACTTTGCAGATTGATAGGTGTTTCAAGTTGAATTTGCAATCATTCCCTGACAAATCATAATTATTTAATTAAACTAATTTGCTCTAGATAAAGGTAAAGTTTCCCCTTGCACATATGTGCTAGTCGTTCCTGACTCTAGAAGGCGGTGTTCATCTCCACTTCAAAGCCAAAGAGCCAGCGCTGTCCGAAGACATCTCCGTGGTCATGTGGCCAGCATGACTAAACACCAAAGGTGCATGGAACGTTCCCACCAAAGGTGGTTCCTATTTTTCTACTTGCATTTCTTTTACATGCTTTCAAACTGCTAGGTTGGCAGAAGCTGGGACGAGTAACAGGAGCTCAATTCATTACGCAGCTCTAGGGATTTGAATTGCTGAACTGCCGACCTTTCTGATCGACAAGCTCAGTGTCTTAGCCACTGAGCCACCGCATCCCTAATTTGCCTCAACATGGTCATTAAATTATCCTTTCTATCTGCTCTGCCAACTGATCCATATAGCATAATATCTTGCAGTATTTATGATAGAGATGCCTGAATGATGTAAACCAGTCACCCCCAACCTTTTGGGCACCAGAGACTGGTTCTAAGGAGAGAGGTTTTTGCTCAGACTAGCTGCCTGCATCGCATGCATGTGCAGAAGTGGCTTTGCTTGTTTGCGTAGCTCGGTTTCTGGCACGTCCCAGACCGGTGCTGATCTGTGCACCAGGAGTTGGGGATCCCTGATATAAATGATCAGTTGGCCTATTCTTACCATTCCTTTGCCAACTCTGGCAAACAATGCCCAACTTTTATTCCTTTACAAATAAAGAAACTAGAACGACGGCGCCTGAGAGGTGAAATCATGCACGGTGTGGACAAAGTAGAAAAGGGAAAACTGTTTTCCCTATTACACAACACTAAAACTAGGGGGCACTCCATGAAACATTTGATAGCTAGACCTCAAACAAATAAGAGGAAGTACTTTTTCACCCAGAGGATCTCTGGTCTATGGAACTCCCTGCCAGAAGAAGTGGTGACGGCTGTCAGCCTCGACACCTTTAAGAAAGGATTAGACGAGTTCATGGAGAACAAAGGTATCCATAGCCATCATTATGGATGCCTAAGGACACCCTCCAGGTTGGAGAGATAGGCAGGATATCTCTCAATGCCATTTGCAGGGAATCATAAGCAGGTGAAGACATCTGCTTGGGAATATCCTGAAGCAAATGGTGAGCCACTGTGTGAGACAGAATGCTGGACTGGATGGGCTGTGGCCTGTTCCAGCAAGGCTGTTCTTGTGCTCTTATGTTCTTAAATGTACCACAATCTCTCCTAAGCTTGATATGACTTACAAAGTATCCTGTTCTGTAGGATTCTTTAAGTTTAAATACATCCAATAATTTCTCATCAGAAGGTAGTCTCTTTTTTATACAAAGACTGAAGATGGTAGTGACGGAAGAGTAGGAAAGGTAGTGGGTGGGGATGTCAGTGGTGGTGGGAGCAGTGTTGTCATGGAATAGGAAAGAAACCATGCCTAGCAACAAAAGGGGAATCAAGACACCTTCTCTGCACCCTTCCTATTTATATAGTCACATCCATTTGTTTCATATAAAAATGCAAAAAGTTGATTAAAGGAAAAATGATATTTCCGCTCATTTGACATTCTGAGGAATTTAAACTAAAATATCAGGGACCTGAATAATCAACAAAGTAGTAGTGTGAGGCCTGAATATCTAGAAAATCTGGTATTTATAAAGAAAAATATACCACCATTTGTTGCAAAGAAACAAGGTTGCTGCTTATGGTTAATTTAATATTATTGTCGTATAGTCAGAATTCTGTCTCAAGCATAAATCTATATTGCTGGAGGATGAAACTAGCTATTTCACTAGCACTCTTCCAGTTGAGAGGTAATTCCTCCTTCAGTCTTATTATGAGTATAATGTATATCAGTATAAATCAGTCTGCAACATCCTATACTCATATTATGAAAGACCAGAAATATCAGTGCTGCACCCATGGAACAGTTGTGGAATTAAATATATACTTGGTCAGGAAGAGAAGGGGAAAACTCCTAACCAGAAATTGCAATTGATCAATCAATTGTCTAGAGCTACGTATCTTTACTTCAGCCTCATTCAATCAAGAACATCCTAGGAAGAATATTTTCAGTCCCTCTTAGTGAACTAGCACTGCAAATTCATTACACTCAAAGTTTTTTGAGCCTTAGTGGCATAGTGGTTAGAATACAATATTACACACAAACTCTGCCCACAGCCTGGAGTTCAATTATGGCACACTCAAGGTTGATTCAGCCTTCCATTCTTCCAAGGTCGGCAAAAAAATGACCCAGATTATTGGTGGACAATATGCTGACTCTGTAAACTACTCAGAGAGTGCTATAAAGCACAGTGGAGGGTTGCAGGCGGTACGCCCCAGTATGGGTGTAGTGGTGCCTGTCTGGAGCACAGGGTACTGTTCCGGTACGGTGTTCTGGAAGGCCCACCCACCTGCCCTCCTTACCTGTATTTGAGCACTTTGGCTCTTCTGCACACGGAGCGTACGGCACCGGTGCGACACTCCGCTGAGTAACTGAGCATCGTGAAGTGTCGCAAGAGGTAAGGACACATGCGCATGCTGCGTGCGTGTGTGTGCCTGCTGCATGCGTTTATGTGTTGGACCCCGAGCCCTGTTGCACCGGGATCCGGAACCCACCACTGATAAAACACTACAAAGCAGTATATAAGTCTAAGCGCTGTTGTTATTTTCCTTTGTTAAAGAAAATTTTAAAATGAATAAATCCTTTACCCCCTGTTACAGTATACAGTAATGATATAAATAATGGTAATCACCGGCATTTAAAATAAATGAACGTATCTCAATTAACTTCATGAACATTCTGAAAAAGTCTGCACCCTTTTTAGGAAACATGCAAATACAGGATAAACATGTTAGTATATGTGATTTTTACCCTGTCCTGGTGAAAAAGCAACCATTCAAACAGATGTTTTAATGAAATTGAATCCTGGAAGAAATAGGAGAGACAAGATGATTTTTTTTTTACACAACACATGGAATTTGAATTTGCTACCACCAGATGCAGTGCTGGCAAAGAGCTTAAAAAATACCTACGAGATCACCTTCTGCCACTGAGAGCCTCCCACCAGCCAGTACACTCCCATAGAGAGGGTCTCCTCATGGTGCCGTCAGCTAGACAATGTCGACTGGCGACACCCAGGGGAAGAGCCTTCTCCGTGGGAGCATCTGCCCTCTGGAACAAATTGCCCCCGGAATTAAGAACTATCCCTGACTTAAGCACCTTCCACCGTGGTCTCAATACCTTCCTCTTTCAACAAGCCGGGCTGGCATAAAGCATGATTTTTAAATTTTTAAATTTAAATTTTTTAAATTTAAATTTTTAAATTTAAATTTTTAAATTTAAATTTTTATTATTTTAATCAGGGTTAGTTTGGGTTTTTTCCACGTTTCTGCCAATATTTTAATTATGTCTTTTAAAAGCTTTCTTTTAACTTTTATATATTTGTTTTTATTTTGGCTGTACACCGCCCTGAGTCCTTCGGGAGTAGGGCGGTATAAAAAAACAATAAACTAAACTAAACTAAACTAAAAGATAGGGTTGGGCCAATTCATGAGAGCCAGGAGATCAATAGCCATTAGCCTTGCGTGCAGTGTGACTGATTCTGAAGGCAATCTGCTGGGAGGCTAGGGGGCTTCCTTGAGAAGGTTGTTGGCCACTCTGAGATTGGATCTAACTAGCTTGGCTTTGCTTATCCCCTTTGTGTATTTCCATGAATGAAATACATTTTTTCCCATGATTGAAATACATCTTTTCATTTCCCTTGCCTCATTAATCTTTGCTCAGGCAAAGAGCCCCTCTTTCAGAAATACTGTCTGTCACACAAATTTACTTTTTCCAACGATATCTACAAAGGCATTTTAGATACCTATACCATCTTTGACTGCCTCAGAGTTCAAAAAGGAGCAATGCGATTTATTTTTGAAGTAACTGGATGTGAAAACACTAATAAATAATGGGTATGAAATGCTCTTGACCTTAAATTGGTATTCTTCTAAGAGTATCCAATTTGTTATATATGGAACTGAAAAACTAGAACACTGCCTCTCAGTGAAACAAACAACAGTAGCCATGACAATGTTGTGTCACCAATTAAGAACCACCTTCATATCGTTTCTCAGACATCAACATTTTGCCACCCCAAATCTATATAAGTGGCCTTCAACCTTATTTTCCACTTTAGGCTTGATTTCTAAAGCCCTCTAGAAGCCATGATTTCCTCTGCCAAGAGCAACGTATCAGGGGATAATGGAGGAAAATCCACAAAGAACAGGAAGTTATATGGAAAAAGATGATTGGGATGTCAGAAATGGGGGAGGGGGGAGTGAGAGAAAGAAGGAAAGTGGATGGCTCTGATTTTATCATGTCACCACTGATATGCAATGCCCTAAAGATTATTTGCAAGGGAAATACTCTCCTACCCATTTGGCAATTGGAAAGCATGCAAATGTGGGTAGATTAATAGGCACCACTTTGGTGAGAAGATAACAGCATCCCATGTGCCTTTGGCATATAGTCATGCTGTCTACATGACCACATAAATATCTTCAGACAATGCTGGCTCCCTTGGCCAAGAAACAGAGATGAGCACCATGTCCTAGAGTTGGGAACAACTGGACAGAGAAACCTTTACTTTCATTTATCTTCTCCTTAAGAGAACCAAAAGGCTGCTGGCACTGCCGCATATTTGTTGTGGCCTCCCAGTGGCCAGTGGAGCTGGTGGCAGACTCAGACAGTGAGGAGGTTCAAGAGGAACATGGGCCAGCCCTGGAATCTGTAGAAGGCTATGATGAATGGTCTGTGTCAGAGGCAGAGATGGGGCCAGGACCGTCTGACAGTTACCAGCTGCCTTCGGAGTCAGACATTAGTGGGGCAGAAGAACAGCTGGAGCCTGATCCCAATATGTGCATGCGCAGAGCTGCCAGGAGAAGGGAACAGCTAAGGAACAAGGGCTGACTTGGGAGCAAAGGCACAGGTGGACAGTGAATGGTCCCTCCCATAGGAAATAAAGTGGAGCAAAAGGGGAAGTGAGTTTGCAGGAGACAGTCAGTTCAATTCATTAGGGTGAAGATCTGTTCCTGACTTCTTGCCAAGTCATTGTTGCTACAGTGTGGCGTTTAGAAGATATTGGCCTGGCAACATCCTAGAAACAGAATAAATGTCTATATCCAAAGTCTCACGTGACAATAAATGAAATGATTCCAGTGCCAATAAAGATGAGCAGGCAATCCTTTGCCATCTTTCCTGAATACAAACATAATGATCTAATATACATAATTTATTGGCTCCAGACGATACTCTGTATTACACCAGATAGTTAGAGTTTTCCTTTAGAACTGTTTTAAATATGATTAGATAACAGCATTTTCATGTAAGATGCCAAGTCCCAAATTCATGTAGGTTATTATATTCTGAAGCAACATGTAGACTAGGAAACTGACTGGCATTTCCCAACTCCAGTTTCTCCTTCTTTTCTTCTCTCTTGATGTATTATTCTGTTTTCCTTAATTGTTATCCTATACAAGTTTAATAGCAAGTTTAAATACTAGCTATCTCCTCAGCAAAAGAACTTGAAGGCAAGGTTGATGAATAGATTAAATGAATTAAAACTGCACTATCCCATTAAACACAAACTTACCCTCTCTTTCTCTCCCCCCACTCCACTTTTTTCTTTGTCTCCCTTCGTCTCTCTTTCTCTCAAGACTAGGAATGGGTACAGAAACCAACTGGATGACTTTGGACTGACCATTCTCTTTCAGCCTTGACTGAAAAGTGAAAAACAAACAAACAAACAAAAAGGATTAACATTCTGCACCAGACCAAAGCAGTAGAGCAATCTTGTCCATAGCCTTCAGTGAAGAGGCTTACATCCTGAATCCTGCAGTGGATTGATTTGGGATGATGATGATGATATCTTGATAATGAATCTGCAGACTTCTGAACCAAGGCTCCTAAATGTGGATAATATTCTGTAAAAAGTTTTGAATAGGGTTGCTCCAATTGCAAACGTAAATTATGAGAACTACTCTATGTGAGGGCCTGTGAACCTCAAGTTGATTATACTTCCATATCACTGCAGCATTAGGACCGTGTTTTTGTACTAGGTCAGGGGTCTGCAAAGTCGGCTCTTTTAAGACTGGTGGACTTCAACTCCCAGATTCCCCAGCCAGCTATGCTGGCTGGGGAACTCTGGGAGTTGAAGTCCACCAGTCTTAAAAGAGTCGACTTTGCAGACCCCTGTACTAGGTGAAAATGCAAGAAGGAAAGGACCAGTGAAATGCTTTGATAAAGTTAAGACAGTATTTGAAATTAATGTTTCTTTTTAGAGGAAAAGAGTTCCTAGGTTGAACTCTGCATATTAAAGTTTTCAGACAGATACAAGCATGCAAAATGTACTTCCATTTTCTGAGCCAGCTGTAAGCATTGAAAAGCATTGAAAAGCACAGCTATCCACTGGCAACTAATGTATGTGTCAGCTCAAATTAGTAGCAGTTGCCAGTGTTTGCTATCTAGAAAAGAGAGCAAGAATAGCTCTTAAAATTTGGCATTCTTTATATAATCTTAGTAAATCATATTATTGTATTTAAGATTGCTCCATTTTGTAGTGCTTTAAGCCAGAGGAGTGGATATAAATCCTCAATTAGCCATTGATAGATGGACATGTCCACTTATGTTTCACATTATTACTACTGCATTTTCCCCACACCTGATATACAGTATATGTGGGGCTTGTAATTCCCACATTTTCTAGCCAGGTTGAAAAAATTTGCTTTATTTATTCAACAATTTCAAGAGCTGCAAAAGATGCCATTATGCTATGAATTTCCCTCCTATTAAATAGGACAGTGACAAACGAAAAGACAGTGCATGTATGGTATGTATGTATAGTCTTGACTATTTTTTATTTATTTTTTATTTTATTTATTAAATTTATAAACCATGCCACTCTCCCCAAAGGGACTTGGGGCGGTGCACAGGAAGTTAAAAATAGAAAAAAGCACAAACATGACAATAAATAGTTCTAAAAATAGATTAAATCCCAATACCCTGTGCTATAAAATCATAAAACCTTAAAATCCTAAAACTTTACCCTTAAAATCTGAATTAAAACAATTTAAACTTCAGTCTATAGCTTGATGGTGTGGATTAGGCCAGGCCGGCGAGATGGAAGAAGTGCGTCTTCAGACTTTGGCGGAAGGAGCGGAGGTCCGTGATAGTTCTACGTTCGGGGGGTAGGTCGTTCCAGAGGGTTGGGCCCGCCACAGAGAAGGCCCTTCCCCTGGGCGTCGTCCGCTGGCACTGCCTAGTGGACAGCACCCGGAGAAGTCCCTCTCTGTGGGAGCGGATCGGCCGAAGGGATGTGTGAGGTAGGATACGATCCCGCAGATAACTAGGTCCCATGCCATGGAGCACTTTGAAGATGGTGATAAATACCTTAAAGCACACCCGAAAGGCCACAGGCAGCCAGTGCAGCTTGCACAGGAGCGATGTTATGTGGGAATGCCTTGGGGCTTCCAAAATTCCCCGCGCGGCCGCATTCTGAACTAACTGTAGTCTTCGGGTGCACCTCAAGGGAAGCCCCATGTAGAGAGCATTACAGTAGTCTAGGCGGGATGTCACGAGCGCATGAGTGACTGTGCAAAGGGCATCCCGGTCCAGAAGGGGACGCAACTGGCGTACCAGGCGTACCTGGTAGAAAGCCCCCCTGGCCACGGCTGTCAGATGATCTTCCATAGAAAGCCGGGAATCCAGGAGGACACCTAAGTTGCGTGCCCTATCCACGGGAGCTAGATGTTCACCTCCAATGGCCAGTGATGGAGTAAACTGGTTGTACCGGGGCACCAGAAACCACAGCCACTCGGTCTTGGACGGGTTGAGTTGGAGTTTGTTACTTCCCATCCAGACCCGTATGGCCTCCACACACCGGAACATCACTTCAACGGCATCGTTGGGGTGGTTTGGGGTAGATATGTACAGCTGTGTATCATCAGCGTACAGGTGGTATTCCACCCCAAAACCACGGATGATCTCACCCAGCGGCTTCATATATGTGAGGAAGAGGAATGGCAAGAGGTCCGACCCCTGAGGCACCCCACATGTGAGGGGTCTCGACGTTGACCTCTGCCCTCTGCCCTCCTGCCAACACAAATTGCGACCGACCGGAGAGGTAGGAGGAGAACCACCATAGAACGGTGCCCCTCACCCCCAACCCCTCCAGTCGATGCAATAGGATACCATGGTCGATGGTATCAAAAGATGCTGAGAGGTCTAATAGGACCAGAATGGAGGAACAACCCACATCCCTGGCCCTCCAGAGATCATCCACCAACGCGACCAATGCCATCTCAGTGCTGTGCCCGGCCCGGAAGCCGGACTGGCGCGGGTCTAGATAATAAATTTCCTCCAGGTGACAGGGAAACTGTTGTGCCACTACACTCTCTACAACCTTCACCAAAAAGTGAAGGTTGGAGACCGGACGATAATTTACTAACAATGCTGGGTCCAGGGAAGGCTTCTTGAGGAGAGGTCTCACCACTGCCTCTTTCAATGCGGCTGGCAAGAACCCCTCACTCAGCGAAGCATTCACTACTTCCTGGAGCCAGCCTCGTGTAACCTCCCAGGATGCCAGTACAAGCCAGGAGGGACACGGGTCCAATAAACATGTGGTGGCTCTCAGTCGCCTTCGTAACCTGTCCATATCCTCGGAAGTAACAGAGTCGAACTCATCCCACAAAACTGTCTCAAGACCCACCTCTGATGATCCCTCCAGACTACTCTGGATTAGAAGGAATCAGAGGAAGAGATGGCGGTTTAAGGTTGCTACTTACTGTATTTTCATTTTAGAGAGACAGAACAATCTATTTTTGCTTTGCTAGTTAGTCATCCATTTGATTAAAAACAAAACATCTTGAAACATCTGCCTTATTTTCTGAATGTTACAGGCACAGATAATTGCTTTTTAACCTGAAAACTACCATATGCAGCATAGTTTGAAGAAATATAATAGCTTAAGATAACAACCTTCTATATAGAAATTCATCTGAAGTTCTTTCTGCAACAACTTTGGATGAGATTCAATCTGTAAACTTCTTGATTTCCAAGCTGAGCAAGCCCCATCTTTGAGGGCTACAAGGATAAAGTCCTCCCTGCTGCTTGAAATGGCATAGCAATCCTGGTATGACTTCTCTATTATCAATGAAAAAGAACTCTTAAAATGACTTGAAGTCACCCTGAAAAGCAGTATAATTTGATTACTTTATCACACTGGTCCCCGATCTTTCTCTCTAGGTGGACTGGTGAGGGGGGGAGGGGATGGTTATGTGTGAGTGGCATGTGCACAAGTGCATGCAACTCCATTTGTGCAACCTCGTGCAAGGGGAACTGTGTGAGAGCGAGCACCCATGCTCACTGTTCACAGAATTGGAGCTGTATGTTGCACATGGGCCCAGTTCTGAATGGGTTTATCCTGGTTTATCACATTCATGTTTCAAGTCTCAAAACTGCACAAAAACAAATATGAGTTTAAGTCTATTCTGCGTACTGCATTTAAAGGCCATGCTTTTATGACCCAAGTTTAATGTAACTAGGGATAAATACCTAAATATTTTTTTAAAAAAATAGATAGATAAATTGATGGGTAGTCATTGAAACTATTTTTATACTGGCACAGTAAGTTCTTGGATTCCTTAGACTCTCTTTGGAAATTAGTGGTCATGAATTTAACAACTTATAAATCAGGAATTTAATATTAGTTCAGAAGAGCCCTGTGATATAACATCACCTCTCCTTTTCCTCCTAAAATAGCTGCTTTCATAAATCACAAATAAATCTGGCAGTCAATGAGGATCTCTCTTTTTCCACCCCAGAGTCATGCATTAGAAGGAGAATTAGCAAATACAGTCTGTGGTTCTTCTGACTGGGAGAAGAAATAATTGTGATGATCAAAGCAATGATCATGCATAGCCAGGCTCATAATTGGCAGATGGTCTGGGAATGGTCATATAAAGCCAGAAGTCCAAAGATTTACTGAAAAGTAAATGTATCAAACATTCTATTGTTAAGACTATGCTATTTGCTAAACATCACTGGTTATTTCAGAAAATTAACATTTTAAAGATAAGGTAAGGAAAAAAATGAAAACATCTATTTGAACCAATTTTTATTATTATTATTTTTATCATTTACAAATTGAGCACACTCATCATAATCTGTGCTGATCTATTTAAACCTTGATACATAATTCTTTATCATTAAAGATAAGCCCAACAAAGGCTGCCATTATTTTTAATCGGTAATCCCTAGTTTGATTATATGAAATACTGAAAAATCGAGCACATGGTCCACCAAATGGTAGAAATGGAAACAAAGTGTTTGGGCAAGTTACTGATCACCACAAGATGCATTTACTGATTTTTAATCAGAAGTAACAGAATATCAGCATTGGAAGGGACCTTGGAGAACTTCTAGTCCAACTCCCTGCTTAAGCAGGAGTCCCTCTACCATTCCAGACTATTTTTTCTAGTTTTCCGGTCTCTTCTTAAAAGCCTCCAGTGATGAGCACCTATAACTTCTATTCCACTAATTACGTTTACGTTTATTTAAATTTATATATCGCCCTATCTCCCTTGTGGGACTTAATTGTTCTCATTTTCAGGAAATTTCTACTTAGTTCTAGGTTGGATCTCTCTGTGATAAGTTTCTATCTATTACTTCTTGCCTTGCACTGAGGAGCTTTGGAGAAATGGTTGATCTTCTCTTCTCTGTGACAAACCCTCAAATATTGGAAGACTGTTACCACATCATCCCCAGTTCCTGCAACCATTCTTCAAGTTTTAGTCTCTAGACCCCTGATCATCTTTGCTTTCCTTTTACTTTTGTTTTGGATTTAGAATCTCATTTGTGTTTCAGTGGCAAATAATGAGGCAAAAGGCTAATCACATGACAAACAACACCAAATATCTGTTTTATGGCTAAATTGGTTGGATCAGACTGATAAACTGTTGGGCTGTTGCATAATGGAGATTATGGTTAACTATTTAACAAGATAACATGATAAATTGCTCACAAGTTTGGCAATGGTGTAGTAGTTGTCAAGTTCTACCAAATTGTTTTGGTAGACAATCACCAAATCATCTCTCCACCACTGAGCACAAAATAGTCATAAGGAATGCAGGAGAACTGTGCTCTGCTCACTTTATTACAGGAGGAATCATTCTCCTGATCTGAAATTGTGGGGGGAAACCATAAAATACAATTTTTGGTGAGATGTAACATTTGCTTTTGGAGTATCCTAGTGTAGGATTAGCAAATAGGTTCCCTCCTTAGAAGCTTCCTCCTGATTGCATGGATCTATTTTTGTGCACCTTCAAGATGATTACTGGCATTGGCAGGTCTAGAAAATGGGAATGCATCTGAAGCTTCAAATGGGAAAAAAAATAATAGTATTGGTAATAAAAAAATAACAAAGAATGTTTTAATGTTACATTTTAATAGAACCCTCCTTTATTTTAATGAAATGGCCATTGAGTTATGGTACTTTTTATTATTTATTTTTATTTCTTACATTTATTTGCCCCCTATCTTGCTGCGGGAGTGTATATATTTTATAATAATAATAATTATATACTATATTATATGTATTATACTAGCAAGAATTGGCTGCATTGTTTTGCCTTGTATAGCTTAGCGGCATTAAAACTGGGTACAAAAAGCTTCTCGGCCACCATGCTGACAGACATGCACAACCCCTCAGAGGATTGATTGTGGTGCAAAACTGGGATAGGTCTGAGAAGTCCTGCAGTGGGCATCCTATGTAATGGGTGAACTGATTTTTGCTTAATGGATTATGTTATGTCACCCGTATAGATTATATCTCAGAGTGACAGATAGTGGTGATGATCTTTTTGTCACTTAAGCCCAATTCTTACAACCTTAGAGCTGTGGTGGCTCAGTGGTTAGAATGCAAATCTGCAGGCTACTTCTGCTGACTGCCAGCTGCCAGCAGTTTGCCAGTTCAATTCTCTGTAGTTTAAGGTTGACTCAGCCTTCAATCCTTCCAAGGTCTGTAAAATGAAGACCCAGATTGTTGGGGAAAATATGCTGACTCAACTGTAAACAGCTTAGAGAGGGCTGTAAAACATTTTGAAGTGGTATATAAGTCTAAGTGCTATTGCTATTATTAAAAGATAGCTGCTAATTTGTTTTTAACTCCCTCTCATCTATATAAATAAAAATGTAACAAGAGTTTGTTCAAAACCACTAATCTCCGAAAGTACTGCACCGATTGCTTCCAAATTTTCATGCAACATTTCTTTCAAATATGGCACCAATGATATATATATAGATTGTGTAGATGTCATACCTATGCCAAGTACTGGCAATGGAAATGTAAAAAATTGTAAAAATGGTAGGTAGATGGATACAGAGAGAGCAGTGGGCCACAGGTATTATGTCATCCTTAGGTGGGTAGGCTGCTATAGGGATAGAGAGAGGAAGGAAGAAATGCAGTAGGTAGGTATGCATGTATGTATGTAGGTAGGTAGGTAGAGGGATAGAGGGAGAAATACAGTAGGTAGGTAGGTAGGTGGAGAAAGGGAGAGAGGGTCCTTTTGGAGAAGGGCGGGATATAAATCGAATAAAATAAAAATAAAAAATAAATAAAATAAATACAGAAGGTAGCTAGGTTGGGGGTTATACAGTGGTTGTATGTACGTGTTTGTGTGTGCAGGTGTAGCTCTACACACAGATTGGTTGGCCATTTAACCAGACTGAGAGACAGCAACGCGTGGCCGGGAACGGATAGTTCATTAATAAAGGAGGGAGAACTCTCTCTCTCTCTCTCTCTCTCTCTCTCTCTCTCTCTCTCTCTCTCTCTCTCTCTCTCTCTCTCTCTCTCTCTCTCTCTCTCTCTCTCTCTCTCTCTCTCTCTCTCTCTCTCTCTCTCTCTCTCATATATAATATCTATCTATCTATCTATCTATCTATCTATCTATCATCTATCTCTATATTGTCTGTGTGTCTATGTCTGTCTGTCTGTCACCCTAGACATAAATAAACAAATGGAAAGCAGTTCAAGAACTACTATTTGCCCCAGAAATATTTCAGGACAAATCACAAATGACATATGAGTCACACACTCAGTCATATTTTCTAGGCAAAGCAAGTAACCAACCATGAAGATTTGCAAATGAAATCTTTCAAAAAGTTATCAACTTGCTTAGTGTGGCTGATGCTTTTGTGTGACTGCATGCATCCTAGCAAAATAGATGTTTGCGTTTGAAAGATGAGACCCAGATGAGACAAACCTAAAGTGGCAGGGTGTAATGACATTCCTTTTAATGACATTCATTAAATGCCATTCTTTCTAAGTTCAGTCTTGAAGATAATAGGGTCAGACATGGGGTCAGACACTTTGTCAGAGTACATTTACTGAAATTAATAGGCCAATGGTTTTTAAATTAGTTGTTATTACTTTCAAACCATTGATTTAAGGTAAAATTGTTGGATTGCATTATGAAGTCAGGATTCAATCCTCAGCATGTATTAACTCCAGAAATAGGCTGCTGTATTAAATCTTTAGAAGAGATGTATTATCTGTATTGTAATTGATAATGGTCTATAAGAAACAGTAACTCTGGAAAACCCTTCTGTACAGTCTAGAGCAGTGTTTCTCAACCTTGGCAACTTGAAGATGTCTGGACTTCAATTCCAAGAATTCTCTTCTTCAAGTTGCCAAGGTTGAGAAACACTGGTCTAGAGGCCTTCTGCACCAGCTATATGAGGCTTCTTTGCTGAAAGATAGAAAACACCCTTGGCAAATTCTTTACCTATTTCTGCATCTGTTCCCTCCTCTTCCAAGTCCCATCTGTTGGGAATAAAAACGGGGTTAACCCCCAAATAAATATGCTCATGAGACGGAAGCTGATTTACATAGATACAGTGTGGGTTATCTGCGAACATATAAGCTCAAATAGTATTGGCATGAAACTCCACAATACTTTCCATAAGAAGAAACAGTTAAACTGGGTTTGTTACACCAGGGGTCCCCAATCCCCGGGCCGTGTACTGGTGCCGGTCTATGGCTTGATAGGAACCGGGTCGCAGGGCCGGAGAGGAGGAGGATGGAGGAGGGGGCAGCCACCTGGGCAGAGCATGCACTGGATGTGGGAGAGCGCAGGCGCAGCAGTTCGCACCATTGGAGGCCCTAGAAGGCCGAGTGAGCTGACTCCCCCCCCTTCCGCGTGTGCATGCACTGCCTGTTCCCCCTCCCCCCCCCGCTCCTCCTCTACGCCAGCCGGTCCGCAGAATTTTCTTTAAAATGAAACCGGTCGCTGGTGCAAAAAAGGTTGGGGACCCCTGTGTTACACAATAGATGTCTCTTTAGTTTTAGATAAAGGATATTATTATATTGATGGGAAATGGCTCTTTTCTTGCTAAAAGTAGAAATGGAACCTGGTAGGTCCTTATTATTATTATCTTTAATAATGTTAGACAATTTTAAAACTTGGTCTCCTCACATTAGGATGATATTCTGGTGGTGAAGTTTGATTTGGTATGCAATTCCAAATATTGTTTGGCATCTATAATCAGCTGGGAGACGTTTAGGGCACTTTTTAATATAAAGTTTATTTAATTAGCTTTCCCCCCAAAGCCTACCTAATAAGGATTTAGGAGAGCTGGTATGTTTAATAAAAGGTTATGCTTTCTCTGAGAATTGTTAACCAAAAAGGTAAAGAAGAAAAAAAAGCTCCTTTGTAAAATAGGGGAAGAATTATAGAATGAACGTAAGAGCAGGGGTGGGCTTCAAAAATTTTAGCAAGGGGTTCTCTGCCCAGTTGTTGGGTGGGTGTGGCCATGGTGGGCATGGCCTTGTTGGTCTCCTGCACCATGGGGGGGATGTTTTTGCCCTCCCCGGGCTCCATAGGCTTTTTTTGAGCCTCCGGGAGGGTGAAAGTGACCTCCCCAGGCCCCGGAGGCTCATTTCCAGACTTCCTGAACTTTCAGTAGGTACATTTTCACCCTCCCTGAGCCTCCATGCATGCCCTGCACTTACCTGCGTCCATAACGGGCCACATGGGGACTCCTGAGATGGGTGGGGTAGGGTGGACGGGGTCAGCCAATAGTGGGATTTGGGGGGAGGTCCCCGAACTGCACAGAATCTTAGAAGTTGTCCTGAAACCCTGTGAACCACCAGCAGCCCACCTCTGCATATGAGGGATAAGAAATGGAGGGAAGAGAAACTTTTATCAAGGCTACTTTGGATCAAATGAATAAAGATGATTTATTTTGCAGGAAGAGAATAACTCCATTTAAATTCCCACTCCATATAATAATAATAACAACAACAACAACAACAACAACAACAACAACAACAATAATAATAATAATAATAATAATAATAATCTTTATTGTCATTGTAAAAATTACAATGAAATTGGTTTTAACTTCACTGGTGCAAAATTATAACAGAAACAAAAAAGAGAGAAAAGAAAAAACAAAAAACTAGCATGTGCATGGAGTGATTGCGGTTGAATTTAAAAGTCTCACAGCCCATGGATAGAAGCTACCTTTAAACCTGTTCGTTCGGCTGGCTATACTTTGATATCTTCTGCCTGATGGTAGAAGGGCAAAGAGATACCAACCAGGGTGTGAATCATCTTTGAGAATCTTCCTTGCTCTGCTAAAGCAGCGAGATCTGGCGATGTTATCCAGTGATGTCAGAGGGCAACCGATGGTTTCTTGTGCCGAATTGATCACTCTCTGTAGTGCCTTCCTCTCCGCAACTGTTAAACCAGCATACCACACTGTGATACAATATGTGAGGACACTTTCTATGATGGACCGATAGAAAGAGGTCATCAGCCGTTGTTCCACCTGATTTTTCCACAGGACTCTAAGGAAATGAAGTCTCTGTTGAGCTTTTCCAATCACCAGAGATGTGTTGTTTTTCCAGGTGAGATCTTGGCTAATAAGCACTCCTACGAATTTAAAAGAGGAAACCCTCTCCACACAGCCCCCCTCGATATACAGTGGGGCAGGTTCCTCTCTGTGCCTCCAGAAATCTAGCACCATCTCCTTTGTCTTGCTAGTATTTAGACCTAAGTTGTTTCTTGAGCACCATGCGGATACCTTCTGGACTTCTTCCCTGTATGCTGATTCGTCCCCTCCAGTTATGAGACCCACCACCTTTGTGTCATCTGCAAACTTTATTATGATGTTGGATGGATCAGAGGATATGCAGTCATATGTATACAGTGAGTAGAGGTAGGGGCTGAGCAGACAGCCCTGAGGGGAGCCTGTGCTGAGCTTCAGTGTGGAAGATGTAAAGGACCCAACCCTTACTGTTTGTGGACGATCGGTCAGGAAGTCTTTGATCCATATAACTCCATAGAAGGAAGCATAATATAAACCTAATTATAATGGGGAGAAAAATATTTTTAAATTTGCAAAAGAATGCACAAGCTATTATTTGAATATTTGGATATTCAAATGAAAGACATTTAAACACATCTGGATCTCAAAGGGTAATGTGAAGCTTTCAAATGGATTTCTCTGCTTGCATCATTCACAATTTTGTAAAAAAGAATCTTTTAATTCTTTTTTTTTCCTAATTGGCCTTCTAATTCTATGAAATGTTGCTATGTATTTAGAGCTCAGCAGATGGAGATGGTCACTAGATGTCACATGACATATCACAATATTTGTTTGCCTTTGTGAAGCCCTGGTAGTATGGCCTGCGTGTGATACATCTGGCTTGTGGGCCACCAGCTTGACACCCTATTCTAATACATAGCAAGGGAAAACAAAATTCAATATGCAAAACAAGGATTGATGATCTAATATTTGAACTATATTTTTCTTTCTCCTCGTGTGTTTTTTATTGCACATGGATATATGAACAATTCTTTGTATGGGCAATAGTCAACATAAAGTTCTGTACCCCCACTTTTCCAACTACTGAGGAATCTGAGGGACTTAGTGTTCACTTAGAAAATGCAAGGGCTGGCTGGAGGAGTATGTTAGCATTTATTTACAAAGAGACTGTATAGCTACAGACATAGCTTGACAGTCAAACTCACCACAGATCTTGAAGTACTCTCTAAGACAGTTCTGTTTTCAAAATTAATGAGCCCCCTGAGTAAGTTTTCTGTCATCTTATTCAGGCATAGTCCTTGTGTAGAAATGCTAAACACACACACAAAAAAGGAGAAACAGTAACCAATGTAATAGCTTCGTCCTTTTTCCTTCCCATCTGCAATGGAGAAGCTTGTATACCTGTAGAGATTATTTCCAAAATCAGGGTCCTAGAAAGCTAACGAAAACATCCAAGGTTCTATCTTCAGCCTAGTGCTCTGCAATATCTTCTTAAATAACCTCAATGAGGGGATGAAGAGGTATGCATCAAATTGCAGATGACACCAAGCTGTGTGGGGGAGGGGTAGAATGTTTAGCTTCCCTTATTCATTTACTGAATTATATATCCACCCATCTCATTTGCATGCAACCTGCATCTGAATTAAAATAGAAATTAATAACCCACATAATTCAACTAATTAAAAACAGTTAAAAAAAAAACCTCCAATAACAAAAAGAAAGAACACAGCCTACACTTACATAAGCCATTTAGCAGGCCTTGGTGCCACATAATTTTTAGTTCTCAAAGATGCAATTTCAAACAATTGTGATGGCCCTTTCTATCTAGCGGTGGGATTCACTTACCTTCCCTACTGGTTCACAAATGTGCTCGCGCTTGTTTGCCATGCTCACACGAGCCACTTTCCTCACACAAGTTAGATTTAGTGGTGGGATTCAGCTGGTTCCCACCAGTTTGGGAGAACTGGTTGTTAAATTACCCACCACCACCTCCGTTATCAACGTTGATCCTGGGCAGTGCGCTGCAATGAAGAAATGGGCACGAGAGAAGGAGGAGGCTGCTTTCTCTCGTTCTTCTCCTTGCTCCTCCTACTTCCCTCATGCCGGCCATTCAATTGCCCATTTCTCCATTGCAGTGCAGCACAGTGCCCAGGATCCACTTTATAGCGGTGGGGATGGGGGTGGAGGGTTCATTGAAAACTGGAGGCTCATCCTGCATGTGTGGCTGAGCTGGAGGATAGGGATGGGCCACGCCTCCCATGACAGCTAACCTGACTCTGGAAGAATCAGTTGCTAAATTATTTGAATCCCACCACTGGTTAGATTGTAAGACAGTGAAAGGAAGAATTGCATTTTTTCTTTTCTTTTCTTTAGGGTTTTTAGAAGGGGAAAACATATTCTGAGTTTCAGCAATTGTACGGTGAAAATTTAGAGGGCAAAATGGGAAAGGGCTCTGTTGGCTACCATTTTTTTCTAAAGGTTCTAGGAACAATATATATTCTTAGGAAATTGGGAATTGACAGACTGGATTTTATTAGAAATTTTATCTGTTATTTGTTATTTTAATCCATAATATTTTATTTGGATATTCACTGAGTGTTTTTATTTGTTCTAGTCTCTGGTCTATGACTGTAACAAACTGATTTGAATATGCTCTTAGCACTCCAAGTTCCTATCTCTGCTTTGGCATTATTTTGTCTTCCATGTGCACAATCATATTGTAACTTCTCTCTTTTACTTGTTTTAAGATTTAGGAATATTTGCTCTCACTTATTAGAGAGGGGCAGATTAGTCTAAATCACTGTCTCCCCTTTAAAAGAGAATTACTGCTTTTCCCATGCTCTTGCTTTGCTACCTTGTATACAATAAACATGTTAACCCCTTTGAGTTAATTTTCCAAACTTACATGTGAGTATGGTTTAAGTACTCAGGAAAAGTCTGAGATAATCTCCAAAGAAATACAGTAAATAAAAAGTAATTATTTCCTAGGATGTAGATCCCTGCTACACCTCAATAGAAAACATCCTTTAGATCAGTTCCCATCTATATTTTTCTCTCTCTTTCTCTCTATAATGGTGTGTGGGTTTGACCTTGGGATAGAGTAGGTAAGCCAGAGACTAGACTATGGTTAGATAAAAGATAGCTGAACCCACAAAAGAAATGGGGGCATGCCAAATCTCTCAGAAGAATCTTTTCTTAAGATGAGCGAGGAGAAATGTACTTTCAGTCTTGAAAGATTCAGTTAATATAATGTTCTGTTAATAAAACCTTACTCCTGGCTATGCCTCTTGCCAGGACTACCTTAAAAGGCTGTTCCCCCCTCCTCCCACAAACTCTCATGCACAAATGACAATGGAGAAGTGAGAAACGGCATCATTCTCAAATTGTTTAGACCTGAGCCAAAGCAAATAACCTCCTGAATATTAAGTTGCACATCAAGGGAAAGAAGTACAGGATTTGGTTTTTTAACAGGGGAGGGTTTTTTGGTTTTTTTTTACAGCAGAGCACTTTTCTTTTGAGAGAGATCATAAATGTACCACAAGTCCCAGTTCTTAGTATTGTATTCAAAACAAGCCAAAATATTTGGCATAAAATGCATCTTCTTGGAAACATATTGTACAATAATTTCTATTTAAGAATTAAATGCAAAAAAGTGCAATTAAACAGGTTTTCTACTGCATGTTGCAACAACCTTATATGGCTAGAGTTGGCAGCTCCCTCTCTCTATCGTATTTCAAGGGTCCATCAGGGAATAAACCAAATATGCTTTTGCAGGATACTGCCTACCCGTAGAATGTAATGGGACATGGTAAGAACAATCAGCCAGTGGAATGCCTTGCCTTCAGAAGTTGTGGGTGCTCCATCACTGGAGATTTTCAATAGAAGACTGGACAGCCACTTCTCTGAAATGATAGAGACTCTATTGCTCATGTGGGGAGTTGGACTAGATGACCTCCAAGGTCTCTTCCAACTCTATTATTCAACAACATATTCAATATTCTATGATGCAATATTCTATGTGCATCATGCCCAAAAGATGCCACTTAAGAAAGAAGGAAAAGAGGGAAACCAACTATTCCTTGATAGGTCTGGTAATAAAGAAGTGTGGGAGAAAATTTCTATCAAAAGTATGAACTGGAAAACAAAACATAATTCAGTGTTGAATCCTGACATTGATTTTGTGCCTGCCAAGGTTGCATTTCAAACATTCCCAATCCATGATTTTTGTGGGTGTGTTTCTATTTAGAGATTATCTGATATTGTCTTCTGGAACATACTAGCAGATATTATCCCCCCTCTCTCAAAAATATAGGTACAAGATGCTTCCTGGAGCAGCTAATTTCATTGAGAGGGGTCATCAATAGGAGAGGATGATCATCCTTTGACTTTAATTTCAAATAAAACTACATTATTTCAATTATACACTTTTTCAGAACCAGAACTCTGAAATCTAATATTTTGTACTCCAACCCTGCACAGACTTATATTTATCTAGAATGAATGCAATTTAGTAAAATAATAAATTCTTTAGTTTTGTCCTCTTAAGGGGACAGAGAGGGTGATAATGGATTTTTTTAAAATAAAAACATTATTTTTGCTATGCTTTTACTGTCGGTGCCAACAGTTTTAAGATGAAATATTAGCTGAACAGGATGATGTAAAACTCCTACCACACAAAGCAATTGGACTACTATGAAAAAATAGCATTTTTAAAATGCCTGGGAATAAAAGATAGAATGGCTCTATATATTTTATATTCCTCTAACTTTTACACTGAATGCAGTTTTGAATTCACACACAACATACCCCAAATGGAAAAGGTTTTCTTTAGTGGTCAGAAATAATTCAGGGAAGAACTAATAATCTCCTTCAAACAAAATATATTCACACAATACAACGGATAAGGAAAAGGCGTTTCATTCTGGAATCTGAAGAAACAGAAATACGGAGAGAATGGTTGTCCACAAAAGGAAAGATGCTCAAATAAAAGATTTGCAGAGTGAATGGAAAAAAAGATTGTGGCCATCTACTTATCTGATAAAAGTGTCTGCACAAAGAGAGATTTTTTTTTCTTTTATAAGAAAGAGTCCTGTGGAAAAGCGAAATATATAGAAGAGGTAAATGAAATATTTTCCAATTTCACCCCAAAGAAGCATTAACAAGAAAGCACATCAGAAGATATATCCCCTAAACCATGCAATTCTGGAAGTGGGTTTTGAAAATCTTAGTCCCCATCACTAGAGAGACTGGGCCACTGAATAACTGCAGGGTTTATACATCACAATTAGTAAGTCATTAAAGAACAGTATGTTGTTTTGGTAGGCATGTAAGATAATTTCCTTGGAAAGCAGCATCTGTTGGCAGGTCCAAAACAGCGCTCTGGATCAAAAGCCATCACGAATGTTATTATTATTTTCTTTGATCAAACCACTGCAATTTACAAGTTTATTAAAATAAAACTTAGGTAAGTGATTTGAAGAGGGCGTGGTAAACGAGATGCCTGCATTAGATAAATGACTAGAAGGGATTAGTATCAAAAATCATTTCAATCTACCTAAGTGAAATCTATCAGTAAGATAAAATCAACCATTTTCATTCTGACCTTTGGTATGGTAATGTCCTAGCAATGCCATTTTATCTAATGTATATCTGCTTGAAGACAGAGAGCTTCCAACTCTTTGGAAGTTGAAAAAGTTTGGAAAAATATGGAATTTTTAAGCATAGAGGGGGGAAAAAGATAAGGTCAGATAAGAAAACAGATTAAGAAGAGCAGAGCTTGCTCAGAAGAAATTCTATTCATGTGAAGACTCTTGTCTAATAAGATTATACCACTACATCCTATTCTTGTTCCTCTGTCCCAATTTATTTGTTTTCTGAAATGAAAACAGGAAAAACCTATGTATTTGGACCTGACTAAGCTTGCCCTGATATAATTCATAGGGAAATTTGCATATTAGCATCTAGACCTTGAGCTACAACCAGGAGGATCAAAACAGATATTCCTATATTTGCGAAAACCATAGGAGTTGAAAGATGAATTAATAGGATTAGTGGGGTTGATACAGGCAATAAGCAAACCGTGTACTTTGTGTATTATGCCCCAGCATCACCCAGTTCATTGTCCCAGAATTCAGTTATGTAGTTAAACATTATAGTTTACATAGTTTTCAGTCTCTATGTTTTTTAGAAAATGAACCCTGAAGATCACTAGACCTTCTGTCAACATACTGTATCACTCATGGAGACGTTAGGAAGACTCCCACAAGGGCCAGCAACCACCAAATATAATATCCTCAGTGTCCTTTTGTGTTTATAACAAAATGTATTACTTATTTTCAAGTTCCATCTGGAATGACTGGTTGATAGAAGATTACACTTTGTCTATACACCTCTTTTAGTACAAGCTATAAATCATTTCAAACCATGAGTGTATAGATAAGAAAACAAGTGAGTTTGCCAGATGCCATGAAACATTAAGGCTGACATTTTGCTGCACTCAGCATAGAACTGTAGATACCGAAGCATCATTTGGAAAGAAAGATTCTCTTGACAGTGATTCAAGTGACATCACAAAAGTGAAAGCAGAGCTGCTATCATGGATCAATATCATGAGAACAAAAGTAAAATGTCTAATTGAAATAGTTTCCTGATGCTCATGCTTTAATAGTCATTGTGTGTGATTGGTTTTGAAGGTCCCTTCTAAAACTCAATCATTGCTTTAATCAGTGTATTAGTAGTGCCCAGATAAATGTCTTTGTTTCTTTTTAACTCCTGCACTGGGAGAAGAAGGGAGAGATTACTGAATTTAATTGATCAAGAAGAGAAGTTTTCATCCAACTTACACACACAGGTTGATTCCCTGAATATTTCCTGAGATGCAAAAAAGGTTTGTGGCTTGCACCTAAAAGAGCTCTATTGCTTTGGATTAAAGATCTCTATGTGGATTATTTTTTTAAAAAAGCAATAGCAATAGCACTTAGATTTACCGGCATATACTGCTTCACAGTGCTTTACAACCCTTTCTAAGCATTTTGCAGAGTCAGTGTATTGTCCCAACAATTTGGGTCCTCATTTTACTGATCTTGGAAGGATGGAAGTCTGAGTGAACCTTGAGCCTGGTGAGATTCGAACTGCAGAAGTAGCCTGCAGTACTGCACTCTAACCACTGCACCACCATGACTCTTGAACAACATTTGGTTGTATATGCAAAAGAACTCTCTTTGGCTGTGGGCTTATTAATTCAGTGATAGGCAGCATATATTGAGCTGAAGGTTGGAACCTAATTCAGTGAGCTTCATTTAAATGCAAACTGCCCATACATATTAACTGTGAATCTAGTCTCCCAGAAAATCAGCAGAGCTAACCAAGTTAGTTATGAACAAATAGAGATGAACAAAGTGTGCTGTGGCTGAACTGAAATGCCAAGAAATACGGTAGGTCAATTGCAATTAGTGTGAAGTAGTGACTAAGATATTGAACTGAGGCTGAAAAGATCTTGAGTCTTTTCAGCCTCAGTTCAAGTCCCTACGTGTTACTTACTCTACTCATTTTTATCACTTATCATTTTATCACACATTATAAAGATGAAAAGAGGATGGAGCCACCTTGAAAGGATACAAAGGCAGGCACAAATGCAACAAATTAATAAAGAAAGTGGATTTGCTTTGATTCACACCATAGTAGCTCCTAATAGACTAATGTAATGCACTTTATGGGAGACTACCCTTGAATAGAATTCGGAAGCTGCACTTGGTATAAAAAGAGGTGGTATGGGTAGTTATGTGTGCTCCTTGAGCAGCATATATTATATCTCTGCTCTTTGAGCTAAATTGGCTACCAGTGTACTTCCAGCTGCAATTCAAGGTGCTGGTAATTTGTACACTATGAGAATTCTTATTGTCATGACATTTAATTGGGCAAAATGGTGCATCTTTGGGTAACAATTTTTGAACTGAGGTACCTCAAATTAAGGGACACACTGGCTCAGTGGCTAAGATGCTGAGCTTGTTGATCAGAAGATTGGCAGTTCGAATCCTTAGTGTTGCGTAATGGCGTGAGCTCCCATTACTTGTCCCAGCTTCTGCCAACCTAGCAGTTCGAAAGGACATAAAAATGCAAGTAGAAAAATAGGGACCACCTTTCGTGGGAAGGTAACAGCATTCCATGCGCCTTTGGTGTTTAGTCATGGCAGCCACATGATCACAGAGACATCTTCGGACAGCACTGGCTTTGTAACGGAGATGAGCACCACCCCCTAAAGTCAGGAACGACTAGCACACATGTTTGAGGGGAACCATTACCTTTACCCTACCTCAAATTGACTAATTTATAGAATGTGTTCAAAATGTGTGACCCATGAGAGAATGAAATTTGGGCACGTTGTGGCTACTTCATTGTTACTAGCTATTACTGTGCTGCTGTGCTGCTTCTGTGGTTACCTTTGCAATGTTCCATGACAGTTTCCCAGCCAGTTTTGCAATCCCTTGCTTCTTTCCCCATACAGTAGCAGTAATTTAATTACCTGTGGGAAAAAGAAGGGAAGAGAAGGGAAAGCAGAGGGAAAGAAAAAAAGGGAGGGGGAAGCAGGAATCCCCTTCACAGTACCCTTTCTGGCCTATGACACTCCCTAGTATGCTCCACACACCTGTGCGCCTCCCCCAACATTATTTCCCTGGCTTATGTAGCCTCATGTTCCTTTCTTAAATTACACAGCACATTTTGAGCATTCTCCCTGATATGTGCCATTACTGCTCCTGTCCTATCCTCCAACTGCCACTTCTTTTTTTTTCCACATTCTTGGTCATTCTATTTCTCTGTCTAGGTAAGGAAACATCTTTGAAACAATGACCCAGTGGGCATAGGTTGTCTAGTGTCCCATAAAACCATATACATAGCATGGGAGTGGAATGTTTGGAGGACTGCCTCCCCCCAGTTATATCAACTTGTTCCAACAGAACTAGCAGGAGAGGAAGTTAAAGATTCCAACTGTTATAAGAATGTCATCTGATAGGACTCAGAAAGAGAGCACTTTCTTCCATGGCATTCATACTTTGGAACAACATTCCCTGAACCTTAGATTCTCTCTGACCCTTCTGGCATTTAGAAAAGGCCTGAAGCCTTGGCTTTGCCATCTTACAAGGGGGATCTGCTAGCAGTGGTCTGTTAAATGGCTATATTGTTAGTAAATTGGATTGCACCATCACATAATATGTTTGCTATGGTTTAAATGATTTTGATTTGGTTTTAATATTTTAGTGGTTTCTGTTTTATGATTTAGAATTTTTTGGGTATTATTTTTTGTGTTTTAAGTTTTAAGCCACCCAGAGTTACCCATATGAGATAGGTACTACCGGTAGATGAATTGAACAAAGACAATAAAATAAAGAAACATGGTCCAAGCCCTAGCATGCATAATTACAACTTGTAGAAGAGGTAAATAAGCTACCCAGTCAGTCCAACATGACATGGATAAATGAATCTAATGGCTCGGGAATTGTTTCTAGTTTTATACTCCCCCCCCCAGCTGCTATATTAATTCTTCATCATCCCAAAAGACAAGTGCATTGTTGTTGTTGTTGTTTATTTATTTTATTTTCCTCATGCAAAGTTTTCTATATATTCTGTATGCTCACTTGGAAAGTTTCCAAAGAAACCAACATTTGCTAAGTACCGAATGTTGCACGTTCTTGATGCTTATGCTGACATATCTTTCCTTTCTTCCAGAAGCCTGCAGCCATACTACTCTCTCCTCCAAAGGTATTATTACATGCTTTAAATTGATTGTAATTTGCTCAAGGGTCCTACCTGGAACACAACACAATCCAGAAAGAGACATTTGATGTTATAGCAGCCAGTTATTTTTTTATCCTTCTCTAGATTATGCCCTGGGACTTATGTTTGTTACTTACAGCTAATGGTATGAGCTGGTGCCCTTGGGAAGGCTTGTCTCTTTTTGTAGTATCATATCTGCTATGATTCTTTCATGCCTGCTAGTCACCACTCATTATATTACCAGAATTAGATGTAGTGCTCTATTTGGTGAAAAGGCCTCCAACCAGGTTGGGCTTTCATATGCTGAACCATGTTTAGAAGGATATCTGTGCAATAGATACAACATGAACCCCAGGCATTTCTCTACTCACGGCTCTTTGTTTTCTACTATCAGCCTACATGCAGTTCCTACCTGTTTTCTTACCATGTACATGTATACATCCAAACTACACTGTGTTGTTTCTCTGTATATAATACATGTGCAATTTATTTATTTATTTGTCATGTTTATGTAGTGTATATTGGAGGTGGTGACCCTCTGAGAGCTGTATGCAATGACATTTCATTTTAATGTATGCCAATTAGTGTACATTTAAAGTGACAATAAAGTTATTCTAAGTCTAGGTCTAAATCTGTGTCTGGCCATATGAAACCAAGTGTCAGGAACTAGTGAGATCTGTGAGAGTGATGGGAGTTAAGAGTAGTTATTTCATACCAGGCAGACTCTGTGTTGGAAATACAAATCTAGGAACCTCATAACAATGAAATGTTATGATAAGGAAAGCTCCTTGTCGTTGATCTTGCTTTCTCTTCCCTCAGCTTTACACCACACAAGGCCATCACATATATCAGATAGTGTTTCATTATCTTGCTAGACATGATTGTACTTGAGTAATATATTTTCTAATAAATCGTAGATCTGCCGACCTAGCAGAATATTAATAACTGTGCCTTCCGAGCTCTGGGATTCTTCTGTTAGAGCAACAGTGTTTCATCCTGTGTGCCAGCTTTTTTTTTTTTTTACAGCCTACAGTGATCAGACATGACATCTCCAGTAAATCGGGGTTTGCGTCGAACAAGTCAAGATACATTTTCCTTTTCACATACATCTATTTTCAAAAAGGTCTTGAAATGGATCTTTGGCTTTGCTTTAGCAAATAAACGCATGCCAAAAGCATGGTTAGCTTCAAAAGATGAGAAATGGAAACGTCAAGGTCAGCTGTGATATTTGGGGGGGACGGGACAGGTGGAGCCTCAAAGTGAAAATGGGTTCATAATTGCCACCTGGTTAACAAGCAAGTTTCTAGAAAATAGACCTTTGTTGGTCCTTGGGAGCCAATATGCTTTCTGATTCTGCAGGACCCTCTGGGAAGAGGTTTCATTATTTCTTCAAAGGCCCTAAATGTCAGGCTTGATTTTTAAAACCTGCTTGCTCCAGAAGTTACCTCTCTCAACAAAACTCCTGAGAGTACAGAAATTCTCTGCTTTCCTATCACTCTGACATTTGCAATTCTAATTTCTTTATATGTGGGTTGAGTTTTTTTTAAAAAAAATACTAGTAGTTGTGTCAAATGTATTTCAAGTAATGCATTCTTTGCAAGACTTGCTAACATTTTCCAGCAACTCATTTGTAGAACAGATTGCTGAGGAAGTCGACGCTGGGCTGGGCTGTGTGTTTTTCTTACTAACAAATAGTGATGGACAAACCTTTTTTTTCCTGGGTTCTCCTCCAATTTGTACTGCTCAGTTTCAAATTGGGAAGCAGTTCCATTTGTTCTGAGCTAATCTGAATTCAACAGTCACTTTTGTTTATGTGCTCAATCAGTGGTATTACAAAGTCCAGTGCCATCCCCAAGTCTATAAATTCCCTACTCACTCAAAGCTTGACAAAGTGGCAGAGTGTTCCAGGCTGGATAAATTAATGTGAAAAATATGGTAATTATTCATTGAAAGTTAATACTTACTGTACCATTGTTTGATTAGCTCTGACATGACAGTTATATTGGTTCTGTGAGATAGAAAAACCATATGCATTGTCTCTTTAATAGCCTTTATTAAAAGGTAATATGGTAATATTGGTGCTGTCTGAGCTTTGTTGTTTGCATGCAAATGTTTTATTACCCGACTAGGTAACACCATCAGCACTAATGAGTATGGGGTTTGCTTCCTGTTTATATAGAGCAGTGATGGCTAACCTTTTTTGGCTCATGTGCCAAAAGCGGAGGGAGCGCGGGGTGTGTGTCGTGCATGGGCGTGCCACACCCATAATGCTATGTGTGCAATCCCCTGCTTTTGGTGCTCTTTTTTCGCCTTCCCCAGGCTCCAGAGGCTTTCTAGAAGCTTGCTAAGAGTGAAAACAGCCTACCCCCCACCTCCAGAGGTTTCAGGAGCTTCCCTGAAGCCCCCACAGGGTGAAAAACGGCCTCAACAGAAGGCCTAAATCAGCTGGCCAGTACACACAAGTGCACTGGAACTGACAGGTGAAGAAATGGTTCTGTGTGCCACCTGTGGCACCCGTGCAATAGGTTCGCCATCATGGATATAGAGTAACTTGCCTGCCAGTGTTGGTGTGTGTGTGTGTGTGTGTGTGTGTGTGTGTGTGTGTGTGGTTTTCTCCTTAGTAGTTCCTTGATTAGGATATTGTTTTCTGCTTGAGTGTTTTATCTGGGGTTAATCCCTGCTTATCTGAGTGTTAGCTGCTGAAGAGGATTTGTTCTGGTTTTTTTGTTTCCTTTTTAGCTTTTTATTTAGAATGGTGTGTAAATGTGTTTTATCTCTATGTGTCTACTAATGATTTGTCTGTGCACCAAGCTTTCAGGAGTTCCCTAGTGTTTTTGGAGTTAGATTGATCTGAGGATGCTCACAGTTTCCCAGTTGAAGCTATGATGTGCCTATCCATGTGTTGAAATAAAGAAGTTTTCATTGTGATTTCTGACTTTTAGTTGGTATTCATGAATGTGCTCAGATAGCACATGGGATAGTTGAAAAGATACAGGTAGACCTTGTTATCCATGGCTTCATTACCTATGGATTTGTATATCCATTATTAATATAGATCAGAACTCAATGGACATGGAGACTGGTGTGTTGGAGCCAGCAGGCTGGTGACAATGTGGCCAGGAGACTGGCTTGTCTGATGCCTTGAAGTGGCTTCTTAATGTTTCTGGACTCTCTTGAACACTTAGAGTGGGACAACGTCAACAAAAGCAGAGGAGGCATGCAGTGGGCTCCATCAGCCCAGTTATACCAACTAGCAGGGTCCAGAAGAAGTGCCTTCTCTGCCATTGCACCTGCCTTCTGGAACAACTTGCCCCCTGATGTGAGGATGGCCCCAAGCCTCCTATCCTTTCATAAGGGGCTAAAGACCTGATTCTGCCAGTTAGCTTGGGGTCCCAATGGGGGAGCACACAATGTAAAGTGTTTGATTGAGTAACCACAGTTCCCATTTCCCCTACCCTGCTGCCCTCCCACCTATAATTAGATTTTGATGGCTTTAATGTACTCTACTGTATGTATGTATGTATTTATATGTGTATATATACTGTGTGTGTGTGTGTGTGTGTGTGTGTGTGTGTGTGTGTATTGTTAGGATATTTATCCTTATGTTGGGTTGACAATATATATAAGCCAGTATTCTTAAAGAGTATATATAGCTTTAAGAACTATGCTGAATTCTGATTGGCTGTGCTTCTCAGCTCTACCATAAAAGGAAGCTCAGAAACACAGTTCATTCCCTTTTCGATTCCTTTTGATTCCTGTTGCTACTGTTTGCCGCTGAGGAGCTGAAGCTGAAGACTGAAGAAAGAAGAAGTATTTGTTTTGCATCACTGTAAGATAACTCTGTATTTGGTGAAGGACTGTTATTGTTTGAAAAGTTAGTATCACTGGTCGGAAGAAGTATTTTAGTTGCTACAAAGTAAAGACTATTTATTTTCTTACTATCAGTGTTTTAGAGTTTGTGTGTGGTTAAAGCAACGTATCTCTTTACTGTCCGGTGTATTACACTATTCCGCATTTATTTTCAAACGGGTGTGTTCAAGTTTCAGGTTTCAAGTTTATTACATTTATATACTGCCCTATCTCCCTGACAGGACTCACAGGAAATGAGTGCACAGGAAATAATAAAAACGACAACAATAAATACAATAGAAATATTAAAAATAGATTAAATTTGAAACCTGTGCTAAAATTATCATTAAGAACCCTACTAAAATCACATTTAAAACTATACCAGGCCGGCCGCATGAAATAAGTGTGTTTTTAATGCCCGTCGGAAGAGGCGCAGGTCCGTGATAGTACGAAGGTCAGGGGGCAGGCCATTCCAGAGGGCGGGAGCTGCCACAGAGAAGGCTCTTCCCCTGGGAGTCACCAGCTGGCATTGTCCGGCAGACGGTACCCTGAGGAGGCCCTCCCTGTGGGAGCAGACAGGTCAAAGGGAGGTATGTGGTAGGAGGCGGTCCCACAAGTAACCAGGTCCCATGTCATGGAGCGCTTTAAAGATGGTTACTAACACCTTGAAGCGCACCCTGAAGGCCACAGGTAGCCAGTGCAGCTCGCTCAGGAGAGGTGTTACATGGGAATATCTCGAGACTCCCGAAATCCTCCGCGTGGCCACATTCTGAACTAGCTGGAGCCTCCGAGTGCACCTCAAGGGAAGCCCCATGTAGAGAGCGTTACAATAGTCCAGGCGGGAGATGATGAGGGCTTGAGTGACTGTGCGTAGGGTGCCACGATCTAGAAAGGGGCGCAACTGGCGTATCAGGTAAACCTGATAAAAGCCCCCCCTGGCCACGGCTGTCAAATGGTCATCCAAGGACAGCCGAGAGTCCAGGAGGACACCCAAGTTGTGGGCCCTTTCCGTGGGAGCTAATGTCTCACCCCCGATAGCCAGAGATGGAACCAACTGGTTCCATTTTGTTTTTTTACCCCTAACACTGGTTACGGGACCACAGTTCTAACACTGGTCCTGACCCCAGGGAGCTAACATGTATGTATGCATATATGTATATTTTATTTATTTTTTATTTTTAATCATATTTATATCCTGCCCTTCTCCACGAAGGACCCAGGGCGGCGCACAGGAATTTAAAACATGCAAAACAATACAATAAATATAAAATTTAAAAATATATTAAATTAAGTTATAATCCTATGCTAAAATCAAATTAAAATCCCCAATTTAAAATTATCTAAATAGTCTCGATGGGAGGGTTAGGCTAGGCCGGCTTGCTGAAAAAGATGTGTCTTTAGACACTGGCGGAAGAGGCGGAGGTCCGAGATGGTACGCAATTCAGGGGGTAGGTCGTTCCAAAGGGTAGGGCCCGCCACAGAGAAGGCTTTTCCCTTGGGTGTCGCCAGGCAGCATTGCCCGGCTGACGGCACCCTGAGAAGGCCAACTCTGTGGGAGCGGATCGGCCAAAGGGATGTATGGGGCAGGAGATGGTCTCGCATATAACTAGGCCCCGAGCCATGGAGCGCTTTAAAGATGGTCGTCAAAACCTTGAAGCGCACCCAAAAGACCACAGGAAGCCAGTGCAGCTCGCGCAGGATTGGTGTTATATGGGAGCATCTAGGGGCTCCCGTAATCACCCGCGCGGCTGCATTCTGGACTAACTGTAGCTTTCGAGTGCACCTCAAGGGAAGCCCCATGTAGACAGCATTACAGTAGTCGAGTCGGGATGTCACGAGAATATATATAGAGAGAGACAGCAAAAGCCTTTTATGATTGTAAGCCACATAGGGGTTACCCTGTGGTAAGATAAATTTTATAAATAAATAAATAACAATAGCCCTTAGACTTATATACCACTTCATAAGGCTTTACAGCCCTCTCTAAGCAATTTACAGTTAGCATATTGCCACCAACAATCTGGGCCCTTATTTTAACGACTTCAGAAGGATGGAAGGGTTGAGTCAACCTCAAGCCAGTCAGGATCGAACTGTTGGCAGTGGGCAGAGAGTTTGCTGGCAATACTGCATTCTAACCACTGTCCCACCATGTCTCAGTAAAAGCACCTTTCTTTCTCTTTCCCCAACAAGATGGATTGGTTGGATGGATGCTGGTATCCCTTTGGATTCATGTTTTCTGGATTTCTGGTCATAAGAATCAGAGACCTGGGGCTGTAACAGAAGGAACCAGAACAGGCATGCAGGGCTAGGTGGGTATGGAGAGGGCAAAGACGCATCATTCTTAAATCATACAAAACAACTTTTAAATAACGTTGCACATCCATATATTTTAGTCCATAATTCTAATTCATCTGACATTTTCACTTAAGCAATAATATGCACCTAGTTTCCATTTCCACAGTCTGCAACAATCTGCAGCATTTTAAAATATTATTTATTCCAAACAGAATCTTTGGGAAATAAGGCGATATAGTATCATTATTTCTGCTTTTTCTTTGAATTTAGTAAAGAGATGATGAGAGTTGTAGTTAAGTTCATCTGGGGGAGGGACATCTGATTGAAGTTAGCTAATTTTTAAAAATGTGCCATCTAATTTGTACCCAGCAATGTTCCATCTATCTTGCTCCATTCTGTCTGCCTGTTAAGACACAGCACCTCTTCTCATTATATACTGAGTGGGCTTGTCATGTTATTGTCAAAATTATCCATGGGTAATTTCATTTCATGAATAATTAGTCCACTCTAGGTCTCTGCTAAAATGCGTAACTTTTATGTAAAAGCCCAGAAATATCTGACCATGATAACATCAGGAAAGAAATGCATTTTTTCCTCTTCCATACTGGTTCTCTTTAATTTCATTCCAAGTTTACTGAGATCACATTTTCCTTTCATAGAATTTGCTTCTTATTTTATAACACTAATAAAATAACATTGTTAATTAGAAAACACACACATTGGCTATGATTAGCATGTTATCAAATTGTTTCTTTAATCTTGAATGTTGTGTACTCCTGAGTTGTCAGTTTTACATTCTGCAGGATGACTGTCCCTCAAATATTCATCTTCTTATATGTATGAAACCTTAAGATGGACCTGGGACTTTGTATATAAATGGCTTTGTATGCATGTCTAGGGATCTGGTTTTCCCCCCTCACATTGGAATTAAGATAGGGAAGCCATATGCATCAGTAGAGAAGACTGTAAGACCACCAAACAGGGCAGCTTGAGATTTAAGGTTTAGGATACTAGCTATTTCTTATGGTGACATAATAATCATGAGTTTGCTGAAACTGGAATGGGACATTTTAAACATGGACCCTTGGCCACGCCTCCTTTGCCCCCAGCCACCCACCCATTTAAAGCCAGCTTTCCTCTTCCACTGGCCCTCCCCCAGCCATTTCCCCCAGCCCTAACCCTAACCCCAATGGCTGGGGAGAAGGAGGCATGGCCAAGGGTCTGTGCAGGGGTGGTCTTCAAAATTTTTAGCAAGGGGTTCTCTGCCCAGTTGCTGGGTGAGCATGGCCATGGTGGGTGTGGCCTAATTGACCTCCTGCAAGGAAGTTTTGCTCTCCCTGGGCTCCAGAGGCTTTTCTCGAGCCTCTGGGAGGGCAAAAAATGGCATCCTCTGGCTCTGGAGATCCTCCTGAACTTCCAGTAGGCCCATTTTTCACTCTCCTTGAGCCTCTTTGTGCTCCCTGCACTTACCTGCATCCAAAACAGGCCACGTGGGGACTCTGGGAGGGGCAGAGTGGGCAGAGCCAGCCAGTAGTGGGATTTGGGGGTTCTCCAAACTGCACAGAATCTTAGCTAGAGGTACTCTCAAACCAGGGGTGGGTTTCAAAACTTTTTACTATCTATTCTGTGGGTGTGGCCTAATTTTTAGATGTCGCTTGGCGGTCATGTGACTGGGTAGGCGTGGCCAACTTGATGTCACTCATCAGGAGATGTCATGGATTGGGTAAAATGTGGTGAAGCTCACTTAACAAGGGTCTTGCTCAGCAACCAAAATTTTGGGGTCAATTGTAGTCATAGGTCAAGGACTATCTCTGCCTTCCTCTGCATGTCAGTCTTGTCCTAGTAAACTCCTTCTCCTTTCTGGCAATTTTCCTCTCTGTTAGAGGCACCAAAATAATCCAAACAATGTAAGGTTTCCTGCTGCAGCAGGGGGTTGGATTAGATGACCTCTGAGTAGCCTTCTAGCCCTGCATTGCTGTTCTGTCTGTCTGTCTGTCTGTCTGTCTGTCTGTCTGTCTGTCTGTCTGTCTCTGTGTACCCACCCCCCTCTTTCTTTTTCTCCCTTCCCTCTGTGGGAAGCCCCCCCCCCAGCCCCCCAACAGCTTTTCAATTTAAAGCAGGATTCCAAAGTTTTCAGTTTTAAGACTTGTGGACTTCAGCTCCCAGAATTCCACAGCCAGGCATGCTCAGTTCCTATTTAAAGTGACAGCACTTGTTTTTCTCCTTTGCTGAATCTCCCGTGAGCTAGCTTCCTTCCTTCCTTCCTTCCTTCCTTCCTTCCTTCCTTCCTTCCTTCCTTCCTTCCTTCCTTCCTTCCTTCCTTCCTTCCTTCCTTCTTTCTCTTTCTCTTTCTCTTTCTCTTTCTTTCTCCCTTCCCTTTCCTCCCCCCCTCCCCCCCTCTCTGTTACTTTTTAAACCTTGCTTGAAGTGGCAAGGGAAAAAAAAACTTTTTAAAAGAAGCTTCTGACAAAGCTTCTGACAGGAGAACAGGTTTGGGGCATGGCCAAGCCACCATTTTTACTACCGGTCCTATCTGGTATGCCAGATTTTCACAACCACTTCTGGCATACTGGACAGGACTGGGAGGAACCCACTTCTGTCCCAAACCCCTTCAAACCCCCAGCAACCCATCCCTGGCTCTGTGACTGTATCCTAGACCCTGCTTAACCTGCTGATAGATATTGACAACACCGAGTCCCTCCGGGGAGAGGGGGCGGTTTATAAATGTAATAAATTATTATTATTATTACTGTGGTAACTTTTCCCAAATGTTATTCCACTGTAGGAACTTGCAGATGCTGATTCCTCAACCCAGTGCAGGAATTCTCAGTCCATTATGCAAAAAATGGTTGCCCAGTCTTTTTTTTTTTTTAATGTCTCCAGTAATGAAAACACCACAACTTCACGAAGTTACATTCTTAATAACTGTCCTAGTCAGGAAATTCTTCCTTAGTTCATGTTTGGATTGCTCACTGTAAACCTTCTACCCATTTGTTCTTGCCCAACCCTTGGGCACTATAAAGAATAAATCTACTCCTTCCTCAACTTTGTTTCCCCCCTTCCTGACTTATATTAAACTTCCATGCCTACTAGTGGTTCATTAATGAACACTTTCTTCTTGGAATATTAAAGTTAGTAACATTTGGAGGAAGGATTGTTTTCTAATACTTTGTCGCATTCATAGCATCCACAGTTTTTTGTTTTAAGTTCTAAGATGTACAGGGAAGTTTTCATACTAAGAAACCTATAGAGCAATAGGATTCTCATATTGAAGAAAACCATCTTTTGATCAGTCATGATTGGTTGAATAAGCCACAGTTTGCTTGTTACATACAGTACTAAGTTTTAAATAAACCAAAACGCTCAATGAACGAACCCTACCGTTATCAATTCTCCATAGACTGTCCTTTCCTGCTTGTTAGAAATAAGGGAAAAGTTTAGATTTCTAATCTAATGACCTGCGCACTCCAGTGCTTTTGTTTAAAAAGCAAAGCAGAGCCGAGGTGGCGCAGTGGTTAGAGTGCAGTACTGCTAGCTGCAGTTCAGCAGTTCAAATCTCACCGGCTCAAGATTGTCTCAGCCTTCCATCCTTCTGAGGTGGGTAAAATGAGATTGTTGGGGGAAATATGCCAACTCTGTAAACCATTTAGAGACGGCTATAAAAGCACTGTGAAGCTTTATATAGGTTTAAGTGTTATTGTTAAAGTCTGGAATCAGTGTCTTATTTACCTACTTCTCTGAGATCTAGACACTTTCTGAATTCAATATTTCTTTCCAGTCACCCAGATGATTTCTTGCCATATCCCTTTAGGGAGAGAGAGTCAGCTGAGAAATATGATAAGTCAATAAGATACACTGAATTAGATCACTGCTTATGGTCAGCTCCATATGTTCTCTATTGCACAGATATGAAAATTTTGCAGTTGGACAATTTGAATACAAATGAACTAGAAGGTATGCTGGGGACATCCAGGCTTGCTGCAGAATAAGACAGACAAGAAGGCTAATTCAGAGGCCAGTTTTCGTATGATGGTGCAAGCTGTAGCTTGGCATTGTTCTGGCATGCAGATTCCATTTTTTTCCTGTTAGGTTTTCCTCCCAATTGAATAAGCTTGGTCTCTTTCTCCTTCTACCCTTTCTCTCATGAATATTCACCAAGGCCAGTTAGAGCATGAATATTTGGAATCAGAATGGTGGAATTTTTAAAATTGTTGAATGGTTATGAAAACTTATAGGTAGTCAGAAGAGTTTACTGGCCTTGTATGTTTGTCAACTTGTAAAGCATTTCCATGCCTATTATCAAGTTGACATTGGAAGAGAAGTGGGGGGAAGAGAATTCCATGCATACCTTCATCCAGGGTCAGATCTCAGATTTCTATAACAGGCTTGTGAGGCTTGAAGTTTTACAACCTGCTGCAGCACTTCGTTGGTGGATGTGACTTATGACACAGACTGAGGGAAGGGGAGACACAGGGGTAAGTTCAGCCACCATTAAATGGAAATCATATCTGGTTTTGCAGCAGGCATTTTCCAAAATGTTGCTCCTAATAATTAGGGCATCTTTTGGAAACCTCACAATGTTCTTGTTCTCCATCAGCAATTGAACTGAAAGGTCCTATACTGATTAAGGTCCCTGAACATGTTTATCCTTGTTTAAACTATAGTTAAAAGTGTCTTCATTCTTTGGAAGTGGCAGAGTAACATCAGAATCAACTTTTGTCTAGATTAAATTACCTGAGGTAATATGATAGTGTCTCATACCCTATATAGAAGTGAACAGGACTTACATTTTATTCATCATGGCCATGGACCATCAACTTACATTTTGTTTTCTGTAAGATCCTTTCCTCATCTCTAACTATTTATGGTGTCCAAGAAGAGAGTAGAGGCAAATTAAAAGGAGAGTGACAAAGGGTGTGTATGGAAGGAGACAGAGTTCACTTTCAGAGGGTGTATCTGTGAGGGTTCCTTCCATCTGTTCTTTAGCTTGCATACACTTACACACAGTTGCAATGGTTTTGCTAGTAAATGTGGGCAGTTTCTGCTTGTTAAATCTGACATACAATACAATACTATGGAAAGGTTCTCAAGGCAATGAAGACAGAGATTCCAATTTAGTTTCAGATGCATTTTTCCGCTGGACTTAGAAGGAGATGGAAAGGCTGCTCATCTGGAAGTGCCATCAATACCCCGAGCAACCATTTCCATAGACTTCCTCAAACCCAATGCCAAAATAACAAGCATCTCCGACAGATCAATTCTTTTGAAAAATATGAGCTTTCTATCAGTATTGCACAGAACACAAAAATAATTTGCCACAGCTGTCCTCCGGGGCCTGATTTTCAGTACAGATTCTGAGTTCTCTCTGACAACTGCTGGGGTCCAGAATTTGAAGTGTTAATTAAAGAATGATTGCCGCTGTGTATATTGTGCAACCCTATTGAGTTGAATGTTGAGCTAAGAGCATAAAAAAAGGGGGCAGGGAGCAAAAACAGGGAAACAGATAATGGTGAGCTTGAAGACAAGGGAAATTGGCACAGCTATGCCCAGAGAAAAACAGAGCTTGTGACAATGATGGACCAGAACAGTACCTTTGTGCCATAGTAATGGCAGAGAAACAATGTTCAAAAAATTAGATCGAAAACAGGATTTTTTCTCCAATTGACCATTGGGGAGAGAAGAAAGAGAATAAGATGTTACTCTGTTACTCTGTTCAAAGGTAATTTTTCTAGGGCTTCACAAATTGGCTGGGTTCATAGTATAACTTTAAAGATCTTTCCACCCCTGGTAGATTATTTTTAATTTTTAATTTTTCGAATTTATACCCCACCCTTCTCCTTGTTAGGACCCAGGGCGGCACACAGGCATTATTAAAAACCATAACAAAAGACAATATACATTATTAAAAACATATTAAATTAAATCCCGTGCTAAAAAACCCATTTAAAACCCTGAAAATTAAAATTTATAGATAAAAGTCAGAAACGGGGGGCTATGCTAGGCCGGCTTGTTGGAATAGATATGTCTTAAGATGTTGGCGGAAGAGGCGGAGGTCCGAGGTGGTGCGTAGGTCAGGAGGGGTAGGTCGTTCCAGAGGGCTGGGCCCACCATAGAGAAGGCCCTTCCCCTGGGCGTCGCCAACCGGCATTGCCCGGCCGACGGTACCCGGAGAAGACCCTCTCTGTGGGAGTGGATCGGACGAAGGGATGTATGGGGCAGAAGGCGGTCTCATATATAGATCACTTCTGGTCCTTCAAGGCAGATGCTCTTGAGCACCTTGGGTTGTCATGTCCACCTTGAAAAGATTGTGCTTTATTAGTGTAGCACTTGACCCAGGTGCCAGCTCCAGATAAGCTTAATCCATATATCTACAAATATTATAATTGACAGGTAATAGGTATGAAATGGGCATTGTTTGAAATAAGTGGAATCAATACACAATAAGCAAGCTCTGTCGGGCCCCAACTAGGGGTCCAAGGAAAAGACAGTGATGGTTATGAATGGCCAAAAGATCCAGTTCTAACCATGAGCATGGCAGCACCCAGGAGTAGTCAAGAAAAGACCACAGAGAAGGCACGTTCCAGGAGAGATTTGTAAATAATAGGATTGTGATAGGCCAGCTTGTAATAACCACCATCATTACAGTGGCACAAGTGCTACTAAAGCCAGGATGAAGCGGGCCCTTCCAAAAGGGATAGAAGTTAACTGTGATGTGTTGCGTAAAACTGTGTTGTGTTGCCACAAAAATTACAGTAACCTGAGACTGGATCTGAGAACTTTGCTGCCTGATCAGGATGGCAGTTGTAGTGCTCTGACTAGCTTCTCAGATTTAATAAAAATAATAGAAACAGTAAAAAGCACAGCCACATGATATGCCTTTTTGGCAGAAGCAACAAGGTACAGTGGTGACTGAAGTAGCAACCCACAGCTGCCAGAATCTGGCTCTGATTTTTAATAAGACAGCTTCCTAGATGAAATTGCTACCTTTTATTATTTGGCATTCTCATAAGAACCAGAAGAGAGTACAATATTAGCAGAATACCTTAAAAGAGATAAAGATCAACTCTGGTGGGATATGGATTTGGTTTATAGAATTAATTCAACTTATGCTAGGATGCATAATGTACCAAGAGAAGTTCATGTTAAATTTCTTAGGAGATCCACAAGGGATGAGATATTGAGGGCTCAATGGGATGGAATCTTAAAGTATCAGGATAAAGAAATAATCATTTGAAACAAATTCTGAAAAAAATTACAGAAATAAGAAGGAAGTATTCCTTCTTGTCTAAGAAATTATATAAAAAAGGAATATGGTTCAAGTGGTTATTACCAGAGGGAATGCTGATCTTCTGGGAGGGGGGCAGAGTAAAAATTAAAACACTAAGTGAGGTGGAGGCATTTATTAAAAAACATTCTCCCCAGTTGGGAGGCGAAGACGGGGGAACGGAGGGAGCGACGGCCCCGCCCGGGGACAGGGAAGAGGAGTCAATTGCGAAAAGACTTAGATCGCAAAAATGATTTTATTTGAAATCCTATTGTAATTGTTGATACAAGATAAAATGGCAAAGAAAAGAATGATTGAATATATGGACTGTACAATGTAATCCTTTTATATGTTTATCCTTTACTTTTAAAATTGTAAATCTAAACCCCTGGGTTTTTTTTTTCTAAAGAGTTAGGGGTGCAAGGATCTTGTAACTTGACAGCTTTAAGACTTGTGTGCTTCAAATGCCAGAGTTGGGAGGGCCACCACCAATGGCAGGGAAGCTACCAAAATGTTATTTTCACCCTATACCTTTTTCCCTGTATAAATTTTGAAAACCAATAAAATTCTTTTCAAAAAAAAAAAAAAGAACCAGAAGAGAAATAAGCACACAGGAGAGTTATCCCATTACATCTATTTTTGGGCTGATCTTATGACTGAAGGGGGCAAAAGTGGTAACCCATTGTGTTGCTTTTTTTTTTTTTTTGGCCTCCTCACTTTGTAGTCAGAGAACACCTTTTGTGCACTTGGAAAATGGCTGGCAACATTTTCAAAAGTAGCAGATCTGACAGTTGGTTGTGCAGAACAAAGTGAAAAAGGCAATATTATTAACATGCTGTAGCTAGTCATTTATAATGATGAAAATACTGCTAGCATTAGCAGTATCCTCTTTATGCTACTGGCACTGAGGAGGTGTTTAGGGCATCTGTTTCCATAACTCTATGAGATTTAGAGATACATTTGATTCTTATTTCAAAGAAAGGCAGGGGTGGGTTCCTGCCAGTTCTAACCTCTTCTATAGAAGAGGTTGCACAAATCTACAGTGCCATTTAGAACTGGTTCCAGCTCCCTCCCCCCGCCCATTCGCACATCATCAAGATAAAGAGCGAGAGGAGGAATTCTGGGAGTTGAAGTCCACAAGTCTTAAAGTTGTCAAGTTTGAACACCCCTGGGTTTTTTTTTTCTAAAGAGTTAGGGGTGCAAGGATCTTGTAACTTGACAGCTTTAAGACTTGCGTGCTTCAAATGCCAGAGTTTCTGAGCCAACATTTTGTTGCTAAGCAAGAGCGTAGTTAAGTGAGTTTCACCACATTTTACAAGTTGGCCACGCCAACCCAGTCACATGATTGCCAAGCCTCTCCCACCTGGTCACATGGCCAGCAAGCCACTCCCACAAAGCAGGCCACACCTACAGAAGAGGTTCTAAAAATTTTTGAAACCCACCACTGAAGAAAGGTGATTATGTTATTCTCTCTACTAACTTAGCACTACTTTTATTTTTCAGTTGGAAAATTAAGAAACAGAATAATACTAATCATCTTCTTCTACCATCTATTCCATAATGAATATATTTCAAAAGGGCTTCCCGTCTGGACAAAGGATACCCCAAAGTATCCCTGCCTCAAATTTTCACATCCATGTTTTCTCACCCCTAACCTCCAGTGATTATCATTCAGTGAGAGTATCTGGAGGGTAATCTAAATCAGTTTAGTCAATGGTAGCCTTCATACTTCACATAATTCTGCTGTTATCAAAGTTCCTGATCAAACTGAATCAAGGAACCATGCCTCTATTTGATCTTCCTGAATATCTTCCTGGTTTATAATGTTCACTGGTGTTTCTTTGCTTGGTTTCTAGGTCTAGACAAAGTGTCAAAAGAATCTGGTTCCACCAGTCTTAACTGTATTCCTGAATAGATTTGGTCTAGACCTTCTCTCAGAATTGTAAAGAACAGGGGAGAGCAATTAATTTTCCCAAGAGGCCCCACATTAGGAACTGGGATTGTTGTGGAGGTCAAACCAATAGTTTCCTGGTCACACTCCGCCAACATGCCCACAAGGCTGCACTTCAACTGAGGTAACAGTGGTGGCTTAACCTGGGTGCTCTAAGGCAATGACCACCATCACTGCCTCCTCAGGCTGTTCTAGACAAAGGGTGAGTGCTGTTCAGGTGCAGAAAAGGGTTTTCTCTCCTTACCCTACCATGGCCACTAGCCAACTGAAGGAGTGCAAGATTGTGAAGCACCGGACTCCACTCAACTTCTTCTCCCACTTCCCGTGGTGCATTTATTTATATTTGATTTCTAATTTGCATTATTTATTTATTTATGGAATTTATTTATGATATTTATTTGTCAACTCTGGGTGGTTTACAACTGACCTCATGTGGGCCAGACAGGAACAACCGAAGGGCCAGATGTTGCCTAGATGCTGGAAATTGTCCAGGTCTTTTTCTAGGAGGAAGAATGTGATATCAAATACTGGAAATAAAAGAAAATAATACCTAATGCTTTATTGAGGGAAGTTCAGCAACTGTCCTAGACAAACAGAGCAAACCAAAGAAGAAAAATGTCTAGCTACTAACTCCATTCAAAGAATAAGGTTCGATGTAACCTGACTTTTGGATCATTTTAAGATACTTTGAAATGATTTAATTTCTTTATTACTCTCCTTTATAACCTCTTCCTTACTTTTCAAACTGTGTTGTTTTCTCATGGTGATGTATAATAAAGTAAAATCAATTTAAAACATATTTGACACTTAACAACAGGATAACCATGAGTGGAAAAACAAATCAGATCATTTTCAGGGAAATTTGTTGTATGTCAGCCAGCTGAAATTTCAAATATGGTTACTAGGAACAAAATGAGTATAATTCATGATTCCTTCTTTCTTTATTTCTCTCTCTCCCTTTCAATGCAAACCTGAGTATATGTCCTGATAATAAATTGAATTGAGCTCAATGTATTTATTTGCAAAATACACATTAGACACAGAGGTGGGTTGCTCCCGGATTGGGCGACCCAACAGTAGCAGTGGCGGGAGGCTCTGCCCATCCACCCAGACGCTACTGCGCATGCACAGAAGCATCATGGACACAAGCACGAACAAACCAGTAGTATAAAAATTAGAAATACACCACTGGTTAGGCATGTAATTAACTCATTCACAGTACTATCTATACTGTGGTGGGAGGCTCCGCCCATCCGTACGGATGCTGCTGCGCATGCAGAGAAGCATCATGCACACACGCATGAACAAATTGGTAGTAAAAAAATTAGAAACCCACCCCTCGTTAGGCATGTTAATAACTCATTCACAGTACTATATACCATATTTTTAGAGTATAAGACGCACTGGAGTATAAGGTTATAACCCAGGTTTGGAAGAGGCAAATTAAAAAAAAAAAGTAGGTAGATAGAGGGATAGAGAGGGAGAGAAAGAGAGAGAAATACAGGGGGTTTCTTTGTAATTTTTTAATTCGGATTTTAGGGGGTTTCAGGGAGGAGGGAGGGGATAGTCAGGTGGGGGGACGCCAAATTATAAGGCCGGCCGGCGGAAGTAGAGAAACGGAGGAGGGGGAAGGGGGGGTCGTTGCCATGGAGGTATTCTCCATCAATTCGGTCTTGGGGAGGGGCAGGGGCGGTGGGAGATGGGATGGACATCGGTTGGAGGACCGTGGCCGCTGGCTACAGGCGGTCACGCACTCCGACCTCCCATGCTCCCATCGCAGACTAGGAGGGCAAGAACCACAGACCCGGGGCCCTAGGCTGATGCTATGCAACGCCAGGTCCGTGGTACAAAAAGCCCCCCTCATCCATGACCTTGTGTCAGAGGGGGACCCGGACCTGGTAGGTATTACGGAAACCTGGTTGGGCCACGAGGGAGGACATCCCCTCGTAGAAATGTGCCCACCAGGATACCGAGCCTTTCATCAGCCTAGGGCCCTAGGGAGGGGTGGGGGGGTGGCGATTATGGTTAGGGAAGGTCTTGAGCCAAAGGAGACCACGATCCCTCAGACGACCGGGTGCGAGTCCCTCCTTGTGAAGTGGGGCCCAGGGAGGCAGTTGGGCGTGTTAGTTGTATACCTGGCTCCTCGCTATACAACAACAGCCCTGCCCGAGCTCCTAGAGGTGATAGCTGAGGCGGCAGTGGAGACCCCCAGACTGTTAGTCATGGGGGACTTTAATCTGCCGTCAGCAGGCGAAACCTCTGGTGCAGCTCGGGAGTTCATGGCTTCCATGACAGCCATGGACCTGACCCAAGTAGTTGTAGGCCCTACCCACGAGGGCGGACACACCCTGGATCTAATCTTCGTCTCGGGACAGTGGAGTAGTGATCTGGGAATAGGGGATCTAGTCATCACACCCCTGTCATGGACAGATCACGCTCTCCTTCGGCTCGACTTTCCGATCGCCGCACCTCACCGCGGGGAGGCGGAACCGGATATTCCTATATGGTTCCGCCCCAGGCTCCTGATGGACCCGATAAGGTTCCAAAGGGAGCTTGGGCCAATTCCTGTGGACTTGCCCCGCGACTCGACTGAGGACCTAGTGGCCGCATGGTTAAGTGCGGCCATGGGGGCCTTGGACCGAGTCGCGCCCTTGCGGCCTCTCTTGCGGCGACGAACCACCTGGGCTCCTTGGTTTACCGAGGGGCTTAGGGGGATGAAGCGCCACAAGAGACGCCTAGAGAGCAGATGGAGATCTTCTCGCTCCGAAGCCGACCGAACACTAGTGAGAGACCATATTAGGACTTACTTAGTGGCGATAAGAGTGGCCAAACGTGAGTATTGTGCCACTCTTATTGCATCCGCAGATAACCGCCCTGCCGCCCTGTTTGGGGTGACCCGCTCCCTCCTTCAACAGAGGCCGCGGGAAGCCCCTTTACAGGGTCGAGCAGAGGAATTTGGGATTTATCTGCAGGAGAAAATCACTCGGATTCGGAACGAGTTACCCTCCATCGACAGTGGCCCAGTCGAGCGGGCCGAGGCTGTTCTTGTGACACCATCTTGGGAGGAGTTTGATTTTGTTACCACCGAGGATATGGACAAGTTGTCAAAGAGACTTAGGGCTACCACATGTTTATTGGACCCGTGTCCCTCCTGGCTTGTACTGGCATCCTGGGAGACGACACGAGGCTGGCTCCAGGGCATTGTCAACGCATCTTTGAGTGAGGGGTCCTTGCCTGCCGTCTTGAAAGAGGCGGTAGTAAGGCCCCTCCTCAAGAAGCCGTCCCTGGATCCAGCATTATTAGAGAACTATCGTCCCGTCTCCAACCTCCACTTTTTAGTGAAGGTTGTTGAGAGTGTGGTGGCTCAACAGTTTCCGCGACACTTGGAGGAAGTTGATTATCTAGACCCGCGCCAGTCCGGCTTCCGACCCGGGCACAGCACCGAGACGGCATTGGTCGCGTTGGTTGATGATCTCTGGAGGGCGCGGGATAGAGGATATTCCTCTATCCTAGTCCTATTAGACCTCTCAGCGGCTTTTGATACCATCGACCATGGTATCCTATTGCGCCGACTGGGGGGGTTGGGGTTGGGAGGCACCGTTCTGCGGTGGTTCTCATCCTACCTCTCTGGTCGGTCGCAATATGTGTTGACAGGGGGGCAGAGGTCGGCCTCGAGACCCCTCATATGTGGGGTTCCTCAGGGGTCGGTCCTCTCGCCCCTCCTATTCAACACATATATGAAGCCGCTGGGTGAGATCATCCGTGGTTTTGGGGTGGGATATCATCTGTACGCTGATGATACTCAGTTGTACTTATCCACCCCAGACCACCCCAACGATGCCGTCGAGGTTATGTCCCGGTGCTTGGAAGCCGTACGGATCTGGATGGGTGGTAACAAACTCAGGCTCAACCCGTCCAAGACTGAGTGGCTGTGGCTTCCGGCGCCTCGGTTCAGCCAGATTATTCCAACTCTGGCCATTGGGGGCGAAACACCGGCCCCCGTGGAGAGGGCGCGCAATTTGGGTGTCCTCCTGGATTCCCGGCTGTCTATGGAAGATCATGTGGCAGCCGTGGCCAGGGGGGCGTTTCATCAGGTTCGCCTGATGCGCCAATTGCGCCCCTTACTGGACCGGGGGGCCTTACGCACTCAAGCACTCGTCACCTCTCGACTCGACTACTGTAATGCTCTCTACATGGGGCTTCCCTTGAGGTGCACCCGAAAGCTGCAGCTAGTCCAGAACGCAGCCGCGCGGGTGATTACGGGAGCGCCTAGACACTCCCACATAACACCTATCCTGCGCGAGCTGCACTGGCTTCCTGTGGTCTTTCGGGTGCGCTTCAAGGTTTTAACGACCATCTTTAAAGCGCTCCATGGCTCGGGGCCTAGTTATATGCGAGACCGCCTCCTGCCCCATACATCTCTTAGACCGATACGCTCCCACAGAGAGGGCCTCCTCAGGGTGCCGTCGGCTGGACAATGCCGACTAGCGACACCCAGGGGGAGAGCCTTCTCTGTGGCGGGCCCAGTCCTCTGGAACGACTTACCCCCTGAACTCCGCACCATCTCCGACCTCCGCCTCTTCCGCAAGTGTCTGAAGACACACCTATTTCACCTAGCCGGCCTAGCGTAACCTCCACACTGACCATTAGATAGTTTTTAAACCTGGGATTTTAATTTGGTTTTAGCGCAGGGTTTATTTATTAAAATAAGTATTTTAAATTTCATATATTTTATATTTTGTATGTATTTTAACATCCCTGTGCGCCGCCCTGGGTCCTAACAAGGAGAAGGGCGGGATATAAATTTAATAAAATAAAAAAATAAAAAATAAAGTAGGTAGGTAGGGAGAGAGAGAGAGTAGGTAGGTAGAGGGGGAGAGAGAGAGAAAGAAATACAGTAGGGAGGTAGGGAGACAGAGTGTGTAGTTAGGTAGGTAGGTAGATAAAGGGATAGGGAGAGAGAGAGAAATACAGTAGGTAGGCAAGTAGGGAGAGAGTGTGTGCAGATAGATAAGTAGGTAGAGGGACAGAGAGAGAGAAATAGAGAGAGAGAGAAATACAGTAGATAGAGGGGGAGAGAGTAGGTACATAGGTAGATAGAGGGGGAGAGAAATACAGTAGGTAGGTAGGGAGAGAGAGTGTGTAGGTAGGTAGGTAGGTAGAGGGATAGAGAGAGAAAAATAGAGAGAGAAATAGAGAGGTGTATTTACCCATGTGCTGGAGAAGGAAATCACTGACCACCTTTGGAACAAATCTTTGTTTCTGCAGGCACAGTACTTGACCAACGTAATTCTCATCAATCACTCTAAATAAACAGCTTTCCGAAAGGGGGAAAAAAACCCTTTTGCACTGTGCAAACCTCCCACAAACGGCCCGTTTTTCATGAAAATGGGCCTGTTTTTTTTCAAATAAAAGGCATGAATAGCCTTGGGGGAGGGGCTTGCAGAGTGCTTCTGGAGGGGAGCAAAATGAGGAAAAATGGCCTCATTTTTTCGTGAAAACAGGCCATTTTCTGGTCAAAAAATAGCAAGCATAGCCTTATGGAGGCTTATAGAGTCCTGTTGGGGCCTGGGGGGGGGGCAAAAACACCCTGTTTTTTGCTCATTTCTGCCCTCCCCAGCCCCCAGGAGCTCTCTGGAAGCTTCCATAAGAGTATGCGCATGGCCATTTTGGCCATTTTTGGGGCGGGGTTCCAGGAGGCAAAAAATGTTGTATTCAATGTATAAGACGCACCCAGATTTTCAGCCTCTTTTTAGAGGAAAAAAGGTGCGTCTTATACTCTGAAAAATATGGTATACTGTATATTTTATATTATTACTAGATTTTGCTTTGCCATAATCTGCAAAAGACTTCCTATTCTACTAAAAACTACTGAGAGTTTCTCTTGCTCTTGTGCTTCTGCTTAACATCTATGTTCTATAAATTAATATATACTCAGAGGTCTTGCTCATAGCATTTTGGGGAGAATGACCAGTTTGCTTCTTCTCAGGTCCAAGGACTTCACATATCATGTGATGTTAACATATTATGTGAACTTTACATATGTGAAATCTTAACAAAGTTGGTTTGGCTTTTATGTATTCTATAGTCTTTATTATTGATAACCGATAGATAGGAACAGGGATTCTGTGGCTACCCTTGTGTGGTTTTTATTTATTTATTTATTTTTTGGCCCTTTCCCTGCAGACAGTTTTACATTCAACATTCTTCAGAAAAATGCTGAACAGCTTTGCAGCAATAATATTTCATTGAGAATGGGATACTTCGGCTGCCAACCCAGGTCACTTGTTTGAAGTTATTAGGAAGAATCTATTTTAACCAAATGTTCCTGATTTGCTGGAAGTTATCTTTAGCAATAGAACCAAACTCCACTTCCAAACATTCTTTTAGTTTGGATTCAAGACTAAAGATCAGTGGTCAAAGTGTTTTTCACCAACTCCTAAATTGGATTTTCAGTCACTACATCTGGGAAATAATGCCTGCATTCCTCCTGCAGGCAGACTAGATGAGATTCAATTTTTTTTCCTTTGGTATCTTTTTCAAGACTCCTATCTTTGAACACTTAATGAAGTTGAAACAACAAGAGATTTTTAATATTAACTCATGATAGCCATAACTGAAATATGTCTGTAACTATGTATTGGTAATGATAAATGCTTAATCATAAAAATAGAGTTATATTGAGTCATATAATTTATGAATAGAGTCATTCATAAATTAAATGAAATAAAATAATAAAATAAATACTAAACACATAGTAATAAATAGTTAAATACATAATGAGCGAGTGGTATTAATCTATTAAAATTTCAAGTTTATTTTATTTATTTATTAGATTTCTATCCCGCCCTATCTCCCAAAAGAGGGAGTCAGGGCGGCGCACAGGGACTTAAAAACCAACAATACAAAAAGTACAAAATCTACAAAATTTAAAACAACTATTAAACCGTTTAACCCGTGCTAAAAGAGACAATCAATTTAAAACCCAAATCTAATAAAATATGGTTGTAGCAGCTATGCCAGGCGGGCCATACGGAAAAAATAGGTTTTTAAAGTCTGGCGGAAGAGGCAAAGGTCGGTGATAGTCCGGAGGTCTGGGGGGAGGTCATTACAAAGGGCGGGGCCTGCCACAGAGAAGGCTCTTCCCCTGGGCGTCACCAGCCGGCATTGTCCAGCGGATGGCACCCTAGGGAGGCCCTCCCTGTGGAAGCGGACATGTCGAGTGGAGGTATGCGGTAGAAGGCGGTCCTGCAAGTAGCCAGGCCCACTGCCATGGAGCGCTTTAAAGATGGTCACTAAAACCTTGAAACGCACTCGGAAGGCTACCGGCAGCCAGTGCAGCTCGCGCAGTTCCATGGTATCCCAAAAATAAAACCTTTAGTTCATAAATCCATCCAAATATATTTTCTTTTTTTTTTTTTACAATTTTTATTTTTATTTTTATGAACACTATAACAAAAATAACATATACAGTACAATACACTATTTCACCCAGTGCTATACAATGGAAAGGAAAGTTTGGTTCTTCAGGTATCTTCAAATATCTTTAAGTCCTCCAAAATCCACGTTCTCTGGGTACAGGTGTCGAAGCATCCAAGGTCCCAAGTGCATAGTCCACAAATGGCTTCCAAGTCTTCCAAAAAACGTCTTTTTTATAAACGCCCTCTCTAAATTTAATATCGCATGTCATTTTATCATTTAAAGCTAATTTCCACATTTCACAATACCACTCTTCTATTTTAATATTCGTCTCTATTTTCCAATATCTTGCTATTATAATTCTGCCCATTATAATCATAATTCTAATCAATTCTTTCTCATGTTTTGTTAATTCTAATTCCTTAATTATCAATAATAATATAGTTTCTAATCTCAATGTTATTCTTTTCTTCGTCATTTCAAATATCGTTTCCTCCAATTTCTGCCAAAACTTTTTAACTTTATCACATTTATACCAATTTTGAGCTCCAACCTCCTCCTCTTAATCTGATTCCCTGTTCCCTTCACGTTCCATGTCATTATTTTTATAAACCGCATTTAAACTGTGATTTTCTTAATCTTAACCCCTCTTCTTCCTTTCCGTGCTACAATCCCACCACCAAATAAAAAAAAACAAAGACAAACATAAGACACAACAACAACAAATAACAATTAGTCTTCATCCCCCACATCCTCATTCGGGTTGTGCCTCTATATAAAGAGTGTGGGGGAGGGGGCATGCCCATGATCGGGTCATTTCTTTCAGGCTGTTCTTATATTCCACTTTCAAAAAAAGAAGATAACGCTGGCTTTTCCCCGCACTCAGCTTCCTGCTTTCTTCTAAGATGCTCCTCCTTGTCTGACGCTCGCTTTGTTTCTTCACGAGTTTTCTTATGCTCGGACATTGCCGGAGAGATTTCTTTCCGCTTTAAACTTTTAGGATCTTGGCCACCAACTGCTCCTTTTTCTTCCAATGTTGGAGATTCCACTTGTATTCCACCCATCTTAAGCATATGATCTTTAATTTCTGTTAAATCCTCGTCTTTCTCAATCAGCCCCAACTCCCGTATTAGTCTTATTGCATCCGTTTCCGGAGTAATAGTTTGCATTCTCCCCTTGTAAAAAAATTTCAACTGCTGTAGTGGTCTCCAATTATACTTAATATCATTGTCTCTCAAGACCTTTGTAACTGGTTTTAAAAAGAATCTCCATGCTCTTTCTACTCTAGATATGTCTGGAAAAACTTGAATTTCTTTCCCCTCAAATTTTGGGACTCCTCCCAGGTCCCTTATTTTTGCCATAACCTCTAGTTTATCTCCAAGGTTTGCAAATCTCACTAGAACATTTCTATTAGCTCCGTTTTGTCTCTTATAGCCGACTCTAAAAACACTTACTAGGTCTGCTGCCGTATATACAATTGATGCGTCAAGTTCATTCAGCCATTTTAACATTCTTTGCTTCAGATTATCCACCTTATCCTCCTGAATTCCACAAATAACAACATTATATTTTCTTGCATCTTCTTCCAAAAGACTAATTCTCCTGTCTTGTTCCTGATTTTTAAAAAAGATCCCCTCAATCTTACGATCAGTCTGCGCCTCATGTACATGAATCTGTTCAATTTCATCCTTCATAAGTTTAATCTCCACGTTCTGCTTTGCAAAATTAATATTCATTTCACTTATTTCCTCTTTGGTTTTTTGGATTTCCAATGTCATGTTATCCATACGGTCAGTTAGACTAGTTAGTTTTTCCCCAATTGTATTTAATGCCACGATGATTCGTTCGAGTTCAGAAGGCTGTTGAGTCGTCATGTCGAAGCAATAATCTTTTTTTTTAAAAAGAAAAGAGTTAAACCTCTCTGCCAAGAGGGTCTTTATTGAAGAAATAAGGGCAAAAACCCAAGTAAAATAAGGCTGAGACGGCGTTTAATGCACCAAAGAAGCCAAAACAAAAGTAAGAGGGCTATAATCCTCAATTTATAAGAATGCAGTATATCTTCCAGCCCCTCAAGTATCCATTTTTTTAGGCGTTGCCCAGGAAACTTACTTGCTACATCCAGCTTAAACACTCCACTTAAAAGGTTCAAAAGTTCAAAGGACTTGCCATCCACGTGCTATCAGCTAATCTTCCACTGTTTACTTAACTTTCAAGCCTGTGCTTATGCCTCGTAGCAAGTAAAAAAACATGCAAATCACGGTGTTTGTCAAGACAAAGGGCAACTTCCCTCCTACCTCGGCCGCCTTCGGTCAATCCTCTGCCTTCCCACGAAGAAACGAAACTTTGAAATTCAAGCAGTCCGGTTTGACCTATTGCTCTAAAAATCGATCTTCTGACTCCTCAGCCTTTCCAAGACCGTTGTAAACAATTTTGGCTTCTAACGGTGCATATTAACCTCTTTAATCCACATTTTTGTTGAAAAAAAAACCTACAAAATGGAGGAAACGTCCTCACTCTACTCGATCATTAGCCACGCCCCCCAAATATATTTTCTTGGGCAATCATTGAAACTCAACATGGAAAAGAAAAACTTCTTGATCAGTTCCAAAATTTCAAAAAATAAAATACGTAACCTGGAGTTTCATTCACTGTTTTTCATGTAATTAACTACCTTTACAGCAAGACTTTCTTATAGACTGCTGGGCAGAATTTTGGAAACCAATGATTGTCAGTAAATGATTTTGAGCATCTGAAAACAGATATTTTTATTTAAAAAATTCTGACCGTGAACTTAACATTGCTTCCGGTGAAATCTAGAAGCATTATGCACCACTTGTATGCCAAGTGTTTGCTTAGAGCTAAGTGTCAGAAAAAGCACAGCCTTGCTCCTCACCTAATGCAAATTAGAGCATGTTGGGGCTACAGCTGGAAAACCCCATTAGCATAGTTTATCCTAATTTTTGAGTAAACAAGAAAGTCCACTAACATAAAATGTAATGGCTGATGGCCAACCTCTAATATGAGGTTAGGTGAATGGAGCTGCGCTTACAGTTTTAATATGGATATACTAAACAATCACAGTTGTAGTCTACGGATTTATTTATTTTTCCACTTACGAAGCATCACCAAAGGCAGCATCTTATGGGCCTGTTCTTTAATAGGATCCATCCCATTTAAAAGAGTGAATAGGGAATCTTCTTGCTGTGTACATGAAGTTAAGTCCTCTGATCAGTCCTTTTTGAAATAGCATTCTATATCATTTGTGAATCTCTCTCACTGAGAATGATAGAGGCAAATCTTCTGGGTCCCTGAACTGAAATAGAGTCTTTCTTCTGCCTTAGATATAAGCAAAAGATGAGTTCATAACTTATTTCCACTTTTCTTAGCCTTAAAGAAAAGGTGTGTGTCTGTTTATGTCAGTGGTAGTTAACCTGGTCCCTACCGCCCACTAGTGAACGTTCCAGCTTTCATGGTGGGTGGTAGGGGTTTTGTCTGATACTGAAGCACTTTCCTTTTTTTAATTTAATTGACTTCCCTACTTGATAAATCACCATTACTGTGGAACCAATGGGTGGTTAGAAAATTTTACTACTAACAGAGATAAAAAAGTGGGTGGTAGGTATAAAAAGGTCAACCACCCCTGGTTTATGTTCGAGGTATGAACCACCCAGTCATGCCAGTTTTTAATAATAACCCTAGCACTGGCATTTAAGCCGGGAGCTTCTTATGCAGAACAAGCAGTGGCTATTGTGGAAATTGGCCACTCTTGGGGTATCTCGGCTTTCATTATTAAAAAGCACTTGATAGCTTGTAAGAGATTTGGGTATCATCTTGTTTGGTATGCAAATACATGCTTTCTACATTATGCTTTTAACTGTTTGCTTAAGTTAATAATAATGCTCTTTATTTACTGTTGTGCTTATTGTGTTTGGAAACCAAAGCAACAAATACATCTGCTCACTGCCATGACATTTGCAAAACACTTGGTTACCTTTTAGAAGTTAGATTTGTGACAGAGTGGAGGCAATGGTAGAAGGATAATCTAAAAGAGAGAGTGTGCACAATACAAAAGAACTTTCTGTACCTGTTAAGTTCTGCGTGAAGAATGGAGGTGTGGCCAGAGTGATTCCTAACAGCTCTTTATTCAATACTGCCTGTGAGGTAACTGAACTCCCTGGCTGACACAGCTCCTTTTATAGAGAAGCTGATCAGCTCACAACCAATCAGGAGAGAGTATTGTCTGGCTCCATTAGAGCAGTGTTTCTCAACCTGGGCCACTTGAAGATGTCCTGACTTCAACTCCCAGAATTCCCCAGCCAGCGAATGCTGGCTGGGGAATTCTGGGAGTTGAAGTCCGGACATCTTCAAGTTGACAAGGTTGAGCAACACTGCATTAGAGGACCAGACTGAAGACCAGACTGAGAAGTTCAACTGACAACTTTATACAATACTTTGTGAATGGTTGTGCAAGGAATGTGTGTGGTCTTACCATCATGAGGTCCTGTTTTTCACACATGTGCACATCTCCATTGTAGACTTGGAAAAGATGAAAAAGACAGGACTTTTATGATTGTAAGCCTGCAAGCGTCACAACATGCTGAACTCATTTTGAATATAGAGTCAGTGGGGAATGGTGGGGTTCCTGGATTAGGTCTCTGCCTGTCTTGATTTGCAGGTGAAATACATGATGGTGTGGCAGAGTTCCTGGACATTGAGTGTAATCTAAATAAGTTAGTTCATGGATGCAATTTTTAATACCTGTCCCCTTGTCCTCTGGAGATAATGTAGATGACAGTACATTTTGCATTTTCATGAGGTGGGAATCTGTAGATAGGGAGAAAGTCCCAATGCTTCAATGAGTTTGTATGATATTGGATTTCACTCTTAATACAGTGTTGTTGCTGAAGCCTTTGATGTTTGAGATTCCAGACTTTTATTTTGATATGACAAATCAGACAAGTTTCAAAAGAAGAAACTCAATAAAATGTTAAAAGTCCAAATCAAATAGCAATAAATAGAAACTGTCTTCCAAGGAAATCACATTTCACCCTCTTTTTAACACCTTTCATAAATTGATAATAAAATTAACGAGCTGTTTGAGCTCTTTCTGGATTTTGTATAATTTCTCAGACCTCTATTCTATATGATTTCTTGCTGCTTTAAAAAAACAATTTGGTTTGATGTTGGATTAGAAGTGTTGTTTTAAACTCATTCAGGATACTTTTATCATTGCTCTTAGCTCCCTTGAGCTTTTTCTAAGGAAACATGAGATTAAAATATGTAAAATTAGCAAGAAAATATTGCTTATAATGTCTTGAAGTAAAAAAAAAACTCCCACCAACAATGTGGTATATAATTACTTATATAAGATGAATTAATTAATATTACTAGAAAGTAAGCATTATTTCTAAAATTTCTTTGTGCCAAACAGAAATCTTAGTTAAAATTGTATAAATGGCAAGATAAGGATACCACAGTTGTAACATTTGATTTTCTGTAAGTAAATAACTGAGAAAAAAAACGGAAAAACACACATACTTAAATACTTCTATGTAATCTAACTCTAAATGAATAATACCGTGAGTCTATGGTTATAAAAAGAATGCAATTCTGTGCTGACGGTTTTACATGCTAGTTTCCAAGTTGGAATTTTGGAATATCTTACAAAACTCCAAACCAAACAATGAAACTATTTCTCTGTATATCAGCCATGGTGGCACAGTATATAGAATGCAGTATTACAGATGAATTCTGCCCACAGCTTGGAGTTCAATCCTGACCAGCTTAAGGTTGACTCAATGTTCCAACTTCCGTGGTTGGTAAAATGAGGACCCAGATTGTTAGGAGCAACATGCTGACATTTGTAAAGGGCTCAGAAAGTGCTATAAAGCAATATGAGGTGGTACATAAATCTAAGTGCTATTGTTAATATGTGTCTCTCTTTGTGTGTGCACACACGCACACACACACACACAACTAAACTAAAAATATGAGTTCCAGGTGCAGCTATAAAAGAAGAGACAGACATCACGATCTCCAGAACTTAAAATATTAAAATATATCCACTTAGCTTTCGTTAGCCTCTGCTAACATCGTCAGAGTGTAGAAACTACCATTGAAGAGATATTTGCCTTTATACATCATTGATCAATTTGGCCCATCCACTTGCCTCCCACTTGTAATTAGTTCTGTGATTTTTACTTCACACATGTTAATTGATTAAGGCTTAGCTCCTGTTATTTTCCCCCCTATCGCACACTGCTTAGGCTGCTCATCCCCAGGGAATGACGCTGAGCAGTCAGATGTTGCTTTAACAGCATTCTCTCCAGTCCCATCCCACACAGGACTGCTCCTCTGCCTCACAGGCATATTTGATATATCAGCAAGATGCATTTGTTGTTTTGCCTTTGATCTTGTAACCAGCCCAGCTCGTTCTTCATTGCCCATGTCTGTTACAGCTTGAGGCAGCTCTACCGGGCTCCTCAGTATTCAGACTGGGGTGGCTATGCCTTCGCAGGATAAATCTGCATGCCCAAAGGGTGATGGTGCTGTCAATCTCTACTCCATGATAGGAATTGGTCTCTACTCATCCTGCCAGATCTTTTCCAGTGCCTCAATGCTTGGTAAGCTGGTAGCAGGTCGATGTGCTTATTGATGGAGTTATTGTTGGAAAACCAGGCTTCTAAAAGAGGACACCTACAGATTGTGATGTCTGTCTATCTTTTTACATACATACATACATACACACACACACACACACATGCTCTTTCTGATTAAAGTAATATTAGGATAAAGTTAAAAAGGAGTCTAGACAAAATAAAGTCACATCTTATGCTCCCACCAAGGTGTGGAACACTTCCTTCTAGCAGAGGTTTATTTAAGCAGCAGATGATATAGATCAGTGGTAGTCAACCTGGTTCCTACCACCCTCTAGTGGGTGGTCCAGCTTTCATGGTGGGCGGTAGAGGTTTTGTCCGATACTGAAGCACTTTCCTTTTTAAAATTTAATTGACTTCCCTACTTTATAAATCACCATTACTGTGGAACCGGTGGGCGGTTAGAAAGTTTTACTACTGACAAAGATACAAAAGTTGGCGGTAGGTATAAAAAGGTTGACTACCCCTGATATAGATTATGGGAGAGAGAGAACAAACCTTTATTTATCTGTGTTATGAGATCACAATGGGACTTCATATTGATCTGTGTTATGAGTCACAAAGACGCGGCGCATCATAAGGAGCTGAAGAGTCAACAAGATTTCAGTTTCCTTTTGGTAAATAGGTATTTTTGTGATGAGTGACACCCACCATGGCTGCCCTTCTGAGACTAGTTAAACTTCACATGGGACCCATTTTGTAAAGCATTTATAAGATGCTCTTTTTGTATTCTAAATGTGTTCACTAGCTCAAAGAAATTGTTTTCTTTTGCAGAAACTGGCAACTTGCCACTGGACTGCTCATGACCTATATAGTTGGTTGAAGCAAACTTTGGTTTTTATTTGTCCTTTTTGCCCTCAAAACGCCATCATCTGATGTTCTTTATACTGGGAAAAGATATGAAATTGGAACAGAGTGGTTGTATCATATCAAATCCAGAAGTATATTTTTTTAATGAAGTTTGTTTTACTAAAACAAACAATGTGGGGGTTTTTGTTTTTGTTTTTTTGCTAGTTGCGTTTGTTGGATTTACTTTGAAATATTGCCTTTCCATTAATGCTTAGACTGGGAAATGAAGATTGAAGAAAAGTGTTATGGGAATTTACCAAACTGCTCATAATATTAACTTCAAGACAGATAAACAGTGATGAAGCTTTAAAGAACAAAAGGAAATGGACTATTAAGGCCTACAAATACTGCTTTTTGAATGACAGAGAGCTTTTATTTCTTTCAAGTCTTCAATTAGACCAAAAACATTTTTGCATATAAAAGACCCTTTGTATTATGTGTTATTGCTGAAAGTCTCAGTTGCATTGGCTTTGATTTGATAAACTGCAAAAGTAAACAGAAAGTGTATTTTTTTATACTGATACAAGGAGTCTATAATCTTCCTGTTCAAGTCCTGTTTACTAAAAAAAAAAATCACTTAGGCTTAATGAATGTCTTAAATAGCACTATCATATTTGGTTTTCAAATATCCAACTAACCAGTAGATGGCAGCAAAAATATAGAAAACACTTAATGTTGGTAGTGTCATCTACCATAGTGTCAAACTGGATTTCTTCGAGGGCTGGATCAATATTGTAGTTGTTCTCCATGGGTTGGCCAGGGTGTGGGGCGACGGGATGGACGGCAGATGGGATGACACCTCCTACAGCACCCTGCCAGCCAAAATGCCCATGGATGCCATTTATCTCATTCTGAGAGGCTTTAAAGTTGTTTGTTTAGGTGTTAATATTGGAAACCGCTATTTGATATTTTAGTATCCACTTTAAAGGTAATAGCATAAAATGTGAAGTAGTACTAAGCAAAACTATTGCATAGGCTTTGGATAAACATCAAATGGTGGATCATACTTTTACTAGCATCTAGCCTTGATGAGTATTTCTTTCCTCTGTGATGTGGTAGCTTATCTTAAATATCAGCTTACAAAAAGCAAAAATAACAGGATTATCAACCTTCCGGCTGACATTTGTCAGCTTCATTAATAAATCTGGTTAGCCACTGAGATAAAGAATCCAAATCTTGATGGCTCTTTGGTTTATCCAGCTGGGCTTTTTTTATATTCTTATCTTCATATTTCAGAGCATATAATTCACAAAGCTCTCCAATTTCTCTCCTGACTTTCTCCAATTCCCTCTCTTTTCTTTCCCCTTCCACTTTTCCTTTCTTCTATCCTCTATTCACTTTTCACTTTTACTCTTTCCAACCTTTTCGCCTTTCATAAAGTGGAGTAGCTACTCAGAGTTGCTGTTATCAATGAGATGGGCAACACTGAAATGAAATAAAGTTAAAATTAATAAAATAATAAAGTTAAAGTTATTATCAGTTTAATAAATAAACTGATTTTTGGGTTCAGTTTCTCTCTCCATTTTAATTTTCACATGATCTTTTCACCCAAATATGAGCTGCTGTCTTATTTTAAACTTTCTAAAGTTATTCTAAATAACTAAATGACCTACCTGTTCATATTTCATTCAAAAACTTCTCCAATAGTCCTCTGGTATTTGCTTGAGTTCGACTGATGGTCCTGATGGAAAGGAAGACGGGTGTTGTCCTGGAATAGGAACATTGTTTATGTTGAGGTCCTCGACTTGCAACCGGTCCTCGACTTATGACCGGCTGCAAGTCTTCGACCTCACCCTTGTAGGCTTGGTAACAGCCAGTCGTGTCTGATTGGCTCAGCCGTGACTGGCTGGAATTGGGTTGCCAGGCCTCCTGATTGGTTTCCCATTTGGCAGTTCTTATTTAAATAGCTGCCAAAAGGGGAAGCCCCTGTCTACCGCACGTTTGTTACTTGTTCAGTTCTATCCTTCGCTTGTCTTGTTGCCTTCAAATAAACGGCTGTTATTTGAACCTGCCTGGCTCGAACTCCTTCTGTCTGAATATCTAACAGTTTAGACCACAGATGTCAAACTCAAGGCCCACAAGGTGCTTAGATTTGGCCCACGGGGTCACCGTGGAAACAGGGTCCTTCTCATGCTCCATTTTTCTTGATAGAGGGTTGCAGGAGGCTGTCCCAACCGAAAATGGAGCCCAGGAGCCCATTTTTGCTAGCAGAGCACTCGGACTACTCGCACCCCCGACATGTGTGATGTCAAGCTGGCCAGGCCCACCCTGGCCACCCTTCCCCCGAGGTCATCACAACCCTGGTACAGCCCTCAATGAAATCAAGTTTGACACCCATGGTGTAGACCAGGGGTCTCAAACTCAATTTATCTGGGGGCCACTGGAGGCAGTCTGGGTGAGGCTGGGCCGCATAAGTATAATAATATACTTGATATGAATAAGATACGTGATATGAAAGTATAATATTATACTTTCATATCACGGTGGGGGCCACAAGATACCGTCCTGCGGGCCGCAATTGGCCCGTGGGCTGCGAGAATGAGACCTCTGGTGCAGACCCTCTTCAAATCTATTTAAACATATTTGTGTTGCCATATATGAGGCAAATCCGATGCTCTACAATTCACTCCATCTCCCATCATTTGCTATGTGTGAAGAGCTAAGAGAAACCCTCAATGTAAGCACACACCAATTTGTCCCTTCTCACAAGTTATGCCCTAGGTGCTATGGCTGCCACACTGAGGAAGATTGGGGTATGAAAGGGGATGCAGATTGATTTTACTGAATCTCTTACCTGTCCTTTGTCAGTTTTCTCTGGCCACAAAACCTTGCTTCTGGGATGTTTTTCATAGATTTGTTTAAGAAGCACAGATATTTTTTGCTAAGAATTTGAAGATATCTCCTTCCCCCAACTCTACTTTTCTAGATCTTTCATCTAAAGAAATTCTGCATCTTGATCCCTAACCCACACTTCTTTCGTCTTCCTTTTCTCCAGAGAGTGAACATGAACACAATAACCTGTAAGAGGCCTGCATATGTATTGCAACCATTATCATTCTTAAAGGCAGACCTTGCATGCAATTTTCCTCAGGCATTTCAAAATGTAAAATAAGGTGGAGAAACGAACACAATGCTATTCATCTATGTGTTTGTACTCAGCCACAATCTCTTGTGATTTTCTTGGTTCTGAATGCTTGAAAAGATGTGTTTGAAGAGGCCAATGAGGCTGGTTTTGTGTATGTTTGCAGAAAAGCTATTCTAGCCTGTGGTGAGATGCGGTTGGATAAATCCCTGACAGATCTGCACCTCCAGCCACAACCATCTTAAGAATCCGTCTTCTTCTGTGAAGTTGTAGTACTACTCACTCACTTGTGTGATGTTGTGAGACACACATCTGGAAAACAAATGAAATGTCTGAGTTCAGCAAATCTCATGTGTGATATAAAAGGAGGAATGATTTGGTACATGTTTGAGGAGACTCAAGAATAGCTTTTAATATTCTTTTTGTCATAAATATATCTACCATGTATTAAATGGACTCTAGTATCCAATAATACAATAAAAGGTCCTACGGACCAGTCAACTAACCACCACAATTGGGGGCAGAATTTCCATTATTAAGCAAAGCAGTTGTTAATTTATTTATTTATTTTTATTTTATTTTATTACATTTATATCCCGCCCTTCTCCGCAAAGGACCCAGGGCGGCGAGTCATGCCCAATTATATCACCTTTTTGACACAGTTGTTAAGTGAATCACTGACATTAAATGAATCACATGGTCATTAAGTACATTCATTGCATTTGCTTGTTGGAAGCCAGCTTGGAAGGTTGCAAACGGTGATCACATGACCCTGGGATATTGAATCATCATAAGTACATGCTGGTTGCCAAGCACCTGAATTACAATCGCGTAACTGCGGGGATGCTACAACGATCATAAGTGCGAGGATTAGTCATAAGTAATTTTTTCAGAGCCATTGTAACTTCAAACAGTTGTTAAACTAATGCTTGTAAGTTGAGGAATGCATGTATTGTGAACTAATGTAACAAACTATACTGAACTGGGAAGTCTGCAGTGTAAATATCGCTACCTGCATGAACTTATGAATTAGCCTAATAGATCTTTCTCCATATTAGTCTTGGCCTCCATTGCCTTGGGGATCTGGTTATTAACTCCCTTTATAGGATTTGTAAGGATTGTGAAACATGACCATGGAAGTGTCTTCAGACAACGCTGGCTCCCTTGGCTAAGAAACGGAGATGAGCACTGCCCTTCAGAGTCATGAGAGAGGAGAAACCTTTACTTTTAAGTGGTATGACGACAATGATGATGATAGAAATAGGAAGAGCACTTAGACCAGTGTTTCTCAACCTTGGCCACTTGAAGATGTGTGGACTTCAACTCCCAGCCAGCATTCGCAATTCCCAGCAATTCTGGGAGTTGACGGCCGCACATCTTCAAGTGGCCAAGGTTGAGAAACACTGACTTAGACTTATATACTGCTTCACAGTGCTTTACAGCCCTCTCTAAGTGGTTTACAGAGTCAGCATATTGCCCCCAACCATCTGGGTGCTCATTTTAACAACCTTGGAAGGATGGAAGGATGAGTCAACCTTGAGCCTGGTGAGATTCAATCTATCAATCTATCAAGAAGTAGCCTGCGTACTGCACTCTACTGCACCACCACAGCTCTTATGATATGTCATCAGATGAAACTGGAATATTAAATATATGGTGACAAGACAACATATATTACCAGTAAATATATGGTGAAAGGAGGAGATATCAGGATGCTCAGGGAAACCTAAAAAAAAAACCCCCTTCATATTCCCCCAACATGTTCTAAATATGCTTGCTTATTATTGACTATTTTTGGTAGTTTAGATCAAAAAATGACAAAGAAATATTCTAGAAGAGGATATAGCTATGATCTAGCTATAATGTATCATGCAACTTCCTTTTCCTTAAACACATTTCACTTATCCTGTAAATATAGCTGAGTTATAAATAATTGTGCAATTTTACGTATTCAAATTTGAATTTTCACATTTTTTTAAAAAAAAATTAAAAGTAACAGGATAACTGAGCAAAGACATGAATACCTGTAATAGCAACATGGACCATGAAGTTTTCACTTTTTCCTGCACTGCAGATATGCTTGTAGCTTTAGGGGGTCGAAAGTAAGATCAGTGCTGGTAGCCTATCAGTCCATCCAAACTGGATTTTTAATTTTTTTTTAACTTTTAATTATGCCTTAACTTAGAAACTGTCCCTTGACACAGATATTAGATGGTATCTGTTGTATATTGGGGGGATGGATTTGTTGGACTGCAGCTTCAGTAGGTCCAGGTGTGGCTTTTGATCCATGGTTTTTGGTATCCATATCTTAAGTGTGATAAATGTTCTAAAAGCACCTGGACCATGAAAATCAGGTTTTGGGAGGGGTTATGTGCATATTGTGGGCAAAAACATACAATATGCACATAAACCCTAATGTACACTTCTTGTCTGTTGTACCTCTAGCAGTCTACAATTGCTAGGGGCATCTATTAAAAAAAAAGTCAAATAAAGCCCTCCTGATTTTTAATGTGTGGGGCAGGCCTTTGATTGTGCACTTGTGGCTGCCAACTTCCTTTTGACCCCTGCCTCTTTTGGGTGCCCAGAATCACTGCAATTGTGAGAGACGGGTAGGAGAAAATGCAACAATATTAGCTGCAATTCTTGTAAGTGCGTGAGAGGTGGGAAGCTGTGATTTTGAATTGACTGATCTGACACTAATTCATGGGGAAACTCTCTCAGTAGGCATAACTATAGCTGAATAGTTTTCTTATGGCCCATGCTGGTTTCACATTAACATTGAGCTTGCACTGGAGGAAAAAGAATAACAGCTAAATCAAGCAGGCCCACCCATTCCAGATTTTGAATAACATAATATGATCTGATGCAACATAAAAAACACCACACACACACGATAATACAGGGAGGGGGTGAATTGTCCATTGAATGTGATAGCAGCAATCTATTTTTCGGTAGCATTAATTGTGCAGACCCAATAGAAAAGCTATGGTTCCTCCTCCTCTCCTCCCTCCAAGGACAGAATGCTGTTGCAAAGACTGTTCCTGCAGCCTTTTCTACATTTCAGTCATCCTGTAGCAGTGTCTTTGAATGTTACCACTTGAACTCATTAGGCAGCTGACTGATAAAATGAGATGGGATTACCCTTTGGCAGCTGCTCTCGGCTTCTGAATGGAATGACCTTCAAGGGGTGAAATTGGCAGCAATCTATTGTTCAGGATGGCCCCACAGTAAGGAAATGGCAGTTCGCATTATGAGTGGAATGCCTGAGTGCTTTGAGTCATCTTCAGATCAGAGGAACGTCAATCTGTTCAAAGACAGGAGGTGGTACTGAATGAACACAATGCGAAGAGGCTTAGCAGCCCTGCAAAGATCAACTAATAGGTATGGCAGTCCATTCAGACACAAAGCAGCCTGACATTCCTCATTCATCTCTTTGATTCTTGATGCTTTACCAGCTCAGCATAGTGCTTATAATGCCGAATCTCTGCTTGCATGCAGATTTCAGGCACTTTCTCCTATGCTTTTAACCATGAACTTTCATAGGCCCTTGACTGTCGTGGTTTCCAATTTGAATTGGTAGGCATGAGAAGGTTTTGATGGCTATGTATTCTGCTCTGGAATCCAAGATAAAGGAAGGGAGATTACAGCTCCATTATAAATTTATTTGAGCATTTTACCGAAGAGCAATCTAGGGGCTGTAGTAGGGTGAACATATTGAAATTCCAGGGAAAAGAATCCTGGGTCAAGACTGAAACATATGCTTTACATGTACAAGGCCAGAGAGCCAGTCTCCCAATATTACTATTTCATGCAATAATGTCCACGTGGGAAAGTTTTTGAGTGTTCTCTACTTATAATTGGGAGTATTTTGCATGTTCTTCTACTTATAATTGGGAGTAAAATTTCACTTGAGTGAAACTTAAATAGAAAATTGTGGAATCACTTTTCAGGTGAAGTTGCCATGGCATATCCTGTATGTCAGTGGTGGATTACTGTCACTACCAGTTCAGTGATCACACCCACACATGTTCTGTTCTTGCATGTCCCTGATTCATGCTGTGTGTGCATGCATAATCCACCACCCATGCAACAGTTACCAGCTGATTGTCGGGGATCGCACAGGCTCTGCCCACTGTGCCCATGTGCGCAATTTGTGTTTTCCCATAAAACAGGTATAGAGGGCGGGCAGCTGGACCAAAAGAGCCACCGTACTGATTCACTCTCAGCTGCTCTGGGCCACTACCAGTTCTATCAAACTGAGCCAAACCAGCAGCAACCCACCTCTGATGTATGTATGTATGTATGTATGTATGCATGTATGCATGTATGCATGTATGCATGTATGTATTAAAGCCACCCAGCTTACATAAAGTATTTGGGGCAGCTATCACAATAAAAGCAATGGAACAATAACATGGAATAGATAAACACATTAAAAACAAAGAAAATAAATAAGGTCACTGTGGATAAACCCATCAGGAACAAATTGCCAGAATAGTTGCAGCTATTAAATTAATGCAAGTGGAGTTTTTCAAAGGGAGTTTGATTTCATCCAAATTTACCAATGAAAACTGATGTACATCTTGAATGCCTGTCTGCCTCCCTGACACTTGTTAAAACTTTAAGGAAAGGAATGCTATTCATGTTATGATATTTGACTTTACCAGTCTTCTGCCCAGTTTAAGAAGCCACCCACCCACCTTCCTGCACGTCTCTCTGATAGAGGCAAAAATGATTCAAGGAAATACTAAGGACCACTTGATATAAATGGCTTTTGCTGGTCGCTCTGAAATGTAAGGACATTTCTGCTTCATCTAAAATCATTTTTATCTTTATTTCCCATTTGTTAAAGCACAAAATGGGAAATTTCTGGCATTGGTGGGAATATATGTATTTCTATATCATCTTTATCATTTTCCCATCTTCGTATCTTTCTCACCTCTCATCTTTCCTACTACCTTCTCCTATTGGTATATTATGACTGATCAACGGCTGTTTGTATCTTATGATTTATGATTGTATCTTATCTATGACTTATCACTTCGCTGTTTGTGTGTACACTAACCTATGCACAGGAGACAAATTCCTTGTCTGTCCAATCAAACTTGGCCAATAAATAATTCTATTTCTGTTGGTTCGCTGGGACAGTTTAGAACAAGAAGGAAATCAATGTGTAAGAGGAGTATAACTGGTATTTTATTTTTCAGTTGCAATCACCTGATCATCCCTTCATGAAGAGACAATATTAGCCGCTATCATGAGGAGAGATGATTCACTTTCGTTTAATGGAAACACAACTGAGAACAGAATTCAGGCTATTTGTCTACACACCATGACGCTATGCTGAGATCTTAGCACTTGGTAAACCTCCAGCATGGATTCTATTTCCATGCTAATTTCCTGCTTGAATCTGTCCCTCCCCAAGTATTATTTAGGCTATTTTCAAATGGGGACTTATAAAGAACAAATGCAAGCTTTGCCTGCTAATGTGTTTAATGGGATACTAGATATTTATTTCCAGTACATTGACCTGTCAGCTTCCATAAAAGTGTTCCCAAGAAATTGCTCTTTCCCTCCCTCATAGCACAGACTTCTTTCTCATTTATTATCTAAATCTCTTGATTGTTCAGAATTGTTTTGTCATACCCTGTTTTCCCAAAGATAAGACCTCCCTGAACAATAAGCCCAATCGAGCTTTTGAGCGCATGCGCTAAAATAAGCTCTCCCCTGAAAATAAGCCCTCCCCAAAAATACAGCAACTGCCATGAGGTGACCACGCTCTCCGCCTCCTGCACCTCAAAAATAATAAAACCTCCCTGAAAATAAGCCCTAGTGCTTATTTCGGAGGGTCAAAAGAAAATAAGACCCTGTCTTATTTTCGGGGGAAACATGGTATCATGGATGAAGGGATGTGCTAACCATACTCCTTCATATCAATAAATCTGACTGTGATAATTTTGACACAGTGGCACCATTGTTGCTCTTTCAAGTTAGGTCTTGTTCAGATTCTACTGAGGTGAAAAGCTTCTAATGGAAGAGCAGGATCTCTACCAAGTTTGCTTCTGGTGGTTTGAATTCTGATTTCCCTCTTCTTCTGAGCAGTAAGCTGGAACAGTACCATGTGTATTTTAAATATGATATTTTCCAGAATAGAGGAATTTTTTTTTGCTTTGTTTTCAGAGAATATATATTTTTTTGACCAAAGAATCCATCGCTGTATATTCAAACAGTTCTGTGCAATTCCCACTTCAGGGTTCAGAACATATATCCTAATATTGTATAGAAATAGTTTTGTGAAAATGATGGTAAAATGTTTGTTTTCCTCATCTTAAAATTTAATACTGATAATTACAAACATAATACCTGTGATCCACATTCTCTGATCAATTATTTGAAGCATTTGCTGTATAACAGGCACTTAATCTGGAAACCTTTGTCCCATTTATAGATCAATAATATGATGCAGTCCCTACTTTCAAACTTAACAGTTCTGTTTCTAGCCCCACCAACAGACCCACAAAATCACGACACAGAAGGAAAAGGGTTGGTCAACAGAAAAACAGTTAGAGGAGCAATTCAAAGTTGCTTTGTGCAGCTCAACTGCGTAATGTCAGGCTAATTTTCAATATGCTGTCAAGAGGTCTGCATGGATCACACACACTTGTGCTTCGCATGCTAACTTGATATGCTAACATTGCTGAGGCTGAGTTTGAAATTACCCATATTGTAACTTTTCTAATATTCCAAGGGTCACTTTTAATAATGACCCTGCTGCCTACATTTTTCTGATAATGGATGATTTTATCCAATGGCTTTGCTCATTAAGTAGAAAGCTAATTGAGTGTTCTCATTTTCATACCCTGTTTTAAAGGCTTAAATTGACTTTCAGGTTGAGATGGATAAAAATATTTGGTTGCATTTTGGATTTTAGTTGTCTGTATCAGCCTATTTTATAAAAATAATTCAACTAATCTCTTAAATGTTCAGCTCATTGTTCCATGTGGAACGTTGAAGGTGGCCAATAATCAATTATTTAACAAGACATTAAAACAATAAGCTGTAGCAATCAAAGAGCAATTTTAAAAAATCAAAGTCAGTTAAAATTATATTAAGATCTGCATTAAAATGCAAATTAAAATGCAGAGTAGCAAAGCAGCAAACAATGAAATAAATCAATTTGACAGAGGAAACGGGGCTGTAGAAACTTCCATTGGAAGCTCATTTGCAGTCTGAGAGGGGGGCCTGAGAAAGAAAAGTCTCTTTTTGTGGTTTCTCCCCTGATACTTCTTTGGTGTAAAAAGGACTATAACACCCTTTTCATTTCCCCCCCTTTCCATTGGTGGGATTCAGCCAATTCGCACCTATTTAGTAAAACTGGTTGTTAACTTTCTAAGCAGTTCGGATTGTTGAGTGAAATCTCATTTTGTTTTTTTTCCACTTTACAGGGCTAATCCTGTAAGGAAGGAAGCAGTCTGGTGTTGTTTCTAGCCTAATCTTTATTGCCCTGTTTACAGAAACAGCCTCTCTGGTTAACCCTTATTACATTGTAACAGCTAAGGCGAAGGGCCCATCGACCTGAGTGACATTGAGTTGGCCATGCCCACCCGGCCATTTGACCACCGAGCCACGCCCATCCAGCTAGTCATTAGGGCAGAGAACCGGTTGTTAAATTATTCGAGTCCCACCACTGTCCCTTTCCTTCTGGAATCAATCAATGCAGGAGGGAAAGTGGGACCCTGTGTTCTATCTGCTTCTTTCTCCCACACTCAAGCCCCATTCCTGAGCTCAGTCCCAACATCTGAGAGGGAATTCTTTGTGTTCCTATTCAAGGCATTTAGATTTCAAGGAAGATTTGTGCTCAGTGGAACACAAAAAGAATTTCATTGGACTTCATTCCAGACTGGGTGCACTGAGGGAAGTGGCGATGATAGTGAATATTGCTGGAGATCTCCCTCCCTCTCCCCCTCTCACATACACATATGCACAGTTCCACCCAGTGGTGGGCTGCTGTCGGTTCAGACCAGTTTGGGCGAACCAGTAATTGCAACCTGTGGGTGGGCCTGTCCTCCCAGCCCGGTGCAATGCTGTCCTATTTAGCCTTGTTGTTTATGCCGCAAGCATGCAAAGCACGTGGGTGAGTGTAGCAGAAGGCCGTGCATGTGCATGGATGGCACATGCGCAAGTAAAGTAAACATGTCCATGCATGCATGTGCTCACAACCAATGAACCAGTTGTTAAGGTAAGTGCAGCTCGCCTCTGTTCCCATTATGACTTCATCCACTGCTTGGCAGAATTAAAATGCAAAAGCAACCCCATGGGGAAATGAAATGAGTTAGGATCTGGTTTGGTAGCTCTGCCACGGTGCAATTAGCAAAGGAATCAGAGCACAGATTTATCATCTGTTTGTTTATGAGTTTACTAAGTATCACAGTATATTTGTATTGTATCTCAGACCAGTTCTTCCATTTGAGAAGCAAAGTGTTCTCCCTACAAAGGCCTACATGAAGGGGTATCACCTTCTTTTGTAACATATGCAGGGGTGAAATTCAGCAGGCTCTGACAGGTTCTGGAGAACCAGTAGCAGAAGTTTTGAGTAGTTTGGAGAACCGGCAAATACCACATCTGGCTGGCCCCAGAGTGAGACGGGAATGGAGATTTTGCAATATCCTTTCCCCAGGAGTGGGGTAGGAATGGGATTTTGCAGTATCGTTCCCCTGCCATGCTCACCAAGCCATGCCCACAGAACCGGTAGTAAAAAATTGAATTTCACCACTGAACATAGGTCTTGTCTGTCTGTACACCAAGTCTGACTATAAGGAAGCAGCTGTTATTTTGTTGCATATTTCATGTGTTGAAAAAACAGAGGGAGCTTCTTCGAAGACTACTGCCAAATTATTTCACAGGTATTAAGTTAAACAATCCAAACAAATCCATATGATTTTGGGATGTTGTTTTTTTAATGGCACTTCTAACATATGAGAGAAATGTTTCTAATCTTAGGCAAACTGCACTCCCCTCTATTACACTGACATTTGGAATGACAAACAACGGTGCATCTAATGAAGCAAAATATGTTTTTCTCTCTTTGAAGTCTGATGACATGCAATGCCTTTGAATATCCCTGTTTAATTATATGCTTCTTGCTGTGAAAAGTTACAAAGTGCAACATCAGTGGCTCAAGCGTTTTTTCTCTCTCTCTTTTTTCTTTTCCCCTGGGGAGAAAAAAAAAATCTAAAAGACGAATGAAGTCTGCATGAATGTGGGAGACTTTCTGAATCACTGAGTCAGAATCAGGCCTGTGTTCAGATAAGCACCCTCATCCCTAAAGATAAATCTTCCCAGGCTTACTGAATTTCCCAGTGTTTTGTAAGCCATCAAGTGGCTGTATAGTGAGCAGGCTCTAAAAAGGAAGATCCCTTATACTTTGAACATTTAATTTAACTCAATTTGATTTAATTCTGGCATCTTTTGAATACTTTCACCATTTGGTCTGGAGTTACGAAAAGAGGAAGGGTGCACACAGAAAGCTAAGGCTCATACTCAGCAAGATTGGCCATCAGAGAAGATTCTGGTTGAGTGAGCAAGATGCCGGAAGGCATCCATTACTAATATGATCTGAATTTGGTGTAGGCAAAATTGAGCTCAATATCAATAAGCAAGCACGTGAAACCATTGATTTGAATTATTTCCTATGCCTGTCTTGATGGAAGTATAGTTGTTGTACCATTGAAAGTAATGATGCGAATTGGTCACCCCTTGAGGCTATGACTTCCTTATGTTAGTATTAAACACTGCTTAAGCACTGTCATGATTCAATATTAGAAGTGTTTTGGGGGGCAATTGCTGATTACCTCAACTGAAATGGCTGTTAGGGGATCAAAGCAGCATTATATTTTAACTGGATCAAAGCATTTTTGGTGGCTTTTCTTTGATCCAGTAATTATCCTTTTTTTTTGAGCTAACTCTGGCCCATCAGAAGTCCTTCAGGCATGCACACTGCACATGCTGAAGCCATTTATCTTGAAGCCAAACAACTAGTTGAGGCTTATCAGCCCTGCACTGATGCTGTGTGAAGTGTGCTACTTCTAATGTAGTCCATAAAGTTTCCCCAAATATTTGAAGCAAGGCTCTGATGCAAATCACACCCACTTTGTACAGGCATAATTATGAGTGAAAATTATCTCAATGTATTGATCCTTATAGAACAGCAAATTCTGATCAGGTGATGCTAATCTAGATAGCTGCAAATAATTATTTCCTCACAGGTTTGGGAAGCAATGATTACATGTGAGAATAAGCAGGGATGTGATCAATACAAGTTGGTATGAACTCAAAATGGAAAAAGAACATCTCATTTTCTTTCTCTAACCAGGGGTGTCAAACTTGTCATGTGACGTATTGTGACTTTCCCCCCTTCGTTAAACCAGGCATGGGCGTGGCGAATGCATGACACATCTGGCACACGGGCCAAGAGTTTGGCACCCCTACTCTAACCCTTATACAAGCAAATCTATCCATATAGACATATGCCTACAAGTATGTCCTATTTATCACCACTCCTCTCTCACACACCCACACTATCTCCCTACAACCCTCCTTTGTTGAGGCCATTGGTTCCTCCCAATGCAAATGATAGCTTTAGGAAGATTTAATCCTATGCCCACCACTGCAATTCTGCAATTGAAGCCTCCAAATGTAAGTAAAACATTCCAACTGGGACAAGCCAGATACAGCTATATGGGTGAGATGTTTGGGAGAGAAAGACATACATCTTTTTTCTGTTCTTACTGGGACATCCACATCTTTCTGTTTGCTCAGGAAGGAGACATACCTGAAAAAAAGAGGAAAAGGCAAAGGTAAGGTCAGTAGCCAGTGGCAACATTTGCTGAACTCTAGAATGGCTTTGAGTAATACAAATATGGTACCTTCTTTAATAAATGTCTGTGATGACGTTATTACAAGTAGGTCCTATAATTAGGTCCTTGACTTGCAGCCATTCATTTAGGAACCATTTGAAGTTACACTAGCACTGAAAAAAAGTGACTTAAGACTGTTTTTCACACTTACAACCTGCAGCATCTCCATGGTGTTCAAGTGGCGCTCCAGTTATTTTGGGATTGCATCCAAGTCATTTATTACTGTTAGTACTATCTTTGCTTTCTTTTGCTGTAATCTTTCTATTTGTAGGTCTTTATGTTTTGTGATGTTCTCCAGTTCTTTCGCTTCTCTTACACTGTCTCCAGGTACTGCCACATTCACAATCCATACCTTTCTGTCTTTCTTATCAACAGTTGTTAAGTCTTAGGGCATTATGGTAGCAGATGCTTGTCTGTTTGAATTCTAAAGTCTTAGAGCAATTTCACTTCTTCATTTTCTATTCCTTTGCTGACAGTTCTTGCAGATCTTCCAATGCACCATTATTGCTACTTTGTCATGCCATTGTATGTACCCAGTTTGTGTGATCTTCCTACAGTAGCTAATTCGGTGGTCCATTGGTTTTTCAGTTTCTTTGCAGAGATGGTATTAACGGTCTGTTGCTATCCATATAAAGTTATGGCAAGGTATTTTTATAGCTTGGTCTTGTGCAACCAGAATTAGGCCTTCTGTCTCTTTCTGCAACTTTCCTGCTCTTAGCAATTCCCAGGTCTTGTGATTATCTGCTTTGTCTGCTATATTTTTTTTAATGCACTGGTCATGTACTATTCTGTCTTGCCATGTCTTTTTTTCTGTTCTTCATTTGGCTTTTCTTGTAAGCCAGTTGGGTTTCTCCAGGGTGCAGTTAAACCTTCATGAGATGCTATCTTCAGATCCTCCTCCTCCTCCTCCTCCTCCTCCTCCTCCTCCTCCTCCTCCTCCTCCTCCTCCTCCTCCTCCTCCTCATCATCATCATCATCATCATCAAAATTTATATGCTGCCCAACACTGGTATGTGGGCTGTTGCTTCCTTAGTCCACATTTTAGTTCAATAGTTCTCTCCCTTTGCCCTACAGTTTAATCACATCCTGTCTCTCTCTGCCTTCCACTCATCCTACTCTTTTCCCTCTATAGCTGATACACTCTTATCCTAGTGCTATCATCAAATGTAATTTATGAAAAGCAATGATAATCACACCAATTTAGGTTACCCAGGTTACATATAACTGTAAACACTGTGAATGATAATAGCTTTCCTTGCCCTTGGATGCTTCATAAATGCTGGACTGTACACCGTTGCATATCTTTCTCTTGAAATTTCTCAAATGATAACTTTCACTGGTAGGCAGCTCATTTCTCTCGACAGCTAATCATAACAATGTATGTGTTCATTAAATCTGAACAGTATTTTTTTTATGAAAATGGACTTTTTTTTCATTAGGGCACTAGCATTTATTCAGGTTCACAGAAACAGCTTTTAGCACTAGACTAAATTACATGTTTATAAATCATATATGGTTCCATTTTCTTGCATATCAAGCTAATATTGCCAATTGTCTAAAAAGGCACCGTATATGCTCATGCTATCTTTTTGTAGCTGCCCTGATCAGATCTGCAAGATGTACAAGATTCAACTGTGAGAGTAGTAGTGTTAGAATTGGAAATATGGCCATATGTATATATTTATTGTATTGTATTGTATTGTATTGTATTGTATTGTATTGTATTGTATTGTATTGTATTGTATTGTATTGTATTATATTACATTACATTACATTACATTACATTACATTACATTACATTATATTATTATATTATCTCATCCAAACACAAGGTCAAAGATTATTTGTGTGATGAAAACAGAAGGAGGGAATAGCAGTAGCAAAATCACTTTGACTTATATACTGTTTCACAGTGCTTTACAGCCCTCTCTAAGTGGTTTACAGAGTTAGTATATTGCCCCCAACAATCAGGGACCTCATTTTACCAACCTCAGAAGGCTTAGTCAACCTTTAGTTGGTGAGAATCGAACTGTTGGCAGTCAGCAGAATTACTGTAGCTGTAAATCTCATCATAAGCTCTTGAATGAAAGGTGCTACATGAATAAAATAAATGTATAGAATGAAAATTAAAGGAATTAAAGTCCTTTAAACCTGGACAACTTTGTCTTGGAGTTATATGACAGCTGACTGATTCATGCCATGAGGAGTGATAAGGACTGTGATAAGGAGATTCCAATACATCTTGCACTTACAGGAGTCTCTAGTGCAATGAGATATCCTTCTACTGCATCTCACAATCACCCCATTTGATGGCTGGTGTGTATGGGATATATAATGTAACAGGATTGTCCTTTCCATCATAACGGGCAACCTACTTCAACACAATGTTACATTGTTTCTTTCTGGACTTTAATTGCATTGAGTAAAGTTTATCTCCAGAGAGTATGTGGATCCACTGAAGTCTTCCTGGCTTGATCTGGAAAGAGAAACAGCTGGTGGAAAGAAAAAAAATGCAACTACAAACTTATTAGCTGGTCTTTCTGATTTCCACTACCATGAATCATTATTTCCTTCTGGCCTGCTTTTCTGTATATATTTAATATGTGTGTGTGCCATCTTTATAGTATCCATTTTGTGTTGAAGATAAGAGAAGAAAAATGCTACCCTCTCATTTCTGATTTGTTGGTTTTTGGTAGACTCTGTCTCTGATTAAATGAGAATTACATTAGAGTTTCCCAAAGAAACTCATTGGGATGCCATTTACAATGGGTTTTGTTCTGAGGATAGTAACCTGCATGTGCAGGTTATAAAACTAGCAAAACTTTCCCCTTTTAAGAAAAGTGGGGGGGGGGGGTGTCAATGGTCTGAATAAGTTTGTAGTCTAAACTGTCAGTCAATTCCAAGTTTAAAATTCTATCCAGGGCAAACACCAAACCTGCCAAATTGCATTCTTCTTCTATCCTGATCTATATCTATTGTGACACTATTTACCTTCTCTAGTTCTTTCTCTTAAATTGTTTATTGGGTTTATATTTTTGGAATGAGAAATTGTGCATAGGAACCTTATTGCTAATGGATTACAATACAATACAATACAATAGCAGAGTTGGAAGGGACCTTGTAGGTCTTCTAGTCCAACCCCCTGCATGGGCAGGAACCTTATACCATTTCAGACAAATGGCTGTCTAACATCTTTTTAAAGACTTCCAGGGTTGGGGCATTCACAACTGCTGGAGGCAAGCTGTTCCAGAGGTTAATTGTTCTTACTGTTAGGAAATTTCTCCTTAGTTCTAAGTTGCTTCTCTCCTTGGTTAGTTTCCACCCATTGCTCCTTGTCCTGCCCCCAGGTGCCTTGGAGAAAAGTTTGACTCCCTCTTCTTTGTGGCACCCTCTGAGATATCGGAACACTGCTATCATGTCTCCCCTGGTCCTTCTCTTCATCAAACTAGACATACCCAGCTCCTGCAGCCGTTCTTCATATGTCTTAGTCTCCAGTCCTCTAATCATCTTGGTTGCTCTTCTTTGCACTCTTTCCAGAGTCTCCACGTCTTTTCTACATCGTGGCGACCAAAACTGTATGCAGTATTCCAAGTGTGGCCTTACCAAGGCACTATACAGTGGCATTAACACTTCACGCGATCTAGATTCTATCCCTCTGTTGATGCAGCCTAGAACTGTGTTGGCTTTTTGGGCAGCTGCTGCACACTGCTGGCTCATATTTAAATGGTTGTCCACTAGGATTCCGAGATCCCTCTCACAGTTGCTACTATTGAGCAAGGTACCACCTATACTGTACTTGTGCATTTGGTTTTTCTTGCATATATGTAGGACCTTACTTTTTTCACAATTGAAATTATCTCTAACCAATGCAATATCCAAGAACATACAAGACACCCCTTTATTTTCTTCATTCCATAGACATTCTTAGTTGGAAATCTGAAGATTCCGAGGTTTTTGCATTCATTTGAAATTTAATTTTGTATTCTGATACATAAATACATATTTCTCTCTCTTAAATCATATAATTTCTATATTTCAGGGAACTAAAAATGAAGCAAATGCAGCAGAGTGATCAGAATACAGAAGACCTTGATATATACATGCTTGTGTCATTGTGTCATTTATTTATCAGCTCAAAAACTATGTATGTATGTATGTATGTATGTATGTATGTATACATACACACACACACACACACACACACACACACACACACACATGCTGGTCTTGTTGTATTCAGGTGTTTTCCCATGTAAGAATGAGATTGTCTTTGCAATGTTTGCAAGATCTCACTTGTCATCTTCAGGCTGGCGTTTTTGACTTCGGATCTGCCATCTTTCTATAAATCTTGGTGGGGGTGGTGGAGTGCTGGTTTTGTTGCTGTGAGTGGGTCGATTGGCTGTGTAGTTGTATCATGATTGGTAGATTGGTGCTGATTGGTGCTGGCTAGGAAAAGACCCACATACACACACACACACCCTGTTTTCCCCAAAATAAGACCTCCCCAGATAATAACCCCAATCAGGCTTTTGAGCTCATGTGCTAAAATAAGCCCTCCCGGAAAATATTCCAACACAGCAGCAGCCATTAGTTGACCATGCTCACCACCTCCTGCACCTCAAATATAATAAGACCTCCCTGAAAATAAAAAAGTGAAAAAGTGCTTATTTCGGGGGTCAAAAGAAAATAAGACCCTGTCTTATTTTCAGGGAAACACGGTACACGCACACACACACACACACACACTGCTGCAACATGAATTAAAAATTAAAAAAGGATTAAAAAATTTAAAAAGGAACACAATAGAAATGCCTAGCCATTATATCAATAACATTCTGACTTTTTGATCCATGACACTGAATCTCCAACCCACCAAATGGTATCTCCACAAAAATGCCCATTGGTTTTTGACAGATTTATACATAAATCAAAAGGGGAAAAAAGCACAGTTACTTTTAATTTTAGGGAAGAAAAAGAAAAATCAGGAAAAAGAATACCAAAATCAAGCAGTAAGTATATTTTACTTAAAAATAGACAGTACATTTCTCCCTTATCTAAGAACAAAATGCCAAAATGCATGTAGAGCTGATTACACTGATCTTATGAAATATTAAGCATAATTAAACTGTTCTGAGAATCCTCATGGTTGATCCCTACTCACCTCTGCTTTATCTGTGTTGAAAACTGACTATAGATCAATGCAGGGCCAAAAAGAGATGGAAGTTCAGTTCATGGTCTTGATTTGGAAGTAATTAAATGAGATTTTGCAGTTCTAAGAGTTAGTTGTAGATACAGGTAGTTCTTGACTGACAACCAAGACTTAGAATAACTTTATTGTCAGTTTGAATGTACACTAATCGGCATACATTTAAATGAAATTTCATTGCATATAGCTCTCAAAGGGCCACCATCTCCAATATACACTATATAAATATGACAAAATAAATACATACAAAATTATGCATATAACCACATGTACTGTATTATATGACACAGAGAAATAACATGGTTCGAATGTATACATGTACCTGGCAAGAAAAACGAACCTTGCGAGTTTACCAGACAGATGAGCATAGGGGACAAAGGTGTTACAGAGCTGAATCTGGTAGTCCTGCTAGAAATAATTTGAAACTTCCAGCCAAAGGGGAGCAACAGAAACAGACCATAACTAATGATTGTGTGGGAGCTCTAAGCACATAGGGCTTATTACCAGGATCCTGAATAATGGGAAGTGAGCTTCCTATAATCTTGAATGTCCTTACCACTCTCTGTATGGACTTTCTATCTAAGGCTCTGCCGCCACTAAACCAAACAGTGATGCAGTTTGTTAAAATGCTCTCAACTGTGCCTCTAAAAAGTAGCCAAGACAGAAGGAGAAAGATGTGCTCTCCAAAATTGTGTCTATAACTTCTGTTGCTAAGCAAGGTGGTTGTGAAGTGAGTTGCCCGATTTTATGACCTTTTTGCCACCATTAAGCAAATCACTGCAGCTGTTAAGTAAATCATATGGCTGTTTGAGCAAATCTGCCTTTTCTAATTGATTTTGCTTGTCAGAAGCCAGCTAGGAAGATTGCAAATCACATTCATGTGTCTCCAGGGTACTGCAACTATTATAAATATATGGTGGTTGCAAAGAACCCAAATTTTAATCATGTGATTGTAGGAATGCTGCAATGGTATTAAGTGGGAGAATGAGTTTTAAGTCACTTTTCAGTGGCTGTTGTAAGTTCGAATGGTTGCTAAACCAATGCTTGTAAGCCAAGGATTGCCTATAGTGTGTAACATTTTCTAAATTTGTGCTAAAAGCAGAAGAAGTACAACACAGTATAATAGTTATTATTAAATATTATAAGATAGTGTAAGTTGTCAAACAAACAGCAGTTTTTATAAGGCAGTCTTGTCAATCTGATGGTTTCAGGAATTGGGTATATGTAGTTTAATGAAAAGGACTAGGTATGATGTGATAATAGTGTTCTAATTTCTAAGGGACTGCCACAAAGAAGATGGTCAACCTATTTTCCAAAGCATCTGAAGGCAGGGCAAGAAGCAATGGATGGAGATTAACCAAGGAGAGAACCAACCTAGAACTGAAGAGAAAATTACTGACAAAACAATTAATCAGAAGTTGCGGGTGCTTTAGCACTGGAGGTTTTTAAGAAGAGATTGGATAGCCATTTATCTGAATGATATATGGTTTCCTGCCTGACCAGGACCTTGGTTTAGAAGACCTCCAAGGTCCTTTCAAACTCTGTTTTTCTGTTATTGTAATGAATTTCACCTTTGATGAACAACCTGGGGATTTAAGAGAGTTGAAGCCCAATACATCTGGAGAACACCAATTTGATAAAGGTTGGTGTGAGACTGGGAGCAATGTAAGTAGAGACAAATGCATGACTTTTTCCTTTGTCTTTGAAATTCTACTACTTGTGGATTTCTCCATTTTTCGCACCTAAACATACACACATCATTGATTTCTGCCCTATGAATACATAAGAAATACATATTCAGACTATTGATCCATTGGACAAATAGCCTAGATCAGGGGTCTGCAAAGTCGGCTCTTTTAAGACTGGTGGACTTCAACTCCTAGAATTCCCCAGCCAGCATGGCTGGCTGGGGAATTCTGGGAGTTGAAGTCCACCAGTCTTAAAAGAGCTGACTTTGCAGACCCCTGGCCTAGATCATCCTAGACCAGTGATGGCGAACCTTTTAGAGACCGAGTGGTCAAACTGTAACCCAAAACATATTTATTGCAAAGTGCCAACATGGACTCGCCCTCATGTTGCATGTGAGCTGTCTGCCTTACCCCAGACAGGGGAGGGAGGAAGCGCTCTCATTGGGCTGCTGGGCAGATGGGCCACCATGCTTCCATTCACAGAAAATGCCTTCTCCTACCCACCCTCCCCTGCTGTCCCCTCCCAAGCACATTGCCCTGCTTCCAAGTTCTCCATTGGGAAATTACTTTCCACCTCCCCATTGACCTGCAGAGCTTCTAGTGGCTGATGGCGTGCTACCCAGCAAAGCAGCCGATGAGGATGACCCTGATGCTGTGTCCCCCGTGCCTGCCAGGTTGCTCAAGGCTGTGCTGCCCAGCACCAGGCCCAAAGAATTGGAACTGGACGACGAACAGGCAGCTGAGCTGGAGATGGCGGATGGCATGAACTGCCTGTTGCTTTTGGAGCTGGATCTCTCTTGTGCTGGAGAAGACTTCTCTTGGAGCCGCTACTGCGCTGCTGCTGTCAGCACTTGGCGCAAATACGGTGTGCATGCCCATGGAGAGGGCTCTGAGTGCCCCCTCTGGCATGCATGCCCTAGGTTTGCCACCACTGTCCTAGGCCAACTCAAGTCCAAAAATGCCAGGGAATTTCTAGAAGCCTGGCATTCTAACAAATTATCCATCAATAGACATATAGACATCTATAGACGAGAGACAATCAACCAGACAAAAGGGGAACAAAAAGACCCAAGTATATCTCTACCAGCAATCAGCAGCCAGATCAGCATAGATTAACTCCAAGATTAATATCAGACCAACAATCTGATAAACAATACCCCAATCAAGAAGTCAACAACAAATAGCCCAACCAAAGAATATCTAAGACCACCCCCACCTACCCTAATTGAACAAGCATCTAGAATATAGTGACAGCAAATCACACTTCTTACTAGCAATGATGGTGTTACATAGCTTGGGTAATGAAACATCAGTAAGAAAACTAGCTCAGAGAACATCAAGAATCATTGCACAACAACTTTGTAGAAAAGCATATTGAAATTACCATGATTTATAAATTTTGTATAACAGAGACAAATAATTTTTTTCTTTATTATTAGGAGGTGGCTAGGATAAATAGTCCAGTATCTTGGGATGCAGATAACTAACAATCTGAACTGATCTCTCTACATGTCATCCTTAGGGAAGCATGCAAACCAGTGTCTGCATTTCCTGCGTCGGATGAAGAGAGCCCATCTTTCTCTTTCTATCCTGGCCACTTTTTACAGAGACACCATTGAGAGCATTTTAACAAACTGCATCACTGTTTGGTTTGGTGGTAGCATTGCCTCAGATAGAAAGTCCATACAGAGTGTGGTAAAGGCAGCCGATAAGATTATAGGAAGTTTGTTTCCCATTATTCAGGTTATTGCTCATAAGCGCTTATGTGCTTAGAGTTCAAAGCATTATTACAGACCCCACACACCCACTTTACAGTCTGTTTATATTGCTCGCTTCTGGGATGAGGTTTTGAAGTATTTTTAGTAGGGCTGCCTGATTCTGTAACAGCTTTGTTTCTTATTCCATCCTTCTGGCAAACTTGTAAGATTTCGTTTTTGTCACCATGTACATTCATATATCTGAACTAAACTGTGATGTTTCTCTCTGTCATACATGGGTATAGGGCTACATGCATATTTATTTCTTTTTTGTTTTCATGTTTATGTAGTGTATATTGGAGGTGGTGACCTTTTGAGACATGTAGGCAATGAAATTTTAATGTATATTTAAAGAATTTTAAAGTGACAATAAAGTTATTTTAAGTCAATAAAGTTATTCTAAAGTTAATCTCTGTGTAGAGATTCAACACAGTTCTCGCCCTTAAAAATGTTAAAATAACATTGAGCTGCTAGTTCTTGCAACTTAGGAAAATAGGTAACTTGATATTTCTAAAAGAAAGAGGATAACACTGTGTATGATAAGATTTTGACTTAAACACAAGTCATCTTTGGTTTTTTTTAGTGATTTCCACATTTGTTTACTATACGGCATAATTTTTTATTCAAGCCAACAAATCTTTTATCTTTTATGATAACCCCATAGTGTTACTTTAATACAAAATGAATACAAAGCACGTATTGTTCCCTAAGTCTTAAAATCCATCTTCAACTCCTGGCATTTCCATGCTGGATTAAAGATTTGCTTATGTTTCTCCGAACAAAGCTATCTGTAAACTCAGAAGATTTTGTTTTTTCAGTCTTTTTAAAATCTGAAGAACCTTCTTTGGCATTAGCCTCTGCGGCTGATAAGTTTTATCAACCAAATATCAGCAAAGTGATAAACGGAAGATGCAGCATGGCTATAGCATAAAGCACCACAGTGACTTGCTTAGTGGTGCAGTGAAGAGCTTCAATAGCTTATGATTGGATATGCAAGCTTAATGGGGTGAGTATGACCAAAGAAGGAGAATAAATGCTATCTCTTCCAACAAAGCACATGGAGCGAAACCAATTGTGTGAAATGGAAAGGCAGTTTTGAACCAGAGGAATTTGAATTTGAGAAGACAACCACAAATAAAAAATAAATCCTTCCTTCCTTCCTTCCTTCCTTCCTTCCTTCCTTCCTTCCTTCCTTCCTTCCTTTGCTCCAAAATTAGCACTTTCTGCTAGATAGTTAGGGGGGAAAGAACTGGGATTAGGAGTTGGTGTAATTTCTCACTGAAAGGTATTCACAGAGAAGGAAGAGAGGCTATTGGACTAGCACAGGGGTCTGCAAAGTTGGCTCTTTGAAGACTGGTGGACTTCAACTCCCAGAATTCCCCAGCCAGCCATGCTGGCTGGGGAATTCTGGGAGTTGAAGTCCACCAGTCTTCAAAGAGCCAACTTTGGAGACCCCTGGACTAGCATCATGGATAAAATCTCCAAAAACCAAATACTCTTGAAATCTTGTTGGTTCAAGGACAGATCTTGAGAAGATTGCAGAAGACTTGTTGAGTGAAATCTGAAAGACTCTGTGAAGACTGGAAGAGAAGAATGTTTATCCTTGACAGATGATCCCTCTGGGTTTGAAAACAATGGAAGTTAAAATGTTTTGCCAACCAGAGCAGGGGTGGTATTTACTGACCTTCCCTAGTGATTCACAAATCATGAGTGCACTCCACCACCTCTGTGCAGGCGCTCAGCCTTCTGTGCATGCACTTTTGGCAGGAAAAAAGGGCCTAAATGGGATGCCATAGAGCCAGGGCAGGTAGGCGGGGCCATCTACAATTTCCGCTAGTGGTTCAGGCGAACCTTTCCAAAGCGGTAGAATACCACCTCTGAACCAAAACCAAGAGAGGACAGCCAATCTGAGATAAGAAAACCAATGTTTCTTTATTAATGAGATTTATAGGCCTCCTCTCCCTACTTCCTAATCTATGATGACACTGGGCGTTGTATAAAATACAACTAAAACACACTTAAAAACACAGAACACATCATCAAAAAGAGAATTTGTGGAAAACCAACATCAGTTAAATGATCAACGTGTCCTACCTGACACTTAAACCTGACAGTTTTGTCAACAAGAAATCAATTAACCATTCTCACCCATTCCATTTTTAAAAAGACGTAAATAGATCAAAATAAGAAATAGCCACGTGCACGTACAAGCTAAGGAAACATTACAGCTTGAAAACAAGTGCAGTTAAAGGAAATGTAGGCTGCAGTCCTGAGTACAGAACAAAAGGTTCTCCTGCAAAGCCTTTTAATCTCAACAGGGAAATGGAGGGAGAATTGAGATGTCCTTGCCTCATCGAGTAGTAAATAATCCTTGCTAACTCTTGAAAAGAAATGTGATGAAATTGAAAGTAGCATGCTTACTTTGATGTATTTTCTTAATAAGTAATAAAAAAAAACCATCGAAAAGAGCTGCTTTTCCACTGTATCTTTCATCAAATCATATAAATTCACAGGAAGCCTTTGTGATGCAAGGTATTTCAAAGTGAGTTTTATATGGTTATGTTTTATTGCTGCCATTATTTTTATGGCATGCCTATTGAATGGTACCTACTGAGATCCATTTGCATCTACCTTGCAAAATATTCTTATGAAATCATTGCGGCTTCTAAGTGAACATAGAATTGCATCAGGGTTCCATTTTGTTATTAAGAATGACCATTTAGATTGCAATACTAAATACACATATTTGGAAGCTTCATTGCACTCAGTATAATGCTACATAAGATTATATAGGAAGTTTTCATATTAGAGAGACCACAAGGTGCATTGAAATAGAGGATTATTTTAAGTACAGTCCAGTAAGAATGAAAGAAAGGAAAGTGGTTAACTCTTAATTCATGATCCCGCAAAAATACAATAATAATTATGAAATTCAAAACAACAGACTAAAAAACTTAATGTTAAAACTGAGTGTCTGAATATCATACACAGTATAAGAAAGAGGCACATTCTTGATCGTGTAACAACATTCCCATCTGGCTAGTTTAGCAGCACACTGGCTTTTTAAGAGCATGCCAAAATCCATAGGTGGTCACCTTTCCCCACCTACACCCTTAGCTTAGGATAGGGAAAGTCAGCCCCAAAGGTATAGGGGAGAATCCAAAAAGAGGAGCTGTGAAAGCAAGCAAATAAAGAAATGGGAAGAGAGTCCAATATCAATGCACTAACTGCAAGCAAACAAGAAGGCTGATAGTCAATTGTTAAGATCCACAAGCCATATTAGATAGTCTGTCTTGACTCAATTCCTGGAACCTGGCCTGGGTGCCCAACAGGAATATTGCTGAAGAGCAGGACTTCAAGCTCTCCCTGGAGCATATTAGCAACTTCATTTTGCAACTAGTTATAAACTCACTAAGATAGCACATGTTTCCCCAATGAATTGAAGCACTGTGGAGGAAGGCAAGGGCTGTACGTTCCTTTACGACCTTTCACAAATATAAGGACTGTGCCACAAAGATTTATGTGGCTATGACAATTCAAATGAGCAAGGGTGGTATTCAGCCAGTTTGGACTGGTTTGGGCGAACTGGTAGCTCCAACAATCCGCTGGGGAATGAACCAGATCACTCTGATGATCAGATTGGCCCGCCCACCCCTGCACTTTATTTACCTATGTCCTCTCAGCTGATTCGCACAGCAGAGCAGATTGCCACATCTCAGCTGTGTTACTCACCAGAAGTAACATAGAAGGTAAGTTTTGTTAAAACTGTACACACACACGGAGCACATGATCACCAAAGCAGTTGTTAAACCGGCAGGATCTCACCACTGACTATGAGAGTAGGGTTGATCCTTTTCAGCCTGGAAAACAGCCAATTGTTGAATAACATGTGTTTTAAAGTAGAATATTGTGTAACGTTATCACCTAAGCTGCAGTGCATCCAATCATTGATAAAATAATACTTTGCACCTATCCCCTTTGCCCTGTTGTGAAGACACCTTTCTATTTCAAGATAGCATCTCTATCTTGTCATTAGCCAACATAAATAGTGGCTTAAGGTGCTCTGTTCTGAAAGTGATGCTTTCCCTTTCATATTGGTTCAAAACCTTATATCTAGACAATTGATGGCACATGGAGAGGTTGAGGTGATAGGTTGGCGGAAATAGTATGCTTGGTTCCAGCTTGCTGACTATGGGGCCATTCCATTTCATTTAGTCCCTCAGCTCAGGATGTCTTTGGCCACAAAGACAAGCAGAATTTCTAGTGGCATCTTTTAAAAAATGTATTTGTCTGTTACTGATAGAAGTGACAGAGTTCTGAAATAGACTAGTGTGTCCCTGTACAAAAACATACAGTTTTTGTACTTCTACAGGTTGTGTGGTGGGAATTCCCTTTTCAGTGGTGACTGTTCCCAAATAAGTTCTGGTTCCTCCCTTTACAAGGTAATATTCTGGGGATTGTTTTGTAGTTCGCATTTTAATACACATAGTTAAAGCCCCTTCTTAAACTCCCATTTATTTTCAAGACGTTTCCAGTGGCTGCATCTGCATAAATCTGCATAAAATCACTGCGTAAATCTGGACCACTAACCACTAGATGGCATCCAAGATGTACAAATGGAAATCTTTGCTGTCACCAAGGGCCACAAGTGGTAGTTATAAGGAATTTTGAAAAGACCAACACACTGATTCTACAATGGAAATGGAGAAAAAGATATCTAATATCATTTTCAGAACTTGGAGTTTGCTGTTAAGCATGGCTTTTCATGCAATGGTTGAGGGTGAGCAAAGCTGATATTTCAGCCAAAGGAACCACTAAACATAGACCTTAAAGTATTCTGCTTGTTGAAGCTACTTGGACAAAGTACAGACAATAAAGAAGTGCTGTAGAATCAGCAGGATCTAGGGCAGCATCCAGGGACCATGATTTTAAGGAATCACAGCAATGCAGCCATCTATCTATCTATCTATCTATCTATCTATCTATCTATCTATCTATCTATCTATCTATCTATCTATCTTATCTATCTATCCCTACCTACCTACCTACCTACCTACCTACCTACCTATCTACCTACCTACCTATGTATTCCATAATCATCCATCACAGACTGAATTGGTTTATACTATGTTTGTGTTAAGTATTCACCCCACCCAGCACTTAGATCAAAAATAAAGTTACCTTTTATTATACATTTTCTTTTCCTCCTCTCTTCAGCACTCAATTCAAGAGGGTTGCTAAATTCTCTGATCACCAAATTCAAAGGTGACGTGTAGTTTATTGAGCATTTGCCTCCACCCATCTTGTCATTCCATGGTTAGAATCCAGTTTTTGAAAGAACTATATAGACTCTGATTTCTGGCCAAGTATGGGCTACATTGCATGCTAGACTTTTTCCAGATCAGTCAAGTATCACTGGCTTCAATTCTTGACCAAGAGTTGGCTAGGATAAGTAACTCATGGACTTTTTGTGGAGTCATTCATCTCTGCAGATCTGCTGTATGATTAAACAGATGTGGATTTAGTTTAGTTCTTAAGAAGTGACAATGACAAGAACAGAGTTCAAACCACATGGTATCATATGGACAGCTCTTCAGATTTTACTACAATCTGTCTGTGCCAATGAGTATAGATTAACTACTGTGGTCTACATTGTACTTTTTTGACCACTCAGCAAACATTAGTTCAGGACTCAAAGTCCTTTCATTTATATTTGCTCTTAATGTAGTTGTCTGTTTGCCAATGCATATGTCCTTCCAAGTGCATAGATATGGAGCATCAATTTCATCAATAGTATTGCCTGACACATAGTTTTGCCTATTTTAAGGTCAGAGGTGTTTTAAATGATTAAGTGTTCCAAGCTTCATAAAGAGGGAACATTTCACAGGCCACTTACAATTGCATAATTAAAAATAACCCCACCACCTTCATCTTTGTACTTGTATTAAAATATAGGCAGAACAAACTAATAAAATGATTTAAGCTTTTGTTCAGTTTTATATTCCAGGAAGCCATAAACTGGCTAATCTTTCAGATTCTCATTATTCTGAGAAGAGAATGGATCCTGGAATTATTCAAAGAGGAGGAGGAGGGCGAAGAAAAATGTTCAAGCATCAGTTCTTAGGTTATAGATTATTATTAGAATTGTTATGTCTTGAAGTGGATTTGCCCTAGAATCAGCTGTTCACCAAGACATGTGTAAGAATATTCAGGGAACTGGGATGAGTAACTTAAATTTTATGAACACTAGAATGTTCAAATAATATAGTAGTGGAATTTGGGGACCTGTATCACCTTAAGCATAGTATTGCTCCTCACCAGTATAACTGAGCCTTCTTGCAAGACATTATATCTTGCAACCTGAGATACATTGTTAGATCATTGTTAGGGAAAATTTACATTTGTGTTTTAGAACTTTTAAAAAAACATGTGGAAGTAATCATTCCTTTCAAGCATCTGTTGGATGTATGGCACTACCTTTCTGGGACAGAATACTCTACAAAAAGCCCTTTCATTATAATGTTTGAAATATTACTGTTTCAAACACACTTTCTGGCAGGAGAGAGAGAGAGAGAGAGAGAGAGAGAGAGAGAGAGAGAGAGAGAGAGAGAGAGAGAGAGAGAGAGAGAGAGAGAGAGAGAGAGAGAGAGAGAGAGAGAGAGAGAGGGCAGACCTGGAATTCTGCTAATTAAGGAAAAAAATTCTTGAACTATGCATAGGGCATCCAAACATCAAGGAATCTTGGTTTAAGAGAGTCCTTCCCTCCCATTCCTTTAGAATAAAGAAATAATAACGAATAATAGAATGCTGGATGAGAATCTTCTCCTGAAATTAAGGCAGGTATAATTAAATTAAGACAATAAACCTTCCATAATGTGTGTTTGAACTGCCTAAAGTGAATAATTACTCTTTACTATCTAAGGGGCATTTATCCAAATTGACAATGCTATTCTTTCACCTTAAAGATGGATGTAATTTTATTCTTTTACTAGCTTGTCTTTGAAACTGAAACTGAATTAAATTAGGGTGACGATTCAATTCTGAATTCAGGGGAACTATGAACAAATGATAATAATGGCATATGATATGATACTGTTGTATGCATAATTATTTGAGAACAGTAAGAATAAAGAATACTTAGCTTAACTTCAATTATCTATCAGATGAGGGTTATCTATTAGAAAGGTGGAGGAGGAAAGTAATCTTTATATACGATGGCTTATATGACATTCATAGGGAAGTGAGATACTGCAAGAAATTATGATATATTCATTTGAGGTAATTTAAAACAAAACATTTTAAATCTTTTCCATTTATTCCATTTAGCAGTGCATGTTTTAAGGTAGGTTTTTTGTGTATGTATATTTTTTTCAAAAAGAGACAGAAGTACATTGGATATTTTTGTATCTTCATGTTACATACAATACAATAGCAGAGTTGGATGGTCTTCTAGTCCAACCCTCTGCCTTGGCAGGAAACCCTACATCATTTCAGACAAATGGCTATCCAACATCTTCTTAAAGACTTCCAGTGTTGGGGCATTCACAACTTCTGGAGGCAAGCTGTTCCACTGGTTAATTGTTCTAACTGTCAGGAAATTTCTCCTCAGTTCTAAGTTGCTTCTCTCCATGATTAGTTTCCACCCATTGATTCTTGTTCTGCCCTCAGGTGCTTTGGAGAATAGTTTGACTCTCTCTTCTCTGTGGCAACCCCTGAGATATTGGGACACTGCTATCACGTCTCCCCTAGTCCTTCTTTTCATTAAACTAGAGAAACTCAGTTCCTGCGACCATTCCTCATATGTCATATTGACTATGGAACAAGAATGAGTAACTTATTGGAGAGAAACAAAAAGGAAAATAAAAATGCAATATCTCAGCCTCTATGCATTATCCACACTGGTTCTAGGATGGCCTCCCTCCCTCCCTCCCCCCCCCTCTTTCAGCTTCCTCCCTCCCTCTCCCTCTCCCTCTCTCCCTAGGTTTAGAAGCAATAATATGCAAAAAGTACATCCACTCAACTTTTCTAGGTGGAATTAAGTTTTCTGAATTAATAGGCATTGAAAGAGATTCATTGTTTAAAGAGAGAAGCACAGTTGTGAGAATGCAGCCCACAGTCTAGAGTTTGATCCCGATGGGCTCAAGGTTGATTCAATCTTCCATCCTTCCAAGGTTGGTAAAATGAGAACCACATTGTATGGGGCAATATGCTGACTCTCTAAAGTGCTCAGAGTGTGCTGTAAAGCACTATGAAGAGGTATATAAGTCTAAGTGCTAATGCTATATATTTCTCTATCCTGTTCTGCCCACCCAATGAAATTGTTTTGCACAGTTTGGCAAACTGGTGGAGAAGAAGCATGGCATTTGGAGAGAGCCAGCCAGCCAGACTGTTGTGACTTTTGTTATAATTATACCTGCCAAAGTAGCTGAATGGCAGAATAAAATATCTATATTGATTGATTACATTTTAAACCAATCCTCAGCAATAGCTGTTTACACAGTGTTTGTTCTTAGATACTTATTGTCATGGACTCCTGAAAGTTAAGGGTCTTCTCCACCCATTGTGGCAGAGTAGAAGACTTTAAGTGTTGTGAAACCCTAATATGGGAGAATACTCTCCACATAGAGCAGGTGTCAACCATATGAGTTAGTCCAGGTAGGAGATACACTCAGATGAACTAACTCTAGTTCAGTCTAGAAAAACTAATTTCTAATAAACATTGCAAGTCTGAAGATATATTTTTCCCCGTTGCCTTTATCACCCAAGAAACTAGAGATGGTCTCTTCTGAGACATTTGCCATGTCCACATGGGTTAAATTGCCTCTTATCCAACCACTCCCCTGGCTGAAACTCTTTCCCTCTGTCCTAAGACCATTCCCATATACCATTACAATATGGGAGAACAACTTATTTGCATTCCCATATTTTCCAGTATAGCTTCCATTATGCAGGAAGGAAGGCTTAGATTGCATAAATGTGTTGCCAATAATAAATCAGGGCATTTTATTTGTGGGTTGCCCTGAGTTGAGTATATATGTAAGTCAGGAAAGCAAACCTCTAGTGAGCAACATACATGCAGAGACTAGATGATGCTTTGGGTCAATTGACCAACTGAGCATTTACAAATGAGAAGAGAGGAAATATCAGCTTCTATAGGGGTAAGTCTAATTATGGGAGATTAAATGTCTGCAGGTTCAGTATCTAGAATCTTAAAAAAAAGCTCTGAGAGGGGTTTTTGGGGGGCAATGTCAACACATATACAAAGGACTGGTGTTGCATCTTTTGTTTTGGATGTTTGCCCCTTCCCAACCCTCTATGAATGCATGGATGATATTGGGCAGAAGGACAAAGAATAGAAAGAAGGAATGAAAGGCTAAATAACATTGCTATAGGATTTTCCATCCAAATCTATAAAAGTCCCCCAACCCTTCAGAAAGGCCATCAATAAAGAACTCACCCCTTCTGGCTTGGCTTTGTTCTGTTGCCTGAAAGGAATGTCAGCTAGAAGATGAAACTTCTGTAGCTATACTTCTGTAGCTGAAGCTGGCATTCAAAATTAGCCTGTTGAGGAAGGGAAGGCCAAAAGGACATTGCCAAGGTTGACTTATCTCTTTAGTTGAAATTGATAGTTTGAAGTTTCAAAGGCAGGTTTCTTTTCATACTTACAGTATATCTGAGAATTTAAGAGATGTGTATTGCTTTCCTACTTTTGTCATTGCCTCACTGCGTCTATCAATTCACTAAGAAATATTAGAAATTGGATGAAGAGATCCACCCACCCAATGGAGGTTACACCTGTCCCATGAAAAAAAGGCCAAAGAAGAAGTTACAGCTGTAAGTGTTGGCTGGAGCAGAGCTTCATCACCAGTCTAATGTCTTTTCTACATTGGTCTATAAGCAGTGACTGATCATCATGGCATAGGACATCTAAGCATATAAAAATAAACCATGAATTCTTCACTCCACATTAAGCCAGTGTGAAACATTCAGAGAGCCAACTCTAGACCCAGGTTAAAAAAACCCCAGATTTTACCTGAAGATCAGTGAACAGGGACCGTGGATCCCATCGCTGCTTTTTTTCAAGTCAAGTTCACCAACTCTTGCAATATATGTACATTGGGTGATGAGGAATTATATCAGCAAGTAAAAAAAAAATCACCATGATCTACTGGAGTGGGAACATTGTGTGAGAAAGAAATGATCTTTGCATGGCTACATGAAGAAGGATAGAGAAAAGAACTGCAGTTGGGAGCATCTGGATCACATGATGGCTATACTGGAACTGAAAGTATGCAGATTCTTGGTTCTTCTTTCCCTCCTCCTCCCCTCCATTTCCCCATACAAAATTGATTAAAATGGAGAAAACTGAGGATATACATTGTTATTTCACAATGTTTGAAAATATAGCCAGAACATGCAATTGGCTAGAATAGGTCACACAGCCACTTCCATGAAGACTCTCATTATCCTTCCTTCCTGAGGAAGTAGGGGTCCATAAATTGATGCAACCTGCCATTTGAAAATAGTTTCTATGTGGATGTATATTAACAATAATTTTAAGATCATATAGTGAAACTAGTAGAAAAATCCCATAAAGTATTGGTACAGCTTGCCAGAAAGTGGAAGGCTGAGTCAACCTTGAACTGATCAGAATAGAACTCCTGGCAGTGAGCAATGAGTCAGCCTGCAATACTGCATTCTAACCACTTTGCCACCATGGCTACATCTATTCTACATTAAATAGACAAAGAGTAAGGAAACCTATTAAATCTAAATTTAAATCAGAACCGCCAGAATACTGCCTTAGCATGCCGGAGACGCCCAGCATAGAATGCTAATTCACAGTCTTATATGTCTACTTCTAAACTGTCACTCTGTACTTTGGCAAGCAAGATAAGTATTATTTTTGACAGCTTAAGATTTATTATTAGGAAAATTTGCAGGGAGAGTTTTATTTTACTTGCTCAATTTGCTTGATTTAATTATATGACTTTCTTTTTCAGTATGCTTCCGTGCATTGGCTTTAATGATTGTCAGCTACCTGAATGGTGTGTATGTGTTAGAAGAACAAAAAAACAGATATTTTTTTAGAGAATAAATAGCAGCTCCTTATTGTAAACCTCTTTGCTTCAGAAATTTCCAATCAGTGCAACATAATTATGTATATTATGACTTGGTTGATAGTTGAAGCATTACTGGGTTGTGGAAAAAATATATTTGTGGATCCAACCATAAATAATAAGTGGTTAAAATGACACATTCTATCAAGTGGAAGAAATATTCTTGTTCCTAATTCCAGTACAGGCACTGAGGATCCCACAAATAGTTCAGAATAAATGAATGAATTCTACCCATCATTATTATTTTACTCTTAATTATTAGAACCTAATAAGCATTACTTCTTGGAATGCAGTTCAGATTTTCTTGTGGGCTACTTAATTTTACAAAGAGAAGACTTAGCCAATTGCCTTGGGTACCTGCAGAAAGAAACCATCAAGCTGTATGATCTGCTGATGAACCACTTGGAATGACCTTCTTGCTAAGGTAATCTTTCAAATGTTGTCTGTCAGTGATGAGCAGTTAAAAAAGGAATTGGTAGGCCTCTGGTCAAAAAATAGCAATTAACCAACCTTCCAACAAATCTTGATATGAGTATTGTCCCAGGGGGGGAAATGTATATGTAATGGTAACTGTATAGGCAAAGGTATATTAGTTCACAGGACAAGCATACAATGATTAGGAAAAAATGCCTTTTGCCCTCATGACAACTCAAGTTGCCCATAATAACTCCATTTGTAGGTTGATCCATAAGTGCATATGTTCTAGGAAGGTGGAAAGAGCTCTTGAGTTAAAAAAAAATCAGAAAAAGAAAAAAAACAAGAAACCCTTGAATGTTATTAGATGAAGGAGCTCATGTTTAATGTTTATAATGCATGTTTATAATAAATTGCTGCTATAGTCAAACAACTTGAAAACATGGGCATGCCACTTCTTGTTAGTCATGTCCTAGAAATATCACATTGGAATTGTTCATGTAACAATCAGACAAGCTAATAGAAAACAAGGATTATACTTGGCAGCTATATTCCTAACATCCACAATCTATTGGGCCAGCATATAAAGGGGTTCTATGAATTACATTAGCATTATTACTGTAATGTTCTCTTCCCCACAAAGGGTGTATGTGTATGTGAGGAGGGAGCTGCATCACAATACATTGATACCAGAGGCGGTATTCAGTTCCGGAGACCCAGTAGCAGAAATTTTGAGTAGTTTGGAGAACCGGTAAATACCACCTCTGACTGACCCTGGCCCCATCTATTCTCTGCCTCCTGAGTCGCAGCTGATTGGGAGGGAATGGAGATTTTACAGTATCCTTCCCCTTGATTGGGGAAGGAATGGAAATTTTACAGTATCCTTCCACTGCCAAGCCATGCCACGCCCACCAAGCCATGCCACGCCTACCCACAGAACCAGTAGTAAAAATGTTTGAATCCCACCACTGATTGATAAAAGTGGATTTATATCAAAGACAATCTGCCTGTATCCTAATAACAGTAAATATGCTCTTGTTATCAACTGCAATTTTTAAAAATAAAAATTCTTAAGTTTCAACTGGTTTGTAAATATTTGGAAATGATTCTGGAATGTTTTTGCTTACAGATTAGCTTGTAAATGAAATGTATACAACAATTTCTATTGGCAGGATAATTACTGCTGTGGTCCTCAAGGTAATTTATTTACAACTGCTCTTGCATTCATTCCATATATACTACTCTTCTAGGTTCATTCAATTCTATGCATAGAGTTTCCACACTAAAATGAACAGTTAGCTAAATGCTAATTAAAACCAGTGTGCCAGTTTAGCAAGCTCAGCAGGAGCCGGAGCAAAACATCACGCTCCAGAATTAATTTTTCCCCATTTTTACTGTTATTTCCATAGCTCCTTTAAAAAATGGGAGAAAAGAAATTATTTTTTTCTCCAGCTTATCTTACACACAAAGTCATTATGCAGGTGAACAATCCAAGTTCTCATGAGGGCAGAAGGCATTTGTCATGATCATTAAATTTTCAAAAATAAGTCTTTGTGTATAGTACAGAACTATCTACAATACAGCACATAAAGGTAGTCCATGACTTAGGCCACAATCGAGCCCCAAATTTATGTTGCTAAATTAGACATTTGTTAAGTGAGTTTTGCCCATTTTATTACCTTTCTTGCCACAGTAGCAGTGGTGGGTTGCAGGCGGTAGGCCCCGGTACAGGTGTACCGGAGCCTGCCCGGAGCACTGGATTCTGGTACGGTGCTCTGGAGGACCCACCTGCATGCCTGAGCTCCTTACTGGTCTTTTAAGTCTTTGGGGCTTCCGTGCACACACACGGCACATACAGCGCCTGCACAATGCTCCGCTGAGTAGCTGGAGAGTCGTGGAGGCTTGTGGAGGGGCTAAGATGCATGCGCATGCTGTGTGCGCCCATTTGGATGCTGCTGTGCCTGTTCCAACCGTACTGGTTGGAACGAGATCCAGAACCCACCACTGCACAGTAGTTAACTGAAGTTGTTGTTAAGTTAATAACATGGTTTTTAAGTAAATCTGAGTTTCCCATTGACTTTGCTTATCAGAAGGTCACAAAAGTTTATTACATGACCCTGAGATACTGCAACCATCATAAATATGAACTAATTGCCAAGTGTCCGAATGTTGATCACATCACAACATGGGGATGTTGCAACAGTTGTAAGTGTGAAAAATGGTCGTGCTATTGTAACTTCAAACAATCACTGTTGTATGTCGAGGACTTCTTATATAGAAATGGGTCCCTAGTACTATTCCTGGATTTCAAAAATACTTTGTTCTTCTAGTCAAGGTAGGTTTCATTTGCTCATCTTCCCATTGGGGAGGAAAATCCTTCATGGAAAGTCAAAGTAATCCAATCCTAAGAACGAATATACAGTAGTAGCCAAAATTGTGGAAATCTTTTTGGGGACACAAGTGTAGTTTTGAGGTTTGATGGCTAATAACACCACTTTTTCTTGCAGTTGTTGTTGGATAACATTCTTCCAGGCTCTCCTGTCCTCTACCATCCTCTGGAGTCCATTTAAGCCCATGCCAACTGCTTCGGTAACTCCATCCAGCCACCTCATTCTCTACTGTCCCCTTCTTCTTTTGCCCTCAATCTTTCCAAGCATTAGGCTGTTCTCCAGTGAGTCCTTCCTTCTCATTAGGTGGCCAAAGTATTTGAGTTTCCTCTTCAGGATCTGACCTTCTAAAGAGCAGTCAGGGCTGATCTCCTCTAGGACAGGGCAGTTGGATTGCCTTGAAGTCCAGGGGACTCGCAGGAGTCTTCTCCTGCACCAGAGTTCAAAGGCCTCAATTCTTTGGCACTCAGCCTTCCTTATGGTCCAACTTTCACTTTTTTTGGAGTAGTAACCATAAAATTATATATCAATGGAAAGATAATTTAATCAAGAATGTAATGCAATAAGTTTTATGAAGGATTTGCTATTAGAATAGCAGTTATAAAGAAGAAAAGTGAAACATGTAGAAAAAAATGAGATATACAAAAATTATCACAATGTCAGTTAATACTTAGTTGGGTAACCTTTAGCATGAATTATGGCCTTAAAACGTCTTCCCATGGAATGAACCAAGTGTTTTAGTTCTGCAGCTGTTATAATGTGAAACTAAGATTGAATGATTGCTTCTATCAACTGGGTTTTATTGCTGGGTTGCTTCTTCTGACCTATAACTTTTCATAGAATACAGATAATTGAACAAACTTTGTTGCATTACATTCTTGATTAAATTATCTTTCCATTGATACAGTATATATAGTTTTATGGTATACTTGCTTTCTAAGGAAGCCAGGTTTCTTTAGAAAGCAAGAAGCAAAGTCTTGGTCCCAAGAAAACCTCTTTTATTTACATGACTGTGAATTCCTTCCATTCACAATCAGCAAGGCTTTTGCAAACACACTTTCAGAGGAGTGTTTATCCACCTTATCTCATTTTAGTGCGCTGCCAGCTAACTAGCTTCCCAACACAGGGCAAAGCAAAACTGGGCACAGAGTCTCTTATAATCACCATCAGAACTTTCCAAGCCGAATGATCAAATTGTTTCCTCCAAGGTGTGGCTTTACCCTTAAGTTGACACTGCTTTCTTAGTTGTTCTTCTCTTCTGGCAGCTCTGTGCACGCGCACACTGGGAACAGGCTCCAGCTGTTCCTCTGCCTCACTGCTGTCTAACTCACTCTTTGCCTCTGATGCAGAGCCCTCATCTAAGCTTTCCTCAACCCCCAGGACTGGCCCATGTTCCTCCCCAACCTCCTCACTGTCCAGCTCTGCTGCCACTGGCAGGCCACAACAGATACTACTTTAAAAAATGGTGTTATTAGCCATCAAACCATCAAACATCAAAAGTATATTTCCCCCCCCCAAAAGGTTTCCACAATTTTGGCTACGTCTGCACATTATCTTAAATGAATGCTACAAAGCATTGATCAGTACCCAGTGGCTAAAAACATGGGTATGGATTTTTATATATAAAGTTACTCAAGCTAACAACATTTAATTGTGTCAGACTGAGACAGGGCATAAAGCGAGTTTTAGACGTAAGAGTGAGATGAGTCGGGGTCAGACTAGATTATCTTTAGTCATTTTTATTTTTACGCTTCTTAAGGTACAAAAAGCATCTTTGAGACAGGAAGCTTGAATTCAGGAAATTCAAGTGTCAAACCACGAACACCTGCTTGTAAGTAGGTCGAGTTAGTTGGAAGACCAAGTCCCTTGTAAGTCAGACATAGGGCTTAACCACATAAGTCAGAATGAAACTAGTATTTCCTGCATGCTTCTCTGCCTAGCAATAAGGATCTTAACCAATCAGAGATGAGTTAAGTATTTGTGATGCTGTCTTTGTCAAAGTATAAGAATGCGTGTTTGCTATCAAAACACTGTTCAGAAGTTACATGCTGGCCTTTGAGTAGCTTTCTGAACCTGGCAGCATTAATAAACTTTTCCTGATTCTGAGAAGTCCAAGCCTCCTTATTTTCTGCAACAAGACTTTTATGTGATTTGCATTATGTATTTTATTTCCATGCCTTTTAAACAAATAGCCAAGATTTTTAGACTTTGATTTGGGAGAATTTGGCAGGAAAGATTGGGAAGAGATGTATCAGTTCCTGCCTGAAAATATTTAGGTCTGATTTCTCTCTTGCATCTCTCTATAAGAGGCCAACTTTGAGGCCTGTAGAGCTGGAGACCAGTCAACAATATATTTAGTGTACCAAGAACAGCAAAGCTTCTGGGAAAGTACTTTATTGTAGGGGGCTTCAATACAACAGAATTATGCACTCCAGAACTTAGATCATTATGAATTATTCCATCATATTCCTTCCACCAGTTCAATAATCTCTAATCACATCTCAGTGTTTGGATACTGATGAATCAGCAATGGCTTCCAGCAGTTATTGTGTGAAATATATAGCAAAATTCTATTGCTACAAGTTAATGAGCTCACCTTTTCTACCTCTTCTAAGGAAAAGATTGTCTCCTTCAGTTCCTGAAACAGTCAATATCTTTTACCTCAAAGGAGATTTTTAAAAATCCGACTCAGCTAATGTCTTAATGCCACCCGGAGGATAAAAAATGCTTTCCTTACCCACTGAAAAGTACTCACAGATTCTAAAACATGAGGGTTGATTGCCCTTATTATTACCTCAGCACAGAAGCGACAACTCTTACTAATGACCTTAAAATTATCTGTCTTTTTAAATTCTAACTCCACTCACAGCATATGTTTTAATGCTGTTTCTTCAAGAAGGAAATCTTGCAGATGGAATGAAAGCCATTTTTCTCTTCCTTAGCTCCAAGGTTTGCATTAAAAGAGGCTTCAGCATATTTTTAAGAACTAAATGCACTCATCAATTATAGCATTGCTGAGACCTGCAACTTTCTTCTTGCTGGTGTTACTAATATTAGCTTTAGTCCTCATCTACGGACATGACAGTGTACAAGACATTATGGACACAACCGTGCACAATTTGAGAACAGGTCCTGTCTTAAAGATGTTACAATCTGGAAATGAAAAACTAAGAAGGCTTAAATTAGTTTTCATTGTTGTCATAACCCAAAGGTGCTTTTTCATGAGACAAGTGGACTTCCTTGTTTTTCTTTGAAAATGTTTTGCTTCTCATCCAAGAAGCTTCTTCAACTCTGATTGGATGGTGGAAAATAGAAGGGTTTACAGTCTTTGCAGAGAGCTGGCCATTTGCATTCTCTTAGAGAGTGATTGAGGCCACTTGGAAGTTTATGTGTCCTCAGCGTCACCCATGTAGTGCAAATGGGTGTGGAGCCTTCTTCCTGCAGCCAACCTGCAGCTAGCTATGAGTTGGATGACTGAGAATATTCATAGACATTGTTGTCATGAGTTCCTTCTATCTCCAGAGATTAGATGAGACAGTAGCTACTGCTGTTTTTTTTTAAAGCCACATAAAGCAGAGTGAAGAGGAACACTGGGGGAGGGGGGTGTAGCAGCTGTACATCCAACATCCATCAATGATGTGGGCCTCCTCTGTCTGGGGAAAATGCAAACCAAAGATGCAACACGGAGAGCTGATATCACCTCACTAGGTTTGTTTATTGGCCAGAAATTTTAAGGTGCACTTTGCAAATAAATCCTAAAGATCTTTGAAAGGAAACTGAAGAAAGGAAATTGGGATGGCACCTACAGATGGGGAGCTGGTGTGATGGACTATAGTGAAACAGAACTTTCCTAGGAAGGAGGGAGCACATTCCAGAAAAATTGTATGGCAGGGGAGGAGGTGGAGACAAGAGGGAGCACAGCCCAAAGCTGGATAGAAGATAGAGGAAGAGATTAAGGATAGCCACTCTCTAGAATTTCCCAATCTTATTTGTTAGGATGAGAATAGTAGGGATTCGTCTAGCAAGATTTTGTCTATTGTGTATAAGCAAATAAATGACTCTAACTGATTTATTTCTAGGTCATTCTTCAGCTTAGCCTGACACTTCCTTTTTGGGGAGAAGGTTGTTGATAAGATGTGGGCTTCCAAATCTTAAATTCCTCAAGAGAAAAGACATAATCTCACAGTTTCAGTCTTGATCACAGCACTGAGACAACTTTGAACAGACTTTGGTGGGCTCAGAATGGGAGTGATGTCTGTGTCCCAGCCCTCCTTGATGGTTGATAGTAGCTTTTGATTCCATAGAATATGGTATCCTTCTGAACTTGTTGAAGGGGCTGGGAGTGGGAGCATGGTTCTTCAATAGTTCTTTTTCTGACTGCTGTCGATCATTGTTGGGAAGAGGGGACCCTAAGTCTCTGCTTTGCCCAACATCATAGTGGTCAGCTTTCTCTCCACTTAACATATATATGAAACTGCAGTCATCTGTTCTCTACGGAATAATATCATCTGTGGGACCAAGGAGACATTTAGTCTTTGTCATGGTACCTGCCTTATGGAACAGTCTCCTTCCTAAGATTTGAATGTCCCTGGCTGTTTCATTAGGTGTTGGGGCAGAATATTATTCCAAAGAGCATATGCTGCTTTGATTCTGTTGGAGAAAATGTATAGGGACCAATGGTAAACTTAAATGTAAGGTATGGTATAAAACAGGGGTCTCCAACCTTTGCAACTTTAAGTCTGAAGGACGTCAGCTCCCAGAGTTCTCCAGCCAGCAAAGCTGGCTGGAGAAGTCTGGGAGCTGAAGTCCTTCAGACTTAAAGTTGCAAAGGTTGGGGACCCCTGGTATAAAATACAGTCCAGGAAAGTGAAAGTTTCTCAGGTATTACTTTATTATACAAACTATACTCCTACCGGTAGTATGTTAAGCTTATTGCATACAGTTTATCTACTTATATATGCTTAGTGATATATCTGTAAGTGATAGTACTGAATCTATAAGGGATACCTGCCAGAACCTAACAAGGTTACAAATTACCTTCTTACATTCTGTTCTTAATTGTTCACCTTTCTAATCAATAAAGACTTAATAGCAGTTATTTTTTCTCCTTTCCCTTTTCTTTAAAGATTAGAAATATTGTTTTTTTTTAAATCCAGATTTTCTTTTGAAAATTTTTTATTGGTTTTAACAATTTATATTGGGAAAAGGGGTAAATAAGGTAATGAATAATATTTGGAGCTTCCACATCGGGTCTGATGACCGCCTCCGAGTCTTCATACATATTCAATTAAAAAGAAATTATCAAGGGGAAGGGGTACATACATTTTAAAATCATAAAAATTTCATATTATTTTATACATTCAATTACTTTATACTATTGACGTCCATACAGGAATTACTAAAAAAAAAAATAACAGATTATTTTTGCGATCTGAGCCTCTTTGCTATGGTCTCTTCCTCCTCCTCCCCACCAGCAGGCGGACCCGTGGCTCCTCCCGTTCCCATCTCATCGGCATCCAGGATTGAAGAATGTTTTTTTTTTAAATTATGCGCCTCTTCAACTGTTTTAATTCTAACTCTTCCTCCCTCCCAGAATACCAGCATTCCTTCCGGCATCAACCACTTGAACCACACCCACTTTTTGAATAATTTTTTAGTTAAGAAGGAATAATTCCTTCTTATATCTCTTATTTTCTTTGGGATCTGCTTCAATATGGCCACCTCGTTTTGCTGATACATCAAAGGGCCCCCTCTCTGCGCTCTCAGTATCTCCTCTCTCGTTGACCTTCTTATAAATTTAATATGTATCTCTCTGGGTACCTCATTTATTCTGGCAAATGCTGAGTTAATTCTATAAATCAAATCAATGTCCCCCCAAATAAATTCCTTATCTCTCTTAATATAATCCGCTAACATAGTAGCCATCATCTCTCTCAGATTCTCATTGGGTAATTCAGGAACATTCTGGAATCTTAAAAAAAAAGACATGCGTTCAAAATCAATTTTAAACATTTGACCAGTAATATCTGTAAGTTCTTTCTTAAAGTCTTTTATCTCTTCCTTCATCTCAACCGCCCCCCCTTCCAGCCCCACAATTTTTTGTTTATTATTTGTTATTTCTCTCTGCGCCTCCAATAATTCCAATCTTGTGCTTAAATTGTCTTTCCGTTAAAATCCAGATTTTATTGTTCTTTTAGTTTATACTTGACCCTATATTTTCCTCCTCCCTCCTGCCCCCATACTTCATAGTCATGCTATAGGTTGAAGTTGCTTGGTTACTTCTTAGTTTTCTATCGGTTTATAGAAAAGTGAGAGAATGGTTATTTGTTTCTGGCTGGCTGTAGATATTCTGAGTCTTTGGAAGCCTTGTGAGTTTGTAAAGTTCTACTACTTCTAACTCAGTCGGGACTTTTCAGATTCTTGTTATTCACTCCACCAATTACTGATGTTCACTTCCACCTTTTTCGCTCATGACTGGTTTTTCCCTCGGGTCTCAACTCAACTTCTTTTCTCTCTACCATCAGCACCCAAATGCATGCTTTCAATTCTTGGTTGATCTTTTTATCTCTTTGAAGTGCAGGTGTGGCCCTTTACTTTCTGACTGCAAAGTCCCAGGGGATGCAAAATCAGAAAGAAGGAAAAATCACATTAGCAGCTTCTATTTTTTTTTTCCTTCTAGAGCATCTCAATTGTTCTTTTTTACTTGGTTGTTACTTATTTATTGTGTTTTTATCTTTTTGTTTGCCTCTCAGAATTACATTGGTTGAAGATGGACAGCCATATTTCACGTTGGCTGTTTTATTTCAATTCAGCTTTTGTTCATATATAGCATTTAAATATTGAATTGCAATTATTTATAGCCTCAAATCAACAAAATGCAAGCATAAACATTAAAATATAAGAGAAAAGCAACCAGCAAAACAAAGCAATCTACTGGTGTAGGTTTTCATGGTCAGTTCCTGTTGAGTTGGACTTCAAGATTTGGTGAGGGAGATTTATTGTTATTTTTTTTACTGTAAATATGTTGTAACATATACTGAAAAACGTATATTGCTGTAAATAAAATATATATTTATGCTATACAATGGACACCATTCGGAATCACACTATTTGAGATGTGCAGACTTATGCAAGTAACATATGGCTGTGACAGTTGGACCATAAGGAAGGCTGAAGAATTGATGCTTTTGAATTATGGGCCTGGAGAAGACTCTTGAAAGTCCTTTAGATTGCAAGGAGATCAAAACAGTCAATCCTAAAGGAAATCAACCCTGACTAATCTTTGGAAGGACAGATAGTGAAGTTGAAGCTTTAGTCACCTAATGAGAAGAAAGGACTCGCTAGAAAAAATCTTGACGTTGGGAAACATTAAAGGAAAAAGAAGGGGATGGCAGAGGACAAGATAGATAGTCTCATCAATGCAACAAACATGAATTTGGGCAAACTCTGGGAGCCACAGGAGGACAGGGGAACCTGGCATGCTGTGGTCCTTGGGGTTGCAAAGAGTCAGACACAACTTAGTGACTGAACAACAACAACAACCTTATGCCTATTGTAAATAATACATAAAACGAGAAAAGCACTGCAGAATGGAATCATTTTGGAAGTGGCTGTGGCTCCCTTCATTTTTCTATGATTTTTGCAGGAAATGAATAACTAAATGCTTAGGTTCCTAAGTTTAGAAAAATTATTTAGAAGCATTTGCTACAAGGTTGCGTAGAAGGTTTTCTTAATGAAGCAAAATAAAGATAATAAAAATGAAAACCAAATGCCACTTAGCTTTTCCTCTGAAATCTGTATTTCTACACAAGACAAGAGGAATGATCTGTGGTTATTAGTTTGATCTGAAAGCATAATAAACAAATACACAAGATAATTCCCTATCTGCGCTCTGAAGTTGTACAGCCTAATGATTTCCACCTCATTAGCCTCTTTGCAAGAAACTCCCTCCTGACTGCATGCTAGAAGAATTGTCAGATAATTCCCATATGCCTCAAAAGAATGTCTGAAAAGGATCACAGATTGCAGGTTTAGTTGCAATCCCTTTGCGGACATGTGATGGCTACATGTATTTAAATCACAAAAGAGGCCTCATGGAAGTCCAATGCACACCCCTTGAGCTCCTCATTGACATGATCCTGGCCACATATTTCTTTCACTCATGGATATTAGTGTACATCCAGAGCCCTGAATTTACAGAAGGAGGGGGGAGTACTTAGTCACCAAATATGTTGGCACTGTTGGGGGAAAGCAAAGCTGGCTTATGTGCTTTAATAAGACTATCATCATTCATTCTTTAAATGTACAAGGGGTTCATGGGTGGGCTTCAAAATTTTTAGCAAGGGGCTCACTGCCTGGTTGCTGGGTTGGTGTGACCATGGTAGGCATGGCCTAGTCAGCTTCCTGCACCACAGAGTGTGTGTGGGTGTTTTTGCCCTCCCTGGGCTCCAGTGGCTTTCCTTGAGCCTCTGGGAGGGTGAAAATGGTGTCCCCAGGCTCCAGAGGCCCTCTGGAAGCCAGAAACAGGCCCATTTACGGCCTTCCCCAACTTCTGGCAGGCTCATTTTTTACCCTCCCTGAGCCTCCCCTTCACTTACCTGCATCCAAAACAGGCCACATGGAGAGTCCTGGGAGGGCGGGGCAGGGTGGGTGGGGACAGCCAGGAGTGGAACTTGGCAGTTCTCTGAAATGCACAGAATCTTAGCTAGAGATTCTCCTGAACCCCTGCAAACCCCTAGCAGCCCATGCCTGAAGGGGTTCCTATATTAGTCACAGACTGCCTGTCTATATTAAAAAAAATACAGTCCTGTGACTTTGAGACCCCCCTTTATAATGTCTTAGTAAGATCACATTTGGAATACTGAATCCAGTTTTGGTCGCCATGATGTAAAAAAGATGTTGAGATGTCTAGAAAGAGTACAGAGAAGAGCAATAACGATGATTAGGGGACTGGAAGCTAAACCATATGAAGAACTGTTGCAGGGATTGGGTATGTCTAAGGTGACCAGACATCCCGCTTTTGGCGGGACAGTCCCACTTTTCAAGAATTAGTCCCGTGTCCCGACGCCTCTTAAAAATGTCCTGCTTTTTGCCTGGAGCGGCGGGGGCGGGGGGTGGCGGACGCTCTGCACGTGCTCAGAGGCGGCCTGCGGCGAGGGCAGTGGTGCGGGCATGAAGCGGCAGCCAGAGCAGGCTGGTGGGCAGGCAAGGGCTGGCGAGGGACGAGCGAGTGAGAAGCCAGCAGGCGGAGGAGGAGGATAGCTGTGTGCGGCAGGGGCACAGCCCTGAACTTTGCGCCGTGGCCATGATGCGCTGACAGTGGCTGGGCATGAACCCCACCGCTGCTGCCTCCCCTCCCTGCCTGGCTTGTCTGGGATGAGCAGCATAAAGTTCAGGGCTGCAGCCGGAGCTTGCGCAGCTCTGAAGTTGCTGCTGCCGCCGCTGCTGCAATGCGCTGAGAGCATCCGGCTCGGGCGGGGAGGTGGCGGCGGCGGTGCTCACGGCCGGCTGCTCTGAGCACCACCGCCGCCGCCTCCCCACCCGAGCCGGCCGCTGTCAGCACATCGCGGCGCCGGTTGTGCAAATTTCAGGGCTGCGCAGGCTCTGGCTGCAGTCCTGAACTTTGTGCTCGCTCCTCCCTTGATGCTCTTCCCCTTCCGCCTGCCTCCAGCCTGCTCTGGCCGCCGCTTCCTGCCTGCACTGCTGCCCTGGCCGCAGGCCGCCTCTGAGTGCGTGCAGAGCGGTCTCCACCCCCCCCGCCCCCCGCTCCGCCCCCCCTGGCCGCAACCTCAGGTACGGCCAGCGAGGGAGGCAGGGCCAGCAAGGCAGGGCCAGGAAAGACCGCTGAGCCCCCCTCCATCAATGGTGTCCCGCTTTACAAATTTTAAAATCTGGTCACCTTAGGTATGTCTAGTCTAGTGAAAAGAAGGACTAGGAGTGACATTAGAGTAGTTTTCCTATATCTAAGGGGCTGTCACAAAGAAGATTGAGTCAAGTTATTCTCCAAAGCATCTGAAGGCAAGCCAGTGGGACAGCTTGCCTTCAGAAGGTGTGGGTGCTCCATCACTGGAGTTTTTCAAGAAGAAATTGAACAGACATTTGTCCAGAATGGTATAGGGTCTCCTGCCTGATCAGGGGGATTGGATTAGACCCCCAAGATCCCTCCCAACTCTGTTATTCTGTTATTTCTATTATACGGAGGTAAACTCTCAGGTATAGTCCAGATTAACATTTCTAGACATTAACACAATTACAAATTAATTACAAATGTTTTTAATAGTATATATTGTTTTGCTATGGTTTTTAATAATGCCTATGCGCCGCCCTGACTCCTAACAAGGAGAAGGGCGGGGTATAAATTCCAAAAATAAAATAAAATAATAAACAAATTAAACCTAAAGCAAAGGACCTAGCTGAAACATAATATCACACTATTCTGCAGTCCATGAGAAACATATAAATTCAAATGTGGAGTTTTTAATTTAAACTAGACAACTTTGGGTCAATCTTTTGGAGATATTTCCATACTTAAACAGAGAAATAGTATGACCAAGAACAGAAAAGCTGTAGGAGCAAAAGCAATTTCCAACTTCCTCCTGTCTTCCCCATTGACTTTCTTTGTAGGAGATTGGCAGGGAGCACTGAAAAAGATGATCACATTATTGTGGCTGACTGAGGCAATGTGGCATCTCAGAGGTGGCCACAACTTTGCCAGATTTCAATCCTACAGAAGTAATAGGTCCCAGATTTTGGATATTCATTTAACAACTCTGGCAAGAAAGATCGTAAAATTTGGCAAGGCTCACTTTAACAACCGCCTTGCTTAGCAATGAAATTTTTAGGCTCAATTGTGGTCATACATTGAGGACTACCTGTAGATTTTATACCATCCTAGGTAGGACTGTAGGTAGGGCCATAGCTGCCAGATTTTTTTCTGAAGCATAATAAAGGTGTTGAAAGTTAGAATATTGAAAATATCTCCTCCTCCTCTCACCTGCTACTTAATTAAAAGTTGCTCCATTAGTTATTAAAACAATAATAACAATTGAATGCAATCCCCCCCCTCTCTCTTTTCTAGCCTGATGCTTGTAAATCTCTCCCCCAACTTGTACATTTTCCTTCTTGTTCCAGCCTGATAGCCCCTCCCCCCATTCTCCTGGATCATCCTTCCCTATGCAGATTGAGGGTCAGAACTGATAATTAGAGCTTTGCACAGAAGCCTCCTGCCCTTCAGGTTCAATGTTCTTTTGAAAGGCAAACAAACATCCAGGGCTGTGATGGCAAACCTATGGCATGCGTGCCACAGAGCCATTTGTCAGGGCATGCAAGGCTTCCCTGTCAGCTGGCCAGCTGACTTCGGCCTTCGTTTGAGGCCATTTTTCACCCTCCGGAGGCTTCAGGGAAGCTTCCTGAGGGCTCCTGAATGCTCTGGAGGGGTAAAACCATCCCTACGAGCAAAATGGAAGTCTGTTCCTGAACTTCTGGTTTGCCTGTAGGGCCAGTTTTTTGTGCTCTGGAGACTTCAGGGAAGCTCCTGAAGTCTCCAGAGGGCCTCGGGGGGGGGGGGAAGGCTGTTTTCACCCTCCTTAGGCTCCTTGAAAGCCTTTGGAGCCTGAGAGGGCGAAAAAACAGTGCCAAAAGGGGGGGGGTCGCTGGTTGCACGTACATTCGTGCGAGGTGCGGGGTGTGCATACATAGCATTATGGGTGTGGCACACCCACACGACCCCCCTGCGCTCTCCCCATTTTTGGCACTCTGAATATTTTGCACTATGTTTTCCCATCAAACTGGCAAACCCTCTTGAGAAGCTTTGTTAGGAAGACCTCCAAATCCCAATTGATTGTCTTGTGCAACACACACTTTGAAACATGCTGGCTTAGTGAATTCCTGCACTGAACATGAGATTAGACTAACGTCCTATAAAGTAGCTTCCAGCTCTTTCATTCTGTGATTCTAATATACTACACCATATGCTTACCTACAAGCCGTTTCCAACTGTGTCCTCCAGATGCATTGGATCAGCCAACATCTAGTGGGCAAACAACTGAAGACAGCTGAATGATTACATGAGGCTATTATATATGCATAATAAAGTGCTGTGTATTTTCTAGTTTTAAAGTCATTTAAGTAAGGCATGCTTGGTTAGCTAAATTCCTGTTCAAACATCTGATTACCTTGCCATTTATTTTTGAATGCTGTCCTGGAAAGGGCTCTAGTTTAAACTACTTCCCCTTTTCCCTGTATGTTTATCCCCCCCCCCCCTTAAATGTCTTTACTTCAAATGGTGTGGAAGGTTTAAAAATCATTAAGGGAAGAATACATTGGCACCATACTAGTATCCATTTTTCTTCAAGATAATTAAGTGGAACGTATTGGATAACCATGATGGCTTGTTTTTGGAATGCTGTCGATGCATTGGACAGCTGTCCAATTGTTGTAAAACATTCCTGAATAGGTTCTAGGCAGGCCTGGCAGATAAGTGGCTAATTTCAGTGTCACAAGGCGCTGCTATCAGGAACTGAGGCTAGCATTGCCATCCACTGCTGGGCACCTGACCACACTGGCAAGAGGCAACAAAGCAGGTGGATGTTGATAGTAAAGCCATTTTGGAAAGTCATTTGCCATAAATGTGCTTTTGAGATAGAAGCAGAATTGGCAGCAATGACAGTTTACCTGCCTTGTTGAGCAAAGGAAGATGAGAAGGATGGATCAGGATTTGCAAGTAGCAATAGCATTTAGAATTACATACTACCCCATAGGGCTTTATAGCACTCTCTGGGTATTTATTTATTTATTTATTTTATTATATTTATATCCCGCCCTTCTCCACAGAGGACCCAGGGCGGCGCACAGGAATTTAAAAACATACAAAAAATAAATACATAATTTAAAATATATTAAACTATTCTAATCATATGCTAAAACCAAATTTTAAAATACCCAATTTAAAACTCTCTAAAATAGTCCCCGTGGGAGGTTAGGCTAGGCCGGCTTGTTGGAAAAGATATGTCTTTAGACATTGGCAGAAGAGGCGGAGGTCAGTGATGGTGCGTAATTCAGGGGGTAGGTCGTTCCAAAGGGCAGGGCCCTCCACAGAGAAGGCTCTTCCCCTGGGTGTAGCCAGTCGGCATTGTCCGGCCGACGGCACCTTGAGAAGACCCTCTCTGTGGGAGTGGATCGGCCGAAGGGATGTATGGGGCAGAAGGCGGTCTCGCATATAACTAGGCCCCGAGCCATGGAGCGCTTTAAAGATGGTCGTCAAAACCTTGAAGCGCACTCGAAAGGCCACAGGAAGCCAGTGCAGCTCGCGCAGCATCGGTGTTATGTGGGAGCATCTAGTGGCTCCCGTAATCACCCACGTGGCTGCATTCTGGACTAACTGTAGCTTTCAAGTGCACCTCAAGGGAAGCCCCATGTAGAGAGCATTACAGTAGTCGAGTCGGGACGTCACGAGAGCTTGAGTGACTGTGCGAAGGGCAGCCCGGTCCAGTAAGGGGCGCAATTGGTGCATCAGGTGTACCTGATGAAACGCCCCCCTGGCCACGGCCACCACATGGTCCTCCATGGACAGCCGGGAATCCAGGAGGACACCCAAATTACACGCCCTCTCCACGGGGGCCAGTGTTTCGCCCCCAATGGCCAGAGTTGGAGTAATCTGGCTGAACCGGGGTGCCGGAAACCACAGCCACTCAGTCTTGGCAGGGTTTAGCTTGAGTTTGTTACCACCCATCCAGATTCGTATGGCCTCCAAACACCAGGACAGCACTTCGGCGGCATCGTTGGGGTGGTCTGGGGTGGATATGTACAGCTGAGTGTCGTCAGCGTACAGATGGTACTCCACCCCAAAACCACGGATGATCTCGCCCAGTGGCTTCATATATGTGTTAAACAGGAGGGGCAAGAGGACCGACCCCTGAGGAACCCCACATAAGAGGGGTCTCGAGGTCGACCTCTGCCCTCCCATCAACACATATTGTGACCGACCAGAGAGGTAGGACGAGAACCACCACAAAACGGTGCCTCCCAGCCCCAACCCCCCCAGTTGGTGCAATAGGATACCATGGTCGATGGTATCAAAAGCCGCCGAGAGGTCTAATAGGACTAGGATAGAGGAATAACCTCTATCCCGCGCCCTACAGAGATCATCAACCAACGCGACTAATGCCGTCTCGGTGCTGTGACCGGGCTGGAAGCCGGACTGGCACGGGTCTAGATAATCAACTTCCTCCAGGTGTCGCGGAAACTGTTGGGCTACCACACTCTCAACAACCTTCACTAAAAAGTGAAGGTTGGAGACCGGACGATAGTTCTCCAACAATGCTGGGTCCAGGGACGGCTTCTTGAGGAGGGGCCTCACTACCGCCTCTTTCAAGACGGCAGACAAGGACCCCTCACTCAAAGATGCGTTGACAATGCCCTGGAGCCAGCCTCGTGTCGTCTCCCAGGATGCCAGTACAAGCCAGGAGGGACACGGGTCCAATAAACATGTGGTCGCCCTAAGTCTCCTTGACAACCTGTCCATATCCTCGGTGGTGACAAAGTCAAACTCCTCCCAAGAAGGAACTTCAAGACTAGTCTCGGACAGTCCCACAGGACCATTGTCGATGGAGGGTAGCTCATTACGAATCCGAGTGATTTTCTCCTGCAGATAAATCCCAAATTCCTCTGCTCGCCCTTGCAAAGGGGCTTCCCGCGGCCTCTGGTGAAGGAGGGAGCGGGTCACCCCAAACAGGGCGGCAGGGCGGTTATCTGCGGATGCAATAAGGGTGGCACAATACTCACGTTTGGCCACCCTTATCACCACTAAGTAAGCCCTAATATGGGTTCTCACTAGTGTTCGGTCGGCTTCGGAGCGAGAGGATCTCCATCTACTCTCTAGGCGTCTCTTGTGGCACTTCATCTCCCGAAACTCCTCAGTAAACCAGGGAGCCTGGGTGGTTCGTCGCTGCAAGAGAGGCCGCAAGGGCGTGACTCGGTCCAAGTCCCCTGTGGCCTCACTTAACCATGCGGCCACTACATCCTCAGTCGAGTCGCAAGGCAGGGTCACAGGAATTGGCCCAAGCTCCCTCTGGAACCTTTCCGGGTCCATTAGAAGCCTGGGGCGGAACCATCTAGGAGTATCCGGTTCCGCCTCCCCGCGGTGAGGTGAAGCAGTTGGAAAGTCCAGCCGAAGGAGAGCGTGATCTGTCCATGACAAGGGAGTGATGACTAGATCCCCTATTCCCAGATCACAACTCCACTGTCCCGAGACAAAGATTAAATCCAGTGTGTCCCCCCCCCCCCGTGAGTAGGGCCTAAAACTACTTGGGTCAGGTCCATGGCCGTCATGGAGGCCATGAACTCCCGAGCTGCTCCAGAGGCTTCGCCCACCAACGGCAAGTTAAAGTCCCCCATGACTACCAGTCTGGGGGTCTCAACTGCCGCCTCGGCTATCACCTCTAGGAGCTCGGGCAGGGCTGTTGTTGCATAGCGAGGAGCCAGGTACACAACTAACACACCCAACTGCCTCCCTAGGCCCCATCTCACGCAGAGAGATTCACACCCGGTTGTCTGAAGGATTGTGGTCTCCTTCGGCTCTAGACCTTCCTTAACCATAATCGCCACTCCCCCACCCCTCCCTAGGGCCCTAGGCTGATGGAAGGCGCGGTAACCTGGTAGTTACCGGGTAGTTTACAATGTCAGCATTACATAATAATGATAATGATAATGATAATGATAATGATAATGATAATAATAATAATAATAATAATAATAATAATAATAATAATAATAATAATAATAATAATAATAATAATAAAAAATTTAATTTATAACCCGCTCTCTCTCCCCGAAGGGACTCGAGGCGGGGCACAGGGAAATTTAAAATACATATAAAATCACAAACATAGTACAATATAAAATTAAATTAAACTAACCCTGCGTTAAAATCCCATATAAAACTAAAAATTAATCGTTAAAAACCCTAAAAACAGTTGAAAACAGTTGATTTGCATGTTGTCCCCAATGAGCTGGCTCCTCATTTTACCAACCTCAGAGGGATAGAAGACTGAGTCAACCTTGAACCCATCAGGATCAAACTGCAGTAAAGTATAATACAATTTAACCACTGCACCACCAGGGCTTCTTGTGTATATAAAAGGTATTTAAAATATTGCTGGCCCATCCCACTAACATTCTGTAGTATTCACCAAGCTATACCCTCTAAATAATCACAATCCCAATCAAAATTGCCATTTTTTTTGGAAAACAGATTGTTCAGTTTTTCAATCACATTGTATTTTACTTTTGAAAGTTGTACGTGTCTTATATGTGGACATTAAGTGCTCTGCCACTATATAGCTGATATTGGAGGAAAAGCTCAAAGGTATACAGAATTAAATCAATAATACTACTTTAAACTTGAGGTTTTTTCAGCTGGGAAGAGTTATTTAATTTAAAATGTATGCTCTCTTAGATGGTGTTGGAGTTTACTATCTTGCGGTTGATTTGAATATGATTTGAGTCTGGTGAATCTTTCATTTTATGTTCCACTCAGAAATTTCAAAGTATATAGTTGCTGTTATACTTGAAGATTAGAATAGTTTACGAATCATTACCAAATCTCAGCTAAATGTGACCTTAAAAAGCTCTATATATCTATTTTTATTATATTATGGAATTCAATGAAACTGAGAAAATGGAGGAAAACCTAGAAATTCATCAGCAATTAAACTTTAAAACTATGGAGTTGTTTTGATGACATGGGTAGCTATATAGATTTGATAGACAAATGGACAGATACTGTAAATTTGAATCGTCTGTTCAAGATACAAATAGAAAGATCCATATACATTTCATTAACATTTCAAGAGATTATTCTAAACTGTGTCATGCTAACTCTTTGCCAACAGAAAAAGAAACAGATAGATTCCTTTTTACAGAAAACGATTTTATCACATTTATCAAATGATCAGATTTCTAATCTTCGTATCTTTTACTTCAAGATTTGTTCACTGCAATTACAAGACCAGAAGACCTTCTCTTGATGATTTTCTATTTAATGAGTATAAAAACTACCTTCGGTTGTTGTTTCCTATTTTCCTAACCGTCGGTATGTGCATTATTTTTCTCCTTTCAAATAAATCCCCATCTTTTAATTTTAATGAGATAAGCATCTCAGTTATTCCCAAGCAAAACAAGGACTTTATGGTATTTTCTAACTGTAGGTCTATTTCCTTGATTAGTTCTTTGATAAGGCTAAGCTTTTAATGCTAGTTTGGCCTGTAGAGATTTTTTAATGATTTGCATCGCTAGTTATCAAAGTAGTATCATCAGCACAGCAGAGGTTATCAATATTTCTTTCTCCAAATTTAAAACCATGCTCATCTCTTCTGCTTTTTTTTCCAACCCAGCTTCCCTCAGCATGCATTCTGCATACAATTTGAATAAACAAGGAAAGAGAGTACAGCCTTGTCTCACTTCCTGCAGCCAGACTATTTCACTGTTGAATAATTCACCTTAAATGGCCAGAAAAGAAAATAATTTGAACATTTAAAAAAAAAATGCCAAATCCAGTCTAAGTGTCTGGCTGACAGTGCGACCAATCATGAATAAATAATGTATTAAAAGTGAGTGTTAATAAGAAAATGGAATTCTCACACTTCATATAATAATAGGGCAGAGTTTAATTGTTCTAGTCTTTGTGATTACATTCCTCACATCATTACTTAAATAATAGGAAGGTTAACCAAGCTATTAGACCAAGCAGTAGGTAAAAGGATTCATCCACTTGCCCCTCTAACCATGGCAAAAATATACCATGGTGTATTATTTTAAATGCCATCTCTTGATGATGTTATCTTTGTCTCATTGCTCACTGACATAACTGGCAGCTTATAATTGTTTTTAGCTCTTTCAATTTTAAGGTAGCGTTTTCCTTCTCCTAATACCATATTTGTCTTGAACGTGATCTAGTTTAGTTTATTAAATTTATATACTGCACCCTTTCCCAAAAGGGACTCGGGGCGGTGCACAGGCAATTTAAAAACATATATAAACATAACAATATACAAAATATAAAACCAGATTAAATTAATATCCCTGTGCTAAAAAATTTAAATATGTTAAGACAATATCCCTAAAAACCAATTTAAAAATTTAACTGCAGACTATGGGCTAGGTGATGTGAGTTAGGCCAGGCCGGCCTGTTGGAAAAAATAAGTTTTAAGGTTCTGGCGGAAGGAGCGGAGGTCCGTGATCGTTCTCAGTTCGGGGGGTAAGTCGTTCCAGAGAGTTGGGCCCTCCACAGAGAAGGCCCTACCCCTGGGCGTCGCCCGCTGGCATTGCCTAGTCGACGGCACCTGGAGAAGTCCCTCTCTGTGGGAGCGAATCGGCCGAAGGGATGTATGGGGCAGGATGCGATCCTGAAGATAACTAGGTCCCGTGCCATGGAGCGCTTTAAAGATGATAGTCAACACCTTGCAGCGCACCCGAAAGACCACAGGCAGCCAGTGCAGCTCGCGCAAGAGCGGTGTTACATGGGAGCATCTAGGAGCTCCCATAATTGCCCACGCGGCTGCGTTCTGGACTAACTGCAGTCTTCGGGTGCACCTCAAGGGAAGCCTCATGTAGAGAGCATTGCAGTAGTCTATATGGGATGTCACGAGCACATGAGTGACTGTGCGAAGGGCGTCCCGGTCCAATAAGGGCCGCAACTGATGAACCAGGTGAACCCGGTAGGACGCCCCCCTGGCCACGGTCATCAAGTGGTCTTCTAACGACAGCCTGGTATCCAGGAGGACGCCCAAGTTGCATGCCCTATCCACGGGGGCTAGATGTTTGCCCCCAATGGCCAGTGATGATGTCAACTGGTTGTACTGGTACGCCGGAAACCACAGCCACTCCGTCTTGGAAGGGTTGAGTCTGAGTCTGTTCTTCCCATCCAGATCCGCATGGCTTCCAGACACCGGGACATCACTTCGACGGCATCATTGGGGTGGTTTGGGGTAGATATATACAGCTGTGTATCATCAGCGTAGAGGTGGTACTCTACCCCAAAACCACAGATGATCTCACCCAGCGGCTTCATATATGTGTTGAACAGGAGCGGCGAGAGGACCGACCCCTGAGGCACCCCACAAGTGAGTGGTCTCGAGGTCGACCTCTGCCCTCCTGCCAACACAAATTGTGATCGGCCGAAGAGGTAGGAGGAGAACCACCGTAAAACGGTGCCCCTTACTCCTCACCCCCAACCCCTCCAGCCGATGCAATACCATCTAGCATGTTTATCAACAGTGTAGTTGATGATACAGCCAGGGATAGGATTTGCACAGCTCCTCTTGGGTACATACCAGTACTTTCTCCCCTCTGGAAGCTGAGATTGGGCAGCAGGTGAAACCGGATTCCTGCTATCTGCTGAAGTATCTACCCATGCAATGCTGGGCTTGGAGTTTTCAAGTGTTTGTCAAATGTCAGGGAAGCCCCTGATAAACATAGGGTGAGTATTCTTTAGAAATGGTACTAGACATGTGTTTGAACACAGGTCTTTTGAGACAGTCTTCTTACTTTACGGCACAGATGGTTAATTTAAATTAGGAAAAGCATCTGGATTTCTTCTACAGCTTGTTCTTGATTCTATCATCACTGGGTGTGTTACATCCCTGTAACAGTTATAATGGTTTACACCAAGGTCCTCTGTTCAGGCGGGAACAGAGGTTTAATCTGATTGGCTGATAGTCTGACAGCTCCCTTTAAAAGGGCTGCTGTCAGACAGAACCTTCGCTGTTTGTACATAGTTGTGCTGAGCTAATAAAGAGCTGTTGTTGCCAAGACCTAGTTTGCTTCTTCCATTCACCCAACATAACAGGGTGCATTGCAGGTATTCCACAGTTTCTGACAACAAGGGCTTCATCTTGTCTAGAAACCGGGACACGGTGAGTTCTGTCTCACTTTAGGCACAAAGCCAGTGGGTGACCTTGGGCTAGTCACTCTCAGTCCAAGGAGGGAGGCAAGGCCAAACAACTTCTGAAAAACCTTGCCAAGAAGGCCTAGAGGTAGAGCTCTCACCTCACAATCAGGAGGTTGTGAGTTTGATCCTAGGTAGAGGCAGATGTAGGGTCTCCTGCTTGGGTAGGGGGATGGACTAGATGACCTGCAAGGTCCCTTACAGCTCTGTTAATCTGTTTAAAAGACTACAGGGACTTGTCCAGGCAGTCTGTAAGAAACAGACATGATTAAACAGAAGGGGAAAAATATCTTTTCCACTTTTATTGTTTTAGATAAAAACTTCATTCCAGCTCCATATCATTCCACAGGCAACTACTGGGTATTGCTGGTCACAAGTCAGATCTGGATTTGCTAAAAGACTGCCATTCCTTTACAGTAGTGTTTCTCAACCTTGGCAACTTGAAGATGCTTGGACTTCAACTCCCAGAATTCCCCAGCCAGCTAATGCTGGCTGGGGAATTCTGGGAGTTGAAGTCCAGACATCTTCAAGTTGCCAAGGTTGAGAAACACTGCTTTATAGCATTGGTTGAAGACATACATCTCATTTGTTAATAGTTGTTTCCCCCACTTCATCCTGTGTCTCTCCTCTGTGCCTGTAACATATTAGCAGGTTATTTTGTGGACTTGGACTGTGTGGTGTTTCAAGGATATAAAAGCAGGGAAAAACTTTGTATCAGTGCACATTAATGGCAAATAACAGGTAGCCAAATGCATCATTCCAAGCTCCTATGTAACCCACCATCACCACCTTACCCCACCCAACATTAGAGAGAGTGACTGACATTTTTCCCCCTATCAGAAGACAGTGCTTGAATGGGGTGGAGGTAAGAAGTGAGAATCTGCCAATTACTTTCCTTAACTTAATGCTGCATTAAAATTGTAAGGGCAACTCTGATACCAGCCATATTATTGTGACAAAAGGGGTTGGCAATTGGGGCAAATTATATAGCATACAGAAGAGGACAGATAAATTATGTGGTAGTCTGGTTGAACCAGAAATGTTCCACTTCATCTTTAAAGGTTTCTACAGCATCGTAGTTTGTAATATTTAGTATTCGGGTCACACTTGAAAAGCAAAAGCTGCCTCATACATCCTCACGGCCGATTCGCTCCCACAGAGAGGGACTTCTCCGGGTGCCGTCCACTAGGCTTTGTCAGCGGGCGACACCCAGGGGAAGGGCTCTCTCTGTGGCGGGCCCAGCCCTCTGGAACGACCTTCCCTCCGACATTAGAACGACCACGGACCTCCGCTCCTTCCGTCTAAAATTAAAAACACACTTTTTCTGTCTGGCCGGCCTAGGATAGTCTCTCGTCTATGGGGTTTTATTATATTTATTATTGGGAATGTCATTTTAGTTTAGTTTAGTTTTAATGGATTTTTAGCACAGGTACTAAGTTTAATTTTGTTTTAAATGTGTTTGTATATTTGTGGTTTTTATTCTTCCTGTGCACCGCCTCAAGTCCCTGCGGGGAGAGGGAGCGGTCTACAAATTAAAATTGATTGATTGATTGATTGAAAAGCAAAATACAACCTAAATGTTAAAAAAAAAGTGCAATGCAAAGTTTATTTATGAATAGGAAATGAATTACGGGAAATGTTAATCACATGTAAAATTTAAGAAAAAAGATTTTCACAAGATACTGATAATGTTTATTGAACAAGCAATGAGACAAGAGGATCACCCAATTCTAGATGGTCATATGCTACCCACCAAAACCACATTTCCTATTTAAAAATGGTTTCTAATTAGCAGTTGCTATGATTGACATTTCTGGGTCTTGGTTAATTGATACCTTTCTCCACTTTTACATGTTTCCCTAGGAGGAAATTGAACCATGCAATTAAACTCACATTGCTAGCAATATTTACTGTTGTAGAATATGTTTAGACAACTGTGTGCAGATGCCATTCTTTTATGCTGCCTTCATTATGCTTACTTTGCGGTTGTCATACTTGTCCCAAGTTTTCTTTTCTTTAGTTTTTGCTGACTCTTATTGTTTTCCCTGCTGAAAATAGTCGTTGCTGTTCTTATGTGTGTTTCAATGCAATTCCTTTGATTCCCTTTCTTTGTTTTTCTATCTGACCTCTGTGGTCAGCTAGAGCAAGTGAATTGTTTATTTCATGCTTTACGTTGGATGCTATGAGCACATAGTTACCCCACAACTGAAAGATGTTTCCTCCTTTTCCAATATTCAGTTAGTAGTTTCTTTTATTTCTGTTTAATTTCTTCCTTCCTTTCATTCTTGATTCTTAAATGTATGACTATGCATTTATTATTTATTTACTTACTTTTGATCCCCAGCCAGTAAAAAGAATAAAAAAAGTCATGATCTACTAGAAAAGCGATGTCAAACTCATGTAGTCACAGCATCATCATGTGATGTATCGGGACTCCACTTCACTAAACTGGGTGTGGGCGTGGCCGGTGCATGATGCATCCGGCCCATGGGCTGGGTGTTTGACAGCCCTGTACTAGAAGAAAGCCTATAAGAAAGCCTATTTGCAGGATCGCATCCTGCCCCATACATCCCTGCGACCGATTCGCTCCCACAGAGAGGGACTTCTCCGGGTGCCGTCCACTAGGCTATGCCAGCGGGCGGCGCCCAGGGGAAGGGCCTTCTCTGTGGCGGGCCCGACCCTCTGGAACGACCTTCCCCCCGAAATTAGAACAACTACGGACCTCCGCTCCTTCCGTCAAAAATTAAAAACACACTTTTTCTGCTTGGCTGGCCTAGGTTAGTCATCTGTTTATTGTTTTAATTGGTTTTTAAGGGGTTTAGTTTTTAGCATTTTGGGTTTTTAGCGCAGGGATAATTTGTTTAAATTTGATTTTTACATATTTATGATGTATTTATGTTTGTATGTTTTTTAATTCCCCTGTGCACCGCCCCGAGTCCCTTTGGGGAGAGGGAGCGGTCTATAAATTAAATTTATTATTTATTATTATTATTATAATTTCTTAGTCAGAGATTCAAGTAAGATTTCAGTCAGATTGATAAGTGCCAGCACCAGGGGTGATAACATGGACAATGTAATGGTATATGAGTTACATTTTAAACCAGATGGGTAATCTGGCTTTCCAAATGTTCCTCAGCTGCAATCCCCACTAGCCCCAGCCACTGTGATCATTTGTGAGGAATTGAGAGTTATAATTTAGAAATATCCAGTTTTCCAGAGGTCACTTATCTTTTAAGTTCATGATATATTTCAGCCATGGCAATGGAACACCCTATGTAACCAATATCTCTTTAAATATTTGGAAAAGACCAGAAACCCCAATGACACCAATAAAAAGCAGCTGCATGTAGAATCACTTGGGTTTATAACAGATAATCATCAGTTTCAAGCTATAATGACAATGTTTCCATATGTATGAATGTATGTATGTATCAGAGATGGGTTGCTATTTTTTTTTTACTATTGGTTCGGGCATGCTCACACGCACTCATGATGCTTCTGAACATCTGGGCGGGTGGGCGGAGCCTCCCGCCACCTCTACTACCGGTTTGGCTGAACTGGCAGCAGCCTGCCTCTGGTATGTTTGCATGTTTTACATTTCTGAACAGTCTATCTCCCTCAAAGAGGGACTCTATTGATTTCTACTTTATACAAATTAAAATAGTTGTTTAGTTAAAGAAACATTAAAGCGTAAAACCTATTCTGATATTCTGGTTTGTTTTATTGTTCAGCTGATACACCAATTTTTTAAAAAATTATTCCACATCTATCTATGCTTGTGCTTTTTTGTGCATGGTTCTTTTATAAATTATTTTTAAAGATCAGAAATAGAGATCACGGTTAAAAATCAACAATTGCTCCTAAAAAAGTTGTCCTGTGTGTATCATAAGCTTAATAAACAAGGAAGTGAGTAATGAATACAAGTCACATTAAACTAAATATATTTCATTAACACTGGTTGCAGTGTTAATGAAATATATATAGTTAATTTTATAAATATATACAGTAAGTATGTATCTGGGGTAAATCCAAGTGAGATTAATAGGATCAACATCTGAGTAACATGCATTGATTTCCATGGTTCCATTTTGCCATGTCAAAAAATATGGATGGAACACCATTATTACTATCTCTCCATGTTATCGTTCCTTTAAAAATAATATTTACTCACACGATATCATCCATGCACACAACACATTACAGAGCTCTTTGACAAGGAAGTAAAATATCTCACCAAAATGTTCAGCTTTATTTATGATATCTAGGTCTAGGAAGAAGTGGTGCCATGGATGGGTAGCAATTAGGTAAAGGTAAAGGTTCCCCTTGCACATATGTGCTAGTCATTCCCAACTCTAAGGGGCAGTGCTTATCTCTGTTTCAAGCTGAAGAGCCAGCACTGTCTGAAGACGTTTCTGTGGTCATGTGGCCGGCATGACTAAATGCCGAAGGCGCACAGAGAACTGTTACCTTCCCACCAAAAGTGATCCCTATTTTTCTACTTGCATTTTTACATGCTTTCAAACTGCTAGGTTGGCAAAAGCTGGGACAAGTAAAGGGAGCTCACTCCATTATGTGGCGTTAGGGATTCAAACCGCTGAACTGCCAGATGGTGTTTCAAAATTTAAAATCATGAGAAAGGAACTGATTTTACTGGTTGGGAAACTTCAAGAAGAGTGATACATGCACTGAGCCTAAACTTTTAATATGAAAGCACTTGATTAATATAAAAGTTGTTGTCACTTTAGACCAACTGTGTTTTAATTGCAAAGCCACCATACAATCTCCATCCAAATAAAAAGAGCTAGTCAGAAGGGAATGGGAAGAGGGGGTGTTGTTGTATGTGTTATAGAATTCTGCCCACAGATTGTTCTCTCCGAGGAAATGAAGAGGCTATTTTTGCTGATTTCTCTTTACACCTCCGTCATCTGAACACTGCCAAAGGATGCAATAAGTTTGTGTGTGATTAAAACTTACATGACTCATTTGCTGCTCTGCTTCTATATATGGAAGAAGTACTTTTATCCTATGGAGAAGAGTATTCCAGATCTAACTTCTTGTTTCAGACAACATAAGGATGTGTCATGGCAAGTACTGTCTTAGAAAAAGCACACTTTTCATTGTGTAGCAAAAGGAAAGGAGTACATCTTTCCAGTGTGTCAACTATTCTGGGAAATCTGCTACCAAGCTAATTAATTCAATGCTGCAAGTTTTAGTACATTTCTGTTAATGATTAAACTGTTAATAGGTCTCCAAAACACATCTCTTGCACTGCAGGATCCAGTATCTAGTTATATTATTGGGGAAGTAAATAGAAACTTGTAGGATGATGCACAATTCTAACTCTTGCCAATATTGGCAATATTGGATTTGTTCACTTGAGTCATTGGTTTAACACTGAAACAAAGCCCTGATATGAAGTAAAACTGACCTTATTGAAGATTGTAATTCCTTTGTGGTGGACTACTTTGTATAGTCTACCTAACTCAGTGACCTCTAGATTTATGACCACACTTCATATTTTCAGCCAACAGGAATATTGAAACAGTCTGTCTTTGGAGGGACATGAGACATGTGATGGAATCATGTAATGTGAATGTGGGTGAATGTGGACCAGGAAATTGTGCCCCAATTTATTCAACATGGCTCCAGCATCTCTGCCAGAAACATCTGTTGCATTCACAAAGGGCTTGGTATGGAAGATGGGTTTGCATGTAAATGCCTGTTTCAGGCATTGAAATGTGAATCAGACTTGCTTTATTCTATTGGAACTGCATACAAAACTTGAATAAACTAGACAGGGGTTAAGAGAATCTAGGGATGAACCACTTTGGAACTTCTAGACATTTATACTGTATATTTGCCAAGATAGGACTGCTTCCAGCCTGGAAGAGTCTTTTATTTTTTTAAAAGATGCTATAGAAAATTAATTATTATTATTATCATCATCACTCTTCTGACATGAACATGACCTATTCTGCAAATGTTGCTATACTTGTAGGTGGATTTAGATTCAGCAATGCATTTTTCTATCCATAACTGCATGCTTTATGATTACTTATCAGAGTTTAGTTATGATTTAACTAAGGCATAACCATGAACTTTAATTTGCCTTTTTATCAAAGCCAGTTAAAAGTACGGACATGCTCCGCAGCGGATAGAAATCGTTATTGGATTGCATGGTTCATATACGGCTCTCCAATATTAGGAGATCAAATACGGACTGTTATTAAAATAGCTCCGCTCCTTGTAAAGCAGAATCACAAGATGGCCATAATATTAAAGGCTCATGAGATGGGCAAATAAAGTGACTTTTCTCAGATGAGGCAATATACCTACAATGCCTCATTCTGTGCGGTGGACTGAACAGATTAGTGTTCCAGTATTATTCCAAAAGATAGCTAGTTTGGTGTAATGATTAAAAAGCATTAGACATGAAACCAGGAAACCAAAATGTCGAATCCCTTTTTCAACACAAAGTCAGGTGGGCTGACTTTGGATCAGTCACTTTCTCTCAGCCCCAGTTAAGAGACAAGGACAAACTATTTCAGAAAACTGCAGGGACTAGTTCAGGCAGCTATCAGGACTCAACACTGACCTGAATGCAAGTAAAACAGAAATGAATCATTCCACTTGGATTATTATAATGTGTTACATCTGAGACTATCTTTAAACACAATGACACACTGATGGAGGTGTGAAAGATGTCATAAATGGCTTTCTATGGGATGGCATACCAGATCCCTAAAAGTGTACATTATTTGCCACAAGCAATGTTGAGACCAATGTTCTCATATTTTATCTTTCTCTTGTCAAAACATATGAATAAAATTGAATTATTTATGAGAGATTTGTCTAAAAATGCTTCTGAATGTTGCACACAAGAAGATACTGTTACGTAACAATAAATACTATACCTTGGATATAGTATTTAATATAGTATACTATACCTTGGAATATGATTTGTTACAAAGAGAAGAATAATGAAAAATAGCATTATTCAATGGCATGGCCAGAGATGTGGAAGACTATGGACAAAATGACTTTGGTCACACCGTGGTGGCACAGTGGTTAGAGTGCAGTACTGAGGGCTACTTCTGCTGACTGTCAGCTGCCTGCAATTTGGCAGTTCAAATCTCACCTTGCTCAAGCTTCCATCCTTCTGAAGTGGGTAAAATGGGGACCCAAATTTTGGAGGCAATATGCTGATTCTGTAAACCACTTAGAGAGGGCTGTAAAGCACTGTAAATTGTCTAAATGCTATTGCTATTCCAGCATGTTCTTTCCCCCCATAGTAGCATTAGTTAGTAGCATTACCCACATGTTCTCATCCAATTATCTCCCCCATAATAAAAATGCTGTAATGACTTTGGTTATAGTATTCTCTTTCTTATCTTTTCTTCCAACATGTTTCCCTTCTTCCTTTTTCTCTCAGCTTTTATGTGTTGAGGAAAACTATAGACAATAATGAATTCTGAATTCTTAATTCTGAAGTGATTAAAAAAAAGGGCACAAATGAAATTCTATTCTACTAGAACAAATAAACAAATAGGACTGCTTTACACTAGCCCAATTAACGGAAAAATTTAAAGTTGAAAGCATATCAACAGGTCTGCTAGGCATATAGAAGAGTTGCTCAAAGTCTCAAGACAACACTAGTAGATGTCAGTTTCTTCCCAAGGTTAGTTGAAGATGATGCTTTAAACCTCGAATGGCCTAGGAGATTAATCATAACGCTATTAAGGAGAAACCCAGGACATTTAAAGCAAGGTGATGAGGACAACTGTTTGTTGAGGAAAGCTTATGAAAAGGACACTTGCTAAAATAAAAATAGCTCATGCAAAAATCATGCAGATGAACAACCTTTTGGACTTTGCATTTCCTTACCTTTGGGGAAAAAATTAATTCTAAAGGCATGAAAAGAGACACATTAATTGCTTCAGTAAATCTATATGGCCTTATGACCCATGATGAAATGAAAGGAATGCATTATATATTCTCACTGCAGTTTGTGAGGGATCATCATAATCACTAAATAAATGAGAAAGGCAATTGATATAATGGCTTCTCATTCAAGAATATTTTTCTATTCACCATTCATAGAAACGTTAGGTAAAGATCAAAAGATAAATTTATTCATATTTCTTTTCAGTGTACAGTATTATCTCCTTTCATATCCGAATAGCACCTCTCCTCATATGTTTGTTTTTCACCAGTTTTTCTTTCATTTATTAGCGTGTGTGTAAAGTGGCAGAATTCTAATGTAAAGTTTTTGCTATTTGTGTTTCTAGAAATTAAACATTACAATACAAATCCTACAAATTATATCTGGAAAATTATCACTAAAATAATAGTTGATATTCAGCTTTTGGAGTTTTAGTTCATAAATATGCTCTTTGATGGAGGAAATGCAGATCTCTTTTATGTGCTTAAATGTCATCAAGGATATTTCTCATGCTAATTATTACAGAAAATTCCTGACAGAACAATTTACAGATACTAAGAAAAAAAAATCCAACCAACAACATAAAGCTGGGTTTATTTCAGGTGACTGTTTTTTTCCTAAAGTTTTGTTAGCTAGATTTTTCGTTCGTTTTGCCACCAGGATACAGCTAAGAAGCAGCTTTGCAAGGAGGAAAATATAATTTCACTCTGTAAATGAGTGATTAATCATGCAGTTGCTTCTTTTGAGAACAAGCTACACAATTAAAATATGCATAATAGTGTCAAGTTAATCTCGGTATATGATGCATTATATGTAAGCAAGTTATTGTTGGCACCTTCATTTCCCAGTTAATTTGCATTTCTCTGTGTTCATTGCTATGACCCTAAGCATGACATGATTCCATGTTTCACCATGGAACATTCCACCTGCCAAAGAGCTGTGCATGTGCATGAGAGTGAAGATCACATAAGGTTTTAGAAATAAGACAAATCTCTGTGTGAATAGATTTATACAGCTCTGCATGTTTTAAATTGAACACATTGTTCTTTCATTTTACCAATGAAAACTTCTTCTTCAGTTCATTACCATGGGGAAAAAAACCTGGAATATATCTCCATACCGGATTCTGTCTTGAATTAAATAACCAATAAGAGGAAAAGAATTATTCATCAGGAAAATGGGCCACAGGTACTATTTACCATGTACAGTGGTTCTGATCTGAATTCCGACGCTTCCATCTCAGTCAGATAGCTATTGGTTTATACACAAATGCAACCAGTTTATTATATATTGTGATTGGTCCCACATTCAGCCAGAGGTTTAGGCTGGATGGGCATTTTTATCCACTATTGAATCCTTCCCGAGGACCTGGGATTGACAGATGGTGTTTAATGGTGTTAAATGTTTTGTTGAAGGCTATAAGCTGTTCCAAGTAAAGCTGCCTTTTGGAATCGTCTGATGGTGATTTTGTCAATGCCAATGGTGTTCAAACAGTGCTTATTATTATTTAAATTGGGTTTAGCCATCCATTCTGGTATATTCAGGATAACTCAGCAAATCCCAAAACAATAAAATCAATTAAAAAAACATACCTACACTAATTTAAAAAAAGGAGCACTAAACTTACAATCGATACAAAAGCTTCAAGTGACGTATGGAAAGATAGATGCTGGGCATTACAAGACAAGATAGAAAGACCTGCACATCGATTAAAGAACAAACAAAAGTATACAATATCATCAAAAGAGTAAAAGAATTGAAATGGGAATGGGCTGGTCACATAACAAGAAGAACTGACAGCAGGTGTATCAAGGCAATCATAGAATGGATCCCACTTGATAAAAATCATCCACAAAAGAGACCTAAAGTAAGATGGATCGATGAATCAGCAAGTATTGTGGGCCCAATTGGCGAAAGAAAGCTGAGTACCATATTGGTTGGAAACATGCTGAAGAGGCCTTCATCCTGCAGTGGATAGACAACAGCTAAAATGATGGTGATGATGATGATGATGACAACACAGGTACCCTTGACTAGCACAGCCAATAGTCACAGCATACTAATCCCAGGTTTGTGTTCAAAGATCTGGAGTAATTTTTGGAACACCAGGAGAGAGAGGGTATCATCCATATTTCAGGAAGATATTGTTCCAGAAGGGCCATGACAAAGAAGGCATGCTTCCTTCCCAGTATCAAAGGCTACTTTCTATCACAACTTTTAGCATTTTCTAAAAGAGTGTTGTGACATTGGTAGGAATGCATGTCATTTATATACAACCACTAGCTGGATACCTGTGTTTTGCGACAAAACTATGTGATTGGATAAAATACGGTTCACTCTGGTTCAATCTGTTGGCACCATGGTAGTCAGTGATTGAAACACATAAGGGAATATCACTCCTGCCACCTTGAGTCCAGAAGCAGTTCCACAGGTGGAAGGCACAGACGTTTTGGTGAGGTACCAATGTTTAGTACTGTAAGGAGCGCCAGGCTGCTCGTGAGTGAAGGAGTGGAATGTCTGCCAGTTTGAACTGAGGTAAGGGATTGTGAGCCAACTGGCAGTCAGAACAGAGTTCTTTTCAGGTGGGGAGGGGGAGTAGAACTCCTTAGCATCAGAGCGTGCTAATTACTGTATAAGAAATACTAATGATCTGATGGTCATTTCGAACAATCCTTTCTTAGCGAAAGGAAGGACTTATTCAAGATGACTTCTCAGAAGTTGGAACAAATCCATCTCACCCATTCAGAACAAATATTCATATCAGGGAAGAAAGCCAGTCCTCTGCCTGCCTTTGGGAAGGAAAAAAAATGTCCTCTATTTGGGAGTGATGGGGAGTTATGGGGCTGTTTCACCGATTTATATTATCCCAAACTGCTTCACTGTTTTTAAAAGTATCACTTTTGGGCAAACTAAATTGAAGGCATAAGAACAAATTAGACTCTATAAAGCAGGGATGTCAAATTTGCATCGTGACAGCGTTGTCACGTGACATATTATGACTTTCCCCCTCTTTGTTAAACTGGGCATGGGCGTGGCCATTGTGTACCTCATCCGGCCTGCAGGCCCCAAGTTTGCTCTAAAGGAAGCTCAGAGTTCCTTCAGTACCTATTTTTCAAGTATCATGCTATGACTTTTGAATAAAAAAGGGAAAAATATATTCTTGCTACCCCTATTTAAATGACATGCAAGATGTAGTTTCTCCGTACTTTGCTCTTGCACATCACTGAGAAGCATTATTTCAAAATCTCTCTCTGTTTCCTACCCAGCCATGTTTAGTTTTTGATGCCTAAACCAAATTAAATTTCTGCTTTCTGGATTGAACATAAATGGTTTAAACCCTGTGCTCATGTGAAGTTCCTTCTTCTATACAAGGAATGCTGGAAGCCTGTTTTTTTTTAAAGTCCAGGAGATATGCTTCCAATTTGGTCCCTCACTTTGGAAATGACAGAATGAACGCTGATTGCTAGTCACAGGGCATGAACCACTGAAACATTTAACAGTGCATTCCTTCAGTAAGAACATGACATATCCTTCTGCTTTTTATTTTCCTTGAATGAGAGATTTATATTTCTAAGAAGCAAGCCTAAATTGGGAAGTATGCATTACTGATCAGCAACAAAAGATAAAGCAAATGAAAGCTATTGCTAACAAATACTGATCAGATGAGGAAAAAAATGGCTATAATTGAGATGGGTGAAGCGTTAGTTGTTTGATCGCAAGTTGCTCAAACCTTCTTTAATTGTACCCAATAATAGCTTATCATAATACCTAATTGGAATTGCTGAAAGTTGGTCACATTCCCCTCCAATTAAAGAAAGTCTGCATTTATATTTTCCTAAGCCAAGAGTACATATGCCAAGTCTTCTCCCAATATGGCAATCAGATCTCCAATAGAACATTGTGTGGCCCCATATATTAGGGTCATCTTTAATATCAGAGAACCAGAAAACTTTATAACTCATTTCAAGCGATCCTTTTGGGTAGAACATTATTAAAGTATCAAATTAAAGCTCCCAAATGCAGCATTCCGGAGAGATTAAGAACTCATAAGCAGAAATCAAGTTCCAGGTATAGTTTCTACCATATTAAAGGATCTCAGTTAGTAGCTGGGCATTTGGGAAGTTATTGCCAGTCTGAAAGAGCCTTAAGGTCAGGGTTCCTAGTGGCCCTACGATTTGAAGTTGGTAATTTAATATATTAAATCAGTTTTTAAATATGTTTCTTCTCTTTTTTAAAGTTTCTTTGTTCCTAAATATATGGAAGCTTGTTCTAAAATTTCTTACTCTTGGTTCTCGGATACTGCATATTCTTCAAAAGTATAATGCTTATTTTGTAGAAGAAAAGAAAAGAAAAGAAAGGGAAAGAAAAGGAAAGGAAAGAAAAGAAAGAAAGAAAGTCTGCCTTAATTCTTATAACCTGTCTGACTTAGCAGTTTGAAGCAATTATCTTCTGCAAAATTATGATGAGATACTCTCATATGATTTTGGAAGACTTCCCATTGGCACAATTTGAAAATTCTCCAGGTGTTCAAATAGTAGGGAAAAAAAGGTAGCAACAACATTTGGAAGAAAAAGGGAATGCATTTTTTTTGTTTCGGAACTAGGAAGTATAAATCAACACATAATAAACTTTGCATATACTTTTCTTGCTGGGAGATAAGAACACATTTTGATGCTTTTGAACAGTGATGAAATGTAAGGTTTTGGCTGAAAGCTCATAGTCTTTGCTCCAGACATAACAGTGTGTTTAGCATCATATATTATTTATATGCATAACCAACCATATTGATAATAGCATTCGTCTTTGATTTGCTTTTTTGAAGGTGCCACTTCCATTTGCTTGGACCTTTGATCCACCAAGCTGAAGCATGAATCTCAGTTAGAAGTTGAAATGTTCCTAAGTGTGTAACAGTAAATGTCAGGTTTACAGGTCAACGGATCTGTATAAAATGAACAGAAAAAATCCCTTTTGTCTGTAAAAGGGCAACCGAAGTAATTGACAGGTGAAATCTATACAAGAAAGCTTTGGTTAATTATGCCATATATCCTAGAATAGCTCACTATTCACTCAATAATTCTATTTTGCAGGCCTCCTCCAAGAGGCCTTCTGCCCATGCACACAAACACGCAGACATACATATTGTCAGAAACTTTGTAATGAGAAGTTACCCTTGAGTTTTAGGAAATAGGGTGTTTCTCTGATCATGCTGTCACATTTGCAGTGAAGGTGTTAGTAAGTCTTAAACAACTTTTCTGGCAGAGATAAGAAACCATTTCCCATGCTGCCTTTTAAAAAAAATGAGTTGACCTAGTTTGTACTTCTCAGACCAATACGTAGATCAGAAATGATTGTTCTTTGGCGCTTGCCACTCTCTGAAATCTGAGATGTAGCAGTCTGCTAGATAATATTAGAAAACCGTGTCCATATGAGAAGGTGATATACAGAAAATGTAAGACGGCTATCTTTCTGGTTATAATAGGTTTATTTCTTGAATGACTTTTAGGATATTATTGTAAGCTATCTTCAAAGTAAAAAAGTCAATATATACCCTGTGAGAAAAAAAAGTACTTCTTTTATTGTGCTAAAAGAAATTCCACTACCCTTTTTACTTGGCGGATAATCAAAGAAGCCAAATTTCAAGCCAGACACATTTCTGGAATGAGTTAAACTTGTAAAATACTAAGAATTGAAATTCAGGAGCAAAGCTACTCATTTTCTCCAATCTAAACAGTATCAAATTGATTTAGATTTTTGTATGTTGGAGTTAATATTTTAACAATGTATAACTTCAAATGTTGATTCAATCAACATCAACATTATTTTCTATAGTTTTTTTTATAGCAACTTGTACTATGTCAATGAAGTTTTGAGAATAGGTTGACCCCCTTCTTCTTTGTGGAAACCCCTTAGATATTGGAACACTGCTATTGTGTCACCTCTAGTCTTCCTTTGCATTAAAAGAGACTCCCTCAATTCCAGCAACCATTCTTTATATGTTTTAGCCTCCAGTTCCCTAATCATCTTTGTTGCTCTTTTCTGTACTACTTCAGCTCTAATTCTTTATGCAATAGTTCATGATGTTGGGAATTAAAAATATTTTTGTTTGCTTTCAGTTGTTAGTGAAGGACGAAGACCGTATATAATTTGCTAAAGGACTTTCTGAACTACATTGAAGTGCAGTCAATAAAGGAGATTTCACAAAGCTGATCTTTATATGGCTCCAAGTAGATGCTATGAAGACAGTTTTCCTCAGGAGGACTTCTGCAACCTGCCCCTCTCAGTCAGGGTTTTGAAATGGAGCCCTTCAACTTCTGCATTTCACTTATCCCAGCTTTGTCACACAGTTCCCACTTTGTACATAGGCATTCCTCACAATGTTTACTTTTTTGTCATAAAGATCAGCTATTCTAGAGGCACAATCTATCTTTGAAGTTTAGCCAAAATCCAATGTGCAACAGGGAGTGGTGCAGTGGCCTAGAGGTGAAGCTCTCACCACACAATCAGGAGGCTATTGAGTTCGATCCTAGAAGCAGATATTTCTCTCTCTGGGCACAGTGAGAATATATCTGCTGAACAAAACTCCACATTGGCAACAGGAAGTGCATCTGGCCATTAAATACTCCGCTATCTCCATTTATTTGTCCAGTCTCCACCTCACAAGGGATTATGAGGTTGTTAAAAGATGATGATGATGGAAATGTGCAACAGGTGTAATTTTTTGCTTTTTCTTCCATTCAGTCATATCCAATTCTTGGATATTCTCCCTGCAGTTTTCTTGGCAAGGTTTTTCAGAAGTGGTTTGCCTCCTTCCTAGAGCCAAGAGGAAAGTGACTGGCTCAAGGTCACCCAGCTGGTTCTAGATTCTGAAAGGTCGGACCAGAATTCACAGTCTCCTGGCTTCTAACCAAGCCTCTATATCAGACTGGGCTCTCTTATAAATGAAGAAGCAGTCAGACATAAGGTTAACTGTTGGATTTTAAAGAGGAAAAATTGGTTATACAGTCCGATAATCTATATAATTCTGATTTAAGTTCATTAAATCTAAACTATGTATTTATCATCTTAATATACTCCATACTGAGAGTGAATGGGTTTCAGTTCAAACCCTTCAGATTTTCCAATGAGCACCTGAGCTAATTTCATAAGAAGGAAGAAAAATACCATAGAGAAAGAAATAGGTGCTATTTTCTATGCTAAATAACATCGACTGCCACATCACAAGATTCTATTTCTTTCCTGTTTAATAAACCTCTGCTCGTTAAATAATGCAAAATGAGTCAAACAGTTTTGCCTTCCTTTTAATGCTCTGTGCACCTCTCCTATTTTATCATTCTAACACGGAAAGTGAAGCAGAACTGAGGTTTTGAATACATTATATTAGGAACATAGACTGGAATAAAAGATAAGGCTCCAATAATGCAGAAAAGACAGAGTAGAAACCATTTTAAATGATATATGCCTGAGAATTGGAAGGTTAATAAGGGAAAAGTCTCTGTTTTTTCATGCAAGAATTTCAACGCATTGATCTAAGTAAAGAATTTGATTGTAGGATAGTTTGAAAGGGAATTTTTATTTTTAGGTTACATCAAACTCCTCCTTAAAAAGTCTTTAAAATGTTTTTAAAAATGTATATATTTTATTTTAGTGCGCATTTTGATATCTTTTCATTTTGCCAAATAATGTAACAAAATAATTTAAAAAATTCTCTTGGATTCAGGTGTAGTTCTTTTTAGGTCACACTAATGCAGCCAAGTGATTTCTCAGAATGAATTGAAAATATTCTTTTTTCAAATATTTAGGATACTAAAAGATGTACCCTGAGGCTTTTTAAATTTTAATTGCTTCACTGCTTTTGGATATAAAATTTTATTTTCTGAATGACCTCTAAAAATGTAAGGTGAAAGAAAGATATCAGTTTATCCCTGAAATACCCGTTTATATTGATTTATCAGGGAACAAAATAAAATACAGCATCAAATCAAAACTCTTTGTGAATCTCAGTAATATAAACACACTCTTACAAACAAAAATGCAGAAAGAACATTCTTCCTAGTCCTATTCTGAGTGATGTGGATTATGTTTGTTTTTGAAGTGAATGAGAAGTGTTTCTTCAAGGCCTTTAAAGTCATGGTGTTTGGCATCGTTTTATTACTGCCACTATTAAGACAGGATCTTATTTCCTTTTGACCCCGAAAATAAGCGCTTGGCCTTATTTTTGGGAAGATCCTTTTATTTGTGAGGTGCAGGAGGCAGCGAGCATGGTCACCTCATGGCTGCTGCTGTCTTGCGCTGCTGTGGAAGCAAGGTGCATCAGTGGACCTGTCACTCTTCTTGCAATGGCCATTAGCATGACCAAATGAGCGCAGTGACTAGGGTTGCAGGAGTGGCCATTAGGTAAGGGCGTGTGGGGTGCATGGGGCATCTTTCCCCTCCCTTTCTCCCCTTCCAGCCTCGCCTCATCACCTCATGTTGTTTGCACGGCAAGCAACCTGAGGAAATGGCAGGGACTGGTTGCACATGAATTTAAATATTTTCGGGGATGGCTTATTTTTGATGAGGGTTTATTTTAGCGCATGTGCTCAAAAGCCTGCTTGGGCTTATTATCTGGGGAGGTCTTATTTTGGGGGAAACAGGGTACCAATCCTCTCGTCTTGCTATCCTTACTATATTTATATTTCTTTCATGTACATCTTTTCAATCTGATTTTGGATTTCCTGTCCCCTCCTCCCTCCCCCAAAAATATAAATTAACATTTAGTATCACGAAACATGTTCATTTTTCATTAAGCTGATTTTCACTTAATCCTTTTTATATAGAAAACTTTTAGAGACATTCTCCAGTCTTTAGGACTCTTCTCATCTATAAGTATTCACACAATCTCAAGTTAGTGACATTTTGATTGTATGGTAGTTGGATTCTTAGAGCATCAGTAATTGACTAAGGTATTCTGTTTCTGTCCTTGGCACATTTAATTATTAAAACAGTAGTTTTCTGGATGGATTGGGAAAGGCTCATGGTCAGTAATTCTCCAGTATCACTCAAGACCTTTATCTGACCAAAACAGCACAGTCCTGACTCTCTGGTTGCTGCCTTTTGCTACAGTCTTGATGTTCTGCCTTATCTGGATGAGGAACCCCAGATAGGAAGCATCTCAACTCATTGCTTTGCCTTTGGACAGCTATTCAGCAGCAATTAGGAAGAATGAAGTGTATGGAGAAACTTGTCTCTCAAGTTCTGGAATCAATGTTAGAAATGCCCCCATGTGAGTTCTTGTAAAACCTCTACTCTCAGAATGAACGTGTTAGCTCTCTCGCATAATTTGGAATTCTTTGATATATAAAGTTTAAATTGCCAAGATGTTTTAAAATGAGTTGCTATATTTTTAAGAAGATAAAATGTGTCTGGAATACCAAAGTATGATGGTGGGCTATTTTTATTAACGGGTTGCGTTTCTCTTTTAGATCTTGCAATCTAAAGTATAATAAGAAATAAATGGTTTGATAAAAGGACAGAGGAAAAGAGAACATTCAGAAAATCATTTTCCAAAATGTAACTTTATCCTGAAGAGTCAGTAGATTTAGATTTGACTGACAGAATCCCCTGGATGCTTTGTTTGTGTATGTATCAAAATCCAACTGTTGTACTGAAATAATTTCAAATCTGCAATCCAAAGATCTGACTTGCAATACCTGGTTATGAACTTTCTACTCTTAACTTTCATCTGATGGTTACTACATATTTAACTCTTCAGCATCCACTCTCTAGGTGCTGCAAGAAGTTCTTAAAACTTTCCCAGAGGTCATGGTTCATAGAAATGTCTTATAAATATAATATACAAACTATACATAAATATTTTCCAAAGTTTCCTCATGTCCATAACTTTAAAATACATATGATATGCTCTGTATACCTTAACTCCAATGAAAATAATAGCTTTCATTGTTAAAGACCCTTTCTTATTTTCTTTATATATTCCTGCAAAGCCAAGGATGTCCAAAACTAGTGGAAGAGGTTCATCGCAGGCTTCCCCTCTAGATCACAGGGAACCTTTTATGAGTGTGATTACTGGAGTGTGGAGAGACACCTTCTAGGAGCAAAGGATTTGTTTTGATATTTGTTTACAATTTTTAGGAGTAATAATCATTGCAATTGCAGCACGGGTTATGTAAACCCATGGAAGAATGGTGATAAACTCTGCAGGATTGGGCCTGGCTTCCTGACTGGTAACAAGTGCACATTGATAAGTGGACACCACCAGCTGGTTGGTAAATCATAACAAATGAAGATGCCCTTATACAAGTCATTGTCAATAAAAACAGACTGCAGTTTGCTTTATTATAGACTTGGTGGCTTACTGAGGGTCATAGTGCAGAAGGGTGATGTCAGTACATTCTAACATTGATGTCAGCTCTATGGGGACCTTACAGGACAGACTTAGTTGACTTTCTGTAAGGACAGACACTGCATAGTAGTAAAAGATAGAAGGAGCTAAAAAGTTTCATAGTGGAGGTTACCGTACTTTGGGACTTCCAACTAATTGCTGGGTGTCAGTGTTCAGTCACAGAAGGAAGGTTATGCTAATGAAGTAATTGGGTGCTTTCTTGCACAGTTGCCAAGGCAGCTTTTAAAGAACAAAGTCTCCTAGCATTTGAAGAGCAAATAAAACAAACAGCCTGTTTATCTACCAAATGTAAGAGAAAGGTTTCCTCCCCCCTTCCTACTCTTTCAAGCCATTATGCTAAAGGAGCAGGTGGGCTGTCAAGTCATGCAGACTTTATTCTAATTAGCTTTCTCTGAAATTTTAAAATCAGAAAATAGGGTGGGGGAGCCAGTACTGATTTTGGTACTGGGGGAAAGAAGAGTTGAAAGATAAAAGGATTTCCGCAGTAGTTTCCAACACTCTTTTGAAAATACAAGCTAGTTGTTCATTAAGCCAGGAGTTTATTTTCCTGCAGAGAGAAGTAGGTGGCAGCAATGGGGAAACGGAAACAGGAGTTCAAACACGCTTGGGCTACCAAAGGTGCAGGCAGAGAACAAAACGCAGAGAAGTAATTAGAAGGTCAAGCCCAGCAATAATAACACACACTTACCCACAGGGCAAAGGCAGGGGGGCTTGCAAGGACCTGATATATTTACTGCTTAGTTTCATCACAGCTCCCTGGCTAACCAGCTATATTCATTTGAAGATTAATTTCATGCAAACATGGTGCCTTCAGCAGTGAGGATTCATTACATCTCTCCCAATCCAATCTGAAGAAAATGAGTGCTGTTTGGAGATGAAACTTCAGATCCAAGCAGTGTTGTTGTCAACAATAGGACCTCAGGGAATAGAAAGTAAGGTTATACACCGCCCTTAAGATTCAGCATCTTGAGAAACAGCTCAGCTCAAGACAAAGAGATGGAAGTCTTTTTTTTTGTTTTTGAGTTGACTCACAGCTGAATTGAGAACATGATTCAGAAATATAATATGTTTTGCTCCTTCTGGGCTGTCCCTGAAAATCTGGGATATGGAATATCTTTTTTAATATATCATTTATAAGAGGATTGGGTGACATTTGCAAATATGAAAAATCCCACAAGGAGGGTGGATTTTTTTAAATTTCAGATAATAGGCACTGAGATGTTGATGCACAGATTTTAAAATGCCTGATGAGAATAGGACAATAGCTTTTTTCAGACAAACAAGTGGACAATTTGGATTGTGTTTTCAGACAAATAAGGGGACAAACTAAAACGATAGTTTGCAAGGAGAACAATGACATCAATAATCTTTTTTAGGTTGATAGTGCTGACTTTTGGTGGCTCTATAAAATGAAACCATAACAGGGATTCACTTTACCCAGCTGGCATATGGGTCGCAGTGAATGAAATGCAATCTGCATGTAGCTTGATACAGATCAAGCCACATAAATTTGGAAACAGGTTCCCAAGGGACATTGCCATTTTATACCTAACTGGGTTATTACTAAATATAAAACCAGACACTCCGCATCATAGTCAGAGCCAGTATGGTTATTGCAGTTAAGTTAGTAAACTAAGAGTAGGGATACCCAGACTCAACTTCTTTAAGGACAGAAGCCATCTGGGTAAGGGGAAAAAAAAAAGAAATAATTGATGTAGAAATATAATGTCTATAAGTGGACAAAAGAACTACCAAGACACTGCAGGTAGCACTCACTTTATCCTTGATTTAGCTATAGAGAATGTTAAATTATATTTAAGTAAATGTAATTGAAAGATATCTACAATAGTCTTCACAGTGGCCTAGTAGCTATTTTTTTGGTCCTTCCCTATCTAGAAATGGTAGGGTTGTCTTAAATAAGACTGCTGCCTGTCGGTACACTATGAGTAAAGAAATCCTCACATTTTGCCACACTGTTTTGCACTGAGTAATCCTTAACAGAGACTCTTATCTATGCTCACTAGGATTCACTCTTCATCTTCCTGAAGAGGTGCTCTAAGTATCTTTTCTGCCATTTCATCTCTCAGAGCTCCTCTGAAATTCAGGTCTCCTGTTGTAGCTAATTCCAAGCAATTGCTAAGGTCTCAGTCAAACCATGCAAGGGGTTCAGGGATAATCCCAAACTCTGAAACCTGAATAGAACTATCAAGCACTTTGGGAAGACTTATAGAATAGGTTCATCCTCCCTGGTGCAGGAAGCAACAACAGGTCACACCAATGCGATCTGTTTCTGTCTTCCTTAATCAGTACGCATTTGACCTAGACTGTCAGTAGAAGATTACATCTTCCTTTCATGCTGCCCAAAAAGAGTTGGTGGTCCAAATGCTTAGACACTGAGAAGATGGAAAAGTCCAGAACTGAATTCAAACGGCAAGGTGAGTGCGATGTAAACGTGCCTCCAGTCACAACCCTACATAAGTGTGACATGTATAATATAATTTATATATACAGTAGCATATAAGGAAATAAAAAAATGTGATTTAAAAAAATGGGGATACCACAAAATAACAAAACGAGACAGAACAAACAGTAACATCATAAATTGTAAACAGACACATTCTTGGCTGAATATAGGTTGAAATAGAAGAAAACAGAACTTGCTGTAAAATACAACCTAGCCTGTAGGACCAACAAGTCAAAAAGGGATGCGAGAAGGATGGATTTTGCTATACATTATGTAGCAATAATGCATACCTCTGGTTATATACTAGAGAGAGATTAACTACAGCAGAAGTAATTGAGAAGAAAGGACATACTATAAAATGAATGATTTGGAAGGACAGGGAAGGACTGCTGGGTAAATATATATTAGAATATCTATATATGCATTTTACGTGTGTGTGTGTGTGTGTGTGTGTGCGTGCGTGCGTGCGTGCGTCCTGCTTCCCCGAAAATAAGACCTCCCCAGATAATAAGCCCAATCGGGCTTTTGAGCACACGCACTAAAAATAAGCCCTCCCCTGAAAATAAGCCCTCCCCCAAAATATTGCAATATCGCAGCAGCCATGAGGTTACCACATTCGCAATCTCATGCACCTCAAAAATAATAAGACCTCTCCGAAAATAAGGGCAAGGGGTTATTTTGGAAGTGGATGGGTTAAAAGAAAATAAGATTATTTTCAGGGAAACACAATGTGTGTGTGTGTATCTTGATAGTTGGAGACCTTTCTAGAGTAGGTTCTCCTCAGAGTAATATATGGCACTCACTTTCATCATGTTCTTAAAGACCCCAAGAGTTGCCTCTGTTCCCAAGCCTGGAGTTAGCCTGTTTGGGGAATCCATGTTGTATGTATGTGTTAAAATCATAATGCCAGCTCTTTGGTCCAGGCGTTATGCTTTATTGTCATTTTTAATGACCTATTTTGATTTTGTTGGCCATCAGAGTTTTGGGGAATGTAAAATAATAAGTTTAGCTTTTCATGATGTGATACCCTTGAATTGTATGTTTGGGGAGACCGTGATATGTGTATGTGTGTGTGTGTGTGTGTGTGTGTGTACATGTGTGTACGTGTTAAATCTGTTATGGTTGCTTTTAGTCCAGGTTGTTATGTTTTATTGTCATTTTTAACTGTTTTAATGGTATATTTTGATACTCGTTCAGAGTCATTTGGAGTATAACATATTTTTCACATTTTTCGTAGTGTGAAAACCTTGGATTTTTTTGATGCTTCTTATTGATAGGGATTCTATTCAGCTAACCAGAGTGGCAAATAAATACTATGGATCAGTGGTCCCTTTGATTTGGAAAGAATCCAAGAAGACTATAAGGAAAAATTGACTGAATATCAGCACCTCTAGAAGATATTTAGGTACTTCTTTTACAGGATTGCCAGATGTCTTTTCCTTTACTGTACTATACTTATAAGCAAGTCAGAGCTTATAAGCACTTTGCTACTTCTCAAATGGAACCTATGGTTGCTTTAGAACTCCTCACTGTTTGAGGAGTGGAAGAATAAATGAATGTCAGCATTCTGTGTTTCACTGTATTTCAAAATTTCAAAACAAAAAAGAAAGGTGGAAGGAGAAAAAAGTGTTTTGCTCTGTGGAACCATCAAACTAAAAGTGAATCAGAAGGGGGGAAAAGAAATTCTAATTGCCCAACATCTATATTTGGGTGTTTAATTTTTGTATGACAATATTCAGCATTGAAAAGGCCAAACTTGCATCTGAATATACATGAAAATATTAGATTGCCTGCTGCCCCCTCTAGTACTTTTGTAATCTCTGTCCTTCCTGTTTGTGTCTACCTACCTCATATGAAAGAAAACTAAAATCATAATTTACCCCAGTTAGATAGGCAGACAGAGTCATTCACTGTAAACACATCTACATTGTATATTGGATTTGCATTACATCTGTTCATGGGCAACCATTTATATTAAAGCTGTGGTAGCTGCCAGGCAAAATCATCTGTTCATGAAAGCATGAAACAGGATAAAAACTAGCAATTTCCTATGACAGGAGGTGCAATTTTTTTCTAGTCTGAAGACCATGCAAACTTTGAATGGCATGCAGAGGCAGTTGACATGAACCCAAATAAATATTTTATTTCATGTATATTTATTTTTTTTAATTAAAATTATGTATTGATCTTATTTATTTATTTATTTGTCAGATTTAAAAAAGTCCATCTCCCCTGAAGAGATTCAGGGCAGTATGCAGTAATACCAGGTATTAAAACATATTACAAATTCTTTATTACTAGGTTTTAAAAAACACCTTCATTTTCAGCAGCTATTCCTCAACAGAGATATTTTTTTTAAATCATGTAATGTCTGGGAAATTCCAAAGGGAAATTTTGATTGAAATACTGGTAATTTCTGCTAGATATTCAGCAGATATTCAGCCATAATAAAATAAAAAAACAATAACATTGCTGTTGAGTTAGGTAATGATAACCTATGATTTTAATAATAATAATAATAATAAATTTATTTATATACCGCCTCCTCTCCCCGAAGGGACTCGGAGCGGTGCACAGGGAATAAAAACCAATATAAAATACATAGAAAAAAGAAATAGTTAAGAAACGAATTAAACAATTGTCCCTGCGCTAAAATCCCTTAAATTAAATTATACTAAAACCCCTAAAGCCCTATAAAAAGACGGGAGCCTAACCTAGGCCGGCCAAGCAGGAAAAGTGTGTTTTGAGTTTTTGACGGAAGGAGCGGAGGTCCGTTGTTGTTCTAATTTCGGGGGAAAGGTCGTTCCAGAGGGCTGGGCCCACCACAGAGAAGGCCCTTCCCCTGGGCGTCGCCTGCTGGCATAGCCTAGTGGACGGCACCCAGAGTAGTCCCTCTCTGTGGGAGCGGATCGGTCGCAGGGATGTGTGGGGCAGAATCCGATCTCGCAGATAACTAGGTCCCGTGCCATGGAGCGCTTTAAAGATGATAACGAACACGTTGAAGCGCACCCGAAAGACGACAGGCAGCCAGTGCAGCTCACGCAAGAGAGGTGTTATATGGGTGTACCTAGCGGTCCCCATTATTGCTCGCGCGGCTGCATTCTGGACCAGCTGAAGTCTTCGGGTGCACCTCAGGGGGAGCCCCATGTAGAGAGAGTTACAATAGTCCAGTCGGGATGTCACGAGGGCATGAGTGACTGTGCAAAGGGCATCCCGATCCAATAGGGGGCGCAACTGGCATACCAGGCGAACCTGGTAAAACGCCCTCCTGGCCACGGCTGTCACTTGATCTTCCATGGACAACCGGGTATCCAGGAGGACACCCAAGTTGCGCGCCCCATCCACAGGGGTAAGGTGTTCGCCCCCTATGGCCAGTGATGGAGTCAACTGGTTGAATCGGGCGGCCGGAAACCACAGCCACTCGGTCTTAGATGGGTTGAGTCTGAGTCTGTTACTTCCCATCCAGATCCGCACGGCTTCCAGGCACTGGCACATCACCGCTACGGCATCGTTGGGGTGGTTTGGGGTAGATATATACAACTGCGTATCATCAGCGTAGAAGTGGTACTCTACCCCAAAACCACGGATGATCTCACCCAGCGGCTTCATATATGTGTTGAACAGGAGAGGCGAGAGGACCGACCCCTTTAATCCATTAAATCATAATATGATTGATGTTATGCAATACATTGATTTCTCTGTTGAGCATCTTATTTCTCATTCTCTCTATTTTTGTGTGTGTGTAATAGATATAGCTATAATACATGCAGTAATGACTAAGTTATCAATAACTGGTTTTCCCAGTATATTGCCTCCTAATTCCAGAGTGAAGACATATAGTGGCAACCAAATTCTTTGCCGTTTACAATGGTTTTTAACCTAAAACAAAAAGAGCCCTTGAATAACCTTATACACTAATTCTGAATTGACAAATTCTCTCTCTCTGCTAATGGTGGAAAAGAAATGTGTTTAGATCATCAAAACAATCAGTTAAAAGCTAATTCCAGCCTATTTACAAAGCTTAAGCAATACTTCAAGGTCTTAAACGTTGGCAGCTTTGGCCTATCTTAATTTGTCATCAGGGCAAAAATGTGGATGAACTGTGGCTTGAAAAGGGCAACATGCAATCAGCAAGAAGCAGAAGGAAAACTAAATTCCTCAGTCTTCCATCATGATACCACAATAGAAGAAAGGGCAAATATTGTGATTATTATTCAACCAGCTGCTTTGTTTTCGACATGTTTCAGTGTTTAGAAAGTCTTTTTTTTAAATGATCAGCCGAAGTAGAAATTGGGAGAAGGATGCTTGTGGACAAAGGCTGTGAAAACATGTCACTGAAATTGAAAACCTGAACACAATCCTAATACTAAAAAATTTTCTCCAATGGTCAAAAGACACATACAACTCAAAGATGTGCCGTCTTCCCGCCACAGGCAAAAAAATGAGAATGTGTTGTTTAGACTCAGTAAAAAATTACTCATTTTTAGAGAAAAGGAACAACAGAGGATATTTAATGCACGTATTCCGGTTTGGAGCAAGGTATGGCAATTTAGATTATGCAAAGGGAGAATATTTAACGCATCACTTCTAGTTTCGTAGCTCTTTGATCTCAACCCTATCTGTTGCAATCATTCCATAACCAAAAATTGGACACATCCAACATTTTTATTCTGATGAAAATAAAGCGCTTTCATGTAATGAAATAGATGCATACATACACACACAGAGAGAGAAAGACACACATGTGCATATACATGCACACACAAATGTGTGGGTCTATGTCTGTGTCCATTCTTGGGGATGCAATGGAACAATAGATAGATCAGTGAATCAATGAGATGGGACCTATAAACCTATTTAGATCAAAATCTGATATTAAGAGATGTAGACTGTCCTCTCCCCATTTGTCTCTCCTACCTCTCGCATGTTTTTCAGGGAGTCTTTCCATTCTCTAGAGCAGATTTGCCAAGAGTCTTCCCCTCTTCAACCTATGGAAGATATTATATCAAGGGATAACTACCACTCATGGCATCTGGCTTATTGTTCTTGGATTCTTCTTGCTAGAAACAAATCTAGCAACCTTCATTTTTTTCCTCTTTCTCCCCTCACTCCCACTCAGAAGAAAACATTCTGGTGAAGATTTTCAGTATCAGATAACAATAAATATAGAATACTTCATTAAAACACAAAAATCAAGGCACAGGGGGTCTGATCCTGGTAAAAATATTTATTAAAATGATACCAAGAATACCAATTGCCTGCAATTGGGATGAGTTGGCAAAGCAATATAGTTACAAAAATACATATAACATGCACACACACAAAATCCACAACCACAATTGAGTCCCAAATTTCTGTTGCTAAGTGAGACATTTGTTAAGTGAGTTTTATCCCATTTTATGACTTTTCTTGTCACTGTTGCTATGTGAATCACTGTGTTTGTTAAGTTGGTTGGTAAGTGAATCTGGCTTCCTCATTGACATTGTTTGTCAGAAGATTGCAAAAGATAACATAGCCTTGGGACACTACAACCATCATAAATATGATTCAGTTGCCAAGTGTCTAAATCAATCAATCAATCAATCTGTCTTCTGTCTGCCTGTCTGTCTATCATCTATCTAGATCTGACCTGTCTGAATCTATGTAGCATTTGTCAAAGACTGAAAGGCTATCTTACAGAAGAAAAGTCAATCTCTCTTTTCTATTGTTCCAAGATTCAGGAACTAAAATAATGAATTCCAGTTGCAAGAAAACAAACACTGTTTGGATGTTAGCTTCACAGTAAAGCCAATTATTTAGAGATCTGCTGGTCTCCCCTTGTATGGATGTGTTCAAGTGATGACAAACCATCAACTGTCTGAGATGCTTTAATTTGGATTTTTTCAAGAGGTGGACTCACTGGGCTTCAACAGACACTTTCAATTCTATGATTTTTTATGAGGAATAAAAGTTAGGGAACAAACTATTGAATGTGCCATAGTTTAAAATGGCCTAGTTGTGTTGCAGCTCTTACTGCTGAATAAAATGTAAGAAACAAAGACATGAATGGAGAACTGATCCAAAAATATGTAATGCCAATGTTATCACAACTAAGGAGGCAAGAACTTTTATGAGCCTTAAAAAAAAAAATGTAATTTCTGTAGACATAGATAGATAGGTAGAGATTTCATATGAATGTCTGTGGTTAGAAGGGGAAAGAGAAGATTTTACTGGTTGTGCTTGCCTGGGCAAATTTATTTAAAGAAACACTCTTTCCTTCTCCCCAATTTTATACTTACCTGTTCAAAAGCAAGACACAAATATATGCACACATACACACACACACGCACATATACACACACAAATCAAAACTATATTTACCTAGAGGTGTTGCTTCACCAATACTGTGTGAAGTTCCTCATATACAATAATAACTTATAGCCTTCTCCAAGAAACAATTTTAAGCATGCATATTTAATCGCATGGATAAATACAACTTCCAAATATGTTTCTGCACATTCTTTTGAGCTGCATCCATTTTCATTTAGAGCAAGACTAATTAAGCTTAATGAGACATGCTTCTGATTGGGAAAGAGGTTGAAAATATTTAAGTCCTGGTAACTGCCTGGATGAGTCCCTGCAGTTTTCCTGGCAACATTTCAGAAGTGGTTAGCACTTGCTTGCATCCCAGGGCTGAGAGAAAGTGTGCAACTAGTCCAAGGTCACACAACTGGCTTTGTGACTAAGGTGAGTCTAGAACTGGTTTCTAGCCTGATGCCTTAATCACTATACCAAATTGACTATGTATATATAATCTTTGAAATATAATGAATTTCCAATAATTTTCCAATAATTAGTAAAGCAGATTGTTGGGAATGCAGCCATTTGTGGAACATGATTGTTTCCCTAGATGTTGTAGATACAAACCCTAGTTATTTTACAATTCTTTGTTGCCCTTATCCATAAGAAGCTCTTGATATTGTTATTATGTTCATTTATAAATATATATGAGGGATCCTTGATGCTCTCTAAGCTTGTTTTCTTGCACACTTTCATTTACCCTAACTAGGTTACATTATCAGTACTAAATATATTAAGCATAAGGCTATTTGTCCTCTAATTGCTTTAGAGATTAGAATGTCTAATCTCTTTTACTTTAGAAAAATGGTTTCAGGCCTTCAATTCTACCTGTATCTTGCACATAATTACTTCCTCTGGTCTCAAATGTGGGACTATCACATCTGAACTACAAAAATCTTGGTAACCACTAGAGAGTAGCAAAGACATTTAGAAAACTGACTCTTTGCTGCCATCTAATGGCTACTTGGTTTTATACCAAAGGAATTCCAACAGCCCTTGGTGATTATTTTTAGAATCTAGGGAGGAAAAAAGATGTAACAAAAACCAAGCTGGATAGCTGAAGTAACACTGCCATAGCTTCCATTCTTTAAAAACCACAGGTTTAAGTGAAATCCAACATTTCAGAAACTCTCAAGAGTAGATGATACAATAACAGTAAATCAATCCGCATAGCATAGCATAATCAGAGCAGCAACAGCTAAGAATCTCTGGAAGCTGTAAAGCAATTTATCAATGAACGTTTAATATATGTCATGGTGCTGCTGAGTCTCAGTGTGATAATTTGGTACTTTCTCCTTAAGAAAATGCCCACGCAACTCTTATGATTTTCTTCGGGTAGGAAGGAAATTGAGCTGGAATGGAATCTTTTCCATTCTTTATTCTGCATAAAATAGAATGAGGGGGGAAAGTGAGAAGAAAATATGGCCTAGGAAAGAGGACTTTCACTGGTTTTGAATCTGAGGGAATTTGAGTGAAAATACTAAAGAGATACCAGACAAGCTCACTGTGATTTCAGAACAATTCTTTAATTTTAATTATAATCCCAAAATTATGTCAAGCATGGGGGAGGGCTATTGATAGCTCATTGGCTACATATAGCCCCCAAACATCTGTCTTGGTGGTTTGATGAATAAACTTACCATCCTGCTAAATATCGGAGAGTCACTTATTGAATATTATGTTGAATATTAATTCATTTGTCACATTCTTTTTCAATTTTGCTGTTTTGCTTCAGGAAACCCTTAATACTTTTCATCAAGCTCAAAAAATAGGCTTAATACAAAATACCGTTTCCTCCCTCTACCTGGAATTCCTTGGAAAAATGGGTATAACATAGTGCAGTCCTGTTGTGTTATTCCCATGGCCATTGTGATTTTTGACAATTATTATTCTCTATGGAGGAAATCTAGCAAAGGAATGCTTACACCTTGCATTTTATAAGGCAGTTTCCTATAAGAAGAAAACAAGAGGCTGATGAACTGTACATATTTCATCATAATACATATTATTCCATGCAAACGACCTAATACAAATTTTGCTTGCAAATGTCTTATCCTGTTTCTGCTTTGTACAAATAATTGTCCGACAAAGTAAGTAGCAAAGAGAACATGGTATGTTCTCCTCCCAAAAAACACTCTGGAAGTTTTGCATTAGAGTGTATCTGTATGTGGGCATGGCCTTCCCTCCAGGAATTTCATATAGCGTAATGACAATTTAGCTAACTAGGTAGGACAGCAGAATTTATTAGTACTAATACAATGTCCACGTCTTCCCAGGCAGCATAAAGAGACGTTTCACAACTTTCACTATATAATGTTTGCACATCAATTAGTCAATCCAATTCCACATAAAACAGTATGTGTCTGCTCATTAAAGAAGAAAAAGTTGGCTGGTATGGGAAACGAAAACAGTATGATTTAATTATAGCACTCTGGGATACCAGTGTTAGCTATATCCGACTTTAAGAAGTTTTCTTCCATTGCCACAATGGAAATTATGTAGAATATGCAATTCTTAGCCAAATGATGTCTCCTGTTTCATATCTAGTTCTGGAGCAGAAAGTATCCCAGTTATTTGTTGAACTACAACTCCCAGGAGCTCAAATGTGGTCATTGGTCAGGGATGCTGGAAGTTTTAGTTCAACAATATCTGCAGAGTGACAGGTTCTGTGGTCCCAACCTGAATACATGTTATAAACCCCAAGAAATCTCCTTAGTGATCATTAAAGGGAAAGTGAATTAAATGTCACTTAAGAATAATAAACAATTCCATGAAACTGCCTGTATGCAGAATGATTCTTGTCCACTGTAATTAGCATTAGGTCCCTAGTGTAATAAATTGAGGGTGTTTCTTGTTGCGTTGTCTGCAAACCTTTATCTGGGAGATAAATGAATCTTAAACTTTTTAAATGCAAATGTTCAGTTCAACCAATAAAGTGTGAATAAATTCTCCGAGGATATAAGATTAGGAAAGCATGATGACTATCGAACATCTTTTTCCTAAGTGGTACTGCAATTTTTGTTTTGTTTTAATAAACCCTCAAGCTAAACTGACATAAAATTAGGGTTGGGCAAGCATCAAGGAGATCATTCAAAATAATCAGTGGCACTCAGCAAGTATTAGTGTCAGACACCAAGAAGCCCTGAGGGCAATGTCCAGCATTCATCTGGAATTTATCCAGTCCGACATCCTGTTCTGTCTTACGATAGAAGAAGCAAAAATTAAAAGCTAGTATTTTTCTGGTAATGTGGCCTATTGTTGAAAGATAATTACTAGGCACAAAAATACCATGTTTCATTGTTCTCCTCTACAACATCTCCATTTATCTGCATTAGCCTTAGGAGGGTAATACAGATAGGGAATGTTTTTTGCCAATAAAATGGCTAGTTATATCTACCCTCAAACACATTTGGTTTGTTATTGGTCCCTTTAGTATTGGTTTACTAAGCAAAAATTGATTAAAATTTCACTGGTGCTATATATGCCTTGCTCATGGTAAAAGAAAGTGAGGTGGTATTCCAAAAAGACCTACCAGCAATTCATTCTCCCTCCCTCCCTCCCTCCCTCCCTCCCTCCCTCCCTCTTTCTCCCTCTCTCTTTCTCTCTCTCTCTCCCCCCCCCTCCCTCTCTCTTTCTCTCTCTCTCTCTCTCTCTTTCTCTCTCTCTCTCACACACACAAAGATCTTGCAGATATAAGGAAATAACAGAAGTAATAATGCAGTGGCTTTAAATTCTAGACTGATGGAACAGTGCTTTTTGTATGTGTTTGTTTAATTTATATGGCCTCCTGTGTCAAGTACAAGGTTCTGGGCAGCTAAAAATTAAAAATATAATAAAAATATCAAACAAAAGAATAAATAAATAAAATGGTTGCTGAACGATAGCACTAACATTCATCTCAATTAACACACTGAAGAAATGGGCTCATCCAAACCATCAGGGCCAAGGCTCAATGGCAAAAGTAGTGCAAGTAGTCTGCTTTAGTTTGGCAAGATTTCTGTCTATAAATTAGGAACATTAAAGGAAACTGCTTAGAAGAACCTCAGGGTGTCTTTCCTGGGCTTTTGGAGCCTGACACCCTCCTGCTGAATCTAACAGGACAGGAAGTATCCCCACTGAGAGAAGTCCCAGGTAGAGAGTATATCACAGAAAATTTCTTTTATTAAACCTCCTAACTAAATCTTATGATCTCATTGTTGCATGATTAGTACCACAACCCCAAGAAAAGAGGCACAGTGTGAGATAGAAGCACAAGTAAGAGGTAATGCATAAAAATATTCGGAGTTTGAACCACCAAGAGACATTTTCTGAGGAGAATACCACTGGATACTGAGGAACAGAGTTATCCTTTTGGCCTAAATCTGACAATAGTAAGTAGTATACTTACTGTACTAATACTAAGTAGTATAGTAGTATTTCAATAGAATTTGAAATAGATAATTTTAAATGATCATTTGGGAATGTTAGTAATCAGAAGTAGACCCTACATTTTTGTGTGTGTTCACATAAGTACTCTAGAAAGAGAGAAACTATCCTGAAACTATCCTTAGAGAAGCATTAGTTAGGTTTGTGTTAATTTAACAGGATTTAACAAGATTTATAGGTTAAGATAACAGGATCTATAGGTTAAGGAAAGCTAAGTCACATCCTACACAAGGAAAGCTGCTTATCTCACATCATCCCACAAACTAAACATGCCTCTCTTGGGACAGCCATTTGATGAGACTGATGAAGGAAGTATGCCTTCTCTATCATCACAACCAGAGGTTGTATTCAGCCGGTTTTCTCCAGTTTGGGCAAACCAGTGGCAGCTGTGGGAGGTTCCACCCACCTGCCCTGACATAATGTGCAGAAGGTGGTGCACATGCAAGCTCACCAGTGGTGGGTTGCAGGCGGTATGCCCTGGTATGGGCATACCAGAGCCTGCCCAGAGCATTGGATACTGTTCCGGTATGGTGCTCTGGAGGGCCCACCCGCCCACCCAAATTCCTTAACTGTCTTTTAAGGCTTCTGTGCTTCTGCGCATGCACATGGCACGTACAGCGACTTTGCAATGCTCCGCCAAGCAGCTGGAGTGTTGTGGAGGCTTGCAGAAGTGTCGCTGGCAGCTACAACGCATGTGCATGCTGTGCGTGTGCACACACATGCTGCACGCATCCATGTGGGCAACACTGGGCCCGTTCCAACCATACCAGTTGAAACAGGATCCGGAAACCACCACTGATGCTCACATTTGTGATAGGGAAGGTAAGTGAATCCCACCCCTGATTGCAACATACATTTCAACTTCACAATGGCACTGACCCTACCAGAAAATTTGATCTTACATGGAGCATTGAGCCTAAGTATTAGATGAACGCATCCTGTAATATTTCTGGATGTGATTAGGTTTATCTCTTCTGTATTATGTTCTGGGCTCTTTTTTAATTTGGATTTTGCTTCCTATTTTAATTCAATGTTTAACATTTGTGAGAGGGTGGCCATATACATTAAACAAAGAAACAACAATCGTGGGCTTTGTATATCTGAGTTTGGAGAGAACGAATTGAAATGAGCAATCCATGAAACAAAAATCAAGTTTACAGACTTGGAGGCAGAGAGTAAATATTTAGCTCTCTATCTATTCCACCCCACTGCTTGGTTGGTAGGTTTTGGGATGCTAAAAAATCAGTGCCATTGGATTCATACCTCACCTAAAAGAAAGGAGAAACATAGATATATTTTAAAGATTCAAAGTTACAAGAAAAATATTAATAAATAACATGATATACTGAAATAAAGATAAAACAGAGCCAAGCGTGCATATTTTAATACAGTATTGAGAATTCTATAAAACCTTCCAAACAAGTAGAAACTGGAATGAGACTGGAAAGAATGATCTGTCAGATGGTTCCCCCAGCACTGACCAAGATGGGCTCAGGATATATAAGCCTTCACTGTAAGAACATGGGGACATAGATCACAAGGCTTGTGTACTTGAGCCATCAGGCCTGTGGGCTGTCAGCCGTAGGAGCAAAGGAAAATAAAACCTGCACAGATGCCTAAATCTAAATCAAGAGGAACTGAGTAAGGTGACATAAAGAAAAATCACAAAGAACAGAAGGCTTCGCTCTTTTTAGGAGGGCATAAAATAGAGAACAAGAAATGGATATCTCAAAAGGTGGAAAGCAGAAAGCAGGTACAGATGGGCACCACACGAAAAGGGAAGGATCTTCAGCTAGGAAACTAGGAGCCCAATACAAAACAGGGTTACAGAGCTGCACCACTTTGACCTGTAACAGGATCATCAGGAACTGGCCCAGGTATAGATTTCTAAAACAAGGCCAAAGTTGAATACGTAGAGATAGCCAGGCCTTTCAGAAAACAGATCATACATCAGGCCCCTATGATCAGAGAGTCCACAAAGGGCAGTTATTTACGATGCTCAGAATTTGCAGCTAGTCAGAAAACCAGTCTCTGGGCTCCTTTGAAGGCATCCTTCACAAAACATGCATATTCCTCACCCCACCTGTGCATTTGTTTCCATGCTCCATTCAGGAGATTGATGATTGCCCTTCAGGTCAGCCTATCCCAAAGACTTTCCCTTCTGTTACAAACCTGGTGATTATTTCTCAACTTCTTCTGAGGTTATTATGCTCTCTCACCCAGAAAGGCAGAGTTGGTACAGTTACTTTGGACTTAAACTATCTGTAGTTAATTACAATTATCTTTGTCTCACTAAACTAAAACAAACAAGCTCTAAAATAAGACCTTTGTTATCCTGAATGACAAGCCTGCTGCCAAAATAGAGAAAATATATCTAGATTTAATCTACAGCCAGCAGGCTTTTTTTCTTTCATTAGAATTAACTTAAAACTGTCTCTAAATAAAGTGACTAGCAAAAATGTATCAATAAAGATCAAACATCAGATATTTGTGTCAAATAATCACACACACACACACACACACACACACACACACACACACACTGGACTGAAGTAATTTCGTTTAAAAAAAATAAAGTCCCACAAATTTAAACTCACACAATAGCAGGTTGTTGATAAGTAAACAAAAAGCATGCTCTTTAGCCTACCACATTGGGAGAGGCTGACGTTAAACAAAGCCTCTTCAAGTTTCACAGGAAGATTAAACAGGAGCAATTATAATTTATATTTCAATTAGACAATGCTTTGAAGTAATTGGTTCAGTATAATCTCATAAACAATCATGAGAGAATGGAAAGCAAGGAGTGTAAGGGTTAAGCTGCACTGTGAGGTGGTCCTGTTTCAAGCACGGCATAACAACCGTTTCTCCCCACTTGTCTCTATCTATCCTACCCTATCTGGCAGGAGGGCATTGTGGCACGGCTCAGAAGGACAATCTTTCCTACTGTGGTGCCCATCCTTTAGCACATCATCTCCCCTAGCTCCTAGCTGTGTAGGTAACTGGTTAGATGATGTCCGACTGCATGTATTTTACCTTTATTTTTTTATGTTATGCATTTTAAGCATTATTGTAACCTGCCTAAAGTCATATATGTGGAATTGATGGCTACATAAATCAAATAAATGTATATATAGCTGCATTCCTATTCAGCTTTAAAAGTATTCCCCCTCCCTTTTTTTTTTGTCACCTTAGTGCATTTTTCCTGTGCCACATTACTTTCTTTTAAGAAACCCTTGCATTTTGACTGGCTATTTCACAGAAGTAGGAATGTCCCTCAATCGAATCAATGGTTGATTCAATCATGTACAGCTTATTTTTTATATATAGAGAGGCACATTTAAGTGTGGAATTTACTGGATGTGCCAATGGGCTATCAATAATTTAAAAGCCGATAAGAATTAATGTTTTCAGAAGATTCCAGGATGTGCAACGTTGCTCCCTTATCTCCTTCCTCTTGTAGAAAAGATCAGAGTCAGCTTCTTAGAATAACAGAATAACTTAGAATAACAATTAGAGACTCATATATCAAAGCTGTGTTATATTTCAAAGAATGCCCTTTACCGTCTTCACACTTTGAATGATGACCCCCCCCCCCTCTATCTCTCTCATTATTTTGAATTCTCATACAAAGCAATTCTGCCTACATTTTGGGATCTGTGCTACTCATGTCCATGCTCACATGCTCAGACTGCCTTTGATCAACTTTCTATATGAGATCTATGTAAACTTGTACCATCTGCTCCTGCTTCTTTGACTGCAAAAGCCCAGTGACTGCAATCTGTTAGTTTTAGAACTAATAAAATGATTGTAGGATCATTTCTAGTTGTTGGTTAGTTTCTTTTGCTAAATTTTGCAACCAGAGATTAAAAAAAAAGAATTGGGGAAGACAATTCTATGTTTTTGGGTCTAATACAAGCAGGCTTATAATATCCATTTTGAGCCACAATTTTGCACCAGAGTTATCTTTGACCCTGAATATTTATAAATAGACATGCACCTATACATAAGTATACTTATGCAGAATCATTTACCATATTAAGTTGGTGCCATTTAATGGGTTTTCTAATGGCAAGCAATGTATCTCCACAGAGACTTCTGAAACAACTTGTCTGCATCTTTTCATTAAGTGCTTTCAATCATGTTTTACTTATAAAATGTTTTTATTTCATAGATCTTCTTAAATGCCATTGTGTTTTGTGGCTGGATAATTCTTTTATAAAGTAATTTTTCAGCAGTTTAATTTGTAGTAGAAGAAAGACTTCCAGGGAAGCAGAAAGCTTGGGAAGCAGTATATATTCAAGAACCTAGATCTAAATGAATATGGCTGTGCTTTAAAAATTCAATCAACAAAAGCTTATGTTTAATACACGATATAAATATATAATATAAACATATTGCTTAGAGCTCTGACTCCATTTGATGAAATATAACAACAATTAAAACCTAAAATATTTATACATGTTAGACAGTGAAAATGAATAAGGGAAGCCAAGGGGAAGGTAAAAGATTTTTCTATTAGGACACTGAGGACTCAATTCCTGACCAAATTCTTGGACTGACGGCTATCCAGAACAGCAATGGAACCTGTCTGTCTCATGTTTCTCTTTGTGACGGCAGACACCAGCCAATATATCAGGTTATGGATGTGTGGTTAGTTGGGGAGGACAAGGTAGGATGTTGTTGGACTATATTTAAAGGATATAGTATTAGAATATTTTATTTGAGCATTTATACTTTTATTACAGCTCAAATGCCTTGTCTCCTTTCGTTTTCTTTAAGATTCCTGGGCCTTCTTACATTTTATTGTTCACAGACCTGAAAATAGTTCACCCAGGGAAGTAACAAAAAGTGTATACATCCCAATAATAGTTTTTCCTTAGATAAATATTCTCAGGAAACATGGAGACCCTGGCAAGGAAGAGAGGAAGTGCCTTATATGGAATAATGTAACTGGGTAAGGGGTGGTATCCTTAGCAGGGGCTGATTATATAGTAGATCTATAGAAGATCATGGGGTCTTTGCAGTTTAAGCTTAACTATTTGCTGTCATCTGCTCTTAGATGAAAAATAAAGAACTTAATTTTATGCAACTGCCTGGTGCTTTTATCACCCCCTACCTCAGAAATACACTTGGTAAGGAATAAATATTCCAACAATGTAGTGTAGGAGTCTCAAATTTGTAGCTTGTGGGTCACCTGCAGTGTTCCAGGTAATTTCAGGTGTTCATTATTGTGGAAATCTCCATTTGCAGAAAGAATTTGTTCATAGCTGTATTTGCCAATTAACCAGACCTAGAGATTTTAGTTTCCTGTGCCTTTGAGCCAGTTTTGATTACAGGTGACTGCTTGGACTACTCCCTGCAGTTTTCTTTGCAACAGAAGTAATTCACCATTTCCCGCTTCTGAAAAGACTGAAAGAAAGCATGATCCAATGTCTCCCAGCTAACTTTAAGGTGGGACCAGAACTCACAGTCTTCTAGTTTCCAGGCTGGTACCTTAACCACCAAACCCTATTGGCTCTTAGAGTTATGGAATAAAGAAAGGAAATTTTATTCAACAAGATTCTTGTACTAGAAGATGCCTCCCTAGGCAAACATTTATAAAGAAGACCCAGAAAAATAATTAACATTGCTTTTATAGGATTACAAACTTATATTTATTCAACAGTTACACTATAATCAAAATTTGTTATAAGCCAAACAAATATACCAAGAATCAAGTTCTCCTTAAGCTTGAATTTCCTCTCAGCCCCACTGAATCATGTCTCTACAATTTAGAGATCTTCCATTTTGCTAGGCAAAGAGAGTGTCAAGCTTTGAAAGGTTCTTTTGCTGTTGCAACTATTATAGTTCTCAACTTGCCAACAAACTATGAGGGGAATGAAGGGGGAGATAGAATTTAAATTCCTGACATCAGGATGCCAGCCATGAGAACCAAGGACATTTTGGCAGGTGTTTACCAAAGCCAAAGGACTTTCTCACAACAATACCAAGGGACTCAATTGGACAATGTAACCTGGTCTTATAGGGGAGAGAGAAAACCTGAACTTTAATTATGTGGATTTGAGCAGGAAAGGGTTAGATCTGGTTTTGCCCTCATCATTGCCAATATGATGTACTCAATAAAGTTTTGCATTAAGATATTGGATCATCTCAGCCATGCTTGCTTTGGTTGGGTTTGTCAGTTGTAACGTTGACAGGCAGGCTGTTGAAGCAATTATCTTTATATACTTCTAGCCAAGCAAAATTCCACAACATCATAATAATTACTTCTTGAGAGATGAGGCCACTGCTCAGTGAACAAGTGCATGGACATGCAAGTTGGACCATGGAAGCAGTCCCACAGGAGGAGGAGGAGCCACCCTAGTGAATCTCCCAGCAGCATCACAAAGCCCTGCTCAACTAGGAAAAACACTCAGCACCCTGAGCCTCTCACACTGAGCAGTGTCTTCTTTGGGGAACCCGATTCTTACTGACATTCAATGGCTACTCCCACCTCAGGCTCTGTGAACAGGAACCATGGAGAGAAACCTTTTAGAAGGCTGACAGCGAGGAGGAGGTAGGTGGGAAGAAAGCTGAATCTGGCCAATGTACCATGAGGGTCTTTCTGTTGGGCAATGAGTGAGAAAAACCTAGACTTAGAAAATAAATGGATATCCCTTAATATTGACCTCTTATAATTCCAGGGTGAGGACCATTTGGCATCTCTTTCTTTTACCAGTTGACCACATTTTGAGAAATGACACCACACAGTGAGATTACAGGGTGTTTCTAAAGCTCCAAATTCCTGTTTAGCTAAGTGCTTCATAAGTGAAGCCAGGAAATGGATTTAATGGCTTTCTCAGAGTTTTCCAATGAAGTCTCATAGCGCACCACTAATGAACTCTTGATGTCTCAGTCTCAAGAAGGATTCATCAGAGTAAAAAATGATTTTGGAAATTTTAAGATAGGCGTATGAATATTGCTATGGCAGGAGTTTCCCATTTGCAAAATGGCCACAATAGTGAATGTGACAACTTCAAAACAACCATTTTTCAGAAGACAAATTTATGATGGTAATCAGGAAGTAATTTATCCAAGGAAAAGGCAGAAATGGGATCTAATCTCTATAGCGTTAATATGTCTTTTTTTTTCTTTTTTTTTTACAAAACTTTCTGTTCCAAAACTAATTTCCCAGAAGGGAAGCTGATGTCAATCAATAAAAAGCAACTTAGCTAGGAAACTAAAGGCAAGATTTGGAGGTATGAGGAGCAAACTATGCCCAATTTATTTGTGCCTTAAAACAGAATAAAAATACCCATTTTAAAGAAGGCAATGCACTTTCACAAAGGAAAACCATTAGATAGAATCATGCATGTATACAAACACTAATACATATACCCACACAGACACAAAATCTTTGCAAAATATATCTGCACACTATAAACACACTAGGTAAAATCACTCCACATGTCAAAAAGCCAATTTAGGCATCTGTCCCATCCAACAATATACAATTATTCATGCAATCAAGGGACCTGCATGGTCTTTGGCCAAAAGTGAATTCCCAGGTAGAGAAGACTAGTAAAATGCCTGGAGCATTTCCATCCCATCATTCCATTTTATTCTGAAACTGGGTATCTGGAAAGCTTCTGTCACAGTCTGCCTGAATGTCCATTCGCTAAAAATGAAAAAGAGAGATTAGCTTTCATGGCTCATAAAAATTTCTGTGATGGAAAGAGGACAAAGGAGAATATTGGATCCATTAACTGATAAGTCTGCCATCAAATCAGTGCCTCTGGTGATCTGAATTTGCTGAATTATTTGCTGACTTGACTTCTAGTATCTTGAACAAATGTCAAAATCATGGGGAATGGGGAGAAATGGGGTTGGTCTGCAGCTGGCACATTTATTAGCTAAGATGATATAATGTCTGGTCAATTCTTCCCAACATTACTTTAAAATTCTCCCCATTATATATCTTCTCTTTTATCTACTTTCTATTGTAATTTTCCAGTTCTTTTTAGTAAAACAAAAACATGGAGAGTTATTTAGTAGGGGGAAAAAACCCCTTCATATTTTTAAAATTCAATCCTAGCAAGTGTTAGCGGACGGTCGTGATTGTTAAATGTTTCTCATGCTCAGGTTCATGTTTTAGGTTAATTCCTGATCTGCATATGTTGTCTTATGTTTACATTTATTTAAGTGGGTGCTTCTCCTGCCCTCAATACTGACCCTATGGTTAGGTTCATGGGTATGTACCTCCTTTAGATAGCCACTTACTCCATACAAGATCTTTCTCTCTATTCAGATCCTTTAAGATATGCAGTCGCTGCACATATCTTTGCCCTGACAGCTGCCCAATATTGTTACTCTGGAGCCAGCCTGAAATTATACAAAACAAAACCTGCATGATGTAGTTTACAAAACCAAAAATGCCCAGAAGCAAAGAGATAGATCTGACAAGTCTTTGATTTTTCTCTCTGAGGCTGGCTATGAATTTTATGTACAGTTTGCAGTCTGCTTTTGATAGTGTGTGCCATACCATGTGCTCTAATCAAGCAGGTGGTAAGGAAGTAGGGGGACTCAGGCACAAAACAGGTTATATAGAAAGTAAACACAGGGTCATCCAAAAAGGACTCAAATGTCTATATATCAATGCAGACAGGGATAGGTTGCTGCCAAAAGTTACAGCTGGTTCACAACCCACATGCACGTGTGCATGCACTGTGTGTGTGTGTGTGTGTGCACTGTATGCATGCACTGTGTGTGTGTGCTGTGTGCACATGCACTGTGTGTGTGTGCTGTGTGCACATGCACTGTTCAATGTTAATTGTTCTGCGCGCATGCACAGAATAATTTACAGTGAACTGTGCATGTGCAGTTACTAAAATCCACAATGGTGGCACCCAAGCAGCAGTGAGGGAACTGGTTTGAGGACATGGCAGGCCTAGGTTGCTATACAAAATATTAAAGCTACAGGAACCTCTGAGGGAAGGGATTATACAATATTGGAATTCAACATTATTGACGCACAAGCAATAGAATAAAGTCAAACTATAGTCTTGAATTTTAAGAGAGCTAATTTCAATAAACTTAGAGAGAACTTGGGAAGAATTCCATGGATGAGAATCATCAAGAGGAAAACAATCCAAGAATCTTGGGAAACTTTGAAAAATGAGATTATAAAAGCCCAGTACAAATGAAAAAGAAAAATAACAGCTCTCAAAAGAAACCAGAATGACTGCATAAAGAAATCTCTGATAAATTGAAATACAAAAAGGACAAGTATAAAAAGTGGAAGGAGGGAGGCAAACTAAGGCAGAATATCATCAAAGAGCCCAAGGTGAAAAGATGAAGTGAGGAAAGCTAACACTCAAAATGAAAAGCTTGTGACAAAACTGACAAATAATAAAAAAGCTTCTTTCAACATGTAAAAACCAAGAAAAAATATCAATAAAACAATTGCTATTAATGAGAGAAAGTGGCAAGTAGGTGACAAGCAACAGGGAGACAGCAGAAATGCTTAACTCATTTTGCATTGGTGTTTACAAACACAAAAAACCCAGTCCAACCTATCAAAAACAGTATTGTAAAAAACAGATTAGGAATGCAAGTTAAAATAGGGAAGAAAAAGATAAGTGAGCACCTGTCCAACCTAGAGAAGTTCAAATCACCAGAACCAGATGGATTACACACCAAGGTTCTGAGGAAACTGGCAGACATGATCTCAGACCACTGAACTATATTTTTCAAAGATCCAGGAGCACCAAGGAACTATCAGATAACTGGAAAAGAGCTGATGTTGTTCCTATCTTCAAAAAAGGGAAAAAATAGATCCAGGAAAATATGGACTTATTAAGCCTGACCTCAATACATGGGAAGATTCTGAAAAAGATAATCAAGCAACAAATCAGCTAACTCCTAGAGGCAAACAGAGTCATAAACAAAAGCCAACATGAGTTATTAGTGGACCAGAGGAATGCTGTGGATATAATTTACCTGGACTTCAGTAAGGTATTTGATAAAGTAGACCACAACCTACTACTTGATAAAGTAGAAAAATGTGAACATCATCATGGATTCATAACTGGCTGACCAACTGCATTCAATGAATAGTCCTCAATGAAACTGCATTTACATGGAAGGAAGTATCAGACTCTGTTTTAGGCGCAGTATTCTTCAACATCTTCCTCAATGATTTGGATGAGGGGGTAGATGGGTAACTCATCAAATTTGCAGATGACATCAAGGTGGCAGGAATAGCCAGCACTCCAGAAGATAAGGTTAAGATACAGAAGGATCTTGACAGACTTGAACATTCAGCTCTGCCTAACAAAATGAAACTCAATGGTGAAAAAAGTAAGATTATACATTTAGTAAAGAAAAACCAAATGCACAGGTATAGTATAGGCAGTACTTGGTTCTATGGTAATAACTGTGAGAGGAATCTTGGCATCCTAGAGGACAACCACTTAAACATGAGCCAGCAGTGTGTGCTACAGCTGCCCCAAATGACAACACATTTCTAGGCTGCATTAATAGAGGGATAGAATCAAGATTATGTGAAGTGTTTTTATGCCGTTGTAAGACCACATTTGGAGTATTGAATCCCAGTTTTGGTCACCATGATGTAAAAAAGTTCTTGAGATTCTAGAAAGAGTGCAGAGAAGCACAACAAAGATGGTTGCTGGAATTGGGCATGTCTAGTTTAATGAAAAGAAGGCAGAAGGATGACATGATAGCAGTATTTCAATATCTCAGGGGCTGCCACAAAGAAGAGGGAGTCAAACTATTATCCAAAGCACCTGAAGGCAAGGCAAGAAGTAATTGGTGGAAACTAATCAAGGAGACAAGCAACCTAGAACTAAGGAGAAATTTCCTGACAGAACAATTAATCAGTGGAACAAGTTGCCTCCAGAAATTGTGAATGCTTGTGAAAAGCTGTATTTCAATATTTCAATCATGTCTATCTTCTACGATATTCTGTAAAAAAGAAGTAAAATGGATTGTAGTATGTTATCTTCAATCTGAATTAGACTTGCTGATGAAAAGGTTGCTCAAAGGGGCACTATGTAATTGCTATGCATCTGTCTTCTTTGTATCTCTTCTCAATGCTTTGGCTAAGAGTACCAAAAAACAAAGTGGGAAAACCATTCACCACCCCATCTTCATCATCACTGAAAACTCAAGGTGCATTCTTTTCATATACAGGTTACATAAATAAACATAAAATCTTCTTTGTGGGAAAAAAATATAAACAGGAAAAGGGTAGGGAACTGTAAAAATTTCTGTGCAAATAATCCATCATATCAAATCTGCCAAATGTTTATGATTGATAACAAACTGATGGTTAATGCCACAGCTGCAGCCTCATGTCCATTGGGGACATCATTGCCATCTAAGTCAGGGTCACTACATTTTATGACCTCCCAAAAGTTTTCAGAGATTTACCTGGCACCTAGCAACAAGGGCCAAAGGCACCATAAACTGTACAGCTGGCTGTCTGCTCATCCTTCTTGACCTTTCAAGAGGTTGAATTTTTCCCCACTGTGTAAACTCCTTTTCAAAACAAACAAGCAGACAGTAAATTTAGAAGATCACTTCATCTTAATTAGGTAATAAAAACAAGGCATTATTTTGAAATTATAATCCCATATTGAAAAGGCAGTGAGTGCTGTTTCTGGGATTTAAGGGCATCTTTAATGTGACTTTACCTCTGAAATGACAGGCAACAGCTGCCTCTGATTTGGAATAAGCATTTACAGGGTCTGCTTGCTGAAGCTGCTGTTGTTGCTACTCATTTCCCTGCTTTCTCTCTCCCTTTATTTTCTCCCCACCTCACCTGTGGCTGAGCTTTTGCTAGTTAATGGGGAACTGATTGTCTGTACCAAATTGCCTCTAACAGTTAAAAAGGCAAAACATGTCTTCTGCATATAAATAGGAAAAGGGATAGGAATATTTCTCTCTCTCTCTTTCTGTAACTAGGCATTGGAATTTTATGTCATGCTATTTAGTCCAGATGTCTTGTTCTCTGCCAGAGTCCCTCCCTACTATACTTCAGCTCTACCATGGCAGATGGTTAAACAACAGTACTATAGGCAAGGATTCCTCAGCAGGGGGGTTGGGCATCCAAGATCAGCAGTGATAAGTAGGATTTTCCCTGGCCTTGGAAAACGTCCAAGGTGGTGCCTGAAAAATACCACTCATGTATCCTTTTGCTAATCTGACATATCCTGCTTTACAGTTTGTGGTTTACTCTTTACAGCCGTCAGAAACCTGGTGTGTAAGTCACCTGAAAATGAATTTCTCCTTAAGTCAATGATGAACAGCACTTTAGAAGTCTCAGGATCACTGGTGGGTTCCGGATCCCGTTCCAACCGGTATGGTTGGAACGGGCCCGGCATTGCCCACATGGACGTGCACGGTGCGCACATGCGTTGTATACTGCAAACGCCACTTCCGCAAGCCTCCGCGATGCTCCAGTTGCTTGGCGGAGTGTCGCACAGACATTGTACATGCCCTGCATGTGCACAGAAGCACCAAAAGCTTTAAAACACCAGTAAGAAGCTCGGGCGGGCGGGTGGGTGGGCCCTCCAGAGCACCATACCGGAATGGTACCCAGTGCTCTCGGCAGGCTCCGGTACTTCTGTACTGGGGCATACCCTGTGCAACCCGCCACTGCTCTGGATGTAGAAAGGTTGGGTTGAGATCAACATGTAAAAGTAGGTAATCATTCATAAAGCAACATTTACAGAAGCAACACCCACAGTTTGATTCCATCTTCAGGATTGAGAGTGCAGGCCACTTCCTGTCATGCAGCATTCTTAGGAAGGATCCAAAGCACAGACTCTGGAGATTAACTTATGGAATGATCTGTCAAAGGTGTTGCATGTTTTTATATTCACCTTATTCTTTTCTCAGGATATCAGAAGGCAAAACCAGGTGAGCTTTAGAGAGAGGCATTGGCCTCCATTCATCTTTAAGTTTGATATGTGCAGCCAACCCTCACTGGAACAATGGGTATTTCCCCCCCCCCCCTCTCTGGTCATGACAGGATTCTCCCTTAATGGCAGGCTCAGTGAAAGGGATTTCAGCAGGATATAGAGGTTCGGGGAGCTGATAGCCTGGTGTGGAAGGCTTGTATTGTATTTTCTGTGGCCTACAGAGTTTCTCAGTCTTAGAGAAAGTGGCATTACTCCCAGGAGGTGACATACATATCAACCCTTTGAGGCAGTTCAGACAAAAAGCATAAGTCATGAGTACTAACACTATCGTGTAAGGTTGCAGTAACAGAACCTCCCCTCCTTCATGTCTATGGAGATTCTCAATCATCCAGGTCATGGTTGTCCCAAAGGTGCTTTTTCAAAAGGCAACTGAACCATTTTGTTTTTTCTTTGAAAACATTTTGCTTCTCATCCAAGAAGCTTCCCAGAACTTCAGCACTATATAAGAAGTGAAATGTTTTCAAGGAAATAAACTAGGGAGGTCTTTGGTATTCCCCTCCTTTACTTTTACTTTCTGAGGCATTCCTCGTGTTCCTTTTTTCTCTTGTGGGCTGAGATATCATTTCTATGATTTTTCTACAAATTGTAGTTCCTTGTCTCCTAAGATCATTCCTATATACCATTACAGTACAGAAATGACAGGTTTGGAGGAACAAAGCACTCAGCAAATATTATAAATGTGTATTAAACAACTCTTATATATAATATACATCCTTATGTTTCATCAATATTCAATCATGGTATAACCTATGACCCATCTTTCTTCTATAGTATATCATGCTGTTGATGCTTGGGCAATTTGTCTGTTTCAAACTGTGTTTGATTTCCTGTGTTGTTTTTGTATATCAATCCATTTCCTTCAACGCACCCATCTAGTCGGCAATATATATATTTATTTTTTTAAATTGGGCTAGGAATTGCACCAAAAAATGTAGGAAGTAATAAGTCAATTCTGGCCAACATGTTAATTGGGAAGCATAGAAGTGATCTTAAGCACCACTGGTAGGGCTGGGTGAAGAAACCTGTAAGGAACTGGCCGATGGCATTCTTGGTCTGCCAATCTTATGTTTTCAGATCCAACTCATGATGTGATAGTAGATGAAGAGTCACATGTTGACATAAGTAAATAGGAAGTTATGATCTAAGCATGTTTGTAGTGCACCCACTTTAGGATATGAAATACAGTATTTATAAATAAACCAAAGACAAACAAACAAGGGATGGGGCCAGTTGCTTGCAGGACCATCTCTCCCCAGTTGTAGCTACCTCTCCAATGAGATTTACCAGGAGAAGCATGCTCCAGGTTCTGTCTCTTACTGAATGGCATCTGGTGTATCTCCAGAGAATAGCCCTATATATCATGATGCCTAGAGATTAAACTTGCCCTGATCCATTTCTGACAGCAAAGCCTTAAAAACCTGGCATTATTGCTGAGCCTGGAATCCAGCTTGTGTAGCTGAGCTTATAAATTGGTTATTTTGATCATGTTGATTGGTTGTATCTCTGCTCCTATATATGTTTATTGTTTTATGATGTTTTAATCTGTTTTTTAATCCAAACTGTTTGAAATGGGCAGCTATATAAATTGAATGAATTAATAAATAAATAAGTAAGATACTGGCTTCAATCCAAATGAATAGTTATAATGCATGTTAATTTAATTGGCACACTATAACAAGTGGCATGAACTATAATGTTAAATCTTCCTTCTTGCTGCAGATCATTGCATGTCTTGCAAATACCATTTCTGAGGATTAAGGAAGTCTTTAAATCTTGAGATGAAAAATGTTTTATGCGTATGCTGAACAGGAGTGGGTTATTGTTGGCATTACTACCAGTGTGTGCACACTTTGTGTGTGCATGCACAATTGCTGGTAAATAGGTCTGTGCATGCACAGAACATTAAAAAATGCCCCCCAAAACATGCCATGGCAACTGGGGAACTGGTTTGGAGGTGCGGCCAGCCTGGGTCACTGCCAGTTCTGCAACTCAGGCCAACATTCCAATACCAGTTTGCCTGAACTGGTGTGAATCAGTAGCAACCCACCTCTGATGTTGTATGTATATAGGTGCCATCATTTTCATTTTTAATGCTTATCTGAACTTACAATACAATACAATACAATACAATACAACACAACACAACACAATACAATACAATACAATACAATACAATACAATACAATACAATACAATACAATACAATAGCAGAGTTGGAAGGGACCTTGGAGGTCATCTAGTCCAATTCCCTGCCTAGGCAGGAAACCCTATACTATTTCAGACAAATGGCTATCCAACATCTTCTTGAAGACTTGCAGTGTTGGGGCATTCACAACTTCTGGAGACAAGCTGTTCCACTGATTAATTGTCCTAACGGTCAGGAAATTTCTCCTCAGTTCTAAATTGCTTCTCTCCTTGATTATTTATCGTACTTAGTTTCCACCCATTGCTTCTTGTTCTGGATTAGTTTCCACCCATTGCTTCTTGTTCTGGATTAGTTTCCACCCATTGCTTCTTGTTCTGCCCTCAGGTGCTTTGGTGAATAGTTTGACTCCCGCTTCTTTGTGGCAACCCCTGAGATATTGGAACACTGTTATCATGTCTCCCCTAATCCTTCTTTTTATTAAACTAGACATACCCAGTTCCTGCAACCGTTCTTCATATGTTTTAATCTCCGGTCCCCCAATCATCTTTGTTGCTCTTCTCTGCACTCTTTCTAGAGTCTCCACATCTTTTCTACATCGTGGTGACCAAAACTGAATGCAGTATTCCAAATGTGGCCTTACCAAGGCATTATAAAGTGGTATAAGGTGAACATTTTATTTTAATTTATTTACCAAATTTCTAAACTGCCCATCACACTTGGGTGATTCTGTTATACCCGTATAACTTCTCAAAGAGATTCATATTGATAAATACGAAGGGAGATTAATCATCACGGGTATAACAGAATCACCCAAGTGTGGTGGGCAGTTTAGAAATTTGGTAAATAAATTAAAATAAAATGTTCACCTTAACTGTACTAGCCAACCACATGGGAGAACCAATAGAAGACCACTTATAATTGTATGAGTACTATTAATATTCATCAAGAATAAGAAGCTATGAGGGCATGCACTTTGGAAGGAAATCAGATTGTACTGTTTCTAAAATGCCAAATTCTCAATTTGAAGATGGGCTCTGGATTCTTCCTGGAATGAGCTGCCTGCCTTCATTTTTATTTGGTTTGATACTTTGGGGATCAGAGATTATGCATAAATATTTGTCAGGGTTCCTGGAAAGTCAGATATAAAAGAATGCCAGAAGTTGCAGCTATTGCGAAAGGAAGCATTACTTCCCAATACAATTTTGCTGACCTATTATTATATTACAATTCAGTCCTAAATGATTTGAAGATGGATATGCAAATGATAATATCTTTCCTTAGTATTCTTGGTAGTCCACAATATTTTCAGGAGACTTCTCTAATACCAAAGTTCAAAGGCATCAATACTCTTCCATATCTTGGTTCTTTAAAGTTCAACTATCATTTCCATAAGGGTCATAACTTGCATGATTCTAATCTTTATAAAAAATACAAGAAAGACTCCATTGAAATAGAATTGGCTTCCATTTCAGAAACACCTCAAATAGCTGCTGCTTTTCCTGCAGTTCTGATCTCTGTAGGTCAGAATCACAGATGTTTCTGAAATAGGAGCCAGCTCTAGCTCAGTGGAGTCCTTGAAATACAAGACTGAATAGAAAATTGAATATTTGCTTATCCATTGCCACTTTTTTATGATGATGATTCTTTATTTCTCTCTCATGTGAGTCTCTCTTCATCTGCAAAGTGCACAGGGAAATATGGTATTTAAGAAGCATTTCAGTGAAATGTAGGTGCTTCTCTCTTTGTTTAGATGTTATACTAAACAAGGTGTCCTTTCCATACATAGCACATTACTTCAAAGTGGCCCCTGGCCAATCTCCTCTTTTACTAAATGTTTTAGAAGTAAAATCAGTCGTGATGATATGAGCAGGAGAAGAGTTAAGGACTGTGTGTCTGTGTGAATTAACACACGGTGTTTTATTTTTTTATTTTTTGTATAGACTCCATTCTTATGGGATTGAACTCATCTCTGTGTACCATCATGAACTGTGGCTTTGTAATATCTTCTCAGCTCAAGTGACATTTGTTCCTTGTGCTGGATCATAAGGAAGTGGTGTAAACAGCCAATGGCCAGGGGAGGGATAAACTGAGCAGAGATCTTCCACATCTTTTTTTTTTTTATTGAAAAAGTTTTATTGAGTTTTACAATTTTTTCGAGTAGGGTAGGGTAAGGTGAAATAAGGAAATATTTTGAGAACTTTCACGTCGAAATCGTTGGCCCCCTCTGGGGCTTCTTGACAAAACATAGGTAATATATATTTCAATAATACTACAAGGTGAATAGAAGTGCATACATCGTTATAAATTCTATGCTAGCAATCGTATACAAACATCCAAACAAAAGTTATACTGTATTAAAAAAGTCATTTTTTAGATCTAAGTCTCTTAGCAATTGTATCTTCTGGTTCTCCTCCCTGGCCCCCAGTGGGCGAGGCCGTGGCCCCCTCTGCTCCTCCAGTTTCATCCTCCAGGATTGAGGAATATTTTTTAAGAAAGGCTTCCGCCTCAGCAATTGTTTTAATCCTTACTCTTCCTCCTTCCCAGAACACCAACATCCCTTCTGGCATCACCCACTTGAACCAAATCCCTTGTTTAAACAATTTTTTAGATAAGAAGGAATATTTCCTCCTCACCTCTCTAATCTTTTTCGGGATCTGCTTCAAGATAGCAACTTCCTTTTGTTGGTAAATTAACGGACCCTCTCTCTGCGCCCTCAGTATTCCCTCCCTAGTAGACCTTCTAACAAATTTAATATGTATCTCTCTGGGTAGTTCATTTATCCTGGCATATGCTGAATTTATTCTATAAACCAGGTCAATGTCCCCCCTGATCTCTTCCTTAGGTTTGTGTAAATAGTCTGCTAAAATTGTGCTCATAAGATCAGGGAGACATTCACCAGATTCTTCAGGAATATTCTGAAATCTTAAAAAATATGACATCCTTTCAAAATCCATCCTAGACATATGACCAGTTAAATCTCCAATTTCAGTATTAACATTTTTGAGCTCTCCCTTTGCCCCAGCCAGCCCCAGTTCTAATTCTTCAGTCTTCTGTGTGTTCTGCATCAATTTCTTCTGTGTCTCCAAAAGCTCTAATTTGGAACTGCAGTGGTCTTTTCTAAGCTCTTTAATTTCCAGTACCAAAGAGTGTAACACTTCTTCCATAGCTGTTAATCTTGCATCTGTGTCTGGTTTTTCTGGCTGCTTTTTGGAAGCCATGGTGAGCTGTTTAAATCAGTGCCACTAAGATGGCGTTTTTTGGGTGCGGTCGGTGGAGCAAGTCCAGAGGCAAAGTTCATTTCAAAGTTGTAAAAGTTGTAAAATCCAGAGAAAAGGGCAAATTTTCCAGTCAATTATGAAGACAAAGAAGGCACTCCAAGGAAGGAATCAATTAATCATTTGTCAGAAATCTTCCATTAGTAGAGAGAGACAGTCCAGGTCACAAAGGAATGTCGGAAATTTTCCATGAAGAATAGTCATTTAAGAACAAAGGGAGGCCATCTTCCCCCGCCCAATCTGGGAGCCAGCCAGAGAAAACAGCAAAGGAAATTGTTTCATTGTAGCAAGACTTTGATACTATATAGCTAGAAACAAACCGCAAAAGACTTTCACTTCTTCAGCAAAGTCCGGATGAGAAATATCCGCTTCCTCGCGCTCGAGGAGCCATTTCAAAACGCCACTGCTGTAAATCCGAGGGGGGGGGGGGGTCGTTTCTTATAGTGAAAGCTGCCAGCAAAAAAGAGTCAAAGTCACTTACAGTCCACCTCGCCGCCAGAGTCCCGGCAAAGCCATCCGATTCAAGCGATCCAGCTCTCTCCTGATCAGCTATTTGCTCCCATCCTCCGTTGGCGAAGGGAACCGAGCCCCCCGCAACATGTCTTCTCCCTCCTAGGTTGAAGACAAGGATCTTCCCCGGCCGCCGCCAGGCTAGGAAAGGTCCAGGCAAGCCGACCTTACGGGGGGGTCCCTAAAAAGGCACCCCCCGCCCCGTTTGGGGCCGGGAAAAGAACAAAACGGCGGTCGAGTCCCAGGACTCGACCGTCACCGCCAGAAGCCAGAAGTCCTCCCACATCTTGTGCTACTTAGTTTAAATAATTTCAGGTGCACATTGAAGAAAATGAGTTAGTTGAAAGGCTGTACAGAGAGACATGAAGCAAACAGACACCAAGTATCTATCGATAGTCAGAACTTCTTTAAAAGGAGGTTAGAGAAGGAGATGTTCATTAAAACTAAAAACATTAGATAATAGAATAACAAGAGTTGAAAGGACCTTGGAGGTCCTCTAATCTAACGTCTTGCTCTAGCAGGAAGCCCTATAACATTTCAGACAAATGGTTGTCCAATCTGGTCTTAAAAACCTCCAGTTTTGGAGTACCCACAAATTCTGGAGGCAAGTTGTTCCACTGATTAACTGTTCTAACTGTCAGGAAATTTCTCTTTAGGTTGGTTCTCTCCTTGATTAGTTTCTACCTATTGCTTCTTGTTCTGCCTCTTCATCTATTTGGAGAATAGATTGACCTCTTTTTCTTTGTGGCAGCCCCTTAGATATTGGAACACTGCTATCAATTCATCCCTAGTCCTTCTTTTCATTAAATTAAACATATTCAGTTCTTCATATGTTTTAGCTTTTTGTCCCTTAATCATCTTTGTTGCTCTTTTCTGCACACTTTCTAGAGTCTCTACATCTTTTTCATATTGTGGTGGCCAAAACTGCATGCAATATTCCATGTTGGTCTTACCAAAGCATTATAAAATGGAACTAATACTTCACATGATTCTATCCCTCTGTTAATGCAGCCTAGGATTGCATTGGTATTTTTGGCAGCTGCAGCACACTACTGGCTCATATTTAAGCGATTGTCCATTAGGAAAATATGAAGAAATCACTCTGTTTAGAAGAAAACTACACTGCTAGCCGTGTGTACTTCTTAACCATCTATATTGGAGCTTCTTTGCGTTAATTAGCTAACAGCATGAGGTCAGTTAAACCTAAGTTGTCCTCCAATTGGGCATCATAGAGGTAATGTGCTCAACTAATAAGCATCCTGAGGCATATGGTGAAAAGTAATTTTATTACCTGGAAATAAGTTGGAGCTGCTATATGCTAACTTGTTGGTTCATGATGATATGCATTTTAGACTCAAAATGAGAAAAGAATTGGAAAAGGAAGGTTATACTTGTCACTGGTTTGTGTATTGCATATGCAATTGCCTGACAGATTTAAAATATTTAATAATAATAATAATAATAATAATAATAATAATAATAATAATAATAATAATAATAATAATAATAATTTTTTATTTATAGCCTGCTCTCTCTCCCCAGAGGGACTCGAGGCAGGGCACAGGAGAATTAAAAAACAATAAAAACAAACAGAGTACAGAGTACTATTTGTTAAAATATGCAGATCAAAAAATTGAAGAACAATTTATGAGCATCTACTTGTAAAAGTTTATAAAAAGTTATTGAAATGTAATCTTGAAGATGAATATATGAAAGATTGTATGGTTAAATGGGCTACAAATTTTTATTATGCTAGATCAATGGGAAAATTATACAAACACAAGGTTTAAAATTTACCTATGTTAAATGATAAAGAAAATGTTTATAAAATGATACATTGATGGTATTTAACTTCTGATAATTTATCAAAGATGTATAAGTGAGTCTTCAACAAATGTTGGAAATGTAATACATCTGAAGATAGCTTTTATCACTTTTGGTGGACATTTTGGAATCTGATATTTATATTGGTTAAACTTTGAAAATGAATGTAATCTTGAAACCTCAAGATTTATTTTAGGAATGGTAGATAAACAGATGAAAATAAAACAAAGGATTTGTTTTTATATATGATATCACTAGCAAGGTTGCTATACATCCAAAGATGGAAAGAGGAATATATACGCACAGTGGAAGAATGGATTTTGCTGGCTGAGATGGCAAAAGTTGGCTTTTTCAGCAAGCCAGCCTGGCCTGGCCTGAATACAATAAATGATTAATTTTAATTGTTAATTTTAATTTAATTTTTAAATTTCATTGTAAATATCAATTGGGTTTTTGGGATATTCTATTTAATCTCCCTTTTTAACTTTTGTAATATGTGTTTTTATGTTATATGCCGCCCTGAGTCCTTTGGGAGAAGGGCGGCATATAAATCCAATAAACCTAAACCTAAACCCTAAAATTGACTGTTTCCCGTAAAGACAAAAACCTGATTAAATTTTTCACAACTTGGAGAGCACTGTTAGATTCCTTACAAGGTAAGGAAAAAGCAAATGGACTTCCTTTGTTCTTACAGAACTCCAATATTTCTTGTTCTTACCAAGAAAGTCTAGTTGCCTTTTGAACAAGCACCTTTGGGAAAACTATCACCTGGTTAACTGAGAATCTCCATAGATTACACAAGATAAGGAGAAAGATAATTTTTTGACTTTGGGATTTGATTTAATTTGCTAGAGAAATATTGTAGTTATTTAAATATATGATTATTTTTTGACAATTTATTCTATGTTAGATTAAAATTAAGTGAACATTATTATAGGTCCTGATTTTTTAGAATATTGATTAGTATTATTTTAGAGATTGATGATATTCATTTAAGCTTAAAGACAAATAATCCTATTATTATTTCTGTACTACAAAAAGTCAGAGATATTTGTGTTATATATTTGCTTGATATATTTTTGACACTTTTTAATCTATTCTTTATTGCCCTCCCTTCTTTCCTTGTTTGATAATTTGTATTTTAAAATTTGAAATGGAATAAAGATTTTACACACACAATCTCCCTCTCTCTTTCTCTTTCTCTCTTTCTCTCTCTCTCACACACAGTGTGTGTGTGTGTGTATCACCCACCCTTTTAAACATTATTTAACAATCCTGCAACCCATTAGGCCTTTAATCAGCCTAATAACTCAAGGGTAAGGTCACCCAGAGAACAGACAAACCTGCTCCCTCTTCCTTCCAGGTTAAATAAAGTATATTTAAATACATAAATAAAGTTGCATAAGTTAGAAAGAAAAAGAAAATAAAGGGCTCACTCTCACCTGCTGATTAGCTCTTTTTGCGGAGCTTTGTTTTTATTAACCAAACTGTGACTCATTTGTCCAAATATTTATATTTATTATATTTATACCCCGCCCTTCTCCAAACGGACCCAAACGGAAAGATCCTGTGCTGTCTCTTTATTCCTATATAAGTGAGTGGGAAAGCATTGCTATAAGGGGAAATAGAGAAAATGTGAAGCAGTAAGAAAAGAGGAAGTAGGAGCAAAAGTACAAATTATAAATCAATCATATTTTCATGGATTTTAATTGATCTTATATTTTTTATATGTTAACATTCTCTCTGCTTTATTAATTGGAAATGTTACATAATATTATATTCCAAAAGTCTTTCTTTATGTGTATGAGCAGTTTATTCAGTGATCTTTATTGTTTCTGAAAGATGAGCAGAGATTTTAAAGCAGGGAAGCAAAAAAATGTGATAATAAAAGCACTATTTCACAGTGATTTACAGCCCCCTCTAAGTGATTTACAGAATCAGCATTGCCCCCAACAATCTGGGTCCTCATTTTACTGACGGATGGAAGAATGGGTCAACCATGAGCCGGTGAGGATTGAACTGCCAAGCTGTAGGCAGCCAGCAGTCAGCAGAAGTAGCCTGCAGTACTGCATTCTATCTACTGCGCCACCATGGCTTATATAAAATAATTGTTGGATGCACCTGTATCTTCCACGTAGTTTTCCAGCATTAAAGCAGAGATTTGGAAGATTTCCACAAGTGGCAAGGGCTTAAGCTCTGTGTGTGTCCTATTCACTACAATTTTTGGCAAGGAAGGCATGAAAACTCTCCAAATAGTATTTAGCTTTCCAACTGAGCAGGCAAATGTTGGCCTTGATTTTCCCAAACTGAAATTAAATTGTTTGGCTGGAAGGGCAAGCTAAAATGCTTATTTAATCAAGAGCTTTTATTGTTATAGAGAAGATAGAAAAATATTAACCTTTTCTTAAAAAAAAAAAAAAGCGAATAACCCCTATCATGGACCAGCAACAGAAGTAACAGGTCCTGGATTAAGACTGATATATGCATGTAGACTAAATAGAAGTAGGAAGTCAGCTGTTGTGCTATATGTTGTGGGTCAGGATCTCTTTCTCTGTCTCCCTTCCTCCCTCCCTCTCCCTCCATCTACATCTCCATTTCTATCTCATCTATTTGCTAATTTCCATCCAGAGAAGGCCAACTACTCTTAAGGATTCAAGTTTTGCTCAGTTTCCTCCTTCATATTTTTCCCTTTTCTCTGGTGGACTTCTGAGATCACCCCATACAATCAGTGATCATGCAGTGGAGATAAAATCATAGTTATGGTTGACTACTTTTAGCATCACTACGTATTTTCTGAGACGGTCACGTATCCTAACTAGTCAGGAGCACAATATACTATAACTGATGAGAAATATTCAAGGACATGTCAAGTGAATAAATAATCTTTTCATTCCTCTTTTTACTTACTGGGGGATCTTTGGTTACACAAGCAATGTAAATGGCTAGTGGAGAGTATTAAAAACTCAATTTAAAAAATACAAACATTATTCATCTTATTTTTAGCAATGATGCTGATAAAGAAATCTTCCTTCTCAATCTCAGTACTAACTGGTGCATCTTGGGAGGGGCAGGTAAATGTGTGCTATTTAAATCTGAAAATGCCAGAAATGGGTCTCATTAGATTCTGTTTGTTTAAAAAAAACATTTTCTAATAATATACAGTACACCATACATTTATGTACAAAATAACTGAAATCTCCATTTACATTATATTTATGTAAAACAATGAAATGTGTTTCTATTACAGACAGTCCCTGGGTTAAGATCATGCATGTTATATCAGTTTGCACTTACATATATACTGCCATAAGGCTTATTATATTCCAAATTTAGGTTAAATACAATGGTTCATAATAACCAATGCACACACTACTTGATGCTCATTAAAACATTGTGTGGCTTTAGCAAGTCATTGGCTTGAAAAATAGAAAGTTATCTCCCATTTTAAATCAGATTACCTTGCCATTAATACTGTGTTGAGTGTGTAACTTAGTACTTGTCTTAATTCCCCCCCCCCCTTACTTACCCTTGTAACTCTGCCTCTGAAACATAAATCCAATGCATGTGCTGTTGATATATCAAGGAAAAAGGGGGAAATCATGATTGAAAATAAAGTGGAAATAATGAAGTGATCACCATCTTTCTTTGGATATGTGTGTGGATACAGTCAGTATTGATTGGAACAATTTTAAAGGATAAAGTGAGAATATTGGAGCATGTGAAAGGCCCTGCTCTGACAAAAGCTACAACAATTACTAAGCAACACAGTGGTTTAATCACTGAGATGGAAAGACTATTGATAATTTGGTTAGACGATCAAAAACAGTGTAATATGCCTATTAGCCTTACTTTATTGCAAGAAAAGATTCAAAGACTGTTCAGTCCATGAAAGTGATTGAGATGAAGAATTTGTTGTGAGTAGGGGTAGGTTCAATCCTTTCAAAGGGAGGGCAAATTTAGGTAAGATTAAAACAGAAGGAGAAGCCCCAAGTGACAATATCAGTGCAGAACATGCTGGTTCTGAAATGTTGGAAAATATATTGAGGAAGGGTTTTTTCCTCAAACCACGTATTAAATATAGATGAGACTATATTTAGTTTGGGGAAAATAATGCCTGAAAGGACCAACATTTTAAAAGAGGGAAAAAGTGCACCAATGTATATAACACATTAAAGGGTAGGATAAATATAACTGCTTGGAGGTAATGTATCTGGGGATTTCAAGAGCTTATGTATTGTTTGTGCTCCTTAAATTCGAGGGCACTTTGCTATACCATTAAAGCAACTCTTCCATTATTTGGAAGGCAACTACAAAGGCTTGGGTTACAATTGAAGATTCTTGAATCATTTGTCCCTGCTATTGAATATTATTACTTGGCCAAGAACGCCCCTTTCAAATTTCTCCTTGTGCTTAATGATGCATTTGGACATCCAAGGACTTAGATAACCTTCTCCCCACTGTAAGGATAATATTTTGACTGTCCGACAGTACATTGCTACTCAGAGAGTCATAGCCTCCTTTAAGGCCCTTAAGAGTTTTTCACAAGCAGTCAGGGCTACCCAAGATGATGTGATGAGCTTAAGGGAATTCTGAAAGAAGTATTCTATCTATGATGCCATCAAAAATATTACTGATTTTTGGGATGAAGTGACACAGTCAAATATGAAAGGGAGTGTGAACAATTGTGCCCACAATTCACTCATGTTTTTCAGGAGTTTATAACTCATGACATTGCAGAAGCCAGGCATCCTGTGGTTGGTTGATATAGGTAGTTAAGTGCAATTAGAAATAGGTGAAAATGATGTAAGTTATTTGTTTCCCATATTGAAGAAGTGACCAATGCAACTACAGTAGCAGATGATAGCATTTAAGGAAGAAAATAGGAACAAACAAATTTGAGAGCTGAAAATGTGTTTGATGAAAGACTTAGCTAAAGACTTTCATGTCACTGAAGTAAGGATGGCAAACTCAGAGGAATAAGATGCTAAAGCAGAGAGGTTTACCAAAATTTACCATATAATTCTGGAGACCTCAACAAGGCCATTTTTGACAAGAAAATGAAAGCTCTGTACAAACCTGCCTTGATGGCTATTTTCTATAGTACCCTCCCCCAATACCAGGCCTATCATCTGATATAGTCATCTTATCTTTAATAATAAAATTATTAATGTTCATCTAATGTTACTTCATGAATGCCCCTTCCTGTACTCAAGACATCAGTGGAACCTGTCTTTGGTCTCTTTCTACACACCCAAAAATGTCTTGAGCTGTGTTATCTCTTTGCTCTCTTTGAAGGAGTCCCTCACTCTTGTCACCTTGACTACTTTCCATCACACCTATTGAGACCTTTCCAAGGATCCAGGATAGGCAAATGTTATTTGATAGCATTAAAAGTATTGTCACAGGGGGTAAACTATTCCAAGTAAATCTTTTTTTTTCAATTGATTGGTGGTGCTTTTATGAATGCTGATGGTGTTCAGGTGGTACTCCAGATGTTTGAGATTGCACCCAAGTTGCCTATTACTAATGGTACTATTATTATATGTAATGTGTTGTATTAAAATAATGTAATGCATTATAATGTATTACCTGCGTACAAACATGCATACAAATACACAGATTATTCATAACAATAATATATGCAATTATTTTTACTATGGCTGTAACATACTCATACACACAATACAGCATATATTATCATGTTTAAGGTGTTTTAATGTATTTGGAAGTGTTTCTTAAGTGTTTTTATGCATAGAAAAGTAATATATATATACACACACTACATACTAAGACAAGCATTTGACTACCTGATGGCTAAACTCAAACTTAAAGGAATGGATCTGGTTTATAACATGGGAACTGCGGGCAGTTCTCACAAGTTTGCCTTAGATCATTTATAATGGCCCAGGGGAAATAGCTAGCTTGCTTGCTTGCCTTACGTACTGATCCTTTGATCTGCAGTGTGTCTATTCCAATGTGCTGAATGAAGGCTGCGCTATCTGCCATTCTTTCTCAATTAACATTTCAAATTATGCTTGTTCCCTGAAGACAAGGACATGTCAAGGAACAAAAAGAGTGATCGGACTGAAAAGCATGGCAATGAGAAGGAATCCAGGAGGAAAGAAAGCAAGTCAGGAGATATATCGAACAGACCAAATGTGATTAGATGGGTGCTCACGTTGATTGAGGTAGTTCTTCTAAGATTTCCAAAATTATTTATTCCAGTCATACCTGGCGATACCAAAGATTGAACTTTGGATCTTCTGAATGCAAAGCATGTGCTTTGTTACCCAAATATGTCTAAACAAGAGGCAAAGATGAAGCTTCAAAACATATTTAGGCTCATAGATTTATTTAATAAAGGTTTGGTAACATTTGTACAATAAAAACAATTGAAAGCTGCAGTGATGAAATTCAATACTCATTCTTTACATACTGATGTCAGATAAACGCCAAGGCTCTGTGCTGAATGATTTCATTTTGTCAATAGTGAAACTGATGTGCTTTTGAACCTTTCATCACCTGCCATGAAGAAAAGGGGGATCTGATTTTTTTTTCATTCCACATTAGTAGTCAATGTGTATAAGACAAAGCATTCATAGATCATATTTCCCCCACATTTATTTAATGAAGCAATTATGTGGCAATCCAAATCAAACTGTGTAACTGTTTAATCATACAAACTCTGTATCATACAAAAAGGAAAAGGAAAATCATAATAAATAAAACAATTTATTTAATTAAAACATACTAAAACAATAAAAGGATGATCAGATCTGAAATCTTCATTGACTGGGGATTCAACTCATGCAGGCCTCATTTATTTATTTATTTATTTATTTATTTATTTATCTATCTATCTATCTATCTATCTATCTATCTATCTATCTATCTATCTATCTATTTATTTATTTATTTATTTATTTATTTATATTTATATCACGCCCTTCTCCACAGAGGACCCAGGGCGGCGCACAGGAAATTTAAAAATATACAAAAGTACAAACAATAAATACATAATTTAAAATATATATTAAATTATCCTGATCTTATGCTAAAAGCCAAATTATTAAAATACCCAATTTAAAACTTTCTAGAAGTCCCCGTGGGAGGTTAGGCTAGGCCGGCTTGTTGGAAAAGGTATGTCTTCAGACATTTGCGGAAGAGGCGGAGGTCGGTGATGGTGCGTAATTCAGGGGGTAGGTCGTTCCAAAGGGATGGGCCCGCCACAGAGAAGGCTCTTCCCCTGGGTGTCGCCAGTCGGCATTGTCATGGACCAAGACAAGAGTCAAGTCTTAGCAACCATCTTAAAAGCCTATAATGTTGGGTGCATCCATTATATCAGGGGATGATCCTAGCCACAACCAAGAAGGCATATCTCCTGGGGTAAAAGTTCAGGAAATGACTTTTATGAAATACTCAGAAACTGTTGTTTATACAAAATGGAATGAAGCCATTTTTGAAACATAGTACCTTGAATTACATCTAGAAGTTGACCAGGATTTCCTTCACTGTTCTATAGGGAAGCACAAAATGGCAGCATGAAATTGTCCTGATAGCTTTCCCAGTTACTTTCAAGTGGCAAATAAAAGGAGCTGCCATGGTGCCTTAGCAAAGCAGGAAGAATGGAGAGCCAAGGAATTGGAAGCCGCAATGAAGTGAGAGTTTGCACGGGAAATGGCCACCAGCCAACAGATGGTCTAGTCTCAAGACATGAGTCAGGAATTGGAGGAGTTAACTTCTTTGATTAGAAGAAGGAGACTGTCTACATTTATCGGTGGCTGGAATCACAAAAGGTTCCAGGGAATTGTTTTTAAAAAGAGTTTGAGATTTATAGGTTTGAATATTAGACAGGGTAAATGATAGAAAATATATTATATGAAAGAAAAGAGGGGTATCACAGTGTAACTGTAGATAGAGAGATTAAAATATAATTGTCCTTACCACCCTTGTGAAGAATTTTTGCACCTTTTTTAATTTCTTTTCTATTTTTTACTTAAATCTTTTTTTCTTGAAGTTTTTGCATTTTCTTGCTTTTTACTATGTCTTCCCCCCCTTCCTTACTGTATATTATTTTGCATGCATTTTTTTTTAGTTTGGATTTAATTTTTGTTCAAAGAGTTTCAATAAAAGTCGTATAAAATAAATGGGAAATGGAGGAGTTCCAGTGGCTCCTTTGCTGCAGCTGAGCTGTGAGTAAATAGGCTCAGCTGTCCATCCCGGAGAACAGCATGGGAGCCAAAGAAGACAGCTCCAACTCGAAAGGAATGCCAAAACCCATGTAGAAGCCTTCAAAGACGGCAGGCTCTCGCTTTGTAGGAACTTGCTTGGAGCACTCATTCCTTCCATGGAGCTCAAATGTGGCATATGAGGACCATCCAGGGCATCTACAGGATTTCTTGCTAAAGGTTGACAAAACAACGAGGATATTGTAATTGGCATACATAGCTTCCCATCTATTTTTGCCATGTGTATTTTGTTATTTAATTCACAACAGGAACACAACACTGACATGTTAAGGCTGTATCTGGTAGAATGTTTTTTTTTTAACAGCATTCCTTTTCATAAATTGGGCAATATCACAAGTTATTTTCCAGGAAAAGGGTGCCTGGGCTCAGAGAGGAATATGGGAAAACCTCCATATAACAAGGCAGATTATGGTCTGTTAAGGTCAGTATCCCACTCCCTCTAGGACTGTGATGGCGAACCTATGGCATGGGTGCCACAGGTGGCACACGGAGCCTTTTCTTAGGGCACGCGAGGCATTGCCCTGTCAGCTCCAGCGTGCATATCCAGCTGGTTTCAACCTTCTTTTGAGACCATTTTTCACGCTCTGGAGGCTTCCCTGAAGGCTCCGGAGAGCTGAAGGCTCCTGAAGGCTCTGGAAAGCAAACCAGAGGGGGAAAGTGTGCGCATGTGTGGCACACCCGTGCACAACCCCGCCCTGCACTCCCCCCGCTTTTGGCACATGAGCCAAAAAAGATTCGCCATCACTGCTCTAGGATTTCAGACAATTTTAAAAAAATCTTACCTGAAGACAAGGATTAAATCAGAAAAGCTACTGTATTCATTTTCAGTTGTTTTGCTAGTGGGACAATCCTTTCACTTCATTGGAAGTGAAACATTTGTGATTATTTTGTAAATAATCATAATGGCTTGATACTCATATGGTGAATATCATTTATAATGGGGATAGGTGTATATTAATATAATTGGCCATTGTTAGAACTCCCTTTTCTTGATCAGTCATTTTTGGTTGGCTAAAATAAGACAATGTTTATATTACCTGAATGTTTCATTACTCAAATGCCCTTAGAATAACATGTTTGTTCCTGGAACTTCATTTTCTTTAAAAAAAGTCTGATAGCATGAAAGCACTTGTGGACTTCAACTCCCAGAATTCCTCTTCTTGCTCTTCATCTTGATGATGGGCTGACAGGTGGGGGGAGGGAGCTGGAACTGGTTCTAAACGGCACTGTAGATTTGTGGAACCTCTTCTATAGAAGAGGTTAGAACTGGCAGGGACCCACCCCTGCTTCTCTCTCTCCCTCTCCCTCTCCCTCTGTCTCAATCTCTCTCTCAATCTCTCTCTCTTTCTCTCTCACATACACACAGAGTTTCTTAAAATAAATAATTTTAAGAACTCCACACAAGGAGTCTATATTTCATTTATAGAGCTGATATTAACAAACAATCATCCTGCTTTAAGGATTTGGTTGTAGGGACTAGTAGATTAAAAAAAAGAGTTCCAATTTTAAGAAGCTCCAAAAATAACAACAAAAAAATCAAGGTTTAAAAATAAGATCTTAGTTAAAAAGTAACACAAAGTTATTACCTCATCTTCTGTCTTTGCTTTTGAGTAGATATGCCATTGCCCATAGCTAGAGCAAAAGTTGGACTTCTGAAGTGCTCATTATAAGACAGCAGTCACTTCGCATTAAGCATATTTTTAATGAATGTGAATTTTCTTCTCTGGACAGAATATATGCCAGTTAGGACTTGTCTATTCACTCTATAGAAATGCCAGAAAATCTGAAATAGGAGCAAAGAAACAATTCTGTCTTTGGCATCCAGAAAGTTTAGAAAGTTGCTTCTTTTGTACTTTTCTTTAAAAAAAATGCTGAGAGAGATTGGGGCAGTTTCTTATGGAGCCCCATACAGCGTGTTCAGGCAATCTCCTATGCAAACTTGCCCAGATACAAGCCTATCTAATGCCCTCTGCTTTTGACTAAGTTATAAGGACTATTCATTTGGGAAATGAAGTGGTCTGCTCCTAAGTTAAGGTAACCTAAAATATACCTCCATATTTTTAGATATAGATGTACAGACTTTCACTTATCCTTTCAGCTCAGTTTTTTCAACTGACTCAGAGGATTTTTCCCTGTTCCAGCTCTTGGGATAGTGTCTTTAAAGGCTCATGATGTATGAAAGTATGACCTAGAATCAGAGATACCTGTGTACTTATGGCTGTGTGTGCAAACTGCAATGAGAAATGAAATTGAGGAGGTATAGACAGCAGTAATCATCTTATTGATCATGGACCTTCACAACACCATTATTTTGTTGTGTCAGTCATGAAGAAATACAACTTTATTACCTTTGGGCTTCTGAGGCAATTGTTATTCTGACTTCTATGCCAGCAATTAAAGATCTTCCTTTCCACGGTCTTTTTTCAGAATACACATCTTGCAATGTTTTCACTTTACTATATCTTAAAAAAAACAGCATTTAAATAACTATTAACATCCATTGGGAAAAAAATATAATAGATATCCTGGCATACCAAGGGACAAATAAGTTATAAATATTGAGCTGCCAGAATGCCTGTGTGCAATTGCTTTTTTATCTGTTTATGCAATCTAAAACCATTGGCAGTACATCTGTGATAATATTGAGATCTAAAATAAAATGTTTGCTTCAAGATGTTCTCCTGCATCTGTTAGATGTTTGTGGAATAGGTTGGGTTGTTGTCTACCCCCCACTTGGAGCTTTTCATGTACTCCAGCAGATGAACAGCTAAAATGGAACAAAATGCATAGCGGCAAACAAAAGGAAAAAAGAAAAGAACTATATTGTATGACCACATAGAGGAACTCATTCAGCTTGAGTTTCTAAACGCTTCCTTAAACCTTGACCACAAGGAAAAATATTGCTTCCATTAGCAGAGACCTAAATAAAGAGAAGACAGACGTTGACCAATCTAACATTGTAAATTGGGAACTGTATTGTATACAAAACACTGAAGGACAATCTTTTTGTTGCTTCCATGCCAGATAAATACATAGTTCGTCATATTGTGATATTTTGAATATATTATAGAAAAGAATACATTTGCAGTCACCCCTCTTAAACAGTATCTGTGGTATTTGGTAGATATGTAAACAGTGTTGCTGAATTGTCTTTTCTTAAGAATTTAAGAAGCATCCCTTGATTTTGAATTATTCATTTATTAACAAGAGATACTACAATTGTCCATTCCATACTGTAACCAGTGCTCTTTGGTTATTTATTAAAATCAATATGTTTAAATCATTTGTTTTAAAAAATACGTTATTATAATATGTTATGGATGACTGTAAGTTTAATAAGAATTCAAGTGTTTTAAATGTCTGATGGTTAAGGCACTGGAGATCATGCCTTAGGCACAAAATCAGCTGGGTGACCTTGGGCCAGTCAATCTCTAACTGTGGGAAGCAGGCAAGGGCAAATCACTTTGGAAAAACCTTGCCAAGAAAACTGCAGGGACTTGTCTAGGAGTCAAGACTGAGACAACGGCACACACAGATACAATTAATCAGAAACACATGTCTAATCCACCATAGCTGTTTTATGCAACAAATGTGGCAAACCCTTTGCACTGCTTATTCCTTTCCCTTTCAGCATTAAACTAACTACGGGCCTCACAGTTTATGGATTGCAATTTTAGTATAGTAGACCATGTGTAATTGACAGACTGGATTTTATCATAGATCTTATCTATTATTTATTATTTTATTCCAGAATTTTTAATTGTATATTTACTGAGTGTTTTTATTTGCTCTGCTCTATGACTGTAATAAATTGAATTGATTGATTTTATTGAATTGATACAAATGCATCCAAAGAGATTATGAAATCAATAGACGTTTTAGCTGAATATATATCCCTTGCAATTCTAGACAATTCAGATGCCTCTTGCTCAAATAATTTTAAAATGTGATTGGAAACACAATGCCACTAGATAGAGACTATCTTCCAAATGTTCAATTTACTCAAATTTTCCAAAAATAAATATTTACCTGTAATTTGCAAACTTTGATTGTCCTTCAGAATGGGGAAAGGCTAGGAGATAATTGGCAGCAGGCATGAATGGTAGTCATGGGTGGGATAAAATGGCCACACTTGTGCAAAGACAGAAACAGAGTTATTAAAAGTATCCTCAGCCCTTAGTAAAAAATCAGGACAAAATTGGTAGAGGAAAGAAGCAGCTTATTTGCTGAGAATAGTGTGTGGTTGCCAGAAATAAGGTATTCACATAGGCTAGGCATTTATAAAACCAGTTGAATAAACAGATAGTATGATTTAAACTATGTAGTAGTCCTGACAGGTCATTTAAATTAGTTATTTTAAGTGAATGGTCAATTACCACTGGAATAACATCCAGACCCTTAAAACATGATAGTTCAGTAATAAATTTTAAGGACCCTGTATCCCTAAAGCCCTTTTGGGAAGGGATGGTAATATTTGTGAAAAAGGTTTGGCAAGGCCGTAAATGTGGGAAGAAGAAATATAGACTTCAACATTTGTTTATATGTGAGATCGTGAGGAAATCTGATATTTTAAATAACCCCAAATGTTCAGCTGGCTGGCTGTTGTGGCAGAGCTGCATGATCTCCTCTATCAAGGAAAAAGGGATGTATAGCCAATTGTAATGTGTTTCTCTTTGTTTCCAAGAATATAGAAGTGGGAGAATTATATCATCTATATGACTCTGAATATATGTGTCCTTGAGATACATAGATACATGGATGGATGGATGGATGGATGGATGGATAAATGAATAGATAGATAGATAGATAGATAGATAGATAGATAGACAGACAGACAGACAGACAGACAGACAGACAGACAGACAGACAGACAGACAGACAGACAGACAGACAGACCCAATTTCTATCTTTATAAAAGAGCCATTATGGCACAGTGGTTAGAATATAGTATGCCACACATACTCTGCCCACTGCCAAGGGTTAAATTCTGACTGACTCAAAATTGACTTAGCCTTCTATCCTTCCAAGGTTGGTAAAATGAGGACCCAGATTGTTGGGGCCAATATGATAACTCTGTAAGCCTCTCAGGCCTGCCAAAGTCCAAGCCCGTGGGCTGGATGGTCACACTCTGGCCATGCATATGCCTGGTTTAGCAAAGGGGGGGAAAGTCCCGATACCTCATGTGATGGTGCCATAACGACATCAGTCTGTTACCTCTGACTTAGAGCATGCTGTAAAGCACTATGAAGTGGTATATAAGTGCTATCTCTGTCTCTTAAGATACATTCAGTCAGCCCTTTGGGGAAGACACATTAATAAATAGACACAGTGCAGACCCAAAAGGACTTTTACGAGACCTAGTATACTTTTGTTCCATAAAACAACTGAAATATAAGCCCATCTGTAAATCAGGGAAGCTAAATCCTGTTCCACCCATCATTATATGATGTTGGCAATATATATATATATTTTGTAAAACAATTTTATTGGTTTTGAAATATACATAGGAAAAGGGGTATAGGGTGGGTATGACATTTTAGTAGCTTCCATGTCGGTGATGGTGGTCCTCCCAAAACTTCATAAAGGTACAATTTTTTAGAAAGAACAAAGGATAAGCATATACATACTTTACATTGTATAGTTCGTACATTCAATCATGTTTTTCTTTGCCATCTAATTAAATCGACAATCACAATAAAATTTCAAATAAAGTCATTTTTGAGATCTAAGTCTTTTTGCTATTGATTCTTCTTCTTCTTTCCCATCATCGGGCGGGGCCATCTTCCCCCTTGTTCCCCCATCTTCATCCCCTAGGAGTGAAGAGTGCTTTTGAAGAAAAGCCTCTGCCTCTCCTAATGTTTTGATTCTAATTCTACCTCCCTCCCAGAAGACCAGCATTTGAACCAAATTCCTTTTTTATATAATTTCTTGGATAAGAAGGAATATTTCCTTCTTATTTCTCTAACTTTTTTTGGAATTTGTTTCGGAATGGTTATTTCTTTATCTTGATACTTTAAGGGTCCTTCCCGTTGAGCCCTCAATATCTCATCCCTTGTGGACCTCCTTAGAAATTTAACGTGAACCTCTCTTGGTACATTGTGTATTCTAGCATATGCTGAATTAATTCTATAAACCAGGTCCATATTCCACCAGAGTTGTTCTTTGTTTCTTTTAATATAATCTGCTAAAATTGTACTCATAACATCTTTAAGATCTTCATTTTCTGACTCTGGTATGTTCTGGAACCTGAGAAAAAAAGACATTCTTTCAAATTCTATTTTAGTCATGTGACCTCCTAATTCTAAACTTTCCTTCCGAATTCTGGTAATATAAATTCTTGAGATATATTCTTCCCAAGTAAAACTTTTTAATATCCTATCAACCTACTTATCATAAATTAAAGTCATTTGGATAGAAATACTTTTAGGTAAATACCTTTAGGCATTTCTATGGTACCTTATTTATTTGTGATTGAGATATATATTAATTTTGAAGAAGCAATCATTTTTACATTTAACTTCCCCTATAAACTAAATGGGATTTTAACCATTGTTTAATGTTGATAAGCAATTTGCTATTTATATCTGCAAATAAAGTTTCCTTAGAATATTAATTTCCAGTTATTTAAAAGAATTCAAGCACTGAGTGAATCTCCAGGTTTTGCGGATTTCAGTGGAAGTGTACTCTATTAGCAGCTCTGATCTATAGCACTAAGAAACACAGTGCTATAACTATTGGAAATGTGCCTTCCATATTATTATGTTTTGGAATTGGCTTCACACAAATGTTTCTATTTACTATTTATTACTATTGAGATGGGTGACCCTGGGAAGTAAACTGTCAAGATAAGGTTAGAAAGAAGGAATTTGGGGGCAATTTCCTACATAGCATTAGGACCTCATCCAGAATACCCTGATTCTTACCTCTCTAATAATTTCTGACTATTTTCCTATAAATTGCTCACATTCTTCAGTAGATTTATCAGGGGACTGACATTTTGCATTGGAGTTATCATATATCACATTTCCAGAGTTTTGTTTCTTTTGTATCATGTGTTTACTTTATACAGTATATCTGGGCTGAAAAATTTCATTGCTTCCCAATTAGTTATTGAGCCAAGTTCAGGATATGTTTTTATGTATAATAACCCAAACATGTCACTGTAGTATTCATGAACTGGAATAAGGCTTAGTAACAAGGTCAGCCAATGGGAGCTGAAACTGTTTGGAGCTTGGGTGTGGCTTAACTTCTGTACTAAATTGCAGTCTGTGCTGAGCTAAAATTACTAGTCTGCTGCTCTGAACTGAAACTGAAACCATTCTCTCCTCTGCCTGTGTTTGCTTGTATTTGCTATTGTATATTTGATATTGTATATTTACTTTATGTGTTATATTATATGTAAAGAGAAGTTAATGAATCCTGCTGAATTAGTTACCTGTGTGTGCTTTCTGGGTGTGATTGCTGCTGCAAACTCTGACAAAACACAGTTGGAAGCAGAACACATTTATTATTACAGACCTGAGTGATCCCTAAAATGATCAGAGGAGGATCTGCTCTAGGTATCAGATTGACAGAGAGACAGCTGATGGTTAGTCATAGACTGACTTCAGGGGCGGGTTCCTGCCAGTTCTAACCTCTTCTATAGAAGAGGTTCCACAAATCTACAGTGCCGTTTAGAACCGGTTCCAGCTCCCTCCCCCCGCCCGTCCGCACATCATCAAGATGAAGAGGGAGAGGAGGAATTCCACAACTCCACAGGGAGTTGAAGTCCACAAGTCCTAAAGCTGTCAAGTTTGAACACCCCTGGAGTTTTTTTCTAAAGGGTTAGGGGTGCAAGGGTCTTGTAACTTGACAGCTTTAAGACTCGCGTGCTTCAAATGCCAGAGTTTCTGAGCTAACATTTTGTTGCTAAGCAAGAGCGTAGTTAAGTGAGTTTCACCACATTTTACAAGTTGGCCACGCCAACCCAGTCACATGATTGCCAAGCCACTCCCACTCAGTCACATGGCTGGTAAGCCACTCCCACCTGGTCACATGCCAGCAAGACACTCCCACAAAGCAGGCCACACCTACAGAAGAGGTTCTAAAAATTTTTGAAACCTGACTGACTTCCTCTGTGAAATGGCCAGGAAAACTCTGAAATGTTCTCACACCTGAACTGTGAGAGGGACCCTATGATTACATCTTTGGGACACCTATTCAGGGGATGTTTTCATTCAGGCTTTGCCAGGATGAATAGAGAATGAATAGGTCCAGTCCCTTTTAGTTTTTCTTTTCTTTTATCTTTCTAATCAGTGTATTATAATATATCTATGGAGATTCTCGGTCACCCAGGTCATGGTTGTCCCAAAGGAGTTGAAGCAGCTTCTTGGATGAGAAGTGAAACGTCTTCAAATAAAAAACAGAAGGTCCAGTTAAGCACCTTTGTGATATTATAATATAGTTTTTGTATACTTTAATTACTTTTACTGTAAGATGTAATTATATGGGAAGCACTTAAACTAAGTTAAATAGGAAAAAAAGGAAAGACCACTTAGAATCAGTTGAAAGCATGACTTTCCTATGCTTGAATTTCAAACTCTATTGGTTCTTTTCTGAATTTCTGAGTAGCTGTTTAGTTATTTTGCAGTGTCCTCTGGCTGAAAGTTCAGTTTCCAGATCCCTTTGCTTTGTGGAACCAGTTACTCACAGGAATACGTTCCATTGTCAAGATCTGAAATTGTTGAAATTACTTTTTTGTTCAATGAAAGAAAAGTGCATTTCTTCTTTCTCCTCCTCTAACTGTAAAGCTAAAATAGAAATCAAAGATCTGGATATTTTAATGTGTTCATTTTTCTAGCTTTTCTTCCAAACGTTCTGAAATGCTGTGGGCACATGGGTAGTATCTTCATAGCTCTTGATATTCCAAAGATTATGTATGTGTCCTTACAGAAGGTTTTACATAAGTGCATCATTTGTAAAGGATAGAAATATTGACCACAACCCAACCAAATATTTCTTCCAGCAAAATGAAGCAAATACCTACCAGTATATATAAGTTGCAAGTCTCTGCTCTCTATGAGTAAATCCTATTGTGTTCAAAGAAGCTTCTTAATATGTGTGCACATATGATAAAACTTCACAAGGTTGCTTGTGAGCAATTTATAACATGTGAAAGGTGATATTTACAGGACATCATTCATATATAAATTTTTCAGTTTCCCACTGATCATAGCCTTTCCCCCCTCTCTACATGGAAACTTTGTTGTTTTGACCATAAGATAGCAGAATCTTCATAGGTTTGTGTCCTGCATTGTTTTGATAGGGACAAAAAGAGTTTTGGAGATTGGAACATATCACTATGCAAGAACATGTATCTGTCAATTTGAAACTGTGATTTCATATTTTTGTGTATATAATAATAATAATAAAATAATAGAAGATGAGACTAAGCGAGGATCAAATAATGTGAGAATAAGATAGTAAAATGAGAAGAAGGGTAGAATTAAAAGAAAACCTTTGGAATGAGCTCATTATAAGGATTATAGCCATATCACCACTTTTCTTCTTCTCTGCTCCCAGATGAGGCCCAAATAGTCAAATAGCAATCACTACAGCACTAAGACCTGTATACTTCACAGTGCTTTATTCCCTCTCTAAGCAGTTTATAGAGTCAGCATATTGCTCCCAACAATCTGGGTTCTCATTTTACCCACCTCGGAAGGATAGAAGGCTGAGACAACCTTGAGCGAATCAGGATCAAACTGCAGAACTGCAGGCAGGCAGCAGGCAGCAAAAGGAGCCTGCAGTACTGCATTCTAACCACTGAGCCACTATGAGTCACGATGGTGATCTTCCCCTATTTTATAAGGAAGTGGCTTTAATCTCATGATTGCAATTTCTATATTGACTTTTTCCTCATCTCCCATGAATGCCATTTCTCTTTGCCCACCTATCTCCTATTTTGCATTCCTTTGGCATTATTTTATAAAGAGAATCTTGAATAACTGTCTTAAAACTGAACATGAAACTGAACAAAAAAAAAACAAAACTGGTTCTGAAAGCCAGGAAACAGATGGAGAAACCAAAGTTAAAAAGAAAAGGCACAATAAAAGACATAATCCCAGCCTTTCAAAGTTGTCCCTTTAAAGAGAAAGTTAGGAAATTAGCATGTAATTTGCTGATTGACTTGCCTGGATTAAGGAGGAGGTAGCCAAGAAAAGGGGACAGCTCATTGCTTCTAGGGAAAATGGGCAGTCTGATCAGTTGGTAACAGATGGCAACATGGCTCAGCAAGGTGATAGATGAGACAATTGAGCCACATAAATACAATCTCTGTATCCCTTAAACAAGCCTCCTGAGTTCAAGTTCACTGGTGGATGCTATCACATTGCTCATGTTCAAGAAAGAAAAATCACCTCCAAGTCTCATCAAATATGCCTCTTTGGGGCCGGATTTCCTCTTGTACCCTGCAAGCCATTACTCTGGCTTAGCACCATAGGAATTCAGCCATGGTTCCTTGCCTATGACAAGAAAGGGTTAACAAACTGGCTTGTTAATGCAACCAGAGCTAAAACAAGCCATAGCTTATGTGATGTGTGAACTCAACCTCTTTATGACATACCATTTTACTGTCCTAATCAGTATAAACCCATATCATGCACAAAGCAATTACTGAAGATTGAACAATATGGAACTGCCCAGTGCCATCCTGGGAGACCACATGGAAACTTTGCCAGCCAGTCAATGCAGGGATATTAATAAAAGCAATAACATAATAAATGACCTTGAGTAATTGTGGGGTTTTCAAACAGCATAGCTGAAGTCAAAATATATGTGCTTCCCTTAAGGGGTGCATGTAATCAGAGCTGATTCGGATTGCAGTGGGATAATGAATGCAATAAATAATAAATGAATACTTCAATAAACAAAGTCTCCTGGAATCATCTCTCAATGAAGACTCACCTATACCTCATAAACATAATGATTTCACTACAGTTTCAGGATACAGCTGTGCTCAGGAAAACAACAAGCTCCTGATATTAATTTTCTGGGCGGTCTAACAAAACCATTTATTTGCAATGTATATGTGCTGTACACACCAGATGCTATGTTCTCACCAAAAATTTGACAGCAGTCTGGAGAGCAGGTAACTCTTTTCAGACACAGCTGTAAAGCCTCCCTGGAGAATTGGGTTGCTTCAATGAATCCCCTACTTTCCCAAGCTCAGGATATGCCAACCTATCTAGATGTAATTTAGGAGTTGGCGGGTCAGTGCCTGCTTTTAAGAACTTGACATGCTTCCAAATGGAGTTTCCTGGTATGCAGCCCTGAGATGGATGGCTTGAAAAATGCTATTGCTCAAATTAATTTCCATGAGATGGGATGTGATGTAGCAATTTGCAAGAGGATCAGTCTTTTGCATCATATGCCTTTCAATTACATCCTCTCTTAATACAGTTACGATGGTCCTTTGGGACAGAGTTTCTCAACTTCTTGTGCTGTGGAACTTGGTCAGCCTTTTAATTCTCTTACCTTCTTGCAAACTATGTCCTCCAGATACAGAAAATGGATATAATTTCTCTTTATTCAGTATTAATAAACTGTAAGCAATAGCATCATTGTTTCTTGGCAACCTGCCTGCATTAAACTGGTCTTACAATGCACCTTATAGCTTTACCAGAGAGCTATTCCAAAGCATTATAGTGAACTTTTTAGGGATAAAAAGAAGATTCTGTTTCAATCCCAGGCTTGGGTTTTAAGTATTGTGTATTCCCAGGAAGCACCAGTCAGTTCTTCTAGCATTTGTTTGAGAATCTGTAGATTCATTGCTCGAATACTCTGATCCAGGAGTTGTGTAAATCAGTAACTTGGGAAGTGCAGCTTTGTGGAAATCTGGTCCATGTTTTAATTTTCTAAAATACTTAGTTTCTAAAACAACAATTTAGGAATAGATGAGAGACATTTCAAAACTGGAAAATAAGTAGTCACAACCGTGGTTGACTCAAAAAAACGTGACAAAAAGACTCAGGATGAAGTCCTGTTCTATACAGGCTTTCCCACTTGTCACTCTTCCCTTCACTTCATGGATGCTCTGCTTGGGACAAGAGACATTTTCTGACAGAAGACTTTCCAGAACATCATAATTGAAATAATATATACAGGTAGTCCTTGACTTACAATCGTAATTGAGTTGGGAATTATAGTTGTAAGTTGTGCCTGCTATTAAGCAGGTCACCATGTGACTGTGCCTGATTTTATGACTTTTTTGTGTTGGTTGCTTAGCAAATTCCTCCATCATTAAGTGAACTCCATGGTTACTAACTAGATGTCATGGTTGTTAAGTGAGCTTAAGTAGCCATTAAGTGAACTCCATAGTTGTTAAGTGTACATGACAATTTTAAGTGAATACCATAGAAATTTAGCAAATGCTAAGGTAGTTAAATGAATGCTGAAGGACACTGTAAATGGCCATAAATAAGGGCTGATTGCTGAATGCCCAAAATGTGATCTTGTGACTGGGAGGGAGCAGCATTGAAACTTCAAATCTGGATCATAAGTAGGCCAAGAGAGGCCCAGCCTAAAGCAAGTGGTCATAAGTCAAGGACTACCTGTATTTGCAATTTATTTTTGCCTATGCAATGTAACAAATGAGCCAAGTAATTTTTTTTTGTAGTATGCAACTGCATAATACCTATTTCATTTAAATGCAATTGAACTTATAATATGTTTTTTTTAATTTGATTGAACAGAACTTTTGAAAATTTGCATTGAGTCCCCCCCCCCCCCATTACTATAAGTTATGAAGCTGATGAGGATGGAATGTCCAATTCTCATATCTGAGAGAATATTTTATAAGCAAGGAACAGATGGTGGAGGCCTTAAGACAGGAGAATGAGTAATAGCATCAGTATTATCCAACAATTGTCTATTTTTTTAGAAATGAAGAGATACAAGAGGCCAACTTTAGAATCTTTTTTAATGTTGTAATTCTGGATGGTTTATTTATATATTTATTTTTGTTTTCATCAAATTCAGTCACTTGGTATGTCTTTTTCATTCCTCCTAGCCCTATCACTTGAAATATTTAAAATATTTTTAAAATATTTTTTGATAAATATAATTTTAAGGGAATTTGTATAAGCAAAAAGGGGGGGGGGAGAAAAAGAGGTGTAAGAGTATGATGCAAGTGAAGAAAACAACCAAGGAATTTATAAAGACCATTGAAAAATTATTATTTCAGTCAATCCTTAATTCTAAGTAACAGTGTATTGTATAATTTTGAAACCCTGAAAATTATCATTAAACTCTAAATAGAATTTAATGTGAGGAATCATGGTTTGCCCAATATGAATCATGAAGTAAAATGTTAACTATGAGAAATGTGTATATATTGCTAACAGTATGTTCTGATTTAAGAAGTCCTGATAAATATTTTCACGTGGAAGTAAAGTATACTAATTTCTTCTTCACCATTTCCAAAAGTTCTTTTTCCAACTGGTTTATATAATTTTCTTCCTCCTGATCTTAGGTTCACACCAATCCTCTGAGATGGTTAATGGGGAGAAAGAGAGCAATATCTAGCTATGCTAGCTATGAATTATGGGACCCAAAGTGCAACAGAATTAGGCAATTACCGATGAAGGAAGGTAGTGATTTATGGAAAATTGATATATATGATATGGCATGTGGAACCTAAGGAAGAAATTGCCAAGTCCGGACTTAAGTGCTCTACTTTAGTTTTTTTTTAAAGTATGGTTTCCCCGAGTAATAATTTATATTAAGAACAACTGTAGATCATACTGATCATTGGCCTAAATGTCCATTAACCTTGGCCAATATTTTTCTACACTGGCTAGGGAGCATGGCAGCAATAGCCAAACATCTGGACTTCAGCCTGGAAAAGATGCTTTGGAAGAATTATGGGATTCCATCACTAGAAACACTTGCAGCATGCACTGTATGAAGAGCTAATGGCTTTCAATAGTTTACTTGCTTGTGTTTAATGTGTTGTCTAAAGTCCACCATTGTAACTTATTGAATAATGAATGACATCTAAACTAATTGAGTGAAAGGCTGTTAAATAATGAAATGACTCCTTTTCTGATGGGTAGGGAAATTGTGATAATTCACTTTGAATGGACCCCTTTTGACCATGAATCTCAACATTCCTGCAGTGTGGCTACATTGCATGTCTTAGCAAAAATATTTTTCATCATATTGTATGCAAAACTCTTGACAGAGAGGGCTGCCTGGAATATACAATATACAATGTGCAATAGTGTTGGCAGCACTATTTTGCTGGCAATGTTTGCACTTAATTTCATTAATTAGCTTTTTTCTTTAAATCTGTGATTTTGCTTGTCTAAGCAGCAGCACTGAATAATCCCTAGGACAGAATTTCATTTCATTTCTCTTTTTTCCCCCATCTGGGGTTTCATTTAATTTTCTTCATGATGTATTTTTTTAATTAAAGTTTTCAAATTTGCAATTTTGTTTACCTTTCTTTAAACACAGCAGTCATGTCGTGAGTGGCCATTATCTCTTGACAGTCATCATGCATCATTTATAGTTAAGTTCTACAGGTTTGGAAAATAGATGATTGGGAAATTTCTTCACAAAGTCAGTCCAGTGTATCTTTCTCCCTATTACAGTAGTTGGGAAAATCTTAAGGTTTTCTTTCTGGCCATTTTATAGGTCTGTGTTTCTCAACCTTGGCAACTTAAAAATGGGCAGACTTTAACTCCCAGAATTCACCAGCCAGCATCTAAAAGTTGCCAAAGTTGAGAAACATTGATGTATGGGGATTGAGCTACAACCCAGGTGTGAAAGCCTTAAATTATGCTCCTCAGATTTTCCAGAGAAAATGACACTGAGAGAGGCTGCTTATTTGGTTAAGGTCTCAGACCGCAAAATCTAGGAAACATTGACTGATTTCTAAAACTCAAAGGAAAAACTGGAGTGATTTTGTAATTAGATAGAAAAAGATCAAGAAATTCCAGTATTACTGGATTTGCTACACTGCTATTTGAACAAAATATACAGATGAAGTCAGTGGCAAGCCATGCCCATATTTTTTGCCAGGAAAACAATATGGATAACTCCAAGAAACATACGGAGTTGAGCTTAATATGAAGGTTTTACCTCTTTATGTGTTTAAACTGAGCAGAGAGATAATATATACTGTAAAACAGGGACAGCTTTGTAAATATGTAATACTTTTAATTTGGACTTAAATACAATTTAATGGATGAGAAAATTTCATCATTGAAAAGGGAAAAATAAGTAGGTTAGGCAGAAAATAAAGTGAGAGAAAGCCTTTCCAGAAAAGGATTATTTAGAAAAAAAGAAACTACACTACAACATCATTTAGGATGTCAGATAATTGCTTTTCATTTTAAACTAAAACTGCCAGGAAAACAGAAAGAAGTTAAGTATACAATATTAAGTAAAGGTATTATTTTTCAAACTTTTGATTGGTGTTTTGATGCATTTGCTTGCTTGCTTATTTATTACAATAGTGTTCCAAATTCAGCTTGTTCTTCAACACCCCCCCCCATATATATATATATTGGGGGGGGGGGGTTGCCAAGAAAAAATCCAGGTTTTCTGCCTGGATGGCTCCTAGGGTGAGCAGAAAGACAGAGAAGGGAAGCAGCATGCTCCCCACCAGGGTGTTGTGACATAATATATAGATACTTACTCCCCTGGCTCAGCTGATATAGGAGGAGAACCAGTGGTTCAGTGGCTAATACAACTGCCTCATATGTAATATTGTCCTGGTTCAAATCCCAGTAAAGATATGGCTAGCTGATGGGAGCTAAATAGCTTGAAATAGATCTATACTAGTCTCCCTTTATTTATTTATCAGCACAAACGTAACACACACACACACACACACACATTTATTGATAATGACTAAAGACGCCAAGTAAATGGAATATATGGCTATCAAATATGAGCTGCAACAATCTAACCAAATATTAAATGGCAGTATGTACATAGGGAAAACTCTGATGCTATGTAGTGATCATCTAGAATTTTTTAGCCAGATCTGGTATATATAATTGTAAAGGCTTACAGATTATGATGGCTTTCATAAACTGAGATCCACACATTTACAGAATGCCTTCACTATCTAGGTCAGCGTTGAATTGGACATGAATGCATCCAATATGCATTCAATAAATGGAATTTACCCAGTTATTTCATGGAGATGCCCTTGAATTTTTATCTGATGCAATCCTGAATAACGCTGCATCTGCAGAAACTATTTAAAGCTGTAGAAACACATGCTACAAGTTATATTTTGATTGAACTCCTGAGTCCCAGCCTAGCCGCAGTAAAGCATTACGAAGCATCTGTTGTTTCAATGAAGATATATATAGGTGTTTACGTCTCCTAGTGAAATGAATAATACTTGGTTATGTCTGCAGACTCCTGAAGCAGTTGATTCTATTATTTCAGGTTACAGCTGGGAAAATGACTTGCTTGAATTGCTCACGCTAAGGAGAATAGTTTTGCGACTCTACCACTTTGATGCTTCTACATCTACTGAGCTAGTCACAGATTTCAAAACATTTCTGCCAGGTTCTAGTAAAGTGAATATGTTAAAGAACTGAATCTCTTTTTGACTTTGTTTGGCCTAAGGAATAATTTCATATGAACCCTTTGGTAAGACAAATATACCTTATCTGGCTATGGAGCTTTTAATTGCCTCACCAAGTGAACATATGCTAAAAACAGCAAGGAATAAATTGAAGGAAGGGGCATTTTTTTACAACTGTGTTTTAGATATTTTGGAAGGTTTGTGGCAATAATTGGAAACTAAAAACCTGACTGGATATGGTGGGAGAGGAGGGACAAGCCAATTGGTCAATTCCTGTTACAACCAATGATCAGCATTCAGTTTATCCCCCGTGCTCCTGCCCCAAATTTGCAGGAAAATGCTAGGAAGGAAAAAATTAAATAGAATGAAATGGTTCCAAAAGAACTTCTGATGCATGCCTAGGCAACAGGGCTACTTCTAAGCTATTGTGGAGCTTCTGAGCAATATAAAACCATATTTTTAACACAATAAATGATTTTTAAAAAAAATAATAGCCAATCTCAGAATCACCCAACTTTGCTTTTGTTCATGGTGGCTGAAAATTGTGGAAACTATAGATCAATGCATCAACACTGTGTAAGGTTGAACCCAATATGTTTTATGTGTTTATACTTTGGGGGAAAATATCTACATATTCAGATCAAGCAAGGACTGCCTACATACTGCACTTCTTTACAAATCATTTCACTGAAATAAGATATAAGCCCAAGGAGTCATTTTTGCAAATGTGATTGCTCACTGGAAGGAAAACAAACCAATATTTAGTTATAACTATTTTAATCAATTTTACATGGTTAAAAAGAAATCAAAAGCAGAGGATTAGCTTGTTTGTTTTGTGTATACTTTCTAAAGTTTATAATGACTGAAAAGGAGGATCTGCATGAAAGGTTGCATTCTATGAGGTTAAAAATGTGCCTTACATTATTCTCTGTGGAGATGTTTTAGAAAAGAAGATAAGAAAAAAAAAGACCTGAACCCAAGCTGTTTGGTGCTTTAAAGAAAAGCAGGAGGAGATTTAGGAAGAGGAGGAGGAGAAGAAACTTTTCTTATTTGAAAAGTGGTCTCTTCTAATAAATTAAAAAGTTCCTGGTCCAGGTTTTCTCAAGGCTAGCATGTCTAAGATTCAAAAATATGTATCACCTTTTGATAGCAGGAAAGAAATACAAAAAACTAATATATATTATCACTAGGTTTTGTCTTGAATATAGGGCCATTTTGTGGTGTCCCTCTATTCCTTAAATGAAGACTGCCACATCTGAGCTGTTACAAGCATGAACAATCGGATTCACACATGCGGAGTTCAAGATAAAACATATTTTATTATGTTCTGCCCATAATACAGGAATCTCCTAAGAACCTAGGAGGATTTGATGTTCCTAGCCCTTTTCTGGTTGCAGAATGACTCCAGGCTACCGTATTTTTGGGAGTATAAGATGCACCTTTTTACTCCAGAAAAGAGGGTGAAAATCTGGGTGTGTCTTATACTCCGAATGAAGCTGCCTGGGTCATCTGAAAAAGGGGCAGGTGCATCTGGCGCTGCAGAGATCGTGATGGCTAGAAAGGAGAGAGGTTTCGCTTTCGGGACTCCCACTCGACTCCCAGGATGGCTTGGGGGGGTGGCGGTGGCAGCGGCTCCTCACGTTGCTGGGGAGTGAAGTCATTGTGGCCATTATCTCCCCTGAGCTGCCCGCCGAATCTCTGAGGCACCTTTCGCTTGCAGGATGAGGAGGGTGAGGGCGGAGTATACCAAAGACTTTGAGTAACTGGGAAAGAAAGCCACACTTCGAATCTGCCAGAAACTGCCGCCCGAAAAGCACACCTTTCTTTCCCAGTTACTCAGAGGCTTTGGTTTAAGGAGGCGCTGCTTTAAATTGCTCTCCTCCTCCCGCTGCAAACGGAAGGTGCTTTCTCAGATTTCTCAGAACGCTAGTTTGGGAAGTTAAAAAACCTGAAATGGGGACAATCAAGCTTGATTCAAAGGCTTTGGCTCCTGAGAATCTGGAGAAAATGGGGTGGGGGGGGGGAGAAGGGAAGGAAAGAGGAACAATCTCCTTTTTACGAAAGCTTTTCAGAACGCTAGTTTGGGAAGTTAATAACTTGAAATGGGGTACAATCAAACTTGATTCAAAGGCTTTGGCTCCTGAGATTGCTGCGTTACCAACCAAAATGCTGGTACCATGTTCTCTGCAGTGCCCACTTTACCTGCCCCTTCTCGGGTGGTTCCAAGCAGCAGAGATCGCAGTAATAGAATTTCTGAGTAGCAGTGCTGCAGTCTCAGGAGCCAAAGCCTATCTAGTGTTCTTATAAAAGTCTTTGTAGAGAGATTGTTCCCCTTCCCTTCCTCCCCCACCTTCCCCCCCAATCTCTCCGGATCTGCTTATTGCTATTGCACCCAGCTATCGTATCTCTTCGCAGCATGTCAGATCCGGGTGGCTTCGGGGAGTGGGGGGAGAAAGGGAAGAGAAACAATCTCCATGAAGGCTTTTCTCAAGACCCTAGATCTCCACTTTCTCTCCAGAAAAATGCTATTTGCATCATTGGGATTTTGTCTAATAGAACAAGCGCGGGATGGAAAGGGAACTTCAGAATACAGGAGCGCCATATTTCTGGAGCCTGGCAGCTGCCGCATTTCAAAGTTTCCTTTCCATCCCACGCTTCTTTCACTAGCTATGGGAGGTGAGACCTTAGCCCCCACAGGAAGGGCTCGCAACTTGGGTGTCCTCCTGGATGCACGGCTGTCCTTAGAAGATCATATGACGGCTGTCGCCAGGGGGGCTTTTTATCAGGTTCGCCTGATTTACCAGTTGCGTCCCTTTCTAGATTGGGATGCCCTACACACATGTAACACTCGTCCTGCGCAAGCTGCACTGGCTTCCAGTGGTTTTCCGGGTGTGATTCAAGGTGTTGGTTACCATCTTTAAAGCGCTCCATGGCTTAGGACCTGGATACCTACAAGATTGCCTTCTGCCACCGAGAGCCTCCCACTGGCCCATACGCTCCCATAGAGAGGGACTCCTCATGGTGCCATTGGCTAGGCAATGTCGACTAGCGACACCCAGGGGGAGAGCCTTCTCTGTGGGAGCACCTGCCCTCTGGAACGAATTGCCCTCGGAATTAAGAACTATCCTTGACTTACGTACCTTCCGACGCGGTCTCAAAACCTTTCTCTTTCAACAAGCGGGGCTGGCATAAAGTATGATTTTTAAATTTAAATTTTTAAATTTAAATTTCTATTATTTTAATTAAGGTTAGTTTGGGTTTTTTACACATTTCGGCCAATATTTTAATTATGTTTTTTAAAAGCTTTTTAAAATATATAACTTTTATATATGTGTTTTTATATATTTTTATATTTGTTTTTATTTTGGCTGTACACCGCCCTGAGTCCCTCGGGAGTAAGGCGGTATAAAAAACCAATAAACTCAAACTCAAACTATCCAAAATCCAATGATGCCAATAGCTTTTTCTGAAAAGAAAGTGGAGATCTAGGGCCCTGAGAAAAGTCTTCATGCAGAGGAGATTGCTGCTGGTGTGCTTGGTTGGGAATGGCCCATTGGATGAGGAGGGGTGGGGATTCCTTCCATTTGGATTGCTCCCCGCCCCCACCAATCTCTCTGGATCTGTCATGCAGTGCTTATTGCTACTGCTGCTATTGAGCCCAGCTACCGTATCTCTTTGCTGCATGACAGATTTGGAGTGTGTGTGTGAAAGATGAAGCAGTCTCATTTCCTTTATGCTTCCCTTTTGCTGCTCATGTGGCGCCGTGAGGAACCATTAATCCAAATGGAAGGGATTCCCACCCCTCCTCATCCAATGGGTCGTTCCCAGCCAAGCACAGCAGCAGCCATTCAGCAGCCCCCACATGTCTTTCCCTCCTCACTGAAGAGAAAAGTGGATTTGAGATCGATAACAGCCTTACTCTTTAAGAAGATCAAGCCACCACTCATCACATTTTTGCCCTCCTTGGCCCCCAGGAGCACTTTGCAGGCCTCCCAAACTCTCGGCATGCCCCATTTTTGCAAAAAATGGGGTGTGCAGATAGTTGGGATGCCTGCAGAGTGCTCTTGGGGCCAAGGAGGGCAAAAAACTTTTTTCAAAAAATTTGCCTCTTCAAAACCTGGGTGTGTCTTATACTCTGGTGCATCTTATACTCTGAAAATACGGTAGCTCTGTGTTTCATCTGTCATCCTTGCCAGGCTGGATGCTTTCCAACATGACAGTAAAGTATTACAGTACTTAGTATCTTATTGGCCAGCTGGAAATTTGTAGAGCATATATAGCATTGCTTAAATTAGTGTGAGCTTCTCTTTAGTCTGCTGAATGGACTCCAAAGGCTGAGTGGTGGTTGTTTAACTTCTATAGCCCAGAACTTTTTGCTTTCTTGGTCCTCTTTCTTACTGTCACTGATATTATTTTAACTCTCAGGGGTTCAGGAATAAATTCATGCTGTATAGCTTTATAAAAGAAAAGATGTCTATCAAAAGCCTAATGTGCTAATGGAGCCCAACCAAGTGCTAAGGACTGATAAGAATTAACCTGCTGTGCAAAAGTAACATGTAGGACAAAGCATTTTCATGTGGCTATCAAAGAGAAAATGAAGTATGATGCCACATTGTGCTTTGATAAAAGCAATATCTTTCGTTTATTAGAAAGGCAGTTCAGATGTAGTATATTTTGCTTATACTTTTTTTTAAAAAAAATCTTCTTTCCCTCCCCTCTGCTGCTTTTATTAGGACTTGTAATAACTGGAAACAATAGGCATGCCATTAGTATATAGTATGTATGAGGGGGATGCAGTTAGATCTGACAAATTTGACAGGGCTTTCAAATTCCATTTCATCAGTGGTGGGTTGCTCCTGGTTCAGCCCGGATCAGTCGAACCTGTAGTAGAAGTGGCAGGAGGTGCTGCCCACCCGCCTGGATGCTTCTGCATATGCACAGAAGTATTGCGTATGCCTGAACCAGTAGTAAAATAATTGGCAACCCACCACTGTATTTCATATCTTCTTGGACTGCATCTCCTATTTCATTCCTATAGATTTCAGGTACCACCCTGCATACTGATTGTTGGATTCTGTGTACAGAGGGAGTCCAGACGCAGGCTAGTAAAAGAACAAGCCGTTTATTGGCAATCAGCAAAAGACGCGAAAGAACTATGTACAGGCAAAAGAACTGCGGTAGACAGGGGCTTCCCCATTTGACAACTACTTATACGCGAGCTGTCAAACGGGGAACCAATCAGGATGCTCCAGGACCTAGTTTCCTGCCAGCCGTGTCTGAGCCAATCAGACGCGACTGGCAGTTACAGACTTGTTACAGTCTGTTGCTATGGTCCTTCGGGAAGAGTGGAAGACTTGCGGCCAGTCGTATGTCGAGGACCGGTCGCAAGTTGAGGACTCAACACTGATATTCTTTTCTCACCCAGAAGGACCCCTAGTCAACATATGATCATTCTTGAGACAAAATCATTAAAGCCCTTTCTTGTTTTTTAGACTGGAGGGGTTGGGGGTGAGGGGCACCGTTTTACGGTGGTTCTCCTCCTACCTCTCTGGTCGATCGCAATTTGTGTTGGCAGGGGGGCAGAGGTCGACCTCGAGACCCCTCACATGCGGGGTTCCTCAGGGGTCGGTCCTCTCACCACTCCTGTTCAACATATATATGAAACTGCTGGGTGAGATCATCCGTGGCTTTGGGGTGGAGTACCATTTGTACACTGATGATACTCAGTTGTACATATCTACCCCAAACCACCCCAACAATGCCGTTGAAGTGATGTCCCGATGTTTGGAAGCCGTGCGGAGCTGGATGGGAAGGAACAGACTCAGACTCAACCCACCCAAGACCGAGTGTCTGTGGTTTCCGGCGCCCCGGTACAACCAGTTGATCCCATCACTGGCCATAGGGGGTGAACTTTTAGCCCCCGTGAATCGGGCACGCAACTTAGGCATCCTCCTAGATACTCGGCTGTCTATGGAAGATCATGTGACAGCCGTGGCCAAGGGGGCATTCTGCCAGGTTCACCTGGTACGCCAGTTGCGGCTCCTATTGGACCGGGATGCCCTTCGCACAGTCACTCATGCGCTCGTGACTTCCCGACTGGACTACTGTAACGCTCTCTACATGGGGCTCCCCTTGAGGTGCATCCGACGACTACAGCTAGTCCAGAATGCGGCCGCGCGGGTAATTATGGGTACCTCTAGGTACTCCCATGTAACACCGCTCCTGCGCGAGCTGCACTGGCTACCTGTGGCCTTTCGGGTGCGCTTCAAGGTGTTGATTACCATCTTTAAAGTGCTCCATGGCACAGGACCTAGCTATCTGCGTGATCGTATCCTACCCCACACATCACTTCGACCGATTCGCTCCCACAGAGAGGGACTTCTCCAGGTGCCGTCCTCCTGGCAATGCCAACAGGCGGCTCCCAGGGGAAGGTCCTTCTCTGTGGCGGGCCCAACCCTCTGGAATGACCTACCCCCCGAGCTTAGATCTACTACGAACCTCCGCTCCTTCCGTCAACAATTAAAGACCCATCTTTTCCAGCAGGCCGGCCTGGCCTAACCTAATCTACCGTACCAGCCTAGTTGTAGTAATCGGGTTTTTACGTTATAAATATTTTAACACAGGGTAAAACATTTAATTTAGTTTTATTATTTCTAATTGTTATATATGTATATGCTCTAAATTCTTGTACACCGCCCCGAGTCTCTTCGGAGAGAGGGGGCGGTCAATAAATCCAAATAAATAAATAAATAAAATAAATAGAGAGCTGTATTCAAGCTCTCTTCCCTGTGACCTAGATCTGTTCCTTTTAAATGGCAAGTGTGATGGAATCTCTAAAAGAATCCAGGAAAGCAAAAGAGGAAAGAAGACTATTGCAAAAAAAAAAAAAAAAGACAGCTTATTTTATCTTAGCATGAGAAATAGATTCAGAGCAACTCTGTCTTAATTATGCCAGATATAATCCAATCTCTTGATCTGAAGAATTACTCTAACCAGCTTCCAATATTCTGTTATGTTACCTTATGAGCAATACATATTTTTCCCCCAGAAATCCAAGGACAGTAGTTCTTGAGTTAGCCAGTCTTGCTGTTGTCTCAAATTGCTTTAGAAGATCTCCACTCATTAGAACGCAACTGAATAAAATCAATTCAATCTGAACCAACAACCTAGGTGGTTCTCTTATTGATGTATAGAAAAATCAACCCTAGACATCAAACTTTGGACAGCAGTGAGCAGCAGATATACTGAAAGCAATAGCAATTGCAGTTAGATTTATATACTGCTTCATAGTGCTTTACAGCCTTCTCTAAGCGGTTTACAGAGTCAGCATATTGCCCCCAACAATTTGGGTCCTCATTTTACCCACCTTGGAAGGATGGAATGCTGAGTCAACCTTGAGCTGGTGACAATTGAACTGCTGGCAGTCGGCAGTCAGTCAGCAGTCAGCACAATGAGCCTGCAGTACTGCATTCTAACCACTGTGCCACCCTGGTTCTTAAAAAGGTTAAACTGGCTGTAACTGAAAACCAGCTTGCTTGCCTGAGGGTGTGATATCTTGTATTTTGTTATCAAGCAGGCAGCAAACATATTTGTCTACAGTGTGCCAAAAGATAACTGTCAATAAGATGATTGTTTGCTTGAAATGGACCTTATTGTACAAAACTATATCAATGCCTCAAAACTGAAGCAATCTTATATAGCATACAGGTCAAACCCTACCTTGAATAAAGACACTGATCATGAAACTGATGCTTTGCTGAAATCAGTACACAGCTGAATTATGTACATGGGGTTTTAACACTCTTAAATTTCTTGTTTCACAGATCTTGTCCTGTATGTGTATGTGTTATGCACCATGAACCCAAGTTTGTGGTATAATGTGTAATTGCACCAATTACACATTATTTTGTATTCTTCTGATGTAGAGTCATAAAAGCATTGGAAAAATATTGTGGGTATAACTGCAAGTTCAGTTTGCACCCAGCACACTCCCAGTCAATTCCTGTACCCAGATCAAAGAAAGCTCATGCACATAGCCCATACAAAAGGCATGAGAAAAAAAAGTTAGAAACAATAATCTATATTTTCTTATACCTCTATATCAAAAAGGGCAGGAATTTCAAAAATCTTGGGAAAAGTACTGTGGGTAATTAGGTTACTCTAGCTTTAAATGTTTTAATGTACATGACAGTCACAATCCAGAAGTGGGAAGAAAGGTACCAGGTAATCTTTCTTCTATTCTGTACTATAAAGGAAACAATTTAGTGGATGGAGAAGATGCACCAAACAGAACTTGACACTTCAATCATAGAGTTTAATTTTGTTAAAGGAACTGTTAGACACATCACTTTTTTATGCCTGGAAGATGGGATCATGCAAATCTTTGCTTTGTAAAATGCAGGAGTGGGGGGATTCCCTTGAGAAAGGACTTTCTTTAAATCTAATTTTTCAATCTGGACCAAAATGGTGACAACAGCAGCACATGCTGGAGATTCCTCCGCCGCCTCTTTTCCACTGAGAAAAGTGTAAGATCCAGAGACTGTTTTTCCCCCCATGCTATTTCCTCTATGTCTTTTTTACACTTGTAAAAAAAAGCAGTAGTTAAGTGGGAAGAAGGAAGACGGTAGGCAGGCTCTTGATTAGTACCAGAATGAGCAATCACAAGGTAGTGTGAAATTTACTAAGAGACCAGTTTCACACTGAGTGGATTCATTGCATTAGAAACATCTCCAGTGAACACATTTCAAAGAAAACACCACCACTTTAATTCTTTTTGGGACTTGTTTTATTTAATAATATTTAATCTCAACACAGAAAACTTTTATTTTATGATTCGCGTAGAGGAAATTTTGCTGAAGAGTGACATTATGCTTGTGCCATTCCCCCCTCCCCCCTTCTATATAACTCTCATGTTTTATCCCTCAAAACTGCTTTAGGGACTGTGAAAATTAATAGGCATTCAAACTGATGTGCCATTTTTAAAAATAGCCAAAGAACAGCATACTTTGTATTAATATTCAAGAGTTTGCATCTGTGACTATACTGCTGCTCAGAAATATGCAAAATTGTAAGCAAATTATTAAGCAAATTAATCTGTATGTGGAAGGGGGGAATTAATAATCACAGCACCTAAACTTGAGTTCAGTGGAATTATTCTAAATCTGTTTGCAAAAGATTGCTGATTATGAGCCTATTCAGATATCCAGTTTGTCCCAGGATGAGTGCAGGCTACTGACCTGTTCTGACTCCCTCCTTCCCAAGACAAATGACTAAACTGACTGATACTTGGCAACTTGCCTGAACTAACCTGAACTAGACTGAAAGATTACACGACACAATTCTCCAACTCTGTAGCTTCTCTGTTGTTTCCTGCAAACCTACTCTTCACAGAGAATTTCTTTTAAAGCCTCTTGGGAAGGGCCAGGCAATTAGGCAGCTGATACTGATTATCTCTGATGATGTCATTCTGCTAATTGCCTCCTCTCAATCCTTAGCTTGACATCCGGGACAAACTGGGTTTCCTCCTCTAGAGCTCATAGGACTCCTCACTAGAGGATTCCATCAGCAGCTCATCCAGAGCCGGCTGGGCCACAACACTGACCATTTCTTAATAGTAGAGGAGGAAAGTTATTGGAATGAGGAACCTGAGGGGTTGTGGCTGGGCCACAACACTGACCATTTCTTAATAGTAGAGGAGGAAAGTTATTGGAATGAGGAACCTGAGGGGCCATGCCTAAAAAGGTGTTAAATTACATAGGTGTTGACTTCTTGATAAAGAATATGGATTTACAATCAAAAGACTTATTGTTCATCATTGGACATTCAAACCAGCTAGTCAGCAATTTTGCAGCACTGGTTAATATAGGGTAAGACTGTACAGATGACTGCATTGGATCATGGCCTCTAGTTATTGATATAATGTATGATGGCAAACACACATTTTTCGTGTTTTTATCTTTTTGTTTCTTTTTTTTTAAGCTTTTTTTTCTTTTACAACTTTATGAAATTTTTCTATGTTTAGCTAATTAAAAACCAAAACAAAAAGGAGGTCAAAGTAAAAAAAAGAAACTGGCCAAAGAACATATCCATATCTGTGGCAACGTTAAGAGTACCAAGGGAAGATTTCAGGATCCATGACACTCATCACAATGTAAAGTACTAAAAATCAAGATAGGGGAAAAGTCTTCAACATCAACGGTTTCTGAACTGATCTTCCACTGCGCTTTTGAAAGATATAATGCAAATTCTGTTGCTATGGCATATCTTTCTTGAAGCTTAAAATGTCAGTGCAGTGTTTAATGGAGCCATATAAATTTCTGCTCTGAATGAAAGAAATGATGTACATGTAATCCCATCCTCAAAAAGGCTCCCAGCAGCCTATGCTCTTCACTTTGCAAGTCTACACTAAGGCTCAGCTTTATGTTAGAGAAATTAGTTGGACAAGTTTTCTATCTCCAAATAGCAATGAGAAATCAGTCTTCCATGTTAAAATATAATGCTGTCTGTCCCTGAAATGATCATCTTACAATGAAGTGTATCTGTATGTGCAGTTATGTATTGGCTCATTCAGTGTAGAATGTAAGCCCCTACTCTGAGAAAGTCACCTTGAAACCTCAACTCAAAGAGACCTGCAAATATCCTGCTCTCACTAGAAGATGCATGACCTGTCAATCTTTTTTAGCTTTTACCTCTTTCACTTCTTTCAGTATAACATATCCAAAAATATTCATTCAGAATCACAATCAATTTGTATGTTAAAATTTGGGGGCCTTATATGACTGCCTTGCCCTGCTTCCAGATGCATTCATGTGGAAGATGCAATCCCAATAGGGGTGGGCTGCTACAGGTTCACCCGGGTTTGGGAGAACCTGTAGCTAATTTTATGGCCGGTTTGGATAACCTCCAAATTTCACCTCTGGATGGCTCCTCCCACCTCACCCCTCCCAGGAGTCTCCACGCGGCCTGTTTTGGAGGCGTGGTAAGTGCAGGGCCCGTATGGAGGCTCAGGGAGGGGAAAAATGGGCCTTCTGAAACTTCCATAAGCCTGTTTTTGGCCTCCGGAGGGCCTTTGGAGTCTGGGTGTTGCGGTCCTCAACTTATGACTGGTCCTCGACTTACGACCGGCTGCAGGTCTTCCGCCCAGCTACAGACAGACAGCAACAGCAGTCGCATCTGATTGGCTGGGACGCGACTGGCTGAATCGAGTTGCTGGGGCTGCCTGATTGGCCTCCTGCCTGACAGCTGAATTACAAATAGCTGTCAGGCATGGAGGTCCCTGTCTAAATAAATAAATAAATTAATTAATTTATAACCCGCTCTCTCTCCCCAAAGGGACTCGAGGCGGGGCACAGGGAAATTAAAAATGCATATAAAACCACAAACAATACAGTATTAAAAAAGAATTAAACTAAACCCTGCGCTAAAATCCCATGTTAAAACTAAGACAAACCCCTAAAAAAAAACAACCCCCCCTAAAAACAGTTAAGTTATCCCATATACTATATATAGTATAGACTTAACTGTTATATACTATAACAGTTAAGTCTACCGCGTATACTTTGTATATAGTTCATTCTGTTGCTTTCTGCTGCAAAAAACGGTTGTGTTTTAGTCTACCTCAGTGTCTGACCCTCTCTAAGTCCAGAACTTATCACTGGCAGAGGCAGTTTTTGCCCTCCCATAAGCTTGAGGAAAGCCTCTGGAGCCTAGGAAGGGTGAAAATGCTCCCACCCACCCACTGTGGTGCAGAAGGCTGACTAGGCCACCCCACCATGGCCACATCCACTCAACAACCGGGCACAGAACCTTTTGCTGAAATTTTTGAAGCCCAGCCCTGAATCCCAACAATTAAAGGCTGATAACATGTATTCTACCGGCCGTCTTGAAAGAGGTGGTGGTGAGACCCCTCCTCAAGAAGCCTTCCCTGGACCCAGCATTGTTGGTTAATTATCATCCAGTCTCCAACCTTAGTTTTCTTTCTAAGGTTGTAGAGAGTGTGGTAGCACAACAGTTCCCCCGACACCTGGAGGACACCATCTATCTAGACTCGCGCCAGTCCGGCTTCCAGCCTGGGCACAGCACAGAGACGGCATTGGTCGCGTTGGTAGATGATCTCTGGAGGGCCCTGGATAGGGGTTGCTCCTCTATCCTGGTCCTATTAGACCTCTCAGCGGCTTTCGATACCATCGACCATGGTATCTTATTACACCGGTTGGAGGGGTTGGGATTGAGAGGCACTGTACTGCGGTGGTTCTCTTCCTACCTCTCCGACCGGTTGCAATTTGTGTTGACAGGAGGGCAGAGATCGACTTCGAGGCCCCTCACATGTGGGGTGCCTCAGGGATCGGTCCTCTCACCCCTCCTGTTCAACACCTATATGAAGCCACTGGGTGAGATCATCCGTGGTTTTGGGGTGGAGTACCATCAGTACGCTGATGATATTCAGCTGTACATCTCCACCCCTAACCACCCCAACAATGCCGGTGAAGTGATGTCCCGGTGTCTGGAGGCTGTACGAGTCTGGATGGAGAGGAACAAGCTCCGACTCAACCCGTCCAAGACCGAGTGGCTGTGGTTTCCGGTGTCTCGATATAGCCAGTTAATTCCATCTCTGGCTATCTGGGGTGAGTCATTAGCCCCCGCGGAAAGGGCCTGCAATTTGGGCATCCTCCTGGATGACCAGGTGACAGCCGTGGCCAGGGAGGTCTTCTATCAGGTTTACCTGATATGCCAGTTGCGCCCCTTTCTAGATGGGGATGCCCTATGCACGGTCACTCAAGCCCTCGTTATTTCCCGCCTGGACTACTGTAATGCTCTCTACATGGGGCTCCCCTTGAGATGCACCCGGAGACTCCAGCTGGTACAGAATGCGGCCGCGCGGGGGATTCTGGGAGCCTCACGGTACTCCCGTATGAAACCTCTCCTGCACGAGCTGCACTGACTGCCTGTAGCCTTCCGGGTGCGCTTCAAGGTGTTAGTAACCATCTTTAAAGCGCTCCATGGCACGGGTCCTGGTTATTTGCGAGACCGCCTCCTACCACACACCTCCCTCCGTCCTGTCTGCTCCCACAGAGAGGGCCTCCTCGGGATGCCATCCACCGGTCAATGCCGGCTGGCGACTCCCAGGGGTAGGGCCTTCTCTGTGGCGGGTCCAGCCCTTTGGAACGACCTGTCCCCCGATCTTCGCCCCATCGCAGACCTACGTCTATTCCGTCGGATGCTCAAAACGCATTTGTTCCACCTGGCTGGCCTGGCATAGATTAATTGGTTTTAATTTTAAATTTAATATTTAATCGTTTTAATTATTTTAGCACAGATCTAATTATTTAATTCCATTTTATATTGTATATATTTGTTGTGGTTTTTATATTTCTGTGCACCGCCCTGAGTCCTATCACGGAGAAGAGGGTGGTATATAAATTTGATAAAATAATAAATAAATAAATAAATAAATAAATAAATAAATAAATAAATAAATAAATAAATAAATAAATAAATAAATAAATAAATAAATAAATAAATAAATAAATAAATAAATAAATAAATAAATAAATAAATAAATAAAATCTGTTTTATTAGTTGTATTATTTCAAATTATCACTCCAGAGTCATCTGGAAAAAGATCAGCAACTACATTTATTGTTGACTGGAAACCCCTTAAGGATTTTTTGCTAGAAAAAGAAAAGAAAAAGAAAATGAACATGATTAGAAAGAATAGTTATGGAAATAAGGAAATTATGAAGTAATCTTACAGAGAGAGGGTAGCATATAAATGTATATAACATCTATCAAGAATATAAAAGCTGCTTATTTTTATTCAACTTTTCTTTTTTTCCTTTTCTACTTTTTTTTCTACATTTCTTTTTCACTTTATTACATTTCTTTTCTTTATTCTTCTTTAATTAAAAAATGTGCTTTTTAAAATTCTGTTGAAAAAATTTATTATTTTTCCCCTTTAATATTTCAATTCCCTCCAAAGGATTTTCCAGAATTAAAATTGAATCATCAGCAAACATCTGTAATTTATATTGTCCCCTTTTAATCCTTACTTTAGGAATTCTTTGGCAACAAGGAATATCCATGATTGTTTCTTTCTGTTTCTCATAAGGTTTTGTTATTTCTCCATTTACAATTATCTGTGCCTTTTGTGAAGCATAAATTGATTCAGCATTTAATAAAAATAAAAAAAAATCACCAAAGTCCATAGCTTCCAAAATTTCAAACACCAAAGTCCAGTTCAAATTGTCAGGGGCCTTTTTTTTTTTTTTTTTGCATCTAGAAAGATAAATTTTAGTGACATTTTAAATGATATTTTTTGTCCTTCTATGTAAATAACTGTGATGTTGAAGTCTGGTAAAAAAAATCTATTTAAATATTGGTGCCCAATTTTAATAGCAACTCTGGCATGTAGATGGCAGACAATGTTACCTTGTCAGACTTGTTACATTTTATTTAATGTGATTTATATTATTACTGTATATTAACATCACTTTATTGTTAACTTCTAAGTATATGGTTCAGCTGCAGCAATGTGTGTGTGTTTTTGTAGATTTTCACAGTTGTAGGTATGCTGGTCTTGTTTGTATTCGGGTCTTGCACGGAAAAAGATCTGAATACAACAAGACCAGCATCTATCTATCTATCTATCTATCTATCTATCTATCTATCTATCTATCTATCTATCTATCTATCTATCTATCTATCTATCTATCTATCTATCTATCTATCTATCTAGATATAAATATATATAAATTTCTGCCTACAGTCAATGTTGAGTCTTTTAATTTGTATTATAGTATGGGTAAATACATTTTCCTTTGATAAAATAAAACCTTAATTCTCTTTCCAGAGGATGGCAGCCCAGATTCATAAAACTTTGGCTAGTTTGCTTTTCTCTCTGCCCCACTTCATGCCATTATTGGTTAATAATAAAAATAATAATACTCTATCTCCATAAGGCTCAGAATCTCGGAATTTGCCAGCTCTCTCTGGAACAATCACTCAGCTTCACAACTGATCAGGTGTCATCAGCAGCACTCAGTTCTAGCTAGATTCAATATGGAAATTACTTCTTTTTTTATCACATTAATTACATGTCAAACTGAATTGCTTTTTATTAGTCTCTGCAAATAATCAGGTGGTGACTGAATCTGAGGAACATATTTATAGTCACAGCGTAAGTAAATGGCTGTGTGTGTGTGTGCGTGCATGTGTGTGTCTGTGCGGTGTGTGCAATAAATGCAACATGTGCTGAACTGATAATTACTCTCTCTGTTTCAGAAAGTGAGTCTGTTATTCCCTTTGGTTTATCTGGCGAAGAAAGATGGTGCAATGTCACTTTGTTTATTAGTATATCAGCATTCAGCAGGGAGGCTGATAAATAAGGAATCATTGGCAGAATCTGAGGGAGTTTGGGGGTGGAGAGAGAGAGAGAGACTGAATGACAGAAAGGTTGGAAGAAACGTGTCTTGGTTGAAGTGGAAAAAATTAAACCGGGAACAATTTTATTGGGTGGAAAAGGAAAAAAGGAAAGCCAATAAATCTTTGCAAAATAACAGACTAAATGACTAAACAGATAATGGGGCTGTTTAAAAATCCCACACAAGAAGGAAGATATACCACCTACCCACCATATCATTTTTGTCCCCCAAATATTCATCTTAAGGTATTGTAAGACAGAAACTAGACGAATCCTGGGGTGAGAAACCTGGCCATCTAAAGGCATCCTTGAATTAGGGGAGAAGAAAGAGGGGAGTTCAGACTAACTAAAGTAGCTGGAATGCTTAACACTGTCCCTTTACTTCCTGAGCAATGAAATCACATGTCTGCATCAAAGGGTTGGAGCTTACAGCTGTGATGATGAGATGGGGGGGGGGGTACACTGTTGTTCCATTACATACGTAATCACATGGTTAATGACAGCTACTAAAATATCTCCCTCCAGATTTTTTAGGAAAGAAAGATGCTAGCAATAACTCCTTCTGGGATCCTGATTTGCACATAGCCATCATCTTGGATTTTTTTTTAACTATTGTATGTATTGATGACAGGAAAGCTCTAATGAAAGTATGAAATGTTCTCCCATTTCAGTAACAAACTGCACCAGAATATGGTTGCAATAATATTTTTAATGGAAAGAGAAAGTGAAAGGTGTTTGAAAATGTGGAAAAGATAATTTTGAGGGCAAGGGAGATGAGAGTGCCTATTGGTTTCTGTTTTATGAGTATTTATGTTTGGATCTAGAGATGAATTACAGGACACATAAAAATTAGGATTTGTTCTGGATGTTGTTCAAATAATGGAAAGCACAAGTTTGGTAGATGTTTTAACTTGGTTCCTGGTATCCCTGTTAAAGTTGAAGATCTAATTTTCAGAATGCTTGTTTATCCATTTGTAAACCTCAACTGGGAAAAGTTTCTTGGAATGCTATATAACATCCACATGGGCATTTACAGGACAGGATCAAAATCTACAAATGGCAGGTGTGTCAACACAATCCTATTTCTTTTGTATGGAGTGCAGCAGTGGTGGGTTTCTGCAGGCTTGCACCTACTCGCGAGAGCCGGTTGGTGAAATTTAGAGAACCAGTGAGAGGGGGTTCCACCGGCGTACCTGGAAGTAAATCTGGCCCGCCGCTGCCAGTGACCCAACGGAAAGGAAAGGAAAGGAAAGGAAGGAAAGAAAGAAAGAATTTATCATCACAATTGAGTCCAAAATTTTGGTTGCTAAGCAAGAGCGTTGTTAAATGAGTTTCACCACATTTTAAAAGGTGGCCACTCCCACCCTGTCACATGACTGCCAAGCCACGACCACAAAATAGGCCACACCTACAGAGTAGGTGCTAAAAAATTTGAAACCCACCACTGGAGTGCAGGGTCAACACTTGTTTAAATTGTGCTGGGTTTCAGTTACTGTAGTGTGCCTGGCACCTTGCTGATTGGTTCCTGTCCTGGAGGCAAAGCTGAAGTATCTACAGATCCTCCAGACATGTTGGAACTACACTCCCAAAATTCTTAGCAAATGCTGATTGGGAGTTATAATCCAATGACTATCTGGTTACAAGAGCAGAGCAAAAAAAAAATGAGTCTTTCATATGTTTCTCCATAGTATTTCGTTCTTGTATTTGCTTGCTACAAAAAGGTCATAAGTAGAACTGAGCAAGATAATAACCTTGGCAAAAAGATCACACAGTTATTGTAATCTTAGTGCAAGCAACCACTTGTCATTTAACTGTCAGGTAACATTCAAAGTACTAATGATCAGAACTCACGAAGCCTAAAATTGCTTTGGCCCAGGTTTCTTAGAAAGCATATTTTCAAACCAAATTCTAAATTAAGCTTCTCCTTATATCAAAACAAGAATTTGGCACTGATGATGGTTAAAATTATTGATAGTCCCATCCCATGGCAAATTCTAAGGGATTTAAGGATTTTACTTCTAATAGAATTTCAATGAAACCTGATCAGTGTACTTGAACTGTATGCTGATATGATGAAAACAAAACCAACACAAAATATACACAGCCATGGTTAATTCAGTCTATGATGGGTGATTCTGCCTGCAAATTTTAGCAGCTGTTTTGCTTTTTTTTCTTTTAAATTAATTTACATTTGTATTGATTCTAGCTATGGTTAGATATAAATTTATGTGCCAAAAGATTGTATTGTTATTTTTTCTTTTCTATTTTTCTTACTATTTTTTCTTTTCTTTATATTCTCTTTTCTTATTTTTATCTTTGTTTTTTTCTTTTATCTTTCCTTTACTATTTGCATAAATACCTCAAGGTTGGAAACATATCTAATACTCCTTCCTCCTATTTTTCTTACCACAGCAACCCTGTGAGGTGGGCTGCGACAGATTGACTGGTCCAAGGTCACACAGCAAATATTTTATCTCTAAAGTCAGCCCATAACTCATAGTCGTATTTCTAGCTTGGAGCTTCAAACATTAGACCAAACTGGCTCTCTTTCTAGCTTTGTAATTTTAATTTTTTTTAAAAAAAATTACTATTAAAAAAGTTTTTAAAATGTATTCCTTTAAATAGATTTCCTTCTGTACTTGTGAACAACTTCTGTTATTCTCCTCAAAGAATTTTGATTGAAATATAAATTGAAGGCATTTAGTCCCTCAGGAACCATAATTTTAGCATTGAAAAAGGTTAAAAGAATTATCCTTCAGTGCTACAGCAGGTAGGTCTGTTCCTTGAATTTTGTCATTTTCTCTTTTCAGGGTAAAGGGATGGCCTTCCAGACAAAAGCTAGATTTGTTCATTTTGTCCATAACTGTGCTCAAGAGTAAAGATTACACTTCAGTTTCATTGATATCTATTCTATGCAAAAATGTGTAAGAGAAGACTCTTACACATTTTTGCATATGCCTGTAAAAATATATTTGAATTTCATTTAAATATTTATAAACTGTTGCTTTTACATCAAGGTTGTTTCTATGCCACCTTTCTGGGAGGCAAAACATTTTACAGAAATAAACCATCAAAACAAATTAAACCATTGTATAAAATGCCTGTGAGAATAATACAAAATAAACAAAGTCGTCTCTTAAAAACTAGCAAGAAAGGGAATTATTTTGTGGACACAATTTTGGCTCTTAAATTTGCCTCAAACTGGTAATACCTTGAGAGGGCCAGAATTGTTGATCAAAAGGGCAAAACTGCTATAAAGGAAAAGGAGTGGTGTAAAAATAGACATTCCTGTCTATTTTTCTTTCTGTGGAAATAAAGCTACCATTTAAAGTATTTAATAATATCTCAAGCAATAAGGAAGGATTGCACTGTTATGGCAGTAGTTACCTGACCTGTAAGGACAACATATTGCAGAATTTTAAAAGATCTTTACATGGTGACTGTAACATGTAAATTAGCCCAAAGAGGAACATTTACCAAATGGTAAAAAAATGTTACCAGATGCTATCCAGCCTCCAAGGACTTTCAGTCTTCTTCTGTGTTACAGATATAATAAAAACAGTTAAATTACAGTTATGATTAACTCATTTTAGATGTAAAAGGTTCCATTCCTGCTTTCAGGGATGTGAAAAGCCTAGGCATTGCATCAGCTTCCTAATATTTCGGATGTAAGCATCTCTAAGGATGAAAAATCCTGTTATTATGATTGAAAGTAGTTCAGTTCTGATCAGATGCCAAAGTTATATTTTAATTTGGCAAATAAAAACATTCTTCTTTATTTTATACAATTCTTTCAGTCTTTGCTTTGAGCCCACACCAGCCATCTCACAATGGCAGTAAGGGGCTATTAATACAACAGTTGAAGATAATGTGTTCTACTGTCCTTTTCAATGAGTAAAACAATAGCATAACTTTTCCAGATTATGTCAATTTTGGCATTCATATGGCTAGATACCATTCTCTTCCTGCTGGGACAAATAGATCTATGACATGTTCATGAAATACATAGGCCAGATGTGTATCTTTTCAGTTAATATTATCTTTCATCTCAAAGGGGTAAAAGCTTATAATGATACGCCACAAAGCACTAACCATAATTACACACACACATTCACACATTTTGCAGAAGAGAGACAGAATGATGGAGATTTATTTATTAAAATAGAGCTCTCATTATTATTATTTTTATTTTTCGAATTTATACCCCACCCTTCTCCTTGTTAGGACCCAGGGCGGCGCACAGGCATTATTAAAACCATAACAAAAGAACAATATACATTATTAAAAACATATTAAATTATAACTCCTGTGCTAAAAAACCCATTTAAAACCCTGCAAATTAACAATTTATAGATAAAAGTCAGAAACGGGGGGCTATGCTAGGCCGGCTTGTTGAAATAGATACGTCTTAAGACATTGGCGGAAGAGGCGGAGGTCCAAGGTGGTGCGTAGGTCGGGGGGTAGGTCGTTCCAGAGGGCCGGGCCTGCCACAGAGAAGGCCCTTCCCCTGGGCATCGCCAACCGGCATTGCCCGGCTGATGGTACCCGGAGAAGACCCTCTCTGTGGGAGCGGATCAGACAAAGGGATGTATGGGGCAGGAGGCGGTCTCGTATATAGCTAGGCCCCGAGCCATGGAGCGATTTGAAGATGGTTGTCAACACCTTGAAGCGCACTCGAAAGGCCACAAGCAGCCAGTGCAGCTTGCGCAGGAGAGGTGTTATGTGGGCTTGCCTTGGGGCACCCATAATCACCCGCGCGGCCGCATTCTGAACTAACTGTAGCTTTCGAGTGCACCTCAAGGGGAGCCCCATGTAGAGAGCATTACAGTAATCCAGCCGGGATGTCACAAGCGCTTGAGTGACTGTGCGAAGGACCCCCCGGTCCAGTAAGGGGCGCAACTGGCGTATCAGGCATACCTGATAAAACGCCCTCCTGGCCACGGCCGCCACATGGTCCTCCATGGACAGCCAGGAATCCAGGAGGACACCCAAGTTGAGTGCCCTCTCTATTAAAATAGAGCCCTCATTATTCCACCCAGCACCAATTAAATGATATCTGGGATTTATAGGAATTGTGAGATTGTAGCCAAAATTATGGATAATGACAAGTATAGATAGCATCAGATATCAGCCACTGCAAAAGAATATGTGAATTCCAAGACAGTGAAATCAATAGCTGTAGATATTGCATAACAGGGGGAAATGTTTGACAATTCAACAGTTTGTCTGTTTAAATTCTAAAATAAGTCAGAGTCAAAGTAACTAGTACCCCCCTGTTCACAAAAAAAGTTTGTTTTTCTTTAAAATGAGTTTTACAATATTCTAACTGCAGCACAAGGATATCCCAGGAATAATTTTCAAATGGCTACTCCTTATGATGCTGTCTTCATCTCATCCCCAGGCCAAAATAGGTGCTCTTTAAAGTCATCTCTAATGTTCTAATTTTAGACTAGAGTTTTCCCTCTCCTCCCTATTTATTTTTCCTTTTTCTTTTTGCTGTGGAAACAGCATCAATTGCCTGTTTGAGGATGCAATCAGGGAGTCAGATCTGCCCACTCCAGTTAGTCACAAGGCTGATATGAGCATACATCCTCACCATTTCTTTCCTGGGCTCTGCAATCCATAGTCATTTTGAGTTGGGTTACAGTAAAGACTAGATTGTATCTTACACAAATGCAAGGACTCACCAGTGTTTTGTCAAGTACTGTAAAAGGGTGCAAAGCACCCTCTTGAGAAAAAGCTAGCTCTGTGCTGCACTGAATATTCAGTTGGAAAGAGAGCTGGCTTCTGCCCATTCCAGTTGGGCGATGTGCTATTAGTTCAGCCACCAATAAGCACATTACAAATTGTCTGAGAGGTTTTTATTGGACAATGGAGTGATAATCCATTTTGCCTACTCCTATGCCATTTTGTTTAATCCATGGGCTACCTTCAGGAACTGCTACCCATCACCAGCACATTCCCTTGCAGAAATAGTTGACATTGAGCTTGCTGACTATTGCTCCTTCCCACTTGACCCTGAACCTCTCCTCCTCCACACCTGTACACCTGGTAGGTCACACGCAGGGGTGGGTTTCAAAATTTTTGGAACAGGTTCTGTGGGTGTGGCCTGCTTTGTGGGAGTGGCTTGCCGGCCATGTGACCGGGTAGGAGTGGCTTGCCAGCCATGTGACCGGGTGGGAGTGGCCAATTTGGAAAATGTGAAATTCACTTAACAATGGTCTTGGTTAGCAACCAAACTTTTGGGCTTAATTGTGGTCATAAGTTCTCTCTCTCTCTCTCTCTCTCTCTCTCTCTCTCTCTCTCTCTTTCTTTTTCTTTCTTTCCTTCTGTCTTTCTTTCTCTCTTTCTCTCTCTCTCTTTCTTTCTCTTTCTCTCTTTCTGTCTCTTTTCTTTCTCTCTTTCTCTCTCTCTTTTTTCTCTTTCTTTCCTTTCTGTCTCTCTTTCTTTTTCTCTCTTTCTCTCTGTCTGTCTATCTTTCTCTCCCTCCCACTCTCTGTCTCTCTGTGTGTGTCTGTCACTCTCTGGTTCCCCCCTCCCTCCCTGTCTCTCTGTGTGTCTGTGCCTCTCTCTCTCTGTCTGTCTCCCCCCACCCACCCAAGCCTCCTCAGCCTCTCTCACCCATCCACCGGACGAAGGAACCTGGCGTCCGATGGGTGAGCAAGCGAGCGAGCAAAGGCTTTTGAAGCAAAGGCTTCAAAGGCTGCCGGCTAGGAACAGCGCGCTACGCTGCGCGAACCCCCCCCCCCAGTCGCGGCAAAACTTTCCCTGTTAGCGCGACTGGCAGGGGGTGGGGCGGGGGTTCGCGCAGCGTAGCGCGCTGTTCCTAGCCGGCAGCCTTTGAAGCCTTTGCTTCAAAAGCCTTTGCTCGCTCGCTTGCTCACCCATCGGACACCAGGTTCCTTCGTCCGGTGGATGGGTGAGAGAGAGAGCGAGAGTAGCCGGTCAGGCTACTTCCAGGAGCTGAGGAGGTTTGGGGGGGAGGGGAGACAGACACACAGAGAGACAGGGAGGGAGGGGGGAACCAGAGAGCCAGAGAACCCGCTGGCTGTATTTACTCTCTCTCTCACCCATCCACCGGACGAAGGAACCTGGCGTCCGATGGGTGAGCGAGCAAGCGAGCGAGCGAGCAACCGCGGCCAGCGGGCCAGAGGATTTTTGGGGCGCGCAGCAACTTTCCTTACCCGCGGCGGGAAACACGCAAGGAGAATCCACTCCCAGCTGTCTCCTTTTTCCTTCTGCGAAGGGTACTGGCCGCTGGCAAAGCGGGAGGCTCGGGAAGGCGGCACACACACACACACAACCTACTTCAGGCGGCGGGAAACACGCAAGGAGAATCCACTCGCGGCTAGGCGTAGGGGGGAAGAGGTGGCTGAGCAAAGGGAAGGGGGGGGGGAAAGGCGCTCCCGCCGCCTTCCCGAGCCTCCCGCTTTGCCAGCGGCCAGTACCCTTCGCAGAAGGAAAAAGAAGACAGCTGGGAGTGGATTCTCCTTGCGTGTTTCCCGCCGCCTGAAGTAGGTTGTGTGTGTGTGTGTGCTTTCTTTTTTTTTGGCTGGCGGCTCCTGGCCCGAGCGCTGCTCTTCGGAGTTGTCACGGCAGCAGCGGCAGCAGGTTGTGGGGCGACGAGGTGAGCGGCCCACCCCCACCACCCACCCCCATGGAGAAGGGGAAAGGAGGACCCCTTCGGAGAGCCAGCCTGGCTGTCTTCTTTTTCTCTCAGCGAAGCATGGGCGAGGAGGAGGCGGCGCTTCGCTGAGGGAAAAAGAAGACAGCGCAGTCGCCTTGCTTGCTTTCCTGCCTGCCCGCCCCAGCTGGGAGCAGCAGTTAGCAGCGGCGACTTACTTCCGGGTCCACGATCCAAAGGGATCGCTCGGGATCCGGAAATTTTACGAAAGGGTTCGCCCGATCCCAGGCGAACCCCCAGAAACCCACCCCTGCACACGTATGGAGAAAGGCTGGAAAGAGAGGTGGGCAGGAGTGCCTCCAATCTCCTTACAACCCATCCTCAATTTTCTAAATTAGCATCTAGCATTCTTCTTCTGAAAAAGCATTGAACTTGTATCTAAACATTGCCTGGATGATGGAGAAGCCAGAACACCTCCATGCTTGCCACCTGTTAAGTTAAGCAACCTTACAGATAGGCTGAATCTGTAATTCAAAGTTCCCATCTACATTGGTTTGATTCTGTCCCATAATCCATTAAAAAGAATGATTTGGGTCAACATTTAATTACCATTTTTAAAGAAAAAAAATCTGACCCCTTCACCCAACACATATTTAAATATACAGTAGTCACAAACCATTTCACTACTGTTGTTTCATATTTCCTATCACAAAACAATTGTTAGAACACTGAAAGTAATGGGGCAAGAGTTGGACATAGAAACCACTAATTTCTTTTATATGCTTAGCTTTTCTTTTAAATGTTTAACAACTTAAAAACAAAACGAAGAAATAATCCAAAGTACAGCCAGAATAGCCTTGTGAAAACATTCCATTTGGGTTATGGCTGAAAATATTATTCTAAATCCAGCCATTTTATAAATTCTTCCTGCAAAACAAACCCAGAAGTGCAATGTCAGGGGCACAATTCATGGGTCTTTTCAGAGTTCCTAACATAGTTTCATGGTTAAATGACTATTAGGGGAAAAAAAAACCAGATTTGATGTTTGGAAATATTAATATTCATGTTGGTTCCTCCTTTCATTCTTCATACTCTCCTTTTCTGTTGTTTCCCTTCTCTTTGTTCTTTCTATCAATTTAGAAATCCATGTTTACCATCATAGCAAAACAACAAAAGAATAATTAAAGTGACACAAACTCAAGGAAGTAAAATATTTTTAGCTAATTAGCATAATTTTTAGGGAAGAAGAAGAAATCTGTTGTAGCTTCCAATTTGCTGTTGTATTATTACTTTAAAAGCTTTGGCTAACAAAAAACCTGGTTTATATGACTGCTGTTGTGTCCTTTAAAAAAAATAACATCAAAAATACGAAAGTCAGATTGAAGTCATTTCTAAACTACTACTCATGTTTTCACCTTCATTCTTAAATACATCTGACTATGCCACAGCAGGAGTGTATATAAGCAATAATTCACTGCTAAACCAGCAATAAATTGTGCTTCAAATGCACAAAAATATGAAAAGATGTTTCCACTTCTGACATAAATTAGCTCCCAGAAAACAGAGTAAAATGCAGGCAGGGAAGTAAAGTAGGTAGATATTACATGATAGGACATTATTCTGATTTATATTCCCTATTTTCTTAAGGTGTAAAAATATCAATCATTTATCGAAGCGAGTTCATTATTTTGAGCCACATTTCTTCTAATTTTTAAATATTTCTTCTCAGAGAAGACTTTTCTCCATCATCAGAGCTTAAATGTTCTTTATCCAGTTATCTATCCAACATCTCTCCAGCTTTGCATATTTTCCATTTTTCTTTTTGTCTTTTCCACTGGCTCTTCTTTTTTTTCCCTTTCTCGTTAAATTTCTAATTTTATTACCACTATTAAATTTCTCCACATATCTCCTTGATGCTATTTCTTGCCAACATCTACTCATCTTCATTGGCTCTATCTCTCTTCTCCAGCACCATCCTCTAGCTCCTTTCGAATAGTCAAATAGGCTACAGTCCCCTTGTTCTCAAAGCACCATCTATGGTACGCTTCTTCTTTCCAAATGCTGTTTAATGTATTTTCGTCCCTTGCTGCTATTTAGTTCTGGTATCATTTTTCTCTCTTCTTATTCTGTATTTTACCCTCCCTCCAATCTGTCTTTTACCTGATGGCTCTCTTCTGAAATTAGACTCATGACAATTATCTCTGAATTCTATTTAGTCTAAGGAATGTTCTATGCCTTGATCTTTCTGTCACATTCAATGCAGTTGATCATTCTGCTCTACTTGGTTTATTTCAGGTTGCCATTTTCTGTGATTATGCTAACAATTAATTCTTGTTACGAGTGTGCGGAGACTACTTCTCTTGCTTCACAAATGACTTGATCAATGGCCAGATGTAGAGCAAAATTGGAAAAGGAGGAGCTTCATGCTCCTCTAAACTAGTTTTTAAAAACCACAGATTTAATAATACCTTGTGTTTGTTTTGAGGAAGAAAGGGATTAAATAGATATTAAGGAGGAAATGAAGCACCCCTTGCTTCATAAAAGCAATGTAGAAACTTTGAAACAATAGTCCTTGAAAAATGAAGTATTTAAAAAAAAAAAGAAATTAGTGGTTTGGGATAGAGTATGATGAAATTCACAGTGCTTAGAGCGAATAAAGTAAGTCAGATTTCCCACAGTTATGTAGATGTGTGGCTTATATATAAATATATAAGTGAAGAGTTATATTTACAGGATGTTACCTTTCCTAAATGTAATGGAACTCACCAATCTCCTCCTTTTTCATTATCTACTGCTGTTGAATATGGCAGGGGTCCCCAACCCCCGGTCCACGGACCGGTGCCGGTCCGTGGCTTGATAGGAACCAGGCCGCAGGGCCAGAGAGGAGGAGGAGGGAGGACGGGGCAGCCCCCTGGACAGAGCGCGCACCGGGGGCGGGAGAGCGCAGGTGTGGCCGCTCACGCCATTGGGGGCCCTAGAGGGGCGAGGGAGCTGACTCACCCCCCCGCGTGCGAATTTTCTTTAAAATGAAACCGGTCCTTGGTGCAAAAAAGGTTGGGGACCCCTGGAATATGGTACTGTGGAAACAATGGAGGCTATCCACACAGTGCAATAAATGATAGATAGATAGATAGATAGATAGATAGATAGATAGATAGATAGATAGATAGATAGATAGATAGATAGATAGATAGATAGATAGATAGATAACCAGAGGTTTGTCTAATTCAACTAAAAATAATGCTTTCACATGACTACTCAATAGAGAGACTTGGACTGTGAAAGAGACACATGAAGACACAAACTGAAAACCTTATGGAGCTCTCAAGCTATATGATTTTCTTTGTTTCCAAGACATTGCAAATGGTTCCCCAACTGCCAAAAGTATTGTAATCCGAAGGAAGTCTGTGGGTAACTCAAATCCAGTATTTCTGCCTTTTCCTCAGCCTAATGTTTTATAAATTTTCCCCATGATGCTACTTTTTCAAATTCTGAAAACCTCTGCCAAAACAGGTCATGTCTGGAGACACACTGAATCTTAGAAATGGAAAAGAATGGGATCAGATTTATCCATTCTGCCTTGGAGGAATTAAAATATCACACCATTTTCAGATCCAGAGTTGATAGTATCCAATATATATATTGCCTTTTTACCTCTCTAATCCCTCTTTAGATGATTCCATAGTCATTTTTATTTTTCTACACTTTCCACTTATTTTACTGGTGGTCCCTCAAGGTTCTGCAATAGCCTAACAACATTACTTCTCTATATATTATCCCTTGTAGCCTTATCCATTATATTATGGATTTCAGAATTTACTCTGTAATGGTGAGACCTAACTCTGCCTCTCTGCCTAAGACCTATCTTTTTCTACGCAATATCCATTGGCCTCTAATATTTCTTCTTGATTCTTCACTGTAATCTCTGATTCAGTGTGTCCAAGAATTACTTTCTGTGAAAACATTGATTTCTTGTTCAATCTCCTCATCCATTGTCATTACTAGGCACCAAGCTGTGATTTTATTTTTAGCTTTCCCCCCTCTTCTTTCTCCTTAAATTCAGGTAATTACCAAATTCTAAGGCCCTAACGAGGATAATCATGGATATTTTATGTTGTGTATCAGATGTTCTACTGAATTTGTTTTTTTTTAAACATTCAAAGGTGTTTTGATTTTAAGGAAACAAGAAGTTTGCATGCTGGGAAAAAATTGTGCCAGCCTCCAGCATTGTCAGTATTCCAAGAATAACAAATTATCCTTCTTCCCCCATTTATCTGACAATATAATTGCTGGGGCTTTGTGATTGTGTTGTATTTTTGCACCAATGCTATTTTACAATTGAACAAGGAACTATTGTTTCAATGTAATGAATACTGTTTTAGACATGCCCCCCCCCAAAAAAAAAAACCCAACCTCCTAAAGGGGAATTTTCCCTGAGGAACACTAGAAGCAATTCTTGCCTTTCTCTACTTCTCAGCCTCCCATAACAATATGTTATCATAGTTGCAAAGGCTTGGACTGGGATGTTAGCTTTTGTCTTGCACATGGGAAACTGCTGAGGATCTTTAATATATTTGTTTGTTCATCTATTGATTTTTAACAAACTCCACTCATATGGTTTTACTTATTTTTTATTTTATTTTTCATGTTCATAATATCTCAGGGCTTTAATAACTCTGCAAATAGATGTAAGAGGCCAAGTCACTTACAGACATGGACTAAGAAGGGTTGGGAAATAGGAAAATTGGTCATCTAAAAGCCTTCAAACTGAAGGGATGGGAGAAATAAGACAACAGAGGAATTTTCACATGGGCAATGAAAATTTTCTCTTATGTTGGAACTTTATTTGTTGGATTCCATCTGATACAACAACCTAGTTCTGCTTGTTGAAAACTAGCAAATATAATGTTTCCAAAAAGATTTTTCTGAAAATGAAGAAGTTTGGGATGCAGCCAGTTATGGCTGTCATGGATCTAAAGCTCATCATTGCTCTCTAAGATTCTCAGATTTGACATCTGTGTGAATTCTCTCACTACTTTCAACTGGAAAAGTGAAATATTTGCTAGAGTGAAAAGACTAGAGATGTCCCTCAAACATACACATCTTCTGCCAGGGTTAGCAGATTTTGAAATGAAAAGATAGATCCATCACTCTTCTTATACCTGGAACCACTTAAGGTTCTGCTATAAAATGCTGCATATCATTGGGAATTATATGTATATAGTTTTCACTTTCCAGGCATGGAAAATGAAGTGAAATCTGAATTTAAATACAATGTATTGTGAACCTAATATGGTTAATGTCCCTGTACTATTCCCTATTGTCAAAGGAGATTGATCTTGTTTATGAAAAAAATAAAATAATGTCATTAATAGGTGCAAGTGATTTTGTACCTAAGCGTTTCTCAAGGAACAGGCTCATTTGATCTGTTTTCAAATGAGTCCTGATGGACCATTCTAATGGTCTAACTATAAAGCAAATGAACATGAACCTGTAAAGAAACCTGTGTTTCATTCCATGTAATTGGGAAATTTCCAGTAAAGGCTGTTTATTTTGACCATTAACCAAATGGTTAACACATAGGTTTCAGTCTTTTATTTTATCACTTTACACATTGGGGAGAAATTCAGCTGTCCTAAACCAAAATAGAATTATGGTAACAAGGAGGATGGACACCTGCCCCATCTCTTGGAGGGAAATGATGCTTCTTGCTTTATTTTGGAAGCTGTTTCTAAGCACTCAAATGACCAGACCAGATGGTGTTCCTGCTAAAAGGCAGCTTTTCTGTTGCTATGCTCAGTTATGTTATATGGCTGCGACTCAGAGGCCCAGTTTTCAACCACCAAGAATAGCCAGTATTCCTTGTAGTAAAACCCGTACCAGAACCCACTGCCAGAAAAAATTCCTGAGGAGCTGATCAGATGCTGTTTCTTCTACAAGTTCCAGGGAGCCAAGATCAATTATAAATGGAATGAACAGAACTCTGACAAAAGTGTTTTCTCTTCTCTGTGGCTGATGTGTTAGAGAAACCACCACAGGTACACAGCTTCATGCTGGAATAAACTTGGACATTTCATATCTAAACAAAAGCTTTGTTTCTGCTAGTGGCCTTACATTTTCCCTCATGTTACAATAATTTGCAGGAAGTCTCATCCCCACATCAGTGACTATGTAATGTAGTAAGATCCTGCTCACTTCCTTTATGTACTGAGCCTCAAGTAATCTAGACCCATGATGGTGAATCTATGGCACACGTGCCAGAAGTAGCATGCAGAGCCATCTCTCTGGGCACATGAGCCATCAGCTTTTGCTCTTCCAGGTTCCAGCACACTGGCCACCAGGGTCTTCATGTGTGTGGGAGTGCCAGAAACTGGAAGAGCAGCCACCTAGTGAGCATGCACACATTGGGAAGCTGCTCTTCCGGTTTCTAGTGCATGGATGTGCACCTGCCACCTGGTGTTCCACTTTCTGACATGCATGTGCACGCAAAGACCAGCTGGTCAGTGTGCATGCATGTGCTGGAAACCGGAAGATCATCTTCCCGGTGTGTGCATGTGCACCGGGAGGCTGCTCTTCTGGTTTGCAGTATGCATACGCACATGAAGACCAGCTGGCTGGTGCACATGTGCATGCCGGAAACGGGAAGAACAGGCACCCAGTGCAAACCCTATTTGCCACCCATACACACTCCCATTTTGGCACTCGGTGCTGAAAAGGTTCGCCAACACTGATCTAGATAGTTCTTGAGTTACAATGGCAATTGGGACTGCTGTTGCAAAGTGATTCACTTGTAAAGCAGCACACATTGCTTAATAATAACAATCCCAACAGCCCTGGTTGCCATTGTAACCCAAAGACATGTGGATCATTAAGTGGAAATGGTGGGAATCCCAGGTGAAGAGCACAATGTGTGCACGCTGCAGAGGGATGTCAGGCCTCCCAAGCCCCCATCCCATTTTCCCATGGTGGAAAATGGGATGGGGGCTTGGGAAGTCTGACATAGGTTGCACTGAGTGTAGGAAGGCCTGAGGGTGGATGGTGTGGCACTGTGTGACTACAGGGGGGACTAATCAGAGTGACTTGCAACTTTACCTGATGGCTTCCTCATTATCTTTGCTTGAGGGCAGTTGGCAGGGAAGGTTGCAAATAACAATTAAAAATAACAATTACAGCACATGGTTTCAGGACCCTTCAAATGTCATGTGACCTGATTGCTAAACATCAAAATCATGATTACATGACAATGGGGATGCTGCTAGAACTCTGAGGACTATTCATAAGTACCACTCATTCACAACTTTGAATCATTGCTGAAGAAGTTAATGTAAGTGTAAGTACATAGCTAAAGAAAGTAATGCTATATCTTTCAGAGCTTTTTGAGCTGCATTTTGGGGTTCAAAACATTTCTTTATCATACTAGGTAAATGTGATAAAGTTCTCCTTCTCCTCACTATTATTTTAATTAAAAAAGATAATCCTGGGATTGCTTTTCCTAAGGTGTTATTAGAAAAAAAACCTGCCCTTTATTGAACAGTTTTTGCTATCTCTCTGCATTTCAGTTTATAGGAAGAGGAGAAATGCTATTAAATACCAAGATGAAAATATCCATTACACTCCTAAGGTCAGTTTGTGGGATGGCATAACAGATATTGAAAAAAGAAGGTGAAAGGGCAAATTCTCTTTTAATGTGCCTACTATGAATGAATTGGGAATTTTTCTCTGCTAAATGATATGCAATAGTCTGTCCTAAAAACAGAAGTTTAAAAAGGTACCGATTGCATTGTTGCTGTAAGAGGGATCAAGTAAATGGAACTCTAGAGAAGAACTTGAGAGAGACAATTTCATAAGCATTACATAACATTATTTCTCCTAAGCATAGAGAAATGTTTGTGGATGTGGATGTAGATCAGCAAGCTGCTGTGGCCTAGAGGTAGAGCTCTTGCCTCACAAGCAGGAGGTTGTGAGTTCAATCCTAGGTAGAGGCATATGTGGGATCTCCTGCTTGGGCAGGGGGTTGGACTAGACGACCTGCAAGGTCCCTTCCAACTCTTTTAATCTGTTAAAAAAATGTGTTCATTCTATATCTGTTATATAAAGTCATATAAAATTGAATTCATTTAATTATTGCATTGCACATTGTTAGTAAATCCAGGAAATTGTAATATACATTATAATTTAAATTAAAAATTAAAATTTTACACCACTCATTAAGTTTGGTTTTGCTGTTCTTTGGGAACATTTATTTTTTGTTTTATTTAATGCTTATCAACTGCTCTCCAGCAGAAATGGAGCACAAATGCATTGTGTAAAATAGTTATTACACGTAAGACTTGGTAAAGAGATTCTGGAAACATTGGTACAATTTGCTTTCAGCATGTATGCTAAGGTTGTTGAGTCTAGCTTATTTAGCTAGTTAATTAATGTAACATTAATGTAATTAATGTAATGTAATAAGGGGAGGACAATCATCTGATTTGATATGTTTAGTTTAGAAATATGGAGATTTAATACAATCAGAATACTAAATGGACTAGAAATATTTAAGAGTATCAGTCCCATTGAAAACATATGTTAACATATATCATCAAACATTGCAACAGAAGTATATTATATAGTTAAAAGTATCAATACATCATAGGAGAAATGAGTCAGAGAGACTATGTTCTCTGTATGTTGGCCTCCATAGGAAGGCTAATGCTACTTTTAATTGAGAATGACTATAATTATAGAATCTTGCAAGTTTGATTGTTGTGCACAGCCTCATATTCTTATACAATGTGAATTAGGGTAGGTGTTTGAGTCACTCAGCCATATTTTGTATTTGTTTTCAACTTAGGCCACATTAAGTTACTCATTGCTTTGGTAATGCAACTGGCCTATCCCTGTCAAAGTCATCTTGATTACTCTTTATATTTCCTTCAAAATCTTCAGAACATTCAGATATCACCTGGAAAATGATTGGTTAGAGAGTTTTAGAAAGTAGCAAAATTTGGATGAGGGCAGCTCTTGGATTTTTCCACAGGGAAACTGTCAGTCTGAGCCAGCCATTAGATTGCCTCATGATTGGGAAGAGGCGAAAGACAATGAGCATGCCTGGTTTACAATAGCCCTACCAGTTGGCCATCATTGGTTCCAAGTTAAAATCAGGTGATTTAGGTAATGCAAAGTTTAGTTCCAATCATTTAGCATGCATTCAAGGTAGAAGTGGGATTCACTTACCTTCCCTACCGGTTCTCAAATGTGAGCGGACATGCCCTGTGAGCGCCTGCGCACCACCTTTTGTACATGTGCAGTGCTCATGCATTATGTTGGGGTGGGTAGGCAGAGCCTCTCCCATCACCTGCTACCGGTTCACTCGAACCAGAGAGGACCAGATGAATACCACTTCTTATTAAAGGTTTAAAACAATTATCTCTAGGGTACCAACTAGGAAATAATTCAAGGAAGAATTGGTTTTCATTGCCAACCAAAAGCATACTTCGGTCAATCACCGCTAGCAATGCTGGTGCTGAGTTAGCCTTGTTTACTCAGGACTGAGCTTGGGCATACAGCCAACCCACTTGTCGGCCAGTTGCAAATCGAGCAGCTTGGCATCAGGTTTGCACCTCAGGAAGTTTATTCTAGCTAATTTAGCATCTGATCTTTTAATGTGCCACATTTTTACAATAAAATCCAAGCCGAGAGTTCCAGCCGAAAGAAACTTGCGTTGAGTTTTCAAATCCCTGCTGGGCAATCTTAGTATCTTGTTGCTTTTTTTGATTAACAGGGGGAAGATAGCTCTTGGGAATACCTGAACCGAAAATGAACTGAAAAAATGTATTAACATCTTTTCCACTCGCCGAGCTATAGAGGAGGCATTCACACCAGCCCCATTTTTTCCTCAATAGCTGTTATGCAAGGTGATACTGCAAAGGCATCTCAAAATAGAATATGGCATATACTTGCTCTGCATGGTTCTTGGGGTATTTTGGTGATCACCAGCTGGCTTCTAATTGTGTTTTAAATGCAACATTAAAAAAGAGAAATAAATGTTTTTGTTAACATTCTGGTTTTCGCTGTGTTTTTTTAATGGACTATGCTTAAATCAAATAATAAAACATGATGTGCAGAATCTGGATCTCATGCAAGAATATCCTTATGTTAATTTGTCAATCCAATTTTGGTCAAATTTAAATCTTAATTGAAATCATATGGATTAAATTAGTAATGACTAACTTGTCCCATGCAATTACATTTAATTGGATTAGAACAGGGGTCCCCAACCTTTGCAACTTTAAGTCTGAAGGACTTCAGCTCCCAGAATTCTGGGAGCTGAAGTCCTTCAGACTTAAAGTTGCAAAGGTTGGGGACCCCTGGATTATTTATTTATTTATTTATTTATTTTATTTAAATTTATATCCCGCCCTTCTCCACAGAGGACCCAGGGCAGCGTACAGGAAATTTAAAAACATACAAATACAAAGATAAATATATAATTTAAAATAAATATTAAACAATCCTATCCTGTACTAAAACCAAATTTAAAATACCCAATTTAAAAAACTTCCTAAGATTTCAGAATATTTCTGAAGAACCTGGTGAATGTCTTCCTGAACTCATGAGCACAATTTTAGCAGACTATTTACAGAAACCTAAAGATGAGATCAGGGGGGACATTGACCTAGTTTACAGAATAAACTCGACATATGCCAGGTTAAATGAAGTACCCAGAGAGATATATATCAAATTTGTTAGAAGGTCAACCAGAGAGGGAATTTTGAAGGCGCAGAGAGGGGGGACGCTAATTTACCAACAAAAGGAAGTCGGCATCTTGAAGCAGATCCCAAAAAAGATTAGAGAGATGAGAAGGAGGTATTCCTTCTTATCCAAAAAATTGTTTGACCACGGGACTTGGTTTAAGTGGGCGATGCCGGAAGGGATGTTGGTGTTCTGGGAAGGAGGGAGAGTTAGGATTAAAACAGTTGTTGAGGCAGAAGCCTTTCTTAAAAAACATTCCTCTGTCCTGGGGGAAGATTTAGGGGGGGCAGGGGGGGCCATGGCCCCGCCCGCTGGGGGCCAGGAAGGAGAAAAAGAAGACACAATTGCCAAGAGACTTAGATCAAAAAAATAACTTTGCTTTTTTTATTAACATAGTATAACCTTTTTATCTGGATGTTTGTACATGACTACCAGCATTGAATTGAGAATTTAGGATGTATGCACTTATTTTCACCTCGTAGTATTTTTGGAAAATGTTTTCTTAATGTTTTATTATGAAGCCCTGGAAGGGCCAATGATCCCGACGCGAAAGTTCTCAAAATGTTTCTGTATCCCTTACCCTATCCTTTTGGAAAATTGTAAAAACCAATAAAACTTTTTCAATATAAAAAACTTCCTAAAAGTCCCCATGGGAGGTTAGGATTAGAGCCTTTAAAAAGTTTTTAAATAAGAGATTAAGCAGGATTGAACTCAGATGTCCTTGTTTGGGACTTGGGGATTATTTTTTTCTTCAAACCAAAGGAGACCTTGCTAATGTTGATTTCATTAGCAGAAGTCCTAAACCTATACTAAGCGATGAGCATGTTGGTGTCCATTCATATTCTAAGACTGGCACTGATTTAGAAATCACTGCCAAAGCAATTTAATAATTTTAACAGAGAACTGTTCAAATGTCTTTGAGAGAATTTTTTTTCATTTAACAAACTATAGGGGCAAAAAGGTAAAATAAATTAGAAAAATAATGCACAAAAAAAGCATGCTCTGTGTTTTTTTCATTTTATACATACCGCGTTTCCCCAAAAATAAGACAGGGTCTTATTTTCTTTTGACCCCCGAAATAAGTGCTTGGCCTTATTTTCAGGGAGGTCTCACTATTTTTGGGGTTCAGGAGGCAGTGAGCATGGTCACTTTATGGCTGCTGCTATGTTGCAATATTTTGGGGGAAGGCTTATTTTTGGGGGAGGATTTATTTTCAGGGAAAGAGGATAGTAACTATTTCGACCTAACTTAATATTATCTGTATTGTTGACTTTAATTGGAGAATTAGTTTACTTTGCACATTACATAGAGGCACACCTAGCTTTGCCACTGATGATAGCCTATAATTGCTTACTATTAGTCATATTCATTTGATGTGTGCATACTTCTAATTGTATATTTAAATTTTACACTTTAAAATATTCTTTTTTACGTACATAAAATTCTAATATGATCTATAAGCGAGTGATTTGCTATCTTTACTGATAAACCATAAATAAGTCCTAATAGTCCAGTTTAAATATACAGTATTAAGTTACAGCTACATTTTTTCTCTAACAGAATATAAACATTTCTAACCCAAGATGTCCACTTTATTATGTTTCTTATAGAGTTGCATTTCTGCATTGATTTCATTTTAAAAACATGATTGTTGGGATCTGGATTCTCATATGGAGTAGTGGCGTTCCACAAATCCTACTGAATGCAATAATGCACAAATCCTGCTAACTGCCAGGAGTTTGATCCTGGCCAACTCAAGGTTGACTCAGCCTACCATCCTTCTGAAGTCAGTAAAAAGAGGACTCAGATTATTTGGGGCAACATGCTGACTCTGTAAACCACTTAGAAAGTGCTATAAAGTCTAAGTGCTAAGTGCCATTCCTCTATGCAAAAAAGAAGAAAAAAGAATAGAACTGGTGGAATTCTATGATATGTTGCCTTCATCAACACAAATAAAATGTGAGCAGTTGTGCATGTGAATTGAAATGGGAGGATGAGAGAGGATATCAACAATTTAACCCCTGTTCAGGATGACCAATATTTACTACATAGGTTATAATAAACAACTAATAAAGCATTTATTCAAACAGCATTCATTTAAACTGGCTTCTCTACAAAGGTGCACATGGACAGTGATAAAGTTAATAGTGAAATAATTCCATAAACAGGAGATCTAAATATACACTGAAATCCACTGACATGAAATGAACCTCAAAATCAGTCTGACAGGCTGGGTTAGGGACTTAATTACTCAGATATACCTTCTACTGAAGTCTAATTTATTTACCATATGATAAATTGATCTCACCTCAGAAATTGATCTCACCTCAAAAATGGGCATATCCCAAAAATAGCAGAGAGGCTTCTTAACCCTCTGTGACCCACTAAGGAGCCATCCATGAGAAAATTTATGTTCACGTCCCATGTATGGCTAAATGTTCAGAAATTCAATCCAGGCACTTAATCACCTGGTGTCTTTTGCTGGAATGATCCTTCCATCACATATCTGAAAAAAATGGCAAATTTTGGTTAAATTGTTATTTCTTCTATTCCCCCCTCCCCCCCAAAAAATATTTGGAGAAAGGAAAGACCAAGACATTCTGATCATAAAATTAATGAACCACAAGTTTATTAAAAAATGCTAGTGTGGAGTGCATTTCTTGACTGGGGGTTCTTTTATTGCTTAATCGTTGATCCTAAAAGGCAGAAATTATGCCCCATTTCAACTGTGTTGATCAACTTCTAATATTGGTTCTGCATCTGTTCCCATGATTTTGGTCTCTTTTACATTTACTCTTAATCTGTTTTTTGCTTTGCTCATTGACTTTCATACATAGAGCTTCCAAATTATTTGTGATTTTCAGCTGTCCAAATGGTATCATCAGCATTTTGCAGGTTATTGAGGTTTTTTATTCCAAGTTTAAAATCAGTTGATAATGACCTGTAATGTAGTTTGTGGTTTAGCATGAAGGATGATCATCCATTATTGCTTAATATTACATTTAAACCAAACTTAATACTGTATATTTAAACTGGACTATTAGGACTTATTTATGGTTTATCAGTAAAGATAGCAAATCACTCGCTTAAAGATCATATTATAATTTTATGTACGTAAAAAAGAATATTTTAAAGTGTAAAATTTAAATATACAATTAGAAGTATGCACACATCAAATGAATATGACTAATAGTAAGCAATGATAGGCTATCATCAGTGGCAAAGCTAGGTGTGCCTCTATGTAATGTGCAAAGTAGACTAATTCTCCAATTAAAGTCAACAATACAGATAATATTAAGTTAGGTTGAAATCACTGAACATTCATATTCATACAGTGGTCAGTTTTGTTCTTTTACCGATTCCATGATTAAAAATGGCCAGAGAAGAATATTGTATGTTGTTGGATGATTAATCTATGTCTTCCACCTCTTCCATTTTCAGCTGCTTTTTACTCCCTCTATTTGATGAAAATGTTCAAATGAAAACATGTAAGGGCCTTGCCCATCAATTGATCTATTCACAGCTACATATTGTTCTCTGGCCATTTTTAATCATGGAATCGGTAAAAGCACAAAACTGACCACTGTATGAATATGAATGTTCAGGGATGTACAAAACTGCCCTCACTGTTGTGTAGCAATGGGATGAAATTAGATGGTGAGCTTGAATTTTGTTGTGGGAGTCATTCTTGACTGATGTTGTGTATTACCTGATCCCAGTTTTGTGTTCAGCTGCTGTTTTGTTCACATCCTCCAACTTGGTGCCCATTCAATGAAAATACAGAGCTGACAATTGGTTTCTGCTGGTCATGACAATTTAAACACTTTTTTGAGCGATTCTGTGTTTTTTAATGACAGTCTGATGCCATTTTACAGCTGTTATCACAAGCACTTCATTCTACATATCCAGGTAGCATCAGACACCTCATACAACCCCCATATATCAGTTAGAAGAGATACAGAGTGACCTATCTCAAAGAGAAGTAGGCGATAGTTTTCTAAGGTCTGGTGGTAAATGCACCTACACATATATTACCACAGGTGACAATGAAAGAACAAAATGGGGAGGGTTGTTTAAAGAAAGTATGGTGTGTGTGAGCCTCTATGCATATACATAAAACTTTGCTTGGCGAGTTAAAAAAAAAGGAAAAGGAAAGGAAAGCAGTATGCTTCCTCCCTTAGTTGGGGCTTACCAGGGTGTTGTGACACAAGCATATACTTATTTCCCCTGTCTCAGCTGATCAGGAGGAGAACCTGGTGGCTTAGTGGCTAAAACATTCTGCCTAACAAGTAATACAGCCCCGGTTCAAATCCCAGTAAGGGTATGGCTAGCTGATGAGAGCTAAAAAGCTCGAAATAGATCTATCCTAGTTTTATTTATTTATTTATTTATTTATTTATTTATTTGTTTGTTTGTTTGTTTGTTTGTTTGTTTATTTATTTGTTTATTTGTTTATTTGTTTGTTTGTTTGTTTGTTTGTTTATCAGCTCAAAAACCTAACACACACACACACACACAAACACACGCACATCCTGTACTGCCAGACATTTGTATGGAAGGAAGGAAGGAAGGAAGGAAGGAAGGAAGGAAAGAAAGAAAGAAAGAAAGAAAGAAAGAAAGAAAGAAAGAAAGAAAGAAAGAAAGAAAGAAAGAAAGAAAGAAAGAAAGAAAGAAAAAGAAGAGCTGGGAAGCATGATCTTTTTGAGGCCATGAACCCCTGTGTGCAGATTTGATTCAACAATAATACTATATAAGGATATCCAGCAATGTATGTGGCAAGTTGAAAGACCCAGGGAAAGGGTGAATGAAGTAAGTACCTTGCTAAATTATGGGGCTGCAATTTCTCTGCTGCAATCTAAATCATTAAATCAAATGCCAGATTGGTATAAAGCAGCATAAAAGGAAGCATTCTACTCATAACTAGTTGGAGGTTTACAGGCTTCGTTACAGCTGATTGCACAGACCAGCCAAATTAGCAAGCTTCAATCTCACAAAAAGCAGAGCAATCAAGGCCTTTTGTGAATTCCATTATGAAATTTCAGATTCCAGTATTCAAATGAAAATCAGTGGTTTGATTTGGGGTGCGTGTGGTTTTTTTATTTGTCTCATTCTAGGCTGGTTTGGAGGGTGTTATCTCTGAATGAGCATCTGTCTTCTAACAAGGAGAATGGAAAGGCTCGGAGTAGTTTAGACAGTATTAATGGACTGTATCTGTTTAAGACTGGTTGTTGTACTTTTGCAGATACAGGTAGTCCTCGATTCACAACGGCTCATTTAATGACTGTTCAAAGTTACAATGGCAGTGAAAAAAGTGACTTGCGACCACTTTTCATACTTACAACAGTTGCAGCATTCCCATGGTCATACGATCAACATTCGAATGCATGCCAACTGATTCATATTTATGACGGTTGCAATATCCCGGGGTCATATGATCACCTTTTATGACCTTCTGACCAGCAAAGTCAACGGGGAGGCCAGATTCACGTAACAGCTATGCTACTAAGTTAACAACTGCAATGTTTCACTTAACAACTGTGGCAAGGGAGTTAGCACAATGAGGCAAAACTCACTTAACAAATGTCTCACTTATCAACATAAATTTTGAATTGAATTGTGGTCGAGGACCAACTGTATATTAAGGGAGTGTAGAAAGGGTCAATGCTGTCTGTGAATGCCCGTCCCCTCAGCTTTGTTTGAATGTAGCCTGTGCTCTTTCCATGAGAGAATAGGCGGTATTATAACAACAATCTGCTCGCTAATGACTTATTTTATATGTTCTTCTGTAATGAGAAATGATTGCAAGAGAACCTAAGAACTGTCTGCCAATTATAAATCATCCCGAACAGGCGGGTGTCAGTGAGAGAATTGCATCTGTCAGAATCAAACAAATTTTGATTAACAGTTAAGATTGATTTTTTTTTTGGCATGCATAATGATGGCTCAATAAATAAATAAATAAACCAAAGGGCAAAATATTTTGTGCAATGAAAACCATTGAGTGTGAAATTAAAAGAAGAATGGCCCAGTGCCTTTAGTATTCGTTCTTTGTTCAGTTTCCAAGCTGCATTTCCTTTCATTTCTCATTTTACACAGCGGGTACATTTTAGAACCCAAAATAAGCCAATTAATTTCCTCTAAACACAAAGGGCAAGACTGAATTGGAGGAATCAGGCCTTGCTGGCTTCTGCCTTTTCAGAGTTTTTATGAATTTGAGCAGGGGAATGTAAAAACTGCGAATAGGATCAGAAGGACATTTCTGGGGAGGGGGGGGAGGGAAGGTACCAGTTGCTGACAGGTGCTTTTCAGAAACCGTCTCTGGTGACAGATGTGGCTAAATGTGAAGTCAGCCATAAAAGTACACGGATGAGAAAAAGGCTGGGGATGACACTGGAACAGAATGGAGCTTGTCCCTCAAGAGGCCATCAAACACACATCTTGCATTCTCCCCCCCCCCTCTTCCTGCCCCCTTGTCAGGACTCTTGTCAGGCTGGAAAAAGTGATGTGAGTCTCAATGAAGTCTCACATATATATTCAGTAAGACTGGGTACCAGCAGACCATGCAATGTGATAGCCTCCTAGGAAAGCTGGCAGGAAGAAACAGGAGGATGTACAGTATGCTGGAATAAACTAGGGCCATCAGCTTCGCTTCATTGTAGGTCTACTATCTGCAATGCTAGCTATGTGAAATTCACTGGAGTCAGGAAAGGGACATGATCCCAACTGAGTCTGCCCTGTGATATTTGTGGTAGAGCTCATTCATAAATTAAATAAAATGTGTCGTCTGAGCTATATCTTGCCCTGGGAGATAATACCAACTTAGGCAATCTTCCCAATTCTCTAAATATTGCACCCCGATATTACATTTGACTTTAGGGGACGTTGTTGGCTCATCTTTCTTGATTTTACTGCTTGCCATCAGCAATTTCCAATTCAGCTGTAATCACAGAACTGTGATTTATCTCTCAGTGGGGATGCAGATTTTAATCTTTTGGCTATTGTTCAAACTGTGCTAATATCCTTTGCCAAGACATTAAACCTTTATTGGCCCTTTAAAGGCAAATGTGCACATCATTTCTGCTTGACCTGGAACAGCCTTAGGTTTATAACTGGGTTACAATGGGTTGATTTATAGGGGGTGATTGTCACACAAGGGAAATGTTGATGCCTTGACCCCACCCCTTGTTAACAGTTCTTGGGTAATGAACTCTAAAAAATGGAGCATCGTTAATAAAGCCATCATAGCCGGAGACTTCAGTTCAAATGACAGTAGAGCAAGCTTTGCTTGACCCTAGGGAACAACTTGCAAGATAATTACACAGTAGATCTGTGAAGTAGAGAGAGCAACTCATTGCAGTGCTTTGAAAGTCAATAAGGCAATTTCATGTATGATTTAATGGGCAACTGTCTGCCAATGTTAAATTTGGTGTGAGTGACAGTGTGTGAAATCTCTGACTGCAATTCCCAAGAGACAAATCTTGGGATCTGCCTTACTTCAGTAGCTTGGGTATAGTGGTGGCGAGGGTGGGAGACAGAATTTTTTTTAAATGGAAATTGTGGTAAATTATTTGTCACTGGCCAGCCCTTCTTTGTGTACAGGATTTATACTCCAGGATGAAAAATCCAGATTTAATTACAATCCCTCAATGTTCTACGAAGAAGAAGTTAGAAAGGAAGGAGAAGCAACTAGGATCTTATGTCCATTTAGAATGATTATTTTCTAAATGTTCCAAAATTTGAATTATACTCAGCAGAAAGGAAGAGAAGTCACTGGTAATTCCCAGCGAGCCCTATTTTTCTAAAAGTAAAACATGGAGTTCATCTAGATCAGAGGTGTCAAACTTGTGGCCCATGGCCTGGATATGGATTTCACTAAAATTCCATTTTAGTGAAGGGGGGAAAAGGTCACAATACATCACGTGACAACAATGTGATGACAATGGGACAAGGTAAGTTTGATACCCCTGATCTAGATCAACTGCCCCATTGCAGGAATTCCCCACTAGATCATCCCTGAGAAGTGGCCATCAAACCTCTGTTTCAACACATCCATCAAAGGAGAGTTACCAGATCCTGGGGAAACTGATTGCATTGATTTAGAGTTGTTAACATTAAGAAGTTTTCCTATTGGCCATCTGAAATCTGCTTCCTTGTAAATTAAACTCATTGTTTCTTGCCTTGTTTTCTGGAACAACTCTAAGTCTTTTTTGTATTTTACATCACATCCTTTAGGATACTTAAGACAGTTATCATCTCTGCCCACAAAGCCTAGGCATAATATAGGTGCTCCTCAGTTTACCAGCACCTTGAGCCCACAATTTCTGTTGCTAAGCAAAGCATTTGTTAAGTGAGTTGCTTCCCATTTTATGACCTTTTTTGCTATAGTTGTTAAGTGGGTCACCAAAGTTGTTAAGTGAACCATCCAGCGGTTAAGTGAATCTGGCTTTCCCTATTGACTTTGCTTGTCAGAAACCAGCTGGAAAGATTACAAATAGTGATCACATTGTCACTGGATAGTGAAACTGTCATAAAGATATGCCAGTTGCCAAGTGCCAAAATTTTGATCATGTGACCCTCCTCAAGAAGCCATCCCTGGATCCAGCATTACTAGAGAACTATCGTCCCGTCTCCAACCTTCACTTTTTAGTGAAGGTTGTTGAGAGTGTGGTGGCCCAACAGTTTCCGCGACACTTGGAGGAAGTTGATTATCTAGACCCGCGCCAGTCCGGCTTCCGACCCGGGCATAGCACCGAGACGGCATTGGTCGCGTTGGTTGATGATCTCTGGAGGGCGCGGGATAGAGGATATTCCTCTATCCTAGTCCTATTAGACCTCTCAGCGGCTTTTGATACCATCGACCATGGTATCCTATTGCGCCGACTGGGGGGGTTGGGGCTGGGAGGCACCGTTCTACGGTGGTTCTCTTCCTACCTCTCTGGTCGGTCGCAATATGTGTTGGCAGGGGGGCAGAGGTCGGCCTCGAGGCCCCTCGTATGTGGGATACCTCAAGGGTCGGTCCTCTCGCCCCTACTGTTCAACACATACATGAAGCCGCTGGGCGAGATCATCCGTGGTTTTGGGGTGGGATATCATCTGTACGCTGATGATACTCAGTTGTACATATCCACCCCAGACCACCCCAACGATGCCGTCGAGGTCATGTCCCGGTGTTTGGAGGCCGTACGGATCTGGATGCATAGTAACAAACTCAGGCTCAACCCGTCCAAGACTGAGTGGCTGTGGCTTCCGGCACCCCGGTTCAGCCAGATTATTCCAACTCTGGCCATTGGGGGCGAAACACCGGCCCCCGTGGAGAGGGCGCGCAATTTGGGTGTCCTCCTGGATTCCCGGCTGTCCATGGAGGACCATGTGGCGGCCGTGGCCAGGGGGGCTTTCCATCAGGTACGCCTGATGCGCCAATTGCGGCCCTTACTGGACCGGGCTGCCCTTCGCATAGTCACTCAGGCCCTCGTGACCTCTCGACTCGACTACTGTAATGCTCTCTACATGGGGCTTCCCTTGAGGTGCACTCGAAAGCTGCAGTTAGTCCAGAATGCAGCCGCGCGGGTGATTACGGGAGCGCCTAGACACTTCCACATAACACCTATCCTGCGCGAGCTGCACTGGCTTCCTGTGGTCTTTCGGGTGCGCTTCAAGGTTCTGACGACCATCTTTAAAGCGCTCCATGGCTCGGGGCCTAGTTATATGCGAGACCGCCTCCTGCCCCATACATCCCTCAGACCAATACGCTCCCACAGAGAGGGCCTCCTCAGGGTGCCGTCGACCGGACAATGCCGACTGGCGATACCCAGGGGGAGAGCCTTCTCTGTGGCAGGTCCAGCCCTTTGGAACGACTTACCCCCTGAACTTCGCACCATCTCTGACCTCCGCCTCTTCCGCAAGTGTCTTAAGACACATTTGTTCCATCTAGCCGGCCTAGCGTAGCTTCCTATACTGACTTTTAGATAGTTTTTAAATTTGGGGATTTTAATCTGGTTTTAGCACAGGTTCTATTGAATTAGTTTTTTAAATTTTATATGATGTTTTGTATGTATTTTAATTTTCCTGTGCGCCGCCCTGGGTCCGTTTGGAGAAGGGCGGGGTATAAATTGAATAAATATAAATATAATAAATATGGAGAGGCTGGCAGAAAGGAGAAATGTTTTTTTCTTTGTTTTTCCTATGACCCATGGACACCAAATGACATAAGGCTATGTAGATGATCCTTAAATTATATCACAATTATATCTGGATAGCAATAAACTTTCCATTCATCACTGAGAGTCTTACTCTTTGTGCCTCTTCACATACACATCTTCATTGCAAATTGCACTGAAGAAACTGGGATTTATTTATTTATTTAATCGGATTTTTATACCGCCCTATCTCCCAAAAGGGACTCAGGGCGGTGCACAGAAAGGATAAAAAGTAATAAACACAATAATAATATAAAAGTTAAAAATACATTAAATACAATGGGTCTGTGCTAAAACTTATATTTAAAAACAGTTAAAATTATTATAATTGAGACTATCATAAAAGCTATGCTAAGCCAGCGACATGGAATAGGTGTGTTTTTAAAGTTCGACAGAAGAGGAGAAGGTCCGTGATAGTGCGGAGGTCGGGGGGCAGGTCATTCCAGAGGGCAGGGGCTGCCACAGAGAAGGCTCTCCCCCTGGGGGTCGCCAGCCGGCATTGTCCGGCAGACGGTACCCTGAGGAGGGCCTCTCTGTGGAAGCAGACAGGTCGAAGGGAGGTATGTGGTAGGAGGCAGTCCCGCAGATAATAGTTTCATAGCTGCTTTCTAATAGGCATAAATTAAAGGAGAGGGGAAACCAGTGGTGAAATTCATTTTTTTTTACTCCCGGTTCCGTGGGCGTGGCTTGGTGGGTGTGACAGGGGAAGGATATTGCAAAATCTCCATTCCCACCCCACTCTGGGGCCAGCCTGAGGTGGTATTTGCCGGTCCTCTGAACTACTCAAAATTTCTGCTACCAGTTCTCCAGAACCTGTCAGAACCTGCTGAATTTCCTCCCTGGGGGAAACCCATGTAAACTCATGTGAGATTTTGAAACAGTGTAAAATATTGATGTGTCTGGCTTTATCAGGTTTAGGGGGGAAAATAGGAATAGAAAACACCTTACACAGCTAGTAATAGCTTAATGCTTTAAAGACTTACATATTAAACTTTAGTGATAAACATATTGAAAGAATAGGAGAGCATTCATAAGAGTAAGATACTTCTCAGTATTTCATGGCAGATGACATGAGCCCTCATATTTGGTCCACATCTTTAAGCAAATGGATCTAATTCCTATTCTTCAGACCAATGTACCCATCAGAGTAGTTTTCCACCAGATTACTCATGAATCTGAATTTTGCAGTGCAGATCATAATATATAAAGTGCATATAGAATGTGATTACTTGAAAAAGTTATTTACAACAATGTGTACATTCAGGAAATATATGAACCCAATGTATAAGCTGATAAACTAAGTTTCCTTAGATTGACAGCACAGACAAATGCTCATCATCTTAACTGCCTCCAGCAAGAAATTGTAGCTTTTTCAAAAAAAAAAATCTTCTTATCTCCTTGACAGCATCCATACATCTAATTACTAGTCTCTCCTTTCTTCTAGTTCCCCCCAACCATGTCAAAGATTGAACTGGTATTTTTAGTCCATTATCTGCTTGCATCACTGCCCCAAATACACATGTTTCTCTATGTGCTGTTCATTGCTGTGAGGCAGCCAGCAGACAATGTTTGATCCAAAACTGATTGAGTCCATGGCAGTCCATAGCTCTCTTAATAATAGTCTGTGCATTCACAATTCAGAGGCATCTATAACTGTGTTGCTGATTTTCATCGCCCATCTCTCACTGTCATACAGCTGACTTATATATAAAAATACTGTGTTTCTTGTGATTTAAAAAGATCCAGGCTTTGAACGGAATGGAGTTTGAAAAAAGTATAGATAAAATTAATTGTGATTTGATAAAGACACCAGGCAAGCCAGATTTAAATGAGAAAAAGGTTGTTGCATAATTATGGATAACTAACAAGCAAGAAATGGGACTATTTCTTCATCCTAACAACCACTTTGAAATGCCATGTTGTGGGATTAGGACTTCTATAGTTTAAAAGTAAATTATAAGAGTTGTACATCATAGATCAAGGCACATCATAGATAAGGGATGAGGTGGCTCTGTGGCTAAGACGTTGACCTTGTCAATCAGAAAGGTCCGCAGTTTGGCGGTTTGAATCCCTAGCGCCACGTAATGGAGTGATCTCCCATTACTTGTCTCAGCTTCTGCCAACCTATCAGTTAGAAAGCACGTAAAAAATGCAAATAGAAAAATAGGAACCACCTTTGGTGTGAAGGTAACAGTGTTCCGTGCACCTTCGGTGTTTAGTCATGCCAGCCATATGACCATGGAGATGTCTTAGGACAACACTGGCTCTTTGGCTTTGAAATGGAGATGAGCACTGCCTGCTAGAGTCGGGAACAACTAGCACATATGTGCGAGGAGAACCTTTACCTTTACCTTACATCATAGATACTTAACAAAATGTAAATCTAAGCATATTAAAATGTAGTGTCTATGTGGAAAAGTCCATTGATTATTTTCTTACGTGGTAGACATGTACAAAAATTCAATTATATTGCAAAGACATAGAAATTACTTGTAAAGAACAAAACATATCTGCATATTACCCATAACATTAGGAATACTGGTATTAGTAGTTATTATTTTGATGTATTATTTCAAGTTATATAACCACCCCTCTTACCACACCAGCACTCACTGCCAGCCTTTTCTTATTTAATAATTGAAATACTATAGCAAGAACAGAAGTGATTGTAAAGTGCGAAATCTGCAAAGTCCTTCTAATAAATGATTAACCTGAAGCATTTTTAATGTACTTTTTAATTAGTCCCATCATTAAGAGCCCATCTGGCTAATGGGGCTAGGAAGCTCTAAAGATGGAGAAACGCCTTCATCCAAAGCTGCATTATTTCTTTTCTTTTCTTCTTTTACTTTTCAGGATTGTCTTTCATATTCTGTTTTCATGGGGTCTTTGGTTTGTTTGTTTTGAAGTTTATATGCCACCTTCAGGATTGGTAGGCATTGACCTGGCCTTCCTAAATGGGTCAATCCTCTGGTGTTTTTTAAAGCCCTCTCAAACAATCTGCCTTGTATCTTTCAAAATTTATAAAATACCTGGGGGTGGGGTGTAAATTATACCTTACAATTGGCAACTCAATTTATGACTTTTGAGATAAAACTTGTTTCACAAAATTAAGGGGGAAAAATAGCATAAAGGACCCAAGCATTTGCGGAGAAGTAAAGTGATATTAGGTGTGCATGGATCTCTTAGAATGAATAGCACAGATTTAGTAATAGCAATAGCACTTAGACTTACATACTGCTTTACAGTGCTTTACAGCCCCCCCCCCCTTTTAAGCAGTTTACAGGATCAGCATATTGCCCCCAACAATCTGGGTCCTCATTTTACTCACCTCGGAAGGATGGAAAGTTGAGTCAACCTTGAGCCTGGTAAATTTTGAACTGCCAAATTGCCGGCAGACAGCAGTCAGCAGAAGTAGTGTGCAGTACTGCACTCTAACCACTGTGCCACCATGTCTCAATTTATCCTTTTGTGTAATGATATCATAATGTCATAGCTTATTCTATCTCCTTCTGGTAAAAGATCATTTGGGTCACACCTACCATACATTGCTCGGCTGAACTTGGAATGAGGCAGAAAAAGAAGAAAGGGCAAAAGTATCAGACAACTAATTTGCAGTTTTGTAATGGCATGGTAAACACATTCAGAAGGCAGTATAAACAGTCTGTGGAGTTCAATTCTCATTAGACCAAACCAAAGTGGCCAATAAAAATAGTTTGTGGGAGTTCTAATAAAAACACCTGGAAGAAACCAAGTTGCCTATCAGATGGAAATATGTGATTGGCTGAACTTGTACGCATTCAAATGTTGCTGAATTGAACTGTTAGGAAATCCAGTTGCAGCAAGATTTGAAAGGCAACCGATTTCCCACCCATAGCTGAGAGGAAATTGGAATCCTTCTGATAACTGGCTTGGAAGGAGATTTGAAGCTGATATCAATTTTATCTGGCCCTCCAATTTTTCCAATCAATGCTACATTGCTACAGTTTTCCAATCAATGCAACATTGCTACAGTTTCACTTTTACATTTTAGATGAAACTTTTAAATACTTTTGTACAGCACTGGGTGTCGTAGATATACTTTTGAATTAATGAGGTCTTATTTGTGAAGTAAATCCAATAACATGTTTTTGAAAACACCAATAGAATACGGCAAGTCAAGCTACATCGCAGATGGATCTTAAAAAATTCTCGTGTTAGCCTACACTTTGAGATGAGATCATATTTATAAACTCACAATCATTATATTTATCTCCTGAATCAGCAAACATATGCTTAAAACAGATTATCAAATTTTTAAAGCAGGGTTTGTAAGCTTGTGTGGCTTATCAGGTAGTGAATAGCTTTTGCAATATTGCAAATATACCCTATATTGATTCTTTTGTTGGATTCTATTTTAGTGCGTGATGGTTGGTAGAACCAGATATTAAAAAAGGTATGCAGTATTATATGTAAACAGTGAGGATTGTGCCAAAAAGTGGGAAAAGGTAATGAAATTAGGAATGATATTTCATCTGGATGAAATCAGCAGTTATTCAAAGCATTAATTTACAATAAGGATTTTAGAGAAATTGACCACATAGTTCTTTTCACAGAACATTATGTCATCTACCAAAATCCACTGGGATTTAGAACTGTAGAAAAACAGTTTAGAAAAGTTTTATGTGCAATATTGCATATATTAAGGAAAGCTGCATGCAGTCTCAGTGTTTTATGGTAAAACTGAAAATATTCTCCACATTGCTATGAATGTGGATCTCCCCTAATATTATTTATACTGATTACATTGACTGAGTAGAATAACATGGGAAATATTACATTTATCTGTTGTATCATTAAAATGTATTGAAGATCAAAATAATTGTACTTGACAGAGAACATGGAGTGGACATGATACACATGCATGGTGAAAAAAAAAGAGGAATATGTCTATGACAATGAAATGTGATAGGCAGATTCTTCTATCACAATGATAGAAGAATAACATTTTTACATATATATTAAGATTAGATGTTGGGCCGATTTGATTATTAGACAAACTTCCTCATCTGGAATATTTGTTTAATCTCTATAGTATTTTTTAAATAAGGATGGAAAAGCTTATACCTATTTGTAAATACACCATGTAAGGGGAAGGGAACCTCTTTTTTTAATTTTATTTTACTTTTCAGAATCCAGCCTGGGATGGATTCTTTATGTTTAATGTTATATCTATTTGACATTTTGATTCCTCCCCTCTTTTTGTGTACACCAATTTTTGTTCTTCTCTATGAAGAACATGATTGTTTATCTGTTTTTCTGTTTTATATTTTATTCTTGTTGATAAAAAGAAAATATGTTAGCAAACAAGAAAAAAGAAAACTGACCGAGAATAAAACTCTGCTTTTCTCCCCCTTGTTATATGGATGTGAAAATTGTGGGGTTCAAAGAAACAGAAAAGTAAAGTTGAATTCAGTGAGAGTGGGTTACTTAATAGGATTACCAGTTTGGGGTTGCAGGTTTCCAGATGACCATGTGGAGCAGGAAAAAGTTACATTTTATCTCTGTTCTTGGTCATCTGTGCTTTTGCAGTCTACAACTCTAAATATTGTATGTTGGTGGATGGGTATATGCATTTTTCAGCCCCAAACATAAGAAGTGTGTGTATTCTATATAATTAAACAACAATCGAATTGTTTTATTAGGGACTTTTTGGGGTCCAGTTTTAGTCAGTTGGGATTTTAGCGCAGGGTCTAGTTTAATTTATTTTAATTGTATTTATGCGTGTTGGTTTTATGTATGTATTTTTAAATTCCCTGTGCGCTGCCTCGAGTCCCTTCGGGGAGAGAGAGCGGTTTTATAAATTAAAATTATTATTATTAAATTATTATTATTATTATTAACCAAAGGGGGGGACAGAAATGAATGCTGAATAAATGTGGACTAAAAGCAAAAAGAGGGGTGGCAAATTAAATAAGTAAATAAGAGTGACATATATAAAATAAGTATGTTAAAGAGGTTTGGTCATATAAATAAAATGAGGACAGAATTACTAAACAAATATATGAAGAAAGTGTGAATGGAATGGAAAGTGGAAATGGAAGAGAAATGAAATCATAATTAAATAGAAAGCAACCCATACTATTGAAATATAAACAGTGAAGGAAAAAGAAATTGGGGGGGTAAAAAGAACTGAAAAATATTTTGTTCTTACAAAACTAAGCACTAGAAAATTTGACAACCAATGTTGAAACCAATGCTTTTATGGTTTTAGTGTCTATTTGTACACCACCCAGAGTTGCTTTGGGAGGGAGATAGGTGGTATGTATGTGGTTTTAGGTAGATATTGCCTTCGGGGAGATGATTAGATTTTTCTTCAATATTTGCATCCCAAAAGAGGAATATCAGCAGCAAAATGGGTGGACTTGGTTATAGCGGTGATGACAGTTGGAAGAGCAAGATTAACAACAAATATTAATGAATAAAATATAGTGCTAAGAATTGACATTACCTTTAATCAGTCAAAATCAAAAGTAAAAATTCTAGCCCCTCAACCTGTGGGCATTCATTCTGTTTATTTGGTATTGCTTGACATCAACAACTGTGCCACAATAGGAATGATCACTACCGAAATAAAGCAACCATTCAGTTACTAAAAATTATCCTTTAGCTGATTTAAAAATAAAAATACAACAAAATAAGAATTATTACCATGCCCATAACAACTCCCAAATTGATCCCCGGTCACAAGACAGGAATCTACTAGCCTTTTTTGATCCAAGGAATAAGCTTCACTTAGAATCTTTAATGCATCGTTTTCATATCTATTGCTCTAGGTCTTGTTAGTCTGCTTCTGTTTATAATTTTCATTGTAATTATTATTTTCTTTTTGGCAAGTGACTTGAATCCCTGTGCTTAGGCACTCTTATCAATGTTGAGCCACTCATCATTTTTGAGTCTGGTGAATTCTGTCTAATTCTTCACCAGTAGTTCATAGATGCAACATCCTCAGGGACCTCTGAGAAGACAATAGCACACACCTCTGTTTAACATGTAAGTAAAATTCTAAGATTGCTCAATGGATGTTGTAATACCACATGGTAAATTAACATTATTTGGGTTGCCCACATATAGTCCATGTTTCTACATGTTTACTCAAAGATCAATCACACGAAGTACTTTGCATATAACATTGTGTAAATATGCATGAGGTAGGTTGTAATTTGACTTGGATTTTAAAGCAACAATGGAATTGTAAAATTGGGAATTGGCATTTAGATTACTGGCTCTAATTCAGTGCAGAATCCAAATTTAGATGATCATCCGCTTTGACTCATCCCTGAAAGAGTTGCTCACCACCTTGCATTTAGTTTCATTGTTGAACTGCTTTTACCATTAGGATTTTTTTCACTAGCATTCAACCAGGATCTATCTTCCAAAAACAGGGGCAATTTTTAATGTTCTATAGGCAGAACAATACTTTTCATTCTTGCTTGGAAATAAATTTCAAATGTATGTCTTCTAAGGCAGCTTGCAGTGGTTTAGACTGTTATCTAACAAAATGAAATTCAATGTAGATAAAAGGAAGGTTTTACAGTTAGGAAAACCAAATGTATAGGTACAGATTAGATGAAAACTGGCTCCATAGCAGTAACAGTGAGGTGGATCTTGGAGTTCTTGTAGACAATTACTTAAATGAGACAGCAGTGTAAGGAAGCAGGCAAAAACAGAAGGCTAGAATCAAGATCACATGAAGTATTAGTACCGCTTTATAAAACCTTAGTAAGACCACACATAGAATACCGAATCCAGTTTTGGTTCCCACAATATAAAAAAGATGTTGAGACTCTAGAAAGAATTCAGAGAAAAGTGACAAAGACTATTGGGGGCTGGATCAGAGGTGGTGTTCAGCCAGTTCTGACAGGTTCTGGAGAACCAGAAGTGGAAATTTTGAGTAGTTGGGAAAACCGGCAAATAGGCTGGCCCCACCCCCGCTTCCTCCCAGCCTCCCATCTGATCTTCTTTTGTTGCCCTGAATGGGAGAACAGAGCTGGAAAGGAAGTTAGTGGAATGGGGAAGGAATGGGCATTTTGCAGTATCCTTTCCCTACCAGGTCCACAAAGCCAAACCCACAAAGCCATACCAAGCCCAAAAAGAACTGGTAGAAAAAAAAATTGAATCCCCCACTGGGCTGGATGCTAAAACATATGAAGAAAGGTTGCAGGAATTGGCTAGTGAAAAGAAGGAACAGAGGCGGAGTAATAGTAGTGTTCCCAATATTTGAGGGGCTGCCACAAAGAAGAGAAGGGTCAACCTATTCTCCAAAGCACCTGAAGGCAGGACAAGAAGCAATGAATGGAAACTAATCAAGGAGAGAAGTAACCTAGCTGCATCTACTATTTTGAAACTGGTGATTAGCAAAGCAGACCCCCTGTAATTTGATCTTTCTTGTCTGAATCACAAATGGTTTCCAAATTATCTTACTATTCCCTGATTCTCAAGCTATTTGTCTTTCCTGCAGTATAATATCTCACTCCAATTTGCAATATTTTAGCTTTTTCGTTGCCACCTTTCACAGCCTTTCATTTTACCTCCCTTATCTTCTGCTTCCATCTGGTTTCTTCTCTGCCTCTGCCTTGACCCGCAGTGGGTGAGCTTTTCATGGCAGCACTAATACTAGTGTCAGTTTGTAAGGCATCTCTATCACTACTATCAAACTGCCATAAAGAGGAGCATTCCAAACATACCTGTGGTCAGAAAGGAATCTCAAACTGGCCTGTGGATGCGCATGTCTAAACTACCATCTCTCATTGGTTAATGTGATTTATGACGAAAAGCTGAAGGGAGGACAGTAATGCGGGCAAAGTTCAGAAGCAGATAAAGAAAGCAAAAAAGATAGCTGCAAATAAGAAACGCCTAATGAGGAATGCCTAATAAAGCTGTTAATAAATCACTGCTTTTTGTATCATAATATTGGGTCGTTTATTATGAAGCAGGCATCGTTAGGGTGCTTGACAACTAGTCAAACCCAAACTTTTCCAACCTTTAAAAATTGTTGCACAGCTGCATTTAAAACTTTATTCCCAGAAGAAACTAACCCTGCCATTGGGCCATACTCAGCCTGCCTACCCAACAAAGCAAAATAATCTTTGATTTTTGATTTTTTTAAGTATGATTTTACTTTTCAACCACATGTGAAAGATATATTTTTTAATAAATTGGACACTTTCTTCATGGTTTACCACAACATTTTTGGCAGTATCTGAAGGCCGCTCTATTATCTTTTTCTTATCCCTACTATACATGCCTAAAAAAAGGTACAGGATGATGTTTAAAAAAAAATATTCTGTGAACTATTTGATGTTACATGGCTGAAACTTGGCAAAGTTAATATTCTCTAAAAAGTCTACCATCTGTGATATTTTCCTCCTGCTTTTTCAAAAACGGAAGCATTTGTGGATAGCTTTCCCACCCTTCCCTCTAGTTTATGGATGAATCTTTTATTAAACTGAACTTCAGGTCTCAAGAGCAATTCAGATTGAATCTTCTTGCTGCTGAAAATTGGATAAAAATTCAAGATTCATAAGGTTTTAGCAATTAATTGTGCTTTATTCTGCTCCCTGTTTTTCCAAAGATAAGGTTTTTTTCTAGAGTTTTGGAGGTCCAAATGATGGACAGTTGTGAGCATCTGTGCACTGTTGCCATCCATGACATGTGGAGCCTTAATAAAAGATGTAGAGGTTTATTCTAAAATTACTCTTTGAATTCATAGGTTTAAAGAGTAAATTAAATTACCAAAAATAATTGTAGTAATTATAGTTTAAACTATAACTTGATATTAATGTAACAATTCTTTACAAGCAGATTCAGGTTCAGATGATTCCTTTCAAAAGGACTACCGTATATTTGAATTTTGTATTGCAAAATAATATAGGGTACAAACTTTGACAATCAGACAGAACTAACAAAATAATATCCTCTGCACTGGTGTGTACTTTAGTAAGAGACAATTCAGAAAGCTAAAGCTATTCTAAAATGAGTAACCAATTTGCCCTCTATGCAAATCTTTCTTATCTAGAGCCGTGGTGGCACATTGGTTGGAATGCAGTACTGCAGGACTAACACACTCTAGGAGTTCGATTTTGACTCAAGGTTTACTCAGCCTTGCATCCTTCCAAGGTGTGTAAAATTATTGTTGGGGGCAATATGCTGACCCTGTAAAAAGCTTAGGGAGGACTGTAAAGCACTGTGAAGAGGTATATAAATATAACTGCTATTGCTATCAGCATCCCTTTTGGTGCACACCATTCCTTTCAATGTGTGCCATCCTCCCTGAAAGATTATTTGTTAACAGTTACACATTAGGAATCCAAACACCATCTCTCTTATACTCCCACTTTAACATCCTGCACAAGTGAGTCCAGCTATTTCATTAGGCAAAAGGAAAATATTGGGAATTAGGCACAGGATGGGACTAAAGAGACAAAAAGAAAAAAAAATGAGGATCAGAAACTAAGACATTACACTGAAAATGAATCTCTTTGCACATTATTAAAATGATAAAGGTAAGATATCATATATACTCATTTCCTTCCTATATGGAGACACCACCATCCAATTACATAGCAGTACATCAATTGTTCTAAATCAGGGGTGTCAAACTCACATCCTAATGATGGCATCACATAATGCATCAGGACTTTCCCCCCTTCCCTAAATGGGGTGTGGGCATGGCCACCGCGTGATGCATCTGGCCCGCAGAGTTTGACAGTCCTGTTCTAAATTATACCACAGTAATTGGCCAAAATTGTTTGTTACAATGAAATAACATGAGGATAGTCTAATGTTCTCTGTCTTGTTGTTTTGTGGGTGGATAAATAATGGCTAGATATCTCTACAAGGCCCCTTTGAGCTTCTGTTCTAGTGGTCCCCCAATATTGATATTTGTTTAAACTGTTCACACACAATTCACCCAAAGAACATGAGACAAATTGATGTTAAGCAACAGAGGGTAGTGTATCTATTGCAAGCAAAGAAAACTTTCTATCTTTATCTTTCTGCAGCCCAACCTTAACTATGATTACAGTGCTAAGGCAACTGAGCATATATTCCTGGTTTTGTTGGCATGTGTTGGCAGCTTTATTGCTAGCAAAGCATGGTAAAATCATAATGTCAATCAGACTGCTTTGGAAATGCATTTATGTGTCCCCTCCAATCAAAATCAGGGCAATGAGAGAAGAGTTTCCTTGCCCTTAGTGACACTGAATCTGACTCTGATTGGCTATGCAATGATGCTCTTAAGCTAGAAAGTAATTTCATTGTCTTCTTTGTTTGAATGGTGAAAGAGAGGTATGATTTGGTCTTTCTTACATTTTCTGGCAAGAAAAAAAATCCTAAAGGAAAAGCCTGTCCCCTTTTGCATCATCCCTCTTAACAATGTCTTTTATTCACAATTAAATCTAAGTGCTCTTAAAAGTAATAATCATATAGGCAGTGTTAAGCAATAATCATATTGATTATGTTCATGTGAACAGAATGCTTAAAACGTCTCCCATCTCTGTTTCATCTTGACTGTAGAGCAGAATATAATTAGGCAAGCAGAGGGTGGATGAAATGCCTTTAGATCCACAAAGGATATAAATATATAAACCAAAGAAGAAGAATCATAAGCACCAGATTTAGTAATATGAGCCCAGTCCCTGAAACAAAAGGCCTCCCGATACCCCAGAGAATTTTTTATCATTGGCCAAGATTGAATCTCTGAACTTTCCTCTTATGATTTACAGCTATGACCTTCTCTGCATTGGTGGCAAGAAAGAACCATACAGTAAAATCCATTTTCTTCCATCATTTCGGAGCTCTTCCCCCCCTCCCCTTATTTCTTATTTCTCAATTTCTTCTATTCCTATTATCTGTGTCTGCCATTCATTCAGGATGCTTTATGCTTTCCATTCAGGGCTGCCTCAACTGACCATTTCTTTATGTCAGGTGAGATACAATTATTACTCCTTTATTTCCAATATTTGGCTTTTCCTTCCGTGTACTATTTTAACTGACTGACACTGACCGTTTTTTTTACCCCCGTTGCTTATCAGTATTGTACGTCTGTCCTTGGGGAACCAGGCTTTCAGGCCCTTCATTGGCACAGTTTCATATTTTCCTTCTTTCTCCTAACTCATTTCTTCATGCCACTGTGTGTCTTATCTGTCCTTCCACAGGTTCTGCATGGGTGTCTCTGGATACAATTAGAAGCTTAGAAAGACCCAGACAGATGGAACTATTGTGTCCCTTTTTAGCTATCCTGATCAATTAGGCAGATGGAAAGAACTCCTTTCACCATCCCATTGAAATGATAACAGAGATGTAAATCAAAGCACCGTGATTGGGCAGCATCTACTATGGCATGAATAGCAGCAAATAATGGAGTCCTCTGCTACCTATCAATCTAGAAAAGACTATAAGGAACTGGAAAAAGCTCTCATATGCATACTCTTCATATGCACTCATGGTGTTCATATGTAATCTGCGTGAGGGTTAAGAAGCTAGTCTGGCACTAGGGAGATCTAGTTCCAAGTCCATCATCAGCCATAAAAGCTCAATGGGTAACTTTGATCCAATCAGTGTATCTTAGCCAAATATAACTCAAAAGGTTGTTGTTGTGGGGAAAAATAAGAAAGGAGGACTATCTCCACTGACTGATATTCCCCCCCATCTCTCTCTCTCTCTCTCTCTCTCTCTCTCTCTCTCTCTCTCTCTCTCTCTCTCTCCCTCCCTCCCTCCCTCCCTCTTTCTTTCTCTCCTCTCTCTAAAGAAAAATTACATAGGAAAAGAAGGGAAGGGAAGAAGGAAGGAATGAACAAGGAAGAAAGAACCCCTATGCACACTTCCTCTCACACAAGCTCCCCTCACCTGTGCCTCCTTCCTGCATGTTCTCTGACTGACATTATCTCCACATACCTTCCCTGACCCACACAACACATCTTGCACACCCCAATGCACATTTTCAGACCTATGCTACATATCATGTGCCTTCCCTCTTGGGCAAGCCCAAACACCATCTCTGACCAATGTAGTACCTCTCACACACCCTTGTGAGCCTATGCATTCTCCTTTGACCTGTACCATCCACCCAGTACATCCTACCAGGTTCCCACAGCACCTCTCATGCACTCCTGGGCACTTTTCACAACCTACGCAACCCATCCATTCATCCTTCCCAATTTATATGGCATATCTGGTGCACAACCACACACCCTTCCCAAACTGCATGGCATCTTACAAATTTCCCCCAACCAAAATAAATGGGAAGCTAGTGGGAATTCAAGGGAGGGAAGGAAGAAGCAAGGAAGGAAAATAATGAGAATAAGGCTAATGCTGAGAGTTCTTAGGTGTTATAAACTATTCTCTGTTGCAGAAAATGAAGTCAGAAATAAGAAAGGCGAGCAGGAGGGTCACACACTCATTTGTTCCTCGTTAAAGAAAATGATAATGCAGATAGTTCTTCATCTCCTACCAAATTTTATTTCAGAAAGAGTGGGAGGAAAGGGGAATTCTCACAAAATACAGGTAGTCCTTGAATTATGACCACAATTGAGTCTAAAATTTATGTTGCTTACTAAAACATTTGTTAAGTGAATTTGCCCCATTTTATGACTTTTCTTGCCTCAGTTGTTAAGTGAATCATTGCATTTGTTAAAGTAGGAACATGATTGTTAAATAGATCTGGATTCCCCATTGATTTTGTGGTCAGAAGGTCGCAAAAAGGGATCACATGACCCCAGGACACTGCACTAGTCATAAATATGAGCCAGTTGCCAAGCATCTGAATTTTGATAGAAATCTAATAAATGAATGAAATGAAATGATCATGTGAACATGGGGATATCCCAAGAGTTGTAAGTGTGAAAAAAGGGTCATAAGTCCCTTTTTTCAGTGCTGTTGTAACTTTCAATGGTCACTAAATGAACGATTGTAAGTCGAGGACTACCTGTAAGGGGACTATAAGATGGGGCGGTACACATTGGCAACATAGCACAGATATGTCTTCACTGTATGTCATCACTCACACACTAGATCCATTACCAGCTTTTATCCACCACAAATAGCAAATGTAACTATACCACTCCCCCTCCGTGTCCCAGATGCTGTTTGCTTTTTCATTTTTTATCCAGATTATCAGCTCTTAACAATGCTGCCCATGCTAGAAAAAAAGAGAAGCAACCTAAATGTACATTATGCCTCCAGCAGCCTTGCAAAAAATAACATTATTTCTCTAGATTGTATCCTTGCTAGCTGATCTGCTGTAAATGATACTTGAAAGTCTGTGGCTTTATTTGTTCTTAAGTATGATTGATTGATTATTCTTTATTATTGTATACCATTCTATTTCTCCTTCTGACTGAAATTTCTGTTCTGTTTCTTCCATTTGCAGTATAAATGGACATTATGCCTTAGGCCCTTTGCAATCATTCTCCCTCTCCTTCTTCCTTTTTGTCTTTTGTCTTAAGCATGTGCATTTTCAGAAGATTCTTTTTCCCCCCTTGAACAAAAATATAAAGGATGGTTTCTCTTGCTACTTCTCTCACTCACTTGTTTACTTTCCCATCACTGGATGCAAATATGATATTTTGCTGTCATTTTCTTGCTCTTGAACATTCTGTTTTTTAGAGAGAGTTTATTCCATGAAATAAATCTTAACTGACTCATAAAAGCTTTAGATCTTGCAGATACTGTTGGTTTCTGCTGACTAATGGAACTACACAACCATCAAAACCTAGGGCTATGTAGATGAGGAAGGAAGGAAGGAAGGAAGGAAGGAAGGAAGGAAGGAAGGAAGGAAGGAAGGAAGGAAGGAAGGAAGGAAGGAAGGAAGGGCAAATACATTTGTTATCTGCTTTAAGGTCAAATTCTTGATCTGAAATAAATCATCCTCCACATAGAAAGTGTTGATTGACTTTCAGAAATCCAAAATCCAAAAATAGAGTATCTCTTGTTAAATTGTTGCTTAATGTCATTTAAGTAAAGTGGGGTCTCTTGGTGGCCTCCCAGCTTTCTTCTTGGCAATTAAGTTATGTGAATTTGCATCAGTCTGAAAATGAAGAATCATTTGATTTAACAAAAATTCTTACACCTATTTTTCAGATATATTTATATATGTATTTATGACATCGATTTTATTTAACAACTCTCTTCATTGTAGCTCTCCACTTCATGCTTTGTGTTTCTACATGACTAGAAAAAGAACTTTTCTAATAATAGAGGGCAAGTTGTGGAAAACAAATCAAATGTCTGTGGTGACTTTTCTTACTGAATGAGGCTTCTAAACCAGGGGTCTCCAACCTTTGCAACTTTAAGTCTGAGGGACTTCAGCTCCCAGAATTCTCTTTGCTGACTGGAGAATTCTGGGAGCTGAAGTCCTTCAGACTTAAAGTTGCAAAGGTTGGAGACCCCTGTTCTAAACAGCCCTGCCCTACCCTCTGAAACTCATTTTTTTATTTTATTTCTTGATATTTGATAGGAACATTAACTTGAAAATCTCACCATCTACACAAGAAGGTGCAGAGTGACTGACAGCAAACTTTGAAATAGGTGAAGCTCATGAAGCAGAACAAAATAAATGGAGCCACTCCATCTCCCTTGGCGCTCAAGGGACAAAATCTCAGCACAGAGGAATATGTTTGGATTGACTTTGTCCTTATGCCTTTTGTTTTGACACAAAATATGTACATTATTTGGTTCAGAAAAACGAAGTTCTTACTGTACATTTTCTGCCTGATACTATCGAGTTATCAAAGCATGAGAGGGAGAATCTTCTGTTGTATGCATTCCTCATGTTGTAGGTTTTCATTCTCACCTACCTAATCAGAGCTTTGTAAAGCCTGTGCTTGCTTGTGACAGATCTGGGCTAAAGCCACCCTCATTCACATCATAATTACAAAAACACAAGCCAGCTTTAACTATGCATTATATGTTCACAAAAAAGTACATTCTATGCGTTTATTTGTTTATATTCCGTAAGCCATCTAAAGTGGCTATTCTGTCGGAAAGGCTTATATGTGGAATGAATGGATAGATGGATGGATGGATGGATGGATGGATGGATGGATGGATGGATAAGAAATAGGCAAGTGGACAATAGAGTAAGAATTGATCATAGTATTCTTCTGAATTTTTTCTGTGGGTTAGAAGTAGGGGATATGGTGGTGTAGTAATTCTACTCTTTCAGTGTTGAATAGGGGTGTGTCAGGTTCTTCTTTCTCTTCACTACTATTTCATCTCCATGTGAAGCTAACATATGAGATCATGCAATGCCATAGAATGAATCAATCAACAAATTACCGGTAACCAACTAGCTCCTGGTTCACCAAACAACGGAATTAAGTTTTTTATTTATTTATTTATTTATTTATTACATTTATATCCCGCCCTTCTCCGCAGAGGACCCAGGGCGGCGCACAGGAGATTTAAAAAACATACAAAAATAGAACATAGATAAATAATTTAAAATATATATTAGATCCCAAACCTGTGCTAAAACCAATTATTAATTAAAAACCCAATTTAAAACTTTTCTAAAAGTCCCCATGGGAGGTTAGGCTAGGCCGGCTTGATGAAAAAAGTATGTCTTTAGACATTGACGGAAGAGGCGGAGGTCGGAGATGGTGCGGAGTTCAGGGGGTAGGTCGTTCCAAAGGGCAGGGCCCGCCACAGAGAAGACTCTTCCCCTGGGTGTCGCCAGTCGGCATTGTCCGGCCGACGGCACCCTGAGAAGGCCCTCTCTGTGGGAGCGTATCGGTCTAAGGGATGTATGGGGCACGAGACGGTCTCGCATATAACTAGGCCCCGAGCCATGGAGCGCTTTAAAGATGGTTGTCAAAACCTTGAAGCGCACCCGAAAGACCACAGGAAGCCAATGCAGCTCGCGCAGGATTGGTGTTATATGGGAGCTTCTGGTAGCTCCCGTAATTACCCGCGCGGCTGCGTTTTGGACTAGCTGTAGCTTTTGAGTGCACCTCAAGGGAAGCCCCATGTAGAGAGCATTACAGTAGTCGAGACGGGACATTTTCTTAGTGTCGGGAGCTATGGGGGTTTCGATGGAGAGTAGCAGCTTTAGGATCAATCCTAGCAACATTGAGCACCTATGGATTTTAGGACTCCAGATCTGATTATTTCCTATCATTTGTTCTGGAGGGGGGGGGGGTTACATTGTCCCTGCTAGAACGTATGCATAACTGGTGGGTGAGGGAGTATCCTCTTAGTTCCTGCTCAACAATCAGGTTACAGTTTTGACAAGGAGGGCTTTTGCACAAACACATCGTTTGTAAAGCACTATGGAGCACTGTATAAGTCTAGGTGCTATTGCTATTGGTATCAATTAAACATATATCTGGATCAGGAGACTCTGCTTAATATCACTCATGCTTTGGTCATTCCTCAGCTGGATTATTACAGTGGAGCTGTCGGTGCAGACTATTTGGAAACTGCAGTTGGTTTCATCTGCAACCCAGCACAAATAAGTTTCTAGTGTAATTCAAGATGCTAGTTATGTCCAGTAAAGGTACAGGGCTGCATTATTTGCAGGGCCAGCCATCTCTTTTTTAATACTTTTATTACAGATCTATTTTACAAAGTTAAAAGTTAAACACGAAATAGTATAGTAAAAAGAAAGGTAAAGTAAAAGATGTTGAAAACAATAGGAGGAAAAAGAAAAACGTTTCTTCCCAGTTTCAGGAAAAAGTCCACATAGAGTTTCCAGACTTTTATAAAAGTAGGACAACTTGACTCCAATTGTCTGCCATGAGATACAACCTGTTTGGCATGATTAAACAATGTTATCCAATGGGATCTGGGAATCATTTCTTGTCTGTCACTCAACCTGGTTTATGCATCAAGAGACCTTCTGAGATTCAGATGGCCCTGACCTTAATGGCCTTCCATTAAATGAGCCTGTCTTTAGAGTTGTTGATATGGATCTGTGCGCTGCCTACCCCAAGTGCAATGGTATCAAGTGGATGACCGTGCAAGTGAAATAAACAAAGAAATATACTTAGAATATCATCTTCCCAAAGAACAGAAAAATCATGCCATATATATTTGTCAATTCCCAGATATGATTCTCACACCTTTTCCTCCTTTCCTTTTGAGTAAGCAGAATTTTGTCCATTACTTCCCCACCCTTGAGATTAGTATTCGTCTGCACCATGTTTACACAATAAGTTTGTCTGGTCTAAGAAGCATCAGTTTCTACATTGCCAGGTTTAGCCTCCAGCGGTGTAAGTTTTAGACACAATTACATTATATACTCAGGTACAGTCTTCCACACAGTGGTGACAAATCTGATTAATTTCCAACAGATATATGAAAAAAGTTTTGTGCATGACTTTTTTTTTACATATTGTGAAGGGAAATGTGATTTCTTCATCTTTCTTTTTGATGATCTGAAGTAATGTCACTCAGTGAGAAATCTGTTCCAATTACAGAAGGATCAATGCAGGCATTTTGTAGATAAGTTCCTTTAAAATGTGTATTCATTATTTCTTTCTTTCTTCTTTCCTTCCTTCCTTCCTTTCTTTTTTTTTGAAAAAAGAAAAACTGGAAAGGAGTCATGGCTCTTTTGCTTTTAGACAGAATTATTCATTCGCAAAATATTGTTTTCCTGTCACAGCATTGTGACTGGAGAGCTCTTGTTAAACAATTCCTTGTGATTAGAAGGTAGTTATCAATTGCTCCCCACCAATCTTCTCCCTCTCAGCCCCCATCCCTAGCATTGCAGAGAAAAATGGAAAGCATGAAAAACAAACCATTCTTTTCAGATGCAGAATCATTTCACTAGACTTCAAATGTTGAATCATATAAAACAAAAAGTTGTGTGGCAGTTTTAATTCAGCTCCAGTTACTTCAGGTGAAAACACTTCAGTGACTCCTAGAACTGGCTGAAAGTACTCTGAATTGATTTTGGATTTCAACCTATTAGAGCCCTCTATTTTAATCTGTTAACGCCTGAGGTCAGTAGGAGAAATTTCCAATGAATTTCAGTAGAATATTTCACTGCATTTAAGAGGCAATTAATACATAATTATGTACTGCCTTTCTATAATGCTGTCATATAATAGGATACATAATTCAAAATTAAAATGGAATGGTGAGGGGAAAAAATAAAAATAGAAAATTCATGTACCAGCTCTTTTTTGCTAGGCTTCAGAATGTGAAATTGCGTAAGAAAGTCTTGTGTCATTTTAATATGCTTTTAGCTGAAATGGAATCTGGAGGAATCCATATTTGAGTGGAGAAGCCAACAGGAAATTGAGGAAATTGGTTACAACTGATGAACAGACTCATCTTACCTTTCCTCTTCAGAAGCAACCAATTGCCTTCTCTCAAATGACAGGCAGCCAGACATGTGGAGGAAAAGGCCTTGCTATCTCACTTATAAGAAAATAAGAGCAGATACTATTCTATGTGGGGAAAAGCTAAATGGCCATTGATCTAGAAAGCTTTGCTGTTTTATTTATATCTCCTTTATCTCTTTGCTCTTGCTTGGTTTAGGGGCTTAGTGGGAAAGTGTAACAGAGGGAGAGGGACTCAAAACAAGTCCCCTAAATTCAAACACCTTTCTTTCTTTTTCCTCCACAACTTTTCTTCTCTCCCTTGTCTTGCAGATCCAGGAATGGTAGTCTTGGCCTTTAATTGCTACCATTATTTCATGACCTTGTCAGACAGCTAAATCATGAGAATCTGAGATGCCTTCAGATGAAGCAATTCTTGAAGTAAGTCATGTGTGACATTTGATCATCTTTACTATGATGTTTAATTTTAAAAAGAGGGAAAGTTCTCAGGATACCTTGGTCTAGCTAACAGATACCTCTGAAAAGAGCTTTCCCCCCCCTACTTTCTTCCTCCCTCATGCCCTTTCCAAATACATACCTACAATGTGGTATTTAAAGATATCATTTTCATCTTTTCTCTATTAGATTTTCAATCTAAGGGCAAGCAAGTAATATCTTGCTGGTAAAATCCCATAAATTTGATCTTGAAGTTCTGGAAATATATGGCTCTGGAACTATAGCCCCCTCTGGAAGATGATGATGATGATATCCTTCTCTGTTAAAGTACATGGCTTTTTAAATGCTATGATAGCTTATTTGTTCGTACCTTTTTGACACAAATTGATGATAGATTTCTATAGGTTCATTCTCACTTACTAGGCATTGTGTGCATTTAGAAAACAAAACAATAAAAGAGGACCATGGATTTAATGGGCCAGTAGAAATGTACTGAGCATATGTAGAGATTTTTTTTAAACCAACTTCATTAAACATTTATTGCTTAAAATGAAAACAATTTTCAGATGTGCAAACTCTACCTGGGAAATTATCTGAAATTAGAGGGGAGCTAAAAGGGGGATCAGACTTCAGGCAAACCTTCGCCATTTCTTCTTATGTAGCAGACATTTTCTAACCTTTATCATTTAATCCCTGATTTAGTTCAACTTCTTCTCCATTCATTTAGTTGGCCAAATAGTAAAGTTCTTGGAAAACTGGTTAAATTTCCAAAGAACTACTGACCTGTTTAATATTCTCTTTTGATTCTGACGCAGGATACAGATTTCTGTGGCTGAGAATTTGAGCGACTCATGTATCTGGTTCACTGGATACATACTATGTTCAGAAACTATATTTCTAAAACTTGAGAAAGAGAGGCGTTTCACATCAACATTCTCCTTACTATTTCATACCGAGCTTTGGGACTATTGCAGTCATCCTGTGTATCTCAATGTGCCTGTCCACACACTTAGCAACTCTATGTAAGATTATTGCTTGAGTCAGATGGGGCTAAAAAGAAGCCACACATCATTTTGCTTCCCTGGAGTTTAACCGGAAAAAAAATCTGATAACATCACAATTTGCAATTATTTCTATATCTTCAGTTGGCCTAATGCCACAATAGCCTAATAAAAAAATTCATCTCTTCTGGAATTGTTCAAACACTTACTATAGAAATTCTTACTATAATATGAAGAGCGAAAATAATTTAGAGTTCTTTGGTACTCCACCATCATTATTGCAATGCTTTTCATTTATAAAATATTCACAGTGTATTTTGCTGTCCCTCTACTTCTGAATCTGATATAATTCATCCTCTTATTGTCTGGTAGAAAGCAAAAACATTTTGTTTAAAAGAAGCCAGTGGACTTTAGCCTTTTGTTGTACATCCTTTTTCTAGTAAGGGAATTCCGTTGGATTATTTCAGTCTATGAATGATTTTTATGTACTGGATCTCTCACTAATGGATTTTTGGAAATTTAAAGGGACCATATGAAGTCACTTTTACATTTGTTGTGTTTATTACTTTCATTGCTGTGTGCTGTGATTAGTGCTATCTTCTTGAATGCACTGGAAAATTTGGATAGAAATGTATAAATATTTATACTTCTAATAAATGGTTTTTAAAAAGTCATCAAACCTGTGAATTCATGCCTTTTTTAAATAAAAAAAACCCCACATACCTCACACTCACCCTAAAATGTACAGATGAGTGGAAAGAGAAATAACTCCATATAGTAAAATTAACATGTTGGGTAGATATTGGGAAGGACTTGATTAACATTCCCACATATATTTCTATGGCGATTCTCAGTCATCCAGGTCATGGTTATCCCAAAGATGCTTTTTAAAGAGGCAACTGTACTTTTGTGGGTTTTTTTGAAATCATTTCACTTCTTATCCAAGAAGCTTCTTCAGCTCTGCATAGCTAAATGTTTATAGAGAATTTCAATCATCCAGGTCATGATTGCCCCAAAGGTGTCATTTACCTCTTTAAAAAGCACTTTTGGGATTCCCACATATATTTCGTTTGGGAAAAGAAACTGAGTTCTATTTAACATTCGCAGTATATTTTGCTGTTCCTCCACTAAAGAATTCCATTTCGAATCTGATATAATTCACCATCTTCTTGTCTGGTAGAAAGCAAAAACATTTCGTTTAAAGGAAGCCATTGGACTTTAATCTTTTGTCGTACATCTTCTTTCCAATAAAAGATTCAATGGAATTATTTTAGTCTGTGAATAATTTTAATATACTCGACTTGTTCCTAATTGATTTTCATGAATTAAAGGGAGCATCTGAAGTCATTTGTACATTTGTAGTGTTTATCACTTTCATGGCTGTGAGTGTTGTGATTAGTGCTATCTTCTCGAATGCACAGGAAAATCTGTGTAGAAATGTGTTAAGTACCTTTACTGCACAGTAAGCTAAATTACCATCTGCTTACAACCCCTATGATTTCCAGTTAGTTCTGCCAATCACTCTGATTCACCTAAGTATAACACTTTAGCTAAATGATTCTCTAACAATTATTAGGATGCAATTATTTTATTCAAGACTGAAATGTTAATAATTAAATTTTAAGGAATACTGGTATCCATCCTGCTTCCCAGATTTTTTTTGGAGCTTCTTCACCTTTCAAAAGAAATGTTCTATATGCACTGCCTTGATTTCACTTGAACCTTTCTCTTACCTTAGAAAGATATTATTTCTGGATTCCCCATCCCTTTCGCTTCCCTTCCTTTCCTATCCCTTCCTTTATTGTGGAGAACTAGATTGGTGGGATTTGGTTCCATTTGTTTAATTAATTAATTAATTAGCAACGAGAACAGCAACAACATAATATTCCTTGGGCAAATCTAAATGTAATTCTGAAACTCATCTAAAGGTATATTGCAGAGGATAGCAATTACCAGAGCAATAGAAAGAATGCCGCAAGTTTCAGTGTATTGTTTAATACTTGCAATTACCAGGTGAAATTAACTCAGCACTTCAAAGACTTTCTAGCCATATCTTTCAAAGTAAATTGAAAAGAACATAATAGCTGACATTTAGCATAATATTTTCTCTGTCTGAGTGGGCACATTAGAAAAAACTGAGCATATATAGAGTTAAGCATAGTGTTTACTCCAAGAAATATGAGCACTTCTCTTTTTCATAGTTTTAGAGCAGGGGTCTCCAACCTTTGCAACTTTAAGTCTGAAGGACTTCAACTCCAAAGCTGGCTGGAGAAGTCTGGGAGCTGAAGTCCTTCAGACTTAAAGTTGCAAAGGTTGGAGACCCCTGTTTTAGAGCATATTTGCAGGCCTGTCAATATGTCACTTTTATACTCTTTGATTTTGCATTGCCCCATGATACCATTCCAACAAAGATAAGTGTAGAGATTTTTATATCTTGATCCATGCCTTTTGGTTGCAGAGATATTGATACAAACATAGATTATGATATGTGATACCATGAGATCATGGGTCATCTTGACTCAAAAGATTTTTTTTAAAATAGTTTGAGAGTCTATGAGATGTGGAACTTCTTTGTGTGTTTTCCTTACTTATATGTTTTATTTGGTCTGATTAATTCAGTCAACTGAGTCTATCAAGCTTCTCCCATTATTCTACAATTTCAGAAAAAAAAATGGTAACAAGGCATGCAATGTAAAATTATGACAAATATGCCATCTAAAATATCACTGTGTTCTGATCTGCATACTATCAAAGAAGTGTGATTTAGGCCAGTGTAGACCCAAAAAATTTTTTTCTAGCATCTTTATTCCCAAGGCCATTAAGAGCAGCATATAGAATATAAATATATATATATAACAGTACCTTGAAATTAGGGGTTGTTTGAGGTAGATACAGAAATCTCTCACTAGCATAACAAATAGCATATACAGGTCAATATCCAAACAAATTGTTAGGTTGTGCCATTGTATTATTGCACCGATTTGGTCTAGAAAATAAAATACTTAGATTGATACATGTAGTCCTCTACTTACAACAGTTCATTTAAAGTTACAACGGCACTGAAAAAAGTGACATATGACAATTTTTCATAATTATGACCATGGTAACATACCTAGGGTCACCTAATCAAAATTCAAATGCTTGGCAACTGGCTTATATTTATGACGGTTGTAGTGTCCTAGGCTCACGTGATCCCCTTTTGCGACCTTCTGACAAGCAAAGTTAATGGGTAAAGCCAGATTCACTTAACAACTGTAGCCATTCACTTAACAACTGTGGCAAGCAAGGTCATAAAATGGGGAAAAACTCACTTAACAAATGTCTCACTTAGCAACAGAAATTTTGAGCTCAATTGTGATCATACCTTGAAGACTACCTGTACATGCAAGACACAGGGACCTAGGTACTTGCAAGACCCCCTCCTACCAAATACCTCCCTCCGACCAGTCCGCTCCCACAGAGAGGGCCTCCTCAAGGTGCCGTCGGCCAGTCAATGCCGGCTGGCGACGCCTAGGGGGAGACCCTTCTCTGTGGCAGCTCTTGCCCTCTGGAATGACCTACCTCCTGACCTAAGCACAACCATGGACCTACGCCTTTTTCGCCGAGCCCTGAAAACCGATCTATTTCGTGCGGCCGGCCTGGCATAGTTTTTAATTTGTTTTATTAGGGGTTTTATAGGTTATTTTAGAGCAGGCCCATTGTTTAATTTAGTTTTAGAATTTTAGTATATTTATTGAATTATTGGATGTTTTATTGTGGTTTTTATTATTGCCTGTTCACTGCCCTGAGTCCCGCAAGGGAGAAAGGGCGGTATACAAATGTAATTAAATAAATAAATAAATAAACAGAGGGATGAGGAAAAATTGCTTTCAGAATTTTCTAGAGTTTCTTCTTCAATTTCAAAAGAGAAGGAGAGATTCAGAGGATACGGTACTGAAAAAGAAAGAAACCCATTCAAGTCAACGTAAATCTTCTGGTTTATATTACTGGCTCATTGGCTAAGACGCTGAGCTTGTTGATCAGAAAGGTCGGCAGTTTGGTGGTTCAAATCCCAATGCTGTGCAAAATGGAGTGAGCTCCCCTTACTTGCCCTAGCTTCTGCCAACCTAGCAGTTCCAAAGCACATAAAAAATGCAAGTAGAAAAATAGGGATAACCTTTGGTGGGAAGGTAACAGTGCTTCATGCACTTTTGATGTTTAGTCATGCTGGCCATATGACCATAGAGACACCTTCGGACAGTGCTGGCTCTTCGGCTTTGAAATGAAGATGAGCACTGTCCCCTAGAGTCGGGAACGACTAGCACATATGTGCAAGAGGAACCTTTACCGTTACCTTTAATATTAGTGGTACTTATATAAGATTCTCACAATGTTATCTGGCTACAAAACATATTGCAGGAAAGCTAACTTCCCTGATGGGACATGTTTTACTGACTGGCTTGTTATCTTTTTGTTTAGTGTTGATTTATTCTGAAACATGCTCTAGTGCACTTTGAAATTCAGTTGATTTTTTTTCTCTGTTTGGGATATAATTGCTTGAAGGTCATTTGAATTCATCACCACTAGAACCATGGAAAATTAGATAAGAACCATTTCAGGTTAAGCATTTGCTGCTGTGTTTCATGGGAACAGTCAGCTTTTAATTCATCTCAAATTCTGAATGAGTTCCTGTAACAAAATCTCCCCAAATCTCCCCTCTGGCAAGTCTGCCTTTGTTTCCAAAAAAAGCTGACAATGTTGCTAGGTTTTTTTTGTTGATCACGCAAGCATTTGCTTGGTCTTGCGGATGCTTCTAGTTCCAATTCAGCGAATGTGTGTGATGAGATAGAGCATTTTGCTTTCCTATTTCAGGGTAAAATATATTATATTATCTGATAAAGGAAATGGATGGGAGGAAAAGAACTTTGATCAGCCCAGTTGATCAAAGACCCCATAAATTACAGAGCTCCATATAAATATTCCCGCAGGGATGGGAACAGAATCAAATGGCTTTTCATCTTAGTCTTCATCTCTACTGTTTTTTGTTTTTTTTTTTTTTAGTTTCAGAACCTTTGTTCATCTTTAATGATTAGGGTATAGAAGAGCAAAAGAAAGGCTGTGTGCCATTTCTTATAAATGGTTTTTAAAAAATCATCAAGGCCTTCCATTTTGAAACATGTACCTCACACTCACCTTAAGATTTACAGATGAGTGGAAAGAGAAATGTTGTGGCCCAGCCAGCTCCAGATGAGCTGCTGATGGACTCTTCTAGTGAAGAGTCCTATGAGTCTGCCCTAGAGAAGGAGGGAGACCTTGAGGAAGCAGAGAGTCTGGTTGGCCACCAGGAGGCGCCTGGGTCATGGAGCAGTGGGGAGGATTAGGGGCAGTTTGTCTCTGATGCTAGATTATGCAGGGCTGATAAAAGGAGGCAAAAGTTATGTAAGAGGCAAGCTCAGAGGCCCTGAATTGGAACCAGCTGGTTGTTGAGTGGCTATTCCCAAGAGAGCTTATAGGGAAGGTTTTGGGAGGGGCCATTTGCAGGAAACAACAGTTACAACTCATCATTGGAAATATTTGGTCATTCGAGTCTGCAATTCTCTGTCTGTAAACGTACTACAGTATTGGTAATGTGAGTCCGAGCTCACAGCCAAGAAGATAGTGGCAAGCAGTCAAGGAGATAGTGGCAAGTAGCCAAGCTTGTGTGTGTCCATCTGTGGGGCAGAACAGAGAAATAATTGTATAATAAAATTAACATGTTGGATTGATACAGGGAAGGGCTCGATTAACATTTCTACATATTTCAAGCTTTTGGGGGAAAGAGTTACATTAAGGAAGAAAGCAGAGAATGCTACAAGAATCCCCCTGAGCTCCTTGTCCAAAGAATAGACTCTATATAATATATTGAGGATGATGATGATGATGATGATGATGATGATATAACCTCCCATGGGGACTGTAGAAAAGTTTTAAATTGGGTTTTAATTAATAATTGGTTTTAGCACAGGTTTGGGATCTAATATATATTTTAAATTATTTATGTTCTATTTTTGTATGTTTTTTAAATCTCCTGTGCGCCGCCTTTGCGGAGAAGGGCGGGATATAAATGTAATAAAATAAATAAATAAATAAATAAAATCTAATCAAAACTTAGAAATCTGTAACAGTGTTCAATTCCTATGTTCGAGAGATAAATAGCTATCTAGAAATGAGTAGGTGGAAGCTACTGACTCTTTCGGCAGTCTCTTTAAGAATTATTAAGCAGAATGGTTCTTAGGTCATCCATCCACCATAAGAGGACATTTACAGAAAGAAAAGAAAACATTTATTTCCTATGATTTTCCACTTATATCTCACTTCATTGAGACAGGTAGTAAATTTTGATCCAGTTTGCAATCTGGTGCAGACTTATCTAGTTTATAAGATCAGTTAAACTCAGTAAGAGTTACCTTTAAGCAGGTCAGCATTGGTTTGTTTCACCAATGAGCTTCACAATACAAGAAAGATAAAGAATCCAAACACACAATACATACATACATACATATATGCACATACAAAGATATACATACACACATAATCCAAATCCAATCTAATAACAATGCCACAAATAATGTAATGATAGAAGATGGTTCATCCGCAAGCACAAGCTTATCTCTTGTCATGTCCTTCCTACAGAACAAATAAAACAAACACGACAACCTGCCACCTTTTTATTTTCACAAAAAGGTTTCAGGCTAGACACAGTGGTGATATATTTACAAAACTTCCATGAGTGAATCTAAGGTTTTAATATCAGATCACAAGTCTGTAGCTTCATAGAGCTTTAATAATGATTTGTCAAAAGGCTTAGGATGCTGTGTGAGCAGATATTAGAAAATATTTGTGTCCTTGGGGAAGTAATTTTCCCCCCCCCCCCCTCAAACCAATATGCACAATGCTGTGCTAGGGAAATCAAATGGAAATCGGCATAGTTGGGGCTATTGGTGATGAAGTTAGGCTTTTTGGAAATAATTGTCATGTATTTCAAAATGTAATTGGTAAGGAGAGTATGAGAAAACAGAGGGAAGAAGCATTAGAAAGAATATGGTGATACTATTCTGAATGAAAAAGAATGAGTAAAATTAAATGGAGGTGAGCATTGCTATGGTGTGCATGTGTATGTATGGTGGGTGTTTACGTCTCTCAACAAATGCCTTCCTTCTCACTCGAATAAAGTTCATTAAGGACATTGACTTTCTCCTGTTATTTTTTCCTCTTAAGCTTAGTTGTGGGAGGATAATACCTCAAGGACTCATTGGATCATGTGCCCCAGTCTACCATAAGAAAGATCAATTCCTTACTAATGTATATCTTTGGATGTAGAAAGTTAGCAGCCCAGGAAGAAGGGTTGTCTTTAATCCTGACCAATACTATTCAACATTGTGTAGTCAGTGCTTTTTATAGAGAGAGAGCTTGCTTCTGTTGATCTACTGTATTGACTTAATAACAATTTGATTAGGAGTGTTCCATTTAATGGGAAGATCCTTATCCCAGGGGCAATTTACATAGGGATGCTCAAATGTCATCATGCTGGGCTTTTTCAATACTAATATAGCCAGCTCTAGAGATAATGTCTTCTATGCTCCTAGAATAAATGGGTTGATTTGTCAGAGGAATCATCTAGACCAGAGGTGTCAAACTCAATTTCATTGAGGGTCACATCAGGGTTGCGTTTTTGATCTTGGGAGGCTGGGGTGGGCATGGCCAGGGTGGGCATGGCCAGCTTGATGTAACTCATACCGGGGGTGCCTGTGGTGGCCTGAGCACTCTGCCAGTGAAAACGAGCTCCCAAATTCCATTTTCAGTTACGACGGTCTCCTGCAATCCTCTGCCAGCAAAAATGGACCTCAGGAGGTCTCCCATGGCCCTCCCAAACTTCATTTTCACTGGCAGAGGCACCGCGGACCAGTCCTTTGCTGTTTCCAGGATGGCACCAAGGGCCAGATTTGAGCATCCCACAGACCTGATTCATCCCCTGGGCCTTGAGTTTGACAGCTCTGTTCTAGACTATCTCATCTCTTTCCCCAGAACTAAACTCCTGGGACTGAAACAAACAGTTTTCCCCAACAACAGCCTTGAGAAAAAGTAACTGGCCCAAAGTACCAAGCAAATGTCTGTTGATTGACGATGGAGTTGAAACTATCTTTCTGGCCTTTACCACCTCATTACACTGGTTTAAAATAAGAAGAAATAGCTGGATCAGACTAAATTTTTCAAGTAGTCAGCATCTCATTTTTCAAGGCAGCCAATTGAATTTTTCCAGGAGAGTCCCGCTGCTGCTTATGCCCGTATGAATTGTTTTACAATTTACTGTAGGAGATACCTAAAATGGGGTATTTTCTTTCACAACTAGAATCACTACTTCTATTAACACACATAGCTTGTTTGCAGTACATTTATATGTACAAGTTGACTAACGCAGTGTATTTTTCTCTCCCAAAGATGATTTGCAAATTGCATAATGCATGGAGCTTCATATATAAATCAGTGTGAGCTTTTGTGGAATGTCAAGCTTCATAAATGCAGTCTCAGCCAGCTTTTTCCCTTATAAAGCTTATAGGGATCGAAACAGGAGGTGGAGATGAGATGTGGGGGAAGAGAAATTAAACATTGCAACTGATGATTTTACTTATGTTGCTCATCAAATTTCTTGAGACACTGAATTATTGAAGTTTCCAGAACAACAAGAAATTGCAAGTAGTCAATCAACATTAAGCATCCATCCCTTTTGCAAACATTAGGTTGTATTTTGTTGAAACTGCTCATAATGGCAACATGTTCCACTGATGCTGAAATTACATTGCCTAACTGACTATATTAAACTGTTCTACTGGAACATGGTTGTACAAATGCAACATGATTAAAGTCTTGATGCAGATGAAAGAGAAGTTAAAGTGACAGAGAATATTTATGTGTAACTGTTAAATAGGGATGCATGTAGCAAGGGCGAGAATATAATTATATTTACAATGGCAATTGCCATTGCTCCTTGTTTCTCTGAGGTCTATATTGTGTTGCTCTTGAAAAGAACCAGGAATTTCAGAAGAAAATGGAGAAACCCGTTGACTTCCAAGGTCCCTTCCAACTCTGCTATTGTATTGAGTTGGAGCACCACTGGCTAATAAGTATCATCTCTCCACTTTCTCAACATGGAATCACTCCCATCTTGCCTGGTTAAATTTGAAGAGTAGACTAAACCGGGGGTGAGCTGCTGGGGGTTCACATGGGTTTGAGCGATCCTCTAACTAGGATTCTGCCGAGTTTGGAGAACGCCCCCAATACTATCCCTGGCTGGCCATGCCCATGCCCACCCCTCCCTCCCCTCCCCTCCCAGGAGTCTCCATGCAGCCTGTTCATCATGCCAGGTAAGTGCACGGCCTGCCCAGAGGCTCAGGAAGGGCGAAAAGTGGGCCTACTGGAAGTTCTGGAAATCTGGAAATGGCCTCCGGATGGCCTTTGGAACCTAGGGGAAGCAGTTTTCACCCTCCCAGAAGCTCAAGGAAAGCTTCTGGAGCCTCAAGATGGCAAAAAATGCTCCCCCCTACTATGGTGCAGGAGGCCGATTAGGCCTTGCCCATCATGGCCATGCCCACCAGGGCCACACTCACCAGGGTCATGCTCACCATGGCCGCACTCACCATGGCCACACTCACCCAGCAGCGGAACAGCGAACCCATTGCTGCTGTTTTTGAAGCCCACCCCTGTACTAAACTATGGCTAGAGCAGAAGCTAAGTACATTTAAACTAAGAATCACATTGTTTTAAAACCATTGTTTAAATATTTTAGTGGCTATGTAGAATTGTAGACTTGTAACATTGGAAACACCATAAGGATTATCTAGTCATATTATAAAATTTTAATTTTAACATACTGTAAATTGAGACTGCTCAGAAAAGCTGTAGAGTCCAAACAAAATCTTTTGAATGGACATCATCAGGTCCCCTTGTTTTATTTTCTTCTATTTTAAAGACATAAACGTGTCATGAATTTAACATTGTCAACTGCTCTATGTCCATGCTTCAGATGGACAATGCCATCACAACACTGAAGGGATTCTTCTGGCATCCATCATCCTAAGGGAAAAAAAACATTAAGCATTCATTGGGAAAGTTACTTGAAAAGTATAATAAGTTTATGCACATATACAAATAAATTGTATATTTGCATACTTATGTAGAAAATATTGCATTAAACTACTCATGTAAGCAGAGAAGAAAAATATGTGGAATATTGCAGAAAAATATACATAATCAGTAGGATAGTTATACATATCCAATTTTTTAAAACGATTCAGTGCAAAATCCAAGAAAATAATATAGATGTACTACCTCAGTGTTTCTCAACCTTGACGACTTTAAGTCCTGTGGACGTCAACTCCCAGAATCCCCCAACCAGCATGGCTGGCTGGGGAATTCTGGGAGTTGAAGTCCACAGGACTTAAAGTCGCCAAGGTTGAGAAACACTGTACTACATGGATATGTACTGTAATTCACATGTCCCAACTATTGCTTTTTGAATCAAGACAAATTAAAATGTAGAAGTTTAAACTCTGGAGAAATATCTTATCTATAACTGTCAGCTTTGTAAGGTAGGCCCAGACAAATGCCATATGCAGAAGCTCTATCTTTACTAATAACTCTATCTTTATGGTAAGGTTATAATAACACATTCTTGCAAGTCTGAAAGTACATCACTCCTTCCTCACTTTTACAGTCCAAGAAAATGCAGAGGGTCCCTTTTGATATTTTTCCATGCCCCCATTTCTTCTTTGGGCTCATCTGCCTCTTATCTGACCACTGCTGAATCTGTGGATCTTTGTCCTGTCTCCCAAATTCATTCCCGCATACCATTACACCAACCCAGAATGTTGCCCGAGTCAAACTGTGGACTCATAGTGTCATTATTAAACCCAATGAATTCTTCAAAGATTCAGGCCAAAATCTTGCCAATTCTTCAACTGCTGCTTCTTTTTATTCTGGTGACAAGGAAAAAAAAACACTTGGAACTTTTGGTATGCTAACAATGTGCTTTGATGCTAAACTGCATCCTTCTCTGTAATTAATTTCCATGGAAATCAACAATTAATATTTACTGCACTATGCTTGTTAGACATAGAATAAAGCCATTCATCTATTTAGAAATTATTGTAGACCCAAATACAGATTTGCCCTAATCCAGCACTTGACAAGTTTCATGTAAAACAGATGTCATATGACTTCTCACCATGCTTGGCAAAGAAGGATCCTTTGCAATCAGAAAAGTGAACTGTACAAATATTATTATTATTTAATTGAAATTGTATTTGACATCATTAACGGATTGAAAATTTCTCGAGGGTAATGCTTTGTAGGAAGGACACACTTCCATCAGAATTTCAAGCTGTTAGTTACATTCCTTCAGAGCTACAACCTCTTTATATATTTTGTGTCCTGGAGATATTTAGATCCCCCCAAAATGTTTGAAAACAAATGGTAAGAAACAAGAATAGCCTTGTTGGATGAAGATAAAGTCCACCCTATTTCAACATTTTATTTCTACAGTAGCCAATCAATGGTTGGTTGAAGTGCTTACAAGAAAGAGAAAACTTAATGCATACCAATGATGGGATTCAATTTTTTTTACTAATGATTTTGTGGGTGTGGTTTGGTGGGTGTGGCTTGGTGGGCATGGCAGGGGAAGGATACTGTAAAATCTCCATTCCCTCCCCACTCCAGGGCAAGGTTACTGCAAAATCCCCATAGTCTCCTGATCAGCTGGGACTCAGGAGGCAGAGAATAGATGGGGGTAGGGCCAGTCAGAGGTGGTATTTACCGGTTCTCTGAACTACTCAAAATTTTCACTACTGGTTCTTCAGAACTGGTCAGAACCCACTGAATACCACCTCTAATCAAGACAAGTAGATCTTTAAATCTATCCAAACTCTCTGTTTTTCATCTTTATTCTTAATGCAATTTGAATTTTAGATTAGAAAAATTGCTTATTCATTCTGAAAGGCTTATGCAGCAACTGAATATAACACTGGAAGTTGTTCAGTAGCACAACAGAAGCTGTATCCTTGGAAGACCCTAAAGACAACAAAAGCCCACTCTGTTCATTGTTTGTTGTTGTTGTTTCTATTTTTTCCTCTTCTCAGGCCCAAAAGAACTGATGATTCTGTGGACCAACTATTTGCAAAATTCATTTCACAGATTGAGTCAGAGTTGGAAATTTATGAGATATGCTGTGCAGACAAATTCTTAGAGTAAAAAAAAATATATTTTTTTAAAAAACAACAACCCCACAAATGCCAAACAATTTACACCGGTGCAAAATAAGTGCAAAATGCTAAATGACCACAGCAGCAATTTATTTCTACTTCGAAACTCTTATTGCAGTAATGTAAGCAGCTATAAAAGCATTATGCTGGGAATCAGAGGCTGAGCTGACAATGTGAGATTCATCTAATGGGTATAATATAATTCATGACCTCAAGGCAATAAATCAACTCAGGCTGGCAATTTCATATGCAACTATCACTCACTGGCATTTCTTTCTTAGCTCAGCTTATAGAAGTTAAAATATTGCAAGTCTAGGTAATACTGTTTTAAAAAACATTGCCTGTATTTTCTTCCCTCCAGCCAAGTTCCATTTAGTGGAAGGCATGCGCCATTCCTGGGTAGCCATACCCATTATATATGATGGATAATTTTTAATTAGTCATGGGCGATCAGGCAGTGTGAATTTCATGTGTTTTCATTTCCAAATGTATGAGCCGCGGTGGTGCAGTGGTTTACAGTACTGCAGGCTACTTCAGCTGACTGCTGTCTGCCTGCAATTTGGCAATACAAATCTCACCAGGCTCAAGGTTGACTCAGCCTTCCATCCTTCCAAGGTCGGTAAAATGAGGACCCAGATTGTTGGGGGCAATAGGCTTACTAGATAAACCACTTAGAGAGGGCTGTAAAGCACTGTAAAGTATATAAGTCTAAGTGCTATTGCTATTTTATCCTAAACTTCTCCTTCTGTGTATATATATATGTAAATGTGGATATACACATGTACATTTTCTCTCTGCGTGTATATGCATACAAGTGTGTGCGTACCCTCAGATACATCTTTTCTATGTGCATATTTGTGTAGCTATATGCATAGGTACATTATATATAAAACACACAATAATAATTGTTTATTTATATAGTAATTTAAATATAAATATATTTGTTTTTGAGCATTCTGGGAGTAAATGTTTACATTTCTCAATCTATTATTTAATTATTTTAAACAAGGTCCTTTTAAATGCATTGTGGTAGTAATTTTTGAAGCAAGAGCTCCATCATCTCAATAGTAGGGATCAAGGACATCTTGGACATTGAAAGTATACTAGACAGGAGTCACTCCCTTGAAAGAAGCCATAATTGTTTTATTCATACTACAGCTGCCTTCAATCCAGTGCTACCCCAGATATGTTAGGTCTTCAGCTTGTGGCATTCTAGCTGAGGATTTGGGGGAATTGTAGTCCAGATATTGTATGAAGATATCAAATTGAGGCAGGATTGCCATCAACAACTTGCAAAATTCCGGGAAACTTTTGAAGGCAAATTAGACATTTCTGGTACTCTTTGCAATTACCTGGAGGTTAAAAAAATAGCTATCTCAGAAGTTTAATATTTTGAGCCATGGAAAAATCAGGACAGGTAGTCCTCGACTTACAAGACTTCACTCAGTGACCATTTGAAGTTACGACGACACTTAAAAAAAGTGACCTATGACCATTTTTCCCACTTACGACCATTGTGACATCCCCCACGGTCACATGATCAAAATTCAGATGCTTGGCAACTGACTCATATTTATGATGGCTACATGTGATCACCTTTTGTGACCTCCCTTTCAAGCAAAGTCTATGGGAAGCCAGATTCACTTAAAAACTGTGTTAGTAACTTAATAACTATGTCAATTCACTTAATAACTGTAGCAAGAAAGGTTGTAAAATGAAGAAAACTTGTTTAATAAATGTCTTACTTGCCAAAAGAAATTTTGGGCTCAATTGTGGTCATAGGTTGACGACCACCTGTAGTGAAAATGATTCAGAAGAAGACAAATGTGGCATGCCATGTTATATAGTTACTTGATAGTAAACTCCTTGAATATACCTATAATTCAGCAGTTTGCAAAGAAACATAAAAATGGTTATATTTACAAAAACTTAGCTCATCTATGTCTAGGACAAAGGTGGTATTCAGCAAGTTCTGACCAGTTCTGGAGAACCGGTAACAGAAATTTTGAGTATTTTGGAGCACCGGTAAATACCACCTCTGACTGGCCCCACCTCCATCTATTCTCTGCCTCCCGAGACCCAGCTGATCGGGAGGAAATAGGGATTTTGTAATAACCTTTCCCTGGAGTCGGGAGGAAATGGGGATTTTACAGTATCCTTCTCCTGCCACACCCACCAAGCCACGCCCACAGAACCAGTAGTAAAAAAAAATTTTATCCCGCCACTGATCTAGGACAAAAGATCTGCCAATATATATATATACAAAGGCAGAATAGCAAATAAGGGAGCAATATCTTTTAAGGCAACACTTTTTTTAACCACACACTTTATTCATAGGCACTTGCAGCAAAGGGGAAAGGCTAATTTTGGAACAGAAGCAAAGATGTATCTAATATTTCCTTTTTTTTAAATGGAATTTGTAGCGACCCATCATCTTTTTTTAAAGCTGTCCTTATGTGTTACTCTCAACCGCCACAGCTGCATGAGCTTACCTTGTTTTGACATTCTTCCATTTAGCTAGTTTCTGACTGACAGGGCCCACTTAAGAATTGGTACAAATAGTATAGAAGCTAAATCATTTGGACACAGGGTATTCTGATCTCATCAACTAAATGAGGAACAATTTAGCAAGTGGGAGGGAGGGAACAAACAGATGCAGTGGTAGCTTCCTGGCAGGGAATGGTCATCCTTCCCTTTATAATTCTCCCATTCCATAGCATAAATGAATTGACTATCAAAAGACAAGGAAAAACGTTGGTAAGGGGACCCTATGGATTTATCACTTTATGTATGTATAAAAACCTTGGACATTTATAGGTTCAGTTGAGTATACAGATTGAACTTAAAAGGAAGGATAAGAAAGAAACATAATTTGCAGATTGACAAAAATGTAAGAAGGATTTATAAAAATGGAACAAACATTCTGTAATCATATAAGGTGTTTCAAGACAATGTTTTAAACAACGTATAGTATCTATCCATTTTTCCTCCTTCTCTGCATTCAGATTTGAATAATATAGAAATGTATTACACAGATTTGACAACGTTCATATTTGTAAATTTCTTAGTTATGTTGGATTTATTTATCTGTTTTGGCCAGAAATAACTAAAACCACCAAAACCACATTCCAATATTGACAGGGAAGATTCTGGTGCATAAAATGAGGGCTCTTCTTCTATGGGAGAATTGGGGAATGTAACAGATTTTATCTGAGAGCCAATGCTTGTCAACATTTTTGGGGGATGCTTATCAACTCTGAAGATGGCACAAACGATTTCACAAAATTGGGGCAAGATGACTTTACAAAAGATTCAAAAAGGTCTAGGCAATCTTGAACAATGAAACAAACCAAATGAAATATGGCAACAAAGATATAAAGTTCTGCATCGGGAGAGAAAGAGTAAAAAGCAGAATTGTAGGATGGAGGACACTTTGATTGGTAATAGTTCATGTAATACAATACAATAGCAGAGTTGGAAGGGACCTTGTAGGTCTTCTAGTCCAATCCCCTGCGTAGGCAGGAACTTTATACCATTTCAGACAAATGGCTATCTAAAACACTGGGCATCTTTGTTGACCTCAAATTAAACATGAATCAGGAATATGAGGCAGTGCTTAAAAAGGTGAAAGCTACCATGAAGTTCATTAACAGAAGCAAAAAAGTCCAGAAATTGGGAAGTCATTAATCCACTCTATTCTTCATTAGTCATATCCCATTTGGAGTATCATGTCAGATTCTAGGCACCACAGTTCATAAAGGAAAGTGATAAACTGGAGTGAGTTTAGAGGAAGGCTAACAAGTTGGTGTAACCAAGCTGTATGAGAAAAAAATTCAAGGAACAGAGTAGACTGCAGAAGACAGGGCTGTAGGAAGCACAAGTATCTAAAAGGAAGTCACACAGAACAGACAGAAACCAGATAATAAAAACAATGCAGAAGCATGTTCAACCTAGACAGCATGTAAAACTGGACAAATAGGGAAGAGGCTACCACATTTCATTAGATGCCTTCAAAGAGGCTGGATGACAATTTCTCAGAGATGATCATGCATTGAACAGGATTGATTGATGACCTTTAGAGTCACTTCCATTAATGGGTCTAAGATTTCTGTACAGTGTTGATTTGGGATTCTTAAGATCTGATCTAAGAAATTGACTTTCTGCATCTTTAAAAAAGAGATTTTGATAACAATGTGAATTGTTTTGATCCTGTAGATATAATTGCCAGGAAATTGAATTATTGGATTATGTTGGAAAGCTCAAACATAATCCAATTTTCCTGCATTATTTTAATGACCTAGATGGTTCTGATCTATTATGTGTTTACTTTAGATACACAATTATTATTTTTAAGTGTGCAATATAGTAAATAGAAATATTTCTTGGAAGACGATATGTATAAGAAAATGCACCACTAATGGTTTTTCATAGAATAACTCAAACAAAGAAACAACTTAGAATCTCAGTTGTTATTAGCCATATCTTTCTGTTCAATTAGATGCAGTAGAAAAGGCAGAAATATCTTAGATGTTTAAAATGCTCACATTTCATTGAAATCCAAGAGAATAAGCTTAGTTGTATTATTGAGGGCATCTGGGTCATGGAGGAAATAATAAGGAAATAATAAAAAGCAGTGTTATTGGTTTGTGCTAGTAACCACTTAACCATAGAGAAAACTTGGACAATGTTTTCCAAAACTAAATTGCTGATAGAGTAGTTTAAAGTAGTATTGATAGGAATCCTTAATTACCCCGTGGGAATTTTGGGAAGAAATGACCATGTAATGCTAGGATTTTTGACATTTAGCAAAATTAAAGTTAGTCAAATTTACATCTTTAGACTCAATAAAATAGATTTTATAAATCACAGCAATGATAGGTAGAATTTCATGATAGAAGAAATTAATTTAAAAAGGAGTTGTGAAAAAGAAGATATTTAAAGAACAATACAAACTATTTAAGTGTAGAAAGGAAGGAAAGCCAACAGGAGAAACCAATGTTGCTGCAGAAAATAAGCAAGTTTTTGTGAAGTTTGATCTTGATATTTAGGGAATGCCTACTGACCTCAAAGAAGCTTAATTTCCAGAGCTGGATGGATTGCATCCTAAAGTACTGAATGAAATGGTTAACGGTGTGGCACAATATATAGGATCATAAAACTATGTAAGTGTATAACTGAAAATGACCATAAAGATTATGTAGTGCAACCCTCTGCAACACGTAGGAAAGCCAACTGAACTAATCGATGACAGGAACTGTCCAACCTCTTCTCACCCACAAGATATACAACCTAAAGACTTCATTGGCATGATATTCCACTCTTGCTTAGATCCACCGCAGTAGCTCATTATCTTTAAGTAATCCTGGAGAACTGGAGTGATGCCAGAGAACTGGAGCAAGGCAAATTCCCTATTTTCAAGAAAAAGTTTAAGGAAATCCAAGGGAACTGCAGACCTGACAGTTTTATATTAATGCAGGAAGATTCTAGACTAGATAATAAAGCAATTAATCTATAACCACCTCAAAAGGAATGTAGTATTGCTAGAATTCAGCATGGATTTGTCATTAACAAGTCTTGCCAGACTAAATTTATTTCATTTTTCTGACTGGCAAACTTTTTTGGTAGGTTGTAGCAAAGCATTTGATCAAATATCCGATGACAGACTGCTTAGCAAACTAGTTGAGAGTTGGTTGGATGACATGGTTTGTATATTAAATGAAGACACAGTTGGCTTGAAATTGTATCTGAAGTATGTTCATCAATGGTTGTCTCATCTATGTACGTGGAAATGAGCTACCAAGTGGGATGCCATGAATTTAATCATGAGCCTGCTGCTCTTCAACATTTCAAGTACTACTTAGGATGAAGAGGCAGAGGTAATATATAAATGAGGCACAACTGGGTGAGATTAACTAGGAGACAAAAGGTACCTTCAAACTGATTGTAATGAATAAGGCAAGTGGTTGAATCAATAGATTTTTTTAAAAAAACCACGGGAAGCAATAATTCCACTGTATTCTGCATAGTCAGACCCTATACTAAACAATTCTGAGCTTTTGACTTTATCTAAATCATTTTAGGAAAGACTTAAAGAAACTAGGCCAATGAAGACAAGATTAGTGAGGATCAGGGAACTAGGGAAAAATCTCTAGTTGCTGCTTTGTCCATTGCTACCATAAGCACTCACCTCTTTCTGAGTGTCATCCTCCTCACACTCCCAGCCCATTGCAAACAGCCCTTATACTCCTGTTTTTGGCTTCAATCCAAGCTTGCTGTTTTTCAGTCTGATCTACCTTAACCTTTATAGAATCAATAGGATTTTTTTTCTAGTTATCACAAAGCAGTTCATTTTCCCTTAAATTTGCAGAGCAGAAAGATACAGGTATTACATCACTTTGTGTCCCCGTATATGAGAATTTACATATTTTCCCGCCCCACTCTCGAGGGAGATATATATATATATATTTACACATTGTATATGCTTTTTGAGAGGAATGATTGTGGGAATAGCTAAAGTCTGTGGCTAAAAACTGGGAGACTGTGAATTCTAGTGCCAACCTTGGATACAAAGCCAATTGAATGACCTTGACAAATCATTCTCACCAGTGGTGGGTTGCTAACCGGTTTACTACCGGTTTGCACATGTTCGCATACATGCTCATGTGTGCAAAACGTCTGCGCGTGCACAGAAGGGTCAGGGCCGGTGGGCAGAGATTGAACACCGTTGCTTAAGTCAGAGGCCACCGTCACTACCGGGTTGGCCAAAACTGAGCTGAACTGGGAGCAATCCACCTCTGATTCTCACTCAGCACTGAGAAGGAGGCAATGGACAACCACTTATAAAAATACTGCAAGAAAACTGAAAGCTTTTGTCCCAGCTGTTGCCAGGAGTCTAAATGTCTCTCTCTCTGTGTTTGTGTGTGTGTGTGTGTGTGTATATATCCAATTATTTCTTGTGGGTTTTTTCTTTAAAAGGCAATTTTTAAAAGAAAATATCCCAGAAGAACCGAATGGATATATACACACACATTACCTCTGTCAGAGTGAGAATTGGGAAACTAGGGCAAAAACAGCAGCACCTAGTTTATCTTGTCTGGCTTTGAAAGCTAGGTTTGACTCTTAGACTTTTGTATCCTGGACAGGAGACATCTAAGGTGTTCCAAGGCTGTAGACAAAGAAAGAAGTCAACATGCATCTCACAAAAAAGGTAAGAAGAAGTCATTTCTGTCTAACACCAAGATAACTGTGTAGATGTCACACTTTAAAGAAGACTTTATTGGACACAGGATGGTGGAAGAAAAATTTCCATCCTGTGCATTTATAGAGTCTTAGGTTAATTGCTGTAAGTCTCCAAAGTATTGCATTTTGCTCTCTATTCCTAAATGCTTCATTGTTTACGTTTAGCATATCTTCTTTCCATTTTTAGAATAGAGATTGAACACCGTTGCTTAAGTCAGATTTGTTTACCCCTATGGCTTGAAAATGATGGAATTGCTGATTCATATGTTTTCTACTGTGCCTTTCATGGAGATTTGTGCAATTATAAGCCTTCTTTATCAAAGAATTTCCTGGATGTATTGACAGCTTCTATGGAAATGTTCTTGGAGACCCAGATAGGGAAAGTATCTTAGAAAGTAACTAAATTTTGTTTAATGGCTATCAAAATGCAAAATTTAGAAGCAGCTGTAATACAGTAGGAATGTTCTACAGCCATCTTTAGTGGAAAGTGGAATTATCTGGCAAGGAAGAAGCCCAATTTTGCTCACAATGCTTCAACTTCTGTTTTTTCTTGTATCTAATGTAAGCATATTCCCAAGGATCTGACTCAAGTGGAGAATAAAAATGTTTCAATGTATTAAAGAAAGGAAATATTGAGGTTTTTCTTTAAACTCAATTGTGGTCTGAGAACTGTTGATGAATGAACAAGAGACCATGGACAAGAGATCATATGGGGATCGTCTGCTACTCTTTTGCAAGTCAGAGAGTATCCCTTCCTTCCTTCCTTCCTTCGTTCCTTCCTTCCTTCCTTCCTTCCTTCTTTCCTTCCTTCCTTACTTCCTTCTTCCCTTCCTTTAACATATGAGTGCTGCTTGCTTTATTTAGTAGGCATTGTAGACATGCCTCTATCAGCTCCATATTTGTCTTCATTGCCTGATGAAATCTTGCAATGTGTTTCATTAATGCTGGAAGAACTGTTATTTTTTAAATTTGCTTGTTTATTTTTATTGATTGGGATTTAGCTTATATGTATCAGTTATATTGGTCTATGACTGAAGGAAACTGAACTGAGTTTTTTTGACATTACAGGAAGACTGAATGTCAGGGGATTCCTAAGAGCAAGAGCAGCCAAACAGAGGGAGGTAGTGGGATCCTCTTTTCCAGATGTGATCAGGTGAATCCAGACAGCCATTAATCAAGGATACTTTAATTGGGAATTCTGCATTAGATGAGACTATGTGACCCCTTTCATCTTCTCATTTCTATGGATTTGAAAATGAATGGATGGAGGAAAACATAATATAATGTGACATTAAATTGGCATCACCCTCCACCAGTCTAAGAATAGCTGTTGTTGACAAATGAGCATAAAGGGGAATTCTCAAGCAATTTGGACAAATGTCCTTACATTTTTCAAGCCCTTTCCCCATTCTTTATAATTATTATGGTTTGTTGCACAGCCAACCAGACGTTTAGACTTGATCTGGCATTTTTACATTTCCATTAAATTCTGTCAGGTTAATAAGGAAAACCAGTATCTAATGAATAATTCAGGTTTTTTTTTAACCTACATGTTACCAGAGAGAAAGACGAACATGGATTAGTAATGACTCTGTGGACATTATCCTAAAATTATTGGTGGTCCCTCTACTCTATCCTATATTCATACTGATTTAAATCCTGCTGGAAATTGAATAGTGGTTGAGATCACCCTGTACTCTATAGTATGTTGCAGATAGTTTTACATTTTACATTTTTAATAACCACTGAGTGGTTCACAAACTGCTAACTTTAGCAATTTAAAGCCTAGGATTGTGACCATAAGGCTTAGATTTACATATCATACTAATCTAAACCCAAATGCATCACATTATGTCTCAGTGCAATATGTGAATTCAACCATTTATTTGGCTGGCTGCCTTAAAGATTTTAAAGTTTTTTAATTTTAAAATTTTAAAGTTGCTTACCTAGAATTGGCATAGGATAGAGTGTTCTATATTCTGGGCCCAGAAGTATATTTGTTAATTGTATGACTTGCCCAGCATCTGTTTACCATGGCTAGAGTTGCCAGATCCCCTGAGATTAAAAACTCAACCGGGCATATAGAAATAGAATTTTATGATTGTTGGCAGAAGATGTACCAGGCTACATATGCAAAAATCCCTGTGCTCCTTCATCTCCAAGTAGAACTGGGAAGACACTTGACCAAAATCTTGCAGAGTACTGACAATTTTCCCACAGACAGCCCTGAAATGGAGTTATCAGTGCCTTGACATAGTGTAAGACATAAGAAAGTATATGGCAGAGAAAGGAGGATCTCCTGCTTCATAGCTGATATCTGAGGTCTGATCCTGACTCGGTTAGCCTTCATTAAGGCCTAGAAGACTTTGCCATTTCCTTGAATCTTGGGACCCTGGGAGTGTGACAAAGCTTGTCTCTGGTTGCCTTGATTGTTTTTGTAATTTTTGTAATTTGTGTTGACTGCTGAAAGATAGATAGATAGATAGATAGATAGATAGATAGATAGATAGATAGATAGATAGATAGACAGACAGACAGACAGACAGACAGACAGACAGACAGACAGACAGACAGACAGACCATTTTTATATCAAAATGCATTAATACCAAGTTTTGAAGCAATTAAGTATGTGTATGTGTCTGTAACATATGTTACAGTGTTAGGATCTTTTAAGGTAACTCTGATTCCTGATGACTATAGGGACAAGCCCTTTTAGTTTTCTTGGCAACATTTTTGGAGGTGGGTCTGGTCCAAGTTATCCTGTCACCCTTGAGTTTAAAGTAGGACTCAAATTCAAGGTCTCCCAACTTCTAAACCAATGCCATAACCACTAGACTAAGCTGTCTCTTTCTACCTAGGGGGTACCTTATCTATTCTCCACCCAGAGAACACTTATTATGTATTAATTAATTAATTAATGTTCCTCCTTTGTGACTCCTGTGCGCCGCCCTGGGTCCTTTTTTAGGAGAAGGGCGGGGTATAAATTTAATAAAAAAACACCAAAAAAAAACCTTTTACTTCCCAATTTGTTTTGTTGTTATTTTTTTTTTTAAAAAACTGGCCAGAAATAGATAACTACCGTGTTTTCGGGGTAGACAGGGTTTTATTTTCTTTTGACCCCCAAAATAAATGCTTGGCCTTATTTTTGGGGTGGTCTTATTATTTTTGAGGTGCAGGAGGTGGCCAGCGTGGTTACCTCATGACTGCTGTTGTGTTGCAATATTTTGGGGAAGGGCTTATTTTTGGGGGAGAGGTGCTCAAAAGCCCAGTTGGGCTTATTATCCAGGGAGGTCTTATTTTCAGGGAAACAGGTATGTTACAACCATATTATCTACTTCTGATGGGTCAAGACTCATGGCAGAGTAAGTAATCATACAGAAGGTAGGGGATACTATTTCAGACTATACATCATATATTTTTAAAGCTTCTAAATGTATATGATTACTTCCTGAAAACCAGATAAGAGTTAGATAAAGTGGGCTGAGGGGAAAAAAAACTTTATTCTTGAAATTCTCCTTTTGTAGCTGTCTTATTTTTGTTTTTGGTCTTTTGATTTTCATTTTGTTCTTGTCTTTTATGTCAGAGAATGTTTAAAAATGGTCTTTGATCTAACATGGCAGAACCATTGCATCATCCTAGACATCTATCATCAAATTTGACTATAATATGTTGAGCAAACCCCCTTAGCAGAGAATTCTGAAATCAAGATTTGTGCCTGGAGATGCTGAAACTTGCCCTATAAATTATACAACAGAAGAAAACAAGCTGTTTTTTTAACAATAAACTCTCATGTTATATTTACGTGGACAATTTTAAATTGTCATTCTTCTTGTCAGTTTTAGGATATAGTTTTATCACTAGCAATTATTTCCATGCATTTATGGAACTGCACAACATACCTGGAGAAAATTGTTCCTATATTGTATTTATAAAAAAATATGCATTATATAATTGAATGCTGGTGTCATTGGTTTTTTTTTAAAGGGATGTCATTTATCCCCATCGATTTATGACATTTCTGTCTCTAACACAGAAATGCTTTTGCTTTCTTGGGCCACCAAGTAGCTGAAAAGAGGTACCTATACTTGGTTTCTGTATATCTTTACCCACTTGAGATGTAATCTGGATTTTGGCAGGCCAGATTTTAGAGTCTTTTTTTCTAAGGAGCCAGTTGATTCAATAGGAGAGGAGAATGCTCGAAGTAAGAGGTGCAGTGGCTCATTGGCTTAATGATGCTAGAGATGATCTGTGTTCCAGCGGTTTTGAGTCCTAGCACCGTGTATCAGGTTGAGCTTCTGTCCACTTAACAATTTGACAGCATGGCCTTTGCCAGGGGTCAGCAACCTTACACCCACAAAGAGCCCAACGGTCCTACCTGGAAGCCTCCTGTTCAATTCTGGAGGTGACCAGAAGTCCAGTTCCCCAACCATAGAGTCTCTTCCTAGCATGGCATCCTTTTTCCTCTACCTGGCCTAACAAAAAGCCCTATCAAATTGTGGACACATTTGGTGAAAGGGAGCTGCAGCAGAGGAATGAAAGAGCCACATGTGGCTCCAGAGCCATGGGGTTCTGGAGTAGATAAATAGGTACCACTTTGGTGGAGAGATGAGTCATTTCTCCATGCAGGCAGGCAGATTCCTGCCTGCTCTGAATCTTTCTGGAAATGGCATCCATTTGTGAGAAAGCTCCAGGGAGGGAAGGGACCTTGGATGCTGCTGCAGAAAGTCTTTCTTTCTGGTTTGAAGCCAGGCTACCTCCTGTGGCACATCTTGGGAAACACCTGAATGTATCCTACAACAGCCAAACTACTCCTGTGCAACAGCATTGTGGTCTCCCAGCTAATGTAACAATGCCATATGCTAAAAAATAACAATAATGACAACAACTGCTCAAAGTTACTAATAAAACTGGCATGGATAACTTATCTTTGATGGACTTATCTTGTGCTTCACAAGCGGACATAAGTTTTATAGTTTTAGGCTAAGTTCTGGAAGGAATTATTTGTAGCAGCTGTGGACCTTGAGGAATAGCCAAACAACATCACAATGTCTTAGAAAAGGATGCATATTTTTGAGTGAACTTGTTTCAATTTCTTTAACCCTTTCTGTTAGTTTAGCTCATATTATATTTTAGACTTTCTACAAAAAAATAGCAGGTCATAGAGATCAGGAGAATGTATTCCTGGGTCTGCAAGGAAGTGATCAGTGGCCATCTAAAATTTGCAGGCTGAGAGCAATATGTTAAAATTTAGCTTTCCATCTACATTCATGAGACCATGGGCATCTGGGAGTTTGTGCAAATGATGCAGACAATGATCTTGTGTGAATATATCACCTCGCAAACCCTGTGACATATATATTTGCATCAGACATTCGGATGAAAATAGGAAGGGCATTTGCATAATGACATCTCTGCTTAAGTATTACCAATTGTGCAAGATAATAGTTTGCTGCAAACATTGCTGCTGTGTCTCCTTTGACTATAATTTTCCATCCATTTATATACAACTCAATGAGATTTACCACTAGTAGATGCTTGGGCACAACTCAGCTTTCTGAAATGCTACACCTTTCAGACTTCATTTATAAGTGTTCATTTGTGGTCAGCTGATCCTGTAAATCGTTTAGCTGGAACTTCCTGGTTAATATAGTAAGTTTCTATTAGATATCACTGGTTTGCCCTAATCAATCCGTTACAGTTTAGGAATTTGATACTGTCATGCCTTGAGTGGAGACTTTTTTTTACAGTTGCTATGGCAACTCAACAGAACAGAAATATAACTGGGTTATTAGAGTTGAATGTCCACAGTATTTAGATAATTCATTCAATTTTGAAGAATACTATCATAGAATAGGAAAGTGGCCTTTAGTTGAATATGATTTCCACATCTGTGTCACTATACTTAACTCTAAGTTTCTCTTGGAATTCCCTCTAGTCCTAGATAGGAGGTTTTCCAATCATTAATTGGATGAATTGGTCCTGTCACTTGCAGCTCTATTTTCTTTTTGGGCTGCAAACTTCATAAGAGGGGGGGGAAAGCTAGTAAAGAGGTGCTGAAAGTTGAAATATATTATCTGTGCACTTATATATACAGTTGTTTATCATAAAGGAAACATTGATGGGTCACTTAACTGAACCTAATTTATCCTTTAAATTTGGCAGAAGATCTAGAGACAAACAAGTGTTAATTGGGAGATTCATTACACCCAGCAATGTTAGTGAGATATAGATTTATTTCTTTTGTCCTGGAAAATTTTCTTTTCCTGTTTCAGATCCTGAAAACCTATATGAGGAGCGATATCAGTCAGACAAATGAAAATAGTGTTTGTGCATACCACAAACAACACCAGCTTATATCACATTCAGTTTTCCTTGAGTTATCAAAGACATTTAACCTTTGTTTTAGCCATTGTTAGTTCTGCTGAATACTAAATCAAGCTTTTGGTAATTGAGAAATTTGGGGCTGGTTTTTCCCTCATCTTAGAGATTTGATTCTTGACTCCCTTCCTTCGTTCTTCATTCCTTCCTTCTTTCCTTCCTTCCTTCTTTCCTCCCTCTCCCTCCCTCCCCCTTTCTCTCCCTCCCTCCCTCTCTCAAAAGATATTGCTACCAAATCAGTCTGTCTGCAATGAATAGGATAAAATAACATAATGTATGTGATCCTTATTGTACAAACATACAAGTTGTTAAGTGAGCATTCAGATTTTAAACAGTACTGAAGAGCAATACCTAATTCTCTAAATTGAAGTGTCCCAGGACCCTTACAGTCGTGTGATTGGAATTCAGATGCTTGGAAACCAGATATACTGCAATCACACGGTTGCCATTTGTTACCTTTCATGCCAGTTCCTACAGAGTCAGTGAGAGAGATCATTGACAGGGAAGGTTACAAGTTGTTTTGGTAAGTTTCTCCCATCTTTTTTTCTCCAATGATCTCCCATATGACAGTCAAATGTGGGCCACACTCATACCATGTGTGCCCACACCTAGCCTTCCACTCTTCTCTTCCACCTAGCAGCACTCTGTAGCTCTCACCCTACTTGTGAGCCACCCAAGGAAAGGCTTGTCATGACTATGACTTATGACTTCCCACAGGCTTCCCCATTAACTGTACTTGTTGGAAGTCGGCAAGAAGTCATAAGTCCAGTTAGACGGGGTCCCTCCCTTAAAGCCCATGTCCCTCCCTTAAAAAAGCCAATGGGGATTGCAGTAATGGACTTACAGTACAAAGAAATTCAGTCATGCAACAATCCACTTTATGGCAGTTTCATTTGCTGATTGAAATTCTGATCCCAATTAGTGTCATTAAGTAAGGACAGCCTGTAAAAGAAAGATAGAAAAAATATCTTGGGAGTGGGGAAAAAAAGGAAATTCACTTTGGGAAGGAAAAAAGTAAATTCACAATTCAGATACAGGTTTCTTTGTTATTTTATAAAAGAATAGATTTTTTTTAAAATGTACAAATTGTATCATGATACTGCAAAGCAAATTCAAATATCACAATGCCTTTTTTTAAAGCAATTCAAAATAAAAGCTTTACAACATCTAAGGTCCAAAGATGCACTAAAGAAAATATGCTTCATCTGTGCTCTCTTTTAAACAAAATTGTTTGCCTTATTTTTTTTCAGCTTGACTTACAAGCTGATGATATTTGAAGAGGAATCACTCTGTCCATCTGTGTAACTTATAGTTAGTTTGTTAGAAATAAAGTCATAAACTAGTCAATACACAGAAATACATAGAATTTACCCATAATCACTTCAACTAAAGGTTGGTGATTGTGCAGAACTTTGATGCTTTCTAAGGTACAGCTAACCTGATAAAAATAAACATCCTGCCTGGCATTTTAAAGATGTATTCTATAGATGAGATGGATATCTTTGTAGTAGAGATAACATAGGATAATGTGACCTACCACCTATATTTAAATAATTTCCCATGGGAATGTGTACCCAAAAATAGGTGTATCACAGTATTTGCCCTCCAACAGAGCTGATATAGAACATTAACACTTTTCCCTGTAAAAGCTTTTTATTTGTAGTAAGACATTGTAAAGACAACAAGAATAAAATTTGTCCTGCAATCCTGATACCTAGGATAAATGTGTAATATATTCAAATCACTTTGACAGTCAGGGTCCCATGCTCATGGGACAGCACAAATAAACACATACACATATACACACAACTTCAAGTCATTTTTTTAACTTCTGGTGATTACCTTGACCGGTCAATGAAATTGGGGGGGGGGTGTTCAGTAGTGTTTGCCATTGTCTACTTCCTAAAGTCAAAGGGGCATGAGATTGAGTGACCGATCCAAAGTACCCTCAAATGGCTTCATAAGCAGGATTAGAACTCATGGTGTCCTGGTTTCTAGTCTGATGCTTTAACCACCACACCAAACTGACTCTCTAAATGTTGATTTAGCTATATCAAATCCTAAGGCTATTAAAGATGGGGGTGGAGAAAGAGAGAAGTTGCCTTTGAAGATGCAATATGACCAAAGAACTTCTCCAAAGGAATGATCGGTCTAATTAATAATAATGAAGGCACCAGGCCCTGGGGAAGAATGTTAAATCAGAAACTAAGTAGCTGAATCCATGCTGGTGCCTCCTTTGAAATGTAACCTATCTCCAGATGCAAAACTACCTATGATACACAAGAGAGTGCAAATATTGCCCTTAGGAATTTTGACTGAATTACTTCTAATGGACAATTACTTTTTTTTTTATAAGCATAGCTGGAGCTCATTCAAATTGCCTTAGCCTTCTTTAATTATGGATGGTGTAGAATGAAAAGCATTAAGATGTAGTGGCCACATGCACTCTTACTGGCTTATTTTGCTTGGGAGAGAGCATTTCCCAGGTGTTTAAAGAGCATGACCTCTTCAATGGTAAATCCATTGACTTGTCATCTATGCTTTATTGGTCTCTTTGCAAAGACTATAACCTTTGTCTTTGGTAATTTAATGCCCAAGTCTTCTTTTTTCATAAGAGGTGACAAAATGCTGCAATTTTAGGTTATATCACCCCATCATCTGCATATATTCAAGCACTTCAGTACATACATACATACATATTCAATATGTATATATCAATCTGGAAGTGGTGTGAATATACACACATGCGCACACACATATAGGATTAGTATGTTTCTTTGCCCAATTCCTCTGTGTTTTGGAATAAAACCTGATAGTTGCCTGTCAAAGTTGTATTAAGGAATTATCATACAACATTGATTAATATCAGCAGGTGCTAAATATTGGTAGATATTTCTACTACCTAAATATTTCTCTACATGAAAATCCTTCATAATGCATCCTTGACCAAGATCAGATCAAAAGCTGATTTGAGAACTACAAAAGTTAGAATGAAGTGTTCCACCAACTCCAGGTATGTATTTATATTATAAGGCAACAGGAGATTAGACTCTGCTCAAAGTTGATTGGTTTGCTGCAAATCTTTCATGCTCATTTTAAGAATATTTTTTGTCCAATCCAGCCAAGCAATTTTCATATACCCGTAAATGTCTGTTATATAGTTTGCTGATAATGCTAAGAGGGCTGATGGGGTGGTAATTGGCTGCTGGATCAGATTTCTTCCCCATTTTTAGAGATGTGGGTAATAATAGATAAGCTCTAATCCTTGAGTCTATGATGACATGTGATCAATGAAGGTAAATAGAGTTGCCTGAACCAGGACTAGCAATCAATATTGCTTTAATTAGTTCCTGAAGTATATGATCTCCCCTTAGGGCTCTTCCTTTTTTAATCTGTACTACAGTATCTGCTTAATTAGCTCCAAGGCAAATCTGGATTCCAATGAAGCAGAAGATCCAGATTTTGCTCAAGATGATGATTTATTTGGTTTCTTATGAATGTGGGGAAAAATATTCTCCATTTATCTGCAGGAATGTTAGAGTCCTATTAAAGCCTACTCCTCTGTGATGGCCAGCTATAATTCAGTTTTGTCAAAATGCAATTTCAGATCTGTAGAATTTAGCTGCAATTTTCAGATATGTAGAATTTAGAATGTAGTTCAACAGCTAAGGACCAAAATAATTTCAGCACAGCCTATCTGATCCAGATAAAAAGAGAAAATGTTCTTTTCCCTCCCTCCCTCCCTCCCTCCCTCCCTCCCTCCCTCCCTCCCTCCCTCTCTCCCTCTCTTTTTCTCTCTATTTCATCTCAGGAGGAAAGTAGGAATTTTTCTTGCTTGGACAGCTCAGTGTTTCTGAGCAAGATTTGTCACCTTGGAAATGCTATATAGACCTTATTCTTATTATTTTCACACCTGTGAATGCTAATCTTCACTAATTTCTTTACAAAGTGGTTTTATCTTCTGAGCAGTAAAAATTGTTCTCTATTAGAACTAAACAATAGACGCTGCTGAATTGCTGAAACAGTCATTCATATTTTTTGGCAAACCATTTTCATTATACTTTTTGATCAAATTTTCTTTGAGCTAAGTAACTTTTCATAAAACATAATCTGTGGGAATTTCAACTGAGTAACCATTGTTCTCCATTTTGTTTTTACTTGCAATGCTTACATTTCTTTTTGAAATCATGAAAAATGTTCTTTATCTGGATGTTGCTTAAAGAAAAAGGCCTTTATATGGATGTGTGCCATTACCCTAACTATTGGGGCTTTCACAGCCAATAGCCTCTATAATCTGACTTTTTACTAGATTTCCATTCTCATTATAATAGAGCATGCAAAAAAAAAAAAAAGGCCAAAAGGATTGCTGTGAATGGGAATAAAGAATCTGAGAAGGACAAAGACCGAAGTTCAGTTGCAATTACCAAGATGCATTAAAAGGTATTTTGCCCATTGGGGCATTGGTAGCTAGACAAATTTTTTTCTCCTGCTGAGAATTGGCAGTCTATGGGGAAATCTGCACAATGGTTGGGAATAGGGCAAGACATTCCTCTTAACCAGATGATTCTTACTATTCTAAAGAGGTTCTGTTTATGGTAAGTGTTTCCATTTTAGAGCTAACTATTAAACCTTTCAGCAGGCGGCATGTAGAATTTTAAAGCTGTTCTCTCTCTTTGCAGAGACAATATGGGGCTTTTAACATACATAACACTTTCTGCAGCTCCGTAGAAAAACTTTTCACTTAAAAAAATAACAATAATATAGATAATTGCTCATTGCTGATTCAACCACTCAGGTCTGCAAGCTTACATAAAAGTTGACTTATAAGAGGAATAAAAAGTTCTTTAGCAGTTATACTTTAGGCAGCAGGTACACATCATAGAATATTTCAGGACAGATTTATAATAAACTGGCACACTATGTAAAATTGCAGTCCAATTTATTAAGTAAGAATAACATAATGTGCCAATCTAGCTACCAGTCTTGGTGCTTTTTAACTGGCCTCCCTTTTTTCACTACAAAGGAGTGCTGGGGTTTTTTCTACTTTTTTCCTCAATGTGCTTTAGAATTTCCTCAGAATTTATTTTGAAGATCTTTTGAAGTTATTTAGTTATTTAGTGTTCTCACATGGTGGAAGATGCAGACATGGAAGTGGTAGATAGAAGGTGTATACATCATGGATGTCACAAATTCTTCCTAAACAGCAGTGTTCTAAACAGAAATACCCTTCTCTGTCAATTTGGAGATCATAAATCAGCAAAAGCAATCCACCAGGAGACCAAGAGATGGCACACATGTAGCATGATCTTTTGGTCAAATGTCAAGCACTGTGGAAATAAGAAGATCCAGGCAGTTCAAATGTATAAAGATTTATTGCAAGTTTAAGCTTCCTACAAGAATATGAACTACTAATGGTCAAGGGAAATTAGCTTAGGATTTAAGAAAGGAATTCAAGGTGGGCTGGACTTAGGTCTTTTGAGGGCACTCAAAGACTGGTGACTGATGAAGCATTTGACCCCTCCCTCAGGCTCAGCCTGGTCATCTCCTACAATAAGCTCCATATTGGATTTGATCAACTCAAAATAAAACTTAGACACGAACCAATCTTTTCTATCTTGCTTCAACTTCAGTTTCAGCTACGCTACCTAAAGTATAGTAGTAAAAATACTGTACAATTAATGACTGAATAGATTGTCACTTATAATTAAACTTGACTTAAGTTTCATATTTTCTATGATCTTACTCTTTAAATGCATCTATAGCATATTTTCATACAGTGGCTCCACCTCCATAACTCTAGTTTAAAAATTGTTATTTTGATTTATGAAACAGGAAAATGATCCTTGAAATTAGCTCTTTTGTTATCTTTCTTTCATTTTCACATAATCACTACTTCTGCCAACAGTAGATAAGCTTTTTAAAATGGTCAAGGGAAAAAAAAACAGAGTTTGTGTCTTACAACAGGGCCTGCTAGTCACTTTCACTTTTTTATCCTTGTTCTCAAATATATTCCTTCAGTTTTGATGGAAAAGGTTAATATCAGATTGGATTAAGTCTGGAATCTATGGTAAATAGAGTAAGATGGTGAGATCTAACTTTGCAATTATCTCCAGGATAGCTCAGGGATATGAGGCCTAGCATTGTCATGTGGCAAGAAAATCCTTTGTTATCTTTCTGCTTAATTGTTGTTTTAAAGAAGTTGGAGTTGATACCAATGCCAGGTTCAAGAAATCTATGTGGATAATATCATCTGTGTCCCAAAAACCTGCAAGTATTAATTATTCTGCTGGTGCATAGGCTTTGATTTTTTAAAAACAAACTTTTATGACGATATTCCAAAGGACTAGCACTAGGTTTCTGGGTCCTAATATTGACCCATGTTTCCTCGACTGTTATGATCTTGTGAAAAAAAATCCCTTACCTTCATTTTCAAAGCTAAACAACAATTTTTGGCAAATTTAAATCCTTGAAGCTGCCAGAATGTGAGTAATCCAACTTGTATAGATTATTAAAGAACTTTAATATGGTGCATACATTCCTGCGTAATGCCAAACCTGACAGTAATTTTTCCTTTAAGTGAACCAACAATTATCCTTAATCAATTCATCAATCTTTCTTATGCAAAATTTATCAGTTGCTGTCGTAGGCTGTCACTTTATTGTTGATCATGTAAACCAGTGTTTCCTGGTTTACCTTCTTTACATTTTTGTCCTAGGAATGCATAGTATTATTCATTCAACACTACAACATAATCATTACCATAAACAACCTGCATTTCAATTGTAGGGATGTCATTAGCAGTCAAAAATACAATCATGGCATGTTGCTTAAAGCACATTAACAAGAATTCATTGCTGGTTTGCATTTTACAAACAACAGCAACCAAACTTTTTTCATACTAACTTCTTACCTATTGAAGCGAAAGAGCAGATGCTAAAGAAAACATTAGGGCTTCTAGCATATCACTCATCGGTGTCTTATAACATTGGAGCAATTTTTTTGTTTGTTCAGTCCTACATTTCAGTTTTGGTTTGATACCTGCATGGTTTCAATTTTTCCCTCTGTCAATCCTGCAGAGAGGACCTGATTACTTATGTTTTAAGAATCTAAATAATTAAATAGATGTCTATGCCTCTTCCTAGACTAGGTTTGCATAATGAAAGGCAGAAAGTTTAAGTCTACTTATTAGGGAGGGGTGGGGGGGTGGCGATTATGGTTAGGGAAGGTCTTGAGCCAAAGGAGACCACGATCCCCCAGACGACCGGGTGCGAGTCCCTCCTCGTGAAATGGGGCCTAGGGAGGCAGTTGGGCGTGTTAGTTGTATACCTGGCTCCTCGCTATGCAACAACAGCCCTGCCCGAGCTCCTAGAGGTGATAGCCGAGGCGGCGGTTGAGACCCCCAGACTTTTGGTCATGGGGGACTTTAACCTGCCGTCGGTAGGCGAAACCTCTGGTGCAGCTCGGGAGTTCATGGCTTCCATGGCAGCCATGGACCTGACCCAGGTAGTTTTGGGCCCTACCCACGAGGGTGGACACACCCTGGATCTCATCTTCGTCTCGGGACAGTGGAGTCGTGATCTGGGAATAGGGGATTTAGTCATCACACCCCTGTCATGGACAGATCACGCTCTCCTTCGGCTCGACTTTCCGATCGCTACACCCCATCGCGGGGAGGCGGAACCGGATATTCCTAGATGGTTCCGCCCCAGGCTTCTGATGGACCCGGTAAGGTTCCAAAGGGAGCTTGGGCCAATTCCTGTGGACTTGCCCCGCGACTCGACTGAGGACCTAGTGGCCGCATGGTTAAGTGCGGCCACGGGGGCCTTGGACCGAGTCGCGCCTGAGCGGCCTCTCTTGCGGCAACGATCCACCCGGGCTCCTTGGTTCACCGAGGAGCTTAGGGAGATGAAGCGCCACAAGAGACGCCTAGAGAGCAGATGGAGATCCTCTCGCTCCGAAGCCGACCGAACACTAGTGAGAACCTACATTAGGACTTATCTGGTGGCGATAAGAGTGGCCAAACGTGAGTATTGTGCCACTCTTATTGCATCCGCAGATAACCGCCCTGCCGCCCTGTTTGGGGTGACCCGCTCCCTCCTTCAACAGAGGCCGCGGGAAGCCCCTCTACAGGGTCGAGCAGAGGAATTTGGGATTTATCTGCAGGAGAAAATCACTCGGATTCGGAGCGAGCTGCCCTCCATCGACAGTGGTCCAGCTGAGCGGTCCGAGGTTGCTCTTGAGACACTATCTTGGGACGAGTTTGATTTTGTTACTACCGAGGATATGGACAAGTTGTCAAAGAGACTTAGGGCTACCACATGTTTATTGGACCCGTGTCCCTCCTGGCTTGTACTGGCATCCTGGGAGATGACACGAGGCTGGCTCCAGGGCATTGTCAACGCATCTTTGAGTGAGGGGTCCTTGCCTGCCATCTTGAAAGAGGCGGTAGTAAGGCCCCTCCTCAAGAAGCCGTCCCTGGATCCAGCATTACTAGAGAACTATCGTCCCGTCTCCAACCTTCACTTTTTAGTGAAGGTTGTTGAGAGTGTGGTGGCCCAACAGTTTCCGCGACACTTGGAGGAAGTTGATTATCTAGACCCGCGCCAGTCCGGCTTCCGACCCGGGCATAGCACCGAGACGGCATTGGTCGCGTTAGTTGATGATCTCTGGAGGGCGCGGGATAGAGGATATTCCTCTATCCTAGTCCTATTAGACCTCTCAGCGGCTTTTGATACCATCGACCATGGTATCCTATTGCGCCGACTGGGGGGGTTGGGGCTGGGAGGCACCGTTCTACGGTGGTTCTCTTCCTACCTCTCTGGTCGGTCGCAATATGTGTTGGCAGGGGGGCAGAGGTCGGCCTCGAGGCCCCTCGTATGTGGGGTACCTCAGGGGTCGGTCCTCTCGCCCCTACTGTTCAACACATACATGAAGCCGCTGGGCGAGATCATCCGTGGTTTTGGGGTGGGATATCATCTGTACGCTGATGATACTCTGTTGTACATATCCACCCCAGACCACCCCAACGATGCCGTCGAGGTTATGTCCCGGTGTTTGGAGGCCGTACGGATCTGGATGGGTAGTAACAAACTCAGGCTCAACCCGTCCAAGACTGAGTGGCTGTGGCTTCCGGCACCCCGGTTCAGCCAGATTATTCCAACTCTGGCCATTGGGGGCGAAACACCGGCCCCCATGGAGAGGGCGCGCAATTTGGGTGTCCTCCTGGATTCCTGGCTGTCCATGGAGGACCATGTGGCGGCCGTGGCCAGGGGGGCGTTTCATCAGGTACGCCTGATGCGCCAATTGCGGCCCTTACTGCACCGGGCTGCCCTTTGCACAGTCACTCAGGCCCTCGTGACCTCTCGACTCGACCACTGTAATGCTCTCTACATGGGGCTTCCCTTGAGGTGCACTCGAAAGCTGCAGTTAGTCCAGAATGCAGCCGTGCGGGTGATTACGGGAGCGCCTAGACACTCCCACATAACACCTATCCTGCGCGAGCTGCACTGGTTTCCTGTGGTCTTTCGGGTGCGCTTCAAGGTTCTGACGACCATCTTTAAAGCACTCCATGGCTCGGGGCCTAGTTATATGCGAGACCGCCTCCTGCCCCATACATCCCTCAGACCAATACGCTCCCACAGAGAGGGCCTCCTCAGGGTGCCGTTGGCCGGACAATGCCGACTGGCGACACCCAGGGGGAGAGCCTTCTCTGTGGCAGGTCCAGCCCTTTGGAATGACTTACCCCCTGAACTTCGCACCATCTCTGACCTCCGCCTCTTCCGCAAGTGTCTTAAGACACATTTGTTCCATCTAGACGGCCTAGCGTAGCCCCCTATACTGACTTTTAGATAGTTTTTAAATTTGGGGATTTTAATCTGGTTTTAGCACAGGTTCTATTGAATTAGTTTTTTAAATTTTATATGATGTTTTGTATGTATTTTAATTTTCCTGTGCGCCGCCCTGGGTCCGTTTGGAGAAGGGCGGGGTATAAATTGAATAAATATAAATATAATATATATATATATCCATCTTGTAACTGAGGAGGGTGCAAAAAAATCTCATGGTTCATCCAAGGGGAATGTTATCAACATCTTCCCTTAAAAAAATAGATTTGATTTTACATCAGATTGATCGAGATTGGTTAAAAATAAAAAAAGGCTGTCAGCAAAACACTAATTCTACGTTCTGGTTATATGTTAGAAACCCGCCTATCTGATATTATAAGTTTTATCTCATTCTGTTACAACAGTGTCTTAGTAAAAACAATTAAAATTGTTGCATGGATGCAACAACACTGAAGAGTACTGTAGGTACCCCTCCTCCCCCTTTACCTTGTGTTGTTAAGAATGCTGGTTCTAAACTGTATGCAGCCAATATACCACATTGTATGATAGTGTAACTGTATCAGCTATTAACGATGCTATTTCATTATAATGATACAGTAACTAAACAGCTATCCCTGCTTGGGAAGAAAGAGTGAAACATGTGCTGCAAGGAATTGGCAACTCTCTAGTTTGGAAACTGGTGTATACAGAAATCATTATAGCTGAAAAACTATTTAAAGATCATAAGGGAAAAGTGGGACCATCGGCTCAATGCTTCTGCATTCCAGCATGTCTGCTAAATGACTACCAGAGATCATTAGCCAACTTGGCCAGCCAAAAAAACAAAATAAAAATAAAACCAGAATAATATTTGAAGATTTTCTCAAACTCTAATGGACACACAGCGGAACCTATCCATTGCTGCTTTCAAAGATACACAACTAATGATGACAAAAGTATGAGAGGCTGAGCCTATTGCAAAGTAGGATTTGATTGGTTTGACTGCACAGGATTATGTTTCGGAGCCTTTTTGTCTAGATTTCTATTGCCTGTAATAGTGGCTTTTAATGCTAGCTTCCAAGTGATGCAAGTAGAGTAGTAGAAGAGTAAAAAGAGGAGGAAATGGCTAGGGAAATGTTCCCCCACTGGGGCTAATGGCCTAAAAGTTTCAGTCAGCTACAACTGTGAGAATAAAAGGATAATCTTATTTTGGAGTGAAAAAATATCCTTCTAAATTTATATTTCTGGGTTCCTGGAAATGTATTTTGAAAAACCAAGACATTCATTGAAGTGTCTGAGTTCAGTGGGAAGACATGAATTCATCACCCCCATTTAATTTTAAAGGTCATGATATTGTTGTGAAGTTATTATGGAAGAGCAGAGGTGTAGCGTGGGGGGTGCAGGGGGTGCCGGCCACACCGGGCGCAACATCTGGGGGGGCGCGCTCGGGCAGCCCCCTGCCCAATCCAAAAAGCCCCCTAGATGGCATCTCTTGGGCGGCATGAATAATACATTTAAACACTTCAAAACCCGTGTTTGATCCCCGGCGCGGCTCGACGGATGGCGCTGGGCTCGGAGCTGTCAGAGCTTCTTTTGCAACAGTTTTGGCTTTGGGGGGGGGCAATGAAAAGCAAAACGCAAAAAAATCCAAATTGTTGCAAGGAGCGCCTTTCCTTTCCTTCCCGATGCAGCGAGCACGCCAAAGCTATGGGAGAGTGGGGGGAAGGAGGGAGGGAAAAGAGGAGGAGGAGGAGGAGGCGGCACGGGGAGGGGGGGGAAGAGGAGGTGGCCGCCCGTTGGCAAAGAGAGAGAGAGAGAGAAAGAGAAAGAAGAAGAAAGAGAGGAAAGAAGAGATAAATTGGGGAGGGGGAGGCAGAAGGAAGTTTCTCTGCTGTTTCAAAGCGCAAATCTTTCCCCCTCGATTTGGATGGGCTCCCTTCCCCAAGTGGGAGGGAATGAGGAGGGGCTGGGATCCCCCGCCCCTCCCGCCGGCTCCCCCCAAGCGGACTTGGAAGTGGCAGAAGAAGGCCTTGGGCTGCTGCTCCCTTTCCCCATCCCTTCCTCCCACCCCCCATTTTTGTTAGTCTTGTGTGTCTTGTTTGTTTCTGCATGAAAAGAGTGGGGATTGGAAGAGTCCCGTGCGGAAACTCTCCAGCGGCGGCTGAGGGGGGAGGGGGAGGAGGAGGGCGGCTGAAGAGACGGCGGCAACACCAGCATGCCGAGGAGAAAGCAGCAAGCTCCCCGGCGCTCTGCAGGTAACCCCCCGCCTCCTCCCCTCCTTTCCACAGCCCCTCTCGCCTGCTCGCCCGTTTGCTCGCTCGCTCACTCGCTCGCGCTTTCCCCACTCTGCCGCCGCTCTCCTCAGGGCTGCCCGAGGAGGAGGGGAGGGGTTAATTTAGAATAGCAAGGCCTGCAGCAGGGATTCAGACGCCCCCCCTCCCCTTTCCCGGTCTTCCTAGGTCTCTCTAGCGAGGTTAAATTAGGCCTTGAATGGCTGAGGGGAGTCTTCGCAGCTCGGGGAAAAGGGCGGGTGAAGAAGAGGGCGGGTTCCCAGCAACGTCTCTTAGGCGAGGCTTGGTCTAGTTTTGCACTTCTCTGCAGGGAAAGTGGGAAGCCAGAAAAGAGCAAGCCTCTGAGGTGTGTCATGCCCACGACCCACCCGGGACTTTAACAAACAAACAAACAAAAAAAAGCCCCCATCCTCTTTTGACCTCTTTTGATCCACGGGTTAGGGAGCGCAAATTACTTGCCTTGCCCCGGGTGCTGACAACCCACGCTACGCCACTGTGGAAGAGGGAACCATGAATTCTTTTCGGAGACCCACAAAAAGATGAAATATGAAAGGATTGGTTTTTAAATGGAAATGCTATGTAAAGAGGTCAGCTGAAAGTATTTTATGAACAATGCAACTAGAAATTATAAAATGCTGGCCTTAGCATGAAAGGCAGGTGGAAACTTAGATGTTTTACAGGCAATCAAATGCCTTGAACTGATAGGTCCCTTTTATAATAACACTGCCTTGCTGTATTGTGCTAGGAGCCCCAAAAAAGTTGGCATTATTACTTTCTCCTCTGGTACCCTCTGGTTGTTTTATATCTCCTTACCACTACCTAGGACTGTTCTTATTGTAAAAAGGGAGCCATAAATGTTTTTGATTGGTCTTCCATGGTTCTACCATAGGCACCTGTCATTTGGAAATGAACATGATATTGTAAAAAAGTATGTACTAAAATGGTAGTAATATTGCTCCACAGACAGCCGTGGTAGCACAGTGGTTGGAATGCAGTATTGCAGGCTAATTCTGCCAGCAGTTCGATTCTCACCAGCTCAAGGTTGACTCAGTCTTCCATCCTTCCGAGGTCGGTAAAATGAGGATCTAGATTGTCAGGGGCAATGTGCTGACTCTGTAAACCACTTAGAGAGGGCTATAAAGCACTTATATACTGAAATAGTATATAAGTCTAAATGCTCTTGCTATTGCTATAGACACTTGGCTCTCATAAAATGGAGACCAACATTAAACCCAATATTCCTAAACATAAAAAGCTAGCTATACCAAACAGGCCAGTGGTGGGATTCAAATAATTTAACAACCGGTTCTCTGCCATAATGACCAGATGGGTAGACATGGCTGGGTAGTCATGTGACTGGGTGGTCATAGCCAACTCAATACCACTCATATTGAGGGGCGTTTTGTCTTGCCTGGCCTCTCATGCTGCAAAAGTTGTTAGTGTGAAAAACGATCAGAAGTCACTTTTTTCAATGTCATTGTAACTTTGAATGGTCACTAAATGGACTTTTGTAAGTCAAGGATTACCTGTACAAAAATACAAAAAGCTTCTTTCCTTGTAAAAGGCTGCCCTAAATAACAATCATTAGATTAGAAATGGAGGAATAACCACTTAAGATCAATGATTCCCACAGCCAAACCTAAACTAGTCTGTCTGAATACCTACAAATCAGGTAAGGTTCCAGCGCACCTTGAGGAATTAAAATAGTTAAAATGCAATGATAACTATCAGCAGACAACTCTTGCTCATAAAGTGAAACCCTTTAGCAGAGAGTAAATCTTGGTATGTGACCTTGGCATGTATATTCAACACAGACTGAGATATTTGGAATAGCAAATGACAAAACCAAGGAAATATTGGTATTCATTGTTATTGACAGAAGTATTAAGCCTACCTACAGAGATAACTTGCTTGACACCATATTATTTTACTTGGAAATAACTTCATGTGTTGAGCTCCAAAGACAGCAAAAACAAGCTAAGGGAAATATCTGCATCCTTATTAGTTTGCATTTCTTAGCCTAATTGCCAATTGGAATTGTGAAGAAGATCATTTCCTTCCCCTCCCTTTTCTTCATATATGGCAAAGGGTACATAGAAAATAATTGGTCTAGGGAAATTAATTTTTAAAAAATCAAACTAATTTTAGACATTTCTTATTAACCTCAAAAAACTGTTTTTTCCTTGGGTCATCTTATTTTCAGTATGAAATGTCAGAATTTCCCAGAATATAATTACTTACGTATTTGTGTCTGGCAAAGAATGCCCTCTCCCTCTTAGCCTCCTCATTCAGATTATTAATGCAGTTTTTCAGTTCATTTCATACATCAGTTGCTTGTCATAAAAGACATTCTTTTCAATATGAGTGTCCAGTGACTGCTGTGAAAACATTCTGCACTTTGGGATGTCATTTATATATGATGTGACTATCTTTATGGAGCTCTCTTGAGCAGGATATCCTATGGGGGAATTTTATGCATTTTGGTTATATTTAGGGGCTAATATAGTTCCTCAACTTTGTTGCAATTCTACTGAAAAATTCAAGTTATGCAGTTGGACATAAGATTCAGGAAGTAAACGGGACATATAAAGCCAAACATGATCAGGACCTTCTTCATGATTCCTCCTTCGGTAAATGCTTCTCCACCAAAACCTGAGGTTCAAGAGCCCTTAGAGATGTTTTGGTCTCAGTGGTGATGTGAGAAATAAGGTAGATGTAAATTCTCCTAGTCTGTAGAACCCACAAGGTGAGTTTCATGGTCCTTAAACAGCACAAGGACCATCCCTTATTAAAGATGGCAGAAAACAAATAGAAAAAAAGACACAGGTGAAAAGCAACACCAGGGAACAGACGTTTGCCAGACAGCCACTTGCTCTATGCCAACTCAATTCAGGCAAAGCTGCTGCATGAAATATGGCATTGGGGACAATATTTGAACTCCAAGATTTGAAAGCAAACTACTTGGCAAGAATGGAATGATAGTATTTTTGGATGCTTTGTAAAAGAATAGTTCTTGGATTGTAGCAGATTACCTATCGTTCCAAATGCTTCAGAGTAGGCTTCCTGTTGTTGATAAAACAGGATTGGGAGTTTCAAATTAGCTTATAAATACGTTCAATTAGATCTGCTTGTTGTTGACTACATTCCAGAGAGGGTTTTGCTCACTTGTATCTAGGGAAACAAATTATATATTTCACCATTGTTGATTTAATAATTTTATTGAAGATTATATTATACAAATAAAACTAATAAAATCTGCTTAATGTAAAACACTTATTAAAAAAAATAAAGATAAAAATGTGCAGTGGGAAAAAGAAAGAAGAAACTATCTCCAGCAAGCATAATCAATACTTGCAATTTATCAGTAACTCTTAAAGCAAAACCATCCATCTCGTGATTCCATATCCTCATTTCATTCTCTATAAACTAAAACATCACCTCTCCATCTTAGTCAGCAAAAGGCCATTGATTATCAGAAATGACACAACTATTACCAACTACATCTATTAAAACCAATTTGAATCTTTCCTTTTGTATGTATATCTCATTTTCTATTTAGAAATATACCTTCCCCTACTTCTTCTCTACAAATAAGCAAAATCTTTAATGCATTGTTCTAATTAGCAAAAATCCACTAAACATAAAAATAGCAGAACTAATTTAAGTTAATATTGATCAAATAAACCAATTTTGTATTCTTTTGTAGTTTATGTTCATAATATTTTTCATCTACAATAACATAAAAACAGATAACTTTATTTTACCCATTCATCATAAATGCCTCTTAAAGTGGCCATTACAACATTTATTTCCATCTAATGAGTCTAAGATAACTCAAAGACAGCTTATCAGCTGTTTCCAAATACAGTATAAACATAGACAATTTCAACATGAAAGGAAGGATTCTTTTTGTATTGAAAAAGTTTTATTGAATTTTACAATTTTTTTGAATAGGATAGGGTAAGGTGAAGTAAGAAAATATTTTGAGAACTTTCACGTCGAGATCGTTGGCCCCCTCCGGGGCTTCTTAACAAAACATAGATAATACATATTTCAATAGTACTACAAGATGAAGAGAAGTGCATACATCATGTAAATTCTAAATTCTATGCTAGCAATCGTGTACAAACATCCAGACAAAAGTTATACTGTATTTAAAAAGTCATTTTTAGATCTAAGTCTCTTAGCAATTGTGTCTTCTTGTTCTTCTCCCTGGCCCCCAATGGGCGAGGCCGTGGCCCCCTCTGCTCCTCCACTTTCATCCTCCAGGATTGAGGAATGTTTTTTAAGAAAGGCTTCCGCCTCAGCAACTGTTTTAATCCTTAATCTTCCTCCTTCCCAGAACACCAACATCCCTTCTGGCATCACCCACTTGAACCAAATCCCCTGTTTAAACAATTTTTTAGATAAGAAGGAATATTTCCTCCTCATCTCTCTAATCTTTTTCGGGATCTGCTTCAAGATGGCAACTTCCTTTTGTTGGTACATTAACGGACCCCCTCTCTGTGCCCTCAATATTCCCTCCCTGGTAGACCTTCTAACAAATTTAATATGTATCTCTCTGGGTAATTCATTTATCCTGGCATATGCTGAATTTATTCTATAAACCAGGTCAATGTCCCCCCTGATCTCGTCCTTAGGTTTATTTAAGTAGTCTGCTAAAATTGTGTTCATAAGATCAGGAAGGCATTCACCAGATTCTTCTGGAATATTCTGAAACCTTAAAAAATATGACATCCTTTCAAAATCCATCCTAGACATATGACCAGTTAAATCTCCAATTTCAATATTAACATTAAGTTCTCCCTTTGCCCCAGCCAGCCCCAATTCCAACTCTTCAGTCTTTTGTGTGTTCTGCATCAATTTCTTCTGTGTCTCCAAAAGCTCTAATTTGGAACTGCAGTGGTCTTTTCTAAGCTCTTTAATTTCCTGTACCAAAGAATGTAGCACTTCTTCCATAGCTTTTAATCTTGCTTCTATGTCTGGTTTTTCCGGTTGCTTTTTGGAAGCCATGGTGAGCTGTTTAAATCAGTGCCAATAAGATGGCGTTTTTTGGGTGTGGCCGCTGGAGCAAGTCCAGAGAAAGAGTTCAAATCAAAGTTATAGAAAGTTGTAAAATCCAGAGAGAAAAACAAATTTCACAGTCAGTTATGAAGACAAAGAAGGCACTCCAGGGAAGGAATCAGTTAATCAATTATCAAAAATCCTCCATTAGTAGAGAGAGACAGTCCAGGTCACAAAGGAATGTCGGAAATTTTCCATAAAAAATAGTCATTTAGGAACAAAGGGAAGCCATCTTCCCCCGCCCAGTCTGGAAGCCAGCAGGAGAAAGCAACAAAGAAAATTGTTCCATTATAGCCGGACTTAGATACATTGTAGCGAGAAACAAACCGCAAAGGACTTTCACTCTTCAGCAAAGTCCAGATGAGAAATATCCGCTTCCTCACGTTCGAGGAGCCATTTCCAAACGCCGCTGCTGTAAATCCGAGGGGGGGTTTAACAAACACCCCCCTCCAATGTTTCTTTTAATCAAAACTGCCAGCACAAAAGAGTCAAAGTCACTTACTCTCCACCTCGCCGCCAAAGCCCCGGCAAAGCCATCCGGCTCGAACGCTCCCGCTCTCTCCAAATCGGTTATTCGTTCCCGTCCTCCGTTGCTGAAGGGAACCAAGCCCCCCGCAGCATGTCTTCTTCTTCCTAGATCAAAGACAAGCCCCCCCCCCTGGCCGCCGCCAGGCTAGGAAAGGTCCAGGCAAGCCGACCTTACGGGGGAGTCCCTAAAAAAGGCACATCCCGCCCCGTTTGGGGCCAGAAAAAGAACAAAACGGCGGACGAGTCCCAGGACTCGTCCGTCGCCACCAGAAGCCGGAACAGGAAGTCCAAAGGAAGGATTCTTTTAATTAACCTCAAAGTCTTTCCTTAATTTAAGTCTTATAAATTTTTAAAATCAACACTGTAATAACCTTTCTGCTGATATTAAAAATTTTTTTTGCAAAGCCTAAAACTTGTAATTTTCTTAAAGGATTAAAGGAAAATTCACCTTGTGAATAAAGCTGAAAGTTCCTAATTTTAATAAAAAAAGAAAAAGAAAGGTAAAATTCAAAGTGACTTAAAAATGAGGTTTGATCAAACCTTTCTGAGAGACTACAGTAATAGCTCAGAGTTCAGTGGAATCTTGTATCTCCCAGCTATTTGCAAGATACCACAAAAATATGTTCCTGCCATTTACTCACATAAATAAATAAATAGCTGTCCTGAGTATGCATGGGTGATCTCAAGGACTCTCCTTTCCCCAGAGAAATTGTTTGTGATCCGGATCTTGGATCCACCTGGCTTTTGGACTGTAATATCTTTCTCTAACTGGGATATCAATTTGCCATCCAATTGTTGTAAGGAATGTCCTTCTGGGTTCAGTTCCAAGTGGGAGAAAAAAGTCACTGGAAACATGGAGGCTGCTTGGAAGGATGGTTTAATGGTGGACAGGATCACATGACTTGAGCTCCTGGACAGAAAAGGGGGATCACATGCTTCAAGATGTTGGGTGAAGAATAAAAGAGACAGAGATGCTGAAAGTCCCTGGTTTTATGCCCTCTCTGGACTTTGAACCTGAGCTTGTATTCTGATTGGTTGTCAGACTCCCATGGCGCCATGCAGGGGCAACTCTGTAAGGTGTGTTTTGAGTCCACATTTGGTTGAGCATTGTTTCTTCCCAGGTGCCCTGTGGTGAGATGAGTAATGGGCCTTAATCCCATCATGGTGGAACTGAAGAGGGGGGGGAGATCTTTGTTATGTATAATAGACTGGCTCAGGCCTTTTAATGGTCCATCGACAAAGGTGGGAGTTATTAAGAGTGAGTCTGTTTCCTGCCTAAAAGCATGTTTCTCCATTTCTTATCCAGGGAAATATAATATTCTGCTTTTCAATATTCCCCAGGATATTTCATTTTTCTAGGAGTGGGGTGAGTTTTAACTTCCTACACCTCACTGGAAGCTCTTCCCATTCTTCACCATTGTTGCCACACAGAGAAAAAACCCAGAAATCTTCTAAGGAAGGCCTTGAAAATCTCAGCATCCAGACAGGTTCATCAGGGAGAAGGCTGCTCTTCAGTTGATTTTGTAAATATCAGTTTTAGACTTGAAGCATCAATTATGCCATTTTCTCAAATGCTTCTCTCTGCAAGATAAAGAAGAGAATATTAGGCACTTTTATGGAAATATTATTGCATTTTTGCAATTGATTACTTCATTATAATGATTGCACTAATTCACCTTTCATCTTTACATATTTTTCATCCACTTATTGTCATTGCCAATCAATCTTCTGGAGTTTATACATAGAAGTACTTTGGTGCTTATTAATCGCAGAAATAAAAACAGGACCTCAAAACACTTTTTTTTTTCTTATCAAACTCAGGACATTCCCCCCCCCCCAATGTGAATGAGATACTTAAACTGTTTTAATTCAAATAACAAAACCTTAAGTTGCAGTCCTATAAATACTAACCTAGACCACTGAAATCAGTAAGATGTCCTTGTCTTACTCTCCTCCACGGCAGATAAGCTGTTGCTTGCTAAGTCAACATCTAATATGTTTTCATGCTGCCTTGTTAGTTTAATGTTTTTATATTTATGGTTCTATGGCATTATAAGTAGAGTTGCTTTGGATAATAGCATGTATGTAGTATTTTTTAACAAAATAAATAAATAAATAAATAAATCTATATGTATACATCTCTCTCTCTGTGTGTGTGTGTGAGAGAGAGAGTGTGTTCCAGCATAACTCTGGACTACCTCAAGCAATTTCAACCAATTTTGGTACACAGATGACTCACTCTCTGGAAGCAAACACTCTGGGGGTAAGAAACCCCTAAAACACCTTGGTGTGTGTGTTCTGTTAAGATACAGTCTGTTGTACCTTAAAATGGCTTCTACTGTACTGCCGTAAAATGGCTTCTACTATATAGCGCAATGGATTTGCCATGGTAACAGCTTCACAGTACTCCCCAAGGGGTCTCCCTCTGGTAAGGGGGAAAATCCAACATTAGAAATTATGTTTGGTCTGGACATTTCTCCCCTATTAATTAATACCTGGGCAATGGCATGTTATTGGCAAGTAAGTAAGTAAGTAAATGCACAGGAAAACACGTACAAAATATTATTTTGGAATATGTATTCATGTGTTTGTATGGAGAGAGAGAGACTGACTCTCAGTATAAGGACTTATTTAATTATTTTATTCTTTAATTTTATATAACATGGATTTTTTTTAAATAGCAGCAAAGGTTGCATCAAAAGTTTTTTCTTCAGTATTGCCATTGAAGCTGTCACTCAGGTCTTAAAATTCAAAGTGGACGTCTGGCAGAATATCATTTAATGAGCTGAACTCAACACTTCAGAGCAGAACCCTCTGGAGACAAATGAGGAAAGCAACCATCACTACTTGTCTGACTTTCACAGTTGGCCTCTTTCATGTCTGAGCCAGGCAATTAAATAATGAGTTTCTGGGAAATCAATGTTTTAGGAAATCTTCCAGGCAAATGTAGATATATACCTGACTGAACTTCAGATATTTTTCTTCACTAGAAGATTACTTATTTTATGCAAAACTCAGAAAATTCTATGTACATTGATACATATCTCTGACTATTAGCTTAATGTTCTTTCCTCACCATACAGAGGTAGTCCGTGATGTTCTTCCATATGCCCAGTTTTTTCTAGATAATTTTTGCAGATTTTGAAAGTGTGGAAATTGATCAAGAGGTATTGTAGGCTAGAAATGGCCTCACCCTCACTATGGAAATATAGTCTGTTGTGTACATTAATAATTTATAGCCATGATAATGGGTAGGTGACACTATAATTCAGGAATTTGGAAGATCTCTGCGTCGTGTCATTAATGACATCCTGTGAGTCAAGTCAGCCTGGGACCTATCAACCCAAGTCAGCTGTTAAGAAAACTTCAACATCTGAACTGACTTATATTTTAATAAAACATATATTATTACTTAATGGGAAATTATAGGCTTGGGACTATGCCACTATTTACCCTTACAAACTGTGGCCTGAGTCTACAGCAGATAAAATACATCAAATGTCCCCTGAATAGTAATGAATGTGTCCATGATGGATGACAAGACAGGTCACAGTGCACCATACGCTATATTTTCTTTCTCAGTTTGCTGAGCCACTGAGTATGTTGTTGATAGCATTTCCTTTCCTACTCTACACAATTCTCCATTTCCATCCTCATCCTAAGCTATGAGCCATAGCTCCCTCAAGGGATCTTATTATACTTTTAGTTCTGCACAGCCAAACAAAGATAAGAGACAATTCTTGAAGTTCAATATATCATCTCTTCATATAGTTCTGAATGCAGCTATTGCTGCAGGAGAATCATTGACTTAACATTATTAGATGGTACAAGCCAGTGGAACCCTGTTTTTTTGTTGAAAGGCATTTCCTATGAGGCAAGTGGAGGAACTCGCTTCAAGTAATAAATTTCAGCCATTACTGTGTTGATGAATAGCATCTGTTGTTGTTTTAATAAACAACGTGTCACATTTTATGACTTTAATTAAGTAAGTAATTAATGAGTCCAAGGTGGTACCATTTTATGTTAGCTTTTCTAACACTATGTCACTTCAGACATGCTAAAACAGTATATCTATATATAAGTAGACATTGGTATAGTTTCTCGAGTTTTTTGAAAAATTCTACAAATCTTTGCCCTTCCTGTTTGATAATGAAGTGAAATGCATAAAAGCCCGTTTTCTTTCCTGGCAAACTTAACCAACAAGGTTTGATAATATATTACCTAGTCAAGGTGCTTGACATTCATGCAAGTAGCATCATGAATTTACTTTGCTGTCCTCCTAGAGGAGAAGATAACATCATAGTTGTGATCTATAAATCTTTTCCCCGCTCGTTGCTCATTATAATTTGTGCTTCTCTGACTTAAAATATCCAGACCTTTCCTAGCATTGAGGCCAGCTGGCAGAATATTAGTCAACTAATGTCGCTTTTGGCTCAGAGTCATGTGCTTTATCTTGAAATGTGTGGAAAGTGGATGTAGCATCCTAACCTCTACTTAACAGAGCTGATTTGGAAAAAAGAGACTTGTGCCACAAGAGGATAGAGAAAAATTACTTTCAGATGGCACATTTTTATTGCATTCTTGGGCCTGGTGCAGTCAATGATCCTCATTAATTGTACACATTGACCTCCAAAGTCAAACCTTGACAACCTAAATTCTTGGCTGATTGACCTCTAGCAAAAGCAGTATTGTTACATTTCCTAGGCAATTTCCAAGGGAAATACTGAGAAACATTTAGCAAACAAGAAACAGTGACAGCTTCAGTTTAAAATATGTTGCACCATGTGTCTAAATTCTAAACCAGTCATATCCTTCAGTTGCCCTTCCATTCTTTTTTAGCTTAAAATTTGAGAGTCATATTCACACACATATACTGCTGGCAATCCATTGACTAAAGTTCTTTTGCACATTGTAATTCTGAAACATGCCTTTCTATTAATCCACAAATATTGTTTTCTGGTTTCCCCATTTTTTAAAAAAAATCATTCTCTGATTTATTACATTAATATTGGACTGATGACAGATATGCTAATTTACCATTTTTTTCACATAAAGGCTTTATTTTCCCTCACTGACATGATAGCCAATCAAACTTTATTTTAATAAGCAATGATTTTATTCAGAAGTGAGGAGTATTTAAAATTATAACAAGACTACTAAAATTGTAGCTATTCATTGCTAAAATACCAAAACAAAGGAGAAAAATGGCAAGTTTGAGGAGAAGAAAGATAGTTTCCTTGTAGATACAGCTGTAAAATACAAAAAGTGCTTTTGAAGAACAAGTATCTCCACCATATACAGTAATCAAACATTTTCCAAAGGACTTTTTAAAAAAAACCAGGAAAGTTAAAACATTTTTCTGTACTGAAAGCACAACATATCAGAATGAGTGAACATTTCATTCGAATCAATTTTTAGAGGATTACAAAATTAATTCCTTTTTTTAAAGAATAGAGTTTCATTTACCCTACCACTAATATTATTTATGACCTTTTATATATAATGAGTCCTAGTTATCTATAATGGTTAGATTAGTCTTCATAATTTTATAAAATTATTTCATGTTTTAAAAGTTTTTCTCTGTAATTTTATCTTAATAATTTTATCTTTACTTTATTTTATTCTACAAATTTGCCTTTTCATTTCTATTTCTTGTTTATTGTAGTTCTTATGTTATTAGTTCGATGCTGGTTTACAACTGAAATAAAATTGACTGATATGTAAGATTCTGTAGCTTCCTGGAGAATATTTTGGGATTTAATCAGATCCACCACATGCTTATTTAAAAACAAAACTCTTTTTGAAATCAATGGATCTTAATCCATTGGTCGCGTTGGTCGATGATCTCTGGAGGGCCAGAGATGGGGGTTGTTCCTCCATCCTGGTCCTATTAGACCTCTCGGCAGCTTTTGATACCATCGACCATGGTATCCTATTGCATCGGCTGGGGGGGTTGGGGGTAGGAGGCACCGTTTTACGGTGGTTCTCCTCCTACCTCTCTGGCCGATCGCAATTTGTGTTGACAGGAGAGCAGAGGTTGACCTCGAGACCCCTCACATATGGGGTGCCTCAGGGGTTGGTCCTCTCGCCTCTCCTGTTTAACGCATATATGAAGCCGCTGGGTGAGATCATCCGTGGTTTTGGGGTAGAGTACCATCTCTACGCTGATGATACTCAGCTGTATATATCTACCCCAAACCACCCCAACAATGCCGTAGCGGTGATGTGCCAGTGCCTGGAAGCCGTACGGATCTGGATGGGAAGAAACGGACTCAAGCTCAACCCGACCAAGACCGAGTGGCTGTGGTTTCCGGCTGCCCGATTCAACCAGCTGATTCCATCGCTGGCCATTGGGGGCGAACATCTTGCCCCAGTGGATGGGGTGCGCAACTTGGGTGTCCTCCTGGATGCCCGGCTGTCCATGGAAGATCAAGTGACAGCCGTGGCCAGGAGGGCGTTCTACCAGGTTCGCCAGTTGCGCCCCCTATTGGATCGGGACGCCCTTCGCACAGTCACTCATGCTCTCGTGATATCCCGACTGGACTATTGTAACTCTCTCTACATGGGGCTCCCCTTGAGGTGCACTCGGAGACTTCAGTTGGTCCAGAATGCAGCCGCGCGAGCAATTATAGGAACCGCCAGGTTCACCCACGTAACACCGCTCTTGCGCGAGCTGCACTGGCTGCCTGTTGTCTTCCGGGTGCGCTTCAAGGTGTTAGTTATCATCTTTAAAGCGCTCCATGGCTCGGGACCTAGCTATTTGCGGGATCGGATCCTGCCTCATACATTCTCACGGCCGATTCGCTCCCACAGAGAGGGACTTCTCCGGGTGCCGTCCACTAGACTTTGTCAGCGGGCGACGCCCAGGGGAAGGGCTCTCTCTGTGGCAGGCCCAGCCCTCTGGAACGACCTTCCCCCCGATATTAGAACAACTACGGACCTCCGCTCCTTCCGTCTGAAATTAAAAACATATCTTTTCTGCTTGGCCGGCCTAGGGTAGTCTCCTTTCTATGTGGTTTTATATTTAATTATTGGGTATTTTAGCTTTAAATGGGATTTTTAGCACAGGTATTAGATTTAATTCGTTTTTAGTTATGTTTGTATATTTTGTATATGTGTATATTTATTGTTTTTATTCTCCCTGTGCACCGCCCCGAGTCCCTGTGGGGAGAGGGAGCGGTTTACAAATTAAAAGTTATTATTATTATTATTAATCGCCAGTAAGCTTGCGTAGCGCAGCAAGATGTGTTATTGTACAAATAGGAAGAAAATAAGTCTAATAACATGAAGGAAGGAAGGATTGAAGAAATGAGATAGGTAACAAGTTTTGAGAACAATTTCGTAGGATAGTCAGGAAGGGCAGTGATGTGAAGGGAATGATTGCAGGGACAGATAATGAGATGTGAACAATTATTGTAGTGGCTTAATTTTAAAAGTTTTATGTTACATTAAAAATATGTCTCATTTTTATGCCTTGATATTCTAGGTAGTATCTGTGGGAGGCAGTGAGGAATGGTTTCAGTGAATTAATTAGTCCATTAGTTAACACATGGAGCCCTTCCTCCCCACCCCAAATAAAACAAATAATGACTAGCTCCTCAAACTGAATCTATTTGAAATTAAGAGCTGGAGCAAGGGATGTTTTTTCTCCCATCATTTGCAGGGAATTTTGTGTGAGGGAAACATGGAATATCTGACTTGTTAGCCTCAGCTTTCCTCTGACTGAATGTGTATGCTATGACAAGTGACATGGACAGCAGAATCTAGGCTTCAGTGATTGCAAGAGAAAAATATTCTTCATAGAACCATTGCAAAATTTTAATTTGGCTAACAAAGTTCTCACAATCAGACAGGTTATTTTAACATATGGACAAGACAGTTTTAAATCAGTTGTAAGACTGCTTAATATCAATGCTACCCTAACAATCACTTATTTCTTGATTTTAGAAACCATATGTCATTAGTTACCAATGCTGCAGGTATAGTGTACTGAATTTAGGGAGCATATAGTGGTGCCATCATCTCTACAGAGTCTATGATATTAGCAGAAGGAGGGTCACAGCAAGCTCAGATTGATGAACTTTGCTGAAGGAACACTAATGTTCGCATTATCTTTGTCAGTCACTTATTTTCCTTCTTAGAATGTCAAGTAATGATTTGTGGACCTTTCTGTTCTTCCTTAACTACCAGATGACTCAACCTTTTCTGACGTCTGATTCTTGGAGTAGCAAGCAAGCTACTATATTTTCCTCCATAATGGATTATTAATTTGTGTAAAACATAATGGATAATGCCAATAAAGTCACTGCTTTAAATGTAGTGGTTTGTACCACACTTATTAAGCAATCAAACCCTAGCATTGTATCTACACTGAAGTAGAAAGATAGTAGAAGTCACCTGAGCAACCCTTTTTGCTGAAATATACTTCCCCTTTGATTCTTTTACAAGGAAGTAGAAGTAGTTAGAGACATGAAGTAGCTATCAAAAAGGAAGTTGCTTTTAATTCCTTGAGGTAAGAGAAGGAGAACCAGGCAGAAGAGCAAAAGAGGGATCATCGTGAAAACATTACGTAGCCACAAGTCCAACCTACCTTGATTGCTGTTGGCCCTTATCTAACAGTAACAGGAGTTGACTGTTAGTTGAAAAGATTCATAGGCTTTTATTAATAAATCGGTTAAACTGAACCTTTACATGTGGATCTGGTCTTTCATACCTGAAAATAGGAATGAATTAAAGTTTCTGTAATTTGGATGTTTTCATGCAGACATTTCATTACGCAGCTCAGTAACATCATCAGTGCTAGAAAGGAGTGAAGTTTGTTCTCTATTTTTATACAAGTGGCTTCTCCTGTCAGTGTTAGTGGAAGTGCTATTTCTTTCTTGGTAGTTCCTTGATTAGAGTATTGAAGAATGAAACAATACTTCCACCAGCACGGACAAGAGAAGCCACTTGTATATAAACAGAGAGCAAACTCCACTCTCTAGTAGCACTAAGGCCATTACTTGGCTAGTTAATGTAATTGGTGAAAGAAAACAATCAATCTCAGAGAGCACCATGGACCACACTGTTCAATCTTGAGCTACAAATATTCTCTTCTATTAGTCCAAGAGGAATTTTGCAAGATCTAGCCCTTGCCATCTTACTGAGGAACATTGTAGATTCAAAGAGCATTGTTACATTCACAGATATAACTTACAACTTATGGGCATCAGGCTCATGATCAGGCAAAGGGCAGTCTCAGGGCAGACAAACAATATAATGCTTTTCTGGTTAGCAAAATGTAGAACAACAATTTCTTTATAAGCAAAGGTGGGGGGAGGAGTCAATTAATTGGGAAAGAATTTTTAAAAAAAACTCATGCAAATTTTGCAAAAAAAAACCACCCTCAATTTTTTACACGTTACAAAATTTTACATTCCCTCAGGCTTGACTACCTGGTGTCAGAGTATGTGTAATTCCCCACCACCACTTTTCTTTCACTGACAAGATATTTTCAGTGAGCATTTGGAATCTCTCATTTCCCTCCCACCCCGCCCCCAAACTTCTGCAGTATCTTAGACAGGAAAGAGTGCTGCCAGTTATTTTAAATATTTCTGAGCCAGAAAAATAAATGCCTAGCGATCATTTCAATGTTCTTTTCACTCCTCCAAATAATTATTTGACATAAGTGGAGCCGCGTCCATTTTCCTGTAAGCGAAGGAGTTTGGGATTGAGGGGAAAAAAAATCTTCCAAATGTCACTAACTGACAGAAAAAAGTTAGAAAATAGATCACAAGTTGCATGAAATTCTGACAGGTGCAGTTAGAGTTATACGTACAATTTAATTCTGCTGCCTGTTCCTTCAGTAGAGAGGCACATCAGTCCAGCAAAAGTTTATTCACAACTAAATTCCATGGACAGTCAAGACTTGGGAATGGTATTCAAATACTTGGAATGATTATTGAAAGGTTCCTATGGCTGCAATGACAATTCTGCATGGGAGACCAAGGGTAGGCATGACTGATTTTCTTCAAACCAAGTCAATGCATCCATCATTGTTGTATTTACTGCTTCTGTTAAATTTTGGACTGGTCTTTGAACAATTTTCACTTTATGGATGGGCAATTTGTGCCTTGTAGGATGAATAGGTCCCAATCGCCTTTCTTTGTAGATGATTATGTGAATGAAATTTTCTATTTATTAAAAAAGAACAATATTAGTATTACTTTTCATCACCACACATGTGGACACCCCCACCCCAATTTCTCCAGGGGAACAATGCCTCAAAGATTCTTCTATAGCATGGATGTCAAACTCACTGTGTCATATGGCCAACACAAGACGTTTCAGGACATTTTTCCCATTTGCGAAGGTGGGATGGGTGTGACCTGCATGTGATGCATCCCGCCTGTGGGCTACCAGTTTGAAACCCCTGTATACAGTGTTGTGAATACTAATGCTGAATGAAAATGAAAATATAGGAATTTGCAAGTGATTTAATTTAAATATAGAAACTGCACATCACAATCTGGAAAAACTGATCTGGTGATGAAAATGTGCAATTTTTTTCAGCTGCATTTCAAGAACATAAATTGGAGGTGTTTGGGATGTGGTTCACAGCTTGAAAGCTATATGTTACCTTTGTCTGGTCTAGCATAATGTGTGAACTTCAACTCCAAGAATATCCCACCCAGTATGCACACATATCTTAAAGATGCTAAACTAGCTGAGGAACCCTAGGATTTGAATTGTTCAGAAAAAAAGAGGTAGAATCCATATAAAATATATTGTTTAGTTAATAACATTCTGGTTACATTCAACTGGCTTTTTTAAGAATGAAGAGATTGTAAACTAACCAATAAACATCCAACAATATATCATTTAAAGCTTTGTCAAAGTGAAGTAGTGTATAAACAAATACAATTCATCCACTTGTTGGACAAACTCTTCAATTGTATTGTATAGAAAAAGCCCAATGAGCACATAATATAGTGTGATCTCTGGTGGAATTGCCTTGCCTTGCCTGACCTTGCCTATTCCAATACCAATCATAGAAAGCAAGATACAAGCATCCTGGAAGATACAATTGTCATTGTCAAAATGGCACAGGAGGAAAAGGTTTGACGTTTCTTAGTAAGGGATGGTTCTGCCAAAAAATATAGAAATTGGATCCAGAAGAGCTGCAATTGAAGGGCTTTTATTTTAAAAAATCAAAAAAGAGATGTAACTATTGATTTTCCTGCATAATGTGTAATCTGGACCTCAGTGTATGCAATCACTCTCTATTACAAAATGAAGACAAGAGGGTTGTAGTCCTTATTAGTGGTGTGCACAGAAAACATTACATATGTTTCCACTTCTCTGATAAATAATTGCTTGGATTCAGCATGGCAGACTGATATCTGATTCTTTAGGTTAGTCTGACTACATTTTTGCCAGAAGTAGATGGAATTGGTAGGCACATTGGTAGGCACTGAGAACTAACTCTAGATGTGTAGCTGAAAACAGGATCATGAAAGGAGACTTTAGGATAATCTGCTTTTTGTTCACTAGTTATATTGGGCATAACTTTTTTAAACCTGATGTGAGGGGGCAGCATCTAGCTGACTGGAGGACCTGAAAAAAAAAGTTAAGCAAAATCAGGCCTGTTTAGTTCTAGGATGGGAGGTTACCTGGAAATCCTTTCCAGGTAACTTTAATCTGGATCACTAGGCTTGAAGAAACAACACAACTTAAATATGTGTTTACCTTTGCATATTTGCTCCTGCATTTCAGAAGAAGAGATTTATTTGTTATGGAGTTGCCTGTTTCTTCCGAAATAGGGTAAAAAAACCATGTAACAGTAGAGTCTTTATTATAGATAGTTACTAACAATGGCTGACTAGATCATCAAGTATCCAATTTAACTCCCCTTTCCAGCAAGTTCTTTTCCCCCTCTCTTTCTTTCTGTAGCACTTCTGTTTTAGAAGGGAAGATAAAACTGGCATTTTAACAGCCATTCGGTTATAGCTATCCTAGTATTATCTCCCTAGGTATATAAATAGGGGAGAAATAAGACTACTGACCAGGGAATCAGATGTTTATGTCACAGTTTTGATTTTAAGACAGGTAAAGTGATAGTAGTCCCATTTCCAGTAAAAAAAAATGAGGAGACATATCACAAATGAAATACAGGGCAAAATAACAGTATGCTCTGTACATAAGAGCAAGAACTCAAGTGTTTGATCATAAATGTCTTTCTTCTGGTCACACAGCTTTGGCACCATATATGTACCTAATTCCTCAAAGAATATAGTCTGAGCACAGTGTTTTTAAAGTTTCCTGATACATCCTGCAAAGAAGATTTCTTTCCCAGAATTTCAAACTGGATAAAAATGCACAATTTGGAGAGGACATTTTTAGGAAGTCAAGTCACTTTTCTAATTAAATTCTTTCTATTTTTATTGAGAAGTAATTCCCACCAATCTCAGTTGGATTTATTCCAGATTAACATTTGCAGAACTGCTGCTTCAGCCTGCCTTAGAATTCCTCTGATATTTGACCTAAGTAGAGGAATAATTCTCAGTTCAGCCATATAAGTGCACTTGCTTTGCATGCAAAATGTTTTCGTTTCATTCTTTGATGTTTACAAGATAGGGTTGGGAAAAGGTCCTTTCTGAAACTTTAGAGAGCATCTGCCACTTAGAATATATAACAGGGAACTAGTATGGACTAATTACTATGGGCTGTTACTTAATGACACTTCAAATACTGATATATTGTAGGTATTGCATTAGCTACATGTAAATCCAGACTTATTTAAATGCTATTGATTAGACTGGGCCTAATCCAACCATGACTAAGTCTGGATTCAATGAACTTAAACTCCTGAATTTCATTATGGGTTGTAATTCAACAAGTCTCTCTCTTTCTTTCTCTCCTTCCCAACCTCTCTCTTTCTCTCTCTTTTCTTTTACATACACACTCACAATTTCCTTTTATTTCCTCATCCCGGAAAATGCCTTGTTAGAATGTGTTCAAGGGACTACTATTTCTCCTTTCATAATACAAATTCATTATTTTAAAGTAAAAGGTTATGTTGCCAGTGCATTATAACCTTCCTGCATCTCATTTCAAACTAAAAAGTTAACCTTGACTCATGTCAGAAAACAGCTGGTGATAAAATCCATGATGCAAATTCATCAGGCTAAAAGCACTGCAGAAAGATTTGAAGCTACTCATCACCATGAAAATTTAGAAAGCCGAAGATAATCAACAATAGCCGTTTTCTTCAGAAAATGAAATATATATATTTTTTTAAATTTCATTTCCCTTTTTATTGTTAATGTGTTATCCAGAGTATTCCAAGCTTAGCTGGCAATACAAGTGAAATCTCATAAAATATGGACTTTGTAAATGTGTACTTCATTCTTTACGTGTAAGGGGACATAAAGGGAATTACACAAACTGGAATAAATCTAATTGTTATTCCTGCTATAAAATACTGTGATTAAATTGTGGACAGAATCATTTCTGTAGAATTTTAGGCAATTGTCAGAAGTACAATCAGTTATTGAAAGTCAAGACAGAGAGGCAATTATCTGTTTCCTAGTTGAACTCTGACAAAAGAAAGGTTGGAAGATTTTTTTTTACGTCTCTAAAGAGAATATTATAAACACAATGCATTGCTTTTCATCTTTCTGAATGAATTCTTCTCACAACTTCATCCTTGTCTCCATCCATGACCCTCCCAATAGTTTTCAGTATTTTAATGTTGCCCTTTCTGCTATGTGCAGCAGTTCTGATGGCACAATAATTCCTTAGTCCATACGAGTCAAGCTCGATTTCTGAACAAGAGTTTTTCGAGATGATTAAATAAAGACGATTAAAAGGAAAACAAACAATTATTTCAAAACATACAGTTTGATTTTAAGCTAGTTGGTCTCGTGCTTTAACAGGGGGATAGATACTAGAACACCATAGAAGCAGGAAGTAGAAATTGATATTGATTAGTTGGGATCTTATTTATAGAAAAATTGCCTGATTACAAGAGTGCAGCTGGTGTGGTGACAAAAGTTGATCTAGGCCAACATTAGGAAATTAGAGCTGTTTGTCATTTTTAGGATAATCAAGTATCACTAACTGTACTGTTATAAACAAAATCCTGATGTTTAAGTCACATATTAAGATGAATTGTTCATATGATGTGAGGGAAATAGATTAATATTATTACAACTAATTAAATGAAATGTTTATTATATAAAATTAAATTTGAGGATATATGCTATTAATAGTAAAATAGAATAATAGATAGAAATGATATGTTAAATTTGACTAATTTGGAGAGACAAATAATGATATTGTTTATATATTAAGAAGAAATTAAAATTAAGCATGAAAATATGGAATGAAAATAAGATGACTGAAATGTAAAATGAAAATATGAAATGAAATAAACTATGCATAATAGAAGATGTAAAGGCGGGAAAATTCAGACAACACTTTGTTTATAAAAGAAGTTAAAATATATATCAAAAAAATTCAAAAGATCTTTGTTTGAAAAAAATATGAATTGTTCATATAGTAAATCTTCATTTTATTTGGGAGAAACACTTCTGTTAATTAAAATTCCTCAAATAAAAATCTCATGGACATACTGTACTTTGGTATTTTAATTAATTAACTTATTTATTGATTGACAGCATTAACAGCTAATTGACCAAACACCTATTGGTTGACGGCTTTAACAGGAATTACTGTTTGCCAATGGCTAATTATAAACATCAACCCTAACCCTAACCCTAACCCTAACCCTTGTCTTAGTTGCAGAAACCCATCTGCCATGAAAAATTCTGTTAGTGGAGGTTGGATTTTTATTTAGCAATAATTATTCAATAATTAAATAAGCAACAATAACAAAAACTTTTTCCAATAGTGGCTAGGTCAATGAAGATAGGCCTTTAAAAAAAATAAGTGCATGGCACACTTGTAAAAAGTAGTGGGACTTTGTTACCCGATTATGTCTACCATTTTGGAATCAGTCATGATCACAATGGGCAGCCCTGGTGCTTTGAGGCTGGGAGAACAGTAAGAATGTTTGATGTGTAAAGAACAAATCATGTCTCCTGAGCTACTTTGAAAGTTCTACATGTAAAGAGAGGAAGCTGGAAGAGGTGGGCTCACTCTTTTTTTCTTTTTATCATTTTTAAATTTTATTTTTATTAGATTATTACCATGGTAATAGTGCACTATTTTATCTATTATATAATTTACAAGATGCATTATTCCATAATGCGAGACAACTTACAACAATCAAAACACAAGCAACACCTTATGAAAATATAACACCCGTTTTAATGATTGATTTTAATTGTATGGATTGTGTTTTGTTTTAGTGTGTTACATTTTAAATAGTATAATTAAATCAACCTTGGGTGATGAAATAAACAGAAAGGCATCATATAAATTATTAAACAGATAAACAATTAGAAGCTTGACAAAAAGAGATGACTATGAATACTTTTATTATGGTCACTGATTAGCATTGCAAACAAAAACAAATTAAAAATAAAAATAAAGTAAAAACAAAACAAGACGGTGGTGAATTTATCAGTGGATAATAAAAGTCTGCTTAATTTTTCAGGCAGTATAACAAAATTTAGCTACTGATCCAGATCAGGGGTGGGTTGCTGCCAGTTTTACTACCGGTTCACAACCCACGGATATGCGCTGTTCAATGTACACTGTTCTTCATGCAAAGCACAGAATAATTTACAGTGAACTGCGCACACATGCCTTCGCTAAAATCCAGCACTGAGGGAACTGGTTTGGGGACATGGCTGGGTTGCTGCCAGTTCTGTGACCCAGGCCTGAATTCCACTACTGGTTCAGCCAAACCGGGCTGAACCAGGAGCAACCCACCTCTGATCCAGATCCAAGAAGACTGAATCATACTGATATGATATTTATTTATTTATTTATTTTATTTTATTTAAATTTATATCCTGCCCTTCTCCACAGAGGACCCAGAAAATTTAAAAACATACAAAATACGAAAGATAAATATATAATTTAAAATAAATATTAAACAATCCTATCCTATGCTAAAACCAAATTTAAAATATCCAATTTAAAACTTCCTAAAAGTCCCCATGGGAGGTTAGGCTAGGCCGGCTTGTTGGAACAAATATGTCTTTAGACATTGGCAGAAGAGGCGGAGGTCAGTGATGGTGCGTAATTCAGGGGGTAGGTCATTCCAGAGGGCTATAATAACTTCTGTACTTAAAAACAACCAGAATTTTTCAAATGTTTTACTACGTGAGTTGCCATAAGAGGATGCAGTACCACAGGATGTGAGCTGTAGTTTCAACTGTCCCTTGTCACAGCCTCAGCTCATAATGGACTTGTAAGAGCTATTACTATTTATTAACAAGATTTATTTTCCAAGTCAAAAAGGCAATGAATAGCAACATATGAATTATGATGGGGGCCTTGGTGCTGTCGGAGCTTTGATGGTTTTCTTGCAGACATCTGATAATGTTACCTAGTTTGGTAATGAAATATCTGTAAAAGAACCATCAAGCTTAGAAAGCCCCAAGGATCCCACAGTTCAACCCTGAACCCTCTTCTATCAGTACATATCAGTTATCAATAAGTGAAAAGGGGGAGGGGATTTGAACACCTGATCACGCCTACCATTTTAATATTGTTGACTCTCCTAAAAAGACACTTACTTAGGTGCCACCAGCTACATTACAGAGGGCGGTGTGAGCTGATTGAGAATAAAATTCTTAATATAGATTGAAACAGGTATTGGATATCTTATGTCCCATGTTTTTACAAATGTGAAATCAATCTATAGCTTAATCATTCCAAAAAGCCTCCAAAAATGTCTGACTGATAGTAGAAATTTGAAAAATAAGCAGTGAGTGCCCTTGGAAATGTCCTACTTTGTTGTTAATCTAATATTTATTTTATTTACTATATATATACCTTACAATACAATACAATAGCAGAGTTGGAAGGGACCTTGTAGGTCTTCTAGTCCAAACCCCTGCGTGGGCAGGAACCTTATACCATTTCAGACAAATGGCTATCTAACATCTTTTTAAAGACTTCCAGGGTTGGGGCATTCACAACTTCTGGAGGCAAACTGTTCCAGAGGTTAATTATTCTAACTGTCAGGAAATTTCTCCTCAGTTCTAAGTTGCTTCTCTCCTTGATTAGTTTCCACCCATTGCTTCTTGTCCTGCCCCCAGGTGCCTTGGAGAATAGTTTGACTCCCTCTTCTTTGTGGCACCCTCTGAGATATCGGAACACTGCTATCATGTCTCCCCTATATACAGTATATAGGACTGCTTGAAAAAAAGAGAGGGAGGGAAAAATCAGCCAGAAGTCTCCAACATAACAAATTCCAAGCAAGCATGCCCAGACCTCAATATTCCTCAAGGTGAAGCAATGACATACAAATTATGACCTCCCCCTATATTTTATTTGTTTTCCCCACACTAAAATATTGCTGCAGCCTGAGGCATTAGTGAGAGCAAACCTCCATTATCGCTCCAGAGAGTTGGCACTTTGCTCATTAGGCTTCTAAGGTTCTGACAGAGTGACCTTGTTTAGTGGAAAGACACAGATGGAGTCTGTCAGTAAATCTTGTTAATATAACAAGTATTTCCATCCTTAGATGAGCATTGCACCTGATACAAGCATTTCTTTCCCAAGTAAACATATTCTCCTTCTTCCCTATAGATAGATTCCCTTCCAGGCCTGGCAGCCTAAGCACTACACGTCATCAGGTGCTTTGCTATTTATTTGTTGTAACAAAAGGCATCTTGCTCTCTGTGTGTAGGCCACTTAGTCTCTGAAAGGAACGCTGGAGGTTGGCTTTAAGAGGACAGAAGCTGGCTTAAAAAATAAATGCTCTCAGTCAACCCAGCAATTTCTTTCACTTTATTCTTGTTTTGTGGACTTTAGCTCCATCCTGCAAAACATGATGGTCCTATCTATGAGGGGTCCTTGGTGATCTCTGAGCTTGATAGTTTGCTTGCAGACATTTCATTATTCAAACGAGGTAACATTATCAGTGCTAGTGACTAATAAAATGTCTGCAAGAAAACCACCAAGCTCAAAGAGCACCAAGGACCCCTCATTTCAATCCTGAGTTACACATATTTTCCTTTAATGGTGGTCCTATTTTCATTCTTGTCCACATTTCCCTAGGGATTTTTGCAAGGGTCTCATCTCCCTCTAGCTGTTGGCCAGTCTTTTATGCAGGAAATTCTGATTAATAGTATGCATGAATAAAGGTAATAAGCAAGGACTTTGCTATCATTGGTGCTGGATGGGGTTGAACTGGGGGTCCTTTTGGACACACGACTCCGGTCAAAGAGCAGATGGCAGCTGTTGCTAGAAGGATTTTTGAATCACTTCCTATGGTGCACCACTTGTGCCTGCTCCAAGACTGAGAAGCTCTGTTCATCACCACTCACACCCTGGTCACCCACTATTGTAGTGCACACTATATGGGGCTGCCCAGAAGCTTCAGACACTGCAGAATGTGGTGGCGCAGTCAATTAAATGCTTCTAAAACTACATGTTGCCATCTATGCTACACAAACTGCATTGTTTGCCATTTTGTTTCTGGGTCCAATTCAATGTGCTGGTTTTAAAACCCTTCATGGAAGGAAATCGGGTTATCTGAGGGATCATACTTTCCCTGATTAGATCTACCCATTCCATCAGATCTGGTAGAGAAGGCATGCTGCAGGGACTTATTCTTGTTGGGTCTGAGGAGGTAGGGCCTTCTCTTCCTCAGTGCCTGCTTTATAGAACACTAGCTGATGACTCAGCATTGCCCAGGTATTTATGTATGGGGGGGGGGGGGATGTCCAGACCAAACATAATTTCTAATGTTGGATTTTTCCCTTTACCAGAGGGACCCCCTTGTGGAGTACTGCAAAGCCGTTACCATGGCAACTCCACAGCACTGCACAGTACAAGCCATTTTACAGCATTATGGTAGAGGCCATTTTAAGGCACAACAGGCTGTGTCTTAGCAGGCAAACAACGAACAGGGGTGTTAGGGGTGTCTTACCCCCACAGTATTTTTTTCTAGTGAATAAGTCATCTGTGTACCACGTTTGGTTGCAATTGCTCAAGGCATTCCAGAATTATGCTGGAACATACACGCACCCACCCACCCACCCACCCACCCAATCACATAGATAGATAGATAGATAGATAGATAGATAGATAGATAGATAGATAGATAGATAGATAGATAGATAGATAGATAGATAGATAATCTCCCTGTGAAGTATGGTTAATTGCATTCCAGTTAATGTTCCAAAAATCCTTCTAGATTTGGCTATGTCATCATAATCTCTTTTTAAGAATAATCTCAATAGAAGCACAGAAATAAGGATGGTTTAGGATTGAGGCAAAGCTTTTTGTAAGGGAATGTTTTATATAATGCAATAGTGAATTTAAAAAGAGAAGGAAAGAGAAAATACACATGAGTATGGATGAGACTAAGGAAAGGGAGAAGAATTTTTAATAATCTTTAAGGATAACAACTATTCCTCACCAAAGTAAGCTTTTACAAAGGCAATTATCTATGTTACCAGTGAGAAATTGAAATAAAGAGGAACCATGCAAAATAAAGAAATTTTGAATTTGTAAATGAACGAAGGGCATACAAGTTGGGAAAGGAAAAGAAAACTCAGCGATTTTAAAATTACAAGAAAGGAGTATTGCAATAACTGATAGTGCAAATGTGTGAAAAATGTTTTATCAGTATTATACTGCTTTATACAAAGGTCAAGAAATTTCCTCAGACAAAGTACATAAAAGCACAACAGGATGTACTGAAGATAACAGACATTCAAAGACAAATTTTGAATGGATCTCTAACAATAACAGAACTGTGGATGCTATCAAAACAACTAAAACAGAAATGGTTTGGACGGATTGCCAGCCTTTCAGTTTAAATGTTTTGAAGATGAACATTTACAACTATTACAACAAACAATGAATATTATTCAGTGATTATAAACTGTTTACTATGAAAGCTTAGAAATAATTTTAAAGGCTTTTATTTATGAACATCAATCTGGCTTTTTACCTAAAAGACAATTATGAGATAATATCAGAAATGTTTTTTTTAAACAACAATTTTATTGGTTTTTACAAATTTTTCAATGGGAAAAGGGTATATAGGATATAAAAGAAATATTTTAGGGCTTCCAGGTTGGAGGTGGTGGTCGCCTCCAAGGTTACATAAAAAAAGAGTTTTTCAATATAAGGTGGAAAGAGATACATACATATCATAAGTTTCATGCATTCAATCATTTGTTTCTGTTAGCATCCGTTTAGGAATTACAGTATATAAAAATAAAGAAAAAATCATTTTTGTGACTATTTTTGGCTATTGTGTCTTCTTCTTCCTTCCTGCCAGTGGGCGGAGCCATGGCCCCTCCCGCTCCCCCATTTTCATCCTCCAGGATTGAGGAATGTTTTTTAAGAAAGGCTTCCGCCTCTTCAATTGTCTTAATTCTTACTCTCCCCCCCTCCCAGAACACCAACATTCCTTCAGGCATTGACCACTTAAACCACACCCCTTTTTTATACAATTTTTTGGATAAGAAGGAATATTTCCTTATCTTTTTCGGGATCTGTTTCAAGATCGCAATTTCTGTCTGCTGGTATATCAAAGGGCCGTCTCGCTGTGCTCTCAGAATCTCATCCCTTGTTGATCTTCTTACAAATTTAATATGTATCTCTCTGGGTACATTATTTATTCTGGCATATGCTGAATTAATTCTGTAAATCAGGTCTATGTCCCCCCAAATATATTCTTTACTCTTTTTAGTATAATCTGCTAAAATTGTGCACATTAAATCTTTTAAATATCAGAAATGTTTTAAATCTTCTGGAAAACCTGGAGCAACATAATAAAAAGCAAGCTGCATTGATATTCTTAGATGGAAAGAAAGCATTTGACAATTTGAATTGTAATTTTTTTGGGGGGGGGGATATATGAACCTTGAAGATAATTTTATTTAAATGGGTAAGTTGAATTTATTTATTTTTTCCAGAAAACACAAATAATTGTTAATGGAGCATTAACACAATCTTGTGAGATTGATAAAGAACAAGACAGGGATGTCCATTATCTTCCTTTTTATTAAATTTGGTTCTTAAAGTCTTGAATAGACACATAAAATAAGATCAGAAAATTATGGTAATTAACATTAAAATAGAAATGCATACACCAAGGACATTTGTGAATGATTTGGTATTAATTTTAGAAGGTCCACTAGAAAAAGTAGAGCCATTAATGCAAAATATTAGAAGACTGGTATATTAACATGTTTTAAGATTAACAATGAAAAGACAAAAATGTTTAGAAATTAGAAGGATGTAATGGGAAAAAACTGGTTTTAAGATTGAGGAAAAAAATAAAATACTTGGGAAGCAGTATATAAAATAGGAAATGTATGTTATTTAAAAATAATTATATTGAAACATGACTTGAAATTAATGTTAAAGTAGAATAAATTAAAATTGTCAACATTGAGGAGAATTTCCATGATAAAAATGAATGTTTTGCCAAGAAGGGTGAATGTTATATTTCATACATACCTATTTTGACAATGGATGTACACATTTAATTTAGGTACATTTATATTTATATGACAAGGAAAAACACAAGTTAAATATAGAAGTGATACAGATTGCAAAGGAAAGAGGAGGATTGGATTTACAACATTTAAGAAATATTTCGTGGCTGGGATGTTGCTGGGAAACAAGTCACTTTTGCAATTAAAAATGTGAACTTTAAAAATCATAGAATAGATGTTTCATATCTATTTGCAGGTTTTGCCTGCATACACGGTTATGGATCTCAGTCAGTGGTGAAATTCTTTTTTTTTTTTTACTACTGGTTCTTTGGGCATGGCTTGGTGGCATGGCAGGGGAAGGATACTGCAAAATCTCCATTTCCATCCCACTTCAGGGAAAGGATACTGCAAAATCCCCATTCCCTGGCCACTCATGGAGGAAAGATATTGCAAAATCTCTATTCTCACCGGACTCTGGGGCCAGCCAGAAGTGGTATTTACCGGTTCTCCGAACTACTCAAAATTTCCACTAACAGTTCTACAGAACCTGTCAGAACCTGCTGAATTTCACCCCTGATCTCAGCTCCAAAAGCATAACATAGAAAAGAACTGGCAGACAAAGATCAATGGTTGACACACTGGGACTTGTTGGAAAACTATCAAGAAGAATTTAAAATATAATCTAAAGAGTAATTGGTAGCAGAAATAAAATCAGTTATTTCCCCAATTGCAGTTATCTGAAAGATTTAAAATGAATAGAAAGATTTATACTATGGAGCAAAGTAAGATAGAATTTGAAATACAATGTACCAATGATGAAATATAGAAACTTTTGTGGAAATTTGAAACAGTTAAAAATATATAATGAAATAGGCTAATAATTTTAGTTAATATAGATGGATCAATGGGAAAATGTGGTTCAAAGGATTAATATTGTGTTATGATCTCATAGATAATTTTTATAAAACTTGTAATTCATGGTTTTGATGATTAGAAGAATAGATTATAGAAAGAAGAAGAATATGAAATAACTTTAGAGGCAGAAATTAAAATATATTTGTAGTTAGAACTGCTGTGAAGAATATTGGGAACTGCTTCTGCGTAGCTTTTTTTTCTTTTTTTTTCTTCTGTTTTTTTCTCTTCTTACATTTTGTCCTTTTTCTTTGATTTTTTTACTTTTTCTCTTTTTTTGTCTTTATTTTATATTAGCTTTCATTAGTTTTTCTCCTCTTGTTTAAAAGTTTCAATATAAATTATATATCATATGGAAGTAGAATGCAGTGTTGCATCTGCATCACGACTGACACAATTTCTGGTATGCCTTACAGTCCTAGCCAAGCTCTGTGGAACAAATGAATACGCCTGAGGCAGCAGCAAAGAAATGGAGCCTGAAATTCAACTTGTCCATGTTACATAAAAAAAAACAACCACCCTTTTTTCTCCTCAAGATATTTTGGGTTGCCATTTATATCACTGACCTATTGTAGCTTCTCTCCTCACTCATGTGTTAACTTCCAGAGTTGTAAAAATGATTCTCCTCCTCCTCCTTCTCCTCCTCCTAACTTCTTCCTTCTCCCTTTCTTATCTCATCTCTCTGTTTATCTATCATATCATATTTCTGTCTAAAATATCAATAAATATCATTTACAATTGTCATAAATTTAAAATTCATTATATCATTATTCCATTGATTAAATAATTAACTGAATATCTAAAATTAGACTCATATATTCTTGTAAAATAATTGTACATCCCTACAGAATTCTCAACATTAATATTTATATTGATTTGATCTCTATTTATCAAGATCAAAAATAGATGCACATGATCTTTAGAAAGAATCAGTAAAAGCAATAGTAATTTCTAGATTTCCTCCCATTGTACCTAATTGATAATGAAATCAGATTATTTATAAACAATAACATTGCCCGTGGTTATTTTTATATCAAATATTTCCTTTTTAAAATCACATTTTAAGATACTTAAGCTGAGTTTGCCTTGCTGTAACACATCTACAGAGAAATTCCCTAACAGGGAGAACAATTAACCAGGGGAACAGCTTGCCTTCAAAAGTTGTGGGTGCTTCATCAGTGGAGGCTTTTAAGAAGAGACTCTTTAGTCACTTGTCTGAAATGGTACAGGATAGGGATATCAAATGTTCATTGTCACGGCATCGTCACATGACGTATCACATTTCCCCCCTCCGCTAAATGTGGGTGTGACCCCTCTGTGCCAGCGTGTGATGCATCCAGCCTACGGGCTGGAGGTTTGACAGTTATGGTACAGGTCACCTCCTTGTGCAGGGGATAGGACACCTTCCAACTCTGTAATTCTGTTATCTGAGTGGAACTTAACATTACAGCCCTAACTAACTTCCACTAGATGTTTCAAGAGGGATGCTGTCTACGTAGATTTGAAATACATCTTTCTTGGATCCTTGAAGGATACACAAAACACCCCAGAAGAACCAATCACATTTACCTGAACTGTTGGGTCCAGGATTGGGAAATAAGCATTATATCATACCACATCATTATATCAATAGCCCTAATGAGATATAGGTGACAAATAAATTTAACAAATGCATATTAATGCCCATCTTTTGAACTGGGTTGAGTTCCCAGTTCCATACAGCACAAACAGACTCAGCCAAAGTGCACTTGAAAGCATAATTGGGCAGAGACTCCCTATCTTGCTCCCCTTCAATTGTTGGAGGAGGCATGTACCGTATTTTTTGGAATATAAAACGCACTGGAGTATAAGACACACCAAGATTTTGAAGAGGTAATTTTAAAAAAAAAAGGTTTTGCACTCTGCAGGACTTACAAACCCTTTGCATGTCTCATTTTTTGCAAAAAAGGGAGAGGTGCCTGGAGAGTTTTGAGAGGTTTGTAGAGTGCCCCTCTACAAACTTTAATTCATGCTTTCTTGCCTTGCCATATGAATTGAGCCACTATTTTCTCCAAAGATCTAAAAAAATTTTTTGTCCAATTTAGTTGGTGCCGTTTGAAACAAAAACAAATTTTCGGTAACACATGCGTCTGAACTGTCGCAATCCTGCTCATCAAAGACTATTGTTTACCACCCCAATTGAAGATATCCTTAAATACCTGTTGTAATAATTTCATATAATTATCTACTTTGATAGAGGAACATCTCTCCATAAGCCAAATTCCCAGGTATTGTACTTTACGGGCCATATTAATCCCTAGCAAGCTTTGCACTCCCTTTTTCTGGTTCAAAGTCATGTTCTTGATTAACAGTTTTGTCTTCTCTTTATTTATACGTAACTGCGCTATCATACCGTAGTCCTCTATTTTGCATAGAAGCTGTATCCCAGAAACCATAGGATCGTCTAGAATAAAAACAAGGTCGTCGGCGAAAGCCTGGACCTTGAATTCCTGAGCTTTGACTCATAACTCTTTAATTTGTATATCACTTCCAAAATAATTCTAACGTTGTCTTTCAAGTGCCTCAATGGCAGAAAGCCGTTCTGATCAGAATGTATAAATTTGCTAAGAAAAAAATTAAGTCTATCTGCCGGTGTAGCCGCAAAAATCTTGTAATCCACATTCAAAAGTGAAATGGGCCTCTAATTTTTAATTTGGGTATGGTCTGCTCCAGCCTTAGGCAAAAGAGTTATGTAGGCCTCAGCCCACGACTTCGGTACGATAGAGTCCATCAAGACAGTATTAAATATTGCTATCATATCTTATCCTAGGGTTTTCTAAAAAGTTTTATAAATTCTGGCTGGCAAACCATCCATGCCAGGAGTCTTGTTGTTTTTCATTTTTTTGGCTGCCTTTTCTAGTTCATCTATTGTTATCTTTTTATTCAGTACCCCTTTCACTGCATTCTGCCCCATACATCCCTGCGGCCGATTCGCTCCCACAGAGAGGGACTTCTCCGGGTGCCGTCCACTAGGCTGTGCCAGCGGGCGACACCCAGGGGAAGGGCCTTCTCTGTGGCGGGCCCAGCCCTCTGGAACGACCTTCCCCCCGAAATCAGAACAACCACGGACCTTCGCTCCTTCCGGCAGCTATTAAAAACTCACTTCTTCCGTTTGGCTGGCCTAGGGTAATCTAAATTTTAAATTATTAAGGGGTTTTTTAGGTTTTATTTGAAAATAGTTTAGTTTTATTTGAAAAAAACTTCTATGAAAATAGTTTTATTTTCATAGAAGTTTTTTAGCGCAGGGTAAGTTTAATTTGATTTTAACCTTGTACTTTGCTCGTTTTAATTTGTTTTTAATTTCCCTGTGCCCCGCCTCGAGTCCCTTCGGGGAGAGAGAGCGGGTTATAAATAAAATTTATTATTATTATTATTATTATTATTATTATTTGAAATCTTAGGTAGATTTGCATTATCCAAGAATTCCTTAATTTGGTCCTCTGAGATTTCCTCTCTGTTATATAGTTGCTGAAAAAATAGGCCCTTTTTGTATGTGTGTGTACCTGTATGTATATACACACACATACACAATTACAAATTGCTTGGATTAGATAGTAACTAAATCCAGCTTCTTAATGAAAGTGGAAGTGTCCAAATCAACTGAGTACAAAATACATTTTAATATAGAAATATAATTCTTCCAATTATAGTTAATTTACCTGTTATCTTAGTGTGTACAGTGTACAAACCATATGTTTCAGCATTAGTATGAAAGTGGATGAGTGTTTTATACACATAAACCAGGGTTATGTATATTGACAGGAGTTCTCAGCTGTGTTTGGAATTTGTTTTTAGCACAATTTAGTGGCAATATAAGGCATCTTAAGAGTCACTTTGGTGTAGTGGTTAATCAGACTAGAAACTGGGGGACCATGAGTTCTAATACTACCTTAGGCAAGAAGCCAATTGAGTCATCGTGGGCCAGTCATTTTGTCTCTTCTCTCCGGGAAGCGGTCAAGGGTAATCTACTTCTGAAATCTTGCCAGGAAAACTGCAGGGACTACCTAGTTTTCAGGCAGACTGCAGGAGTCAACACACACGTACACAAATAAGGCATTTTTTAGGAGGGCAAAGTGGGAGGAAATGCCAAAATGTGTCATGCTGTTCCCAAATCTAATATTTGCATTGGGCTCAAATAAAATAATAAAAATAAGGGGTGTAGTGGCTCAGTGGCTAAGACGTTGAGTTTGTCGATCAGAAAAGTCGCCAGTTTGGCAGTTCAAATCCCTAGCGCCACATAAGAGAATGAACTTGTCACAGCTTCTGCCAAACTAGCAGTTCGAAAGCATGTAAAAATTGCAAGTAGAAAAATAGGAACCACCTTTTTAGTGGGAAGGTAAAATGCTGAAGGTCTGTGTGCCTTCAGCATTTAGTCATGCCAGTCACATGACCACGCGGGAAACTTTACCTTTACCTTGCAAATAAAAATGGTTGAAGCTTTAGTTTTAATATATGTTTAATTTTGTTTTGTTTTTGTGGGGTGAGAGATGGTTTGTTCCAGCCACAACTGAGCAGTAGTTCTTCAAGTCTAACCTTTTTCAGTTCTGCAAGCAACTGAAGGTACAGCTCTTTATCAAATATTACTCTCATGTGAGCTGGGCTTCTTTTATCATCTGAGGCATAGAGGGAAGTTATGTTGTAATGATCCCACATAGCGCAAAATATACAAGACAGGATTCCTCGATGAATAAAGTTTCTCAAAAAGGAAGATGTTGTGCATGACTTATCTCGTGAACATTAGCCATGTACTGTATTTGAATAGAATATTTCTAAGTTATTACAAAGACCGTACTATGATTTTGAGATTCATATGAGAATGTCACATAAATTGCATCCACTTTACTCTTGCTTGCATGAATGCATATTTTGCCGAAGCAAAAGGTAACGTTCAAGAAAAAAAAAATCTGGCCATACGTGAAGTTTGATTTTGATCCACATCAATCTTTTTGCTCTCGTATGCAACACAATTGTGGAATATGATGCTGCTGATTAAAAGCAATTTCCAATCAAGAGGGGAAAATGCTGACTGGTTTATTCTAATCAATTTGTAAATATGATTCTGTGATGAGTTTCAGCAGCCCAAATTTTCCTCTGATTGAGAAACTACTACTGAGCCACTAGAAGCATTCCCAGCAAAGTCACTTTCAGAACAAAGAAAACACTTCAGCATATGAGGTTACTTGGTTGGTTAAGCATATGCAACTATAACTTATATATGTAATAGTTTAAGTTTAGAAGAATAGAATATTCTTAGAGAAGATTCCCAAATATGCCATTATTTGTTTATTTATTCAGTGTCTTTTTGTCCCCCTTTTCAATTCATCATTCTCCACAGCGCTATGAAGTAGTTGAGTTGGATAGTTCCAGGTCAACCACTTAAATTAATAGCTCAGAGGAAATTTAATTTGGGTCATCCTAATACACAGGGTGAACTGATGTTTAAAAGAAAGTCTTCATGATGCAGCAAAGATATTACCCCTAGAAATGAGCAGGTTAAAATAGTATGGGATTTCAGAATACAAACTGATGAAGTCTTGGCTCATAACCCACTAGACATAATAGTGGTTAAAAAGAAAAAAGAAGTGTGGATAATTGATGTAGCAGTGCTAGGTGACTGTAGAATAGCAAAGAACTGGAGAAGATCACAACATATCAACATCTGAAAATAAAAATTCAAAGATTATGACATAAACCAGCCACCATGGCGCCAGTGATTATTGACACATTGGATACCATATTAAAAAAAATCTTGGACAATACTTAGAAAATATGCACATTGACAATTCTTATCTGTCAATTGCAAAAGACCACACTGCTTGGATCTGCACATATACTATGCTAATACATTATGACATCCTAGGTTCTTGGGAAGAACTTGGTGTGTATGAAGGCTAACAACAGCTTAAACAATTAGCATCTATGATTCCACATTATTGTGTATATAATGTGTAAATAAAAATGAGTGCAAATAGAAAATGGATGTGACAAAATAAAGTCAATACTAATAGGTGCCTTGGGTGCAATCCCAGTAGAACTGGAGTACCACCTGAACACCATTGGCATTAGCAAATCAGTGTCCTTCAACTTCAAAAGGCAGCTTGGAATAGCTTACATCCTGTGATGATAACAAAAAATATCAAAACAGCATCTGCCAATTCCAGGTCCTTGAGAAAGACTCAATAGATGTCCAAAAATACCAAACCCAGTCGCAACATCTTGTCAACTGTACAATCAACCATAATCATATTGTTTAGTTGGTGGAAACTTGAACTCTGTCTGATTTCATGGAAGAGACAGAAACAATTGGAGATCATCAGATTTTGAGGGGAAAGTCATGGATTTTTAAAACATTAACGAAGTGAAACATTTACCATCACTAGAACATGTAACAGAAATTGTGTAAGTAATAAAATATGATGGCTTAATATAACTGGAAAATATCTATCTATCTATCCCTGACTTCATTTAAGCAGTTGTTTTTGACAAAATGCCATTATATCATTTTTTATAGCTTGGAACTAAGGAAAAAAACACATTCAATCTTTTAACATCATTTTTTTTCAACTTTGGCACACATTTTTTTTAAATGATATGAGCTACTGACATGTGTGCCTACTATTATTGTAAGGGCTTATTAAGGTATTTTTAAAAGAACATGGCATCCATTCAAAGGCAAATAGAAGTCTGGGTATTACTAAGTGATTTTCACTTGAAGGTCCTTCTCTTTCTCCTTTCCTTTCCTTCTTTCCTTTTCCCCATTCCCCATTCCCCATTCTGCCTTGCCTTGCCTTGCCTTGCCTTGCCTTGCCTTGCCTTGCCTTGCCTTGCCTTGCCTTGCCTTGCCTTGCCTTGCCTTGCCTTGCCTTGCCTTGCCTTGCCCTGCCCTGCCCTGCCCTGCCCTGCCCTGCCCTGCCCTGCCCTGCCCTGCCCTGCCCTGCCTTGCCTTGCCTTGCCTTGCCTTGCCTTGCCTTGCCTTGCCTTGGTATATTCTTACTACATTTAAATCATTATTAGGCCAATGTATTTGTCAGTGTATCATCAATAGTATGACTGCAGCTGAGCAAACCTTTGGAAAGTGAAAAGACCAATTTTAATATAAACCTGAATGATATTGCCTAAAATCTCTTACTGGAGAGGAGGCTGGAGATTCTATGAACTTTCTGTTTAGTTTTTAGTTGCTACATTTTATACATTACAGGAAAAATAGGTTATATGTGTTATATGTACTATAATATGTATGTTTATCACATATGTCTACCCAGACTTCATTAATAACTTCATAAGGTCTAATTTCATCTCCTTTTTTCTTTTTACAAAATTGTTTACCTTTAACATCTCCATCATATTATTAAAGGATTCCTACCTCCCCAACCCTGCATCTCAGGTCATAAAAAATTAAGATTGATGAATATTGCAGCGAGGTGGACATTAAACAAATTTAATAATAATAAATAAAATATTAAACATTTTGTTGTAGCCATGATTCATGTGAGCAATAGATTACTTTTAATTAAATTGCTTACAGAGAAGTCCTTTTTAAAAGTTGCAGAATAAACAAAAAAGAAATGTATAAGAAATCTAAATGTTCTGTTTTTTTAGGATCCACGATTAATAGTTGGAAATATTGAATTCCTAAATTTTATATTGCTAACAGGTACATTTTGAGACAAAGTTGTTTGTGTTGCAACACTTATTTCTGTTGTTCTGAACCACAGTTATTTTGCAGAAAAAGCCTTTAATTCCTCTGTGACTACAATTAAGCAACAAAATGTGGTATCTGCAGAACCTGATTACTCTTAATTAGTTAAGAATATAATTATGTCTCAGATGTTGTTTTTTCGCCTCCTCTCTCCCTTCCGCTCCCATCTTTTTAGGTATTTAGCAGGGTGTTTTAATTTTCTTGATTAGTTATGTCTCACTAGAGAGTGGTTTTGTTTATTTTTGCCCAGGATTTTGTGTTATTTATGTCATGATGTTGTTGAGTTTAAAGGGCAATTTGATACAACAATTTTATGACAATAAATCATCATCACATGCTGACCTTTTCTCACCTCCCAGGATGAAACTTCCTTACAAATGCAAAACTGTGGAATCGAATTCAGACTTCTCTCTGAACTAAAAAAAAAAAAAAAAAGATCAGAAGACACTTTTCTTCCAGATGCAATAAAATATAAATCCATCAGTGGAGCGGTGTTTGCCCAAAGATCTTTATCACAGGAGAAAGAAAGGAAAGGTCATATCCAACTGTTTCCTTCTTATGTTAACTGTATTATAATTTTGCCCTTCGTTAGCTTTGTCACCAGCAGTGTTTTATACCCTTAGCATATGCTAAGGCAGAAAATTAGAAATTATACTTTATAAAAGAAGTATGTTTTATTTTTATTTTATTTTTTAAAAAAACATTGTACTTTCTAAATCCACATTTTGGTTTAATCTTCACCATTGTGAAGTCTGATGCACATTTCCCCTTTTCAAAAGGCAGAACTATACGTTTAAAAAAAACCTTGATACTGCCATGAAAATAAACATATTATGTTATTGATATCCTATTATATTCGGAAACCAGAGGGAAAAACTAAATATCTTGCAAGCCCTAGAAGATAGCAGGATAGATTAATCTGTTGAAAAAAATATGAAATGAGTCTGAGTCCCTTAGAAGTTTATACATAATATTCACATTTCTAGATGGCCTAAATCTATATATGACTCTATGCATATTCGACTTTTCTGACAATGTGGAATAAAAATATCATAGCTCACTGAAAATTAGATCCAAAACTACATTCATCAGCATTATATTTGGGCTAATTTGAATGTACCTCTTACCCCTTATCTAGATGATAGATTAAGGAGAGAGAGAGAAGACTTGTAAATTCCCCCTGCTTTGTAGCAAATATCTATTTCCATTATTGCTGGTAGTATGTTTTCTCATAGCTGATCTCAAATCATAGAAATAGCTAGTCCTTGCTATCTTCTAAGATCTTTTTTATTTATTTTATTTTTTATTTTATTCAATTTATATCCCGCCCTTCTCCAAAAGGACCCATGGCCTTGACTATTCAGTCTGGCTAATAACTGGAAATTCCTAGATGATCCTTAATCCGAGTACTAATTTCAATCCTGTTTGGTTTAGCTAGCTGCTGCCAACTGTTGCAGCTGATTGCTACTTAGATGTGTAACAATCATGTAGTAATTTACACAGAATTATATTGATCAGACCCCTTGGTACTTTATCAGGGATAGACATCAGTTTGGGTCAATGTATGTAACTGTGTGAGGCTTAATCTGGATCAGGAATACAGTGTGACAGAGTTAACAGAATAACAGATTTGGAAGGCAGGAAACCCTACACCACTTCAGACAAATAGCTTTCCAATATCTTCTTAAAAACCTCCAGTGCTGGTGTACCCACAACTTCTGGAGGCAAGTCGTTTCACTGATTAATTGTTCTAATTGTCAGGAAATTTCTCCTTAGTTCTAGGTTGGTTGTCCCCTTGATTGACACTCATTACATTAGAGCAGGACTGTCGAACTCCTGATCATGCACTGGCCATGCCCGTATCCAGTTTAGCAGAGGGGGGAAAAATCCCGATACATCACAGGATGCCGCTGTGATGATGTGAGTTTGACATTAGAGCTTTGCTGTAGAAGAAAAATAGATTCTTATAGGTTTAGCATCGAAAAGTTATCATTTGTTGTTCTAAGATATATGAAAAGAATAAAAGAACATAGCTACTAACTGCATATTTACATTAATACATAATATGGTCCTTGAACTGATATAATCCTATGAAATTTAGTAGACTGAATGTTTCTACTCATGCCTGATATCAATATAATTACCACCAGATTTCAATTCTAGTATTAGATATGGAAACATATCTAATACTAGATATTAGATATAGAAACATATCAGTAAATTAAGTGAAATTACCCTTTTTCATATAGATGCAATGACATGGCCACAACTGTTTCATCTTGAAATCTGGGGTCATTTGATACTATTGTGCAATGAAATAAATTCACTTTTCTTCTGTACCTGTTCTTGTGTAATTGTCCTACTTGTCAAGTAGAATACATACTTTAAAGGTACTCACTGCATGGAGGCACCTTTTTAAGGCACCTTTTCTAATTTCATTCTCAGAACTAGACATAATAAAGTCAAAATTTGTGGTATGACAAAATATATATATGAAACAGACATGATGATCTCCGGAACTTTCAAATATATTTAAAAATATATTGCTCACTGAGCTTTTGTTAGCAACTGCTAACATCATCCGAGTGTAAAAGCCATAAAAGGATACTTGCCTTTATACAATGTTAATCAATTTATCAATGATTAACAATGATTTAATCATTGTTAATCAATGATTAACATTGTATAAAGGCAAGCATCCTTTTATGGCTTTTACACTCTGACGATGTTAACAGTTGCTAACGAAAGCTCAGTGAGCAATATATTTTTAAATATATTTTATATTTTAAAGTTCCGGAGGTCATCATGTCTGTTTCTTTTATAACTACATCTGGAACTCACATTTTTAGGACAATTCGCAATATATATATATATAGGTTTTGGTTTATTCGGGTCTTTTCCCATGTAAAATAAAAAGTGTTTTGGCAACATTTCGACGGGATCACACCCGTCATCATCAGGTTGGTGCCTTTGTTTTCTTGCGAGTTCGTGCGAGTTTTCTTGCGAGTTTCACTTATACCCGTGAAAATCTATGAAAACACACACACACACACACACATATATGCATGAACTAACAGAGTAACTCTGCATCAACTCAACAAAAAAAGATCAGAACCTATATAATTTCACCTGGATAGATATTAGTTTTAATTCTAATTCTGATTTGTGGAAAATTGTGAGGGAAAGTCAACTTTAGATTATCTCTCATTGAGAAGTATTTTCAAAGTTGTATGCAACCAAAATAAAGGTGTGGTTTCTTGCAATTATGTTCTTATTTTGTGAATAACATGACCTGCTAGAAAAGTGGGTAATGTATAAAGATGGAATAAAAAGTAATGCCTCCACCTTCATAACTTTATTTTAAATAGGAATATTTTAATAAACCAAACATTCTTGTAATATGCTCTTTTGTCACTTCTAATTACTTGTCCACATACTATCTGCATGTATTTGTTACATGCTTCTGCCAATATTAAATAAGCATCCTAAATGTATAACAAGAACTCCATACTTTATCCCTTCAACCAAGACCTGACAATCATTTTTCCCTCTTCATCAATCAAGCAGATGGAGATATTCCTTCAGTTGTGTGAAAAAATGGAAGTTGCATGATGCCAAAACTAGATTATATGGTGGATGAGGTAAGACAATGAAATTCAACTTTGCAATTGCCTCTTGGTTGACTCAGGAGGTCTGAAGCTTAATATTGTCATCTTAGAGCAAAATTTCCTCCTTGAACATCTAAACTCTAATAGTGGTTTCAAAGTTTTAAGTGTTGGAATGTAATGCTCTGAGTTGATAATGGCAATATGTCACAAGAAATTCACATGAAGTTTTGAGGTACTGTTCCATGGACCGATGCTTCATTTCTGGGTAATAATACTGAGCTCATATTTTGTCAGCTGCCAGACTGTCAACTTGTCAAGTTGACATTTGTCAACTGCCTTGTTGCTATGCTGTTCTTCACCTTCATCCTCAGTGTAACAACTATTTGAAAATGTTAGTGCTTGAAATATTCATAGGTGCTATCAACATGTGAGGATCTCATCATGCATAAACCTTCTAATATTGAAGAATATCAATAATGCAACCCTGTGAAATAACAAAGTTGATAACATAAATTTCCCTTTGAGGGATACCCATTGTACTTAATCAATTCATCAACCTTACTATTGTGAAACTTGTGAGTTGCTGTCACAAGTCCTCTACTTTGCTTTTGATCACAGAAAACAGTTCTTTCCTTCATTATATTTCATTTTCTTCACTTTTTTTGGCCCAGTGTTGCCTAGTACTCACATCAACACAGTCTGCATTTTGTGTTGACTTTCAATTTAAGGGATATCTTCAGCCACAGTACACTGTTTAGACAGCATTGATGAGTACTTATTTTAAGTCATAAACAATAGTAACACAAACCTTTCTCACATCAACTTTGCATCAGCTAAAGTAAAAACAGTTGCTAAAGAATACATTACTTTCAGTGCATTGGAATTGCCATCTGTTGGCAACTTATAATTTTGGTAACATTACTTTTTATTCAGCCCTTGCATTACTTCTTCTAAACAAAAAAACAGAGATTAAAATCTTGCTTCTCCCCAGTATCACCTGGTGACATTATCAATCTGGTTGAAAAAGATCTCTACAGAGAGAATGCAGGAATGGAATGGATTGGGAAATGAAAGTGTTGTCCTAAGGATTTGAGTCTTGTACAGATTTCTTCATGTCAATATGTTCTGATTTTCTTTCCTACTGCAGGATTCATCGATCTCCTTTTCCAAGCTTTTCCTAAATATTCCCATGTTCTTAAGATAATTTGTGTGGCACAGGCAATGAGGAGAAGTGCAAAATTCCCTCTGCAGAACAGTTATAAATATTATAGATATATCCGTAGCTTGTATGTGCAGGCTTACCTTTATATTTCTATGTTATAGTTAGCAAGATCCATAAGTTATATTTAATCATCATGCGAACATATTTTATATTGAAACATATTGATTGCATTGAAATAATGAATTCACACACAGAGAGAGAAACATACAAACATATACAATTTAATCTCAAGATTCTCCCATTTGTCTCATCTATTAAACAAATGAAAGTTTAGGATTAACATCATGAATCTTGCCTGATGTCCTTACATTATCTGAAGAGCTTCTTATAACTTAGATGGTTATTCATTGTAAGATGAATTTATGGCAAATAAAGAATCATATTATAAACAATCTGAAAAGAGACTGATATTTTTAGCCCTCTGCAGTTTTTTATTAAATGTCCTTTGAAATCCATCTTTCCAAAATGCAAAGATATTTTTTTCCAGTGTGAACTGCAATGCTCAAAACAATGTTTTAATCCCTCCTTTATTTAGTGAAAGGTTGGGATAAATGTCAACTATTTCTATTCAAAGGGAGAAATTGGTGAAATGATACAGACATTGTGTGAAGCATGAATAGTGGCAGAATAAAAGATGCTAAATGATAAGACAGTTATAGGGCTTCTTTGGGTGTTTTAAAACCACAGCTATGTTAAAGAATTATTCCCTAATTAAAGAGCTTATTTATTTATTTGATAATCCATTCACTGTATTTAAAACCAGCTTTTTTTCACCAGGAACTCTAGATGTCATCCATGAGAATGTCCTCTAATTTTGCTTTCCAAAACAACAGCACTGTGAGTGACCTCTGTGGTTGAATGGAGACTTGAACCTTAGCTTTTCTGTTAGAGGTTGGAACCTTAACCATAAAACAACCTTAGGGGGGGGGGGTATTAATGTCGGTGATCGGAATCAAAGCACACTACTTGATAATTCTATATTTTAAGAGGTATTGCCAAACTGCATTATATGTCCTTCATAAAGGCCAGAAATATATGACTGCCACAAATGGTTTGGTATAGTCTTTACTTTTTTTCATTCCTGTCCATTCAGTTGAACAAACAAACTTCATAATATACCTTTTCTTTGCAATACTTGACATAGAAAAGACTGAAGACTTTCTATATATCAGCACTTGACAAAATAACCCACATTGTTGCTCTGATGAGTGAGACCTCAGGATCTAGGTGTGACATTCAGGGATAAAAAAAATCAAAAATGTTGGGTGTGAGAAATAACTTGGGACGGCTACCCTTGAAAAAGTTGTCTATCTGTTGGAAGAGTGAAGTGATTAATACATATCTGACTTAATTCATTGTATAGTTTTGACTTAATCTAGTTTGTCTATGAAAAAAAGAGAAAAGCTTTAAAGCAGTACTGGTGGAGAAAAAAAATGCTTATTTTATTACAGCAACCATCTTCTGATCAGAAATAGTTCCTCGTTTGGGAAGTGAAAGTATCTCTCTTCTGGCAAGATGGGTGGTGAACTAATTTAATAATTAAATAAACTTTAAAAAGGCCATGCTATCTTCTGGCAAACAGCATTAATACTGAACCCACAAGTTCTTAAATGGAATTAGACAGCGTTCTATTTGGGGAGGGGGAAATCCCTTGACTGAGAACCAGAAGCAAGACAAAGTGTAATAGAATTGCAAGTGAGGTGAAAAGCATTTAAATTAAAAAGAAAAACTGGTAAACTAATAAGCACCATTCTTGGAGAAACCAGCTTACATGTGATAATGTGGGTGCTTTTGAAAGACATCTTGACCTAGAAGTCTCACAGCAGTGGTGGGATTCAAATTTTTTTACTACCAGTTCTGTGGGCATAGCTTAGTGGGTGTGGTGTGACTTGGTGGGTGTGGCAAGGGAAAGATACTGTAAAATCTCCATTTCCTCCTAATCAGCTGAGACTCAGGAGGCAGAGAATAGATGGGGCAGGGGTGGGATTTACTACCATCTCTGACTGGTCTACTCAAATTTTTGCTACCTGTTGTCCAGAACTGGTCAGAACCTGCTGAATACCACCTCTGTCTCACAAAATCATACTCCTGGTACAGGAGAATAAGAGATGGAAAGCATTGATATATCATCTTTCTGATTATATTTTCCCCCAATATGCTTTTCAAACATTGGAGCAATCCTCACAGAAAGCCTTCAAGGGCCACAAATGACTTACACAATAATTCCATGTTTTTCCCCATTTAATTACACTCCAAAAGGAAGACTGTATTCCCAATTTCAGTCTTCATAACAAGACCAAAGAAAACTTAATTAATAAATGAAGACAGGTTTACTCCAGAGTCTGAGTAATTGATTTTGCTTGTATAACAAAACATAATGATATGCTTTTGCTAGGACAACTTATGCAGCCACTTATACAAGAATTCACATTGAATGCAAGAGAAAAGTATCTGTTGGCTATTTTAAAATGGCTGAAGCAAAGTTGGGAAACATGACAGAAGCGCACAAAACAGTGAATAATAAGACAAACGTTAGATAAATAAACTGAGAATAACAGCAGAAAAGCTGGGTCAACAAATGTGATGATAGGCAGGAAAAAATGTTGATACGATGTTGAGATGGGGGGAATTGCAACAACAACAGCAACAACAACCAAAAAAATCTTTCTCAGGGATTTAAAACTATAGATGTCAACAGAAAAAATATTTGTCTCCAAATATTATGAAAAAAAAAGAATAAACAAAAGGCAGATTAAAAATCTCCATTCCAAAGTTGCAATAAAATCTAAACATCTTTTTATTCAAACTAATTCAACTTTCATGTAACAACCCATTGTGCTTGAGGAATGACAATACTGGATATAGCTTGTGGATATGGTTTTTTTTTTTAAATACAAACAAAACAATTTAAATATGAAAAAAAATACTACACAAAAGTCCAGCAGAAACATTCACAGGAGGGAAATAGGGTAATTAGTTTTCATAGAAAGCATGATGGGGGAATATCATAATCCTTCCAATGGTATCAATGAAATATTTTAATTTGTGTTACAGTTATTGGATTGTGGTAAAGTATAAAATGATAAGAATCAGTTTGGTATAGTGGTGAAAGCATCAGGCTAGAAACTGAGAGAGTGTGAGTTTTAGGCCCACCTTAGGCACAAAGCCAGATTTGAATTTTGAATTTTATTGAATTTTTGTACCGCACCTTCTCCCCAGAGGGACTCAGGGCGGTGTACAGGCAAACAGTAAAAGTCAGTTAGTAAAAATTAATGATAAAAACAAGTAAAATGCTATTAAAAATATATTAAACAGTACGCCTAATTTTCAAATTTAGATAAAAACCCTATCTAAAAGCAAGTTAAAAACTACGCCAGGCCGGCCGCACGAAATAAATGGGTCTTCAAAGCCCGGCAGAAAAGGCGCAGGTCCGTGATCGTGCGAAGGTCAGGGGGTAGGTCATTCCAGAGGGCAGGAGCAGCCACAGAGAAGGCTCTCCCCCTGGGTGTCGCCAGCCGATGGGTGACCTTGAGCCAGCCACTCGCTTGCAGCCCTGGAAAGCAGGCAGTGGCAAGTTACTTCTAAAAAAGCCTTGCCAAGAAAACTGCAGGAACTTGTCCACTGAGAATTGAACATGATTGAATAAAGAAAAAGAAAAGTTGATGGATGGGAGGTAAGTAAGTAGGTAGGTGACAGACAGACAGACAGACAGATAGACAGAGATAAGCCATAGTTACACTGCTGAAAAGCAAATTATGATGTATATCTTTAACAGATTAACAGAGTTGGAAGGGACCTTGCAGGTCATCTAATCCAACCCCCTGCCCAAGCAGGAGACCCTACATCTGCCTCTACCTAGGATTGAACTCACAACCCCCTGATTGGGAGGCAATATATGGATAGACAGTATTACTGACAGATAATAAGGTTAGATTTAAAGCCACTAATTCTTAAGACTGAATGAGAGTTTACTATGTTAACAAATACAATTATGTCAAGTATTTAGCAAGCTTTTCTTAAACTCTGATTTCAGGGGCATCTGACCTGTAATAAAATGAAACATGGACACATATAATTTAACTATAGTAAGTCACAGTTGGTGGTGGTGTTAATATTCTGACTTAATTACACTTGAGAGAATGATAAAAGAGAATTTATATTAATGTTGAATCTCTACCTGCAACAAAGATTAGTTTAGAAGCTATTTTGAAAAATAATAATAAGTGAACTGCTCATGTTGAAATAATTTAAGTGGATATAATCCATAGATTTTATGAAGAAGCTGACATTTCTTATTAATGAACAAGAAAAATGACGAGAGTTTCTAGAAGCTTCTCACATGTGACAGACTGCTAAGTCATAACTAAGACTGTTATCTCAGTTGCTGTATTTGCAATATTGCAATGAAACATTTTTTGTAAATGAAAAAATATTTAATGGGGAGGGGGGCGCATCATCTCTTTATTTTAGCTTTATCCTGCTCTTCTTTTAAAAGAAATTCAGAGTGGTGCATGGAAACTGAGCAATAATCTTCACCCTCCCAAATATTCAATAAAAGAGTTAACAATAAAACTTTTGGCTGTTAAGCCAGACAATAAAAACAATAGAAACGCAATAAGTAGCTATCAAACAATTATAGGAAAAAATATTTGAAAGGCAGTCTGGTTCTGGTGAAGTTATTATGCCCAGATTTTGGGGAGCTAGCAAAGGTGTCGAATAAATGAAACACAGCTATTTTAGGAACAAATGTACAGTGATTGGAGGAGATGGGGTACATCATTACAGAATAGCCAAAGGATATGTCACTACAGTTCAGGATCATACTGCTAGCATTAAATGAACAGACATAATCCTTAGAACAAGGTCAGTGTTTGCTTTCTAATCACCAAAACACTGATATTGTTGAGTCTGCTTCACTGCTACTATTGTTAGTTGAGCTCCAGACTTCAAAGTTTCCTTTTGCTCAAAAGACACTCTTGCCTCCCTTTAATTTCCCTCCAGTTCACAAACCAGGGACCATTTCTAATCTCTGCTTTGATCTGAATTTGAGAGATAGTAGACCATTGGTCCCAAATGCAGTCTGTCACAGGCTGTGGGTAATTAGAAGATGTTTCTTGAACCTGCTGGGCAAACTCATGTCCTGACCTCTCATTACAATTTGTGAAGTGGTTTTCTTTTGCAGTTACCATCTTCTTAATGCACCCAAAGAACCGACCAAGGTCATTAGATGGAGGAAATGATGTTAGCATAGAGCAACAAAACTTATTTTGGAAAGATGGGCATTTAATAGTTCTCTAAAATTTGTGGAGCTCAGTGAGAAGTGGGGCAGGGGGCACATGGATTAAAGAATTAAGTCAGAATAAAATATAAACCAATATGGAGAGTGTTAGCTCAGGGTTGAATTCAAGGGTCCTTAGTGCTCTGAGTTGGGTTATTTCTTTCAGACATTTATTTACCTAAACTGGGTATTATCGTCAGTGCTAGTAAGGAGTGGAGTTTGCTCTCAATTTATATTTTACTGGCTTGCATGAACCCCAGCTAGCAGTCAGAAGACATGATAAAAATTATTTAATTTAACAACATGTGGGCAGACTTAACCATAGTTTCAACTGGGAAACTGACTTGGAACCCTGACACTTAATTTAATTTTATTTATTTTGTCAAGTATATATAAGACAGTGGTGGGTTTCTGCAGGCTCGCACCTACTCGCGAGAGCCGGTTGGTGAAATTTAGAGAACCGGTGAGAGGGGGTTCCACTGGCGTACCTGGAAGTAAATCTGGCCCGCCGCTGCCAGTGACCCAACGGGAAGGAAAGGAAGGAAGGAAGGAAAGAAAGAAAGAAAGAAAGAAAGAAAGAAAGAAAGAAAGAAAGAAAGAAAGAATTTATCATCACAATTGAGTCCAAAATTTTGGTTGCTAAGCAAGAGCATTGTTAAATGAGTTTCACCACATTTTAAAAGGTGGCCACTCCCACCCTGTCACATGACTGCCAAGCCACGCCCACAAAATAGGCCACACCTACAGAGTAGGTTCTAAAGCAAATTGAAACCCACCACTGATATAAGATATCTGATATAAGTATAAACATGATTATGAATACAAGAAATGGATACAAATAAGTGGGGACAGTAGGACAGGGATGGTAGGCATGTTAGTACACTAATGCATGCCCCTTACAGGAAGGGTGAGGGTGAGGTCAACAATAGACAGTCTAAGGTTAAAGTTATGGGGGTTTGAAGATGAGACTACAGAGTCAGGAAGTGCATTCCAGGCGTTGACCACTCTGTTGCTGAAGTCATATTTTCTGCAATCTAATTTGGAGTGGTTTACGTTAAGTTTGTATCTATCATGAGCTCCTGTATTGTTGTGGTAGCTGAAGTAGTCATTCACAGGTAGGACATTGTAGCAGATAGTTTTGTGTACTATGCTCAGGTCAGACTGAAGGCTCTGACAAATCAGCCATCAATAGAAACATAGACACAAACAACATCTGCATAGTGTGCAAAAAACAACAACAATCAACAAGCCAAAAAGGAACAAAAGACTCAATCACCTCCCCATCAGCCATCAACATCCAGATGAGCATAGATTAATTCCAAGAGTAACATCAGACCAACAATCAAAAAGTAAACAGTATTCCAATCAAGGAACTGCAAAATAAGATAACAGTAAGCAACACAATCAAAGTAACTCCAAGACCGCTTCCACCAGCACTGACAGGGCAAGCCACTATAATCTAAACTGAGAGCAAACCCCACTCATTAGGAGCACTAATGTTACCTAATTTGTGTAATAAAACCTCCAATAAAAACTCCAAAGTGCCAAGGATCCTTAAAACAGAACCAAATCCTTAGAGTTAAGAGGAATACAAATACAGAAATGCAAGTTAAGTTAAGTAAGTAAGTTAAGTTAAGTTAAGTTAAGTTAAGTTAAGTTAAGTTAAGTTAAGTTAAGTTAAGTTAAGTTAAGTTAAGTTAAGTTAAGTTAAGTTGGATACAAATATTAAGTAATGCAAAATGGAAATTCTTTTTAGCATGTGAACTTCTAGTGTATCTGAAATACCTATATATTTGGCCAGTAAAACCTTTTGGAAGAAAAGCTTGATCTCCTGCCTAGTTGCCAAAATCCCTTATAAAAAGAAATCTACAACAGGTTCTTTATACCTTTAATATAAAACCAATTAAATTTCCCCCCTGGCTGTGGAACTAACCCAGGGAGGATTTGATCTGTGGATCTCATCACAGTTTCTGAACTGATCTCATTATCTTTTGAATTTTAATCTCTTCTTATCAGACCATTTAACTGCTGACAAAATGAATATACGTTCAACATAGGTTCTGGAGCTTTTATGATACGTTTATCTGTAAATTCTATTATGTTTGAGCAGGACTAATATAAATATGAAATGTGCCCTCTAAATTAGATACCATGGACCGATTACACTGCAATGGCCATGACATAAATGCAAGGCAACAGGTAGTAAAGATGCCTTTTATTCTAATTTTTATCTAGATTTCATCTTGGTAGCTACAGTACTTCAGAGAAAAATGTGGGTTTTAATTTCCCCCTCTAAATTTTAAAATCTTAGGGAAATGGACAAGTAATCTGCCACTGTCATTTGCAGTTTCTAGTTTTCCCTAACAAGTACTGTGTGGCTATGCTGTTTAGGTATTCATACTTGGTCATACATACATCTCATGTTGTATATATTTCTGTATGCTGTCTTCCCCAAATGCACTTTTTCCAAGTTTCTCATAGGGGGGGGGGGGAAATGTGTGGATGTGTACTTTTCTTTATTGTGAGAAATTTTTTGAACAGAACAATTTTCTGAAGATGCATATCTAAGGCAAATGGAATCTTTATTGTCCAGTGACCATCATAAAAATAACAATGCTATAAAAAAACTACATACATATGTGCAGGAAATGTCAATCATAAAGCTAAGTATGCATGTTGAGCATGTGCCATGTTCTTTTATATATCACACAGCAAAATTTGGCTACATTTAATATGACAGAATCACAGTTACAATTTTATTTATTGTAAGTGTGGGGTTATCAGCGTTACAAATGTATATCATAAAATGGGTAATATAATAAAATGTGATTTACATTTTTATTAGTCCTTCCACTGTATAGATCTTAACTAAATTGAAATATTGATGTATGTCCCTTAAAATACCCCAAAAGTATTTTAAGGGTATTCCAATACATCCCATTTCTCCTACTTAGCCAGCTTAAAAAGAGCAAACTTGGACTGAGAATTCTGATTGATCCTCATTTATCTTAGCTTTAATTGATGAGCCAAATATTCCACCTTTTATCCATTATTTAATAGAACATTGTAGCTTCTGTTGTACAAAAATCCCACACTCCTGACTGAGAAAAAAAAATCTTTATTTATATACACCTTTTCTGCTTGTAGAAATTTACAATATTCTTAAACTGAGGACTGTCCCAGGTCCATATATACCGTATTTATCGGCGTATAACACGCACTTTCCCCCCCTGAAAATAGGGGGCAAATGATGTATGCGTGTTATACGCCGATATGCGTGTTATACGCCGATACATGGACCCGGGAACCGTGGACCCTGGCAGGTAGAGCAAGGTCGAGGGGCTTCCCCCCTTTCCCAACTTCCCGGCTCTTTCCAAACCCCGGGAGCTCGCCGAGGGGCGGCGGCAACGGCGGCGGCGGCAACGGCCACCGCTGCCGCTGCTTCGCATCCCTCCACCCCTAATGGAGCCTTGGCCAACCACTGCCCTTGCGCTCGTATCAAAATTCGGAGCCCACGAGAGAGGGGCGCGGGTGGAAGCGACCAAAGGAGTGCCTGGCGGCGCGGGGCAGCTGCTCGGGAGATCGCACCGCCTCTCCTCTTACCATCTCCCCGCCGGCAGAGGACGGAAGCCCGGCGGAGCCAGGAGCGGCCAAAATCCTGGGGATCCCGCGCGGTGGGAAAGCAGCCGCCGGAGCGATCCCGCCAGGATACAACTTTTCCTCGCGCCCTGCAGGCACCCCCGGAGGGCATGATCGGAGGAGGGCAAGTACAGGAGGCTGCAGTCTTGCGGGAAGGGAAGAAGGACGGGAGGGAGGGAGGGAAGGGACGGGACTGTGTCGCCCCGCTGGCTGGCTGGCTGGCTTCCAGCCCCGGCGATTAAAGAAGCCAGCTTCGGCGGTTCGGTGAGCTGGCGTTAGCCCCCCTCTCCACCGTTATTACCTTCGTGCCAGCTTGGCCTTGTCTTTTGTCGCGGCGTGGGAAAAAAGGTGATCGGGCGGAGGAGGAGAAGGAGGCTCCGTCCTCCGCGAGGCAGTTTCAACGCCGTTGGCTGGGTTGCCTTGCAAGCGAATCCATGGGGATTAATGGAGAGGTTGGGTTTTTTTTTCTCCTCCTTCCCCTGGGAATGGTTAGCCCTCCTTGCGGTCCCTTCCCTAACGGGAGAGCAGCGCCCTCCCTCGGGGCTCCCTGGAGCCCAGACTTTCCCTTCGGACTTGTGGGGGGAGGAAGGGGGGCTGAAGAAGAAGGCTGCAGCGCCTGGTTCATTCCCGATCCTTAAGGAAGGGTGCAGGATTGGCATGAGTGGATATGAATTAATCCATACAGTGTTGCCCTTTTGGGGGGGATTGCCGCCGCCGCCCCTCGGCGAGCTCCCGGGGTTTGGAAAGAGCTGGGAAGTGGGGAAAGGGGGGAAGCCCCTCGACCTTGCTCTACCTGCCAGCGGAGAAGGAGGTGCCCGCCAAGGGGAAGAGCTCCGGGCCTCCGGGGCCGTCATCTCCTCCTCCTTCTCCTCCTCCTCCTCCTCCTCCTGCTGCTGGAACCAGCGGCCGGGAAGCGCAGGGCCAGGAATTCCTGCGCTTTCCTCCAGCTCCGAGAAGCGACGAGTGGCGCTGGGGCAGAGCCAGGCTGCTGCCCGGAGATTAGCCAGAGAGGGTGTGGGCTGCTGGCGGAGAAGAGGCATGCCTGAACAGTCATTCATTCACGCGGTCCTTGGCCAGCCGGCTGCCGGGTCGCTCCACCCCAAGCCAGGGAAATTTTTTTCCTGAAATTTCCCTCTTAAAATGAAGGTGCGTGTTATACGCCTGTGCGTGTTATACGCCGATAAATACGGTAATAAGCTAAAAGTGCACATTAAAATAAAGTAGGAGGAGACAAAAGAACATTTTTTTAAAAAAAGAATATCACTTTTATGTGATAATTTTGTAATAACTTTCCACTTCTTTCCTACTAAAAAAATTAAAGTACTATACCACATTCTAGAGGTTCTGGTAGGTATAAGTAAGGTTTGGGGGCTAATAAATCCCTAAAACCTCTGGCTATATGACTCTGCCTTCAACAAAACAACACTGAGTTTGCCTGTTAGTCAATTATTTGCATCACAAAGTTTGCATTCATCTATGTCCCAATCTTTTGCTAACTTCATCAGCCTAGCTTGGGGCAGCTATTTTCCAAACATTATGAAACCTTTTCCTATTTCCAAGTAGAAATTAAAATTTAGATTATATTATATCTTCTCACACATCCATCTCATACCATCCAATGTTAATTTTGCACATAAAATTCATTTGTGCAAACATGTTTAAGTTGCATAATTTATTTCCTATGGCAGAAGTTAGGTTACTGATTTGTACTCTTGTTAATTTAGCATTTTAAAGCCCAGGAATTTAGTCTTCATTTCGTAAACAGATGGAAATCAGTGAATAATAAAAGAAAAACACAGGCTGCATTATGTTTTAAAGCCAGGATGAATTAGTGTAAAACACATTGAAACAAAGCTCAGAGTTTTATACTTAATCTAATTTTCTTTTCCAATTACAATCTCTGGGGAAAGCATATATTTTTTTACACCTCTGCTTTCAAACTGATGCATTGTCATTCTTAATGACACATTTAAATGCAGAAGTATATCAATAAGTGGAGAACATTACCTTCTAAACTGGACTGCCTAAAATGTCTCCAAATCAGTTATCATAATCTGCAGGTGTATTTTTTCAGCAACATTTTTTTCACTTAAAAAGTGCCAAGTGAATTAATGCAAAGTTATAACAAAATGAAGAATGAATGATTATGGATGAGGAAAATGATTTTGGGATGAGAGGGAAAACAGGAGACTTACTTGGCCTCAGTTATGCAACTGATGTTTACCTTTTCAATGAGCTGCATAATTTTGCATGGGGAAAACAGTAATTAAAATATAATGAATCACTATTCAAGAATGGCAAACACAATAACCTCTCCAATTTGGTATCCTCCAGATGCATTCTGGATATTTGCTGGAGGAGATCACTAAATCGAGTCTAGGTAAGCAAGTGACCTTTACACAAATGGCAGCTATAGATTGAAGCATAGACAGCTGATTAGATGAGCCTAAACATTGAGGACTATAGAGTTGAATCCTCCTAATATTAACAATTTGGATGTAAAATTACATGGGTGGACTTGTTAGGCCAATATAGCTTAATTTAACCTACTCTAAAAGATTGAAGATAAATAAAACATTGTTGTTGGCCATGTTTAGCTCTTTAGAAGAAGATGGAGATACATGTACTAAGATAGATGAGTGAGTGGAGTGAAAAGAATGATTTGACTGGGTGAGTGGGACTTCTAGCATTCCAGTTTTTGGAGCTATCACCGTTTCTCCACCCCTCTGACTGTGAGCAATCAAGAGCTCTCCCATTAAGCTCTACAGTTTCCTCAGGAATGTTATTATGCCATGAGATTTATATTGGAACCTTGATATCCCTAGACATTTATGGACAGAAATCTTGAAATATATCCTCTTTGTAGGGAAACCCCAAAAATCTTTCCTTTTTTTGTTTTTGCAGTTCTCCCTTATCAATAACTTTTTATCTTCCTTTTGTCCTTTCAGAATATTTTCTCAACTTTTCTTTCATTTTTTTTTCTCCTTCAGCATATTTAAGCAACATATTATTGCATCTCTCCAAGCTTAGAGCTCAGGAAGGCCCACTGAGTTATGTTGTCAGTAAAACTGTAAATTATTGCAAAAGATATAACCTCTTCCTCTCCAGTTATCAGCTCAATGGATGCCCTTATAACTCTTTAGTTCTTTAATACCTCCATGTACTTTATTGTCAGACTGATTGGCAGCAACAGATATAACAACAAAATAAAGTTAAATCACAGGAAATAGAAATGAAAGGAGATAACACAAATACAATAGGAATATGAAGTGACTGATCATAGATATGATAAATCTGATCAATGGCATATCAATCAGTCTCAAATGAAGTTTCACGGTTGCATTTACTTACCTTGATATATCTGATTGAGGAAATGTACTTACCATTGAAGGTCATTTTCTCCTGAAAGATGTAATAAAATCACACATTTCTATGCAGTGATTGCAGAAAGCCAATGCCTGTAGAAATTAAGGAATGTGGAGGCATCACCAATTCTATTTCTAAAGAGCTGAGATAAATCTTCCTGCTCAGGCTTAGAGAAATTACTCTCTGGGGGTGGGCATCACTCCAGATCACTAAGCTTCCTCATTATTTGAGGTATATTGTAGAAATGGTCCTCAGGGATAAAGAATATGGTTCAAAGTTGCCTATACCTACTACCAATCCATAGAGTGGTTTGATTCTTTGTTTTATGACACTAGGTGTTTTTTCCTCCCTTCCATCTAAATGTGGGACAAACATACCTCAACACCATTTTCCTCTGAGGTCCTCATGATCTGATTCCACCATATATTGAGATAGTCTTAAGACATACACATGTTAAAATGGCAAGGTTTTTCCCCAACCTTCCTTATTTCAAGAAGGTTTTGCCACACATAATTTGATGCATTTTATTGACCATTCTATCTGTATCACAATCACTTAAAGTAATACTTGAGGGTATGTTCCATTTGATATCTCTGTGCCAGTTGGAGACTAGGTCCTGGGCAATCTCCTCCACAGCTCTTTTCCTTTGAACAATAAGATAGTCTAGTACTTTCATATGAGGGTCTTTTCCTGATCCAAATCTCTTCTGCCAGATATTTTTGCTGATCCCCAGTTCAAAGAGCTGCATTGATTTGAACCATAGTTGACCTGTGGTAGTGGTGGGGGGCAGGTTGCATAATGAAGGGGGCAGGACAATCAATTCTCCCTATTGCTTCTTGGTACAACTCTCCTAGTGCCTACCAGCTACTGAATGGCCCACTTTTGAACACAGAGTTAAATCAGCACTACATTCATGTAAAATAAAGGAGTTAATTATCAGTCAAAATCAGCCAAGGATGGGATTCCCAGTCAATGTACATGTGCAAAAAAATACATTGTAAAAATTAGAACAAGTTTTGATAGAAGTTTCACTCACTCACTCACTCACTCACTCATTCATAATATTTATTTTATGTAGGTACCCATCTTATAACCAACTGTATTCTAGCTGGTTCCCAATCTATGATCTGATCTCATCATTTGTTAAAATACACTTCTTCCCAACCCTATCTCTCATTAAGGAAAGTGTTCGTTGGATGTTTCCCTGCTGGTTGGGAATGTTTTGTTGGGAAACAATACCAGTGTATTTCATCACTCCTCACCCTTAATGTTCTGTGTGCTTTGTAAATGAGGACAGTACCATTTGCCATCACCATTTGCTATCTGTTGCTTCTGATTAAAAAAAAAAGTAATTAGCTTTCACCATGTGAGATGTAACTTCTTGAGTTTCAGGCTTGAGTTAACAAGACAAAAACCATCTTAAAAGAAGTTGATTTAAGACAAGGAAATATGTTTGTCCTTCCTTCCTTTTCTCTCTTAGATCTGCTAAAGAAATCTGTCTTTAAAATGAAATTGAGATTTCAGGAATTGTTCAAGAGTAAGCAACTTAATCCTTCTCATTAGAAATATGACAGGTGGTTATTCCCACGTCTTATTTCTAATGTCACATTTATTGAACAAAGCTGTAAATTGCTTTCATTAATTTATTTGATATCTAGGTTAATTTTTTTTTAAATAATATATTTATTTCTTATTCAACCTAACCTCAATCAAATCAATGAACTATTCATTTTATTCACTGAGTAGTAGGATCACAAAGATTAATTCTTAGCATTGTGAAACATTGTGGGATTGCAAAGTTTAAAAAAATAATAATGCTATAATTCTTGAAAGAGACATAATAAATGGAAGATTGATGATGATGATGATGAAGAGGAAGAAGATAGACAGATAGATGACAGACAAACAGATATATGACACCGTTTTTTCAGCATACATGTTATGTGGAAAGATTGCTACGCAGGGCAATAGTTCTGGTCTGAACTAATGTAGATAATTTTAGATGACTCAAGCAAATAAGAGAAACCAAATATTCTAGAACTCCAGAAAGCCCTTTTGTCTTTCATAGACAGTATTCTCAAACTTGTTGCAGTTTGCAAAGATGAATAGGCTATCTCAATCAGGACAGTAACTGTATACTTCACAAATTGAAAGAAAACAATGAGGGTGAATGAAGGTTAACATCAATTTTCCCAAGCTCCTATTTCCTTGCCTCCATGATTGTTTGAGAGATACTGTATGAAGCTATACAGCTATACATTTGTACAGTTGTTAGCTAACAGAAGAGAGAGAAAAGGGAATGGCTGAGAGGAAACTAGAGGCTGTGAAAGGAAAATTGCCTGAGAAAAGCAGACAAAAGAAAGAAATGCTGCAGAGCTAGTTCTGGGACAACCTCCATCTAAGTCAGCTAAACAATCAAAACTTCAATCAAATCTTCTATTCTGCAAAGAAACTGCAAGTAGTTCATTTCTTGTTTCAAATAGATATCAGTCACTTAAATGGGATCTCCAAACAGAAATGGAAAAACAACCATTATTTGAGAACTCACAAAAGTTCTAGTTGAAAACCTGGTTGTGTTATTAAGCCTGAGGCTCTGATGGTGTGGATGAGCTCATTCCTTCATCATGGTTGTGTTAAATGCATCTTCTCAGCTGCTGTATTCATGTTACATTATTTTTGTTGCTTTTAATTTTGATTCCTTTGTACATTTTTATTCTATTTCAAATGTTGGCTGCCCAGAGTCATGGTTATCAGATACACAGCCATATGAATAAATACATAAATAAATTTAATCGAGAAGTCATTTCTTCTCAGTTTCCTCTCAAATTCCTTCATTTCTCCCTGCTAGTCTGGTATTTTCAAAGGAGACAAGAAAATATAAACACACAATTAGGAGAGACAGTTTCACTTGTATGGCTCAACTGAACACATGGCTAAATAATGTTTTGTAACAGCAAAAGCAATAATATCAGTTTTTAACTAAGTACATCTTTTCTAAGTAAGAACTAGGAGTATTTAAAAGTTATTTTGAGGGGGGATTGCAAAAAGAATGTTGCATTGAAGCTCAAGTGATTGGGAAAATTGATTCCCATTTTGTGGGAAAGAAGGCCGAAGAATTTCAAGATAATGCAGCCATAAAAGTAGATAATAGAGTTCAATTTAAATACTCTTACCCCACGATGGAGATGAACAGTGGCATTTCTGTTCAGCCTAAAACTTCTTCAGGTATAAAAGAAGTTACCCCACCAAAGTTTGCTCATTCTTTGCAAATAAATCAAGTGGCTCGAAGTGAAACCTTAGCTTATTATTTTTCAAATCATAATTGAGTCTTTCATGATGAACTAGAAAACTATTTCCTTAGTTCCAGCTCCCACCCCACTTTCCAGGCTACTTAGTATTTCAAAAAATATTCCTGTTACAAATAATTATTCCTTGTGTTTGTCCTTGATAGAACAAAGTTTTGAGCCTAACATGCAGAACAAGGTGAGAAATCATACTGTTGAAGCCTACCTAGTCAGTGCCTAAAGCATGTTGCCCAAGGTTGTTCTATGTTTGCAGATGGGCATGGTCTCCAAAGATGTTAGCAGTTGGTATTGTTTTCATAACTTCTGATTAAAGCTAAGTTTTTACATACATCCCTCCGGCCGATCCGCTCCCACAGAGAGGGCCTTCTCAGGGTGCCGTCGGCTGGGCAAGGCCGACTGGCGACACCTAGGGGAAGAGCCTTCTCTGTGGCGGGCCCTGCCCTTTGGAACGACCTACCCCCTGAACTTCGTATGATCTCGGACCTCCGCCTCTTCCGCCAGTGTCTAAAGACACATCTCTTTCAGCAAGCCGGCCTAGCCTAACCTCCCGTTGGGGCTATTTTAGATAGTTTTAAACTGGGGATTTTAATTTGGATTTTAGCATAGGACTGTAATTTAATATGTTTTTAAATTCTGTATTTTATTGTTTTATTATGTTTTTTAAATTCCTGTGCGCCGCCCTGGGTCCTTCGTGGAGAAGGGCGGGATATAAATTTAATTAAAATAAATAAAATGAGTTTGGTCCTCTTGGTGTATAAAGAGCATTTTAAGTCAACATGGCTTAAAAAAAAACCTGTTAACAAACTCTGCTCCGTATGATTCTCATTAGGAGATTTCACCCACAAGGGTTTGAAGTGCCAGACATTTTCTGAAGCAGCATATCTGTTATATTGATTTTCAAATGAATTGAAGCTTGGTCCTTTACTTTACAGCTCATGAGATTTCCTCCCCCCCCCCCTATTTGTATGCATTAGCTTCCTACCTTTTTTTTAAATTATTATTGTTTGCAGTTTAAGAGGACCTTTACTGTGAGCAGGCTGGATTCATTGCCCTCTGCTTTTCTTGGAATGTTACAAAAGCATCCTCTTTATATCAAGAGATAAGTCTTTCTGAGGTTGGCTCAGAAGACTCTTTGAGCGATATGCTTCTTTTCTGCTCTCTTTACAGGCAATCTCAGGAGATGTTCATCCATGGCATCCTGATGAATTTCCCAGGTAGGGAGCATGACTTCTATCTGTCAAACAATCTGTATGATCTATCCTCTAGGACACGGGTCTGCAAAGTCGGCTCTTTTAAGACTGGTGGACTTCAACTCCCAGAATTCCCCAGCCAGCTATGCTGGCTGGGGAACTCTGGGAGTTGAAGTCCACCAGTCTTAAAAGAGCCGACTTTGCAGACCCCTGCTCTAGGACTATTCAATTGTGTGCCTCTATATGTACATCCACCTTTCACTGTGACTGAAGATTTGCAATAATGTATTTCTTTTATATATGCATACATGTGTATACTTGTTTTATTCTATTTGACGTCTGATTTCTATGGCCATAATATAATGAGATTAATTGACGGTCCCCCTCACACCAAGGGTGTTGTTTAAATCAGTAAGAGCATGACACATATATTATATAAAATAAACCCCGGTGTTTATTTAATCAAATCTGCTTTGAAATGAATTAGTCTCAGTAACTAAAGCTGAACCCAGCTGGGCTCATATATTGCAAAAATAAATGGTATTGTTGTGTACAAATTAGCTTAGAACTTATTCTTTCTTTCAGGAATTTATGCCATAATTTGTCCTGAATACCTATGAATGCCTAATGCAAATCAAGACTATAAACTCCAGCAATTTAACAGAGTTGTAAATTTTCAACAAATGGCATTGACCTTGATGGTGTTGATATACTCTTTCAGAACCTTTCTATCAATTGGAATGACTCCATCCATAGTTCTATGTATATGCAAACCATTACAACAACAGCAGTAATAAACATCCTTGTTTATTTACATAAATATAAACCTGGATTAGTGACATAATTAAAACATGAAATTGCAGATGTATACAAATACATTCTCACATCCATGATTACCTTAGATTCAGTTCAGTTTGAACTGAAATTTAGACATCTTTCACAAAATGATATGATCTGTAAAGGAGAAGGACCAGCAATAAATCCTAATTTCAATCTCTGACAACTCCAATTGCAAAGCTTTTTGTTTAAAAAGCTCCAATTCTACAGTACCTTCATGTTTTACGAAAAACTGTAGCTAGATACCATAGCCAAGAGTATAGATAAGTGTTTCTAAAACTTGGCAACTTTAAGATTTGTAGACTTCAACTCCCAGAAGTCACCAGTCAGCATGTTCACTGAAGAATTCTGGGAGCTGGAGACTACACATATTACAGTTGCCAAGTTTGAGAAACACTGGTGATATATTGAAGGCAAAAGGAAAGTGGAATGGGAGAGGGTGAGATGGTTAGATAGTGTCATTGATGCAATGATATGAATTTGGGCAAATTCCCAGAGACAGTGAAGGATTGGGGGAGGGTCAGAGGTGGTATTCAGCAGGTTCTGACCAGTTCTGGAGAACCGGTAGCAGAAATTTTGAGTAGTTCAGGGAACCAGTACGTACCACCTCTGGTTGGCCCTGCCCCATCTATTCTCTGCTTCCCGAGTCCCAGCTGACCAGGAGGGAATGGGGATTTTGCAGTAACCTTTCCCTGGAGTGGGAAGGGAATGGATATTTTACAGTATCCTTCCCCTGCCACGCCCACCAAGCCACACCACACCCACAAAGCCACATGGTACTGGTAGCACAATTTTTTGAATCCCACCTCTGGGCATGGTGTGCTATGATCCATGAGGTAATAAAGAGTTGGACATGACTTCACTGAGTGATATAATTATAACACTAATGTAGTAAGGGCAAAAAGAGTGATATAATTAAACACTAATGCTTTTGAAGTAAGATTTTTAAAAGCTTCATTTTGGTTGTCAGGTTCCTCATCAGATATCAGATCCCAAAAATGAAATCTCTGACATGAACCAAAGAAATACCTTTCTCCAAAATTCAATAGCATTCTGGAGCGAATTCCAGGGAGCTCACTTAAGCTTACAAGATTTGTAAGGCATGATAATAGAATCCTGTTCTCTTTTCCCAGGACCTTCTTTAAGGATGGTCATCCTGAAGTTACAAGACTCATACTTATACCCCCCTTTTCCTCTCTCAACCATTTTTATCTTATTTCTCTGCCAATATTTGATGGAAAATTAAATTAAATTAGTGCATTCCGCTTCTGGAGGGCTTAATATAACTTCAGGAAAGAGCATATTCAATGCTACAAAATGCAGGGGAGAGCGTAGAGAAATTCAATCCTTGGGTCTCATCAGATTATTATAGTCCTTGGTTGATAAAAACAACAGTAACAGCCACAGGTTTGCAGGGCAGATGATTTTTCTTGAGGGCCACTAGATAGGAGTCATATTGATATTTTGAAATGGAAATCACACTGCAAGAGGCATGAGTGGTACTATTACAATATCTAGTTATAAGGCAGCTCAGTAATGTATGAAGTTGGGGAAGATAAATTCACTGCAAAACACTTCAAAGGTTGGTTTGTAAGAAAAGCAGAGAAGGCAGACAAAAATACAAGCCAGTTTTTACTTCTTATAAATACATATTGCAACCAACCATTTAGATACCAATAGACTCAGCCACCCATATAATCATTTTAGGACATTACAACATCCACAGATGTTAAGATTTATGACAGGAATTCTTTTCCTTTTCTTTTCAGAGGCTAAATTATCCACATTTATGGAATGATGACAAATCTGCCACCTCGGCTGTTGTGATTGTTGCCGAATACATTGATGTGTTATTATTATAGGAGGTGCAGTGAGGTCTCACAATTTCCGTTTCACACCATACACTTACAAATTATTCTTTTGCTTGATGGCAGACTATAATCTTATACACCAGTGCTCTCACCTGCTGAGAAGCAAAGCTTCCTGGAACTATATTTAAAATACCTTAAGGGCTTAAACAAGCTAGCAGCAGCTGAACAACTATGTTTTCAGTAGTAGGGCTTTAATATTCTTTATTTAGTTTAAAGGTTTCTCTACTTCATAGTACTGTAGAAGGTACGAAGGAAAGAAAGAAAGAAAGAAAGAAAGAAAGAAAGAAAGAACGAAAGAAGCTTTAATTTGCAAAAGAGAAAGTTGTGTGTATGTGTATATGTCTGTGTGTGCATCACACACACAGAGAGACACAAACACACACACACAAATCTGACATGGTTTCTTTGCATAGAATTACAATTGGTACATTTATTCTGCTTTTTTGTAAAAGATTGCGCAAAACACCAAATTCCAACAGTTTTCAAGCATGATTGTACATAAATATAAGGGGCATGATGGCTAAGTGTTAGACACATAGTTTGTCAGCTGGAGAGTTGACACGATTTGAGACCTGAGCTCCATGCAATGGGGTGAGCTCCAGGGGTGGGTTTCAAAATTTTTGGAACAGGTTCTGTGGCTTGCTGGCCATGTGACCGGGTGGGAGTGGCTTGCCGGCCATGTGACCGGGTGGGAGTGGCCAATTTGGAAAATGTGAAACTCACTTAACAATGGTCTTGGTTAGCAACCAAACTTTTGGGCTTAATTGTGGTTATAAGTTCTCTCTCTCTCTCTTTCTTTTTCTTTCTTTCCTTCTGTTTTTCTTTCTCTCTTTCTCTGTCTCTCTTTCTTTCTCTGTCTCTTTCTTTCCTTCCCTCTTTCTTTCTTTCTCTCTCTCTCTTTATTTCTTTCTCTTTCTCTTTCTTTCTTTCTTTCTTTCTTTCTTTCTTTCTTTCTTTCTTTCTTTCTTTCTTTCTTTCTTTCTCTTTCCCTCTTTCTCTCTCTTTCTTTCTCTCTCATTTTTTCTTTCTTTCCCTCTTTCTCTCTCTCTTTATATAACAGCCAGACGCAGGAGAATGAAAGGAGGTATTTAACGACCGTTATCATTTTTAATTCGCAATGTCTTTAGAGGTGTACATATTTTACCGTTCAGAACATATAAATTTTTTTGCTCATAAATTCAACTCCAAAGTTGCAGAACGAAAAACAAAAGGCCTGTTGCGTGCTTGGAGGAACCTATTGAGCGTTCAGAGCCACGCTGTTTGAATCATTTTCCGGGCCGATTCCATATAAGAATCGAAACTAAGGTTTCGATCCTCCTCCTCTATTGCATCGCGACCGCGATCCTTTAAAAGGTTAAAATGTAAGTCTTTTTTCACCCAGAAGAAAAGGAAGATTGGCTGACCTTGTATTTGAGATAGGAAATACAACACTACCGGAGAGCTTAATGGAAATGGGCGGATGGGATCGCAGGGAAAGGACCGTTTAGTACAGGCAGCCCACAGCAAAGAAGCAGCGCCAGAGTCACCCATCCGGATCTGCAACAAACGGCCGCCGCCGCCACCGCTTTCCTTCGGCTGCAGGATCAGCTGAGCGCGGCTATCACGGGTAGCTTCTCGCTCCGAGCTTTCCAGGCGCTGCTCCAGGCTGCCTTCCAGAGCTTGCTCAATGGACAGGCCGAGGAGGGGGGTGAGTGCTAAGATCCGGGCTCGGTCTTCTGCCCGCCAGTGAGGAAGAGAGCTGCTCGCTCTCTGAAAGGGAACATTTATTTATTTTTATTTATTTATTTTATTAAATTTATACCCCGCCCTTCTCCAAACGGACCCAGGGCGGCGCACAGGGATGTTAAAACACATATAAAACATATAAAATTTTAAAAAACTTATTCTAATAGACCCTGTGCTAAAAACCGAATTTAAAAAACCCAAATTTAAAACTATCTAAGAGTCAGTAATGGGGGTTATGCTAGGCCGGCTAGATGGAATAGGTGTGTCTTCAGACACTTGCGGAAGAGGCGGAGGTCAGAGATGGTGCGGAGTTCAGGGGGTAGGTCGTTCCAAAGGGAAGGGCCCGCCACAGAGAAGGCTCTTCCCCTGGGTGTCGCCAGTCGGCATTGTCCAGCCGACGGCACCCTGAGGAGGCCCTCTCTGTGGGAGCGTATCGGTCTGAGGGATGTATGGGGCAGGAGGCGGTCTCGCATATAACTAGGCCCCGAGCCATGGAGCGCTTTAAAGATGGTCGTTAAAACCTTGAAGCGCACCCGAAAGACCACAGGGAGCCAGTGCAGCTCGCGCAGGACATGTGTTATGTGGGAGTGTCTAAGCGCTCCCGTAATCACCCGCGCGGCTGCGTTCTGGACTAGCTGCAGCTTTCGGGTGCACCTCAAGGGGAGCCCCATGTAGAGAGCATTACAGTAGTCAAGTCGAGAGGTGACGAGTGCTTGAGTGACTGTGCGTAAGGCACCCCGGTCCAGTAAGGAGCGCAATTGGCGCATCAGGCGTACCTGATGGAATGCCCCCCTGACCACGGCTGCCACATGATCTTCCATAGACAGCCGGGAATCCAGGAGGACACCCAAATTGCGCGCCCTCTCCACGGGGGCCGGTGTTTCGCCCCCAATGGCCAGAGTTGGAATAATCTGGCTGAACCGGGGCGCCGGAAGCCACAGCCACTCAGTCTTGGACGGGTTGAGCTTGAGTTTGTTACCACCCATCCAGATCCGTACGGCCTCCAAACACCGGGACATAACCTCGACGGCATCGTTGGGGTGGTCTGGGGTGGATATGTACAACTGAGTATCATCAGCGTACAGATGATATCCCACCCCAAAACCACGGATGATCTCACCCAGCGGCTTCATATATGTGTTGAACAGTAAGGGCGAGAGGACCGACCCCTGAGGAACCCCACATATGAGGGACCTCGAGGCCGACCTCTGCCCCCCTGCCAACACATATTGCGACCGACCAGAGAGGTAGGATGAGAACCACCGCAGAACGGTGCCTCCCAGCCCCAACCTCCCCAGTCGGTGCAATAGGATACCATGGTCGATGGTATCAAAAGCCGCTGAGAGGTCTAATAGGACTAGGATAGAGGAATATCCTCTATCCCGCGCCCTCCAGAGATCATCAACCAACGCGACCAATGCCGTCTCGGTGCTGTGCCCGGGTCGGAAGCCGGACTGGCGCGGGTCTAGATAATCAACTTCCTCCAAGTGTCGTGGAAACTGTTGAGCCACCACACTCTCAACAACCTTCACTAAAAAGTGGAGGTTGGAGACGGGACGATAGTTCTCTAATAATGCTGGATTCAGGGACGGCTTCTTGAGGAGGGGCCTCACCACCGCCTCTTTCAGGACGGCAGGCAAGGACCCCTCACTCAAAGATGCGTTGACAATGCCCTGGAGCCAGCCTCGTGTCGTCTCCCAGGATGCCAGTACAAGCCAGGAGGGACACGGGTCTAATAAACATGTGGTAGCTTTAAGTCTCTTTGACAACTTGTCCATATCCTCGGTGGTAACAAAATCAAACTCCTCCCAGGATGGTGTCACAAGAACAGCCTCGGCCTGCTCGACTGGACCACTGTCGATGGAGGGTAGCTCGTTCCGAATCCGAGTGATTTTCTCCTGCAGATAAATCCCAAATTCCTCTGCTTGACCCTGTAAAGGGGCTTCCCGCGGCCTCTGTTGAAGGAGGGAGCGGGTCACCCCAAACAGGGCGGCAGGGCGGTTATCTGCGGATGCAATAAGAGTGGCACAATACTCACGTTTGGCCACTCTTATCGCCACTAAGTAAGTCCTAATATGGTCTCTCACTAGTGTTCGGTCGGCTTCGGAGTGAGAAGATCTCCATCTGCTCTCTAGGCGTCTCTTGTGGCGCTTCATCCCCCTAAGCCCCTCGGTAAACCAAGGAGCCCAGGTGGTTCGTCGCCGCAAGAGAGGCCGCAAGGGCGCAACTCGGTCCAAGGCCCCCGTGGCCGCACTTAACCATGCGGCCACTAGGTCCTCAGTCGAGTCGCGGGGCAAGTCCACAAGAATTGGCCCAAGCTCCCTCTGGAACCTTATCGGGTCCATCAGGAGCCTGGGGCGGAACCATATAGGAATGTCCGGTTCCGCCTCCCCGCAGTGAGGTGCAGCGATTGGAAAGTCGAGCCGAAGGAGAGCGTGATCTGTCCATGACAGGGGTGTGATGACTAAATCCCCTATTCCCAGATCACTACTCCACTGTCCCGAGACGAAGATGAGATCCAGGGTGTGTCCGCCCTCGTGAGTAGGGCCTAAAACTACCTGGGTCAGGTCCATGGCTGTCATGGAAGCCATGAACTCCCGAGCTGCACCAGAGGTTTCACCTGCCGACGGCAGGTTAAAGTCCCCCATGACTAAAAGTCTGGGGGTCTCAACCGCCGCCTCGGCTATCACCTCTAGGAGCTCGGGCAGGGCTGTTGTTGCATAGCGAGGAGCCAGGTATACAACTAACACGCCCAACTCCCTCCCTAGGCCCCACTTCACAAGGAGGGACTCGCACCCGGTCGTCTGAGGGATCGTGGTCTCCTTTGGCTCAAGACCTTCCCTAACCATAATCGCCACCCCCCCACCCCTCCCTAGGGCCCTAGGCTGATGGAAGGCTCGGTATCCTGGTGGGCACATTTCTACGAGGAGATGTCCTCCCTCGTGGCCCAACCAGGTTTCCGTAATGCCTACCAGGTCCGGGTCCCCCTCTGACACAAGGTCATGGATGAGGGGGGCTTTTTGTACCACGGACCTGGCGTTGCATAGCATCAGCCTAGGGCCCCGGGTCTGTGGTTCTTGCCCACCTAGTCTGCGATGGGGACAGGGGGAGTTGGAGCGCGTGACCACCCGTAACCAGCGGCCCCGGTCCTCCAACTGGTGATGTCCATCCCCCTTCCCACCGCCCCTACCCCTCCCCAAGACCGTATTGATGGAAAATACCCCAGTGGAAACGACCCCCCCTCCCCCCTCCTCCGTTACTCTACTTCCGCTTCCTGCCGGCCCTTTTTGGCATACCCCCACCTGACTCTCCCTCCCCCCCTCCCTGGAACCCCCTAAAAGTCGAATAAAGTGTTTAAATAAAAACCCCCTTAGTCTGCGCTTCGCCCACCTCTCAGGAGCAATCAGTCCATCCTCGAGGTGTTAGATAAGGGGGCCAGGCCTGCGAGAGGGGAGACTCCCGCAGGCAAAGGAGATCACACCTAGAATACATTTGGAACCCCCGATAGTCGTCTAGGTCCGGGGGGATAATAGCAAGTCCGCTAAGAGTCCAGAGAAGCAGCAATAAAGTGACAGGTGAATAAAGTGCAATAGATGACCTTAAGGGGGGGCAGGAGGGAAAAAGTCAGTTGGTCTTAGTCTATCAGTCTAGTGGTCCTGCATATGGGCAGATCGAAGGTTAGTCCCTGTACAAACCCCAGCCGACTGTTCTTCTCGGCCACACAGGCCCAAGTCCGCACCTAGTGCCACACGACTAGTTGGTCTGTCGTGTGGCCTGATGAAAGATGCTGCCATGTGCCGGCCCGGCTCACTTCCTCCTGTCCAAGGCACTCACTTTGGATCTTCCTGAGCCCTTCTGCGCCATTGTTCCACCGTTTCCGACCTGGCTGCTTGGCTTCTCTCAGTCCATTCTCCTTCATCAACACATTCTCAATCTCCTTCTTCTTCTTTCTTTTTTCCTCCATCTCCAACTCCTTCCATCTCCATCGTCAATCCATCTCCCTTCCATCACCATTTCATCTCCAATCCATCTCTCCATCTCTCCTCCATCTCCAATCCATCTCCAGTCCATCTCCTCCTCATTCTCTCCTTCCCCTCTTTCTCTCCTCCTCTCTCCTCTCTTCATATCACTCTCTTCCAATCTCTCCTCTCGCAAGCTTCTTCCATTTCTCCATACCAGCTCCACCTCCCGTCCGTCGCCTCCAGCCATCCAACATTTGCACTTGTCGAGGGAAGCGCGGCGGCGGAGGCTGTTCCTGCACGGCTTGTCGCTCTTGCTTCGGCGTTGCTCTGTCCTGACGCCTGGGCTTGCTTCTCTGCGTCGGCCACAGCTGTTTCCCGTCAAATGCAGGAAGTCTGCCCCGTGCTGTGCCGGGCTCAGATGGGAGTCCCGGGTGGCGGGGGTGGACTGCGGAGAGGCACAGGCGAGCCTGCGAACTTCGCACACGCGCTCGCCCGCGTCTGTCCACAACTTCTTCCCACCACTGGCCAGCGAGTTTAGCGCTGGCTAGGCGGGGGAGGGGCGTGGACCTACTTACTTCTGGGTCCACCGGTCCAAAGGGATCGCTGGGGATCGGGAAAATTGATGAAAGGGCTCGCGCGAGCCCCCCCGAACCCTTAGAAACCCACCCCTGGTGAGCTCCCATTGCTTTCCCCAGCTCCTGCCCACCTGGCAGTTTGAAAGCATGCAAATACAAGTAGATTAATACCATTTTGTAAATAGAAAACAACAGAACATATGACACTGTATATCCTTAAGAAGACAGACATATCCACGATTAGTGCCACCATCTATGATGCTGGGCAGGGTTAGCCACTGAAGCCATTTCCTCTTACTTATGTAGCCATGGGAAGAAGGGGATGACAACAAGCACAGGTAGAGGAATTTTTTTTTTTTTAAGAAGCAGCGCTGCAAATTCTGGAGACATATCTAAAGATCATCCTTATTTATTTCTTCATTTTCTTCCTCATGGTATCATTTATATCTTCACTTTTTCTTCAGGAGGTGAAGATGACATAAACATGACTCATGACATTTTCACCTTGCAACAATTGGATTAAATCTTTCACTGAACTCTAAGGCTAAGTGGGGTCTTGTACTGTTACAAGTCCAATATTTTCAGGAGCATTTGTCTCAATAGAAATAAATCAAGTCAATTCACATGAGAATTTGCAAATATAATTACTTTCCCCTATCTCATGTAGAGAAGAGTGAAAGAGCATTTTGAAACTTTTGGTGCCTACCATTTTTGAATAGCATATATCACTGAAGATGAACCTGTTAGACACCAAGTGGACAAATTCTGTGCACACGCACTTTCCAAATTGAAAAGTGCACACATGCATATGTGTTTGCACACGTGTGGAAATGCGTGAATGTGCACATGCATGGACATACTTGGGCATGCATGGGCATGCGTGCATGCATGGGCATGCGTGCATGCATGTGCATGCCTGCATGCACAGCAAAGACCTGAAGACCAGCTGACCAGCACGAGACGGGTCATCCCCCACTGGCAAGAGTTAAGATCTTTTTCTTTTGTGAGCTTCTGTTTCATCATTTGCAGGGAAACAGAAGCTGACGAAAGAACCGCCATGGAGATCTGACCTGGGCATGCCAGCAGAGACGGTGCTGCGTGCCACCTTTGGCACACGTGCCATAGATTCGCCATCATGGGAATATGCTGCTATGTCCTGACATCACTTCCTTTAAGATAACCCTTTTGAAGAAAAATCCTGCAATTAAACAAATTTTCTAGGAAGTAAAGGAATTCTATTAATCTTCCTTTATGTAGCTCGGGGCCTCTTGTTTTGCAGCATTTCAGTAATGATATTCAAGAAAAACCTACTGTACATTGCTTTTTGTTTGCATGAAGTCTTTCTACTGAAAACCTTCTAGAAATATTTCTTTCTGCAGAAATATCCCTATTTTCATATCTGTTGATCCTTGGAATTATCTGATATTACCAATCCAAAATATTTCCCAGTTACTACCAGGTCTACAAGTGGAAGAAGGTATTTTTCCTTGAAATCTGTTTTATATTCCCTTGCACTCTATGATATACCGCAATATCTAAAAATGGTGCATTATATTTTTAAAAAATGATTCATGCATAGAGAAACAAAGTAGCATTAAAACATGTTAATTGAAACAATAGAGAGAGGGAGGGAGGGAGGGAACGAGAGAGAGAGAGGAGGAGGAGGAGGAGGAGATCCAGCAGTAAGCTGAATAGATTCAGTTTCAATGGCAATGAGAGAAGTCTGAAAGACAAGATTAGCAACAGATCATTGCGAATAAAACTCCATATATGTGCTTGCTAACAGTCAACAATGATTTGATGGCATGTTATCAATTAATCAAGCAAAAATTCAACTGTTGATTCATACATAGCAAGTAAACCAATTACACAGAGTCTAGTATCACTAAACATTTTATGTACAATGGTAGTATAGGAGTAAACACTGTAAATTCTATCCCAAACGCTTACAAAATCCACATTTGTAACACTGAAAATAAGAGTTAACTAACCTATATCCATGTTTGAAGAGTAAATGGTTTGTTAGACCTTACTAATTTAGCTTCATGTAAATTTTAAGCAAAATAAATAAATTGGAGGACAGAGCCCTGAGGCACTTCTAATCTAAGGCTAGATTGCTTTCCCACACATCCAATTCCCATTGCAACTAGCCTTTGAGGAAGGAGGAGAACCACACTGTCAAACCCCTGAATCAGTCCAGAAGGATAATACGGTCAATGGTATGAGAGGATCCTGAGAAATCAAGGAGGAGTGGATGCACTTATCCCATCCTGAATCTATCAAAGTTAATCAACAAGCATGACCAAAATTGTCTCAATAATAGTTCCCACCCTGAATCCAGACTAAAATAATTGTATATAATCTATGTTCTTAGAATTTGTAGGATCAAATTTATCCCAAATAACACAAGAACATGTCTCAGGCAATTCAATTAACCATGATTAATTGGAGTCCAATTCAGTGTGGTCCTCAGAGGAATAGCTCTCAGCATTTGGTGGTGGTGGTGGTGGGGAAGTGGTAACATTTTAAAATGTAATATTTAATATTTCAACTTTCTTCCAATTGGCAGCAATACTAAGTAGACCCTCAGGAAGCATAAACATTCAATCTTTTGCCTAATGTCAGTTCCTGTAAAGGTATTCAATAAATATAAAGTAGGATTAAGTGACACTTTTCCGTATAGAACTTCAGTCAACATTCTTCTATAGCAGAGAATGTGCACTCTAAAGAAAAATAGGTAGACTTTGCCTAACAGCCCTCTCAACAGTTGGATGGAATACATCTGGAAATGTGTACAAGGTGTACTGATATGCATCTAGACCAGGGATGGGTTCCTGCCAATTCTAACCTCTTCTATAGAAGAGGTTCCACAAATCTACAGTGCCGTTTAGAACCGGTTCCAGCTCCCTCCCCCCGCCCGTCTGCACATCATCAAGATGAGAGGAGGAATTCTGGGAGTTGAAGTCCACAGGTCTTAAAGCTATCAAGTTTGAACACCCCTGGGGTTTTTTTTCTAAAGGGTTAGGGATGCAAGGATCTTGTAACGTGACAGCTTTAAGACTTGCGTGCTTCAAATGACAGAGTTTCTGAGCCAACATTTTAATTGATAAGCAAGAGTGTTGTTAAATGAGTTTCACCACATTTTACAAGTTGGCCACTCCCACCTGGTCACATGGCCAGCAAGCCACTCCCACAAAGCAGGCCATACCTGCAGAAGAGGTTCTAAAATTTTTTGAAACCCACCACTGATCTTATGTACTCTAATTGATATGGACCAAGCCAGAGGTGGTATTCATTTACCTTCCCTACCGGTTAGCAAATGTGAACATGTGTGCAAACAAGTTCATTTTAGTTGCATGCACCCCATCCATGCATGCACTCAGCCTTTCACATATATGCTTTGGCTAAAAAAAGTGCCTAAATGGGACAGCATAGAGCTGGGGTGGGCGGGCTCACATTTACTGCTACCGGTTCGGTCGAACCAGTCCGAACTGGCAGAATACCACCTCTGGACCAAGCTACCTTAGAAATCTCTATCATGGCCTATTGCGTATCTGTAAAAGTTATATCCAAATATCTCACCCAACAAGAATGCAAGCCATTACCGCTTGCAGATGAAGTTCTACTCAGATAAGAATAGACAGCAGGTGACGTTATATTCCACAAATAAAATAAAATGACAATAAAAACAAGTAGTGCAAGAAAATGTGATAGGCTGAACTGTCAAGTCTGACAAGAAGTCTTGTAGTTGTAAAAATTCAATCCCTACTAAATGTAGGGAAAATAAGAAAATAAGAGTGATTGTTTCATGTTAATTGTGTTTTTTTAGACTTGTAAATGTCTCTAGTTTTAACATGTCATCTGTAATTGCTTTACCAGGGTTTTTTTTGAAAAACTGTAAGAAAGATAGATAGTTTCTAATAGGAAGTAATGGGGGGGGGGGGGGGAGGTACAAAAACGGACCAGAGATAGAACATAATGTAAAAGAGTTATTAGTGAGTTACTTTGATTTATTGATTTTAGGTAACAGCATGAAAGAATGAATGGTTTCCAAACAAGCTGCAGTCTTGTGTCAATTCAATTTCTACCTGTCTCTTATCCTGTAGGTATCTGAAACCAATCAACTGTTTTAAGTTAAATACGTGAACATAACTACATACATTTGGAAATTCCACCTTCCATGTACAGTACGTAGCAATGTAATGTTTGCTCATGAATTTAAAAAGATGAATGCTTATGTGTAAGCTGAACACATGAAGAAGCAGAGTTTGGATAACTTCCCTAACTGCTGCTTTTCCAATCTTATTAGGTTCGACAAGTAAAGGGTAATTGTTGACTAGGAAGCACATTCTCATTTCAAGTGGGTTAGAGCAGGGGTCTCCAACCTTTGCAACTTTAAGTCTGAAGGACTTCAGCTCCCAGAATTCTCCAGCCAGCAAAGTTGCAAAGGTTGGAGACCTCTGGGTTAGAGGGCTCTTCCTCCTTTATCCTCCATAACCTTTCTCTTTTCTCATCTTCAGTCATTTCATTTTACTCATTCATCTTCATTTTACTCATTCATCTTTTACTCATTCATTCATTTCAAGTTTACTCATTCATCTTCATTTATTCAAGTTTGGTCTCTGAATCTACAGCTTCAGTCAGTTATTGAATGACTTAATATCTCTCATCCGTTTTTACTTCTGTTCTTATTAACAAAATCTGGAGGACCAGTTTCGTCATCTCTGATACAAGCTGTATGGTGCCTTCTGGGTTCAATGAAGTGTATGGATGGCAATATTACCTGCCATCACAATGCCACTAGATGGCGCCGGATTTAATTGTATCTAGATAGAGTAAGCATTCTGCATATAATCGCTTATTGCTAGAGAGACAATACGTTCTTTGTATAGCTTCTCAATTATAGTGAGACTAATCACAAAGAAGAACCCCCAACCTCAACCCAGCAAAGACCAGGCCACCAGTTAAAGTGGCTAGTTCAACTGTCTGAAAATCTTCCACTCTTTCCAAATGTTGAGGGAAAGAACAGTCTGTTCATTTCAACATTTAAATAGAAAGTCATTGTTGTGTTATATGTGCATCTACCAGTTTAGATGAAAACTCCATGGTTTATACAGTATTTTGTAAAATTGGAAAATTATCTTCAATGTCTTGATCCAACTCATGCCCATGTTATTAAAAGCTATCAATCTAAACAAGTTGCTGAAGGTGGAAAGTCACTCAGTTTTGCGCCAAGCAAGAAAATATAAGGGAGAGAAGAGAACAAGGGAGTTCATTTGCAGCAAATGAAGCTGTAATGGTGGATAGAGTATCAGCAGCATCATAAATCAATTTTGCCCATGGCAACATTGATGTTTTCAGAGAGAGAGAGAGAGAGAGAGAGAGAGAGAGAGAGAGAGAGAGAGAGAGAGAGAGAGAGGGAGGGAGGGAGGGAGGGAGGGAGGGAGGGAGGGAGGGAGGGAGAGAGAGGGAGAGAGAGAGAGAGAGAAAGGATAAAATAGCTTTGGAATATATATCAGGCCCATCTTCTGGCCCTTTACATTTAAAAGGGTAGAAAAAATGATGGCCAGATTTCTGTAAATGATCACAGGACTTTGTAAGAGAAGACAGCAAGACTAGAAGAGTGAATCCATAATTTCATTTGGCAAAAGCAACTTCATATGACCGGTGGTGGTGGGGGAATACAAAACAAGCCTGCCAAGTATGCTGTTAAAAATTCAGCTAAACCACTTAACGCCATTTAAAAATAAAAATACACACACACAGCACTTGCTGCTTGTGAAACAAAATGGAGCCCATGACTAATTCAGAAAGAAAATTGGTTCTGGATTTGGTGTCCAAAATGCTGTTACGTTGCAAACAGGTACACAGATACCATTCCTAGCTGCAAATACTTTGGGGATTCACAACTCAAGATATGCAGTATGCATGAGTGCAGGCAGCAGCAATACTACAAACGAGAAATCTTGACTTTTAATATACGTAGATGCCGTTTCATTGCACTCCATGACATGAAATATGGCTCTGCATATTCACAGGCATACACAGGCATGCACATAAACAGATATACAATCAGATTATATACAGTTGTCCCAATTCTTAGCCTCATAATATTATTTAGGTCAATGATTCACCTTACATTAAAGATACAGTTTCCAGGAAAATGATTCCAATATCTTAAATTGTTCTTCTCAAATTCATCCTTGTGTATATTGGTTGCACTTGGCAATATATGAAAGACATGGATGAAAACACAGATCTGTGGAATCCTGGGTGGTCTCTAAGCTTGGTTTTCTTCTTGCAGATGTTTCATTACCTCGCTGGGTAACATTATCGCCACAAGGTAAGTTTTCAAATGGGCTCTTACCTGTGTTCGGTCAGATTCAGACCGTGTGGATCTCCATCTACTCTCTAAGCGTCTCTTGTAGCGTTTCATCTCCCTCAGCTCCTTGGTAAACCAAGGTGCCTGGGTGACTCGGCGCCGCATGAGAGGCTGCAAGGGCATGACCTGATCCAAGGCCCCAGCGGCCGAAGTATTCCACGCGGCCACTAGGTCCTCCGTCGGGGCGTGGGACAAGGCCACAGGTAATGGCCCAAGCTTTGTCTGGAACCCTTCAGGTTCCATCAGGCACCTGGGGCGGAACCATCTAGGAGATTCTGGTTCCGCCTCCCCGTGGTGGGGTGTAGTGGTGGGAAAGTCGAGTTGGAGAAGTGAGTGATCTGACCATGACAGGGGCATGACAGCTAAATCCCCTACACCCAGATCCCTCATCCACTGGTCAGAGACAAAAATTAAATCCAGTGTGTGTCCCCCTACATGGATGGGGCTCTGAATTACCTGGGTCAGGTCCATGACTGTCATGGAAGCCATGAACTCCCGGGCTATCTCAAATGATTCACCTGCCGATGGCAGGTTGAAGTTCCCCAAGACTATAAGACTGGGGGTCTCCACCGCCACTCCGGCGACCACCTCGAGGAGCTCGGGCAGGGCTGCTGATACGTAGCGGGGAGACAGGTACACAATCAGCACGCCCAACTGCCTCCCCAGGCCCCATCTCACATAGAGGAACTCACAACCGGTAGTCTGTGGCACTGTGGTCTCTCTCGGCTCAAGACCTTCCTTAACAATAACCGCCACCCCTCCACCCCTGCCTAGGGCCTGTGGCTGATGAAATGCGCGGTAACCTGGTGGGCACATTTCCACGAGAGGTAACCCCCCCTCATGGCCCAACCAGGTCTCCGTAATCCCCACCAGGTCCGGCTCCCCTTCTGACACAAGGTCATTAATGAGGGGGGCTTTGTTGACCACGGACCTGCCGTTACATAGCATCAGCCTAGGGCCCCGGCTCTGTGTGCTCTGACCTCCTAGATCAGGGGTCTCCAACCTTTGCAACTTTAAGTCTGAAGGACTTCAGCTCCCAGACTTCTCCAGCCAGCAAAGCTGGCTGGAGAATTCTGGGAGCTGAAGTCCTTCAGACTTAAAGTTGCAAAGGTTGGAGACCCCTGTCCTAGATCACGGGGGGAGAACAGAGGGTTGGGGTGTGCTATTGCCTGTAGCCAGCGGTGGTGATGTTTCTGTCTCCCATCACCCCTCCCCCTCCCCCCCGTTCTGATTAAAAAACCCTTTGTTGAATCAACCCGTGTCCCCCCCCCCCCATATTGGACCCACCCACCTCCCTCCTGTCTCCGCCAGCCGGCCTGGCCATATTCTCAGTCATAGATTGCCTAATTCCTCCCTCCTCCCTGGTACCCCCTAAAAGCCGAATCAAATGATTTGTTAAAAAAAAACCTCAATCTACGTTTCACCCACTTCTCGTGACTAATCAGTCCTTCCTTGAAGTGGGCCCTCGATAAAGTGGAGGGCCAGCCCTGCGAGAGGGGGGACTCTCGCAGCGAGATGAGGTCTGTCCTCGAGTACATTGTGGGGAATGGTTGTTTGTGGGGGCCATATGACCACTGTCAGAAGTTTTTCAGCAAGGCATGCATAGAATATAGGATATATAAATAGATGTTCTCAGCTAAAATATAAATATAGATATAACTATAAATATGTCATCATATTTATAGTGATAGAAGCAGGTGGGATTTTCCTCTCTGTTTATATACAAATGGCTTGCCCTGTCAATGCTGGTGGGAATACTGTTTCCTTCTTCCATCCCTAATCAAGGATCTGACTAGAAGGAAACAATGTTCCCACCAACACTGATAGGGTAAGCCACTTCTGCCCTTTGTAACATTCCCCCTCCCCAAAGTGAAGATCAGCTCCCATCCACCTGAACTTCTGTAGTGATCTGAAGACTTGGCTCTGCCAATTGGGTTGGGTTTCCAATGGGGCAGTATCATGTTGGAGGTGGTTGATGGACCAACAGCAGATCCCACCTCATCCCCTGCACACCCTGTTCCTTCCCATCCCATTTTAACCACAATTTCAATCAGGATTTATATTTTTATTGCTATTAGATATATTTATGTATGTGCATAGACCAGGGGTGGGTTCTTGCCAATTCTAACCTCTTCTATAAAAGAGGTTCCACAAATCTACAGTGCCGTTTAGAACCACTTCCAGCTCCCTCCCCCCGCCCGTCTGCACATCATCAAGATGAAGAGCGAGAGGAGGAATTCTGGGAGTTGAAGTCCACCAGTCTTAAAGCTGTCAAGTTTGAACACCTCTGGGGTTGTTTTTTTCTAAAGGGTTAGGGGTACAAGGGTCTTGTAACCTGACAGCTTTAAGACTTGCGTGCTTCAATGGCAGAGTTCCTGAGCCAACATTTTGTTTGCTAAGCAAGAGTGTTGTTAAATGAGTTTCATCACATTTTACAAGTTGGCCACACTCACCCAGTCACATGACTGTCAAGCCACTCCCACTCAGTCACATGGCTCGCAAGCCACTCCCCCAAAGCAGGCCACACCTACAGAAGAGGTTCTAAAAAAAATTGAAACCCACCACTGGCACACACATACACAGAGAGAGAGGCATACATATAGATAGTGTGTGTATTTATGTATAGTTCTGTAGCTGCTTTTAAACTTGTAAACTACCCAGAGTAGCCTTGTGGCAAGATGGGCAGCAAACAAATTTAATAAATAAATAAAAATAAAAAGTGACTGTTCTAAAACAACAAAGACGATTAACTGCATGAGCTCGTAAGCCATCAGATCTGTAATCAAATCAAATCAAGCATCATTCAAGTTTATTGAGGATGCTGTCACAGATAAGAGGAGACTACGTGGCCAGCTAGTGATAAGAGAAATGCAGGAAAAGTGTTCATTAGTACAAGTATTCAGAGATTTCTGGATGCAGAACAGTTCACATATATTGCAAATCAAAGTTTTATCTCAAATATTCTATGCTGTATATGAATATTCCAAAATATGAAAGAATTTTAAATGATATTCACATTTCAACTCTAGAATATTATATTGGATGCTAATTATATTTTGCCCATAACTCTTGTATATAATTGGAGTTGGAAAAAATAGGAACCTTCAAATTCTGCATCTGATAAAGACCTTCCTCTTTTTTATCTACTATTGCTGATAAGGAAGTTGTGCTAATTTCTGGACAGCGTCACAATGCCAAATTAGTGTCCCCTTAGTGTCTTTCATGCTCTGGGATATGATCCAGAAAAACATTCTGTTTTATGAGATTTACTTGGCTTGCTTGGTAAAGGGGCTGGAAGGAAAGATAACAAGAATACAAACACTTAGTTACTATAAAGAAATGTTGATGCCGACTTACTGAAAAAAATTGAGATTAATATAAAACTTTCTTGCCAGCATCCTCCATAAATTACAGAACAGAGTCAAAAAACTGGAAGAGGCTTAAATATAGTTTATCAAATTTAGGAAGAAGGTGTGTCGAAGAACCTACTAAGATCTGTTGCCTTTTCCTCCTGAATCTCTTTCCTTAGATATAATCATAAAATGAAACATTTTTAATGTTCATGTAAACTATCATGCTCGATTACAGTGATGTACGGCACATTTAACAAGGCCAATTTCACTTGGTGAATTCCTGTGGGCAAATAACTGTTGCAAATCCTGAACCTGCCACAGCTATTCCTTACATAATTCAAATGGCATGAAGTTCAGTTACTTTCCAGTTATTGTAGAAATTTTAGATGCTTAACCATAGCAAGGCTTTATCAGCAGGCCTAGGTGATATTATAGAACTAAATAGCAGAGCCAGAGGAAAGATAATATGGGGCGGGGTTGTAGACACATACACACACTCACACAAATATATGCATCAAGGGAAGAAATGACTGAGATTTCTGAGATGACTGAGATGTCAGCAGCAGCGGGGGGAACAGTGGTGGGGGGGCAGCAGCAGCGGGGGCAGCGGCGGCGGGGCAGCGATGGCAGCAGGGGGAGCAGCGGCGGGGGCAGGAGGAGCAGCGGTGGTAGTGGGTCAGCAGCGGCGGTGGGAGGAGCAGTGGCAGGGGGAGCAGCGGCGAAGGGGGAGCAGTGGCAGGGGGGCAGTGGTGGCAGGTGGGGCAACGGTAGCGGAGGAGAGAGAGGCCGCTGAGGAGGTGACCATCATGGATATGACACAGACTGCACGTGCAAGGGACATGAGCTAAAAAGTGGCCCGGTGGGAGGGGCCGCGAAGGGGGGGGGAGTGAGCGAGTGAGAAGAGCTGCAGTTGTACATTTGTGTGGCATGCATCTGGCACAGGTGCCATATCCACACAATCTGTACGTATCATTGGTGCTGCACTTTTAAGGAATGTTGTGTGAAAATTTGGTGGCGATTGGTGCAGTAGTTTCTGAGATTAGCGGTTTTCATAGTTAACTTTTTATTTATATAGATTTTGTAATATAAAATCAATAAAGAAAGAAAAAGATTGATAACCATATATTTAAAGGATAACATAACTCAGCATAAAATCCAAAGGACAGGACTGGTTACAACCATTAACTCATGACGTAATCATTAAGTGTTGAGTTTGGCTTTTTTATTGATAGAAATTTTAAGAATGAAGGATTTGTATGTATGTATGTATGTATGTATGTATGTATGTATGTATGTATGTATGTAATTAATTTCAGGTGTAGACCAGCATAAAGTTAATAACAAACAGTTTAAAATAGAAGTAGAATAACTAAATTTAGCTTACCGTATTTTTCAGAGTATAAGACACACCTTTTTTCCTCTAAAAAGAGGCTGAAAATCTGGGTGCATCTTAGACACCGAATACAGCATTTTTTTTTGCCTCCTGAAGCCCTGCCCCTTCACCAAAATAGCTGTGCATAGCCTTATGGAGGCTTTGCAGAGAGTTCCTGGGGGCTGGGGAGGGCAGAAATGAGCCGTTTTTTGCTCCCCCAGCCCCTAGCAGCACTCTATAAGCTTTCATAAAGCTATGCATGCAGTTTTTTTAACAAAACACTGGCCCGTTTTCGTGAAAAATAGGCCATTTTTTGCTTGTTTTTGCCCCCTCCATCCCCAGGAGTACTCTGCAAGCCCCCCATGCCCAAGGCTATTCATGCCTTTTATTTTAAAAAAAACGGGCCCATTTTCATGAAAAACAGATCATTTTGGGGAGGTTTGCAGAATGCAAAAACTTTTTTTTCCCTTTCGGAAAGCTGTTTAATTAGAGTGGTTGATGAGAATTACATTGGTCAAGGGCTGTCCCAGCAGAAACAAAGTTTTAGGTGCTACAGGTTGCCAGCGATTTCCTTCTCCAGTACATGGATAAATATACCTGGAAACTTCTACCTACTCTTCCCCCCCTCTCTCTCTCCCTCTCCCTCTCACTCTCACTCTCCCTCCCTCCCTCTATCTACCTATATACCTATCTACCTACCTACTCTCTCTCTCTCTCTCCCCCTATCTCTATCCCTCTACCTACCTACCAACCTATCTACTCTTTCTCTCTCTCTCCCTACCTATCTACTGTATTTCTCTCTCTCTCTCTTTGTATTTATCTCTCCCTATCCCTCTACCTACCTACCTACCTATCTACACACTCTTTCCCTACCTACTGTATTTCTCTCTCTCTCTCTATCCCTTTATCTACCTACCTACATAATTACTCTCTCTCTCCCCTATCTACTGTATGTCTCTCTCCATTTATCTACCTACCTAACTACTCTCTCTTTCTCCCTACCTACCTACTGTATTTCTCTTTCTTTCTCTCCCTCTCTATCTAATAATGTATGCATTATTATCATTATCAATTATTTGTTTAACCATGTCTTTTGTCACTAAATTCCACTAAGTTTAACTAGTTTTAAATTATACACTTTCATCTATCAACCTTTATCTTTCCAATAGCAATGCAATCTCATGTCCTTTGCCATTTGTGGCATTAATCTTCTAATTATCTCCTTAATCAAATTTGCATGGACTCCTCTTCGCAACTCATTGCTTATTGGGTCTCTTATGTAATCTCGATACCCTCCTTCTGTTTCCTTGATCAGCTTATCTTTAATTATCAGTGGTATTATCAATGGTTTTACTGATAAGATTTTTCTCTTTAAAATAAATAAAAATAAATTCTTTTATTTTTTCTTCTTCTGTGCCTTTCCATCTAGGGTAGAGTTCCCATCCATCTAGCTCCCCATTCCATATTCTACTCTTTCCATTTTCATAGATATCTTTAAAAGGACATAGGAAGTGTTAGAGTTAGTAAAATATTTTTGATAATGTAAAGAAATACTATTAGATAATTATGATCCAACCAAGTACTACAAAGAAATAACAAAATAAAACATAGAATGATATGAGTATATTTAAAAAGAAAAGAAAAGAAAAGAAAAGAAAGGATAAAGTCTGTCCAGTTCAGTATCACATTTCATGCTGTGATCTTTAGGCAGGTGGCACCCAAGTCTAAGGAAAGCAAACACACTTAGTGATCAAAAACCATCAGTAGTTTAATCATCAGTATATTTGCCAGTTCCTCTCAAACAGTCTCCTAATTGGTAGTCCTAATCATTAAAGTTGCACAAAGCTTTGAAAAGGTGATGATGAAAAAATACCTGCCTGAATTGGATCTCTGAACTGACTTGAGACCTTTGCCTTCAAATCATCACATCACTTTGGAGACAATAATTTTGGTAATTTGATGGAATTCAATTGAATGTGTAGCATGATTACAAGCAGTTGTCGTTTTCTTCCATTATACAGACAAAGGTGATAAGCAGCTGAGTCATATTATGGGTTGTCTGAATGCTGACATGAGCTATTGGCCAATAGGTTTTATCACCTCCATAAATCTTGTCAGTCAGGCCTTTAAGAAGTGTTGCTCTGCTATTTATGTTTCTCTCTTCTGCTAGAAATTGTTTCAGAATGATGGAAGGATATTGGAAAAGACACTCTCAATTACTCTGTTGCTCTTTTTTGATCTGGTTTGACCTTGTGTGATCCTCTACCTTTGTGCAAATGTCTACTGCTTTTCATTCATAAGTTCTTCAACTTTTATTCTTCCCCCCGCCCTCTTCCTGATGTGATTTTATACAGCACTCTTCAACTAGGGGATTCCCTTGTAGAATCATTCCAGCTCCAGATGAAAAGCTTATTTTGTCTAAGATTCTAGAACTGAGAGAGTTGTATTACTAGTATGAGCTGTAGTAGAGTAGCTACTTTAGCAAGAGTATCAGGAGATAGGTGCAGTCATTTTCTAGGAAGAGAATATGCAGGTAACGTGCCCTGTTGTCCTGTTGTATGTTATACTGCTAGTCAACAATAATGGGACGAGCAAAAGACTGAGAATTAGGAGTAGGCAAAAGTGGAAAGGAAGGATCCATTTTGCTAAATGACTGGAGCAAAGTTTCTTCAAGTAGCATTCTTATGAGCAGGAGCAGCCATAGCAAAATGCAGAATCATCTTCAGCAGTAGCAAATAATGTCCTTCTCTACAATCCTCAGTGCCAACAGAGAAGATGGCTTTTTTATTGAGGCATGAGACATCCAATCAAAAAAGGTGAATAAAAGCACCATAAAGGGCGCTATTTATGGATTCAGTTTGAAGGAAGTGACCATCTGGAGGCCACAAAGCTAAATGTGGCTCAAATTATCTATGTTTGCTATCTTTACCAGTTTAAATCAGTAAGGCAATTTTTGTGATATTTGGAATTGAGTTGATGGAACAGCTCTTGTTCCCTAAAGTCAGCCCATTGTGTCCAGGATAATCCAGTATTTGTTTGCATTGCCACTCTGCTGTACATTGATCAGTTGCTTGATAGCTTGTTTGTTTTGAGTTAAGTGTTAAATAGGAATTTTCCTCTATTTGACACAAACTTTGAAACTGTGACTGTCTAGACTACACATTGATTCAGGACGACGTCAGATATTAAGATGCTCCATTGTGGCCAATAGTTGCAGTTTTACTGAACTGAATCTCAAAGCATTTCGAAACAACCTTCTAGTTTTTGAATAGGTTCGACTCTTGCCATCTTAAAATCTCAGGTCAGAACTGGATCTTATCCATTTGCATGCCCCTAATTGAATTCTGTAACTCAATATCAGTTGGAAATAAGGTTTTATATTTATTTTTCTTTTAATAAAATATTTAATAAAAGAAGGTTGACAAATGCCAGTCTAAAATTATGCTTCTGCTTTAAAAATATCGTAACTAGTGTCAAATAGTGAAAGTTTCTGACTTTTTCTCCCCAAGCAATTTTAATTCAATTTGAATAATTTACATAGTTTGCTTAAGAAGAGACTTTGGCTTAATTCTCATTGGTAATAGAAGGTTCTACAGAACGGTGACAAACCATGAATTTCAGTAACATAGAGTAGATTTTACCCTTATATATTTGTGCATGGCATTGTGAAATAATAATCAACGGGTGGATTTATGTTGTGATATCACAGCACACATTTCACCATTTTGATGTTTTTTTTTCCAAATTACATTTGTGATATGTGTTTAGATGTCTGTGTGTGAATGCTCTATTTTTCATTGTACATCATCTACAGATTTTCTGGATCCCTCTGCTTTAATTAAATCCTAAGGAAAATGAAAGGATTCTTCACGCTGGGCTGTTTCAGATTGGGAAGTATGAGCACTCAGGGAGACATGTAACAAAGGAACAGAAACTCAGCAGTTACACCACCTCCAGAAACAAAACAAGTTCAAAAGTATCACAGTCTTTTTGTGAACGAGTAAGACTATCCCAACCCCATTCTACATTTGATTTTAAGATCAACTCATAAATATGCCCACTGGCCAAGAAGGTTGGAGACCACTAATATGAATCTTAGGACGAGCAGAGTTCTGCTGTGAATGCTTCGACTAATGTATAGTATATCTGTGGTTAGAAACCATTTGTGCTTTTAAATGTTGAATGTTCCAAAGCATATCTGAGCTGCTACATATCATCCAGCCTGCAACGGTGATGCAAGAACATGTGTGACAGCTTTTAAGAGAGCCCTAGAGACTAATTCTACAAAAGGCTAGCTCACTGAAGCAGTCAAATCCCAATTTATTGCTGTCATACTAGACTACTTCTCAGTCTACCAGCACCAAGATACCCAGGGAGCTGTATTTGAAAAGACAGTTCCATATGAGAGTTTCATTAGAGTTTAGATTCCTCAATAGGATTGGGAAAAGGGCAAAATAAATGGCAAAAGGAACTCGGAAAACCTGCAAAGTGACTTTTTTCAGATAGCAAATGTTTAGGTAAAATTCTGTAGATAAGAATTTATCATTGCAAGAACTTTGAAAACTCACCAAGAATAATAATCATATTAAGAATTCATCTGTGACCAAAATCAGAACAAGGATAGTCCAATACTTATGTATATATTTTCCAGAGGTGCCTACCAATGCATTTCATTGTACCTAACAATCAAACCTCAGTTTCTCAACCTTGGATACATTCAAATGTGTGAATTTCAACTCCTTGCATGTTGGTGGGAGAATTTTGGGAGTTGTTCCACATATTTTAAAATAGGCAAGGTTGAGAAACTCTGAATTAAACAATTCAGTGCTGCATTTCGGTGGCATTTTATTTATTTAGTTCTTATACTTATTTCTATGTCATTACCATCAAAAGGACTCTTGGCAAGCTTACATAGAACAAAATACAATTTCAAACATCCATGATAAAAAGATGAAAACACAACAAATCATGCAAGAAAAGCCCTTTTGTTTCTCTTTTAAAAACAAGGAAGGTATGTTGCCTGATGAGGTACCTTGCAGGGAATGGTTTTTTAAAAGTTTATCAAAGGAAAGTATCCTGTGAACATTTCTGTAATGGGACTACCATCAAATATACTGATGTTGTATGTAAGCTAATTGACATTCAGTGCCAACGCTAATCCAAAACAATTGATAATCCTGTAAGGAAATTTAGAGATGACCTTGGGGAAGATATGAGAGAGCCGTTTAGGAAGGAAGAAAGGAAGAAGCCATTAGGGAAAGACTTGGAAAAGAGATTGGACAAATGGAAAGTAGAAGGAGTGCAGGAACCTCAAAATAACTCCATTCTGATTTAGTTTAGAATAAGATGGAACCAGGGGTGAAATGCTCTGAAGGATGCTACCAATTCATTTTGCTACTGGTTCACATCGTGCAGATGTGCAACACAGGTGCTACCGTGCAACACTGAAAAACAATTAAGAAGACTTTTCTGAGTCTGCAAAGGTAAGTAAAACAGTGAGGAGGGGGAACAGCTGTGCGGTGCGATTTAGCAGGATTTCTAGCAAATATAAATCATGTGACACAGCTGATTGTTGCACAGCTGATTGTCAGAACTGCTGGTTTACCTGAACTGGTAGCATTTTTTTTACTACCAGTTCAGGTGAACTGGTAGCATTTTTTACTACTGGTTCAGGTGAACCAGCCCAAACTGGTAACATTTCACCCCTGGATGGAACCAAGAGAAATGTATGTTTATTATTAAATTTGTATACCGCCCTTCTCCCTTGCGGGACTCAGGGCGGTGAACAGGCATCAATAAAACAGTACAAAACATCAATATATAAAATACTTTAAAATGGCATTAAATTGGGGGCCTGTTCTAAAATCCAAATAAAACTAAATAAAATCAATTAAAAAACTACGCCAGGCCAGCCGCATGGAATAGATGCGTTTTCAAGGCCCGATGGAAGAGGCGTAGGTCAGTGGTCGTACGTAGGTCGGGGGGCAGGTCATTCCAGAGGGAAGGGGCTGCCACAGAGAAGGCTCTCCCCCTGGGGGTCGCCAGCTGACATTGTTTGGCCAACGGCACCCTGAGGAGGCCCTCTCTGTGGGAGTGAACTGGTCGGTGGGAGGTATTTGGTAGCAGGAGACGGTCTTGCAAGTAACCAGGTTCCGGGCCATGGAGCGCTTTAAAGGTAGTTACTAGCACCTTGAAGCACACCCGGAAAGCACAGGCAGCCAGTGCAGCTCGCGCAGGAGAGGTGTCATGTGGGAGCATCTCGAGGTTCCCAGAATCCCCCATGCGGCCGCATTCTGCACTAACTGGAGCCTCCGGGTGCACCTCAAGGGTTTATGTAGGCTTTTCATACACATTACAATGATAAAGTGGAGAGAGACAGTTTGATGTAATTAAGAATTAAGCTAGAAATTGGGAGACCCTGAGCTCTCTCAGTCCTGGGATGCAGGCAAGAGTAAACATTTAGGAAGTCTTGCCAAGAAAACTGCAAGAATCCAAGAATCAAGATTGATTTGAAGATAAATAAACAAACAAATATTAAAGTAGCATTCCCAGAATTTCTGAATTTCTGTTTCTAAAGAGTCTGATCTAACCTACTTCAAAGGCCTGACAAATACATTGATAAATACATTAGAGAGAGAGAGAGAGAGAAGACGTTTCATCAGTTATATTTGTGCAACTATTGTTTTTGTGCATTAACTTGTTCGCCTTTAATAAGAAAGCATCAGTCTTGCTTTCTTTCTCCAGCGTAGAAACATATAACATTTTTGGAATTATTCTAATTTTAATCTCTCCTAAGGTCTCTGGGTATTTTAACATAAACAACAAATATTCAGGAATTTCTTCTTTGTAGAATTTCCTCATTTGTGACATATGAGATACAAAGAATCCTTCTGAGACAATGGTTGGGTTATGAATCACTGGATTGTAGCAAAGTGTTCTAGGACCAAACGTGGTCTCAAAGATTATTGAAAGAGTGATCGTTAGTTGGAAACAAAGAAAATCAGAGAGGCATGCAAAATGCAAACTATATTTCTTCCAGTAACTTTATCAAATTATTGAAGCACTCACATTGAGTTAAGAGAAAAATAACAAAGGTTAATGAATGATGCATGCCAATTTTATATAAGATGTAAAATTGGGAAGGTCCTGGTAACCTTTACTCCATAATTAAAAGCCAAACCCACTAATCATTCAAAATCTCTCTTACACACATTAGCAGGGTACATTCAGAGCCATCATTCCAGGTATAATCTGCTCATAGACCACTGTCTCTGGAACAGGGTGCTCTAATTCTTATTGGGAATTTTTAAGATCAGGATTTAATGGCTGATTTTACATTGATATATTATAAGCTACTTTGACTTTTTTAAATAGCACTTGACAATAGCTCTTAGACTTATTTACCACTTCATAGTGCTTTACAACCCTCTCTAAGAGTCAGCCTATTGCCCCCAACAATCTGGGTCCTCATTTTACCAACCTCAGAAGGATGGAAAACTGAGTCAACCTTGAGCCTGGTGAGATTTGATCTGTCAAATTGCTGGCAGCTGATGACCAACAGAAGTAGCCTGCAGTACTGAAATCTAATCACTGCGTGACCACGGTGGATAAATAGGCAGCATAGATTTCTGTGTATTACTGTAATATATTTACATTTAGGGACAAACAAAGAATAGAAGAGGTTCTATCTACCTGTTTACAAAAGTTTTGTAAATGTAAATTTGACAGGAAACTATCTTCACATTGCCACAGAACATCTCCAATACAACCTGCTTCAATGTAGAATAGAACTCAATTTGCTGCACTTAAATGCCTACGATTAATTTTTTCTAGCTTTTTCTCAATATTATGCAAAAAGAGTTGCATAAGAACCCCCACCCACCCCTGGCCCTGCCTGCAAAATTACATGTAACTTTGCTTACTTAATTCCTCAAATAAGTGTTTAATTCCCTCCAAATGACTACCGTTTAGAGAGTCTTCAGTGGGTACATTTTCTTTAATCCAAGCCCTCATAAATGTGGACATTTTGTAAGAGACCTCAAAGAGGCTACTATGAATAAGAAATAGACAAGTTCTATGCATTTGTTACAGCAAGTTTGCTTAAATGCCCATTTATTTAATCTCTGTCGTTTGTCACAAATTCCCTGGCACAGTGAATGATATCATCTCTCCCTACTGATCCCAGCTGAGAAGAAACACAAAGCCGGAATAATCCTTTATGTGTATCTTAGAAATTAACAACAACAAAAACAGCAACAACAAAGCCAAACACTTAATCTACTGTAACAACATCAAAAGCCATCTCTGCTGATTGTTAAGAAAAGGCAGATCAGATAGAAAGAAAGAGACGGCTTGAAATGCTGCTGCTTTATACCATTAATACTTTAGAAATCTATATATAAGCCTTACAAGTTATTGAGGACCCATGCCTAGTTCTTCACAATAGAAAGGTAATAGACGGCTGGGAAAGGTAATATAAAGTGCCTTCTTGAGCGCCCTTATTAGACCTGAAGAGACCATTCTCAAAATATATTTTCGAGGGAAAATCTGTTTTCTTGCATTTTAAAGAAATAATTTTCTCTAAGTATTCCCCAGAAGGTTTGGGTGGTAGCTTTCATTGTCCCATCTCATGTTGAATGCAAGGTACAGTTTACAATGTACAAAGCACAAATCAGAAGTTTGTAGACAAGTAGCGCTCTGCATGTTGCTGCACTAATCTAAGAAGGCCACATAATTGCCACCCACTATAAGTCTAACGGGGACTGCAGCCAAGAAATTAAAATGCACTTCCTCCTGGGGAGGAAAGCTAAGGCAAAACTAGACAGCATACTAAAAAGCAGAAACCTCGCCCTGCCAACAAATGTGTGTATAGTCAAGGGTATAGTTTTCCCAGTTGCAATGTATGGCTGTGAAAGCTGGACCATAAGAAAGGCTGAGCACCAAAGAATTGAAGCCTTTGAACTATGGTGCTGGAGAAGCCTCCTGTGAGTCTGCAAGGCAATCTAAGCAGTCAGTCCTAGAGGAGATCAACCCTGACTGCTCTTTAGAAGGCCAAATCCTGAAGATGAAACTCAAATACTTTGGCCACCTAATGGGAAGGACGGATTCACTGGAGAAGAGCCTAATGCTGGGAAAGATTGAGAGCAGAAGAAGAAAGGGGTAATACAGAATGAGATGGCTGGATGGAGTTACTGAAGCAGTAGATATGAATTTAAATGGACTCCAGAGGATGGTAGCAGACAGAAAGGCCTGGAGGAACATTGCCCATGGGGTCGCAATGGGTTGGACATAACTTTGCAACTAACAACAACAACAATAACAACAACAAAAAGTAGTCTAATTCCTACTTGAGGAATTAGACTTGTAGCTCTTCTGGCTTGAGGTGACAAAGCTTTTGGTTCTTCTGCATGCTCATTTGCTGGAGAGCTTCAAACATTTCTTTGCATGCAGCTCTCCTTGCTCTTTGATGCTATGTACAAAAGTATGCTAAGATCAAAAAGGACAAGATAAGGAGCAGCTTTAAATAAAGAGCAGATTTTCCCCTCCATATCCTGCCCTCAGTTTTTCCTCATACTTTTCTGACATCAGAGTTCTTCTTGCCAAGCAGCCAATGTCTCACATATAGTGGGTGGTTTTTTACCTGCGCATGCGCGACATGGCGGTCGCGTTCTGAGGCTGGGAGAAGCCCGGGGGAAAATTTCACCCCCAGGAAGATACCGCCAGCCCCCAGTTTCCATCGTCGAGGGCTGGCTTGGCAAGCCGAACTGCTCCTCGTCGCGCCGAGCCGCCCGAGGTTGAAGGGCGAGCTATCCGGGCGACAATGAGGAGCGAAGAAGAAACGGAGAGGCGACTCGGCCTGTTTGCGGCCTAGAGCGTCCCGGCGCGGCCGGAAGGAAGAGAGGTAGGCCGCAAGCCGGGACGCGGAAGAAGATCAGCTGGCTGCGAGATGGGGCCAGGCCAGGAGAGTTACCATCGGGCCGCACGACCAGTGGCAGGTCGTGCGGTCCTACCCTGGCCTGTGCCTGAAATATCCCCATGCTTCGATCGGCGTGTTTGGCGAGGCTGCTCATAAGTGAGGCTGGATGGAAGAGAGAAGGTGAGAGAAGGTGCGGAGGCTTGGAAAGAAGGCGGAGGCTTGGAAGGAAGGTGGTGTTGGAGGAGTTGGAGGAAGGAGATGGAGAAGGAAGGAGAAGGAGAAAGAGAAAGAAAGAAAGAAAGAAATGGAGAAGGAGAAAGAAGGAGAGGAGGAGAGAGAAAGAAGGAGAGAGAATGAGAGAGATGGAAGGAGTAATGGATGGAGATCGAGGATGTGTATGCTGGTTTGAGCAGTCTGGCATGGAACATCTGCAGCCAGATTGTGGATTGGTGGACCTGGCCGAGGACGACCCAGGAAGATCGTTAACATCTGAACATCTGGAGTGAGTGCACGGGACTGGAGGAGGTGGCTGACAACATCTGGGCCTTTAGAGGGCAGTATTCTACATCAGGCCGCATGATGGACTAATTAGCCATGCGGCACTAAATACGAACTAAGCCCCTTTGGTCGGAAGGACAGATGGATGGGGCCTGTAATGGGACTGGATTCGATCTCCCCATCCATAAGACTCTGGATTCTGACTTTACCCCCCACCCTGAAGAATATCCTTGCACTTACCCACTTTATTTGCTTTCGGACTTGTGTTTGTTGCCTTCCTGGACTTAGACTACCTCTGAGGTTTTTAATATGTACTCTAGGCGCGACCTCCTTGACCTGCGGGAGTCTCCCCTCTCGCAGGCCTGGCCCTCCTGTCTAACACGGGCCCACCTCGATGATGGATTGATTATTCCGAAGAGGTGGGCGAAGCGCAGGTTGAGGGGTTTTTTAGGGAGGTTTTTAATTAGGATTTTAGGGGGTTCCAGGGAGGAGGGGGGAGGGTACAAACAGTCAGAAAGAGAGGGCCAGGCCAGCAGGCGACGGAGGGAAGCGGAAGGATCCGTGAGGGGGGGGGGAAACACGAGTCGTTCCGACGGAGGGCATTCCCATTCAGAAGGTCGTGGGGAGAGGCAGGTCCGAGGAGAGGCAAGTTCCATCCTCCCGGTTGGGGACACGTGGCCGTTGGTTACAAACGGTCAGGTGTCACAACCCCCGCAGGCTAGGTGGTCAGGGAATACAGAGCCAGGGCCTGAGGCTGATGTTTTGCAACGCCAGGTCCGTTGTCAACAAAGCCCCCTCATCCATGACCTTGTGTCAGAGGGGGAGCCGGACCTGGCAGGAATAGCGGAGACCTGGTTGGGCCACGAGGGTGGACTTCCCCTCGTTGAAATGTGCCCACCAGGCTACCGTGCTTTTCATCAGCCCCGGGCCCTAGGCAGGGGTGGTGGGGTAGCGGTCATTGTAAAGGAAGGTCTTGAGCCGAGAGAGACCATTGTGCCACAGACCACCGGTTGTGAGTCCCTCTGCGTGAAGTGGGGCCTAGGGAGGCAGTTGGGCTTGCTGATTGTATACCTGGCTCCCCGCTATGTAGCAGCAGTCCTGCCCGAGCTCCTTGAGGTGATCGCTACGGTGGCAGTCGAGACCCCCAGACTTTTAGTCATGGGGGACTTTAATCTGCCATCGGTGGGCGAATCATCCGGGGTAGCTCAGGAGTTCATGGCTTCCATGACGGCCATGGACCTGACCCAAGTAATTCAAGGCCCCACCCACGTGGGTGGACATACACCGGATCTCATCTTTGTCTCTGGCCAATGGAAGAGTGATCTGGGTATAGGGGATATAGTCATCACGCCCTTGTCATGGTCAGACCACTCACTTCTCCGGCTCGACTTTCCAACCGCTACTCCCCACCGCGGGGAGGCGGAACCAGAGTCACCGATCTGGTTCCGCCCCAGGCGCCTTATGGACCCAGATGGGTTCCAGACGGCGCTTGGGCCACTTCCTGTACCCCTGACCCGCGCCCCGATGGAGGACCTCGTGGCCGCATGGAATACTGCGGCCACGGGAGCCTTGGATTGGGTCGCGCCCTTGCGGCCTCTCTTGTGGCGGCGAACCACCCTGGCCCCCTGGTTTACCGAGGAGCTGAGGGGGATGAAACGCCACAAGAGATGCCTAGAGAGAAGATGGAGGTCTACCCGATCCGAATCTGACCGGACACAGGTAAGAGCCCATTTACGGACTTACATTGTGGCGCTGAGAGTGGCCAAATGCCATCATTGTGCTACTCTCATAGCATCCGCAGACAACCGCCCTGCTGCCCTGTTTAGGGTGACCCGCTCCCTCCTTCAACAGAGGGTGCGGGAAGCCCCGTTACAGGGTAGAGCAGAGGAATTTGTGATTTTTCTGCAGGAGAAAATCGCTCAGATACAGAACGAGCTAGCCCCCATTGATGGCCCAGTGGGATGCCGCGAGGCAGATCTTGTCTGGGAGGAGTTTGACTCCGTTTCTTCCGAGGATATGGACAGGTTACGTGGGCGACTGCGAGCCACCACATGTTTATTGGACCCGTGTCCCTCCTGGCTTGTACTGGCATCCTGGGAGGTGACACGAGGCTGGCTCCAAGAGGTTGTCAACGCATCCTTAAGTGAGGGTTCCTTGCCTGCTTCCCTAAAAGAGGCTATGGTGAGGCCCCTCCTTAAGAAGCCCTCTTTGGATCCAGCTTTATTAAACAACTATCGTCCCGTCTCCAACCTTCCCTTTTTGGCGAAGGTTGTTGAGAGTATGGTGGCACAACAGTTTCCCCGTCACCTGGAGGAAGTTGATTATCTAGACCCGCGCCAGTCCGGCTTTCGGCCCGGGCATAGCACCGAGACGGCATTGGTCGCGTTGGTGGATGATCTCTGGAGGGCCAGAGATGGGGGTTGCTCCTCCATCCTGGTCCTATTAGACCTCTCGGCGGCTTTCGATACCATCGACCATGGTATCCTATTGCATCGGCTGGGGGGGTTGGGGGTGGGAGGCACCGTTTTATGGTGGTTCTCCTCCTACCTCTCTGGCCGATCGCAATTTGTGTTGGCAGGAGAGCAGAGGTCGACCTCGAGACCCCTCACTTGTGGGGTGCCTCAGGGGTCGGTCCTCTCGCCTCTCCTGTTCAACACATACATGAAGCCGCTGGGTGAGATCATCCGTGGTTTTGGGGTAGAGTACCATCTTTACGCTGATGATACTCAGCTGTATATATCTACCCCAAACCACCCCAACGATGCCGTAGCGGTGATGTGCCAGTGCCTGGAAGCCGTGCGGATCTGGATGGGAAGTAACGGACTCAGACTCAACCCGACCAAGACCAAGTGGCTGTGGTTTCCGGCTACCCGATTCAACAACCTAACTCCATCGCTGGCCATAGGGGGCGAACATCTTGCCCCTGTGGATGGGGTGCGCAATTTGGGTGTCCTCCTGGATGCCCGGCTGTCCATGGAAGATCAAGTGACAGCCGTGGCCAGGAGGGCGTTTTACCAGGTTCGCCTGGTTCGCCAATTGCGCCCCCTATTGGATCGGGACGCCCTTCGCACAGTCACTCATGCTCTCGTGACATCCCGACTGGACTATTGTAACTCTCTCTACATGGGGCTCCCCTTGAGGTGCACCCGGAGACTTCAGTTAGTCCAGAATGCAGCCGCGCGGGCAATTATGGGTGTTTCTAGATTCACCCACGTAACACCGCTCTTGCGCGAGCTGCACTGGCTGCCTGTCGTCTTCCGGGTGCGCTTCAAGGTATTAGTTATCATCTTTAAAGCGCTCCATGGCTCGGGACCTAGCTACTTGCGGGATCGGATCCTGCCCCATACATCCTCACGGCCGATTCGCTCGCACAGAGAGGGACTTCTCTGGGTGCCGTCCACTAGACTTTGTCAGCGGGCAACGCCCAGGGGAAGGGCCTTCTCTGTGGCGGGCCCAGCCCTCTGGAACGACCTTCCCCCCGATATTAGAACTACCACGGACCTCCGCTCCTTCCGTCTGAAACTAAAAACACATCTTTTTCGCTTGGCCAGCCTTGGATAGTCTCTTCTGATTGTTTAGGGATTTTTAGTAAATATTTGGGAATTTTAGCGCAGGGTTTTCTGTTTAATATGCCTTTTAGTCAGTATTTATGTATGTTTATTGTTCTAAATTTTGTATTTTTTCTAACTTTTTAATTCCCTGTGCCCCGCCTCGAGTCCCTTCGGGGAGAGAGAGCGGGTTATAAATAAAAATTATTATTATTAAATTATTACTTGTTGCATTTAATTGGCCCTTAAAATACTTTGTGATTTAAAGCCATAGCGATAACTTTTAGTCCAAACAATCCTTAACAGTCCTTAAAATATGTATTAAGTCATAGCTCCTTGGGGCTGGAAAGGCATAAGGTCATTAAGGCATAAGTCTGTAGGTCATTAAGGCATAAGTCTATGCTCAGAAAGTATCCAATTAAAGCATAACAAACAAACACTTATAAATATATACCATAGTATCCTGCCAGTGACTTTTCCATTTTTATCAAGTGGGACCCAGGTTTTTTTGATAGATTGACTTGAGGATAAAAAGGATGAAAACCAAAAGTCATATAACAATGTGGTTATTGATTGAATGACAGCAGAATGAGATAGAGAAAAAATAGAAAGAACAAAAGTAGTATCTTTATACCCTTAAAGATGAACCTAACTTCATAAAAATTCCTCCTTCCTGCAGGGGAATTCCTTTGTCTAACAAATAAATACCGGTAATTGTGATAGCTCTGGGAAGATGAATGTTGGATATCCTATATTCTGGTGATTATTGCCATCCGAGTATGTAAACAACTGCTGTTGGTTTCATCTGCAGAAGTTTTCATAAAGACCTATTGAAGGAAAAAGAAGACACAGCATGGAAATGTGATGTAATGTGGTCACTGACATAACATAAGTCAGAAGTTTTTGGAGATAGAATTTTCCAACTGTTTGTGGCAGTGTGAAATCCTTGTTGCTCTCCGAGCTTGGTTGTGTGATTGGAGATGTTCCAATTCCCAGCTAGGTAACATCATAAGTGTGAGTAAATGCAGGTTTTCTCCCTTTTGGTATACAGTAGCTTGCCTTGCCAATTTTGGTGGTGGTGGAGGTTTGCTTTTCTCCTTGGTAGTTCCTTGATTAGATTGTTGTTTCCTACTTGCCTGTGTATCTAGCGTTAATCCCCACTGATGACTCACTTGTCTAAATACCAAGCTTTCAGAAATTCCAAGAATTCCCTAGCATTTTTGGATTTGGATATGGCAATATTATCATTAATATGATTGAGCAAGTCCAGAGGTACTTCACAAGAAGAGTACTCCACTCCTCTACTCACAATAGAACTCCCTATGCCACTAGATACAAACTCAAGGTAAACTGCTCCAAACTCGATTGGAGAAAATGTGACTTCAGCAACAGAGTGGCCAATGCCTGGAATGCTCTACCTGACTGTTGTTACATCCGCCAACCCTCATGGCTTCAACCTTAAACTGTCTACCGTGCACGTCACCCCATTCCTAAGAGGTCCATAAAGGGGGCGTGCATAAGCGCACCAGTGTGCATAACATCCCTGTCCTACTGTCCCCATCTATTTGTATTCATTTATTTCATTTACATCCATGTTTATATTTATACTTGCTATCTTGTACATGTTTGACAAACTAATAAATACAAATACAAATACTTCCCCATTTGTCTCCTAATTTTTTCATTCAGTGAATAAACAGAAAAGAAATGACTTTTTGCCTAGTTATTTTTCAGGACTTCATAATTAATGTTTCCTAAATATTAGAATGGGGCTGACATTCTAATGATATATTCTCAGATGATTTCAGAAAATAAATTTCCAGAGAATTTAAGCCCCGCTCTAGTTCGATGCACTTATGACTTCTTTGACTCCCTCTCCCTCAGCCATCTTCCTCATGTGTAAGGGAGAGGCTCCATTGGGAGGAGAAAAACAAAGGAAGCTAATGCTGCACTGTGCTGAAGGGACTATAAAGCAATGACATTTAAAAGTCATATGCATAAATTGTTGAAACGTGATATTCAAAGTAAACCATTAAATGGTGCATGAAGCAGGTGTTCCTAACGCATTCACTAGAATGGAGCAGAGACGTGACGCCTCTAAAAGGAACGTTTTAACCAGCTATTATCCAACAGCACGCTGGGTTCATGAAAGAGAAAATCCATATAGTCCAGAATTTGTGAAGTACTTTGTATTTAAAAGGAAAATATATATTTAAATTGCAAATAGTAAGAGAATGCCTTCTCTGGTACATACATACACCAGGAGAAAGAAGTGTGAAAACAGTGCAAAATAGTCCTTCCCCCCCCCCCCCCCTTTGGCAGATAGGAAGGAGAAAAGAAATTGTGGATTATTAAGAGGCAATAGAACTGCTTCTAAGGCAAGTTAAATACAAGTTGATGAAAGCTATCTCAATTAATTATTATAGTGGTGGACTTTAAAAAATGGAATTCAGGAAACTAAATGGACAGAACTGGAGTATGGCTTGTCCTCAGGGCATGCAATAAAACAGAAATGAGATTAGTATATCCCTCAGGCAAATTTAGTCACGATCACCGTTTGAACCATTATTGAAAACTAATCTCTTTATCTGCTTGCTGCATTTTTCTCGGTGAGAAAATGTAGGGCTTAAACTCATCAAAAGGGAAACTGGTTGAGGAAAATATACATCCCAGCACAAACTGTGACTAAGCATCTTCAGTAACTAAATAGTGCCATTACAGTCTCCTTGAATGTCTACATTCAAACTTTTCAAGTTCTCTGTGGCAAAACGAAGGAGCAGACGACGGGAGAACATTATTAGAAATTGGAATACAATTGTTTATCTCAGCTCAACAGATTTTTAATCTGCAGAGATTGGTCTGAATCTTTTCATTTTATATGTTTTGACCAGTTTTCTAATATTTATAAAATCAGAATGGACTTCCTTTCCAGTTATTTTTCTCAAGGTGAAAACATGTATACAGAATGTTAATGTCTGCTTCACTAAACCCATTGTCTTCTAAAGTTGAATGTCTCAATGGAAAGGAATTAGACTTCAGAAGAGCCAAAGTTGTGTTATAATATTGGCAGTGGCTACAGAAAAAATGAACAAACCCCTCTAAGCCTCTAGAGAAACTGAATAATAAGACGTGTTTCCTTGTTTGCAAGGTGTGGGATGTTGCACAATGTTTGGTTTAATTTATTTGTGCCATTTGACAAGGTGCCAAAGTAATTTACTATCTGACTTTTTTTTTAAAAGAGAAACTGATTAATTAAAAAATATTTCAAACATAATACCCTTTGTCCAAAATAAAGAGAAAATCAAAGCAAATGTGAGGATAGGAGGGGAGGGGAGGGGAAGGAGGGGAGGAAAGGAGAGGAAGGAGAGGAAAGGAAATCATCCAGAATACAAGATGCTTGTACACATCTTGATTCTCCATTTATTTCAAGAGAGGGAACAAATCTATGCCTGCATCTTTTTGTTTCCATAAGTTTGTTGTTCTCTGCTGAAAAAGAAATAGTATACATGCCACATCAAACATTGTCACAGAGTATTCAATGTACACAAAAATTCTCAAAAATGGGGGTGCGTTCAGTCATAAGATTAGGGTTGGATCATGATTGGATGATTTGATTTGTTGACCTCTAAGCAGATTTGGAATTGCCCAATCCAATTGTCACTTCCACTGGTTATCATGGACATCAAACAAATGATTGTAGCACTTTCTCCCTTCTTTTGGTTAGTATGGATGGAATTTATGTACAAAGTAGGCCTTGATGAAGAATAAAGCCTAAGTGTAACTTCATTGGACCATTAAAAGTGCAGAAATAAATGAAATTTGCAGATATATTTGCCTCTTTAAAGAAAGAGAGCATGCTGAATTTCATGTTAATGTAGGCATGTATATTTATGCATATCTGTATGGACATTATGTATATTTATACAGAATTGTCATTAACACTGACAATTGTCACTAGTAGTGACAATTTTGCCAGCATGCAGCTAAGGTATATTTTCTTATTGACTGCAATGTGTGTCTGTATTGTTCAAATATTTGAATAATCTTTTGTGGGGTTCTTATTTTAATAAGCCTGGAATAAGATCCAGGAAGTATGTGAAAACAAAAGGATTAGAATATTTAGTCCCGAATGCTTTTAAAGCACACGTACCCAGACCCATTCACATTCATCCATCTGTGCACACAAAATTCCTCTAATACCGTTGTTCATGTGAACAATTCCTGAATGGTAGAAAATTAACTTGAACTCCTCAGTTTTACTGTAATCCTATTTTACCTCTGTGTAACAAAGATTTCTGGAGAGAGAATGATAACTGTTATCAGTCTGATAATAATAGATGTGCCTGGAAGCTGCAGTTTGGATTGTGACCCTATTGTGTATAAACACCAAGAAGGAATTATTCCACTAAATAGAGTGAATTCCACAAATAAATCTTAAAGGAATGCATAATAAACAACAGAGGTTGTTTCCCCCCCCCTGCAAGCTATGTAGTTTGAAGAACATAAGAGAAAACGTGTAGTATAACAAATATTTGAGGAGGTATTTTAAACTCCACCTACAAGGATTCTGCCTAGTATCCTTAGAGCTAGGTGGGGTTTGTTTGTTTTTTTGCCATGAATAGATCAGAATATTTGGAAATGACACTTAGACACTGATCAGAGAAACAAGGAAGACAAGTGACAACATTGTAATGCAAATACAAAAACACAGATTTTTGCAATAATAATAATAATAATAATAATAATAATAATAATAATAATAATAATAATAATAATAATAATAATAATAATAATAATAATAATAATAATAATAATAATAATAATAATAATAATTTAATTTCTAGACCGCTCCCTCTCCCCAAGCTAGGTCCCGAGCCATGGAGCGCTTTAAAGATGATAACTAGCACCTTGAAGCACACCCGAAAGACGACAGACAGCCAATGCAGCTCGCGCAAGAGCGGTGTTACATGGGTGAACCTTGCGGTTCCCATTATTGTTCGCGCGGCTGCATTCTGGACCAACTGCAGTCTCCGGGTGCACCTCAAGGGGAGCCCCATGTAGACAATAGTCCAGTCGGGATGTCACGAGAGCATGAGTGACTGTGCGAAGGGCATCCCGGTCCAATAGGGGGCGCAACTGGCATACCAGGCGAACCTGGTAAAACGCCCTCCTGGCCACGGCTGTCACCTGATCTTCCATGGACAGCCGGGTATCCAGGAGGACACCCAAGTTGCATGCCCATCCACAGGGGCAAGATGTTCGCCCCCTATGGCCAGCGATGGAATCAGCTGGTTGAATCGGGCAGCCGGAAACCACAGCCACTCGGTCTTGGTCGGGTTGAGCCTGAGTCCGTTACTTCCCATCCAGATCCGCACGGCTTCCAGGCACTGGCACATCACCGCTACGGCATCGTTGGGGTGGTTTGGGGTAGATATATACAGCTGAGTATCATCAGCGTAGAGATGATACTCTACCCCAAAACCACGGATGATCTCACCCAGCGGCTTCATATATGTGTTGAACATTGTGGTGTCATGGCATTAATTTCATTATTTTTGGCATCATTGTCTTTAAAAACAGGCTCATCACTAAAAGATAAGGTAAACTCATAGCATTAATGACTCATATGTTTCAACAGCATGATCAGTGAAATTCCCAATTCACTCATGTCACTCATCTCACCCCTGTAGTTTGTTCTCCTTTTTCTTTTTAAAATGTCTTTCCATATTTTAATATAATTATTCTGAAACAGCATACAATTCATATTAGTCAACATGATACTCAAATATTTAATCTTCTTCTCAAGTCTTTTTCATCAGGGTGTCTTGATCTTGTATACTCACATTTTTAACCAACAGTTGTTCTTTGTTCATTTATTTTAAAGCCAGCTAATGCACCAAAGTCCTTTAATTTATTCATTAAGTGTTTAGTCTAATGCTGAGGATCTTGTAAAATCAAAACTAAATCATCAGCAAAAGCCTTTTATTTGTAAATCTCTGTTTAAATTTCCAATCCCATAATTTTCTCATCCTATCTAATGTCTCTGTTCAACACCTCGAGAACCAAAATAAAAAGCAACAGGGACAGAGAATATTCTTGTCTTGTCCCCTTTTGTATCTCACATGATTTAGTTAAATTGCCATTAAGAATAATATGGGCCTTCTGAGATGTATATGTTGACTCAATCTCTTGAATAAAATTATCCACAGAGGGCATGTCTTCCAAAACTTTAAACATAAATGACCAGTTTGAATTACAATTGTATGCCAAGGAGGTTTCTTAATTGCTTTCATCTAACTGACCAATAAGATGTGCTTAGAGAATCATCTCCAAATGTTTTAATAATTTACACCTCCTATATTTTGTACAGAGAACCAGGTTGATATAGTAGTTAAGGTGCTGGGTTAGAAGCTGGATGACTGGACAAACTGGACAACTATGAATTCTAGTCCTGCCTTAAGCAGAAAGTGAGCTGGGTGATCATGGGGCAGTCACTTTCCGTCAACACCACAAAGAAGGCAAGGGCAACATTGAATCCAAGACTGTCTGTCTGTTTCCCTCTCTCTCCAAGATGACCAACGCAATCTATAAACTTACTCAGAAAATGTGCTATACATAGTTAGAATAATCTGGGGAATATTTGTGGCTGCCTTTGATAAGGAAGAGGGATTCATGATTATTGAAGTGATGCAATATTCTGTCCTGTATTGGCATTCTGGTGAATTTACCATGTCTTGTTTTATTGCTTTCCTCTGGATGTTTCCTCTATATGTTATGTTTTGCAGTTGAACATATTCTTCCGCTGTGCTTTGCTTAACAAACCCTTTCAGCTTTCAGCTCAGTGTTAATTACTATCGATTCCATAAACTTCATATCCACATTTAACCTAACAATAAGGTTTTTTAAAACAAACAAACAAACAAACAAACAAACAAACAAACAAACAAACAAACAAACGGATATCTTTTCTAGGGAGGCTGGAAAAAGTCAACTGAACTTGTTCTATTTAGAATTCATCCTTCTATGAATCTGCTGGAAGCAACAATTTTAAATTCTCTCCTACTAGTGCTCACCTTAATCTAAACCACTACGGAATTCATTCTTTCAAAACATAAAGGATAATAGAGCCGATATATTTTAAGTGCATTCTTAAGTCACTTAGCAATGGTGAGATTTCCCTTCCACTGTCTCAGGTGATTCACTGAACACATTTTCATTAGAGTGTGCTTATTTTATGTGTACCTGTGTACTTCTGCTCTGGTTACATGTTAAATGGTGCCCTATTTGGAAACTTACAGCCAGGCTGAACAGAGACACATGCATCTGTAATTGCCAAGGCAGCAGGTAAACAGTGCCCAAGTGATGAAGGCAGTGCATTCAAATACAGACGGTATGCTTGCATCTAATAAGCACAGTGGGGAAACAATTGGATTTGAAAGGGAAATTAAATGGGTTGACCTGAGTGCACAGGCATTTATTGTTCAGCTCAGAATTTTCTCTGCCACAGTTATGGCAATTCTGTCTTGTAAACTACCAGTATGAAGGCACACTAGACTTGTGATTGAGCATCAATTAAAGCAGGGAAGTCACAGTAGGAAATACAAACACTTTTTAGAAAGTCAAACTCAATCAACTTGTACCTTCAAGCTGTTAGATTTTGTTTGCTTTTAATTTCTTCTGTTTTTCTCCTAGCATGACGCTGGTTTCAAATCTAACTTATCAATTCTAGTGCTTGGTGAGAGCACGAAACAGACAAATTATACAATGATCACAAAGGCAGATAAATTAACATAGCCTTGCGTAACCTCAACCCCCCCCCCACACGCACCATTTGTAAGAACATTGTCTTTACTATTAGAGGAATTCAAATGGATGGAGGGTTGGTTGGTTCGATGGATGGATGGGTAGACAGGTAGATAATAGATCTTTAACCTACTTGCTATTTCCATCTAACAATTTCAACATAAGTATTAGTAGAATTTGGCATTAAAATATTATGTATGTATATAAATTTCATAGAAGTGTTATGAGAAAAAGCTTTGATTTTCTCAGGTGTTATGAAATATCCTCAGAAAAGAGTTTAATTTTGTGATCTGCTAATCTCATTTCCAAGGCAATGCAAAATCCAGTGATAGCCTTTGCACATCCTCAGTAATTCTCTCTTTCAAAATATAAATAATTCACAGGAGAATCCACAACGATTTGCACTCAGTTTAACTGTCATATTTGATACACAATGTGGATGCTTCTTTCTCTAATATGTGCATAATTGCAACGTGGTAGCTAATTCTGAGCTAGAAAAATATTATGAAACAAATGCTAATTACTTCCACTTCTTTTTGCTGAATGGATACTGTTTGAATACATATCATATATCAGAAAAAGAAATCCATGGCCAAGTTCTCTAATACCCCTTCTTCTCATTAAATATGTCTCAATATCTGTGATAACCAGTAGTGGTTGGAATAGTCACAATCATGCAGGTTTTATTCCAATCATAACAATATGTGCTCTTTATAATGAGTAGACTTATGGAGACCAAACAGTAGAGTATCTTCAAGTGACAAATCTATCACAAGATTGATATCAGCATCCAGTATCTTTAGGCAGCTGAGAGGCCCCAACTAGTATGAAAGTTTCACTGAGCACATGATCCCTCTATCCCCATCCTGTCAATTACCTGTGATAAATTAGAACTTTCTTTACTGCCCCATGGAACTTCTTTAGTCACAATTGTTGAAAATGGATGTTGAGGCAGGAAGCAGAAATCTTTCAGGATAAATCTTAAAATGGGAAGGAAGGAAGGAAGGAAGGAAGGAAGGAAGGAAGGAAGGAAGGAAGGAAGGAAGGAAGGAGAGGAACTTTCTCCAAATAGAGAAAATTGAAAAGCTCCAACTCATATATTTGTTTCAACCCATCTACTATCCATAGAAGGTAATCTCTAGGGCTGCTAACCAAGGGTGGGCTTCAAAATTTTTAGCAAGGGGTTCTCTACCTGGTTTCTGGGTGGGCATGGCCATGGTGGGCATGCCTAGTCGGCCTTCTGCACCACAATTGGGGGAGCCCTCCCCAGGCCCCAGAAGCTTTCCTCAAGCCTCTGGGAGGGCGAAAATGGCCTCCCCAGGCTCTGGAGGCCCTCTCGAGGCCTTCCCAAATTTCCAGAGGCCCATTTTTGCCCTCCCCAAACCTCCACGTGCTACTTGCACTTACCTGTATCCAAAATGGGACATGTGAGGTTCCTGGAAGGTGTGGTGTGGTGGCGCCAGCCAGGAGTGAGATTTGAGGGTTGCACAGAATCTTAGCTAGAGGTTCTCCTGAACCCCTGCGAATTCCCAGCAGCCCACCCCTGCGAGCTAACTCATTAATGTAAACTGAAATACAATAATACAATTTTATGACTTACTTCAAGCCATACAAATAACCTGATCTTGCTTAAGTGAAGCTGATATGCAAAATTAAAAGAGAATCAAGTAGCAAAAAGGAAAGGAAGGGAAAGGGACAGAGATATTTCAAGCAAGACCAGAGAGCATTTCCTAATTTATTCTCTTATTTCCAACACTATCAGGCTATTATATTATAATAATAACATAAACACATACAGAAAGAATAAAATGACATAATAGATCTATCTATATGATAACAGGAATATTTCTTTTGACATTTAAGCTATTAAATGGGGAAAAAAAGAGATACCTTTCCTGTCTTTAATGCGATTGTTAAAGATTTGCCTTGTAAACTTCCCAAGATATTAACCCCCTATCTCAAAACAAAATTCAGATAATCCAGATCACAGCCAAAGCAAAACAAATGATCCTGGTGATGAGCCGTGTACGTGAATGCAAGACAAAAGGATGTCATGGGTAATTATAAAGATGCATCGGGTCCTTGGCTACTTTTGACAAAGCCGTTTCAGTGATTTATGGCAGGTGCTTGTTTATAAACCTATTTCTGCTGAGACACGGTTTTGCTCATTCATCATGCTGCCCACTTCTCATTATTAGATCAACGTCACTTAAACCGAACAGAAACACTGGAATTTTGCAACCCGAACACAGCCGTGAATGGCTCCTATCTCATGCCTGCTTATTTATTGATTTGTTTGTTTTGCCTGACCTGGGGAAGCCAGGCTTTGTTTGACCCTTATTACAGTGGCCCCATCAGTAATTCCACAAGCACAAAGCAAAGGAGTCAGTGTGTTGGAGGTCACCGAGCAGCAGACAACACTTACTTCAACATTGATTTCTGTTCATTGTCGATGTCTTCTCGTTTTATTCCTAGACTTTTGGTGAGCCCATAATGGCATTACCAGATCGTTCTTTTTTTTTTACATTCACAAGCTAAAATACAATCGATAATTCCTCTTCTTGCCCACTATTTTGAAAAAAGAGAGAGACTACACCATGACAAATTATAATAATTCCTCGTTTTGTAAACTATTTAAGTTGCCCCTCTCATTCTGATTCTAAAAACTATGGTTCTCTTTTAGTGCCCGTTTTGTTGTCTCGTTTTGTAAACTATTTAAGTTGCCCCTCTCATTCTGATTCTAAAAACTATGGGTCTCTTTTAGTGCCCGTTTTGTTGTCTCGTTTTGTAAACTATTTAAGTTGCCTCTCTCATTCTAATTCTAAAAACTATGGTTCTCTTTTAGTGCCCGTTTTGTTGTAACGTTTTGTAAACTATTTAAGTTGCCCCTCTCATTCTGATTCTAAAAACTATGGTTCTCTTTTAGTGCCCGTTTTGTTGTCTCGTTTTGTAAACTATTTAAATTGCCCCTCTCATTCTGATTCTAAAAACTATGGTTCTCTTTTAGTGCCCGTTTTGTCGTCTTCTTGTCAGAGCAGTTGCATGGAGGAATCATCCAGAATCTATATTTTAGTGAATTATTACGTTCTTCCTCACAGGGAAGAAGGAATTTGTGATGTTTAGATGTTGCCGAATTACAGCTCCCTGCAGTTTCATCCAGTCTGGTCATCAGTGAGGGATGCTTAGAATTTACTTATTTATTATTATCATTGTTTAGAGAAATGTTATATGACCACCCACTCTCAGGCGCTCTGAGTCGCTTATAAAAAACATGGAAGCTGAGACATCCCCAATCCCTGCTTTACAGACTCCTGATGCAGAGTGATACTAGCAAGTAGATAGTCAGGCCAGGGAGTCTGAGGTTCAAATCCCTTCACACTTTAGATGCTTGTGTCTTATCCTTATCTACTATGCAGGGATTTTGAGAAGAGCTGTAAAGGACTGTGATGAGTGAAGAGTTATTATCTGGGGGGAAGGGTGTGTGTGCAGGAAGGGGGAAGCAGATATTTGCTTCCTTGAAACACTCTGGAAACAAAAAGTCTCATTAGATAGTTGTTCCAATAAAGTGGCTCTTCGTAGATGGAGTTTCTAGAAGATATATTTTATACATAAAAGAGGTAATTAAACCATCACTAAACAATTTGTTGTAAGTCAAGGACTATCTGTATTTTCTCTCATTATTATTTTCCCCAATTTTCCTTTGAAATCAGATCAGGTCTGATGCAAAGTCACTCAGTGAGCTGCACATCTTAGTTAATGAGCATATTGGCGGCTGCAACCTAGAGTGCAATTCAATTTGTCACATTGATAAAGCAGCCATTTAGCATGTATGAAAACAGGGGTGATCGTAGGGGGAGGGTTGATTTAAAAATTGCAGCAATCAACTTCTTCCTCTTTTTTAACGGCCATTATATATGCAATAAGCCATGGTGGCACAGTGGTGAGAGGGCAGTACTGCAGGCTACTTCTGCTAACTGCCGGCTGACTGCAACTTGGCAGTTCAAATCTCACCAGGCTCAAGGTTAACTCAGCCTTCCATCCTTTTGAGGTGGGTAAAATGAGGAGCCAAATTGTTGGATGCAATATGCTGAAACAGTAAACCACTTAGAGAGGGTTGTAAAAGCACTGTTGGGTTGTTAAAGACGACCATCTTTAAAGCGCTCCATGGCTCGGGGCCTAGTTATCTGCGAGACCGCCTCTTGCCCCATACATCCCTTAGACCGATACGCTCCCACAGAGAGGGCCTTCTCAGGGTGCCGTCGGCCGGGCAATGCCGACTGGCGACACCTAGGGGAAGAGCCTTCTCTGTGGCGGGGCCAGCCCTTTGGAACGACCTACCCCCCGAATTACGCACCATCACCGACCTCCGCCTCTTCCGCCAATGTCTAAAGACATACCTATTCCGACTTCCGGTATCCGGCTCCAGCGGAGACGGGCGAGCCTAGGGCTCGCTCGCCGCTTTGTTGCCTTTTCTGCCCCCCCACGGGGGCGAAACTCTCCGGTTACCGGAGGTTTCCCGTAGGGTCGGCTCAGAGGGAGCATCCCTCGTCACGGCGGTGGGGAGGGCGATCCTCTCTGCGACCTAGGTGGAGAGGAACATGCTAGCGGGGGTTTTTTCCTTCTCCAACGGCTGTCGGTGCCATTCGCTTTAATGGAGAGGGCTGAACGGAGAGATCGCCGAGGCTTCAGCTGCAAGGGAGAGTGAGTTTAAAAGAACACCTTTTTTTTTCCTTGCTGCCAGCCAGGCTGAACGGACTGGGAGGGGGGTGTTTATTTCTAAAAAACCCCCCCTCGGATTTAAGCGGCACGTTAAAATGGCTTCTCTGCAAAGAGAAAGTGGAAACTTTCACTCCGGACTGTCTTTAACAAGGGAAAGTGAAATGTGATTCTTTGCAACATTGTTTCTAGGTCTGGCTGGTTTTAAAAAAATTCTTATTTTGCTACTCTCTCCCTCTGGCTCTGAGATGGGCAGTGGAAGTGGCTTCTCTTTGTCCCTGCCTGACTATTTCAACTAAGGAAAATTTCCAGCGTCTCTTTGAAAGCAGGACTCTCTCTGGATTTTTGAAAAAAAACATTTTTTGATGGATTTGTGACTTCTTCTCTGGAATACCTTCGTTACTACTATTTGCTGACCTGGGAAATTGTGTCTCTTTTGGTTTCTGAATTGTTTGCAACTTCACAGCCCTGAATTGAACTGAGCTCCTGGTTTGCCCCACCAGCCGCACCCGGAAAACGCCATCTTGGTGGCAGTGACTCTAACTTTTAACCATGGCACAAGAAGCAGCACTTGTAAATTTGGAACAAAGGATGGCTTCTCTTGAAACCTCTATGCTAACTTTGATATCAGAAATAAAGGCCCAGAGGGCTGAAAATATTATCTTCAAGAAGGAGTTGTTGGATACAAGAAGACAAGTGCTGGATAACACACACAAGAATAAAGAACTGGAAGGGGGGTTGGAGGGGGCTAAGGGGGAAATTAAAAATGTTACTAATGAGGTTGTGGAAATATATGGGCATGTGTCTAGGATGGATATGGAAATAATGACATACTTTTTGAGATTTCAAAATGTTTCTGAGGAATCTGGTGAATGCCTCCCTGATCTTATGAGTACAATTTTAGCAGACTATTTACAAAAACCTAAGGATGAGATCAGGGGGGACATTGACCTAGCCTACAGAATTAACTCAGCATATGCCAGGATAAATGAAGTGCCTAGAGAGATACATGTGAAATTTGTTAGAAGGTCAACCAGAGAGGAAATCCTGAAAGCGCAGAGAGAGAAACCTTTAACTTATCAACGAAAAATGGTCACTATCTTGAAGCAGATCCCTAGAAAAATTAGAGATTTAAGAAGGAAATTTTCCTTCTTGTCTAAAACCTTGTTTGATCACGGGATTTGGTTCAAGTGGATGACGCCTGAAGGGATGCTGGTGTTCTGGGAAGGAGGAAGAGTGAGGATTAAAACAGTTGCTGAGGCAGAAGCCTTTCTTAAAAAACATTCCTCTGTCCTGGGGGAAGATCCAGGGGGGACGGAGGGGGCCACGGCCCCGCCCGCGGGGGGCCAGGGAGGAGAGAAAGAAGATACAATAGCCAAAAGACTTAGATCAAAAAAATAACTTTGCCTTGATTTTTCTTGAACAATTTTGTATAATATTTCTATCCGGACTTTTTGTAAATGTCTGACAGCATGGAACGGAGAATTTAGGCAAATATACTTGCTTTCATCTTGTAGTGGTATGGAAAATGCTTTCTATGATAACTTTTTTATTGTGTATTTTGAGGTCTCGGAAGGTCCGACGACTCTAACGTGAATGCTCTCAAAATTTCTTTGTAACCATTACCCTATCCTGTTAAAAAATGTAAAACCAATAAAACTTTTTCAATATAAAGACATACCTATTCCAACAAGCCGGCCTAGCCTAACCTCCCATGGGGACTTTTAGATAGTTTTATTGGGTATTTTAAAATTGGGTTTTTAGCATAGGATAAGACAGTTTAATTTATATTTTAAATTGTGTATTTATTTTTGTACTCTGTATGTTTTTTAAATTTCCTGTGCGCCACCCTGGGTCCTTTGTGGAGAAGGGCGGGATATAAATGTAACTAAACTAAACTAAACTAAACTGTGAAGCGGTATATAAGTCTAAGTGCTATTGCTATTACAATAGCCCATGTTTCCATTGTTTATTGTTTTACAAATTCCAGGTTCTATAAAGTCTGATGATAGCCTGTTCATTTTCTGGATAATATGCCAAGCTCTGAAGCTAAGTTGGGCATGATGGGAAGGGAATTGGAAATTCATGCTTGTTAATCAAGAATTTAATTTAGCATGTTGCGTGAACTCCTATTAATTTCAAAGCTCCAGTGGAGTAATATTCTGAAAAATCTCCATTAAAAAAAACTAACATCAAATTTCCAACAGTTTGGTTACCATTAATTCCTCTATACTTTATAAGCATTTTAAACATTAACTAAATCTTTCTAACCCTGCTTAGGATTCTTCTTCCTATAAATTAAATATTTTGCACATTATATTTTTTTTTACTAGTGTTTAAAATATTTTATTGCATGTTTCATTTGCCAAGTTTTTGCTTTATGTATTGCCTTTCTAGAAAAAAAAGCAAAAACAAAAAAAGCCGCCAATATATGAGTCTCCCTCCCTCCCTTCCCCCTCAGCTACTCCGGTAAAAATATGGGAGGAAAGGAGAAGGCCATACTGTTTCTATGTGGGGTTTCTTTTGATTTCTTCTGAAATACCAATGGTTATAGATAAATTATTCATTCAAAAAATAAATTAGCTGAATTGTCTAAGCAATATGATCAAATATACTCAAAGACATTGATTTTGCTAGGATGTGCAAATGATATATAATTCTTCATAACACCATGAGTCCCATTTGGAGTTCTGTCTTAACTGAAGATATACTATATATTTCGGTGGACAGTAGCCTTGCACACAGAGAATAATCTGCACTGCAGTCCTCCAGTCACCACTGATATAAAACAGTCAGAGTTATTGATGGGGAACAGAGATTCTGCACTTGCAGCAGAACTGCATTAGAACAGCTAGATAAACTTTTGCTGGTGTTAAGTGCACAGTCTAAAGTTATAATAAAGATAAAAACTAAAAGCAAAAGCTCAAATCCAGACTTAATTATAGAGTATTTAGAATATACTTAATAACTGGATTTATGTGCTGTGCTAACCTCCTTTTTAAAAAAAAATGAATTGGATGGTGTTGTGTTGCATCAGCCACAATTGAGTGGATTCATACATACCAATAGCAATAGCACTTAGACTTATATACCACTTTATTATGCTTTACAGCTCTCTAAGCAGTTTACAGAGTCAGCATATTGCTCACAACAATCTGAGTCCTTATTTTACCAACCTTGGAAGGATGTAAGACTGAGTCAACCTTCAGCCAGACAGGATCGAACCCCTGGCAACCATCAGAATTAGCTTTCAATATTGCATTCTAACCAGTAGCCAATCAAAGTGACCATTTTTAACCACTGTATTAACCAAAGAAACAAACAAGAATAACTGAACTTATTATTTTTTACTAGTGTTTAAAATATTTTATTGCATGTTTCATTTTCAGTTGCACTAAAATTAAGAATAATAATAAACTTAAAAACAATGAAACCATATTTAAATTTAACTAAGAGGAATAGAGATACAGAAAAGTGATGGAAGAAAAAAACCTAGTGATCCATGGAGTTGGCTCTTTGAGGTTTTATTTAGTTTATTTTTTTATGATGGTCATCGTAGTTAGGAGCAAATGCTTACATCAATCAATCAAGCATGTGAAAGAATAGATTGTAGAAGGTTTTTTTTAATCTATGTTACAAATGGATATATATATATATATATATATATATATATATACGCTTTTGTAGATTTTCACGGGTGTAGGTATGCTGGCATTGTTGTATTCGGGTGTTTTCCCATGTAAGCATGAAATTGTTTTTGCAACATTTCGGCAAGATCTCACTTGCCATCTTCAGGCTTTGGTCTGTGGTTACGAAGGTGCCGCCCTTCCTTAAATCTTTGATGGGGGGGTGGAGTGCTGACTGTTGTGAGTGGGTTGATTGGCTGTGCAGCTGTATCATGATTGGTAGATTGATGCTGATTGTTCTTATTTGTATGTTTCTCCTTATTTTGAATTCAAAACCCAAATACAACAATACCAGCATATATATGTGTGTGTGTGTGTTTGTTCTTTTCTGAGTATTTTAAAAAAATAAGATTAGTGCTAGATATTAAATTTTCCTTATACCAGACACTTTCTAGAACACAGCTCAAATGCCACTGTAATCATTAGACTGAGAAAAGTTAGAAATTTCTGATCTTTAAGATTGCAATCTTACTTATATTTGGACCATGATTAAAAACAAAGAGATTGCAATTGCCATAGAAGGTTTTATTCATTTTACCTTAATTAATAAGCTGTAGCTGAGGAGCTAGATTTAATTTGATAATATCTATTTCCTTTTAGATCAGGGGTGTCAAATTCAAGGGCCACAGGCTGGATCTGGCTCACGAAGTGCTCAAATCTGGCCCACAGGACCATCCTGAAAATAATAAAAGAGTGGCCCATAGTGCCTCTAGCAGTCAAAATGGGGAGTGGAGGGCTGCATATCCCCCATGCCCCATATTGGCCAGAAAAGTGCTGCAGGAAGCTTCCCCCCTCCCCCCCACTAGCCTGCCCATAGCAGAGAGCTGCAATGCTGAGCTGGCCCTTGAAGAAATTCAATTTGACACCCCTGTTTTAGATACTTGAGGAATATTAACCTGATGTTGATCAACATCACATCCTCTTGAACCATCAGATTCCAGGAGTTACTCAATAACCTTTTAATTTAGTACCCTCACACTATTCTGGAGTGATGCTATGAGGGACCAACTTGCGATTTGAAACTTACAGAATGTTGGGGAACGTCTCATTCAATATTGGTAGTGGGGATCTCTGCCTGGTTCTCATTAGAGGAATGTTATTCCTAAGGCATTGCAGAGTATTGTTGTAGGAACATAATACTCCTAGGCATCTCAAGATTGAGCTTACTATACTAGCTGTGATAATTTTCTGTGAGAGTAAAAATGTTGAGGACGACAAACCACAATTCATAAGATATTTCAGACAGCCATATATAGGCTTATGTGCATGATGTGCTTAATTGGACCATGTAGGGTGTTAGCATGTTGTGTTACTGATAAATGAACTCATGTAAAGGAACACCATCTGCGATTTATTTTTTAGTACATGCACATACCCCATTGAAACATATATAATGAGGTGTGATGAAAAGAGATTGAGTAGTGTTGATCCTGCAGTTTTTTTGTTTATTTTTGGCTGAAAAGCTGAGAAAAATGGAAAGTGTTAACCTTCAACCTTCTTCCTGGAGATTGGGAGCAGCTTTTGTGCTCTAGAGATCATGCAATGATAGCACATGTAGGCGGAGCAGTTAATCGATAGGAACAACTACGGTAACTTAATCAGCAGCATTTCATAAAATGTTGTAGCATTTTTACCAATTATACACTAAACAGGGCAGGGGGTTGGATTAGAAGATCTCCAAGGTTCCTTCTAGTCCTACGATTCTATGATTTCTACAACTTGACTAGTATGCAGTCTATGTTAGTGGTGGAAAATCAGTAGCATCTTGTAGCACTTAAGATGTACTTCAAGAAATGTAGTATCGACTTTTATGGAATGTAATCCACTTCATCAAATACAAAAAGGTCAGTTGAAAAAAATTCAGGTCATCTACAAGATATACAAAATTGTATGAATCTGAAAACGGATAGGAGAAATAAGAATACAGGATAGAAACTGCCTTGATGATGTTCATTCTCCTCCAACTTGGTTATGTGTGGCACAAGCATTCTTACTGAGATTAATATATTCTGATAAGATTTTTTTTTTTAGTGCTCATCCCTAGGCTAAAAATATCGAAACTTTATGTGATTTCTCACTCAGATCCTTTATGATTTCTAATTGTATTAACTGTGTCTTTATTAGATTCCCAAATTCTACCAAAGTTGCATGTAACATTTGTTACTTTTCCTGCCATTATCAGCTGTGAGATACATTGGATGACTTTAGCTGCATGTAAGATATATGGGGGATTATTAGGAAGTCTGTGGATTGATGGGGTTCAGCAGAAGGATGTTGAGAGTTATCACTGATGGGATTTTATCTGCTACTCAAAACAAGGTAATATTCAATGTCCAGTTGGTTGTGGAATAATTATTCATACAAACTACATGGTCTCATGGACTATCAAATGCCATTAGGAAAACTCCTTTTGTCATATTGATATATCTTACATACAGAAAACTTTATGTTAACCACCAGGAATACTGAGATCTGTTGCATAAGGACCAAGTATCCCATGGTGCGCAGGCCACCTGTGTACTGTTTTTTCTGTTCCCCAGATTCCCCCAGATAAGAGCATAATACCAGGTAACAGCACTGGACCTTTTTTGTTTGTTTGTCAGCAAAGAAAAATGTGCTGAGAGGGCTGAACGGAGAGGTCGGGCGGATCGCCGAGGCTTCAGCTGCGAGAGGGAGTGAGTTTAAAAGAACACCTTTTTTTCCTTGCTGCCAGCCAGGCTGAACGGACTGGGAGGGGGGTGTTTAATTTTAAAAAAAAAACCCTCGGATTTAAGCGGCACGCTAAGATGGCTTCTCTGCAAAGAGAAAGCGGAAACTTTCACTCCGGACGGTCTTTAACAAGGGAAAGTGGATTGTGACTTTCTGCAACATTGTTTCTAGGTCTGGCTGAGCTTAAAAAATTTCTTTTTTTTGCTACTCTCTCCCTCTGGCTAGATGGGCGGTGGAAGTGGCTTCTCTTTGTCCCTGCCTGACTATTTTAACTAAGGAAAATTTCCAGCGTCTCTTTGAAAGCAGGACTCTCTCTGGATTTTTGAAAAAAAAATTTTTTTGATGGATTTGTGACTTCTTCTCTGGAATACCTTCGTTATTACTATTTGCTGATTTGGGAAATTGTGTCTCTTTTGGTTTCTGAATTGTTTGCAACTTCACAGCCCTGAATTGAACTGAGCTCCTGATCTGCCCCACCAGCCCCACCCGGAAAACGCCATCTTGGTGGCAGTGACTCTAACTTTTAACCATGGCACAAGAAGCAGCACTTGTAAATTTGGAACAAAGGATGGCTTCTCTTGAAACCTCTATTCAAACTTTGATATCAGAAATAAAGGCCCAGAGGGCTGAAAATAGTACTTTTAAAAAGGAACTATTGGATACCCGGAAGCAAGTGTTGGAGAATACACAGAAGACCGAGGAATTGGAGGGGGGGCTGGAGGGGGCTAAGGGAGAGATTAAAAACGTTTCTAATGAGGTGGGGGAAATAAATGGGCATGTGTCTAGGATAGATATGGAAAGAATGACATATTTTTTGAGATTTCAGAATGTTCTTGAGGAATCTGGTGAATGCCTACCTGATCTTATGAGTACAATTTTAGCAGACTATTTACAAAAACCCAAAGATGAGATCAGGGGGGACATTGACCTAGCCTATAGAATTAATTCTGCATATGCCAAGATGAATGAAGTGCCTAGAGAGATACATGTGAAATTTGTTAGAAGGTCAACCAGAGAGGAAATCCTGAAAGCGCAGAGAGAGAAACCTTTAATTTATCAACGAGAAATGGTCACTATCTTGAAGCAGATCCCTAGAAAAATTAGAGATTCAAGAAGGAAATTTTCCTTCTTGTCTAAAACCTTGTTTGATCACGGGATTTGGTTCAAGTGGATGACACCTGAAGGGATGCTGGTGTTCTGGGAAGGAGGAAGAGTGAGGATTAAAACAGTTGCTGAGGCGGAAGCCTTTCTTAAAAAATATTCCTCTGCCCTGGGGGAAGATCCAGGGGGGACGGAGGGGGTCACGGCCCCGCCCGCGGGGGGCCAGGGAGGAGAGAAAGAAGATACAATAGCCAAAAGACTTAGATCAAAAAAATAACTTTGCCTTGATTTTTCTTGAACAATTTTGTATAATATTTCTATCCGGACTTTTTGTAAATGTCTGACAGCATGGAAGGGAGAATTTAGGTAAATGTACTTGCTTCCATCTTGTAGTGGTATGGAAAATGTTTTCTATGTTAACTTTTTTAATGTGTATTTTGAGGTCTCGGAAGGTCCGACGACTCTGACGTGAATGCTCTCAAAATTTCTTTGTAACCATTACCCTATCCTGTTAAAAAATGTAAAACCAATAAAACTTTTTCAATAAAAAAAAAAAAAGAAAAAAAGAAGAAGAAAAAAGAAAAATGTGCTAAGGGTCCAATAGGTTTAAAATGTTTATTTTAACATAAACCCACCCAAAACAAGTTGAACATTCTGGTCTGGCCTTTTCAAGTGTCATCATTGCATAATTGCTGTGCTCTGTACAACCTTGAGTTTAAAAAAAAAAGAAAATTGATTAAAAAGAATGTCATTCTATATTGAAAATAGCTGCTCCCGAGCTTTTATTCAGCATTTTCCCTCCACACTACCTTGATATACAAACCTTCAGGAATATAATTCTTAATGCTGCTACAGCATACCTGACAATGTCCTGACTGACAAACCCAACCAAAGCAAGCACAATCAAGACCTTCCAATCTCTCAATGCAAAATTTTATAGAGTACATTATTTTGGCACTGATGAAAGCAAAACCAGGTCTACCTAATTCCTGCACAAACCCATATAAGGGCAGTATAGATTTCTCCCTCTCCCTATTAGTGCAGGTCACATTGTCCAATTGAGTGTCATGGTATTGTTATGAGAAAAAGTTTCTGGTCTTGGCAAATACCTGCTGAAGTGTCCTTGGCTCTCACAGCTCGCCTTCTTGAAGTCTGGAGCCTGCATTCCATTTCACACTTCCCTTCTCCCGTGGCTTGTTTGCAAGTTGAGAAGCAATAATGGTTTTAATGACCTTCGCACTATCTCGGACCTCCGCCTCTTCTGCCAACGTCTTAAGACGTATTTATTTCAACAAGCCGGCCTAGGATAGCCCCCCGTTTCTGACTTTTTAAAAATAAATTATAATTTGGTAAGGTTTTAACATGGGTTTTAGCACGGGTTTAATTAATTTAATATATTTTAATTGATATATATTGTATTTTGTGGTTTTAAATAATGCCTGTGCGCCGCCTGGGTCCTAACAAGGAGAAGGGCGGGGTATAAATTTAATAAAATAAATAAAATTAAAAAATTAACAGCATAAGGGCACTTCGAGCTTGATAATACCTAGATATCCATATTTTCTAATGTGAGAACTACATTCATCAAGGTCTGTTACAGAGCCTCTTATTATCTTCGGAAGTGCAAAATGAAGCTAAGAAATGTTTTTTTAAAAAGCTCTATTGAAATGCATATTTATTTATTTAAACAATATGTAAGGTGACCCATCTCTGAAAAGTGACTGGGTTATGCACAAGGGTTAAACCACCAAGAGTTAACAAAACCAAACACCCAGGGCTATAAATGCAGTTGGATTTATAAGAATAACATAATCACATTAACCAGCAGAGTTTGCCTAACCTCATGTCCAAATGCCTCAGGGGATATATCCATATGTATAGGGATGGAGAAATGTGCAGAATTTTATTTTCAGTTACATATTTTGTGTCCATTTTCTACAAGGGATAGTGACTATACACATTAAACTTTAGCCATTCAACACTCGTTGCTTGTATGAATATGTATGTACAAATTGATGAGAACTATAAAATGTGTGATTAAAAGGGAGGGGGGAAAGCTTCTAATCTTCCTTCTAGAATGCACCCACTTGGTAGAACAATAAGAGGGAAATTTATGCTTACATGATTTCAGTATTTGTAATCCAGGTTCCTGTCAGGTGTTTAAATTGGTTCTTAAAATATACAACTTTTGCTGTTCTTTAACTGTTGCAATAGGATATCTAACCATGTTTTCCCTGTCTAAGAACAATATGTTGCTGGGATATGAAGGGAAAACTTTTTGATGGGGCATGGATTATCATGGTTTGGTTCAGACTTTTTCCTAAAAGGATTCTGATTCTCTGTTTGCCACAAAATCTGTAAGCTATATTTAATGGTGAATATAGATGGACAGGTAAACGTGGTGGCTCAGGGGCTAAGATGCTGAGCTTGTCAATCAGAAAGGTTGGCAGTCTAGCAGTTTGAATCCCTAGTGCCGCATAACGGAGTGAGCTCCAGTTAATTGTCCCAGCTTCTGCCAACCTAGCAGTTCGAACGCCTGTAAAAATGCAAGTAGAAAAATAGGGACCACTTTGGTGGGAAGGTAACAGCATTTTGTGCGCCTTAGGCCTTTAGTCATGCCAGTCACAGGACCAGGAAGAAGTCTTCGGACAGCGCTGGCTCTTCCGCTTTGAAACAGAGATGAGCACTGCCCACTAGAGTCAGGAATGACTAGCATGTATGTGCGAGGGGAACCTTTACCTTTATACAGGGACAGGAATAAAAATGGTGGAGGGAGGCTAAAGATGGGAAATTAATTTCCAGAATTTCATTTCCCCTCTTTAGGTAAGCATTGTGATGGAGAAATTGTTCTATCAGTTTCAGCTTTGTATTTGGAAGTTATAGGTAATTTTAGTATGACACTTTTACATGGTGTGAGAATACATTTGAAAACAAATGGATTTTTGTGGCTGTTCATTTCAAGTCATTCTTGTCTTATAAATATAATTGCATTGAGGAAACATAAACAAATAATGGAATAATCTATATGTAGTGGTACCTCAGTACTCACTGTTAATTGGTTCCAGGAGGAATGATGAGTACCAAAAATGGTGTATAATGTGAATGTATCATCTGTACGCTGATGATACTCATCTGTACATCTCCACCCCAGACCACCCCAACGATGCCGTTGAGGTGATGTCCCGGTGTTTGGAAGCCGTACGGATCTGGATGGGTAGTAACAAACTCAAGCTCAACCCGTCCAAGACTGAGTGGCTGTGGTTTCCGGCACCCCGGTTCAGCCAGATTACTCCAACTCTGGCCATTGGGGGCGAAACACCGGCCCCCGTGGAGAGGGCACGCAATCTGGGTGTCCTCCTGGATTCCCGGCTGTCCATGGAGGACCATGTGGCGGCCGTGGCCAGGGGGGCGTTTCATCAGGTACGCCTAATGCGCCAATTGCGCCCCTTACTGGACCGGGCTGCCCTTCGCACAGTCACTCAGGCCCTCGTGACATCTCGACTGGACTACTGCATTGCTCTCTACATGGGGCTTCCCTTGAGGTGCACTCGAAAGCTACAGTTAGTGCAGGATGCAGCCGCGCGGGTGATTACGGGAGCCCCTAGATGCTCCCACATAACACCGATCCTGCGCGAGCTGCACTGGCTTCCTGTGGTCTTTCGGGTGCGCTTCAAGGTCTTGATGACCATCTTCAAAGCGCTCCATGGCTCGGGACCTAGTTATATGCGAGACCGTCTTCTGCCCCATACATCCCTTAGACCGATACGCTCCCACAGAGAGGGCCTTCTCCGGGTGCCATCAGCCGGACAATGCCGGCTGGCGACACCCAGGGGAAGGGCTTTCTCTGTGGCGGGCCCTACCCTATGGAACGACCTACCCCCTGAACTCCGCACCATCACCGACCTCCGCCTCTTCCGCCAGTGTTTAAAAACACACTTATTTCACCAAGCCGGCCTAACATAGCCTCCGCTGTGACTAATCTTAGATAGTTTTAAATGGGGGATTTTAATTGGTTTTAGCGCAGGTTTTGCTATTTAATAGTTTTTTAAATTTATATGTTTTGTATTATTTTTGTATGTTGTTTTAAATTCCTGTGCGCCGCCTTGGGTCCTTTTGGAGAAGGGCGGGATATAAATTCAATAAAATAAATAAATAAATAAATAAACTTCAACTTTGCAGTACTGCATTGTTTTAAATGTAAAAATAACAAAAATATATTCCAACAAAAATGGTGAATACCAAACAATTTTTCCCCATAAAGAATAATGTAATGAGTCATAAAGCAGCCAGCACTGAAAACAAGAGCTATCCTTTCGTGACAACTCAGATGAGTAACAGCAATGTTCTCCTTGGACTTTTATTTCTTACATCTTGTGAATTTCTGAATAATATATTATTATTGTCACAATTTATTAATTTCATCCAACTTCCTGCTTCCATTTCTATGCTCTTAGCTTTCAGGACTCCTCTCCTTTGTTTGATTGGATAGTTGCTGATTTTTTCTTTATTTGTCTTCTGAAGTTATACTTGTTTCTTAGATGGCTTGCATCAAGTGAAAGGAACCAAAAATAATTCCTACTCTTATCAGTATTTTAAGTCTTCCTATGTTACAACCACTTGTCATTATTCTCTATGTTTCTAAAGACTCTTTGCAGATCAAGAGTGCTCTTAAAGGTGGACTATAACTGGAGGACAGAACTTATGTTTTCATTCTGTGCATTGCCCTGCCAAAATCTGAGACTAAAGGAAGGGAGGCAAAACTTATTGAACAATGAAAGGACATATTGGAAAGTCAGGCTGCATGTGTACCTTTCTTGAGTGTGTGTTAAGAAGAGCTAGAATAATGACTGGGATAAAGGGAGGTATGAACAGTTTCATCTTGAATAAGAGAATAACTGGGTTCAAAAGGAATGCTTGTGCTTGGGGGGTTCATCTTCCCACTTCTGCCCTATATTCAATCTTTTAGGCATGTTATTTTTCTTTTAGCCTTACTGATTCTTAGGTGTTTTATTATGGACAATGCTTGCCATACCAACCATTCTATAAATTGATACTTTCTTATATGGGTCTTTTTATGACTAAACCCATAACATTTTCCTCAAATTTAAAGTACAACCTTTAAAAAAAATTATGAGACTCTACAACTCTAAGTCATTGTGTTAAACTTACACCTGTATTGTTGATTCTAAGTAAACAATGAATTACTGATTTCTTAACATGCATTTCAGGTGTGATGCTAAGTGCAATTTTTGACTTATCAAGCATTTAATTACATGGGCTACTAGAATGGAATGGAACGGAACGGAACGGAACAGAACAGAACAGAACAGAACAGAACAGAACAGAATAGATTAGAATAGAATAGAATAGAATAGAATCTGGAAGGGACCTTGGAGATCTTCTAATCCAGCCCCCTGCTTAAGCAGGAGAACCTCTACCATACCAGACAGGTGACTATCTAATCTCTCCTTAAAAAACTCCCCCCTCCCATGCATAACTCAAATCTGCTCAAGTGGTTGATGTTGCCATTTAGCATTGGTAGGAAAAGGAAGGCTCTGATTAACCAGCATCTATTCTGCTAGCAAACTGACCCAGATACAACCCAGATTTACTTTTCAAGAATGCATGTGATGAAAAATTGTTAACCCTGTCCTCTGCTGCGAATTCAGGGCACTTCTTACTTTTTATCTATTTTTAATGCTTATAAAGTTTTTGCTATATGAAAAGAAAGAGAAGACGTCTGGGGAATATATTACCTTACTATGATGAGAAGCAGAAGCTTCCCTTGGAAAGTGTTCAGAAACCATAGTTAATTAGAAAGTGTGACACTTAACCCTGTTGTCTGGCATGCATTTTATAGATTGAATGATGCGTGTTTGGAATGTGCGATAAAGAGCTAAATGGCTGGGGGACATACATTTAAAAATATTTTCTCACCTATGAACTCGCTTGAATTAATCATCTGAAATCCTCTGACATCATCCACATCTAAAGGGGTGACATTATAAGGACTGGAGACAGGAGATGTGTTTGAAAACCATTAACAGAGCATCCTATGAGTGCACCCTATGCCAGTTACATTGCTCAGTATTAGTTTTTTTCTGATTTATAGACATTACACAAGAGACAGGAATATAGTGCTTTATCACTTGCAAACAGATAGTGGATGGGCTCTCTAATTAATGTATTGGATTCTCACCTGATCTGGGAGTGGCATCAGATGAGATTTAATATCAAGAACTCTGAAATATTGCTTGTCATAAGAGATCGCCATTTATAATTATTTTAATATTTTATTTGTTGCCACCTATAGTAATATTGGATGGCACCTGGCACCAGAATGCTTGCTGACCCCTGAACCATGCTTTTAATAATTAAAGTAATGTTTGACTGTATTGTTGGACATAAAACTGAAAATACTACATCTCATTCTATTCATGCTTTATATTTCCTTAAGCAGTTCTTGGGCAGATTCTTGATACTTTATCACATTTATAGAATAAAATAGATCACATTAAAAACTATCTATAGCAGCATTCTTTACACAATAAATGCATGAAGAAAGACTTTTCTCTATGATTATATTATTTTGTAATCATTCTTCAGTATGATGCATTTATTGTTCCTTTAGGGCAAAAAAAAGTGTTTGATTTTTCTATTTGTTGTGACTATGGGCTTGCTTTGTAAAATGTAATATCAGAGTTCTTGAACCAATACCCAATATACAAAGAACGAGCTAACATTATTGTGTATAGTTCAGTATTCTTTGATTTCAGTATTATAGTTATGAATTCACTGCATTTTAATAAAAAGAAAGGAAGCCAGATAAACCATCATTAATTAAATCTTCTCATAAAACAAGAAAGGCTAGCTTGCTTCACAGAATTAGATGAGAATTTAACAATAGAACTTTTAATTTTCCATGATTTATAAATTCTCCATGATGTGCACATTCTGATAGGAGACTTCAAAGCAGGCTTTATCTGAATCCATGGCTGGATGAACCATTCATTCTGCTCAATTTTATATGAATTTGTTGTGTTTACATAAATACAGACATAGGAGAAACAGAAGTCATTTCTATGAAAGACACAGAAGTACTTTATGTGAAGAAGGAGTTATTGGTTCAAAATGGGTGACTACACAACATACATACATACATACATGGACTTCTGTATGTTTATAAAGACTTCACAAAATGTTAAGATGAACTCAAATGCCCTGAAATTTTATATAACTTCTAATGCAAAATGGTATACAACATTAGAAACTCACTAAATTTGGAAAATAGGTGAAATCAGACATGACATTTTCTGATTTGAAAAAGATGTTAATAAAAATTTAATAATAAAATCTGGTTACATCCAAAAAAAATATTTCACCATATTTTTAGTCTATTCAAGGGCCAGGACAGTTTTAGAAGGCCTTCTGTCTCTATATTTCAACTTCACCAACAACAGATTTCATCAGTTTAATTCTGAACTATCCTTCCATGAATCTGGATGCTGCTACAATTTCTTTCCAGTCTTTTATACCACAGTTCTGTTCTGTTAATATTTTTAGTAGAACTATATAGGAAACAGAGGTTAGAAGCCCAGTAACAGTGACATTCTTTCATAGCTAGAACTACTTACATGAAAAATCTCCTCTAAATTCTTCAGGCTGATCTCTCAGCAATTCTACGACTGCCAGTTTTCACATGAAGATTTTTCATGCTTTATGAGAACATTCTGAAACATTGCTTTTTTTTGGATAGGAGACAGGTTTGAAATGAGTCTGTCATAATGTTCCACCTGCCCAAAAGGAATAATACATCAATGTTCACAATGTATTCCCAGGGAAAAAAATAGCAAGACTAGTAGAGGACACCACTAAAATGTTCATTGTCTTTTGACTGCTTGAAGTCATTTAAAAACCATTCAAAATGGTGAAATATGTTTCTAATAAAGAGTATAATTTTGTTGTTCCTAAAATAAATTAGTAAATACAGCTTGGTAATGGTAATCCCAATACTTTGGTTGGAGAACAGAATCTCAGAACAGGAAAAAAAACATTTATGGGCTGCCTTTGCCATATTCATTTATTTAGTTTGTGACACATTCAGATACCTTCTATTATTAGACATTATTTCAAAGTGGGATTAAAATTTGTAACTCACAAATAAACCACTTAACACTCCTATTTAAAAAGAATAGGCAATAGGATAGCAATAAAAACAGTAGCAGAAAGTCAACCAAAGAGCTGAAAAAAGAAATATATTTCCAGTTAGTACTTGCAGTGTCACCAATCACATCTGTATAGGTAGAATTGCACAATCACAGTGTCATCACTGATTAGGCAATATCATGCCTTGTTTTCCAGTGAGCCATATTCTCAAGTAGGACCAAGAAAATGGCCATTTCAGATTGATTTAAACTACAAAGTTAGCTACGACTGATGAAGGTACTCTTTTAAAATATTGGGTCCATACTTTTCCGTATTTGATGTCTTCAGTGACATTGACTAGACTGATACATTCATTTCCATTTTTCTTGTGTACATTTACATGTACACACACAAATATATCTATTAGCTGGATGAAAACATGCAATGCTGCTGATAAGCATAAAGGAAAGAAAAAACATAGTCAGAATTTTCGGTTTCACACACATACAAATACAGGTTGCTTAATAAAAGGTTTGCAAGAAAATTAAACAAATGTAGGAAAAGAACTAAGTAAAACATATTTTAATTGAAAATTGTGCCTGTAAACAAAATTTCAGATTAGAATGCAACTCTGTAGTAATTCTATGGATATCTTTTATATGACAGGCAGTGTTTGGGACTCACTTCTCATCTGTGTTATCCTTTTAAATATATTTACCACATTGGAAGTAGGGCCAAAGTATTTCATCACAACACATCTCAGATCAAGACAAGATACACAGGAAAGGTGCAGATCTGTTGTACTCTTTTATAGCTCTTTTTATAAAATAAAACACCCCTTTATGATGTACAGTTCTCTAGAGCACATTCTGGTAATAAACCTGAGGAGGAAACAAGCCAAGCAATTTTTTATTGATTGATTGCCTGCTGTGTCCTTAGAAGCTCAGAGTGGGCCATGTTCAAAACCACTATAAAAATGAAAATATAGAATTATCTTAAAAGAGCATATCATTTCCTGCTCTTCTTTGTTCATAAATTGGTTTACATAAACAAAATTTGGGTGTTGGTTTCTCAAGTTGGACTCTCTTGAGATTTTTAGAGATGCTTTTTTCTCAGCATTCTACAGACGTTTTGGAGTGGAATTATCAATGGGTCCAGTTGATGCAATTAATGAGAATTGTAAAGTAAAGAACTGAAGTCTATTCTCAGTGGGCTTTGAAGAATGTTGTTAAAAATGTTTTTCTTTCCCTTTTGACAATGTGATTCCTAGGCAATGCCTAGAAAGTATAGAACACAAATAAGTGTATATTTTATTATAGATGCGTAGGAGGAAATATCTGAGACTGAGTTGATTAAAAGGAAAGTTGAGAAGACTTTTGAGTTTATAATTTTTCTCGTGACTCTTTTTTTAGAAGGGAGGGTGTCAATATACAATCAGATCATTTCTTCTGAAAAAATATAGCAATTGTGGTGTGCAGTTTATAATTAAAAAAAAACCAAAATACTGTTGATAGTTATTAGAATATTATGTTCCTTCTTTGGATGGAAAACTTAGAAGACCAGTGATGATAGGCAACAATCAGTTTAGGAATAAAGATGTGGTAAATATTTTTTAAACAATATTTTTCAGAAGTCCAATTTCATTTTCAATGGGCTGAGATAATTTCTTCCTTTCCTCAAAGGCGTGTTGGTTACTTTCTTTCTCTTTTCTGGGTGAATACACTCATTCAAGGATTACCCTATAGACCAGGGGTCTCCAACCTTTGCAACTTTAAGTCTGAAGGACTTCAGCTCCCAGACATCTGCAGCCAGCAAAGCTGGCTGGAGAATTCTGGGAGCTAAAGTCCTTCAGACTTAAAGTTGCAAAGGTTGGAGACCCCTGCGTATACACAATGTCATAACACTATATAAAGAATTGAATTTGACTAGATAATGGTATCACTTTCTGAGCTATTCTGATATTCAGCTTTAGCTTAGTTCTTTGTGGGATAACAGGAGGTCCCTGGGTAAAATCATTGGTGGTCAAAATGATGTTTTCTCTCCCCCCCCCCCACTTTTGGGAATGAAATTCCTGTGGGACCATTTATTTTTCACACACCAAGAGCTTCTTGTCTTCTGGTGCACTATTGCAAACACATTTTATGAACTGTATACCTTTTACTTTGTTATAATAGCTCATGTATTTTTTTTGACAAATTAATTCATTTGTTAAGTCATTATTCTTCAAAAGTGCTTTTAAATATAATGAAATGATTTTACACTTACTTAATCCTACTTGCTTTTGCTTTTTTATGTTTTTAGAAAATCTTTTCCAACTGGTTTGATTAATCTGGAAAAGCTTTAATAAATGTGTCTGCAAAGGCATTTGCCCTGCATGCCCCTATTAAGAAGAGAAGTAGATCAGAGAAAGCAGTCATGCAATTCATATACGGTGAGAGACAGCTGTTCTGGACTTGTGAGCAGAATCTTTATTTCTGCGACAGTTAGACTTGCCTTCAGAACCAAAGAGGGGAAGGAGAACTGGTTTTAAAAGTCATCCAACTCTAAATACTGTAGGGATAGTTGGCCATTGATGGATCAGAAAGTTAATACCTAGTAACACAGTGTTTTTAGTTTAGTCAATACATGGATAGCCTTCCCCCAGTTTTACTGCTACTGCCCTAAAATATATTTGTAATAGATTTTTTTTTAAAAGAGATGCTGACCATTCTCTTGCTGGGTTTGTGAACCATGGATTTCGTCAATCTCCAAATATATGAAGACGTACAGATGGTATTGCAAACTCTCTCATCGCTATAACACCTAGACATATATATATATTATAGTTAGTTATGATAATATCTTGTCAATGTTTCCAGAAAATATAATTGCAGGGTTTAGATTTTTCAGCCTCTTAATTATAGCTACTGAAGAAAATACCAACTTAAATATCTCTCACAGCACTTATGGATGATTCAACATCAAAGCTTTGGGAATTAATCTCAGGCAGAATTAGGAATGGATGAATCTGTAAATTAAATTTTAACCATTTTAATATGTTGACTCTGTAAACTGCTTAGAGAGGGCTGTAAAACATTATGAAGTGGTATATAACTCTAAGTACTATTGCCAATGTTATCTGTCAGGAATGCTTCAGTAGTAGATTCCTGCACCAAGCAGTGGGCAGGAGTTTACATATTTAATTAAGTGTGTGTGTGTGTGTGAGAGAGAGAGAGAGGGGGGGGGAGAGAGATAATGTGTGTGCGCGTCCCCAAAATCACTCAGAAAAGTTATAGCTATAGAGGTTTGGCTCAGAGATGGTATTCAGCAGGTTCTGACCAGTTCTGGAGAACAGGTAGTGGAAAGGTCAAGCACCTGGTATGCCAAAATATGGGAGGGGACATACTTCTTCCCTTTTGCCTTTCAGCTCCACTCTAGAAGCCCTTTGATATAACACTTACTTATTTCCTTGGCTCAGCTGATAAGGGAGGAGAGCGTCTGGGTTAGTGGCTAATACAACTGCCTAACATGTAAAAACAGCCTAGGGTTCAAATCCCAGTAAGGGTATGGCTAGCTGATGAGAGCTTGAAATAGATCTATACTAGTCTCCCTTTATTTATCAGCATATATATATATATATATATATATATATATATATATATATATATATATATATATATATATATAAATATATATGCTGATAAATAAATAAAGGGAGACTAGTATAGATCTCTGTGTGTGTGTGTACGTGTGTGTGTGTGTTGCATTTGTGCTGATAAACAAACAAACAAGGGAGACTAATGTAGATCTATTTCAAGCTATTTAGCTCTGATCAGCTAGCCATATCCTTACTGGGATTTGAACCTGGGTATTTTACATGTAAGGCAGTTGTAATTGTCACTAGCCAACAGGCTCTCATCCTGGGGAACAAGTATATGTACTGTGTCGCAACACCCTGGTAAGCCCCAAATAAGGGAGGAAGCAAAGCTGCTTTCCTTTTCTGTCTTTCGGCTCATCACAAGAGACCATGCAGACAGAAAATTATTTGTTTTGTTACCTTTTGTTTATATTTGTGTTGCATTTGTAAACAATGTACACAAAAGACAACGAAACCAAGAGCTTTCTGTCTGCATGGTCTCTTGTGATGAGCTGAAAGATAGAAAAGGAAAGCAGTATGCTTCCTCCCTCAGTTGGGGCTTACCAGGGTGTTGTGACACAAATACATCTATATCTATATCTATCATTAAACAAATGTTACACCATTTTCAAAAATGCCAGCCTGAAGATGGTGAGTGAGACCTTGCCAAAACGTTGCCAAGACAATCTTAATCTTTCATGGGAAAAGACCTGACTACAACAAGACCAGCATGCCTACACCCGTGAAAATCTACGAATATCTTCGAAAATCTACATATATATATATATATATATATATATATTTGTTTTCGTAGATTTTCACGGGTGTAGGTATAGGTGTAGGTATAGGTATAGGTGTAGGTGACACAGTCACAGACAGAAGCCTGCCTGATGATGGCAAGTGAGATCTTGCCGAAACGTTGCAATAACATCTCCATGCTATATACACGGGAAAATCCCCGAAGCCAGCAATGCCAGCATATATATATATATATATATATATATATATATATATATATATATATATATATATATATATATATATATATATATATATATATATATATATATATATATATATATATATATATATTTATCAGTGCAAAAATGTCACACACACACGAACGCATACACACACAATTCTTATAATTTTTGACCACTCGAATTATTCTACTTTGGACAGATTGTGTGAAGACTTGAATGCTGGAAAAGGTGGAAGAGAAGAGAGAAAGAAAACGGGTGGACTCAGTTACAGAGATGATGAATTGGGAGACCTGAAAGAAAAAATTAGGATCAGTTTGTCATGGAGACTAAATCTTCTAATTTTTTATAGTGCTGGTACAAAAGCTAATAACAACTCAATCTTAAAGCTCCTGGCATATGAATCATTTTGTTTAGTGGACACAAAATGTACAAACGAGATATGTTTTACTTCTTCTAATATTGCATAGAATAAAGGAAATTACTGGTCCATAGCTCACTCATCTGTATGAGTGAGGTTGTCTCTGGAAACAATCAAAATAAAATTGGACAGCTTTTATTTTTGCTCATGCCAGTACAGATCTCTGTAATTGCACTATTTGAATGGTTTGGTTTCAATTAAATTGTAAAAAAAAAATAGCATTAAGTAATCTGCCATTTACTGTACTTGACTGAATACACTTTATGCAATCTGGACTAACACCCCATTAGTGGTCTTCTTTGTACAGAGCTTCAGTGATTAAATCATTGTATGTATTATTAGACAATATCCGGTGAGCATCCTCATCATAGCTATTAGAAACTTTGATGGGATTTTAAACAATTAGAAGCATCAACAGATTTTATGGATAGTTAAGATTTCTAAAGCCAGAAATGGTTTTCAAATAGGTTAAAAATGCTTGTAATGCCGCTATATTTTTCCCCCTAATGTTCTACTTCCTCCCTGGTTCATTAGCATTGATACCAATTATACCCACTTTGAGTCATTAGATTTCAGTTTCCACAGCCTTCTCTTCCCATCACTGCCCATTAATCTAACCTTATACAATCCTCCCAGCCTACAGCTTCCCTCTATCTCCTTTTCCCCACAGGGAAAATCTTTTTCAATAACCACTTTTCAAGCTGACATGTGAAAATGTTCATCAGTGTGGAACATTTCCTCTTGTTACTCAGGATTTAGTTTTCCAAAATGTAGAGGCAGTTTCACAAAAAGTGTGAGATTCCGCACCAATATCTGTTTTGAAATAGTCTCCTATCCCTACCTCAGATGAGAGGACGGAGAGGAGGGAGAAAAAACTCCATCTCCCACCATTAAACATGTTCAAATTATAACTACAGAAATCTATAGATACACATCAATGCTGGCCAGAGAAATGGAGAAATGTCATTTCAGCACAGCTGGATCATGATATATTAGCAAAGGTTAACTTAGAACAGTGTTTCTCAACCTTGGCGACTTTAAGTCCTGTGGACTTCAACTCCCAGAATCCCCCAGCCAGCGCAGCTGGCTGGGGAATTCTGGGAGTTGAAGTCCACAGGACTTAAAGTCGCCAAGGTTGAGAAACACTGACTTAGAATACTATGCTGTAATATATTGAAACACATTTGGAGCAATGCTAGCTTTAGATTTGAATTTGGATTCCATTTTGAATTTGGATTCCATTTTGACAACTATCTTTAAAGCGCTCCATGGCTCGGGGCCTAGTTATATGCGAGACCGCCTCCTGCCCCATACATCCCTTAGACCGATACGCTCCCACAGAGAGGGCCTTCTCAGGGTGCCGTCGGCCGGACAATGCCTACTGGCGACACCCAGGGGGAGAGCCTTCTCTGTGGCGGGGCCAGCCCTCTGGAATGACCTGCCCCCTGAATAACATACCATCACCGACCTCCGCCTCTTCCGCCAATGTCTTAAGACATATTTGTTTCAACAAGCCGGCCTAGCCTAACCTCCCATGGGGACTTTTAGATAGTTTTAAATTGGGTTTTTAAAATTTGGTTTTAGCGCAGGATAGGTTTATTTAATAGTTTTTATATTATATTTATTGTATTTTGTATGTTTTTAAATTTCCTGTGCGCCGCCCTGGGTCCTCTGTGGAGAAGAGTGGGATATAAATTTAAATAAATAAATAAATAAAATAAAATGATACCCCAGGTAGCACTTCCTTCAAGGAGAAGGTAACACATGCAAATGCTATTGAATTATTTACTCTACATGCTGCAATATCAGAGAAAGGTTAATAGCATCAGGGCATGGCAATGGAACCCTAGTGTCCAAAGATCCTGTTCGCTGATCACAGCCTTTGGTGAGATGGTTATATAAATTTGATTAATAAAATAAAATAAACAAAATTGTAGCCTTCCAAATGTTGCTGCAATCTAGTTATCATCTTGTTTAATCAGCATAGCTAATGATGATGGACTATGGGAGTTGTCATTGGGTTATGCTCATCAGTCTACATCATAGGATATTGTGGTTATATAAAAGATGGGGGAAGGGGTTATTTTTTGCATTTTTAATTGTTTTATTTTGCAGTCTTTTGGAGTTGTCATATTGAAAATCCAGATCTTGGCTGACCTACATTAGCATCTAATAAGACATCTTTGTAATGATATGATAGGTAGCTTTTAGTCAGTGGGATGTTGGGATGAATGTTGGGAGCAAATTTTGGGTCTTTCAGGTTAGGTCTTCAACCCATTGCAAGGTTAGGTCTTTAGCCTACATTTCCTAAAAGACTACAGTACTATTCCAAAAGATCTAAGAATATAGCACCACACATACAATTACGTAATTGTTATTGAAATGATATAATGCTATTTGGAGGAGAAATTGTTTCAGAATTGAATGGAGGGCTCTGATTGAAATTGCAGCAATTCATTTCAAATGATCATTGTTCAGCTAATTTCTGGTCATCTTACTGGTAAACTACCAAAGAAAGATATAACGCTGACACAGTAATTCTTTGCTAAGTGACAGAAATCTGCTTCCTTCTTTTTTTATAGATACTTTTTTATAGATACTCTTCAGTCTCCAGTCCTTAGTACTGTGAAAGCCTTAATAAAGTGAGTAGTCTCAGTAAATTGAATAAATGTTAAATGGAAGAAAGGTATGCCAAATTGGAAGTTAATCTGTTTAGACTTCAAGCACTTTAGCATATACAGTAGTTAGCAGCAGGAGTTAAGAATAATATTCCAGAAAGAAGAATCAGTTTCAATTAATATCAAAAAATATTATATTGGGTGACATGAAGGCACGGTACTGAAAAAAGATAAAAGAAGACACAAGAGTAAAAGTAGAATGACTGCAGGAACAGAGATTATTAGTCCTGTATAATACATTAGATGGCAAAGTAATCTTCCACCAGAATGAACAGTAAAGGCATATACATGGAAGCTGCTAGGAAGTGTGTATAAAGTGTACAAAAATAATTATTGCAAAGAGTGTCATAGAAGTGGGTAGAGATATACAAATGGAAGCATTAAAATAATTTTTGATTGAATGATGAAGTGAGAGAGACTGTGAGTATGTGTGTGTGCTGGTGTTTGAATGTATGTATGTATGTATGTATTGTGTGTGTGTGTAAATAGATGATAGGTACATAGGTAGGCAGGTGAGTAGGTAGGTAGGTTGGTAGGTAGGAAGGTAGGTAGGTAGGTAGGTAGGTAGGTAGGTAGGAAGGAAGGAAGGAAGGAAGGAAGGAAGGTAGGTAGGTTGGTAGGTAGGAAGGAAGGAAGGAAGGTAGGTAGGTAGCAGGGGTGGGTTTCTGAGGGTTCGCCCGGGATCGCGCGAGCCCTTTCGTAAAATTTCCGGATCCCGAGCGATCCCTTTGGATCGTGGACCCGGAAGTAAGTCGCCGCTGCTAACTGCTGCTCCCAGCTGGGGCGGGCAGGCAGGAAAGCAAGCAAGGCGACTGCGCTGTCTTCTTTTTCCCTCAGCGAAGCGCCGCCTCCTCCTCGCCCATGCTTCGCTGAGGGAAAAAGAAGACAGCCAGGCCGGCTCTCCGAAGGGGTCCCCCTTTCCCCTTCTCCATGGGTGGGGGTGGGCCGCTCACCTCGTCGCCCCACTTGAGCACGTCCTTGTGCCTCTCCCCGACGGCCCGGTAGATGTGCAGGAACTGCTGGATGCCGTGTTTGCGCACGTGCTCCACGTGCCGCTGCGTCTTCTCCCAGCTGAGTGGAGAGCCTTGTGACAGAAGCCCCATGGCTCTGCCGGAGAGGAAGAAGAGGAGGCGCGCGGAAAAGGCAACCTGCGGCCGCTGCTGCCGTGACAACTCCGAAGAGCAGCGGTTGGGCCAGGCGCCGCCGGCCAAAAAAAAAGAAAGCACACACACACACACAACTTACTTCAGGCGGCGGGAAACACGCAAGGAGAATCCATTCGCGGCTAGGCGTAGGGGGGAAGAGGTGGCTGAGCAAAGGGAAGGGGGGGAAAGGCGCTCCCGCCGCCTTCCCGAGCCTCCCGCTTTGCCAGCGGCCAGTACCCTTCGCAGAGGGAAAAAGAAGACAGCTGGGAGGAGCAGTTAGCGGCGGCGGCGGCAGCAGCAGCAGGGGCTGGGCCGGCCGGCAGGAAAGCAAGCAAGGCGACTGCGCTGTCTTCTTTTTCCCTCTGCGAAGGGTACTGGCCGCTGGCAAAGCAGGAGGCTCGGGAAGGCGGTGGGAGCGCCTTTCCCCCCCTTCCCTTTGCTCAGCCACCTCTTCCCCCCTACGCCTAGCCGCGAGTGGATTCTCCTTGCGTGTTTCCCGCTGCCTGAAGTAGGTTGTGTGTGTGTGTGTGCTTTCTTTTTTTTTGGCCGGTGGCTCCTGGCCCGAGCGCTGCTCTTCGGAGTTGTCACGGCAGCAGCGGCCGCAGGTTGCCTTTTCCGCACGCCTCCTCTCACGCTCTCTTCGCGCCTCCTCTTCTTCCTCCCCGGCAGAGCCATGGGGCTTCTGTCGCAAGGCTCTCCACTCAGCTGGGAGAAGATGCAGTGGCACGCGGAGCACGTGCGCAAACACGGCATCCAGCAATTCCTGCACATCTACCGGGCCGTCAGGGAGAGGCACAAGGACGTGCTCAAGTGGGGCGATGAGGTGAGCGCCCCCCCCCCACCCCCATGGAGAAGGGGAAAGGGGGACCCCTTCGGAGAGCCGGCCTGGCTGATGGAGGGATCCTTCGGCTGCGCTTGGGAAAGTCTCCCGATTGAGATAGGCCGCCATTCCCCCCCCGTCTTCTCAGGTAGAAGGTCGGTGCTGGAAGAGCGGGGAGGCTTCTGGCTCTGCGCCTTGCCAAATGGAGGGGACGGGGGAGGCTGGATGCGGGGGAGAAGCGATCTGTTTATTTAAATTGGAATTTCCTTGAACGGAGTTTAGGTGTGAGGCTTAGAAAACAGACCGGCAGCCGTCAAGTCCCTTCCCTGTCGCTGACCTACCTGAGGCTGGTTTCACAAGCCAGCAACCCCCCCCTCCCCTCTTTCTGTACCATTAACTGAAATATGTATATATACACATATATACAAATTGGCCACTCCCACCCGGTCACATGGCTGGCAAGCCACTCCCACCCGGTCACATGGCCGGCAAGCCTCTCCCACAAAGCAGGCCACACCCACAGAACCTGTTCCAAAAATTTTGAAACCCACCCCTGGTAGGTAGGTTGGTAGGTAGGTAGGAAGGAAGGAAGGTAGGGAGGGAGGGAGGGAGGGAGGGAGGGAGGGAGGGAGAGAGAGAGAGAGAGAGAGAGAGAGAGAGAGAGAGAGAGAGAGAGAGAGAGAGATAAAGATGCAAAGAAATTAGAATGAGATTAAAATAAAGGTAGTGAAATATTTTGGGTGGAAACTGAAATGAAGGAAAACTTAAAATAGTTTAGAGATTAATATGGAAATGATAGTAAAATTCAGAAGCATGGAACTGAAAAAAACCCTCTGAAACTCTAGGTATCATAGGGAGGTTGAAATGATGAAAAAATGTAATAAATGCTATGAGAGTGTTGAAAAACGATAAGGTTGCAGGAGCAGAAGTACAATTGGAGAAAACTTAAAATGCCAAAGTGGTTTGCTTAGAAAGTGACTACATAAGTTATTTAACATTAACATACATGGGGAGATTGCTTCTGTGTTTAACAATAGGAAGAATGATGTTATTATTCCCCTATTCAAAGGAAAAATAATATTAAACATAACATTGGCTGAGAACACAAATGATCTGCAGTGAACATTAGATGGTATGATTTTATAGAAAACATGGATCTGACTATTAATTCTGTTTGATGGAGAAAATGGAGTGAACAATTGCAAGATATGAATAAATGAACCTGTACAGACTGCTTGCTAAACTTGGGAAGATGAAGAAAATAGAAGAAATGGAGATACTGATAGAAAAATAATGGGCAGGAAGGATGCAATCTATTAAAAAGAAATAATGTTTGTCACTTATTTAAACAGAAACTAGATATGTTAAGAGAAATATCCAAGTTCAAGATAGTGTGAATGGAATACTTAGGAAATACAGTGGTACCTCGGATCACGAACTTAATTCGTGAAATGACTCTGGTCGCGATCCGATTTGGTTGTGATGCGAGGCACAATTTCCCATAGGGTTCAATGTAAATCCGATTAATCCGTTCCGACCTTGTTTTTTGGTTGTGATGCGAGGCACAGTTTCCCATAGGGTTCAATGTAAAGCCGGTTAATCCGTTCTGACCTTGTTTTTAAAATGTCCGCGGCTCCGGTTCGTGAAGCGAAACGGAGGTCGTGAATCCGGGCATTTTTACGAACTTTTCTGTTCGTGATGCGAGGGCGGAGTTCGTGATGCGAGGCAGAGTTCGTGAAGTGAGGCGGAGTTCGTGCAGCGGAGCATTTTTTACGAACTTTTCCGTTCGTGCAGCGAAACGGTGTTCGTGAACCGGGGCACATTTTTTGGGAAATTTTTGGTCGTGAAGCGAATTGGACGTGATGAGAGGCATTCGTGGTCCGAGGTACCACTGTATGAGTGATAAAATAATAAAATGCTTGGTCAATGTGACTGGATACTAAATAAGTGTACTAAATATAAAAAGCTCAAGAGCTCAAGGTGAAAGAAATACATTGAGTGGTTTGGCTATATAGACGATAATAAAAGTCAACTTGAAATTTTTGAAAGGTTTATTTTTCTTTGTGAAAATTACTTGAACCTTTATCTCCCAGCTGTTTACAAGTTTCCCTCAGATTTCTCCTGGTGACATTTAGAGGGCATTTTATGTTTCTGTTATGTTTGGAGGTGGTAAAGAATGCTATCACTGGGATAGGTGTCTTCTCATACACAATTCTCTGAAGTCTGCCTGGTAGTCCACATTTACCCTGTTTCCCTGAAAATAAAACCTCCCTGGATAATAAGTCAATCAGGCTTTTGAGTGCATACGGTAAAATAAGCCCTCCCCAAAAATAAGCCCTCCCTGAAAATATTGCAACACAGCAGCAGTCATGAGGTGACCACACTCCTGCTGCTCAAAAACAATAGGACCTCTCATAAAATGGAGTCGCCATGCTAATCACCCCACCTTAGAATCCTTCACCTTCTGAAATTTCTATAATGTTGTTTTTATGATTTTAAAACTTTTAATCCTAAATTATTCTGATTTTAATGTTTAATTTTATTGATAATATTGTACACCGCCCAGAGGCCCCAGGATGATGGGCAGTTAGGAAATATGAAATATTCTGTATATTTAGAAGGTTTCCCCTTGGGATTTAATATGAGGTGGGAAATCAAGGAAAGTGCAGATCACTAGAGATGACAATATAAGAAGAGATTACATACAGACTCATACACTACCCATGAAAATCTATCTTTTGGAATAATTTCTAAATCAAATTAGTTTTCCTTCTCTTTGAATGAAAAGTAGTACAAAAATGTACAAGAGAAATTTTAGACTGGGACTTATTTATAAGGATCTGCACTTCTCAAGCCACCAACCTGACAATAACATGCTAAGTCTAGTCCTGTTCTATATCTTTTATTTATCTTCCATTCTTTAACCATGACATAGTGGGAAACAAAGAATACATACACACAGAACTCCAAAATATAGAGCAGACCTCAATGGATAACTTTGCTTACTAAGCAAAGCCTACCAAATTGAACTCAGTCATGGCTGAGCATTTTCCCACACCTCTTCTCCCGAAACCTGTAGAAGCTACCTATCAGAACTCAGAACCTGAATATAATCCACCCTGAGAGAAATGAGTTGCTATAATGGTAATGGTATACTTAGCATGATGGAAGCCCAGAAGTATATGGAAAACATTGTAAGGTACAGACAGTTCATTCATGGTCATTTCTTCTGCGCTTTTAATTAGAATAAAATACCTTCAAAGACACACACAAAATAGAAAGAATGTGCAAACCTAGCAAAACTGTCAAATTTCCAGAAAGAGCACCTTGGAAAAGGGAGACTTTAACAAGGAGATTTGCCCTTCGGGAATGATTAGGAGGCATTAAATTAATGCATCACCTTGAAATATTTAGAGAACAGCTTCTCAGTTACAAAGGAGAGAAAAGAAACCTAAATAAATTGAGTAATGGAGAGAGAGAGAAAGCCCTGCTAAAGCAAACACTCTGCATCTCCTCAAATTGTCCTTTCCAGGGCAGGACTTGAAATCATCTCAGTAGGTTTGACGGCATTCTTATAACATAAAATACAATCAAGAAATAAATTGGAGCTTGCCATGAAGTATCTTCCTCATGCATGTGTGCTTAGCTGGTGCTTCAGCACCCTATATGTCAATCTGCTCCAAAAGTGGCAAGAGAAGGAAAATTAGTCTGTCAATTTTGACAGGCATCAGCTACAGTTTTCACGCATAGTGGGAGAAGGAAAAGCAAGAAAATTATAGGAAACTCAACTTGCTCTGCACATACATAATATGTTTTCTTTCTCCTCCGTAATTAAAAGTTGCTTCCTGTTAGTCTAGTGTGAGCCCTTCATATATGTACAGTAGCTATAAACCTCTTGACTATCTTGCTTTCTTAGAGGAGCTTACACTTTTTATTCATAAAATAGATGTCTTTCCCCACTTTTAAGTTAACATTAGGTTTCAATTAATTACTTTCATACAACATTGTGCCATCAAAAAATGACACATAGTTAGTTGTTCTGACTCCCTCCCGACACAAGACAAATGACTAGACTGGCTGCTACTTGGCAGCTTGCCTGAACTAACCTTGACTAGAAGATAACACGATCCAAACTCTCTAACTCTGAAAAACTCTCTGACTCTGAAATAACCTCTCTGCGTTGTTTCCTGCAAACCTTTCAATGTACCGAGGATTTCTTTTAAAGCCTTTTGGGAGGGGCCAGTCAGTTAGGCAGCTGCTACTCATATCTCCGACTGCATCGTTCTGCTAATTGCCGTTGCCTCCTCTCGATCCTTCTTAGCCTGACATCAGGGACAAACTGGGCTTCCTCCTCCACACTACACCAAGCCCCAGGTGCCTCCTGATGCCTACCCGGGCTCTCTGCTCTCTCACTCTTGGCCTCCTCCTCTAGAGCAGACCCATAGGACTCCTCACTAGAGGAATCCATCAGCAGCTCATCCTGAGCCAGCTGGGCCACAACAGTTAGCACTCCCTGAATATTTACGGGCATTCCCATATCAACCCCAATGCATAGATAAATATACAAGCAGACAGCATTCCGGTGGGCAAAATGGAAGTTTAATCTCAAGGGAGACAATGTCATAATTTCTTTTGCCTCCTGCATACAGAAGTGGGGGAGAGAGGGTGATGGGGGCTTTCTTCTCTCCAGATCAAAAGAAGAAACCAGAAATAGACCCACGACCTCCAGACTGTACTCCCCTTGACAGAAATGGAAATTTCCTTGATTCGTCTTGTTAAGTTGAACAATGGGGCACGGATTTCTGACACAGCTATGGCAATACTAAAATTAATGGACACTAGAACCAACCTTCCTCATTTCTAAATCACCTTTTTGGTCTATTTATCGTGTGTGTGTGTGTGTGCATGCATATTCACCATGAGTTTGACACCCCTACAACATTCAGATGAAGATTAAATGAAGGGTTAGTACAGAAAGATGGATGACTGTAAGAAGCATTCAGTCAGAACTGAGGATGCTTCTGGGATGAGAAGTGAAAGTCTTCAAGAAAAAAACAAAGAAAGTACAATTGCCTTTTGAAAAACCAAAACCTGGATGGCTGAGAATCTCCACAGATTGTAAGATGCAGTAGCACTAGCACTTAAGTCTTATATTCTCTGCTTCACAGCTTTCTCTAAGCAGTTTACAGAGTCGGCATATTACCCCCAACAATCTGGGCCCTTATTTTACCAACCTCGGAAGGATGGAAGGCTGAGTCAACCTTGAGCCTGGTGAGATTTGAATTGCTGAGCAGTCCGCAGAAGTAGCCTGCAGTGCTGCACTCGAACCACTGTGCCACCATGGCTCATTGAAACTAATTGAAACTAATTGAATTTTTTGACAATAATTTAGATAAAGGTATGGATTAAAAAGTATCTGGGATGTCAGTAAAGTTTTTATGAGGTTTTCTATAATTATTATTTAACATAATCTGCAGGATCGGATCCTGCCTCATACATCCTCACGGCCGATTCGCTCCCACAGAGAGGGACTTCTCCGGGTGCCGTCCACTAGACTGTGTCAGTGGGCGATGCCCAGGGGAAGGGCTCTCTCTGTGGCGGGCCCGGCCCTCTGGAACGACCTTCCCCCCGATATTAGAACGACTACGGACCTCCGCTCCTTCCGTCTGAAATTAAAAACACACTTTTTCCGCTTGGCCGGCCTAGGCTAGTCTCTCTTTCTATGGGGTTTTAAACTTATTTATAGCTGCTGGGTATTTTAGTTTAACGGGTTTTAGCACAGGAATAGATTTAATTTGTTTTTATATTATGTATTTATATTTGTATATTTATTGTTTTTACTTTCCCTGTGCACCGCCCCGAGTCCCTGTGGGGAGAGGGAGCGGTCTACAAATTAAATTTGAAATTTGAATTTGAATAATCAAGAGCTAAAAAAAAGAAATGCCAAGAAGAAGATAAAAGATGCAGGCTAGTTTGGTCAAAATTAAAAAGAAGGAAAATGATTTACAAAAAGCACTAGGAAATGCAACCATCATACTATAGATTATGGTAACTTTTTCAACAACAGTTCTTACGTTAACAATGAGAGAAATAGAGGCTAAATTGAAATATGTGAAACAAAAGAATTTTGAGTTTGCGAATAAATCTGGGAAATGGATGGCATATAAACTGAGAAATGGGGGAAAAAGAAAGTAATATTGAAAATTCAAGGAGAGGAGGCTAAGGACTATCTTAAAAACAAAACTTTAGGAAACCAGTTGCTAGTCTGTGGCCATAATAAAAATTGATTGATTGATTAGCAAACCAAATCAAAGATAAATTATGAATAGTCCTATAATTTTTATGGAAGCTATAAAAAATAAAATAGGAAAAGCACCAGGATCAGCTGCACTTTCAGGTTCTTATTATAAAAATGTAGATATCAATTTTTGCCACCATTTCAAAAAATGATGAATTATATTTTACAAGGGGATGCAATACCAGAATCTTAGAAAGAGGGCAATCTTGCATTGTTACCAAGGGAGAAATAAGATTTAACTTATACCAAGAATTATAGACCAATTTCTTGAACAAGGATTGTAAAAAATGTTTTCATCAATTTTGGCAGATACACTAAAAAGATTTTACAAGAGTTTATTCATGATGATCAATGTGGATTTTTACCTAAAAGACAATTGAATGATAATGTGAAGTCTATATTCTGAAAGAGGCTGTGTCTGGGATGAAAACATTGTAAGAATTTGGTACATTAGCCAGTTTTAAGATTAATTAACAGTAAATAAAGATATTGGTAAATGATATGACTATACAACATCAAGATGATCTAACAAAAATATATTGTTTTAAAATTAATTCTTCTTGTGCCATATCCAGCATTGGATGTTGGTGCTCACATTGGTGATTTAAATTGATTTTAAAAATTACATATTTGGGTGATACCTTGACTAATTTAAATTATCTGTTGTTTCAAGATAGCCATGCTAAAGTATGGAATGAAGGATGGAAAACTTTGCGACTGTCGTTGGGAAGAATTTCTGTGATTAAAATGAATGTTCTATCTGGAATGTTCTTTCTATTTCAGAATATACTCATATTGATGACATGCAGCATTTAAGCAATGGTAAAAAGATATTTCCAAATTTGTTTGAAAGGCAAGAAATTGAGAATTAAATACAAACTGACAAAGGTGAGAGGACTTACAAATATCTACCATGGAAGAATGGATGATGAAACAGAGATGGTGAAATTATTTCTATTGGAAAATCACTTTTAGTTTTATTTTTGTGAGAAACCTAAAGAAATGAAATGTTGATTTTGGAAACTGATGATTAGAATTATATGGGCATATAGAAATAATGTAAACAAAATTTAACCTCAAAGCAAAAGGTTGAGATATGGTATTTTAATTTAAATCTGTACCAAAGAAAGTTGGAAGTCATTTTTTTGATTTTCTTCCCTTCTGAAATATATTTCTATTTTATTTTTAATTTTCTGTTTTTGAAAATCAATAAAGTTATTTAAAAAGCTATGTACACAGAGCACATGCTTAGGGGATTAGCAAGCAAATAAATCCAATGTAAAGTTGGTCAAGCATGCTAAACAGAGTGATGCAACCCATGGTCCCCCTTGTTTGGCTGATTTAATCTCTCTGGGACTGTTCAGTTACTTTTAAAAATCTACCTGGGAAGCATAGCAAACTGCAATATGCTCATCTCAGCAGCAGAGATTGTTTGAAATTTAGCTTTCCACTTCCCAGCCTCAAGATTTGCTTCAGGTCAAGCTCAAGGAAAAGAGCTTGAAAATAGAACATACTGAAAGAAGTTTTCATAAAAGGAAGGGTGCTTGCTATGCTGAGAAACTGACATAAGAAGTATGCATTGTCTCTTCACAGACTCTTTCCAAACAAATCCATGGTTGCCTACTCCCGTTTTTGGCTTCCAAGTGTTTCCTAGGAACTACAAAAAGAGGAAGGAAATTATACAGCAGTTTTTTTCATTCCTTCAGCTGATTATAGTATCATCCATTTGGGTTGGCTAGTCTATTTGTTTCTAACTTGGCTTGGTTTTTGGAAATCTTAGCCAATTTCCTTTTTTTTTTTCCTATTCTCTGCATTTTCCAAAAGTTCAGGGAAGTCTATCAATGGGATTTCTTGGTTCATTCTGCTTTTTGGCTCTAAGACCAAAGCTAAGTCTTACTTGATTGTGTGGGTGATGTAAATCTTGGGATTAATCTTTGCTCTTCTGGGTGCTGATTGCTGGCTTTAGTCTTTTTGTCTCCTTTTTGGCTTGTTGATTGTCTCTCTTGCATAATATGTCAATATTGTTTAGCTCTATGTGTCTAGCAATGGCTAATTTGCCAGAGTGCCAGGCTTCTAGATATTCCTTAGCATTTTTGGAGTTGGCTTGATCTAGGATGGTCACAATTTCCTAATTGAAACTATATATATATAGTATAGTGTATATATATATATATATATATATATATATATATATATATGCCAGCATATATATATATGTAGGTCTTTGGTTGTTCGGGTTTTCTCCCGCGTAGAATTGGAAGTATCTTCATGACGTTTCGATGAAATCTCATTCATCATCTTCAGGCTGGTGCTTCCGGCTTGGTGCTTCTGGCTTGGTGCTTCCAGGAGCTTTGCTCCTGGAAGCACCAAGCCGGAAGCACCAAGCCGGAAGCACCAGCCGGAAGCACCAGCCTGAAGATGATGAATGAGATTTCATCGAAACGTCGTGAAGATACTTCCAATTCTACGTGGGAGAAAACCCGAACAACCAAAGACCTTCATACAAACACCCGCGAAAACCTCAGAAAACACACACACACACACACATGTATATATTTTCTCCCACGTAGAATTGGAAGTATCTTCACGACGTTTCGATGAAATCTCATTCATCATCTTCAGGCTGGTGCTTCCGGCTGGTGCTTCCGGCTTGGTGCTTCCGGCTTGGTGCTTCCAGGAGCATATGCTGGCATAGCTGGCTTCGGGGATTTTCCCGTGTATAAGGCATAGAAATGTTATTGCAACGTTTCGACAAGATCTCACTTGTCATCATCAGGCAGGCTATATATAATTGTTTTCACAACTTCCTGTTAGGGCCCCATTAAGGGAGGAGACATACTGTTTCCCTCTCTGCCTTTCGGCTCATCACCAGAGACCACCTAGACAGAGAACCATGAAATTACATTGTGTAAATTATTTTAGATATGTGTGTTAGTTAGTCAGCTCATAAAACTAACACACACACACATATATACATACATACAAACATACATACATACATACATACATACATACATACATACATACATACATACATACATACATATATATATATATATATATATATATATATATATATATATATATATATATAATGTTGGAGTCGTACATTTTCTGCAGGGATTCCAAATAATTTAGACTCTATACTGGAAAATTTGGAAGGCCTTTCTCCCACTATTTTTGCTTTAAAAGAGGTGCTACACAAGGGGATACCTCAAATATTTATTTCAGTGAAACATTGGAAGACATACTGTTCAAAATAACTAGGATTAATATCCTTTAACGCATCTACCATTGCTGTTATCTTTATTTTATTCTGCCAGAAAATGAAGCAGTTTGATGCTTTTGATGTTTATCCACTATAGCTTATGGACAAATCTTTTTGTTTGCTGTTGCTTATTTGGGTTTTGTTCTAACTAATATAAAAATTCCAACTATCTATTGATTATACCTACCTGTCTGCCTGCCTACTTACCTTATCTATCTATCTATCTATCTATCTATCTATCTATCTATCTATCTATCTATCTATCTATCTATCTATCTACCTACCTATCATCTACCTACCTACCTACATACTTATCTATCTATCTATCTACCTACCTATGTATCTATACAGAGAAATGCAACTGAATCTTTTGCATTTGATAATTATGAATCTGATATGATTGATTTTTGTATCTCTTTCCCACTTTTGTCTTCCCACATACTGTATTTTGTTACCTGAATAAGGCATGTGGCAGAAAGTATATTGAAAGAAATAACACACATGAACCTGAAACTATATAGGCTGCATATGTTGGGTAATGATGATCTAGAGTATAATAAATTTCTCTTATTTATTTGAAGAACTTTGACATGGTATATAATGTGGATTTATTCTAGTGCCTCATTTAATTCTAGAAAGTGAAGCTAGAAAAGCAATTAAATTCATAGGCATCCTACTCTAACTGAACAATATATTTTCCCTCATTGGCCAACACATTGACACTTCTTATTTATCACTGTATCATTGACATCATCAAGATAATTTCCAACTTTCATGTCTGCATTCTTGAAAGGTCTCTTGTCAAATTTGTTTCTGTATAACTCACACTATGCTTGTGAAATGGAGAGGCAGATGAGCCTGCTGTTGAAAAGGAAAAAAGGAAGGAAGGAAGGACAGAAGAAAGAAAGAAAAAAAAAGAAGAAAGACACCCCTAAAAGTAAAATTGAAGAATACCCAGCAAGATATAATTTCTGCAAGCAGGCTTTTTTTAAAAAAAAAAGTTGTCCCCCTCCCCACCCGGCTGTTTTCTAAGACCAAATGGATGCTGCCTTGAGGGAATGGAAGAACCTGTCACTAGAGAGTTTTGCCCATCCCTTCTGGCTGCTTGAAAGAAGTCACCCCAGGCCAGATCAGATGCTTCTCTTCCCCTAAACAGTTCTCACTCTGTCATCACACATTTCCATATTGTCGCTGAGAAATCCTGCCATTTCTGGGCAGAGACAAGTATATACTACCAAGCAGGTACTTCCAACCTGCTACGTATGTCAGTCAGGATTGCATCCTCCATAATGAGTCAAACTTCTTTGCTTCCCCACATTGACAGGAATGGCTGCCTGGAACACAGCAAGAAGTCTCACGCAGTGAAACCAGCAGGACCCAGAAGCCCCACAAAATTGTTCCTGCTGCCAAGCAAACTGTGTATTTATGCTCCAAGGTGCATTGCACTGCACTTCATGTGATATTGGAATATGGTAGATCTGTGTTTCGAAAAAAAAAGACAAGAGGATCCTCCAATAAATGAAGTAGGTTGCTACAAAATCTACTAATTTATAAACAGGACAACCGATGTATTAAAAATTGCTGATATTTATCGTAGTCATTTGTATTCTTTCTTCTAGATCAACAATACCACAAGATGAGTTACACTCATATATATGTGGGTAGCAGGGTGAGTGCACTGACACACAAACACTTACCCTCAGAAACAATAAGAGTCTTTCCCACATAATAGTTGATTGCAAAGTCTCTCTCCAGGAAAAATACAGATAATCTGGCCTCTGGGGTGGTCATCACAGGGATTCTAATATCTTATTGTATAGAGTCTATGTGATTAAAATGCACATGTTGGGGGGGGGGGGCAAGATCAATAACTAAGGATGTCAGCAATGTTTCTTATATTATATACAATAGTGATAATCTTGATTTTAATCTCCTTTCCAACCCATAGTCACAGGTAAACCATAGCTTCTGGCTATAATTCTAAGGAAACTTAAGATAAATGATATTATGAAGGATTCAGAGGGTAATTGCTTATAGAGTGAAAGCTAATATTCAACAAAATGGGCAGCTTTGTCTCTACATGCCACTTGTGCTCTAGAGGCAATGCATCTTATCACAGTGAGATCCTTCACACCAGGGAAACACTGAATTGTACCTCAATGCAGCACAAAAGTGCTCAGAAGCTATTTTGACAAGGCAATGAAATTGGATTGACATTCTGCTTTCCTAGACAGAAACAAAGTACCAGAGTGCTTCACAGAGCAGCCTTGAAGGATGCTTGGGTCAAAATGAAGAGTCCCTTTGACATTTTGCACAAGCCTAATACAGACCCATACAATTCTACAGGTAAATCCATATGTAAGTAGGGCATGAGATTGAGAATTGAGAATGATCCTGCTGGCCCTAACTCCCAACAACCAACTAGAGTGTTTTTGTCATATCTTACACTAAACTAAACTGTATCCTAGATCTGTGGAAACAGCTAGCTGGAACATGATAGCACTTGTCAGCCTACAATTTTTCATAGTCATGCATACACTTTTAAACAAATTGTGATATAACAGAAACCAACAATAAAACCCATGGATATTCTGTACACACAGTTTTCTGTTATACATCCAGACTTAGAAAACAGACTGAAGATACAGCAAGAATTGTGCAATGAAGGTTTGGAATTTACCATGGTTGATGTGTTTACAAATTGGTGGAAGTATTGCTGAAAGATGTAAACTTAAGAAAGAAAGGAGGGACCTCAAGATGTGAGAATTTAAAACAAGAGCATCTACAGGAGATTTTGTGGGTGTGCACAAATATTTACACACACATCCATGCGCATACTGTTATTGAAGTATTACAGAGAAATTGCATAAGAAAGCAGAGGTGAAGCATCAAAGAAGTAATCACAGTAAAACAATGGGTTATGGAAAATTCTGCTGTAACTTGAGAGAAAATTGATAAAGAACATTTTACAGATGGTATGTAACTCCATCAATTATTATCAAGGTGTACAAATCAAACACAACAAGCACTAGAACAAAAAAAAAATCAGCACATGTGAGAGTCATGCCAAAAAAAAAAAGTACTGGAAGAAAGTACATCAAAACATTAAGAAATTTTTAAGCATAAAATTTGAGCTGAAACCACAAATGTATTTATTAGGATTCATTGTTAATATTAATTAGGATTTACATTAAAAAACATAAATGAAAAATATTGCAATTTACTGAGATATATAATTGACAATTTTAGGAACAAATCTGGCAGAACGTTGGAAAGTGAAAAATTCACCAATGATGCAGGATTGGGAGACCAAAATTAGAGAATATGCAGCAAGAATAAAAATTACAGTGTATACTCATAGTAGAGACTTAACTAAATACAAAGACAAATGGCTTTATTATATACAAGAGGCAAATTCAGATATCTATAATTAAGAGACATTAAGAGACATTTATAGAATTAATAATTCTATAAATAAAATTATCTAAACACCTACTAGCAATAACCTCTGCTATTTAACATTCAAAAAACAGTACAAATATTTAGATAGTAGTTAGTGTATGACAAAATAAATCGAAGGGAAGGGAAGAATTGGTTAGCAAAACATTTTTAAATAGTATTTTTAATTATGTTTTATGAATAGGTCTTTATCTTTTATTTTGCTTTTTGTATCTTTATTCTTGGGTAATTTATCCTTAAATAATCTGATATTTGTGCAATAAAAAAGCTTAAAATATTTGAAAAATCTTTCTGTTGTCACAACTCTTCCTGCAAACCCCCTCCCCCCCCCCCAATAATGATAGTTTTGGGGTTTCCCAATAGAAGCTTTTCCTATTGCTAGCTGAAGAAGCCAGCAATGAGAAATCTTTATTATTTATTCTTGTTTTGTGTACATATGATTTATTAAAACCTCTTCAAGCATTTAATTCCTATTTCCATGGCTGGAACGGATTTTTATTTCCTGTTACTTCATTAAATGCTTTTTAAAGAAGATTAAGACTTAAATTCTTTTTAAATCAAAAGAAACTTTCCTATTATCTCTCTACATGGGGCTCCCCTTGAGGTGCACCCGAAGACTTCAGCTTGTCCAGAATGCAGCCACGCGAGCAATTATGGGAACCTCGAGGTTTACCCATGTAACACCGCTCTTGCGCGAGCTGCATTGGCTGCCTGTCGTCTTTCAGGTGCGCTTCAAGGTGTTAGTTATCATCTTTAAAGCGCTCCATGGCACGGGACCTAGCTATCTGCGGGATCGGATTCTGCCCCATACATCCCTGCGGCCGATCCGCTCCCACAGAGAGGGACTTCTCCGGGTGCCGTCCACTAGGCTATGCCAGCGGGCGACGCCCAGGGGAAGGGCCTTCTGTGTGGCGGGCCCAGCCCTCTGGAACGACCTTCCCCCCGAAATTAGAACAACTACGGACCTCCGCTCCTTCCGTCAAAAATTGAAAACACACTTTTTCTGCTTGGCCGGCCTAGGTTAGTCTTCCGATTTTAACTGGGTTCTTAGGGGATTGTAGTTTAGTTTTAGTATAGTGGGTTTTAGCGCAGGGATAATTTGTTTAATTCTTATTTTAACTATTTATGTATTTTATATTTGCTTTTTTAACTTCCCTGTGCACCGTTCCGAGTCCCTTTGGGGAGAGGAGGCGGTCTGTAAATATAATAATAATAATAATAATAATAATAATAATAATAATAATAATAATAATAATAATAATAATAATAATAATAATAATAATAATAATAATAATAATAATAATAATAATAATAATAATAATTGTTATTGTTGTTGTTGTTGTTATTATTAATTATTATTATTATTATTATTATTATTATTATTATTATTATTATTATTATTATTATTATTATTATTATTATTATTATTATTATTATTATTATTGAGACTCTTCATTTATTTTTTCCCCTCTGAATGAAAGTATGTTTGTTTTTGTTTTAATCCAAGACTTTTCATCAAAAATCCCATATCTTTTTTATTGTACACCAAATGTGGGACAGTTGCGACTCTTCAGATTTTGTTGAAGTTCATCTGGCATCTGGCATTCCCAATTTGTAAGAGAAGCAACAGTTTACAGATATCCTGAATGTCTGTCTGTCTGTCTGTCTGTCTGTCTGTCTCTCTCTCTCTCTCTCTCTCTCCACACACAGCACACAACATATATCATTGTTAATCACAATGGATGTTTAGCAAAAACAACACATCTCCTGTAGGAGACAAATATTTATCTCTCTGAAATATGTCCCACTGTCATATTTCATTCATTTTTGCATCTGGAATACTCGAGGATGTAGCTAAAGATTTAAGGCACCTTTTCTTATTCAAGCTTGATAGAAAAACAGCTTTAAAAAGTTTCCAAGGATAGTCCCAAGGAGAGGATGCTAATGAAAGAATAAGAGGCAAATAATAATAATAAAAACAAGACAAGGGGAAACAGTATGATTTTTGAATACTTAATGTTGCCATTATTATTTTGCTATTCTTCCATCAATATTTTAAGAGAAAAGAGAAAGGAAAATTAAAGCACAGGTTTACACATGGACCCAGAAAAACTAAAGGGCAAACTATTCAGCCAAATTGTTTTTATGGGCAATAACAGCTACAAGGTCTATGGGCAGGCCAAAGGGACAGTTAAGTGATCCTGAAGGTACACCAGCTGCATCATCTTTGTGAATTGAAATAGACAATAATTGCATTGTTACATTGATGTATCACTCCCTCTCTCCAAAACACACACTTTTTATTTTCACAAAAATGTTACTAGTAGTGTGTGTGTGCGTGTGTGTGTGTGTGTGTGAGAGAGAGAGAGAGAGAGAGAGAGAGAGAGAGAGAGAGAGAGAGAGAGAGAGAGAGAGAGAGAGACCCCAAAATCACTCAGAAAAGCTATAGCTATAGAGGTTTGGCTCAGATATGGTATTCAGCAGGTTCTTACCAGTTCTGGAGAACAGGTAGTGGAAATTTTGAGTAGTTCAGAGAACAGGTAAATGCCACCTCTGACTGTCCCCACCTCATCTATTCTCTGCCTCCCAAGTCCCAGCTGATTGGGAGGAAATGGGGATTTTGCAGTTGTAACCTTCCCCTGTCATACCCACCAAGCCATGCCTACTAAGCCACACCATGTCCATCAAGCCACGCCCACAGAACCAGTAGTAAAAAAATTTTGGTTGCCCCTCATGAAGAATATCATACAGACTAATTGTCAGCCTCGCTAGTTTCTGCTTAGCTGCCATGGAAACGGGGAGGGTGGGGGGCGTTGGGATGAGTATGTTCTGCTGGTGGACAATGTTGATGGTTGGTGTTATCTCTTGGTTAACGGACCTGCATTCCAGGATGGTGAAGACCTGCCCACCTGATGGTGGAGACGAAAGCATATTGGACAATGCAAAGGGGGGGGTTGGGGATTGGGATGGGCTTAAGCTTAATACTTTCTGTTCGTGCCTAAACTATTCACTCTCAGCTTTATTTGGTCTGTAAGCTATTGTTACTTAGTAAAAGGAGCCTTATTCATTTCAAAACAATGTCTAAGTGTGGTCTTTCCTAAGCCAATGAAGAAGCAGGCCTGACAGAAAGCTGAGAGTCACAAAATCCGTAACCTGATGTCGGACCCTTCACAAGAGGAGCCTCCGTTGGTGGAGGTCCTGCCCGAAACTGATATGGGAGCAGAAGCATCACACCCTCCTGTTCAATCTGAAGATACCAGGTCAGTGATGGACTGTTTGGCTGGCCTAGATCTTAATCTGCCAGCCGAAGATTCAGTCAAACCAAAACGTTGGTCCGAAGGGGTAGGAATGACTGGGGTAACCGTCTCCAGGCGTCGCCTTTCCCCCAAGAAGGTCATTCCGGAGCTCTTAAGAGAAGAAAGGGAGTTGAAAGAAATGGCCCAAGATTTGCTCCGCCAGGCAGACGAGAAGCGGGAGGCCCTGGATAAACTCTGGGGGAGGGAGGCGGAACGCAAACAGTTAAAAGAATCACATTCAGCCGCTGCCAGACAAAGCAGGAGTTCAACACCATCCCCCCCTCCCCGGGTCAGCAGGGAATTGCGGAGAGAAGTCAATCCCACTTCCCCCCGCCGACTTGCAAAACTTCCTCCTTTGGGTGTAAAATACGACGGTAGTGCCGACAAACTGGCGTTTTTTCTAATTCACGTCGATAATTTCATGCAGTTTTACGCAGCTGATTTGGACGATGAAATCAAAATCAGAATTGTTTCTATGACCTTGGAAGATCAAGCTTCTAGGTGGCTGGTTTCACTGCATAATTGCCGCTCACCCGCGCTGCGGGATTTCGATCGTTTTATGAATGCTCTTAGAAGGCGTTTTGAAGACCCCCGTGTTGAAAGGAAAGCTAAAATGAAAATGAAATCCTTACAACAGGGGAGCATGACTGTCCAGGCGTATACGCAGATTTTCCAGGAGTTATCAGTGTTTATGACTGGTTATAGTGACCAAGCTTTGATGGACCTTTATGTTGAAGGGTTAAATAAGGACATTTATCAAACATGTGTGAACAGATTTCGCCCCGAAACTTTAAATGAATGGATAGATCTCGCTTCAGATGTTGAGTTGGATCAAGCCCACTTGCAGGATCCAGTCCGTCCTGAGAAAAAACCACAGAAAGACAGCCCCAAATCTCGCTCCCCTGAGAAGGATGCCCACTTGCAAAGGGGGGGCGGGAAAACAACTCAGCCTCGCTCAGGCAGTTGTTATCGCTGTGGAAAGGAGGGGCACTGGGCTGACAAATGCAGATCAAGACAACCTCCACGCCCACCCTCCTCTTCGGACCGGAAGCATCCAAAGACGCCAACCGTGCGCACTAAACCGGCCATGAGTGGGGTGGAGCCTCTCAATCTCTCTACTGACCAGCCCAGCACCCACCCTGATGACTGGGAGGCGTCTTCAGACTCTTCTGACGACAATCTGGTGAGTCACCGCTCCGGGCCCCTTTATATTAATTTAAAGCTTTTGGCTCCATCTACTGGTCGTACGTGCAATGTGCAGGCCCTCATTGATTCTGGCTGTTCAAAATGCCTCATAAGCCAAGATATAGTGTCCTCAATGGGTTTTCACTTAAGGACCTTAAAAACTCCCATAGCCTTTTGCCAAATGGATGGTTCTGTAGCAGGGGGAACCCCAGCATCTTTTATCACCGAACCAATTCAGGTTTCTATTGGCACTGGTCATACTGAGACCATCAACTTTATTGTAACTGCCATTGCCGAAAATGCTGTAATTTTGGGGGTTAATTGGCTTCGGAAATGGAATCCTCTAATCAACTGGAAGGAAGGTTGGGTACGCATACCTTTATCCTTACCTGAACATACCTCTCTACCATCAGAAGCTGATCACCCCCCACCCAGTAACCCACCTCTTTTAATTGAATCTGCTGCACCTTTGTTGGATTTTCCGTCACCTGAAGTCATACCAGGCGAGGAGAAAATTCCCAAAGAATATTGGGACCTAAAGGATGTTTTCAGTGAGAGATCTTGTGATTCCCTTCCCCCTCATAGAGCTACTGATTGTTCAATTGATTTCCTCCCTGGAGTTCAATTACCTAAACCTCGCTTGTACTCCATGACCCCACGGGAGATGGAGGAATTACGTAAATTCATCGATAAAAACCTTCAAAGGGGTTTCATTGAACCAGCTAGGCCACGTGTAGCTGCGCCAGTTATGTTTAGAGACAAAAAAGATGGCACTCTAAGATTAGTACAAGACTACTCCTATCTAAACACCATTTGTGAACACAATGTCTACCCCCTTCCGCTTATGAAGGACATGCTTGCTCACCTGGCTACCGGAAAAATCTTTACTAAACTGGACTTACGTGAGGCCTATTACAGGGTCAGAATTAAAGAGGGGGACGAATGGAAAACCGCTTTTAACTGCCCGCTTGGATGTTTTCAATTTAAAGTCCTCCCTTTTGGTCTTCAAGGTGCTCCTTCTGTGTTTATGCAACTAATAAATGAGGTTCTCCACGAGCACCTTTACAAGGGAGTTATTGTCTATATTGATGACATAGTTGTTTACTCACAAACACATGACGAGCATGTTAAACTGGTACGTTCTGTATTAAACAAACTACGTTCCGCTGAACTTTACGCCAAGCTCTCTAAATGTGAGTTTCACCAGGAAACAATTGACTATTTGGGCTACCGCATCTCTTCTGAGGGGATTGAAATGGATCCTGCTAAAGTCAAGGCAGTGACGGAGTGGGCTCCTCCCCGAACTCGTAAACAACTACAGAGCTTTTTGGGATTTGCAAACTTTTACCGCCAATTTATTCCGTCATTCGCAAACATTGCCTTACCCATTACAAACCTACTAAAAACAAAAGGAGAAGGTAAACCTCGTCCAGGATCCCCACTCAAATGGATCATGGAATGTCAGGCCGCTTTCGAGAAGCTTAAACGTTTGTTTGCGGCTGAACCTGTTCTTAAACACCCCGATGTAAATTCCCCGTTTGTAATTCAAGCGGATGCCAGTGATGTCGCTGTGGGAGTGGTCTTATTACAACTCAACCACCATGGCCAATTACAACCCTGTGCCTACACATCTCGGAAACTCACTACGTCCGAATGTGGATGGGCGATTTGGGAAAAAGAAGCTTTTGCTGTTCGTTGGGCTCTCATGACTTGGCGTCATTTTCTTGAGGGTGCTCCCCATCCATTTGAGGTCTGGACGGACCATAAAAATTTGGAAGCTCTTACCTCCTCTCGAAAATTGTCCCCCAGACAACTTCGCTGGGCTCACTACTTCCATCGTTTCAATTTCCATCTTAAATATATTCCTGGTGGCAAGAATTTCATGGCTGATGCTCTTTCCAGATTACCTCAATATGATGTTTCTAAACTCACTATTGTACAGCCCATCATGCCACTCACTTTACCGGCTTCTCCAGTATCTACTAGAAGCCATGCTACAGTCCAAACTACTCCACCTGCAGACCTGATTGCTCGTATTAAGGATGAACTACTTACTGATGATTGGTATTCCGCACATTCTGGTGACTGTACTATTAGAGACGATCTTCCCTGGATTGGCTCAAAGATTTATGTACCTAGTACATTACGTCCTTTTGTCTTGCAACGCGCACACGACTCACGTCTGGCCGGCCATTTCGGCTTCGTTAAAACTGTACATCTTGTCAAAAGACAGTTCTGGTGGCCCTCGCTGAAGAAAGATGTTGAATCATATATTGCCAGTTGCCCTGTTTGTGCGGCTTCCAAACGTGCGCCGGGGAAGCCACATGGACTCCTCCAGTCCGTAGCGACGCCAGAGATGCCTTGGAAGGAAATTTCAATGGACTTTATAGTTGACCTTCCGCCTAGTCAGGGTTATACCGTTATTTGGGTCGTTACCGATCTTTTCTCCAAACAAGTTCATTTTGTCCCCTGTGCAAAAATTCCTTCTTCCAAATCTCTGGCTCGATTATTCGTTTCCCATATTTATCGTTTTCATGGAGTCCCACAACGCATCATTTCTGATAGGGGCACTCAATTTACATCTCTTTTTTGGAAAGAATTTTTGAGACTGATTGGCTCCGCCCAGAGCTTAAGCTCCGCCTACCACCCTCAGACGAATGGCTCTTGTGAAAGGGTTAATTCCGTATTGGAACAATACTTACGTTGCTTTATTAATTTTCAACAAGATGATTGGGCTGATCTCCTGATACATGCCGAAGTGGCATATAATAACTCCGTTCACTCCAGTACGAATATGACCCCCTTTAAAATCATCTACGGACAAGACTTTGTACCCATCCCCGAACTGCCTCATGACTCGCCAACAGTTCCCTTGTTAGCTGAATGGTCCTCTAGGTTGTCTTCTGTCTGGCCAGTTATCCGAAAGACTTTGAACGATGCCCATGATTCACACAAATTGTATGCTGACAGGAAACGGGCGGTTCCCCCCCCCCTACAAAGTTGGTGATCAAGTTTATGTGTCTACAAAAAATTTGGATAGCCCCCAGAAATGCAGGAAGCTGGGTCCCAAGTTTGTTGGTCCTTTCACAATAACCAAAATCATCAGCTCTGTGTCGGTCCGTTTGGATCTCCCAAAGACCTACCGGCGCCTGTACCCTGTGTTCCATGTTCACTTGCTGAAACCTGCACGTACCTCGCATCTCCGCAAACCTTTGCCTGATACCCCTGCACCTACCATGGTGGACGGTCACCAACATTATGAAGTCCGTGATATTTTGGACTCCAGAATCCGCAGAAATAAGACTCAGTTCCTGGTCATGTGGAAAGATTTTCCCCCTTCTCACAACGAATGGGCGGATAAAGAGCATCTCAAAGCTCCTAAACTGGTACGCCAGTTTTATGCCAAGTATCCGCACAAACCTTGACTTTTCCCCCCTCTCCTATCTGTTGTTTTGTCTTTCCTTCTTTGTCTTTCAGGTGTAGCCTTTCGTATTCCGCATGATGTCCCGGATTTCCCGCTGTTCCTGGAGGAGGTCCGGATGTCAGCCTCGCTAGTTTCTGCTTAGCTGCCATGGAAACGGGGAGGGTGGGGGCGTTGGGATGAGTATGTTCTGCTGGTGGACAATGTTGATGGTTGGTGTTATCTCTTGGTTAACGGACCTGCATTCCAGGATGGTGAAGACCTGCCCACCTGATGGTGGAGACGAAAGCATATTGGACAATGCAAAGGGGGGGTTTGGGGATTGGGATGGGCTTAAGCTTAATACTTTCTGTTCGCGCCTAAACTATTCACTCTCAGCTTTATTTGGTCTGTAAGCTATTGTTACTTAGTAAAAGGAGCCTTATTCATTTCAAAACAATGTCTAAGTGTGGTCTTTCCTAAGCCAACGAAGAAGCAGGCCTGACACTAATCTATTTAGTCCATGTTAACAGGTTGGGCAACAGAGACAAAATCCCTAAATCCTTGTCCTTAACTCTGAACTTCTGAGCCCCTTTATTCTCAGTCAAACAGAAACAAATATAATATCTACAATATGAGTTATTGCAAATTAATGTAGGGGCGTTTGTCTTGCTAACTAGTAATTTTATAGCTAAAATTTACCCGTTACTATATGAAAATAAGAGGGCAATATGGGAAAACCCTAACTCTGTGCCTCTTCTTGTTTTGTGTCTGGCACAGCCAATCATAAGGTTTATCCCTGCTAAGCAAGAACTATCAGTCAATAATTACTTCAGCTTCAACCTCAATAATACTCGGGCAAACAATAGAAACAAACTCAAAGTAAACCACTCCAAACTTGACTGCAGCAAATACGACTTCTGTAACAGAGTGGTCAATGCCTGGAATGCTCTACCTGACTCTGTTGTTATATCCTCAAACCCTCACAGCTTCAACCTTAAACTGTCTACTGTGGACCTTACCCCATTCCTAAGAGGTCCCTAAATGGGGCATGCATAAGCACACCAGTGTGCCTATCATCCCTGTCTTACTGTCCCCATTTATCTGTATTTACTTCCTTTGTTCACGTTTATGTTCATATCTTTTTTTATTTATTTATTAAATTTATACCCCGCCCTTCTCCAAACGGACCCAGGGCGGCGCACAGGAATACTAAAATACATACAAAAACATATAAAATTTTAAAAAACTTATTCCAATAAAATCCTGCGCTAAAAACCAAATTAAAATCCCCAAATTTAAAACTATCTAAAAGTCAGTAATGGAGGTTACGCTAGGCCGGCTAGATGGAACAGATGTGTCTTAAGACAATTGCAGAAGAGGCGGAGGTCGGAGATGGTGCGAAGTTCAGGGGGTAAGTCGTTCCAAAGGGCTGGGCCCGCCACAGAGAAGGCTCTTCCCCTGGTTGTCGCCATTCGGCATTGTCCAGCCGACGGCACCCTGAGGAGGCCCTCTCTGTGGGAGCGTATCGGTCTGAGGGATGTATGGGGCAGGAGGCGGTCTCGCATATAACTAGGCCCCAAGCCATGGAGCGCTTTAAAAATGGTTGTCAAAACCTTGAAGTGCACCCGAAAGACAATAGGAAGCCAGTGCAGCTTGCGCAGGATTGGTGTTATGTGGGAGTGTCTAGGCGCTCCCATAATCACCCACGCGGCTGCGTTCTGGACTAACTGCAGCTTTCGGGTGCACTTCAAGGGAAGCCCCATGTAGAGAGCATTACAGTAGTCGAGTCGAGAGGTGACGAGTGCTTGAGTGACTGTGCGTAAGGCATCCCGGTCCAGTAAGGGGCGCAATTGGCGCATCAGGCGTACCTGATGGAACGCCCCCCTGGCCACGGCTGCCACATGGTCCTCCATAGACAGCCGGGAGTCCAGGAGGACACCCAAATTGGGTGTCTAATAGGACTAAGATAGAGGAATATCCTCTATCCCGCGCCCTCCAGAGATCATCAACCAACGCGACCAATGCCGTCTTGGTGCTGTGACCGGGTCGGAAGCCGGACTGGCGCGGGTCTAGATAATCATAGATAAACAAGTATATATCTATACTTGTTACCTTGCACATGTTTGACAAACTAAATAAAATAAAAATAGATTTGTAAGATCTGTCCAGGATTTCAGACAGGAGTTCTTGCTAGACATTTCAAAAACCGAGCATCACAATTTCTCCATGCAATGTAGAGTTATGTCTGAGCTGCAGCCCTTCCCCATTGTAATGCCGATAATTCCTTGCTTTCTCCAGTGAGCAATATCTGTTCTCTTATTCTCTTGTGCATCTGGAGAAAATTAATGGCCTGTGGGTGGTCATCAGTTCCTTTGCCAAAAATCTGTTGAATGAAAGTAATGGATGACGTTTCATCCATATCTCTTATCCACTACCCAAATGGCAATTAAGCCCATTTCCTCACTGGAAGCTGTAATCCTTTATTCATTTGGCACTAAAATGATTAGCTCTTTTAAAGAATTGCAAGATGGTTTAATCAATACAAATGCTGTTTATATCATTCCAATAATGATCCATTATCTGTTCTAATCAGATTCTGGAGTGCCCTCAGAGTATGAAGGCATTTTAGGAAGAAAAAAATAATAAGCATAATATCTTCCATAATGGGTGCATTAAAAGGCTGAAGATTCTCTCTCTCTCTCTCTCTCTCTCTCTCTCTCTCTCTCTCTCTCTCTCTCTCGCTCTCTCTCTCTCTCTCTCTCTCTCTCTCTCTCTCTCTCTCTCATATTGATAACATTATCTTGCCTTTCTGTGAAATGACAGGAGGAAGACAAAGAGTGAAAACTGTTTATGGAGAGGCTTATGTGAAAAAAAAATCTCAACCTAATACCTGATCAATATACAGATAAACATATGTACAGGAATATTAAGAAAAAGAAGCAGTAACTGGAAATTTCATATTTTTAAAAGAATCCTTTAATGCAGGGGTCCCCAAGCCCCGGGCCGTGGACCGGTGCAGGTCCGTGGCTTGATAGGAACTGGGCCGCAGTGAGCGGTGCAACTCTTACAAAGAGGAGGAGGAGGGGGCAGCCCCCTGGGCAGAGCATGCACCGGGGTGGGAGAGCGCAGGTGTGGCCACTCGTGCCATTGGGGCCCGAGAGGGGCAAGTGAGCCAACTCACACACACCCACATGTGCATGCGCTGCCTGTTCCTCCTCCCCCTGCACCCCTTCTACGCCGGCCGAGCCATGGGCACCGGTCCGTGGAATTTTTTTAACATGAAACTGATGCCAAAAAGGTCGGGGACCCCTGCTTTAATGCTCACAGCAAAAATGGAAGGTAAAATGAGGACCCAGATTGTTGGGAGCAATAGGTTGACTGTAAACTGCTTAGAGAGGGCTGTAAAGCACTGTGAAGGTGGTATATAAGTCTAAGTGCTCTTGCTATTTCCATACAGAATGTTCAGAATGTTATTACTACTATATACTAAGTTGAAAAATCTGCATTGGAGAAGTTCAGAGATGTGAACATTGATAGATAATTGCATTCCAATTCGCACAGCTGCTTGCATTAATGTGAGAGCCAAACAAATCTCTTCCCCTTCTTAGCCACAAATATTATTCTTGAAATGTGTGACAAGGAACCATTGTGGTCACGGAGACACAGAGAAAATTGTCGTGTGATGGATCTACAAATCATGTTGTTACTTGATGAACTTGGAATAACTTTGACTGCTATTTAAAGTAACTTAGCTGTAGAAAGGCAGACTTTGTTTTGTCTTCTTCCCATCCATAAAAAATATTGCAGAATAAAGGAACTGCCAATCAGAAAAAAAAGCCAAACCAGGTTTTTTGTCTCCTTAACTTAACTGTCTTTTCCTTTTTCAAAATTACATCAGATAACAATCTACTTTCCATTAAATCCTCACCAGCAAGCTTTATATCTAGGGTGTTATTAAAAGGCACTCTGAATTTTATGCTTCACACTCAAATAGTCAAAAGTCTGAATAATGCAATACTGTTGGGGGTGGGGAGGAAAAAACTGCATAAAGAATAAACATTAATTCCAGATTGTAATCAGCGGATTTTGGGCAAACTGTTTTGCAACTCAAGAGAAAGAGAGAATGAGAAAAACTTTGTTCTCTAGGAAACTGAGAAAGTTTTCTAAGGCTTTTACTGTTTGTCCAAAACTTGTATTATAAAAGCCATATACAATTTAAAAAAAAACTTTCAAAAATAGTGAATTTTCTTCTCCTATAGTAGCTAAAGGATCTCCTTCGGTTCTTCATTATGAAGATGGTGCAGCTATCTTTTCCACAATGCAAGGGGGTCAGAAGTAGAGCATTCAAGACTTCACATCTTGTTGTGGAGAAGGAAGATTCATCATGATCACCGTAGCAGTTTTCCCCAAAAGGCTAGTCAATCACATTGACCCTGGAAAATAAATAATATCACTATAGAACAAACCAAGCCTTGTAAGTAATTTGGAATTATTATTGTTGACCAGAGCAACCAGATAAAAGCTGCCATTGATCAGGCTTATAGGTCCTTTTGTGGAATCTCCCATTTCACAGATAGCAAAAGCAGTCATGATATAGTCACTGCCATGGCCATCTGTAAATCCCAAATCATTAGCCTTCTGCTTTATGATTCCCAGATCAAAATTTTAACTATGTTGCTTACTTTCTCTCTTTTTGGCCTCCACAGTTCTTCTGGAAAAAGTCCAATCACCTTGGAGGGGAGGGGGGAAGACATTGAATTAGGTGGCTTTTCAGTCCAACTTTTGTTTTTATTAGGGCCAGGGGTGGGATTCTACCAGTTTGGACTGGTTCGGGTGAACTGGTAGCTCCAACAATCAGCTGGGAATGAACCGGTTCGCTCCAACAATCAGGTGGGCCCACCAACACACCCCTGCGCTATACTGACCTATATCTTCTCAGCTGATTCACATGGCAGATGGATTGCTGCGCCTCAGCTGTGTTACTTCCCAGCAGTAATGTGAAAGTATTCTTAAAACTGTGCATGCGCGCAAAGTGTGCAATCACCAAACCAGTTGTTAAACCTGCAGGATACCACCACTGATTAGGGCCCAAGGCAGCAATTGTGGAATTGAAATTTGTATATGTTCTAAAGGCCCATCTTTATATGGAGTGGAATATCACTCTATTGGAGGGAGGGGTATTCTGGCTGGAAGACCATTCATTTCAGCTAAGTGAACATCTCACATGTGCTGCACTGGTGAGCTTTCTCCCTGGTGAGATTTAATACTTTGCCATCTAGGTTTCAAAGAAGGGAGATATAAGAACATCTAAACAAAAGATCAATTATGCTTCTGCCAGTTAGGGGATATTGAATCTATTACTCATGTTTGATTGTGCTGCCCATTTTATACAGCCTGATGCTCAGATTTAATAACCCCCTTGCTACTAAATTGTCCTGGCTGTGCAGATGAGGAGAAAATGGGGTTCTTTTTGGCTAAAGAATCTACCGAAGGTTCTAGTAAGGTAGCCAACTTTTCTGTGATTATTATTGCTAATCTTCAGATATTATAATAAAATAATATTTATTAATACAACAAACAAACAAATTAAGATTTATTAACCGCACCCTCTCCCCACAGGGACCCGGGGCGGTGCACAGGCATAATTAAAAACAATATACAAAATACAAACATTACTTAAAATAAAATTAAATAAATCTACCTATGCTAAAAATATATAATTAAAACCCATTAAAATTTGTAATTAAAAGACAGAGAGAACTATTCAAGGCCGGCCAGTCGAAAGAGATGGGTCTTCAATTTTACCCGGAAGGAGCGGAGGTCGGTGGTCGTTCTAATATCAGGGGGAAGGTCGTTCCAGAGGGCCGGGCCCGCCACAGAGAGCGCCCTTCCCCTGGGCGTCGCCCGCTGACAAAGTCTAGTGGACGGCACCCGGAGAAGCCCCTCTCTGTGGGAGCGAATCGGTCGTGAGGATGTGTGGGGCAGGATCCGATCTCGCAGATAGCTAGGTCCCGAGCCATGGAGCGCTTTGAAGATGATAACTAACTAATGACATATCTACACACCACTGACAGCATTAATTAGCCTTTTCATCTTTCATGTTTTCTTTTATTGTTTTCAATAAAACAATGGTTTAGGAAAGGAAACAATGTTTTCCTTGGTGTCCTTTCTCGATGATAGATTTTTGAATTTTATCCAAAACATCCGACCAGCCAATTTGGTGCATTAGTTAGGGCTAGAAACTGGGAGATGGGAATTCTAGTCCTGCCTTAGATACAAAGCCACTGGGGGAACTGGTCAGGAACAACAGTCATTTTACTTACCTATTTATTATAATTTTGAATATAGTTGTCCTGACTCTGCCTGTTATTTTGTGAGTTGGAAACTAGTATACCTTTTGGAATTCGAGCTTAATAAATCTTTCAAGCTAACAAAAATTTAAAGCTCATGCATTTAAATGCATGAATGTTTGGAATAGACAATGGATGCCATTATGTGGTTATGTTTAAGTAAGACTTGTCTGAAGAAGAAGATAGACCAATAATGGAATATTAGAGGAGAATTCGGGTATAATGATATTAAGATATATAATGAATCTTTTGATTTAAAATCTATAAAACGAGATTATTCATTAGTAATAATGGCTCTAGAAATGCACAAGAGTTATGGGTAACCAGTCGACATACTCTCCAAAGGATACAATGTAGAATGATGATTTTTCCTTTTTGTATTTTTGTTTTATTAAAAAATAAATAAAATTCTTTTAAAAAAAATTAAAGCTCAGTGGAAGAAATACCAACAATGGCAATTAATTCCTGGATCATGAGTTTCACAGTTGGAATTGTGAACTGGACTGAAGCAGAACTAAAATCTCTAGACAGAAAGACCAGAAAAATAATGATAATGAATCATGCTCTTTATCCACACAACAATGTTGTGTCTAATTACTAAAGAAAATAGATGGGCATGGAATGTTGCAGGTACCCCAACAGGTGCAGAAGGAAAAAGAACATGACATTAGAAGACTATATGAGGAACAGTACATGCTACTATACCATGGAGGCTTACTGAGTACTGGAGAAACCATATTGGCCAACTAGAAAGATCAAATGAAGAACAGAAAAGAGACATGGAAAGAGAAAGTAGAATAGAATAGAATAATAGAGTTGGAAGGGACCTTCAAGGTCTTCTAGTCCAATCCCCTGCTTAGGCAGGAAACCCTACATCACTTCAGACAAATGGCTATCTAACATCTTTTTAAAGGCTTCCAGTGTTGGAGCATTCACAACTTCTGGAGGCAAGTTGTTCCACTGATTAATTGTTCTAACTGTCAGGAAATTTCTCCTTAGTTCTAAGTAGCTCCTCTGCTTGACTATTTTCCACTCATTGCTTCTTGTCCTACCCTCAGGTGCTTTGGAGTAAAGCTTGACTTCCTCTTCTTGGTAATACATGGCTAGTATGTAAAAAAAAAAAAAACCTAGCAGGTAAAGCAAATAATAATATCTGTCAGTGGCCAAGACCAGAAAAAATTGAAGAAAAAGACACAGGACCTACTTTTGGCTGGACAAGACCAAGCCTTAAGAACAAATGCAAACAAAGCCAGAATTCAGAAGACAGAAACCGACAGCAAGTGGCATCTTTGTAAAGTTGTTGAAAAAAAGGTGGAGCACCTAATTAACTGCTGCAAGAAGATTGCGCAAACTGACTACAAACAATGCTATGACCGAGTAGCAACAATGCTTTGGGACATCTGCAAGAAATACTATTTGCCTGCAAGCAAGAACTTGCGGGATCACAAAATAGTCAAAAGTAATAAAAAATGAAAAAGCTAAAGTGCTCTGGGACTTCAGAATTCAAAAAGTCAGTCACCTGCAACATAACAGACCTAACAATCATTGAAAAGGAGGGGGGATGACAGTGGATGTTGTTGCAGTACCAAAAGACACAGAACAGAAGATTAAAAACTGGAGAAAATCCCAAAATGCAAAAACTTGCAAATAGAAATAGAACAACGGTGGCAAAAGAAAACAAAGATACTACAAATAGCAATTAGGCACCTTGACTGCAATTCCAAAATATGTGGAGCACTACTTGAATACCATTGGCATTGTCAGTCAATTGCAAAGGCAACTTCACTTGGAACAGCTTACATTCTGTGACAATATCTTTAATACCATCAAATATCATCTGCCTATCACAGTTCCCTGGTAAGGACTTAATAGTGGATAAAAGTGCCAAATCCAGTCTAAACATCTGGCTGACTATATGAACATTAATAATAATAATTCCACCTTTGTTCTCCTTGGAGACCGAGCATTGAAAACTAAAAGAATTCTTTCTACCTGTTTATTTTTCTTTTTGAATTGCAATAGATCCTTTCTCTTAATTACTTCTGACATTTATTTTAAGTGCTTTCAAGACATTTTACAGAATGTTTTCCCTTTTCAATTTCCTTTTATTTAGCTAGTTACTTCTATGTCCTTTAGAGCTTAAGTCATTAATATTTGTCTATTCTGAAAGTGTATTGCTTTTCCTTCTACTGTCTCTCTTATTTAACAAGTTTTGTCTCTGGTGGCAGAATATCTGAAAATTTCATGCCAAAATTAGAAGAGAGAAGCAATAGACAAAAGAGAGCTTCAAGTCTCCCAATAAAAGAATCCCTAATAATAATAATTAATACCCCAAATTGCTCATTAATTACCTAGACATACCTCTCCCAAGATCTGCTTTTACCAGGCAGTTACTTTGGTGATAATGCTTGCCTATGTAACTTGTTTACTAAAATAGTTTCCATCAAATTAATTAATATAAATGAATGATTACTAGGGTGATTTGCCTAATCTTCCCAGGCATTCATGAAAAAGCAGATCACAAAGGATGGAAGATACCACCAATTTTGATTTCGTAATAGCCACAACAAAAATGTGTATTGTAAACCTAAGGAAAACTCAGAGAACTTACAGATTTAACTGTGTGCAGGTTCCCAAGGGCATACTTTTTATAACCTAGATGTTGGATTGCAAAGTTCTTCAAGAACTTCTAACCAACTACATCTCTGGATCTGGCCTGGTTTCTATTTACATAGGACCTCTGTAAATCCACTTCATGGGTCAGTTTTACAGTATTGCATGAAAGGGCAATAATTCAAAATGGAAGGCAATCCCAATTTATGGTATTGAAGCACATTATTATTCATCATTTGTTCTGGAATCAGAGTACCAATGAAAGGGAAGGGAGAATTCTGGAGACAAGCTCTTCCTTGTCAGCTTGCCAGTTTGATGAACAAATTCCTCTGCAAACTGTCTCAAGGTCAAGAGGACAGAGAGGTTCTCAAAGTGACAATTCTCTGGATGAGGAGGAACCATTTATCTTAATCAGGCCTAATCAGGAAATTCAGGACAAGCTAACTAATTCCACTTTACAATGTCCTTTTTGAAGTGGTTCATCAGGAGAAGTAATTTAATTTTGAAGGATCAGGAGCTGGGCTACATAGCAGTACGTATATCCTGAAGTATTTATTGAATTCAAGTTATTTAACTAAGCCACAATGTGTTGTTTCTTTTCTTTTCTTTCTCACTAACCTGCAAATCACATAACATTTAAAAGTTCTATAAGCTTATATCAGAGCTTTACTTCTAAATAAGATTTGTATGCTGCATATTCTGCCTCATGCACACATGCAGACATGTTTATGCCAGGGGTGGGTTTCTGCCAGTTCCAACCTCTTCTATAGAAGAGATTCCACAAATCTACAGTGCTGTTTAGAACCGGTTCCAGCTCCCTCCCCCCGCCTGTCCACATATCATCAAGATGAAGAGAGAGAGGAGGAATTCTGGGAGTTGAAATCCACAAGTCTTAAAGCTGTCAAGTTTGAACACCCCTGGGGTTTTTTACCCAAAGGGTTAGGGATGCAAGGGTCTTGTAACTTGACAGCTTTAAGACTTGCGTGCTTCAAATGCCAGAGTTTCTGAGCCAACATTTTGGTTGCTAAGCAAGAGCATTGTTAAGTGAGTTTCACCATATTTTACAAGTTGGCCATGCCCACCCAGTCACATGACTGACAAGCTACTCCCACCCGGTCACATGGCCGGCAAGCCACTCCCACAAAGCAGGCCACATCTACAGAAGAGGTTCTAAAAATTTTTGAAACCCACCACTGGTTTACTACAAATTTAGTGGTCTAGTTTTTCTCATTTCACATAGTTGATTATTCATAATTTATTATATTACTCTTTCACTCCGTGAGGCCTGAAGGCAAACAATGCATAAGCTTTTGGAGTTCCAGAATTTGTTTTACATACAGAAAGTCCTGTTTCAGACTCAGTAACTCCTAATAGGGGTAGGAAAAACCCACTGGAATAATACAGATGGTAAATATTGAGCTAAATGATCTGGGGGTCTAGTGTAGTATATGGCATTCTTCCTTCCCACTGTGTTTCTCAGCACTACATTGCCTCTATGACTTGCATATACTTGCATCAAGGAGTTATTTTGCTCTGCAACACAGAAAACTTTCATGTTTCATTATTCTCATCAGTTGAATTTGTTGGGGTAGAAGATGCTTTCCTATTTTCTATAGAGCACTTTGTAGCTCACAGGAATCTTACCAGCACCATATTTGCCACTTTGGTGTAGGCAGAAGTGAAATAATTGCATTTCAAGAATGGATCTGTAGGAATTTTAAGAAGAAAATAGATGTTTTAGGCCTTCCTATTTCCTCCCCTAAATTGTTGCTATTCTAAACATGTTGAAATTCCATGCTGAAATTTCTGATTCTATCCAGTCCAGAATTATTACAGCTGTGCAAGTCATGTTCTCTCACAGGCTAGCACAACAGCAACAATTGCCATTAAAAGATTTCTTATGCTTGTTATTGGGGTTGGATAGAATAATAATGGCAGAAACAGTTAAGCATTCACCTCTTACAGTATATCCCCTAAAGCTAACCAGTACTTTAAATTGCTAGCAGAAAATGAATTACGCAACTGGTGTAGATGGCAGAAAAATCAGACAGCATTTCATATTCCATAAAATGTTTCCAAGTTATTTTGCTACTTACCACTTACCCATCTCAGAAAGATGATGCAAAGGAGAATTGCGCTCCATCTTAGAAGATACAGGACAGCATGGGCAGAAGGTCAGGAGGTAGACATGTACTAGGATGAAGCCTAGTGCCTAAAGGAACCACTCTAACATCTGCAGTTCCCATTCATTACCCCATTACTCCAGTGCCAGAGAAGGATAACCCTTGGCCCCCTACCTTGTTTTACTTATTTCTCCATAATAACACTTCATCGCTCGCTTCTGTCTAGGAGTCTGTCTTCTGCCTAAATGCTAGTAGTCATGCTGTTTCTTAGCTTTCTTGATTTTGCTTGATTGATTCTTACCTTGATTGACATTGGTGTTATTGATTTTGCCAACATTAGGATGTTTTACCCAACTTTAGTGATGATCCATGGTTTACAATTAGAATAACCACACTAGCCTCCTTAGGTAATGCATGTGAACATGAAAGATACCAATAGGAGTAAGGTGGCCCTGCTTCCAATTATGTCACAATTGTGTCACAAAAGCTGTCCATATATCCATCCATGTCAACTTCCCTTAGGATCACTGCCACCTTCCCTCTAGCAAGTTTGTGTAGGAATTTCTATTCACACTGGCTTCTATTCCGTTAGATTCCAGCACCTAATAAAGCAGCCTACTTGCTTATACAAAGATTTATTTTCTAGTCACATCCAAGTGAGCTCAGGTGAAAGGTGAAAGGAAAACCCATTTCCCTGCTCAATATGAAAAACTGAAAATATTAACAAGAGCAGAAGGGAGGCAGGCATTCATGATACTACCAGCCAACTTAATATGTCCTTTTTTGTAAAATCTGACCTGGATTAAATTTACTTCTCAGGTGCCTTAGCTACAAAAAAAATAATATCTGTTAGCCCTCCCTCCCTCCCTCTTCTCCCTCCCTCCCAACCTCTCTCTCTTCCTTCCTTCTTCTCATTTTCCTCCACTTAATGAAACTGCTGGAAAGTGGTACGTTAGAAAGTTGTTTGGCACAAAATGTAGCTGAGAAACCACAAATATGTGGGCTCCTAATGGTTTTGGGTGAGGGAAATATGCTCTGCAAACATCTTTAGTAATACTATTGGGATCAGAAAAGCAGTCAGGTACAAACTGTTACCCTTTTAAAAATAGATTTAATGAGAATGTTCCTAAAATACAGTGCATCATCGGGTCCTATTTTATTCTCTGCTCTTACAGACGTTCTTGTTGAAGCAAACATGCTATAACTGTAGAAAAAGAAAACGATGCCCTCAAGTTTCTAGAAAAGAAAAGAAAATAGTTAGGAGCACTAAAACATTACTCAGCAGTTCCACAGATGACTTGGGTTGCTGTGCAACCAGGGCAGTGTGTACTCTTTCTATTGTATATCCTGCTATTTTGACATTTTCCCCAGTTATAAACACACACACAGACACACACAAAACACAAGCTGCTTTGATAAGTTATCAAACTAAAATATGATCTGAAATACTTATACAATTATTATCACAAATAGGCCTTTTTTCTCCCCATGGGGTCAATGATATTTGATAGAGAGTGGAGTCATGAAAACTCACCAACATATTTTACTCGGATGAAGCAAGGTGCTTAAATTGCTGTTAAATTGCTGTAATTGCAGATGACAAACCAGATATATCTATGGTATTTGAAATAGTTGCCGTACAATATTATGTTTGGCTAGATGATAACATCTGGGTGAATATGAATGCTTCTAAGAACGTTAATCAGGGTTGATAAAGTAGGCAGGTATGGATGCATGCCTACATTTCAGCTGCTTTTGTGCTATTGGAATCAACAGTTAAGCAGTTTTCAAAGGGAAACAATATAATAAAATCATCAAATATAATCAACGCTGAAATATCTCATATTTAAGCAACATCATAACAAATCACAATACTCAGAGACATAATAATACCACCATTCATCCTTCTGCTCACTCCTCACTCCTAAATACTCTATCAAAAATCTTGCAGCTTGTGAAAAAAATCTCAAAGGTTGTAACAAGGAGTTTTATCAGGTGCATAAATTCTCTCCCCCTCTTCTACCCTCTGGTGATCCCAGTGGTTATTGGCACATTGGGTGCCATATCCCAAAAAAACTTGGATGGAGCTTAGAAAATTTGTGCATTGATAACCCTCGCATGTGCTTGTAACCCCCGTTTTGGTGGTAGCAGATCTCCCTGAAGTCTCCTAGGACCAAAAGGGGGGCATGCCACACCCCCAACACCACATTTTTGGTCCTGGGAGGCCTGTTTGGGTGCTAGCAGGCCTCCCTGAAGCCTCCTGGAACCAAAAATGGGACACCACATCCCTTCACCCTGTGAATGCACAGGTGACCCCCCCCACATGCATGTGCAACTCCCATGCATGCATGCATGCATGACCACCCTACCCTTATGCATTTATGCGTGTCTCCCAGCAGAGACCCAAAAATTAGCTGGCCGGCAGGAGGCGCATGCTCATGCACAGTGGAGCTGACCTGGGCTAAGGCTCACATGCCCGCAGAGATACCTCTGCATGCCACCTGTGGCATGCGTGCCTTAGGTTCACATCACGGTCCTAGCTTCTTGAAAAGAACTTGACATATATGAAAGCCAACACTATCTTAATAAGTTGCAGCTGTGATTTCACATTGGTATATATATAATAACAATGAAACATTTTTCTTAGTATTCATTTTTTTAAAATCAGCTGTAAAACACAGCCACGAGGCCCAATTTGGTTACCTCCAATTATTTTAACTGAATGTCTAGATATACTGTAGCCTCCTTGTGACATCCAGTACCAATCATGTTACCAAACCAGCTTTTCCTCTGAAGCTATTAAGCCTCTCTCATAAATCTACACTTAAAAAATCTATATGAAACCAAGAAGGATCAACAACCATCTACAGACTTAAACTAGAAAAAGGAATATACATAGGGAGAGAGTTATATGGCGAATAGTGCATTGACTCAGTTTAAAACCCTACTCAGCTATGGGACACTTTGTAGAATGGAGAGCAAACCCTTTTTCCTCTCTATTGTCCTGGAAGAAAGGACTATGCGATTGCATTTAATTCACATGACAGCAGATTCCAGATTCAACATACAGTATTCTAGGTGAAAATGGGAGTTATACCACAGGAAACTCTAGCCAGCTACTATCTATAGGCGATAACAAAGACCATTTTTCCTGTGCTTAACAGTTCTACTAATAGAGCAATTTCTTGAAAAGCAATTTTTCCCATGTGCACAAACCCACACCTCACTTTTGATATATTTTAATGCACATTTTTCTTTAATGTTCATGTCAATTGGAGAAGTTAATTGCAAAATTCAGAGATATTTCTTTTCCCATATAAGATTGAGATTGTCTTGGCAACATTTCAGAATCTCAATTAATTATATAACTGTATATTTTCCACAGGTGTTCAAAATAAATATATCTGTTGCATAAATGGAGTTGAGAGATTTGTATTGTGCTTGAACAAGGAAAGACTGGTAACTGGTAATCTGAACATAGATCTTTACATTTTGACTTTTTTTAAATTACAAAGCCAGTAGCCCCTGGTTTATGGAACTAGATCAAAACTTGCAAGGCTGGAATAATTTTTGGATACGATTGGAAAAAATGCTTCTGCATTCTGATGGGTGATGAGATGAATGCAGGCAAACTCAAATAAATTGCAGAAATAGCTTCACAGCCTAATGAATAATGGACAACAATAACTTGCCAGGAACCTAGGTTTGCTAGGTTTCAGACAACACTGCTAGTTTCTTTCTTTCTCTGTCTCTTTTTGGGGAGGAAGAAATTGCATGAATTTGGATTTTGCACAACTGGAAAATGTCACAGAGGTTCTGATTCAGATGTTCAAATAATCTTTCATGTGCATAATGGAAAAGAATACTGCAGAGCCCTCTTCCTCCTCTTCCACAATATAACAAACTATATCTACAGTGAACATATGCCTATAGCAATAGTAATTTTTCATAAAGTTGACTATCCAAAATCACATAGACTTTAACAGCAGTTGAGATGCTAAGGAATATTTAACAAAACTGAAGTAAGTGGATCAATCGATAGATTAAGTATTATAGGTTTCCTACACTTGTGTATCATTAGTTAATTAATTAATTCATTTGTTCATTCATTCATACTATTTATGTAGCTGTGCTCTCAAAAGTGATAGTTTGTGGTATACAAGTGCTTAAAACACTTCAATAATGACCAAATCTTACTTATATAAAAAAGACATTAACCATAAGAGTTTGCCTAACCATTTGTGTAGAGTATACAATATGACTTTAACAAAGAAAGGGAGAATGCATTTCCAAGGCAACAAACATATAAATGTGACTTAATGCAAGAAATCTGAAAAAAAAAAATATCAGACAAATCCCATCCCCACCAATTATCAGGTAGATAAACCAGGTGGAGAGGAAGCATATTCAGACTTGCAAGGTTATATTAAGTTTTGAAAATTTGCTGTGCTGTCATGAGCAAAAACAGAAGTCATGAGCTTATATAACTTTAGCCTACTTTATTGCAAATAAAGTCTACCTTATAGGACACTATATATCTCCCAGACATCTAGGGGAACAGCTAAATCCTTAATGTCTAACATGCTAACAGAGTTAGGACCATCCAACATTTATAGGGATACTGTTATATGGAATACATATATAGACACCTAGATAATATGTACACTTTTTAATATGAACTTTCAGACTACTTTCAGTTACTGCTGTTATTTTACCATTGGCCTAATGTTGGGGGTTTTAATATATCTGCCTGTGGTTGTTACATTTTGCTTGAGTATCAGAATGCAACTGGTTTCATCCTTATTGCAAGACACTCTGTATCCTTTGTCCATGTATCTCTCTACCTTCCAACCTAGGCCACTATAGCTGATAGAGGTAAAGGCATTACATGAAGCCCAATAGCCTATTTTCAGCCTTCAACCCAGACTAGGAAGTTAGATTTATGAATGCTAATGTTACATTTACTATATGATTTTAATAATGGAATCTGTCTGATTCTGCATTCCCCCTTTTCCTTTTTCATCATGAGAACTGGGGAAGGTCATGGCCAAGATGCTTTCTCCAATCACATTGCTGCCTCAAACTAAGACTTCATTTATGTGACTATTTCCTTGGCTGTAGCTGTTCCTTCTGTTTCTCATATGTATTCCTACACTGCCTGTTACATCTATGTGAGTAATTCCTGGTAGCAGTGTTTAAACAACACCAGATCCCTGTTAATTATAATGCCTTTTCAGGGGTTGTTAGCCCATGGCAGACAGATGGCTACCCAGCCTTTGATTGAAGAACTCCAGCAAAAGGAAACACATGATTTCTGTTTTGATGGTTGACAGAATGATCAGGAAATTCCTCCTAATATTTTACCTAATTTCCCCCTGTAATTCAACCCATTGGCTCTGTTTGACTTTCCTCTTCCATCCACTGAAGATGCAGGAAAGGGAGCAGTAAAAGATGCTTCTTTAGCTCAAGGCTGTGCAACCTTGGCAATTTTAAGATTTATGAACTTGGCTGGCTGGGGAATTCTGGGGGTTAAAGTCCACAGATCTTAAAATTAAAATTGGACAGCCCTGCTTTCACTCTCGCTTCCATGATGTCCTGATTGGGGGCCTCCTGAGTACATTAATTCCAAAATTGGGATCAGCACTAGCCTGGTTGTTTTCTGATTTTGTAGGAAATAGTTCAGTTTACCAGAATCAAATCCAGAGAAACCTGAGAGGGGTTGCAGGTTGGAAAATTGTAAATGTATCACTTCTGAGAGAAACAAGCAGTTCTTCTCAGGATTATTTTAATTTGTTATGATTTTAGTTTATTTTCTTGTGCTCCATTTTGCTTGCCATGTGGCAACTGCTAAAGCTGGTGATTCTGTTTGCTTTTGTGTGTGATCTTTCTTCGCTTATCTCCCCTTTTCTCTGGCTGTTTTTAAACTCTAAAAAGAATATCTAAAAAAAAAATCAAAGTACTATCCTACAGCATTTGTCAACCCACTTGTGAGTCCCCCAAAATAATACACTACAAAATAACTTCCTAACATCCTCAGCCATCTATGCAGTCACAGAGAAACTAGTTATTTAAACAGTTAAACACAGGATAATGGAGTGAAACAACAACAAAAATCCTCCACCATCTTTTCAATTGCTACTTCTAAGACTCATTGCAGCAGTTATCTATATTATCGAAACACTATGGTTACTGGTGAGATATGCACTGCAATTTTAAGAAGCATTTTACTGGAGGTCTATTGAAGACTGTTCTGAATGCATCATTGGTTATACGGCTGGGGTGGTTTTCAATGAGAATGTAAATGTTGACTTCAGACAATCGACTGATTTTGTTTTGTTTTGTTTTTTTCCCAAATGGGAAATTCAGTGCCAACAACTGTTTCTTGGCACTCATAGTTCTTTTAGGATTGCTAAGTCTCTGAAGCAATTTCCTTTTTCCAGAATCCTCTTTTGCAGTGAGATTCTTAAGGAATTGTACATTCTGTACCTATGATGTTACAGGGTAGGCAATATACTTTTAGACTGTAATGTCTATTACTTTACAAATCTAAAAAACAGTCTCCCTCCCTGCCCAATTTCCTTGATTCAACCTAAGGCATATAATTTAATTTTGGATCAAAGATGCCTTACTAATCATTGTTTAAGGCCATATCCTCATGACAGAGCTTCCTCACATTCCCATGACTGAAGTCCCTTTATTCCTTTATCACACACACACACTTTGGGTAAACTGATCGATTTTATTGCTTTTCCAACTTTTTGCATACCACAATCTTGCTCCCTTATTCCCATGAAAATGAAGAGAAGGTCATGTATGAGACCATTCTCAAATTATATTTCTGCTTCAGACTTAAATTTCATTTACCTGACTGTTGCCTTGGTTGTGGCAAATCTCCTGCTCCTCAAGATTATACCAACTGTCCATTATAGTTAGATCTAACAATACAGGCTGGTATAAGCAGGTAGTCCTGGAAGTAACCTGGCTTTGCTTTACATGCACTGTATAATGTTTTGCAATGACCATAGTGATGAAGAGGTGAGGGTGTGACCAGGGTAGCTCATTTTTCAGCAGGTTGGATAACGGGAGTAGCACAGGTTCCTTGCCTCTTCCTACTGAGCAGCCTATCTATTTCTTCCACACCAGTTGTCAACTCTTCAGCCCTCTGCAGAGTGACTCACCTTTCATCTTGTGCCCATCACAAAGATCACCTGCAGTGCCTGATCTGCAAAAGTGAAATGATTGGGTCTCCTGTACACAGTAGCTTCTCTGCCTCTCTTATTCACTCCTTTGGATCAGATACACAAGGAGAACTGCACGGTGAATAAGGATTGTGCATAATCCATAAGGGTGAGGTGACAGAGGTTGCCCAATAAAGCTCAGTAACGGCAGTACTTTCCCCATTCTTGTGGGTCAGCACTATAAGAGTTGGGTACCTCATTAAAATTGTTACAACTTTCCACTAGTTTTCTTGCTTTTGTACTCCTCTTTAGCCTTCCCTAAACCTTCATCTTCCAGATTTTTGGTGACTACATTTCCTTAAGTTTCTAACTGTTATAGGAATTTTAGGTGAGAATCCTGGGAATTGCAATTTCAAGAAATGTGATGATCATCCAATAATGGAAGTCTGTCTGGAATATGTTAACAACAGATGCAGCTTTGTCATCATGTCTAGCTTGTCTCTTAATCACTTGTGAACATTTGGAACATTATTATAATCGGAACATTATTAATTACATAAGTGCCTAGCACTGTACATAGTGGCAAAGCATTTGTAAAGGCAAATTGCTATTATATTTACATGTATGTCTCTTTGTGTGTGGTGTTAATATGAAACTGAGTTTTTATTGACACTGTTGGGCAGAGTTTGTGCCAAAATTTCTCCTATTTGTTGCTTGTTGTTTTGTTTTTCCTATTTATTATTTCCACATATCAATGAAATATTAAGGAAAGGAAATCCTCCCACTTGCCTTTTTTCTGATGAGGAAAATGTGGCCAGGCTTAACAGCTACAGAGAAGGAGGAGGTTGGGTAACAGAAGGCAAAATAGTAATCACTACATTAAAGTTAACAGAAGAAAAAGGAGGAAGAGAAGAAGGAAGAAAAGAAGAAGAGATGTTTGAAATCAATTCTTCACAGATGGGTGTTCCATCACTGGAGGCCTTCAAGAAAAGATTGGACAGCCATTTATCTGGGGTACAATAAGGTTTCCTGCTTTGGGCAGGAGGTTGGACTAGAAGACCTTCAAGATCCCTTCCAGTCCTATGATTCTATTATTCTCACAAAAAAACCCCTGTAAATAGCCAAAGATGTTAAGGAAAAGAAGACTTCTAAAAACCTGCTCAGCAGAGCAAAACATCTGTCCAAGGCAGCTGATGTTAGATGCCATGAAAAGACAGAAAATTGCTGCTTAACTTTATCACTACTATATTTTTACTACCTGATCATAGTGAAAAAATGCTTAAGGGCTTAATAGCTATATATTAAGTAGCTGTTTCTGGATTATTTGCATCTTTGCTTGGGTTTGAAGGGTCAGAGAAGTCATGGATTCTGTGGCTATTGTGCCTCAGGTGAACAATTTCTTGATTTAGATCTGGTGCAGAGACTAATCTGGTAACATTATTCAGTTAACGTGCCAGCCAAGACAGTTTCCAAACATTCTCAACATTCAAATGAATGTTTATTAGCTATTTATTTGCAAAATGTAGACATCTCCCTGCAGGCTGATTGTGTTATTAAGATATGCTTTAGTTTGACGTGGATGCTTAAGCTTTCAAAAGGTTGAGGCACAAAACCATACATCAGAATCCTATTTCTGAGGAAAAGGCGATGAATGAACCCTTCAGGCTGACTGAAGAATCCATCTGGAAACTGCATGCTGCTGCCTATTCCCAAATAATTAATGTTTTTTGAATAAAATATGTATCAGAATTTTAAAAGCTAAGATTACTTCTGAGTTCAATCTTCAGAAGTTCACCTTGTCTTGAACAAGTCACCTTTTATGAGACTACAAGCAGCCCACTATTACATCCTTTGCATCTTGTAATTATTTAAGTGATATCTTGTGGGTGTTAAGGAGTACAAAGTGTAGTTTTGTCCCTGAGAAGCATCTTGTAGGACCATTCAGATAGGTATGGCTGTAACCACTGCAAAATAATACACCTAGTCCCTAGAATTTAGATCTTACCTTTGCTAGGACTCTGAATCTTTGCAGTGCTGGGTCTGGGTCATCCTATTAGAAAACATCTTCTTTAGTTATATGAATCTTGGTGCATGACATGATCCAATTAATGTCTGCAAAGAAGAAATGCTTGATTGGGTTCCATCCTTTACCAAATGAAAGGTAAAGGTAAATGTTCCTCCTCCCATGCGTGCTAGTCATTTCCAGTTCTAGGGGGAAGTGCTCAGTTCTGTTTCAAAGCCGAAGAGCCAGCGCTGTCTGAAGACGTCTTCAGGGCCTTGTGGCTGGCATGACTAAATGTTGAAGGCACACAGAGTGCTGTTATCTTCCTAACAAAGGTGGTCCCTATTTTTCTACTTGCATTTTTATGTGCTTTCGAACAGCTTGGTTGGCTCACTCCATTACACTGCGCTAGGGATTCGAACTGCTGACCTTCTGATCAACAAGCTCAGCATCTTAGCCACTGAGCCACCATGTCCCTTTACCAAACTAAGTTCCCTGCAAACATGAGCTTTCATTTAGATCTGGAGGGGGGAAAGTCCAGACGAGATTGAAGGAGAAACAGAGAAACCATCACTCTTATCTTATAGCAGTGTAATGATTCTTGATATTATATACAATTTTTCTAATGCAAGATAAAGGATGCTAATCATTGAGAGCTCCAATCACATTAGCATTACACAGAAGCACTGAGTGATGCTGTAAGAATCTACCTTTTTGTCCTGTGAGATAACTGCCTATCTCCATGGCCCCATGGCTGATAAAACAGAAAATTTTTGAGAACAATTTTTATAGCATGAATTTATGTTATCAAAATTATCTTTGAGTTTGTGGTCCATTGATAGTGAACCTCTTCTAACTTTTAAATAAATCTTCAGTTAGAGTTTTGTAAAAATTCATCTTTTTGGTTCCCCCCCCCCCCCTTTTTAATGATCAGATTTTTAAACTGCTACTATCTCATGATTTTTAGGGATTTATAGAAACAGAAACATTAGCAATATAGCAATATAAACCAAAATAATGTTATAATGTAATAAAATAATGTTAAATGATGTAAGAAATGTAATCATTACTTTGAATTAAAACACCATTCCATCAGTCATTAACACTTTCATTGTGCTATGTAAATTAATTAATTAATTAATTGCTCTCTAAAACAGTTTCCTCTTATTAACTTATTTCCACCCACGGGTACAACAAGATTGAGAGACACTGAACATATGGGGCTATCTGGTGGCTTCTGCTCTTTGCAGTTATGGTGACATGCAGACAACAACACATATGTACACTTGCCTGTACACTTGTGGACCACATGGCAGTGTGACAGAATGCAATTAATATTGCTAGTTTCTGGGGCAGATCTGTTTAATTTGTATATATTTTAATCTTGTATTTTATATTTTAAATTTTCATGTCGTATAGCATCCCTTATTTAAATGTGATGCTTCTGACAGGAATGAACAAACAAACTTCTAGAAGACCAGTAGCATTGGGCTAAAAGAAACCTCTTATGGAAAACTTCCATAAAACAGAGATTGCAATGATTCATGGATGGACAGGAGATACATTTAAACCTTGAAAGTCAGTGAAAGTTGCATGCTATTGACTCAGCCTTTCATCCTTCCAAGGTCAGTAAAAATGAGGACCTAGATTGTTGGTGGCAATACACTGATGTTGTATAAACCACTCAGGAAGTATTCTAAAGCAACTGTGGAGTGGTATGTAAGTCTAAGTGCTATTGCTATTGTTACCAATGAGAAAAGAAATCATATAACAGTTACCATTACCATTTAAGAATGGTAACTTAAAAATCAGGATGAGAGGGGGAAAAAACACTTTTATAATGTTTTGTGTAGAGAGGAAAAGATGATTGCAAAGAATATAGTTAAAAAACCCAATAAATTGTTGAGATTTAATGAGATGGAAAGGGAGAGTAATTTTGATAGAAATCTTAAAAAATGGTTGAAGGGAACCAGATACATAAAAATCTAGGTGATGAAATGATTCAGGATAAAATTTAACCAAGAGAACTTTGGAAAGAGCATTTTAAGGGTTTATAGCAGGATGAGAACAATATATAGGATTATACATAAAGCAGAACATACTGCATATTATGTTTCATACATGGTACAAAATATTATGTCCCAAAAGTTATGCTGAGCTACTTTAGACAGGCCAATTTTCCTCAGGAATCTAAGTAGAAGTCCTGGATAGGAAGACCAGAAAAACTATGACAATGAATCATGCCCTTTATACCACATAGCGATATTGACAGACTCTACTTACCAATGAAAATAAATGAATGTAAAATGTTGCAAGTAGACCAATAGTTGAAGGGGGGGAAAGGACATTGGATGAATATATGAGGGAGGGTTAAGAAGATGTTAGTATACCACAAAGACTTACTGAGATTTGGAGACACCAACTGGCCTACAAGAAAGACCAAATGAAAAAAAAGGAAAAGAAACGATGACTAGACATTGAATTAAAAAATACTAAGCAGACAAAGCAAATAACCACAAGACCTGATGATGGCTAAGAGCAGGAACATTGAAGAAAGAGGCAGAGGGGCTAATTCTGGCCACTGAAGATTAATCTTAAAAATAAATGCATATGAAGCCAGAAATGATAAGACAGCAACAAATAGGAAATGCCAGTTCTGCAAAGAAGTTGAAATAGTGGACCACCTAATTAGCTCCTGCAAAAAGACTGACAAATTGACTACGAACAATGCCTTGACAAAGCAGCAATAATGCACTGGAATATCTGCAAGAAATACCACTTACCTGCAAGCAAATACAGGTGGATCCACAAAACAAACAAAGCAATAGAAAACAAAGATGCTAAAGTGATCTAAGACTTTACAGTTCAAACAGACAAGCACCTGCCATGTAACACCTCTGACTTAATACCTGTTAATAAGAAAGACAAAAAAGTCTTGTAAGTAGATGTTAAGTATCTAAAGATAGTAGAAGAGAAGAGGAAAAAAGCTAGAGAGAATTACAAAATATAAAGACCTGCAAATAAAAGTGGAATAACCATGGGAAAAGAAAGCAATAGCAATAGATGCCTTGGGTGAAATCAACTTTGAGACACAAGTAAAGGGATGGGTCTTGTCTCATGATGCCACACCATTGTTGCATTTTTATTCCTTTTATTGCTGTTAGTAGCAGAAACCTGTGCCTATCTGGTCCAAAACCAGCCTTTTGGCATTGTCTCAGTTTGAGTTTTTATCTGGTTCTTGCCCAAGAAATTGTGAAAATTTCTCATTCCTTTTTTAAGAGAAATCATTTTCTGTAAGTTACTTAAATGCTCCTAAGATCACAAATAAAATTGTTTTCCTAGTGAGTGACATATTTTCAGAGACCTAATCACTAAGCTTGGGGACTATACAGCAGCCAAGGTTCAACTGATTTCTGTTCATATGAGAGCTTGAAATATGATGGTGAAGGTTCATTCTCCAATCTTGTGGGCTGGTTTCTGAATATTTTGTTACCAACATCTTCAGTGGAGTTTAAGAGATGCCAGTGTTCTTCTGTTTATAAGGGCTTTGTGTCGTCAGTAGATCTTGTGATGGTTTTTGTGATAGCTATCTCATTTATTATAAATAGAAGAACACTGATAATGATATTCCCTAAATTCTGGTGGGAATATTATGTAGCCTAGTAACAAAATGTTCAGAAACCAACAAACAAGCTTGGAAAATAAACCTTCACCATCATCCTACCCCTGAGCCACATATATTTGCCACTATTGCAAGCTTGAACTATATTCAACTTTGTTGACATACATGTCAGATTATATATCTGACTCCTCTTCTGTTGGATCCCTGCCAAAGGACCTTTGTTTCTTACTTTAACACTCATATCTGGAATTGACAGTCCCCTCTCCTCTCCAAATGAAGAATTGACAAATATCTTCCTTCTCCTTCTTTTGAGAATGGGTATCACAAATTAATACCACTCTATTATCTCCAGTTTGCATGCCTGAAGACTCTCCACCCAAACAGATGGACTAGTTAAGACATATTTAATCTACATCTCTCACCCTCTTATCCATTCATCTCAACTATCCTGATGAAGAATTCTGAAATCTGCAATTACATCATGAAACCAAAATAAGTACTGCTTTTATGCATGTTGAGTTACATTGCTCCAGTCAGTTCTGGGAGGGAGGGAGGGAGGGAGGGAGGGAGGGAGGGAGGGAGGTATACCCCACAAAAGGAATTTCTCACAGCAAGTTGATTTGCTTTATTTCTTACGTATTAAAAATAGAACATCTATTCTTGTTTTTCCAAACAGAAAATAAACATAATATAAATACAACATACCACATATAGCCATTGGTATGTTTCAATATAGAAATAATGACTCTCCTGTCTGTTGGTATAATTCTGAATGCAACCATGTTTTTCTTAAGTGAACATTTCATTATTCACTTCTTGTTTGGTAAAAGTCCAACTTCTATAGATAGGCACAGAGCAAGAACACTTGCCTTAATCTTCTTGGCATAAATGGGGTAGTCTGTCATCTCCAGGGAGTGCATGATTTCTCACATCCTTCCAAAATGTTTTCTGTTTGATAAAGCTTGCTTAGCTCCATTTTTGTCATCTAACACTGAGACCAAGGAGGTGTTAGCCTCTTGGGGAATAATTTTTAGAACCTAGAAAAGTTACTGTTTGATTTTGTTTTTAATGCTGGGAGTCATTTATCCAATAATCAATCTCTTGCTCTCTCCCACACTCTCTAGAGAGATATGAAAGCATCTGAAACATCTGGAGAAGCAGATGTAAGATATTCAGATTAGCAGGAGTCCTATTTACATGAAGTTTTATAAGGTTGGTCTGTGTTTAAGATGTAGTTTATCAGGGGAGTAGGAGTACATTATCAAGATTTGGTTGCAAGAAGCTTTGCTGTGTGAAATTCAAGATTAGAATCTCAAGAAGTCATAAAAATATAAAATAGTTCATAGCAACTATAGACCACATTGCAGACAGGATCAGCAATAACTCTCAGTGATGCTATTTACATCTGTGAAAAAATTATATAAATAATACTAATATGTTTAATACCACAACATAGTTCATATAACTATGGTATAAGTATGAAGCCTCCCTCCAACCCATGCTTTCCACAATCCCCTCCAAAACATAGGATCATTGTAATCAATATGAAATTTACTCACATATAATTTGGATGTACGTATATCTCCTACCTATAATATGGAGTTTTGTATTATATTGGCTCAATATCTCTACTTTCAGATATCTACTATTCAGATAGGATAGAATATACCACAAAGAAGAAACATGTGCAAATTTCTCCCACTGGATTTTGCTAACTTTCTTATCTTCATTTCCTGTCCTCATTCTTAAGAGAGCATGACACTCTTAAGTGCCATGTATTTTTAATATGTATTAAAAAATACATATCTGATTCTTGGTTTACAAACGTTCAAGTATACAAGGCAGGCCTTCCATTTTAAAAAACAAACACAATATATACTGAAAGTAAGATAAGCAACGTTCTACAATAATCTACAGTTAGGACTGTAGCAAGCCTGACTACAAATCCCTTTCACATCTGCATTACCAGGCAAACACCAAAGGATTAGATAATGGTTTTCCTGCAAAGAAATAGGAAATTATGCATCCATACAGCATGGAGAAAAACTGTCATTCCTCATGTCTTTTTAAGTCCACATGGTTTTGTCTGCTCTTTTCATCTTAACATTCTCTACCATCTGTCTCTTGTTTACAAAGAGGTGCTCTCTGGCAGGATAATCAGGGGCTCTCAACTCACCCTTGTACTATTCCTGATGACTTCTTAAATATGTTTTAATTATTGGCAAAATAAAAAATTCCACTGCATTCTCTCGGGAAGGTTTTTTTCACTTCATCTTTCCAATTTAGTTCTCAACCCTTGTACCTATTTTTGTGGTTTCCCACCTAAATGCCCAAATCCAACTCTCCTTAGCATTTTGAGATCAAGCAAAGTCATATTTAAAGTCAGAAGGTCTTCAACACATTTTATTATCTCCATAGCTGGTTTGAAATAAGATGGGCCAGGGATGACTTTATCTTGGTGTGATTTTATTGTTAAAAAAATTATCAACATGAAAAGAAAAGTAATTTATAAACATCATAATAATAATAATAATAATAATAATAATAAAGCTGAATTTATTAACCGCTCCCTCTCCCCACAGGGACTCGGGGCGGTGCACAGGGAGAATAAAAACCATAAATATACAAAAATACATACAATTTAAAACAGATTAAACAAACTCCTGTGCTAAAATCCCATTAACTAAAAATCCCCACTCAATATACATAAACAATTAAAAAACCCATAGAGAGAGAGACTACCCTAGGCCGGCCAGGCGGAAAAGATGTGTCTTTAGTTTCAGGCGGAAGGAGCGGAGGTCCGTGGTCGTTCTAATATCGGGGGGAAGGTCGTTCCAGAGGGCCGGGCCCGCCACAGAGAGAGCCCTTCCCCTGGGCGTCGCCCGCTGACAAAGTCTAGTGGACGGCACCCGGAGAAGTCCCTCTCTGTGGGAGCGAATCGGCCGTGAGGATGTGTGAGGCAGTATCCGATCCCGCAGGTAGCTAGGTCCCGAGCCATGGAGCGCTTTAAAGATGATAACCAACACCTTGAAGCGCACCCGGAAGACGACAGGCAGCCAGTGCAGCTCGCGCAAGAGCGGTGTTACATGGGTAAACCTAGTGGTTCCCATAATTGCTCGCGCGGCTGCATTCTGAACTAACTGAAGCCTCCGGGTGCACCTCAAGGGGAGCCCCATGTAGAGGGAGTTACAGTAGTCCAGTCGGGATGTCACGAGGGCATGAGTGACTGTGCGAAGGGCGTCCCGATCCAATAGGGGGCGCAATTGGCGAACCAGGCGAACCTGGTAAAACGCCCTCCTGGCCACGGCTGTCACTTGCTCTTCCATAGACAGCCGGGTATCCAGGAGGACTCCCAAATTGCGCGCCCCATCCACAGGGGCAAGATGTTCGCCCCCTATGGCCAGCGTTGGAGAAAGCTGGTTGAATCGGGCAGCCGGAAACCACAGCCACTCGGTCTTGGTCGGGTTGAGCCTGAGTCCGTTACTTCCCATCCAGATCCGCACGGCTTCCAGGCACTGGCACATCACCGCTACGGCATCGTTGGGGTGGTTTGGGGTAGATATATACAGCTGAGTGTCATCAGCGTAGAGATGGTACTCTACCCCAAAACCACGGATGATCTCACCCAGCGGCTTCATGTATGCATTAAACAAGAGAGGCGAGAGGACCGACCCCTGAGGCACCCCACATGTGAGGGGTCTCGGGGTCGACCTCTGCTCTCCTGCCAACACAAATTGCGATCGGCCAGAGAGGTAGGAGGAGAACCACCGTAAAACGGTGCCTCCCACCCCCAACCCCCCCAGCCGATGCAATAGGATACCATGGTCGATGGTATCGAAAGCCGCCGAGAGGTCTAATAGGACCAGGATGGAGGAACAACCCCCATCCCTGGCCCTCCAGAGATCATCCACCAACGCGACCAATGCCGTCTCGGTGCTATGCCCGGGCCGAAAGCCGGACTGGCGCGGATCTAGATAATCAACTTCCTCCAGGTGACGGGGAAACTGTTGTGCCACCACACTCTCAACAACCTTCGCCAGAAAGGGAAGGTTGGAGACGGGACGATAGTTGGTTAAAAGAGCTGGGTCCAAAGAGGGCTTCTTAAGGAGGGGCCTCACCATAGCCTCTTTTAGGGAAGCAGGCAAGGAACCCTCACTCAAGGATGCGTTGACAACCTCTTGGAGCCAGCCTCGTGTCACCTCCCAGGATGCCAGTACAAGCCAGGAGGGACACGGGTCCAATAAACATGTGGTGGCTCGCAGTCGTCCACGTAACCTGTCCATATCCTCGGAAGCAACGGAGTCAAATTCCTCCCAAACAAGATCGGCCTCGTGGCATCCCACTGGGCCACGAATGGGGGCTAGCTCGTTCCGTATCTGAGCGGTTTTGTCCTGCAGAAAAGTCACAAATTCCTCTGCTCTACCCTGTAGCGGGGCTTCCCGCACCCTCTGTTGCAGGAGGGAACGGGTCACCCTGAACAGGGCGGCAGGGCGGTTTTCTGCGGATGCTATGAGAGTGGCGCAATGATGACGTTTGGCCACTCTCAGCGCCACAATGTAAGTCCGTAAATGGGCTCTTACCTGTGTCCGGTCAGATTCGGAGCGAGTAGCCCTCCATCTTCCCTCTAGGCATCTCTTGCGGCGTTTCATCGCCCTCAGCTCCTCGGTGAACCAAGGAGCCGGGGCAGCTCGGCGCCGCAAGAGAGGTCGCAAGGGCGCGACCCGATCCAAGGCTCCCGTGGTCGCAGTATTCCATGCGGCCACGAGGTCCTCCATCGGGGCGCGGGTCAGGGGTACAGGAAGTGGCCCAAGCGCCGTCTGGAACCCAACAGGGTCCATCAGGCGCCTGGGGCGAAACCAGATAGGAAGTTCTGGTTCCGCCTCCCCGCGACGGGGAGTAGCGGTCGGAAGATCGAGTCGGAGAAGTGAGTGGTCTGACCATGACAAGGGTGTGATGACTATATCCCCTATACCCAGATCACTCTTCCATTGGCCCGAGACAAAGATGAGGTCCGGCGTATGTCCACCCTCGTGGGTGGGGCCTTGAATTAGTTGGGTCAGGTCCATGGCCGTCATGGAGGCCATGAACTCCCGAGCTGCCTCGGATGATTCGCCCAACGATGGCAGATTAAAGTCCCCCATGACTACAAGTCTGGGGGTCTCAACTGCCACCGTAGCGATCACCTCCAGGAGCTCGGGCAGGGCTGCTGCTACATAGCGGGGAGCCAGGTATACAACCAGCAAGCCCAACTGCCTCCCTAGGCCCCACTTCACGCAGAGGGACTCACAACCGGTAGTCTGAGGCACAATGGTCTCTCTTGGCTCAAGGCCTTCCTTGATAATGACCGCTACCCCACCGCCCCTGCCTAGGGCCCGCGGCTGATGAAAAGCGCAGTAACCTGGTGGGCACATTTCGACGAGGGGAAGTCCCCCCTCGTGGCCCAACCAGGTCTCTGCAATTCCTACCAGGTCCGGCTCCCCCTCTGACACAAGGTCATGGACGAGGGGGGCTTTGTTGACCACGGACCTGGCGTTGCAAAACATCAGCCGCAGGCCCTGGCTCTGTATCCCCTGACCACCTAGCCTGCGGGGGTTGTGGCACCCGACCGTTTGTAACCAACGGCCACGTGCCACCAACCGGGAGGATGGAACTTGTCTCCCCTCGGCCCTGCCCCTCCCCACGACCGTCTGGATTGATATGCCCTCCGGCGGACCGTTTCGTAATTCCCCCCTCATATCGGATCCTTCCGTCTCCTCCCGTCGGCTACTGGTCCGGCCCCTTCTTTCATGTTGTTCTGTCTCTATCTGTCTATGCCCACCCCCCTCCCTGGGACCCCCTAAAATAACCAATAATTTACCAATTAAAAATCCCCTAATCCCCGTCTCTCCGGATTAATATATCCATCATCAAGACGGGCCCTCGATAGTGTAGAGGGCCAGACCTGCGAGAGCGGGGACTCTCGCAGCAGTAAAAGGTTAGCTCTGGAGTACATTATACTATGCATAAATAATAAAGTTGTTAATAAATAATTAATAAATAGTTAATGTAGGTGAAATTCATCAGTGGGGCTGGGATTTAAAATACAAAGATTTTAAAAAAAATTAGAAGGTCGTTAGCCAAGATTTAAAGTCCTCAATTGATATTAAAATGAGATAAAGTGCAAACAATAAGGATATAAAGATGGTACAGCTCGCAATGTCAGTTGAAAATAGTCAATCAATGAGTTGTTCCGGCCCAAGATCTTAGGACAAATCCCATCTTTCGGGAGCATGGCTCAGTTCTCAGTTCTCAGTCTCAGGGGGAAGTTAAGAAGATGGATGGATGGATGGATGGATGGATGGATGGATGGATAGATAGATAGATAGATAGATAGATAGATAGATAGATAGATAGATAGATAGATAGATAGATAGATAGATAGGGGAGACTCTCTGTCTGCGAGAGTCTCCCCTCTCGCAGCTGTGGCCCCCCGATCTATCTGGGGCCCACCTTAAGGATGGGTTGTTGAACCCTGAGAGGTGGGCAAAACGTAAGCTCAGGGGATTTCTGGGTAAATTTTTAATCCGATTTTTAGGGGGTCCCAGGGTGGGGGGGAGGGATAGTCAGGTGGGAGGGCGACAGATTATAGGGCCGGCTAGCGGAAGTAGGGAAACGGAGGAGGGGGAAGGGGGGGTCGTTTCCACTGAGGTGTTTCCCATCAATCTGGTCTTGGGGAGGGGCAGGGGCGGTGGGAGACGGGAGGAACATCACCAGCTGGAGGACCGTGGCCGCTGGCTACGGGCGGTCACGCGTTCCAACCCCCCATACTCCCATCGCAGGCTAGGAGGGCAAGAACCACAGACCCGGGGCCCTAGGCTGATGCTATGCAACGCCAGGTCCGTGGTGCAAAAAGCCCCCTTCATCCATGACCTTGTGTCAGAGGGGGACCCGGATCTGGTAGGTATTACGGAAACCTGGTTGGGCCACGAGGGAGGTCATCCCCTCGTAGAAATGTGCCCACCAGGCTACCGAGCCTTTCATCAGCCTAGGGCCCTAGGGAGGGGTGGGGGAGTGGCGATTATGATTAGGGAAGGTCTTGAGCCAAAGGAGACCACGATCCCCCAGACGACCGGGTGCGAGTCCCTCCTCGTGAAATGGGGCCTAGGGAGGCAGTTGGGCGTGTTAGTTGTATACCTGGCTCCTCGCTATGCAACAACAGCCCTGCCCGAGCTCCTAGAGGTGATAGCCGAGGCGGCGGTTGAGACCCCCAGACTTCTGGTCATGGGGGACTTTAACCTGCCGTCGGTAGGCGAAACCTCTGGTGCAGCTCGGGAGTTCATGGCTTCCATGGCAGCCATGGACCTGACCCAGGTAGTTTTGGGCCCTACCCACGAGGGTGGACACACCCTGGATCTCATCTTCGTCTCGGGACAGTGGAGTCGTGATCTGGGAATAGGGGATTTAGTCATCACACCCCTGTCATGGACAGATCACGCTCTCCTTCGGCTCGACTTTCCGATCGCTACACCCCATCGCGGGGAGGCGGAACCGGATATTCCTATATGGTTCCGCCCCAGGCTTCTGATGGACCCGGTAAGGTTCCAAAGGGAGCTTGGGCGAATTCCTGTGGACTTGCCCCGCGACTCGACTGAGGACCTAGTGGCCGCATGGTTAAGTGCGGCCACGGGGGCCTTGGACCGAGTCGCGCCCGAGCGGCCTCTCTTGCGGTGACGATCCACCCGGGCTCCTTGGTTCACCGAGGAGCTTAGGGAGATGAAGCGCCACAAGAGACGCCTAGAGAGCAGATGGAGATCCTCTCGCTCCGAAGCCGACCGAACACTAGTGAGAACCTACATTAGGACTTACCTGGTGGCGATAAGAGTGGCCAAACGTGAGTATTGTGCCACTCTTATTGCATCCGCAGATAACCGCCCTGTCGCCCTGTTTGGGGTGACCCGCTCCCTCCTTCAACAGAGGCCGCGGGAAGCCCCTCTACAGGGTCGAGCAGAGGAATTTGGGATTTATCTGCAGGAGAAAATCACTCGGATTCGGAGCGAGCTGCCCTCCATCGACAGTGGTCCAGCTGAGCGGTCCGAGGTTGCTCTTGAGACACCATCTTGGGAGGAGTTTGATTTTGTTACTACCGAGGATATGGACAAGTTGTCAAAGAGACTTAGGGCTACCACATGTTTATTGGACCCGTGTCCCTCCTGGCTTGTACTGGCATCCTGGGAGACGACACGAGGCTGGCTCCAGGGCATTGTCAACGCATCTTTGAGTGAGGGGTCCTTGCCTGCCGTCTTGAAAGAGGCGGTAGTAAGGCCCCTCCTCAAGAAGCCGTCCCTGGATCCAGCATTACTAGAGAACTATTGTCCCGTCTCCAACCTTCACTTTTTAGTGAAGGTTGTTGAGAGTGTGGTGGCCCAACAGTTTCCGCGACACTTGGAGGAAGTTGATTATCTAGACCCGCGCCAGTCCGGCTTCCGACCCGGGCATAGCACCGAGACGGCATTGGTCGCGTTGGTTGATGATCTCTGGAGGGCGCGGGATAGAGGATATTCCTCTATCCTAGTCCTATTAGACCTCTCAGCGGCTTTTGATACCATCGACCATGGTATCCTATTGCGCCGACTGGGGGGGTTGGGGCTGGGAGGCACCGTTCTACGGTGGTTCTCTTCCTACCTCTCTGGTCGGTCGCAATATGTGTTGGCAGGGGGGCAGAGGTTGGCCTCGAGGCCCCTCGTATGTGGGGTACCTCAAGGGTCGGTCCTCTCGCCCCTACTGTTCAACACATACATGAAGCCGCTGGGCGAGATCATCCGTGGTTTTGGGGTGGGATATCATCTGTACGCTGATGATACTCAGTTGTACATATCCACCCCAGACCACCCCAACGATGCCGTCGAGGTCATGTCCCGGTGTTTGGAGGCCGTACGGATCTGGATGGGTAGTAACAAACTCAGGCTCAACCCGTCCAAGACTGAGTGGCTGTGGCTTCCGGCACCCCGGTTCAGCCAGATTATTCCAACTCTGGCCATTGGGGGCGAAACACCGGCCCCTGTGGAGAGGGCGCGCAATTTGGGTGTCCTCCTGGATTCCCGGCTGTCCATTGAGGACCATGTGGCGGCCGTGGCCAGGGGGGCTTTCCATCAGGTACGCCTGATGCGCCAATTGCGGCCCCTCCTGGACCGGGCTGCCCTTCGCACAGTCACTCAGGCCCTCGTGACCTCTCGACTCGACTACTGTAATGCTCTCTACATGGGGCTTCCCTTGAGGTGCACTCGAAAGCTGCAGTTAGTCCAGAATGCAGCCGCGTGGGTGATTACGGGAGCGCCTAGACACTCCCACATAACACCTATCCTGCGCGAGCTGCACTGGCTTCCTGTGGTCTTTCGGGTGCGCTTCAAGGTTCTGACGACCATCTTTAAAGCGCTCCATGGCTCGGGGCCTAGTTATATGCGAGACCGCCTCCTGCCCCATACATCCCTCAGACCAATACGCTCCCACAGAGAAGGCCTCCTCAGGGTGCCGTCGGCCGGACAATGCCGACTGGCGACACCCAGGGGGAGAGCCTTCTCTGTGGCAGGTCCAGCCCTTTGGAACGACTTACCCCCTGAACTTCGCACCATCTCTGACCTCCGCCTCTTCCGCAAGTGTCTTAAGACACATTTGTTCCATCTAGCCGGCCTAGCGTAGCCTCCTATACTGACTTTTAGATAGTTTTTAAATTTGGGGATGTTAATCTGGTTTTAGCACAGGTTCTATTGAATTAGTTTTTTAAATTTTATATGATGTTTTGTATGTATTTTAATTTTCCTGTGCGCCGCCCTGGGTCCGTTTGGAGAAGGGCGGGGTATAAATTGAATAAATAAATAAATAAATAGATAGATAGATAGATAGATGGTATTCAGCCAGTTTGGACCAGTTCGGGTGAACCGGTAGTGCCAATGATCAGTTGGCTCCACCCACCCACCCCTGCCCTATCCTGTCCTTTATTTCATGCTTTCTAGCTCATCTCAATTGCGTGGCACAGCTGGTTTCTCTCTCCTTGCTGTTCCACTTAAGGTTGCTGACTTGGAAGGTAAGCAGCAGAGCTTCTAAATGCTCCATTTTTAGTGCTGCGTGGAAGCACTTTAGATGCACACATGCACAAAATGCGAGTGCGCCTGCAAAGCGCCACTCACTGAACTGGTTATGAAGCTGGCAGCATCCCACCACTGGATAGATAGATAGATGATAGATAAATGATAGGTAGGTAGGTATAGTAGGCAGGCAGGCAGGCAGGCAGATAGAATGGAACAGTGCTTCAGATTAGGCTTAAAGAAATGCTTTCTGTAATTCATTAAAACAGCCACATGTTTTAGGATTGCATGGTGACTGCGGTGAGCAGAAGTATCTGCAGAAAACAATGATTTCATCAGAATCACAAAACAAATCTTGCAACGGTGTGATGCAAGCTTCTCCTCTTTCATATGTCATGTGGCATCACCATGTACATACAAAAGGGACTGAGTTTGCTTTGCAATAACATAACACTCTTGGCCTCGTTTGCCCCACTCCCCCAATAGGTTTACCTGAAGCTGAGTGGTTGATGGGATGAGGATTTTCATTCCGTATTCTTTTTCCAAATTTATCTTAAATGGAAATCCCTCGGTTTAAAATGCAAGTTTTGAGATCAGCGCACTTATTAAATTATTGAAAGCTTGTTTCTTTTTGCATTTTTTGATAAAGGCTCAAGGAAGGGCTGAACACAATTTTATTACTTGTTTTATTTAAGAGGTTTAGAGATGGTCCATCTCATTCACTGAGCAAGCCATAACTGAGTTTTTGCTTCATCTCTTCCTTGAGTCTTTATCTTACAAATGTAAAATCATGTGCAAATATTTTTTTTTCAAAAAGCTTGCTAATCTTAAAATGTGTAATTCTCAGGATGAAAGCCCTGAAGATATCTTGTACTTTGATTTGACCTAAAACAACAATCATATCCTGTGCTATCCCATTCTGTTCTCACTGCATCTGATGATACGCGTGTGTGTGTTACAGCACACAACCTAAAACTATTGGAAAACATTTCCATCCCTTCCTCACTCTGGGGAATGCTTGGTGCTGAACCCCTGATGTAGCAAAGTAGGCTAGCTAGCACAACTGAAGTGCTTCAGACGACAGAGAATAATGTGTTTATTTTAGTCTCTCAAAAGGTCAGTAAAGCTGAACGCAGTAAATTACACTGCTAAAAAGGCATTGTCTGTCAACACAACACACTGTCACAGCTGCTTTCCTCACTCTTTGTTAGGTTTGTATTTATTCAATCAATGAAGTGCACTGACAAGCTTTGCTTTGTTATGGAGAGAAGTTTCAAGGAATGAAGAGCAACAGCATCTTCCCTGAATTTTGCCCCCTCTTCCTGCCCCATTAGAATGTACCTCAATGGTACAGAAATGTTGTCAGGGTTCCAAGAAACACCCCTAACGAAAGAAGACTCCGAGGCTTGAGTTTCCTTAAAGTTCCATTTTATTAGAGATGTCATATTGGCACATCTGGGAAAATCTGAATCTGAAAGCTTCCAGGTTTTCCCCACCCAAAACAAAGTTCAAGTCCCTGCCCAACACTCTCATGTCCCTCACATGATCCACACCATCTAAAACTGGAGGTGCCTCCCAGTTACATCATCACAGCTGCAGCGCAAGGTGGCCTTGACTCCCTGATAAAAGACTCTTATTTTGACCATATTTCACCCACACTCTATACCAGTGATGGCGAACCTTTTTTGGCTCACGTGCCAAAAGTGGGGGAAGTGCAGGGGGGTCGTGCGCAGGCGTGTCACACATGCACGTGCTTTTCCCCCTCTGGTTTGCTCGTAAGGTCATTTTCTGCCCTCCGGAACCTTCAGGAGCCTTCAAGGAAGCCTCCAGAGGGTGAAAAACGGTCTCAAAAGAAGGCTGAAGTCAGCTGGACATGCACACTGGAGCTGACAGGGCAATGCCTCGTGTGCCCTAACAAATGGCTTCATGTGCCACCTGTGCCATAGGTTCGCCCTCACAGCTCTATACAATCTCCCTCCCATTTTCCCACAGTAGAAAATGGCAGGCCTGAAGGCCCAATATAAAAGATGGCTTCCAGGTCTGACAGATGTTGTTAAACAGGTCATGAAATTCACTCAAATTGGCCTTGCTGAAAAAGAGTTGACATAGTGTTAAAATCATTGCCCATGGAGGTGAACCGCTTGATGGCAATAAGGCACACAGGCAAAAATAAAGACAGGATCAAAATCTAATAAATAAACAAAAACAAAATGTCATAATAATGATATTTTATTATAACTGACCAAGGAGGTAGCCCTCTTGATGACTATAGGATGGTCAGAGACATATAGGAAAAAATAAAAGTGATAGAAAGGAAAAGAAAGGAAAGGAAAGGAAAGGAAAGAAACTATAGTACTAATGTTATTTTATTTTGCTATAGAGGACTATTCCACAAATGCCTCAGAATATTTCTTGGGGATCAGAGCTCTGGTCCCATAAACATCATTTTCAGTCACTAGTTGTGATTATTTAAAAAAATGAGCATCCCAGACAGAGAGACACAATAACACATAAATACAGAAGTCAAAATTTTTGCTGTCATGCAAATTTCATTATTTGCCTCTTCTTGCTTTGTCTACAGGCATTTACACATCTAAGAGCATCCTAGTACCAATTGTTGTACTATTCAGTTTCAAGGTACTGATTGGAAGGGACATATCTGTCCCCTTTCTTGTCCACCTTAGTTCAGCTAACATCCAGTGGATCAAATCACAACCGGAAAGGCAGCTAACCAATGGAGAATAAAGCTCTCCAGTTACCAAAGAGCACCATGGTGAAAAATTCTGCATTTCCCTCTTCAGCAGTTCTTATTTTGTTTCCTGAAAGAGATTTTGCTTGTGAAGCAGAAAAGTATCTCCGTGGAATTCTTATGGATAGATTATATTGTTCTTGTCTATTTTTTTAGTTAAAAAGTGATCAAGGAGCATGAATGAATGCCCTGTCTTTTGTTGAACTGTTATGCATCTAACAGACTTTAACTTCCATGGCTTCCCATTGTCCCATCAAATCTCAAGGAAATGCTTCATGGAAAAAACCAATGGAACAACTTGCATTTGGAAGTTGTGGGAGCTTCATCACTGGAGGCTTTCAAGAAGAGACTGGACTGCCATTTGTCAGAAATGTGTAGGGGTTCCTACGTGGGTGTTTGGGAGGGTTGGACTAGATGATCTACAAGGTCCCTTCCAACTCTGTTAATTTGTTAATCAATTTGTTCCTCACAATAAAACTGTTAGCATCACTGAGAGGTCACTGTGCATCTGAGGAATTGTCAATGAACTACTGTTGTTTCTGCAAGAACTCAGATTGTCCTCAGATTCAGTCGAGAGTTTTAAAAGTCCATTTGTAGACAACTCTTTGGAACATGTCATACTGAGATCATGAGGATATGAAAATGGTAGCTTTAGAATGAGTTTGTTGAAATATACACTGATGACCTAATAAGAGAATTTTGAGGAAAGGAAATTAAATTTCTTTGCTGATTTTTAAATGTACTTAACAAAGCAAAATCTGGCCACATTAAGAGAATATGCAGAACTGAGGAAAATCTGCACTACTGTGCAGATCAAGATAAAGAAGCAATTTAATACAGTACTCTTATTATTATTATTTGTGATTTTAACTCAGTTTTTTTACTCAAAGACTGCTTAAACCATTTTTTTCAGTTTTATTGGCAAGATTTTGGAAGTGGTTTCCTATTATCACCCAATTGGCTTGTATCTAAGGGGAGACTAGAACTTTCAGTCTCTTGGTTTCTAGCCTACTTTCTTAAACACTACACCAAAGTAAGTGGGTCTCATAATTCTCATGGGCCTCTATATTGAAAAGGCAGGTCCTAAAATAATCTGGAAAAAAAAGAATGTTTATTATTCATATCTTGAGATGGCCATTATTGCTATTATGATATGAGGGAAATTGGCTGCCAGATATCAGCTTTTGAAGTTTTCTTGTTCTTTTCAGCAATACAGTGGCCTGGTTTCACTTCCCTCTTTCTTACCACAGCATGTTGTTGATGACTTTCAAAGTTTTGAATCCCTTCTTGTTTCCCCATTTCCTTTCCCATCCTGCTAAATTCTGACCATTCTTGATCTCTTGCACAGCAATTTTTCTGGGTCACAAGATAGCGAGGTAATTATAATATAGCTTTTTCAATAAAATGGTTTCTCAGGTGCTTCTGAAATTGGCCCGTATTAATTCAACTTACCGAGGAATGTTTCACTCAAGGAGGTCTCCAGGCTGTGCTGAAATATGTGAGGCTATGGAATGTAAATACAGTTTCCGAGCTTGCAGGAGGTCTGTTTGAAAACATAAAGTGAATTAAGCCCAAACATTTAAATATTAAGTGCTGTGAGCAATGAAAATGTATTAGAAACTTTTAATTTATTTATAGAGGCTAATGCTCATTTTAAAAAACTCATTTTGGAAAGGAAAAATCTTGGAGTGCCTGTTGAGTGATCAAACTGCTTTATGTCATTGGTGCTCTCGTTGCAAAGATATATAGCTAGGAATGAGAAATGCCGAATGCCAATCCATGCAGAGGCACAGGAAAAGAACCAAATTAGTTTATTTGAAGTACCATGGACAGTTTAGCATGGATACATGCCTTGAATGCTTGTTGGGGGGGGGGGGGGGATACTAATATTTGGAATAAAATAAAATAAAAATTATAATAGGCCAAAGAGACAATTAAAGAGTGGTGGTTGTAAATAAGTGGTTGTGAATAAGACTACAGAGGAATGAAGTGAGAGTCTGTCATATTTTGAGGCAACCCCTGGATGCAAAAGTGGCATTGCCCAAAAATAGTGTTAACCTATATGTATGTTCAATATGCCAGGAGAAATATCAATGACCTCAGATATGCAGATGATATCACTCTAACAGCAGAAAGTGAAGAGGAATTAAAGAGCCTCTTGATAAGAGTGAAGAAGGAGAGTGCAAAAGTTGGCTTGAAACTCAACATTAAGAAAACTAAGATCATGGCATCTAACCCTCTCAATTTCTGGCAAATAGTTGGGGAAGAAATGGAGGTAGTGACAGATTTTTATTTTCCTGGGCTCCAAGATCACCCCAGAAGGGGACTACAGCCAAGAAATTAAAAGGTAAGGAAGCTACGGTAAATCTAGACAGCATACTAAAAAGCAGAAACATCACCCTGCTAACAAAAATGTGTATAGTCAAAGCTATGGTTTTCCCAGTTGCAATATATGGCTGTGAAAGCTGGACCATAAGAAAGGCTGAGCACCAAAGAATTGAGGCCTTTGAACTATGGTGCTGGAGAAGACTCTTGTGAGTGCCTTGCACTGCAAGGCAATCAAACAGGTCAGTCCTAGAGGAGATCAACCCTGACTGCTCTTTGGAAGGACAGATCCTGAAGATGAAACTCAAGTACTTTGGCCACCTAACAAGAAGGAAGGACTCACTGGAGAAGAGCCTAATGTTGGGAAAGACTGAGGACAAAAGAAGAACGGGACGACAGAGAATGAGGTGGCTGGAGGGAGTCACCAAAGCAGTTGGGGTGAGTTTAAATGGACTCTGGGAGATGGTAGAGGACAGGAACGCCTGGAGGAACATTGTCCATGGGGTTGTGATTGATTGGACATGACTTTGCAACTAACAATAACAACATGTTCAATATGACATTAATCTGTATTTCACACATAAAAGTCTGCATGACAAATAGGCACTTTCAAAAAAGAAAAGAAATATCCTGGAATATCCACATTTGCTTTTCCACTTGGTGGATCCATGGTAAATTGGAGACAGGCATCTACTCCTGCAACATTTCATTACTCTATTGTATGGATGCAGTAGCTCCTGCTACCTGCATTTGAAAAGTGTGTGTTTGTGTGTTTAACAGTAAAATGGCCCTTATACTTATAAGCTTACTCAGTTTTTTTCGGCATGGTCTGAAAGTCCTGATAGCAAATTAGAGTCCTAGAATTTCCTGCTTCACAGTTCAAATTTCTTATATATTATTATGCCTCACTGTTCCTCTTCTTTGGCAAGCTGGAACCCAATGGTTTTTCTCTCAATAAAGATTTGTGATTTTCCTCCTCAGAGTTGTGCACCATTTTCATCATTCCATGACACTGACTATTTAAAATATATTGGCAATGGAGGAGTATTTCTTTTCCCATTTGTTAAAGAAGCTTCGTATACCTGCAACAATGTCAAAAGATTCAGGAGGGTCCTTTGGAATTGGGCAGCTAATAAATTCAAATAAATAATTCTTCAGAACTTCCTGGAATAGCCACGTAACATATTATACTACTATAGTATACTGTATACCATACTATATTGGTTAAAGAATATAAGAGTAAGTCTCAAAAATGAGATTAGTATCAGTTAAATGAAGACTCTTCTAGTATCCACTCCTCCATAAATGCAACCAAGATCTAGAGTGGAAAATAAACTCAGACAAAGATTCAAACGCCTTCTAATTCTGCTATCTGATTGTCAGAGCCACATCAAATGTGGAATATCACAAATACTATACAAACAACAGCATTTCCACTGCAGTTGCTGAACTCTCTACAGATAGTCCTTGTCTTACTATAATTCATTTAGTGATTGTGCTAAGTTACAAAGGCACAAAAAAATCGACACATGTGTTTGCCTAGACCTGTGATGATGAACCTATGGCACATATGTCAGAAGTGGCACATAGTCTTCTCTGTGGGCATGTGTCACATCATCAGATGCTCTTCCGACATGCACACTGGCCAGTTGGTCTTCATGTGCGCTGGAGTGCCAGGAACCCAAAGACCAGCATGCACACCAGACAGCTGGTCTTCAGGTTTCCTGTCAGCAAGTCTTCAGGTTTCCATCATGCGTGAAGACCAACAAGCTGGCGTGCATGCACATGCCAAAAAACCAAAGATCAGGTGGCTAATGCGTGCATGCGCACTGGCCAGCTGGTCTTTGGGTTTCCGGTGCTCCAGCACATGCGTATGCACTCGCACCTTTGTTTGGCCATTTGATTTGCCATCACTGGCCTAGACACATGGGCTCAGCCCAGGGTAAACCTAGAATTAGGATATATCAGACCAACACATGATCCCTCAGTCCTCTTTGAGTGTTTTATAAGGACCTTTGATTACCTAAAAAGCCCGATGGAATATGAAAGTTGAAATTTTAGTAAAATATAATGCACTTTGGCATCAGGACATGCCTGAAGTTTGGCCCCAGGGAGAATCCATAGATTTGGGAATTTTTGAAATGAAGGGAGACTACATCCATAGGGGCATGGATGGGTATCAACAGGATTATTATGTATTATTTTGTATCCTGGAGCAGAATAAGGAAATGCTGAAGGATTGTGGCCCTGTCATTCATCTGACATTCAGCCCCTTTAATTCATCCACCCAATAAGGGACTCTATCCCATCATGGAACATATTTCTATAGGAAGGGGGAAGCCCCAGAAGGTTCTTATTTATACCCTTTTTTCTACTGCTGATATGTATATCTGGAAGGACCCGCTTGGCTGTTACACAGAAGCCCTCACTTTTACACTCTTAGTTGTTTCCATCAGTCACACTCATAACCCTAATTGGGTGGAACTACAGACCACAGTAGATGTTTTTTTCTTATGGCCAAGGAGAGGCATCTAGTGGGGGCTGCTGCAAAAAAAGATGCTGAAGAGGAAACTGATCCTGAGACTGATCCCAAGAGGTTGATAAACAACTATGGTAGGCCAGATTATAATAATAATAATAATAATAATAATAATAATAATAATAATAATAATAATAATAATAATAATAATAATAATAATAATAATAATAATAATAATAATAATAATAATAATAATAAAGTTGCATTTATTGACCGCACCCTCTCCCCACAGGGACTCGGGGCGGTGCACAGGGAAATTAAAAAATGAAAAATATAAAAAATACATACAAATTAAAACAAATTAAACTCAATCAATCCTGTGCTAAAATCCCCTTAACTAAAAACATCCAATAAATATAGTATACATTTAAAAACCCATAGACAGAGAGACTACCCTAGGCCGGCCAGGCGGAAAAGATGAGTCTTCAATTTCAGGCGGAAGGAGCGGAGGTCCGTGGTCATTCTAATATCGGGGGGAAGGTCGTTCCAGAGGGCCGGGCCCGCCACAGAGAGAGCCCTTCCCCTGGGCGTCGCCCGCTGACAGAGTCTAGTGGACGGCACCCGGAGCAGTCCCTCTCTGTGGGAGCGAATCGGCCGTGAGGATGTATGAGGCAGGATCCGATCCCGCAGGTAGCTAGGTCCCGAGCCATGGAGCGCTTATGAATGGCTGAAAGAGTTCCAGGATCTAGTTGATTGTGCTTTGCAAAATGATGTTCCCCAAGAGAAAAACCTGGGGAAGGTCTGTGACAGCCCTCTTCTGAAAGTCCAAGTGACTTCTTTGAGCACCATTATCAGGCCTTTCAAAAGTACAGGCTAAAGTACTGTGTTCCATTTGGGATTGCCAAAAGGTTTTGAATAGCTTTGAAAAGTAAAGTTAAGAGCATCTTAAACTTTTCCAATTTCTCTCCTAAATGTTTGGCTGTCTTTATTAAAATCAGTGCAGTAGACGCTGAAAAACTTATTTTTCCAGATACTGGCAGTTGTTAAAATAAAAATCCATCTTGGCCACAACACATTTTCATTTTTTTTTCTTTTTTAGCCTTGAAGTGACAAGCAATCAGTTTTGTCAAGTTGTCAAAACGCTTCTGCATCTCTTCTGCACACTCACAGTTTCCAATACAATTTGCCACAAGCAGCTTAACTGTGAGATTATGTCACAGCAAGTGGTAATTAACTGCTCCATAAAGATAGAACAGTAATCTTTCAGCTCAGAAGCAAATACAGGGCATTTGTAATTCCCAGAATGATGGAAGGGTCCTTTCCTTTTCTGCAGATAAAATATTGCTAGAAACATTTCCTCAGAGGTTACAAAAGCTATGAAGCATTCTATTTGAGCAAGGAAGATCATCACCCATTTCCCAATTTTTGAGCAGACACAAGCAGATTTTGTGAATTGCTCACTCTGAAATAAGGATGTTTGGACAGTGTCTACAAAGCAGTATCTGTTGTAGTCCTTGTGCTACTAATTTATCTTATTTACTTGCGTCATCTTTTTTTAACTTCTTGAAGTGACCTCAAGTACATGGAATTCAATTATTTTATTTATCTTTAACTCACATGAACTGGTGGTACGCCATCTGTTTTAGGCTGAGGTTTTTATGTGGTCTTTGCCAGCAGCCAAACTCCAAATGCATGCCCAGCTATTAAAAAGGCATAGGTCGAGTTAAGGAAAGAATGACTGGATTTAAATATATGCAGAATTAAAATTTATGAAATCAAAATAATTGGTCTTCTTGTATTTAATTTTCCCCCAGCTTCCTTTCAAAATTGCAATTCAGCAAGACATTTTAGGGAGCTGTTTGGAGGATTGTTCGTGGCTGAAAAACAAAGATATGTTTCCTCTTCATTGGATCCACATTCACTCAGGGATGGATGTTTGCCCTAACTCTTATTTTATTTTTTATTCATTGATTAAAATGAAATAGTCCACATAGTTACATTCCATTCAGGGATTTCATAACTTTCTCCTCTTGTCAAAGTCAAAAGTATACTCACAACCACAATTACATGGGCCTGCCTTTAAAAACCAATAAGAAGCTTCACTTGGCACAGAATTCAACAGCCCAGATGTTCAGCAACTGTTATCATTGGAAGCACATGGCATCTGTTTGTGAGACCTGCATTAGCTTACATAATAGCTTTGGGGTGTAATTATATACCTGTGTTAACCTAGAAAGTCTATATGACTTAGCACCAAGTTATCTATAGAGCAACATTTCCTAGTTGAACTCAAGAACTCAATCAAGCCATTTCTACTCCAAAATTTTGAAGTTCATTGTGGCTCTAGGGTCTCCAACTACATACTTTTCTTCTATGGATCCAAATGGTGTATTTCTGTTTTAAATCAAGTGGTTAAATGATAAAAGTAGCCCACATTCCAAAGAAAAGTGTATTCATGAATCCAGTTCATTGTTGGAGCAATTCTACAGGCAGAGAAAGCTGTTTATGAAACTCCTCAACTGAAAGGATCTGCCACTTGAAATCGCTAATTAGACATGTGATTATAGGAAGCATCACATGCAATTTCTATGCTTGTCTCAAAATCTGTATTAAACCCAGCAATCTTGGAGATTAATACAGTAAGAATCCTTTGGGGTTTTTTTGTCTTTGAAGTTAATAGTTACCCAAATAAGATGTGCCAGGTCTCTGCTCTGCCACACAGAAATGTGTAACTACCCTTTTTAAATCAATGTGCTGTGAGCAATGGAAGAAAAAGCATGGTGATGATTGATCTGTATGTTTTCAAAGCAAAGGAGAGTCATTAATGCCTCATTTGTCAAAATTATTACTTTCAGTTGGACATCTTCTATGTGAATCACAAAGGTAAACAACAAAAAATGTTTAAAATGATGGCAGGAGGTAATGTCGATGAGCTTACCTCTATAACAAAATTCTTAACCTACATTTACCCTCCAATATGGAAATAGCAATCCACTTCATTTCACTAATTATTAAATGAATAAGTTTTTCAAAGCTGTTTCAGGATGTGACATTCTTATTTCAGATTTTTATTTATTGTTTATGTGATTCACAGATATGGAATAGGTAGGTGGTTTATATTAGTATATATCAGGGATAGCGAACCTTTGTAGGCTCATGTGCCGTAAGAGGGGGGAGCGCAGGGGGGTCGTGCTCCAGCGTGCCCCACCCATAATGCAATGTGCCCCCCCCAGTGTGCATGCATGCATGCTAGGTGCTCCCCCCCCATTTTTACATGCTTTTTTTGCCCTTCCCAGGCTCCAGAGGCTTTATAGGAGCCTGGGGAGGGCAAAAACAGCCCATTTGGAGGCCCTCCGCAAGCTTCAGAAGCTTCCCTAAAGCCTCCGGATGCTGTTTTTGCCCTCCCCAGGCTCCTATAAAGCCTGGGGAGGGTGAAAAATGGCTTTAAAAATGGCTGAATCAGCTGGCCAGCACGTACATGCATGCTGGCCAGCTGACAGGGCAACGCCTCGCGTGCCCTGCCGAATGGCTACGCGTGCCATAGGTTTGCCATCACTGGTATATATGAATCAGTCTAATTCTGGCCTATACTTGCTTTGAATTTGCACAGTTATAACTGCAAGCTATCTGTTATCTGTATTAGCCTGTATTTTTAAAAATCACTTCTTATACATTTTTCCTAATATGTACATTTGCCTATGTATTGTAAAGAAAATAGAGAAATATAGCATCCAAAGGATAACTGGATTACACTGTACATCTGGGATGTAAAAATCAAGGTAATCTTAAATTGCAGACCAGTTTTTGAGTGGATTCATTTTTCATTCTGTCATCTTCACAAAAAACAAAATATGCAACAAAATAGGAAGATGTCTTATACTGGATTAAAGAATTACTTCACCTTGTCTAGTAATATTCCTTTCAATAGGCAGATCCTATCGAGACATTTCAATAGAATGTGAAACCTCTGTGAAAGATTGACTTCTATGAAGTTCACGGTAATCAAGAAATCCCCATTCAATTTGAAATTGGATTTAAATTGTGATACTCTTGTGGCATGATCTGAAAATCTGTGGCTTAATTATGATTGCAGACCTAATCACAAATTAAATCTAATTTACAGAAATAATACAATCAGTTTGTTACATTACTTGTAATACAGCTGGTTGTTCGATTGTTGTTCACACCTTTTTAATGCTATGAAAATATTTGTGTAATTTACATTTATAGTCAACATTTCTACCATCACCTGCCCCTTTTACCAGATTTATGCATGCAAAGATTCTTGTATTCTCATTATTTTCCCTTTTCTTTTGGTCTTTTGCTGAATCAAGTCAATGGTACAACACTGGACCAAGCTTTCTATTCTGAAAGAGTAATTTTCCATAATTTATACAGAAGAGGCATTTTCATTATTTTGTCTGTTTACTGAAATCAACTGGAAGTACAGTTGGCAGAAAAAAATACGTACAATCAAAGTCATATGTGGGTCATAAAGACTATCATCAATAACATGTACCTTTGTGGCAGAATTTTAAATAAAACAATTCATAGAAGAAAATTCTAATTTAAATATCCAGTGATAGCTTCTTTTCTAGAGAAATGAGATCATGCTTGTAAATATGGGACAATTGAGAGCCCATTATTTAATTGTAAATAACAGCAGGGACTCTCTTCTTAGTTTATTCTATTTTGAACAATGGAAGTATGTCATGCAAAAGAGACCATCCTTTCAATTTGGTGTAGCAGAGTACATTATGACAAGCTGACTCTTCCAGGAATGGGAAACACTATAATTTGGCAGCATCGCTGCAATTCCAATGTTGGAAATTACATTAACCATGAATAGCCTCTTTGATTAGATAGATTTCCCCCCCAAAATGAGTGGGGGGGGAGAGGCAAGTGTAGCAACACAGGCAGTTGCATGTTGGAATTCCTCTGTTCAGTACCTGAAAGGATTACAAAAAAGGAGTGGACAGCAGTTTATGAGAAGGAGGTCTTGATGTCACATTGGAGACAACTGTGCCCAATGTTAGGATGTTGCATAAGGCAGTTTCTTCTCTCTCTTCTAGTGCAGTGCTATATTAAGCCCAAAGACTTATATTAAGGCAATGTTCAAATATTGCAAAAAAGATGGGACTCCGCGGGCAAAGAGATCATCCAATGGAAGAGCTAAACATGGGGTGACCTTCAAAGGCATCGCTAGTATGCAGCAGGGAGTCTGCAGTCATTCGAACCTCTAGCCTCTTCCTTTGATTTTCAGTTGTTATCAAGAAATCTAAATGAACAACATTTCCCCCACCCCTAGGTATGTTTGTGAAGAAAGAAAGTCATTTTTCTATCAAGAAATTATAGATCTACCTCTTGATTATTGATAGAACACTTTTTGGTGTGTTTATTATGCATTCTATTTTCAGTCCTCCTCCAAACCACAGCCCACTAATGGGACTTACAACAATAATGCCACTCATATCAGATCTGAGATATCAGATGTTATTTGGTAAGGAATTGATTCCTTCCTCTTACATACTTTTCTGTTCAGGGATGTGTTGCATTCTTTTCTTGTGAAAATCCCAGAGCTGTTTGACTGTATTGATTGACCAGGAGGAGGGAAACTTTTGTTTGGAATACCTGTTTCAATGTTCTGTGGCTAAGTTTTCCTCTACTTTGTATAAATTTATTTGGTATACCAGCTAAAGCTTTTCCTGGATCAGGAATCCTGTGTCACAGCTATTTATATATTTGGACTACTGCAATACACTCAATCTAGGGCTAGCTGTAGCTAGCTATAGCTGAATGGAAGGAGTCATGGATGTAACCTACTTCCTTCATATAACACCACCTTTCCATGAGTTACACTGCTTACCAATTTCAAAGTGTTAGTTATTATCTATAAAAGTCAACTTTTTGTACAGTAATTGTCATCCCGTATATTGTTTGTTTTTTCTTTGTTTTTATTGCAAAGGAAAATGTCTGGGCTGGCATTTCCCTGATTAATTGCAATGGTTGACACCTATCGTGGAATCTGTCCAACATGTGTTCTGACCGTAACCTTAGCTCTAACCTGAAGTGTTTTTGTTTGTTCTGAAAGTCTACGGTGAGATAAGAGGGGAAATGAGCATCTTCAGAACATCCAGAGGTGAGCCCATTTAAGTCACAAGAACGTGGACTGGATCATACCACATCCATGTCACAAGCATTGCGAGATCTTGTATCATACTAATACTCATCAGATCACAAGTGGAAGCTATTAAAGTGCTCCAAAATTCCACAGCCATTATCTGAAAGGTCAGCAACTATTTCCATTAGATTCTAGGTATTTCCTTCACTCTAGATCAGGGGTGCCAAATTGGCAGTCTGCAGGCTGGATGCATCATGTACAGGCCATGCCAACCCCAGCTCTGTGAAGGGAAAAAACATTGAGAAACATCATGTGACGATAACGTGACACCACAAGTTTGACACCCATGCTTTAGATTCATGTTGGCCTTGCTGTATGAAATTACCTCTTTCTCCCATGGTTTCATCTTATTTAAACTTTTTTTGATGCTTCTTTTTAAATTTTCCTCACAATTTTCCATTAATTTATAAGCGAATAATGTTTTTTGGTTGACAAGCCTTACATTTTTATAATATACTAGCTGATAACCCAGCATTCCCAAGGTATTTATTTATCCCAACCCTCCTTCCATGAATCCACAATTTCTAATGTTGGATTCCGCCCAACCCCCCACCAGAGAGAGACCCCTTGTGGAGTACTGTGAATCCATTACCCTGGCAATTCCACAGTGCTGTACAGTAGAAGCCGTTTAAGGGACAACAGGCTCTTAACAGAACACATACCCCAAGGAGTGTTAGGGGTATCTTATCCAGACAGTATTTGTTTCCAAAAGGTAAGTAATCTGTGTATCAAGTTTGGCTGAAATTGCTCAAGGTATTCCAGAGTTATGCTGGAATATACACAGCCATTTTTATATAGATTTTTGTCTTTCAAATGACACAAATGTTTAGCTGTGAACTTTTTGCTTCTAGGAGCAAGAAAGTACTTTTATTGTTATATTAGGGGTATAGCATTCAAAGACTTCAGAAAGTAGTTCAAGACATGCATTCCCCCCCAGACTAATTCTTGGGGAATTTTAGTCTTAAAGCTTGAATGTTAAAAAAAGACATGGTCCTCAACAAATTCCACAAAAATACAGAAAGAACAAGGTGAAACAATTTTGTCCCTCTAGTCGAGGAGTAAATAGCTGATTTGTTGTGGTTCTTAAGATACCAGTCTAGAAAGCAGGTGATTGTGAGTTGTAGTCTTACCTTAGGCACAAAACCAACTGAGTGACTTTGGACCAGTCACTCTTTATCGATCTAGATAGAAGACAATGACAAATATATTCTGAAATATTGCCAAAAATCTGCATGGATTCATCCAGGCAGTTACCAGGAGTAAATATTGAGTTGAAACCATCACACAAGAGAAGAAGCAACACAACTCCAGAAGTCTTTAGAAGCTATAAAGAGTCAGTGCGTCTTGTGGGATCTACAAGGAATTGGTCAACTACCTCTGTCATATGTCAGGGTTTTTTTAAATCCAATTTTCTTTAAAATAGGCTGGTTTTTAAGGATGTTTTCTAAAGTTATACAAAATACTGTAATTTTTCCTATTCAAAAAGTAACTTTTAATGTCTTCTTCATTAGTGACAACATAGTCATCTCTCAGCTTTTCCAATATTCTTTCCGTAAACAACTTTGGTAGCCAGAAAATCCTAGAGTTCTAGTTCAATATATATGGAGATTGCCAGGATGAGAAAGGCGTTTTGGAAGACTGAAAATTCCAATGCTTTTTTGAGAGACCCAGCTCATTAAAAATGTCATTTAAATAAAAATGAGCAAGATTTCCATAGGCCAAAATCTGAATTCAGGATATTTGAATAGCTGAGGATCCAGCTATTTAGATTTAGGATCTAATCACCCAGTCAAAGCTGAGAATATCTTCACAAGAAAGATGGGAAATTTGCATGTTTTCATCAATATGAAAAACCAAATAGGCAAGGGATCTTTAGAATCCTTTGCTACTGGAATAGTCAAAATTGAGCAAGCCACTTACGGTACTTTTACGTCAAAGTTCAAAGGGAAATGGGAGAAAAGCTATTAAGGCTCAACAGACACTGAAAGTGGCTAAAATGATTATAGCAATGTTTGGCAACAAGGAGGGGATGTGTGTTTCTACAAATCAGAGGGGAGTGGAATATATGGAGCTAAATTCATGATAAATGGATGGGAGGGAGGGAGGAAGGAGATGAGATGAGGGAGTGGGGGGAGGAAGGAAATATCACACATTTTGCAAAGTATTGGTTTGCTCTAGGGGCAGCTCCCAATTTGCATAGGCCTTTAGGGATGCCTCTACTCTTCGTGTTATGCATGAATTAGTGCCTCCCTTTCATCCAGCAGAAGCCTGATTAAACTGAAAGGTTTCTCCCTTCTGCTCTATTAAAATCTGATTTTGGCAGCTGGGCAGAACAGCAGAGAACAAGAGAATCCGATGATGACATTGGAACTGATAGAGGAGGTGGGTGGAGCTTCTAGTCCTTTTTGATGCTTTCTATATTCAATTATGCCCATTTCATCAACCATTACAGTCTGATTTAAAATGAATAAAAATGCATTTCTTTTATATGATTTCTCCAAGTTACACAATTTACATGCAATTTGCTCCAATAGGTATTTTTATATATAACACACATTTTATTCAACCTTTCAAAACACATTTGCCCATCTACTTAGAAAATATGCAATCCCAAATCAGACTTTGTTATCAAAAAGAGGGGCAGCAATTAGAATCTATACATATTTCTTTGTTTCACAAGAACTGAGCATCACCATTGACTTGAGGTCCAGATAGACCTTTACATTTCTAATTTCATATTGACTGAATGGAAATAGCCTTATTAATGTAAGCAAGCCATAGAGATCATGATCATATCATCAGCAAAGATAATCTGAACCCCTCCCATGAAATACCTGTTGCATTTTCTTTTTTACTTTGACACCTGTCAAGATTAGTGATCTCACAGCTTCCAAACACTGTGAGATGCCAGGGCAATTATATCAAGTCAAATTCTGGAAAGCATACCATGAGAACATTTTAGGGGACTTAGTTTGATTTTGTTTTATTTAAGGAAAATAGTTACATTTGGCCTGTCCAAGATTTAACACAGGAGTGGCTCCTGCTGGTTTGGACCGGTTCGGATGACCGGTTCTGACCAATGTCTGGGCCCGCCCCCCACCCCAGCGCTATCCCGTCCTATATATCTCACTCTCTGGCTCTCTCGCCCCACTCATGCAGCCTAGCTGATTTCTGCACCTCACCCGGTCTACTCAACATGGTTGCCCAAGAAGGTGTGCTGGAAACTGTGCACATGAAATCGCCATGTGTTTGAAGCCGTATGCAAGTGTGGAAGGTGCCTGCACTCAAATTTTTGGTTCTGCACTAGCAAACTGATTGTTTAATTATGTGAAGCCCATATCTGATTTAACCCCTCTGAGTTGGGGTTTTGCTCCTAAATTTTGAAGCCATGATTGGAGAAAGATATAAAGTCTGGCATTCATATAAAAATAGAAGACCTTATGTATGATCTATAGGGTATAGGTTACACCCATGTAAAGGGATATTTTTTTCCTGGATAAGACAAGGAAAAACCTTATACAAACTACTACATTTTCTGGAATATAAGATGCACTGGAGTACAAGATGCACCAAGATTTTGAACAGGTAAATTAAAAAAAAAAAGGTTTTGTCCTCCCTGGCTCCCAGGAGCACTCTGTAGGCATCCCAAACTCTCTACACACCCTGTTTTTTGTGGAAAATGGGACATGCAGAAAGTTTGGGAGGCCTGCAGAGTGCTTCTGGGGGCTGGGGAGGGCAAAAATGTGACATGTGGGGGCTTGATCTTCTTAAAGAGTAAGGCTTTTATCAGTCTCAAATCCACTTTTATCTACCCTTCCCACAGGAGGGCAGGACTAAACATCTCTCTCTGTGTTTCAAAAATTTCAGCAATGGGTTTTCTGCCCAGTTGCTGGGTGGGTGTGGCCATGGTGGGCATGATCTAGTCAGCCTCCTTCACCACAAGGTGTGTGTGTGTGTGTGTGTGTTTTCACCTTCCCCAGGCTCCAGAGGCTTTCCTTGAGCCTCTGGGAGGTGAAAACTGCCTCCCCCAGGCTTTAGAAGTTCTCCAGAGGCCAGAAGCAGGCCTGTTTTCGGCCTTCCAGAACTTCTAGGAGGCCCATTTTTCCCACTCCCCAAACCTCTGCACAGGGCCTGCATTTACCTCGAATCCATGTGTGGAAGCTCTGTGTAGAGGCTCCTGGGAGGGGAGGGGCAGGGTGGGGACAACCAGGGGTGGGATTTGGAGGTTCCCCAAACTGGCCATAATTGGTTTTCCCAAATCCGAGCAAACCCGTAGCAGTTCACCCCTGTAACGTGTCCCAGGATAATGTTGCTGGATCCAATGTGGGTCAGTCATGAGGACCAGAGGTTTAATCTTCTGAGCTTTCATGCTCATGCTAGAGCCCATCTTCAGAGAACTTCTCTTTAATGGAATGTGTGGAATGTTTCAGCTTGTTTTGCCTAAATTACAGTTGCTTCATATCTCTATCAAGGTCATTTTCCTGACTCTTACAAGTGGAGAAAAAAAGAATGAAGAAAGAGAAGAGTTAACTGGGCTGCCAAAAGGAAGGAATGATGGAGAAGCCCTCTTTGGCAAGAACTGAAGGTCAGCAAATAAGAAACCGTCCTTTTTCAAAAGCATCAGGGAAGTCATTTTCAGCTTTTTGCATTGCTGTCCACATGTACCTGTTTGTTTTCATCAGTGTATTCTATTCTTCTCAATGAATGTTAGATGATTTTATTCCTCAATTAAAAGGCAATGCTGGGGATGACGTGTTTGCAAATATGGCAATCATGATGGTGATAGCAATACAAAACCAGAACATGAGAAGATGCCCTGTGTGCTATGCAAACCTAATTTTACATTTTGTTTCTCATCCTACCAGGCGACAACACTGGATACAATAGGCTTTAGAAATAATTGCAGATGAGCGTTGTGGAGCATAAAGCCATTCTGTGTGCAGAGTGCCATTCTACACTAAGACTTATTTTAAATGAGACTCTTTTAATGAGGGTACGGTATCTACAATCTAGCCACAAGCAGGGGGGAAAGTGATGGGGTGGCATAAGTTACTCTATAGCCAAGGGCAGCTGTAACATTCCACACGTACATCACCAAACATACGACTTTGTTCAAGTAATTACACTGCCATTCAATAAAAATGAATAATTACTTCAGCAATAAATGTCATTTATATGCTTTTCTGTGTCGCACATCTGAATAAATTGGATTCATAAATATGACTCCTTGAAATAATGCTTCCCCCTTCCCCCACCTCTCTGGTTTTCATCAGAACCATTTTTAGAATCTAATATCGTTGACTGGCTGACACCTTAAGGGGATGCATTTTATAACCTGCACTCTCTGTGGGCTAGAATTAAAGGGAAGGTTTTTTAAAGGATGTCACACAAATAAGCAAAACAACAAGCACCTAACAATTTGGTTTTAGGATTTAGGGCTGATGGTTAGGTCTAGTGACATTGCAAACATAAAGCTGAGCAATAATATTGATTTTTATTGAGAATCATTTTCAGCTTTTTATTTAAAATTATAAGGTTATAGGTAGGACTGAGAAGAAAGCAAGTATTTTCAAAGGTTCTTGTCCTCCTTATACAATGCTGAATTTCTGTATGAAATGCAGAATTAGTCTTTTGATTATACAAAGTATATATTTTACAGAAGATGGGGAAAGAAATTCCTCTTTACATTTGGACCGAGATGATGAGGTGCTCCCAAATTATTATTTTTAATAGATGGTGGTCCTCTAAGAATAAAATCCTTCCTTCCTTCCTTCCTTCCTTCCTTCCTTCCTTCCTTCCTTCCTTCCTTCCTTCCTTCCTTCCTTCCTTCCATTCTTCCTTCCTTTTTATTTCTTTCCTTTGAGTAGCATTGATTTCTGGCAAATGTCTGAACAAGTCCCTGTAGTTTTCTCAATAAGATTTTGGAAGTGGTTTGCCCTTGTTTGCTCCCAGGGTTGAAAAAGAATGATAGCCCAAGGTCACCCAGCCCTCTAGCTGGCTCAGGAGGGATTAGAATTTATGGTCTTCCATATATTTTTAGACTGTTACCTTAACCACTACACTGAACTGGCTTTCTTTGACAGAGATGTAGTGAATACTTATTTGATTTCAAGTCATAGCATTCTACTATATTTCCTGTTTGTGACTAGAAATCCCCTTGAGATCTAGAGAGCCTGGCTGTTAGTTGTTTACTACATGTGGGGAGCAAGTCTGAAGGTTCCAATATTCACAGACATATTGATGCCCACAGTGTTATATTAGAAATTTCAGGATCAAAATAATATATTATTTCAGTTACGTATTTGATTGGAAGTTGCTGTGCTACAGAGAAACAGAATTGTTTCTACAATACAAGAAAGCATCAAATAAGTTTACCTGCATTTTTAAAACTCATTGGGTTTCATAATCCTCAAATTTTGTTTCAAAGAATTTTATTGGTTTTTTTAATAGTATACAAAGGAAAAAAGGAAATGGTGCATAAAAAATCCTCTAATTTGTGTTGGGCCAAATGGAAGATACAATGCTAGAATTTACTTCTATTTTGCCCAACCAAGTTAATTCAATCCAAGTATACAACCACATCCTATACCTCTGTGGGTTGGTCTTTTTTTACAATGTGCACACATATTCAAGCCCACCGGCACCTATAGGACATATACAGCTTGTTGCTTTGCATGCTGGATGTTGATATATTCACTCTGTAAGCAATATATTTCCTTTCTTCTCTAGTAGCCTAAGTAGTCACTGGGCCATATAGCAATAGTTTTCAAGTATTCATTGTTGCAAAGATGCTTAATAATTTTAAAGCGTTTTATCATTCCCTTCTGAATTAGTTATATTTGGCATTTTCTTCCCTAAATAGCCTTTAACGTAAGTCTCTCCCTGCTTCCTTTTAGTATATTTAAATATTTCAGATTTCTCCACCACAGTTTTTTCTTCTTTCCTATAGAAATGATGGGACATTGACGATGCTAATGGGCTAATTCATAGTAACTAGAGTAGTATGATGTATTTATTTTGCTGCTGTTTCTTTATTGTACACCCCTTCGTCCGATCTGCTCCCACAGAGAGGGTCTTCTCCGAGTGCCGTCGGCTGGGCAATGCCGGTTGGCGACACCCAGGGGAAGGGCCTTCTCTGTGGTGGGCCTGGCCCTCTGGAACGACCTACCCCCCGACCTTCAAACTACCTCGGACCTCCGCCTCTTTCGCCAACGTCTTAAGACGCATTTATTCCAACAAGCCGGCCTAGCATAGCCCCCCGCTTCTGACTTTTTATGTATAAATTGCTATTTGGTAGGGTTTTAAATGGTTTTAGCACGGGTTTAATAATTTAATATGTTTTAAATTGATTTATATTGTTCTTATTGTGGTTTTAATAATGCCTGTGCGCCGCCCTGGGTCCTAACAAGGAGAAGGGCGGGGTATAAATTCGAAATAAATAAATAAAAATTTATTGTATTTTTTATTTATAATAAAAATGTATATTTTTATTGTGTCTGCCATTTTCTGAATACATGCCTTGGAAATAATTTATAAAAATAAAGTGTGGAAAACAAAGGGTAATTGTGTAATTTTGGAGTGGGAGGAAAGTAGTAGTTGTTATTAAATGCAATTAATCATAATGAATTAAATTGCTTCCAATCTGTCAGAATCTCAAAGTCCCCTTCTTAAAATGTCAGACATAGTAGGTAGAATCACCTGTAACCAAAGACTTTATGAACACCTCCCAGTAGAGAGAGTGAAATGTGAGTGGTATGAATGATGTTTTCCTTTCCTTCTGCAGAATTCAAGGTTATTCAGAACATTCAGGTGATGCTGTAGTAATGCTACAATGATGTTGCATCAGTCTATTATCTAGGATATAGTTTAATGGACAAAAGCAACTGTATCCTCTTTTAGAAGAGGACATTGGCTCAGTCTGTCAGTTCTGCTCCATAAAAATGAAAAATTGCACCATTTCTGGGCTGAAACTATGAAGCACTGTGAATATTGGCAATGCCTCGAATTTACCCCGGGACTGAACAGCTGATCACTATGCTTATGGGATTCTGGGAATAGACAGTGAGATGTTAGAATGCAGTGGAGTGGGAAATGAATGGCCCATTTCAGTACACAAATCATATGCACACTTCGAAGCTTTGCAATAATTCTTCATGCTAGATTGAGGCATAGCAGCCATCCTGAAGATTACATTTTATCTACCTTCTACTAATTATAGAAACAATTAATGTATCACTTTGGTGTGACTTCACTGGATAATTCACGATGACATATCCTGCTTTTAGAACAAGCTGCTTTCTTTTATTCTTATTCACTCTCTTACATTTTTGCCCAGTGCGTGGCAGAAGTGTCAAATTTATTTTTTATAACTTCGACTACTTGTAGAGGATTACTTTCTATTTGATACTTTATTTGATATTTTCTTTTGTCACCAGAGAGACCAGTTCTCTCTAAAATACATCCAGAATAAAGCATATGCATTTTAGATAAACCACTTTTCAAATTTCATAGTCTGTCACCAAGCTTTGAAAGTCTGAGAAGTATTGGTTACAGCAAACTTCATACTACATTATAATATACAGTACATATTAAAGTGCTATCCAGATGTTGATCATGGGAGAAAAAAGTTGCAAGTAGCTAATAATCAAAAGCACAGATTTGGGGGACCAGTAAACTATATATTTGCTGTGGTGGTGCAGTGGGTAAAGCACAGTACTGCTGACTGCTGACTGCCTGCAATTTGACTGTTCGAATCTCACCAGGCTCAAGGTTGACTTAGCCTTCTATCCTTCCAGGGTTGGTAAAATGAGGACCCAGATTGTTGGGGGCAATAGGCTGACTCTGTTAACTGCTTAGAGAGGGCTGTAAAGCACTGTAAAGCAGTATACAAGTCTAAGTGCTATGCTAAATGTTATATTCTCTCCTAGACTATGAGCATTAATTGATTCTGAAGTGACATTTCTCATAATATATTATTTTGTGAAACTGTTTTTTAATTTTTCTCTTCTAACTAATCTCTGTCATGTGGGAAGGCAGAAATAATATATCCAAATCATATTAAGCTTGAGACATTTGTAAGTTAGAAATGAGGGGATTTTTTTAAAGTAGGGGGGCATACTAACACCAGCATCAGGGGTGACTGTTCCCTCCATAAGAGGGAACTATAAAAACTTTTGCTTACCCAGGAAAAAAATATAGCAGAGTAGCTGTCTTCTAATTTCTATCGTCATAAATAAGATTAAGATGTCCAAGGAGTCCCATGGATCTAACTGTAGCAATTATTCTGCAGGATCATCTCTACTGACTATAAGATGACTGCATCTAATTCAGGTGTGTCAAACTGGCGGCCGGCAGGATGAAATCATCAGATGCAGACCACACCCAACCTGACTCTGCAAAGGCAAAAAATGTCATGATACCTCATATAACGTGATTGACACCCGTGATCTAATTTAAACATATTGAGTTAAGAAGAACAATGCATTTTTACACCAATTTAATGAAAAGTAAATCCCATAGAGTTCAGAAGGCCTTATTGCCTGGTAAACATATGCAGCACTGAAGCAGTCAGACTGAAATGAGTTCTGCATTGGTTGATTTCTATGGGATATAATCTCAAGATCATTTGGCTTTTACAAGATGGGTGTTTAAAGTATAGGATGAGAATAGATGAAATCCACAAAAATAGTATGCCTTGGCTCTCCTACTTTACCAAAACTCATTCTCTTCAATCCTATTACATTCTAATGTGTTTTTTTTAAGATTTGGTTCTGATGGTTGCTTGTTTTAAAAAAGAGGTCAGTAGAAGTTTAACTGCAAATGAGCATTTAATTTGGGGGATGAAAAGAAACAAATATATAAAAAAACCCTCATATTTCTTTATGGCTCCCAATTATGAAAAGAAATAGCCAACCAGAGAGGCAGGAGCATATTATCCACCAGAAGGAAAATCTAGCATTCCCACCTCTGCAGATGTTTTCACTGGGGTTTCTGGCACCCTGAGGAAAAGTTCCCTCTATACAATTAGAAGAGATATTTTGCAAAATCATCATTAAGTAGCAATAAAGTCAGGGAATAGGTGTTTAATCAAACAAATCGCTCACCGGAGAGAGAAAGAGAGAGAGGGAACTATCAGCAAATCCGTGCAGAGCAAGTCAAACATTTTTAAGCTCTCTAAAAGACTTGGCTACTCTCATAGTTCTTCCAACAAAAACCAAGGTTTTGATGGCCAGATAGAAACGTAAGGTTTGTCTCTGTTTCTTCCATTATAGCAACCCTATGAGATAAATGGGAATGAGAATTATTTGGCCTATGTCAGCACTGAGCTTCCATGCCTCAGAATGGCATGGAGGAGGAGGAGAGAGAGGGAGAAGAAAGTGATGGATAAGGATAAATATGGTGTATGGAGAGCAGAAGAGCTAAATAATTGTGTTTTTGGGAGCTGATGGTAAGATGAATTGATATATACACTTAATAATACAAAATGATGTTGGTTATGTAATAGTATACATGTGACTATATGTTGTAAAAATGAAAAAATACAAAAATACAAAAAAAAAGAATGGACATGAATCTAGATCTTCTAGTGCAGTCTGACATTTTAATACCATAAGATTCAAGCTCTCATTGTGAATTTGCTTAAGAATCATAATTGCCTTTTTGTTAAAGGTGGAACCTAGCCATTGAGGGAAATCTCTCCATTCATCTATAGAATTGTGTGGAGAATCTTAACCCCTTGCACTCCTAGATGGAGCTGGGGAGTAGTGGGATTCCAATTTTTTTACTACTAGTTCTGTAGGTGTGGCATGGTTTGGTGGGTGTGGCAGTGGAAGAATACTGTAAAATCTCCATTCCCACCCCACTCCAGGGGAAGGTTACTGCAAAATTCCCATTTCCTCCCAATCAGCTGGGACTCGGGAGGCAGAGAATAGATGGGGGCAGAGCCAGTCAGAGGTGGTATTTATTAGTTCTGCAAGCTACTCAAAATTTTCCATTACCAGTCCTCCAGAACTGGTCAGAACCTGCTGAATACCACCTTTGGAGCTGGTTGAATAGCATAGCTGTACATCTAGGAGTCTGCTGTTACTCAAGTGTTAACCAGAAGGTTGAGAAAAATTAGCAATTTGGTAACACTTTTAGCAAGGATAAAACACAGAAATCTCATCAGAGGAATTAAAATCTATAATGGAGAATGTGAAATGGAATGGTCCTGTTTTCCTCTTTGTCTCAGTGCAAAGAAGCAAGTCAACAGCAGGAAAAGAACATTAAACTAAATAATAGTAACTGTTCATAAAAAAGAAAAAAAGGGAACCCAGCAGAGCTTTTCAACTCATTTCATGTCCCTTTTAAATTCTTCCCTCTGTTACTGTTGTTAAGGACATGGCATGGTGGAAATAAAATAAATGTACATTTGTCCCAGCCCAGAACTCCTTCATAATCAAAAGAAACCCACAGTTTGTGGGTTCTGAGTAACATGCCTTGTTTATGAATGGCAGGCAACTAAGGAGCACATTATCCAGATGGCATGGTGGATATTCCCTCCAGGAATACATGAAAACAAGATTATGTTGAGCTTCACTTAGTTTTGCGTAGATGGATAGAATGATATTAATGGGTATTCTATTTTATCTGTCACGCTTACTGACTTGCATGGATTGTCACTGTTGTTTGTTTTAGGAGGCTTTGTAGAGGCCTTTCTAATTATGGGAACACTGTAGATAATGGGACATAAAATAAGCCCACCGTGAATTTTAATGAGCGTGAAATGATGTGATCAGTCAAAATGGACTCTGTCACAGGATACAAGTCTACTAGCATCCACCATTACGTGCTGACAAATTCACACAAACTAGTGCGTATTTGGAATTATATATTATTACATATCCAGATGTTGCCATTAAAAAAAGCACGTTGGTGTGTTTGAGAGAATGCCAGGAAAAATTATATTTGAAAGAAGTTGCATTTAAAACAAATGTAGATTTTCCAGCTTGTTTAGAACAAAAAAATCACTAAAAATGTAATTGCAGAGAATAATTCATGAAAACTTCAACACTGTCATATAGACTGATCCAAAAACTTCTAGGAGGTAAATAACCATTAAGGTTGCTTTAATTTCCCTGACCCCAATGCCATATTGCTGTTAAGTTTGATCAGCTAAAACATTATTTCTTCAGCCTTAATCACCCCCAAATATTTGAGACAGAAACATCTTCAAACACCCTGATGTGCTCTGACTTTTTCTATTTATTTGTGGATGTCCATTTTACCCTCTTAACTGGTCAGCATGAGGTTAATCACTCTATTGCCGAACAAGCACAAAGCAGAAAACCTAATGGTCCATATCTGTCTACTATGTGGTCACTAAGAGTTGACACTAACTTGATAACATATAATCAAATACTCCCAGTGTGTTAATTATTTTCCCTTTTGATACATTAATTTCAGGAACATCTTTAGTAAAGTTCTGGGGCCCTAATTGTACACTTCGTTGTAAAGCATAAGGAACAGAAGCAAATGACAAGCTCTAGAGCAGGGGTGTCAAATTGGCGGTCCATGGGCTGGATGGGTCACATGCAGGCCATGCCCACCCAAGCTCCACAAGTGGGAAATACATTGTGAAATGTCATGTGATGGCAACATGACACAGCAAGTTTGACACCCATGCTCTAGAGCAGGAGTCCTCAAACTTTTTAAACAGGGGGCCGTTCATGGTTCCTCAGACTGTTGGGGGGCCAGACTGGCTAGGTGGGTGTGGCTAGGTGGTCATGCCTGGGTGGTCATGGCCAATTTAGGAGACAAAGTTGCCTTTGTCCTTGGTGTACTTGACTCTCGCCTACTTACCCACCGGCCCTGGATCATATAGCTGTGAAAAACATCCTGAAACATTTTTAAAGCATTTTTAAAGACTTTTAAAGCACTACTTTACAAGCTGGCAGCAGCCCCTCCCCTACTCACCCACTGGCACTGGATCACATGGCTGCACTGGCAACATTACCCTTCAGTCAGCTGGTCCTCTCTGGCACTCTCCGGCCTTACCTTCAGTAGCAGCGGTGTGATCAGAAGTGCAGCTCAATCAGTGAAATAACTAACCAGAAGTGCAGCTGGAGTGGATGCTCACTGGAAGATAATGATGGTGAGGGGCGGGGTGAGGGGCGGGGCTAAATTCCACCACTCTACAGGCCAGATACTTTGCATTGGCATAGTATATAACTGGCCCGCGGGTCATAGCTTGATGATAGGTGCTCTAGAGGGAAGAGTATGTAGCAGTGGTGGGATTCAAATGATTTAACAACCGGTTCTCTGCCCTAATGATCAGCTTGGTAGGTATGGCTCAGTGGGCATGTGACTGGGAGGGCATGGTCAATTCAATGTCACTCAGGTCGATGGGCACTTCGCCTTAGCTGTTACAATGTCATAAGGGTTAACCGGAGGGGCAGTTTCTGTAAGCCAGGCAACAAAGGTGAGGCTAGAAACAACACCAGAATGTTTCCTTCCACCTTCCTTACAGGATTAGCCCTCTAAACAAAATGATATTTCTTCCAACAATCGGTTCTCTGAACTGCTTAGAAAGTTACCAACTGGTTCTCCCAAATAGGTGCGAACCGGCTGAATCCCACCACTGGTGTGCAGTATCTGGAAATAGTTATCAGGGTTTGACCCGAGCAAGGAAAAGTCACATCCCGAATACAGGGTATTTATTCCCCAAGCCTTTAAGAACCATGATCTCCTGCCTTTCAGCAGTTGCCAGACTTTGTTGTGGCATTTTGTTTCTCTCTTTCACACCTGTCTACAAGGTCTAATATATTGCAGAAAACTGTGCTTTACATTCTTCAACCGGAAATAATTAAGTAAATGGGATGTTAAATACATATGAGGAACCTGCTGAAGTTAATTGATTTCTCTCCCTTTTTAGTGGTTAATTTTGTGAGGATACCTACTGATGGAATAAGATTTGTTTTCCCACTTACAAATAATGAGGGGAATTGTGTAGATTAGGGTTGGGTTGTTTCCCTCCCCCCCTGCTTAGGAGAAGTGATAATTTTGGTAAAATGCAAGTTAGGGACCAATTGATGCAGCAACCTAACCTGAACTTTTCCCTTTATTTCCTCCAAATATATATCATTGGCACAATGGGCTTCCTATCTTGCCAGCTGACCCTGTTATTGACTTATAGCTGAAAAGAATGCATACTTTTCCTTTGGTCATTAAATATATGTCATTAATTGTTGTAAGCCACCCAGATTCACTTATACCGAGAGGATTTATTTAGCAAATCTATGACTTTGATAAATAAATAAAGTCCTCAACATCCAACAGTTTGTTTAGTGACTGTTTGAAGTTGCAACAGCACTGCAAATAGTGACTTATGACAAATTTTGAACCTTATAATTGTTGCAGCATCCACGTGGTCATGTGATTTACATTTGGATGCTTGACAGCTGACTCATGTTTATGAAAGTGACTGTCAGCCTCTGTTTCGCTAATCTTTTTCGGCTGCCATAGAAACGGAGAGGGGGGGCATGGTATTTGGGATGGGAATATTTGGTACAGGAGAGATAGTTGAAAAGGGAGTATTGTTCTCACCTTCTTCTGCGCATGCTGATGGCTGGTGTTTAGAGTCGGTCCAGGCCAACTGTCCTGCATACCAACCTGATGATGCTTCTTGGAGATTCAACCCACATGACACCAAAGGGTTTTGCAGATTGGGCAATGGGATGGGGGTTCTTGGGGGGAAGGGATTAGACAAATGATTGATATGTATGATTTCACGCGTTTCTGCTTCAGACCTTCAGAACACAAGTAAGGTTGCATTTGCGGACCTACCTTGTGGTGATAAGAGCGGCGAAACGCAATTATCTCTCTGCTCTTATCACATCCGCAGATAACCGCCCTGCCGCCCTGTTTAGAGTGACCCGCTCCCTCCTTCAACAGAGGCCACGGGAAGCTCTCTTGCAGGGCCGAGCAGAGGAATTTGGATGTTATCTGCAGGATAAAATCGCTCAAATCCGTGATGAACTGACCTCCGACGAGATTAGCCCAGGTGGGCGGGTGGAGGCAGGTCTTGAGACTGTTTTCTGGGATGAGTTTGACTTTGTTTCTCCTGATAACATGGACAGGTTACTGGGGCGGCTGAATGCCACCACATGTTTATTGGACCCGTGTCCCTCCTGGCTTGTACTGGCCTCCCGGGAGGTTACACGAGGCTGGCTCCTGGGAATAGTGAATGCTTCCTTGAGTGAGGGGTTCTTGCCAGCCATCTTGAAAGAGGCAATGGTGAGACCCCTCCTCAAGAGGCCTTCCCTGGAGAGCTGGCTAATTATTGTCCGGTCTCCAACCTTCGTTTTCTAATGAAGGTTGTGGAGAGTGCGGTGGGACGACAGTTCCCCCATCACCTGGAGGAAACTGTCTATCTAGACCCGTGCCAGTCCGGCTTCCGGCCTGGGCACAGCACAGAGACAGCATTGGTCGCGTTGGTGGATGATCTCTGGAGGGCTCGGGATAGAGGTCATTCCTCTATCTTGGTCCTATTAGATCTCTCGGCGGCATGGTATCCTATTGCACTGGCTGGGGGGGACGGGGGTTGAGAGGCACCGTTTTATGGTGGTTCTCCTCCTTCCTCTCCGACCGGTCGCAATTTGTGTTGGCAGGAGGGCAGAGGTCGACGTTGAGGCCCCTCACATGTGGGGTGTCTCAGGGGTCAGTCTTCTCACCCCTCCTGTTTAACATCTACATGAAGCCGCTGGGTGAGATCATCCGTGGTTTTGGGGTAGAGTTCCATCAGTATGCTGATGATACTCAGCTGTACATCTCTACCCATAACCACCCCAACGATGCCGTCGAAGTGATGTCCCAGTGTCTGGTGGCCGTGCAAGTCTGGATGGGGAGGAACAAACTCTGACTCAACCCGTCCAAGACTGAGTGGCTGTGGTTTCCGGTGTCACGATATAGTCAGCTGCTTCCATCTTTGACTATCAGGGGCGAGTCATAGGGCTCGCAATCGGCATCCTCCTGGATTCCCGGCTGTCATTGGATGACCATGTGACAGTCGTGACCAGAGGGGCCTTTTATCAGGTGCACCTGATACGCCAGCTGCGCCCCTATCTAGATCATGATGCCTTACGCACGGTCACTCAAGCGCTCATCACCTCCCGCCTGAACTACTGCAACGCTCTCTGCATGGGGCTCCCCTTAAGGTGCACCCGGAGGGTCCAGCTAGTCCAGAATGCGGCCGCACAGGGGATCCTGGGAGTGTCTCGATACTCCCATGTAACACCTCTCCTGCGCGAGCTGCATTGGCTGCCTGTGGCCTTCTGGGTGCGCTTCAAGGTGCTAGTAACCATCTTTAAAGCGCTCCATGGCACGGGACCTGGCTACTTGCGGGACCGCCTCCTACCACATGCCTCCCTTAGACCTGTCCGCTCCCACAGAGTGGGCCTCCTCAGGTGCCATCCGCCGGACAATGCCAATGGGTGGCCCCCAGGGGGACAGCCTTCTCTGTGGCGGGGCCTGCCCTCTGGAATGACGTACCCCCCGACCTTCATACCATCACGGATCTACGCCTCTTCCGCCAGGCATTAAAGACACATCTATTTCATGAGGCCGGCCTGGATTAGTTTTTAATGGGTATAGTTTTAATTGATTTTAACCCTTTCCTAATATGTGCTATGTCCACATATGTGCTACTTGTTCCCAATTTTTAGCACAGACCTTAATTTAATTCATTTTTAACTGTTTGTACTGTATTGTATTATATTTTTATATTTCTGTGCACCGTCCTGAGTCCCTTCGGGGAGATAGGGCGGTATATAAATTTGACAAAAAAACAACAAAAAAAACTTGCTTTACTTTGCTGCTATCTTTTCATAACCAGTAAAACTACTCTTAATTCTACAAAATAGAGTTAAGTGGTTTCTTTCTTGGTCGCTGAAGGAGGTCTGCTTGACAGTGACAGTGTTCCAGACAGTGGTGGGATTCAATTTTTTTTTACTATGAGTTCTGTGGCTATGGCTTTGTGGGCATGGCAGGGGAAGGATACTGCAAAATCCCTATTTTGTCCCCACTCTTGGGGGAAGGTTACTGCATAATCCCCATTTCCTCCCCACCCCACTAACCTGTTTTTCAGCTCCATTCTCCTCTTCAGGGCAACAAAAGAAGATCAGCTGGGAGGCAGCGGGGAAGGGGGGCAGGGCCAGCGTATTTGCCAGTTCTCCAAGCTACTCAAAATTTCTGCTACCGGTTCTCCAGAACCTGTCAGAACTGGCTGAATACCACCTCTAACTCCAGAGTCATGTGATCCCTTTTGCAACCTTCTGACAGGCAAAGTCAATGGGAAAGCCAGATTCACTTAATAACCATGTTACTAATTTAACAATAGCAGAGATTTACTTAACAACTGTGGCAAGGAAAGTCATAAAATGGGGCAAAATTTACTGAACTAATATCTTGCGTAGCGACAAACATTTGGGGTTCAATTATGGCCATAAGTTGAGGATTGTCTGCAAGAGTATACATGTTAGAAGACTGCATGGCCTAATATTGAAAGTTTGGCTTCTTTAAAAAACACCCAGAATTTACCCACATCCAGCAAAAATTAATCACAACCAAATTCTATTGAAATTTAGAGCTCTTGGCTAACTCTTTTCCCCCTTATGTTTAGAGGGATGGAATCAAAAATAAAACTAAATAAAAACTGTTAAAGGTAAAGGTTCCCCTTGCACATATGTGCTACTTGTTCCCAACTCTAGGGGGCAGCGCTCCTCTCTGTTTCAAAGCCGAAGAGCCAGCGCTGTCCGAAGATGTCTCCATGGTCATGTGGCTACCATGACTAAATGCCGAAGGGCACAGAATGCTGTTGCCTTCCTGTAAAAAGGTGGTCTCTATTTTTCTACTTGCACTTTTACATGCTTTTGAACTGCTTGGTTGCAGAAGCTGAGACAACTAACAGGAGTTCACCTCCTCCTGCTACCAAATACCTCCCACCGACCAGTTCGCTCTCACAGAGAGGGTCTCTTCAGGGTGCCGTTGGCCAAGCAATGTCGGCTGGTGACCCCTAGGGGGAGAGCCTTCTCTGTGGCAGCTCCTGCCCTCTGGATTGACCTACCCCCTGAACTACAGACGATCACGGACCTACGCCTCTTCCATCGGGCCCTAAAGACCCATTTATTTTGTGCGGCCGGCCTGTCGTAGTTTTTAAATTGATTTTAGCAGGGGGTTTTAATTGGCAGGCCAATCTATTTAATATATTTTTAACATATGGTTTTTAGCTTTTGTATTACCTACTTTTACTGTTGGCTATGCACCGCCCTGAGTCCCGAAAGGAAGATAGGGCGGTATATAAATTCAATAAATCTGAATCTGATGATTATGGCAAAGACCAAAGAATCAGTGAATAGATTGGCTTTAGGTTTTGAGGGTTTTTTTTAGATAAGGAAAGTATAACCAATTTCATTGTAATTTTTACAATGACAATAAAGATTATTATTATTATTATTATTATTATTATTATTGTATAGAGTAGAAGATAAATGACATGTGCTCCACATGTCTCCACCTTGCAAGAAGACTGCCACACAGTGGCCTTCCAGGGGTTTAAATGCCAAGATATAAAAGAATTAGCCAGCCTTCTTGCAACCCTGGTGGAGCTTTTTAAAGGACACCAAGCTTTCAAGTCTCACTTTCTAACCTCTTTCAGAAACAGCCTATTAGCCACCTTAAAGCTATTAAAGACATTTCACATGACACACTTGAACAGTCATCACAGGAGTTTAGCTTCAACTCTAAACAAAAGAAAAATTAATCACAAATCTAAGAACTTAAAGAATTTGAAACAAACAGTAAAACACGAAATAAGTTTTTTGATCTACAAAAGTTACAATATAGATTAAAGATCCAGTTAAATTTGAAATATTGACTTTTGCTATAAGGTTTTGGAAGCAATTAAAATAAATAGCTTCCTATGGGAACCAGAGTTATTTTGGCTATGTTGGTTCATAATAAACATAAACAATTTTATAATTTTAGAAACTGGACACTAGAGGGGACAAAAGATTCTAAGTAGAAGGAAAACAAATAGAAGCCAACTTTTGGTGTTGCTTAACTGCAACTTACAAAATGATACAAAAGGCCATAATATTGGAAATATTAAAGGAAAATTTTGAAGACCAGAACCAGAAATTACTACCTACAATATCAGCAATGTCAGTAACAATGTATTATTCTATGGATAGATTTTGATCAAAAGATGTCAATCAGGGAACGACAGATGTGGAGCAAATTTTGTTTGACTAGACAAAGAAAGTTCCAAAAATGGAACTTCAAATGACAAGAGAATGATTTGTACAAGGATGCATTTTTGGATATATAAAAGAAACTGAGTGAAGTTTTAAAAATCAAGGGGCAAATGCAATTGACAAACCAAAAGAATGACTTAGAAATTGTTTTCTTATTGTATCTACAAAAGACGAATTAAACTAAACAGTTAGAAGTAAAAGGAAAGTATATAAAGTTGACGTATTTGATCAACTTAAAGTAAGACTTCAACTGAACTACTTGTAAATAAGCCCAATAATAGGTATTTTATTGTTGATCATCTTTATTAACAATAATCTCATCAGGTTGTCTGCCTTTCCTTGGAAAATGACAGATATAAGGGTTTAACCTCCAAAGTGTGCTTTTCTGAACTGAACTGGGATCTTCTCTCCTTGACTGATTCACTCAAAAAGAGATTTATTTTTAAAGTTCTAATGACTCTAGAGACTTTTTTTGCTGAATTGAGAAGTTAGTATTTTATGAATTTGTTTATAGATAAGGGATGGGAAATGGGTTGAAGAGATATCTGTTTTTAACCTGATAGAGGATGAAGAGTTACTATACAAGTTGTCTATGCTTGTAATAAAGTTTGGAAGTCTCTTGTTTATATATTTCTTTTTTCCCCTTATCATGTTCTTTCTTTTCTCTCTTCCTTTTTCTTGCACTTTTAAATTCTTTCTTACTACTCCTTTTTCTTCCTATTGGTCCCTATTTTTCTACTTGCACTTTTACATGTTTTCGAACTGCTATGTTGCAGAAACTGGGACAAGTAATGGGAATTCATTACATGGCGCTAGGGATTCAACCTGTTGAACTGCAGACCTTTCTGATCAACAAGCTCAGCATCTTAGCCACTGAGCCACTGTGTCCCTTTAAAAACTATTAGAGTGTGCCTAACAGAGGTGAAAGGAGAACGGATGATTATGACAAAGACCAAATAATCAGTGAATTTGTATTAGTTTTTTTACAATTGTAATTAAAATCCTTAATAAAATTAGATACTAAAAATATATGTGATACAAAACTGGGCAAGAAGAAAATTTCCCCCATTGTGAATGAATAGTGACATCTTTTAAGCTGCCAGTTTGAATGATATTAGGAGGCACAACTTCAAAAGCTATGGCTTTTCATGAAGAGCCATCATGATGGCACAGTGGTTAGAATACAGTATTGCAGGCTAACTCTACGCACAGTGTGGAGTTCAAACCTGACCAGCTCAAGGTTGGTGAGTAAAATGAGAACCCAGATTGTTGGGGGGCAATATGCTAACATTGTGAACCACGCAGAGAGTGCTACAAAGCAGTATGGAGAGGGGTATATAAGTCTAAGTACTATTGCTATTGCTGTTTAATAAGCATCTTCATAATAAAATTAAAGGTTATTTTCAGAGGTGTCACACATTACTTAGTTATCAATTCCATCATCCAATATAACACATGGACTTACCAATTGATGTCTTTGTTTGATATGCTGTACTAATCTAAAAGCTTTCAAATGTGGTATCTCTGCAATGCAATCAAAGAGATTACTTTGGATATTTTATTTATTTATTTATTTATTTATTTATTTATTTATTTATTTATTTATTTATTTATTTATTTATTTATTTATTTATTTATTTATTTATTTATTTATTTATTTATTTATTTATTTATTTATTTATTTATTTATTTGTTTGTTTGTTTATTTATTTATTTATTTGTTTGTTTGTCAATCATTTACAAAATAATAGGTATAAGAATATGAATAAAATGGGTACGAATAAATGCGGACAGTAGGACAGGGACGTAGGCATTTGGGTTTTTTTTGTTTTATTTTAGTGTGTGTGTGTGTGTGTGTGTAAAATATTAATAGAGACCCAGGTCTGATACAGTTTATAAAACAACATCCAGTACATATAGTAATGAGAAGTTCTAGATGGGTAAGGAGATACATGCATAGATTCCCCATTTTAATTCATGTGGGGCTGTCAGAAGAAGTAATCCAGAAGAAGTCTACACATGTCAAACTGTACTGCCAAATCTATTTTTTTTTTAAAAAGGATTTCCTTGCAATTTCATGGACTCACAGTTTGAAAATAAAGCAGATTCCTGACATAGGCCTACCTTGCATTTCCTCTAATTATTCTTTCTTCAGCCTTGTGTGAATGTTGGGTTGCTCTGTGTTAGGTCCCATTCTAAAATTGAACGGTAGTTATTTCCTTGTTTGAAAGGCTTCATTTCTTTCTTTTCTGCCTTTGGTAGTCTGAAGTTAGATTGATTTCTGTTGATACTTTGGTCAGTCCCTTGTTCCCCATTTGCCTGTTGACAGATTTTATGAAGGACACTAAGTGCACAGTTGCCAGCCTCTTTTATGAGTTCATCTGTAACGCTGCACCATGTGTGTCTTTCCCGTTGTGTCCTTGTTTACTGCAGTTTCAGTCTCTGCCAGAAAAAAAAGGTGAAGGTTATTTTATGGTTGTGCAGATGATTGCCTCACACTTGGTACTGTTTATAATGTCCCTTGTTCCTCCTTATAGCTTTCTGAAATATACTTTTCCTGTGGTTCTTGATGTCTTCCTGTGCTGTTACCACTTTGCCATCTGCTGCTTTTTTTTACTTTTGCAGGAGAGAATGAGTCTTTCTGTAAGCTTCATTTAAGCCTTCAGAGTTTCAATCTTCCTGTGGCTTCTTCTAGCCCTGATGCGTGTGATACTCATGTATTTGCAAAACTATAGCCATTCACCCTCTTGGGACCAAAACGATTTACTAATGCAAACCTACATGATACTTAAAGGAAAGAGCTTAGTTGAAGTCAACAAAGAACAACACTTGGCAAGATGATATGATGGATAGAGCAACAAAAACATCTGCTTGCAGTGTGACAGAGTGCTCAATGAAACCATTATGAAAACATCAGTTACTGTACCTTTAAGGAAATCTGAAAGGACTTGGCAACTGGAATCTGTAGAGAGGAAGAAAATCAGGATACAAAGGCAATGGAGTTGAAAAGTAGGAAGAAAAGCCAAGCTTCATTAGTAGTGGACTTGATGGAATATGATTCATTTGCCACATTTGCATCCAGCTCTTTCTCCAAGGAATCCAGGGCAATATAAACACGGTTCTTCTCATTTTATGTTCATAATAGCTCTGTAAAGTATGTGAGAGTTAGAAGCTGTGACTGGCTACAACAACAAAGCTTCCTAGTTTAAGAGGGAGATATGATTGCTATGTGGTGTAGGTTCTTAATTCCATGTATGTCTCACTGTTAGCTAGCTGAATAATATCCCTTTGTACCCAAGAAATGTTTGCTCATTAAATCTAGTGGATAGTGGGGAACACTATTTACTCATTTAATCTGTATAGACATCTAAGTGTAGGAGAAGAACAGGCAGATCTGGGAGGGGGCAAAGTTAAATGTGTCATCAGCTTAGAGTCATTGCATTTCACAAGTGCTCCATGTACAACCCCTCCTAAATTCGATTAACACTTATCTGAAGCTAATTTACTATTGAACTTTAGTTGACCAGATTCTTATGTATAAGCTTGAATAAATCTGCTATGCTACAACCTAACTAATAATCCTGATTCTATTAGATTTCTCTACATTTCCTAGTTATTCCATCATCAGAATGGGGTGTGTTTTGAGGACTGGTAAACAAGTATACTTGGGCCACCTAATGAGAAGGAAGGACTCACCAGAGAAGAGCCTAATGCTGGGAACGATTGAGGGCAAAAGAAGAAGGGAACAACAGAGAATGTGATGCCTGGATGGAGTCACTGAAGCAGTCGGCATAAGCTTAAATGGACTCCGGGGGATGATAAGGACAGGAAGGCCTGGAGAAACATTGTCCATAGGGTCATGATGGGTCAGACATGACTTCATGATTAACAACAACAAAGCAAGTATATACAAACATAAGGCATTATTTCTCCTCCTCGTGTTACAAACTCAATGTCCATCTTCAATTTTCTACTGTATCCCTAACAGGAATAATTTCTTTTCTTATGCCGTGTTGGAAGACTAGGAGCCCCTGTGTCACCCCTCTTTAGTCAATGCCAACCATCTCTGAACCTCTGGCATCATCAAATAAAAATACAAAGAAACCACTTAAACTTTTCCCACAGACATTGACACTTCAGTTGCAATTGATTAAGCATGTTTTCTCCAGGAAGTCAGCCAATGTCAGCAAATAAACATAAAACAGAATCCCCTCAAGCAAAGAGAAATCTTTTATCACAATACTGACCCCCAACACCAGACCCCTCAGAAAATCCCACAGCTAGGAAAAGGATCTAAGATCACCTTATCCTCAGGGCAGGAACACCTCAATTTACATATGTAACACACTTCACATCAAGGTCCAATACTTCATCATCAAACCCCATTTTACTATAAATATTACCACTCTCGATATTTTATCTCCATCAACTGAATCTTGAATTTGTTTTGGTGTCAAATAAATCCTATCACCACTTCAGGTAGGCGTCCTGTATTCATTTACCCACGCTAGAAAATGGACCAGAATTTTCTAATGACAGTTGCTCTGACTATTCTTGTCCATCTTCATCTGGAGGGCTTTACTTCTTTACCAGCCAGTTTCAGAAACTCACTAGTTTCTTTGCAGATGTAATATTTCCATCCCACTGAAGAAATAGTTATGAGCTTGACATACCTTACCTGAACCATTTGAATTGTCAAATCAACTGGGATCATGCAATATAGTTGGACAACAGAAAATGTGAATAATTACAGATTGTTCAGATATTAGTCAACTTTTGTAAGTTGTAATTACCTTTTTTAGTTATAAGGTGACAGGAAAACAGAGGAAGCCTTGTGTCTGCTACCTTCTACATTTTGAATTGGGTTAGGTATATTCTGTGTTTTTAAAAAAGGGAATGGGCAAAGGAGGCGAACCCAAAAAAGCAAATTCAAGGACACAGCCAGAAAGTCTCATTTAAGAAGTCTTGTCAATTTTTTTGCTGGTCAGATCCTTTATTGACAAAGAAGATAACCTTCAGAATACTCAGCCAAGAGAACTGGCCATGAATATTACTTTGAGACCTGCAAGTAGCAATCAAATAATGAGAGAACAATCTGCCCAACTTAAATCTATCAGATACAAAGAAAATGAAGCCAAAGAACAAGGGAATTGTTATTTATATCACCTCTAAAGCTGTGATTACCTATCTTCACAAAGCACCCAGAATGTTATATTCATACCATATGCTGTTTCCTATATTCCTTCTGTTAGGGGAAAAGTGAATAACAAAACCTTGGAGAAAATTTGAAATGTCTCCTAACTGATTTGCAGTCCTGTCATCAGATCCACATGGGTAAAAAAAAAGAGAGTTTAAATTAACTTAGAGTTTATGTGCTCTCAATTGTTTGCACAGGTAAAGATTTTCTTCTGTATGAAAAATTATATTTTGAGGTCATAGAACCTCAAATAAAACACTTATGCTCTCACTAATTGGGGCAGTGTGATGGCTCATTGATTAGGATGCTGGGTTTGCTGGCTGGAAAACCAACAGCCCAGATTTGATATGCAAGCATTGTGTGACATAGTGAGTGGCCAACTTTGCCTAGCTGCAGCCTAGTAGTTTGAAAGCATGCAAATGTGAGTAGATACATAGGTACCATTTTGGTGGGGTGGAAACAGAACTCTGTTGGCCACACCCCACTGGGATTCGAACCGGGGCTGCAATGCATCCAAGGCAGAAGCCTAGCACTACAGCCTAACCAGGCTCTACCCATTGCATCAGCTAAGACAGGAGTATTTAGCATAGATAATTGTTTTTCACAACTTCCTGTTAAATTTATTGATCAGCTCATAAAACTAACACACATATCTAAAAAAAATTTACACAACGTAATTTCAAAGGTTCTCTGTCTAGATGGTCTCTGGTGATGAGCTGAAAGGCAGAGAGGGAAACAGTATGTCTCCTCCCTTAATGGGGCCCTAACAGGAAGTTGTGAAAAACAAGTATCTATGCTAAATACTCCTGTCTTAGCTGATGCAATGGGTAGAGCCTGGTTAGGCTGCAGTGCTAGGCTTCTACCTTGGATGCATTGCAGCCCCGGTTCGAATCCCAGTGGGGTGTGGCCAACTGATGAGAGCTAATAAGCTCAAAATAGATCTATCTTGGTCTCTAAAATTTAAATTTATTGATCAGCTCATAAAACTAACATACATACATACATACATACGTGTGTGTGTGTGTGTGTGTGTGTGTTAGTTTTATGAGCTGATCAAACTAACACACATATCTAAAAAAATTTTTTTTTAAAATTACACAACGTAATTTCATGGTTCTCTGTCTAGATGGTCTCTGGTGATGAGCCGAAAGGCAGAGAGGGAAACAGTATGTCTCCTCCCTTAATGGGGCCCTAAAAGGAAGTTGTGAAAACAATTATCTATCTATCTGTCTGTCTGTCTGTCTGTCTGTCTACCTACCTACCTACCTACCTACCTACCTACCTACCTACCTACCTACATACATACATACATACATACATACATACATACATATGTGCATTTGTACTGATAGATAAATAAATAGAGACTATGATAGCCATACCCTTATTAGGATTCAAACTCAGGCCGTTGACATGTCAAGCAGCAGCCTTAACCATTCAGCCATGAGTTCTACTCCCTTATCAGCTGATAAGCTTATATATATGACAAGGTAATGTGTCCCTGTTTCTTTTCACTTCCTTTTAAATATTTTAAATGGAGATAGATTATGGGGAGATACTTAAAATAATAGTAGCTGACAAGCTGAATCTGCTTGTGGCCTCGGGAAAAAGTTCTCGAGGGTAAATTCTTCGTTAGTATGGGAAAAAAATGGAAAAGAAAAAAATCATCAGGTGCGAGTTGATTGTCCAAAAATCAAACTAAAGCTTATTGGATTGGCAAAACATTACTTCACTTTCTGTCTTGTTAAGTCATTTAGTGACACCGTGTTGAAATAAGATAAAACTGGGACTACTTATTTAACATACAAAGCAGGCTAATGCAGGAGGGAAAAGTGAAACTTGCCACCATCTGTTACTGGCCCTGTAAAGGTCATTCCAATCACCTAAAATGCAAGCGTGAGTTGCCACTCGTAAACCTAATTAGGAATGCAGTGTGAAGCCTGGCAAACACCCCACACCCAAGACAATTCAAATGTGCCAAATGTACTGTGCTCCAAAAGTATTCATATATCAGGGAGTGGGCAGATGATTTCAGAAACAAAATGGCTAGTGCTTAACATCTAGAAAACCATCGTGATTTGTTATTGGTGAGCAAAGGTTAACTATCCATGCCAACCCAAAAAGAAGTATATCTTTTCCAAGGAAAACCAAAAATAAAATAAAATAAATAATAATAGCTTGATTTCGGACTGGTTATCCATTAGAAATCATTTAATGCTACACAAGATTATAACCCTTAGCTGAATCGCTCTCCTCATTGTTTTACCAACACATTTACAAAAGATAAGTTCTTGTCATTCTTTCATTTTCATTTGCTCTACACTTACCGGTAGGCACAAAAATGTACATTCGTGCATTTCCTTCAGCAGCCTGATAGTGTTTAATCCTTTCCCACTGTTAAGTGGAAAAGCACGGGGCATTAAGTGAAGACCTCACCTATGGTAATTTCCAACTTCCTATTGGTTTCTACATGGACTGCTTGTGAGAATCTGGCAGGGAACATCAGAATTCACAATAACATGGCTGCAAAGGGATGCTGCAATGGCTGGAACTACCAGTTCTAAGTACCATTTGGCCAATGCTGATGTAACTTTGAAACGTCATGAAATGAGATGCGGCAACCTCAAGACTACCTGTAAAGGGTTATCTGTACTGTCATCCCAGAGACAGTCCTTGAGTGATCCCCTGAAAATAGTAGTGCTGAAGATACATTATTTTATTATTTGCTATACTTTTCATCTCAAGCAAGTGTGCCTTCCTAGAGGGTCAAAAGATTAAGATGGCAGTAGCAGCAGCATGACTCAACACTCTCAATTTTACATGTATTGCACCAGAATGTATACAACAATGGGTTGAGATTTCAATGGCCTAATTAAAGCTACCAACTGCAACTTTTTTGGCCCATTTCTCTGCATGGATACAACTGAATTCAAAACCAATATGGAGTGAAACATGAACAAAGATGGCAGACTTGGGTAAACTTCCCCAATTCTGTATGTATTGGTTCTACTCCCTTCAGATTGTCACTCTCTGTCACTCCTAGGCTAGGAAGACCAAAAAAAAAAAAATCCCAACCAACCAAACCAACAAATAACAACAACAACAACAACAACAAAACCATTCAGGAAAAAGATACTGGCAAATCACTTATGAAAATATTGTCAAGAAAGTTACCATAAGTCAAGACTGACCAACACAGCAATCAAACAGTTTGTAATATATTTAATATACCTGGATTTAATAGATATTTCCCTAATACATTATCTTCTAAAAGTAAGTGAATAGATGTGTGGATGGATGGATGGATGGACGGACGGACGGACATAGATAGATAGATAGATAGATAGATAGATAGATAGATAGATAGATAGATAGATAGAATTAATGTAGATATTGCTTCTTATATATTCCTTTATCCAAATGTATGCTTTTTAAAAAACTTTATTCTTCAAATAAACGTTTTGTACAAATTCATGATTGCAGAATGACAATGTTATCAGGTGCTATTCTTTCCTGTTTTTGTGTTTGGAGAAATCCATTTTAGCAATTCACATTAATAGACATAGGTTATTACAGTTTTCTCCACATTGTTAACTAAATGGCTCTCTGACCTGTGTAAATATTGCCCTTAAGGCTTCGGTTTCTGAAAACATAGTAATTATATAAAAAGTGAAATCACTTGAAGGTGAGAGTTTAAGTTATTACTTGTCAAAACTTCATGCTCTTTGACCTAAGCTGCATCCCCAAGCCACTTATGAAACAACAAGGAAGCTTCGGATGAGTAATTTTGAGTATAACCTCAGTGTATCATTTTAGTTTATGTTCCTGATTTGTCAATCTTATTCCTGATATTTGAGGTATCTTCCTTGCCAATGGTTCTACTGCCAACATGATGTCTAATGTCCCTTTTGTTATAATACATTTTTGGAAACAAAAGTCATTTGCAATTACCTTAGCTTCTTCTTCATTGTAAATACAACTATATGAGAAAGCTTGAGGCACAGTTGCTCTTCAGGTTTTACATCTACGCCTTACTTTTGTGGCTTCAGTGTTTGGCTGAATCTGAGAGAATTGGTGGTTAGGACAACACTTATATAATTTAACACTTACTGATGACTAGCTTAAGCTAATTGAACACTGATCAGTAGCATGGGTGGAGCAAATAGGGAACCCACATTTCACGTTCATTGTAAACTTTTATTGTAGACAGCTCATCTGTCTGGAAACCGCACTGCATATCAGACATGAATACAATTGAGTGAATCCAGAGATATTTCACGGGAAGAGTCCTCCACTCCTCTGCTCGCAACAGAATACCTTATGCCACCAGACTTGAAATTTTGGGCTTAGACAACTTAGAACTATGCTGCCTTTGGTCTGACCTGAGTGTAGTACATAAAATGATCTGCTACAATGTCCTACCTGTCAATGACTACTTCAGCTTCAATCACAACAATACGCGAGCACACAATAGATACAAACTTAAGGTAAACCTCTCCAAACTCAATTGCAGAAAATACGACTTCAGCAACAGAGTGGTCAATGCCTGGAATGCACTACTTGACTCTGTGATTTCATACCCAAACCCCCAAAACTTTAACCTTAGACTCAGGTGAGCTCTACAGTCGACCTCACCCCATTCCTAAGAGGTCTGTAAGGGGTGTGCATAAGCGCACCAATGTGCCTACCGTCCCTGTCCCAATGTTCCCTTTTATTCGCATCCATTTCATGTAGTCACAATCATGTTTATACTTATACATGTTATCTAATACATGCTTGATGAAATAAATAAATAAGCTGGGAAAAAAATCCACATTTTACAAGTGCAAGCACTGGGGCTTTAAGCCATGCAGTTTTGCTGCACAGTTGGAAGAAATAAACAGTTTCCTCTAGTCACAGCTGAGGCATTGCCATATTATGAATAGTACATGTATTCCGTCAGAAGGCTGTTCTGTCAAATTACTGCATCCCTCAGTGAAAGAAAAACTAATGAAACTGAGCATTTGCTTTCAGATGCATCTTAACATACGGATTTTGCATGCCGTTTCATTGACTATGCACATTGTTAGCCAAGCTTTCCCCTCAGCATACAACATTTTATAGACATTTTTGTTTGAAAAGAGCAGGGTAACATTTGCAGAAGTGGCCAGTCCAAAATGTAACACACATAATATTCCAAGAAATGTGAATTAAATCAGCCTGCTTAAAGCAACATTCTGGGCATTCATAGATGTTTGCTGACCGACTTCCAATTAAGTCGGTTGTCATCTGATTACATTCAAAAGTCTACCAGAGATTTTGCCCAATGTTCTGAAAATGAAAGAATGGTAGATACTTTGTAAAAAAAACCAAAAAAACCACCCCACCATCTCTCATTCTTGTGCTCCATATTTGCAGGATTGGGAGCCATTCAGTAAACAAACAAATGTTATATGATTTCTGTAGCTCCCATAAATCCTTCCTTGATGGTGTATAGTGGCAGAGATGAGCTCTATAAATGCCAGCTCTATTTTATGGTACGAACAGAAAAAGGGTGGGGTGTGATTCTGCATATGCATTTGTGTGTGTGCCTTAATGATGTGCCTAATGATTGCACCTCACGAGAAATGTTTATGTGCCAATAGTAAAATGATCGTTTGTTTTGAATCTTTTACTGCCCTCTTGGGCTTCATTGATACTGTATTACAGGGAATGTACACATCAATTCTGTAAAAATTTAATATTGCTTACCCTCATTTTGTCCCGTAATACAGTGTTTCATTAAAAAGCGTTTTAGTTAGAAGTTGCCTTCCAACTTTCAAAGCCATTGATTGCACTGGTGTGTGTGGGCATATGCATCCCTTTCTCTAAAAGCAAACACAAGGGTAGCAAAAGAGTTTCTGATGAATAAGAAAGGTTTCCTAGAGAGCCAAAAGACTCATAAAATGTGTGTGCACACACACAGACACCCACATCCACCCACACCCACATGCATGCACAAAAGCAAAGGAATTAAAAAGCCTTGGAAGGAAACATTAGGGTATTCATTATCAATTTATTTTAAAAATGAGAAATTTGACAAGGAATGGTTTCCTCACTTTTCTTTCTTTTTTTACAAAAAAGCACTGAGAAAGAAAGACAGTTTAGTTATGGTCTAGGATTAGTTGTTTTAAATTATCTTAATGGAGCTTCTTTCTTTGGGAGTTTGTGGATTATTGGGTTTAAGGTGTGAAACAGAAGGCATCCGGGAGAATATAATGATGAGAGAATGTGGGATTGAATGTCAAATACCTGTAGATGTGAATCTAGAGGGCTTTTGGTAAGGCTGCATGCAGAGGAACACTGCATGTTAAGTTGTTCAGTGATGGTGAGACAGTCTTAAAAGATACTGACTGGGATAACAAAGAAACTAATATTGATGTAGGATCCAACTCTCTAGGGGAGCCACTTTAGAACAATTGGTATCCTTGAGAAGCAGTAAAGCTACTAACAAAGTTGATCTGCTTCAGCAGTGCTTTCAACCTTTCAACCCTGTGGGAGGACGTGGGAAGGAGAACATGACAGCTGCTAGTATTTCTTGAAGGGTGACAATGGTGAAGACAAGGAGCTGAAACTGAACTTGGTATCCAGGGATCAGCAAAGCTTATTACAGCCAGTGAGAGGGGAGGCAGCAGAATAAGTAAATATAAGAACAGCCAGCATTAAGGTAGCAACAGACAATGATGATGGGAAACAGTGCAGACCGTTTTGTAAGAGACAGTAATGCTGGAGAACATGGCAAGGGGACTCATGAATTGCCAAAATGTTGCATGTAACATGAGAAAGATCTCCTTCAGTACAGTGAAGGAATTGGGATGGGAGTGGGAGAGAATGAACTTGTCAACCAATGTAAATAATTGGTAAAGGTTCCTGGAAAGATAGGGAATGCATGAGGGTATGTGATAGCTGAAAAGGCAGTGAATTAGGAAAAGTTAGATGTTTATAGTTAGTCAGAATGCTAGAAAAAGGATTGTTAGTGAGCTGGGTGGATTAAACCAGGGTAGACAGACATATCCTCTACATAGTTGTGGTGAGAAATATGAAAGATTGGCACATGTAAAGTTCTTTTTCTTTCTTTTTTGACAAGCATCTGAACAGAAGGATTTCTCCAGTTAGGTCTCTCAACTGCTTGTTTGTTTGCTTGCTTGCTTTTTGTTCTGTATATTGTGGTCATGTTTCTATATGTCACGTAAGTTGGGTGAGCAATAACATTTCTGGGTTTGGCTGACTGCTCAGACTGAGAGATGTTTTGCAGCTTCTAGGAAAAGAGCCTAGCCCATCGACCATGTGGAAGAGCAGTGGAAAGATCAAGACCTTCTAGTTCTTCAAGATGCATCCACTGACTTTATATACTCTGTTAATGTATCAGGTTGAAGATTTTGTTGATATCACAATGGACAAGATGCTACCTGCTTGTTCTCTGAACCCATGTTTATCCTGGTCATTATAAAGAACAGTTGGAAGGAAAAACCCTTGGACCCAGGACATTGTCAATGTTTCTTGAGGGAGACCAAGTTATCAAAATCTTGAAAGAGTCTATTGTGCTCATTTTTCTGAAAAAGCCATTCCTGCATCCAGAGCTTTTAGGAAACTCTTATCCAATCTCCAGCTTCTGTTTTTAGGGAGGCTGTTCATGAGACAGTTGTGGTAGACCAGCTTCACTGCATCCTAAAAAAAGAAACTTATTTGGGACTTTATCTGTTGGAGCCACTAATGCCCTAATATATCCAAAATTAATAAAAGAAGGCTTATGGAAATGAAAAGCAGATTTAATGGCAAGTCCCTCTCTGACTTTAACAAATCCAGTCAGTGAAGTGTTCAGAAGGATGCATCCCCAAAGTGTATGCTTCATACATGATAGAGAAAATGAGACCATATTTATTTTCTTCATTCTTAACACTCTGCGCATAACCTTTATTTGTTTTGCTATATTTGTATATTCCATGCAAACTCCTGTATGCAGGCAGTTTATACTCCCACAGCCATTTCTTTGATATTGTGCTAACTGTGCAGATAAGGGGGGTGGGGGAAGTGTGGAGACAACTTCCCAATTTTCTTTCTCCAGTTCACATGTATTCTCTGGGCAAATTAATGAAAGATTTTGCTTGGATTTTTTGGCTGCAATTGATCCCAGAGACAGTGACCATTTATTCTAATAGTATTTTACTGCTAATAAGAAAACAACATTCATGTTTCCTTTTTGTTTGCCAGAACGATGGGGGTATTATGTGTGTGTGTGTGTGTGTGTGCATGCCTGTGGATAGGGATGGATAGCACACATTACACATACATCAGTTGTTGTTTCCTTGTTTAACATCCTCGGACATGATCAATAAATAGCTCCAATAGTTATGCAAATGAGAAAAACTTTCTTCAGTCTACTATCTCTAATATAGAATTCCTGTCTCCTGCTGCTGTTCCTTTTCTTGCTTCTCCATAAATAAATGAATATTTAATCCAACCGCAGGATCAAAAACTGACCTTTAACCTGACAGAGAGGGAAAAAAGCATACCTCAGCCCAATAAGACAATATGTCTAATAGACCTTTCTTTCTGCTGCTTTATGATCACTGCATGTGTTTGGTGAGAATATGAAATATGGAACAGGTAGCTTACACTTGGAGAGAAACTGTCTAAGGCCCATGTATTCTCTGCTTAAGGACTTCTGTCAAAGTAGCTTTCAGGATACTGCCATGCACAGATATCCATCACTATCCCAAAAATACTGCCGTGCACTTTATACCATCTTCATTCTCCAATGTTTTGTTATCCCTGCAGCAGCACCTGCTCAGATCTCACTTAGACGAAGGATAAAAATGAGTTTGAACACTTAAATACTAAATTCTTTAGAGTAAACTTTTGATTAACATCCCAATCAAAGCTACATTTGGGAAGTCCTTAAGCAGAGAAGGTGCTTAAAGACTATGCCTATTATTGGTGCTGTTGTTTTAAAACAAGGGAACTAATTGAGGAAATTAAAGTTTGAGCACATAACAGACTTATTGAAAAAAGAAACAGAGAGAAGAAGTTGCTGATAGTATCTTTTTTTGCCTCCAGTTGCCAAACCTACGCACATGCTATTTTAACCTTCTCAGACTAACAGCTTCTTTATGCTTATGTAGTATTGGTAAAAGAGAAATTTGATTCAGAGCAACCCACACATTGTACTGCAAATCAGGAAAGAGGAGCCTGGTTTGATGGCATGAATAAAATGTCACAGAGATTTAGTTTCAGATCCTTACTGAGCCACACAATTCTCACTGGGGAATTTTGGATAAAGGGCTCTTTCTATCTCTCAGTATAATCCATTTGATCTGCTATTGTGTGAAAGAGATACACCTTTTTGTAACTTCCCCAAATTATTGACCAAATAGGGCAACAGTGCGACACTGTTTGATGCCACTTAAACTTTAAATAAATGACACCCTTTAGTCTGAAGAATGAACTTTACTAAATGTCAAGAAGAAACCTATATAGAGTCTCAAGGAGACTGTAGATTCATGGTAGTTTTACACAAAATGAAAATGAATTTGAAAAAAATACCTTTTGAATGCAATCCAGAGTTGTTAACTAACATTTGTAGCTGTACTCTAGACAGGTGAATGGAATGGAACTCCTCTGCATGGTCATCATGTCAAAGCACTTTCACTTCAATCAATGGATGATGATGATGATGATGATGATGATGATGATGATGATGATGGTGATATTCATTTAATCATTTCCTACTCTTGACAATTCTTGGTCCAGGTCTCTCCACATCTTCTGATCTTGCATTATTTCTTTGAGATTTTCTGTGCTCTGGCTAGTGTCAGCTTTAACTTTACTACAATGAAATCCCCATATGATCAGGAAATCCTTTCTTTTTTACTTTTGGCTGGGTCTCTATGGATGAGCAAGATGATTTCTTGGCTTACAGAAACAGTGGGCAAATTATTTATCCATGCAAAACAGGGTTGTTTTATTTAATTTGAATTATTAATTTGTTCCACTCTCCAAGGAACACAGAGGATAAGAAATCACCACTGGAATGGGTATGGCCAAAATAGGTTGGGTTATTATTTATAAGGGTTTGGTGGATAGAGAAAATAGGATTAGAAAATTGTATTCAGGCTGGAACCCAGAGTCTATGAAGGGATCTATCTTCTGGCAATGAGAATGATTGTTGTGTTTTCTTTCTTTCTTTCTTTCTTTCTTTCTTTCTTTCTTTCTTTCTTTCTTTCTTTCTTTCTTTCTTTCTTTTTTTCTTTCCTTCCTTCCTCCCTCCCTCCCTCCTTCCTTCCCCCTTCCCTCTCTCCCTTCCTTCCTTCCTTCCTTCCTTCCTTTCTGTCTGCTGTGTGTTTTAAAGTTTTGTTTATGTGTTTGTTTTTATTTTTAATCACTGTTTGTCACCCAGAATCATTTCTTAAGATGGACAACTATATACACTCAATGAATTCCAAAGAAAATGTAACAATTCATTATTTCATTTCTGGGAAAATTTCTTGTAGAATTGCAAAAAAATTGGGTTTTGGATAGCCATTTTTGCTTGAAAGCAAATACCCTTTCAATTTTATTTCTTTAGAAAACATCAATTCTTTGTCTTTAGTGCATGGTTTTCAATAGCCAAAAATCAATTATGTTGTTGCTTATTCTCACAAAACCAGATTAATCAAATTTACCCCATGTCAATATAAACTAAAACCCTTGGTGCAAATGTTGTGTGTTCATTTTCTAAAAGGATATAAGTGATTTCTCCTACTTTGAGTGTTTAATTACAGCATATTAAACAAAACAATAACCATTGCATTGATAAACACTGTATTAAAAAAAGAAGCCATATCCATAGAAAACAGCCAGTTTGATTTACTGCTTAAGGCACCAGGCTAGAAACTAGGAGACAGTGAGTTCTAGTCCTGCCTTAGCCATAAAAGCTGGCTGGATGACTTTGGGCCAATCAATCAATCAATCAGACCAATTCATCTTCATTTTAAGTCAATTTTAACTTAACTGCATATGAACCTTAAATAATATCTTCAGATACAAGTGTTTCACTTTCTTTTTGTTCTCAGATGTGTAGAGGTATGTTTCATTCTGAAAAAACATGAAAGTATACAAACTATTGGAATCTAGTGAGAAATATTTCTTTTTGCATTGATGTAATGTATAAAAGGTACATAAAATGTTGTGGAATTGAAACATAAATCAATAAATAAATATTAAAAAAATCTGGAGGAAAAAATAGCCATATTTTTGTCTAGCCCACTAGATGGATGATCCAAAACAATTTTTAAAAGAAACATTATATCTAACATGTTTTCTAAAGGATATATTGAATTGTTACTTTAAGCAGAAATAAATATACCACATATGGTATATTCTGTATTAGAAACATGCATTATTGTCATTTTTGAATTGTTGATCATCTTAAATGTGTATCGCATAGGTTAACAATTTTAAGATGAATAGATAAAATACATAAAATAAATGTGTAAAATACGTAAATGCCATTTCAGTATATTGGGATTCCAATTTACCAAGATGTGAACTGTTTCTTTTTGATTGCTTACAAATATGATAATCTCAGGGCAATTTTTCCTCCAAATAAAAAAGATATTTTAACACAAGAAGACATTATATTGTGGCTTCAGCTGGTTTTCCTAAAAATTATGCTAGTTAGTAATTCTGGGTCTTGCAATCTCCAATATATTATGCAGGACATTAACAGAAGGTATTTTATCTAACTTAACATAAAGAAATGGCTCAGTGTTGCCCAGGCAACCAGAAAGCTGCTTCTTATCTCAAGTTGCTATGTGTTGTAACATTTCACCTGAAAGAAGAACTTTAGTAGTGGATTGCATTTTAGCTACAAACAGCAGAATCAATTAATGGAGGGATTAAATTTCTACTCTGTTGAGTAGAAGAGTAGAAGTTTAATCCCACTATTTTAGTCCCACTATTTGAACTAACTTTTTGAACAGATCTGATAAGTGAACTTCTAGGTTTCAGCTTAATTTTAAAAACTGGTAAAAAAAAATCATAAGATTGCTCTGCATAATAATAATAAAAAGTTACAGAACACAAATAAGCAAAACCTTTCATAAGAGCAATAAGATATCTGAAAAGGCGAAAGTGACATCATTCCTATGTAAAGATCTTTAAATTGCAGCTCTTCAAAGGGGGGACAAAAATTATTTCTGCAGCTCATCTAGTCATACTTTTGGGATACAGTCAGGGTTGGGTTCCTGCAAGTTCTAACCTCTTCTATAGAAGAGCTTCCACACATCTACAGGGCCATTTAGACCCGGTTCCACCGCCCTCCTCCTGCACGTCAGCACATCATCAAGATGAAGAGTGAGATAAGGAATTCTGGGAGTTGAAGTCCACAAGTCTTAAAGCTGTCAAGTTTGAATACCCCTGGGTTTTTCCCCCCTAAAGGGTTAGGGGTGCAAAGATCTTGTAACTTGACAGCTTTAAGATTTGGGTGCTTCAAATGCCAGAGTTCCTGAGCCAACATGACTGGAGGAGGAATTCTGGAAGTTGAAGTCCACAAGTCTTAAAACTGTCAAGTTTGAACACCCCTGGGTTTTTTTCCCTAAAGGGTTAGGGGTGCAAAAGTCTTGTAACTTGACAGCTTTAAGATTTGGGTGCTTCAAATGCCAGAGTATCTGAGCCAACATTTTGGTTGCTAAACAAGAGTGTTGTTAAGTGAGTTTCACCATATTTTACAAGTTGGCCACACCCACCCAGTCACATGACTGCCAAGCCACTCCCACTCAGTCACATGGCCAGCAAGCCACTCCCACAAAGCAGGCCACATCTACAGAAGAGGTTCTAAAAAATTTTGAAACCTACCACTGAATACAGTGATAGATTTAGTTGAAATACTATGATCTTGGATGCTCAGTTCTGGAGGCTAGTCCCAAATGGATGAAGCAGAACTGGATCTCCCACAGCCCAACATATCTCAGAGAAAAGGGATTTTCTTCAAGGTTCAGTTTGCCTGAAGATTGTGATGAAGTATCTTCCTTTCCATTTAAGGATGGTGCAATTAGTCAGTTGGTGCCCCTGAATTGGGGCACTTCCCAACTGCTGGTATAACAGGCTTTTGTCCATAATGTGAAGTAGCATAAGAGTAGACTGGCTTAATTATTAGAACTAATATTTTATCAGAATTTGCCTTTCTTTGGGTATACCCATATAGCACCTTTAAGTTGTTCCTCTCCTGTGCAAACCATTACAATACAATACAATGGCAGAGTTGGAAGGGACCTTGGAGGTCATCTAGTCCAACTCCCTGCCTAGGCAGGAAGCCCTATACCCTTTCAGACAAATGGCTATCCAACATCTTCTTAAAGACTTGCACTGTTGGGGCATTCACATTAGGCAGATTTCGGGATACAGGGAGACCTACAGAATAAAAAGAGAATAAAAAAGTTATCCTATACTATACTATGACTATAATACGGATGAAGAAAGTTTTCTATATGAAGAAAAAAGCTGATAATAATATGATACTGTTTTCCCAAAAAAAACAAATTAAAAAAATCTCAGCAGAAGCAATTAATGAGAAGAATTTTTAAAAAGATAATCACCTGTACTGAAAGAAAAGAAAAGAAAAAAGAAACAAAGTTTCAAAGTTAGCTTTAAAATGGTAATATCAACGTCAACCTGATCCTGAAACAATTATTAAAGAGAATAAGAAAGTTGACCTTAATGGAAATATGTGAGAACCATTATTTAGACAGAGAGACTCAAACATTTTCTTTTTTTTTTTTATATTGAAAAAGTTTTATTGGTTTTACATTTTTTCTGTAGGGTGGGGTAAGGGATACAAAGAAATTTTGAGAGCATTCACGTCAAAGTCGTCGGCCCTTCCGGGACCTCAAAATACATTGATAACAATTTAAAAAAAAACATTTTTCATAACACTACAAAGTGAGAGCAAGTACATATACCTAAATTCTCAGTTCTATGCTGTCAGACATTTACAAAAAATCCAAATACAAATATTATGCAAAATTAATCAAAAAAAAAATCAAGGCAAAGTTATTTTTTCGATCTAAGTCTCTTGGCAATTGTATCTTCTTTTTCTCCTCCCTGGCCCCCAGTGGGCAGGGCCGTGGCCCCCTCCGTCCCCCCTGGATCTTCCCCCAGGATAGAGGAATGTTTTTTAAGAAAGGCTTCCGCCTCAACAACTGTTTTAATCCTCACTCTTCCTCCTTCCCAGAACACCAGCATCCCTTCGGGTGTCACCCACTTGAACCAAATCCCGTGATCAAACAATGTTTTAGACAAGAAGGAAAATTTCCTTCTTGCATCTCTAATCTTTCTTGGGATCTGATTCAAGATAGCAACCTCTTTTTGTTGGTAGATTAATGGACTACCTCTCTGCACTTTCAGGATTTCTTCTCTGGTTGATCTTCTAACAAATTTCACATGTATCTCTCTAGGTACTTCATTTATCCTGGCATATGCTGAGTTAATTCTGTAGGCTAGGTCAATGTCCCCCCTGATCTCATCCTTAGGTTTATGTAAATAGTCTGCTAAAATTGTGCTCATAAGATCAGGGAGGCATTCACCAGATTCCTCAAAAACATTCTGAAATCTCAAAAAATATGTCATTCTTTCCATATCAATCCTAGACACATGCCCATTTATTTCCACAACTTCATTAGTAACATTTTTAATCTCTCCCTTAGCCCCCACCAGCCCCCCTTCCAATTCTTCGTTCTTCTGTGTGTTTTCCAGCACTTGATTCCGTGTATCCAATAACTCCTTCTTGAAGTTAATATTTTCTGCCCTCTGGGCCTTAATTTCTTGTACCAAAGTTTGTATAATAGATTCAAGAGAAGCCATCCTTTGTTCTAAACTTGCCAGTGCTGTTTCTTGTGCCATGATTAGTTGTTAAAATCAGTGCCACTAAAATGGCGTTTTTTGGGTGGGGCCGGTGAGGCAATCCAGGAGCCAAAAGTTCAGTTCAGGGTTGTAAAGTTGTAAAGTTCAGGAACCAGGAGAGAAACAATTTTCCAACTCAATAAATATAATAGTGAAGGTACTCCAGAAAAGAAATCACAAATCCAAAAAGAAAAAAAAATCTTCATTAATATCCAGAGGAAGTCCAAATTGCAAAGAGACGCTGGGAATTTTCCATAAGTGAAATAGTCAGGCAGGGACAAAGAGAAGCCACCATCCACCGCCCAAGCTCAGAGCCCAGAGGAGAGAGTGGTAAAATAAATTGTTTCAGCCAGACCTAGAAACATTGTTGCAAACAACCGCAGATCACTTTCCCTTGCTGCAAACAGTCAGGATTAAAGATTTCCGCTTTCTCGCCACGAGAAGCCATTTCCAAGTGCCGCTTAAGTCCGAGGGGGGTTTTTTAGGAACAAACACCCCCCTCCCAGTCCTTTCAGCCCGGCTGACAGCAAAAAAAAAAAGTTTTTAAACACTCACTCTCCCCTCGCAGCTGAAGCCTCGGGAAGCCTTCCGACTCATCCGTTTAGCCCTCTTCATAAATGCGAATGGCGCCGTCTTCCTTTGGCGAAGGGAGAACCCCCCGCAGCATGTTCTCCTTCACCTAAGCCGAAGACAAGGGTCGCTTCCCCCACCGCCGTGGGGGGGAGTGTCCCAGGCAAGCCGGCTTTACGGGAGACCCCCAAACAAGGGGCATCTCGCCCCCGGGGGGGGGGGGCAGAAAAAGAAACAAAACGGTGAGCGAGCGCTAGGCTCGCCCGTAGCCGCTGGAGCCGGAACCGGAAGTCAAACATTTTCTTTCTTTCTTTTTTTTTATATTGAAAAAGTTTTATTGGTTTTACATTTTTTCTATAGGATAGGGTAAGGGATACAAAGAAATTTTGAGAGCATTCACATCGAAGTCGTCGGCTCTTCCGGGACCTCAAAATACATTAATAACAATTAAAAAAAAACATTTTTCATCACACTACAAAGTGAAAGCATGTACATATATCTAAATTCTCATTTCTATACTGTCAGACATTTACAAAAAATCCAAATACAAATATTATGCAAAGTTGTTCAAAAGAAAAGTCAAGGCAAAGTTATTTTTTTGATCTAAGTCTCTTGGCAATTGAATCTTCTTTTTCTCCTTCCAGGCCCCCAGTAGGCGGGGCCATGGCCCCCTCCATCCCCCCTGGATCTTCCCCCAGGATAGAGGAATGTTTTTTAAGAAAGGCCTCCGCCTCAGCAACTGTTTTAATCCTCACTCTTCCTCCATCCCAGAACACCAGCATCCCTTCGGGTGTCACCCACTTGAACCAAATCCCATGATCAAACAATGTTTTAGACAAGAAGGAAAATTTCCTTCTTGCATCTCTAATCTTTCTAGGGATCTGCTTCAAGATAGCAACCGTTTTTTGTTGGTAGATTAATGGACTTTCTCTCTGCAGTTTCAGGATTTCCTCTCTGGTTGACCTTCTAACAAATTTCACATGTATCTCTCTAGGCACTTCATTTATCCTGGCATATGCTGAGTTAATTCTATAGGCTAGGTCAATGTCCCCCCTGATCTCATCCTTAGGTTTTTGTAAATAGTCTGCTAAAATCGTGCTCATAAGATCAGGGAGGCATTCACCAGATTCCTCAAGAACATTCTGAAATCTCAAAAAATATGTCATTCTTTCCATATCAATCCTAGACACATGCCCATTTGTTTCCTCAACCTCTTTAGTAACATTTTTAATCTCTCCCTTAACCCCCGCCAACCCCCCTTCCAGTTCTTCATTCTTCTGTGTATTTTCCAGCACTTGCTTCCGTGTGTCCAATAACTCCTTCTTGAAATTGATGTTTTCTGCCCTCTGGGCCTGAATTTCTTGTACCAAAGTTTGTATAACAGTTTCAAGAGAAGCCATCCTTTGTTCTAAACTTGTCAGTGCTGTTTCTTGAGCCATGATTAGCTGTTAAAGTCAATGCCACTAAAATGGCGTTTTCAGGGTGGGGTTGGTGAGGCTGACCGGGAGCCAAAAGTTCTGATCAAGGTTGTAACGTTGTAAAATTCAGGAACCAAGAGAGAAACAATTTTCCAACTCAATAGGTGTAATAGCGAAGGTACTCCAGAAAAGAAATCACAAATCCAAAAGAAAAAAAATTCTTCATTAAAAGCCAGAGATAGTCCAGATTGCAAAGAGACGCTGAAAATTTTCCATAAACAAAATAGTCAATCAGGAACAAAGAGAGGCCATTTTCCACCGCCCAGCTCAGAGCCCGCAGGAGAAAGTAGTGAGAGAAATTGTGTCAGCCAGACCTAGAAACATTGTTGCAAGCAAGCCGCAATCCACTTTCCCTTAACACAAACAGTCAGGATTAAAGATTTCCGCTCCTCGCCGCGAGGAACCATTTCCAAGTGCCGCTTAAGTCCGAGGTTTTTTTTAAAAAAACAAACACCCCCCTCCCAGTCCTTTCAGCCCGGCTGACAGTAAGAAAAACAAGTTTTTGAACACTCACTCTCCCCTTGCAGCTGAAGCCTCGGAAAGCCTTCCGACATCGACGTTTAGCCCTCTACATGGATGTGAATGGCGCCGTCCTCCTTTGGCGAAGGGAGAACCCCCCGCAGCATGTTCTCCTTCACCTAAGCCGAAGACAAGGGTCGCTTCCCCCACCGCCGTGGGGGGGAGTGTCCCAGGCAAGCCGGCTTTACGGAGACCCCCAAAAAAGGGGCGTCTCGCCCCCGTGGGTTGGCAGAAAAAGCAACAAAACGGCGAGCGAGCGCTAGGCTCGCCCGTTGCCGCTGGAGCCGGAACCGGAAGCCCAAACATTTTCTTTTTAAAAGCCAAGAACAAAGAGATAACATTCAGAACTAACTCAGCCAGACACCTAGCTAATTCACTGTGGTATAAGAAATAGGACAAATTATGGCACAAATAGGTTTGCAAAATTATTATGGTCAATCTCAACAAACATTTTAACCTTCCTGTGGAGTTAATTTCCTGGTCTGGTCTACTTAGTAGCCCTGATTTATAACCTTCATATAGATGAAGGAATGCCCTACAGTGTTTGTTTTGTTTTGTTGTTTTATGCAGTGAAAAAAAAAGGCATAGTTCCCTTTGAGTAACAGATCCATAAATAGAATGCTGCCACCACAAATGTCTACTCCTGACTATCACCTGTGAACAGATCCACCCATTCTGGGACCAAGAGTACAACTTCCCCAGGGAATTATATTGGCACTGAAAGAAGTAAACATTTATAGTAGGTGTTTACCATATGTTTCAGAGTATAAGATGCACCGGAGTATAAGACGCACCCAGGTTTTGAAGAGGCAATTTTTTTAAAAAAGTAGGTAGGTAGATAGAGGGATAGAGAGGGAGAGAAAGAGAGAGAAATATAGTAGGTAGGCAGGGAGAGAGAGAGAGAGTAGGTAGGTAGGTAGATAGGTAGGTAGGTAGGTAGGTAGGTAGGGGGATAGAGAGAAATATATATATAGAGAGAGAGAAATACAGTAGATAGGTGGGAGAGAGAGAGTAGGTAGATAGGTAGATAGGTAGATAGAGGGGGGAGATAGAGAAATACAGTAGGTAGGTAGGGAGAGAGAGAGTATAGATGGGTAGGTAGGTAGAGGGATAGAGAGAGAATTAGAGATAGAGAGAGAAAAATACAGTAGATAGGTAGGGAGAGAGAGTGAGAGAGTAGGTAGGTAGGTATATAGAGGGGGGAGAGAAATACAGTAGATAGGTAGGAAGAGAGAGTGTAGATAGGTAGGTAGAGGGATAGAGAGAGAGAGAGAGAGAAATACAGTAGATAGGTAGGCAGAGAGAGGGAGAGTAGGTAGGTAGGTAGGTAGGTAGATGTTTCCATGTTTCCAGGTGTATTTACCCATGTGCTGGAGAAGGAAATAGCTGACCACCTTTGGAACAAATCTTTGTTTCTGCAGGCACAGTACTTGATCAACGTAATTCTCATCAATCACTCTAACTAAACAGCTTTCCAAAAGGGGAAAAAAAAACTTTTTGCACTTTGCAAACCTCACCCAAATGGCCCATTTTTCATGAAAATGGGCCCATTCTTTCAAATAAAAGCCATGAATAGGCTTTGGGGGGGGGCTTGCAGAATACTCCTGGGGGGGGGGCAAAACGAGGAAAAAACAACCTGTTTTTTTGTGAAAAGGGGCCGTTTTTTGGTCAAAAAATTTTTATGCATAACCTTATGGAGGCTTATAGAGTGCTGCTGGGGGCGGGGGGGGGGGCAGAAACGCCCTGTTCTGTGCTTATTTCTGCCCTCCCCAGCCCCCAGAAGCTCTCTGGAAGCTTCCACAAGGGTATGTACAGGAGGCAAAAAATACTGTATTTGATGTATAAGACGCACCCAGATTTTCAGCCTCTTTTTAGAGGAAAAAAGGTGTGTCTTATACTCTGAAAAATATGGTATGTTGGCTTAAACCATTACTTCTGCACAATACAGAAATTTCTACAAAATAAGGCATTTGATTGAACCCAAAATTTGTCAGGGGTGCAGGCAAAAGAGAAGAGGGCTCCTGAAAAGCATACCTTGACCAACCTTTCTGACTTCTTCCCTTATACCATCAAAATCATACATGAGAATTGATATCTTGTAGGTTTCTTGGAACAGCAGGATCCCAGATTTGAAGATGTGAGTCTAAATAGGGTTGGAAAAAGGAAGAGAAGGGAAGGGAAAGGAAAGTATTGGATTTTGAAACTGACATGTTGTAGTGTATTATAGAATATCACAAAGAATTTGATCAATCTTGCTTCTTTGTATGAGTAGAAACATTTTTAACATCATTGAAGAATTCTGAAGAGAGCCTGTAAGTAACATTTTTCCATTAATTCTTTGTGCTATCTGGAGCAGCATTTCCCAGAAATGTACTAATGAAAATAAGCATCTATACAGTTTCGAAAGAGATAACAATTAAGTAGACTCTTTCTTTTGCTCTCTCAGTGGACTTTGCCTAAGTAAAAATGACAGCAAGGAGGGTTTGATTGTTTTTGAAATGCGTTTTTTTCTTCTGGATATAATGAATTCAGCTGTATTGTTCAGAAGCTGTCTATTCATCTTTTCACAGAATTCACATTGATTTAAGAAGTGCAGCCAAGCACTTAAACAAAGCACTTAACTCTATAGGTTCAGTCTATGAAACTATGGCTATAACCCACATGCTGCTGGTGAAAATGGAGGAAATGTTCCATTGAGTGCAGGCTACCATTTTAGCTACCTCAGAAATCTGCATGAAACCAGAAGAGACTTTCTCCCATACATGTTAGGGCCCTCAGTCTATATTATCTGATAGCTCTCTGGTTTCTCTGTTCCAAACAATAGAACTCATATATCAAGGGCTCAATAGTGCCACAAATGAGAAATGTAATCCTGGTTAGGTATAAAAACTACCCTCTTTTCTTTAGACTATACCATACTTTAGCTATACCCAGTTCTACACGTTCTTCATATGTTTTAGTCTCTTGGCCTTTAATCATCTTAGTTGCTCTTCTCTGCATTTTTTCCAAAGTCTCAACATCTTTTTTTTTTAATGTGATTGATATATAAGGATTTTAACAAAAGACATTTGTATTTTAAATCTTGGCACAATTTCTTCATAAATGTGTTTCAGAAACCCATGTAATCAGAGGCTATATATGCATAAGTTATTGTAGGTAAATTGGAACAGTTTTTGATACCTCTGAGATTATTTGAAACCCCCTTTTGTGAAAAGAAAGTAACAAACACATTAAGTAGAATTACAGAGTTATGCTACTTCAAAATGTGAGGCAAGGAGCAACAAACACTGCCAAAATTAATCTCTGAAATATGACTAGTGACTAAGAGAGCTCCAATCTTTTGTGGGATTTATCTTCACAGGGGCTACAATAATGAAGTCTCACACTCATGTAAACAAACTTGAGTTTTCCTCCCACATTTGTTTCCCCAGAGAGTAATTTAGGAACCTTGGAGGTCCTGGGAAGTGGCATTTATCTCTTTAATATAGAGTTTTCCCCCCAACTTTCTTCTTCCAGTAACTTTTCCTCAATGGAAGAATCTTCTTAGAAAATAGCAAATAGAGAAAAAAGGAGATAAGACTGGAAAAAGCAGAAATATGTGTCTCATTTTTAATAAAAGTGCTTCGCTCTCATTAAGGTTACATTCTTGTACTCTTACTGTATTTGTTTCCTGCTCAGTTCAGAATAAAGGAAAACTTGAAACTAGCAGGTAATTCAGTGCAACAGCAGACACATTTGTTTGACAGGAATTGTCCAAAGAGAACAATGCAAATCTACATGTATTAAGTTTCACAGATTGCAAATCAATTACTTCTCTTAGATGGTTTGGTGTCCTAACTGATTGGAAAGCAGATTATATCTGATTACAGCAGTTTTAATTAGCTGTTTGTGACAGGCAGGCTGAGAGAATGAGGAAAAAATCAATTGGTTCTGCTAGGATCAATCAGTTAGGTGAACGCCGCTTCTGCTGAATTATTTGTGCCCATGTTAAAACTGTACTTAGACTATCAGGTCACAGAAAGGATGACTTGTGATTTTATTTAGAATCAAATTGTGTCTCTGAGCATCCATATTATCCTTCACATACTCTGACTATTGCCATGTTTTAAGGATAAAGGTTTTGCCTGTCCAGTCATGTCCAACTTCAGAGTGTGTTGGCCATCTCCATTTCTTACTGAGGGAGCCAGCATTGTCTCTTATGTGGTCATGACTCTATGCTGAAGTGCATGGAACACTGTTACCATCCCATCAAAGTGGTACCTATTAATCTACTTGTAGTTGCATGCTTTTAAACTACTAGGTTGGCTGGAGCTAGGGCAAAGAATGGGAGCTCACCCTTTTGTGCGGCACTTGGATCTTGAACACGGGCTGTCAGGTTTCTATCTGACAAGCTTGGTGTATTTAACTGCTGAGCCATCTGTAGAGATTCTCACTCATCCAGGACATGGTTGTCTCAAAGGTGCTTTTTGAGGAGGCAACTGGACTTTCTTGGTTTTTTTTCTTTTGAAGATGTTTTGCTTCTCATCCAAGAAACTTCTTCAGCTCTGACAGGATAGTGGGAAATGGAAGGATGCAAGAAATATAAATCCTTCCATTCCCCACTATCCTGTAAGAGCTGAATAAGCTTCTTGGATGAGAAGCAAAACATCTTCAAAAGAAAAATAAGAAAGTCCAGTTACCTCCTGAAAAACCATCTTTGGGACTGCTGAGCCATCGAACCCCTTCTCATTTTTATTGAAAAAGCAGCAAGTTTTCATGTATTTAATTATTTTTTAAAAAATGACTGAACTCCTATTACCATCCTAGATAAGTCAAATAGAAGGCTTAGGGGTGATCTAAAAATTATATTCACTTTCAGGAGGATAATGATACCAAACAGATTTAAAGCGCTCCATGGCTTAGGACCTGGGTACCTACGAGATCGCCTTCTGCCACTGAGAGCCTCCCACCGGCCCATACGCTCCCATAGAGAGGGTCTCCTCATGGTGCCGTTGGCTAGACAATGTCGACTGGCGACACCCAGGGGGAGAGCCTTCACCGTGGGAGCACCTGCCCTCTGGAACAAATTGCCCCCGGAATTAAGAACTATCCCTGACCTACGCACCTTCCGCCATGGTCTCAAAACCTTTATCTTTCAACAAGCCGGGCTGGCATAAAACAGGATTTTTAAATTTAAATTTTTATTATTTTAATCAGGGTTAGTTTGTTTTTCCCCCCACGTTTTGGCCAATATTTTAATTATGTCTTTTAAAAGCTTTATTTTAACTTTTATATATTTGTTTTTATTTTGGCTGTACATCGCCCTGAGTCCTTCGGGAGTAGGGCGGTATAAAAAACCAATAAACTAAACTAAACTAAACTCTGCATGACTTTTATATGATGCATTCATTGGTTAAGAAAAACTATTGCAATTTTCAATTTGAAAGCTATTCAGTATGGATTACACCATTATTGTTGAAGCCTGTGAAGACTGAGGGCGTACTTCTTATGCCAGAAATGAAGTTATTCATTACAGAGGTATCTTGTACTCAATTGCTTTGAAACTCATCAAATTTGATAATCAACACGTTTTGATGTGAAGATTTTCTCCCCATAATCATTGTTTGTTACTCAATGCAAAAGTTAGAACCTTATCAATGTTGGCTGCCTTGTGATTCACTACATTATTCTTTATGAGAATAATGTGTTTGGTGCTCATAGTGCCACCTGGAACCAATTAATGATGAGTACCATGATTGTTTTATTTCTTCTCCTTTATTTTGCAATTGTTCCTGTGTTTTATTTTGCTAATGATTGATCAGAACTATATTTAACAATTCAATATGAGCCATAAATCATTCAACTAACGAGAGTCTTTTTGACAATCCGAATAGCAACACCATATATTTATTATTCACAATTTTCTGAGCAAGTTCTCTGTAGTGTATCTCTATGATTTAGTCATCTATTCTGGTGATCCAATACTTCCTATTAATGTGATTTGAGCAGCTCTTCAAGGCCTTCATGATTGCAGCTTATTACCCTAATATGCCTTTGGAAAGAAACCATGGTCTTCAACAAAAATATTTTGACTTTCAAGGAAGCTTTCAACATCTCCGTAAAGGTGTTCCCTATTTTGTGAGTTTGGGCAGTCCATCAGAATTGGAAATACAGTACTAGCAATATCTCACAACCAAAGAAAAAGCCAAGTAAAGTGGTCACATTTTCCCTCACTTTAACTATGTAATATTTTACATCCCAAGCTCACAAAATAAACAGGATGCCATTTTATCATGGAAATCAAAATATTTCTTGCCTTCTTATTTTCCTTCAATTGCTTTTTATACCTCTTTCTCTGATCCATCCCCTGCAAAATTTGTGGTGTCAGAAGAGAGATGCTTCCTCAACTGGGAAAATCAATGTTCAGCAAGAGCAGGATCCTTACATTTTGTTTATTTAGCTTTTACATAATTAAACAAGAGATACTTAACATCTACATGAGGCTCCAGGGTGAGGTGATCCTACAGTTTGGGGATCACCAGCTTTATATTTCCGCCCCAGGTTGTCTGAGCATTGCCATGGATATCCTATCCCAGTGCCTGGAGACTTTACAGGCCTGGATGAGGTACAATGGGCTTTGGTTTAATCTAAGCAAGAACAAGTTGTGTTAGGTGCTTGGGTCTTCCAGTGTCACGGTTTTTCTCCCTTTGGTTCTGGATAGGGTGGATTACCTCAAAATTGGGTTTTGAATGGGATTATTTTTTAACCTTTTAAATTTTAGCACAGGGATAACTTATTTAATTTGGTTTTAACTATTTATATTGTGATACTGTTATGTTTTTTAACTTCCTGTGCACCGCCCTGGGTCCCTTTGGGGAGAGGGTGCGGTTATATAAATCCGAAATAAACTAAACTAAACTCAGGTGCATGCAGTGCATGATTTGAAAGTTCTCTTGTAGTCATAGCTCCTGCTGGAAAAATCAGGTGGTTAGCTGTGACTAGTTATGCATTCCTGCACAGGGAGACTCGTTCACTGTCACACATGCCCTCTTGATTTTCCATCTAGATCAGGAGTACCAAACCCGTATCGTCACACAGAGTCATATGACATATATGAATTGCAAATGCTCCAGGTAACAGCAAACAGAATTATTAAAAAAAAAACCACACTAACACCTGCCTATTTAGCATTGCAAAATAAGGTATAATGCACATCAGATGCTATTTTGATGTTTCTATTTACTTGAAAATTCATTTTACATTTCATGTACATCAGCTTATGTTTTAGCTCCACTACAATTTATTAAACCTGTTAGCAGAAACTTTCCCACACAAGCAGAATAATTGTTGGGTCTATAATCATTCCTGAGTGGATCTGTTACTGTCTAAATCTACAGCTTTTCTGACAGCATATTCACAAGCTTAAATTGATTAAACTGGTTATGTCTTCACACTGTGATCATTTGCAGTAAACCAGACAATCGCCAACCAACCAATCAACCAACTGTGAATTTCCTTGTTATTTTTTGTTGTGTCCTCAGTTTATTCTCAGTTTGATCTTAACTTTTATATTACTCATTTTTACTGTTGGCTGTACACCGCCCTGAGTCCCGAAAGGGAGATAGGGCGGTATATAAATGCAATAAATCTTGATCCTAATCTTAACTAGGACTCTTCTGGCTCTGTGAAACAACTCCATCTAGATCAGGGGTGTCAAACTCGTGTCGTCACGCAGTGTCATATGACATATAACTTTTTTCCCCTTTGCTAAACCAGGCGTGGGTGTGGCCAGGATGTGACACATCCACCCTGTGTGCTATGAGTTTGATAGCCATGATCTAGATTAATGCAATGTGTTCTACATGGGGCTGCTCCAACTACATTGAATGCTATATGCAATTTAAGGTTCTGGTTATCATTTAAAAGCCCTTTATGATCTGAGATTGGGTTATCTATGGGATTGTCTTCTCTGTCAAGTGATGGTATCAATCCAATCTCATCTGGCAGTGGGCACATGTTCTGGGTTGTACCAGCAAGTGAATGTTGATTGGCAAAGACCAGGGGGTATACCTTCTCTACTGTAGCCTTCTGGAACATTCTCTCTCCAGAGATTAAGATGGCTGTAACTTTACAGGCCTTTTGATAAATCTTGAATGCCTCTTTATGGGCCTGGGGTTCCCAGTGTCTGAAGGGCCCTGTTTCCTCGCTGTGCTAACGTCCATGGATTATAATAATTATTGACTGCTATATGGATTTATTTTTTCTTTTGGTCTTGTGATTGTAATTTATTTTAAATGAGTTGCTCACTACCCAGAATCAATTGTTTCAGATGGGCAACCATAGAAATTGAATAAATAAATAATAAATGTTAGCTTGGTTAGGTGACCTTCAATGGAGTCTTGTCTTCTTCCTGTTCCTGAATATTTTTTTGTATTGATTAATTCTCGTCTTTCATCGAGATTCTTCTCTAGGTAAACTTGTTTTTAATAGAGATTTAATAGAGATTCTTCTCTTTATAAGCTGTGTTTGTGAGACTTCTGCCAAGTCTATCCTAGGAGTCAAGTAAACAATCAAGTGCCATGTGTTCTTAATTTACTTCCAAGTCCTGATTGGAGGAATCTGACAAGGATAGTGGTGTCACAACAAAGACATGCTTTTAAATATGAAATGTAAAACACAAGAATAATGCAGCCAAGGCAATAAAATGGCAACAAATTAATTAAATACTTGCATTCTGATTCTGATTCTTTTAAAATACTTAGGAGAGAAGATAAGAAACTGATATAACTCTTCCAGGCCAGCAGTTCCATAAAGTAATGTCTCTTGATCTTCCCACAATAATCTCAATTAAAGATTAGAATTGTAAAAGTGCCTCTACGGTTACTCTTGGAGAGTAGGTAGGATCATATTAAAGATGATTGCATTTAGATATATATTAACTTTAACCATCTAGTAATATATGACCTGAATTGCTGACCATACATCTCACCTTGCAACAATGAACCCTGGCATTTTTGTGTTCTTTGAATTAGAGCCAAAATAGAATTACAAATAATAATTAAAAATATCAACATAGTGGAGATGCTTAAAGTTTGCAGAAGTATTAAAAAAAAGATCTTGCAAGGGGAAAAGATTGCTATGAAGACAATTAAATTTGGCATTATAATTATGGCCTGACTCACTCTCCAGTCTCCTATATGGCGAAGAACTGGGATGCATCAGGCAATCTAGAGTGCTCTTCCTGAGAATTACCCCATCCTATTAGGTACATGAGGCATAGACCAGACAACAGCCTTTCCCCATTATATTCTCCAGGCTTTCCTAAGGCTACATTTATCTCCATTTTACCTTGCTTTTCACAAGTTACTCAATAACATTTCACTCAGACTGATTATAGACTACCATTATAGCAAGGTATACTAATGATGGTGGTTTTATGATTTTTATCATTGATTCTATTGTTACTTTTTGTATACTTCCCAGAATCTCAATTGATTGGGATAGTTGACAAAGATTGTAAATAGATATGTAAACAAATCTATTCTGTATAGCTAGAGGCAGGATAAATGCAGCAACAACATAAAAAAAATCTGTCAAGCACTCATTATATTGAATAGTTGAATTTTCTAATTGCTTCTCTCTTGCTCTCAGCGGAAGGAAGGAAGGTATGCCACACTTAAGTCAGGACCTATACAGATGTTGTTCCAAATGTACTGGTTTGGATATGGTTCACCCTCTTTAATATTCCACTGAGTTCTGTTCAGTTCAACGATCCCAATAGATTAATTCAGTGGAGACACGGTATCAGTCAATATAATGTACAATAAATGCTGACAATAAAACATCAAAAACAAATATGGGATTTGTTTAGAGCAGAGACTGCTGAAGAGCAATTTAAAAAAAAATATTGATACAGAAGAAAGGGAATGGTATAGAAAATATTTGTTGAGCACGGCTGATGGTTAAGAGTAATATGAACTCTTTTAGGAGGCAAGGCTGTACTGCAGCAGTTCAGGCAACTTCTTTTGTAATATGTAAAGTCATACGTGCTATTATTTAGCATGGACTATTTCTTGTTGCTATCATAAAGTCCATTGTAGAACAAAAATACCTGCAAAGTTGCTGATGCGCATGTACAGCAAGCTGTTTCAGCATACTCAATCTCCAGAATCCATACAATAATAAGAATAAGGAATGTGAACAAATGATTACCATACACCACATATTACACACTACACACAATTATCTGTTTGGCAGATAACCATGCTGCACAATGGATTACAGATTAACAGAGTTGGAAGGGGCCTTGTAGGTCATCTAGTTCAGCACCACCCCACCCAAGCAGGAGACCCTACACCATTTCTCACAGATGGTAATCCAGTCTCTTCCTGAAAGCTTCCAGTGATGAAGCTCCCACAACTTCTGAAGGCATGCTGTTCCATTGGTTGATTGTTCTCACTGTCAGAAAATTTCTCCTTATTTCCAAGTTGAATCTCTCCTTGTCCAATTTCCATCCATTATTCCTTGTCTGGCCTTCAAATGCCTTGGAAAATAACTTGATCCCCTCCTTTCTGTGGCAGCCCCTCAAATATTGGAACACTGCTATTATATCTCCCCTGGTCCTTCTCTTCACTAGACTAGCCATGCCCAGTTTCTGCAACCGTTCATTGTATGTTTTAGCCTCCAGTCCCCTAATCATCTTGGTTGCTCTTCTTTGCACTTTTTCTGGACATCTTTCATGGACATCACGGCAGGACTGACATGCTGTGTTTGACTACAGCAACATCATGGAATTGACTGAAGCTAAATTACTTTGTCATCTTCCGCTTCTTTCCAACATAATTTGTTCTTCCCCATTTCCAAAATTGTTCCATTGAAAAGATTCACACAAAAATATCTTACATATACCCTAAAACATTAATATATTGTTGTATGTACTTTACCAATGTACATGTACAGAGACAGAGTTTTGAAGGCTTATCTTATAACATAGATTTTGATTATAACTAAAATACACTTGATGATTGTATATTGTTTTCCACCAATATGCTGGACAAATTTTGTCTCTCTCTTTGTATAGTATATGAATTTCAATATACAGCTCTTTCACTTGTAAACTACATTGGAACATTTGAAAAAGTGCCATGCTGAACAATAATTGTCCTTGAAGGTACACTTTGCTTTTGGAGGTAAGCTTGTATTAAAGAGTGAAACAGAGGCATTTGTAACACATCCCAAGGTTGGGAAAAAAAATAGCATCTTCTATCTTGTTTTGCCATGCATTAGTCCTACAAATGGAAGAGCTGTGTTTCCCAACATTGTCCGGGAAGTATGATCTATTACATTCTCATTTGAAAACTTTTGTTTAACTGCTAAGAAAAAAACCGTACATGAAACGGACATACACAAGATTGCTTAATTCATTCATTAATCTCAGAACTGCGGAAGGGTGTAAGGAATTAGTTTTCTAAGATGCTGGCTAAAGGCAGTCCTTGCCATGCCCCACTAATTCCTCTCTATTACTGATAAGTTTGAAAATAACTTTCAAATATTTTTGCCCACCTTGGTATCTATCCTATCAGAGGGAAAGAAAAGGAGTTACGTATTAAATGAAAATGCTGATGATCGCATAGGTGTACATTTTGGGCTTCCAATATCTCCACGTGCAAATTTACATTTTGCCTGGTCTTGCTTTGAGTTTCATTGATTAGGAAGGTAAAGAAGCAGAACTTTTTTGTCACTCTGCAGCAAGCTGTCTGGATGGTCACAGAGTGTACCATAAATCAAATCAACTTGCGGCGATTGCCTGCCATAAAGTCAATAGCAGCGCATGAAAGAATATACAATGAAACAGGTAGTGCTTTTCTTCTTCTTCTTTGTAAACACACAGCTTACATTTTCAAATTATGAGGGTTTAACTTTCAATATTTCCCTAGAGGACAAAACCTTCACATTCCAAGTAGTTCTCAATAAAGTTTTCAAATATGATGCAAAGTAATTATTGTTGTTAGTTGTGAAGTCATGTCCGACCCATCGTGACCTCATGGACAATGTTCCCCTAGGCCTTCCTGTCCTTTACCATCCCCCAGAGTCCATTTAAGCTCATGCCTACTGCTTCAGTGACTCCATTCAGCTACCTCATTCTCTGCTGCCCCTTTCTTCTTTTGCTTTCAATCTTTCAATCTTAATTTTAAAATGGGGATTTTAGTACAGGGACAGTTGTTTTAATTTGTTTTTATTGTATTTATTTATGTATATATTTTATGCTGTTTTAATTTTCCCTGTGCACCGCTCCGAGTCCCCCTGGGGAGAGGACGCGGTATAGAAAAATAAATCTATCTATCTATCTATCTATCTTTCCCAGCATTAGGCTCTTCTCCAGTGAGTCCTTCCTTCTCATTAGATGGCAAAAGTATTTGAGTTTCATCTTCAGGATCTGTCCTTCTAAAGAGCAGTCAGGGTTGATCTCCTCTAGGACTGACCAGTTTGATCGTCTTGAAGTCCAAGGGACTGGCAGGAATCTTCTCCAGCACCCTAGTTCAAAGGCCTCAATTCTTTGGTGCTCAGCCTTCCTTGGTCCAATTTTCACAGCCATATATTGCAACTGGGAAAACTGGGAAAAGTAATTATTACATCAGTCATAATTTTTGCTCTTTGACTATTGGTGACTGATAATATTGAATAGAAATGTGTTGCATTAAATATTACCTTAGGCAAGTTCTCCAATTCACCAACTAATATTGGGGAGATCTTTTTTGACAAAATTAGGATGAAAAGGATTGAAATTCCCCTTTAAATTGAAAAGGTGCTTAACAAATACATTGGGATTTCTTTTGCCTGAACATTTTATGTTTAGGCCAGGAGTGAGTTTTTAATATTGTGGCCTGTAGGATGATTATTTTTCTTTAAATTTTCTGTAATATGACATGTTGATTATGCTAGGTAATTTGTTTTATTAATATCTTTTCTATCTATAGGCATAATGTTCTTTGATCTCTCCAGCATTTTGTAATAGACTGTGATTAATCATTTGGATGAATCTGTTTAGGATTAAGGAATATGCTTCTTTGTCAATAGACTAAATCAGATTAATTCTAATCCTTGTATCAACAGTATTACTTAAAAAGGCATCTCACATTATTTGGTGGAATTTTATTCAGCTTCTTCTTTATGCACAGTCAAATGATTGGATCATATTGCCTGTAGGAAAATTTGAGATAAAATCTCTGGTGATTTTTTAAAAATGTGTACCTATTTTTATTATGCTAAAAAAATCTCTCTAAATAGATTTTATACTCATTCGTGGAAAATTAAATTGTGCCTTTTTACCATTTTGGGGGTTTAAATTTAGAACTTAATTTGGGCAGTAGAAAATTGAGAACTGAAAGTTTCTTTTGAGAGTCTCACTTACATCTTTTATTAAAATAATACCTTTAACCTGAGTCTCATGGCAAATGATCGGCTAATGTTGGACTCCAATAATTTTCTGGGATTCTGAAATTTAGAGAGATAGTTGGGCGGGAGGTGGGAAGGGGTTGCAGGACTTTGTGACAAAGCTTTATGGTCATGGTGCTAGTCCTTTGGAACAGTCTCCCAGGGGAAAACCAGTTGGCTCCCAACTTATCTCACTTCCAGAAACTATTCAAAAGTGAGCTCTATCATGGAGAATTGAACATTGTTTATTTATAGCTTAGTGCTGTTATTTTAATTTTATTCTATGTGGATTTTTTTTTCTATTTATTGTTCATTATTAATTGTTTCTTGTAAATTTTATCTTGTCAAACATCAAGAGTCCTTATGGTTTCGGCAGCTATAAAAATGATGGATAAATAAGTAAATAAATCTTGAAAAAGAATATGATTGATGGCTAGAATCCCATTTCCAGTATGGAAGTAGGGCCACTTAGTATAAATGAACTCACCCTCAAGGCAGACAGAAGGCAGACAGCATCCAAAAATGCTAGATGGGATGGTGAGAACAGTTTGTCTTTACTAAATAGTTTTGCTATAAATGGTCACAATGCCATGGCACCAGGTTTCTGAGAAGATTCATAACAGGCTTATAAGATTCCAGATGTGACTTTAGCAAATTTCTCTTAGACTGTTCAGCTAATTGGAATTAACCTGTATCTGTACTTATGAAGAATAGGACTTCTAAAAGCTTTCCTCCTCCTCCCTCCTCCTCCCCCTCCCTCCCTCCCTCCCTCCCTCCCTCCCTCCCTCTCTCTCAAATAAATATTGGTCTGTGCCAGTGGTGGGTTCCAGATCTGGTATGCTGCGATGGGGCTGGGCATTCACCATGTGCACACACGCTGCGTATGCAGGCGCACCCACTGCATTGTGATGCTCCAGCTGCTCGGCAGAGCATTGTGTAGGTGCCGCAGTGGCGTAGCATGGGGGGTGCAGGGGGTGCCGACCGCACCGGGCGCAACATCTGGGGGGGCGCGCTCGCACTCGCAGCTCTCTGCCCCTGCCTGGCTCACTCACTCTCTCTGCCTCCCAACCCTGCTTGATCGCCCCCGCCCTCCACCCCGGTTGCAACCACCCCGCGCTAACAGCAGGTGGCTGCCCAATGATTGACAGGCCTCCCATGACGTCATGCAGGTGAGCCGGGCACCGGGAGGCATTCTGTTGCTGCTGCGGCTGCGGTGGGCTTTGCACTGGAAGAGGCAGCGGCGGGTCCCCACGCGGGGAGGGAGGGATGGAGGGAGGGGCGGCTGGGCTCCCCCTCGGCACCACGCGCGGCGCGCTCTGTCTGCGGGGGGGGGCAGGAGGCGGCAGGACGGCGCGCCTAGCGGTCCGACGCCCGCTGGAGGTTCCCCCCCCCCACCTTCAGCATCTCCTTCAGCCAGACGGGCCAGCGAGGGAAGGACAAGAGAGGAGCCGACGGGCTCTGACTGGACGCCCCGGGTGTAATTTTACCCTAGTTTGGGAATTGGCAGTGGGGCTAATGGGGGAACCCCCGACACAGAGGGCACCAGCCGTTTCTGGTGTGAGCTGAGCATTGGGAGCAGCTGGTGGGAAAGAGCGGAGATGCTGGGAATGGATCCAAGCTTCATGAGATATCCAAAACTGAACGGTACTTCTGTCTGATTGCATCGCCCTCTCCTAATTCTTCTTTAATATTAATCATTAAAAAAAAATGCTGCTCCTAACCTCAATTAAATACTCTCTTAGAATCTAGTGATGAGCGGAGTTGACAAGGGTTAGGAAGTCGTCTGCTTAAATTAATAAAAAAGATGAAGAAAGTAATTATTTTTTATTTGTATCTTGTCTGTATTATTTTTATAAAAAATTCAAGGCAGTGAATATACCTTCCTCCTCCTATTTGCCCCACGGCAACAATCCTGTGGGGGTTGGGGGTTGGGCTGAGAGAGATTGACTGGCCAAAAATCACTCACCTGGTTTTTGTATCTAAGACAGGTCTAAAATTCCCAGTCTCCTCTTTTCTACTCCGGAGCCTTAACTACTAGACCAGGTATTAGCAATTGAGTTCTGTTCTATTGCAATACAAGTGCAAGGAGCTATCTAAGTACATTTCTACATTTCTCAGCTCAGAAGCTCTATCTCAAGGACACTAAATGCAAAGAATGAGAAATTCTATCTATATGTAAAGAATAGAATAGAATAGAAAAGAATAGAACTCAATTCTTTATTGGCCAAGTGTGATTGGACACACAAGGAACTTGGTGCATATGCTCTCAGTGTGCATAAAAAGACAAGACAAGATGCATTCGTCATAAGGTACAACACAATGATAATCATAGGGTAGAAATAAGCAATCATATTAGGAAACAATCAATATAAATTGTAAGGATATAAGCAACAAAGTTACAGTCATACAGTCATAAATGGGAGGAGATGGGTGATGGGAACGGTGAGAAGATTAATAGTAGTGCAGACTTAGTAAATAGTTTGACAGTGTTGAGGGGATTATTTGTTTAGCAGAGTGATGGCGTTCGGGGAAAAAACTGTTCTTGTATCTAGTTGTCTTGGTGTGCAGTTCCCTATAGCGTCATTTTGAGGGTAGGAGTTGAAACAATTTATGTCCAGGATGCGAGGGGTCTGTAGATATTTTCACAGCCTTCTTTTTCACTTGTGCAGTAAACAGGTCCTCAATGGAAGGCAGGTTGGTAGCAATCAACAACTGGGAGCATGTAATTAATAAATTAAATGTCTATGGAGATTCTCAGTCATCCAGGTCATGGTTGTCCCATAGCTCCTTTTTTCAAACGCCCAGGGGAAGGGTCTTCTCTGTGATGGGCCCGACCCTTTGGAACGACCTACCCCCTGATATTAGAACTAATACGGACCTCCGCTCCTTCCGCCAAAAAGTCAAAACCTATCTGTTCCATCAGGCCGGCTTCGCCTAATTTATGCTCCTCGCCCCAGCCTGTAGTTTAAATTGTTTTATTTGGTTTTAATGGGATACAGTTTTTAATGTTTATAAATTTTAGTACAGGGTTATTTAATTCGATTTTAATTATGTATGTATTGTTATGTTTTTAGATGTTTTTAATTTTCCTGTACACCGCCCCAAGTCCCTTCGGGGAGAGGGGGCAGTCTAGAAATTTAATAAATTATTATTATTATTATTATTATTCAAGAGTCAACTGGACTTTCTGGTTTTTCTCTGAAGACATTTCGCTTCTCATCCAAGAAGCTTCTTCAGCTCTTCAACAGAAGCTGAAAAAGCTTCTTGGATGAGAAGCGAAACGTCTTCAAAGAAAAACCAGAAAGTCCAGTTGACTCTTGAAAAAAATGACTTTTGAGATAATAAATCAAATGCAAAGAAATGGTCAGTTACCTGAACATGCAACTTATGTTTGGCATTAGCAAAAAAAACAATGCAATCTCAGTGCTGAAAGAGAGAGTTAAAAGAAGGGAGTGGGACGTTTTGGTTCATCGATAGCATTTCCAGCAAGATTTTTAATTCCCTGAAGCAAGCAAGCAAACATTTGAGTTAGTAGGGAGTGACTTTCCCCGCTGCATTCACGTCTCAGGCTGACAGGCAAAGAAGCAAGCCTCCATATTACAGATGGCCCTTGACGTACAACAACCATTGGGTCAGACTTTCTGTTGTTAAGCAAGACGTTTGTTAAGTAAGTCATGCTCAATTTTATGACCTTTGTTGCTAAGGTTATGAAGCAAATCACGGCAGTTGTTAAGCGAATCAGGCTGTTGTTAAGCGAATTTGGCTCCCCCCATTGACTTTGCATGTGGGAAGGGGTTGCCAATGGTTGCCAATGGTGATCACATGACCCCAAGATGCCGCAACTTTGTAAATACAAGTTGCCAAGCACCTAAATTTTGATCATGTGACTGTGGGGGATGGGTGCTGCCATGGTTGTACTATCACTGTTTCTACAGCGAGTTGTGAAAGAAGTTTCTCAAAACTTAAACTAATTAAAGCATATCAGAGATCTACAATGAGCCAAGAAAGACTGAGTAATCTAGTAATACTGTCCATTGAGAGAGACTTTAATGTAGATTTCAATTCTGTTGTTGAAAAATTTGCGCTAATTAAAAGCAGGCGAATTTAAATTAATCTGTATATTATATACAGATTGATATCTTGCACTTCTATTAAAGAATTACAATTAGAGGTACAGGATTGAGGAAGTTGGCTCCATCTAGCCCAGTCTTGGATCATCTCCAGGGTATGGTTCCATTTTGATGTTTAGTTTTTGTTCTTGATATTGATATCATCTTGATATGATGGTTGTGAGACGACATATAATAGCATGGCCCATGCTAGGTTATTACATTTGTAGATTTGTATTCATAGACCTGCTGAAAATGTGGAGAATGTGTAATGCATGTTCGCCCTCAATAAAGTGTTTGAAAATAAACTTGTATTTAGATGCATTTTACTTTAATTACCTCAGTATTTTCATAACAAACAATACATGTGCTTAGGGGGTAAGGGTTTCTTTAACTAATCTAGTGGAAGAGACTCGAGTGCTAGAATCCACGGGTTAGGGGGCGCAAATTACTTGCCTTGCCCCGGGTGCTGACAACCCACGCTACGCCACTGAGGTGCCGTACGCTGCATGAGCATGCACAAATGGCCCAGTTGGCTCAAATACAGGTAAGGAAAGTGGGCAGGCAGGTGGGCCTTCCAAAGCATTGGTCCGGTATGGTGGCTGCTGCTTCCAGCAGGCACCAGTACGCCCGTACCGGGGTGCACCTGCCAGAATCCACCACTGGTCTGTGCCTAGTTTGGGAACAGATGTATTGGAACATAAGGATAGTTAACTAAAGTCTCTTTACATTAATTACGTTACATTATGAAAAATGCAGGAGATCACATTTTTATCAGAATAACAGAGTTGGAAGGGACCTTGGAGGTCTCCTGTCCAATTCCCTGTTCAAGCAAGAGACCTTATGGTATAGGGCAGTGGTGTCCAAACCTTTTTCAAAGAGGGCCAGATTGGATGAAGTGAACATGGTGGAGGGCCGAACATTTTTCCGAACATTCTTTGAACCATTACAATTAAATGCAAATAAATTATTTTATACCAAGTTAATTGCAAATGACATACTTTTCATTTCATAACATTAAGATCAACTGACAGTTGAGTTTTCACAATGTATTGAAAATAAATTTTAAAAAAACTTACCTACCTCTTTCTCTCTTTCTTCCTCTCTCTCTCCATTTCTCTCGCTCTTTCTTTCTGTCTCTCTTTCTTTCTCTCTCTCTCCCTCTTTCTTCCTCCATAACCTCCATTCACCTCCCTCCCAGCTTTGCAGCCCCAGAACGTGCAGCGATGGAGGCGCGACCGGCTTCCCTGTCTGACGCCCCTGCCGGGCGACAGCCTCGGTGGTGCTTAAGATGACAGGAGCCTTGGGTGCTCACCCCGCCTGCTCCCGCGGGCCAGACTTTGGACATGCCTGGTATAGGGCCTATACCATTCCAAATAGCTATCCAATATCTTCTTAAAAACCTCCAGTGATGCAGCACCTCTGAAGGCAGAGGTTCTGAAGATTTGATTCTCAATTACCTGTTCGTACTAAACTTTCTTCTTTTCCCAGATTCTAATTAATTGGGAAGTTTTCTTTCCACAACCCATCTCTGAATTCTACACTTTTCTTTTTCCTCTCATAATTCTCAGAGCTGAATTCCTCCAGTCATCAGCATTTCCTAGCACAAACCTCTTGAGCAAAAATGTGAGCTAATTACAAGTGCCTCTCTTCTTCAGATAAAATATTTGACTGAAGAATAATGAATTGCAAATGCTCCTGGTAATAGCAAACAGAATTATAAAACAAAAAACAAAACAAAAAACACACTAACACCTGCCTATTTAGCATTGCAAAATAAGGTATAATGCACATCAGATGCTATTTTGATGTTTCTATTTACTTGAAAATTCATTTTACATTTCATGTACATCAGCTTATGTTTTAGCTCCACTACAATTTATTAAACCTGTTAGCAGAAACTTTTCCACACAAGCAGAATAACTGTTGGGTCTATACTCATTCCTGAGTGGGTCTGTTACTGTCTAAATCTACAGCTTCTCTGACAGCATATTCACAAGCTTAAATTGATTAAACTGGTTATGTCTTCACACTGTGATCGTTTGCAGTAAACTCAGACAATCGCCAACCAACCAACCAACCAACTGTGAATTTCCTAGTTATTTTCTGTTGTGTCCTCAGTTTTTCTCAGTTTACAAAGTTTTCCAGTTTACACAGAGTTTTCCAGAGATAGCAAGGCAGTAGAGGAAGGCAGGCAGTGGAGACTAATGGGTGATCTTGACTATCAACAAACATCTCTCTTACTTTACAACAGGCAGATAGATAGGCAGGCAGTACAGGAAAAAGGATGCCTTAACTGGGACTCTTCTGGCTCTGTGGAACAAATCCCCCCCCCCCATTTAATTGTGGGAATTGATAAAATAATACTGTGTGCTAATATAGGTAGATTAGTGTGTTGAAATCTATCCTCCAATTCCCGCAAAGTCTTTTTGTCTGCAAAAGAAGCTTCCTCATTTATTTTTACTTCATTCCCCGGGTGCTTTAAAATCTTTTTACATTTCCCCCCCCCAGTGTTCGCACTTTTGTGCTTGCTTTTCACTGACAGATGGCAGAAATTGCTCTTGTGATTGTTGATTTTTGTTTTGCCTCTCTATCACTTCTGTCTGCCTAGTTGTCTATGCTTTCTAACGCAAAAAAAAAGGCCATAAAGAGGGTTCCTGCATAATACTGTCTCTTGGGATATAATTAGGAGAGTTTCAGCTTGATTCAAATCTCTGAATCAAATTGACTTTCCAAATCTGATCAACTCAATTCAACGGTTCAGTCTATCTGAAGCATCAGATCAACTCGATTTTCCAAATCAAATGGGATTGGAGCCAATTTTTATACCTCTGAATTTAACTGAAGCATAGAAAGCTGGTTAGGCTGCAGACCGCTGGAGAGATGATTATAAAATGAAAGATAAGATACTCTCAGTTACCTTGTAATGAAGAAGTGCAAAAAAGTGTGCTTTACCTAGAACATTTTACAAAAAATATTATCAAAGGAAATAAAAACATTGAAAAAATAAGAATATTGGAAAATCATTGCTTTGGCATGGAACCAGTTAAAATGGTAGTTTTTTAAAAAATAAAGTTTTAAAAAATCATTTCTGTATAGTATTTATGTTCTAATATTTGAAATATTGCTTAGGATAGATGTTTGTAGACATTAGGATAGATGTAGATAGGGGACATGGTGGCTCAGTGGCTAAGAGACTAAGCTTGTTGAACAGAAAGGTCAGCAGTGTTGCAGTTCGAATCCCTAGTCCCATGTAACTGAATGAGCTTCCACTACTTATCCGAGCTTCTGCCAACCTAATAGTTCAAAAGCATATAAAAATGCAAGTAGAAAACTAGGAACCACCTTTGGTAGGAAGGTAACAGTGTTCTGTGCACCTTTGGCATTTAGTCATGCTGGCCACAGAGACATCTTTGGACAGCACTGACTCTTGGGCTTTGAAATAGAGATGAGCACCTCCCCCTAGAGTCAGGAACAACTAGCACATACTGTATTTTTGGGGGGAATAAGATGCGCTGGAGTATAAGACACACCAAGGATTTGAAGAGGCAAATTTAAAAAAGTAGGTAGGTAGATAGAAGGATGGAGAGGGAAAGAAAGAGAGAAAAATACAGTAGGTAGGTAGGGCGAGAGAGAGAGTAGATAGGTGTCAGGTCAGCTTCACCGATAACCAAGAAAGAAACCTCTCGACTCCATTTTTAGTGGAATTAAAAGTACTTTTACTGGTTAAGGAATGAATAGCATAGATGCTAAGCAAGGTCTGAAGCATTTAGGCGCGAAAGCATACATATCAATATATGTCCAACCCCCTTCCCCCGAATAACCCTCTTCCATGGTCCAATGTGTAAAGCCCCTAGGTGTCATGTGGCTTCATCTTCAAAAGCATCATCAGGTTGGTATGTAAGACCATTGACCTTGACCATAAGATGACCCAACCCTGGCATGCGAAGTAGATGGTAACAGTAGATGGCACCAGAGTACTTCCTTCAGCAACTCACCCTCCTGCACCATACAGTCCCAATAACCCAATGCAAAGCTCCTCTCTCCCCGTTTCATATGGCAACCAGAGCGAACAGGAAAGTGGAGGCTGACAGTAGGTAGGTAGGTAGGTAGGTAGGTAGGTAGGTAGGTAGGTAGGTAGATAAAGGGGGAGAGAAAGTGAAATAGAGAGAGATAGAGAGGGAGAGAAATACAGTAGGTAGGGAGAGAGAGAGAGAGAGAGAGAGAGAGAGAGAGAGAGAGAGAGAGAGAGAGAGAGAGAGAAGGTAGGTAGGTAGGTAGGTAGGTAGGTAGGTAGGTAGATGTTGCCAGGTGTATTTATCCATGTGCTGGAGAAGGAGATCACTGACAATCTGCAGCACCTAAGACTTTGTTTCTGCTGACACAGCATTTGATCCAAGTAATTCTCATCAATCAGTTAAAGAGCTTTCCAAAAGAGGGAAAAAAAGTTTTTGCACTCTGCAAACCTCCCAAAAATGGCCCGTTTTTCACGAAAACTTTTTTTTCCAAAAAAAGGCATGGATAGCCTTGGGGGGGGGGCTTGCAGAGTGCTCCTAGGGGGGTGGGGAAAATGGGCCCATTTTTTTGTCAAAAAAATTGCATGGATAGCCTTATGGAGGCTTATAGAGTGCTGCTGGGGGCTGGGGGGAGGCCGAAATGGCCTGTTTTTTGCTCATTCCTGCCCTCCCCAGTCCCCAGTAGTTATTTTAAAGCCTCCATAAGGCTATGCACGACCATTTTGGTGAAGGGGCAGGGCTTCAGGAGGCATAAAAATGTTGTATTCAGTGAATAAGACGCATCCAGATTTTCAGCCTCTTTTTTGTGAAAAAAAGGTGTGTCGTATACTCCAAAAAATATGGGTATGTGCGAGGGAACCTTTACCTTTACTTTAGATGTTTGTACTGGTATTATAGGAAAAATCATAACATAAAATAATGAAACAAAATAAAACAATTCATCCCAACTAAAGAAGAGAAAAACAATCTGTATACCTGCACTTGTCCCAATTTGTATTTCACTTCAGAAAATTTTCATTAAACTGGAATATAAGAATGAAAGAAATCCACAGGCTAATAAAAGGAGACGTGAATACTCCTACTTTCGAACCTTCACCTCTATTCTTTTTTGCCAATTAATCTGCCAATTAAAGGGCAGACAGAGGAGATAAATTACATCAGGAGGCAGAAACGAACTTGGAAACGAGAGGCCTAAAGAGGCCTAGCATTCCATGTTGAGAGGATGGATTCTAAATGTGCATATATGAGAGCAGAAAGTTCCATTAGATTTACCCTGAAATGTTTGCCAACAGTCATTTTCTGCTGATACCCTTGAAACAGCCACTGATGCTCATATTTGGTTTTTAAATGGGGCAGAGAAAGTCAGCCAATTATAGGAGGAAGCCACAGAGAGCAACCACTCAATAGCTCAAGCTTTAGAAAAGTGTTGACCTTGAAACAGTCAATGTATGCATTTCCATGGGTATTTAACAGAATACCACTCCAATAGATTAATTAACTGTACAAACAATTAACAGGGCTAAAGACTGAGGATCCCCTACATAGCTTGATTTAAAATGCTCTGCTAGTCTCCACATGCAGATTTAGAGCAATTTAGATGCAGAGTTTTCAATTAATCTTGCCTTTCAGTTTAATCTCATTTTTCTCATCTCTTTATCTTCTCACCTTCTTGTATTTCCTCCACCTTGCCCTATTGCTATCTTATGAGTTATCACTTGTTTCTTGTATCTTATGATTATGATTGTACCTTATGATTTATCGTCTATGACTTATCACTTTGTTATGTGAATGTACACTGAGAGTTTATGCACTAGAGACAAATTTCTTGTGTGTCCAATCACATTTGGCTAATAAGGTATCAGGTCCTATCCTATCATATCCGATCCGATCCTATTTTGACATTTCCAGTCCCTACCTGCATACAAGTTTTCATGTTGAGGGATCTGGTGAACCACAAGACACAATTGGAGCTGTTGGGAATACCAGTGATAAGAAAGCACCTTTTAAAGAAATGGTGCTTTTTATTTACTGAGATAGTTACTTGGTAGCTGTTCTAGAAAGAAAAATACCAAGTGAAGGTTCATAATTCTAATTGTATTTACCACAAATAGAATGCTTAACATGCTACATCTTTAATGAGATGGATTAAAATGCAGTTGGAAGGCAAATAGTTCTCAATGATTATGATTCTTACTTAAATTGCTGACATTTATGGCCCTCCTAACTTGAGAAACAAAAGATGGTACTCACTCCAACACAGACAATCTGCTTCCATCAAGTATCATGTCGGTTAAATTAGGTTTCCTTGGGCATAAATTATTCTTCAGTCTCTATTTATATAATTCAGGGTGCTTTTATTAATTCAAACTTTCTATTAAAGAATTAAATGAAGGTGAAAATAGAAAGGGTAATCTAGTGAAGATACTTGATGGGTTTGGAGATTTATCAGCTCATTTTAAAATTAATGCCAGGAGAATATTTTTTTCTCTGGGATTAGAATAAATATTATTTCCCCATGAAGAAAGGCTATAAGGGTAAGATCGCTTTCAAGGGCACAATTTTTAAATCTTTCCAGCTGGGCTTCCAGTCTTAAGCATTACAAACATATGTCCAATTTCATCAACTTTTTATGTGCACTACTGAGAATAAAAAAAGTGGAAAAATAAGAACAGAAAATATATGCAGGTCACATTCCACCCAGAAAGCAAAAGAGAGAGAGAGAGATACATACATACATACATACATACATACATACATACATACATACATACATACATACATACATGGAAATATGGACAGCCACCCAAAAAGACTTAATACAAATGTCCATGAATTACAGATATGGTATCTTAATTCGGAAAGTTCAGAATGAACTGAGAATGGGAAGGGATGGAATAACGGTAATATACACGATAGAAATAATGGTCAAAGTAAACTTGTTAGATTAGATGAAGAGGTTGAGAAAAACAGATAAATGCTGTTAGAAAAAAGAGAGATTGGATGCATATAGGAGGAATACTGACCAAGTAATTGGTGAAAAACAATATTGTACTTTCAGAAACAATATGATCCAGTAATGTCATGTGGTTGCAAAAATAGCAAATACAATTGCTGTTCTATAAATCAGAGGAAGTGATTGCTTTTATTCTGGTCAGAAGAATTCAGGCAAAGTGGAACAGATTCAGAGATGACAGTGGTTCAGAAGTTTAGAGATGACAATGAGGGAGTAGAAATTAAGTCCTGAGGAGAGATATAAAGGTAATGGGGAGGTTTATCCAAAACCAGAATACTGCAAGAAGAATATGATATACTCTTTTCAGGTATTTGTGAGGATGTTACACAAAACAAAATAGAAGAGCTGTTTTCTATTAACCCAATTTTTAGGAGGCAGGGTAATAGATTTGGAGAATCATATTCCGGTTGAATGTTTAAAGTTCCTAATAGTAAGGGCAGTTTGACAATGGAGTCCACTAATCAGAGAGGAGGTGATCTTGTCTTCAAAGCTGTGTTCCAGGAGAAGCTAGAAAGTCATCTGTCAGATTTGCTTTCATTTGGATTATATGTACTGAAATAAGCAGTCCCTTATTCTAAAACAAAACCTCTTTAAAAGTATAGTACCTCATCATTCTCAATAAGGGTGGAGATAGCATCCATGTATGGGTTAAACCTATCCACGCTCTGATTGGACTGAGTCATAATATTAAATAATTAATTAAGTAGGCATGGTATATAACCCCCTACGGAGTAGCCACACCCAGTTTCCGACTCAGTTCCAGCTCTGGGACTATTCGGTGTCCAACTCCTATTTGATTGTTTGAATTGAATGGAATTGAATTGTTTGAATCAGAGATTGAGATTTGTATTTGATCACATTGAGCGCTGTGAGTAGACAGGGGACCCCCTCCTTCAGGAGCAGCCCAGGGCTCAGGCTTCCCTGTCTCAATTCAGCCACAGGCCCCGGCCTTCGGCTGCCTTTAAGGCCTCAATACTAGCCTCCTACCTGAGCCTCCCCCATCTGAGTTTCCAGCATTCCTCGCTGTGGCTGCTGCTGGTTAGGAGAGGAGGGTGAGGTCAAGCGCTATTAGGAGGCGGGCCGTACGCGCAGCTTTGCTGTGAGGCCTTGTCCCTGCTGCGGCAGGTGCGCACTCTGCTCCCCGGCTAGCTTCGGCCTGCCGCGCAAGTGCGATCGCTCCCAGGGCCTTCTCTGCCGAACCAAATTAATTCTGTGCAGGCTTTCCCACAACTGACAGGCCTCTGTCAACTGTGAGGGCTGTTCCACTGGGCCTAAATGAATGGTGCCTCTTTATTACCTCTTTTGGAAAAGAACAGAGCCAAGTCAGCTTCTAAAGGCTGTTTTGGAGAAGGGGCCAGGCGTGCGGAAGCTCTTTGCAGCAAGGCCGCTCTTTCACTTTATATTCAAGCCTCTCTCAGGGGCCTTTGGCATGAACGGCCATTTTGAAGCCTGCCTGAATCAAGAACCAAAATGGCTGCCGCCTCAGCTTCAGAGGACAGTGAGTGGAGTCAGGTCCTCACGGCTACGACCAGTGGCCCCACGGAAGGAACAGAGGCTCCTGCAGTGGTAATTGCCCCCATCGCCACAAGGCAAAGGGGAAGAAAGAGCATGTGGAACCACAAGCCTCAAAAGGGGCCAAATTGGGGTTCAAAATCCCCTAAGCCTGCCTTTAAGTATGAGAAGCAGAGGCATGAGGCACTAGAAAGCATTTATAAAAGTACCAGCAGCCAGAAGACTTCTCTTGTCCTGAGCACTAAGGTGAGGCAGTCTGCACTCTCTTCGCCTGGGAGAGCTGCAGAGGATCCCTCCATGTGAGGATCCCCATTGACTCCTCAGGCCTCTGGGGTTCTGGCCAAGGTTGGCAGTCGCCCCCACGCACTGCCCCATGGGGGCTTCACCTCAACCTCTTCCCTCTACATCCGCAGGTGTTGGTGCTGCTCAATTACCCCACTCGGGAGGGGGAGCAATTTCAGGACCTAATGTTCAGGGCTTTCCAGGAGTGCAGCGTTGCTGCTTCCCAACGGCCTCAGATTCAGCCACAGGGTGCTCCTCCATCTGCAGTTCCTGTGGGGATAGATGGTCAGGAGTCTCCCCTGTTTCTTCCCAGGACAATAGTGAGTCTGAATCTGAAGAGGGCGAAATCAGAGAGGAGAAGCTTTCAGGGGATGAGGGCATACGCCCTTCTAAGCCTTCCTTCTCAGTTTGTTTCAGCATTGTTTAAGTGTATGCCCTTTAAAGCTAAGGCATCGGCCAATTTTGGCGAAAAGCCATCGGAACCCCTGGTGCTACGGCTGGGCCTTTTTGCCGAGACTATATTTGTGGATCAGCCTATTGAGGCTGACATGTTCCCACCCCCCAAGTCCTTCTTGACCTAGTCAAGTGCCAGTGGGCATCTCCAGCATCTGGGCCCACTTCCAACGGCTATATGTTCATTAATGTGGACAAGGACATGGTTCAGGTGCTGTTGCAACCCTCTGTTGATGCACCGGTCACAGCCATACATGCATCTGCAAACATGCCCAGGGAACCAGAGCACTCTCTGAAGCCAGAGGATGATGATGATGATGATGATGATGATGATGATGATGATGATGATGATATAATAATAATAATCTTTATTGTCATTGTACTAAAATTACAATGAAATTGACAAAAAGGGCTGACCTCACCTTACAAAGGGGCCATCAGGCTGCTGCCTGGGCAGTGAGAGCTGCTACCACTGCCTCATTCTTTAATGGTCTTCTTTGCTTTGATTGCAGGATCTTCAACAGCAAACGCCAATAGCAGATTTCAGGTCACATCAGGACATCAACAAACTGGTGGTGGCCATCCAATTTTCTTCGGGCATCACTTTAGTCGCAGCCAGGTTTGCCTTCAGGGCAGTTGCTTCATCCATAGGCTGCAGCTGTGGCAAGCTGATGCGTGCCACATATGACGCCTGGCGTCATCCCTCTTTGCTGGAGGGTCCTTCTTTGGGGCGTCTATTGACCTTTTCTTAATTGAGAATTAGGGCAAATGGAAGGTGTTTCTTACAGCTCCTAGGAAGGGCAATTTCTGGGCAGTGGCCTAGCCCCGTTGCTCCAATTTCTGTGGTCAAACTACGGTCCTTTATTCTGGGGTCAGGACTACAGATCTTCTTTTAAGGGGTCTGATTTCAGTCAGTCAGGTTTCAGGCTGTACCAGGGAGGCTATGCCCCCAGCCAGAGATATCAACTGGATAGGCAGCAGAGGGGTGGACAGCAGAAACAGCCCTTTCATGGGGGCGAAGGAGGCGGCACTCTTTTTCCGCAAGAATTAATTCTGGGCCCAGCTCTCCCCTCATCGGGGGATGCTGGGCATATTTCGCAGATTGTTGGGACTCCTCTACCTCCGATGCGTGGGTACAATCAACCATCAGGTCTCAGATAACCCGATTCGGAGGTGACTTATGCAGGAAGCCATTCAACACCTATTGGACATTAGGGCTATCCAACTGGTGCCTCCAGTTTAACAGGATCAGGATTATTAGTCCTTTCTCTCCGGGATCCCAAAGGCTTGGGGCGGCTGGAGAACTATTTTTGATTTTAAATAGTTTGACCGCTATGTGCGTTATCGCAGGTTTAAGATGCGTTCACTGCACTCAATATTAGAGGGTATTAGGCAGGGAGATATCCTCACATCCATCAGCCTTACTGAGGTCTATCTGCACATACCTATAGCCCCTGAATACTGACAGTTTCTCAGGTTTTGTTACCTTGGGCACCACTTCCAGTACCGAGCCTTACCCATCGGGTTGTCATCTGCACCTCAAGTCTTCAGGTAGGTGATGGTGGCATTGGCAGCGTTCCTGAGACAGGTACGTGTGCAAATCCAAGGCGGCCTAGATGACCTGTTGCTACAGTCCTCTTCTATAAGTGATGCCCCAAGGGACTTAGACATTACCAGGTTGACCCTGCGAGGCCAGGTGGTTTCGATCAATCTGGCCAAAAGCCATCTAGGCACTATAGTGTCTTGCCATTGGCATTGCCTTACCAATAAAGACCTTCAATGGTTTCTTTCACCATTTCAGCTAAGGCTCATGAGCTGCTCCCAGATCCAGGTTCTTCTGCCAGCGGAAGTCTCCTGCTCTTTGATTGGTGGACATCATCTAGCCTACCCAAGGGGGAATTCTTCAGGGTCCCAGACCGAGGTCACAGTCACTTCAGACACCAACCTACTCGGAGGGGGGGACCCAACTTCAGGGGAGAACCTGGTGGCTTAGTGGCTAAACCATCTGCCTAATGTAATACGGCCCTGGTTAGAATACCAGTAGGGATATGACTAGCTGATGAGAGCTAAATAGTTTGAAATAGATCTATACTAGTCTCCCTTATATGCAGATGGCACAGGGACAATGGAGCCAAGCGGAACTAGCTCACAACATAGACTGGTTGGAACTCAGGGCGGTCCACCTGGATATCAAACCATTTCGTTTTTCGGTCAAGGGCACACATATTCTGGTCCTCACAGACAACATGGCCACCAAGGCTCATATTACAGGCAGGGGGGGACCAGGTCAAGGCCCCTCATGCTGGGGGCCAGGAGCTTGGGTCTTTGGGCAGAGAGGAATTTGCTCTCAATAACCGCAGAACATATAGCGGGGGTGGACAATGTTAGGGCTGACCAGCTCAGTCGGATTGAGGTGGACAATTCAGGATTGCAGCTGCAGCTGGCTATCTTCCAGGCAATTGTGGACCCTTTTGGCTGCCCAGAGGTCTACCTGTTTGCAGCTCCCCTCAATACTCAGCTCCCGATATTTTATTCCCAGTTCCTTCGCAGAATGCAGAGTGGGTGGATGCTCTCCACTGCCAATGGCCTCTGGGGCTCCTTTATGCCTTCCTGCCTTTGCCCCTGATTCCCAGAGTCATTCAAATGATCTTGCGGGAGGGGGCGGAGGTGGTGCTTGCCCCACATTGGCCTCAGCAGCCCTGGTTTGCCGACCTTTGATCTCTATAGTGGAAAGGCTCTGGAGGATTCCCCAAGAGATTATTTCCTTCAGCCAGGGGTCGCTGGAGCATCTGGAGCCTCAATGGCTCTAGTTGACGCCTAATGCTTGAGCGGAGCATTCAGAGACGAGACACCTTTTCCTCCAGGATCATTCAGATTATTCAGGCTTCCTGTCCACCTTCCATGCGGGTCATATACTGTGCAACCTGGGGCGCTTGTTGTAAGTGGTGTTTGATGAACCACTTTGACCCAGTACAAGCCACTATCCCACAGGTCCCGGAATTTCTTCAAGTGGGCCTGGGCAAAGGGTTGACTCCTAATACCATTGAGAGACAGGTATCAGTAGTTTCTTCTGTACCTTTGTGCGGTAGGTCACAAACTTTGACTCAACGTCCTAGAGTCAAGAGATTTCTCAAGGGTGCTTTGGTACTCCTTTACATAAGGTATTGGATTCTTTGACAGGTGCCCTCTTGACACTGTGGAAGGAGATTTTTCGGATTTGTGCAAGTTTTATGCAGATAGGGTTGTCCTACGTCTGGATCCCTCCTTTGCCCCGATGATGGGGTCTTGGTTCCGTCGGGCTCAGGAGGTGGTCCTCCCCAGCTTTCCTGCAGAGTCTGCGCAGACCTCGGAGGACCGGTGGCACTTGCTGGATGTCAGGCGTGCCTTGCATGTGTACATTGATTGTATGGCTGTTATTTGCAGGTCGGAGTCTCTTTTTGTCTCCTTTCTGCCAGGTTCCCTGGGTAAGAAGGTGTCTGTCTCCTGTGTGGGACGATGGGTTTGTCAATGCAATTGAGAACACCTAGGCAGCTTGTGACGAGGCAGTTCCTCGAGGAGTCACAGCACATTCTGCATGCAGTGCAACGACGACTTTGGCTTGGGCGATGCAAGCTTCTCTGGGAGAAATTTGCAGGGCTGCAGCGTGGTCTTCTCCATCCCCTTTCGTGTGGTATTATACATGGGACACGTTTGCCTCGGCTGAGGCCGACTTTGGCCGCTGGGTTCTGTCCGCCCTCCTTCATTGGGGCAGGTCTGATCTCGACCCTCCCGTGGGTCCTTTTCAGGGCTTTGGTATGTCCCATACATGGATGCTATCTCCACCCTTATTGAGAAAGGGCGTTGGTACTTACCTGATACGCCTCTTCTAATAAGGGGGGAGATAGCATCCGGCCCATCCCTTTCTCGTTCAGCCCTGCCTGTGTTTGGAGTCTGGCTCTTGTTGTTCTTGGTAGTGTTACTGTTGGATTTTTCTTGCTAAAGGAGTTGGTTCGTACCGGTGAGTCTGTATTCTTCGTCGAAAACTGGGTGTGGCTACTCCGTAGGGAGTTATATACCATGCCTACTTAATTAATTATTTAATATTATGACTCAGTCCAATCAGAGCGTGGATAGGTTTAACCCATACATGGATGCTATCTCCCCCCTTATTAGAAGAGGCGTATCAGGTAAGTACCAACGCCCTTTTTAACCAAAGCTGATCAAAAGCAACAATATAGGAAGTAGAACTTGTGTACATTTGTGTGGTTCTCTGAGAGAGAGGAAAAGAGATGGAAGCATTTAAAAAATGGACTATTTGTAACAGAAAATCAGGTTGCCAAATTCAATCTTTGCAGTAAGCAGTAGTGTTTCCGTTAGTCCTGTGGTGAAACTTTGATAGCAAAACATGATCCTGTGCTATAATAATTTTGTCACAGCAGAGCAATGCCTGCTCAAGAGAACTGGGCATTCTGAAGGCAGAAAAGTGTATGACCTTTCAAATTATCACAGTAAGCCAAGCCAAAGGGGATGGAATAGGTAATTATGTGGAAATATATGACCCCTGAATGGTAATGTGTGTATACAAAATGACCTACAGTGCTTTCAAAATACCTTTCATTTCTAAAGGTCAAGAAAGGAATAAATTGGTGTCCCTGTTTAGCTTTAGCAGGAAAAAAGCTAAGAGGAAAGGCGGGAGGGGGGTGGGAAGGAAGGAAGGAAGGAAGGAAGGAAGGAAGGAAGAAAGGAAGGAAGGAAGGAAGGAAGGATGGATCTATGACTATTTGGCAACCTGGTTGCATTTACAATCAATTTCAGCATCCTGTGGTCGCATGATTACAATTTGCAACCTTCTCAGCCAATCCCAGTCAAGCAAAGTCAGTGGAGGAGGAATGCATAAATTAAACACTTTGGAAAATTCAACCACAGGCACTTTTTAATTGAACTCTTAAAACACATGATTACATTAATGCAAATTAGTGGGGATGGAACACTAATTCCATTCCCACTCCAACATTCATATTTTTAGACATTTTAAAAAAAAATTCTGAAAGAAATTATTAGTTTTGTGTCTTCTGAGATTAACTCTAACTAGATTGGGGGGGGGGGGGCAAATGATAATATGCATACAATTGAAATGAAATGTGATATTTAGCCATTAGTTCTGTTCTATAATATGTAGGACCCATTTTCACACATACCACCACTGGCACACTGAGCTCCTGGAGATTAAAACTATGACCAAATATTCCCTACATACTATATAACTTGCAGTTTTACATGCAAGTACTGAAACTGATTCCCAAAAAAAGACACAAGTAGTAATACATTTCTTACTCTAACCTTTTACCAAAGATAAAATAAATGCTCAATGATAAGCATTAAAATATGGAAAATTAAATGCACTTTTCCCAAGTGGTAGTTTTAATTTGTTCACTGAAAATCTTGAGCAATTACTATGCCAAGGAGAATGACTTAACAAGTTATAATGTAATGTATTCTTTAAAGCTCTTTTCTCCCTGGCCCTTATAAAGTCTGTCTATCTTTCTTTCTATAACCCATCTATATCTTTCTTTCTGCCTATCTGTCTATATCTTCTCTCCTCCTCCCCCCAATCCAGTAAGACAGGAGAACAAGAAGCTGAACCTAATTCAGGATTAATGAAATTGCTTCTAACTATAGCATGTTGGAACTTCCCAAAAAGCATGTCAATATGAGCAGTATTGGACAGAATTAGGTAAATAAATAAGATAATGTAGCCTAAAAAACCTATTTTTCCATTTTTGTCTCTTATGCATTCTTGTACTTTGTTGCTGCATTTCTGCATAAATATGTATTTTAAAACAAAACACCTACAGATTAATTTATTTATATCTTAAATAATACATATATCATCAGTTGAGACAAATTTTATTTTATTCATGATGCCATCTTCATCATGAACTTATTGACAAAATAGATTACAATGCTTAGAAATTTACAAAAAAACTGTAAATACCTTAAATCCAACTGTCATATTTAATCCAAGATATTTTATAGAGGAATTCTAAAACACCATAATTTTAAAATAGTCTACACATTCCTATATATATATATATATAAAGTTTTTGAGCTGATCAATAAATAAGTTGTGGAACAAAGTGTGTGTGTGTGTGTGTGTGTGTGTGTATGTAATTGTTTCACAACAACCTGTTATTATTAGGCCCCAATTAAGGGAGGAGACATACTGTTTCCTTTCCTGCCTTTCGGCTCATCCCCAGAGACCATCTAGACAGCAAGTCAAGAATTACGTTGTATAATATACGTCATAAAACTTACATTGTATAATTATACGTCATAAAACTAACACACATAGACACATACACATACACACACACATATATATATGTTAGATTTTTAAGGGCTGAAAATAAAGAGACCAGGATGGATCCATTTCAGGCTTATTAGCCTTCTTCAGCTGGCCATACTCCTTCTACTGGGATTTGAACCGGTGCTTTCCAGCATTTGAGGCAAGCCTCTCTATGCCTTGAGCTATCCGGTATCCCTGATACATCAGCCAATTTACAGGACTCTTAAATGAGAGAATATTATCACAGCTCATTTCTCTCATTTAAGAGTCCTGTAAATTGGCTGATGTATCAGGGATACAGGATAGCTCAAGGCATAGAGAGGCTTGCCTCAAAATGCTGGAAAGCACCGGTTCAAATCCCAGTAGAAGGAGTATGGCCAGTTGAAGAAGGCTAATAAGCCTATCTTACCTCTACGGGGAGGAAACCTTTCTGCTCAACAAGACCTATGAAAAACTTGAAGTGCGAAGTGCCACCACCTTGTGTGACCTCATATTCCTACGAAACTGCCGAGACAAAAGCCCCATCCCCACATACTTTCAACTAAAATTCCATTCCAAAACCTCAGCCATCAAAAGGATCCTGAAAAGAACTGAATTAACCCTAATCAGAAACGAACTTCATAGGAAAAGATTCTTGCTAGACCAAATAAACCGGGAGCTACTCAAACTCCACCTGAAACTCAGCAACAAAATCCACCCAGCACTCTGGGACAAACTAAAACAACTAGCCTCCTGGAGAGCTGAAACAGAAACCTCCTACAAGACAGAAAAACACACCAACAAACTCCAAAGACTAGAAAAACAACAGAAGCCCAACTCCCCCCCACAGCAACTCATGAAACAAACAGTACACAACATATCAGACAGAAGCCTCAACGCAGCTGAAACCAATGTCCTTTCCAAAGGATTCAACTTTGCAGTCGCCCCTAAACGTATTCCTACAGAAGACATCATATGCGGAGTGGAAGTTTCACTCACCAAAATCAACCCAGATGAAGCCAATAAAATCAGACTTGCAGTTACTAACGTGCTCTGCTCCAGCAATCCACCCAGAAACAACTTACATGCAGAAGAAAGGAAAGCTCTCTTTAACCTGAAGAAAGACAACAACATCATCATTCTCCCAGCAGATAAAGGCAACGCCACAGTGGTGATGAATACATCTGATTACCACACCAAACTAGCCAACCTACTCCAAGACCCTGCCTACAAACCTCTAAACAAAGACCCCACCACCTATCTGGAAAAAACCACCAAAGCCAAAATAAAAGCCTCTCCCATCAGTGAAGAGATCCAGCAAAGAATCATCCCCAGAGAGAAATCTTCCAGATGCCCCAAGCTCTATGGCCTCCCCAAGATACACAAAGAAGGAACACCACTCAGACCCATAGTCAGCTCCATAGGTTCACCTCTACAGAATCTTGCCAAGTTCCTCACAAAGGAATTACAACCCTACGCAGAATCCATCAACTCACATGTACAAAATTCATTCCACTTCATAGAAACAATAAAGAAACAAAATCTACAGCCCAGCGATCTACTCGTGAGTTTTGATGTCATATCCCTCTTCACCCAAGTGCCTATAAAAGAAGCCTTGACAGCCATCCAGAACAAATACAACCCCCCCAAGCACATCCTGGATCTGACCAACCACTGTCTAACCAACACATTAGGCCTGGCTTAATCCTCACAATCATGTTTGTAGACTGAATTTTAAATTGTTTTAATTGGATTTTAAATGGGTTAATAGTATTAGGGAATTTTTAGCACAGGGCATCTCATATTTAATTGGATTTTAGCCTTTAAATTATATTTATTATTGCTATGTTTTGTATTTCCTGTTTTAATTTCCTGTGCACCGCCCTGAGTCCCTCCGGGGAGATAGGCGCGGTTATATAAATTTAATAAAATAAAATAAAAATAGAAAAAATACTTCATTCATAATGGACAAAGATACAAACAGATAGAAGGAGCACCCATGGGATCACCCCTCTCACCGGTCATCGCAAACTTATACATGGAACATTTTGAAACCAATGCCCTAGACAAATCTGAACACAAACCCAAACTCGCTCAGATATGTAGATGACACTTTCGTAATTTGGCCACATGGGAAAGAAAAACTGGACATCTTCCTCACACACCTCAACTCCCTACACCCCAAAATACAATTCACCATGGAAATAGAAGCTAACAACCAACTTCCTTTTCTATACGTCCTAATCTACAAAAAACCTAATGGCTCCCTGGGACACACCATCTACCGGAAAAAAAACACACCATCCGCTACCTAAATGCATAATCCCATCACCACCCTTCACAGATAATCTCTGTAGCCAAACCCCTCATACACAGAACCAAACGCCTAGCTGACAAAGACCACCTGAAAACCGAATTACGCTTCCTCACAAATACATTAATATCCAACGGATTCTGAAGAAAAACAATCACCAAACTAATCCAAAAAGAGACACCCCCCAAGAACCAAGACAAAGAACAGGAAAATGGCATTTGCCCCCATCCCATACATTAAAGGTAGCATAGACAAAATCAGCAAAATTCTCCACAAGCACAACATAAAGACAGCCTTCAACACCAACCAAAAAATAACCAATATCCTAAGGATTCCCAAAGACAAGATCCAGCTAGAAAGCCAAGGGGTCTACAAAATTCCATGTAAAATGTGCCCTGCCACTTACATAGGACAAACCAACAGAAGGATAAGTGCACGTATCGCAGAACATAAAAATGCATTAAAAAATCAACTTAATACCTCATCTCTTTATCAACATTTCAAAACCACAAGACATGACATTGACTTTCAAGGAACTAAAATGATCTCCAAGGCTGAACAGCTGAACAGGAGAATAATCAGAGAAGCCATTGAAATAGAGAAGCAACCTAACTATATGAACAAACGTGATGACACCTCTCGCCTACCAGACATCTGGAAACCAGCACTGACCAACAGACGAGCCCCACGCTCCACCCAAGCTGTTGAAATTCAAAATAAGGAGAAACATACAAATAAGACCAATCAGCATCAATCTACCAATCATGATATAGCTGCACAGCCAATCAACCCATTCACAACAATAGTCAGCACTCCACCCCCACCCCCCCACCAAGATTTAAGGAAGGGCGACGCCTTCGCAGTCACAGTCACAGACCGAAGCCTGAGGATGGCAAGTGAGATCTTGCCGAAACGTTGCAATAAAAATTCCATGCTATATATACGGGAAAACACCTGAGGATGGCAATACCAGCATACACACACTCACCATTGTCCAATGTAAATGTTCTTCTTTAAAAAATTTCTAGATGTTTCTGTAACTGGATTGTTTTCTGCTCTAGAAATATAACAATCATAACACTATATTTATACAAAACTCTTCTACTTATGCATAAAATTGTTCATGAAGACTGAACTCTAAATTGTTTTAATTGGATTTTAAATGGGTAAGAGTTTTAGGGAATTTTAGCACAGAGCATTTTGTATTTAATTGGCTTTTAGTATTTATTATTGCTATGTTGTATATTTCCTGTTTTAATTTCCTGTGCACCGCCCTGAGTCCTTGGAGAGAGAGGCGCGGTTATACAAATTTAATAAAATAAAATAAAAATAAATAAATGAAATGTGCAGGTGAAATGTCCTACAATAAAACTTAATTTTTAAATAGCACTGCAAGCATCTCTTGTAGTCTTTTTTGTCAATAATACTGCTGTGAAAACCTGTGAATAGGACAGAAAACTGGATCAAATCCATAATTCAAGTTTAATGTATGGGACATATTGCTTTTGACAAGGCAAATATTGCTGAAAATGGTATTTCTATATCCACATCACACGTCAGAATGGTCACATATGTGATTAATTTTTTGTGAGCTACTGTGGGAACAACCCAAAATACAAAAATGTGAACAATGTAATTAAGCTAAATTAAGGTTCAATTAAGCTAAGCCAATGCTCATAAAAATCAAAGGCAATCTAAAAAGAGCCTAGCAGTATGAGCTCATGTTACTCAAAGAAGCAATTTCTGACATACTGTCCTGGCAAAATTATGTCCATCAGTTCACGGGAGTTGGGAATGACAAAATGACTGAAAATGGATTACATTGGTTTGTGCAATCTGGTTCTTCTAATCTCCTACAGCTAATTCTAACATTGACTCCAAATGTGGTCTGGAGTATCTCCCAACACTCTAGACAAATTTTTGAGAATATACAGAAAGCACAGGACAGAAGAGAAGAGAAATATTGGCAGACATTATTCTATTGATAGATTGATATCACTGGGTACAACCCTTTATGTTTTATACAGAAATTCTCATACTCACTTTCATTGATTGAAACACAATAAATAAATTAGTATTAATTAAAGGCCATAGGTAGATGAATTCTAAAATAGGAGTGTACATTCTTATTTGGGCTGAAATCCAAAAAAGTTGCTGTCTCAGAATGAAAAAGTGTAAACCTGATTTAACGTATAGACAATTCTGATTAATGTGTTTAAATAGTATGAACACAATTACTCCCCATGTATTTAAAAAAAAACCTTATTTCCCATCACTCTAATGCTTCATGTAGACTTAGGAGCAGAACAGAGTCAAGAGTAAGAATCTGAGACACCTTGAGCAAAGGCCCAAAGCAGGATCCTTCCCTCAAACAGTATCAACTGGAGGCAGCCCTGGTGGAAGGAGGAATACCACCGCAATCCTATGCCAACAATTTCAACCCTTGAGTTGGTTCAGAAAGACACCATGATGGACAATTTCAAAGGCTGCTAAAATATCAAAATAGCCAAGGGTGGATACATTACCTCTATCCTCCCTCCCCATCAGAACTCAAAAATAATATCATTTTTTTAAAAAAATTACTTATTAGCACTCTTCATGTAAGCCTAGGAATTTATGTAAGTTAAGTTGCTGTACAGATTTTTCCAGCAGAAGTTAAATGCTGCAAAATCCTGATGTAATGGTTCATCAGTGAAGAGATTCCTGATTTAATGGACTATATTTAAATTTGAATGTGTCTTTACCTATCCCCATAACAGAGATTCTTACTGTCTTTATGGATATTGTCTGTTAAATTCAAACTTACTTCAGGCAGTGAACTTCATTGTTAAGGCAGCTTGAATAACAAATGTTGGGTGCCACACAAAAAAACCAGTTTTTGTTGCTGTAATGGTTGGCCTTTGTCTGCTTTCAGACTTCCAGGAAAGAGTGTTTGACTGTCAAAGAGAATGGCAGCACAGTTAGGTTGCTGCCAAAACCCATTAATTCAGTATGTAATGAGTGTCTATGCATGGTGATTGCAGCATAACATGAGCAAAAGAGTCAAGCTCAGCTCTCTCTTGTCAAAGGTCCCCTTTCAAAACTGCTTAGTTTTCAGCTATTTTCCCTCCTGCATGACACCTTCCTATGGCAAATTATTCTGCCTTTTCTGCCATCATGCAAGCATTCATACAGAGTCAAACATTAGGGGGGGGAAATGATACAAAACCGCTCTATAAAGTAGCTGGGCTGGTATTTCCCATCTTGGTTAAACTTTGTGGAATTGACAAGTCCTATTGAAATATAACCCCCAATGTACTAGTCCATGATTAAGGGGATGTTATGCAAGGCTGAAATGGATCACAATAGAATTCTAATTATACACTCCTGAAAATTATCCACACAATGCAGAAAGATTAGGAGCATGTCCTGATTACCATGACAACTCAGAAATGTTTCATGCCCTGGTTCACAATAAAGGCATTATGGGGATCTTCTAGGTATACGTTTGTGCAGGTTTGTATGTTTATTGCCATTAGCTGATTGGTTACAGGCTGTCATAATGTCCCTATAATTCTTCATTACCTGGATTCATGTCAAGGAAAATGAACAGATATATGAATTTACATTTTTGCTGAAGGAGTTACGAAGTGAGGGTTTGTCCTGAAAAAGAAACTGGCCACTACGATGGGACAGTAGTACTAAGGCAGCTTTGCAACATCTCCAAAGCTTATTTTGACCTTGAAAATCCTAGAGCATGAACATTCATTGCAACAGAAATGACAAAGGAAAATAGTGCGTGTTTGATTTGTTGTGTTTAAGATCTCTTGTTTGTTTCTTGAACCGTAAGACTTCTGTCTCAGCGCCGATGATAGACACACTGTGTTTCTATAAGCACTGATTAAATTTTAAAACAACCCTTTTCTCCATGTCTGTTGCATCCTTGTCTTCTGCTCACAATCAGTCAGCATTAGGTTCCCAAACCTTCCTTCTGAAATGTCTGCAACTGTTGAAGCATAATGTTGTGACATCTATGGAGAAAGAACACATTTTAAATTATCTGATAAGACATTAGGGTGACAGTTTTGGTCAACAGCTACTGAAGTGAGTGGCGTTTCCGAAATGCACGTAATTATACTTTAAAGAACTTCATGAGCTGACAGGATCATCTATAAATTAAAAGTTAACTTTGCAGCATTCTATAAAAGGGTTAGTGATTTTCGTTTGATTCGTAACAGGGAGAAGAGCTACAACCAATTTGCATCCTTGGGAGCCTGTACACAATATATACACAGTATTTCCTTAGAAAAGCATTGCTGAACAATTGTGGTTAACAGGAATAGGAAGAGTAGACCAAATTTCAGAGTGCAATTAAAGTTTAGCTGATGAGCTTGCTAGTTTTATAATCATTCCAAGGTGCAGCACAATGTCGCTTATGAAAAGTAACTGAGTTCACCACATCCTGATCTAATCATCCAACCTTCCTGCAACTCATTCATCTGAAGGAGTGCATCTGGAAAAGTCATCCGTTCCCAAGTCTTTTATGCAATCATAGTGTCAGCAATTTCAGGGTCCCCAATTGTTGCCTAATTAACATCAGAAGAGGTTAATTACAGGACCCAATAAAGATTCATTACAACCAGGCAGAGGGTAAAACTGATTTCAACCATTTAATTATTGTTCAAAATATAATTATGCACTTCACATAGTTGTCACTGTATAAAGGGGTTAGATGAAGTTTTGAAATCCCTGTTTAAAACCCAGTAAAACTCTGTATATTAAAGCATAAACAACTTCCTTCTAGACTCTAGAAGGAACAAACGATTAAATGTAACGGAAGAAGGAATAGATAATGCATTATTTATTTTTATAGCCCACTTGTTTTAAAACATAAAGGATCAAAAATATTGGATGTATTTGAGGGCTGTGCAATTCTTTGGATTCACTGCCAAGAAGCACAAGGTATAGAGGGCAGAGATGCTCAGTTGGGAAAACAGCTGTTTATGCGAAGAGTTAAAGTGAGGTGCTACATTTGCAGTCCTGGACTCACAAAAATACTTTTTATAAATAATTTCCAAAACACTACAAACAGTAATCTTAATCTATATTCATGTGTTTGGAATGGTCATTAGTGGAACAGCAGAGTATTCCAGAATAGTTTTTCCAGTTTCTGGTAAATGAGCATAATAATAATAATAATAATAATAATAATAATAATAATAATAATAATAATAATAATAATAATAATAATAATAATAATAATAATAATAATAATAATATAAATATAAATATAAATATAAATATAAATATAAATATAAATATAAATATAAATATAAATATAAATATAAATATAAATATAAATATAAATATAAATATAAATATAAATATAAATATAAATATAAATTTAATTTAATTTAATTTAATTTAATTTAATTTATAGACCGCTCCCTCTCCCCAAAGGGACTCGGAGTGGTGCACAGGGGAATTAAAAAACATACAAACATAAATACATCATAAATATATAAAAATCAAATTAAACAAGTTATCCCTGCGCTAAAAACCCAAAATACTAAAAACGAAACCCCTTAAAAACCAATTAAAACAATAAACAGATGACTAACCTAGGCCGGCCAAGCAGAAAAAGTGCGTTTTTAATTTTTGACAGAAGGAGCGGAGGTCCGTAGTTGTTCTAATTTCGGGGGGCAGGTCATTCCAGAGGGTCGGGCCCGCCACAGAGAAGGCCCTTCCCCTGGGCACCGCCCGCTGGCATAGCCTAGTGGACGGCACCCGGAGAAGTCCCTCTCCTTTAAATAATACCATTTAAAGGGTTATGGCATGAATTATTATATACTTGATTCATTAAACATAAACTTAGTCAACTGAACATTTACAGATGTGTCACAAATACCATTGACTGGTGCTAATGGTTGATACGGGTTGCTGCCAGCGTCCTAGGTATCAACTAAGTACCTTCTTAAAATATATGATGTTCTGAGTAGCACAGTTTTTTGTAGTTCTGCTGGTATTATTGCAGGAAGCCATTGTTGTTGATGTATCTTATAAAATTCTTGGACATGGTACCAAGTGCCCCGATGACAATGGGTATCACTGTTACATGTTTCATCCATAATTGTGTAGTTTTGATGGGCAGGTAGAGGGATTTCGTGATTTTTTTCTAGATCATTTTCTTCGACACTAGCATCTCCTGGTACAGCAATATCAACAAACTGTACAATTTGTCCCTCTACTACAATCATGATATTTGGCCTGTTGTGTTACAAATGATGATCTGTCTGTATTTGAAAGTCCCACATGTTCTTTACCTTCTCATTTTTGGTAAAATTTTCCACTTTGTGCCCCATGACCTTTTGGATACAGGTAAGATGCATTTTTTTACATAATAACCAGTGGATTAATTTAGCAAGTCGGTCATGTCTAGTTTTGTACTCGGTTTGTGCGACCAAGCCATCAAAGTCCCACCCCTTTTTAATAGGTTTCAGGCAGAGTTTTTATTACTTGGTGATTGTCATCATTTTGATACTCTTGATCCTCACTGTGAACACCCAATTTTTTAACTCAAGGTTTCAAAACTTTCACTCACCTTTACGCTATTGATCAAAAAGCAGCTTGGCAGTTTGTTACTAGAAAATCCCTAGAAAAAGTTTGATATATTTTGTAAAATGAAAATGATAAAAGTGAGAAAAGAAAAGGAGAAAAGGAGGACTAGAGGTGACACAATGGTAGTATTCCAGTGTTTGAGGGGCTGCCTCAAAGAAGAGGGAGTCAACTTATTTTCCAAAGCAACAGAAGGCAAGACAGGAAACAATGGATGGAAACTAATCAAGGTGAGAAGCAACCTGGAATTAAGGAGAAACTTCCTAACAGTGAAGTCAATTAATCAGTCAAACAGCTTGCCTTCAGATGTTGTAGGTGCTTCATCACATCTTTATCTCTTTAAGAAGAGACTGGACAGACACTTGTCTCAAATTGTATAGGGTCTCCTGCTTGAGCAGATGGTTGGACTAGAAGTCCTCCTAGGTCCCTTCTAGCTCTATTCTGATTGATTGAAAATACAACGTAAAATTTAGAAGTTGTATTCTATCCAATTAATTAGTTATGAGCTGACTATAGATAAAAAAAATGGACGTCCTAGTGAAATCACCACCTGCAGGGAAATTCACGAAATGGCAATCAAAAAATGATGTTTATTCTGTTTTATATTCAACATACATGAAATAAAGTTTGTTGTATGAATGTAGTTTTAAGAACAAATTAACCAAATTCATATTTGTAAAGCAAACTTGAATTGGTTTACAAGAACAAAACATTGAAGTTCATTACTCAAAATGTACACAAATTATATAATTTCATCAAATTATTTCAACTAAATGACATATAAAGTGAAAAAATGGAATATTCAATTTGGAAAATCAGTAGATACAAACTTTGAGAAATGTAAAATACATTTCATATGAATAAAATGAAATGAATGAGCCGGAAGTGACCTTGGGGGTCTTCTAGTCCAACCCCCTGCTCAAGCAAGAGAACCTATACTATTTCAGATAAGTGACTGTCTAAACTCTTCTTAAAAGCATCCAGTGATGGAGAGCCCACAATTTCTGGAGGCAAGCTGTTTCACTGGTTAATTGTCCTCACTGTTAGGAAGTTTCTCCTTAATTCCAGTTTGTTTCTCTCTCTGATTAGTTTCCAACCATTATTTCTTGTCCTGCCCTCTAGTCCTTTGGATAATAACCCCAACTTCTTTGTGGCAGCCCCTCAAGTACTGCTTTCATGTCACCCCTAATTCTTCCTTTCTTTAGACTAGCCAAACCCAAATCCTATAACAGTTTTTCATATGTTTTATGAAGACCTTTGGTCATCTTAGTTGCTGTTCTCTCTTGTGTAATATGTACTTATTCCTTTGGTTTTTCCTGCTGAAATACAACACATTGCTTTTCTCTTCATTGAAATTCATTTTGTTAGATAGGGCCCATTGTTCAAGTTTGTCAAGAACTTTTTGGATCTTGAGCTTGTCTTCCAGGGTTTTGGCTATTCCTGCCAGTTTAGTGTCATCTGCAAATGTGATGAGTTCCTCTTCTATTCCATCATCTAAATCAGAAGAGTATTGGATCTAAGGTGGAGCCATGTGAGCCACTACTTACTTCTCTCCATGTGGATGTAATACCCTTAATCTATATAAATAAAAATGTAAAATAGTTTGCACGAAGCAGCTAATATCAAAAACTACTGCACCGATTTACACCAAATGTTGACACAATGTTCCCAAGGACTTCCGATAATAGAATACGTACTCATTTTGTGCCTAGCACATGTGTGTCATGTGCAAGGTACACAAACGTAAAATGTACCCACTGATCAGGTTTTCACCTCCCTATAGCTCCTCTGATCAGGCTGCTTTTCAACTGTCATTTCCTCAGCAACGTATGGAAGCCTAAAGGTGCCAAAACACAGAGGATAGCAAACTCCCAGGTGGCCCATAGAGAGAGAGGGGGGGGAGAAATACAGTTTAATAAAAGAGGGACTAGGGGAGACATGATAGCAGCCTTCCAATATGTCAGGCGTTGCCACAAAGAAGAGGAAGTCAAGCTATTCTCCAGGACACCTGAGGGCAGAACAAGAAGCAATGGGTGGAAACTAATCAAGAGAGAAGCAACTTAGAACTGAGGAGAAATTTCCTGACAGTTAGAACAATTAATCAGTGGAACAATTTGCCTCCAGAAGTTGTGAATGCCCCAACACTGGAAGTCTTTAAGAATATGCTGGATAGCCATTTGTCTGAAATGGTATGGGGTTTCCTGTCTAGGCAGGGGGTTGGACTAGATGACCTCCAAGGTACCTTCCAACTCTGCTATTGTATTATTGTATTACAGTAGGTAGGTAAATAGGGGAATAGATAGAGAGGGAGAAATACAGTAGGTAGGTAGGTAGATAGAGGGATAGAGAGGGAGGGAGAAATACTGTAGGTAGGTAGGGAGGTAGGGAGGTAGAGGGATAGATAGATAGGGAGAAAGGTAGGTAGGTAGGTAGGTGATAGATAGAGAGGGAGAAATGCAGTAGGTAGGTAGGTAGGTAGGTAGGTAGGTAGGTAGGTAGGTAGGTAGAGGGAGAAAGGAAGAAATACAGTAGGTAGGTAGGTAGACAGATAGATAGAGAGGGAGAAATATGGTAGGTAGGTAGGTTGGGGGTTATACGGTGGTTGTGTGTATGTGTGCAGGTGTAGATCTACACACAGATTGGTTGGCCATTTAACCAGACTGGGCCACAGCAATGCGTGACTGGGTATAGCTAGTTCAACATAAAATATTGTTTTGTGTTTATTGAAATTCTCAAAGATTAATTGAAAATTTGAGGGATCAGATTTCCAATGCCAATCTTGTAAAACAGAATTGAGGGTTGACTCACATGGCTCCCTTACATAGTCTTGAGAAAAATACAGTAATAGAAGATACAAATGAAATATTAAATTATATGCATCATACTCATATATCTGATCATCAAATACTTAATGACTGCTGTATTCCGTACATTTTGCAGCAAACTATTACAATTAAAAATTAATATTCTCAAGCTGGATCCACAATAATCAGGAGGGGAGGAAACCCTGTATTCTAAGTTCAAAATGGCTATTAAAATTTTAGCATCCATATTAATCAGGTAAATGGCTCTATAAATGGAGTATGTATAAGGTTACTGGCTGAGTTTGGGAAGAACTACGAAGTCTCATTGAAACTGGGTGGAGGAGTCTATTAAAAAAAGCTTAAAAAATAAGTTCCAGCTTGGCAGGGAAGGGAAAAAATGTTCAATATTCTAAGTTTCACAGAATTTAACAAAACATTTGGACAGATTGGGATGCTCTTTGCTGTGGTTTCTAAAAGAGAGACTCTACAGGAGGTCATTCAGATGGGCTGCAGCAACCTAAATATTCTTTCCACCTTCATGTATATTTTATTGTATTTTCTCTCTGTCTACCTTGGTACTTATCATCATAATGTGCTTTATAATGAGTTTTGACTAGTACTCTAGATGTGGGAGACGAAGGCGGGTAGTAAAAAGGCTGTTGCACAATAAATTTCCCCAAAGCTGCTCAAAGAGGGTGGCATAAATTAGTTTAAGGAGAAAAATGGCAGGTTGACTGCTGAGTAATCCAGAACTGTCATTTGTGTTTCTGAGCAATTATTTTGGCTCTTTGCATATTTTTTAAACAAGTCGCTTA